>OX420937.1:11819054-14319054 GCA_949091785.1 Polymixis lichenea
TTAATCCACTTATCTTCCGCAACCATCCGTAATCGTTATCATTCATACATTGTACATCATATTAACATTCTGTACATATCATTTCATTAATTCACAGATAATAGGGTAAATATTTTATGGAATAAGGAAGTCCAAAGGCGTAAAATATCATTGAATATTAGACAAATTACAAATGTATTAATAGATTTAACGCGTAATTTGGTTTTGTACTTTTGTTATTAATAGGTATTAACAGCTGTTTGGGAAAAGTATTTCTACTGCATTTGCATTAACAAGTATTGGTACATACAAATTACAAATGTTGACTCGACTTCTTTCTTCGGAGAAATCGTGAGTAGGTACGTACTACGTGGGTATTAGAAATGGTTAAAAATTCTAAATGTCGCTGCGCCCACGCCTCTGTACATAGTACATACATACGGTGGGTTGCATTGTTTGATTGCGGTAAACAACTAACATTGTTTCTTAGTAAAAACGCTTGAATTTGTAAATAATAACATTCTTGTCAAAATAAATGAATTCTGCTAAATAGGGGTTTATTGCCTCAAATTTTACAAAAGATTTCCTGGCTCGTATTGAAAAATCCACAGTATCTACGTAAGTACTTTGTCATTGCGTTCAGCGTTGATTGAATTCTCAAAGAGATTGATTTCCCAAAAATGTCTACCCAATAGATATTATTAAAATGAATGAGAACATGCAACGACTATACAAGACAAAAAACAAAAGCCTTCTGTAGAGGCGACTGATTCCTGTAGTAATTTCGTAAAAGTTTGTCTCATTCACATTTTATTAGCTATAGCGGTACACACTATCCAGGGTCACAAATAGAACCGCAGGAATTCCAAACTGGAACAAACAAGAGTCGTTAATCAATCACCGCGAATTATTAATTAGTCATAGTTGTGTTCGTTTATTTCTAGTGACTCGAATAAAGTGGCGTATAATATTTTGTTAGTCTTACCGCAATAGGGCAAGAATTTATTATTATAATCGTATAATAGACAATAGTGAGATAATAATTACCACATTTATTTCCAGTAATTGTCGACTCATGAAACTTGGTAATAAGTTGTATTAAGTGTATTACCTTCTTACAGACACGGGTACCTACTAGACATTACATAGGTAGTTTGTCTCGTTGTAGTAGCTTATATATTTAGTTAGTTAATTCATAATAAACCAATCCAACCATAAACTTGGCGTTACCTTAAAAATTCACGTTTTATCAAATTTGAAATTCAAATTAGGCTAAATGAGAATAAATTAAAATAACGGAGCCATGTTTGCGGAAAACAGTACCGAACCGACATAAAGTAAAATAATTTTAAATTCATAGGTAGGTACGATGGCCATCTATGTATACAAAATGTGTGAACTCTGCCTGCTAATAAAATGTACTCGTTGATATAAAGGTAAAATAGCATAGCGACATACAACTGCATAATTTCCTGTTCTCTATTTCAGCTCTCCCGTAAAACCATTACATTTAAATAGCAATACAAACTACAAACTCCTGATTAGTGCGATACCAATACAAGTTGATCACGTAACACACAGAGGCCAAGGACAAATGGCCGCTGCACATTAGCGGCGCGATTGCGCGCGCTGATTGTGACTTACAAACACACCACCTCGCCGCATTTCTCCACTCCTCGCTTCCTTTATCCCGTCAGGCCATCTACGGCCTTTAAGTTTAACTACTTCAGGTCAGACAAAACCTCATTAGGGTCTTACAGCTCGTTGCCCGTGTCAATCGTGCACAATAGCTAGCATTCAGTCTACGGCATAATGTTTCTAAGTGCTCATGACTTGTATTTTATTAACGTTTGGCATTGACGAGCAGATTTAAACATCTGTATAAATAACTTCCAGTGAACATAGGTATGTATGGTCGTTGTGAGATCATAAATGCCTATTAGGTTCAACATTAGCATTACAAAGATCTGAGATAACGCAAAACGAAAAACATTCGTCAGATTTTGGTATAAATTCAAGGAAGGTCGCTAAAATAATTTGTTTATTTTGTTTTCCAGTCGCTGACTGCGCTTAGTAGTTCGCAAAAAATTAGATGTTTTCGGTAACTATATAATTAACAAAGATGTAGGTATCATTGTGGAATTCTCAGTCTGTGTCTGATGATGATTGATGTTGTGTTCACGATTTGATCGAAGACGCTAACATAAATATTATTAGATAAAAGAGGCCTCTATCTATAACTGGGTTCGATAAAATTTGGGTTAGATTTCTATTATTTAGTTTTAGGATCACGTATCGGCTAGTTTAAAGTGGGGAGTGGACGCTAGAAGCCAATATTTCGAGTCGCAGAATTGAATCGCGCAAGAGGCTAAACGCGGAGCACTATACGTCGCGGCCTCCGTCTGATAAGATAACCTTGCCTTTCAATTTGCTTAGCTAAGGCGTACCAACTTCTAGCACAGAAATACACGCCAATACACGCTTATCAATTACACTTATGTTATTTGAAACCTTAATTTCAATAATACCAGAACCAAGATAATTATGTTCTCCACAAAACTACCGGCCCACTATCGTTATCAACAAATAATGTCGCTATTATACTGAAGGTAAATGTTTACATTAGTATTAATGAAGTTTTGTGTCATCTATTAAATTACTGTACAAGGATGCTGCCAGTTTAGTAATGATGTCAGCTGTTAGTGTAGTACCTACTAGTATCTATGTATATGTGCGCGAATACTTAGTGATATCTACAAGATGTAGGGTCATGAGACGTAGATCTATTAAGTACCTCGTGTTCAAAAGGATCGTCTGTACGGGGAACCTGTTTCTGTTTATCTGCGCTGAACGACAGCCTCCTCTTGAACAACTTCATCTTAGCGTAGTGGACGCTGTCGTGCTGCTAGTCACTGCGCGTGTCCGACGCGTTACTAACTCATTACGAGTCAGCTACGTGACCGTAACTTAAGACTTATTTTTATTTATTTCACGAAACACCAACAGATAGTCTAACAAATTCTCTTTGAGTATCCAAAGAAAATAGTCATCACTGCAACTGACACTTGGGCATGTTAGCCGCGATTTTTGTACAAAACCGCGTAAACTGCCTATTTTCGCGCCATCTAGCCGCGCGTGGATGGGTGAAGTGGTCGTGGTCGCGTCAGCGGCGCATGTCCGTGGTATGCGGTGCGGCCAGGTCGCGGGCGCGTGGCGCACTGTCCGCGCTCCGTCGCACCGCCGCGCGGGCGCGCCCGCCGCCGTCACCTTCACACCGTGACACACGTGTGAACCCGCCCCCAATGTTTACACATTTGTCTCTATCACCGACCTTTCATAAATCAAAGATCATAGCACCTTGCTTATTCAAATATCCCAAAAACGCCACTAAATCTTATGCAAAGATAGCCACTGGGCAAATGGTACCGTAGATAAAATGTTATCGTAAACTGACCTACAAACACGTAAGATAATATAGCGATGATACTTTGAGACCATGTACTACTAATATCAAATTTCAATTTCAACACTATGGAAATGCGTTGTGCATGAAATGGAGGAGCAGCATCCGTTGTTGCCATAAACAATACTAAAATAGGAACGGCTAAGCTTGTTCTGTTTGACAGATGTCAATTACATGAAACGTACTGGTGGCCCCCGCACTATAATTAAATTATATTTTCGAGAAGGTTGGATGAATTAATGATAGTTATTATTTAGGCATAGATTTGTACAGACATAGCTTGTTTCATCATTATCATTTCAGCCGAAAGTTGTCCACTGCTGGACATACTTAGGTCTCCCCCAAGCTCCGCCACTTTGACCGGTTCTGCGCTTGTTTAATACCAAAACTTTAGTAAAACTATGTGCTCACTATTCACTTGTGGTTTACTATATGAGATGTTTCTGAGAACCGTTGTCTTTGTTGAACGCAAATGCTCCACATTCGTCATCACTTTTTATTTAAACAACGATGCCTACATAAAACATGGTATGCCAAAATTATTGAAATAGTTTCAAGGAAAATGCGCAGTATCTTTACTGGGGTAAAAGTGGTGGGTGAGGGAAAAATACTCATTTTTTGTATCAAATCTTTTTCACAGGCTTAGAGTAGGTATTGCAGTACCGGGTGCCTAAGTTATTAAAAGTGGTGATAAGGGGTGTGAAGCAGTATTGTTTCTTCTTCTCGCTTTAATCCATCCAGAGGTTGTCTGTAAAAGATGTCTGTCGGTTTTGGCGATAAGACCGCCCATTGTGTCATCCTATTTTAAATTTCTACCTTTTAATATCTGTATTTTTATGTCAAACAACACCATTCACACAGTCCTGGTCGTCGAAGCAAGAAACTGTACTTTAGATTTTAAAGACAGGTTGACTTTATAGAAAATCGCTATTCAGAATATTCAGATGCTTTCTAAGCGCATTATAATATCAAAGCGCTTGTAATTTCGTCGCGAAAATCTCCGTTCAAGTGTCAGAAACGTAAAAACAGAAAAGAGATAGGTATTCCAAGTTCAATAGATATGTTTACAAGTTAGGAACAGCCGTCTAATTGACAGTTAGCGATGCTGGAGATATTTCATTATGAACGGCTAATAATACTTAATTGATTTCAAGAGTTGAGGCCCGAAGCGAGCCAGCAATTCATTTCACTTTACATCTAACTGCTGCAATAACAGCTAAAACGATTTCAAATTGGGTTCCGCCATGTAAAATTTGTTTAACTTTGAAATATCGAAAGCACTTCGCCTTTGCTCCTATACCACGACTCAGAATAAATATAGGTACCAACAAGGATGAGTTTTTTTTCTCTGAATGTTGTTTATAAAACACCATTTAATTTTTTAAAGGAAACTAAGTTTAGTGGGTACCTAAAACCAGGTTCGCGAGAAAACAAGCCACCGCGATATTTTTTATATGAGCTGTCTAATTATTGCTTTGGTTGTAGTTATAGATAGATTAAATCAATCCTTCTGCATACCATAGGTCTCTTCACGTCATGTACCTATAATTAAACTAAATGTATGTATAATTAGCACCCCATATTGCGTCATTTATTCTTCTATCCACACATTAGTATGCAAGGTTCTTGTCTCATACATAAAATACAAATAAATTAGCATAGATGTTGCGAATAAAGTTATTCACGCTATGGATTTCCTATAGCTCGACAACGTAGAGACGATGAAGTAAATCCAATAAAGTAGAGTCTTCATTTTTCAACCAGAATTTTTGTCTCAGAATTTATATAATTTATCTCTAGATTGAAATATAACTGTTCTCATGATCTCATGTATGCATAATCCTAAAAAATGTAGCTTTACTGTCCGTTGGTGTTTGTACAAAAATCAAACAGGAAGGGGAATGTAGAGCCCGGAATGTAGCGTTAACGTGAAACTGCCAATGTTTGTTCTGTCATTAGAGCTTTGTAAATCCTTGCTGGACATAGGTGGAGCCATGAGGTACTACTTTATCTTCCGTTCATAACTACAGCTACAGTCGGCAAAAGCATTAGACAGCACATAAATAATTATTGTTGTTTTCCTTGACCTTCGTAAATGGAACGATTACTATTCCTGGTACTTAATACATATTAATTTTTAACCGACTTCAAAAAGAATTAAGGAGGTTATCAATTCGACATGTTTATATACCTTTTTATATATGTTCGACCATAACTCCGTCATATACAGGGTGTAAGGGAAACGCTTCCGAAAACAAAGACAGGTGGTAAGGCTACTGATTCTCAATACAGTACCATCAAAAAAACTTGTTTTTTTTTATTTTTTGCCAATTTTTTTTAGCATTATTGCACTATGCTGTGAGAACAGTTAAATGAACCATTATTTGAGATTAAACCCATTTGAAAACGATCCCAAGTCCAAGCGGCGCCGAAAATAAAATAAGTAGAAACATTACAGGAGCTTTAAATTGATGCAAAATAACCAATTTAAGGCGAAAGGTTATTAGTGTCCGTTTACATTTAGGTTGTATATAACCCACATATCAAAAAAAGTTTGCGATCACTTTGAAAAATCGAAATCTTTTTTGTTACGGTAGATTATATTATGATTTCTTCTTCTTTTTAGATTTTTTATTTAAAAATATAGATTGAGAATTTAAAACAATAAAACAGTTCAATTGTTTTTCCACATAAAAAGGCTTTCAGTCCCAGCTTACGCTCATTCAGAAATCTGATTTAGTCAATTTTAACGGATTTAAAATACTTTTTCGCGGAAAGTTGTGTTTAAAAAAATGCCATGAGGATAATCAGAAGTTTTACGAGCAAGAATAGTAACTTTGAGGGAAGAAGGATACACCACGAGAGAAATTGCACGCAGAATTGCTATATCCCAATCCTGTGTCGTGACCACGTTGCAGAGGTACCACGGGATGGGTAATTTTGATGACCGACCCCGCAGTGATCGCCCAACTGTTTTGACTGCTGCCCAAAAGCGCTATATTAGATTGCTGGCAGCCCGTGACCCGACAATCAACGCTACTAAAATAAAAGCAGAAGAAAACATTTGGCAAAACTGTCTCTTCGTTGACGAATCGTGAATCACTACTCATCCAGATAACTGACTTGTCCGTATCTGGAGAAGACCAGGAGACCGTGAAAGGCAAAGAACTGCCACTGGAAAAGTTCAGGAAGGCGAGAAATCGGTGTTCTTTTGGGGTGGTATTATGATTGGAGCTAGAACGCCTTTGATCCCGTATCGAGGCTTCATGACAGCAGACATGTATAGAGCAGTTGCTATTGATGTAATTGTCAGACCATTCCGAGTAAACCATGGGCACCAATTTGTACTGGTCGATTATAATGCGCCCATCGAGCTCAACGAGTCAATGCTGCTCTCCGAGAATACATCACAAACTTAGACTGGCCTGCCGGCTTGCCGGACTTAAGCCCAATAGAGCACGCATGGAATGCTTTTAAGCGAGCTATTTGGAACCGTCAGCCACGTCCCCGGACAGTGCCAGAGCTCAGGGAAGCTGCTATTCAAGAATGGGACAGGTTACCCCAAGAAATGCTGGATAACTTGATTCTCAGCATGCCTAGGAGGATCACCGCATGTGTTCGAGCCAGGGGAGGAGTTATGTTATATTGAATGTAACCCTTTTATTAATATTAATTATTATTTAAGTTTGGTTAAACAGTCTCTTTCTTTCTATCCAATTTCTGTTACAATTACATTATGATTATTTACTCAATTAAAAAAACAAGTTTTAATTTTTAATTTCAAACAGAGTATTTCTATTTAAAGAAAACACAAAGAATTCTACTTGCTAAAGTTCAATTTAAAAAAAATATCAGCTTATGCTAGTGATCACAAACTTTTTTTGATGTGTGTACGTTCTGGCTTCGGAAGCGTTCCCCTTACACCCTGTATAGAGGCATTTGCTGAATTATTTTTTTGTTCTAAAGGAGTTTATTCCGAAATGGTCCCATCTAAATTTTATATAGATCTGATGATGAGTTTCGGAGACAGACAACGGAACTCTACAAAAAATGACAGCAAATCAACCGCGATTGCTGCTATCGCATAAATAAATATGCATTGTTTTGACCTAAAGGATGATGAAATTTCGAATTGGTGTGGGGTAGGTATGATACCTAAAAAGTGAATTATAAAAACCTTATCCAAAAAAAAAACTTTAATTTCGGAAGTCGGTGACTTTGGATTCGTATTTTAATTTTTTGTCATCACCTTCCGAAAAGTTATTTTTCACTTTGTAGTGTTTTTCCGGAAGTCGGTTGTTTTTTTTTGGAAAATGTTTTATTAGCTGCTATTCTTGTTCGTGTAGTACTGACTCAATATTCCACTAACAAAGCAACACACAATAATAATACAAGCAGCTTCAGCTCCACACATCCTCAATACCGAAAATTTGCCAAATGGCGTGAAAACGAAGTCATGGCGGCGTGCGCCACGTTCTGACCCGTCGTCGGTCGTGCCACTTTCTTGTTCACGTCCCATAATCATAATGAGAAGTAATATCAGCAATTTCTGCTGTAAAGAGGCCCTTATATCAACCATATCTCGCAGCTCATATCCATTCAGAGCTGAATATGCGAAAGTTAATGATCGAACTCTTTGAAGACGCCTCCTGAAATAATTATAGCGAATTCATTTATACTTCATGTTTCCTGCAATTATCAGTTAAACGTACCATACACGGCCCCATTAAACGTCACATGCGATATGATTTTTATATTATTACAGTTATAAAATTTCAATAGGGGCTGATAAGATATTTTTATGATAATGGCGCTGTTAAAAATATGGAATCTGTTTACAGATAAGGAGATGCGCAGTTCATTAAGGTGGTGCGGTAAATCAAAAAGTTTATTGGTACTTAGTACTTACAGAGTTTTGTACTTGCGCCAATATCTGCGCGGTATTGGCGGACTCGCTGAGCTCCAGGGCTCCGGCCACCTGAAACAAACAAATATTTCTCAGCTACATTAAGTGGGTCAATTGTTCCCGAGGGACAGACTCCGCGCGGACTATCACGAATGTTCGTACTTCATTTGTTTGTATTGTGCCTTGAAATTGGGAAGGAACATTTCGGAAAATATGACCAATTCTAGAATATTAAATGCTTGTATCACTTCCGTGAACGTGATTTGGGATTGCAAAAAAAATATATCCTGTTTTTGTTAACCGAAAATTAGTCACGGAAATAAAAACCATGACATTGTAGCGAGGCCGAAACTGAGCTTACGAACAAAATCTGCATTCCATCTGAAGCACGTAGTTTTAGTTATAGCAATAGAAAGAGCTACCTATGCCGGAGGCAGGCAGGGCAGAGCGCATCGACCTTGTGCCACTCTACGACGTATTCGCGATCGCGACTCGGACTCAGACTCACCTTGCCAAAACGTTACGTGCCACTGCAGTGTAATAAATTATTTCTCGCGGTTCGATTCCCGCACCCAGCTTTTATTTATACAAGTTATTGTTTAACTAGTTTCTTGTGTACTTTTCTCAGAAAATATGGATTACTTTTCTAAGGAAATATGGATTTATTGATTTTCTAACAGTTTTATAAGACTAAAGGTTTTTATTAAAAGGTTCGTAAGCAGGGATCTTTCAAAAAAGTATTGTAAATTGTACTCAAACCAATCAATCTGCCCAGCCTTTCCCTGAGTATGTTGGGATAGGCTTCCAGCCGGACCGGATGCAGCTGAGTACCAGTATTTTACATGCAGCGACTGAATAACTGACCTCCGCATTCCAGTTACTGGGATACCTCGGGCGTGTCAGATTTTTACTGAATAAAACCCACCCGTGCTCCCTCAGTTGCCTGTGTGCCAGGGGCCGCGGTATCTCTTTCGAACAACCCACCCAAAAACTGCCAGGGGTGCCCCTGGCAGTTTTTTGGTAAGACTGATTGCATGACTTTCGGGCTTCTTCTTCTCACTCTCGTACCTACAGGAAATCCTGTTGTACCTTGTAGATCACCATCATCCCTTTTATGGACCAAAGGGCTTGCCAACAAGATCCCTTCTTAAAGTGATAAAAAACAAACAACCTTTATTAAAATTGGTTCCGATCCATTTACAATGTTTCCCTTTCCGAATCGGACCCAATTTTGCAACTTAATTTACGCGATAAGGGTTGAGAAACAAAAACAACTCGGATACGAAAAGTCGGGACAGCAAATAAAATACCGTTAAACGGAACGAGATAAGAAAATAAAACTTCGCTTCAGAGAACAATAGGTACAAGCCAGAGAAAATGTTGCCTATTTACCAATTACTCAAACGTAGTAAAATCAAGTGAAAGTGGTAAATAGTTCATAAATGGACGTAAAAGTGGGTTTACGTGTATTCGTGTGAAGGTGCATGCGGATCAAGCTGCCCCGAGGGGGTAATTTGAGAGTATTGTCTGGTGTGGCGATATCTCTGCAATGAAGTGCATTGGTCACGGGACTGTGCCGTATGCATTGTGGAGATACCTCAATATAAGTAGCGAAAAGATTCTTGATACACATCACGTTGTGTGTGAACGTGATGTGTATGCATCTACTAGTATGATTCGATGTGCTGTTTGTTAGTCTAGAATTGTCTACTAACCCATAATGTATGTTTTCACGCCTGCCTATCAAATACTTATTTCAATAGATCATTTAAACCGCATCAAAGCATAAGTAATATCGCCCAGGACCCAGCAGGGTATCAGAAATAACATTCCAAGAACATAACATTATTCGAAGCTTCTACTGAGGGTTTGAGAGAGGTTTTACTAAATATCTGTAAATGGCCAATTTCGTGCTCGCAAATGGTAATAAGCTCGATACTGTCGTTAGTTTTCAACATTATTTCAGTTGTTAAAGTTAAAGCTACGATCAAGGGCTAAGTCAGCTATGGCATAGTGATAGAAGTTATTAGGTAAGTACTCACCGTACTCATAATCGAATTACAGACTCTAAGCTCGTTTTAGTACAAAACAAGGTTTTTATTTAGATTGGGTTTAAGTCGCCAAACCAGTTTTCGAAATAAGAACCCAATATGAGTAGAAATGCAGTTCTTTAAAAAAAAAACTTTTGTCAATTTTGTACTTAATCGAAATAATGTTGGAAATGCAAAAACTGGCTCAGAGCTTTAGGCAAGAATTACAGTTAGATCGCGTTTTGTAATAAAACGGTCTGCCTGTACCAAACCGCCACGCAGCTGATAGGTAGTATGATATTTTAAAAGGTTAAACTCATGAAACAGCCGAAAACCAATAAAATAAAGTAATTTCATTGAAAACCGTAACAAACAGTATGTACATTCTATTACATAAGAAAACTATAACATTGACGGAAACACCGTGTAATAACCGAGCCAATGCGTATACGCTACCTACTCTATACAATCATCATCATCATCATCATCATTTCAGCCGAAAGACGTCCACTGCTGGACATAGGTCTCCCCCATGCTCCTCCACTTCGACCGCTCTTGTGCTTCCCACATCCAGCGGATTCCCGCGGCCTTCACAAGGTCATCGGTCCATCTTGTGGGAGGCCTTCCCACTCTACGTCTTCCGGTACGCGGTCGCCACTCCAGAACCTTTCGACCCCATCGGCCATCTGTTCTGCGAGCAATGTGCCCACTGCCACTTAAGTTTGGCAATTCTTCGGGCTGTGTCGGTTACCTTGGTTCTCCTGCGGATCTCTTCATTCCTGATTCGATTGCGTAGGGAAACTCCGAGCATAGCTCTCTCTATTGCTCTTTGGGTGACTTTAAGCCTTCTGATAAGGCCCTTTGTGAGCGACCACGTTTATACAATATAGAAAGAAAATTAAGATAATAATTCAGTAATTGATTTCCGTTAAAATACATCCACGTTTAGCCTCCCGAGGCTAATGATATAATGATAGATGGCACGGTGAAAACTTCATGTAACACTTAATAATTCATAAAGTACGCAGAGAAATCCACGCCGCCACGCTAAATTACAGGGGTGCCAACTTGACAACACAATCTCCTCGGCTGCATGCCGCCGTCGCAATTATAAAACTCATCTTCGAAAGTGTTGACGCATTCTTTGTCCGAAGAGTGAAGAAGTGATAAGTGTGGAGACCTTAAAAGAAGCCGACGACGCCATATCTGCAATAATAACCCCAATGTTTTACGTTGTTTTCCATAATTGGTCCCATGTATATCCGATAAGTCGTTTGTTTCATTATTAAATAATGTAATTTGCATGAAATAAATGAATTTGACCCCAATACTTGATCAATGATCAGCATTGTAGAGTGTGTTTGTGAGTTAAACGCTCTGTTGTAAATTTTACGTTGTAAGCTTCTCAGAATATTTTTCCTGAGTCATCTCATCTGCCTAAACTTTTTCCAATTATGTTGGGGTCGGCTACCAGTCTAACTGAAACAGGTATTTTACATGGAGCGTATCTGACTTTCACTAGCCAGTGACTGGGTAATAAGGTACCCGCTGGTAAGACTGGTTGTCTGACTTTCGGGCTCCTGACAAACCGTAACTACTCTCAAAGATTCACGAATGACAGCCGGGACAACGGCTTAACGTGCTTTCTGAGACACGGAGGGGTCTTGGTGTGTAAAGATGGTAACCCATCCGCGGACCAACCGCGACAAACGTTGCTTAACTTGATCGATCGACCTGTGTGCCTGTTGTTACTTAGCCACAAGCCCCTCTATTATTAATATGATTACTCATATTCTTATAATCTGAATATTTGTCCTGAGTAGGTCACACAAATTCTGGTGTGATCTATTTACTGATCAAATAATAAGTCCTACCCATACAAGTTAACGGTTTTATCTTCAGAAAACAATAGTACGATAACTGATCGTAGTCTGCGATAACTAGACTTTTATTATATTTTCATAGGAGTAACGATAACTATGAATAGTTTCTCAGAATTTACAGTTATTTCACATATTTATCACCGTTTCATAACAAGATATTTATTATTAACCATTACAACAACAGCTTTGCTACTAACATAATTGAATTTAATCTCAGCGTTTAAAGTAAACGGCCCACTCTGTGCTCGATATGAACGCTTCCGGACTTTAAATAGCTTTTGACCCTTTCTCTAGTTGCGATAAGGTTAATTTCCTCGAGCCAGCGGTCGGCCCGTGAGCCCATCGCCATTACTTTCCATTAGCTTAGGAAATTCATCACATGCGCGGTAAATAACGAGGAAGGAGGACACAGGTCTGCGTTACTTATAACCTGCCATCGGTCACCTCACTCGGACATTTTTCACTCAGACAACTAATGAGTTTCTCTTACAATGGACGTCTGTATTCGTTACCTGGCATTGTTCTACCTTGTTACATGTGAAATTAACAAACTCATGTTGTACCGTAACGTTGGTAAATAAACTACCTGACCCTAAAGGGATTCGTTGAGAAAGTTGGTGTGAACGAAATGTTAAAGAAAGGGTGTTCTATATCGATTTAATTAGGACACGATCGTTATGAAGGTGTGTCTATCAGTAAAAGTTATCTGGCAGAACATCTTTGTTCTGAGAAAGAACATAATAAACTGGTAACGTGTAAGATGCAGTTCTGTGCCGTATGTTAACCACTTTACGTGCCGCATTGCTGTAAAAATAAACCTTAGAAACACTCCCCGTCTCGGAGGAGTCGTTCGACCCGGTTTGTGTTGCTTGATCGACTCCAGAACCTCACTTACCTATGTTTATTAGGTCGATCAGGAAATGGCAAAGCTATAAATGCTATACAGTTTATTTTCATTTGAAGTTCTCAGATGTTCTGTGGTTACGCATCGGCCATTCAAAATTAGACGCCTATCGTCGAATGACGAATCAAAGAGTTGCCATCAATAAGACTGCGGTTTGTAAAGGGAAAGGGATCGGAGTTACCTTTGATGTGACTTTATGTAACGTATACCTTCGAACATCAGTCCGTTCAGCAAAATTTATTGCGTATTTTTAAGGTATAAGATAACATTGGTATGCAAAAACATTCAGACAACCAGAAAATTTTGTGTACAAAAATAAAGCGAAAAAGATTTTTGAAAATGCACTACCAAAAACAAAATAACATCAGTCACGCAATCGGTATTAATGGCAGGCTATAATTTGGAGTGTTCACCGGTGGGCAACGTGCAAGGGTGTCCTATTACCAGCTTGTGTCAGTAAAGCCGCAATTTGTAAGCACGTTATTAATTACGAGGCTCGGTGGTCCTGTCTCAGGGGTACGGCCGGCCACTCGCGCGCACTTCTGACAAACCAATTTCGAAACATGTTTACGCACTCTCTTGTGAATTTACCTGAAAATTATGTTTTTTGGATGTAGAAATGTCGGACCTTCATCAACGGGTTTGGCATGAGAAAGAAATGAATTAACTTGGGTGGTGGCAATCTAATTCAAATTAATTTCTTTCTTGGTATTACTTACAAGCAGAAATCATGATTTCATTTAAAATCAAATCATTTTTTTTTATTGAGGAATACGCCCTTAGAAGGTACACCGGATTATTAATTCTGCTATCCTACTAATAATATAAATGTGAAAAATTTGATGTTTGGATGTTTTTTACTCAAACCCGCAAAATTGGCTGAACGTATTTGGATAAATTTGCCACACATATAGATTGTAACCTGGATTAAGACATAAGATACTTTTTATCCTGTTAGTACGTTCCCGTGGGATAACTTTTGACCTCCGCGGGTGAAGCCGTGGGCTAAAGATAGTTAATTATAATTTAATAAAACGTGTATTCCCGTTTCGTAACCGCGCAGTTTACATAATTTCTCATTTTTACGATACGTTTTCAATTGCTTTGCAGTTCTGTTGCGA
Source organism: Polymixis lichenea (assembly GCA_949091785.1). Taxonomy (NCBI): domain Eukaryota; kingdom Metazoa; phylum Arthropoda; class Insecta; order Lepidoptera; family Noctuidae; genus Polymixis; species Polymixis lichenea. The sequence continues at coordinate 11,833,341 of OX420937.1, forward strand.
CACTTCAAATTACGTTAAAGTCCTCCTTATATGGTGAGCAGCTACGTTAAGTATAATTTAAGGCACAATTTAAAGGGAAATGCATGAGATTAAATAAGTGTTTAACTTGCTTGCGTGCAGTGACCGACGTGAACGTCTCAATTCGAAGAGATGACATCGGCTGTCTCAGCAAATTAAGGTGCAACTCGTAACGGAATATACAGACGCAGCCCAACTTTCTTACGTTCACTTGATACGCGATAAATTGTGAAGGGACCGACCATAATATTTGGGTGAAAATAAATACGAAAATTCTCGCACTGAATTCTCGCCACTTTGTCATTCGAGATTCAAGAGTCATCAGACAATAAAGAATATCTGACGTTAGCCAGCGTCCTACTCTAATTGAACTGATCTCTTTCTTCGGGTCATTACGACCACAATCTATGCAATTCTACTCACATTATGAAAGTCGTAAACTTTAGTCATGGGAATTGTTTTACATTTACGAAATAGTACGTAATTCCATTGTTATTTACGTTGTTGCACTATTTACTCGAATTTGTGCCGCTCTGATGCATCGCCTAATGACTCATGAACCTCATCAAACTAAGTACATGTGTAGATTACATGTAATATTCTACATAGTCCAGTTTCCCATTTTTGAGTGATTACATAACTGTGTTAGAATTATTTTCGCATTAGCATGGTCTTAAGATTAAGTTAAATTATCACGTCACTGTTATTTTCCGGAAACGTTTATTTTGTAGATATGATTAGAGCATACAAACCGATGAAAAGGAAAAGTATCCAGATTCTCGTGAAAATAAGGAAATAAAATTAATTAGGAGCATGCCCTATGTAGGTACACGGAAAAATCTACGTAAGTAGTCTTGAGATACTTAATGAGTGCGAATGTAATGATCGAAACTGTTAAAGCTACAAATTTTCAAGCCTTTGTAAAAATACTACCCGTTAATAGATGAAGAGAACGTTAAGAATACGATTTAACCCAGCACCTTAACAGTCGTTACGATGACTGCTAACAAGAAATCGATTACATTTTTATTTTTTTCATTTTAGTCGAATCACGGTTTACTAAACCTAATGGCGAGCAAAAAATGTGCTCGTCATAAGACGATTAGCAAACGGACACAAACGGCATGCGATGGTTAATTCAAACTATTCGAATTTTGAACGTATACCAGAAAGTGTCGAGTATTACTGGACACGCGGAGAAAACACGAACTATATACATATAGATGTACTGTTTGACACATTATTGACGTTTGTCTTAGCAATGGCGCCCTCACGAACGATCAAGATATATTTATAACTGGCTTCTAATGTAATATTACGTTCATTTCGCACGAGTTTGGTCGGAATTCATACGGTCAGTGTGATTGACTGGTAGTTCCGGGTCATTCGGCGCGGCCCATTGATGTTTTTATACCACTGTTATAATTACGACACGAGGTCTAGAATATGAAGTGACGTGGACACTTCAGAGATAAAAGTGATAAGTATCGACAATCAAATTGATTGAATGGATTTTACTTTCGTTATCTGTAAGAACAATTGTAATCTAGAGAATGAAATATTCTGTTCGATTTACTTTTATATGGGTACTAAAAATCACCATTTGCAGGCCTATCGAGCTTTAAGCATGAATTGAATGAATAAGAGAAAATACACTTAGGCAACCATAAGAACACACGTATCTAAAAATAGCATCCTATTAGAAAATCAACAATCAAAACTTTGTAACCCAAAGTACCTACCTAGTATTAAAATAACGATCTTTTGTTTTCTCAACATAAAGCTTTTCATTTATCTGTACACTCACAAACGATTTACGAGTGTTTACCATTAATTCGAATAGGAACGCCTAACAACTGTTTGCTAAGTTAATGAGCACGGAGAAAGCAATGCCTTACTTAAACTTAACTTAATCTAATTACACTGCCTACTGTTATTACAGTTTATACAGGCTGTATACTAAATACATGACCGAATTTCTTATTAACTTAATGATTTCTACAACGACTTTTTAGTCTTGACTTTGTTTCGTCGAAGAATTTGGAGAAATAAGTACCAAGTTAAGTAGTTACTATGAAAAAACAGGAACAGGAAAACGGTCTTATTATACAATGACTCGACACTTTTGGTAGCCGAAGTAATGGTTCAATGGCTGTAACACAATCTAAGGAAATACCAAGTTGAATTTGGTTAACATGTTATATCAGATATCATGTTATTTTGGTAAACTGTATTTGCAAATGGGCAATCTCTTCCAAAATTTCACTGATGATGTTTTCTAGTCTTTTTTTAAATCTTTGTTTATCAGCGAGGGTTTGATTACATAGTGAACATGCCACCCGCATAGGAAACCTTCGTGATATGCAAAACTAAACATCTACGCTTCCCTAATCGATAAATTAACTAATTTATATATAATATTCTAGCGGCTTTGGATGCTGGAAAAGCTAGAATAATATTCTCCTAATTGAGAAATATTCATATTAAATTGGTCTCGAGTCAAATATCTATGCGCTCAGTTCCGGACCCACTCCGCTATAATATGAAAAACGTCGTCTTCTTGTGATGATTATCTTTGCCTAATTTTACTGTATTAACACTGACTCCTTGTTATTTAAAAGTAACATCAGTAACAAACAGATCCTTCTCATAAAAACTCCAATAATGTCGCTATTTAGTGTGGTTCGCCGTACATAAACACGGCCCCGCAATCATGCAAACAGACTAACACAATCAACGAATACCACAGACGGCCGTAAACTACAGCGGCAGATATAAATAAGTACGCCTGTCTCACCGATCTTACCAACTTATCTCGGAAATATGTCCCGTATCTCTTTCTCCAGACTTTCATCTTAGCTAAAGGAGCTTTTGAGTAAAATATGTATCTTACAAGGTATTACTTTTTCAAAAATGCAACTCGGTATTAAATTCTCATCTTGCCTCTCTCGACGCGGCTCGCAAAATTCCGCAAACAACCGAAACGACCTTGCATTGTTAGTTTTCCAGACTCTTTTGGCATGAATGATTACATGGACTCGATAAAAGATTGTCCATATATATATTACATGAGTTACCGGCGAGTTTGAACGGAGATGCGACCCGAGAACGGCCCGGAACTGTTTTTATGGTAAATGTTTGTTGCACTGCGGTTGGTTAACGGAGCTAAACAAACTTACTTTGCATAAACTGAACAAACAAAGCAGATTAGTTTTACAGCTCACACAGAACTTTCTAGAGATTAATGCTGTAAGGAAATGGGAATCATACTTTCATTGCACCTATCAAAATTGAATTAAAGCCCTTGTAGAAAACCCATTAAATCCATAAGTAGATATTTAAATAATAATGGTGTTAATTTGAATAAATATGCGTCTGTCTGTCTGTTTGTTCGCGATAAACTCAAAAACTACTGAACGGATTTTCATGCGGTTTTCAATAGACTGAGTGATTCATGAGGCAGGTTTAGTTACATAATTTGTTCAGGTTTTGTGTGAATTGGTTAACGCGGGCGAAGCCGCTGGCAAAAGCTAGTATTAAATAAATAACAAATGCTTAGTATTGGAGATAGACCTCCCGCATTTCCACACGACTGTACTTCCATAACATTATGTATCACATCGGTAGGTGACCGTAGAGATATTTAGTTTATAATGTTGTTTGAAGATGTTGAGGGGTTTGGAAATGGAGTCAATACAATAACGGTAGGAATTTGATTACAAACTTTTAGCAGGAAAGTTATGGAAATTAAAGAACTAACTGTATTACAACGAATACCCACACCTTCTTCACAATATTAATGGATATAAATATTTCTAGTCGCAAGCTGCAAACTGGAGCTAACAACATTAGCATTGCTCCGTGTCTCTCAGACCGGTCCTCATCGTATTTAATCTTCTCCGGGTAGAAGGCAATGTACCCGGAAACTGGGTGACATTTAAAGTATCGACCGACCTAACGGAAGAGGTATTAGATCCACCACACCCCAATACAGCCGCGTGCCGAACTGCCGACGACCTAATAACTGAGCCGTAAGTAGGCTGACGAGATTCTCACTCGGATTTAAAGGGATGATTTCGTCGACAAAAATTGAATCTGTTTTTAGGATGAAAGCTTCATAAATTCACGTATTATGCAATGAATCTGAAAAGGATACAGAAAGTAAGTGGATACAGAGAAATCAAACAATGTAACGTGTCGTACACGTTACATTGTTTGATTCTTGAAACTTTTGGCCCATAATAATATAATGATGATTTTATTTCCTATGATGTATGACTGAATAATATTTATTTATTATTTTTTTAACAATTTATATAAACTATGCATCTTCTATAAAAAAAGCAGTACTTAGATATTTCAAAGGTAATTTTGTATGAAATTAAAGACGCCAATTTCCCCCCCCCCCTTCCCCCTATTCATAAGTTCGTCCCAAAGACATGTCCGATATTGGAAATCGGATTGTCCGAGACGCTACAATTGTCAAGTACCCGGGCCGGGGTCAGGCTCAAGATGACCTATTGAACAAGGACCTTTTAAAATTAACATACTTTACTTGGGTACCACTTACTTATGTATTGTCACGGATTTTTCCTTTATAGAGTAAAGAAAAGTTAAAAGAGGTATTACTTTAAGAGCGTGGGTAGTGCTTAAAGGCTTTAGCTGTCAAGAAAGATGTGTTGAATTTAGATGAGATTATTAAATTATTAATGATAGGATCATGACAAGCATTTTTGTCATTTTTGTGTATCATTTGCGGAATGTTGAGATTTTTAATGGCTTTTTCACGTAATTTAAAAAAATGCACTTGTAGAGGAGGCAACAGTAGTAGCAGTCCGGTATATACAGAAAAACCGTTTCAGGCTTTTCTTTTGGTTCTTTGGACTTTAGAATAGAATATTATTTATTGTTGTTGTAGGAATTGACAAGTAAAATTAGTGAAACTATAACTCTACCACGCACCGCTAACGTGTACAATAATAATAAAATAAATGACGAAAAATTACCGGAGATTTATTGTGAAAGATGGCACGGTTGACATCTGTCGGGCATGCTACCGTCAATCGTCAATCAATCAGACACATTATCTCCGGTTTTTCTCGTCTAGCTAACGAGGAGTACTTGCATAGACACAACCTTGTAGCCAGGATTATCCACCAGCAACTTGCTCTGAAATACAGCCTTGTGGAATCAGAAGTGCCATACTACAGGTATGTGCCCGACTCAGTTCTCGAAAATGGACATGTCACACTGTACTGGGATCGATCCATCATCACTGACAGTACTATTGTTGCCAATAAGCCTGATATAGTGGTGGTGGATCGACTAGAGCGGCGTGCAATGATCGTTAATGTAACGGTCCCGCATGACGGGAACCTAGTGAAAGCCGAGAAAGATAAACAAATCAAGTATCTTGACTTGGCTCGCGAGGTTGTCGACATGTGGGATGTGGACTCAGCTATCATTGTACCGATAGTCGTTACAGCCAATGGCTTGATAGCCAGGAGACTCGGCCAACACCTGAGGAGGCTCTCGTTGAGCAGCTGGGTCAAGGGCTTGATCCAGAAAGCGGTACTCCTAGACACGGCTCGCATTGTTAGAAGGACCCTGACCCCCGGTAGCTCGGACCCTGTTCCCAATACCGTTGGGCTACTATTTTTTTATATTTTTAAATGTTTCTATATGTTTTATATTCTAATATTTAAAAATGTAATTTATATGTGTATATGTTGAAATAAAAGAAATAAATAAAAAGAACATTGTAACATTCATAGGAAGAGCAGAAACTAAATTATGTACAAGAATAATTCTAAGAAATACAGAGAAGCATATAACGAAAGTAGGTAAAAGTCTTATCACATCATATGGTCAATTCGTCCTAATATCTCCCAGAATTCATTCCTTACTGCATTTAATAGGCCACTCAATTAATGACAATGAACGATCAATAACAAACAGATCGTAAGTTTTATTATGACCGCACATAAAGGCTCCCGCAGACAGGCGCGACGCGACGGTGCAACGCGATTCTGGTATACTTAGCAATTTTCGTGAAGTCTTCACAGAAATTGTTCTACTAGAGTTTCAAGGAGGACCGCAGCTACCCTTGACGTAGTCCTACTGACTTCGACACGGCTTCAAACCGAGATGAAGATTACTTGTCCATCCTTTACCGAGAACTACAGAGCCAATAGTCATATCAAGTTTTACGTTAAAATTTATTTCTACTTTTCGTAGAAATAAATAGTAATAGTAAAGTAGTAGATTCGAGCAAAGTTAAAGAAAAGTCGTCGACGAGTCGGAACGCGCCCTGATTTTCCCGGGATCGATTACATAAAACCGCCGTAACGACATTCCTACGCGGTGTCAATCTACATTCTAGGCAAATAGGAAAAGGTGTTATATGAAACACTCACTACGACTCAGCAACTACCTACGAACCAGTAAGTACTTGAACATTACCCCCCTTATTCATAAACGATGTTTAAATTTAAATGGTGTTTAAACGTCAAAAATGTATGGTTAAACAGACGCTAATCATTATTTAACTTTAATCATAGTTTATGAATAAGGGGGTACATGTGTACTGCACTTTCCTGTATAAAATTAAATGAATAAGTACGTGTCACACATACAACTTATAAGACTATTCGATAAAGTGTATATGGTATACACTGACATTTCACGGGTGCTTTTCATCATCGTCATCATCATCATCATTTCAGCCGAAAGACGTTCTCTGCTGGACACGGGTCTCCCCCAAGCACCGCCAATTCGATCGGTTTCTGTGCTTCTCGCATCCAGCGGATTCCTACGAACTTCACCAGGTCATCGGTCCATCTTGCGGGAGGCCTTCCAACGCTACGTCTTCCAGTACGCGGACTTTTATTAAAAGGTAATGAATACATATTTTTGCAATTTGTCTAAGTCACAGCAAGCTATTGATAATTTCCCAAAGGAAAACGACCAATAAAAAAACAAAAACGAGAGAAACTAAATAACACTATCCAACCTGGGAATTAAACTCAACGTCAGGCCTGTGACCCGTAATCTCAAGAGGCACAAGGAAATGGCAGTTTAGTCAAAACAAGTCGATTAGTTGCCAATTGATGGGCACCGATTTGGCAAGCGAGAATTAATCGTTTGAAACTGATGTACATCCGGTGGGGTCAAGAGATTTATATTCACGTCAAAATATATTATAACCATTAAGTTGTTAAGTAGACATTGCAAACACTGGTCTCATAAATATTACCCTACCCTCCAAATTAGGAAATAACAACAAAATCTCATATGGTTATGGGCATGGCAAATAGGCCGTTTAACGAACTCTACCATAACGAGCCAGTTATTATTCAACCTCTACGGTAAGTAGACACAAGTACAACTTTATCTACACGCCTGATCTTTTGAAAGCTATTAATTAATTATTTTGAAATTGTTACTTGAGCCCCATTATTAGTGCAACGGTAAATAGAGAGAAAATTAGCGTTTAGCTGGTATTGCACCGTGGAGTCGCCGCCGCCGCCGCGGGCGCGCACTACGACTGCGCCGGCGCATTCCCGCTGTGCGCAATGTTTATCACAAGTATAATTTTCCATTTTGTGCATAATTGTACCGTTTAATACATAGTTGAGATTGAGGGAAGTTGCTCTAAAGTGGGTAGAAAGGAGGAAGACACTCCGACAGGATGCAGTGCCTTGTGACTTGAGACTTATCGCAGCCTAACGGAAACAGGTAAATAAAAAAGGATCAGCTAGGAAGTACACCCTGGCAGTAGACGAGAATAGCGCTGGCAAGAAAGTCTTTAGTCAAATCCACGTTGCATCGGATGTCAACACACAATATGATGAATTGCGTTATTAAGGTCGTTACTCGTTATCATCAGTTGGTGATAAAATTACTAATCTGACAGATTAATTTAAATTCGATCAGTCAGGTAACGACTGGTTTAAAAGACAGGCCTGTACACAGGAGTTGTGAAAGTCCCTTAAGATTCTGAAATTCTCAGAAGGGTGTTTGTTCCTTCCAATAAATAGGTCCCAGCTTTCTGAAATTCTTAGGATTGTGTTTGTTCCTTCAAGCTAGCAATTCAATGGGTAGGTTAATGCATTGAGCTGTGGTCGTCAAGTTGCGCAGGCGGCGCGGGCGACATAGCGGCAAGCCGGTAACGTTCGCCTGCCCAGTGCCCGCAAACCTATCATTGTATGCAATCTTTGACCTGCAGACCGCGGCTACAACGAACAATCAATGCTCCTGCTATTACGTTACATTGAAATCACAATTTATCAAGGAAATTGCAAATGTGACACCAAACGAAAAATATCCGGAAATAAGAAAGCAGAGAAGAATATCGCAATGTTTTAAACTTACCCGTAGATCAGAACTACCCGACGACGTAGACGTACTACTGGAATCCAACCTGCCATCCATTCTTCCGTTGTAATTGTACATTTTGAATTTTCATGCAAATTCCAACTTAACTAAACACATAAAAGTTTGTTAAATTCACTGACTAAACTGTTTGCACACAGAGTCGGACAGTTACAGTACCGTTTTAATTTTTATGGAGTTGACAATCTTCTGTTTGCTACACAGTTAGTTACAATTATCACGATACACACATTGTTCCAAGTGACCGATTAAATCGCCGACTTCATCTTAATAAACACTTGACACCATTAAAACCGGCTCTTGCGACGAAGTAGAGCACTTCACGACTACTCCGCGAACATATTCACTTCTGAGAAAATTAGAATATAATATTTAATCAGCCGAGTTATATAAGGTGGTATATTTACTAATAGATACTTTACTTAGTCAGCTCACAGAGCTACAGTCGCTCACAACACTAGTGTATTGAGCAATGGAGCAATGGCTACGTGACTCAAGGAGTTAGTTTATCGATAAAACTGAAACACAACAGTGTTATCGCATACGATCGTCATTCGCGGCAATATCCACTATTTTCGAGTGATAACAAAAAAAAATCCCTTTCACCTTGAACGATTGAATTCAGCGATTGTATATATAATGCATATGTTTCAGGTTTCAGAAGTCTATTGTCATTTGGATGAGTCTGAGGAACTCTTCAGTGAGTTAAGTGAGACCGACTTTTTTCGTTGCAAATAGATAACGCTAAAAATAGCAACCTCGTGTTCTTAGAATGATTTCGTGAATCCAGAAGATAACATCTATTTCGCTGCTTTAACTGCTCATACAGATAACATGAAATATAGACATTTTGGTTGCTATAATTATCTACGATACCCGGATATGTCAGGTACCAATCTTATTAGCACAAGCTATCTCAAGGTTGCTTTTCGTGAAAGCTTTATTTTCATTGATTAGTAAACAACATGGAATAAAAACTTCTCCACTAAATGTAGATTTTCATTAAAAAAGCTACGTAAATACAAAATCTTTATGATGAAATGTTTACTCTTTTGCTTACGCACACTTCACAAAGTATACTGTTATACAATATTGATTCAATATTTATGGAAATATAATCACCCAAGACGCACGCCTAGCGTTCAGCTCTCCTTATTCGGTTGAGAGTTGTTAAAATAGTCCAATATCTCAAGTTTATAACATAGGAACATTTGCACAGATTTCGCGAACTCGCTAGAGCACATCGGCCCACCGGTTGGCGTTATTTATAGAGCGACCGAGCTTTGCGACTATAAAAGGATTTTGTTTGAAAATGGGAAGCTGTTTGCATTTGTGCGAATGTGTATCGCGAAACGCAGATTTGGCGTGCGCGTGGGCCAGTCGACGCGCGCGGTGGCACTGGTGGCGTCGCCTGCGCGAGCCGCGTGCGTTGCACCTGACTCGCCCGCGCCCGCGGCCGCCGCAACCACCAGCTTCCACGCCACCTCCACCTACCTATTACAGGAGATAATATCCTGTATGTCGCACCAACACACTATCATTCACACTGGTTTCTTTACGATTATCAATAGCTGTCGATCGTAACTTGGACGGCACGGTTGGCGCAGCGGTTAAGCGATTTGACTGCTGCGCTGCGTGTCGCGGGTTCGATTCCCGCACGGAACAAATATTGGTATGACCTACAAATAGTTGTTCCGGGTCTGGCTGTTTGTGTATGTGAGTTTAAATGTTTGTAAACGCACCCACAATACAGGAGTAATTCCTAGTGTGGGGCAACGTTTAAAAAAAAAAAAAAAAAAAAAAAAAAAAAAAAAAAAAAAAAAAAAAAACTTGCAATTTGATTCACACGAGCGCTCAGCTCGAGTCGGCATTCAAAGTTAAATTGATAACAAAAACTGCAGGATCTAAGTATTCGTTGACCGTTATTCATGAATAAGTTATCACTTAATTAGATATCACCTTTCGTTGCATAAAATCTGCTTAATTGTAACCCAAATGGCACTGGCTCCTGAAATATAGGTATATTAACATTTTTAACCTAGCTCTAGATTCAGGGTCTCAGATTATTCTATAATCTGTTTTTATGGCAATAAAGAATTATTATATTATTATTTTTTTATTAAAAATATAAAGAGAATATTTGGGTAGACCATCTTTATTTGGCCATCTCTACAGTTTCTGAAAGCCTAATTTCACATAACTGTGCACCAAACATGACTAATACAAAAGGGTACGTGTAAAAGACACTCGTAGGAGAGTAGTTATGTAGGTAACGATAACAACACTCTTACTAAAGAGTCCGACCTCAAGTTTTCCCAGTATTATGAGTAAGCAGTGAACATTGCTCATTTGCATGCTGCGTCCGCGCACCCGCGCATTTCACTAGAGCCTCTCAACACGTCGCAACGCAAAAGCTCCCGTCACACGTGTCCGTCCATACTTCATTGTCAACATTTCAAGCATTAAAACATGCTCCACTAGTTAAAAAAATGATTAAAAATTTAAATCAAGTATTTATGTCAAATCAAAAACGTGTTTACTACCGGAAGGACTCAATCAATCCATGTGACCATATCCTTCATCGAATGTCGTTCCACAAACCGCAGTCGATTGAGTGCTGGTGATTGTGGAGCATGAAATATTAGCTATATGCCAAAACAAGTTTGTTTGCACAAGTGTCTCAATGAGCGCTGCCGTGGTGACGTCACACGTCACGCGTGCGCAGAACGTTGACACCGAGTTAACGGCACTGCACACAATGACACCCTTGTTGTACCCAAACGTCTTTCTGAAATACGAACACCTTGTTGTTGGTCTCACTAAAGTCAATATAATAAATAATTGTTTTGTTAATATGGACTTGGCCTAATAATAATTAATCATATAATAAGTACCTATGTAAAAGGACACTATCTTGAAAGAACAATATAAGAGCTTTGTGCTGGAAAATTAAGAAACCTACTACACGACATAAAGAAAGAAACACACATCTTTATCTAAATGAGTCACAGCAGACAGTCAACAGAGTTTACTTTTAATTCACAAACTGCCCTGGAAGAGGTTGTTTGTTGGTCAAAGAAAGTGCAATGGGTACTTACAATTAAATCTTTTATCAAATGCCCATTTATCAAGCACGGATTCGGATTAAGTGCAGGTACTTTACACCCAGTGGTGCTAAAAATACACTTAATTAACAAACGTATTTAAAAAATACATTTCTGCCGCTGTCGTGATCGTGCTGTAAAGCTTGATTATCTCAAAGAAACCCGAGCCAGGCCCAGTGTTAATTAAAATGTTAAAAACTTTTTAAACAGGGGTGAACGATATTCTTAATTACGATATCACGAATCGGTATTTACCCAGTCCGTAATAAATTATATGATTTGAACTGTAATTTAAAGGATTAATACTGGCCTGAGTTCTTGAGTAGTAAATAAAAGTATCTACTAAGAGCAAAATTATAAAGTATTTTTTATATTACATTTTAAATAAAAGACATCAACGAGCTAAAAACCCGCGGTTTCAAAAATCCTGAACTTACGAGCTGCACTTTGATCATTTAAGTGTCATGCCCATTAAAATGTATCGCACATGGAATCAGTGTTCCTGTGAGTGTGGAACCCTCAAACAACAGTCGACATCGACACGGGTGTAAAATGAAACGGTTATTGCTGATCGTGCCTGATACGGATGCACAGTCGCGTCGCACCGACCAATCGGCGTGTCTTTGTCACTTATTTCAGTTATTTCCCAAGCTTTTCAGTTTATATTTATACCCAGAATCGACGCCGATAGACATTTTATTATATTTTTATTTAACTACAACAATACGTTATATTTAATCTTACTTTATGTGGTTCCCATTGTCACAAATTCACAATACAATTTACTCGGACGTATGTATCTTGTGTTGTGTCCGAGATCCCGCTCGCGTGTACTGTACACTCCTACGTTATGCAGTAAAATTTACGAGCTTTTTACGATTCAATTTACATTTAAAAAGCACAAGTAACGGGTTTTCAAGTGATCTCTGTGTTTCGGTAATAGCAGTACATAATGTTCGACAATATCTTTACGTATTGATATTGCTAATAGCAGGTTATGTTGGATGCTACGTGAATACACATTTTATTGCTAAAGAGATTTATTTTTATAGGTGGCTGTTATAATTTCATATTTTATGGCAATAGTAGAAATGCTTAAACGAGAAACTATAAAAAACTGGGGCAAGCACAATGCCGGCTACCGAAGAATTTGTATGCAAGTTCCTAGCTAGTCTACCTAGTCTTCATAACAAGTTCTGACAATACTCTATGCCAGGAGACTACAGAGCAAAACGTGGCTTGAATAGTGACGAATACTTTGTTAAATACATTTTACTTTATCTTACTAAGTAATCCATGGTAATCTGGACATAAATTTTGTCTAACATCTTAACCTTCACATAACAACATCCTTTAAGGATCTACGAAATAAGTTTTAAATAAAATCTTAAAGGATATAGAAACTTCATTCAATTTCAAGGTTTAACTCAACATTGTGCCGGTAGGTATATAAATAACCATTGATACCGGTACACGGGCACGATTCATTAGCATTGCAGATTTGCGATACCACAAGAAAACGCTCGACTTCACAACAACACTGAATATACATATTGTTGTATTTTCACAGAGTACCTACGTTCAGAACGGAGAGGTCTGTTTCGTTTGGTTTCATAATATTTTTCAGCGTTTTTAGTAAACTTTTTGAATATAATGGATCAGTCGGAGACAGTATTTGTAGAGATTAAAAAGTCTACAAGAAAATAATATTCAGATTGAGACTTATACTGAAAATGTTGGCATTGTATTGTACGTACAATTTACATTGAACATTCTCTGAAAAGGGCGGGAATCCGCTGGACGTGGGAAGCACAAGACCGGTCGAAGTGGAGGAGTCTGTGGGAGGCCTATGTCCAGCAGTGGACGTCTTCCGGCTGAAACTATGATGATGATGATTCTCTGAAATAATCTGTTAGTCACCTTTACAAGTTTTTTTTTTTAAATTGCTTTAAAGGCTAAGAGGCATTGAAACTTCAATAAATATGTATGATTAAGGAGGCATCGTTAATCATCACTATTTTTTTATAAATACATACACAAGCAGCCCATAATGTTTTCACTGCTGGAAAACATCCGCCCGTCTTTGAGAGGGAATGGGCTATAATCCACCACGCGAGCCCACTGCGGGTTGGTAGATGTCGCATGTTTTCGATTTTTTTATTCTAAGACATGTCGTTTTCCTCACGGTGTTTTCCAAATCTTTGCTTCACCGCTTGGAGAGCAGTGGTGATTAAATAATTACACAAAGTAAAAAGCCAGTGTGGGTTCGAACCTACGACCACTCGTAAATCGTGGCCGTTACCACTGGGCCTCTACTGATCCAATTGTCCTACGTTTACACAGGATAAGTTTTTATCCAGTGCGCAAACTGTAACCATGAATTCCGCATATCATTCTAGACCCCCAGCGCACAAAATTTTACACCAGTTATACAAAAAAAAAATCAGTTCCAAATTCAGTTAAAGTTTGCGCACTGGATAAAAACTTACCCTGTAAATGACCGTTAAATCTCACTGATAAAACTATGCCGTAATCTACCTATAGTTATGTATTCTCAGAAATGAATGATCACAATCACGAACGTCTTAAGTGCCATTTATCTATTTTATGAAGTATTTTAAGACACTTTATTTAACAGCTTGCCAAAAGAAAATGTCTCTATATGTACATATTCTCTTCGACCGAAATGTCGTTTACGTCCGGGATTTTTTTACCAAGATGTTTTATTCATTTTTTATATGTTCGTGACATATGTGTGACATAAACTCGTCACGTTTGAGGAAAAAATACACAAAGGATGTGCTTTTACCCTTTTAAGTGTACGGCCCTCCCACTGAAAGCTTCTGTCTTGTCTTGTCAAGACATGGCATATAATATGACTGATGATGACTGACATTGAGCGAAGGGCTTGTGGTTAAGTCATAACAGCCGCACAAGTAGATCAGGTTAAGCTACGCTTGTCGCGGTTGATCCGTGGATCGGTGACCTTTATATACCAAGACCCCTGTGCTTCGGAAAGCGCGTTAAGCCGTTGGTCTTGGCTGGCATTTGTGGATCTTTGACAGTCGTTACGGGTCATCAGAAGCCCGAAAGTCTGACAACCAGTCTTACTAAGGGGTATCGTGTTACCCAGTAACTGGTTTGTGAAGGTCAGATAGGCAGATCGCTCCATGTCAAATACCGGTATTCAGCTACATTCTGTTAAGCCGGAAGCCGGCCGCAGCGTAGTTGAGAAAAAGCTAGGCAGATGATGACCATGACTGACATTGAGCAAGATGAATGTGATGATGGTCAGACAGAGCCCTTACTGAATGGTTTCCGATGTAGGAGAAGTGTTGGCAGACCGACCGCCAGAGTGAGGTGGATCACGCACAAAGGACCGCGGGTAAGACCTGGATAAGGTACAGTCCAGGGAAGCAAGGCACAAATAGCATTAGGCCTATACGCAGCAGTGGGTGAAATAAAGAATGTGGAGTTTCTTGCCGGCTCTTCTCCATAGGAAGCGACAAATTGGAACCGTGCACCTAGCTTCTGACGTTTCATAAGTGCCCTTGCAGGTTTATGTGAAATAAAATATTTTGATTTTGATTTTGATTTTGAATGTACCGGTGTATAGTTACTACTAGCTGCTGTCCGTGGCTTCGCCCGCATGCTTGATGGAAATTATCCAAAAAAAAAGTAAGTTTTGCATAATGTTACTCCTTCAACATCAGCTATCTGTGAGAGTGCCGCAGTGTGCAGTGAGAGTCCCGTCAAAATCGGTACAACCCTTTCGGAGATTAACCTGAACAAACAGACAAAAATCTTGACAAAAATAAGTATCGTATATACTTTCATATGCATTTAGTAAAATCCTGTTATTTGAAATTACAAACAGACACTTCAATTTTATTTATTTGTATACCTTTATGTATTGATAATTCGTAAATACTCCCGTCCGACAATACCTAGTATTTTCTTAGTAGGTAATAGATACAGCCCTAACAAAATTAACACTGTAATTACAACTGAAACAAATTACAGTAGTATCGCATGGCGCGCGTGCCAGCGCTCTACAATATCTTAGATCTTACCAAGTTACAGTTAAAGTTTTCACAGTTGCTTCCTACAGCTTGCAATTGAATTGAACGTACAGTGCGATTAGCATTTAAATACAGTAAATGCTTTTCTTTTTCAGTAACATACGCAAGAAAATTATCAGTACATTTTCGTGCGTATGTTACTGAAAAAAGATACTAGGTAATGTTGTAATTGATTAGGTACATCACCACTGCTCTCGAAAACAGTGAAGGAATCACTGATCGTTAGAAAACCGGCATGTCTTAGAACCAAAAATTTAAAGACATCTGAAATGAAATGAAATGTTTATTTATGTAAGTACAATAGAATCTCACTAATCCAGCACTTCAATAGACCGATACGTCCAATAATCCGGCACCCTCCGCCCGCGCCTCCCTCGCCCCTGCTCACGCCACTCACGCACCGCGTATGCGCACCGTCTAGTACTAGATACTAATTGTAAGATATGTTATAGCTATAAGTGTATAAAATGAACACAAATATGTTATACTTATGTATTCTCTTTATGAAATGCTTTATTTTATTTATTATGAATTTTTCTATGCAACCCAATAATCCGAACATTCCAATAATCCACTCTCTGGTTTTTAATAGTGCCGGATTAGTGAGATTCTAGTGTGGATCTTATAAGACACTTTTACACGTCAATATTTTGTTGGTCAATATTTTTAAAACTAGATGGCGCCGGCATTTCTTAGCTAACTGTTCCTGAGAAGAAAAGCCGAAACAAACTCAGAGGTTATGGTCTCTTTTAAAGTTCAAACATTATATTATTTTAGTTTTATGTGAGTCTAACGATGCAGGGCAATGTCTGGAAGGACCTTTCTATCTGCCATCTACCAATCCGCATTGGGCCTGCGTTGTGGATTACAGGCCACTCCTTCTCACAGAGAGAAGGCTGCGGTCCCAGCAGTGGGAACGTTATAGCCTGATTATGAATTAACCATGTACTTGAAATTGGTAATAGTCTTACTTCGGTAATAATTGAAAATGGACATGGTGATAATTTAACTTAGGCAGGTGCTTCAACTTAGTTACTTTTGTTCCGTGTGGTTCCGGACGTAAAAGAATAGCACCATCCCGTTTCTTCCCATGGGTGTCGTAGAAGGCGAATAAGGGACTTGCTAGAGAATGGGCAGCAGCGTTCTCTATGCATTTGACCACCATACTGCGATCGCCAACCCGCCTGCCAAGCGTGGCGATTATGGCACATCCCCCTTTTTGGGGGAGGCTTATGTCCAGCAGTGGTCGTCTTTCGGCTGATATAATGAGGTACTTTAAAATCTCCCAATCACCTTGGAACAGTACTCTTTCTACTGAGAATTTCCTAATTGAAAAACCGAAAAACACGTTGCCAGACTCCGGTTCATATACCACATCGTAAGCGCAACCGCTTGAGTTCACTAGCCCAATGAGGCAGTATATTTAAATCATGAACAGTCGACTTTCCCAGCCTGACGTTGTAGCCTTTAGGTAAGGTTGTCTGTCTCGTGGGAGACAAAGCAAAGATATAATCACTGGTCTCCTATTCACGGAGCATAGATGCCTCGGGGCCTCAGCTTCACCCAGTGTCGTGGCATACCTTCCCAGGTACCTGTACCTTGTTTACGCGTTATGGTACTTTATTAGACAGAGACTAGAGCCCTTACTAACACACGCTGTATAAAGTTATGACAAAGTTACACCTAGCTAAAAATATGTAGGTATTCATGGCATACCTTTTTTCACTTTCTGTTTTCACTAGTAGGTGAGTACCTACAGTAAGCACTATTTTACTAGAAATTGAGTCAGCAAACCTTCCAGTCTTGTTGACCAAGCTCATTAAATAAAGATGTTTTTTTAAATACCAGCAAAGTTGCAATCAGTTTTGCTGATCTAAATTATTCTGTTTTAGTTTTCAGAAGTCGCAACCGTTTAGCTGTAAATGTTTGAAGTTAGTTTTCAACTATTTCGTATTCGTAGTTTGTGTTGCTGCACCAAACAATTGTAAATTAGCTCATTTCTATTCAGTTTAACTTTACTCGTAGTAGAACACAAATAAGTTAAATTGTTGGTGGTTTCCTATTTAAATTAAAATTAGGATGATTTTGTTGAATATTGATAAAACAAGACTGCCTCATTAGGCTAGTGGTCACAGCGCTACTGTTGAACATGAGGTCCTGGGTTTGATTCTCAGGTCGGGCAGAGTGTATTTGGATTGTCTATCTGGAATTTCTTAATAGCAGCCCGAAGTCTGGATGTGAGCACGGTTCATGGCAATAACCTCGCCCTCTATGACAAAGAACTTAAACATAACTACCGAACTGTGGGTGAACTACAGGTACACCTCTGCCAAACCCTTCGGGGAAACAGGGCGTGATGTTATATTAATAAAACAACGTCGGCCTTATACCTATGTAGATAGTGGACTTGGTTAGGAACAGACCTACCTACGTAATACCGTGACAAAGAGCAAACAACTATTTAAATACAGACAATTAAACAACCCAGATAATTACATTTCATTGTTTTACTCAGCATTATTCAGCGACAGTCGAAACGAACCGAAAACGACTTGTTAAATGTAACGTAATTAAAGAAACGAATAAATGTGCACATTATATTGTAATTAATGTTTAATTTTAGCAGAGACACCGAGGGCAGGCATGTAATTACGTGGTACAAGTTTCGGGACTAAACGACGCTTCAAATCTTCAACGGCTACAGAGCGAGGTTAAACGAAAAATCGTTTCTCCACATTGAACAAAATGTAATAAAATACGAAGAATACCTACTTAGTATCCATTTGTTATTCTTTAGGCGTCTCAATGCAGTCTTGTTCAATGGAGTACTAGTTTCTGACAAGAACCAACAACAACTACAACAAGGGAGTTTTAAAACAAAATGGACAAGACTTTATGTTGGTTTGCTGTGCACTTCTCCCAAAAACAATTTCTGCATTCACAAAAGTTGTTGAAGACTAGGGACAGCTGACCGTAAGCCACACTGTGAACTGAAAGAACAAATTTCTGGTGACTGCAAGGACACAAGTTGTTTGATTGAATAATGGATCGCTTACCAAGAATATTAAGTATTGTTTGTTATAGGTCGCTATATTTCGTACTTAAAAGATTAGAAAATAATTTTATTGAGAGTCATCTTGAAGATCTGACAGAGCGCGTCATGATAAAAAAAGGATTGATTAATTTGATTATTAATTATTTATATAGGGTCGAAATTAACCATGTTTTTTAAATTAATTTAATGTATTTCTAATGCATTATTATATATAAAAATATTAGCTTTCTGCACTCCTTCTCCATATAAATTTTAACTGTGCCAAACTTCATACTCCTCCGTCCGCTTTGTTTGCGTAAAAAGGGGTACAACGCTTTGCTTCACGTATTAATATTTATATAAAGTCGAGTTTAATTTTAAAGTATTTAAGTATGTTATCTTTACACAGCCAGGTCGGAGTCCTAAAATATTCACAACAGCCGTTATAACCAAATACATGTTTTTTTTTTTAATCGCATAATTATCATAATCGACCCTATTAATATTACTAAGTAGAATCTTTCATACAATACAGGTCAAGAAAAATAAATTGATGCGATCCAATAAGCGATAGTATCTAGGAAGCTTGGTAAAATATTTACTAAACCAATTACCTGGCTCCTAGTTACATATTGACAGTTTCCAACATCACGTTATTATAACGGTGTTAGTACATTGTTTGCTGAACGGCCAATTTCGGCGAGACATGGAACAATGGAAGCGTGACCGGCGTCGACCAGCTGATTGCCATCAAATGCTCATTGCTCGCTAAACATGGACAGGCAGAGAAACAAACCGGACTATTATCTAGCATATGAATAAGTAAGTAAGCTCGGATAAGCCCATGGAATGCCCAGCAACCGACGGGTCACGAACATTAATGATATCACCAAGATAATAGCTGCGCTTGCACATCGAGAAATTGCTCGAATTATTAAAGTAATAATTTAAATTAAGTAATACGATATACTCATTGCATGAGATATGCGTCAATTATTTTTATTGTTACCAATTTTTTAAGGTTCATTAATTTTAAAATCAGGCTACATAACATTCGAAAATAGGTAAATATGAAAGAAGTTCGCGCAATATTCTACCCGAGCGCCACCTTTCGGTAGCACTACAAAATTTCATCTTCGAATAAACATTATCGCTCTGCGCATGCGACCATGCGCAGTGCTCATAATAATGGAACATCCCGACATTACTAGAGGGCGCCACCATACATTTCAAGCGAGTATTAAACTTTGAAATGATTGCGAGTCAAATAAAATAACAGTATAGGTATACGGTTTTGATGTAGAAATGTGTATCACTTAAATACTTGGGTAACATTCTGAAGGAAATGAAAAACCAAATTTTCTTCTCCATGTACCTATATAGGATATGGGTACGGGTATCTCCTTAGTATGTAAACTCCCTACGCCTGCATTCATACGCGGATTATTATATTATTCCGTGGAGCCTTGGCACCGATCACACTTATTCTAGAGATAATTCTAATTGCATGCACGTTGCGTCCGTCGTTTTCAGCTAAGCTAGCGCATGTCATGTCCATGTCGCTTTAACTACGTATTATTAGGTAGATACTTATACAGATACATACCTTGGTCTCGCACGCCGTGTGGCAGACATATTTGCACACTGAAACAAACAGGGGACAACATAATGTTTTAAATTCTTTTTGTATATTATTAATTTTCATAAAAATTGACATTAAATTCAAGGTTAGACTTAAGCAACCATCTGCATTGTCTTGTCTCAATATTGTCTACTCGCAAACTTTTGACGTAGGTAACAGAATAATTTATTAAATAAAATCTTTCATTTATTACGTAATTTATTCTTCATCTGCAGTGGTAATGTTTCCTGCAACAGCTGTAGCGGCTAACTTTTCCGTCCGATACGTTTCGTACCTAAATTGGAATGAATTTGGTTAAACTCTCCTTTCCGTGGTATGAATTTCATGACGCGTAGTAAATTTACAATTTTGCTACAAACAACACTTGGTGTGTTAGCTCCTTAATCACTAAAAGTTCACTAACTGCACCAAGAATACCTATTAGTCCAACGGTCATTGATTTGACCAGTTTTTTTTACGAAAATTCAAAAATATTGAAATAATAGTCATGCATGAAAAGTTATGCCTTTATAGATGTACAGTAATTGTCGATGGTGCTTCAAGCGTGAATAGACAAACATTCCGTATGCAAAATCGTTTCGCAAAAATGCTACGCTGGGAACGTTAACCGTGATATTTGCAGCTATAAACAAACACCTAACATTTCACAAATCATAGACATAGTTCAAACTTCGACGAGCAATTGAATTTTGAGCGTGACATTTCAGCCTCCAATATCGGTTTGAAGCACTGATTCTGCCGTCAACACACAGGTCGTCAATGACCTTTGAATGTCAAGCAAGCCTGTCGATTTTTAGAATTGCAAGTCAAGTTTCTGCGAATAGACAAATCGGTCAAGATAAAAACTTTCGAATATTTCAAGTGCAACTCATGAGTCTAACATGTGGGACTTGTAATAGTTAAGTTGATTATTAGACTAGGTATGTACCTCTGCAGCAGGATCCAGTGTTGTGCACCGGCTGATGGCACCAGTGGCATGGTCGTGGCTTCCTGAACGACTTGCTACGAAATGCGTGAGCCTGACCCACTCCCTCCTTCTGTGAACAACATATTCAAGTATTAAAATCACTACCAGGGAATATTTATACTATAAATGCCTTCTAAAGGTGCCATTACTAAGATGTCTTTGTCCTACCATGTCGTTATTTAGACAAGGCGATATTTTCCCATTGACTAACAAGAACAAATAGCTTCGGGCGAACAACGAGACTAGAAAACGTTTAACACAAGCGCGTGAAATGACAGGCCATTGTTGATAGTGCGAGCTCCCAGGACGCATGCCGGTGGATATTTACGACGGGACCGGGTTGTGCCGGCCAGGCCTTACCTGCCCGGTGCCCAGTGGGGCTCGCCCTTCGTTAGCCCACGGACAATGGATGAGAGGAACGCGAGCCCATTCAACCATACAGATACGCGACGTATATTTTTGTTCCTTGTTATCATGAAGCCCTATTATTCTCTTACAGTTAACTAACCTCAACTCCTAATATACACGTAGATTGTACTCAATAGTGGGCACCGCTTTCATAGCTTTCGTACCGTTTTATTTATGATTCTAGGCAAGTCAATTCAAACCAAACTAAAGGGATTTTCTCTATTTACCAAACCAACACGGACCGCTGTCTCTGACAGGACAATGCGTGAGTAAATAATTAGTTTCTATTCAATCTATCTCCAATACGATACTTGTCGTTTGTGTTTGCAATTTGCATTCAATAATACGAGAGGACCGTGATCTTTATCTAAAGCCCTGACATGTTTTACACTCGTTAGCAAATTGTAACTGACAGCTGTAAATCAGATCTGTCTGGTTTAGTTGCTACGAGGAAAGGAAATCGGTTATTTTGGTTGAGTCATGCTCGTTGTTATCTTTAAGTGGGAAGTTAAAAAAATCTTGATTTTCAGTTTTTACCATCAAGTTATTACTCATTATGGTGAGCAGTTTATGAAGAATGTTAACTTTACAAACGTTTTACGGGATATATCCCAGGATTTATTGGTAAAATCAAGCTAAATTGCTTTCAATTAATACGCCAGATTATGTTCGCACGCATTCACTTCAACAACGTTCTTTGTATGGGGTCAGAGTGTTCTGGAGTCGGTGACGTCATGTCCCTGCGCAGACGCCGACCGACGCTGCCGCCGACGCTCCAGGCGCCACATTTGCAGCGCACATGATACATGGACGATGTACTTGAAATCGGTGTTTGAAATAAATCACTTCTTTGTGTTATCGGCCCCAGCCGCGAGCAGGCCACTCTCGTGAGCTTTTAATGCGCGCTACTATACCGGTAGTGTTTATAAGCTAGTTTGATTAAGTGTGTTCATTGTAATCATTTTATGCAGTTCAATATTAACTGTGTAAAATCTAAACTCTGTATGCTATTGTATGGCACACAAAACTCACATTCAGATTCCACAAAAGCTCAACTTGAATGAGCTTTTACAAATCTCATATTACATCCCACACCGCCACTCACACACGTGTAAGTAAAGATACTTCTATATAAGCGTTCAAACATGCATCGGCAGACACCAGACACGTGCGACTGAAACACCTGCTTAAAATCGCAGCAACTGCGTCCTAGCCGTCGCGAGGGCACGCACGGTGTTCGGCGCAGCACCCGCGCTACCCGTGCCAAGCCAAACGCATAAAAAAACAATTGTCACAAAAGGTGCAGGCAGTAGCCGAACAGATTGACACGAACCTCACAATGCACCTATTACACGCGCCCCATTAACTAACTGAATCAAATTTCATTGAACAGCTGGACATAACATTATACATTCAAAGAGCGGCCCAACTATCGAGACAAATGATATCTCTATTTTACGATAGCTTTCGAACAGAAACGTATCTCGAATGGAAACTTGCTCTAGTAATAAATAAGATAGAGGTAAGCTCTGCTTGGTCTGCAGTAAATAACAAGCAAGTATCGGCAATCCAGTTGATACGGTGCGGTGTTACATTTCGACTAGATTATGCTAGTAAATGTTGAGTTAGGAGTTTACGACGTACGGTGTGGTAGAGAGGACCCCGGTTCTCGGAAATGTCTCCATCAAAGAGTAATTCGCTATATCCCCGAGGTAATGTTGCCCGGTGGCGTGCCGGTGCCGCGCTCGGCCCCCGCATACGGTAGCAAGCACCCTCCACGCCAAACAAAACAACATTAATATTACACTGCCATTTGTTTTTACAACCAGAGAATCTATAAAAATGCCGCAATGCTGATACATTGAAGTAACGCCATCATGACACTTTTTGTTTCCTGTTCCAGACTTGTAACAACAAACGTTTTTTTGACCTCTCTGGGGTTTGAGTTATTTCTTCCGACGAACTTGTAGCAATCTAAGCCTGCGCCTTTTGTATTAAAAAGATAAATAAAAAATGTGGATAGGGTAGATCCTTTATAATCCTCGCAACGATGCCGATGTAGACAATCCGATGTTGCTTTTACTTTTAGGAATAAAATGTACGCCTCTCTTTAGATACCGTACAATTTTGGTAAGTTCTGACGTGTGCCAGTTCAGTGACAATTATACAGTAAGGACACCTTTCTTAAAAAAGTACTTTCTAAATAACAAAGAGTAGAAAGCAGTATTAACTAAGTAAGTAGGTCCTTTTCACTGAACAGTGACACTCGGTCATGATTATGAATGATGTAGGTTAATGTCTATGAAACAAAAATTAATATTCTTTTTGGATCCGGCGAACTTTTGACCGCGCGACATGTGATTGAAGCCGCCGAGCTCCGTGGAAGAAAACAAAGGGCTCCGTGTTGGAATGATAAATGAACTGAACGCCCTGCCCTTTGATATTAAACTCCATTGTTTTGTAATGAATTACTACTGCGTGTACGCCGATAACGCCAAAGCTAACTAAATGACTGCATTCTTTTATTAAGATTCGAATTCACATAGATATGAATGTTACTTGATTAAAGACAGGTAAACGAGCTTGTTTTGTTACTGTTATCTTTGATACAAATGCAGCATACCTAATTAAGCATTAACTGTTTATTGAAGATTATAAACAAGAATTATTGCATCGATGGAATGCTTAGATTCGGTGCTCCGAGAGAAACCATGACTATTTGTTTAATTTTCAATAAGTATATTTATTCAAAGTACGGTAAATATGCGCATTTTAGATAAGTAGGGGAACTAAAAGCATGGATTAAAGGAGCCTGTTCTTTTATAGATAAAAGTAAAGGTAGTGCTGATAGCAAAGTTATGGCCACATAAAGTACAACGATGTTCCAATTTCATGGTTATCTGTTTGCTCCGGCGAATCTTTCGTAAACTGCGCACGTGCTAACACTCTTGTTAAATTAAACCAGTAAATTGGACTATTTATATGGGCGTATTTTGGAGGCGAATGTATAAAGTGGAAACGTTGCGACTTTCCTGAAAATATTAGTTGAATATCAATAATATTTGGGCAGGCAGCCATCTGTTACAATGAGCGGTACTTTCTCAAAGCCTTTGTACGTGACATCCGTTTAATATCAAGGCGTTATAATATAAGCCATACAAAATTGTCTCACGCGCTGTGCAGCTCGCGGCGACCCGGCAGTGCCCGCCAGTGCCCGATGGACGGCACTTGGCATCGGCTCCACTGTCACTCACATTAACATACTGTTTCTGGTTACTTACTTACTTATGTACATTAATTCCAAGTTCGTGCACAAAATACTGTACCTATGCGCTTAATCGATTAGAAACTCATTACATTGTTAAACCGGAAAATGACGTTATCGAATGTCAACGCTGAACGCAAATCGAATGGCTTTGGGAAGTGATAAATCATCGATAAATATTATGAATTTGGTTTGTTAATTTTGCATTTTAGAGCAAAATATAAAAATAAACGACTAACACTCTAAATTCCACATTTCTTAAAAAAGACTTTTTGACAATGTGTCTAAAAGGATTTTGATCAGCTACCAAAACTCTAATTAAGTACACACGGCTACGCATCAAGCTATACATTTTCAGTATAAGCTGATCTTGCATTTTATAGGATTTCCCTACAGTGCGAGATCAGCGTAAACTGGAAATGTATAGCTCGCTGTGTAGCCGTGTGTAGGTACCTACATAGTTCAATTTTTTTCTTCTAGGCGTTACGAGTCTTACGACGTACTATAGGTACATAAGTACCTATATCTTTATTTTATCTCGGGTTTTTTCAGTGACAAGTTTCTGATTGAATAGGAAAAATATGGAATATTTTATTCCATATTCTTCCTCTTCAATCAAATTTTTGTACCTACTTTGTTCCTTCTTACACTGATCATAAGGAAACTAAAACAAAATGAAACTAGATTACTAGAATGTGTATTCATTTTCAAATCAATATGCAACTAAAAAGGTCTTAGTTTTTCATTAGTAATTCATCTTAGATTTTTAAAAGTTTTATTTAACGTGTTAAGTTTGTATGTAGATTAATGTTAATTTAATTAACAAAAATAATCTCTTCGATTCTGATAAACAAGTACGCAGCTACTTACATTACTGTAGCTACTTTTAATGTCATTAATATGCAACCTTTATTTTTATAACCTAGTGTATGCCTTATCTTTATTGTATACCTATAGTTATTGGTGCGCGTTTTCTGCGATGCTGATAAAAAAGTAATAAATACCAACATACCAACATTACATGTTTCCATACTGCCGAGGTAATTTCATAGCCCGTACCTACCTATTAGCCAGTTTGTTTCAAGGAGACAGATCGTAGTACAATCGGTTTAAACTATAACTTTAAACGTTTAAACAATAGTCGGCCGCAGCCCGGTCACTGACTTTAATTAATTACGAGTACACCAATTAAAGTAGGACGGACCCTTTGGAAACATTTGTACGGCGTTACGGATAAAATTCCTTTCTGTTGTCAGAATGTAGTGGTACAAAATGTTTATTAATTAACCTAACCTTGCTTGTTTTGATGTCATATTTGGCTCTACAAATAAATCATGACTAACCAGAAATCGGGTTTCTACATGCACATGTAGAAACCCGATCTCCAATTTTGTAGGTTAGCCTTCTATTCTATGTTCATAAGTAAGTATGTGTATAAATTCGCATATCAATGTTAACAATCGTCAATTAATTAGCATTGTTATATAAATCATTGTCAGCAGTATTCCTAATTAGTATAATCCATGCTCAAATCAGACTTAATGATTGTTTACCGTCGTATTTAACTAGCACTGCACTAGAATGTTAACTATGTTCTACTACGAAATGCTTAATAACATGTAGTCGATAATTTCGCAACTTCCAACAAGAGCAGAGTGGCGCAGTGGAAGCGTGCTGGGCCCATAACCCAGAGGTCCGTGGATCGAAACCACGCTCTGCTATAAAACACTTTTTGTATTTCTTTGAATTTTTTATGACAAAATAAAGTCAACAATAATGTTTTTATTGATTTTCTCGACTATATTGTCCTTTTAAAGCTAATAATTAACTAAAGCAAAAGCTTGCGTGACTTGTATAGATAGCGCTGCGCTATTTTAAATTAAGTATCGCATGAGGCAGCAGACCGGTTATAAACTAATATTGTCTTCTTCACCCCAGTGAGTGATGATGATGACCGGCCACTCCCTTATGTTACGGTTAATATAAGGGACGGACCCTCACCTATCATAGGGGTGGCTAAGTAATGGCTCACGGCGGAGGTATACTTTGTTACGTAACTTTTCAACATTCTCGAATGACTTGAAATTAAACAATAGTTGTAATCATATTATTGATAAACTATTGAACCCGTTTTATCGATGCACGCGTTCCGTAGCCAATAATACAGTTGTCGATAGCTGCAATGTGATGCATGCAATATTCTGGGTGGCTCAAACAGTATCTTTGTGGATGTTTATTTTGCCATAAACATTAAACGGCCAATTCCGAATAATCATAGATATTATTTCATCATTCATCTCGACAATAAATTATATTCGGTATTTTAAACTTCATTCATATTTTTAATGCAGTAGAGTTGGGGCATAACGTTATATGAACCTTTTTATAGCTTCATTAATTCTTTCCGCTTTATGATTCTACCGGTTAAATGTCTTTTAAATGTCTAAACGTTTCCAAATATTAATCGGTTTAGCACAGTAAAAAATATAGTACCGACCCTACAAATCATAATTGTGTCCAAAAAAGTAGATCATCATGAACGTTTTCTAATTGGATAAATCGTTTACGTAGGCGACTTTTCTCATGATTGATTGTCAAACACATATCGACCACTTCCATAAAGAGTGCGATAGAGAAAGTCTAGATCACGCTAATGCTCATGAAAGTGGTTCATATGAAGATAAACGTTGCTACAATTCTACTAATAAATCGACTTGTGTTATTGACTGGATGTGAGTTGCGTGGGACTGGGTTCGAGTTGGACCTAAGAGGGGTCCACAAACGGGCCATTAATGTAATTTGATTATGCAGTAGGAACCAATACGGGTCTGCGGTTACACCGCACGATTTCAGATGGAATGTGCGCTGAACTACACTCGTATATCAGACAAGTAACAACGTTTCGTAAGCTCATAATTTCTTTATTTATAGCCACAGATAACTCTGCTGCTGTTCACTAATGTATAACAGATACAGATATAAAAAATATGCTTAACGCTTTGAAAGGTGGCTACAAAATTTGAATGCGACCTGGAAATTACAGTAACATCGATTATGACAACGTTAAATGAAAAATTATGTAATAGGTCCGAATTCCGTGAGATTACTGACCATCAGTTCATTACCGAAAAGGAAATTGGTAATTTCTCGGCATTCGTACTGGTTGTATACCGGGAGACCACCCGAGTCGTGGGTAATGGCGGTCGGTGTAGGAACTACGAGTACGAGTGATATTTGTGTCTTTGAGATATGGCATATAACTCTGTATGACGCGGAAATTGCCGCACATTACGTAGGCCTCT
Organism: Polymixis lichenea; assembly: GCA_949091785.1. Lineage (NCBI taxonomy): Eukaryota > Metazoa > Arthropoda > Insecta > Lepidoptera > Noctuidae > Polymixis > Polymixis lichenea. The sequence continues at coordinate 11,861,557 of OX420937.1, forward strand.
GACGTCTGAACCTATATATACCTATATTAAAATGGTTTTTAGCAAACCCTTGACTACCATAATATCTTCGGAAGATTAACTGGCTACAAATATAGGCGCAATGTAACATTGCGCATGTAATTATTTGTAACTTTAATTTGACTATCCCGTTGGAACACTAATTTAATAAATTCTTTAACCACATTTCGGTCGAGTCCCAAAAATGTTAATCAAAATTCTATTTATCTTCGTTGAAAAGTACTTATCACAAGTAGCTTCAATTAAATTAAATCTTCACTTAAACGGGTTAAGCAAAGTTAACTGAAGAATTGGAGATCATCATTCGATCATATGTGACGATTGAGAGGACGCTTCACAAGATTAATAAAAGCTGTCATAAACAAAATCTGTATTGAAGACCTCCCGCTCAGTTAGTTGTATGTAAATTTATTTCCCAAATAATTCATTGCTTGTCCTGGAAATGAGCACACAATGTGTACCAGAGGCTTGCGGCTTTGTTTGTACAGTGTTGAAACTCCGATATGACGTCATATAGGTACAGTAATACAGTTCACACTCAGGCGAACTTGCGCAACGCCATGATTACAGGAAACTTGCATTTCATGCGACTTTACAGCCTCACATATCTGCGGCGAAGTACCTACTCTAGTACCCGCAAACACAAAAGGAACGTTGATAACATGCATGTTATTAAGCTAACACGGTGCTAACTACATTAGGCGAAAACCTTGCCAGGATGACGCAACCTAACCCAATTAGTTTTTGGTTCGAACTTATTATTGTCTTAACAATCTGTCCATTTTAAGAATTGAAAATAACATGGGTCACCTTATTTGTACTTTGTCGAAACAAGGCGTTCTACAAAACCCAAAATTACACCTATCATCATTAACGTATGCCTTGAAAGTGTATACTGTAGCGCATACCACGGACGACTTGACTTGACTTGAGACATCTAATAAAATATTTACTTCAACGCTTCAAAGTCTTAACGATAATGCTGCGCAGTGACATGTTAATTGCTGGAGGTGTCAGCACGACAATAGTGAAAGGAGTGACGTGACGAGGGGATGACGTCTGACACGACCAGAACTAAACAGCGCAACCATTAGAATACCGACACAAACTTTTCATGTAATTTTGCGGTGAAACAATGATTGTGGTTGAATAATCAATTACTTTCATTTTAATAAAACCCACATGCAATCGTTTATGTTGGTTACTATACTAGTTAAACTTGTATTCATCTCTATTTAATTAGATTTTGAAACCTAATTCATTAGTAACGGCATTGATCATGACAATGGTGTCAGTGTGGCCGGATTTAAGCTTCGTTTTCTTTTTACAAATGCCTTTAATCATTTATTGAGCTTAACATTTTTGGGCTCGAGAATAAAGGATAGAGGGACGTGAAAGTATTTGAGGTGCACCGATTATTATTTTGGGAATTTTTGTGTAAGAGCATCAAGATATTTACAGCATTTTATTGTTTCCCATAATCTAAGGATATGTACTAACATAACTTTGCCATATTTTTGTGATATCTTTTTCGGTCAATTTGAATTCCGGGGAAATAATCGGACCTCCCACGTCGTACACGTAACGATCCCAGCGTAGCGTCCAAAACATCTACATCTCAGTTCCTACCAAATGCACCGATGCGGTCATTTGGGATAACCGCCATTTTGGATAAGTTACAAATGAACAATAATTAGACTTAGTATCAGAATATAGATCGCAATTCCTGTTTAAAACTAAATTACAATACAATACTCGAATCTATCAGAACCATCAAGCGAACAGTCAACACAATAGCAAAATAATTTGTTGAAATAGTTGTCTAAATGAATTAATTTATTACCCCTCGATATTGTCATAGGGGTAATATCGATAAGCGTATAATAAGTCTTTGTACCCGTTAGAGTAACAGCTAACAGTCAACCCACTTGAAATATCTACCCAGGGACAATTTGTTCTCTAGAAAAATAGTCAAGGGTTATATTTGCGGTTGCATTGTGTGGCTTAAAGACCCATAAATCACGTTCCCTGCACTCGAAGTTGGGAGCAGAGTGCACCAGGTGGTCCCAACTATTTTTAAACTCCGTTTATGTACCAATAAGGGAATAAAATTTATTTTATGAGTTCCTTTCATATGGTTTTTGATTCATGGGTAAGAATGTACAATTGCTTTTAGTATCGGGTTCGTTAGGAGCATGTGTGAATGACTACATGTGCTGATGTGTGGGACTTCGTAGTAATATAAGCACTGAATGGTTTCCCCCGAGCGGAGCGCGACACGTGAGCACACTGAGCACCGAACAAGTCTGCCTGACAGCTGGCGAGCATGCTTCGCGAACCGTGATGTTTTTTGCAGAGACCTTGCTCTGAACGAGTATTTGAATTTCAGCAACGATATTTGATACAACTGCGAAACTCTACACCCACACAAAATTACGCAAGCTATTGTAATCCTTTCACAATGTATAGGTACCTATATTATATTTCCTATGTTAGCATGCGTAGCGTGTAAAATAATTTTCTAAGGTGTCCAAAGTGTTTTACGATCTAAGAAGGAAATTCCTAGCGTTCTCGAGTGTCGCGTAACGCGGAGACCTTAGACATTTGAGAGAATTTATTATTAATAGGTGCGTAATAAATAAAGACCCGCACTTTAAATTCCATAAATTTAATAGAAATACCTATCTACATCATAGCTACGATTTCCCAAGTAAGAGTACATACTATGTGTTTTACGAAACACGCCCGAAGCATGCGGTAATTACTGCCGACTGCCGCACTAATTGTGGCCAATGTATTGCGCATTACCAATAATAAGGTTCGGAGCCGTGTGCCGCTCCTGTGCCGTTCATTAGAGGCATCATTTAATACCTGTGAACGAGAGCCCTCGTCCCGCGCCCCGCCGAGCGTACTTCCGGTCAAGCGCTTTAGTTGGGCAGTCCCAACGCACTTGCTTGCGTAACATCCGCTCTGAATTACGTATATAAACATGGGTATGAAGCGAGCTCTCATTCCAAAAAATCATAACCAGGAATAACTTTCATGAAATATTTCAGACGCTCCAAAATGTAGCACTTACCTACATCCTAATAAGTAAGCTTCTATTGTGAGTTTAATTTCTACTGGCCAGATCCGGGAAGTTCCATATAAGTGCATGCACGTAAAATAACGTAAGCTAAGTATCGTAACCACACAATACCTGCTTACTTTTAAGACCGTCATACTTAGGAGACCTTGCTTAGGTTTGCACAGATGTGAAACGAATAGGTACGATATCTTGGTAACAAATGATTACTAACAATGAAAGGAGAAACCGTAATAAACTATCAAAGTATTTACTTATACTTATTTATTCAATGGCTGTTTGCTTAATTTGTTTCATACGATACGGGCGATGACTAATCCGCGGTTTAAACGCGCGCAGCTAAGCCAGACACCTCCTGAGTGCTCCAAACAATGATGGGACAACGAGCTTTGTCTGTCACCAGACGAATCTGTGAGAAGTAATCTTGTTCCCATCGGTCTGCGCAGTGCGCAGGCGCACTGACGGATCCTCGTCGCGCTCTGCGCAGGAATGTGTCGTAAATCATAGCCTATAGGCACTTATACCCTTAGCGGTAGACTCGCCTTCTGACACCGCTTGCAGCCTGTCAGTGGCATTAATTTATAAGCTGATATGTACGGGCTACCAATTATACAAACAGTTATTGTTTCTAGCTACAAATGATAACTGCATTACACACTTTACAAATCATTTCTCTTTCTGATGTTTAAAGTAAGCGACGAAGATAAAATTGTTTTGATCGTGAAATGCTCTAAATCATGTTTCTTCTAATTATGACCCAAGACTGTTTCTTTTGATTGGTTAACTATCCCTCGGAATGCGTTGAAATTGAGCTAGATATACAGCGGAGAAACTTTGCGTCACTCTGATAAAAAAGATCGCAAAATATACCGTGACAGCATCGAAGTCAAACAGATTACGGAAGCGTGAACGAGCAATGACCGAGCACAAGCAACAGGGCAACAGTACGACACCGACAGAAATCATCGCCACACTTTTTTTAACGAAATGTGTAACCTTTTTTTTCTCCCTGACCAGACAGAGGGCGGCTATTTTTACGTACATGGTTCGTGTACCAAAAATACCAATACGCCAATACACCTTTAAAGATACCAATTTAGGCGAGGTTTAAAAGGCAAAACATACTTTTGCCCGCTATTGTTAGATCATATTAATGAAATGATTGTTTAAAAGTAAATGCGATAAAAAAACAATCATGAAGAAGAAAAATGTACAATACGATATCACAAGAAATAGACGAATAAAAAATGCATGTGTGATTTAAAACTTTACAACAATGTTATCAACCTCTTCCAGGGGTTGTAGACGTCCGCTACGAGCGCTACGCAGCCGTGTCGCGTAGTAGAACTTGTAGTAGGTAATTACAACAGTTTAGCGAAAAAATATTGCGTATACTAGCTTTCGTAGACGCGCCTACGAGGCTACGATATTATACTAAGGTCTTATTTTTTCTGTCTCTACCATTGTATATAGGGATGGGAATAAGCTAGTAGACGCTTAGAAAAATACCTTAACTATCTTGACATGAAAAATACCTTAAAATATTTGCAGGAGTAAAGAATTCATCTCAGAACTCTTTTTACACAAAATACTCTTCGGGGACATTTAATTTACTTTTTTCGGACACGAGAGTTAGTTGCATAAAATCACAGAAGCCGAGGTAACTTTTCTTTCTCACCTTCCGTGGCGGGGCTACACACACTATACAATAGGAACTGATAAGTACATAATCGAACTAATAACGTGTAGAGTTCAAAGGCACCGCAGGCTGAAAGGCTTTATTGTCCATTGGGATGCGCGAGCGCAGGCCCACATGCTCCTAATTAACTTATAAACGTTAGATAGACTATTGAATATATTCGACACAGGCGGTTCGTTTTAGACCCATGCATCCGTCTATCCAATGCAACTTGCAGCTGCATTTCATTTATGTAATTGTAATTTTGTAAGCAGCTGCTTATAAAATTACAATTACATAAATGAAATAAGCACGCAATGTGTAATAATGCAATTTACTAAGCTTCTTTATATCAATCCATACAACCGTTAAAATGCTATCTACATCGCACTCGCACATTGCTACTTCATAAATATTTTCGTTTAAATTGGTTACACAGATATTTAATATAAGTAACATTATTATCATACCTCGGTTAACTTTCTCGAGTGTCTTTGCTCAGTGTAGTAAGATATTTTAAGCGTAATTTATTCGAATTGGTCGACAATGAACTTGTCTGGAGATATTTGCTTAGAGACCGGGCGACCGGCGCGGCGGTGACGGCGCTGTCGCCGGCGCCGGGGCCGTGGGCGGAGTACCCACGGTTGCGCAACCTTTGGGAAGCTAGGCCCAGCGCGCGAGTTCATGCGACAATGCTACGAACTCGCCTCAACGCATTAGCATTCTACCGTTAACTCCACTACCTGCCAAGGTAACCTAATGAAACGATGTCACAACAATAAAATTATTATAGTACCTATCTGTATCGATTCTTTGTAACCTGCGCCGTATGTTAATCACGAAGGATACTAAATCGCGCTGGTGTATGCACGACACGTGTTCTAACAACAATCATATTAATTTACTTTTATTCGAAATGAGTTCATGTTTGATCGACGATTAATAACAGGTTTACCGTTAATAGTTTCTGGTTTTATGTTCTAATCGATAGACACTTTAAATTTTATTTAAATGGAATCATTCTATAAATCAAGTAGTTCTTTTGTACAGCTGTAATATCGATTGAAAATAAAATTCTTGCAAAACGTATTGAAAGTATTGTATATTGTAGGGCTCCAATTAAGTATGCATAACGTTGAAAGGAACATAGTGGGCAGACAAACAAACGATTCCTATTGTATTCGGAAAGTAGAAGAAATAAAAACTCTTTGAACACTGTCTCTAACAAAGGTCTTCGAACATATTTGTACGTTCAGAACGTAACAAAATAAAGAAATAAACCTACTTTTCATTTATTTAGGTAATTTTACGTTGTTTGTGATAATTTGCACTTAATTTGTTTACCCTAAAAGTAAAGCCGGTCTAGGCATACGGCATCGTCTACATAGGTAATTAGGTAGGTAGGTCTTGTACATGACATGTGTTGCGTAAGATGCCACCAATTATCACATCTGAGGATTGATTTACAATGGCTGTTTGTAGCAAAATCATTATCTAAGTTGCAATTAATAACCAACTGGCCATTTATAATTGAGATATAATTCAGAACTCAAAACGAATTAACGGCAAATAGCAGAAGACAATAATTAAATTGAATGAAGTTTCAGGTTTTATTTACATCCATAAAATCCTTAAAAGCTTCGTTACACAGTTAACAACTTCACAAAGTTGAACATTAAACATTTCTCTTTCTCCATTTAAAAGAAAGCCTCGCGCTAATGTTAGTAAATAAAAAAGTCACTTAAACAAATGAAGCTGAACTAAGTTCTCGACTATAATCGACAGCTATTATAGAAATGAGAAGACTTAAATATAAACAATAGCAGTTTTCCACAGAACCATTCAAAGATAAGGTTTGTTCAAAAGTTCTAGGCTCAATATTTTTCAACAATACCTACCTAAGTTTTTTTTCGGATGTTTTTGTTGAATCGCGCTTATTTATATACCGGTATATATCTACGTAACTCCCACAGTAATTATTGCAAGCATTGTAGAAGCTACGTATATATTACGTGTTCTTTTAGGTGTACATACACACTACATAATTATTAAAGAAAACCTGTTTACTAATATTTAAAAAATCCGAAATAATAATAAGTAGGTATTAGTGTAGTACCTGCAACAACAAATGCAGCGGTCCACTAACTCTGCAGGCTGGTGCAGGTGCCTGGTATCCCCACAGACAGTTCCAAGGCATTTTACAAAGTCATTTTATAAACAAAAAATGTTCAGTGTCATAATTTCCAAAATGTACTATCATCACATTTCACATTGCACTAATTTTGGGGAAAGTATATAATAATTTATCTTTTAAATTTTTTTCTAAAATGTCACTAAGGTTTAACAAAAAAAAATAGTCAATAAATCCACGTTGGTGTGAGATAATCCGGTGGCTGCACATACGAGCAGCCGCGGGCACAAGCAACTTGTGACTGAGGCCGGAGGCGCGGACCCAGCTGATTGCACTCCTGAACCTCATCACTACTTCAGTGGCAATCTCGGATACTTCTCACATCTGAGCATAGACTACATACTGTGAAAGTTACGTATATTTCAGGAATCTTAGAATAGGTCTGTCGTCAATTTGTAGATACCTAAGCTGGCTCATAAAACAAAGTCCGCTAAAGCTATCTACCTATTACTTACTATAAAAAGTTGGGAATTCAAATATATTATTTTAATCACGTCGAAATACTCAGGTAAGCCAGGTAAGCAATATTGAATACATTACTGCTATTGGGTAAAGTTAACCATTTTGGCACTTCCGTCATTCTGACTTCTTTTAGTAACGCTTCTATTATTGTATTCACGTAGGTAGATACATTGTATAAAAACTATCTTTGTATTGAATTTACATTGAACAGCGTTGCTTTTAAATATTACTTAACAGAAACGTTAATAGCGATTACCCTCATAATTAGAAAGAGACATAGAACAACATAAAACTAAGATTAAACAAATATGCTTTTATCATCACAGAAAAGTTAAGTAAGGCCGTCATGCTTGGACTTCATCTCTTCATTTTATGAACGATATTAACACGCATACAGCACTTTAAATCCATTAAAACATTCCCGGGATAACGTCTCCCTGGCTCCTACCATTATCATGCTAGGATTGGCCTACTATAACTTTCCAATTGGTTACACAGGCATCAAGCTGTCACTTATGAATTTCGTAATGAGTTCATTGACTACACTATCTTAAAATTCTTCTAATAAAAATATAGAGCGTGCGATTGCTGAGTAACTTGATAAAGAGGTATTAATTCCACTTCTATGGGAAAGCGACTTTTTGTATTTTAGATAATTTGGCCCTTGAAAGGTTAGGCTCATCGGTTACCCCTACTGTAGAAGGTAGTAGTAGTGTAGTAGAAGTACTTGAATACTTGAATTAAGACAAACAAACCTGCAACAACAAATGCAGCGGTGGACTGACCGCCAGTGGTTCCTGGCGCTCCCGCGACCACGGACAGCTCCAGGGCATGCTCCTTCTGATCTTACAAATCGTTTTTGCACTGCTGACCTTACCATAACATTTTAAATACGTAGGTATTAATTCACCGCCACAATTGGTTCATTACATACACAGTTGGTTCATCCGTGTTTACTTTAGCTACTTGAATTTTGTAGGACAACGATGTCGATGAATACGCATTCGTTGTCTAACATAGCGTAAACATATTCGCGGCAGTGAAGGTGCTAGGACTACGTGATGCGTGCAACAGGATACGGGAGCGTACGCATGCGTGCGGACGAGCGGGCGCGCGCCTCCAGACTACAGCTCAGGGCCCAGTCAGCTCGCCTCTCCAGGATACTATCCCAAACACTCCCGACATTCGGGCACACGCCCCCCGCCGGGACTGCGGGAATGAAATACGAAAGGGCGAGCCGCTGCGGTGCGGTACCTAAATACCGCGAAGAATTTCATGCGTTCCACAGATATTTTGGACTTCGATTGAAGTGGGTACAAATATACAAGTATAAATAAACGCATTGGGCATACTTCAATATAAACAGGTACAGTTGCTAAGCTTTTGTTTTCAAAACAGCCTTTGTATCGAACACGTATGTAGCTTAAATCCAAGTTTTAAATAAAAGTCAAAAATCATGGAGAACAATAGGCACAACAGCACCACAATAGCGCAGGTATCATACGATCCCGCTCATCCGACAAATTCAGAGCAATTTACGTTTTGTGCCATTTCGAGTGACCTCATCAATTAATTTACTTTATCGACGGTGAATGCGTTAATTATACTAAATTAGCATTTACGTAAGCCTTTGAGGCCATCATTGCTATAGATAGACGAATCTTTAATCATAACTACTTGTAAATACATTGATAAGGAGCAAAGCAAGAGATTTGAATAAACCCGTAGCATAAACACATCCATTATTATTTTGATGTTATGACCTAGGATGTTCTTAGTATATCAATAATTGTGTCATCTAATCGAAGCAAATAGTTAACTTATGTCCAGAAAAATAATGTTAACCACTCTTGTGCTTTTAGCAATAAAAAAAATATTCTCCAACTTCCTCAACGTTCTAGAATTTCAACGTTGAACTGTGGCCTATACTCATCAGTTTCGTTTCTTGCCATTAATAGGTAAAAATAAAAACTTTTCGTAAACTTAACCTTGGACCTGATGAATTTAAAATTATTCTAACACTTACACTACTAATTGAAAAAGAAAATGCAAATCACTATACTTACCTATCAGTAAAGAACACCATCCCGAATAATATAAAACATAGCTCGAAATAACGCTAACTCAATTCACCCTATCTCTAATGAACGGCTTCCCTGAAAATTCAGCCCGAAACCACGAATTCAGGACACCACGACACAGCCACACACAAGCACAACACACACGGACGGAAGGTAAGTTATTCCCTTCGTGAAGCATTATTTTATTTTGACCATTTAAACTAAACTTCAAGTAGGTTACGACTTACGAGTCTTAAGACTTAAGACCTAAAACACTCCGTATGTTTTGTTGTACGTCATGAATAGTGGATCGGGCCTGAAGCGTGCCTACGTACGAGTTACCACCAAGTAAATACCTAGGTAGCTAGCTAAATAAGCACAATAATTTACCATATCATAAAATAACAAATAAACTTACCCCTGTAAAAGTTAATAGAGACTTCTCTCTATTTCGAAACCATTGCACCCATTTCATTATTGCTGTAACACTGAAAATATTACATAGAAATACTAAACCAACTGTTAATAAACCAACAATTAACCACGTAGAAGTATCTAAAAACGGCTCTATCATATTAGAGCATTGAATTCGATAATAAGGAAAACCGGTGGCGGGTGTGGAAAACTCGTTACAAAATTGTGTTCGTTGTGAATCTCTCGGGAATAATGACTACTTGCCAGCGCGCATACTTTGAGCGGAACAGCGCGTTCACTAGTTGCTAATTGCCTGCTAGAATTACCTACGTGTGAATTTTCTTCCTGCATTGAATTAAATTAAATTGGTAGGCGGTGGCCATGGAATTGGTCAGGATTTTGTGCCGAAACAAGGCAACTTAATAAAAAAAAATATCATTAGGCCTGTAGTCCCCCGCAAAAGGTTAGGCAGAAGTGAGTAGGTCCACCAACCTACCTACGTTTTGCATACCGGTGAGAAGAGCGAGCGAAACTAACTCAGTATCAGCCCGTCTCGGATAGGTTAAGTTTTGACTATCATTTTCAAATAGAAATAGGAGTCACATTGTCGACACAAGCAGGAAAGGCCAAGCAACGGTGAGAATGCCGAACAAGTACGAGCAAAGCGAGCTCAACCATTTTGCACATTCTTCAATTCATCAAAATCTAGGAATTAGGTGGGTACTTGCTTTGTTGGCTTATGAAAAAAAACTCAAGAACCAAGAGAATATATATGCAAGAGCGAGCGAAGCGAGCCTCAAAATTGTAGCACCTCGAAAAGGTTGTTTTCTTTTGACCATTATACAGAAAGAGAACCTACTACCTATTATGTCGAGCTATGAAGAAAAACTAAAACTCGTTTTACAGCAGTTTAGGTTTTGAAATCTGGCATTTGGAACCCTACGTACGAGCGTAGTTGAGTCACTGTGGCTCAAATACAGTTATTAGTTAGTAAGACTCGTAAATGATTCAGCCTCGATAGCTTGCATGATTTTGCGCCCCCCACGGGTGAGGGGAACCGTGCATAATTCCTTAGTACATCATCATCATTTGGCGGGAGGAAACGCCCGGGTGTTTCCACTGCGTAGATCGCCCTGAGGAAACGGGGGAGCATACGGTGGAGGTCTGCCCGGCTTAGGCGGAGCACTGCCGTGTTCTAGTGGAGGCGATAGGCAGCGGCGATCTCTCGCGTCCAGCCCTGGTCCAGGCCATGGTACGAGGTAAAAGGGAGGCGGCGCACGTGAGGGAGAGGCAGTATATGCGCCCTCACGGCCTTAGTCGCCGCAGGAGACGCGACCTGGGCGTCGAATCCCAGGCTGATTCCCGGCCACCGCAGGCGCGGGCTGGCGGATGGCGAGTAATGGGTAGCTCGCTGTCCGGTAAGGACCAAGTCTGGGTCGACGACGCGTTGTGTTCTACGCGCGCCTCAAAGAGATGTCAGCATCAACTGGTGGGGTCCGCAAGGGCCGATGTCTGCCAGGGGTACGGGTTGTTCGAAAGAGATACCGTGGCCCCTGGCACACATGCAACTGAAGGAACACAGGTGGGTTTTAGTCAGTAAAAGTATGACACGCCCTCCCGGTCCACCCTAAAGCGGGAGAAGTTATATTCTGATTTCCCAACCTCAAAAAAAATAAAAAATTCATCATCATTTCAACCGTAAGACGTCCACTGCTTGACATAGGTCTCCGCGAAGCTCGGCCACTTCGACCGGTTCTGTGCTTCCCGCATCCAGCGGATAGCTGCGGCCTTCACAAGGTCATCGGAATTCCTTCTCAGTTCACGTGCATGTTTTTAAAAACCGCCCAACTTGTGAAATCACAACATAACATTACGTCTGTGTTTGGGTAGGCATAAGGCACAGACACCCACATTTTACTAGTCACAGTCACAACAATGATAGATAACACTTGCACTACGAAAAACACCCTCACTGCGACGATATAAGGGTGCAGTCAATGTCAAATTGTTACCATGCATGTGACTGTTCAAGTCTCATGTAGCAGGAGAGTCTTTTGACAACAACACATGGGGAGTACCAAATAACACTGCACAACCTAGGGATCGCACCTAGAACCCCGCGGTTTGACTAATAGACCAACGCACAGTGGAACGAATGTATGGGAGCGGTTGGACGTAGACATGTCCGAAAAATAAGAGTAAAATTATGACAAACTAATGATGCCATCTTATTCGATTACTTAATGCCTTCATAAATTGTGGTGATGAATTTCTTCATAACTCCCATATTTCGGGAGTAATTTGAGAAAATGTGAAATTTTACTATGAAAATGAGTGTATCGAGCTCTCTCCCTCCTGATTCCGGGCTTGTTTCAAGTAGCGGTCTCTAATATCGTAATGCTATTACTAAGAGCTATATTTAATACTAAGACACATAGTGCGCCAAATGTGCACTTTCTGGGATAAAAGGAAATGAAAATTTAAAAAAAAAAACGTTTTTTCCCCATTTGTATTTACTTTAAACCGCAGACAGACTTATTAAGAGGTCTATAAATATATTATATATATATACAGAAATATATATTAACAAAAATATTCACAAGAACTGATGAGAGTATGACTTTTAAGTAAGTTGATAATAAATTACCTAGTTTCATTAAAAGTACAATAAATAATTAAGATGTAAGCTCTAATTTACTAAGTTACACATTTTAAAACAATAACATCATTTAATTATCTTCGTCATCATCATCATCATCAATTAATTCAAATTCAGAATCGATGTCCGCTAAATCATTTATGTTAACAAATTCGATATCACTTTTCTCAGAATCCGTAAGCTCATAAAATTCCTTAAAAGAAGATTTTTTTACAAACTTATTTCCTTTTGGACGGATACTTGTAACAAGTGGATCAGAAGACAGTAAAAGATTGTGCATAATATCTTCATTGCATGAGATACTGCTATGCTTTCGAGAATGCCCCTCTCTATATTTTCTAAAATCTTTATTTCTAGCCTCAGATGCCTCTTCGGATAGAAAACCAATGGGCACAATTGACATGTTCTGAACTATGTCTGGCCCATGCATTAAAATTTTATGAAGTGAAGAAGGCATATAATACCATGGGTATAACTCCACGTAAAGCTTAGCAGTATCAAAGCAGAACTCTCGGAATTTAGTTACGTTGATCTTCTCTCCTGATGAAATACACTGCAAGATCACACAGATTTTTCTTAAAAGCATAGCATCTATTCCGGTCAGTTCAGCAGATTTAGTGTAGTTTTCAAAAAATCTCCTTGCCGAGTTGCCATTGTTGGTGGATCCACTGCCTTGTTTCACAACATCGAGAAGTAAGCCCGTTTCTCTTCTTACAGCCTCTTGAACTCTTTTCTTCCTGTCATCAACTTGCCTTTTTGCTATATCACCCCTTACTTGCCATGATTTTATGTCTAATTTGTAGGAAATGTGTAATAAGCATTCCATTGAGCGAATCCAAGCGTGAAGGGTGCTTAAGCTATATTTATACATGTCCTCGTTTGCGTGTTTATCTTTGATTAACTCTAAATTATTCATTTCTTTAGGACAAGCCTTGCATATGTCACACACTGAAGCTGCTGTATTGGATATAATGGAATGAATTTTACCATCAATCATTGTCAACAGCAGTTGGTGTTTGACACTAATTCCATCAGTGATGGTGGATGGAGTTAAGGCTTCAATCTCTGCTTCGATTTCAGCCATCTCTCTCTGCACATTTTCTTTGGTTTCCTTTATAAACTTAAACAATATTGGCCGGCAAAATGAAGTGGAAGATGGTCGCTCGTTTTCCCAAATTGTTACACCTTTTGAGACGAGCCGCAGTGGTACAAGACTAATCATAAAATTACTAGCAAGATCGATTTGCTCATCTTCACTCGTCCTTTGATGATAAATGCTTTGGCTAGATGATCCGTCAAAACCCCATTTGCTGGTCAATACGAGCTGTTGATTGGGATCAACAGGGGTTTCTAACGACCTAATAAGTCTTCTTGAGGTTAAATCCATCAAGGCTTGTAATTTGATTTTTGCAGAGCTCTCTGTAACTGTGAGATCTTCTTTGGCCGGATAGCACTTAATTTTTTCTTTAACCAACATGTAGTAACTCGGGTATTGAAGAGCTCCTTCTTGAGTGTTGAAATCCCGAAGAGTGTTATAGCGCCATTTCGATAAGTTCATCGATACATAAAGAGCCAATGCCTTCAAAGGGGATATTTCCCGTACCTGAATTGATTTACCTTCAATGAAGGCTTTGATTTTTGAGGCCTCTTCTGGATTCTCCGTCAAGTATTTCATAACATAAGCTGTATCGCTTTGTCCTGCCTTTTGAAGCGCCCTTTCGGCCGAAAACATAATTTCAGCGCTGCTACTGCTGCATGAAAGACTATCTTCAGTGCGTCTTCTTTTTTGCCGGTTACTAAGGTCCTCAAAAGATTTACGAGGACTAGGATGTGTACAAGTTGAAGCATCAGATTTAGCAGGAGAAATTATGGGCTCGATGACGTCACTTATATTTTCTGTAGAAGGTTCCATATTTTCATTCTGTAATTCCGGCCATTGAATTGCAGCCTGTAGCCAAATCTCATGTTTCTTCCGAAACTTATCTGTGCTTCTTCCAGACTGTGTCCATTTTGCATAAATGCGGTAGCAAAATCGACGACACCAGTCTTTTAAACTTGTTTCAGCACTTTCACATAACTGAACACAACTGTTATCTTTTAAAACACTGAACAAATAGTTAAAGTCGCGTAAATCTTTATGTGCGCGTGCGCATAAAGCAACGTGAATATCAAGATTTGTATTAAAATTTGGAAAATACATTGCGAGATTAGCTTGGATACAACGAGGTGTAAATCAACACTGATTTTAAAGTTACTAATAGTGACCTATTTATATAAAATCCAGGTATCCCAGGTATCCTTTGTTAAATATTGCAAGGTAATTAGTTATTGTGATAATTAGTAAATGATGCATGCTAAATTAGTGTATTAAGAGCCATTTAGTAATTAAATAATAGCAATGTTCTTATCAGTAATCATTAGTGCATCAGTTTTATATGTAAACCTTAAGTCCCTAATTATATATCCTAATTAGCTTATATCTTCTCTAATTGGCTGCTCAGAAATGTTATTGTAATAAGGTAAACCTTTAGAAAAACGGTTTTAATCAACAAAATAAACAAAAAATAAAAAAATTGTGTTATAAAATAAACATCACTCTTTATCCCAGAAAGTGCACATTTGGCGCACTATGTGTCTTAGTATTAAATATAGCTCTTAGTATTAGCATTATGATATTAGAGACCGCTACTTGAAACAAGCCCGGAATCAGGAGGGAGAGAGCTCGATACACTCATTTTCATAGTAAAATTTCACATTTTCTCAAATTACTCCCGAAATATGGGAGTTATGAAGAAATTCATCACCACAAGTTATGAAGGCATTAAGTAATCGAATAAGATGGCATCATTAGTTTGGCATAATTTTACTCTTTTTTTTCGGACATGTCTACGTCCAACCGCTCCCATACATTCGTTCCACTGTGCAACGTGGCGATAACAGCAATATTAACTTGTAACAAAAAAAACAACCGACTTCCGAAAAATAACTTTAATTTCGAAAGACGGTGACTTTGGATATGTATTTAAATTTTTTGTCACCGCCTTCCGAAATTAAAGTTATTTTTCACTTTATAGTGTTTTTTCGGAAGTCGGTTGTTTTTTTTGGAAAAAGTTTTTATTTTTCACTTTTTAGTTATACTACCTACCCCACTAATTCGAAATTTCATCATCTTTGGGGTCAAAACAATGCATATTTATGTGATAGCAGCAATCGCGGTTGATTTGCTGTTATTTTTTAAAGAGTTCCGATGTCTGTCTCCGAAACGCATCATCAGATCTATATGAAATTGGAAAATGGGACCACACGGGAAGCACGAGCTTTCAAATAAAAAAATAATCATCAAAATCGGTTCACCCAGTCGAAAGTTATGAGGTAACAAACATTTTTAAAAAAACACAGTCGAATTGAGAATCTCCTCCTTTTTTTGAAGTCGGTTAAAAACGATGTTATTAAAATATGAGTCGTGTCTGTTTCCTATAAATAGCCGGTTTTTTTTCCTTAATGCGGTTAGAATATACTTGGTGGATTTTTGAGACTTCAGTAAGGTCAGGTGTGCACCTTAACTGTTGTAGCTACAGGAAATGTTTTTAGGAGTTTGTCCTTTTTTAGTAATTGCTAACGGCATTCACCGATCGGCCCATTTATCCACAATAATTCCTCACCAAAAATTTATGGGATGGTATAGTTTTTTGCTATTTATGGCTTTTCTAGTCCCTACTCTTTATTTGTACAAAATCAAAAGTCATTTATTCAAACTAGGCAGACTCAGCACTTTTTGAACGTCAAAATTACCTATGACAGTCCCCCAAACACTCCCGCCCTACACCACTTCACACCACTTCCTAGTGCTTTAGCTGGAAAGAAGTGGCGCAACAAACTCCCCAGCAGCACAGCTGTCTGTTAAGTTGGAAGAACTCGATTCTATACAATAACAGGCAAGTAACTACATAACAGCCAACAATAAATGAAAATTTCATTAATAAAAAATTAAAAAAGAAATGGTTAATACAGTCAAATAAAATAAACAACGTTATGATGCATTTCATATGACCTGTCAATAAGTTGACTCTGGTGGAAGAATACAAACGTTGTCTTGAGTTAATCACAGCGACCAACAATTCTTATGATAGAATATATGCCTTAGAACAAAGGTTGGATTTTACTTTGGCTTTAAACGCATTAAAATGTAAATCTACGCGACGACACGGTTGGCGTAATGGCTGAGCGATCGACTGCTGCGCAGCGTGTCGAGGGTTCGATCCCCGCACGGAACAAATATTTGTATGATCTGCAAGTAATTGTTCCGGGTCTGGGTGTTTGTGTTTGTGAGTTTCTATGTTTGTAAACGCACCCACGATACAGGAAGAAATTCCTAGTGTGGCGCAACGTTTTCAAAAAAAAAAAGAAAAGAAAAGAAAAGAATCTAGCAAAGAAGAGGGAAGCTTGTTACAAAAGGTTATACCAAGCCCAACAAATGAGTTATGAACTTTATGAAGCTAGTGTAAGGGGCACGTAGTTTGACCTTATTACCCGACTGCGCCAGAAGGAGGGTTATGTTTTTCGAGAGTATGTATGTATGTATAATTGTTTGGTACGCTCTGCAGCCTGAACGGCTCGATGGATTTTAGCTTGAGAGGTGTAGTTAGATTCGTATTTACTGTGAGAGTGACACTGAGTATATCAAAATAAAAAAAACAAAATAGCGGATTTTTGAAGCCAAATTCAAATGTTTGGCACGGTCTGCGACCTGAACGGCTCGATGGATTTTAGCTTGAGAGGTGTCGTTAGATTCGTATTTACTGTGAGAGTGACACTGGGTATATCAAAATAATAAAAAAACAAAATGGCGGATTTTTGGCGCCAAATTCATGTTTGGCACGCTCTGCGGCCTCAACGGCTCTATGGATTTTAGTTTGCGAAGTGTCGTTAGATTCGTAATTACTATGAAAGTGATATCGTAATAAAATAAAAAAACGGTAATTTAAAAAACTAAAAAACCTGACTACTTTTCTGAGGACTCATGGAAAAGCCCTAAAACAAGAAAGTCGTTGTACCCGATTGCACTTAACTTAAGAATCGCCAGTTGCTAAGGCGACGCTTATAAGCAGATAAATTGTAGCAGTCGGGACCCATTCTAGAAATGGAGGCTTAGTGAATTGAGAGCACATATCTATATTACATTGCAGATTACTCCAATCTACTGACTAGATGGCTGACTTTCTAGAATGGGTCCCGACTGCTACAATTTATCTGCTTATAAGCATCGCCTTAGCAACTTTTTCGTTTTAGTTTTTAAATTACCGTTTTTTTTTAGTATTAATATCACTGTTTTTTGTGTATAGGTGTATATTTTGCCTAATATACAAGATGTTAGCGAAAACAACCACAGTTGGTCCAAAATAATATTTTAATCCCAAGTTACTACATACCAAGTTACAGAGCTATAAATGAATATAATGCACAAGTGGGCACGCCGCCCACTTTAAGCATGGAGGTTTTTCAATGTTTTTGCTGGTATATTGGCGTGTGCTAGCTGACAAATAAATAAATTAATAGTTTTTGTTTCGTAATTGTAATTACTTACTATTGTATAAAATTAAGTTCTTCTAACTGAACAGACAGCGTGCTGTTGAGGAGTTTGTTGCAACACTTCTTCCCAGCTAGACACTAGGTAGCGGTGAAGAGAGGGCGAGCGTTTTTGGGGTGACTATCTTAGGTAAATTTGGACGTTCAAAAGTGCGGATTCTCAGCCAGTGTGAATTATTTAATTTCGATTTTGATTTTATTAAATGAAACTGCATCGAAGGGCAGCATAAAAATAAAACATGCGTATTCTCATTTTCCTAGGTGACTGTACCCTTTTTCCAAAATGTGTGAATGCACAGAATGCAGTCTCCAAGGAATGCTCCCCGACATGGCTATGTTGGGGAGCATTCCTAGGTGTTGAAGCTACAACAGTTAAGACTTCCCTTACTGCCACCTCTCAAAAATCCAACCAGTTTATGTAGGTATGTGTCGTGTCATCGTCACTACATAGTATAAAACAAAGTCGCTTTCTCTGTCCCTATATCCCTATGTATGCTTAAATCTTTAAAACTACGCAACGGATTTTGATGTGGGTTTTTTTAATAGATAAGGTTTATATGTATAATACACCGACCTCCACGCGGGCGAAGCCCCTAGCAAAAGCTAATACATAATGAGCTTGGGGTATGGACATATAATAAATAAAAACACCACTTATTTAGATATTAATATATTTTCGAATCTAAAATGTACAAAAAAATACAACTTAAATATTATGTACTCATAACGCCTGATTTCATCAATGAATAAAATATTACAGTTCAAACATTTTGAAGGTATTAGTACGTGACGTGTATGTTTTATTAATTGACAGTTACTAAATGTTAAGTGACCCGGAGCAAGCTACTAGGAACAAAAGGAGCGTTTAACATCCTCGACTCCTTTTCATTGTTGATTTCTTCAGTTTTAATTTTAAATTTTCGTCAATATTTTGTGCCAAAAATAACAATTTCATTATTATTCCTAATACCAGGGCGGTTGTTTAAAATGCTAAGACAAGACATTGGATGTACTGGCATTGCAACTGTACAGGTTTCTTTGTATCTCTTCTAAAATAAACATAACGACCTATAGTTAAATTTCTTATTTAATCAACCATCACTTCATAACAACTTTGGTTGTGTATGCTAATCGTAAAAATATATGTATTTTAGCTATTTACAATATATAAACATACATACAATGCGTAGAAATGCACAGCAACACAAAAGGCCTTAACTAACATCTGAAGAACTAAATAACACAGACTTAACGGCCACTCACAAAAAGGATCATTGTAGAAACAAGGACTAGGTTTCTCACTCGTGTTTATATCTAATCTGTTTGACATAAGTATTAAATTATTCAAATATTACAGTTGGAATTCATGACTGAGGGAAACCTGCCGTTGAGCTTATCCCTACAATATTAATAGAAACACACAGCTCTACCATACAACTAATAAAGCACACATCCCCAAAAATCAATTCTGTGAGCGACCAGATCTAAAATCACTTTGCAATGTTTTAGAAAAACATAATTAGTTTAGCTATAACTCTATAACAGAATATTAAACTTAAGCAATATTCACAATATAAAAATACCCTTGTACGCAGACGACAGGCCAAGACAAAAGGCATGATTTTATACAAAAAATAAAATCAGCAGCGTACGGGAATGCCTTGTTGTGTTAGCGACTGTCATCCTACTATAATAAATATTTTATCACACAATCTTACCTCTAAGTAGAGGAATTTTTTGAAAACCCTTTGTTTATTATTATATCAGGAAAAAAAACAACAATAACTATAAAATAAATTGATTCATCGTGTAACGTAAGATTGAAAACAAATTATTTTAAACTAATTATGTTTTCCTGCAGAATCAAAGACTCCCGTACCCGTCTATGTTTCTTGTTTTACATTAATGCATAGTGATAGTGATATTAGGCCCCTGCCGCAGAGTAATTTTATGAATGATAAAAAAATATTTCTATTACACATCGATATATCACATTTGTTAATGCAGTCCAATTGTATTTTTTCTGCAAGATTGGATGGAATTTTGGACCCAATTAATTATATTTTAATTTATTAAATTTACTCTGAGGCAATGGGTCGTATTTTCTTAAATATAAAATGAAATCGTTATTTCAATCTTCTTAAATAGAATTTCAAATTATATGTAACATTTCAATATATACCAATTTCTCCAGAATTGTAATTATAGAATGTAAAATCTATCATGCTCTTACAGTTTATGTTCGATATAATCATTTATTCCGAAAAATTCATAGATTTTAAAACAATATCTAAATCGGGTATCCCAATTCGGAAATCAAATATATTCTAAAATTAATTTTTAAAAAGACTTATAGGTATTATCAGCACACACTAGCGTTTTTTAAATGATCTTTCGTTACCGACCTATGTTTTAAACAGTATTGTAGCAGTTTGTACAATTTTGTTATGAACTAGAAGTTCGAATTGATCCTTACATTGAGGTATTCATTCATTACACCAAGACAAATATCTTCCTAACACTTGATTATATCTAGACGATTTCCATACATGTAATATCCATTCATAAAGCCCATTTAAAAATTTAAATGTTTGGTTATCAAAATATTTGTTTATATTATAGGAATACTAATTTTCGTTGATGATTAGACGTGTTGCAACGTTGTCGAAGCATACAGCACATTTTTATAGGTTAATATTCAATTGAATGACGTTGCTTTTTAGGTGGAGAATGTAATTATGTATTCTAAATTTTGTAAAGGAAAAAGTAATTTAGTAGCATATTGAGCGTTTTTATTAGTGAATTGGAACGTGAGTTTAATTTTATAGTCGTTGTACAAATCGTAATATCGATTTCTACCTTACATTGGTAGCAATAATCAGGCTAAGATATACTCATAATGTTATTTATTAAAACCGCGCAACGAAAACATGACGAATAAAATAATATTAGGAGCTGGAGTCGTGACTAAAATATAATATTAAGATATACATAATTATATGATTTGAAACGGCTTATAGGAGGACTTAAATTATGTAATAGTGCTTGATTTTGTACTACACACTAAAATCATGTCCAATTCTACAAAACCGGTATAAAAAGGAACTTAAAGACACACAAACAGGTAAGTTGTCATTAATAAGCGACTACGAAATGTAATGGCACACATTTTACACAGATATAGTTTAATGTAGCAAGTACATAGATGAAGGCAGATTGTCGTTAGAGGTCGAAAAGATAGGTGTTTATTATTTTAGAGACTGCCTTAAAACGCATAAAATGTCCATATTAATTGACCGCGTTTTCACCAAAGCTCCACATTCATGTTTGCATCAACTTAAGATGTTAGTCAGTTTCTCACTGCTTGTAGGCAGGCAGTGAAAAACTGACTACTACTTACGTACTTATGAAAACTATAATTATATCTGAAATTGAAAGCGGTTTCTTAATGTGGACGTTAATGCAACAGCCCCAGGTCAAGTTCAAGATACGACGAAGACCAGACTACTTTTAAAATTGGAAGATTAAACTTCACCAAATAATAATTCCACTGTAACTACTTATTGTTATGTAGACGTGAGTCCCGTAGGAAGGTAATTTTATGTTAAAGGCATATTGTGTAAGCTAATTCATCATCTCATGATAAGGTATCACTACATGTTATGTGGTATACAACTATACACATCTCACACGAATGCATCAGCTCTAAATTCGATGTAGTTATTTACAATGATTTTCGATCTAGGTACAGGTTGCTAAGCTATAGTCATATTTTTATGGAATCTATGTGGTTGCAGACTTATTAATTTATTCCATATTTATGCATATTACATTACTAAATTCTAGTTCAATTTCAATATTATTAATAATCGTATTACTCTTTTAAAAGGTGGTTTTGAAAAAATATTATTTATCTATAATTTTCAGGCACCGGTGCTTTATTACGGCATTATTATATTATACATTTAACAGAAAAGTAAACGGTTTAATCATGCAATGGACGTGTTTCAAACGTTATATTATAGTCTTGATTACATAAACTAGATACGTTACCGTAAATCTGCAAAAAATATAACATTTGTGTACATTTATCCTCGTCGAGATGTTGTAAACTAAGTGACGGCATTATATGCTGCTTCATCTAGCGACCAGTTACGAGTAAATAAATTTTGTTCCATATACTTATGTATTTATGAATGTATTAGACACGACACGACTACTCCCTTGCCTATTTGCCTATATTTCCATGTAACAAGGCCATCACTTGTACTGTTGGTTTGAATTTTACTTATTAACACGGACAGGACTCGCTTCTCTGACACCATCGTGTGGAATGAATCATGTTGTTATGGTCATCAGATTGCGTAAAGCTTGCCTCACTATCTGGACTGACTGAGCGGAACTTCAATTTTATCAACAACAATGACAAAATAAATTGTTCAGTGGCCTACACTTCACTCTATTTATTTTTATGGTATAAAAATATGTTTTTTATATAATATTTCATAGTCAGATTACTTGTTTAAATTGATTTGTGGATTATCTATACATATTTTGTACGTTCATTATTTAGTTATAGCACATCACAATTTACTTCTTTAATGTATCTACGTCCTAAATGTTAGGGTTAGTATTTTAAAAAATTCAATTGTTAGAAAGGAATTAATACATATTATAAGGAAACTTACTTATATTATGATCTAAATCGAGCGAACCCCCTAAACTCTTTTAAGTACTTTATATCGATTAACATGTTGTCACTCGCCGATAAATTATAAGGTCTACGTGTAAAGTGCGAACAGGTATCAATCGGTAAGGTATAACAATTCCTGATCAGACAACAAAGTCGGTGGTAGCATGTACCCTAGTATCAAAGATCGATGTGAACACCGATAACGTTTCTTATCATCCGGGTTTGCACTGTTTAACGCCCAGGCTATGTCATGGTCCCGTATATTACATAAGGGAGCAACAATACTGGCAAAAACTTCGCTAAACGTTCTACCAGTAGATTATTTTAAAATTTAAGTTACACATATTAGACCGCTATTAGGATACACACCACACCCATAGGTCTTAGTCATATTTTATCATTATTACACTTTAAAGTTAACGTATATTAATAATTATTAGATAATATTGTGCAATTCTAGTACGCTTAATTGTTAACGTCGAAAGTACATGCCACTTCAAGCAGTATTCACTTTTTAAGTCTAAATATATCTCGAAAAATCAGATTCAAAAGAAAATACTAGCACAGAAGTATGCTGGTGACGACATGCAATATCTTACGTCATTATGTCATTTTTAAATTTCCAAGCCAAGTAATTTCGCATTTTCATTTTGTACTGCCTGAAATGGCGAAGTAAGTAAATACTGCTAAATTTCGTGCCTAATATTTTATTAATAATGACATCCAACATTGATGTTATTCAACATTATTCAACCTTCCACCGTAGAACTTAGAATTATACACACACAGTTTATAACGTTTTATGCACTTAATTATAAACATCATTTTTACGAAACTACTAACTTTAACATCGTAAATGACAAACTACTAAAAGGATATTGATATCAAATGTAAACAACGTTTATAATTAAGACTGTGTGATGTATGATTGGAATGTCCTTACCATAATTATGTCGATTTCTTTATCAGCAGCGAATAACGTCGTGTTTATTACACGTGCCTACGTTCACGCATTTATGAAAGTTAAGATTGTAAATATTCTAAGCGCACAGACGTTTCTAGTTATGTCACATCGATTGTCCTAATCAACTCATCGTTAGCGCTATTTGCAACGGTTAAAGAGACGGTTATTGTGTATATTTACAGTTTGATTGATTTAAAAATCCTGGTTTTCTTAAGTCATACTTCAAAAGTAAATTGAATTTAAATGCATGACGAAAGCGGAACCATTTTTTATTAAAATAGTTACAATTGAACATAAAAAATGCTAAGCAAAAAGGCCGGATACCCTACTCGTTCGTATACAGGCGAATTTTGTTTGTCGGACCGTCGCAAATAGTCTCTAACATTAATTATTAATAGACATGTTTTAAGTCAATATCGTGTTTATGACACGTACAAAGTACATGCATCGCAAATTCAAGACGTATAAAAATTTTATTAATCAAATATTTTTGTTATTCATCAAATCCAATAAAATATGCACGGTGTGCAATCATTGATAAAACTGTAACGGTTTACCAACAGTCGATGGGTCCATGAACTGTTGGTCAACATTATCTTTAAACCATTAACTTTTCATCCAAAGAACTTTTCACCCACGAACATTTAGCCAACCAACTCTACGTCAGTGAATGCTTAACCAACAGAATGTTTTGACCAATAACTTTTCACCTAAAGAAAAATTGGCCAACAGACACCGGGACAGGTGATTACATAATAGTCAATTAACTGCCACTAACTTGGAAGTAGCACCCGCCGGCCGCTGCCGCGGCAGCGCTCACTTCGCTCGCTCGGCTCGCGTGCGATTGTTCGCAAATCTAACCTAACATAATCTATTCGGTCGGTAAGCAATATGGTGCAGTTCACAATTTATCGACAGTCTATAATCTCGCGAGATAGATTATAAACTAAAGGTGTTCACAATCTTACGGTGGGTGACATATAATATTTTTTAAGCTATTTTTACAAGCTTTTCTTTACTGTCTCCTGTCCCGGTGTCTGTTCGCCAATTAAGCATTCACTGACGTCGTGTTATGTTGGCGAAAGGTTCGTGGATGAAAAGTTCTTTGGATGAAAAGTTAATGGCTTAAAGATTAATGTTGACCAACGGTTCATGGACCAATCGACTGTTGGCAAACCGTTTCAGTTCCAGCATTGATACATTAAATTGATAAAAATAACAATATATTTTATCAATTCATTATAACTCTTATTTTCTATTTATAACAAATCCGCACCTTTGTATTAGGGTAATTTCATCGACTAAACAAGGGGGTTTTACTCTAGTATCAGGAAGGACATGAGAATTGTTATAATCACAGATCTTCTAATTAAATCTACTTGTAACAAGAATAAAATTTATATTATTCTTTCATCAAATGTTTTATTTTTTCACAAGCTTGGATAGCATTTTATTCATCGTATGCGTAGTTGCGATACTAATGCGAGTATTAAGTTGTAAAACTGTTGTGAATAGAGTATATGTAAATACATTTTGTTCAATCACGTGAACCAAGAAAACATTTACTGTGATTATAACATTAAACTTAGTCATTTGTTAAAATAATAGAAAACAGGTATTGGAAAAACATAAAAAAATCATTTGTAATTATTTAATCAATTTCATAAATGGATTGAAATTAATAGAATATTGTACCATACACGAAACACAAAGAAATATTTTAACAAAATATTTACAATAAAGCAACAGCTATAATTTAACAACATATTATTTACACGTAAAAATAATATTCTCCATAAGAGAAACCATTTCACTCGACGTCTCGTCATCATATACTATAATACAAATTACTTTGTCATAACAGGTAACATCTGACTTGCATACTATAATACATAACGTTCACAACGCCAAAATATGTATTTTATATTTCTATACAATATTGCACGCGGTATATTTCTATTGTACATTGTGTATGTGTACTGGGCGTACGAGTCAATAAGATATCTTTAAATCACTATTTTTTTTCCATCACAGGAAGCTACGAATTTCGCATCGATTCGTTATTCGTTAAAAATTAGAGCACAATTAAGATACATACATATTTATAAAAGACCATACCTAAAGTTTCTCAAAGAACTTAGAAGGTAAATATATCATCAACGAAACGATTTTATACAACTCGAAAACATCACTAGCACTACTAGACTACATTAAAGATGTCTATAAATACGCGTATGTACTATATTATTCTCACGAGTGTGAGATTTACAGCCGCAGAGGTACCACGTAGACCGTAACTGGGAACGACGACGTTCGTTACGCTGGAATCTAAGGATCGTCGGTTAACGTCCATCCGATGAAGCGAGAAATTAATAAATGCAAACTTCAGCGAGACCCTTGCGCAGTCCGCGCGCGGCCATCACTGCGACAGCAGCTTCTGTAGCAGCGACGCCTTACTGGCGCCCGCCGCCTCATCACCGCCCGGCGCCGGGCCCGCCGAGCCCGCCTCCGTAGTACTCTGTGCGGGACCAAACGAACACAATCAGTAAGCTGTTCTCCCTTACATTCACCCAAGTGCTCCCTACTCCTAAACGTAGTGTGCGACTTCTATACTGCGAGGAGACTGTTGACCCTTCACTTGATATATTTTATCTTTAATTAATTTCTAACTTTGGTATATTAGTTGGGAATTGCCTGGGTTTTTCTACTATATAATATCGTCATAATGAGGTTTATAGTATCTGAAGCACACTTAGTTAGTTGACGGCAATTTTAAGCCTTTAACACAATTTTTTAAATTTATATTTCATGTTTTTTTTTTATCGTGTCTCATAAAGTCGCGTCACTAGAAGCAGTTATATACAAAACAATTTATCATTGATATTCATATTATTTAGATCCAATTTATTGCACGGTTTATATTTCGCAAAGATGCCTATTCGAATAACTGCCCATTTAATTTACAACGAATTTTACTAACTAATAAAATCATTCGATTGCAAAATACTGGGCGATTTGAATTGAATACGTACCATTATAACAATAGAAGAAAATTGATTAATAGTATAGCATTTTGTAAGTAATTTGATAGCGTTTTTTTTTTTCGAAAGCATAAGAGTAATTTACTTATTTATTATACACGAGGAACGATCAAAATATGTTTTTTAATAAATTCGGGTTTTTTATTATTCTTTCATAAAAAGTCCTAGTGAGCCACATTATAAAACTATACTTAAACGTAATCTAGAAAACTTTTTGTGCATTCATTTGGAAACACTGCAGCTCATTTGAAACAGTTTACAAGATTTTTTTTTTCTCTGTAAAATTGCATACCAGAATTGGTGTAAACAAACCACCATTCAATTCTAGTACCTTAAATAACTTGAAAAATTTAGCTAAATCCACAAAGCATCTATGATTCGCATGATCTTGATCGCTACTCGTACATATTCAATTTCTAATAGTATAAACCGATTCAAATCTCAAATACCGCCATGCAATCGTCTCCTGAATATCTATGAAAATTAATCAACGAAAAATGTTCTAAAACATTTTTATAAGCACACAATAAGCAAACTATTGCAAAAATATAATGCTGTTGTTTTATAACTACAACGTCACAAAACCTTCACCACACTTTATAGTCTGCGCATGCGATTTTCTCCCTAATTTTATCATAAGCTTAACCTCTAATTAGTTAAATCCTATAAGCCGGTGAATAATATTAAGGTATACGTTTAAAACAAGATTTCTAAGAAAAAATATTTGAGATGATTACTTTTAGAATTAAAGTAGTTTGTTTATCCACTAGTAAAGATTTTACATCACATCACAAAAGCTTATTAAAAATTCAGGAATGTACCAATTTACAGCTACTCCAAACGTCATAAAATCAAGGCATTAAATTTATTTTAAGCAGGTGATTCGTTTTCTGCATTTATAAGTAAAAATACATAATGAGTATGTTGCCAGTGTGGAAAGTGAACGTTGGTACATTTCTCTAAGCTTCTAGTATCAAGATGATCGAATCGACAACACACGCAGCAGAGCAGACGTAATCATTATAAGTAAGTCTACGGAAAAATGAAAACCTATAAAGTAGTGAAGTGACTAGATGATATTTTGTACTCGCTGAACGCGTCCCAAGCTTACCGGGGTGCTCTGCGATTCCCACGAATTAGTCGACGCCGAGGCCGCTCGGCCCGCCACCACACTGCCGCCACCTACGTACGTACACACGTATACATTGGCAGTGGATAGCCTACACTGACAATGTTTCAACAATACACGCTATCGAGAGCGACATTCCTTTATTGTCCCCAAATATTCTGGACATGAAGGGGTGACCACTTGTGGACAACATTGTCATATACAGCCACAATCAAGTCCAATGTTTTCCCGAAATTATTATGTAAGTATTTAAATAAACAAACATTAAATCGAAATATTACCACATATAAAAAATAAAAATTACCGTTTATGAATAAATCATAACTTAAGATAAAAACAAAGGGCTTAGTGCAGGCAATGGTTATCCCAAGCATGTTAGATTCATCAAATTAGGTGGATTTAAAAGGTAATTAATTATTAAAATATAAACACCACAAATCCTAACACATGTATCCCCAGTTAGGTCAAGGTGTAAATTGGTTGATTTCAGCATGTTCAGTGTCTATTTTTTTACTAAACAATGGTTTTTCAATTTAAAAACTGAATGATATCCCTACTGTTGATAATAATGTATTCACCTCAGATACTTAGTGTCATTATTTATTTTTCAAAACAATATTTTGATGTTCATCATAATAAAAAAATTGAATCAACACCCGGCGGGGTAGTAAAGGTTATTTTTAGTAACACATATCCCAATTTACAACATTGAAAATAAATTAAAAGTATAATGCATTTTCAGTCAGAATAACCATTTAAGGATTCCTGGACATGTAGCAAACAATAAAAATAAAATACCATTAATTAAGTAGCAACCACTCACACAGAGACTGGGGGAAGGATTTTCCATGAGGAAAAATAATAAACTGCATAATTTCACAACCGCCGATAAAGGATCAAGTCTTTATCGAAACAGTAATAATACCTACCGAGGCTACATCTATAGTGTATATCTAGATAATAAGTGTGTACGAACCGGGCGGGGCCATATCGAAGCTCATAAGCGAGTCCATGTCGGGAGGCTGTAGCGGGTGCAGGTCGGGACGCGCCGACCGTGCGCCCACCACGGCGCGCAGCTCGTTGCGCACGTACTCCGACGTACCGCCCGCGCCCGGCCCTCCCGGCCCCACGGGGCCTCCGGGCCCGCCGGGGCCGCCAGGGCCGCCCGGACCGCCCGGGCCGCCTGGCCCACCAGGGCCGCCAGGGCCGCCAGGGCCGCCCGCGCCGCTCAAGCCGCCACCGTTGCCCGCACCTACAAAATCACTTTTATTCAACTGTGACCTCTCAACACCTTGCTACATCAATTACTGGCGACAGAAGGTGGAACATTTATGGTTATTCCTACCTTTGTGTGGCCCTATCGCGATGCATTGAGAGATATTTGAAGGCTTGGATTGAAGGAATTGTCGCAGAGGGGCCGGTACTAACTTGTTCCATGGTTATATCAGGTAAGCAAAGGTTTTTGAAGCGCAGAATGCAATAGATTATTAATAACCATGCAGAGCGATAGGTATCGGAAGAAAGAACTGCCGCTACGTCCGAGCAGATTAGTCTACTTCTCGAAGCCTTACCTCATTCGACGCCAGTACAATCGTTGAACTTATCAATTTCGCGAAATGCAAATCCCTGCACGAATTTCGGCGTCCCCTGAAGTAATCATAAGGATCTCTTTCGTACCGGACGATCGAGTCAGCCTGTTGCGCTTTGTCACGAGCGCCACGTCGTGCGGCGCCGGGTGTGCGGTACTCACATGCGTGCTGGTGGTCGAGGCCCGCGTGCTGCGCGTGCGCGTGCGGCGTGCAGCGCGCGTACTCGCCGCAGTAGCCGGCCGCGCCCGCGCCGCCGTCCGAGTAGTAGCCTCCCACTGCCACACACGCCGCGATAAGTACTCCGGGTGCCGTGAACAACGCCCGACCTACCTAATTCGATGCGCCTGCCCGCCAGTTCGGCGACATCGGGGAGTCAAGGGACTCGACGATGTCAAGTCGAAAGCGCGAATACCATGTCGAGCGAACGCTGCGCATTGGCGTCGACGACGATTTGGTGACCGTACCCGACGGGCGTGGGTCGCCCACGCGCAATTCTCGGGTAACTAACTCTATATGAGTTTGAGACCGCGAAAGATTATCTCGTCGCAGCTCTAGCTAATGACTTGCATTCATAAGATTTTAAAAGATACCGGATAGTGAAGCCTTAAAGACATGCAATTAGGTTTTTGTCTAAGATTTCTGGAAAAATTGTCCAGTTTTGGCAGGACACGCTATTTCTAAAGTTCTACGGGACATGCGTTTCTTTTTTGAAATATCATGCTCTGAAGTCAAAAAAAATCGATTGGCAAATTTCTAATCTATAATATCTACCTTACAAAATGTAATTTATCATCATTAGTTTTACTGAAAAGCCGTACAAAAAAACCGTTCGGTAATGGTTTCGATTCATAAAGACTTATTTAAGTATATAAATATCTGATCACCTCATTAAGTAAGATAAGCAAACTACTTTCAAAACATAAGTAAAATATAACCACAAGACCACCCTTAAACTTAATGTTTAACATTTT
This sequence comes from Polymixis lichenea, assembly GCA_949091785.1. NCBI lineage: Eukaryota > Metazoa > Arthropoda > Insecta > Lepidoptera > Noctuidae > Polymixis > Polymixis lichenea. The sequence goes on from OX420937.1 coordinate 11,892,097, forward strand.
GGCAATATTATCGTTATAAAATTTGAATACGCACGTTAGTATTAAAAAGTAAGGTAATTTTAACTTCCTCTTCAATACGTTAATAACAAATAAATAAATCAAGACTGTGCATTTCAAATTTCAACACTAGAAGCCCACGTTCCCACGGACATAATCGCGGCGAGATTTATTCGCGCACTGAATTTTACCGCAATGCTTACCGCCGTAAGTGTAGGCGAGACGCAGTCGCGCGGCAGTTCGTTACATTCTTAATGCTTGGTTCAACACCAAGAGTTGAAAATCCAGTTTGCGACAAAATATCGCCGCGATTTTATTACGTCCATGTGGACGTCGACTAATAGACATTAGATGCAAAATTTTACTTTATCGTTATCATAAATAGGAAGGTAAATAGAAATATACAAATAATTATCGAAATACACAGTTATCATGTAAAGTATCATTTCAAATGTGTTTTAATCTCAATTTCTACACTCGTAAGCACAATAAAAAGTACGGATCCGTCATTTAGGCCAAGTTTTGTTCGAAGGCCACGTGACTAATTAGAGAGTTATTAGAGCAAACGATTGTAGAGCAGAGAGCCTGAAAGTAACTATCGGACGCGACCGAGGTCGAGGACTACCGGAACGCTAAGATACGCCAGTGACTTATTACATACAGTATTCACGTGTATGCTAACTGTTACTGACCAGAAAATGTGTTACTTTCGTTTTATTTTTATCAATAAACAAGTCCTATCCCCGATAGGATTTGCCATCGGCAGAAAATGGTAACATTTCCTTTTTAGGGACTCCTGCGTAAAATTCAACCCAGTGGTTAAACGGTGCATTGTCAGTTATTGCATGAATTTAAGGTTTTTATAAGTAGGTCCCGGTTGGACGTCCGCCGGGCGGCCGATAGTCGCTCCAGGCTGTAGTATGCAGGTAGCAGTACGCCAGGTGCGGCGTGGCGCAGTTACCTAGGTGCGCGCGCGCCGGCCGGTAGGCCTGCGGCGGCGGCGTCAGCGGCGAGTGCGTGGCCGGCGACCCGGCGCCGTGCGCGTACGCGCTGGCGCCCGACACCTGCGGGCACACCAACAGAACGCCTGTCAGAACACGCTTAACAACGCTGCATCACTATACTTCCCGTCATTCTGATATTTCATTTTTACCATATTATTATTTATCACTACTATTACTATTACCTGGTTAAACATTTTTTTTTTTTTTGTTAAAACCAGTTTTAACAGGTTTGACTATAAAAAACCCCACAACTCCTGTAACATGCAATAAGCACAATGTTTCGTGCGATATTTGACACCAAAAATAAAAGGTGTTTCCCAGCAATAATGTTTGCTCAATGTCACTTAATGTGTATGATGAGTCATTATACACACTATGTGCAGTCACTCAGTCTCACATAGAACAGTCCAAGTAAGTCAAACTCATTACAAATCAGGAACGCACGTGATGTGTATAATAGCATAAGGTTCAAATTATAGTTATTGAAGCACGCTCGTGAATTGCAACAACGATGAAATTAACAACATATCTAATTACTGCAGCTGCTACCAACACAACAGGATGAGGAGTATAAAGTCTGCGAATATTAACTTACACTGTGACCAGGCTAATACGCATTTGGGTTATTTTCTTTCATCTATAATTACTTTTTTTTTGTCTACGGTATAACCTATCAATCGAATCACGCTTGAAAAAACTGTATACACTCACACTTAATTGTCGACTTAGCATCGGGTTCTGCTGCGACGTAGTTATTTTATTTGTACCATAATTTGGGCCCATTTGATCTGTAAGCAAAATAAATGCAACATTAAGCACAGTCTTGACATTACATACGTTATTGTTTTTATCAAAAATGGATGGAAACTTTTTGTTTAGCTGTGCATCTCTTACACATAGCATTTAAGTGTAATAATTTGTAATTATCTATTAAGGGAATCGTTCGTCTACGAACCTACCTTACAAGTTTACATAACAAGTACATAACTTTTTCCTGGTTGGGCATTATACTGCCCCAATATCACGTTTTCACGTTCGTCCATCAATGCCTTTTGCAGGCCGCTGTAGTAATGTACTAAACTATGGATTAGCACTTACTGTTTTGGTGATATATGGGATGGTGATAGTCCGTTCTTGTTAAAGCTACATTAGGGGGTGTGGCCGAAACTAGGGCGTTGATGGTGGAGCCTAGATCAGCTTGAGGTTGCTCAGCAGCCTGTGGACAAATATGTAGTTTACATGAATTAACCATTACTTCAAGGATGTCAGGATCGTGGGAGGTGGGCGATCTGTAGTTTCTGCCTACCCCCATGGAAAAGGCGTGATTCTATGTGTGCATGTATGTTCTGTGTATGTACTTATACTTCAAGTATAAGTTGGATGCCATTTAGTAAAAACTAGCTCTTAATTTGTACGGGGTCTTCAAAATTAGATTTTTAAGAACGTTATAAATAAGTAAGCTGCAAATGATTGCACTTCCGTACCTCGGGCGAAACCAGCATTTGCTGCGAGCGCTGCATCTGCAGCAGGCGCGCGCGCTGCTGCTCCACGAGCGCGCGCGCGCGCGCCGGGTCGGCGTACAGCGCGCCCGCGGCGCCCAGGCCGCACGTCTGCAGCGCGCGCCAGCGCTCGCGCGGCTCGGGCGAGCCCGGCGACAGCGGCGCCTGCACGGCGTACGCGCCGCCCGCGCCGCCCGCGCTGCCGGGGCCCGAGCTGCCGCTCGCGCCTCCCGAGCTAGGACTCGAACCCCCTGGACTCTTGCCCACCACCTCGTATTGCATCAAGCTTTGCCTGATCGCGTTTATCATCGCGTTCTTCTCGTTCTTTCCCTGTAACGAATTCACACAAATTCAATCAGTCAGTGTCGAACTGGTTTCGAAGAAGACTCCGTCAAGATTTTGCCAGTGCGTGTTGATTAAGAATTTAGTTGGTTTAACATGAGATAGGACTACCTCAATATCAACATTTCAATTCGATTATACCTACGGTGCCTTGTGACGATTAAAATTAGTTCATTTACGACCAGTCGTAACTTCAGTGCCTCTTACGAGCGCGTGTCTAAGATTAAACAAAGAAACAATTTACATAATCATCAACACAATCGTTCAAAGAAAGTAGCGTTCAACCATTGGAGTGTACCTGTCGCTGCCGCACGTTGACGTCGGGCTGCGGCCGGTCCCCGTCGGGCATGTTGTCGATGACCTCGTCCAGTATGTCGGACAGCGTCTGGTCGCTCGGGACCTCACTGTCGCCAGCGCCTCCACCTTGTACTCGATTGCTACCAGTTCTATAACGAGATCAGTAAGTACATGTAAACAAGTAATCCATAATTTTACATTACTAGAAATAGGTAGTTTGGTTACGTTATATAGCTGCTCCAGAGAGGAATGATGAGAACGCAACAAAAAAAAAACGTTTTTTAGAAGAAGACATTTGATTCACAAGTTTGTTCAGGTCTTTCGTTTAGTCTAGTTTCAATAATAATTTTTGATATGTAAAAATCGGTTTTTTAACAAGTAAAAGCCCTTTAAAAAATAAATAAAAATTATCATTTGACTTTTAATGTATGATAAATGTATGGTCGATTCTTATGGGGCGACTGCGTTGATGTTTAATTACTATGTTGTACAGATTTTTTACGGATATATCTTTTTTTGGTATTTTGCGTTCTCCCTAAACGTTATACGGCTTCTAAAGTTCACTCGTTTCAAAAGTTATACTGTGCTAACATTGTATGGATATAAAATATTCTGAAATAAAAAGTTGTCTATTTATAATGATAGTGAGCATGTGCACTGACGGCGGCTGCGTGGAGTAGTTGTGCTGCGCGGGCGGCGCGTAGTGCAGCGCGTGCGGCGCGGGCGCCTGGTAGCGCGCGGCGCCCTGCAGCACCATCTGCAGGTGCGAGGCGCCCAGCGCGCCGTCGCCGGCCGCGCCGCCGCCGTTCATGCTGTTGCTGCGGCTGTGGATGCGGACGCTCATTAGACCCAACACTCTGTAGGCAATATAACATGCTGCATGCAACTATGAATTGAGACGTCTGCTAGTCTCGGTAAAAAAAAGATATAAATTAATATAAGTATCTCTAAAATGTAATTTCTTTTATGCATACAGCCTCCATAATAACAAAGTTAACATGTAAGTAACAAAGTTAAAATATTGATATTCCTTTAAATATTTAATGAGAAATTGAAACAATTTGGATAAGTTAAATTTGTTAACTTTTTTATTATGGAGGCTGTGATCTCATATATGTGAAGAAGTACACCTGCCTAATACCTGATTTTGCCTATTATTTTTGTGTACATATTTTCTTGGCGATCATAATTAAATACCCACCAGAATGTCGAAGGGCACGTGCCGTGCGGACCGATAACGTGCCAACGTTTCATCGCTTTTAAGTATGTGAACCCTTTAACAGGTTCAATTGCCACAATTATGATTTAAGAATTCGTCTATGAAAAGACACATGATTTCGACTCATACTATCTCTACCAAAAAAAAATCGATAACAGTCACTAATTTAATCTCAGACGGTATCTTCGCACCATATGGATGAGATTTTACTTACTGATTGGCGCCGGTAAGTATGTTAGACAGCGTTGAGTGCAAATGTCGCTGCTGCGGCAGCTGAGGCGGGGGCGGGGGGCGGGGCCTCGCGGTTGGTCCGTATGCTCGCAAATTCGGATTGGGTAGTGGCAGCGGCGTGGTGGGCGTTGTCTGCTGCCGCGCCAACAGCGATACCAAAATCTGGTTCTTCTGACACAGCGGGCTCATGCCAGGACTGCTGCTAGTCGCCGGACTCGTTGCCGTAGACGACGCCGTCGACGACGCGGGAGGAGCGCTTGACGTGACCTGACATAATGCCATGGTATGTAAAACAATTATGAAGATGTATACCGACTGGTAATAAATGAAACACTACAGACATGCAATAGGAGGCCTTATAAGTACAATTTTGAAACCTAAGTGAGTAATTAAACTTCTGAATCGAATTCCGAGCTTTGGGTGTACAACAAATAGTTTAGTTTGATGAACAATGAACAATGGAATTTAAAAAAATAACTTGTGTACATACCTGCTGGTTTTCAGGCGTAGCTCTTTTAGAGTTACTAGCCACTCCCTTATTTCCTTCTTCGAACTTGCGTTTCACTCCGGCGATTCTTTCAAGGTAATTCTCGCTGGTATCCTGTTGGCGCCCGTTGCCGGACGGTCCGTTACTACTTGATAGTAATTGAGAAAGCAGCGCACTAGGTTGGGACACACCTCTATTTCCGTCTGCAGAATTTCTTCTGTTTTCCTCCGCATCCTCGTCAGACTTGTCGTTTAATATCTAAGACATTTAAGAGGTTTTAAAAGTTTAGTCAGGGAAAACATTAAGAGCGGCCAGAATGGAGTCAGTACGTCACAAAACTTACCCTCAACAAGACGTCAGAGTTGTTGTGATGCGCTTGTTGCATAGTGTGCGTCGTGTTGGAGCCGTGCGACACATGCGAGACGTGGGAGGCGTGAGAGACGTGCGAGGCGTGCGGCACGTGTTGCGTGTGCGGCGGAGGCGGCGGGCGCGCGTGCGCCTGCGCCGTGTGCAACGGCGACAGCGCCGCGTTGGGCGTGTGCGGCCTGTGCGGAGTGTGTGGTGTAGGCGGCGCTGACGTTTCACTGCCCGTAGCCTCCTCGTCTTCTTGCTTTAGCAAATCCTTAAGGATTCGATTGTTTGAGTTTACCGGACCGTCGTTCCCCGGCATTGGCTTCTTACTGAGGAGCAAACGAAGTCTGTTGGGCTCCTCCGTGGGCTGATTCGAGGGTGGTCCTTCGCCCGGTGTTGAAGGTGCCCGCGGCGTCGATGGTTGCGAGGGTCCCTCGGCGGCAATCTCTTTGCGCTCTTTTGTATCTTCATTGGGCATTTCGCCGAGCAAGGAAGATGCCCAAGGTTCGAGGTCAAAATCATTAAGGAAAGGACCATCATTGGGACTTATGGGGGACCGATATCGGGGTTCACAATTGGATGACTCCCCATTAGCGACGGATGTCATGAGTGGCCCGCCGACTGGAGGTCGAGGGCCATCGTTTTCGAGGAGATCCATGTCTTCGTCGTCAAGTACGGTGTGCGTAGACATTATAAAATCCGGCTCGCCCGACGACGGTTTCGCTCTAAAAAGACGTGACCGAGCAACCACTCTGAAGCAAGGTCTATCAGGAGCGATGCGCAGTCGAAAGGGGTCACTGATTGCAGGCGGCGCTGGAAGACACACCGCCTCTTGTAGGTGCGCGGCTATGCGAATACGATCACTATTCTCAACAAGTTCCAAATAACGAGTACCCACTAGAGGTACAGAAGTGTTTATTAAGTTTTCCACTCCACTTAAATCACAAACTGTAATAAGAAAAAGTTAAATTAGGGGTAAAACTGCCGTATAGAAATTGTTTTCTTTCCAAAGTAATCTTAAAGGTAAACCTTATGAGATAAAAAATGTGTTGTAATGGTGACTTACATAAAATAATGAAGTTGCAATCCAATCTGAAGACGATGTGATCGGAGTGTTTGGCGGTGATGGCGGGCGGGCCGCCGTCGCCGGGGAGTAGTGCGGCCGACGCGTCCTCGCAGCGCCGGATGACGCACATGACGGAGCCGGCCTCCTCCGACGACGAGCCGCGCACGGGCGCTGCGTGGATCACGCACTCCGCGAACCTGCCAGCCAAATGCATTCATGTTAGTAACCAGCTCTAAGTACTCATCATCAGATTAAAGTGTGCCTTTACAAAAGGCCATGGATGATCCAGACGAAACGGCAAGATTTTAATAATGATTCCAGCCTATTATTGTCCCAACACAGGGCAAAGGCTACTTCTCATATAGAAAAGACACGAGCATTGATCATCACGCTGGCTCAAGACGGGTTGGCGGTTTCAGACTCATATTAACTAGCCCAGATTTCTTTACTGATGTCAGTAATGTCCATGATAAACTCAAAAAGTACAAATGAATTGAAAAAATCAGGATTATTTCAATAAAAATATATCGATGTGATTTCGCAAAAGCGAACTAATGCGCAATAACTGAACTCCAGTGGTAACACTTCCATTCATTTGAATTCATGCACGATAGGTACCTATTTTGGGTATTTCGTAATTGTTGACTCATAAACTCAGTCATAAACTTGCAAAACCCTTTTGTATGGATTTATTATCTTAAGACACTGCCATCCATCAGTATGAAAAGAGGCGTATCTACACTCTCCAGATAACAGGATCAATAACAACTGATGCAAGACGGTACACTGCTTGTTCTAATATAGTACTTTTATACGTATTATGCCCAGGTTCGCACGGACGTAAAAATATCGCAGCGGGATTTTACCGCGCACTGTATTTTCAACTCTCTGTATTGAACCGAGCGTTGAAAATCCAGCAGAGTGCACCCCAGCGCGTCAAAAACACACTGTTGGATTTTCAATTCTCGGCGCCAAACAGAGCGTTCAAAATCGAGTGTGGGAAAAAAAATCGCCATGGGAAAAAATTGACCGTGCGTAAAACCCATGGCTAAGTTGATCCGTAACCCGAACTCAAAACTGCACGCGGTGTTAACAAAATACACATACAACGTATATACGACTGTTACGTAGCTTACTTTTCATTATCATTTGTGTAGAGTTACTCTCATGCGACGATAAACAGTGTTGTTTAATATTATACGCGCTTGTAAAGAAAATATTTAAAACGGTACTGCGTAATATTCTAGATTGTTACGCACAGTATTGCCCTTATTTGTGAAATAGATTTCTACAGTAGTTTTGCATTACTCGACTTTAATACGTATTAGTTACAAGTAATCGGCCTCTTATCGTTCGACCGTCACCATCTACTATCACAATGAAATAGCAAAACACGTTCTGATATCAATAGTGTAACTCGATGAGTCGGATGTCTTTAGCACCTTGGAGTTTTTATATGATATTATATTTTGAATTGCGCACTCATAAAATAAGACGGTATGTTTAGCTTACCCAGCACTGTCAGTCCCATTGGCGTTTTTGACAAGAAGGCGAGCTTGTATAGCTTGAAATTTGTCGATTTCTCCTGAACCCCAGTTAAAGGTTTGTATATTTCTTAACAATGGCCTTAATTTTGCATGATCTTTGACATGTAAAAGCGAGAATATCGATTTCTTGTACAACTCAGTTCTGTCCTGCAGAGTGAGCTCCTTAATATTTTCGGTTATGCACTCTATTTCAGCCTTTGAGTTTATTTCCAATAAAACCCATCCAAGGGTGCCGGTGTAATGCTTGAGAGCCTAGAACATAATTGAATAATTATGATTAAAATCAATATACTTCGAACAGTTTCCTAAATATAGTTAATTTTGAAAATTGCAGGTTATTTTATTTAGACCACTGCTGTCTTAGAGACAACGTACCTTTAAAAAAAAATGCAACATGTTATTCATGGCCTTGTGCTTATCGCTACTAAGCATAAACACAACATCCCATTTTGCTTAAATTATTGATTCCTTTGTATTATTTTACTTTTTCTTAAAAAAACGTGTATTTGCTAACAAATAATTACCGTGTCACAAACAGGATAAAACTTATTAAAATTAATTAAATGAAATACCTCGATAAGTGAGGTGAGCTCCGAGTAATGTAATCCAGCGCAGGATGGCTGAGTGGAGCTGACCTCGCCACCTTGCACGGGTGAGAGGCACTGCGCAGCGCGAAGAGGACACTCGTCGGGGCACTCCCGCCTGCGCCGCAGCACTTCTTGGATCTGATGGGTAGCTTCCCGGACAATGCCGTTTTTGTCAGGCTGTTTTACCTCGGCAAGACAGGTACCCAAAAGTTCTTCAAGCTGATTTATGGTTTCGTTTTCGAGTTCCCGTCGCTTCTTCTCGTTGTGACACTTATTTCTGAAATTCCGAAAAAATAACACAATTATTGCCTGCAGGTTAGAAACGATTGATAAAAAATACAAACCCATCAAAAGATATTAAAGTACTTGTTGACAAACACAAAATTACTATGAAGCACGTGTTTGACAATGAAATTAATTGAAAAGTCTGTGAGCTTTTGAGTAACATACTACTACGCGGAGTGCTTGTGCGATTCTTCGGGAATGATTTGATCATTGTGCAAATTACGAATTCATTTAAAATCAACCAATTATTTTATACGTTTGCGCTTTTATTTGTGAAAAGCTGAAAAAAAAGTATAACAAAGAAATTTATTGGATCAAGTATTAAACATTTAGTTATCTAAAATTATTTATAAGAAAAATACATACATAGAACAAAACAACCATTTAAAAACATACATAGTACATGTACACAATTGGCAATTTATTACACACTCAGTAAGCAACCCTATAAAATATCAACGCAAACTTGCTTGACGCCATTGAATTAGGCAATTATTCTCCACCGGTCATGTTGTCAATAAGAACGGTTCTAATAAAAGAAAATACTAGCATGTTTTAATTTGGACTTAATGTACCTTTATGTAAACTGACAACTAATAGTCAGATATAATAGTCCTGACTCAGCTCGTCCATGCGTTTGCCTTAATTTTAACAACTTGCATTTCAATCCATTGTCTTATGCAAAGTAGGAGTTAGAATTTTATTGACTTGAAGATGCAAAACCGTGTCTTTTATCCAAACTCCAGTAGGTAACAGGGGTGATAAAGTTATTAGTAGATAGTTATTCGATAATAGGTCTTAAGTGCAGGTGCTGATCGGTGATAGATGATATCAGATAGAAGCGCGTGCCCAGGCAAATAGTGTTGTTTTCCGAATTAAATGCTGAGGCGTGGTCACAGCGAGTCCTTGATCCTTATTACAATTTTATTTATTATGTTTATGTGACTTTACGACGTCTGTCTTTTAATAAATAGCTTAGTTTAAAAGCTAAGGTAGGTACATTTTATCTTGATTATCCTGAGATATTATAGCTTGTCCTCCATATCTCCTATCATGTGTAGTCATGATGATTGATTGTTTACCGCAAAATGATAATAATAGATATTGTTTTATTTGTAATGGTTGTTGGTGACTAAGTTGATTATTAATTGGTAAATAGAGTAAAGGATAGGTAGACGTAATGTGATAGGTACAGTTTGATGAATTGGCGAGAGATGGTGTTGGAGAATAATAATTCTGATTTTTGTTTGATACTTACAGGTGGAACCGCAGGCGCAGCTATAGAATTATAAAACTGTTCAATAGTGAGTGGTTGAGTTTTTTTTTTTTTTTTTCAATTGACTTTATCACAAATCTTTATTTTGGAATTCTTATTATACTGTAAATTTTGGCTGTAATGGTAACTTACACTTCAAACTACCTGAATCGCACTAACTCAGCTATCAGCCAGCTGCTATCCTTCGTGCAATGATGTTTGTCTTAAATTAGTAACTTAATTAATTTACTGTATTAAATCATATCATTTGCTAGACTAGCTCAGGTGTAAACACAAAATTTAAACGTGGTCGAAATACACTCCCAAAATACTTAAGACGGCTTTTTACTAGAAGTTGGTAAATTTTACTCCAATGATAAAATAGTTATCAAAGATCAACCTGAACGCACGTGTTTCTTGTGCATCAATTATTATGTGCTGAAATCATTAACAATGGACCTGTATTAGTATGCAGGGTAAATATAAACTCTAGGAATGTTAGGTGGAATGTTAGGTACGAGGGTCATTCAATAAATACTTAGCCTACAAAAAGTAAACGAAAATTTTGGAAAAGTGGGAATTTATTTTTCAACATAGTCTCCTTTTAGTTCGATACACTTAGCCCAGCGATGCTCCAACTTTTTTAATCCGTCCGAAAAATTGTTTTTGTCAAACTTTGCAAAATAGGCCTCCGTGGCGGCGATGACCTCCTCATTCGATCCATATCTATTCCCGGCGAGTGATTTTTTCAGATTAGGAAACAGAAAGAAGTCACAAGGGGCCAAATCTGGAGAATACGGTGGATGGGGCAGCAATTCGTAGCGTAATTCGACCAATTTGGCCATGGCAACGGCAGACGTGTGAACCGGTGCGTTGTCCTGGTGAAACAGCACTTTTTTCTTCGCCAGATGGGGTCGTTTATTCTTTAATTCGGCGTCGAATCGGCCCAATAAATCGGCATAGTAAAGCCCTGTAATTGTTTTACCCTTCTCGAGGTAATCGATGTAGATCACACCTTGTGAATCCCAGAAAACGGTGGCCATAACTTTTCCGGCCGATTTTACAGTTTTCGCCTTCTTTGGAGCACGTTCCCCGGTCTGGATCCATTGTTTTGATTGCTCCTTGGTCTCTGGTGTGTACCAGTGGATCCAGGTTTCATCGACGGTCACAAAACGACGCAAAAACTCCGCTGGATTCCGCTTAAACAGCGCCAAACACGTCTCCGATGTGGTCTCACGGTTGCGCTTGTTTTCTGGTGTGAGTAAACGCGGCACCCATCGCGCCGACAGCTTTCTCATGCCGAGTTCCTCGTGAAGAATATGATGCACTGTTCCTTCTGAAATGCCTACAGTCTCAGCTAGCTCCCGAACCTTCAATCGGCGATCTGCCAATACGAGATCATGGATTTTTTTAATGTTTTCCTCCGTAGCAGCTGTTTTCGGTGCACCTGGACGTGGTTCATCAAAAACCGACGTACGGCCACGTGCAAACTCGTTGAACCAATTCTTGACGGTGGCCATCGATGGAGAAGAGTCACCGTACACAGCATCCAAGCGCTCTTTGATTTCGATGCGCGTTTTCCCTTCCAAAAATAGGAATCGAATCACCGAACGATATTGCTCTTTTTCCATTTTTGTAAAACCGATCGACACGTTCGCTTCCATAAGTTGTCAAATTAAAACAAATGAAGGGATTGGAATGAAAATTTGAAAAAAGAATTAAAAAAGAATGTGCTACACTGTGGTAAAACTTTTTTGAAACTACAGCGCCCTCTGGCGATGAGGCTAGGTACTTATTGAATGCACCTCGTATGATGTCAGCTGTCAGTATTTTGTAGTGCAATATTTTTACAATGCGATATTCAAGAAAGTACCAACTCAATGTGCTTAATGTTTGTTTATACACGTGTAGGTATCTAATTCGACAATTATATCCCGCTACTCCAGTACGATCTCTCTAAGTTGGGCAAAATAGCCCGTACCTCACCCAATCCGTTCCCTCTACCTTTTAGGTTGCTTGTCCCTCTGGCAGAAGGGACGTTCCGCACTAAGTTTGTTGATTTGAGGTGTGCACGCAAGGACTTATCGACTCCAACTGCCATCGGTCCACCAACAGACATGGCCAGCCCACTAGCACTTCAGCCTGCTGTTTCTGAGCTACGTGACCCCAGTCTTTTCAGGATAATCTGGTTGCGGATAAAACGTTTTTAAACGAATGAAGCCTATCATTTTTTTACCGATATTTTGTACCGTACTTCAATAATTTCAATCATTTAGTTGGGTAAAAGCGATAAGTAACAGAATTATAATAAAAAAGTTAAGCCTGTGCCAACTTAAAGGTATGACTACCATTACCTACACCTTTCTTACCAACTGCTTTATTCCAATTTAAAAAATATCACTTCTGCTTTTGTGGCATCATAAAGAACGATGACGACTAAAATACACACACACACACACAAACACACACAAAAATAAAACACACACACAAAATACACACACACACACACACAAAATACACACACACACACACACACACAAAATACACACACACACAAAATACACACACACACACACATATAAATAAAATTGGAGTGTCTGTTTGTAATATTAAAATAACCGCTTTTACTAAATGCATATATGCTGTATACACGGTACATATAGCAAAATAACATTTTTTACAATTCTTGTCTGTCTGTCTGTTTGTTCGGGTTAATCTCTGAAACGTCTGTACCGATTTTGACATAACTTTCACTAGTAGATAGCTGATGTAATAAGGAGTAACTTAGGCATTATTACATTTATTTGAGAAATTGTATAAATAAATAAATAAAACATAAATAAATAAGTAAATAAAAAAAATATCTACACCGCGCGGACGAATTAGCAAAAATTGTGAACTGTTGTTAATGTGTGCACATGCACTTTTACGAAAATTTTAATACACTGAACCGTCCTTTATGATGTGTCTAGACAGCAACGTAATTTAATTTACTTCCTCCAACTGTGTTCGCAATTTTCAAAATTCAGACTAAGCCTTTGCTCCACGAATATATTAATGTAAAAAATCTGATAAAAATCCTGATGACTAATGCAATAAATAAAACATATAAATAAATAAGTAATTTAAAAAAATATCTATTCCGCGCGGACGAATTAGCAAAAATTGTGAACTGTTGTTAATGTGTGCACATGCACTTTTACGAAAATTTTAATACACTGAACCGTTCTGTATGAGTGTCTAGACAGCAACGTAATTTAATTTACTTCCTCCAACTGTGTTCGCAGTTTTCAAAATTCAGACTAAGCCTTTGCTCCACGAATATATTAATGTAAAAAATCTGATAAGGAATCCTGATGACTATTGCATAAATGCAATAAGTCTACCAAGACATATTAATAAATTATTTTAATGATTTAATACTCATAGATTATAATCAATACCCAATATGGACTATTCCATTATTCATAAGTAGTTTAGGGATGATAATATCCTTACTAACTTATGAATAATCTTGTATATATACTACCTTTTTAACGTTAAATAAGGATAGGTACGAAATTACGATTTACTTACCAATTAAATAATTATATATAGCCTTATTCTGTAATCTTTTAAGGTACACTTACACAACATATCACGGTTACTTGGGTTAGTTCTTTCAGTCGCTTAATTATAACAAAAACTTATTATTGTAAAAGAAAGAGAATTAATTCATGCATGAGGTACAAGATCGCAAGTATTACTAGAGTTATAATTTATATTCAATAAGTAATAGCAGGTAAACATAATTACAACAATAACTAACAATAATATAGTTTGCAGAGTAACATTAATAAGCTCATACATAATGTCTTTGCTTATTTATTCAACTTTATCATATTGAATAGGTACTTACCAAAAATAAAATAATCTTAAGCATAATGAAAATAGGGTAATTAAAAGCGATGCCAGAAGGCTTTTTTTTTAAATAAATTTGCTAATAGCCTTTGACTTTGTATACTGGCAACATATACATATGCATGCATTTCATGATTTAAGCGATGTGAGTTCTTTACATTTTTATAGATATTTTGCTATTTTTTTAATAATACCAATTCATTTGTAAACATTAAAAAAATTAAAAATATTTTTTTAATTGATCCGGCTCGAATAAGTTAGATATATTTTAAGAGTATTCACTTTGAACGGGTTACAAAAAAATCATATATTATTGCGCAATTAATCCTTACAAGTTTATTGTGATTAAACGGAGTCGTATGCTTCATTCCGAACGTTTGTCTTCCCTTGTCAACTAAGTGGACTATACAGATAAAAAGAATACTCCTATCAAGAGGTAGGTCTTAAAACATTTTAAATGCAATTATATTTATTATATAATAATTTAAGAATCAGATAAATAATGGTAGGTAATTCTATCAGCTAAGAGCTAAGTCGTTCAAATGCTTATCCATTAATTTGGTTACCCATATGGAGCATGTTACATCATGTATGGCTTAACTCTTTCTAACTTTATGAAGCGCAAACCCACATAAAACGATAACATAGGTAAGTTTTAGTATTGCGGTGACAAATTAATCGGCTAACGATTTAAAACCCCTTTGAGGGCATTAGGGATACCCTTTTTATGCCATAACTGTGTGGGTAAACTGATCAGTGTCGTAAGGCTTTTTACAAAATCCTATCGAAAACTTTTTACTGTTAAAAATGATCCCTGGTTCTAGTCTAGTAGACAAAAGGTGTATTCATATTAAACCGTTTTTTCTATATTTTCTATTCATATATGTACTTATCGTTTCCTTTGACATGCTAACCTACTGATTGCCTATCTATAATAATTTTAACTGTAGATAAATTTTACCGATAACGATCGATGTGAGTGTAACCTTCGATGCCGTCATAGATCAGTTCTTCTTAGTTTTGGTTTTCTAGGAAACTTGGTGCATCGAATAATACTACGTTACAGGTAGGGTTATTTTAAGTTTTACTACTTCGACCAATAATCGAAGTATTACTATGTTTTATTTTTCGTTGAATAATGTTTCTTAGACAATTATCATGTTGTTTTTTGTAGAAACTGCTAAGTACTATTTATTATAATTTTAGCAGAACTTAGACCATGCCCATTGTGGCACATGGAGCATTCTATTTTAGCCATGGAACTACATTTGCACCGAAACTATGCATTTTGAGATACCAAACCAATAAAAAAGATTTTGGTTGCAGATACCTATACCGTACTTCCGTTGCGCCTGAAGGTTTTCTTTGAACACGAAACAATGCAAGCACATTCGGTACGTTAAGGAAAATAATAGGTTTTCATTTAAAGTTACTGTAAATATCAAAAACCCAGACATTTCCACCAATGTATACACATTTCAAGCGTATTATACGTACATTTGAGATTGTGGCTTATTGTCTGACTTTTTTCTTATCTTCTTAACCGGCGCTGTCACGCTCATCTTGCCTTGCATCCCCCTCCATGTGTCTCCCAGTTGGAGGTCACAGGATTCAATTCTACAGAAGCAGCAAACAAAATAAACTATTATTAAAGTATGATGATTTGTACCAATTACAAAAAAAAATGTGTTACGATAGTGAATGATTGATGAATGGTGATTTTGTAAAGACATTCTTATTCGTGAAATATAATGTTCTATTTTTACCTACGTATGTAATCTAAAATAGTGTTACAGTGGTGGTGGAAATCTACTTAAATTCTACTTCTAAAACAAATAATAACAAAGGAAGCATTATTTACTATACTGACGATTCCCCAATCAATTTATAATTATACTAGTGCAAAAGTATGACTCATATTTGCTACTAAGCGAGTAGTGTATTGTATTTATTCAGGTATTTTAAATAGGTATTTATATATTATCAAAACTTTAACCAGGTGAGGATGTACGCTATCGTAATGGACTGACTATCAAGGAATAGTTATGTTCACATTGACGCGGCTCATATCAAATGCCAAACTAAGTACAGAGTAAGCTGAACCTTAATGCAAAAGAGGGACAGAGATACCAGTTGAACGACGCCTACCGAGGAGCCCCACTACGCAATCTCACTGCGACGGCCGCGCAACCTTGAAATAATAATGTTCGGAATAACAACAACGCGCCACAAGCGTGACCAGAAATAGTATAATAATTCTCGAAAATGTTTGAAGCCTCTATCTAGTTCCTAGTACATACTCATATCCTGTCTGTATTTGAGATTGGTACATAATTTAGACGATATTCAGCGATGATACAGACCCAGGTGTATCATACCTGTACTATTTACAGTAAAATTTAAAAATATTTATAGAATTAATTAGAATTACCTGGATTGTATTGTCCATATGGCATTAGCATAACTCAATATTTATTTAATGCTTTAGTTAAGTTGACACTTAAAATCGAATAGGTGAAAGTTGGTAAGTATTGTCAGCGCTCGGCAGTCGAAGGTTTCGCTTTTTCAATCGTTCGTTACTCAACAGGTATTCGTCATCGAGACAACTACTTGACTATCAACATAAGCAACTTTATTATAAGCTCTTGTCTGATTTTATTACATCAAGTAAGGTCGCGTTGCTTAGGCTACACTAGTTCTGACATAATGTGAGTTTCTAAGTAGGTAGGGTTACTACGAAAACAAATGATAGCAGTTTATGGACCAAAAGCGAACATGAATCTATTAAAATATTGTTTTTATGTTCATTTTTTTTTTAAATTACTAAATGTGCTTACTCTTGACCTCGATCACGCCTGATGGGAAGCGATGTTAAAAGTTAAAAATGTCCTCAGGTAAATTTTGTTTTAGTTTTTTAGTAATTACCGTTCGGAAAACATAGTGAGCTCTATGGATGTACGAGTTAACAAAAGTTTTTAGTAGAGTTGAGTAAGCAAAAGTATTTTTCGTAATATTGTTCCATTTAGCCCATTTCCTGAACATGAAAATAAAACTACAAAAGCAAGAGTTGCATCTAATGCTATCAGTAGGTGTTTTTACTCCGAGTGAAGTCATGAGTAAAAAAACATTCGAGTTATAAGATCGCAAGAATGCTTAGTAGTGATATAATCGACCAGTCAAGCGTTATTCTGCACCAACGAGATTAAGAATTTTAATTTGCTACACGTATGATACAATTATGAAATCTGCGCTAATTGTATTCTGTCGCAGTTTTCATTGTATAACTATCTGAAAGTGTTGTTAAATATCAGCAATATTAATTTTCAGGAGGACTTCCATAACAAACAGGTAAACTTCTCAAAATAAGAAATAAAATATTCATTACTTTTTGACCCCGAAATTAATAGATTCAAGCAAGCATTCATAACTAAGAGACAAAAATGGAACTACCTACGTTAAAAACAGACAGCGAAATAAATAAATCTGGGCGCCTTGCGGGTCCTTAACTATAGCTCATTTAACTTTTCTGTAAAGCACGAATACTACCGCTCTTCGTGTTAGTGACGTGTGAAGTGACGAAAGTGACGAAGCCGAAGCAAACTAAAGTGCTAAAACTATTGCTAGTAAACTACTATCAGGATATTTCAGCAATGTTGCAATGATTAACAAACAAGTGTAACAGCTACATCTTCTACATAAATTAAGCAGAATGAATTCTCAAAATAATATAAATAGTTATTTAGGAAAGCAGCTATAAACGGAACTTAATTATTTAAGTAGTACCTCTTTCTCTTTCGTTTAACGTCATTCATAGGTACCCACTTCATACAAACGTTATGTAATGTACTGAATGCAAAAATAAATTAATCATACATCACGACGCGTTTGTGTATTATTTCAGTAATTCCGTAAACAGGTGTTACTATAACTTACCGACAATTCGGAATACTATGTAAAGGCAAAGCGCTACACAAAGTATTAGGCTGAGGATAACTATTTAATAAACCCCGGATCGAGTATTAAATGGCCCCAACGATTGTGTTGGTAAAAGTATTCACATTCAAGTATTGAAACACTGCTATTTTGGATGTTTCACCTATTTGTCTATCACTTAGAGCGTCACGCAAAAATTACTAGGCCGATTTTAAAGACTTTCACTTTTTGAAAGTTGAGGGTGCAGTACCTACCAACAATGAATACATGGTTACGTCAACCGGGGTTTCTTCTGTAAAATACACACGTAATGTGACCAAAATTTGAATATACAATACTTATCTATCAATTCAAAGTTAGTGCTTTTTAGTAACCAGTATGCAGAATTACTAATGTTCTGTACGTTATTGATTTCCGATCTTTAACAGAAATGCTGCAACTACTTAGGAAATCGGGCAAGTTTGTTTCCAATCTAAGTAGATGCAGGCGATGCAGCTGAATATCAGTGCCTTAGCAGTGTGCTGATAGTTACGTGAGTTTTATGGATTTAATTAAAACTACTGAATCTTGCGGAAAGGAAATTACTTTGGTCTTTCAAGGAAGTCTACATTTTCAAAACCTTGGATACAAAACAAATCTTACAAGCACTACACACGTGTTAACAGTTTCACGGATAATAGCAAATTGTGTATTCTTAATGGTACGATACAAGCAATAGTTAATCGTTGGTTGAATTCCCGCTACAAACCACCTTGCTGCCTGGGTTATATTTTCCATGATGGTCCGAATCATTGATAAGTACTGTTAGGTTAGAATGAACGTGGGCAACTCTGTTCACAGCAAAGCAGGAGCTAAGGGAACTGCTTGCAGAGCGGCTGTGTCGCGAGAGTAAATACCGAAAACAGATGCAGTTGTGGGAAAAGAAGATATTGCTCAAGAGTATATTAAGGCATTTGAAAAATTGGTACCAGGTGAAAACGACAAATTCAATCAGTTCAGGCTGTTTGTTGCTAAAATTTTACTTAGCACGGGCGCATTGCTTGTGGGGTTACCCGTATATGGGGTAAAGGGTTTAGTTTCTTATCACAAACATTTTTTTAATTTCCATTCCAGTTCAAAATTGGGGTATACCTACTGATGTACTTTCCTCTTTTCAATTTGTTAGTAAAGTAAGAAGGTTTTTTAGTCGTATCAAATTATTATACTTAGTAACTGTGCGCAGGTGTGTTGTTGCGTAGAGACTACCACGTGGAGATAAGCTTTCCATGGGGAACCACACATACCTCAATAACTAAATATATTTTAGAACTCTTTCTTTGGATAGTTTATTTAATCGGCTACCGTGGGCAGTCTTTTCATATTTTCTTTTATAATCGATGGATTTTATTCTCTCTCTAATGATTTAAACAAGTAAGTTTACGAATGAAGCGGAAAAATGTACATTGTCAGGTTTAGTTTTTCAAACATGGTAGAATCGCTGTCTCTATACAAACATGAGTCATGGATTCCTCCCTTCTATTGATAGATAATTATGAAATTATAAGCTTGTAAACTGCATTGCAAAACAATGTTAATTCGTGATCAGGATTATTACAAACATCCTCTCATTATTTTTTAGTCTTATGCTAAATAGGAACAATTTAAGGGTATATTATTTATTACGAAACCTAAATTATGTGTTAGTCACACTTCTAGCAGCTAGTGTAAAAATTATAATTTAAGTTATATAACGATACGATAAAGAAATTTCACTTGGTTAACAGAAATATTTTTAGTTTCTTATTACGTAATATTCATTTTACCTATTTCTACCAGCCCCTTTAATTAATTCTCAACATAAGATCAAGCTTACATGGATTAGCATTCTGTAGTTGGTTTAATATTTTCTTATCTTTCGTAATTACTAATTTTATCTTACTATGTGACCCGTAATCATTCTGGGTCTCGGTATTGTATGTCATTGGTCCGGTGTTGTGACTTGACTGATTACTATAACCTATCGTTTTGAATCATAAGGTAAACTTCGTGAAACCAACATTTCAGCATGAAATCAAACAAAACTGAAACTAAATTTCTTGTGTGTTGTGTACGTCTCCAATGTTGTTACGCCGTATTTAAATACATACATACATAGGTACCGTTATGGTGAGTGCAAAATGTACGATAAACAAAATTATTGGGCTAAAAAGATATGTTTAC
The DNA here is from genome assembly GCA_949091785.1 of Polymixis lichenea. NCBI lineage: Eukaryota > Metazoa > Arthropoda > Insecta > Lepidoptera > Noctuidae > Polymixis > Polymixis lichenea. The sequence goes on from OX420937.1 coordinate 11,912,296, forward strand.
ACAACAGTGTATCATGAATTCATGATTAAATATTGATAGTGTCTAGATCCATGTTATTATAATCATTGTGTATTAATATGTAAAAGTTTTGCAAATTACCTCGGCAACGTGTTAACAGCAACATCAACGTCGAAGAAGATGTCGACTAGCTCATCCACATCCGAATCCGGTGTGAGCGAGGGTGGCAATGTGGCCGAAGGAGAAGCGGCCACATTGACTGAGTGGACCCCGCAGTTAAAAAGCACAGCTTCTGTTTGTACCATAGGCAGCATGGCTAACACACACTCAAGCGTTCACTGCCACTGTTTGAGAAACGTATGTATCCCAGGATCAATTTTAAACAGCACAATACGTATCCGCATCCAAACATACACTGCATTGCGCCACGACCGCCGCGACGCTATTTTTTAATACTATGAAGGTTTCTAAATCCACACTCTTTATTCCACTGCAAAAACAATTAACCGAAAACTGCTGAAGTTTGTATTACGTCACTAAATTTTTTAATATTGGCAGTCTTTAAACATGCAATAACTTTATTACGTAGTGATAGTGCAATTTCCTATCGATATCCGTGCGAAACGTTCGCTACAAAACGACGATGAAAGTCAACTGAAAGGCGAGACGTAGATATACACACATCCTTTTCGTTCGCCGCTTTACAAATTATCAACACGACGGGCGGCGCGGCGCGACACGACGCAGAACGTCGACGGCGACGGCGGTGACGACGATGGCTAAGAGCAAGAGCGTGAGAAGGTGGACTGACGGACTGAACAGTATCGCTAGTCGCCTCGCTAGTCACACCAACGTCATTCCTAACTAAATGAAGTCTCCCGCGATCTCGCTCGCCGGCACGACGAGGTTGAACTTGCCGAATAAAGCCGAGTATGTACGATTTAGTACGACGCGACGTATAAATACATAACAAAAAATTGTTTGCTATTTCATTAGCCACCTATTTGTTGCGAAACATGGCCGAAATGTAATAAACAATCAAAGTCAAGGTATAGGTAAACGTTTTAATAACTTAATTATATGGCATATGGGGCAAAGTGGTACATAATATAATAATTAGTTGTAATAATGACTACAAACTGCTACTACTCAAACTCAAACTGAAAGCATTTATTTCAAATAAACCAATTACAGGCATTTTTGAATTGTCAAAGAGTCTGAAAGATGAAGCTAGTTGCCCATTCCAAAGTGTAGTAGGTACCTATGGAGAAGAACGGGCAAGAAACTCCATGGACACTCTTTTTAAATCATGATAGTGTTATTAACAATTTGTTACAGAAAGTTGGTTACATAATTTATGTTCAAATTATCAATGTGAGAACAATAGAAAAGACGTACACATTAAAAGCGTCCGTAATTAAAAATAAAAATCAAATGACAATTTAGAAATTAAAATAGGCCGTGGCAGCTAAGAAATGACCAGTACTAGGATTAACTATTTAACATAATACTCTACGATGATTTTTACTAACGAAGTACGTTTTTTTATGGATAATATTAATTAAGTACATTATTAAAGGGTTTACCTGTTTCGAATTGAATTCGAGGGGGAATGAGTCTGAAATATTCCAAGTAAATAATCGTCCATCACACATTTTTCTGGTTCTTTATTTCATTTTAATTAATTCTTTGTGGCAATTTCATTTAGACTATTTTATTAAGCTTAACATGGAAATAAATGACTAAATCGCGCGACATACAGCGATACGTTGTAAGCCATGACGTAGGCACTCGTACCTACATGAAAGTGAAATGGAACAGTATTTGTGTCAAGTGCACAATTTAGATAACAAGGTCATCCATTGCATAACTCAATCGCATGATTTTTATTTCACTCTACTATAGGCCAACTAAAACTTGAAACTTGTTAACAATTTTTAGAAGCATAAGTAACCCATTATTAACTTTAATGTTTAAAAAGTAAATAAGTAATTATTTCATTTTTCTTAGCAGTCTCAAGAATAAGTCCCTTTCGCAATCGTAAAACAAATAAAGTATAACCAAGATAGCTAACTAGATAATAAAGATTAAGGATATTAATTAATGAACATGTTTGCCATTTAACAAATATAATGAAATCACAAATGTTCGCCTTAACAACGAATTTATTATGATTCAAATTCATTGAAATACAAATTATAGGTAAAAGAGTAAAGGGGCAGTCGAGGAAGAGCGCGGCGCGTGCAGATATCGGTGCAGGCGGCCCCGCGGATCTATGTCAGTGGGTCACGGCAATGACGTGGCACACGGCCGCCGCGACTCGCGCCGCGCACTTCATTCTAATTCCGCTTCACCGGTATCTTCGTGTTGACTAGAGGGCTATTTATTTATTTACATATGAGTTAGTGCGTTAATCTGACGCATTCGTTCAATTCATATTTAAGATCTACATTCGAGAGACAGTCGGAATCCTGTGCTTCCAATCAAAAATTGTGTACCAAATACCAGGTCTACTTACTGTTGACATTGACCGACTGAAATGATTCACGTGAGAATGAGAAATACGAGTTGATTAATTCGCAATTCGGGTTAGTGGTGGATTTTCCTATTTACAAATTGCATTGCCACACGATCATTTATAAATATAAAAATTTAAAGCCAGTAACCGATTTAAATTAATATAAAGGCCTTAGTAGTAGTATTTGATAAACTAGTCAATTTCACCAACTATCTTGTAAAATCTTTATGGTTTAATTTTCCCCAAATTCCCCATTTTGACTATGTAGGGTTAAACGCAGTTAACCACTGTGACATAATGTAGGCTAAAAATGCAAGGGGTAATCTGAAATAGTAATACTCAAGGGACTGGTATTACAGCTACTATTTCCAACTGCCCTGGTTTACTGTAAATACATAAAAAATATTTATTAATATTTCTGTAAAAATATCTTTAGTAAATTTTTAATATTGTACTGGATAAGGCAGTTTATACAGTACAACATTTTCAGATATGCAATTTGTATGGATGTAAAGACAGAGCCACAGAGGATTTAAAACAGAAAAATATATAATATCTGATCTTCTAATTAAGATCATAGTTTAAATACAATTATCTTCTAATATTTGTGTTCTTCTGGTATTATTTGATTAAGAAGTAAGGATCTTAATCAAATTAGTGATGATATGAAATGGTTTTTTTGTTTCTGATTTAGAGATGCATGCCAAATGTTTTTTTAAACAATCTTTACTTTTGAATTCATCAATATTTGCAGAAATATACTTTTTCTGCATTAGATAATCTGTTTAGACATACAGAATGTTTTGTTATTTGGGATATTTAGATTTATTTTTACTTAAAATGGAATTTGAGCTAAACATAAATAAAAATACAACAGCAGATCATCTACTCTATATTTGTTTTCACTTGTTTTTATGCCATAATATAACTTGTTAATTTCTATCCAAACAAAATCTAGATGAATTTCTATAATCCAATCCAAGCACACAAATGTATGTACAGGACAGAAACTAAATGTCATAAGGATATACGTTTTATAAGCATTTTGTACCTGTCATACTGTGGGTGATACAGAGGCAAATAATGATTTATCATGGTTAGTAGCTACAATACTGGCGTGATGACTTGGAGGCATTTATGACAGATTAGTCAGAAAAGACAACACAATACACATAGGAAAGTGTGAATGAAGGCTATGGGAGAGACCTCTGACAATGGGACATTATAATAGGGTGGCAAAAGGCTTCACACCTGTATCCAGTCAAGCATGCATGTCACATCTGGTATAAAACACATAATAGTCATAATTTAATAATATAATCTGTAATTTTTGTAATATATATAATTTTGTTGTAATTTAAAAGACGGAGTGAAGAAAAAAAATACAGTCTTTTAAATTAGGAGTCTAATTTATAATTTAAACCTTATAATTTTTTACGTTGGTAGTTGATCTAGAGACACAACTTTCCTCATCAGACTCCGATATCTTTACAGTCTGTTAAGTTTAAATGAAACTCAAGCAATATTATATTTACAAGAAATGATGAGCTTCAACCTCGGGGGAGCGACGATAATCTCATCAAATGAAACAACTAATGAGAATATAAATGGCGTAATATATTGGTTGGGGACCGGGTGGACTGTAGTCTCGCGTCCCATATACTCCATCATATAAATCGAGCCTTACTATTTATTATTCATCATCTATTAATAAGATCAAAGGATTTTTATTTCAAAATCATAGACCTAAAATTATACTGTATGATTAATTGATAGGACTGTATGGGTCGATCAATCAAGTAAAGCTAAGCTTGCCGCGGTTGATCCGCGGATGGGTGACCATCTTACATACCGAGACCCTCCGTGTCTCGGAAAACACGTTAAGCCGTCGGGGTCCCGGCTGTCATTCGTGGTTCTTTGAGTCGTTACGGATCGTCAGAAATCCGAATTTCAGACAACCAATCTCACTACGGGGTATCGTATTATCCAGTTTTTGGATTGTGGAGGTCAGATAGGCTGCCGCTCCATGTAAAATACTGGTATTCAGCTGAATTCGGTTAGACTGGAAGCTGACCCAAACATAGTTGGTAAAGGCTACGCAGATGATGGATAAGACATAAAAATTATATTCCAAGCATTTTCTGTAGCTTTGATAACTTGGGGACAGACCCAGGGAGCCAATCCGAGGGCGGCAGTTTGGTAGTGTTAAAAAACCGACCAAGTAATACTCTGTTGTCTCGTGCGTAACCTTTTATTCCACCTTGTCAGAACAAATTTTCATAATGTTGTGTAATGATAAAAATGCGAAGACGGATGACGTTATAATCGTCATCTACCTTCGTTTTATCCAACGTATTTCGTAATTGCTGGATCAAGTTATGACTTGACTAATGTTTCAAAATCTTGGAAATGGATAAAAATATCTAAGTTAATTCAACTTATTTTTATAACAATATTTTTTACGAAGGGTTGTTTATTCCTTGTTCTTAAAAATGTTCGCATTATGTAACTTGGTTACAAAGAAATCGCTTATTTAGGGAGAAACCGAATAGCTTTTAGTTCCGTTTTCGTTAATTGCTTCTCTGGTCAATGTTCCAGGCTCCATGTGTAAACTTGTAGTATAAAGACTGAGGTGTCCGCAAAGAATCCCCGCAAATGCGTTGCGTCACGTGGACGGGCAGATCGATTGGGTGAGCGGGAATGTTGGCGCTTGCGCGAACCCTCATCTCTTATCGACCGCCAACTTTTAACTGAACGCTTTTGGGGCAGGTTAGGCCTATGCTCTGGGGTCAAGGTCACGTGCCTCACCACTGAAATATTACCTATAGTATCCAAAACTAGGTACTATTATTTTCATTAAATTAGATCTTATATTAATTGCGTACAAATAACGCTACATACGAGTCATTGCATTGAGAAAGCGGGTCGATCAATGCCTGTTTATTATCCTTATGAGGAGAGGTATGTCCCGCAGTGGATCACATTCCATAAAAACAAACGCTTCAGTTGTAGCAGACCACATGTTTTACAGGTCTTTCATAATTCACAGCGATGTGGTTTACGTGATGACTGAGATCGAGGGGTCTTGACGGAGATGGAAGGGCTTCGCTTTGAGGTTCACTTCGTTTGCCCGAAGGGTATAAGTTCTACTTAGTTGGTCCAGACTACATACAGTGTCGGGATTCGCATTTTCTCATATTTATGCAGAATCGTAGTATGATTTTTGTAGTTCAACGTAACGTCAGAACATTTTAAATCAGCCTACTCGTGCGTCAGCGCGCTGATGTAGATCTGATTCTGAACTGGTTGGTAAAACTCTTCAAACCAAACAGTTGTTGTGGTTAACCTTTATCACATGAACACGTAAACCACTTTCAAACCCCACGATGGACAGCAGTGCAGGGTGCACTTCACGTTTTAAACTTTTCAATGGGTCAGCCGTTCAATCGATTTCCAGAATTTTAAGGCTGACCCGTTCAGTGTTAGATTCTGACAATATCCCACCAGTGGGAACTTTATAGGCTGATTATGCTTATAGTGTTATAGTTATAATTGGGTTTCGGTTTCATGGGGTTTGAAAAGGTCAAGGACATACAACATAAGACATGTTCCTAAGGGTAGCCGAAGGAACGCGTAACTTTTTGAACGACTTAACTCTTGAGCGGGGGTTCTACGGTCTCTTATTAACTGGTACATAACCAGAAATGGTCAAATAAAAAGTTTTAAATATTGTACGATAAGATTACCGAATACTGATAATAATCGGACCGGATTTTTTACTGCGTATGACATGATAAATTGGTTTTACTGAAAAATTTGAAGGTGTACGGGTAAGTTCCGAGAATCTACAGTAAAATTAAAATATGTTCAGTAAATAGAAAGTTATATATTCTTTTTCATCTTAAATTTGTATTTTGAACGTGTTACAAACAAAGCACGACCAATGCCAAGATCAGGAAAAACCGACGAAGCGTTGCCAGTACCTACATGTTGCGTTACGTTCATTGTGTAAGTTACGTCGCCAAGTTACGAAGACTGCGATGTTATCGTAAAGGAGCTCAAGACTACAAAATATTTTTTATTTGCTTGTCCACTGCATGAACTCATTTGGTTCACAGCAAGGAAAAAATATACTTACAACATTTTAAACTTAAAAATCTAGCGTGACGATAAAATCTTAAGTGGCAACGAGAAAAATTCGCAAGGTCTAAGAATGAATCTAATCTACGAACTAGTGCTACGGCATTGACCAACGATGCCAGGACAGCGATCCGGTCTTTACACGCTGATGATGAAGTGGCAATGATGACTTTAGACAAACGAACCTGTGTATTTTCTTAAAGACACTTTTTTAATGAATAAACAGATGGAATTAAGATAAATGACCTGAATAACAAAACATATGTAGGGCTGGGAGTTGTTCGACTGGTCTCCCCAATCTAACCATCTTATTTAAAACAATACACATTTGCTATGGTATACTGTTCCTTTACAAGAAGAAATTTAATGGAAGAATGTGTAAGAAGAGTGCGCGTTGACCGCAACAACGAAGGCGACGCGCAGTGGCGACGGCGGCGGTGGCGGCGGGGTGGGCGCAGGCTTCCTTCGCCCGGGATTGATCGCACCCGTACCTACTCCGCGTGTGAAGTCTCCGGTGTCGTCATGGAGACCGTCTGCCTCTATCGCCGTCGTAGCGTCGCCATGAGTACCGTGCCGATTCAATAGCTCAAATTTTTATATGCAAATATGCTACAAACTACGTCTGTTTGATGAATTGCCCATTCTTAATGCAAATATTTTTTGGTTAGAATAGACTTTAAAATGACTGGAAATGTGAAATACAGTATCATTTCATCAGTGCTATCAACTTATGTCATTTTAGTTCTTCATAGTTATGCTTTTGGTTCCAACAACTGAAAAACTTTCACTCATGCCCGGGAGCCCCGGGTCGCCCGGGCTCGCAGGGGTTGGTTGGAAGGATCTCTGACGTAAAATAACACTGAGCCCGGCGACCAGGTGCCCGGGGAGCCCTGACCCGGAACTGCGTCGATAGAGCTTAAATAAAAAAAGTAATCAACATTGACTTCTCCTTCCAAATCCAGCGACCATAAATAATCGCACGATGATCAACAAATGCATATTCAACACAACAATTTGTTATTTAATAAAAGCATCACTAAAATTGTTGTTTTCCTTCGCTATCGTTTACCACATACCTAGCACATATCATCAGCAATATGGTATTGCCGCAAAATATTCTTCATATTCAGCAAATACATATCTAGGGAGTCCACACAACTGCCACGGTTACCTTGCGTCATTAATGTTAAGAAATTACAATGGAAAATTAATAAGAAAATCAGAAGAATTCTTCATTTTTTCAAGCAATGAACTGTAATAGAAATCTAGAAGCCAGTAGATGGAAGAATGCTGGCGCTGGTCAATACAAGTATATTTAATGATCAAAAGATTGAAAGTATAAAACTAAATGCGGGCAGTGAAGAACAGGTGGTCGTGGTGACTCTTATGTCCAGCAATGGAAGTCTGGTGGCCGAGAAGCTAAAGAAGATGGTTGAAATATTAACATGATATTGCACAGCTACAACTTCTAAACTAGCTCGATTATTACTAGTAGAGAAAATAATAATGTTCATGTAACGAAACGAATGATTCATGCTCATAGTTTTTGTAAATATAGTAAAACCGTGTTTTTCAATTTCGAATGAATAGCGGTTTTTTTTTTTTACGTTGGGAAATCATCATAAACTTCTCCCGTTCTGGGTGGAGCAGAAGGGCGTGTCAGACTTTTACTGACTAAAACCCACCCGTTGCCTGTGGGCCACGGTATCTCTTTCGAAGAACCCTTGGCAGGATGAATTGCGGTTAAAGCTGGAAAAAGTAGCAACACAAAAAGATACTTCCCAAATATAAGTAATACGAAACTACTTTCAAATATTTTTTTATCGCCAAGCACCTTAATATAGTTCAGTCAACGAATGGCCCAAAAGGTGGTGTAGAGTGCGTGACCAAGGACCTAAGAGATTCCTTCAGAAACTCGATCAGGGTGCTTAGCAGTGGCGTGCAGTCCATAAAGACAGAAAGACACTGCCTACCCTACCTAAATCAGATAAATATGTAAAACTAATATTACTTTATCAATAAACAAAAATATTTATTCATAAATCAGCGCCACCTGTCGAGCGTCGGTCGTATCATTAGTATCATCGATGCATTAACCCGTTCGTTTGTACAATTTGATGCAACTTCGCATTGCGATGCACTAGCGCCGTTGAGTGCGGGAGAGACACGAACTATTCGCGTCTCAATGTTTATATGTGTTCTCGTGGTCTTGCAGATTTATTCAGTGTGCTTTCCTATACATACGTGGCACACAATGTAATAAAGAACGCACACAACCGTACAGGGTAGTCGCTGGCTTTTTACGATTTTTTTATAACGAGACGAATTACGAAACTTACCGAAGTTGTCCGAAAAAAGTTGGTTATGCGTCTATTTTTAAAAGTAGCATTATTTCATTGTTTTTTGTCGTATTATTTTCATATTCCGAGTAATTCCGACGCCACTGTTTGTTTTGATTTATTTGTTTTGGTTGTGAACTATGATAGCAATAGCATGCATGTATTTAAATTTTAACGTTGATAAATAGTGTGGAAAATAGATCTGATGATATTCACTATTCAAGTTGTTCAGGTGGTGTGTGTTTAGAGAAAATAAAAAATATGGATTTTCAAAACTATCTATCGGTGAAAAAAATCAAGTGATCGTGAATAGTAGTTGTACACCGGATTTGCAAGTCAATCGTAAATTCAATACAAAACAATATGATTCATTTGTTTCCCTCACAGGTTGCATGCTGTGTAGGTAGGTACAGAAATCGGTTATTCTTTTTCTTTTTTGCCTTTTTTTAAATTTCTGCCTACCCTGTCTAAAAACTCTGTCCACGTCACTGGTGCTTAGGGAGTGAACTTACTAAAAGTCCTGACGTCTAGGAGGTGAGTCGGAGATGGGGGTCATAAAGTTTAATTCTCTCTTTTTCTTAATTTTCAAGCTATGACTCCGGAAAAGTGAACATTTCCGATTATTCTTTTACCAAATAATTCTTCGTATCGTCTAAACTACATATTTTCAAGTTTTTATACATTAGCCAATTATGTTTTTATCCCCTTAGGCCGTGAGGGTCCTGGCAAGGGTCCTGTCTCAATGTTCAGTGGTGGGTGGTTCTTGCTGAAGGGGGCTCTACCTCGTCTTGTCGTAGGGACTGGCCATCTCTTAGCTGCCACGGCCTATTCGATTTTTTTAAAATGTTTTTATTACGGACGGTTTCAACGTTCTGCGTCGTTTTCACGTGCATTAATTATTTCAACATAAATTATGTAATCAATATTTTAAATAAAAAAAATAAAATTCATTTATTTCAGATAACTTGATCCATACAGTTGAAACAATTTTAAAATACACATTGAATAAAAAATTTAAAATAACATCAAAATTGAATCAATTCACATATTTTGTAACCTTATTTTGATTTAAGAATGTCCGTGTAGTTTCTTGCCCGTTCGTCTCCATAGATTAGGAACCCACTTCGCTTTGGAATGGGCAACGAGCTTCAGCTTTCTGACTTACCGACCCCTTGACAAGTGCCTGTAATCGGTTCATTTGAAATTAATGCTTGAGTTTGAGTTTATCGCTTCCAGTCGGTGAGGTCAGTGGCGAATATTAAGCCTGACATCAGCTCCCTTCCACCAACTGAGAGCCCAGCTAAATAGAATTCCCGACACACCTACCACCAAGTGCACTGTGAGACTTAAAACTGGGAGTGAAAACGTAGGAGATACCCTGGTGCCGAAAACCAAAGAAGATTCACGAGCACCGGAAACCCAACTAAAAACGATAATTTGCCGCTGTACCAAGCTTTCCACTATCGACTTTTACCACTACCACAAGTGGCAAAAGTCGATAGTGGAAAGCAATGCTGATCTGTTCCGCGACGTGCCTCCACTGCCAGAGGAAATGCCTCAACGGCATGTCTGTTGACGAAGATGACGATGAAGGCAAGTTAGGGGTCCTACTTCATCTCCAGCAAGTACCACCCATTACTGAGGATAAAGATGGCATGGAGACAGAACCATTGCCAGAGCCTCACTTACCGCCTTCGAGGATGAAAATGTAATTGGCATACATTTATAATACAGATATTAGGTTAGAGTTTAGACTGTTTAGACGTTATGAGGAAATCATAATTCTACTGGCCATATTCCTTAGGGATATCTGGAAAAAATCTTTATCGAAAATTTTCGCTTTTCCGGGCTTGAAAACTGTAGAAAATTCGGAAAAAGAGTACAAAGTAAAAGTTGTGGAGAACTTGACGAGGTTCGATTCGGTATAAAACATTTTTCCCTACGACGCGACCTACCCGCACCCCCTTTTGGGCCATTCGTTGACTGACCTATTAAGGTAGACACCTGCTCACGGACTCTACAACCCCTTTATTGACTGGACTATAATCACAGGATTGTCGTTGCGGGGGGGGCTCAGTAGCCGTGATCACCCTCCCACGGTGAAGCGAAGAGGAACCCCAAGGTAGGGCCACACGTCAGGGCTTTTGCCTCCAAGCCGACGACGTAGCGGCCAAAAAGTAGGTTGCGGTGAGGTGCATGGTAACTGAGGCGGGCCGCGATGTCGAATGGGAGGCATCGCGACTGAGGGTTACAGGCTGCGGCGGAGGAAGAGTGCCGGTACTTCTGCGTAGCGCTCTTCCCTTGCGTGGCCTGGACGGGGCCGCCACCGTTTGATGGCGGACGCGGTGGGGCCGCAGAGGAGGAAGAGTGTCGGTATGGCCGCTCTCCCTATCCCCTGCGGCGGAAAAGTGGAAGGCGGCGGGGCGACTGTGCTGACCCGCCGCAGGAGGACCAAGGGTGCCAGACACGGGGTCGTCTGGGGCCTTTATGCCATTTGGTTTCTGGGGTGGTCGCGGCGTCCCATGTGTCCTGGTGCGCCTGTAATAGGGATTATTCCCCTCCGAGGAGGGTCCACTGACGGACAGCCGCGGCGGGTTCGCGGATGGCTTGCGCGTTTCCGCGCCTCAAGCGGCACTGGAGGGCACCGTGGAGTTTTGGTGGGTTACTGTCCCACATAACTGCGCTAACTCCCCGTCGTACCGCAGTAGGCATTTCTCCACGTGAAACAAAAAAAAAATGACCGGGTCGACGGCGCGTTGTTCCACGCGCGCCGTCAAGAGATGTCAGCAACACAACTGGTGGTGTCCGCAAGGGCCGATGCCTGCCAGGGGTGCGGGTTGCCCCTGGCACACAGGCAACTGAGGGAACACGGGTGGGTTTTGGTCAGTAAAAGTCTGACACGCCCTTCTGCTCCACCCAGAGCGGGAGAGGTCTTTTGATTATTTCCAACCAAAAAAAAAAACAAACTATAATCAAAGGAAAGGATTGGCAAGTGATACATATTTTTTTACCATCACACAACATTCAACATTTTTATACTTACCGGTATTTTTGTACTCATAAAAGGACTATTATAGGATTATTTTTTTACGTAGGAAATCATTCGGGTGTTATTCTTTCTGACACATAGCTTTAGTAGTGAATCAGAAAAGGTTGGATTGAGATGTTGTGTCGGGTCGAATCGATTTGGAAAGTAAGGTTATTTATTGTGCGATAAAAAGTTTTCGTAGCTGTTTAAAAAATGTGTAATTCCCGACGTTACATTTTTACACTTTCATTAAAACGCAGCGTACCTACGCGGAAAATGGTGGAGACACTCCAATAAAATTGTACTAAATAATTTGAAAAAATAATAAAATGAGAGTTAAAAGATACTTAGTGGGTAGTAATAATGTTAATCTATTTAAGATACCTTAATTTTTTTAGGGAACCACCACTGTTCGACAATATACCTAATCATTTCCCCAATAATATTTTTTTGGTAATCAGTCGAAATAGTTGATCGATAGCCTATTAACTAAACTAGCCTATTGTCATAATTATTTGATGTGACTGTGAATGAAGATGAGCATTAATTCATAATAACCTTGCAAACATAATGAAACTAGCGTACTCGGTGAATTTAATGTGTATTATGAATTGATAATGAAAAGCTAGGGAAAATGAATGAATGAAAAATTATATTACCTTGCATCTTCAATAGCCAGTACTGGCATATATGGTTCATTGAAGTGTTTGGCGCCGGTCAGCGCCGTGGTATGACGCTCCGTGGCTATGTTACGTTGATGCTTACTCAAGAAAATAAATCACCTGAAACAAAAAAAAAAACTGGTCAATGCTTATGAAAAATTGAATTCATATAAATGAATAAAAGTTTAAATAGCTAGAATAATAGAAATTGTTAGCAAGAAATATGATAATAATATAATATAAAAATTGTTATAAATATAATATAATATATATTTCTAGGAAAACCCAAAGCTTCCCAACCGGAGAAATCCTAGGTTTTCCTTAGATTGATAATGATAGACTTGACTTAACTTTGTGCAAATTATTTTATCACCACTGCTCTCAAAACGGTGAACGAAAACATCGTGAGGAAACCAGTATGTCCTAGAACCAAAATTCGAAGACATGTGACATAGCTAACAACCCGCACTGGGCCCGCGTGGTGGATCGCGGCCCACTCCCTCTCGACAAGAGGAGGCCTCTGTCCCAGCAATGGGAACATTATAGGCTCATTATGCTGTCTTAGTTAAACTTAAAGCGGAAGCAAGTGGTGCATTTGGTAAGAGTAGCTAGAAGAGTTCGAGAGTCTGACAACTTTAGAAATGCCTTGCGTTGTCTACTAATTGGGCTGTCGAGGTCAGATGGCAGTCGCTCGACGTAAAACACTCATATTCAACTGCATCTGGTTAGACTAAAAGCTGACCCTAACCTAGTTGGGAATAGGCTAGGCGGCTGTATTTTTATTGAATATTTTTGCATCAGAACGAACTCATGCAATGCGTTAAAAGGGGGCTGAATGTTCTTAAACTTGTGATAACTGATTTCAAACACGTTGTCTCCAATTATTCCTTTTGCTGACTGTATACGTGCAGGGACATCGACGCGCAACATGTTACCATGATTTCGGTACATGATTCTGAACATCCCTACGTTAACATTTTAGTCGGTTATTTTATTATTTTCTTTAACACCATTTATAAATAGGTCTGTTATAAATCCAAATTAGTATTACAAACACCAATCGGAATACTATATAAGTTTCGCGGGAATCGAAACGAATTCGCTACCCGAAATTTTCGTCGCAATGGCGGCGAGGTGAAATCGAACCGACAAACCGACCAATCATTTGGTTGGCCACCATGGAGTAGTTCCCATAAAGCACATGATAATTATAGTATTCCGCCATGGCGTCCCAGTGCGGTATAGTCAAATACCTAATATCATGAACAGGTTAGTACCCCAAACAAAACCTCTTACCCTTAAAAATCATCATCGTTACATTTACTTCGCACGTTCGTGCTAGGCTCACTGTGGGCCTGGTGCGAGTTTTTATATAGGTATATCATCCACAACACCCCGCTACTGTTCAAATGGACGCGACAGTTATACATGCGCTTCTTTGCGAGTCGCTCGTCGCAACTATATGTATGTATTTGATCGCGTAAATGTAAACTTCGATTTGTACTGACACTGAAGCAGCGCCGTCTAATTAAAATAGTGGGAAACACCATCATTCCGTACAAATTGACTTAAAACCAAGCCCGCAGGTCGCATCATCATACATACGGCGCCGTCGGGTTGCATACAGTCGCCGTTATGTATAATGCCTAAGGCAAAATGTATAACGCCTAGGTATTATACATATTTTAATTATTCGAACGCCGTATACATTATGCCTAGGCGAATTGATTCAACTAGTTCTATTTTCTACCACCTGCGACGCTGCTAAACTTTTGACTTAAAAAACTGTGGACTACAGAAAAACACAACGACCTAGTGAGTTTTTTTTTTTATGGGTGGGAAATCATCATATAACTTCTCCCGCTCTGGGTGGAGCAGGAGCGCGTGTCAGACTTTTACTGACTAAAACCCACCCGGACAGCGGACCCTGGCACAGGCAACTGTGAGCACACTCACAGTTGCCTGTGCCAGGGTCCGCGGTATCTCTTTCGAACAACCCGCAACCCTGGCAGGCATTGGCCCTTCCGGGACCCATCAGTTGGTGCTGACATCTCTTAGAGGCGCGCGTGGACCCGGGCTTGGTCCTTACCGGACAGTGAGCTACCCATTACTCGCAGTCGGCAAGCCCGCGCCTACGGTGGCCGGGAATCAGCCTGGGATTCCCGACGCCCAGGGCGTCTCCTGCGACAACTAAGGCCGTGAGGGCGCATATACTGCCTCTACCTCACGTGCGCCGACTCCCTCTTCGCGAGCATTACTGCTTCGCAGAAGGTGGTGACGGCTACCCATGCACTCTCGCTCCGTACCATGGCCTGGACCATCGCCTCCACGAGGTCACGGCGGTGCTCCGCCCAAGGGCAGACCTCCACCGTATGCTCCACCGTGTCCTCAGGGCGGTCTACGCAGTGGAAACACCCGGGCGTTTCCTTCCGCCGTACGCGAAACTACCGTGTCCGGTGAGGACGTGCGTCAGGCGGAAGGTGAGGAGGCCGTGCCGCCTCTCAAGCCACTCCTCAAAGAGGGGACTTATCGCCGTTATCGTGGATTGCCCACGACCTAGTGGGTTAGGATATAGGTGTGATAAACCGCGCTACTACCAAGTTAGATGGACGGGCAGTTAACAAATCAGAATTAGTGTACAGGATTACACTAATTTTGATTTGTTAACTGCCCGTTAAGCTATTATACATATGTAAAAATTGCTTAAATTAAAAAGTATTTTTACCCATTTAAAGATTGGTTATGATGACTCATGTTTATTTAGTTTACTGTTCAGTTTTTACTGCCGAACATGTTAATAATCATGGTTACCTTAAAATATGACTTTTGACGAAATGGATGTTATCAGAAGCGTGATTGCCTTAGGCATTATACATAACGGCGACAATATGCAAACGGACTAAATGACGAACCGTAGAATCAGCAAGCGACATAACGAGTGCGAGCGGTGGCGAAGCTTATTTACCGCACGTGATTTTTGTTTGTGGCTTGTTGTTTAAAAAACCGCCAAAGTGAGTCAGACCCGTGCACCGAGGGTTTCGTACCTTGAAAAGGAAAATAATTTAGCATTTTAAGTAAATTGGGACGACACACGACATACATGCTAGTTTGTACACGCGACTACACATCAAGCTATATATTTCCAGTTTACGCTGATCTCGCACTGTACGGAAATCCTATATATTGCGAGATCAGCTTATATTGGAAATGTATAGCTTGATGTGTAGCCGTGTGTACTAACATATATTTTTTTAAACTATTCTAGCTAGAGACATTGTATTACGTTCCGTGTAAAAGGTATTTACATCAAGCTCCATCAACTTTAATTCTTCCAAATTCCTCGTTTTGCAAACTTCTGAATTTAGTGAAAATGCCTGTTGAAAAACCTTCATTCATCATAAAATAAAAAACTATGTGGCATTAAATAAATATTAGCTCTTGGCCCAATTTAGTTTGCTAGAACTACAAAGTAAAACGTTTTGGAATTTGTACTATTTTGTATTGTAAGGTACACTTTAACCCATGCTTAAGTCCTTATTTTGTAATATGGAATCCATATTCAAAACATTTTTATTTTATACTAGCTGCACGTTCTGACAAAATTCCCATCGAAAATGCAATTATAAATCTTTTTATAAAACCTGATTTGGGATATTACGAATATTTTGAAACAAAATTTTTACAAATCTCTCAAACCATTCTGGCTTATCAACAAACAGCATTTCGTGTTTTATTATATAGATCAACCAATCCTGATATTAAATACTTTCCAACTAAAACATTCAGAATTACTTGTTATAAAGTTTTCGAAAATTAACCTCTTACAGTGTTAAAAAGGTAATAGTTTACAAGGCATCAAATTATTCATGTGCTTAATCTCAACAGGAAAAGTGCCCAAAAGTTTGTCAACATTGCCATTCAATGTTGTAAGCTGCCAGTCTTAAGGCACTACATACGTTAATAGATAGCCTATTGCGAAATGTTCTATTTATAACTTTTAAGGGGACCAATTCTCCCAGGTTAATTGTTACAGCCGAAAGACATACACTACTGGACATAGACCAAGTTCAACAGATTCCTGCGGCCTTCACCAGGTCTTCATTTCACCTTGTGGGAGGCCTTCCAATGCTACGCCTTCCGGTATGCGGTCTCTACTTCAGAACCTTTCGGTCCCATCAGCCATCTGTTCTGTGAGCAATGTGAACTGTCCATTCAGGCTTATCAATTCTTTGAAATAATTCGGGTTTTCTCCTACATGGATCTCTTCATTTATGAACTTCATTTTGAACAGCTAAGGGAAGCTCCATGCATAGCCTATTGGGAGACTTCAGGCTTTTAATATGGCTCATTGTGACCACATTTCAGTACCATAGGCATCACCTCATAAGTATATTCTAAGTCATATAATCGTCCACAATTTCGAGTGTAGAGTCTCCGATCTTCACGAGAGTGGTTGTTAAATGGGCATTTGACATGACCTTTACCTTACTCATTTTACGACCCATAAGTCGTCAACTGTGCGCGTGAACAGTTCGCAATGACTCTTGAAAACAGCTTGTAGACATGGCTCAGAAGTGAGTTAGGCCTATAATTCTAAGAAGAATGTTCTAACCCTTTTCAAAGAAGAGTATCACCACACCTCTGTGCCATGCTCATGGCGTTTTCCTGTGAGTATGACAGAATCAAACAGCTTCCGGAGGGCATTAAGAACAGCCTAGGACCTAGGTTAAGTCATATTTATTTTTGTATTAAATTATATGTCATATGAGTAGGAATGGATGTCCATTTCTACTGTTTTCTATCTGTTTATGAGAAAGTCTCTGTATAAGAAAAGAAAGCAAATTGAACCTTCACCAAATCTTACCCGATATCACTAATATATACTACTGCTACTACACTCTATGCAAACTACACACTTTAATGTGGGGTTGCAGACACCAGCCCATCTTAGCTATTACCTTGGGTAGTACCTTAACGAGTAAAGATGAGCTGGACCGGGACACTAACTATAGAATTGGTACTGCCTCAGCAGTGTTTGGAAGACTACGGGAGAAGGCATTCCGCTCACACAACCTCAAACTGCAAACGAAGTTCAACGTGTACTTGGCCAATGTCTTGCCAACCGTCCTGTACTCCTCTGAGACATGGTGTGTGCATAAGAGATTCATTTGCGCATTACATCGATTCCACTTTAAGTGCCTCTGTGATATCTTAAACATTAAATGATCTGACCATGTTAGAAACACGATGTCCTGAAGAGCTAAAGCCTGCAGAATCGAGGTATATTCAATGCGTCATCAGCTGCATTGGTCTGGACATGTCAGGATACCTGACGAGAGGATAGTTAAGTGCATCTTCTTTTCTAACCTCAAGAACGGCAAGCGGAAACAAGGCAGCCAGTTCCTCAGATACAAAGACGTTCAGAAAAGACATATGAAGAGATGTAACATAGATCCGTCTCGCTGGGAGGCGTTGGCACAGGATAGACTTGCTTGGGGGTGTTTGGTACAGCAAAATATTTTTGACTGAAGACCAGCGGATGAGAGATCTCGACAGTAAGTGAGATCACCTCAAAAATAAACCACCCTCCAACATTTGGAGGGTGGTTTATTTGTTTATTGTACATTTGGAGTCCAAAGTACAATATCATTACCACAATGGCATTCTAACATGTCCACACTGTGCACGTACCTTTACAGTCAAGATAGGTTACATTAGCCACATAAGAGAACACGCTCGTAACCTATAGTTGTCAAAAACAAAAAACAGTCACTGTAGAGGTAATCGGATGGATGGTCATAAGGGTTGTCAGGCAGGTTTTTATTATATTAGTATTTCAGTATACTCTAGTCACAGAAAATGTAAAGCAACCTGAACCTTTATTAAATAAGAGGTAAAAGAATTTGGCTTTTATTCCTTTTTTATTATTTTGTAAAAGAAAGAGAAACAATGTAACAAATGAAAATCAAGGACAAACAAAAAATAGCCTTCAATTCTAGATATCTCACAGCTAGGCTGGCTATCACAGAAAATATCTAGTCTCTAGTACATTAATTTTATTTTTATTACTAAATAATCATGGCAAACACATGAGAGCTAACTAATGAATTAGATAGACACAAAAGCATTGTGAAACATCAAAAGAGCAAACTTTAATATTTAGAGTTTGCTCTACTTACAGTAACTTTAACAATTTAAATTAAGAAATGAATGTGAGATATTTCACCATAACAGTAACTAACAGCAAAATTGTTTAAAAATTACAATTTCGTAGTAGCATTCTTTACAAAAACTAGGCAAAACGTTGCTTCTGTCATTGACTTGTGATTGTTAAAGGGAACAAAAAATAACCTAGCAAATGTTGGTTCGAGGCTATAACGACACCTTGAAAGAGTTGACTTAAAGAAACCATGTTAAAAAATTGTTTTGGCCACTGAAATCGTCTAAAATATGTCTAAAAAGTCAAATTTTTGCAATTAAACAATCAGTAAGTACTTACATACAATGACGTCATTGCATTGACAGTCAATACACCACAGTAAACAATATAGACTTACACTATCCTAACTGAATTAGATAGATGATATGAAAAATAATGAAAGCGTTGCACTGTTTATGTTTACTTACAGATCTTTGAGAGTAAAAATAAATCCTCCAACTGTATCAGGGCTAACCGCGATACGTAGTTGACAGCAAAACTGCGAATCCTAAATAACATGGCGGCATCTCGTCGCAGCCGGTGTATGTACGTTTTCACTCATTTCAGACGTATTACACTTGATAATATTATTCACAGCATCAAACACTTTTTGAGTTAAAAACACGTCTCAATACAGAAACAAAATATGTAAGTTTATATCACACACTAAAAGCAAAATGACGTAACATTCTCAACCTTCACGGTCGCACAGTAGGTATAAATGGTAGTAAAAGAAATTATGTTATTCTAAACATTAATAATTGGCATGGTTCTTTAAGCACTGCTCCCGTAAAAGTCACTATTTACAAACGACTCATTCCAATGCAGAGTTCCTGTGTGTTTGGAAAATAAAAATGAAACGCGATAGATTATTATGCCTATGAACAAACGTGACACGCAGTCAAGCAAGCTCGCTGTTAACTCTTTATTTTTTTATGTCAGTGATACCCACTAACAAACAATAAGAATCTACCAGGAAGTTAAAAAACGAGTTAGTTCTCTTCTGTTTTCTTTGATTACAAAAGCCAAATTTTAATGACTAAGCTTCTCAATAATATCTATGCACCAGAATAATGCGTTGTATATGTTCAGACAGAGTCCGAAGCGGTGGCAGTGGCATAGGCAGATCGATAGTAATTTGTACCGTTTGTACCACAGACCACAGAGCACGGTGTTTATCTAATCAAGCCCCTAAACCTATGGACCCACCTCGTATTATTAATTAATGGTACCCTCAGAATTTACTAAGATTATACCCTCTTCTTCTGTCAAGGTCTTGAGTTTGACAATCTTATGCACACAAACACGCAAAGCCTTTTGTCGCCAACTAGTACATGCTCTGTCAGTGTTGCCAACCCGTACAGCAAATATAGGGGCGTACGATAATTTGGCCAATGGTACGATAGTCCCTGTCCAATGTACGATAATTTTGAGCTTTGAAAAAAAAATCCATGAACAAAACGTATTTGTTAGACAAAATATAACACAAAATGTCAACAAAAGGTCAACGTCAACTGTCAAATATGTCAACAACAACATGTAAATGTCTATACCTCTTTACACCACATTTCTTTCAAATGAAAATACTATCACTTGTTTCCATCCGACCGCAACTCCACATTTTATACTGTAGGTATTCTTATGGTTTTCTCAGATCCTACATATAATATCATAAATGTGAAAGTTTGTATGTTTGGATATTTCGATGTTTGGATGTTTGTTACTCAATCACCCAAAAACGGCTGAACGGATTTGAATGAAATTTGACACACAGATAGTTTATAACCTGAATTAACACATAGGATACCTTTTATTCCAGAAGTACGTTCCTGTGCATAATTTTCGACCTACACGCGGGAGAAGCCGCTGGCAAAAGCTAGTAACTTTATATTTTCTTCTAGCTAGCTTTATTTTACGTGGGCACGCATGAACACAGACTGTAAAAATTAAACAAAGACTCTTGTGATCTGTGAATACACTCCATGATCATGTGTAAAGTTTGGCGGTTTGTGCTGCTAGTGCTACTAGTGGTGAAACTTGGCATATTCTCCTCCTTTGACTAGTCATTGTTGTTTTTTATCAATGTTTGATGAATGTTTTAGGTTTTCTTTATCGTGATTTTTTTTGTACGATAATTTTGCCCACAAAACGATGATTTCGACGTGGGAACTCGATAATTTGAACTTTTGGAGTTGGCAACACTGTGCTCTGTGGACTGGGACTCTCTCTGACTGACTCTCTTACTGGCGAATGGCGGTTTGAAAATCTCAGTAAAAAATAACAGTAACAATCGTACAGATTTTGAAATCGCTAGCGATAAATCGGAAGGGCAATTCCCGTAATTTTTTCTTTTTTCCTTAGTCTGAGGATCTTCAGTCTCAATCTGTCAAAAATACCTCGAGTTTTTTTTTTTTTTTTGGTTTTGGCTTCGCACGGTTTGTGCTTAGCTCGAGTTTCCATATTAGACATCTTTTTGACATTTGACTGTTGCCGAGATGAGAATGCGACTAGATTTTGAACGTTGGTTGTTAAAATAGGAGAATTGGTCTTCTGCCACAGAACATTCTGCTGTCAAAATTTGGGTTGCCGGTTATTATACTCTTTGGTTGCCGGCGACGCCAAGTAAAGTCGCTGATGTTTACTCGAATCGATTTTAACATACGACATAATCGTTTTCGTTGGTTTAGCAACTTACGAAATAAAGACCTGCCAGAGGTGCGGGTCGTTCGAAAGAGATACCGCGGCCCCTGGCATACAGGCAACTGAGGGAACACGGGTGGGTTTTAGTAAGTAAAAGTCTGACACGCCCTCCCTCCCGCTCCAGCTATTTAATGATTTCCCACCCAAAAAAAAACGAAATAAAGACGGAGTTTAATAAAAAGTAGGAATAGGAGTTACAAAAAAAACCATTAAAATACCTGATTTTTTGTGACTAATAAAAACGTGCCTGATCCCTAGATACTTTTGATGTGTGTACCATTTCTTTTTTTTTTTGGGTGGGAAATCATCAAATAACTTCTCCCGCCCTCACGGTGGTGCTCCACCGTGGCATCACGGCGATCGTCGCAGTGGAAACACCCGGGCGTTTCCTCCCGCCTTATACTAAACAGAAACCTCCCGAAACAGCCTATCCGGTGAGGACCTGCGTCAGGTGGAAGGTGAGGACGCCGTGGCGCCTCTCAAGCCATTCCTCAAAGAGGGGACTTACCGCCGCAATCGTGCCATGCCCAGCACTGGGTTTGCTATAATCACACAGATCCCACCCGAGCTCTGTTCACTGTGCTGCAATTTCTCGCGGCAGCGGAGTTACGCCCCGGTGTTTGACCTACTCGCGCCACTCCCAAGAGTGCGCGAGGACCTTTGCCTCCAGATTCCATGGCGGCAATTCGGCAAGGAGGCCCGCCGCCTCACCGGAGATCATGCGGTATCCCTGGACCATCCGGATGGCCATGACCCTATGGGACGCGTTCAGCTGGCGAGCTGGTCGGCGCCTCAAAGAAGGCGCCTACACCAGTGCACCATAAAAGGCCATGGACCACATGACCCCGCGTAGAGCCTCCGGCAGGAGGCGTTTGAACCCCCTAGATTGGGCAGGAGCCGCTTCAAAGCAACCCCAGCCCACTCCAGTCCGGAAGTCTTTGTTTTTAATTTTGAACATATGGACAAATTGAGTAATGTACGTTTTAATTAGCACACTTATAAGTTAAATTATCTTTATTTATCCCAAAATGTAAAAAAAAAAATGTCCACCCGTGCGAAGCCGGGACGGGCCGCTAGTAATGAATACATTGACTCATAAAAGTGTTCTCGTGGTAAAAAATATAAGGATCTTATACTATAGGTATAGTAGCAGCACTAAACAACACATCACGCTTGTTTAAAATATTTTTTTATTAAAAACAAAAAAATTACAAGTCTAACATCATAGGCGAAAACAAATAGTTACTATTATTATGGATTGGAAATTAATAGGTTAGTCAACGTCAACAGTTTTACGGGCACTTGCATACAAAAGTCTTACACTATCGCAATATCCAACACCTCGTCTTGATCCTGTTACTAAAACATAAGCATCGCCAGCTCGCAAAATACGCTTTATTTTGCAATAATCGAGTGCAGCACGAACACGTGATTCTATTTCTGCCGTCCAGTTACCTTTTGCGACTTCAAAATAATGTATAGATCGAACTCCTCGCCAAAAGCGTAACTGACGTGCTGTATGGCATGCTCTAGTTACCGCCACTATAGGGCAATGTGGTTTTGCGTGAGCAATTAGTTTAGCTGTTCGGCCAGAGTTAGTTGTACAAATAATTACGACGGCAAAAGCTCGCATGGCAAGTTCAACTGCATTTATACTGATGGCTTTAGTTGGTTCTTCGAGAGGACTTTGCATTAATTCAGTATTTCCATAAATGTATGGCTGCCAAATAATTCGTTCGGCTTGCCTACAAATAACAGCTGCCGCAGCGAGACAATTTTCAGCCATTTTCACCGAGTCAAAAGAAGGTGAAAATTTCTTTAACGGAGAATCATAATGTAGTTCTAAAGCTATAACATCCGCACCATCGATTACTAGATTTGCTATATCTGTTACGCAAAGTGTGGGAATCTGCTCATTTATTACTGCTTTAAATATACATGGCTTCCCAGCTTCATTACACTTCGCTAATAACATTTTCTGGGCAATGAATATTTTCTCTACAGGCAAATCAGTACTTAAAACGCACCGATCAACATAGACACCATCTGCTGCAGCTAGCAATTCATCAACATTATCGAGACCTAATACTGTGTCGATACAAGCAATGATCAAAATTTGTTTCCCTTTTTCCGATAAAAAGTCTCTTACACTATTAATATCTTGCAGATATTGAGCATTGGGGACCAGTACAGCATCTACGTCAGATCCGATAGCCCAAGCAATTTGATCTTCCATAGTTTCGAAAGGATCGTGCGAAGATTCACTACAAGGTATCGATTGAACACTGTCGTGTTTTGCTGTGCGGTCGTTTTGATTGGTTTCTTGAGGTACCTGAGTGATACGGACGGTCATTTTGGGACCAATAGTTCCGCCAATAGCGATTGAGCAATCTACACAGTCATCACCGACGTCAGTTATTACAAGTTTAATCTTACCAGGACTCAGGCTATCGATATATATGATATCTTTGGGATGCAAACCCGTCAAATGATCATAGCCAACAAATAAACAATCAGGGGTTCCACACTCACGCCAATTTGCATCAGTTGTTAGACGGATTGTGTTGTATTGAATAATGTCCATGATTGACTTTGGGCCGCCTTTCAGGTCCCCCGTTACAATCTCAGGGCTTCTTACGTCTACTATTATGGCCAGTGGGTATACATATTCTAATTCAGCGCTATAATTATAAACAGCTTGTCTTATACTTTGAATCAATTGTGCGCAAGCATCAGGTTCCAAGTCTCGCATGTCAAGCCGGGCCACCGTCATTCCCGACGCAATTAATTTTTGAATGGTAGCTGGATCTCGATTTTTTGTACCAATATCACACATGAGTCCCATTTGCAATTCTTCGCATGGAAGTTGATGAAAGTCTAAATTGCTATAATGTTTCAATAGAGATGGTTGTGGTGCACCCATTTTTTTTTTACCGTTTCGGCTGTGTGATGATTCCAAAGGAATATGCCATGGTAATGCCATATTGTAGCGTTTGTAAAATCGGTTATAATTAATCAAATGTACATTTACGGGAAATATTGTAATCGCGCATAGAATCTTGAATAATACAGCTATAAAAATAAAATTCTCTGACATATAAAATCACAAAATATTTGACAAGACCGAGTGACCGGAGATGTAGAGGCAGTGCATCAGGGGGGAGCAACTAATAAGGTTGCATATGCTTACAATGTGCGACCTTTAATATAAAATAAAAACACAATTGTCATGTGTGTCAATGTGATTGTCTTTAGAAAAATCTGAACAATGCAGTCTTATCAAAATATAATAAAATGAACTAATGTTATCAAGTAAAGCCGTTTCAATCTAATAGGTTATGGGCTTGTTTATCCAGGATGGAGTTGTCAAAGATTCAGATTGCTAAACTTGAGGGTACAAATTGGATACAATGGAAGTACCGGATGTCTGCATTGTTAAGAGGCATGGATGGCCTAATAGACATTGTAGAGGGCAAGATAAAGAGACCGGTTAAACCTGAATGTGGGGCTGGTGCTACAGCTGCAGCAGATTTGGCTCTTTATAATGACAATGTAAAAAAATACAACAGGCTGGATAATACGGCATTGTTACTTATAACAAACAATATTTCTGATGACTCATTAGACAAGGTTATAAGATTCTCAACGTCCAGTGAAGTATGGGATGAACTACATAGATTATATGAAGGCGTGAGTGAAGATCGTCTGTATGATTTATGTTTGCAGTTCTTCAGTTACAAAAAAGATACTGTTGATGATATTGCTACGCACATCTCGAAGCTGAAAAATGTCTGGTACAGGTTAAGGCAAGAATTAATTAAAGAAGAAGACTGTAAGGAACTTCCAGATATTTTATTAATTTGCAAAATCTTGGACACATTACCAGAAAGTTATTTTCCGTTCAAATCGAGCTGGTTGCTGATGTCTAAAAAGGATCGGACCATTGAGAATATTACAAGTCAGTTGTGTGCGCATGAAAAGGCACTCTGCAACAACGGTAAAGACTGTAAATCTAGTTGTGATGCCCTTGCGGTGAAAACATGGAAGAAATCTTTTAAGAGGGGTGATGACGTAACTCCAGGGACAAGGAAAAAAATAAGATGCTACAACTGCAAAGAAGTTGGTCATCTTAAGAAAGACTGCCCTAAGAGGAGTGTGTCTCGTCAAGTTGTAGATGACAAAAAAGGAGTTAACATGGTATTACTGTCTGTGAATTCAGCTGAATCTGACACTGATTGTGACAAATGGTATGTGGATAACGGTGCTACACATCATGTTACGATGCGGTTAGATTTGTATCAAGATTTTAAATATTTTGATACTGATCACACTGTAATAACAGCTGATGGAAATGTGATTAAAGCTGTTGGGCAAGGATCACTAAGCATTGAAGCTAAGGTTAACAAGAAGATTGTCAAAGGCACATTGAGAGATGTTTGGTACGTTCCCCAGATAAGCAGAAATCTATTTTCGGTGCTGTCGACACAAGATAAAAATCCAGGGAGCTTGTTTGAGTCGCGCGTTACTTTTTGTTCAATGAAGATTGATGGACAAATTACAATTACAGGACAAAGAGAAAGGTACGGAGGTCTGTACAGGCTTAACTGTAGGATTGTACCACCATCTAAAGTAATTGTCAATTTGGTACAGAAAGTTGATAAACTGCAACTCTACCATGAGCGGATGGCTCATCAGAATAAAAGGCATGTGAAAAGTCTAATCGAGAGGGAACTCGGTATTAAAACCAAGGAAACTGGAGAATTATGCGAAGGCTGTGTATTTGGAAAGTCCCACAGACAGAAATTTGGTGTACGAGAAAAAGCCACTCAGCCTGGAGAACGCATACACACTGATGTGTGTGGTCCATTCCCTCTATCCATATCAAAGTATCGCTATTTTGTACTGTTCAAAGATGAATTCACGCGTTACAGATTTGTGTACTTTCTTCGAGAGAAGTCAGAAGTACATGAAAAGCTGAAAGAGATGTTGGCATCTGCCAGGGTATCTGGTCATATTGTTAAAGAACTATTGAGTGACAATGGCGGAGAGTTTAACAATAAGAAGATACAAAAAGTACTGACGGCTAAAGGCATAAAGCAACGATTGGTCATGCCATACACGCCTGAACAAAACGGGTGTAGTGAAAGGGACAATCGGACGATTGTTGAGGCAGCGAGATCTATGATGCATGCTCATGAGGAACTACCTCAGAAATTGAGGGCTGAGTTGGTGAATACTGCCGTTTATATTTTGAACAGGACAGGTCCAACAGCAGTAGAAAGTAAGTCTCCATTTGAGCTTTGGGTTGGTAAGAAACCACAAATAAAGCACTTGAGGATCATCGGATCGCCTTGTTATGCGCATGTACCAAAGCAAACCAGGAAGAAGCTGCACAAGAAAGCAGTGAAATGTATCTTAGTGGGATATGAAAATGACGATGGATACAGGCTCTGGAACCAACAAAATGATTCGCTGGTGAGATCAAGGGATGTCTCATTCGATGAAAAGCCCTTGGGTGCGAAAGCTCCAGTGAAAGCTTCTACAGAAGCTGAATTCGAAATACCTTTGGAATTGCCACAGTTGCTTGGTTATAAGGGCGATGTATTGAATCCCGGGAGTCAACCACAAGTCACTCAGAATGCAGGAAGTTCAGACAGTGATAGAATTATTAACAATAATGAAAATGTCAATGAAGGTGTTGGTACTGAAATTGGGGACACTGAGTTCATTGATAGAGAAGACGTTTTAGTTGAAGATTTGGATTTTGATGATGCTAGGAGTTATGCTTCTGAACAGAGTTTTGAGTTAGGGGGAGAGTTAAGGGAAGTCAATGATGATGAGACGGAAATTCATACCAGAGATGTAATGCCTGAACAGGAAATCATAGAACATGGTGGAAGGATTCTCAGAGATAGATCATTACTTCGTCCACCTATTAAACTCAAAGACTATGTTTTAAACATGGCTAGCTGTCATCAAGAACCGAGTTGTTATAAAGAAGCTATTAAAAGCTCTGAACGGAGTCTTTGGGTAAAAGCAATGGATTGTGAGATGAATTCTTTGAAGGAGAATAAGACTTGGGATCTCGTGCCTCTTCCCAATAACAGGAAAGTTATACCATGCAAATGGGTATATAAAGTGAAACTGAATGCTGATGGTTCAGTAGAAAAGCATAAGGCTAGACTGGTTGTAAAGGGGTTTAGTCAGAAGAAAGGGATTGATTATGATCAAACTTTCAGTCCCGTGGCTAAAATGGCAACAGTTAGGAGTGTGTTGGCTGTGGCAGCCAATGAAAACATGGCAATGATTCAATTTGATGTTTCAACAGCTTTTCTGTACGGGTCACTTGATGAAGAAATTTTTATGAAACAGCCCGAAGGCTATGATGATGGTTCTGGTCGCATCTGTTTGTTGAAGAAAAGCCTGTATGGCTTAAAACAGGCTCCAAGGTGTTGGAATAAGCGGATTTTGGACTACTTCAAAGATATTCAATTCGAAGTTAGTGACTCAGATCCTTGTTTATTCATAAGGAAGACGCCGTCTGGAGGTAAACTGATAGTTGCTCTATATGTCGATGATGGTTTGGTGGCTGCAACGAGCCAGGACCTTATAAACGAGTTTGTAGGACAAATGCAATCTAAGTTTAAAATTACAACGAAGGCCGCATCATATTTCCTTGGAATTGAAATAGAGAAGACTGATGATGGAATCAAAATATCTCAGGGCTCTTACGCAAAGAAAGTTCTTAAAAGATTTGGCATGGAACATTGCAGACCGGTAATGACACCAATTGTAAAAGAGGATCAATATCAGGGTCAAGACTCATGCGACGTAAGCAATTTTTTGAAAAACTACAGACAAGTGGTTGGTGCATTGGCATATTTAATGATCGGTAGTAGGCCAGACATTGCATATGCGGTCAGCGTCGTTTCTAGGACCCTTGAAAATCCTAAAGAACCGGATTGTATCAAATTAAAGAGAATACTACGGTATTTGCAGTATGCTCCTGATAATGGCATACTCTACAAAAGAGGTTTCAAGACAGGTATTCTTGAGAGCTACAGTGATGCGGATCATGGCGGTGATTTGAACACAGGACGTTCAACCACTGGTGTATTGTGCATGTATGCTGGAGGTGCCGTATCATGGATAAGCCAGCGTCAGACAAGCGTGGCTATATCTACCACCGAAGCAGAAGTCGTAGCTGCAAGTGAAGGTGCTCGGGAATCAATTTGGCTGTCTAGAGTCATTGGAGATATGACAAAACTGAAGGGGGTGCCTACCCTAAGGGTAGATAATGAAGCTGCGATCAAACTAGCTGAAAATCCGGAGTACCACAAACGTACTAAGCATATCCGGATTAGACACTTCTTCGTCAGGGAGATGGTAACAAGTGGAGAGCTAAATGTACGCAAGATCACCACTGAAAACCAGCTTGCAGATATGTTTACCAAAGCATTAGCCAGACCAAGGCTGTTGAAGCTTTTGGTATTAATAGGTCTTCATTGAGAGAAGATAATAAGGTTGCATATGCTTACAATGTGCGACCTTTAATATAAAATAAAAACACAATTGTCATGTGTGTCAATGTGATTGTCTTTAGAAAAATCTGAACAATTTAGTCTTATCAAAATATAATAAAATGAACTAATGTTATCAAGTAAAGCCGTTTCAATCTAATAGCAACCAGTCATCAATTTCCATAGACAGCTGCGAAACAAAATCAAAGACTACAATAGTTGCTTGGCAGCCATCATAGCTTGTTTGTCAAACAAATTCGTCAAATTATCAAACAAATGTCACTGTCGACATTCGGCCATTGTCAACTCCAGCTTTCCCGGTGTTGATGCGCTTTCCGAGTGTAATTCAGCTGTTAAAATTGTTACTTGTTGCTGTTAATATTAAAATTGTTACTTTTTATTAAAGTTATTACATAAAATAATACAAAACTGTTTTTTATTTTGTGGTTTTGTTTTTATTTCTTAATATTGTTAGTGACATTTGTTTGGCAATTTGACAAACAAGCTAAGATGACTGCCAAGTTTTTTTTTTTCCCTTGTTTAACCACCAAACTCCAGATGTCATGTTTTTTATTTGTCCGATCACTTGACATTAGCGGTCGTTAAAAAAGTCTGGAATGGGGCTCTCTATACCCGAATATATCGGGAGCGGAACGTAAATATTTACTGCAGTGCATAGAGGAGAGTAAGCATTTATGCAAATAAAAAAATAACTTTTTGAAATAATAGTTAATTTTTTTATTATAATGACCTTTACACAAGAAACTGGGAAAAATTCCCTCACACTGAACATACATTACAAGGCAAAACTATACTAACCCATACATAGTTGGTTAGGTAAATTAAAAAAGATTCCAACGATATAACTTGTAGAGAGCTAGCTGTCGTATTATTGGAGATATCGTCGTTTTAATCAGGCGCGCCGTAATCGCGCGGGACCACCCAGAAGTACCGCCACAGATTCACGCTATCGTGCAATATAGCCGCCACACATGAAGGGGTAACTACAATAAAAAAAGAGTTTATTTTTAAGGAACCGATTATAAGTGGTAATGGCCCTGTGGTTAAGGCCTTGACTGTCATGAACAGGGTTGTGGGTGCAAATCCGGGAAAGTACCTACTTTGGAAGTTTATCTTGGACTTCACTGACATCGGTGAAGGAAACCGTGAGGAAACCTGGACTCATCCAACTGCCTATTCTTTTCCCAGCTATGTTGGGGTCGGCTTCCAGTCTAACCGGTTGCAGCTGAATACCAGAATTTTACATGGAGTGACTGCCTATCTGACCTCCACAAGGGGTAGTACGATACCCCTTGGTAAGACTGGTTGTCAGACTTTCGTTCTTTTGACGACCCGTAACGACTGTCAAAGATCCACAAATGACAGCCGGGACCAACGGCATAGCGTACTTTCCGAGGCACGAATATCCCTTCATCATCTTGGTATGTAAAGATGGTGTATAGTCTGAAATCACCAATCCGTCTTGAACCAGCGTGGTGAAAGTGGTGTACTTAACTGGACCTTTTTGGTGCAGCCGTGAGGCACACTATAATGCTAGTATCCAACATCGCACCTTGGAGTTTTTGGCGGGATCGCGTTGGAACATGTCGCACGAATTTTCATTTTCATGGAATTTAGTGAAATAGCGAATTAAATTGTATAATTTTGATAGTGAATTATTCAATTTAGTTACGTGTGAGTGCACAAGTGTAGTGAAGGTGAAAATAAGTGACTAACGTGGACTTTTCGTGTTCCCCCCAAAAACTCCTGTTAGGTTGTTGTAAAGTTACTACCGCTTTACAATAACTTTGATTTGACTTTACTGACTAAAGACGACTATGACTGTTTTGTAACTTCGTGCCCGATATCGGGCCATTTACTTGATCTAAAAGAAAAATTACTTGACACTGGCTAAATGCACAAACCGTGTGAAGCCAAAATCAAAAAAAAAAAAAAAAAAAAAAAAAAAAAACATCGCACCTAACACTTGATTTTTTATTTTACTCTTGCCTGCTGTTTTTTGTATGCATTTAGTCTGTGCTAAATAAATGTATTTTTTTATTTCAATTTGCAGGTCAGTGCCAGGATGCATGTTGATCAAAATATGATCCGCGACTAAAGTCATTCAATGGAATGAAATGTACATAGGGGTTTTTTTTGGGTGATCACGGCTACTAAGGCCCCCGCATTGTCGGTTAGGGGGTTTAACTTTTGGTCTTAATTTTTTCCGTCTAGCCCTTTCGCAACGCGCTATAAGGAACTTCGTTCCAAAACTTCGTTCCAAAACTTCGTTCCAAAACTTCGTTCCAAAACTTCGTTCCAAAAACTGAACTACTTAATGCAATGTCCTACTTGGATGTTTGATTAAATTGTTTAATACGAGCGCTAATCCTGCCGATAGACTGTCACGCAGTTTGGCTGGTTTATGGGATTTGTACAAGTTTAGGTCTTTGGTCTTTGTTTGGGTTTTGGTCTTTTGGTTTGGTTTTGGATGTTCAATCAATCAATCCGATCAATCCGATCCGTCCGATCCGTCCCATCCGTCCGATCCGTCCGATCCGTCCGATCCATCCGATCCGTCCGATCCGTCCGATCCATCCGATCCATCCGATCCGTCCAATCCGTCCGATCCATCCGATCCGTCCGATCCGTCCATCCATCCGATCAGTCCGATCCGTCCGATCCGTCCAATCCGTCCGATCCATCAGATCCGTCCAATCAGTCCGATCCGTCCGATCCGTCCGATCCGTCCATCCGTCCGATCCGTCCGATCCGTCCGATCCATCCGATCCGTCCGATCCATCCGATCAGTCCAATCCGTCCGATTCGTCCGATCCGTCCGGTCCATCCGATCCATCCGATCCGTCCGATCCGTCCGATCCGTCCAATCCGTCCCATCCGTCCGATCCGTCCGATCCGTCCGATCCGTCCGATCCGTCCGATCCGTCCGATCCATCCGATCCATCCGATCCGTCCGATCCGTCCGATCCGTCCATCCATCCGATCAGTCCGATCCGTCCGATCCGTCCAATCCCTCCGATCCGTCCGATCCATCCGATCCGTCCGATCCGATATTTTTCAATAAATTCTTGGTCGAAGAAGATACTTCATCCATTGTTATAGGTAGGTAGATACTTCATTTTCTCAGAATAGTATTAAACTCACTGTGACTTATTTTCAACTTCTTAATTATTCGTGTTTATGCTCCACTGTAATTTTTTATTTTAATTTTTCTTGCCGTTATAACGAAATACGAGGGTCATTCAATAAATACTTAGCCTACAAAAAGTAAACGAAAATTTTGGAAAAGTGGGAATTTATTTTTCAACATAGTCTCCTTTTAGTTCGATACACTTAACCCAGCGATGCTCGAACTTTTTTAATCCGTCCGAAAAATAGTTTTTGTCAAACTCTGCAAAATAGGCCTCCGTGGCGGCGATGACCTCCTCATTCGATCCATATCTATTCCCGGCGAGTGATTTTTTCAGATTAGGAAACAGAAAGAAGTCACAAGGGGCCAAATCTGGAGAATACGGTGGATGGGGCAGCAATTCGTAGCGTAATTCGACCAATTTGGCCATGGCAACGGCAGACGTGTGAACCGGTGCGTTGTCGTGGTGAAACAGCACTTTTTTCTTCGCCAGATGGGGTCGTTTTTTCTTTAATTCGGCGTCGAACCGGCCCAATAAATCGGCATAGTAAAGCCCTGTAATTGTTTTACCCTTCT
The DNA here is from genome assembly GCA_949091785.1 of Polymixis lichenea. NCBI lineage: Eukaryota > Metazoa > Arthropoda > Insecta > Lepidoptera > Noctuidae > Polymixis > Polymixis lichenea. The sequence goes on from OX420937.1 coordinate 11,945,087, forward strand.
CGAGGTAATTGATGTAGATCACACCTTGTGAATCCCAGAAAACGGTGGCCATAACTTTTCCGGCCGATTTTACAGTTTTCGCCTTCTTTGGAGCACGTTCCCCGGTCTGGATCCATTGTTTTGATTGCTCCTTGGTCTCTGGTGTGTACCAGTGGATCCAGGTTTCATCGACGGTCACAAAACGACGCAAAAACTCCGCTGGATTCCGCTTAAACAGCGCCAAACACGTCTCCGATGTGGTCTCACGGTTGCGCTTGTTTTCTGTTGTGAGTAAACGCGGCACCCATCGCGCCGACAGCTTTCTCATGCCGAGTTCCTCGTGAAGAATATGATGAGTGTTCCTTCTGAAATGCCTACAGTCTCAGCTAGCTCCCGAACCTTCAATCGGCGATCTGCCATTACGAGATCATGGATTTTTTTAATGTTTTCCTCCGTAGCAGCTGTTTTCGGTGCACCTGGACGTGGTTCATCAAAAACCGACGTACGGCCACGTGCAAACTCGTTGAACCAATTCTTGACGGTGACCATCGATGGAGAAGAGTCACCGTACACAGCATCCAAGCGCTCTTTGATTTCGATGCGCGTTTTCCCTTCCAAAAATAGGAATCGAATCACCGAACGATATTGCTCTTTTTCCATTTTTGTAAAACCAATCGAGACGTTCGCTTCCATAAGTTGTCAAATTAAAACAAATGAAGGGATTGGAATGAAAATTTGAAAAAAGAATGAAAAAAGAATGTGCTACACTGTGGTAAAACTCTTTTGAAACTACAGCGCCCTCTGGCGATGAGGCTAGGTACTTATTGAATGCACCTCGTAACTGACACTAATGTCCGCCGCGCCCGGCGGCTTGTAGCGCTTTGTGAGTGCATCGTGCGTGCATCGGCGGTAAGTCCCCTCTTTGAGGCGTGGCTTGAGAGGTGGCATGGCGTCCTCACCTTCCGCCTGACACAGGTCCTCACCGGACATGGCTGTTTCGGGAGGTTCCTGTTTCGGATAGGGCGGGAGGAAACGCCCGGGTGTTTCCATTGCGAAGATCGCCCAGAGGACACGGTGGAGCATACGGTGGAGGTCTGCCCAGCTTGGGCGGAGCAACGCCGTGTCCTCGTGGAGGTGATCGGCGGCGGCGATCTCTCGTGTCCGACCCTGGTCCAGGCCATGGTGCGGAGCGAGAGGGCATGGCTGGCAGTCGCCTCCTTCAGCGAAGCAGTTATGCTCGCAAAGAGGGAGGCGGCGCACGTGAGGGAGATGCAGTACATGCGCCCTCACAGCCGTGGCCTTCGCAGGAGACGCCCTGGGCGTCGGGAATCCCAGGCTGATTCCCGGCCACCGTAGGCACGGGCTTGCGGACGGCGAGTAATGGGTAGCTCGCTGTCCGGTAAGGACCAAGCCCGGGTCGACGGCGCGTTGTGTTCCACGCGCGCCTCAAAGAGATGTCAGCAGCAACAGATGGGGCCCGCAAGGGCCGATGCCTGCCAGGGGTGCGGGTTGTTCGAAAGAGATACCGCCGCCCCTGGCACACAGGCAACTGAGGGAACACGGGTGGGTTTTAGTCAGTAAAAGTCTGACACGCCCTCCCGCTCCACCCAGAGCGGGAGAAGTTATTTGATGATTTCCCACCCAGAAAAAAAAAAAAAAAAATCGTGCGTGCATGAATCAATGTACATAGATAAACGCTAAAAACAGGTTTCGCTGAGCTCCTGTTGTTTTCGTTTTATTCTATTCTGTTTTTGTAAGTTTATATGAAATGTTTGTGTATAAGTTTAAAAATATTTGTTTACCTATGTTGAAACTGTTTTGTACTCCTCGTCACTCGTCCCTAAAGGTTCATTAGAAAACCAGCGTCAGATAGCATCTGTCTGGCATTATTGCTGAAATGAACCTTTTTGGCGCGTCCGTGAGGCACACACTGTTAGTTAGTTAATTATATTCACTTTTTTGTTATTTATTTTGTGTTTCACGAACTGTGTCCAAATAAACGGTATTCTTTCTTTCTTTCTTTCTTTCTATCCGTCCGATCCGTCCGATCCATCCGATCCATCCGATCCGTCCGATCCGTCCATCCGTCCGATCAGTCCGATCCGTCTGATCCGTCCGATCCGTCCGATCAGTCCGATCCGTCCGATCCGTCCGATCCGTCCGATCCGTCGGATCCGTCCGATCCGTCCGATCCGTCCGATCCATCCGATCCGTCCATCCGTCCATCCGTCCAACCGTCCATCCATCCATCCATCCATCCATCCATCCATCCATCCATCCATCCATCCATCCATCCATCCATCCATCCATCCATCCATCCATCCATCCTTCCATCCTCTGTCTGTGTCTCTGTCTGCAGAGAAACACGCGCACGCCGCACGGCTTACAACAATGTAGCAAAAAGTGTCGTTAAAACTTTTGGTCTTAATTAAAAGTGTCGTTACAACTTTTGGTCTTAATTTTTTCCGTCTAGCCCCCTTTCGCAACGCGCGATAAGGAACTTCGTTCCAAAAGGTAATTAATAAAATTGTAATGTAAAAGTAATATTTGCGCGACTTGTTGCCACTGAGCCGGTACCTTCTTTTTGTAAGGACCTGGCTTGCTTTGCTAGAAGTACGCTCCGAAGGTACAGAAGTTGTCGCGGACTTTAGAAGATATAATCCGCGAATGTAAATAGAACAATAATCAGACATGGCAACATTACAACAATTACTTTATGCAATGGCAACATCGATGGTACATCGCAAGCAGTGTTGGATTTTGTACTTTATTTATAGTATTTATACTGTAATTTCACCCTTTGTACTACATATATACTATCCACATCTAAGAATAGTACGCTAAAATACTATAATTTTAAGTTTGCTCCCGAATGCTTAGTTTTACGTCATAATTATGAGTATTTCAACCGTGTGTGTGTTCGAACGAATTCTGATCTTGCGATTCTCAGTATATTCAATGTACTCTGTGCTTGCGATGTTTTCTGTGTCGATGACCGGGGATTCCCTGATTGTCTCGTTCCATTCCATTCGAAATTCAGACAAAGTTGTAACAATCGCTTGCGTATGTTTGTGTAAAATAGGCAGTACGTTTTAGTGTTTTAATTATGGAAAGTGGCAGTGATGGTCATGAAAATGACGATAGACCGGGAGTAAACTATACCAACGGTATGATTTGACAAATGATAGGCCGTTTAAAGAAATATCAAAATTTGTCCTAGATTGTTTAGTACTTCCACATGCAAATGCCGACTGCGAAAGAATATTTGCCTTAACTGGTGTTGGTTTTAATGACTATTATGTTAAATTAAAAATAATGGAAGTGTACTATATTTTTTTGTAAATACTATCCTTTTCATTTTTTTGTGCCATCTTTTGTAACGTCCCTAAATCCAACCCTGATCGCAAGTAGTACGCGCGAACTTGTCAATTCCAATCCGGTAAGAAACTAAGAATCCGGTTTTGTCTTGTTTGTGTTTAGCTAATGTTTTAGTTAGAAGCGTGTTTATCAGAGTGAGTTTGTTCCGGAGTTGGAGCCGGCATCTCTGTATTGAAAGCTGAGTATCTAATGCTTTATTATTGATTGATATTCCTTACTATAGAATACCTATAAACGATTTGTGTCTACGAGAATGACATCAACAAACGATTCAGTACCTTTTTAAGTTTCTGTTTATGTTATTCACTGAACCCAGTGTTATTGAGAATTGAATACAGAAATACTGGATAACGATTACATGTAAACAAATGAGGTTTGCTAACTTTGTATGTTGTAGTTGTATTTAAAACTGAAGCTTTTTGAGATCTCAATTAGTCTTAGTATGTGAGTTAAATGATGGGGTGCGAATGGCTTAATCATGTCCACCGCCATCTAAAGGTATGCTTGACCTTAAAGCCCTTCGATGAGAAATGATGGGGTGTGAATGGCTTAATCATGTCCACCGCCATCTAAAGGTATGCTTGACCTTAAAGCCCTTCGATGAGAAATGATGGGGTGCGAATGGCCTAATCATGTCCACCGCCATCTAAAGGTATGCTTGACCTTAAAGCCCTTCGATGAGAAATGATGGGGTGTGAATGGCTTAATCATGTCCACCGCCATCTAAAGGTATGCTTGACCTTAAAGCCCTTCGATGAGAAATGATGGGGTGCGAATGGCCTAATCATGTCCACCGCCATCTAAAGGTATGCTTGACCTTAAAGCCCTTCGATGAGTGCCCTTGGAAGTGAGCTTCCAGGGGTGGAAACCATACCGGTTTCCAGCTGTTGAGTAATGTAATAACAAGAGCTAACATTTGACCTCTGGTTTCAGTAAATACCAATAACCCTAGATTGAAAGATGCCCTACATTGTAGATTGCCACAATTTGGGCTTTGCAGGCTCAGTACATCGAAGTGTCGGTTTCATCGATGATAACTATCTACAGATGGTGAAAGTGGCCCCTGTGTTCAAGTCTGGTTGCTCTGCGTTTCATGTTCTGTCTCCATAAAGAATTAACAAGCGAAGCAGATAAAGTAAACTCAGGTAAAAATTACACATAATATTTTTTTTCTTATTCGCTACGTCTGCCTAAGGTTACAACCTCATATGAGATCAACATAATACTCTAAGTATCGCATGATTCCTTTAAATAGTAGGATCTGAACATATACGGGCAGACGTCGCGACAGAAGTGACAACAATACAAAGCCGTTTAAAAATAAATAGTTTTAAAAATAAAGTAGCGTTAGGTTATTCAAAACACTTCAAATCAAAACTGTCGCTTCACTAAGCACCGCACGTTAAGTACTCTATTATAAAAAAGTACTCTGTGAGTACTATGTAGTCATGTCAATCTCAACATATTTCCCTTTCGCTCGAGACTCGAAACGCAGTCACGTAATGTTCAGTGTAGAATGACGTAATTTGTAGCATGCGTCTCGCTCCGTCTCTGTCCTCATCCTACAGTTTTACGGAGATGGAGAGTAAGTAACGCGACCTGGCGACTGCCGCGACATAAAATTTGAAGTAGTACATTTTAAAATGCCGAGCCGCTCTTACATTTTGACGTCATGTACGGGACAAATGTACCGCCTCTTGTATGTCCTACTCAACACTATTTGTTACGGTCGATAATCATATTTTGTTCAACATACAGCTTGATTCTGACCTGCAAATCGCAATAAATGTAAGAAAATTTGAATTTCGCCGGGTACCCTGGAGCTTGTACCTTTTAAAGTTAGGAGTGGGTCGTTCACGTATTTACCGTCGACGAAACGAAACTGGTTTATCGCATACAATAAACTAGTCCATAAAATAGTTTAATTTTCGACTAGTTTACATATTAGACTGAACAGCATTTATACGAATTTCTGTTCACGGAGTTTATCCACCGTTTAGTGTACGATCAGATTAGGTCGTTTAGTTGATACTTGTTTACTAATCGACGGATAGATGAACTGTACTTGTGAATCGAAATGTACTTCTCTTCATACTTTTTCAGGGTTAGGACTGGCAGACTGACTAATAAATTTTTATGTATGATAAATTAATTCAACGAAATAAATAGAGATCGGTATCTATCATTTTGATAAAGAGTCTTTTTTTCATTTAACAGCGTTCGCTCAGTGAGATGAACGTTCGTTTCTGTATGAGAGAGAGAGAATCAATAACAAACGATGGCAGTGTTCGTGTTCACTCGTTCCGTTCCGTCGAGCGTCGACTACGTGTACGGCGAAATCAAGTTGTCGCTGCCGCCGGTCGCATGCGTAAAATGTCGTTCACGAATAAACTGGTTTATTTGTGGTCAGTAAACTAGTCGAACAGTTCAGGTCGAATAAACAGTTTAAAAAACCAGTTCGTTCATTCAACGCTCACCACTAATTTAAGGTACAACTAGAACAACTCTCGTGGTAAACCACGTTGTTCTAGTTTATACTAATTCCATGCTTGTGAATTCTTGACAGCTGTTGACTTGACACTGTTGACTGTTTGTTTTAATTGTCGTCTCGATAATTCACCTGTGTCTGTAGTTACTACCGCTCCACAGAGTACAATATGATATACTGGAATCGCAAGTCGTAGCTCATTATTTGTATTCCTAACTATTTATATATGATAGTACGGTTATAACTTGTATTCTCTGCCGTCTACTGACACCCGGATCGGCTAGGACACTATCTTATCAGAGTGCGCAAGAGAAATAGTTTTGTACAAGAAAACTCAAAATAAAGTTTTAGGAAATTTAACTCACAAGCCAGCCAGCCTGCCGCTGCACTGCTGTCTAAACGCGACATTGGCAGAATAGTCGACATCGGCTCAATTGCCAAAAGGAAAAAAAAAAAAAAAAAAAACTCACAAGCCTGAGCTGCTTTCAAAACACGAAAAATAACCGGCGGAAAGTGTTCGTTAAAAGTTTATGACTGATTATCAACAATCAGCCAAATAATACCACTCTTTATAATAATAAAAATAGTAAAGTTGAACATAAATAATGTGTAAGCAAAGTTTGTGAATCTCTAGACTCAGCAACCATCTTACATAAAAAGAGATTTCATTTAAAAGTTTTTGTGTCATGGAATTAGAAATTTCAATTAAAGAAGCCAGTAATGGTATTAAAGACAGACGAGTCTCAGAACGGAAGAAAAATGCAGAAAATTTAAAAGAATTCCTTACAAGAAATGCAGTGCCTTCACTTTTATCTGAAAATACCTTAAGAAAGAGGGGATATACCTGGAATAATCTATTTGACGACATAAATGAATATATTCTGAAGGTAACTTTAACTGCAGGAATACTTTATCACCCATTCACACTGCACAATAATAAGGTCATCATTTTCTACCATCTCATAGATGTTGAGCATCTATTGACTCTTCATTGCATTTTATTGGTTTTCTCAGGAACTTGTGGATAGCTGGATTTGGCATTGTAATATTAAAGCTTACACCCAAATCAGCCTTAGCACAGACAATCACCACAGATGGGGGTTTGATTTAACACTAATAGTAAAAGGTCTAAATTGTTAACTAAAATTCTAATACAAAGTGTTTGTCATTTTACAGGAAATAGAAAAGTTTGACACTTCTAAAACTTATGAAAAGATCACAAGGCCACTTTGTAGTAGTTTATTAAACTTGTGTATGGCTGGCTCCAATAAAGGTAATTTGATTTACATTTCTACTTCATCATTATTTCCACTAAAAAAACTTTCACTGCTGGACATACACGTCCAATAGAGAATTGCCCCATTTACCAATTAGTACCTTTTACCAGGCGGTGCATCATGGTACAAGCTTGCCAGCCAAGCTCACTTCAGACCCATTGAATGTGCTTTCTAGAAGCAGTGTCTCACCCCATTATGGATATGGCCAAACTTAAGTATGCTGTAAGTAAGCTGTTCTCAGGGCTATGGAGTTGCTTGGCAGCTTGGATCTTCTGTCAATTTCAACATTTATGGTCCAATCATGCAGGAAATAAATAAAGCACTCTCTTCTCACTTTGGGTAAATTTCACCTTGTTGCAGTAACAGTACTCAAAATAAAGTCTTGTATTCATAATAGGCTGAGAATCAGCATATTTCGAACGTCAAAATAACATGTCACAGTCCCCCAAAACACCTGCCATTCACCACTTCCTAGTGCTGTAACTGATTTGATTGACTTTCCACGACATTATGGGGGTATCTTAAGAATTGCACAATGAGAAATGTTACGCTAAAATGCCACTCACAAATTATTACACCTGCAATCTTACACATGGTATCTAGCCTCCAGGGTTGCATAGTCACATTTCCATAGGATTTGTCATAATATAATTTAACTTTAATTAATATCCCACTGAAATACATTAAACTGTTTATGTTTTCAGGCAAAGCATATATCAAATCTGAGAAAATAACAGAGATATGTTTATATGTGCTAAAAGATAATCGCATGGTAAAAGCCATTGGTGACAGTTATTTGAACTTACTGTTGAAACATTTTCTGCCCTATGAGCACTTCTTGGGTCTCATCAAACCATGCACATGGAAAGGTGAGTGATTAGTTCTATTTGTTGTATGGTTATTTGTATTTTTATTAAATTGATTTTTATGTTTGTAATGTTCCAGAGTTGCTGGATGTCTGTATTGCTGCATGTTTTTCTAGTGATTTCAAAATAGACAACTACACAAAACTTAGGCTTGTGCTACTTGTAATGAAAAGTGGAAAAAATAATTGTCAGTTTGTGGGCCCACTTATGGAATCACTTTCCTCATTAGAACAATTTTTTTCTAACATTTCAAATGACAAGAAAATACATGATGTAGTTATAGAAATAATTATTTTGCTGCTTGAAACGGTATGTTAATGATTTACATGTGAAATAATATTTCTTCTAATTTGTTGAGTAACTAATCATGGAATTCTTTTTAGCTATCTTGTGAGTATCGGTTAACAATGTGTCATTTTACCGAAAATGTTATGCCCACATTATTAAAATTTTATGACCAAAATAAAGATCAAAAGAAGAAGGTTAGTATTAACATATTATATTAATAATAGTTATACAAGTAGGTCTAAACTTAGCACTTAATAAATATGTATATTTTTGCCATTCAAGGAAACATCATACTTATTTAATATTATAGATTAGAAAGTAACTGTTGGTCTGTTTTTCTGTTTGTCTATATGTTACCTTTTTATGCCTAAAGCACTGGACGGATTTCGATAAAAGTAGGCAACGAGATAGATTGCATCTTAACGTCTTGGAGAAGAACATAGGCTACTTTTTGTTTCTTATTTATTTTATCAAAATCAGTCCACCTGCATAAAAGTTATTACAATTTGGAGTTATAAAATAGCTAATTTATCTTTAGAATCATAAAAACTGATTTAATAATAATAAAAAAGATAGTTTGAATTTAAGTATTAATTATCTGTCTGTCCTTTTCACGCTTAATGGATTTGAATGATGGGATACTATTTATCCCAGTAGCACGTTCCCTCGGGATAATTTCCGACAGCCAAGCGGGCAGAACCTAGTTTAAATATATCTGCTTTTTTATACTGTCTGTCACCCATGTTGCCATGATCTGACTTCTGGACCCTGTTTCGTTACCGCAACCAAAAGGATATGCTAACTACAAAACCTTTTATAAAACATGCTGTGTGTCAGTAGTCAAATAGGCATTGTTGGTCTGAGAGTGTCTTTATGTTTAAAAACTTATTACTTATAGTTTTTATGTATGTAGGTAATTATAGTGAACTAGCGACCCGTCCCTGCTTTAACTGCTATGGCGACATGATAAAACATAGAGATTCCTCAGATTATTAAAGGTCTGCGCAGACGAGCGACTTGTCCGCGAGAATTAAAATCACCGAATAAGCCTCTAGGCCCTCGTGTGCATATTATTCGATAAAGTTGTAAGCAATCTATTTAGACGGACATAAATACCCCGCGGACTGACACTCTTCTGTGCAGGCCTTTAGTTATACACACAAATATTCTGGAATAAAATCTCTAAATGATCAAAAATCTATTGTGTGGTTTAGGATAATTAAGCGGCCATACAGACAGACACGAAAAGCGACTTGTTTTATATGATTTATACATATAGTAAAATATAGTTAGACAATGTCTGATAGCTTACCTATCTAATTTGTGATAGATTTTTTCAGAAATGCAGCTCTGCATATTTTGTTACCAATTACTTGTTAAAGTACGGTCAACAAAAGAGATAAGTAACCAGGGTCGTCGACTACAGTTGAATTTCAGTAAGAAACCGATGGATGTTTTCGAATGAAATTTAATTTGATAAATTAACTGTATGTTGTGTATTCATTAAAATGTCTGGATGCCTTGTCGGTATTTTTTGACGTTTTCTAAAAATGAAACCTAGCTAGATCGATTTATCGCCCCCGAAACCCCCTCCATATTAAATTTCATGAAAATCGTTGGAGCCGTTTCCCAGATTCAGATAATATGTATACAAATAATAGTTATAATGTAGAATGAGATCGATAAATTAGAATTAACCAAATAAAATAAAATTATAATTTAAATCATTTAACATGTAAATCTCAAAATGAAGAGCTCATGATTTTCTCAGTAAAATTACCGTTCTTCTACAGCATATAGCTTGTAGGTATAAAGAACCCCAAATTGTGGTATTATTGGATTTAGTTTAGATGAGAAGATCTTTGGGGAATGTCTGTAAAAGTCTGTAGTGCTATTATCAAAACCATTGCGCCCTATTTAGCTTTCATATTTAACACCAGTGTAGACCAAGGAGTCTTCCCGGATCTCATGAAACACAGTAAAGTAGTTCCTTTGTTCAAATCGGGTGATAGTAAAGAACCTCACAATTATAGGCCTGTGTCAATTCTGCCAGTTCTCAGTAAAGTGTTTGAAAAGTTGATTCTCAATCAAATGTTACGTCACTTTAATAAAAATGCCATCTTTCATGAACAACAGTACGGTTTCACCAAGGGGCGTTGTACCACTGACGCTGGTGTCACCCTAATAAAGAACATTTTTAACGCCTGGGAAGAAGCAAAAGATGCCATTGGAATCTTTTGCGACCTCTCCAAAGCGTTCGATTGCGTAAATCATGAGACACTTCTGCTGAAACTGGAGCACTATGGGATTAGAAATACAGCTCTTGATTTACTAAGATCATACCTGAAAGACAGAAAAGTTAAAGTTCAAGTAAACGGCATAAACTCATTAGGGTCTGAAATGGCAATGGGTGTTCCTCAAGGTTCAATATTGGGTCCATTCCTCTTTTTAGTTTACATTAATGATTTACCCTATTTACTTTTAAATCAACCGAAGATGGTGTTATTTGCAGATGACACATCATTGATATTTAAAATAGCCCGACGGTCACAAAATCTTGACGACGTGAATAACTGTATTCTTCAGGTCCAAGATTGGTTTACGGTAAATAATTTGGTACTAAATGGCACAAAAACCAAATGCATTAGATTTCAATTACCAAATGTTAGAAGTAGCGAATGTGACATCATATTGAATGGAGAAAAACTGGAATTTGTTAATCAAACGGTGTTCCTAGGAATCACGCTAGACGAGAAATTACAATGGGGACCTCATATAACATCTCTTGCGGGGCGGCTAAGCTCCGCCGCTTATGCTGTTAGGAAGATCCGACAGTTAACAGATGTAGAAACCGCGCGTTTGGTCTATTTTAGCTACTTCCACAGCATTATGTCGTATGGCATTTTACTGTGGGGTCGGGCTGCTGACATTGAATCCATCTTTATTTTGCAAAAGAGAGCTGTCAGAGCCATTTATAATCTACGTCGCCGCGAATCTCTCAGGGACCTATTTAAAAGGATTAATATTATGACGGTACCTTGCCAATTCATTTATGAAAATATCATGTATGTAAGAAAAAATCTACATCTTTTTAATAAAATAAGTGATAGACATAATTTTAATACTAGAAACAAAGACAAATTAGATCAACCATTTTCCAGATTTGCTAAAGTACATACATCTTTTATGGGGTACTGTGTTAAATGTTATAACAAAATACCTTGTGATATATTGCAATTAAATGAAAGGAAATTTAAAACTCATATGAAAAGTACACTTTGTAAACAAGCATATTACAAATTAGAGGATTATATCTAAGATAAGAATGCTTGGAAACATGCTGGTCCTGCTCCATAGGACAATCTAGAGTCTAGACAAAATCAAACTGGTTGCTAATTGAATTATGTAATTAATTATATCTATGACATTGATTACACTCAGTGATTACTTTAACTCACACACTGACTGATTACATACTTGTTAATATTCTAGGAAAATTGTATATTTACTTTTACAATGTTTGTAAATGTGTGGGCACCATGTATCTATCATAAAATTAATTTATCTGTAATTGCTTTAATTTCATTATTTTCACCTATTTTGGTACAGTGATTTTGTTCTGGATGCATCGTTTTCACACATAATTATACAATGAATGTATGTTAAATATTGTAGTTATATCATTTTAAAAGAGTAACGGTGGAGTTTCTTGCCCATTCTTCTCCATACGAAACTACATTTTGGAAGGGGCGACTAGAATCAATTCTATTTTAATGTAAATGTTGACGTTCAAAAGTGCCTTTTAAGTGCCTATTTGAAATAAATGCTTTGACTTTGACTTTGATGTAAGTTTAGCTACTTATTTAAAGCTTCCTTTCTCCTACTATTTTTTGCTGTGCCCGACAGGGTCCATAATGATCACTATTTTTTAATTTACCACCTAAGTACACATGGTGGAATGCAAATAAAATTTGAGTATTGAGTATATATACCATACAAGAATTGCTCGTTTAAAGGTAATAGATAAAATTTTGTTTAAAATCATCCACTGGTTTATTACTACTATATCCGATGACCCTGGTTACTATTTTCTTTTGGTGAGTGTAGAAGTTATCTTCTTGTTTTTGACAAAACCATCATGAAAAGTTCCCATTTTATTTTGCAGAATTCGTTGTTTTACTTTTTAAATCTGACTGTGGCACTTCATCACCCACTTGGTAGACTTAGAAATGAAGAAGGGAGTCTCGCAAACAACTGGGAGCTTTGGAACAAATATCTAAACAGCATTACCGAAATAATATGTACGGAAGTGAGCTATTTACAAAAGAATCGAAAGCAAAATGATAAACTTTTTCAACAATGCTCACATTTTCATAATTTAGCTGCATCAGTGCATTACCAGGTAAGGAAATATGCGTACATTATTTCTTAAATTGAATATACACTTAGAAAAGTGTCAAAGAATATAAATACAGTCCCCATTTCATAACACCTAAATCTTGGCAGTATTTTTCCCACATTGTAATCAGATCATACTAAATTCTTCAGTCACATTGATAAAGTTATTTCTAAACATTGCCTTAATACTCACTCTAATCTAAAACAAAGAATATTATTCGATTCAGATCGCAACACAATCAATACTGCAGATATTGATTGAATTCGAAAACATGAGACATTACCAACCCGCACTGGGCCCGCGTGGTAAATTATGGCCCTCCCTCTCACCAGAAGCCTGTGTCCCAGCAGTGGGAACATTATAGGCTAGTTATGCTTCATGCTTCTTTAAGTAGGTACTTAAATACAAAGAAACGAAATCTGAGCTTTCTCTTCATCTAACGACATAGGACACTACTTGATATAAACATTGTACCCTGAACTTAATAACATTGCTTGTTTTTTATTAGTAAGCAATAGTTGGTATACATTACTCCCTAACTATTTTGTTTACTAAGCCAATATGAAAATAATAGGACTGTTAGGACTTAGGACTGTATAACTTAACTTCGCCCGCTCTGGGTGGAGCAGGACAGTGTGTCAAACGTTCACTGACTAAAACCCACCCGTGTTCCATCAGTTGCATGTGTGCCAGGGGCCGCGGTATCTCTTTCAAATAACCCGTACCCCTGGCAGGCATCGGCGCTTGCGGACCCCACTACTTGATGCTGACATCTGTTTGAGGCGCGCGTGGAACACAACTCGCCATCGACCCGGGATTTTTCCTTACCGGACAACGAGCTACCCATTACTCGTCATCCGCAAGCCCGCGCCTACGGTGGCCGGGAATCAACCTGCCAGCCAGCCCGACGCCCAGGGCGTCTCCTACGGCCACTAGGGGAGTGAGGGCCTATAATTATACTGTCTCTCCCTTACGTGCACTGCATCCCTCTTCGCGAGCATTACTGCTTCGCAGAAGGAGGTGACGGCTACCCATGCACTCTCGCGCCGAACCATGGCTTGGACCAGGGCCGGATACGAGAGATCGCCTACACAAGGACACGGCAGTGCTCCGCCCAAACCGGGCAAACCTCCACCGTATGCTCCGTGTCCTCAGGGCGATCTACGTAGTGGAAACACCCGGGCGTTTCCTCCCGCCTTATCCGAAACGGTAACCTCCCGAAACAACCGTGTCCGGTGAGGACCTGCGTCAGGCGGAAGGTGAGGACGCCGTACTGCCTCTCACAATCCACTGTTAGGGCTGTGAAATAGAAAGAAAAGAAAGAAAGAAAAAACGTTTATTCACAATCGATCGATCGATCGTTAAATCAGAATTAAGATTTTTTAAACATATGTAATAATTAATTTAACTTACAAGTTACAACTTTATAGAAAAAAAGGAGGTTTAGTGTGTCGCTCCCCTCCTCTCTATAAATACTGTGTAGGTACATTGGTTTAAGTTGGGTTATTATCATTACCATTGTTTTTTAAATTTATTTGATGTATTTCTAATGCATTATTCTATAAAAAAATATCTTTCTGCACGCCTTCTCCATATAAACTTTAACTGTGACTAATGTCGTACTCCTCCGTCCGCGTAATTTTCGTAAAAACTTTGTACCCCACAAACTTTTTGCTTAACGTATTGATATATTGATAATGATCGTTCTAAACGAAAACATTAGTTTCAGTCGTCAACTTAAAACTCACATTACCATTTCATGAGTAACATGGGACTTAAAAATGCATTTACACGTTGCAAGTTTCTGGAAAGTTCATAATCGCATGCCATAAAATGACATATAATAATTGAAAGCTAGCTTTGCCATTCAATAATTGCATGCTGCTTCTGATTGCAAAGCGATTATTGCATGCATGTTTTGCCTGTTCCAAACACACTCTGTGTTTGAGACGTCTGTACAATTGATTTAAGTATTGCCCGTTTTAGAACATTTCCATGCCAGTATTGAATGCGATTTTAATGTACTTGCATTTTGAAGGCCAATTTTTTTAACTTTGCCCCTCTAGTAATTTCTCCTGTATCGTGGGTGCGTTTACAAACATTTAAAATCACATACACAAACAGCCAGACCCGGAACAACTACTTGTAGGTCATGCAAATATTTGTTCCGTGCGGGAATCGAACACGCGACACATAGCGTAGCAGTCAATCTTTAACCACTGCGCCAACCGTGCCGTCAAATAATATTAAAATAAGATCAAATTTGCCCATATCGTGCAACAATTGTACGTGTTATTTAGACGGTGCCAGTTAATTCTTGCTTCAATTGTATGGTATGCCACAGCCTGTAGCATGCCATACAATTGAAGCAGCCGCATTTACACGGTGCAAGTTTATTGCCTGTGGCCCACAAGCAGTAAACTTGCACCATGTAAATGTGGCTTTAGGACAGATGCTCTATTCGAAATTAAAGTTGAAAATAAATAAACTTCGACTATTTCGTAAAAGAACATCAACGCTGACAGTGTTACGTAGTTAACATTATTTATTTTTTACTTTATTTTCATAAACGCAATGTTGATATTTGATTGGCAAGGAATACCGAGTTATAATGCGCTTTGCTAGGTTTTGATCGGCCCCTTATAATGTTACTATAAGAATACAGGCGTGATGTTATATTATTTTACTAACATTTTTGTATATCTAATTACAGATATTTAAATTGTCCGAAAGAAGCGACACTAATGTATTAAAAAAATTAAGATTGAGCATCAACAAGAACATTACATTTGGTGACCTTATAAACGACTTGCAGCAAAATCATGTACCATGGTAGGTAACCTGACCATCACATTTTTGTTTTCTTACTCATCATCTGCCTAGCGTTTCCCAATGTTGAAGTCAGCTTCAAGTCTAAACGGATGCAGTTGAATACCAGTATTTTACTTGGAGCGACTGCCTATCTGACTTCCACAACCCAGTTAGTAGTAGTGGTAAGTAACACGATACCCCTTGGTAAGGCGAATTATCAGACTTTCGGGCTTCTGACGACCCGTAACGACAGTCTGAGATCCACAAATGACTGGACCAACGGGTTGTTTTTTTTTTTGGGTGGGAAATCATCAAATAACTTCTCTCGCTCTGGGTGGAGCGGGAGGGCATGTCAGACTTTTACTGACTAAAACCCACCCGTGTTCCCTCAGTTGCCTGTGTGCCAGGGGCCGCGGTATCTCTTTCGAACAACCCGCACCCCTGGCAGGCATCGGCCCTTGCGGGCCCCATCAGTTGCTGCTGACATCTCTTTGAGGCGCGTGTGGAACACAACGCGCCGTCGACCCGGGCTTGGTCCTTACCGGACAACGAGCTACCCATTACTCGCCGTCCGCAAGCCCGTGCCTACGGTGGCCGGGAATCAGCCTGGGATTCCCGACGCCCAGGGCGTCTCCTGCGAAGGCCACGGCTGTGAGGGCGCATGTACTGCATCTCCCTCACGTGCGCCGCCTTCCTCTTTGCGAGCATAACTGCTTCGCTGAAGGAGGCGACTGCTAGCCATGCACTCTCGCTCCGTACCATGGCCTGGATCAGGGTCGGACGCGAGAGATAGCCGCCGCCGATCACCTCCACGAGGGCACGGCGGTGCTCCGCCCAAGCCGGGCAGACCTCCACCGTATGCTCCACCGTGTCCTCAGGGCGCCCTTCGCAATGGAAACAGCCGGGCGTTTCCTCCCGCCCTATCCGAAACAGGAACCTCCCGAAACAACCGTGTCCGGTGAGGACCTGTGTCAGGCGGAAGGTGAGGACGCCATGCCGCCTCTCAAACCACTCCTCAAAGAGGAGACTTACCGCCGCAATCGTGGCGTGCCCATGGACCAACGGGTTAACTTGCTTTCAGATGCACGAAGTGTCTGAGTGTGTAAAGATGATCACCCATCCGTTGACCAACCGCGGTAAGCGTAGCTTTACCTCGTCGATAGACTCGTGCGGCTGTTATTACTTAGCCACTAATGTAGTCTGTAATGTTTGGTTTAAAATATTATTGTAGTTTTACTTTCTAAGTATACCATACTGCTTTGATGAGACATTACTTTCTGCATGTTTTTTTATATTAATCCAGTAAAATGCGATTTCAGGTTGGGAATTGTTCACGTTTATGTAGTAAAGTATGCCGCCAGCATATCCCTCGATGATTATCTATCATTGCTGAACAGTCTTCAAATTCTATTTACAAATAACTGTACCAATATAGAATGGAACGTTTTTGAGCAGCTGGTTTGTTTGGTGCTAGAAAACTCTCGGATTTTAATGAGCAAAAATGACGAATTTAAAAACACATTAGTGTCATTGTGGAATTCATGTGTCAGGTAAGATTACAGTAAAATTACTGTAATTTAAGTAAAAAGAAAGGGCTATGGACGAATTTAAAAAAAATACTATTGGTTTCAGAAACTGCACATGTTTAAATGCATCACATAAAGCAGTGCATACAATTCTGCAAAAGTTATTAAAATCCGATATATTGGACTACCCACATGTACTACAGCTTGTAAAACTGTACCTTGAGAATGTTATGCCAGTCACAAAGAATAGTGTTCAAACTTTAAGCGACATCTTTTATAAATTCTACAGCAAATGTACCTTGGATGACTTCAGAATTAAATGCTTATCATGGCTTACGTCAAATGATGGATCTTTATATGAGACTGAAGTATCCGAATTAATATTTAGAATAATCGCAAGTGAAAATATTGCTTTCTATCCTATTTGTGCTCCTGAATCGGAATTCGAGAAGTTACGTGATTTATTATACAACTCGACAGAAAAGTGTATTTTATTCAGTGAATTTGAAATACACAATTCAGTTAAGTCACTAGAACAAGAAACTGTTTACGAACATGTTGGAACTGTCTCTGAGGTTGAAGGTCGAGTGCAAGAATACTTCAAAACTACTTTAGTTACTAGTAATTCAAAAGGATTCCAAAATGATGCAGATTTATTAGAGTGTATTAAGTTGATTAACGTTGTTTTATCATACCTTGAAAATCTCCTGAAATATCATATAAAATCTGAAGAAGAAATTGAGAACATGCAGATATGTACATTACTCACAAACATGTTGGCACGCATGTATACAGCATTGACTCGTTTGCTTGCGAGCAACACTGACATACCAGTTAAGATTCATGCTCTTCAACTAGTTAGAGCACTTTTGGTTACTGAGTTTCATCCATTCTTCTCACACATGTCTCGAGCGAGTATAGATGCTGATTTTTTTCATGCTATTAATAATATATTGCACGCTGAAGTTCAATCAGAAGATTTCGAAGTAGTCATCGAAGGAGACGACGACGACACGAGTATTGACACTTTAAAGCACAATTGTTTCTTGGTACTTGCTGCATACTGCAGAAAACCAGCAGAGTACCGGGAAGAAATACTGAAATTAATATTGGATGATGGTATCTACAGCTTTACATCGGATACTTATTGCGTTTTTCAGTGCATAGAGCTGCTGATAGATTCAAAGGTTCAGAACCCCCCTCTAGGTAACAATAATTACTTATTTTAATTAAACTAGTGTGTTAACCACACTATCTATCTAAATGAAACAATTATTTGCAGGTTTAATTTTCAAACTGTTGCAGTCCATCTGCCAGGAACTGTACAGAGATTCCAAAGTGTCTTTTGAAATATTAAAAATACTTTTAAAAATAATGGACCCGCTATGTGTGGATGACGGTGATATGAAACAGAATTGTTGTATAATGATCAAGAGTTATTTGCAACTCTGTGAGGACATGTATTACCCACCTAAAGTAGCATCTCTGATTTATGAATGCGTCACTAAGAGTATCTTAATGAATCGAAACCAAAACATGAATATCGAAGTAGCCTTTGAAGATGCAATTATGAAGAAAATGAAGGGTAATGTACATAGCATTCGTCTACATTGCTGTTATTTGATAAAGTTGATTAACGATTTCTCTGAAGACGATATTGATACATTTTCGATGAATTTGCTGGACGTCTTTTTGATTGATGTAAGTCCTATTTTTGGTATTTAAACTTGAAGGTCAAAAATGATTTTGGCAGCTCTTTGGAACATTAACGAAATATTTGGGCCTATAATGTCAATACATCCTGATTTTTTATTCACAGGGGTCAGTGGCCCTAGTGTGAGTTTCTTTTAACCGTCTCGATCAAACGCATCGAGCGCGTTCGGCGCTCCCTTTGGTCCTTCACCAATCCAGGGCCAATCGGAGTGCCAAATGCGCTCGATGCGTTTAATCGAGATGGTTTAATGAAACTCACACTAAGGCCTCAGTTGTTTAGTAAATTAATTTGTTAAATTGTGACATTCAGCTTATACAGACCTCTCTATCAACAAGGGCTGTATTAATTGAAGGTACCAAATCGGTTGCGACTCATACTGTGTTGTTGTTTTAGGTGTCAAACAGAAACGAATTGATACTAAAGGACGAATCTGCCAACAGGACTTTCACAGTCCTACATGCCTTCGTTGCGCTGACGCAAACGAAAAAATCTTGTATACTTAGCGTCATACTACAAGTAATCCATTTGCAGAAACTGAAATCATTAGATAACCGCATAGTTGTGAAAATTTTGAATCTGATTATCAATTCTGTTGGTATAAAAGATCTCGAGGCATATTTGAATAACAATATTTTATCAATATTACATTTTTGGTTTACTAAAAATTATGAAGTGGTTGATTTGCCACTCAACATTCTCGGATTTGACTCTATTGACAGTTTTATAGATAAGCACATGAAGTGGTTAATTTCGGGGGAAATACTGTGGCGACAGGAAGGAAATGTGCGTAAGAGCGAGCTTTTGAAGCAAGTCGCAAAGAAACAAAAGAAATCGATTGAAAATATACTTGAGGTATGTTGTCAAAGTTGAGTAGTTAGATAATAATAATTTGAGTTATTCAATCAATTCGTTATTACCCTAAGTATTCCTAGCTGTAGTAGCTTACTTGTTCGGCACATTTTAGTAATTATTTTCACGTTCCAGAGTTGCTTTTCTAATATTATGGCCTTATGTTTGCCTTATATTGTCAGCACCAAGTACAACATTGTCTATTATGAACTTTTTAAACGAGATGCATTTAAGAAGTCCATGACAAATGCAACTAAATTGTTTGAACTGACTGCCGAGATGTTAGCAAATGAAAGTTGGAGTAAACTGTTTGTGGAGAATGTTGGGGAGCTGCTGTTGCTGGCGGCTACCCACATGAGCGACCAGAAAGACTCGGAAGAACTGTTTCGAGTTAAATTGCCGCAACGTAATCAAGAGATTTATTATCCAAAAGAGATTTTATGCGCCATTCTAGATTATTTCAAAGTAAGTTTATTATGCTTTACCTTATTTTTATTTATGTTTTTTTTTTGCCAGTTGCCATGATGGAGGCCACAGTAACACGTATTCGACGAAGCGGACTCGTAATAAAATTTTGTTAATTCAGTTGCTATTGTAACCTAAACGTCCTCGTGCTTTTTTTCTCAGGATCTCACAGATGGAAGCGTCCTTCAGTATCTATGTATAAACCAAACGGTGACGGTATTTAAAATTTTGTTTGAACTGTGGAAAGCTGTTAATCAAGAAACGATATTTGAACTAAAATTACTGGCTCTTCATGCTTATGTTACCTTTATAAGGAATATACCTTTAGGCCACCCTTCTGACGCATTCATGTGTAATTTCGCTTGCAACAGTTTTACTCAAGTTATTAAAAACTGTTCCGACAAAATGGAATTGAAAGCATACATTGAGAGTTTGAAACTAGTCCTGGATCATTTATTACCCGAAACGGCGACGCTTATGCGAAAGTCACTGCTAGAGTTATTACCTGTCCTAATTATCAAGAAAGAATCGAGGTTCGAACAAGTGTGTACTGGGTTTTTAAATAATTTAGTTGAGAATATGAAGGATTACTTGAGGGAAAGCGAAGATGTTGTAGACTTTCTTAGTTCTATGACACAGAGTGGTGATAACATACGCTGCTGCAATTTAACTGTCTTTAAAGAAAAAATAAAAACTCATAAAATAAGTTTGAATCGTCCTAGGTATGTACCTCAGCATGTATTACAAAAAAGAAAATGTTATATAATTAATGCTTGGTAAATATTTGTATATTTTTTTTATTTTCTAGCCACGAGACATTGTTAAACATTCGTCAATTTTTAAATAGTAATAAAGATCACATTCGCAATTTGTACTGCGATTTGGATTCGAAAACATTTTCTGAGGACTGCGAGACAAGTATCATACATCAGACCGTGCAGTCGCTTTGTAATATTCTAAAATCAACGTATGATGATAAGGTAGGTAACTAAATATTCTGGTACTGTAGACTGGAACTGAATAACCAATCATCATGACATTGAATTATTTTTATTTTTAGACCATAGTTGAAGCATGCAACTGTTTGTCGGAGATCAGTTCCTACGATTTAAAGACATTGGTCACAGTGCCACCCGCTGACACAAACAATGTAAGGACCGTCAACCCGACACGCTACTTCATGCAAGTTGTTGGGAAATCTCTACTGGACGTGTTCTTTGATGAAAATCCCAATGTCACAGACGAAATCGCTGAAACTTTGAACGATCTGCTAAGGTTCCTTGATGTTAATGATATTCCAGGTATGCGATACTATTATTATGATGATCCAAAATATCTTATTTTATACGATTGCGTATACCTAGCTACATGAAAAACAAATTTCAGATTTGGAGGTAGTTGATAAAGAAATATTAAAACCGTTTTCTTCTTCAACGTCGCTGAATACTGATACCGTCACTGATAGTATGTCGTTTGAAGAGTATTGCACAAGGTGCCCTGAAGGCTTATTCCTAAATGCTTTGCTCACAAAGGATAATGCTGATTGGCTGAAAGAAGTCACGTGTACTCTTTTGACCTTTGTTCATTCATCAACTAATTATGTGACCAACTTGACGAAAGTTTGTGCGTTAAAGGTAAGTGGACTTGTGTAGTTTTCATCATCGGAACATCGTCAGCTTTCATTATATGAATTAGCCTGTAACCTTTAATCGATTTCAGCAATTCCGTTATAAGGTTCACATTGGAATGATTCATGCTTCTTTGTAAAATTACTATTCTACCAAAAAGTCGCTGTTCTAAATGCGGGGTGCAGTGGCCTATTAGGTGAGGAGTTCTATCTTAAATGAGCTTTTGGCTTTTCCAGCCTCGAGTTTGCTGCATAATATTACCAGCTCTTGTTGGACTCTTACTGCAAAGTCTCACAGAAAGGCACATCAAAGCAGTCAGTCAACATATAAACAAATTCTTCAATAACATTTGGGAACAAACTTTCGACGATAAATTGGAGAATAGTGGAGATAGTAACTTTAGTTCTAGAGCAGGTGGATCTGTTACTCATGGCTACAAGACAATCATTCAATATATGCTTAATATTGTAGATTTTGTTCGCATACAAAGAAACTATTGTAAGATGAGGCAAGTATTAACGTATTTTCGCGATTTTTTTTAGTAAACCACTCTGAAAAAAATCTTTATAAATATAAAACTGTATTTAATTTTTAGGTCTGGCAATTCGATGAAGTCATTGAATTATCTAGAGCTTGATTACGACAAAGTGGCTTGGGCGGCGGCGGTAGTCGACCAGAACTGGGCAGCCCTGTACTACGGGGAGCTTTGGGCAATGTTCCATAACGGCGGCGTCTCGCCAAATTCACCAGAGGCGATCTCGAGCTTACCTGGTGGAAAGAACCTACAACGAATTTTTAGAATGGTAAGTTTTTACGTCGGAGATGGCGGGACGAGCTGGATAGTTTCCGTCATAATTGAAAGGATGACGCGCGGGCTCGCGTAAGTTGTAGGAAGCCTTTGCCCAGCATTGGGACAGCGCTGTCCCACTCTTGGGCAAAGGCTTCCATGAGTGACAAAACTTAAATCATCATCTTCCTAGCCTTTTCTCAAGTATGTTGGGTTTGACTTCCAGTCTAACGGGATGCAGCTGGATCTGAAACAAATATCAGTATTTTATGATTTGCTAGTATTTTTGTAACAAGCGTGTGATAAAACCACCCGTTTGTTGTTTGGAATTTCGTTTTTTTAATAATTATTTATACATTACCCATACATAGTATAAAACGAAGTTGCTTTTAATGTCTCCCTGTGATGACTTAGGTCTTCACAATGAATTTTTATGCGGTTGATGGCCAACCGCATTTAGAGCATAAATGCTCTAAATCTGTCGAAAATTCATTGTGAAGATTTATGTGTATCATAAATACATTCATATTTATTTTAAATACAGCAAAGAATCACGTATGAAAATAAATTAATGAGCATATAGTATTAGAATTACCTATAGTACCTATAGTTTGTACCGTTCCGATACTAGAGAAGAATAATACTAATCGTTTTCTTCATCAGTGTTACGTGTCGATTGGAGAAATAGACGCTATCGAAGGCTGTGGCACGGAGCACTTAACGATGGAGAATGAAAAGCGTAAACATTTGATAAATACTGGCCAGTTCACGGACGCCCTACTCTTGCACGACATAGCTCTCTCATGCGGTGGGCAGACTGACCAGGATCTTCACTACGGCGTGGTTAGGTCTCTGCACAAATCTGGCATGCATCACCTCGCACTCCGGTATATTAAGTCACTGCCAGAAGACGACCAACTGAATGACTACAAATATGAGTGTTTGGCGTTCTTAGGTGAGTTTTTGATACACTTTTTGAGGTTTCAGCTAATATTCTAGTTTTAGCAATTTTTTCCCCTGTATGATATGCAAGAACAACATTGATTTTACTTAATTAATTATCCAGCCACTTTTAACCTCGATCAAGCTTTTTTACATTTCTTTCAGGTGACTGGGGTGATTTCGTGGACACACGGCAACTTGAAGAAAAGCAAAAACTAGCAAATTGCAATCAAAATTCAGTAGTCAAAGCATTCCAATATTCTTGTCTAAAAAATTGTTTAAACATTCAAACTTCGCCAGAGTATGAAAATAAACTGTTGGTACCTTTGAATAAGGCAAAACTGGCAGTATCAAGATTATGTCAGAATCTGAATATGGAAAACTGTCAGAATATTTACAAAGTTTTAGAGAAACTTCATATATTCAATGACATAGAAGATTATTTCTCAGTGCGAACAAATCGTTCTCAAGTAACGGAGCTGCTTCAGAGATGGGATATAGCAAACTTGCCACAGTTTATTGACTTCAAGCATATTGAGGCGTTGTCTTCTCAGCGGGTTTTGTTACTTGAGCATGCTGCGAAATCTCATAACAATATGTTGAACGAAATTGTGTCTTTGCAGATAAAATATGCTAGTGAGTTTCACTTGATTTATTTTATTCTGCCAGAAAATAAAACAATTCTGGATGTATGTGTCTTTCCCAGAGGCCGGAGTTGCATCATAACATCCAGGTCTACTAAATTCAGTCTACCCCCCAGCCATTAAAAACTATCGGTCCTTCTTCACTCAAGCACTTCTGCTCTTTATTGGTCTTTCAACAGAAATAGCTACAAATGGATTATTTCTAGTTTCATAATATTTAAGACTTACTAGTTTATTTATGTTTTCTTTTCAGAAATGGCCTTAAATAATCGTCGGGTCCAGATGGCACAACGCTTGTTAGCAGTAGCGAAGAAATCTCAGCTGTCTGAAGATATAACCCTGGTGGAGAGCGAGATAGCATGGGCTAAAGGGCATAAGGAAATAGCGCTGTCTCTTTTACGTAACCTTGTTACCAATCATACGCTGGACGCGAAACTTGCAGCGATTTCTTTACGGTGAATATAATTGTTAGTTTATAACGGACAAAAAAATTCTACGCTAAGGGTCTAGAACCCTTGTGCTAAATTCATGGTTACAGTTTGCGTGTCAATGCTCTGCCACCGTATAGCACCTTTGTCTTGCTCGCTTTACCACTAATGCCGTGATATAGTTTGTATTACTCCAAAAAGACACCATTTTGTACCATTAAGATTAAGTTTATGGTTTTATTACCATCTGTAAATTCATTCATGTTTCATTGTCTTTAGACGGTATGCGCTCTGGATGGCAGACTCGAAACGCGACAATCCCCGTGAAATAATACATAAATACTTACAAAAAAGTCTTGATGTACTGGGACCTGAGAATATGGATGTTAGACTGAAAGTCTACCACGATATCGCGAAGTTTGCGGACGCAGAGTATAAACAAGTATGACGACAAAAAGGAGATCAGCCATATTACGCCCAAAATCCGTAGTCAACAAAGATCACTTCTCATTTATTTCGCCAATCGGTATTTTTTTCGCTACCTGACACTTGGTTTGGGCCCAACTTTGTATGAAACATGACTGGTCTCCTTTATATATGAAATTTTGTTGAGGAGGACTTACCTTACTTATCCTAACACAATATTGTATTATAGGTGGTGAATTACATGAATTCATCAGTTTACGAAAACCGAGTAAAGTGCTTAGAAAATATGAAAGGCACAGCCTCATCACTGGGCAACAAATCTACCAAGTTATTGACAAAGTAAGTTAATTATTGTGAAATATTTAAACGAAAGATAATTCTACTTATTTATTTCGTTTCTTCCGTGTTAATAAAATATTAAATCCATTTCAGAGAAGAGAGGAGGGCCTTATCTACAAACAGAAAATTCAAAGAGCTTGATGAAGCTGAAATAGCATACTCACAGGTGGAGAAAAACAACTTTTTACACCTAGCTATGAGGTAAACTATACAACAAATAATAGTTTTGATGATCACCTGATTACCGCTTAGTTGATTCTGTTGTGTAGATGTTGCATTTCACGAACGCGTGGCAGTCATTCCAATTTATACCTTACATAATTCGTGTTCATGAATTGCATTATCGATTATCAAGTGGTGTATACCGTGTTGCCATCAGATATTATGCTGAGCTGAGGCGCTTTTGGCATTTTAATAATTGTTTTCTGTTTTTTAAATAATGCCAATAAACGCATTTTTCTTTCTTTATATCTATACCTAAAATCACACAAATCTTAATAATAAGGCAATAGCAGTGCTATCTACTGTCTTTCAACACTACGCAATATTTTCTAAAAATGCATAATCTCAGGAGGCGCGGCCCCTGTAACCAATAATAAACGTGTGCGAAAAGCAGAGAATGATATCGCGCGCTCACTCTCAATTAGGAATAATGCAGTGCAAAGATCGTAATGCTCATATCAAAATCAAAATCGATAACTAATTTATTGAAAGTGTTTCATTCCTCAACGCGCTTTTAGACGATTTATTAATGAGAAAAGAGAATACAATAAAACGTTAAGCGTAAGTACATTTATTTTATTATATAGTTATACAAATCTTTGAGGCTCTTCAATACTTCACCTTATGATGGAAAAAAACAATGACCAAATCAAATAGAGCAATAATGGCATAACTTAGTACAAAACAATGAAATACTTTATTGTACACTAAAATTGTTACACAACTGTTTTACAATATTGCTAATTCTATGGTTACGATGGCGGTCTTATAACTTACAGCGATATCTTCCAGACAACGTTTGGATGGACTGTACGAACTTAGACTTTTATAAACTATTTAGATAGGAAGGAAACATACATAATGAGATGTAATAATTAAATATTTAACGAAAAATCATATTTCATTCTCATTTCGGTAAAACTAGGTATTAAGCCAAACGTAATAAATTATCGATACAAAACTCGTGCGGCGTGTTCCTGGGATTTACGTACGCGTCGATATTGTTTATTGCGCCTGACTGTAATTTTATTGCTGCTTTTAGCAGTTATAATAAACATGAACAAGCTTAAGCATTTATGGTTATTGAATTGAGAAAAAAAATCGTTTTTCTGCGATAATCTTAGTAGTTGTGGTGAAAATATTTGATTTGCCTATATTTATTATGAACGACATTATTTCAAAAATTAAGTACTGACATGTTACTGAAATGTTATCCCTTTATTTGTAATGTTGTAAATTTTGGAAGAATTTCCGCAGTTAGATATGCTGCAAAACACCATGTTTACCTCTCCGCGTCCCAAACAACACAAGTTACCGCAACAAACGCTCCACGCGCACTTGTGTTCTATGAGACACATGCGCCGCGACAAGGTCACGCGTCATTGCGACTTCTATTGCCTTATTATCCCTTCTCTTGACAGCTGTCAAATGAACATTTTTAGGTCCACGCACATGGCCTAGATTAGGTCACGCCCATTTTGGGTCCCCTTGCGTTTAAACCCCGATTTTTCGCTATTTTACCATGAAACTCATATTAAACTGTAACTGTTTCGGAATTTGTACAATATTTTCTATTCAGCGTAATGTAAACATGTAATTGGGTTTTACAAAAAAAATTGTATTTTTTAAATGAAAAACGAGTGTTGTCATTTTTCTCTCACTTTTATCATTCAAGGCCCCAGAAATGTAAATAAAATACAAATTTAAATAATAAAAACACTTAATAGTAATCACTATTACACTACAATAACGATTACATACTAAAAATATTACACCAGGCAGCCAAAGCATATAAAAAAGACGATAATCTTATCTTATGTTTACGCGACTCAAGTGTCCACTTAAAATTATTACGCAACCTCGACTCTCATTCAAGTTTTTTGCTTATCGACAATATGTCGCAGTTTGTTTAATGTTTGTGTATTTAATGAGTTCAAGACTATTGCTAACTATAAAAAATACTTACAAGTGTTCACAATAAAGGGAAGTCGTAAATAAAACCCATCAAAAAGTCTATTGTTTACAACAACAAAGGAACACGGGCTGCGCACGTGCTTCACAAAAACGAGTTTTTTCTTATGAATTGCTAAATCGATTGCAAATGTGAAAACTATTCCAGAAACTACATTAAATTACCTCCTATTTAAGCGTTCTTGCAAAGTTTTAATTTTTTCTAATAATTTGCTATCTTATCAAAAATCGAGCGATGACGTCATCGGCCTTGCCGTTGCTAGGCACTGTCTGCCTAGCAACGGAGGATTGAAATGTTAAAATTGCATCTTTTTGCTACTTTAATTGAATTTTCTTACAAAACATTGTATATTTATGGATAGTTTATGAAATTGTCTTACCGTTTTAATAGTATTTCAGCCATTTAGTACAAAATACGTACACGAAAAGCCGTCGCAAAGATTTTATATCGCGCCATTTTTTCACTTCGTTGACTTTTTTCCGTAAAATATATGCGAAAATATATTAAAATGCTTATAACTAATACATGTATAGAAATATAATTAACTTAACTTACGTATTCATCCTTGAAATCAGCACTTTCCCTTAAAAATACACAAACTAGAACACTTTTATTGCACCGCACAATGGACGACAGAATCAACTTTCAAGGTATGTCTTGCAATGAATACCGCGAACGTTTGCACTGTTATGTTGGTACAAATGTTAAAGAAATAGCTAGCCTTGTCTATCCTGATCATTTTAATACAAGAATGAAAGAGATAGGTTGCTTAGTTCCACAGAAAAACGCAAAACAGTGCGCCCACAGACTATCTGTCGTTCAACAGCAGATGTCAGTCAACTGTAAATTGCTATCTGCCGTGGTACGGCACGTGACGCTATAGCGGTTATAAAGATTTCTGTGCCTAAAATAATTGAAATCCACAATTAATTCATGTGTTTCTTCGCAGATATTATTTAATGTCACTAAAACAGTGCGATGAGAATAACTTATCAGTGTTCCGAGTGATATCACTGTGGCTAGCTAACGAAGAATTTGAGTTCCAAGATGGCGACGACACTTTTGAAGAACTGCTCAATATGATACCTTCTTGGAAATTCGTGACAGTGCTGCCGCAGCTTGCACCGCGACTAACCAATGAAGATACGGCATTCATCAAAAACTTGAAGAAAATAATAAGTAAATATGAAATGTATTTGTTTTTGCCGTATTTACGATTATTTTTGCAGCTTTACCTGAAAACTTGTTCTATTCTTGTAGACACATCGATATCAGGAGCAAATAGTAGGTAGCGTAGCAAAAGAAAAATGAAGTTAACAGAATATTTATTCATTTTCCATAAAGAACGGTGTGCGATCGACCATCCCCATCACACGCTGCCGATCCTGTTCGGGCTGATGAACTCGGACAAAGATAACGTGATCCTGAACGCGAGTGGTCGGAGCGGGGCGAGCGCACGCGGGCGTGACCAGCAGCCGCGCGTGTTGGCTGCGCTGGCGCTGGTGGACGAACTGCGCGGACACAACGAAGAACTCACCGCTATTATTACGCAAATGGAGAAGATGTGTGATGGTAGGTTCAGCAGGCTTAGCACGGCACCAATTTGTCGACGGAAGAATAGACATGACTATTAACTAAATGATGTATAATAGGAGAAGATAGCTATGGTTCTTCTATTAATTATCACAGTTATGCGTTCTAAACGAATCATGATTTTATAGATTTACTTTGTGGCCGTTGAGTAGAAAGTTTGTTGTAAGTGTGATTTTGACTGGTTGGGAAGAAATATTATTCTGAAATAGTCTACATATAAAAGGACCTAGACAAAGATCGTTAGAAACGAAAGACAAAATGACAGATTGTAATAGGATATCTACGGTGCGATGTCAAAAATGGAGAAACGAAATGTACTTCGTATAGAAAAATCGCTGTCTATTCTTCGTGAAATAGAAAGCATCATGCTGAGCCTGATGGTGACCCTTTTATTACAAAACGCGATCTAACTTTAGTTCTAACCTAAAGTTCAAAGCCAGTTTTTGCATTTTCAACTTTATTTCGATGTGGGTAAAGTTCTTAATACAAAAATTACAACTTAGCACCAGACTTAGTTGTCAGTTTTGTAAAAAGAATTATCTTTCGATTTCTGTTCTTAGGTTCTTATTTCAAAAACTGTTTTGATGATTTAAAACATACCTAAAGAAAAACCTTGTTTTGTAATAAGGGGTTAAGTGTCTACAAGTTTTACTAACTCTGATATATAAAATAAAAATAAATACCTACTTGAAATTCCAGCCACTGCTCTCATAGCCAGTTAATTCCATTAGTATAAAGAAAAACGATTTCATTGAAAGCCTAATTCGCAGGTTGGACTTATTGCTACGTGCACTGAGCCTGTTTGTGTACTTTCTTGAATGTAAATAACTCATAAACGAAATATAAAATGAGATAATAATTTTTCAGCCATCATAAGTTTCGCTAACTACGAGCCGCCAGTCGCGACAAGAAATATTAAAAAGCAGAAGATACCCGATGCAGAGAATATCCACAAGATTCGAAATCTAAGGGCGGTCCCTGTGCCCACAGTTACCTTGCCAATCAAGAAAGACTGCAAATATGCGTACATACACAGTAAGGAACCAATTTAATACTTATCTCTAAATAGACTTCGCTCCCTAGTCCGCCGGACCAGAGACAATCTCCACAGATGGGACGGTTCAGGGACGGCTCAGATCTCAGGTGCATATGCCCCAACAGCCATTGGCCCATCTTGCGGCGCAGCCCTGACACAGCCTGTGAACTTGATGATCTTATAGCTGCGTCTGTGAGCGGAGATCGCGCAGCTGAATTTTGGGCCAAAGATGTTTGAACTTTTTCTATAAATACGCTAAGAAGAAGCCTTATCTGAACTAAAATTCATTTCACGAACGCGTGTCAATAATTGCAATTCATACCCTATAACAATGACATAAGGACCTCTTTATATTCAATCAATTAAATTACTTTATTATTTATAGCTTTACAGTCTTTTGACTCTCATTTCGAACTGGTTGGAGGAGTGAACTGTCCGAAGAAGATCAATTGCAGGGATTCTTCCGGAAAACTTAACGTATTGTTAATAAAGGTAAAACTTTGTAACTTTAAATTGTTTGGTTCTAGGACATGCCACTTTCTTCACGATGTTATCCTTCACCGTTTTGAGAGCAACTCAAAAACGTGACATCTACCTACCCGCACTGGGCTCGCGTGGGAGATTACAGCCCACTCTCTTTCGAAGAGAGGAGGCCTGTATCCCAGCAGTGGGAAAATTATAGGCTGATTCCTAATTTACAAGAATTATTAAGAATCTTTAGCTCAGAAATATAAGCAATAACCCTTTTAAAGTTGTTTGAGTGTTAGCAGCGTAACGAATCCCACCAGGTACCAATTAGGTCACGCCCCTATATTTTGGTCCTTCGAGCCGGATTTTCCTTTGTCGATACGTAATTCCAAACATCTGGTGATGCTACGCTGTTAATTTTCTTCACTCTATTCGCTACAAAAGGCTTCCACCGTTCTGGATAGCCCTGTATCCAGCTAAGGGTGACCTTAGAGTCGCTCCAGGCATAGATTTTGTAATCTATGCAGTCATGCTAGTTGCTACTTTTGTAAATAATCTGGATAAAAGTTCCGCTGCACAGAGCTCTAATCTAGGAAGCGATACTGTCTTGCTGTTAGGTACTAATCTTGTTTTAGCTGCGACTAGTACTACTGATGCTTCCGTTTTTGGTGCGATCCTGGCGTAAATGACACATGCAATGCAAACGAGATGACACTATCCAACTCCACGGTTTTTGTGATACATCTCTTAAAGCATACGCATGAAGCAGCGTATGCAAGAATGATTTTAAAAATATACTATTGAGATAGCTTAGGCAAAAAGCAGTCGGAAAATGTTAGTTTTAGTCGATACACAATCCCAAGCAAAAGTTCTCTTAAAACTGTCATCAAATTCTGTTTAGGTATGCTAGTTGAAATAAATATTTATTACTGTAAATTCAACCTTACACGCAATGCTTAAAGTTTATTTCGCAAAGCTATGTAGAAAAAGCAATAATTTTTTACGACCGATACTCACTGGTCAACGTACAACAAAACATATTCAACCTTACAGGCATGTCTTTTTTTTTTTTTTTTTTTTTTCTTTTCTGAGTGGGAAATCATCAAATAACTTCTCCCGCTCTGGGTGGAGCGGGAGGGCGTGTCAGACTTTTTCTGACTAAAACCCACCCGTGTTCCCTCAGTTGCCTGTGTGCCAGGGGCGGCGGTATCTCTTTCGAACAACCCGCACCCCCGGCAGGCACCGGCCCTTGCGGGCCCCTCTGTTGCTGCTGACATCTCTTTGAGGCGCGCGTGGAACACAACGCGCCGTCGACCCGGGCTTGGTCCTTACCGGACAGCGAGGTACCCATTACTCGCCGTCCGCAAGCCCGTGCCTACGGTGGCCGGGAATCAGCCTGGGATTCCCGACGCCCAGGGCGTCTCCTGTGAAGGCCACGGCTGTGAGGGCGCATGTACTGCATCTCCCTCACGTGCGCCGCCTCCCTCTTTGCGAGCATAACTGCTTCGCTGAAGGAGGCGACTGCCAGCCATGCCCTCTCGCTCCGTACCATGGCCTGGAGCAGGGTCGGACGCGAGAGATCGCCACCGCCGATCACCTCCACGAGGACACGGCGTTGCTCCGCCCAAGCTGGGCAGATACAGGCATGTCTTAAAGTTTGAATTAAAAAGTGCCAATAAATAGCAATACATTTTTACGATCCAGGCTCTCCGCTAGGACAAGCAATGGGTGGAGTCGAATTGTCCAATATTTTTTGTTCATACTGTAATAATAAATGGCCTTTTTAAATTTCGTTAAGGATAATGTATTTAAAAAACTTTTTTTGATAGTCGAATTTGCAAAGTAAGTCGGCGAAAAGACGGTCGAACGAAAACGTTTCCTACGAACGCTGCCTTAACGATGAGAGATATATGATTGAGTTCTAGAGAAAAGTTGTAGAGGTAGGATAGGAGTAGGACCGCAGGCCGCATAGCACGGCACGCCAGCATCAATGACATCATCCGTGCTCTTGCCACCGCCGGGGTGCCAGCTGTCCTAGAGCCCAATGGCTTGGGACGCGACGATGGGAAGAGACCAGACGGAATGACCATAATGCCTTGGAAGTTAGGTAGGCCTTTGGTGTGAAAACCTCAAACGGCGCAAATATTCCAATCTTATTGGAACCTATTTGTTCGAGCCATTTGGGGTTGAAACTTTAGGACCATGGGGTCCGAGTGCCCACTTAGTTTTCCGAGACATTTCCAAGCGGTTGGTCGACTCTTCACGTGACCAAAGGGCTGGCCTATTTTTCGGCCAAAGAATCAGCATTGCCATACAACGTGGCAAAGCTGATTCTGATTCCTTTTGGACACTTTTCCCATTGACAACGATGCGGACGTATTTTTTGATGAGTTATGATTATTTTCTTTTATATACCTGTACATATTATTGTTTTAAGACCCGTAGTTTTTAAATTAAGTCCTTTTGGTGTTTGATTTTGAATGTTTTGGAACTGTCAAATTCAGCTTTTCCTAACCATAGACAAATTATTAAATTAATGTAGAGGTTGATAATACCTACAAAAAAGACAGCGACAGCATATGTCTAACTTTTATATTTAAGTTACAAAAAATAGTTTTTTTATATTAAAAAATAAGTTAAATCGTGAGGACATGTTTATTGGTCATATTAACGATTACGAATTCTTATCAAAATAAGTAAATTATCGTCTCAAGTGTTCAAAACAAAAACCTTTTCCCTTTTACTGCATATAATTTGGACGAATGGTTAAAGAGATAATACGACAGGTATGGAATTGCGACCGTGTTGTAATCTATTGAGTGATATAAAAATGTTTACGGCCCAACGAAGTGGGCACGGGTCAGCTAGTAAACTTTTAAATTTACAGGCAACGCCGCAAATAGCTGTTAAATATTTACCTGTTTTGATTAATTTTGCAATAGTGGATGGAAATATGATATATCGCTAATCGCTAATCTGAAATATCACTTTCTAAAAATTGCTTCGAACTTACAACGCTTCCTTGGGTCGGATTGAAGAATTCTTCGGAACTTTGACGTGCTATAACTGATATCCATTCTCCACACCTCATTGGAACTCGAGGAAAGCTATAAAAAACTCACATCTTTAATTTTATTACATGCACTTAGTCAAACTTAAATCTACAAAATGTTACTATAATATTGATAGAAACAGCAAAGTACTCTCATTAAACAAAAAAAAAACAATCATTATTTAATAATAAAATTTAAAAAACGATAGCGTCTTCAACAAAAGGAACAGAATCAACGCACATAACCCGAACAATTTAAGTGGGCATGCGATGGTATGATTAATACGTTCAGTCTTTACAATTGAGATGCTTTATAACTCCTGCTGTTTAATACGATTTATCAAAAAAAATGCTTTTACGATGATTTCTTGACTAAATATCAGCATTTACAATTGAGATGCTTTATAACTCCTGCTGTTTAATACGATTGATTAAAAAAATGCTTTTACGATGATTTCTTGACAAAATATCAGCATTTAATACAGTGATAACAATTATATAATGATAATAATAATACTTACCGAAAATATGCAACTCCATCCTTTTTCAGCGTTCTAGATGTGTCATTTTTACAATTTTTAAATGAGCACTGAGGCATGTTTACCGTCAGAGCGTTCGAATGCTACTAAATCAAAAGCGCACCCAAATGTTCAACTGGGTGCTCATTCGGTGAGGACATTTTTTGCCGCTGATTGTGTATATAGTTCTTAATTGGTGATCGATGGTTTTAGTTCATGAAATAACAAAACAAATTTTTAAATTCAATTCAAAGATTTCAGTTTTTTAATCAGTTTTTGAACACCATGAAATAGTAGCCGCCATGTTCTTACGTCGTACCGCTGTATAAATTGATCAACTGAACAACGTTGTACTTTTACTATTTTCGTAACCAAAGTATTTTTTATTGAAATAATATCTTACGTTCCGGAACGACAAACCAACGATAAGTAGAATAATAACTCATTTTTTAAATTATAAACAATTATCATATAAAATATCAGCGCATTAGTTTACACAGCAAACTGACGTCATAGCCACAGAGCAATACGGCGTCCACTACGTCCAGCGTTTTCGTCAAATTACGCGCGAAATATGAAAATGTAAAATTTTTATGGCACTAAACGATTCAATAAAAATGTTGTGTTTTTTTGTGGTTTTTTAGCGTTTTAGAATCTAATGAAGACACTTTCCAAAAATGGGTGTAATACCCTATTGTTATTGGAATATTTTTATTAAAATACTTATGAATGTTCCTTATGGTGCCGGACGTAAAGAATAGCGCCATCCCTTTCTTCCCGTAGTTGTCGTAGAAATAAAAAAAAAATCAAAATCAAAATATTTTATTTCACATAAACCTGCAAGGGCACTTATGAAACGTCAGAAGCTAGGTGCACGGTTCCAATTTGTCGCTTCCTATGGAGAAGAGCCGGCAAGAAACTCCACGGTTACTCTTTTAAAAATAATTGCGTTTTACAATGTTTTCAAATTACAGTGATAATAGGTATGGGAGGACAGTGCAGGCCTGTCAATAAGTACCAAGTACTTAGAGGAATGAAAATAAAGAATAGAAAATCGTCTATAAATCTAATCTGTAAGGCCTACAATGTTTTCCCATTCACAATATGTAAAAGAATCTACATTAGTAAGATCAACCTATTTAAACAAAGTGACATGATTTCCATGAGAATCACTAATAAATAGGTGCTATTTGAAGCGATGTATAATGTCAAAAATGACGAGAATATGTCAGAAAGTGTAAAAAATAAAAATATTAAAAATTAACATTGTAATTTGGAAGCAGTTAATAGACTCTCACAAAGTTATGCTGTTAATGAGGTACCAGGGAAGCCACATGTGCAGAAGGAATTAATGCCAAACTTCCCTGTCTTCAACGTAGTCTTTTATCTTATAATATGCTTTTTTGATAAGGACACGTTTGATGTGAGTTTTAAACTTTCCATCGCTAAGTTCTGTAACCGACTTTGGCAACTTGTTATAGAAGCGGATACTGTTTATTAGAAATGACTTGCTAGTTTTAGTTAATCTAAATTTTGGAATCACGATTTCATCTTTACTACGTGTATTTAGATTATGGAAGTCGCATCTTTTTTTGAAAAGACCTAAGTTTTTGCGAACATACAAGATATTTTCTAGGATATAAAGAGAAGGCAGAGTTAGTATATCAATTTCATTGAATTTGTTTCTAAGAGACTCGCGAGGCCCCATTTTATAGATAGCGCGGATTGCCCTCTTTTGTAAAATGAAAACTGAATCTACGTCAGCTGCCGATCCCCACAGCAGAACGCCATAAGACATAATACTGTGAAAATAAGCAAAGTATACTAACCTAGCTGTGGCTACATCAGTCAACTGCCTTATTTTTCTTACTGCGTAAGCAGCTGAACTTAATCTACTTGAGAGAGCTCTAATGTGGGCACCCCATTGCAATTTTGAATCTAAAGTAATTCCTAGAAATACAGTTTCCGAAATAGCATCTAGTTTCTTGCCATCAAGTTTTAAATTTAGCCCTACTTGGGGTACATTTGGTAATGAGAACTTAAGACATTTAGTTTTGTTCGCATTGAGTAAAAGATTATTAGCCGCAAACCATTTCGAGAGAACAGCTAGACTATCGTTGTACATGTCAACGATAGTCTAGCTGTTCTCTCGAAATGGTCATCCGTATCTTTTCTATCTATTCTAAAAATAAGAGAGGTGTCATCAGCGAATAAAATTAAATCCGAGAAGTTTGCCATTAGGTAAGGAAGGTCATTAATATAAACTAGAAATAAAAAAGGGCCAAGAATTGAACCTTGAGGCACGCCTATCTTAACTAGAGACCCCGAGGACGTTGCCACGTTAACATTTACTTTTTGCTGCCTGTTTGATAAATAGGAAAGTACAAGATCAGCAGCTCGTCCACGAATTCCGTAGTGGTGTAATTTACAGATGAGTGTGTTGTGGTCAACGCAGTCAAACGCTTTTGAGAGGTCACAGAAAATGCCAATTGCATCCTGGGACTTCTCCCAGGATTCCAAAATGTGACTGACGAGTTTTACTCCCGCGTCAGTCGTCGACCATGTACGTCAGGCTGGCCCGGCCCCATGGAATTTAATAATGAGATTGTTATCAATCCAATGTACCCGGGTATACTAATATATGTAACACCTTCATTTTCAATGTAACTCTTTTTAAAAGAAATTACGTGCACTTCTTAGTGGCCGGGCCAGCCTGACGTTTTCAGCCCGGCCACCTTGTTTCCCACTAATCTACAAAAAATACTGGCAATATTGTGCTACAGATGAAATGTACCCTATAATTTATGCATATGTAACACAAAATCGAATCCTAAAATGCAATAGCATACGAAATATTAGCGGTTGCAGGTGGCCGGGCTGAAATTATTTCGTTAATATAAAACAGTAAAACTGCAACACCTACCAAAAACTAATACCAGTACATAATGAGATATAGAGATATAGAATACATGTAACGCTTTCATTTTAAATTATAATACATATTTAGAAAGAATAATCACTTGAAATTATATTTCAGCCCGGCCACCTAAAAGCGGTAATATTCCCTAAAATCTTATGCCAATTTGTACAGTAAAACCTGATACAGCTATAAAATGAAAGTTACATTCGTTTCGTTTTAGTCGTATACCTTTAAGCCTTCTGTTTGACTAGATTATCAAAATCTGAGAAACTTGCCGAAGAGTGACTATCATTTATTAACTAATTTCAGGACATTTGGTTTGTTGAGTGAAACAAAATGCGTTACTATGATATTTTTATTAATAAACTAAGTAGTATAAATCACACATAATAATTGTTGGATACATAATACCTAAACCTATATATATTTTCTCCGTTTTTGGCTTCACAACATAACCATACAAAGATAATAGTTCACAGACGCTACC
Organism: Polymixis lichenea; assembly: GCA_949091785.1. Taxonomy (NCBI): domain Eukaryota; kingdom Metazoa; phylum Arthropoda; class Insecta; order Lepidoptera; family Noctuidae; genus Polymixis; species Polymixis lichenea. The sequence continues at coordinate 11,982,589 of OX420937.1, forward strand.
ACCGATTTTTAGACGGCGCCTGTGTCGCGTCCCAACCTAAGTCGTAAGATATTTTCCCCGAGTAGACAGAATAGATGCGCAAGAGCCGTGTAGTTATCAACACTTCTGACATAATATTTTACGTTTTAATATTACTGTGAGTGTAAAATTTGATCAGTTGTTGCAGTGTAGTTGTTTGTGATGTGATGTTTTTAAGGTAAGTCATAGTTTTGATAAATTAAAATATATCGACAAACAATGTTAATGGGTAGCTAAGTAATTATTTAAAAAAATATACAGGTAAAGTAAAGTAAATCTAAACACTAATTTACTTAATAATAAAACTCCATACAATGCCATCAACTAAATATATTTTATCCTTTCGTTTATAGTCAATAGGTAATAATTTTGGTGATTTACTAACAGTAAGTGTTTAGTTTTTGTGAATCTTATTGTTGTGTACCTACCCTATGTATTTACTTATTATTATTGTGTACTTATTTATTTCGTGAAATCAATAATTAATCAGTTTCTTATTAATTACTGTAAGATTTATATATTGGATTTTAGTGAATTATTCATTGTAATCAGGCAACCGTCGACGGTGTTCGTCTGTACCCGCGCTTCTTGTAACTCCCCCTTGTACGGCCTGCCACAGCGATCCACGTCCCTCGCTCACCGCATTCTTTTCCTCGTCCCGCGACACGCGCCCCTCTCCCCATCTCTATTCTATCTTATATATTTCTAATGTCCCAAAGTTATAAGTTTTGTGAAAGTAAATTTGATTCTTATGAACATTCTTTGCTTTCTTTCTTTCTTTCTTTCCTTAGGTGCTAAAATATTTTTTAATAGATTTATGTATATACTTGATAATGCATGCAAATGTTACTGCATACACTTATCTTTTTAGGGAATTTGTATTTAAATAAATATTAATGTAGTTATTTAGCCTACATGAATACCTATTACGAAACCATAGTTAAAATGAATATATTTTATTTCAGTTGAGCGTGCCTACACCATGGGAAAACGTAGTGCGTTAGATATTGTGGCTCAAAAACAAATATTTGAGAAACATAAACGCTTGATCACCACGACAAGATATAGTTCTATTATATACAATACCATAGCAAAAGATATAAACTATGTGATGTCACCAAAAGCACTATATCTCAGCTTTAGAAGAAACTTTTTAAACAACCAGAACTCACCTCGGGCAAAAGATGAGTGCTTCATTAAAAGAAATGAAGATAATACCAATAGTATTATAATTTCGTCAACATCATCATCAGGGTCTTCTCCAGTTATTCAACAAGCAAGCTTACTTCATCAAATTAGTTTTAAATTTCCAATTGATGTTCATGAAAAGAAAATTGAACCCTTAAGTTATACGTATAAACGACACGATAAAAATAAACCTAGTGCAAGATATCAGACGTACAGAGCTATTCCCAAATTTAAGTGGTCCGGTCTTTTAAGAAAAAAACTCTGGGAGTTTTATAAGTTACCTTGTACTGTAGCATTTAAAAGACATGTTATTCAAGGCGCTAACATTACATTCTACGGACGTTGCACTCAGTGTCAAGCAACAGTGAAAATTCAAAATAAAGATAAGACTGATCATATTATTGATTTTTTATGTGAAATTGATCAACTTCAACCAAATTTTAAGCATAATCCTTTAAAAAAAATACGACTCACTCCGTACTCAAGACGAACATTATCTAAGAAATTAAAATTTGATTCAGCAACAATAGTTAGAAAACAAATAGCGAGTCATGATATGATATTTCAAGATAAGGAACCACCTGTATTGCCATCAGTCGGAGCATTACGCCAAATACGTCATGAAACAAGGAAGCAGAAATGGTACCATACCAATCAAATATTATCTGTTGTCATTATGGCAAATACTTCAACATACTCTTCCGTAATTCAGGAAATTTTAATGAAACCAACTTTTCATATTTACTACTGGTTAGAAGAACAAATAAAATATTACAAACAATATGTTCAAGAGTATGGTCGACCAACCATATCATTAGATGCCACAGGCTCTATAATTAAACCAATTGTGTTACCTAATGGGACTAAATTTACTAAAAGATTATTCTTATATGTTATATTAATAACTGCTGATAGCTTTTTAAAATCTATTCCAATTTCACAAATGCTTAGTGATTCTCACACTAAAAATAGCATTGCGGATTGGTTGGGTAAATGGGCCAGTAATGGAATTATCCCTCCTGCAGAAATAATCACGGACGATTCCTCAGCTTTGATTGCTGCTACAATCCAATGCTTTACTTCATATAAATCTACAAAAGATTACTTAGAAGCTTCTTACAGTGCATTGGAGGGACATACAAATAGTTTGCCTGTAGTATATATGCGAATAGATACAAGTCACTTTGTCAAAACTATTCATAATCTTTCGTGCTTCAATAATACAACAGAAAATGTAAAATTTTTCTTTGTTCGTTGTATTCTTTACATTAAAACAGCAGAGTGTATCGTAGTCATAAGAGAGATAATTGAAAATATGTTAACTGTTATTTTAACTAAATTTTATTCAAAAATTTGCTTTGATGCCCACTGTAATTTGAAAAGAAGAATTCAAGGTATTACAATTGATAAAAAAGATTCTAACAACGCACACAATTACGTAGATGAAGAAAGATTCCTAAATGAGGAGAATGTTTTAGATGTAAGCAATTTTATGGTATGGTTTGATAATATTGTTGCTTGTAAAAATAAACAAGAAGAGGAATCTTGTGAACGCCCCAACAAATTATATTATCCGCCTCTAATATCTACTCTAAAACGTTTATTGGGAAAATTGCCCATGTGGTCAAACGTTATGGCTCCATTATACAATTCAAAAAACAAAAATCCATCGTCTAGTGCATCAGAGGATTATTTTAAAACAATAAAACATTTATTACTCAAAACTAAAGTAAGAAAATACAGGATTGACGAATTTCTAAACATACATATTAATCATTTAAATGGAGAGCTTAATATCGCTGCTAGTGAACTACAAAATAATGAGGCACCGCCCCTTCAAGAGCGAAAGATTAAAATCAAAAAGAATCGTCAAAAAAGAACACACCAAAAACGGTTATTTCCTCAAGATTCTATTTTCAGTGATATGCCAAGTTTTGTAGAAAATTGGAAAGGACAAGCTGAAGAGCCAGTTACCGTACCGATTTATAAAATGTTAAAATTTATAAAAAATGGAAATATTGTAACTGGTTCCACTTTAACAAATACATGTGGTTTTGATGCTGTTACATATTTAATAGCTTATGGTTATATTGCATTTAATAACTTTAAATTAGAAATAGATCAGACTGAAAATAATAATAATATGTTATGTAATTATATACAATTTATAGGTAACAAAAACATATCTGAAGCCGCAGTATACGAACTAAGAAATACCATATGTAAAAAGTACTACAAACTATCCTCGAAAAATACAATAGATATAAATTGTGAATGCAATGTCGCAAATTTGTTTGAACAAATGATTTTAGAATTATTTTATAGCGCTCTATTTACAAAAATATGTACCGAAGAAAAATGTGCATTTCAACTTCAAAGAACAGTACCATTTTTACCCATTAATATGAACGTAATTAAAACATTTGGAATATCAGCCCTAGAAGACTCAATTTGTATAGACGTTATTTCGAAGGATTGTGAACACGATTGCCCGGGCACTGTTTTGTCCAGCTATAATGTAAAGAATATTATATCTTTTGATTTAAATGGAACAGATCAAATAATATTGAACGATATACCTTTATCTATCAAAGTTAGAACTAATATTTATGTGATTGTAGGTGCTATTGAATATGTAGTATTGGGGGAAAATCTAGGACATTATAAATGCCATTTATTTAATCAAGATCTGTGGATGTGTTATGACGATTTACAGTCTAGTGTTAAAAAAAGTAATTTGGATTTAATATTTTTACATTCCTTGACGTACATTTTAGCTTGATTAAATAACATAATCAAGTGATTAGTACGTTTTTATCGATTCTAATAAGCAATATATTTAAATTTGAATTAGTCAAAATACTTATAGTACAAATGCCAGATATAGGCTAGCAATGATTATTATATTAGCATACGTTTAATTATACAAGTTAACATTGTGATTTTTAGCTGTGATTTTAATATTATGTTAAATTATATATACTACATAGCTATATTTCCATTAGCTGCCACTGAAAGAACTATGGTTCTCTCTTTATTTAAGAATTGTTGTAATAATTATATTAGCATAATTTTAATTGAAAGTTTTCAAAACTTTAAATTCAAAGTTGATGTAAAAATCATTATGAAAATCTGTGATTTTTTACCAAGGTATAATAAGTATTTAACCAAAAATTATCTTCTAATATTCTGAATGAATGAATGTTCGATGTTAAGGTAATATTGATATTACTATAATTTTTTGATAACTGTGTTATTATCAATGTGTAACCTTTTTTTACATTATTTATAATTAACAATTGTTATAGTACCTAATTAATATAAGTACAAATGTTGTCTAACTAATTTCAAAAATGATTATTAAAAAAATATGACAATTACCAATTTTGTTTCACTCAACAAACCAAATGTCCTGAAATTAGTTAATAAATGATAGTCACTCTTCGGAAAGTTTCTCAGATTTTGATAATCTAGTCAAACAGAAGGCTTAAAGGTATACGACTAAACCAAAACGAATGTAACTTTCATTTCATAGCTGTATCAGGTTTTACTGTACAAATTAGCATAAGATTTTAGGGAATATTACCGCTTTTAGGTGGCCGGGCTGAAATATAATTTCAAGTGATTATTCTTTCTAAATATGTATTATAATTTAAAATGAAAGCGTTACATGTATTCTATATCTCTATATCTCATTATGTACTGGTATTATTTTTTGGTAGGTGTTGCAGTTTTACTGTTTTATAGTAACGAAATAATTTCAGCCCGGCCACCTGCAACCGCTAATATTTCGTATGCTATTGCATTTTAGGATTCGATTTTGTGTTACATATGCATAAATTATAGGGTATATTTCATCTGTAGCACAATATTGCCAGTATTTTTTGTAGATTAGTGGGAAACAAGGTGGCCGGGCTGAAAACGTCAGGCTGGCCCGGCCACTAAGAAGTGCACGTAATTTCTTTTAAAAAGAGTTACATTGAAAATGAAGGTGTTACATATATTAGTATACCCGGGTACATTGGATTGATAACAATCTCATTATTAAATTCCATGGGGCCGGGCCAGCCTGACGTACATCGTCGACCTACCTTTCGTGAAACCAAACTGTCGACTATGTAAAATCCCATTTGAGTTAAAATGTGACAACATCTGGTCTAGCATGACTTTTTCATAAATTTTGCTCATTGCTGGAAGCACAGATATAGGTCTATAATTTGAGGGATCACTAGAAGAAGTAGAAGGCGACTAAGGGACTTATTAGAGAATGGGCAGCAGTGTTCTCTATGTATTTTACCACCATACTGCGATCGCCAACCCGCCTGCCAAGCGTAGCGATTATGGCAAACACCCCCCATTTTATTTGGGGGCAGGTCTATGTCCAGCAGTGGACGTCTATCGGCTAAAATGATGACTTTTGAATAATATTTATATTTTTCTAGGGTGGGGATGATTTGAAACAAGATGCTGTTATGCAACAAGTATTCAATATTGTGAATACTTTACTGAAGAATAATCCTGTGACCAATAAGAATAAACTACTCATTAGAACTTACAAGGTACTTATGTTGCGTAAATTCCTTATTTATAAATGTATTTTCAGTCTTATTGCATATTGTATTCTTACGCTTGCCATGCTTTTATTGGATAGATGCGCAATCCTGTTTAAGAGCCTCTCGCTTAGCTCGTTTTACCGTTCAGTATAATTGCATTAGAAAATGCAGTTTATGGTAAGCTAATACAGTTTATTTTTGAGGGGGATAACGTTCCGTAGTGCACTATCAGTAAATACCTATTTATTATATCTAATTATCGTTATAGGTAGTCCCAATGTCTCGGCTGTCGGGAGTTTTGGAATGGTGCGAGGGCACTATCCCTATGGGCTTGTATCTCGTTGGACAAGACAACACCGGTGCCCATGGCCGTTATCGGCCTCAGGTAATATACAGGCTATAGTAAAAATACCTATAGCAAAGCTTTAAATAACACATCCTGTACGTTAAACTCAGTTACTTCGTACAAAAATAAGTTGTATGTTTATGCAACGATACAGCGCAGCGGTCAGAGGGGCATTTAAAGCTCAGTTGTAACATTTAAAACATGTCTTCGTAAAGTAACGTCTAAAAAAGTTGGAGCAAGTATGGTCAGGATATGACGGAAAGAACAAGGGGTCTCGGCTTCACTGAGCTTCTTTTTACACCCCTTATAACTTGTCTTAAATTTTCCTAAGAATGGATTGCACGAATGTTTAAAATAGTCATGGAGCGATCAAGAGCAGTCAATTGAATTGAAGGAGCGATTAATTTCATGCCAATATTAGCAACAAATTAATTATCGACGCAAATCAAGAATATTATGTCGTTTACAGGATATTTCATGTACCGCCGCTCGTAAGAAAATGATTGAATGCAGCAATGATGGCCATGAGGCAAAGTTGAATGTCTTCAACAAAATACTGAAAGAATTCCAACCCGTTTTCCACTATTTCTTTACTGAACATTATCTTGATCCGGTTACTTGGTATGAGAGAAGACTGGCGTACACGAAGAGGTAATTATTTAAACATCCGATATTATTAGTTTTAGCTTGGTAAAGTGTTGTGGCAGTTCTTGCGTAATTGGACGCTTTTGACGTTTGTTTGATCTTTCTTTTAAATAAAAAATAGAAATCGTTATGTGGTAAGTAATTATTAAACTTGAGTGATTATTTGATTATTACAATACCATAAAGCTTGTGTTACGCGTGCCTACTTATTTTCAAAAATTCATTATCATATTTTGGTTGAACTATACGAGGGTGAATCAAAAAATTCATGGAATCAATATTAGAAAATGCAAAGATTTAAACAAAAATATTTTATTTTTCTACATAATCTCCCTCCAATGCAATGCATTTACAATAACGCGTTTCTAACTTCCTTATTCCTTGTCAAAAAAAAGTGATTTTCTTGACTCTCGAAAAACTCCTCTACGGCAGCCATAACCCCGTCATTATCGTGAAGTTTTGTTCCACGAATTTCCTCTTTTAATTTTGGGAATAAGTGAAAATCACTTGGGGCTAAGTCCGGAGAATATGGTAGGTGGTCAAGGAGATTCAATCAAAATCAAAATATTTTATTTCACATAAACCTGCAAGGGCACTTATGAAACGTCAGAAGCTAGATGTACGGTTCCGATTTGTCGCTTCCTATGGAGAAGAACCGGCAAGAAACTCCACAGTTACTATATTAAAAATAATTGGCTTTTACAATGTGTTCAAATTACAGTGATAGTAGCTATGGGAGGACAATGCAGGCCTGTCATTAAGTACCAGGTACTTATAGGAATGAAAATAAAGAATAGAAAATCGTCTATAAATCTAAAGATTTATACAACTGTAAGGCCTACAACGTTCTCTCATTCACAATATGTAAAAGAATCTACATAAGTAAAATCAGCCTACTTAAACCAAGTCACATGTTTTCCATGAGAATCACTAATAAATAGTCGATTTTAGAAGTGATGTATAATGTCAAAAATGACGAGAATATGTCGGAAATTGTATAATTAAAAATAATAAAATTAACATTATAATTTGGGAACAGTTAATATACTCTCACATAGAAAAGATATGCTGTTAATGAGGTAACAGGGAAGCCACATGTGCAGAAGGAATTAATAACCTATTTCCTTGACTTCAACGTAGTCTTTTATCTTATAATATGCTTTTTTAATAAGGACACGTTTGATGTGAGTTTTAAACTTTCCATCGTTAAGTTCTGTAACCGACTTCGGCAACTTGTTATAGAAGCGGATACTGTTTATTAGAAATGACTTGCTAGTTTTACTTAATCTAAATTTTGGAATCACAATTTCATCTTTACTACGCGTATTCAGATTATGAAGATCGCATCTTTTTTTGAAAAGACCTATGTTTTTGCGAACATACAAGATATTTTCTAGGATATAAAGATTTAGGTTAATGAATAAGTTAAGAGAGAAGATTTTGGTATTATTTCCAGCATCATGACTGTATAGTATTTAGAATTCAGCAGCTCGTCCACGAATTCCGTAGTGGTGTAATTTACAGATGAGTGTATTGTGGTCAACGCAGTCAAACGCCTTTGAGAGGTCACAGAAAATGCCAATTGCACCCTGGGACTTCTCCCAGGATTCCAAAATGTGACTGATGAGTTTTACTACCGCGTCAGTCGTCGACCTACCTTTCGTGAAACCAAACTGTCGACTGTAAAATCCCATTTGTGTTAAAATGTGACAATATCTGGTCTAGCATGATTTTTTCATAAATTTTGCTCAATGCTGGAAGCACAGATATAGATCTAATAATTAGAGGGATCACTCTAACTACCCGATTTGAAAATTGGTACTACTTTACTATGTTTCATTATGTCAGGAAACGTACCGTTGTCTAAACATTGATTAAATATGCCTGTTAGGACAGGAGCAATTGTGTTAATGATATCTTCAAGAACCTTAACGGAAATGCCCCATAAATCTTCAGTGTTTTTTATGTTAACAGTTTTAGATGCTGTTTTAATTGTGGCAATAGAAGTGGGTTTGAATTCAAAACTTGGAATGTCCTTACTCAAGTTTTCTTTAAGAAGTGATTCAGCTAATACAGATGATGAGGGGAGAGATTTCGTAACCTCTATTGGGATGTTGGTAAAGAAATTTTCTAAAGTCTCAGCAACTTTTAACTTATCTGAAATTATTTCATTATCAATTTTTAGAGCTAACTCATTCTGATCTCCCTGTTGTGTGTTTCCAGTTTCTTTGTTAATTACCTGCCACACAGCTTTTATTTTATATATAGAAATACTAATTTTGTTACTTATTAATTTAGATTTAGCTTTAATAATAATAATAATAATAATAATCGTTCGTTCGTTCTTTCGTTCGTCGTCGTTCGTAATTGAAGCCAGCACAGCGGATTGCGTTGAGTGCAACTTTCGATCGATGAGCAGGAGCGTTATCTTGAAGAAACAACCCGCCCAACGATAGTTTTCCACGACGTTTTTCATTCATTGCTTCATGCACTTTCGGGATTAAATTTGCATAATAGAACACTGAAACAATAACTTTGCCAGCGGTAGGAGCAACTCGAAATTTCTTAATGGATGGAGAGGATAATCGTTTCCAAGACAGGCTTTGTCTGTCTTTTGGGATCGCAATGGTGACGGCAAAAATTATCCGAATCACGCTGGAACATTTCGAGATTACTCTTAGTAATTTCCAAACGTCGCTTTTTGTTTTCGTCGGTTAACATTCGTGGCACCCATCTTGCCGACACTTTTGAACCCCACTGAATCAATTAAAATGCATTGAATGCTACCAAATGATTTCTTTAGGATCTCAGCTATATATTTTATAGGGCTTTAGGTTGTTTTATAGCTAATAGTTTTATAGAATTTCGTTTCACATAATTTATTCTCAAATTTTCGTTTCGTAGAATAATCAATACGCAGAATACTTATTTTGAAGATTTTTAAATCATTGATTTTTGTTTCACATAAAGTTTAATGTTACAATAATTCTATCATAGAATAACAAATCAAATATTCTTTATCCTTATATTGTTTATTTAGTATAAAACTTATTACCAAGAATAACATTTTATCAAGTGACAGTTTCTAAAGGTTTCAACTCAAGCGAGCATGCAGCGTGCAAGCAAGCATGCAGCAAGCAAGCAGCATGCAAGCGAGCATGCAACATGCTGCAGGCATGGTTTCTGTCACGGCTCCGGCGCTGCGGGGCTCCGGCGGCCCCACGCGAGCTTATCGTCGCAAATGTCGGTTTTGCAGAGTTTCTTTTCTGTCACTAACATAATAAAATACCATGAAAAAATACACCGAACAAAAAACATTCCTTAAAAAATAATACCACTGTTTGATAAGTTTGTTAAATAAAAAAATGTGATTCAAAATTCATTCAATTGTGTTTCTGTGAAATATGATTCATTCAAATAAATAGTCTTTGAAACAATAATATTCGAAATAAAAATACAAGGACCAAATATTATATGAAACATTTTTTTTTGGGAAACGAAATTCTATGAAATTTTTGTCTGCGTAACAAGGTTGTTATTCTTCTGTCTTCCAAAACCAGATTCTCAACCTTTTTGACATTTTCTTCCGTAACGGAGGTTGAAGGCCGCCCAAAACGCGGGTCATCTTTAAAGCTTGATGTACTTCATTTAAATTCAGCCATCCAGTACGCAACCGTAGAATAAGGTACACCCCTAATGTCTGCTGAATGTCGGAAAAATTACCTTCGTAGACATTTTTTTCAAACAGATATTTTATCACCGCACGTAGCTCACTTTTATCCATAATTTTGGATTTTTAGCAACTCGTTGTACAAAACAATTTATTACATACGAACTACGGACTTTGGATATGTATTTAAATTTTTTGTCACCGCCTTCCGAAATTAAAGTTATTTTTCACTTTGTAGTGTTTTTTCGGAAGTCGGTTGTTTTTTTTGGAAAAAGTTTTTATTTTTCACTTTTTAGTTATAGTACCTACCCCACTAATTCGAAATTTCATATTTATGCGATAGCAGGCAATCGCGATTTTTTTACTGTTTATTTTTTGAAGAGTTCCGTTGTCTGTCTCCGAAACGCATCATCAGATATATATGAAATTGAAATGGGACCACACGGAAAGCACGAGCTTTCAAATAAAAAAAGAATCATCAAAATCAGTTCAGTTCACCCAGTCGAAAGTTATGGAGGTAACAAACATAAAAAAAAAACATACAGTCGAATTGATAACCTCCTCCTTTTTTTGAAGTCGGTTAAGAAAGACGCGGAGATGCCGCAAGGCAATTAGGCCGAGCGCCTTCAGTACGTCACAGTGGGCGGAGCCGAAAACCTTAGTTTTGAATGAATCGTCATCGCGATAGGGTCTGTTGTATTTTGAGAGTTTTTAATTGTATAATTGTATTAATAATGAAGTACGCTGTTTTTGGATGCAAAAATTGTTCAAGATTAAAACTGAAACATATTGATAGCATACGTATCACGTGTGAGTCCCTAAAATTCATATTTTCACTTTAATGTCACATTTTCGTTTGATCGCCAGATTGTAGCTAGTGACATTGTCGTCGAAGGTATGCATTCTAACCACTTCTCAGCTATTTGGTGTTTTTATCTTTATCAAGTGTGCGTTACCCAGGCCAGATGTTGTCGAAAATGGTCATTTGAATCTTATAGATAATTAGTTTTGCGGCTTCTGTAATTGTTGCGCACATTTTTAAATTTGTTGCGCTTATAGTTTTTTAATTATTTCACAAAAACATTTCCTGCTGGCGTAACGTTACCCCAGCCAGACCTTTTTCTTTCTAATGGGAATATTTAAATAATTACTAGCTATAAAATTAGTTGTCTAGATGAAGTAAATGTTGTGCCTTATTTTGTATTTGTTCTTTCATCGGTTGCGAAGTTATTCGAGATTTTGCTGGGGTAACGTTTTTGGTTTTGCTAGATCTTTGAAACGGTTAAGCGGATTCTTATCATATTTTGTACATGGCTTCTTGGGAATTAGTTTAAATTTGTTCTGCAATAAAAAAACCAAAATAATACATAGCTTAAAGGTTATTTCATTAAATTGAAAAACACTTCAATTGGTCCCAGCACTCTCAATAAGAGCTCTAAAGACTTACTTTAAACGTTATTTTAAAGCTTGTAACTGCCTTCAAATGTACGTGAAGTTTCATTAGTATCCTGTAAGTATTTAACAAGTTATGATGATATTGAGTTCTTCACGAGCACGGTCTTGATGCGCGCGGTGTTATTTGGCCACTGGATTGGATATATGAACTGAATGTTATGTCAATTATTAGTTTTTTAGTTCAGTTGTATATCAGTAAAATTTCAGCTCAGTACATTGGATAATTAATGAGATAATACGATTAAAGTCATCAGGAAGTGAATGACCGTGGTAACCCGACCAAGTTTAGGTGGTTACGAAAAAGCGAAAACGCAGAACATTATACTATCTTTTGAAATGTTTAGTATAATACACCTTACAATTTCGGTACAGACGCGTACACTGTTAAATACATTAATAATATAATAATATCTGTACTATGAAAACATTATTATTATCTTCCAGTTGCACAAACTTATCAAAAATCACTGATATAACATGTCGTTCGGTGGGACGCGGAAGGGGTGGGGTGAAGGGGCGCATTGTTTGCATATCGCACTAAACATGCTCCGTAATCACATAATTCATCTTGTAGAGTGCGCAAGCGTTTCGGCAGTTCCGTTTCCTGTTTTTGCAAATATTTATAGAGTGCGTGAGAGCTAATATAAAATAATAAGTGTGGCGAATTGCTGCTAATGTGGAGTGCTTCTATTGATGATCATAGTTATGGTGCAGGCTGCTTGATGAATTCACGAACAAGATAAGCTTGTATAATGTAACTACAGAAATAGTAGCAAAATTATTGTTAATATGTACCTACATGTTGTTAGGTACTTATCTAAAACTATATTTTTTTAAGGCTTAAATATTTAAATTTAGGAACTTATTATTTTCTTTTCTTTCGTACTTAATTATTACCTAGACTGGAATTCTCAACAATGAAAACGACATATTTATCCTTCGCTACATAGTACCTATAAAACAAAGTCGCTTCCCGTTTGTCTGTCCCTGTTTGCTTAGATCTTTAAAACTACGCAACGGATTGTGAAGCAGTTTTTAAAAATAGATAGATTGATTCAAGTGGAAGGTTTTTGTGTATAGGTATATTGTCAAAATATGACTTGAAACTTGATTAATGAAATTCATGACTTAGCGACCGATTTTTATCGTTATCAATGTCGGGAGTCGGGACTACCGCAACAGGTAGGTATTTATTTATTTCCACAAACTCCTTGGACACGTAGACTTTAAGAAATCCATAATTACCTTGTTGCGACACTCGCGTTGATATAAACTCGCAAATAGATGACGATTCGAGTTTCAAATATGTAGGTAGCAAAACTACAATTGAAACCCCATTAAGGATTTAGACAAAAAAAATGTACTCTTTGTTTTTATTGTAGGCATAAACAGAATGGCAACATAGCAATAGCCGTGGGCCGCGATGATGGACGCGGTGATGGCGACATAATACCTACGTATGAGTGTGGTGGCGACTATGGCTGCGTGGTGAAGTTATAAAAAATATCGTTTGACGTTCTCCTCTACGTCTGTATATCTATACAAGTTTAATAATACTTTAAAAGTTCAATTGAAATGATTATATTACCTGTCAATAAATTTTTTTTAATAATCACGTAGTTTTTTTTAAACTTGTGTACATGTCTGTACTAAATTTGTAACACTATCCTACATATTTTAGAAGGTACCATAATGTTTTGCGTTTTCGCTTTTTCGTAACCACCTAAACTTGGTCGGGTTACCACGGTCATTCACTTCCTAATGACTTTAATCGTATTATCTCATTAATTATCCAATGTACTGAGCTGAAATTTTACTGATATACAACTGAACTAAAAAACTAATAATTGACATAACATTCAGTTCATATATCCAATCCAGTGGCCAAATAACACCGCGCGCATCAAGACCGTGCTCGTGAAGAACTCAATATCATCATAACTTGTTAAATACTTACAGGATACTAATGAAACTTCACGTACATTTGAAGGCAGTTACAAGCTTTAAAATAACGTTTAAAGTAAGTCTTTAGAGCTCTTATTGAGAGTGCTGGGACCAATTGAAGTGTTTTTCAATTTAATGAAATAACCTTTAAGCTATGTATTATTTTGTTTTTTTTTATTGCAGAACAAATTTAAACTAATTCCCAAGAAGCCATGTACAAAATATGATAAGAATCCGCTTAACCGTTTCAAAGATCTAGCAAAACCAAAAACGTTACCCCAGCAAAATCTCGAATAACTTCGCAACCGATGAAAGAACAAATACAAAATAAGGCACAACATTTACTTCATCTAGACAACTAATTTTATAGCTAGTAATTATTTAAATATTCCCATTAGAAAGAAAAAGGTCTGGCTGGGGTAACGTTACGCCAGCAGGAAATGTTTTTGTGAAATAATTAAAAAACTATAAGCGCAACAAATTTAAAAATGTGCGCAACAATTACAGAAGCCGCAAAACTAATTATCTATAAGATTCAAATGACCATTTTCGACAACATCTGGCCTGGGTAACGCACACCTTTATCAATGCATATTATGCCCAATTTTCCAATCAAAAATCTTGCATAGGTTTATTTACCTTGCTATAAGTTATTTAATACATAAATTACTGTGTGCTTAATGCCAGCAAACAAGACCCTATATTATCGAATTTATTATCTTCATGTTTTTAATCTTTACTTATTTTTTGTTATCATTTTAAATTCCCTGTTAAAACAGATATTAGAAATGCATGGATACGTCTTATAAATAAACCTAAATTTTTGATTGAACTACCTACCTACCCTACCTTAAATAGGTACCCGGTACCCCACATAATACTTAAAAAAAAAAACAATTTCAAACGTAAAACATTTCCATTTCATTTGGGTATTATACAATGTTTTCCCGCCTTACTAACGTACAAAGAATGTTCTGGAACAAAACGTCATACTTTGTAACGCCATAGTGGCCAGTGGCCGAACTAAAATGACAAACAGCTCAGTTCAGTTTTATTGTCATAATTCCCTTCACCGCTAGATGGACAATGGCAATGGGCATTTTGCCCATTGGTACTTCGTACCCCTTCTCCCTTTCACCTGCATTCAGGCGACGCTACTTTCTAAAGAGATTTTGTTTTGCGGCATCTCCGCTTTTTTCTTTTCTCAGAGAACGAACTGACAAAAACAAGTGACAGTTTGCATAAATATTGTGTGATTAACACTCTTTAATTTGAATATCGAACTTATCCCAAAAAGGTTTTTTTTATATAATATGCACTTCTAAGAACTTTTTGATTCACCCTTGTACATTAATATTCAGGGTGAAAATTGTTTTTTTTTTTGTAAATTGTTCATTTTAAACTGTGTTCATCGCAGTACTATTTACTGTGGTGAACTCATCACCACTCTTAGAATTATCTTTATTTTTATTGATGATCATCTAGCGATCTACCCAAGCTTCGCACGGGTGCGATCTACTCATGTGAAAACTTCAAGTTTTCTGTGCTATACTTATCTAAATTAAATATTAAAATATTATAAACCTTCCAAAAAAACCGTACCAAGATAGTAGAAAAGCTTCAAAAAACTAAGTTGTCACATAGACACACGAATAGCGACTTTTTAATACTATTTATAGATTATAGAAAATTAAATTATAAGGGTTGCTGAAAACGTTGCGAATCCCAGCAAAGCGTGGTTTTCTGTACCCAACGAATATCAACATTGCGTCTCTAAAAAAGTCGGAAAGCCGCTGTTAAGTTGATGTTCCCTCGGACTAATGTAACTTTATTACAACTGTCGCAAGGTTGCTTGTTTTCCAGTGAAAACTACGCTGCGGTGCGCTTCGCCAGATCTCCGTCAGCCGTAATGTCTGAATGAAGTAACCATGAGAAAAGAAGCAAAGTATTTTATAATTAAGCATGTGTTTTACATTAATCCTGTATTTATCTTCCTATTCAGTGTTGCTACCTCGTCAATGGTGGGCTACATACTGGGACTGGGCGATAGACACGTATACAACATTTTAATTGACAAGAGGACGGCTGAAGTAGTTCACATAGATTTAGGTAAAAAAGCACATATTTAAAAATAAATTGCATAATCATCTTACTTGTTCACGAAATCTTATATTGTCCTGCAGGTATTGCTTTTGAGCAAGGCAAGACATTGCCTACTCCGGAAACAGTGCCTTTCCGTTTGACGCGAGACATTATTGCTGGCTTTGGGTCCAGTGGCACCGAAGGAATATTTAGAGGGTAATATTTAACACTCCATAAAAGCCGACCAAGTTAATTTAGACAACAGTCAGAAGTGGCGTTATCTGCAAATAGTTGCTATTTATACATTTTATACTTCAAGGAGCGAGACAGCCCCAACACAAGTAATTATCAATTAATTACTGGGGATGTCTCATTTATAATCCATTTAACTGCTTTGGGACAATTAAGCTTTATTTTTTTTAATTTTTTTTTTTTTCATATTCCTTACGAATACGCACGATGACCTCTAATTGCGCGGGAAATCCATTCAAAGGTTGTCTTTAAAAGATCGCTTTTAGCGATAAGAACGCCCATTGTGTCACCCTATGTACAATTTCTACATTTATATCTGTAATTTATATGGTGTACATAGTAACGAGTATTCTATCTATTTACGGAAAGCCTTACAATGCAAGGTCCAGGTCAGCTTGTACTAAAAGTAGTATACCTATAGCTTGATGTTTCGTTGTGTACACAGGCTTACCTAAAAGTGATCATAAAATTGCAGGTGCTGCGAAAAGACAATGCAGCTTCTTCGTGACAACCAAGAGACATTGCTGACGATATTAGAAGTTTTACTGTGTGATCCTCTATACTCATGGTCAGTGAAAACTGCGCAACAGAATGCTGCTACTTCAAGCAGAAATACCAGTGCAGTCTGTAAGTATAATTCTCTAGAACGCAATTCGGTCATGACGGCTAATATCAGCGGAGGCTAGCCCCATTTACGCGGGAGATATTATAGTGCATAAGTGTGTACGCGATACACGTGCACTCTCATAATCTGATGGGACAGCAATCTGACACGTCCGGAGAGAGATCAGGCGCAGGACCAAGGGCGACACGTGCTTTCCGAAGTACGGTATCACACCGCCGACTTCCAAACTCCGGGTTTAGCCGGCTTTTTTTGTTCTTTGTGCGTTATTTGCCGCTAGAATCCTGAATATTATTTATTTCTGTAATTCTCTTTTGTGCGGTATGATAAGATGTCCTTTGTTTCTCCAGGTGATACCGGTACTCCCAGTGGTCTTGCCAAGCGTGCGCTGCTGGTGGTGACTAGCAAGCTAAGCGGCACAGAAGATGGTGTGGCTGGTGGCGTTGCAGTGGCCGGCCAAGTCGCGCGACTGTTGCGCATCGCTACCGACCCATTATATTTGTGCCGCCTTTTCAACGGCTGGCAACCCTATTTGTAATTTATGTTCGATTACGTTTACACTTATTTTAACTGTGATTCAATTTTAATATGAACATTTTTTTTAAACTGATTCGATTATAATTTGCATCTTACTTATCATAATATTAAGGAATGAATACCAAATAAATGATTTTATAATTTTTGTTTTCAAGTTTTATTTTAGTTCTCTGATGTGTGCTAGGCAGTGGCGAAGCTATCGGGACGTCTATGCGGTGCCGTGGAATGGGGACCCTTTATGCTCAAAGCTCGGTGACACCTAACATAGTTGTGTTAGCTAGAAAACGCCTTATGCCGTCGAAGTACCCGATTGTCAAACTCGGTAGGAGCACACCTCAAATAGTTGTGTCAGCTAGAAAACGCGTTATGCCTTCGATGTACTAGGTTTTCATAACCCTGTAGGAGCACATCTAACATAGTTGTGTCAGCTAGAAATTGCTTTATGTCTTCGAAGTACCAGGTTGTCATAACTCTGTTTTGGAGGCGCAATGATTCTATTGTCTGGCGATTTCCACCAAACACAACTTACTTACGAGTCTTTCCAAGAACGACGAAGACACTAATCTACATTGTCCTCACTTGATCTGACCAAGATTATGTCTGGACTTTAAAAGAGAGTTCGTTTCGCCATTTCTTCACAGGAAATAAATATCGACTCAATCCAGCTTATTTTTTTTAATAATATAAAATATGAATGGCATATTAAATATTTACGCTTATTTTTTTAATGGCGACAACTTTAAGTTTCTACAAACTTGTACTAGATGGCCGCACAAGATGATGCAAAAATCAACGGCGCTGAAGATCACGTTACTTTTTATTCATTTTGGAAATCTGAAAGTAGAAACCTGACCGCGGGGCTGTTTTCGATGTTCTTCTCTCTTCATGCCGCACCTACACAACTGTCAACTTTTCGCCCCGCTTATGCATGCTAAAAAAATCTGGATTACATTCCGGTACCTACGCAGATACATCCAACCCGCAGCAGTAGCAGCTAACACGATCAATTAGACATCATAACATGACATCACGCTTTGTTGGGACAAAGGGTTGGGCAGAGGTGTACCTGTCACCATAAGATTGTGAACACCGTTAGTTTATAATCTATCTCGCGAGATTATAAACTGTCGATAAATTGTGAACTGCAAAAACCATTTACAATTTAACGCACTATTTTTCGATAGTTTATAATCTATCCGTCAAATTGTGAACTGGTATCAAGACGGATAGTACCTTGCGCTATTACTAAATAGTCAAGTAACTGCCACTAACTTGGAAGTAGCGCTCGCCGGGCTCTGCCGCGGCTCCGCTCGCTCGGCTCGCGCGCGGTTGGTCGTAATTCTAACCTAACCTATTCGGTCGGTAGAGATGTGCTAGGAATTACTTATCTGTTAATAAATACCTAGTAACTGCAGCTTAACAGATAACCTAGGAACTGAATTCACAGTTCTCTATTACCATTTCACCGTTTACCATGCCATGACCTACCTACGTTCGGTCATCGTTCATTTATCACTTATTTTGTCGATGACTGGGAATTCCTTGGTATTTACTTGGGAAGGTCGCGTCAGTAGTGACGTTTGAATGTATGCGACAAAGAATTAGCAATTTAAGCGTCTTTGAAATAAGAACTTTATTCCGATGGCACGCGTGTGTTTTTTTAAATTTATTAATTAATGATATATTTCAGACTGATAAGTAATTAGTTACCTAACTTTTAATGCAGTAGGTAGGAAAAGAAGTAAATGAAAAAAAAAAACATGGAAGGATTCTTACTTTATTCTTTACTAGTTTCCGCCCGCGGCTTCGGCGTGGAAGTCGGAAATTATCCCGCGGGAATGTACTACCGGGACAAAAAGTACCCTATATGTTAATCTAGGTTATAATATATCCGTGTGCCAAATTTCATCCAAATCCGTTCAGCCGTTTTTGCGTGAAAGAGTAACAAACATCCATCCATCCATACTTACAAACTTTCGCGTTTATAATATTCGTAGGATTATTACTATCGAAAACAATACACACACGCGTGCCATCGGAATAAAGTTCTTATTTCAAAGACGCTTAAATTGCTAATTCTTTGTCGCATACATTCAAACGTCACTACTGACGCGACCTTCCCAAGTAAATACCAGGGAATTCCCAGTCATCGACAAAATATAAATGAACGATGACCGAACGTAGGTACGTCATGGCATGGTAAACGGTGAAATGGTAATAGAGAACTGTAAATTCAGTTCCTAGATTATCTGTTAAGCTGCAGTTACTAGGTATTTGTTATCAGATAATTTCTTAACAGGAAATAAATGTCGAATCAATCCAGCTTATTTTTTTTTAATAATAAAAAATATGAATGGCATATTAAATATTTACGCTTTTTTTTTTTAATGGCGACAACTTTAAGTTTCTACAAACTTGTACTAGATGGCCGCACAAGATGATGCAAAAATCAACGGCGCTGATCACGTTACTTTTTATTCATTTTGGAAATTTGAAAGTAGAAACCTGACCGCGGGGCTGTTTTCGATGTTCTTCTCTCTTCATGCCGCACCTACACAACTGTCAACTTTTCGCCCCGCTTATGCATGCAAATGTATACTTTCCATTTCGAAAAAACACGACTTAAAACACTTTAAATACAGTGAAAAATTCTGCCACTTAAATACCTACGGTTAAAAACGTTGACTGAAGTAGTTAAAAAAACACGGGAGTAGACAAACATAGAAGAAAGAAAGACCACATCCCTAATTAGAATTGAATTTAACGCGCTCTGAGCGCCAAGGACTTGAAATGAAGTCAAAGACTGACGTCATGAAACAAATAGTGATGTACCTCATTTCCTACAGCCCTAATTGAGTTCTGTATTTGTTTCTTTGATACTTATAATTTATACTGGTTTTTCTTACTAGGGATACTGTGAAATAAAATAATTAATCAATTCGTTTTTATTTATATTCGTGAAATAATAAATAAAACTTAACGCGTATAAATCTCATTCATCGATATGACGATACCCTCATCACTACTGTTTGCTATATATTTCGTTCTACATTTATAGCTTGGCGCCTAGTGAGGCATCGCGTTCTGTGTACGTTGGCGGTGAAAAGGTTAATGTCAAATTGCCTTCACTGCCTCGATGTTTAGTGGTTGCAAGCGCTACGGGGGTCCTGGGTTGGATTCCCAGGTCGGGCAAAGTGTTATTGGGTTTTTGTATCTCGAATTTCTCAAAGCAGTCCGGAGTCTGGTTTTATGCCCGGTCATGGCAATACGTTCGCCCCCTATTACATGGGACATAAACATAACTGGCGCAATGTGGATGTGCTTTATGTATGTCACCGTAAGATTGTGAACACCGTTAGTTTATAATATATCTCGCGAGATTGTAAACTGTCGATAAATTGTGAACTACACCTTATGGCTTACCGACCGATAGAGATGGGATTTAACAAGATAATTCTGTTAACAGGTATAACTTGTTCCTAGGCTCTGAGATTACCTGTTACTTTTAACAGGTAATCAAAAAAAAAAAGTGAGTAGTGTATTTATTTAGATTTAAGGGCTTTATTTAGATTTAGAAATAAGGGCTTCTTTTGTGTGGAAAAATATAAAACAGGGTATTAGACAGTGCTATATTAATTAATAAAATGAAACAAAGCTTTTAACCACAGTAAATTTATTTTTATGAGATAGTTAAAATGAAGAGCTTCTAATGAAGTCGTGGCGCTGGTGGCACGAAAATCCGGAACTTCTATTGAAGTCCGTGGCGTTGAAAAGGTTAAATACATAAATTTATTTATTGGTACCTAACCAAACACTATCAAGTTTAACGTCCAATTTGCATGAGGCTCGCAGTTCGCCCTTGTAAGCCTTAGCCACACAAAAACAATTTTAACGGTCCAATAATCCAAAATGTCACGCCAAATTGTTTTGAACTTATTATCACGAAGTATGTAGTCACCAAAAGAGATAAGTAACCACTGTCGACTGTACCGACTTTCCAGTATACTATTGTAGTCTTTGGTACCGACCGATGAACTATTGAACCGAAGGATATTTTCGAATGAAATTTAATTTTATAAATTAACTGTTGGTTTTCTATAAATTAAATTAAATTCTAAAACATCCATTCGTTCTTACTAAACTTCAACTATATCTGACGACCCTGATTATTTATGTCTTTTGGTACAGACGCCAGCACATCAAGCTACCCCAAACTGTCAAATTTTCCCAATTGAACATGAACCTTAGGCATATGCCATAAAGTTGAAAATCTATCAAAGAAATTTGACAGATTGGGGTAGCTTGATGTGCTGGCGTCTGTACATAAACGGTGTTCAAGTATGATAGATCGTTTGAATTGTTTTGATCACGTCAAAATTTGATTATTTTTTTGTGTCTTCAGGTATGCCATTAGATGCTCCTAAGACGACCCACTGCCCATCGATCGTGCTAAAAAATATTTTATACCCTTTCTTTTGTTCGGTGTTTAATTTTCTACAATGGCAGCATCGGCTTCTGTGCTTGTCATTTTTACTAATCCAGTTTCCATGGTAACCACAGAGTACTTTTTATATGGTAACGAAGTGTGTCAACAAAGTGTTACCTTTAATTTTTGTTTCCTTTGGTTTTAAATGTAAATGATACGTCTGTTGCTTTAATCAATGTTATCTCATGGCCGAATTGCACATATTAGGGCAACTGCAGTGTGCTTCAAACTTTCAAGATAAATCATCCTTATTTTGTCGATATTCATTTCAAGCCGGTATGTTGTTGTGTTACGTAATTTATTATTTCCATTATTACCTTAAATACACATATAAATTACATTTTTAAATATTAGAATATAAAATGTATAAAAACATTTAAAAATATAAAAAATAGTAGCCCACCGGTATCGGGAGACAGGGTCGAAGCTACCGGCGGTCAGGGCTCCAGAGAAAGGAACCTCCTAACAATGCGAGCCGTGTCCAGGAGTACCGCTTTTTGGATCAAGCCCTTGACCCAGCTGCCCAACGAGAGCCTCCTCAAGTGATGGTCGAGGCTCTTGGCTATCAAACCATTGGCTGTAACGACTATCGGTACAATGATCGCAGAGTCCACATCCCACATGTCGACAACCTCGCGAGCCAAGTCAAGATTCTTGATTTGTTTATCTTTCTCGGCTTTCACGAGGTTCTCGTCATGCGGGACCGTTATATCAACGATCATTGCACGCGTAATTTTATTAACTTTTACGTTTGTCTCCAATTCGCGTAAGTTAATAAAATAAACCAACTGTAATAATTCATGTACTTTTCATTTCTATTTTCAGGCCCAAACTGGACAGTTGTCTCAGGTTGCCCTGAGGGGCAGACAGTCTCAGGTAAAATAGATTACGAAAGGACTGTTGTCTGGGCACACCCTCTTGATATTCACTATGTAACAAAAGGTGTCCAAGGTACGTATTTTATTTTTACAAACATTCTAATATTTTTTAACCATGTACATAATGTATAAAAAAATATTCAAAAATGCAGGTTGGCCGAAATTATTAGTACAAGTGAGCTGCCTTGATTCTATAGGGCGCTCTTGGATAGTAGGATATGGTTGCTGTACCGTGCCTGCAGTACCAGGACCTCACATCATCCATGTGAACTGCTGGGTACCAACTACAACTTCAATAACTGATAGAATCCGACAATATTTCCTAGGTGGATCTCATCAACTTATTCAAAGTGATATAGTTAATTTAGGATTAAACCGGTAATTTTTTTCTCATAAATACTTTTGCATCAAATATGAAACAGATTGTTACCATTCAAATGCAAATAAATTTTATTTACAGATTTAAGTTAAGGACCCAATCAAAAGGGACGATTCAGCTGCAAGTGAATTTATTGCTTAGGAATTTTAATCAGTTTGGTGTAGAGTATAAGTGAAAACATGAAAGTCATTACTTATTTAGCTTTTACCTTTCTGTCAATACTCATTCAATTTTGTGTTATGGATTACATTCAAGAGAAAATTCAGACTGATGATACGATGAATCTCGATGTTACTACAAAGAAAGAAATCCTAAGTGATTTGCTGAAGAATATAAGTAGTAAGCCTCATGCTCTTTACTACCGGACATATGTTATGAGTCGATCACTGAAAGGCTCGTCTCCATCAAAGATTTATAGTAACTCTTCCATGTCAGAAGTTACTTTAGGAACAACAGATGGAGCCACCACTATATTTGATGTTCTGTATGATGAAAATACTTCTGAAACTGAAGTAGCTCCCACAACCACCGAAATTTATTTCACAAGCACTGAATTTGATAATGTCACAGAAATAAATATCTTTGAAATGATAAACAAATCATCTAGTGTTCCTAGTACTACACCAAAAATTAATTTTAATATGCATTGTGGTTGCAACTTATTGGTAAGCACCTAGAATATTATTTAGAATACCTTTACAATGTTGGTCAAGAGATTTCTTTACCAGTGTTATTTTCTCTTCCAGCACAAAGTATGTGACATAAATTGCTGTTGTGATCAAGATTGTTCTGATTATGAATACAAAATATTCCAATGCCAAGAAACTAGAAAGGCTGAGAACAAAGCAATTGATGGGTGTATTAGCCACTTACTTGATGAGCAAAGATATGGGGGTAGTTTGCTTGATAATCTTTTTTGTGTTGTTCAAACAAATTTACCCTCCCACCGCAGTATTAAAAAGGTATGAGTATAAAATCATGAATATTCCAAAACCATGTATATTAATATTCACTTCACCTAAATAAAGTGTTTTTATTTATTTTTCAGCATGATCAGTCACCAGTAGGTACTTATTTCAAGTGGCAAAGTGTTAATCAGAAGCAAAACTCATATGAATTTAAAAAGACCTTGTATAAACAAGCTGATCCTGTATGGCTATTAAAAAATGGAATAATTTATTATTTAGGTTAGTATTTTATGCTTCTTGGTCTGACCAAGAAAACTGTCTTGCATCTGTCATCAATCTGTAATTTTTTTGTTTTTCTAAATTATTGTAATGCCTTTTCAACAAAGATTGTGCAGAAAAATTTATGCCTCAACTGTATCAATGAATGTTGATTAAACTGTTTTATTTTATTTCAGATTTTCCAGCTCCCTTAGTTAACAATTACTGTACCGGTCGAGTACCAATAGCATTTCTTAAAGAAGAGAAAATTACATGTAATGTGAAATTCAAGGAACTGGAAATGTTTAATATTTTAAAAACTTCTGAAGAAGCTATGGTTATAAGCGCTACGAATAATACATTTAACAGTACTGCTTTGGTACCTATTTATTGTTACTTTATTGCATTGATTACTTTTAAAACTCACCCTTCATGATTTCTAAATATAATGTAATTTTTTACAGAATTGCTCTAATCTTCACTGTATCAATTGGACTATTGTAGCATGTGAAAATGGGTTTTGTTTAAATTACAACAAGACTTATAATGAAGCATCATGCACAGATGCTGTTTGTACTAACATAGCATTGAAAATTGATTATGGCTTCTATTTTTACGATATGAAAATTATAAACGCGACTATAAAATTACACCTACAAAATATATCACTTGCATTGCCCTTTATGATGCAAGAAGTCAGTGTACATTTTTATCTGGCTAATAAATCTATAGACCATGTTATAGAATTAAGTGGAAATCCGGGATATGTAAACGGCCTGCCGGTTATAGTATCTTATGCTAAGAGCAATCACACAGACGCCTTTTTCAATAACACTTCAGAAATAGGGAGACGCATGTTATTTCCCGAAAACAGAAATGGACTGTGTGTTTCATCGAACACATCAAATAATATTGTAAAATTTGGAATGAACAAAAGAACTAAATGCCGTTACGTTTACCCACACACAACATTATCGAAGAAAAACATGTGCAACAATTTACAAAATAATATTAACGTACTATTAAGGCTAAACAACAATATATCCATTTCTCCATTTGGGAATCCACATGATATTGCCGATGATAATTGGATAAACTTGCATGTGGACATAAATAAACAAGAACCAATTTATGGAGAATATAATGAAAACACTTTGAAACTTTACTGTTATAATTTAATAAACAGACTTTCTGTTACTTTCATGTTCGCTAATGTCGACGAAAAGTCATATACAGGGCAGAACAAAATTCTGTCAGCTAAGTATGAAGTAACTACTAAAAACTTTAGTTTTAACATTGAAGATATTTCAGTCGTCATCACTATTGATGTTAATTTCGTAGATTTGTCAAAGCCAAGTACAATTGAATATGCTGGAAGTCCACATCTAAATATTCATTTACCCAAAGATTTCTTCTTCCCCTTCCCCCAGAATGGCTGTCTCAGCATGTCTAACATGTATATTGTAACAATATATTGCTTTGTCATATTATTTCTTTGCAAATAAAATAACTCTTGAATAATAACTAATAATTTTTATTTTGAAATAATTTAAATACTTTTGTTACTTCTATCACTTCTAACTTGGCATCCCCTTCAAGGACTTAACGATCTTGAGTTTGTGGTGGCCTGAAAATAAAACCCATTTAAGGTTCAATTAGACCACGTCAACCCAATGAGCTCGTAAGATTTAGCGAAATTCAAGAGGCAAAAGAGAATTTAATAAAACATTGTGTTATAAAGGAAGTTTTTAATATAGCCGCATCAACGAAACGAGGTAAACTATCATAGTACATGACGTTAAGGTACTAGAGCTATATTGGTATTTACAATATTTTTACATAATTAATCTTCAAAGAATCTTTTAGTCTAATAAAATATATTGAAAAGCAAAGAAGACAGTAAGTATAAACTGAAGCTGCTTTTACACAAATCGATCGGAGCAAGGCTGAGATGTCGCTACAAACCTATGCGACGTAAGTGTAGACTTTGCGGTCGTCAGGCGTGCGAGCGAGATACTCTCGTTCAATAAGCCCTTCGATGCGTTTCTTGATAACCACTGGCGACGGTAGGAAACGTGCGCGCAGCTGCTCCGTCACTTCGGCGACCAAAAGCGTATGCTGCGGAGAAATACGTTACATTCAAAATTGCATATTCTCTTAGATTGAGATATCAAATATTATCTATCTATAGATTAAAAACATGAAGCAAAAGCGTTATGAAATTTGGCGCAGTTTATATGGCGAAAGAGCAGTAAGTTAATACTTTTTAATTATAGTCGAATTTCGACCTTTAATAAGTATAGATAGTTATCGATATTTGTGAAATCATGTTGATGTCATGAGTGAGTAATTCTGAATGATACAGCAATATTTTGACATACCGCCATCTTCTTCCTGGCTTTCATGATACGCACGATGGCCGCTTCGATTTCATGTTTACGGTCTTCATCAACTTTGTTACGTGTTTCGCGTCGCTCCGGTTCAGACTCGCCTTTAGCTGCAACGGTCTGGATTTTAACTCTGAAATACAAGAGAATAAAGATATAGAACTAAATTGTACAATGATCTGCATCGGTGGTTTGGTGATTGCAAGCCCTACTGTTGAGCATTAGACCCTATTCCCAGGTCAGGCAAAGTTTTATGGGTTTTTTACATTAGGAATATCTCTGGCAGCTCGGAGTCTGGATTTGCGCCCGGTAGATGGCAATAGGCTCTGGCCTATTATATGGGACTTGAGAAATGTGGGTGTACTATAGGTACACAGCTGCCTAACCCTTCGGGGATTACAGGCGTGATGTTATGTATATTGAAAAGGTGCTACTTCGTCGTAGTATCTCTGTACATACCTATGTAACTTAGATGTAAAGGCGTCGTTGACGTAAAATTGATGAGACGGCTCTATCTCTTTTGTCTTCGGCTGTTTGATAAGCACCCTTTGGGTGGGCTTTCCCATCGCTAACGACTGTAGGGCTCGGACAAGATCCTTCTCCGGAATATCAGTCTCGTTGAGTATTTCCTGCAAGAATAAGAGTATGGTGAACAAAATTTCGCTACGACACCTACATAAACGGGGAACCGATCACTTTTCGGATTTTGTTTTGTTCGAATTTCATTTTACCGAAAACTATTGACTGACGTCTTTTTTGCTTTATGTATTGTTTGACATATTTTTAGATCATCGAAGTATCATGTATTATTATTTTACCGAACTATGTTTCGCCGATTTACAAAATAACTTTTTGCTATTTGCCGAAGCCGTTTTTGAACTTTTTTCATTTGCCAAATGATTTATTTGCCAAGTTTTCAGCACACCGAAAGAACATTTTACGGAATATTATTTGGTCAAAAATATATAGCCGGTTACTTGGTAGCATTTAAAATATTAAATTAAAATAGTCATAAAAAGTAAATATATTGTGCTACAAAATTTAGTGAGAAACGAATCGCTGCAAAACCGACTTCACGCAGTTTTGTCTGCCCTACCCCTAGAGTGTAATTTAAGCCCGCGTAGGCGCGGAGGGGTGGGGCGGCCCGCGAGTTCAGGAGCAGGTGGTTTGAAGGCTCGCCGCCGCGGCTGAGGCAAGCCGAAGCTGGTGGTGAGCGTTAAAATCATCTGCGACGATAAGCTCGCGTGCGGCCGCCCAAACCCCGCAGCGCCGAAGCCGTGACAGAAACAATGCTTGCTGCATGTTGCATGTCTGCTTGCATGTTGCATGCTTGTTTGCACGCTGCATGCCTGCTTGCACGCTGCATGTCTACTTGCATGCTGCATGCCTGATACAAGCATCCTTGCTTGCATGGTTCTTACCACATAAAACCACTTTTGGTCATAATCAACTGTTCTATTAAGTGCCACCTACATTTAAATAATTAATTTAAAAAAACAGTGGCATAATGAATGTTCGGAAACATAATACTTCAACCAAATGTTATTTCGGCTAAGTATAACTTCGGTAAAGAGTTTTTCGACCAAATGAAACGTCGGAGTAACGAAGAAAATCGAATTGTTAATAGGTCAACTGATACAGTGGCAGACGTGACTTCAATGAAGTAAAAAAAGACGAAACGATAATAGTTGAAAAGTTTTAGGTGAAATGAAATTCGGTCAAATATTTTTCGAACTTATGATAGGTAACCACATAAACGTAATGCGTATGCGCAACGGATTTTTTGTCTGTGATGTTAGCTGCGGTAGTTAGTGTTCATTTCTTTGGTAGTTGAAGATATGCTATCAATCTTTGCAATTTGAAGATTTCTTAGACGTAACGATGTCGAAAGCAGCAGTAAAACGTGTCAATGGAAATGTCTTTCTAAATCCGTTTAAAATGAAGAAACCCAACCTGCACCCAACTTCACAGACAAAAAGTCCTGTGGCGCGTGGAGCAAATAATGAAAGAAAAGTAGGTTTATTTGGCATGAACCGAAAAATAAAAACAAAATAAATCTATAAATAGGAGCATACCTCGTAGGTGAGTCGCTCGCGTTTGTTGAAGAGCAGCAGCACGCACATCTGGAAGGTGGACACCTGGATGATGTGTCGGCGCGGCGCGGCCGGCGCGGGCGGGCTGCGCGGCGGCGACGACGCGCGGAACGTGGCCGTCAGGTCCGCGCTGCCCAGCTGCGGCTGCAGCGACAGCTGGCGCCCCGAGTGCTTGGCCAGGTAGAAGCTGCCGGGGACATGTCACTGTGTACTCAACGGCAAGAGTGCCAAGGGCGGCTTGTTCGAAAGAGATACCGCGGCCCCTGGCACACAGGCAAATGACGGAACACGGGTGGGGTTTAAGCAGTAAAAGTCTGACACGCGCTCCTATTCCAGTCAGAGCGGGAGAAGTTATTTGATGATTTCCCACTCTCAAAAAAAAAAAAAAACGGCTTGATAGCGCTCACAAAATATTTAGTACGGGATTTATATATATTGGTTTGTTATCTGGGGCTCGTGACTAAGTAATAACAGCCGTAAGGGTCGATCAGGTTAAGCTAAGATTGCCGCGGTCAGTCAGTGGATGGGTGACCATTTTTACATACCGAGACCCTTCCGTGTCTCGGAAAGCATGTAAAACCGTTAGTCCCGGCCTTCATTCGTGGATCTTTGACAGTCGGTAAAGGGTCGTCAAAAGCCCGAAAACATGGCAACCAGTCAAATCAAGGAATGTTACCCAGTAACTGGGTTGTGGAGGTCCGATAGGCAGTCGCTCCACGTAAAATACAGGTATTATGCTGCAGCCGGTTAGATTGGAAGCCGATCCCAAAAAATATTAAGAAACGGCTAGGTAGATGATGCATCATATCAGCCGACAGACGTCCATTGCTGGATATAAGCCTCCCCAAAACGGGGGTATTTGCCATAATTGCCATGCTTGGCGATCGCAGTATGGTGGTCAAATGCATAGAGTATGCTGCTGCCCATTTTCTAGTAAGTCCCTTAGTCGCCTTCTACGACATCCACGGGAAGAAATGGGATGGTACTTTTCTTTTACGTCCGGCACCACACGGAACTATGTGATGATGTATGTATAAGTCTATTTGTTAAATATTTGGCTTACCTTCTGAAGACTTCGAATGCACTTCGCGGCGCTGTAGGTATGTTGCATTTGGGCGTCGCGCTTTGTGTCGGCCAGAAGCCGGTGGTTAGCACACGCACTGATAAATCCACGCCGTGAAGGTTGATCTGAAATCACAATACTTCTTTTTAGAAAAGTATTGAAAGAGCGTGATATCTATTATAAACTTTCGCGTGACGCTGCGACTCACAGTTACTTTGTCAGCTCGATTTATACTATTGAACGGCGGCAGTAATAGCCACATAAAGGTAACAAATATAGATTCACCCCAGATGACAGCACATGTTCCTTGAATTCTTCCATTATGGTGTTCGAGACGGTCATGTCTTTGAACATTCCCTCCAGCTTTGATGTGAACTGACAACCGCATTCAGTCTGAAATTATTTACATTTGTTATGATTGAATGAGAAATTTTATAGTATGTACAATTAAATATCTAGTAAAAAAAAGTAGGTAACCAGACAACTAGAACTGTTCATTGTACAGGAGAATGTTATGGCGCAAGATACGCTCAAATCTGAGAGGTGAAAGATCCGGCAGGTGTTCGTTTTATATTTAACCACATTAATGTTTAAGGGGGTTATGCTATGGTAGCCCGCAAAAATATTTTTTTTCTTTTTTGCATTTTGCAGGTTTGCAGTTTGTTTAAGCAATTCCTCTAAAAATGATTAATTTCCTGAATTCCCTATGATTCTGCTATTTGACATTTTACTTTAATAAAGCAATTCATAATTTGGTGACCATTTTACAAATTTCCATACAAAACTGTCAAATAGATGAATTGCGTGATGTCTACGCAGATAATATTATGAATGTCAGTTCGTGACCATTTTACGATTTTAAATATGATTCATAATATGATCATATTATGATTTTGCCGAAGTGTCCTTTTTAGACCCCCAGGTCAGTACAGGTTGTATCTTGATCAAAACATGATTAGCGACGCTAAAAATATGGCTTTACAGGATTTTAATAATTACAATCATCAATAACCCTCTAACTTCATATAATCCCATTGAATGAAATTTTCATGAAATAATCATTTAATGAGATTATATTGAAGAAGATAATTATAGTCTTATCAAGGATATGGTATAATTATCACTTGCCATTTCATTTCATATCTGCCAAACTCCCACACTAAAATGTCCATGCAACAGCATATGATGTTAGTTGTCTGTTTATCTCTTTTTTTGTTAATACAAGTTTATAACTAATGCTTACACAATACTACTGACACAATACAGTGTAACTAAAAATAAGACTACCAAACGTAATCCTGCTTAAAGTCTTAATTCTCTGCAAAATTCTTTACCTAAACGGGTTTTAGAAATCTTAACTTAATTTTGAAACAATAGATTTTTATACTGAAATCCCAAGACTTTAAGCAGACTTTTCACAATAGAAAAAGAGCTACCAGGGGTATATAGACACATAGGACACTTACGAAAAATGTCCATCTATAATTGGTAAAGAATTTTGCAGAAATATGTGCACAGGATGGGAAGGTCGGATGGATTGTTCATTTAGTCACTTAATGAGTTCTCTATTTGCGAGACATCTCCGATTATACAATGAAAGTCTCGCGGTTCAACATCCTTAAGTAAACCTTCTTTCTGGGAAGGATTAGAAACCAAAATATTTTTGAACAAAATTAAATTTTCGACAGTTAATAAAAGATAAAGAATTTTATGATGTGATTATGTATGATAGGTAAACCAACCTTCAGTTTAGAGATCATATTCTTCTCACTGTCGTCAGAGACGGATTTGTTGAGCAACAATCGTTTAGCTAAGTGCTGCTTATAGTAACGCTCAAACACATCCTTCTCTTGTAAGAATCTGAATAGTACCATAGTTTTGTCCAATACCGCTTCGATTTCTTGTTCACTCATCTGAGAAAATAAAGTTTTTTAGGACCGAAAAAGTGAATAAATTAAGTAAGTCTGGTGAAGCAAAACTTACGCCTTTTTCACCCTTCTTCAGTTTTCCGTCAATGAACAGCGATAAAAACTCTGGTGATTTGCTGTTCAAGTTGAGGAAATATTCGAAGTCTGATGCGATCATGTGTTTGAAAATCTTGTCGTTGTTGAACGAGTTTTGAAGGAAATGGTCAAATCTGTCTTTCAGGTCAAGTAGATTCTGTAACAAGCATTAAAAACCTCATCAAATCAATCTTTACTTACTAGTGGATAGTGCATAAAAAAATGCATCTTGAAAGTCCGCTTCGGGGTTTATGACATGCCGTTTCACTTCTATATGAAGTATTAATTATTTATTCTATGGTGTGTATTATTTAGTAAATAATAACTACGAGGCGGACGACGGGGTGTGCCGGGGAGCAAGAAATTTGACGCGAACGAAGTCGCAGGCAGAAGCTAGTAATAACTATGCTGATTTTGTTAAAAAGAAGTTGTTATAGTATCGCGCGCAACAACACGAATAGGCTACCTGCCTATTCCAGGCGTAATAATCAGCCGATATTGTTTTCAATGCTCTGTGACCTAGACCTGTCGCCTTGTGAGAGGAAGATTTTAATTTTAATGCGTTTATAGCTAAAGTAAAATCCAACCGTTGTGCAAAGGTATACTATTCTATCAATGACTACTTAAACGATAAGAATAGTTGGTCGCTGTGATTAACTCAAGACAATGTTTATGTTCTTTCACCAGAATTTGCTTGCCTACTGACAAGTTATATTTATATTAACATAATTGTTTGTTTTTGATTTGACTGTATCAGTCATTACATTTTTATTTGCATTATCTACTCATTACAATTTTTTTTTAATGAGTATTACAAAAAATAGTTAACTAGCAACCTCGACAATTGATCATATTGTGGCGGACATCTACAATGCTCCACATACGAAACTTCATATCAACAAATTTGGAAAACACAAAAAGTAAAGTGGCGCCATCTACAATGCCAATATGCGAACTACTCAAGACTTGACGTCACACCGCAGATACATCACGCAAGCAGAGTTTATCAGCCAATCTACATATATACAATATCCCGTCATCAATCGTCGGGCAGTTGCCCACCAGACACAACACCCGTCTGGTCGGAGGATCCTCCTTTACCATAGAGTATGAGTGAACTTTCCACCCTGTTCCTCATACTTCTATAATATTATTCTTGCCTGAGTAACCGGCACCAAATTCGTCATGCTCCCCTTAGATGTCACTGCTTGCGGCAGCGTCGGGGGTCGGGTTGCCTCCTTTCCTCAAATATGGCAAGGGGGTAATGGCTGATCTTTGCGTTATGATCGTGAACGGGTGCTGCTTTTAGTGACTGGTCGTCTTGCTGACCATGGTATTTATTGTTAATTGTGTTAACTGTTTATTTATTTTACTCCGAAGGTCCTAGTTTAACATTTGTGACTTCTAGTTACAGCTATGTGGACATAATGTAGCATTGCATACATAAGCGGGCATGCCCTTTATGCCTGGAGGCTTTAATTTAGGTTTTAAGTTCTGTTTATGTTTTTATTATTTATTTGTTCCTGAGTATTTTTTTTTTGTCGGTATATTGGCGTGTGCTAGCTGACATAATATGGCAAATATTTTAATTTTATGTTTTTGTTTCGTGACGTTAATTACGAGCTGTGCTGCTGGGGAGTTTGTTACACCACTTCTTCCCAGCTAAAGTACTAGGAAG
Organism: Polymixis lichenea; assembly: GCA_949091785.1. Taxonomy (NCBI): domain Eukaryota; kingdom Metazoa; phylum Arthropoda; class Insecta; order Lepidoptera; family Noctuidae; genus Polymixis; species Polymixis lichenea. Next base: position 12,016,034 of record OX420937.1, read on the forward strand.
TGGTGAAGGGCGTTTTGGAGGACTGTCTTTAGAGGGATGAATCACAAAGGAAGTTTATGGACAGTAGAGTAGACACATGTCGAGACTATGAATTTGTGATTATAAATGTAGATGCATTTATTGATTTCTTATTAATGTACACACAAACATATAATAGGGCATGCAGTGCTGACCTATAAGAAATTGTTACACATAATCTTAGATATAAGTAAAATACTATCTTAAAATTGTAACGGTGTAAACAATTGTTGGTTGGCCATTTAAGAAAAATAAAAAATAAATAAATAATAGAAGAATAAAAAATTAAATTTAGAAGAACACAAAGGTACCGCTTATTTCATTGGAAATTTCTTCCGGCAGACCTGTGACAGGAGAATTGGATGGGAAACGTAGATGTGTAATAGGCAATACAAGAAAACTTATATTACACTTTGTCGTTTCACTCTCGAGAAAGACATAATACACTAGTTAGTACATTCTAAAATGTACTCTAAGCATGAAACACAAGTTTTAGACATATTTAGAAGAAAAAAAAAAGAAAAATCCATCTTTAGGTGGTGGGGATCTGTGTCGACCCGTCTCATCCTCGAACCTCTACTATCGAGTTTGATTTGAGATCAAGAAGAAAATTGTTTGGCAAGTTCCAAACAAAATCAGGTTGGCAATACGCAGACGGAAAAATTATAAGGTGCAAGTAAACATTTTCCTGGATGCAGGAACTAATTGGGTTAAGTTTGTTTAAAGTTTCATGGAGAGTATAGTACCTTGGCATGTATTAACACAGAAGAAAGTATGAAAATGAAGATGTAGCATACCTGCACAAAGGTGATAGCATTGGTGTTGTGATGCGTGTCAGTGACGAGCGCGCGGCCTTGCTCGCGCAAGTGCGCGGACACGGCGTCGGCCACGGTGCGCAGCCCCTCGCCCACGCGCGACAGCAGCTTGTACACGCACGCCAGCTCCAGCGTGCGCGTGTGCATCAGCATGTGCACCACGCCGGAGTTCTCCATCTGGACATACATACATTAATTAATTACATCATTTCACGCCACACACATCACACGACCACATTTCGCCAGTTATTTTTAAGGCTCATGTGACAGGCGGCGAGTGGCGTGGCGTGAAAAATCCAGATGGGAAAACCCAATAATATTTTGCACGAACAGGTTATCGAACCCAGGACCTAATGCTCAAGTGCTTGACCAACAGTGACAACAAGTGTACAAAAAAAAAAAGATTTTATAATAGCACACAATTTAAGAATAATTTCAACGTAATCAGATTTACTATTTTTTTATCAGTGTTGTTCTATTCAGAACTCCGCCTAAGTTCTATGCCTAGCAGTGCCATCACTGGATACATGTGGGTACATAGATTAATTTGTATTTATAATTTTGTATATGTCACCGTGAAATTGTAAATACCGTTAGATTATAATCCTTCTCACGAGATTGTAAACTGTCGAAAGATTGTGAACCAGCTGCAACATACTGCTTACAATTTAACGCATTATTTTTCGGTAGAATAAAGTCTATCGAAGTGAAACCGTCAAATTGTGAACTGGTATCAAGACGGATAGTACCTTGCGCTATTACTAAATAGTCAAGTAACTGCCACTAACTTGGAAGTAGCGCTCCCCGTCCGCTACTGGGTCACCGCTCGCTTCGCTCGCTCGGCTCGCGTGCGGTCGGTCGCAATTCTAACCTAACCTATTCGGTAAGCAGGTCGGTGCAATTCACAATTTAACGACAGTTTATAATCTCGCGAGATAGATTATAAATTAACGATGTTTACAATTATACAGTGACATGTATCTTGAAAATAACAATGAAATTTATTTTTAACTTTTCCTCATGCTCTCAATTGATTGGGTCCATCAAGTGGCGATTATTTTTTTATCATTTACACATTTTGCGTTAGTATTGTAAATAATTTATGGAATTTGTAGTGCTTGTCAATATTTATAATACATACAAAAATATAAGTATTGTTTCCACGCCCAAGAAGGACATATTATATGACCTTATTGGTGCTATTCTACAATACGGTTAGGTGCGTATAATGCTCGCAACCGGTGTGCGTGTATGGTCAGGTGCATGAATGTAAAGGACGCAAAAGGCGTATGTAAGGATCGTAGCAGGTGGCGTTCTTTCTGTGGTTTCTGCCTACTCCCATGCGGAAAAAGGCGTTGAGTGTATGTTTGTTATATAAATTTGTTACCTCAACAATGGTTTTCATATGTCGCTCGATGAGTTCGTGCTCGAGCACGCTGACGACGCGCGGCTCGGTGCTCTCGTCGAGGTAGTGCCGCGCTCGCTCTGCCTCCTCGGAGATGCGCGCCTCCACACGATTTATGTACACCGCTGCGCTGTTCTCCGCCAGAAACTTCTGAGATTCCATCTACACAAACATACCATGGATTTAGTTTAGCCATACATGATCATTGTAGGTGTAAAGACTGGTTTAGCTTTTTGGGAGCTACGATAACGCGGACTGACACACACATACGTTAAACTTATAACACAAACTCAAATTCAAACTCAAAGCATTTATTTCAAATAAACCAATTACAGGCACTTTTGAATTGTCAAGGTCGGTGAGTTAGAAAAATGAAGCTAGTTGCCCATTCCAAAGCGTAGGTACCTATGGAGAAGAACGGGCAAGAAACTCCATGGACACTCTTTTAAAATCATGGTGTTGTTACAAAAAGTTGGTTACATCATTATGTTGAAATTTTCAATGTGAGAACGATGTAAAAAGACGTGCACATTAAAGCGTCGTTATTAAAACAAAATTAAAATAACAATTCAGAAATTTAAATAAGCCGTGGGAGCCAGGAGATGACCAGTCCCCACTGGCGGCGCCCGTAAACACACCCGCGCCACAGCAGCGGCGAGGTGTAAATTTTTCTCAGAGAGAAGCCGAAGCTAAGTCGGCTTTAACTTACTGACTAATCAATAAAGAATATTTACTATAATTCTAAAACTAATATAGCAATGTAATTATTAGATACCTACAATAAAATTAAACAGCTGATAACCAAATAAAATGTGCAATATTCCTTCATTTAGTTCTCGGTGACGCATTTTTCTATATCTGTCTTTGTTATTACCCGTTGTACAGTGGCTTGCTCTCGTCCATATCAAGCGGTGCCACGTGAACTAAAGTGACATCATTCCGGGATCGCTGTTTTATGAATTTTTAGTTCCCGATTATGACGTTTTGACGCCGGGTTAATTTAGTTTTTTTTTTTTGTAATACAAAGGTAAAAGTTTTTGTTTTTTGAACGTTATGGTGAATTAAATATCCGTAATGTACCTAAATTTTTTTTTAAACAATAGTAGGCACTATTGACGTGCCAGTTTTTAATAGCGATACGAGTTGCCGATGCGAATCCTTGCAGGCTTGGCGCACGAGCACCGATTTGTTGACGGAAGAATAGACATGACTATTAACTATATGATGTACAATAGGAGAAGATAGCTAAGTTTTTCTATTAATTATCACAGTTATGCGTTCTAAACGAATCATGATTTTGTAGATAATCGTATATACTTTGTGGCCGTCGAATAGAAAGTTTGTTGTCAGTGTGATTTTGACAGTTTGGGAAGTAATATTCTTCTGAAATAGTCTACATTTATAAGGACAGATTGTAGAAGGATATCTACTGTGTTATGTCAAAAATGGAGAAACGAAATGTCACTTTGTATTGAAAAAACATTGTCTATTCTATGTAGAAATAGAAAGCGTCATGCTAAGCCTGCTGACGGGAAGCCGGTAGGAATCGTGTTATATGGTGCTTTCGCCACTGTAACACAGCTCTGTTTCTATCAGGCGTTAAAACGGTATGTTGTGGGTATTTGATGAAAGGGGAACTATCATTGTTTAGGTGATAGATCAATAGATTACACTATCAAGTTAAACAGATGTGGAATCTACCTGTCAACTAAACACGTAATTATCAATAATTATGGCAGTATGCCCACAAACATTATAATGCTGATTGCCAATTTTATTTGGCCGATGACTATGTTTGTAACATACCCTATAAAACTCTGAAGACTGGTGCAGGAATGGCTTCTCGAAGTCTTCCTCGTAAACGGCGCGTGAGTTGATGCCGAGCACCATGAGCATCTGGCAAGCGTTGCGTATCGCCAGCCGGTCTACCACCTCACCGCGACGCTCGCGGGCCACTAATTCCAGCAGCGTTTGACGGAGGTGGTCACGGATGCACCCATAGCGAACAACCTTAGGATACAATTATGTTGCTATTGTATTATAATTATTTTATTTATATGCTTCCAGATTCTTTAATGTATGCTCATTATAAGGCCATAATGCTATTGAGAATTAATAGCTGAACCAGAGTTATAAAAACACAGCCATACAAGATCATTCTCAATTATAACTTTATCCATTGTAATTTGTTTTTCAAACATTTACCAGCTCCAGAATAGATCAAGGCAATTAATTTACTTTCATGGCAGTCTTAAAAGAAAGCCAAACCATAAAAAAACAATTTGAGATGTTGGAAAATTATGAAAAATGATATATATTTTTTGCATCAACTGTGAGTACCAGAATTTTGTTTGGAATTGCACATAGTAGTAGTATTGGCAACTTGTGTTCCATTTTTGCTGAATCTAAGACATAAGATAAACACATTACCCTCCTTTGCATCGCACAGTCAGCACATTACCGTCCTTTGCATCGCGCAGTCAGGTAATAAAATATCACTTTTATTTACTAACCTGATCTCTAAAAATAATAAGTCCCAGATTATAGACATTGTCCACTTCATTTTGTTGCACATATACCCTGTCCATGTACATAAGTATGTCTCGAATCATAACCATACTAGTTTGATGATCTGTCCAAGCATTATTGAGGGTTTGGAGGAATCCATTATGTAATGAGTGAAGAACATCTTCCCTCACCTGGAAAAATAGCCAATTGACTGTAAATATGCACTTATTACAATACATGCATTCATAAACATTTGTAAATGTGTTTGTACCTTTGTTTCAAGATGCTGAGTGACCACTTCCTTCAATCCAGTGTACAGTCTTTCACCATGTTTGTGGAGCACCATGGTGTAAGCATTGCGATAAAGTTCCTCAAAGGAAAGCCCTGAATTGTTCTTCTTTTGGATCTCTTGTATGGCATTCTTTAGTAAACTCCATATGCTCTCCACATACTTCTCATCCATAGTCATCTGCAAAGTTACACAGTATATTGCCTATTATCCATTCAAAACAAGACAAATACACTCAAAACAGTTTCTCAAATCATATTGGTATTCAGTTCAAAAAATACCGACCCAAGTGTCCGGATACATTTGGTAATATGGTTCAGAATAGTTCCACACTTGAAATTTTCTCGTCATCTTGAAAATTAATAACTTCGGGTGTTAAACCAACATTGTTCAAAATTAAAATAGAAGCTCAAAAACATTGACTATGTAAAATAGGAAAAAATACGAATGTTTATCTTTTGATTGATTTTCACTCCTGTCATCAAAAATATAAATTATGACATATTGAATACAAAAATTTTGTTCTAAAGGAAAATAAATTAGTTTCTATTTTTAAATCATAGTGACATTTAAGTTATATCATCAAGTGTTACCATTCTACCATTTTCTTAAATAAACCTCTTTTCTATTACAACAAAAAGTATGTGTTGTTATGCGAAATTTCTCAACAAATCTAACTAAACTGGACCCCAATTCAAATGGAGGTTTGTTATTTAAATAATGAACAAAATGTTATCTAGTTTAATCACAAGTATTTCACAATCGCAATGTTATTCCTCCATGTAGCGTTATTGTTCCATGGAACATCATTTATTAGCTAAATTGTGATCAACCATATAAAATACAATTTTGATTGTAACTATTTATTTACTATGAGTCATAGCTATCTTCATTACTTGATTTTACGTTTTTTACAGGATTCAAACATTATGAGTAACATGTTAAAACGATCATTAGGTACATTGATAAGGACTGGGTTGAATGAGAATTATTATTATACCAATACTGCATAGCTCAAAGACAAAAGTTCTTGATACAAATAAAGATCAAAGACAAAAATACATTTTACGAAACCAAATTGCAGTTATTTTGGAGACCAGCAAGAATGCTTTGTTAGTGGTTTTGAGTCACTTAGCAATAAATATTAAACTTCGAGCTTAGGGCTGATATTGAAGCCCGTTAGTCAAAATGACTGACGGAGCGATACTCACTGGGAAAGCTCGGATTCTCATCTTGCCTGGTTTATCTTTAGGTAACGTACTCTTCATCATTGCCGCTACGATATTTTGTACCAACGAAACACTACACAATTAAAGAAGGTTTGATCTCTGTTCATTTGTTGTCGCGATAACACATCGTTACTCTCATTTACACCTGCAAAGAGAGTTTTAGTAAACACAACGAGTAAAAAAAGCAATTTGGCCTCTAACAAATTCGCTGTTCATTGTTTCGCCACCATATTTTAGGCGAGTTATTACACAGAATTGTTATCAATGCAGCAAATAATATTTACAATATACTATAAAATTTGGGATTTTGTTCTAGTAGGTGTCAATTAAAAAATAATAAATTCCGAGACTCGGTCATATTTGTGAACAGTATAATGACATTGACAGATAAAATAACTTTTTTCTCTTTCGCTCTCGTACGAATCCTCATATACAATAGCGCCACCTCACGTTTTGTGTGTGACGTTCTTTTTTGATTTCCTTTTCTCTGCAATGGCTATTATTCCGATTTGTACAAAGACACTACGCAAGGATGTAATAACTTACAAGTAATGAGATTATCCACTGCTAGTTTGGTCACAAGTATTTCACTATCGCAATATTTAATGTACATGTATTTTTCCGCTGTAGCATGCCTATTATTTCTTCAATTGTTTCAGCTTTCTGGCGAGACCATAAACAAGTCTGTTTTATTTTTAAATACTTTTGATTTAGTGGTTTGAACACTTATCTTTTTGGTTTTGATGAGTCAAGATTTGTCTATGCTTTAAGCGCGAAGAGCGTAGATTGGCGTAGATGGGTAAGAAAAGCGTAAAAATGATGATACCTGTTTAGGTTATTGGAGGTACTCGTTGTTATCGTTCTGTATGTTCCATGCGCACACTGTTCGGTATCCTAGCACTGAAAAAGCATGCCTTCTGAAAATAATTCGCTGTTTCCATGTACTACTAACTAATGTGAAAAAAGATTATTTATTAAATGGGTAGATGTTGATGACTTTACAAAACAACGTATATATTATTAGTTGGGTTTCGAATCGTATTATTATATTGATTAAGTATAAATCTTAGTTTTATTTCGATACATCAGCTTAGATTAAGGTGAATCTAGTCCACATTTTTCCCATACAAACCTCGGGAGTGTATTACTCTTCGACAATATACATCAAAAATTATACATGGTATGGTTTTGTCTCATTATTAATATTGTCTGTACGGAAACAGAATACTAAAATAAAAAGCCATTAAAAAGCTAGGAGCCAACAAAGATACTTTTTTTTTTGCTAATTTAACCTAACTTTGGGCGTGTTTATGTAATAAAAGAACTGTAAAATCTGAAAAACCAGTTCGGTACCGACAAAGCTCAAATATCGAAAAGTTCAATAAACTTTATTGGTCATTGATTTATGTAGTGGTTTGTTCATAAAACCCGATCTTCCGAAGGACTTTTCTTAATTTTTTACGCGCCTGTGTTACTTTAAATGATCCTGCATCTCACTCAATAACGTTGTGTGTGTAGACTAGCGTCTAACTGCTCATCAGTGATACTACCTCTGTCGGACACGATGCCTGGTTAGACAGCGTGCTTTTTAGCCAGGCCCACCAGTGAGTTCCAGCCTGCGACTAGGTTCCTCTTATACATGGCAGGTGAAAATAATAGCAGCTATTAAATTAATAGTAGGTATTTAGAATGTAGTATAAAAAGACTTCCAAAGATTTGCGTTTTACTGGTTTACCATTACGTAGCATGCTCCTGTAAAAGTTAGCTTCAATTAAGATAGATGGCACTGCCTGTCACTGTTTTGCACTTTAGTGGTGGGGACAATAGAAATCGACGTACTTACCTAACTTCATTTAGGTGCTAGAATTTTATGAACAGGTTTTCTTTAAATGTTTTTCTACATCGTTCAAGGTTTTGTCATATAAAACTAATATGATCCTGGAATATTCCGTAGAAGTAGGTACCGTTAGCAACGATAGTTGCTGTTGCATTTCTCAAGATAGGCCTACTTCCCCAGAGATGTGCCTACCAGGCGTTGCACAGAGGGGGTTTCGGATTGGTCTTTTCAGAGGTAACGGTACCCCCTCCATGTGTAGATAGTGACCACCGGGGTGGTTTTAGTTTAAAAATCCCCGGTCTTATCGCCAAAGACCGGGCGCCTTTTAAAATTATTCGAAACTGCTTTTTAGCCATAGCGCCCATAGCCAAGTTTGTATCATCTTAACATCTGTTCAAATTTGTTCAAATAAATAGCACCCGTATGGGACTTAGGAGTGAAATGTCACAACATCGACATACTATTAAATAATTAATATCAGAAACACACTTTAACAACAGAAGTGCAGTCACACTACCTCTTGTAAGTAGATATTTAATATAATATCTGTACAACTGACCATCCTGACACATGCCGCTTACGGAGATCAAAGAACACGAATTCTCACATTATATTGCTTCGCTCGGAAAAAGATTTGGAACTGGAGGCGACTGAAATGCACATATTTTGGGGCTCAATATTAGTTACTTCAAGAGGAATAAATAAATAAATAAATAAAAATGTTTATTTCAATTACAAAGGACATATAGAATGTGTTGTTGGAGATCACCTTTTAAGCAAGGAATTGCTTGTGTTAGGAGACTCCGCGCTTCCACTTATCATTATCTTATATGCAATTGAAATGTAGACAATGTACTATGCAAAATTAAAAATAAAAGGTAAAAGGTAACTTAAATTATACAAACAGCACAGCAAATAAATGATTGAAATGCCTAGAACAGGGCCAATACGCGCGAATACGTGTGATATGTGTGAGTATGGGTGATGAGAGTGTGAAGAGTGAGGGTGTGTAGTGTGTGAGATATAAATAGCTTATTTTAGTCTATATATTAACAAAACTCCCCTAATATTATAAATACGAAGGGAGGAAGAGAGCTCAAACTGTGCATTGACAAACAATCCCTTCGTACTAACAGCCTTGTGATTGGAACAGGCTTCCAGACCTGATAGACTTTTTTTATAACAGGCGGACTCTCTGGCTTATATTACAATGCTGAATCCTGCTTGGATGGCTCCTCTAATCACTTTCCTGTACTAAGTATTAGTAACACCTATCCTACATTATGAAACCAACCCGAAAATGTACTATAAGTTAACTGACTGGGACTCTTTTAGAGAACTAATAAAAGACAAATTAGACCTGAAAATAGGTTTCAAAACAAAAGACGACATTGAATCTGCATCTAAATACCTGATAAACACAAAAGGGGCTGCGTCCTGGTGTCCTCCAGATATCTTGAATTCAAATTCTCACCCTAATATTCCCGGGTTCCCAGAGCAAATTAAAATTAAAAGCAAGGAAAAGCGACGATTGTGACGAGTCTGGCATACGTCCAGGGCCACAGAAGACAAGCCAGCTCTGAACAAAGCGACTGTAGACCTTAAAACGCTTTTGTCGAAACTGAACTTTAAAAGCACATATACCCCCTTATTTATAAACGTTGCTTTAAGTTAAATAATGATTAGCGACTGCTTAACCATACATTTTTGACGTTTAATCATCTCTTAACGTTATGCAGCGTTTATAAATAAGAGGGTTAGAGCCCCTGACAGCCACAAAATCCACTAACTATTCCATTAAGAAGGCTACTAGTGGCATGAACCGGCCACAATGTGCAAAACCACCAAACATTGTATAACGCACAAAGCAGATGCATTTGCAACGCACTTAGAGAAAGTGTACACGCCAAATGAGGCAGAGTCTGGTTCTGACGACTCTAATCATCATCATCATCATCATCATCATCATCATCACCGTCATCATCATTTCAGACGAAAAACGTTCACTGCTGGACATAGGTCTCCCCCAAGCTCCGCCACTTCGATCGGTTCTGTGCTTCCCGCATCCAGCGGACTCCTGCGGCCTTCACAAGGTCATCAGTCCACCTTGTGGGAGGCCTTCCAACTTTACGTCTTCCGGTACGCGGTCGCCACTCCAGAACCTTTCGGCCCCATCGGCCATCTGTTCTGCGAGCAATGTGCCCTGCCCACTGCCACTTAAGTTTGGCAATTCTTCGGGCTATGTCGGTTACCTTGGTTCTCCTACGGATCTCTTCACTCCTGATTCGATCACGTAGGGAAACTCCAAGCATAGCCCTCTCCATTGCCCTTTGGGTGACTTTAAGCCTTCTTATGAGGCCCATTGTGAGCGACCACGTTTTAGTTCCATATGTCATCATTGGCAACACGCACTGGTCAAAGACTTTCGTCTTGAGACCACTCTAATATTGAAACCATATTATATCAGCCGTATCAACTAGATCTATCCACCCCATTCGATCTTATAACTCCCAAGGAAAAATTTCGGCAGATAAACAAGATAGACATTAAAAAAGCAACAGGTTTCGATCAAATCACGAAGGAAGTCCTAAAACAATTACCAAAGAAGGGTAGATTTTGTATTCTTAACGACACTCTATAATGGTATACCAAACCACTTTCTATAGCATTATGAAAATTCTCCCAAGTAGTGATGATCTATAGAGAAGGCAAACCAGAGCATAAGGTAACCTCATAGGATATATACCCATTAGTTTTTTGCCTACATCTAACTTATTTGAATAGCTACTGTTAAACACAATTACTCCAACGGTCTATCATACCTGACCATTAATTTGGCTTTCGGCAGAAACACGGGATCTATGACAAAATAACAGTCTTTGGAGGATAAGGAATACTGCTCGGCTGCAGTTTTAGGCATACAAGCCTGTGATAGGATATGGCACTGCAGGTAACTCTGTAATATAAAAACATCCCTACCCCACACGCAAGCACTACGAACTTCTTGAATATTGCCTCTCTGACAGAACTTTTTAAGTTAAGGAAAGAGGAAAATGTTACCTCTTCGCTTACTTACAAAATAACAGCAGGAGTACGGCAGGGACTGTGACCGGAGTTTCTACACTATAAATAAAGCAGATTCGCCACATATCTTCTCCGGATATTGCGACAGCAAATTACGTAGTAGAAACAACCTCTTTGGCCTGCCACAAAGACCTTAAAATCGTTTCTACAATACTTAGGAGTAGTCTGGACGCTATACACTAGTGTCGAAAGAGGTGGCGAATAAAAGCAAGTGCATTTAAGTCAGCTCTAGTTACCTCCTGTCTGAGACAGGGTATATAGCAATCTGTATGTTTATGAAACTGGGCGATCATGAACTTCCACATCATGATTCTGGGCATGCACCACCACCCCACCATGACTCATGGCAGACACGGACACAAATCCAAGTCAAGCAAAATCACCTCGATAGCACATGCACCTTTACTGGCTCCTAGGAAGAAATTCTACCTTGTTAATAGACAGTAAAATATTGGTATACAACTCTATGTTGAAACCAATTTTGTCATATGGCATCCAACTATGGGGAACAGATAGTGTCTCTAACAGCAACATGCTCCAAATATTTCAAAATGTCATCCCTTGAAACGTCATAAATGCACCATGGTTTATAAGAACTGCGAGATTCATGAATATGATGATACCAAAACACAGTGCGTCAGCTGGGCAGAACGCTAAGGGGCACGCCTATAGAACCATCCAAATCCTTTGGCGAAAGCGCTTACAAAGTCTGACCATAAAAGGCGGATGAAAAGGTTAGCTGTTAGGCCCTTGCTAAGAAATCCCTACGACATGCTGCCGGAAAATAAAAAACAGGTAATTCTCGCTGGAGAAACCACTCTGTACCTACGACGAATTCCAACAACAAATTTTCTCATAGTCTTCGGACTGATTGCGAAGAAAATAAGAAAAAACAGTCACGTTTAATAAAACCTCTAATATGTACATAATGTACTTACAAGAATTTACCTAGGTATTCTGTCTTACAAAAGTTTATAGTGAAACAAATGATTAATTAAATAGTTTTGGAAGTAATATTCCATGTAGGAGGTATACTTAACGGTCAACAAGTAGGTAGGTACAGTGGGCCGGGTGTCGGTGGTAATATATAGAATACCGCCTCGCCTTGATATATAGAATACCAATTTACATTGGTTTTGTTACCACTGACGAGTGACCTACTGTACCTAAGCTTTTCAGGTCTATTGTTTCCGGTAGTCGTCTTTTAAAGTTTAGAATATTTGTAGGTACAGTATCGACACAATCAAGGTACCTAACCACAGGTGGGTACACACTGCTTGCTCTGCGATGGCGCAGTCATCGTTTCGAATCTCCCAGATAGTATTATTATTATCACGCCTGTGTTCCCCGAATGATACGGCAGAGTCGAGTAGGACGGATGTTGAGTAGGGACACCTTACGCCAAATATTTGTAGTCTCTCGTGCGTACGGGTACACCTACTTTTGCTAGATATTTGAAGTCTCTTGCGGATATAGGTAGGAGGCGTCTTTTGCCATTTACGGGGCACAGATTCAGACTTCTGCACTCTAATTGCGAAACACACTATTAATTACAATCTGAATTATTTTGAAAGTTATTGCTAATCCACTGCATGATTTACTATAAAAAATGTTCAAACTCTAACCATTTATTTCAAATAAACCAATTACAGGCGCTTTTGAATTGTCAAGGTCGGTGAGTTAGAAGGATGAACCTAGTTGCCCATTCCAAAGCGATATACCTCTGGAGAAGAACGGACAAGAAACTCCATGGACAATCTTTTAAAATCATGAAGTGTTAGTGGTAGTTACAAAAAGTTGGTTACATCATTATGTTGAAATGATGAATGTGGAACGATGTAGAAAGAGGTGCACATTAAAAGCGTCCGTAAATTAACAAAAATGAAATAACAATTCAGAAATTAAAATAAGCCGTGGCAGCTAAGAGATGATCAGTCCCTCAACTAGCAAAAAGATCGTATAAGCATTTACTCTCACGACTATGGATCGAAAAACACTCGTATGAAAGATCCTATTATTTCAAAAAAGCCGTATAAAAGCAGCTTTCTTGATTATTTAGCACTCATCGCTTTTTGGCTCTATAAACATGTCGAGTAAACGCGGACTCGACGAATTCATATCGCATTTACAAGATATTTACATAAAGATCTCTCGATCGCCTTCATGCAGCCGTGAGTCTTATAAAAGCTCTTTGAAAGCATCTGAATTGGTAATTTGTCGTAAGACCAGCTTTTGTAGCACGATAGGTTAAAATTTAGTATCGTTTGGCAGGAGGGGGGGCGTGGGAGTGGGGGAAAGGGAGGGGGCGTGCCCCCCTCCTCCCTGGCACCACTCCCATGAAAAGGTAACTCATCGTTTCGGAGAAAAATGATTTTTTGTAACCTAACCTCAAAACACTTAAAAGTTGCCTAAACTTAGTATCGCGTCGCAGGAGGGGGTGAGTGGGAGTGGGGGAGGAGAAGGGCGTGTTCCCGTCCTCCCTGGCACCACTCCCATGTAAAGGTAACTCACCGTTTCCGAGAAAAATGATTTTTTGTAACCTAACTTCAAAACACCCAAAAGTTGCGTGAAAAGCGTAGTTGGAGCCCCGCTTCGCGGTGCTCAATGGTCTAAAAAAATAACCACGAAGGGGATGGCGGGGCCTGTGTTCGCTCGCTTCGCTCGCTCACTAGACCCCGCCATCCCCTTCTAACCTAACCTGTCCGAGTCGGGGTGTCCCAAGTCCCGAGCTCGCTTCGCTCTCTCTTATACACTTGTATACTACAAACAGTGATATTCATAATATTAATACTAGAAATAAGGAGAAACTACGTGTTCCCTTTCACCGGCTTCATAAGGTTCATAACTCTTTTGTTGGTCTTGGTATAACTTTTTATAACAAGCTCCCCTCTTCTTTGCTAGATTTGAATTTTAATGCGTTTAAAGTTAAAGTTAAATCCACCCTCTGTTCAAAGGCTTACTATTCTGTCAACGACTACTTAAACGATAATAATTGTTGGTCGCTGTGATTAACTCAAGACAATGTTCATGTTCTTTCACCAGTATTAGCTTGACTACTGACAGGTTATATAATTATATTAGTTCATGTGTTGGTTTATTTTATTTGCCTGTACTATGTTTTCAATGTTTTGTGGGTATATAAGCCTGTGCTAGCTGAGACATGGCAAATTTAATGTTTTTGTGTTTCGTAATGTTAATTACCCACTATTGTATAGAATCAAGTTCTTCTAACTTAACAGACAGCTGTGCTGCTGGGGAGTTTGTTGCGCCACTTCTTCTTCCCAGCTAAAGCACTAGGAAGTGGTGAAGGGTGGGCGTTTTGGGGGGACTGTCTTATGTAATTTTGACGTTCAAAAAGAGCTGACTCTCAGCCTAGTTTGAATAAATGACTTTTTGATTTTTGATTTTTTTTTGATTCTTGCATCCTAAGTTCTCCTAGTAGCTAGTCGGAGCCCGGCTTCGCGGGGCTCAATGGTTTAAAAAAAAATAACCACGAAGGGGATGGCGTGCCCCAAGTCCCAATCTTGCTTCGCTCTCTCGTGCATCCTAAGCCTCCTAGTAACAGTTGTAACTGCCTTATATACACACATACGATCAGTGGGAGTATACTAACTTTCATCTAAGCAGGATTTTTAGGATGATATATAAACTTTTTTTTTACGTTTCGTTTTATCGTTTTTGCACGATATTTACACTACAAACAATATGTTGTGTCAGTCAACAGTCAGATTTGTTTGTCAGTCACCCATTTTAACGTTCCGTTTTCGCTTTTAGCTGATTTGAGGTTAGAAACTTATTTTGTAATTTTCTCGAAAAATATGCATTACCTTTTAATAAGAGTGGTAGCGTTATAATCGGAGACACAAGCCCTACCAGTTTTCACCATTTTTACCCCCCAACTCCTGCCAAAGGATACTAGATCCAACCCGCACGATATTTCGACATTTAATTATTACAGCATTAATGTGGAGTAAACGCTGTTCATTCAACAAAATAGCATCTTGGTAACTATAACAGCACTTAATGTCATGATAGCTTACTGCAAGGCTTTCATTCGACTTAACTGTTGAAGTTGAGAAAACGGTTTAAAATGATCTGTTGCAGCCCTAAAAGTGCTCCAAACATTATTTGATAGCCATCATACAGCGTAATAGTGGTATGAAATTCAATAAAATCTTTTACAGCACTGTAAACGCCATTTTGTCATAACAATAACCGTATTTGCTTAATTTTGAGAAAATGGACTATAAAGGGTGGAAAAAATTAAAAGAAGAAATGAAGAATGAATGAAGAAAAAATGAAAAGTAAATAAAAGTTTATAAGTACATGTATATTCCAAAAATATCTCCGCTGATCAAGATTCTGAATCTGATCGCAAATCTGATTATAATTATAGTAGCGATAATGAATGACAATGACAGATCACAGATTCAATTTTCTATTCTTTATTTACATTCCTCTAAGTACTTGGTACTTATTGACAGGCCTGCACTGTCCTCCCATACCTATTATCATTGTAATTTGAAAACATTGTAAAACCCAATTATTTTTAAAAGAGTAACCGTGGAGTTTCTTGCCGGCTCTTCTCCATAGGAAGCGACAAATTGGAACCGTGCACCTAGCTTCTGACGTTTCATAAGTGCCCTTGCAGGTTTATGTGAAATAAAATATTTTGATTTGATTTGATTTGAGTTTAAAGACAATGATAGTTCAGAGTTCGAAGTTCAAATTAATTGGATGGTTTATTATATGATAGTTTTTCAATTGATTTTCTGCTTGTTTCATCGACTAGGTGTTGAGTCTAGGCGTTTGACTACTTTACCATTTGTCACTAAAATATTTTGTAAAAGTCACTTATATAATATATTTTGTTAATAATAAAATCTATCTAATGAAATCACTTTACATTCTTCTAGAGTATTAATGACAGCATTTGTTCTAATAATAATTATAAAAACTAAAAGATAGAGCGAATAATGATTTAACATTTTTTGCTAAGGAAATCTAAACTAACTGCAATGGCGCTCCTAGAAGTCGTAAAATGGAAACGTCATTTCTATTTCTCGGCTAAAAGCAGAGTGAAAGTCTTGTAATGATGAGTTAGTTGCTATTAATGACAAATAGATTTTAACTATTAAATTAATTTTATTTGTGATTTATTATTCACTAAGAAATCTGGTGGCCCAATATTAACTAAAATGTAAGGAATATAGACGAAAAAATTAATTCCGCATGTGAAAGTAAGAACTATGAGCTAACTTTAGTAGTTCACGTATTGTCACTATGGCTGTAAAATTGTATGGCATAATATGGCTAAATACTTTAAAGTATTTTAATTTATTGTTACAAACACAACAGCAACGCGCTATCATTTTAAGATAAATGAAACGGTCTAAGACTGCTGCTTGGTTGCATTCATACGACCAAAGAGTCGAGTGATTGCAACCACACTGCTGTATTACTATAAGTAAGTCGAAAGAAAGAGAGTCTACCGACTTGTGAAAAGCTGGTGTGTGGAATAATGGCATAATGTTGATTGATTGATTGAACGACGAACTAACTAACTAACTAATTAACTAACTCATAAATTGAGATTAAAAAAGGAACTTCGTTCCAAAAAAACATTTATTTGGACCTAACCTTGTACAAATCCCATAAACCTGCCAAACTGCGTGACAGTTTATCGGCAGGATTAGCGCTCGTTTTGAACAATTGAATCAAACATCTAAGTAGGACATTAAGTAGTTCAGTTTTTGGAACGAAGTTTTGGAACGAAGTTCCTTAACGCGCGTTGCGAAAGGGGGCTAGACGGAAAAAATTAAGACCAAAAGTTGTAACGACACTTTTTGCTACATTGTTGTAAGTGTTTCTCTACAGACAGAGACACAGACAGAGTGCATGTGTGTGTGTGTATATGTGTATATGTGTGTATATGTACAATTTTTAAAATTTTATTACAATTCCTTCACTAATTAATCGAAAGGAACTTCGTTCCATCCGGGTGTCCCTTGACACCTCTCAAGTGTTTTATTTCGACTATTTGGCTATTCACACGATAATCTTACGATATTTACATCACTTAAAGCGGAGAGAAGTGCGCCCAAATCACGTTGAGAGAACGTGCACAGATCATTCACTCGACAATTTGAGGATCCGCCTCACCACCAATAGCTGAAATAGAAACGTGCTGCTGACTTTTGTACGATATTTTTGCTAGTTGGGTACTGGCGGCGCCCGTTCACGAAGATGACGTATGTGTCAGCACCATTCAGCTCAACCATTTTGAAGGGAACTTAATGATTCAAACGTCGTTTCTGCTCAACAATGTAAATAACGCAATAAATGTTGTTGAACGTTAAAAGCACAAGCGAAAACCGAAAGCCATTCCTGCTGTTAAGGCTCCTACACACATGCCGGCGGCACAGCCGGCGGGTTTTTGCCTTGCGGGTATGCTGCAGGTGATATTAGGCCGCCGCAGAAACCGAGTATGCCATGGTTTGTAGGAGCCTTTAGTGTGTTACACAACTATCCCGCAGGGTAGGTACTAGTGTGATATTTCTGATGGAAAAACCAAATCACACATCAGCAGGCTTAGCATGACGCTTTCTATTTCTACGAAGAATAGACAGTGCTTTTTCTATACAAAGTCACATTTCGTTTCTCCATTTTTGACATCGCACCGTAGATATTCTACTACAATCTGTCATTTTGTCTTTCGTTTCTGACGATCTTTGTGTAGGTCCTTTTATATGACTATTTCAGAAGAATATTTCTTCCCAAACTGTCAAAATCACACTGACAACAAACTTTCTAGTCGACGGCCACAAAGTATATACGATTATCTACAAAATCATGATTCGTTTAGAACGCATAACTGTGATAATTAATAGAAAAACATAGCTAACTACTACCACTAGTGGGTAACCACTGAAAATCAGCGCTGTGCTGTGGGTCCCATAGCACAGCATCATGCCGAGTGGAAGCCTTCTTGTCACAGTCACGGCGTGCAGTTGCCGACTATTTATGTTCTCTAAGCCGATGTATAAATATCTGTGTTGTTATCATGTTTTTTTTTTAATGTTATGTAATTGTTTTTTATATGCACGTGTTTCTGTGACAAATAAATCCATTTTACTTTCTTTCTTTCTTTCTAGCTATCTTATCCTATTGTACATAATTTAGTTAATAGTCATTTCTACTCTTCCGTCGACAAATTGGTGCTCGCGCTAAGCCTGCTGGAAATCTAACTCAGACTCGGCACTGAGTTGAGCTCCACGCTCATTGGTCATGGAACATGGAAAATTGTGTTTTTTAGTTAAATAATAGATGTCTACACAGTTGAAATTTCAAAATAATCATTTTATTTCTTCCAGCCTACTAAAATTAATTATAAATAAATTACATTTATTTGCTGTGGTTAAAGGTAGGCAATAAATAATTCAGACAAAATGGCTGTACACGTCTAATAATTTATATGTTTACATCTTTGGACTGTTTTAATCTTACATTAATTATTTTTGTGGTACAGATGAGACACCGACTTTTACATAGTGTGAATAATTACAACAGAATTAGGTATTATAACAAAACATATTATCACGCTTTGTTTCCCCGTAGGGTTGGTCAGAGGTGTACTTATAGCATAGTCCCATGTATTAGGTTAAGTCAGGCATGGCGAACCAATGGCACGCGTGCCTTTGGTGGCACGTAACAAAATAATTTGGGCACGACAGCCTAACTCCCAGTATGGTAGGTTCAGTATGATAGGAGTATGGTAAGTCCATCTTCTTGAACCTGAGTCGTTGCTTTCAGAAACCGTACTTTCGCATGATTCATGATGACCTTAATACCAGATACCAGAAGTTGCACTAATTTGTTCTTTCATTTAAATAAGGCGGTGTGATGTTGATTACGATACAACAGTACAACTCTATTTCTGTTTGCATATAAAGACTACCAATGCTTGTGAAAGTATATAGTTTTTTTTCTAGTAGTCAATAAGTCAAGATTGTTTGTTGGCACGTCAATGCCATATAATTTTTTTTATAACACATTTGCTCGTAAAGGGTCTCTTATTTCACCAATTTCAATATCGTAATGTATATCATTACGTACTTGTGCGTTATTGTAATGTAAAACGCACGAGTTTCTTTTTAATAAGGTAAAACGCACGGATTATCAAGATGCTCCGTCTAAAACGAACGGTACTTTTTAAAATCTTAGCAAACAGTTTTTATGTCAGAAAAGTGGTCAACATTTTATGAATAAAATTAACTTTGAGAGATAATAATAATAACAACTTGACAACATTAAAAATGCCAACTGGCAACGAAATAATCAATTTTACAAATTGTTCAAATTTTTCTAACTGCTCTATCAAGTGATTAAAGATTTATTCGTTTAAGAAAGTCCGAGTTTTATTTATTTTTTCGCAAATATGTTATAAAACGTCGTATGACATGATATACAGCCTCTGCTTTCTTGTAGCCCTCGCGTACGGCTCGGGCTAGCCATATCGCCTCGGCTGTAATTTTCAACTTACCGCACTTATATCATATTGTACTATTTTTGTAATAATGGCTTGTAGAGGTCAAGAGTTTCGCCATCCCTGTATAGGTATTATGACTAGGTATAATTTTACGATTGTAGATAGTAACATAATAAGGACCTACATAACCTTCGCTAACCATGTACCAAGTTACAATAAATATGAGACCTTCGGAAAAATCTTCAACAGTAGGTAACCTACCTATCTAATAAAACATTATAAAATTTGATCGAAGGTATGATCAAAAATAATGACAAACAAACTCTTCTTAAAACTCATCAAAGTAACTACCTACTACCTATTGTTTTTAATTGTGCAATATGACCACCTACTAGGCTGGGCGCAAATATACATCACTATTAAAATGAGTCGGAGGTTCAGGAACGGTTACCGGTTTGATTTCCTGAAAAAAGTTTCGACACCACTCAAACTTCAAATATAAGAGGAAAATTACGGTTTTCATGACGGCCGTTTTAATAAGCCGAAACGGTAGTTTTATCATTGGTTACTCATGTGGTTTTACTCGGTCAGTGAAAACAAAGACGAAATATTAAATAACCATAAATAAGCAACCATAAATTTCTGAATACTTCTGGCTGTTTGTTATACATATTTTTGCAACTTCAGCCTCTATTAAAAAAAAACCAAAATATTTTTCTAAAATAAAACTAATCACCTGCCAACTTTACATCACAACTTGCTACTAAAACTAGTGGTATGCTACTCGTTGTATGCGGGATGTGCGTGGAGGACCCATCGGAACAGCAACAAAGTCAGACATGCTAATACAAAGAAGGACACCACTACTCGAAGGTTCTTTTCTGATCTCTGGTCTCTTTCGCTGGCTCGTAGTCGCTCCACCAAACCATTCTGAAAAAAAAAAGTTTTAAGATTAGTGTCTATGGGTGATATTTATAAAAGTTTCGTGAAGGTGGGAATCCTTTGTTCTCCACATGTTATGGGACAAGTTCAGGCAAACGAACATAATAATTTTCCATATTCTTTTTATGAATATTGATAACTTCTGACGGGCATTGATACTCACGCCTATCAAACAGTGTCAAACCTACTGTCACATTATAACAATCCGTAATAATAAGCTACTGTTATCAAATCTCTGTGAGACAGCTACCCTACCTAAGGTAAGGTACGGTAGGTACCTATACTAGAAATATTCAAGATTACGAACTGGAAGTTTTACGGAAAGATCATTCATACATAATTTGGTGTAGATATAAAATCCTTCAGTACTGAAACTAAAACTAGATAAGTAAAAGTTCCCTAAACCTTGACAAATCATTAGTATCTATACGTACCTAGTGTGATAATTTTGTTTGTAGGTAAACTAAACTTATAAACAAAATTTAATTAATTTTAACTAATAAGTACTTAATTATGAACTGTGTTTTAACGTAGGTACTTTCCTTCTCAGACTACAATTTTATACTAGTTTTTAATTATTTATTTATTTATTTATTTATTTTATACTAGTTTTTAATTATATTTTCGCCATTTAAAAAAATATATTTGCCATCATCATCATTTCAGCCGAAACACGTCCACTGCTGGACAAAAACTCAAGAGTAGGCAATTACCCGTAATTAATTTTTATAGGTATACTCATTTCTGGCATCAAAATCGTATACAAATTTTAGCTCATTCTCATCGCAAGTACAAGTACAAGTACAGATAGATCAGTACCATGAAAGGCTTAGAACCCCAGGAGTTCGATGCCCAGACAAATTCAGATTGGAATATGCGATTCGCAACAGTAGATTTTGATACCAAGATTTTCGTACTAGCGTACCATCCAAACAGTTTTTAGAATCAGCGGGTTCGCGACAACGTCATTCGATATAGCGGTTTTCGAACTGGCGTACCACTCGTAAAGTTTTCCGAAATAGCGCGCGTCGCAATAACGTAATTCGAATCTTCATATAACTCCCAGTTAATTTAGCCACATCTGCTTGTAGAAAGCGAATTCTCATGAAACGTTGAAAATGGCTTCATAGCTTTAGTAAAAAAAAATCGAACGTTCCTATCTAAGTACCTACCTAACTAGAGAGGCAGAGAAAATAAGGTATAAATATAAAAAGTAATCTGTAAATTCCTGTTCAATACCTACCTAGGGGCTACAAAGTGCCAAATTGGCAATGCTATCAAAGGTTAGTGCCGGTGCTCACTAAGCGATAAATGTCAGCAACAGTTCGGCTACAAGTGACAGTTAAGGGGAATCTAGTCGCGGGCTCGAACTCACTGGTGGTCCTGCCGATCTATTCTGTACAAATATCACCGTGAAATCTTAAGTGAAGTGATCTCGACGTGAGCTGTCAGTTGTGTCATTCCCTAGCATCAGATGGAATAAGAGGTCACTTTAAGCTCACTTCACCTACGATTTCACGGTGAGATTTTAACAGAATAGCTCGGCTGGCTAAAAAGCACGCTGTCTAACCAGGCATCGTGTCCGACAGAGGTAGTATCAGTGATGAGCAGTTAGACGCTAGTCTACACTCACAACGTTATTGAGTGAGATGCAGGATCATTTATAGTGACACAGGCGCGTAAAAAATGAAGAAAAGTCCTTCGGAAGATCGGGTTTTATAAATAAACCTCTACATAAATCAATGACCAATAAAGTTTATTGAAGTTTTCGATATTTGAGCTTTGTCAGTACCGACTTAGTTTTGGAGATTTTACACGTCTTTTATTACATAAACACGCCCAAAGTTAGGTTAAATTAGCAAGAAAAACGAATCTTTGTTGGTTCTTAACTTTTTAATGACTTTCAATTTTGGTATTCTGTTTCCGTAAAGACAATATTAATAATGAGACAAGACCATACCATTGTCTAACAGTGGAATAACACACTCCCGAAGTTTGTATAGAAAAAAAGTAGATTAGATTCACCTTAAGGGGAAAGACCCACGGTAAAAATTCAATTATTTTTTTGCAATTTTTAGGTCAGTGTCAGGCTGTATGTTGATTAAAATATGATTCGCGACTGTAACGTGTATGTATTTACAGAATTAAAATTCTAAGTTCTTTATGGTATATCCAGACCTGGCGAATGCGCCGCTCGCAAGCCGCTAGCGAACCGCGCGTGTTGCTCGTGTGCTGTTACAGCCTACGTTTGGTGCGCCGCTCTAGTGCAACTCCGGCAAGGCTTAAGTGGGGCGAGCGTATAGCACGCGCACAGCGCGCGCACATAGCTTCTTTCGCGTTTGAACTAAATATGGGGGCGAAGTAGGTGCACCGCGGGCGCGCTCACCTCCTGCGCGGCTCGAGTACGGCGCGTAGGTAGCGCGCGAGCGGCGCGCGGACGGCGCAGGGGCTGCGTACGAACATTTCGCAAGCGGCTCGCGAGCGGCGCATATGAATGAATATTTCGTCGAAAACTGTTTGAGGTATTCTACATAGGTAGAAGGTAATCTACCTCTCCCCTCTTGCGCGCGTATTGGAGGTGAAGTTGTGGTCGAAGAGCAGTAGTGAAACTCTAACTTGTAAAATCATTAAAAAACGTAAGAAACCACTTTAAGCCTCTGCCAGGAGTGCGGGTTGTTCGAAAGACTGCCAGAGATGCGGGTTTTTCTAAAGAGATACCGTGGCCCCTGACACACAGGCAACTGAAGGAATACGGGTGGGTTTTAGTCAGTAAAAGTCTGACACTTCACCCCGAGCCTTCCCGCTCCACCCAGAGCGGGAGAAGTTGTTTGATGATTTGGGAAATCCCACCCTCAAAGAGAAAAAATTAAAACCACTTTAAGCCTAATTTTGCGTTCTTGTAGCCACTTTCAAAAGAAGCATATTTAAAAAAAAAGTAATATAAGTTGTACCTACGCACTAAGGGCTGTCATATCGCTAGTCTAAAGCCTATGTAAGACGTTAGTTGAGTCGTCGTATCAAGTTACCGCCTCTAGACGCGGCCTATAGTGGCTTTATCTGCGACGGCACTTAAATTCCAATTATCTAAGTAGAACGCTATGGAATTATCGATCAGCCATATTTTTTTTGGGAGCAAAAGATATTTTGGTGTTTAGGGAAATGAGAAATATAGTTGTACAAGGCTTTTTTTGGCGCGTGGATAAAACCGGAACGGACGCCGCCATTTTTGTTTTTGAATACATTTCACAAAAATAATAAAAAAACAAATGTCAACCACCAGCGCGTGCCTGTCAAAGTCATTATAGTCCCAGAAGATCCATGTAGCACTGTAAGTGATGTTGTAACCGTACCCATCCACCGTGTGACGCTATCCAGGAGCCGGGGTCTTCGTGCAGCAGGTCGGCGATGGCAGCGGCAGGTGCGGACACCAGTTCGAGTGCTGGCTCGCCATCCGCCGCCTCTGCTGCTTCTCTGGCCAGCGCCCCACACACGCAATAAACAGCTGCAATCTAAAACCAACAATTTATTTCATTTTTAGGTATATATTATACAGAGAAGAACGAGACGAGATGAGTTATGTCTTTATAGCGAATGGGGATTGAATCACGATTACGTTCCGTTATTTTTTTTTACCTCTGGTTATACATAGACCGACCGTTAACGGTACCTTCGTTAATAAATCAACTCATCAGCTTTTGTATACTTGAATATTCAAAAACGTTGTAAGGTTTTATAAACCCATGTAAGGTATTTAAAAATACTAGTGGTCGCTCAGTGGCAAATTGGTATGGAGTAGAGTGGAAATTCAACCATGATTCATTTAAATTTTAACCAAAAATATTAGCTTTCTGCACTTCTTCTCTGTATAAAATTTAACCGTGCTAAATTTCATAATCCTCCGTCTGCGTAATTTTCGTAAAAAGGGTTAAAAAGTTTTGGTTTCACAGATTAATATAATGGATGACATTGACAGTAGGTAAAAATATCCCTTTTTTGACCAAATTACCTTGACATTAGTCAGCGTAAGAAGAAATGGCGTCTATTCCTAGGCGAGGCCACACAGCAAACTATCATGGTTGTCTGGAATACATCTCATTTTATATCTACTTTTGTTTATTTGCTAGATTGCAATAATAGCGAACGCCTGGGTCAATTATTGCTTGACTGGAATGCCCCGTTTTATTTTGCATCTCGGGCTTCAGCTTCAGCAAATTAAAAACAGCTGAGCTATAGAAAATACTGGTTCAAACTTGGTACGAGCGTACCTATTGCAAGTTTACATTTTTTCATTTTCTGACGAAGTTTTCAATAATCTTTAAGTATCGATGTTGTGCACTTTTCTATTATTATTCCATGTGCTTTTAAAAACTTTTTATTACGATGTTCTTCTAAAAACTTATTTTGTATTAACATTATACTAATCGAGAGGCACTTAAGCTTAGCAAGTAATCTTTAGGTGATGTCACTAGAAATATAGGCCGTAGGGGTGATATCACTTATGTATTGTTTGCCCTTATAGCACCAAAATTATAAGGAAATAGAATTATTTGGAACTTAAGTTATACATAATGCTTCAAAATATCACCTCTATTCTATTTTAAATAAGTGATTAATCATTATGGTTATGAAAATTATTTAGTAGATAGGTACATAGAACTTTGTCTCGTTGAACTGTCGGTAAAATCTAGTAGTTTCGGCAAGTCTACTTCGAAATAACGAAAACAGCTGACAAAAGACAACTGACGAATGCGTAGGAAGACTTCCTACGCGTTCGTCAGTAGGTTAAGCTTATGCATTAAATTATAGTTAAGACACTCACAGTCTCATACCCAAATTTAGTTGGAGGGTGGTAACATCAGTTACCACCCTCCTACCTACCTTTACCTACGCTAAAGTGTTAAAATACTTGGGAACCAATATATGAGGAGAGCAGTCCTACAGAGTTATTTGAAGGTTGAGCAAAGTCTATAGATAGTCTTTGAACTTTGATTTGAGTTCTAGAATCGGGCTAGGTTTCAATTGTTACGTCTTCTAAAACTTTACTAATAATATATTATCTCATAATAGGCGGCATCTATAGCAACTAACAACAAGGGAAACTACGTAGGGCCTATTTACGCTGTGGTTCTACAGAGGCGTTATCGTTAATTACACTTTCAAAGTGACCGAAACCAACGACGAGGCAACAAAGTCATTTTATGCTTAGTAATTTTCTGTTACCTTAGACCACGTAATATTTTCTCTAGTGATGCGCCGCGCTAGTGCCAGTGCCAGCTCCGCTAGTGCTGTGTCTGAGCGTAGCATAGCGGAGGGCGCGCGCGTCGCCTGCCGCGCCACCTGGCGGAAGGCATCGGGCCGCTTCCTCTCCAGCGCTGCGCACAGCGCACGCAGCCCCGCCAGCACTCCAGACTCCGAGTTGCTCACCGCCTCCTCTCCACATTCAGTCTCCACCATTCGTTGTAAACGTTTTATTACTATTTGCTGCAAACAACAACAACTTTTAAGAGATGAGTATGAAAAGTAACATCAAATTATTTTGTTAGACCACAATTTGATTCGGATTACCTTTTTCGCACACAACGTGGATCTTCTAATCTGAGTCTTTATGTATTGTAGGCACAGGGCGCGGCCCTGTCGGACTATTTGTGGCTTGACTTGTGTGGGGCTGGCGAGGCACCACCCGATAGTTGCCGAGAGCCGCCGGGACACAGCCGCGGCCGCCGCACTTGACACCATTGTGCTGAAGCGTCGCTTCGTCCTGTCCAACGTCGACAGTGAACGCGTTGGAGAAGCGCGTAGATCTACAGAAAACATAAAAAAGATTTTGGCTACATATTAATTTGTTCCTTAGTAACAGCCAAACAAACTTGCGAAACACTACGATAGTTTCAGGTATTCAGAGCTGGTTTAGCCTAATTATTTAGCCGTATCCTTCGCACATCACGTGCTACGAGTTTGATTAAACGACAGATTTTGATTAAATTTACAGGAGAATGAGTCGCGGTTACTTTAAAGGAAAATTATACATCACCTAGATAGTTGAAAGCGTTGAAACTAAAGGACGTAAACCCCACTCATTAAACAATCATGTGTGAAAGTGAAGAGATTACCCACACCACTGAAACGTTGAAATTACCTTTGCTGAAATAATGAAATTCTGGTTAATCTAACAGAGGGTTTCTTCACACTTCAAATAAGCAATCGATTTATAATGTTCCATACTCAGCCTATAACGTTCCCACTGCTGGGACACAGGCCTCCTCTCTGTGAGAGGGAGTGGGCTATAATCCACCACGCGGGCCCAGTGCGCGTTGGTAGATGTCACATGTCTTTGAATTTTTGTTTCCAGGACATGCCGGTTTCCTCACGATGTTTTCTTTCACCGTTTTGAGAGCAGTGGTGATGGAATATTTTACACAAAGTAAAGCGCCAGTCGGGGTTCGCACCTACGACCTACAGCTCGTAAGTCGCGGCCGTTACCACTGGGCCAACACTGCTCCTGATTTTTAATGATTGGTGTCTAATTTAAATTCTTTGAAATTGTAACTTTTAATTTAGATTTCGTGCTTTCATAGCATTGGAGAGACCAATACCTAAGTATTTTCCGTTGTGATATTTAGGTAGGTATGTAGAAATCAATCCAACAAACATTTTCCCCATTGGAAATGGACGTGGATTAAAAACTAGGGTACGTATTTTTGTGTGGGTTTGTATAGTTATCTGACTAATTAAAGAGAATCAGCTATGAGCTACAAAGGCCATATGTAAACTCAGGATATTACAATCGTGTGAACCAGTTAGTACAGCTTTGAAGACGTTACAGAAGTTGTATCGAGCGTCCTATGACCTGACGTCAGTCCATCAGAATATGCACCATTTCTCATTGTTATTAAATTCCTTTTACCAATGACATCTCTATGGTCTAGTGGCAATGTTTCAAATATTATTACGTAAATTTTTGTCTGATTCCGAAGTCTAACCAAAAAATAAACAAATGACTAAAAGGCGTTCGATGTGTCTTGTAGTCTTCCATGTTTCCCAAGACGCTTGAATAGTAAAGAGTAATTTAATTTGTTATAAGTACTTCCAATTTACTTGTTCTCGTGTTGATGACTTAATTTTTGCCTCCCTGTAAGGAGCAACCTGGACTACTTTGACATTTGTTTCATTTAAATCCATTATACTTTCATGAATTAACAAAAATCATACTTGGTAAGCTAATCAGTCCATCAGTAACCCCGGGCATCGCGCTGAGAGGCGTGCTCAGCTTCCGCCGCATGCGCAGCGCTGGCACGAATTCGTCATCTTCTTCGCCATCGGGTGGAGTGACTTGTATAGCGATGTTGCTTGCCTCTTGACCTCTTGCCCCACCCAGTTGCCATCGCGACTCGGTTAGTGGCCCTATCTGGAAAAAGAACATTTAATGTTTAGTCAGCTTTAGAGTAATGAATGTAAAAGTTGAGATGGAGGGACACCACCTGACAGAGAAGAACGGAAGAGGAATAGTAGATTGTTATACAAGGGTCGAAAGGAATCAATTCACATACGAGGTATTTAGACGCCTTAGGGCGAATTTCATCAAACTTTTATATCTAGAATAAGTCTTATCCTGACAATAAACCTCCACCTCCACCTCCTCCTCCTCCTCCTCTATTACCTCCTTAATCTTATCTTATCTTATCTTAATAAATTTTGAATTTTTCACAGCTTTTCCATAGTAGAATTGTCAGACGTAAATTTTATTCTACGGATAAAAGATATCTGACTTTGGTAAAATCAGCCCTTAGGGTATTTAGACGTAGTAGGGATTGGTGACTTTCACCCGTGACTTTTCACTTTGAATAGGTATAAGGAAAGTAAAAAATGAATCTTGTTTGCTCGCCACTTCATAAAATCATTGTTTATAGTATGTCAGAATCTTTCCTTTGCTTCTGTACTTGCCGTAGCAAGTGCAGAAGCGATTCGAAATGTTGACCCCAGATTCGGTTAAAGACGTGTCTTTAACCGAATCTGGGGTCAACATTTCGAATCGCTTGAACTGATTTTTAATCAAATATTAGTATAAAAACGATGTTCTGAATTTCGGTGCAGCTTACAGAGTTAGTTTCCCGCCAAATGTTATTTAGTCTTTTTAAATTTTATTTATGGAACACACCGCGCCGCGGGCCGTCCCGCTTCATATGTATTTTTAATTCACACTGGCTGTGTATACAATCACAAGACCGTATTTTTTATTGTATCGTTTTTTGAATTATTCAAACTTTTTCGTAGCCGGCTATTGAAATACTGATGCTGGAAAAGTCATAAATGCATAGGACGGACACAAGTAGGGTTTGCCACCTTTATTTTTTGCAGTTAAAGTACATTGGGTATTATAGGCAAGAAAAAAAAGTACATAGCATCAAAATAAAGTACAATTTATTTTTCTTTATTAAGTTTAAAAACATATTCTTCATTGCCTTTTGTAGTTTGTATCAAATTAGTATCTCTACTAAACAATAGGGTATTTTACTCTATACGAAAAAAAAAGTCAAAAAATATGTTATTGAGATAGCTTAGGCAAAATGCAGTCGGAAAATGTTAGTTTTAGTTCATGAAACAATAAAAAAAATGTTAAAATACAATTTAAAGATTTCAGTTTTTAATCTGTTTTTGAACACCATGAAATAGTAGCCGCCATGTTATTACTTACTTATTTATTACTTTTATTATTATCGTACCCAAAGTAATTTTTATTTAAATAACATTTTGTATTCAGGAACAGCAAACCAACGGTAAGTAGAAAAATAACTATTTTTTTTTATTATAAACAAATTGTCTTATAAAATATCAGCGCATTTGTTTTTAGCAAACTGACATCATACCCACAGAGAAATATGGCGTCCACTGCGTCCAGCGTTTTCGTCAAATTACGCGCGAAATTTGAAAATGTAAAGTTTTAATCCATTTTTATGGCACTAATCGAATGTTGCGTTTTTTTAGTGGTTTATTAGCACTCTGGAATCTAATTAAGACACTTTTCAAAAATGAGTGTAATACCCTATTGCACAGCATCTTTACATAATTTTAAGTAATTAAATAATTCATTTTTTAACAAATTCAGAGACGCTTTGTTTCTTTTGTCTCGCCATTTGTTATTCATCACAGAAAAACTCTTTCTGTGAATGCTGACGTGCGGGAAGAGATTATAAAAATAAAATGACTTTATACACAAGTATAAAGAGTTATAGTCACTCTTATTAAATACTTGCTGCCATTTTTAACCGACTTCCAAAAGGAGGAGGTTCTCAATTCGTCGGAACCTTTTTTTTTAATTTTTTTATTTTTTTTATTTTTTTTTATGTATGTTCCCCGATTACTCGAAGATGGCTGGACCGATTTGGATAATTTTTTTTTTGTTCGAAAGGGTATACTTCCCAGGTGGTCCCATGATCATCAAGTCAGGATCTGATGATGGGATCCTGGAGAAATAGAGAGAACTCTTCAAATTTTATAGGCACACTTGAAGCAATTTGTGTAGTTTTTGGAAGAGTACTTTCTCGGAGTGGTTCCATTTCAATTTAGTGAAGATCTGATGAAGAACTTCGGAGATAGGCAACGGAACTCCTCAATAAATGATAGCAAATGGACAGGGATTGCTGAAATCTCATGTCTGTCAATTGTTTACACCAGTTAATAACATAACATCACGCCGGTACGCTGTGAAGGGGTAAGCACATGTGAACCACTAAAAAGTGAAAAATAAAAAACTTTTTTCAAAAAAATAAACAACCGACTTCCAAAAAAACACTAAAAAGTGAAAAATAACTTTAATTTCGGAAGGCGGTGACAAAAAATTAAAATACATATCCAAAGTCACCGACTTCCGAAATTAAAGTTATTTTTCACTTTTTAGTGTTTTTTTGGAAGTCGGTTGTTTATTTTTTTGAAAAAAGTTTTTTTTGTGTAGTTGATAGTTCTGCAAGACCCTTAGAAGGTACATATCTGATTATAAAGTTGGTGGTTTAAAAAATTATAAAAACGAGTGTCTAAGTGATGTGGCTCTGGCTAGTGGCGACATCGATTCAGCACCGATCGACGAAAAAATACTTGCGACTAAACTTTTCAAAATCCCAAAGAAATCAAATCATGCGAAATAAAGTATTTTCGTGTACTTTATTGTTCTCATAAAGTACAGAGTACAATTACCTCAAATAACGTAGAATACTTTATTATAAAGTACGGGTGGCAACCCTAGACACAAGCTACCTTTGAATGCCGATAGCTGCCGAAAAGCTTATGTCAATCCAGTTGAATCGATGTAGAAATACGAACCGCTTTGTAACCGATTGCCACTTGTCAAGAACCTAAGGGGTGGCGAAAAATAAAGTTAAATCAGTTTTTCCAATAATAGCTAAAACGGTGTATTGTTACGGATTTGTATACATGCGTTGTTTTTCCCCAGTAAACTATTGAAGATATATTCCTCATTAGAAAGATTCATGAGATTCAAATATAAACTAATAAAAAAAAACTAAATAAGACGCGAACATTGTATACAATAAATCATTGGACAGTTTTAAATCTAGCTTTATAACAGTAAAATACCTTGTAGCAAGAAGTCGGGAAAGGGAAGTCCTGGCAAAGTCAAAGAAAGCCCCTGCGGTATAGTGGTGTACCGCTGGGCTGTTTCCGAGATCGTACATATAGGTACCCATATTCAGGCAATATAAAATGGCACCTAGGGCACGCATCACATTTGCGCCCCTTCGTAAATTATCTTTTCGGTCTACACTGAGCAAAGCTAGGTCGCATAACCTTTTTTGATCAATTATAGCCTTCAATAACGAAGGTAATATTTCAACTTGCTAAAAAATCGCTTGCTATGCTGCAATTTTAAGATAATTTGAATAGAAATAGGCAGATTAGGAAATACGCTTTCATCCCCATACTGCACAATATATTGAAGTAGCTCTTCAGATTTCTTAGATAAAATTAACAGTATGAAATGTTTTATTGATGTTATTTTTTATTTTATAATGGACGACTTTTTGCGCCCCCCTTCGATAGGCACCCAGGGCTCGTGCCCTGCTTGCGCCACCCTAAGTTACGCCTCTGCCTATATTCACAACAATATTTGATTGGCTATAACGAGATCCTGCCATCTGCAGATATCAGACATTTTCTCACGGGAGCCTACGTTTTTATATAGGAACACTATTACGTAGATATTTTCAATCAATCGGCTCTTGTATTTTTTTTACACCTATTATAAAATGAAATTCCAGAAATTTTTGGTTCAGGTGTAATGGGTTAATAATTCAAATATTTATTTTTGTCCAAACTAAAGCTATTACAACATTTTTATTTTTTGCAAACACTGTCTAGAATTTTATACACCTGAACAAAAATTCTAGACAGTGTTTGCAAAAAATGAAAATTTTGTAATAGCTTTAGTTTGGACAAAAATAAATATTTGAATTATTAATGGCTGACCAAAACTAATTAACGGAGTAACGAGTGATACCTATAATAAAACATTATATGGGATACGTGACTTTTTTAATTGGATCATTATTATATTTGTTAGCCGTTCCTAATGTATTTGCCTCATACTGACAATAAATCCATGTTTTTTTTTAATTATGGCGAATTAACACGGTGCCAGATGGATTTTTATGTGCTTTCGAAATTACTCGTGAAGCTTCAATCATAATAAGTTTTTGCCAGCTTTAATATTTAATCTCTACCTTTTTATAAAATAGTGGTTTGCTTCCTTTTTTCATTTACCATTGATTTCTAACACAATGTCCTCAATTTTATTTGAGATCCTTTCATCCTTTGAGCTTGTTGGGTCGGGTAATAGCTTTTTGCTGACCTAACCGAGTGCGTGGCGAGTGGCACTGGGGCGATGTTGTTAATCCTGGTTTAAACGGAGCTTATTGTTAGTTATCGTTTAGTGTGTTACTGTGTGTTACTTTTATTTAACCGTTTGTGTTAAGGGTGGAAAAACAAGCCTACAAGGTGTACTTGTGCGAGATTTTCGGAAGCAGATATTCGACGAAACTATTGTGCTCTAAACTCTAATATAGGTCAAACTGAAACTTAATTTCACCTTAAACAGTACCTTCCTCCGTTTCTGACTTCAGAACTTGTCTGTTGGGAAGTTGTAAGAACTTACTAACAACTGTGATTTTGGAGTTTTGTAGAATTATATTTAGTTTAATGATGTTTAATTGGGTGTTATAATGACACGAAATTGTATCTTTTTTTAAATGTTTTTCAGCGGGGTATTTGTGTAACACACTCAGAGTGGGAATGGCTCTCATTTTGATAGATTAACTTCATTCATTGCGTTATTTACTTTGTTGAGCAGACGATTTTTTTGAACATATGAAGCAAGATCCTTCAAAATAATTCAGATTGTGATTAAACCACAAAGCAACCAGTGCGTCCTGCCCGTTATGACAACGGCGCCGAAACGTGGACTCTGGCAATCGGGCTGGTCCACCAGTTTATTAAGGTCGTCCACCGCGCTATGGAGCGGGCTATGCTCGGAGTTTCTTTGAAGGATAAAATTAAATGGAGCTACATTGCTTGCATAGTAAGCAAGCTGAACTGGCAGTGGGCTGGCTATGTTTATCAAATAACCGATAGCCGGTGGAGCAGACGAGATCTGGAGTGGAACCGCGTATGGGCAAGCGTAGTGTGGCACCATTGAAATATTTCTTATATCTATATGTGGGGCCGACGACCTTGAGAAGGTAGCTGGGACAGACTGGATGCGGAAGGCGAAGGGCAGGGTGTTGTGGCGTAACCTGGGAGAGGCCCATGTCCAGCTTTGGACTACGATAGGCAATTTTAGTGCAGGTGAGGTTTTGAAAAATCCAACATCAAAAGAAGAGCAGTGGTTAATTGAAAAAAAAAAACTACGTATATTGACACTAATAAATATAGACATCAATTCAGCACTTAACTATTGACACTTATCATCAGTTCTATTGAACTATATTTTAATCGATAGCGCGTCGATGTGTCTTCATTGATTAAAAACAATCAAAGAACTGATTGAAATCATTCATGCCAATATGGAATGGCGCAGATGGAAGCGAAACAATAATTTCACGTGGACGATGAAACGAATATTTTTATATTTAAGTGGAATAGCCCTAGAAAACCAAGTTGTAAAGAAAACATTTCGTCTTGTTGGAAGTTAGGTACTTATATATTTTAATTTCCGACTGTTGCTTGTGAAACTAGATTAAATAAACAACAGACTGGACCAATTTGTTTTTTGTTTTTCATATGTTTTCAGTAGATACAGTATTTTTTTATACGTTGTGAATGTGTAAGTGGTATGTGCTGATGTTAACGCTCCCGCAGACCGGTGCGACGCGACAGGGCGACGCGTCTCTAGTGGAACAATTTCCAATAAGTTTTCATGGAAATTGTTCTAGTACAGCCGCGTCGTGTTGTCGCGTCGCGCCTGTCTACGGCAGCTGTTACTCGTCTTCACGCACACTTTCACAGTATGTTTTTATACATTTGGTTACTACAAGTATAGCGTACGTCGCTTCGTGAGATGAAAATACTATACCTACCTGCTCTTTACCTGCCTACTTAGATGTTGATACGAATCGCCTGAAAAAAGATATTGTAAAGCATCCAATCACCCTTTTATACATTTCAGGATCAGATTTTAGAATATCGAAGTACGACATTTATATTTATATTTTGCGTGGAATCCTATTATGTTTTCATGCTTTCCATGTACCTATGTGAACGTTACTAAAATGGATACCCTATAATCGTAACCGTATAATTTTTTATATTTCTATGGTTCAAAGAGTTCAACGTCTGTTTTTATATTGTTACTAGCTTTTGCCAGCGGCTTCCCCGCGTGGAGATCGAAAATTGTCCCTGGGGAACTTATTACCGGGATAAAAATAACCTACGTGTTATTTCAGGTTACAAACTATCTTTGTGCCAAATTTCATTCAAATCCGTTCGGCCGTTTTTGCATGAAAGAGTAACAAACATCCATACATACATACTCACAAACTTTTACTTTTATAATATTACTAGCTTTTGCGGCTCCACCCGCGTGGATGTCGGTTATATAATATGTACCTGTATGAAAAATAGCCTATGTCCTTCTCCATATCCCAGGCTATATCTCTGCCAAATTTCATGACAATCGGTTCAGCGGTTTAGGCGTGAAAGCGTAACATACAGACAGACAGAGTTACTTTCGCATTTATAATATTAGTAGGGATCTAAGGATATCGTAGGAAGTAGGATTTCTAAATTATACCAATGTTGGGTTTCAACACGATCGCAATAACAAATGGTGTTTGTTTTTTTTTGTTTATTGTAGAACTCACAACAGTGAATGCTAATAACACTCGACATAACGGTAGGCTTGAATTGCTAATACTACAAGGGTCTTAAGATTTATGACTATGTGCCGTATTAGCATCTGAACTACATATCTCTTATTCATAGCCGACCTACCTACGTCAAACTCGGTTAATTTCGTGAAAAGAAGATTTATCTTGTTAATCAGTGCAACTTCTGAATGACGTCAAAAGAATAATTTTGTTTCATCCAAAGTTATTCAGTGCGAACGTTGTGTTAATAGCAGCGATGAAATGCAAATAAGTGTACCATAAACCCGGCTGAGGCAATTCAAGATACTGCGGCGCATGTTTGGGTTCTGTGTATTTTTCCTTTTGTCTGATTTCCTGGGAAAGCGGACAACGGTTACACAATCTGCCAGGGGTCCGGCTCTGCCAGGGGTGCAGGTTGTTCGAAAGAGATACCGTCGCCCCTGGCGCACAGGCAACTGAGGGAACACGGGTGGGTTTTAGTCAGTAAAAGTCTGACTCTCTCCTGCTCCACCCAGAGCGAGAGAAGTTATTTGATGATTTCCCACTCAAAAAAAAGAACGGTCACATAATAACAGCTGTCGAAATGACAGTTTTTCGAGACGGCCGTTATATAAATAAATGATAAATGATTTTATTTCTGTAATTAGGTTTTTACAAACACTTACATGTCATTCATATTTTAAAAATTAGATGAGCTCGGCGTTTCCTATCTGACTACTCTGCGAAGAAAGGCCGAAACAAACTCACAGACTCGCGTCGTCACAGTCTCTTTTGAAGTCATAATTTTGGTCACATCATGGGAAGAGCATGTAGTATGACGGAACCGGTTTCCCCTAGGGAAGCGTTAAGTCGGGGCTAAAGCTACGGTTTAATAAAACACTTGTCAGAGCATACAAATGATCAGTCATTCCATGATAGAACTGTAAGGGACAATAGGAATAATCACGTCTTCATCTCATCTTTTGTTCCGTGACACTTCATTTTTGCCTTCAAAAGCCTCCAACATTTATGTCAATTTGACACAAATGTCAATGACCTTTTGAAGTTCATTTTGGGTCAGTCGAAAATGTATTATAAGTGGTATTGAATTCTAAAATAGTTTGTCGCAACTACTTAGTAGCTGTTTGTAGTTGGGTACAATTAAGACTAGTAGATAATCTACGAGACGTCTGGCTAATTGGAACGAAATGAAAGCCTTTGCTCCGAGACGAGTGACGCGTCAAATTGTCAAACATTGCTCGACATTTTAGTAGTAGGTAACTACTACTAATGTCGTTGAAAATTTTGGTCTTTGTTACATTTGATCATCGTTTGAGCAAGTCGTTTCAAGGAATTTGAATAGTAGCACCATGTAATTGGTAACAAAACAAGTAAATCTAACACTGTCAGGGAACATTCATATTGTACGCGAGTTTCTTGTATAATTTAATTTTAACTACGGTCGTCATCACTGACATTACTATATATTATAACGTCCCGCCTGTTTGCCTGTCCGCGATAAACTTTTCATGCGGTTTACACCAATAGACAGAGTGATTCATGAGGGAGGTTCAGAGGCCTTAGTGCGCACGGCCTTAAACGCATCGAGCGCATTCGGCGCTCCGATTGGTCCGTCACTAACCCAGGGCCAATCGGAACGCCAAACGCGCTCGATGCGTTTGATCGAGACGGTTAAATGAAACTCACATTAGGGCCACAAGTATACAAATTGTTAAGGTTTCGTGTAAATTGGTTAACGCGAGCGAAGCCGCTGGCAAAAGCTAGTATGTCTATAAATCGCCAGATGATTTAAGCACACTTTGGTAATGTAGAACATGATATGTTATTATAAGTAAAGTACCTGCCTACTTTACATATCTCAGAGCTTGAAAGTTTATTTCATAACATTTTGAGAGCTCAAACTTTTGCTGAAATCTAAAGTAAGGCCTAAACATTTTACTTAAGATAAAATATAATAAAGTTACAACGAAAATTAACATTAATTTAAGGTATTACATTTACATTGTACAGTGGACTTTAATTAATTGAACCCCGGCTCTTAGGACAGTTGTAATGTAAAAACAACAAGTGGTTTTTGAGAGGTTACCTTGAGCTTGACCTCAACTTAGGTACCTGTGTTATGGAAGTCTGTCAAAGGAACGTTTTTTTTTTGTTACAAGTACCTCTTCACATTTTTTTATTGTTCTCAAATTTTATGTTAGATACCAGTCTTACCGCAACTGTGGTATTATACTTGCCTGAAATTGAGATAAAATTCTTCATCTCAATTTCTTTCTTTTTTTTTCAAATTTAGGCCTTTTTTCAACTATGTACGTTGAATACCAGTATTTATTTTACATGGAGCGACTGCTTAATACGAACCAGCATACTGTAGAGGATATTTACTTACTGTAAAACCTCACGCACATACTGGCAGCCGATGTTTAGGCTGTGTCTATGTTCAAGCATTTAGGATATTCTAAAATAAGAACGTCAAATAATTTTAGTTAAGTGGTGTTTCGTGAGCTTTGATTCTATTGACAGGCGCGTCTTTGTAAGCATCTGATTGTCTTCAGAACTCTTGAAATAAACGTGGAGTCCCACAGTTTAAGCGCCCCTTAATATTTTATATCCTTACACACCCGGTACCTGGAGGCTCGTCTGAGCCTCCACAATACCTATCCACAATCATTCGATATGCTTACGTACCAAATCGAACATCAATCAATGTTAGCAGACGTAAAAACGCTGTTCACAAATCCAAAACCAGAAAATGTTGTCAGTTTAAATCAAATAGACGACTGCTATTCTTCCGACACCTGTTTGTTGACGGGGGCACGGCACAGTTTTTAGCACGAGCACCGATTAGTCGACGGAAGAATAGACATGACTATTAAATAAATGATGTACAATAGGAGAAGATAGCTATGTTCTTCTATTAATTAACACAGTTATGCGTACTAAACGAATCATGATTTTGTAGATAATCGTATATAGTCTGTGGCCGTCGAGTAGAAAGTTTGTTGTAAGTGTGATTTTGACAGTTTGGGAATAAATATTCTTCTGAAATAGTCTACATATAAAAGGACCTACACAAATATCGCTAGAAACGAAAGACAAAATGACAGATTGTAGAAGGATATCTACGGTGCCATGTCAAAAATGGAGAAACGAAATGTGACTTTGTATAGAAAAAGCACTGTCTATTCTTCTCAGAAATAGAAAACGTCATGCTAAGCCGGCTAGTTATCGAAATGTGTCATTTTCAATATGATAGATTTTTTAAATTAGAAAATAATGTTGCAATTGGAACACCTAAGACAAATATACCTACCTACCTAGCTATGTTCTAAGCATAGAAAAACAAAAAAAGTGAGTAAATAAAACCTTGACGGAATGAACTTCTAATATCTAGATGGGTAGATAGATACCGACATACATGCCATGTAACGATGTGTGACGCCAATAAAGCGAGGTTCATATCGATTTCAATGTCAATGATGTGTGCGATCGGTCACTTGTTTGGCTTATCTCATGCTGATAATATTTAACATTAACATGTAGAGCCTTTCATTAACTACTTAAGAGACACCGCTATAGATACCTGTGTTTACTTTACACAAAAATGCAGATTATAAGCTTATATTTAATAAGTATCATAAAGAGGTCATATTTTTGTTGTTTGTGCCCTATTTCACTAGGACATCATGGTGGCGCAACCATGGTCGCGCTACCAACAAAATGTATACAGCTTTATGGTGGGTATCTCACCAAGCGTCCGATCGGTTGCGCAACCATCCATACATTTTTTGGAGTGCAACCATGGTTGTGCCGCCACTGGTGTCCTAGTGAAATTGGGCCCCAAGTTTGTATGTGGGGGATAATCTCTGGGTCTACAAATCGGATGTGAAAAATTCTTTTTGCATTTCATAGCCCAAATCTTGATAAAAGGTAAAGGTTATTTAACATCACGCTACGACCCTATGGAACCGAGTACAAATAAAAAAAGACAGAAATAACGCTAAGAGAAATCACTGTTATATCACGAGCGGGCGATGCGATAATTTAAGATATTATTTATCACGCGGACGAAACCGCGAGCAGAAGCTACCTGGTAATTATTATTCTCGTTCAAAAGTATAATAAAGTGTTAAAATTGTTATTTTACTCAATCACGTATGGAAACGGATCTCAATCACGTATTTAATATTTGGAACATTTTGGAATGAGGTAGGTACACAAAGCTGTTCATCTAATAACGTGAATTAGTTCCCCTAGGTAGTATAAAATAATAGGGCTAACAAAAATCTAGGTCTTAAAACTTTGACCAAAAGTATCGATTAACAATGCCAGCCAGGAACTGGTGGTGTAAGTACAGTCGGGGACGACCGTGACAGCAGCGCCGTCAGCCATGCTAATACAACCGCTCAATGCTATGCTGGTATATCAGATGGCAACGGAATACCAAATTAGATCACTTGAGGAAACACTAACAGATATTCAAATAAACTGTGAAAGAGAAATGGTAGGCTTGAGCGGATATCTGGAACTTACGAACGCTAGTTTTTACTGTGGAACTTTGAGTTGAATTATGGGAGAAAGTTGAGCGTAAACACGGCAGTTACAGTTTAAGGGGGAAGTGCCAGTTCCACCCTGAACTGTACCCTTTTGTAATTTGCAGGTGAGTTTCAAGCTGTATGTTGACCAAAAACGATTCGCAATCGTAACACATATGCATTTAAATAATTATAATCATTAAAATTATCGATACAACACTCTTTTTTCTTTTTTTTTTGGATGGGCAATCATCAAATAACTTCTCCCGCTCTGGGTGGAGCGGGAGGGCGTGTTGACTTTTACTGACTAAAACCCACCCGTGTTCCGTACGTTGCCTGTGTACCAGTGTGGCGACGGTATCTCTTTCGAACAACCCGCACGCCTGATAGGCATCGGTCCTTGCGGACCCCACCGGCTGGCTTAGCAAGAGGACCATAAACAAGTGTTTTTTCGTCGGAAAAGTAGACACACACACACAGAAATGTAGACAAGCGATTTCTATTCTACAGTAGAGTAGAAATAACAAGCATCATGCTAAGCCGCGCGCGTGGAATACAATGCGCCGTCGACCCGGGCTTGGTCCTTTTTTTTTTTTTTGGGTGGGAAATCATCAAATAACTTCTCCCGCTCTGGGCGGAGCGGGAGGGCGTGTCAGACTTTTACTGACTAAAACCCACCCGTGTTCCCTCAGTTGCCTGTATGCCAGGGGCCGCGGTATCTCTTTCGAACAACCCGCACCCCTGGTTGGGCTTGGTCCTTATCGGACAGCGAGCTACCCATTACTCGCCATCCGCGAGCCCGCGGCTACGGTGGCCGGGAATCAGTGGCTTACACGGCGTGTAGGTTTGGTTTGTTACGGTTTTTTACAATTTGCAGGTGTGTGTCAAGCTGTATGTTGACCAAAATATGATTCACGACCGTAACACGTTTGTTTTTACAGAATTGTAGTCATTCAAATCATTAATACAACCCTCTAAGTTCATTTAATCCTGTCCATGTCTGTTTCACGAAAAGGTCTTTCAATGGGATTCCATGAACTTGTATGAATATGAAGAAGGCTTAAAGTCACCCAAAGGGCAATGGAGAGGGCTATGCTTGGAGTTTTCCTGCGTAATCGAATCAGGAATGAAGACATCCGCGGGGGAACCAAGGTAACCGACATAGCCCAAAGAATTGGCAAACTTAAGTGCCCGTTGGCAGGGCACATTGCTCGCAGAACAGATGGCCGATGGGGCCGAAAAGTTTTGGAGTGGCGACCGCGTACCGAAAGGCTGAAAGTACCGAGTTGCAAGGCCTCCTACAAGGTGGACCGATGACTTTGTGAGGGCCGCAGGAGTCCGCTGGATGCGGGAAGCACAGAACCGGTCGAAGTGGCGGAGCTTAGGGGACGCCTATGTCCAGCAGTGAACGTCTTTCGGCTGAAATGATGATGATGATATGAATAGATGTTACGAGCGCAAATCATATTTTAATCAATATGTAATCTGAAACTCACCTGCAAAAAAAGTAAGAAAAATTGCATCGCGCGGGCTACCTTATCGCGTACTCCTTAAGAGTCAATTTCCTTTCGGAAAAGCCCTGTTGGTGAAACAAAAACAAATCTAAAACGATAACAATAAATATTTACTGTGACCTTGACTTGTTTGTTCATTGTATTAGTTACGATTGATGGTCGAATAAGTGGTATCTTTATTAACGGTGGACCCCCGCTACGACGTTTCCTAACAGCCTTTATGTGACGTCACCGCAATATACATGAGCATGCCCAAAAAAGACGCCAAATATACAGGGTTATTTGTAAAACACCGGTAACCTCTCAGGACTGTATTACTAACATCATAAACAACAACTTTTGTTCTACGACTTTTTACAAAACATAATACATTTACCAAAAACAAACCTTAAATATTTCGTTGTCCTATGTAACACATTTCAACTCTGTATTTTGCTGTACCTACATACATTGCCGCGCACTGTCCTCGTAGTAATACTTTTGGGTTAGTAACTCGCTACGCTACGGTTCCCGCCTTTTTACGCAAAAGCCAAATTATACCTACAATCGGACATTTGACATGGAAATAACCTTGATATTTCACGGTACCTATGCACTAAACACCGTAATGAAAACAAACTAACAATGACATCTCACATTTTCTGTAAAGTTACAACGGTATAGCACTTGATAAAAGTATTTTGTATACGTACGTTTGGGAATCGTATGGCGTATTGGCGACACGCTTCCGAAACATTGTCATCACACCTAGCTAGCATTCGCACCATTTCCGTGTACTCGACATTGGAATATTGATACGCCATCATGTAAAGATAATTACGTATACGTCTGCACTGCCGAATTTCACTACAAGGACCCGTAATGACGCGACGCAAGCGCATCAAAGCAAACGAATGACTGAAGGCCGCCCGTAAATAGGTCAAGTTCAAGCGCCCCCGCCGCCCCCTACCCCGCTCCCCTCGCTATTGTCGGTACTACCTATCGCTTTCTTTTGCTTCGCATAGACTTCGTAACATTTAGAGCGTTGAATTTAAATATTTTTATTTTTGTATGTAAATCTGAGGAATTAAAATATGATGAATTTTGAAAAGTCATAGAACAAAAGTTGTTGATTATGATGTTAGTAACATAGTCCTGAGAGGTTACCGGTGTTTTACAAATAACCCTGTATATATGTTATTGAATTAGTGAAATGGTGTCGTCGAAAATGTTCACGTTCTCTTTAAATGCCCTGTTTTGATGACTTTGGTGTTCGTTATCCGAAACTATCTAGGAATGTAGATAACGAAGAAGGTTCGAATTATATTGAATTCCCTGTAAAAGGTTAAAGGGCCAATTAATTATTCAAATGAGCATTTCTAAGGCGTAGTTTTAGTGCTTACGT
This sequence comes from Polymixis lichenea, assembly GCA_949091785.1. Classification (NCBI taxonomy): domain Eukaryota; kingdom Metazoa; phylum Arthropoda; class Insecta; order Lepidoptera; family Noctuidae; genus Polymixis; species Polymixis lichenea. The sequence continues at coordinate 12,058,451 of OX420937.1, forward strand.
AATTAATTTCACTGGTAATGTGGTATTCCGTGCAGGTTTCCAGGAAAAAAGAGAAACAAAATAGAGGTCTCGTTTTCATGCTTTCTTTTAAATTATATTATTGCGACAAGACACTAATGGTTTCGAGAAACCAGGTAGGTAATGCATCATCAATAAGTAGCTTTATCTTCCTGTGTAAGTAATTTTCGGGTAAAGGGGTTTTATCACATCTATAGGCGGTTCCCATCCATCATTGGGTACCTTGTACACGTGCCGCCTTTTAGGAATTTTCTAAACAAGGGTTATTTTTATTTTTTGATGGGAATTTAAGTGTGTGATGGTGAGTGAATGGTGTTTTTTACTTTTAGGAATCCATGTAGGTTTATCGCTAAGAAGGGCTTGTGGCTAAGTAATAACACAGCTACACGGGTCGATCGATCAGGTTAAGCTACGCTTGCCGCGGTTGGTCCGTGGATGGGTGACCATCTTTACATACCTAGACCCCTCCATGCCTCGGAAAGTACGTTAAGCTCTTGGTTCCGGCTGTCATTCGTGGATCTTTGACAGTCATTACGGGTCGTCAGAAGCGCGAAAGTCTGACAACCAGTCTTACTAAGGGGTAGGTATCGTGTTACCCAGTAACTGTGTTCTGGAGGTCAGACAGGCAGTCGCTCCATGTAAAATACTGGTATTCAGCTGCATCCGGTTAGACTGGAAGCTGACCCCAACGACGCGTCTCTAGTAGATCAATTTCCATTAAGTTTTTATAGAAATAGATCAAGGTGGCTTGAATATTCATGAAAACCCTCATTGGTGCTAATCGACTAATAAGCCCATTTGTATCTTCAAAGTGTATCAATAATAAAAACAGTTCGCTAACTCGTTTATTTGGTACGTTCAAACTTAATTAACCTTATTTCGGTCATTATTAAAATGACCGGCAGTATCGCGATAGTGTACCGACCATTGCGGTTACTTTAATTTTATATAACCTTGCGTACACACAGGGAAGTACTTGCACAGACCTTTCATGAACACAATGTTGTTTTCTTTACTTTACTATGCCCGTTTCAGCCATTGTTTGTTTTATTTTAATTGTTTTTAAGGGTTCGCGGCACACCGGCGATACGGCCAGAACTTAATATATTTCCGCGTTGAAATGACTAATTTAAATGTTCATACAGGGCAATAAACTTAAAACAAATATTGGCGTTATGTTTAAAATTATGTCAATGTATGAGAGTGTACCTGTAATGGATGTAACGAGTATGAGGGATGTTGCGTGTGAGTGAGTGGGATGTGAACAGCCTTCAACTTTTGAGTGAAAAGTGTTACGTTTGAAGTTCAAAGCCACATACGTGGAAACGTTTGGATAACTGAATAACATATTGTGGTACAGTTTTACTATCTGCCTAGTTAAAAAAAATCATAATGTTTCTAGTTATAAGAAAGTGCCTGGATCACAAATGAGCGAACGTTACCTAACATGCTTTATGTAAGAAGAGCACTGAGTGATTTTTTGGAACGAAGTTATAATAGTGTAACATTTTGACCGTCACTTTGTTGCATCTGACCGTGATGATGAAATGGACTTAACAATATTTCAGTTAAGCTCTCATTCGCCAAGTATGCAAAACCCAAAGGAACTTTGTTCGACACCTGTTCTTTTAATTGGTAGAGGAAGCCAGAAAGTTATTCTCACATTATACTTACCTATTATTTCGATACAGTGAAACTTTCCACAGAGGAGTGAGAGGCTTGCGGCTAAGTATTAACAGCCACACCGGACGATCGGTCAGGTTAAGCTATGCTTGCCGGGGTTGGTGCGTGGATGGGTGACCATCTTTACATACCAAGACCGAAATAAAATACTCTTACAGAAATGGTGTACCTATACGTAGGTACATGAATCATCTGCCGAATCTTTTCCAGGCTATGTTGGGGTCAGCTTCCATTGTAACCGGATGCAGCTGAATACCACTATTTTACATTGAGTGACTGTCTATCTGACCTCCACAACCCAGTTACTGGGTAACACTAATACCCCTTGGTAAGACTGGTTGTCAGACTTTGGGGCTTGTGACGATCCGTAACGACTGTCAAGGATCCACGAATGACAGCCAGGACCAACAGCTTAACGTGCTTTCTGAGGCACAGCGAGGTTTTGGCATGTAACGAGGGTCAACCATGTAAGGACAAACCGCCGCAAGCAGGATCGACCCGTGAGGCTTTTATAACTTAGCCACAAGCCATTCACTAAGCCACAAGTCCTTCGGTGTACTTACATGAACATACATATAGCAAACAAAGTTTATTTTCAAAAATTCTAACCAAGCCGTTAATAAGAAGTGTGTTTATAAAGTGACTGTGTTACGGTACTAAATGCCAGTAAGGGCCTTAAGGTGCATCTAGTCCACATTTTTCCCATACAAACTTTGGGAGTGTGTTACTCCACTGTGCGACAATGTACATCAAAAATTAAACATGGTATGGTTTTGTCTCATTATTAATATTGTCTGCACGGAAACAAAATACTAAAATAAAAAACTATTAAAAGTTAGGAGCCAACAAAGATTCGTTTTTTTTTGCTAATCTAACCTAACTTTGGGCGTGTTTAAGTAATAAAAGAAGTGTAAAATCTGAAAAACCAAATCAGTACCGACAAAGCTCAAATATCGATATTGATAATTGATTTATAATTGATTTATGCAGTGGTTTTTTCATAAAACCCGATCTTCCGAATGACTGTTCTTAATTTTTTACGTACCTGTTGTACTATAAATGATCGTGCATCTCACTCAATAATGTTGTACGTGTAGACTAGCTTGTCACTACTGCTCATCACTTATACTACCTCTGTCGGACACGATGCCTGGTGAGACAGCGTGCTTTTTAGCCAGGCCCATCATTGAGTTCGAGCCCGCGACTAGGTTCCCCTTAATGTAAAGTTGTATTTAAACCCTTTAAACCTGTGTTACCAAATAACGGTATTAAATTAATCCAGCAGATAAACTTTAATCTCGCCACACAACAGGATTTGGGCGAGTGTCGAAACTTTCCATTGTCCCGTTTGCACTTATGGCTACTTATCATTTGCGTTGGTAAGCGTTTATCAACGATACCCGCTGATAGCACGCTTTGGTATGTTATGAATATGATGTAAAAGCCAATAACCCGTGAAATTGCGCTCCAATTTAAATTTCCCGACCTTTCTAGATGAATTGATGAAGCTTGTAGTGAAATTATGATACGTGAATGTGATGGTATACATTTTAGTTCATACATACTTAAACTCACGCCTTCTTTCGATGGGGGTAAGCAGAAACTACAGAAGATCCTTACATACTCCTTAAGTAAAAGGAGTATGAACTTCATACAGCAGGCTTAGCATGACGCTTTCTATTTCTACGAAGAATAGACAGTGCTTTGTCTATACAAAGTCACATTTCGTTTCTCCATTTTTGACATGGCACCGTAGATATCCTTCTACAATCTGTCATTTTGTCTTTCGTTTCTAACGATATTTGTCTAGGTCCTTTTATATGTAGACTATTTCAGACGGATATTTCTTCCCAAACTGTCAAATCACACTTACAACAAACTTTTAAAGTACGAGTATATACGATTATGTACCAAATCATGATTCGTTTAGAACACATAACTGTGAAAATTAATAGAAGAACATAGCTATCTTCTCCTATTGTACATCATTTAGTTAATATTCATGTTTATTCTTCCGTCGACTAATCGGTGCTCGTGCTAAGCCTGCTGATCATACACGCCAGGCGCGGTCGCAGCCAAAGACTTGGGGGGGGGGACTACCTACATGTTAATAAGAAAATTTATTATATTTTCAAAAAATTACTATTTCAAGCTTTACGTTTACGGCTTTGGGGGTCATGACCCCTAGGACCCCACCCGAACCGCGCCTGATACACGCACGCGGTTGAGAGTACTACGTACGTATCTGATCTTTCTGTAGAACATTACCAATAAGGACACTATATGTCCTGGGAGGGCGTCCTCTCCGGGCGTTTCCGTTTACATCTGCCTTGTACTCTTTGTTAGTCGTAGTTGTTAGTCGCTTGCCATTCATTTTCTTAACATGACCTATAACAACCAGCTAAACTTAGGTACTCTTTTTAATTTTTGTATCTACATTTTCTTCTAAACCGCACCGTTGCCTTATCACATCATTCCTCAGCCTATGCCTACATATAAGTAGTAGGAAGATATAAGGCCTGTCTCCATGTGGGACCATAATAGGTTGATGATACATGACGCGTGATGGGTGAATGACCTGCAAAGGACCGCAAGTAAGACCTGTGGCCCTAGTGTGAGTTTCATTTGACCATCTCGATAAAACGCATCGAGCGCGTTTGGCGCTCCGATTGGCCCATCACTAATCCAGGGCCCTTCGCAGACCCGACCCCAGAAGAAAAAGCACTATTTTGCCTGTACAGTGAAAAATGCCCTTAAATATTTAAAGAATAATTAACTTTATTGTTACGGTAATTAGGTTGCTTACACGAGTGCTCGATATTCCTCGTATGTCACGGCTGATTTACTCTCATATACATTTTATCGGATATTGCTGACCTATCTTATCAGCTGCCTTAATGTGCTGCGGTAGAATTGGTGAATAATTTTCGAAATAATTACCCCCACGCCACAATATAACATCACGTCTGTTTCCTCCAAAGGTTTAGGCAGAGATCAACCTAGAGTATCGCTACATTTAGACAATTATGTTTACCGTATCTATTTATATATTCATGAACACACACCTTACACATTAAAAAATACATATAGATAAAAGAGTACAAAGACGCCGGCTATTAGCATTTACTACTCTCACTTACTTCTCTCTGAGTTTTTAGTTATAATATTCGGTTTAGAAAAGATAAGGCTCTACTTGGATGCCTACACTTATACACTAATACGTAGGTCTTATCATATTCTTGTTCTTAGCGCGGAGCGGCCAACTAGATTAAGTCGAGCCAGAATTAAGGTTTTCGCGCATGAGCTCTGAAGTTTCTACTTACCCTCATAGGAAGAAGGGTTTAGCTTATGTCGACCTTGGAGCTGCTATACAAAAAACTTGTACATTCTCAAAGGAACGTATATTTCTAAAAGTTACCTTCATGACAGTGCGTTGTCTATTCGTTAGCCAGTCAGTTACGAAACTACTTTATTTGATTACATTCCAACAAAATCCTTTACCTTTTCCAAATAGTCACAATTTTATGTAGCGCTCCTCAAATACTTTGGGGAAATATACTTGATCCTGGACACGTTTTTAAATTCATGAACCGATGAAGACTTTGGCGCTCCTAACGATGTATAGGTTTTTTGAATAATTGAGCCTCTTTTCAACTTTCTGGCCTTTTCTGACAGTTGGTCGCAGTAACTAAGCTAGGTAACCCGGACCAAACGGGTTAGATGAGGTTGGAACTGAGACCAACCGCGCGCGAGCTGAGCAAGCGAAGCGAGCGGTGCCGCGATAGCAGCCGGCGAGCGTTACATTTAATTTGTTTGCAGTTATTTGGCTATTTTTAATTTCCCAAAATAAAAATTATTTGAGATTCACAAAAAGAGGCTGAAACATAATATTAGACTGTTCAATAATATTTGTAGGTAGGAGCGCAAAATGGGAATTATTAGGGGTTCCAAATTTACATGCTAGTACTTTACAACACAACTTTATTTCACCTGCAACAAGAATCTCCACGTAGCATTTAATTAAATCTTAGTGGTCAATAGTTCAGCTAGTTATCACCCACTTAGGAACTACACGGTCTAATTTCATATAAACTCCGCCTGTAGGAGCACATGTAGGAAAAGTTGGCAACTGCTCCGGAAAGAAATTCAATACAGCGACGAGTTGACATGGCGCTCTGTAGGTACCGAGGTATCTACGAGTACGAGCAGGTAATCGAGAGAGCACCCGCCGAGCACGATATAACTACGGACGCAGAAGAAATTGGTACAGAAGGTCCACTCACACCGTTGACAAAGTTTTGTTAGAAAATTTCACGTGGGTAAATAGGTTTTCATAAGAAGAGTAAAATTTCTATTTGCAAAACAAAAATATCATGCTTAGTGTGCCTACCGATTATTCTATCAGTAATCCAATTATAATGAATCGTCAAATTTCGAGAGTTTGGAAGGGTAATCCATAGTTTCCTCCTACTATCCTATTAATATTACTAAATGTAAAAGTTTGTATGTTTGGATATTTAGATGTTTGGCAAACAGATAGTTTGTAACCTGGATTAACATATAGGATACTTTTTATCTCGGCCGTACGTTCCCGTTGGAGAATAGCCGAACTCCACGCGGGCGAAGCCGCTGGCAGAAGCTAGTAGTAATATCCTACTATCCTACTAAGATTATAAATGTGAAAATTTGTGAGGATGTTTGGATGTTTGTTACTTAATGACGCAAAAACGGCTGAACGGATTTGGATGAAATTTGGCACACATATAGTTTATAACCTGGATTAACATATAGGATACTTTTTATCTCGGTTGTACGTTCCCGTGGGATAATTTCCGAACTCCACGCGGGCGATGTCGCTAGCAAAAGCTAGTAGGTTTACTAAATTTATCTGCTCAACCACTTAAATAACGCAATGAACGTGGCTAAACTGTCAAATTGAAAGAAAATGGGACCAGCGACCAATTGTCATTTTATGTGTATTAAACCAGGGTAAATCCCTGTCGAAACGTCTGTTAGAACCGCATCGCGTAAATACATATCAATCTCATTCTTGAAACTTCCATTAATCTGACGAATTCCTGTTAGCTTTCTGTATCTTCTTATGCCGTGACAGCCCGCAGCACCGGTTTAGAGTTTAGAGACCCACTACGGCCATCGGAGTTAATTTGTCAGACCAAACTTTGAAATCGAAACAAGTTGGATTACGTTTGGCGGTAAAATGTCTTTGTTTTATCTCTACCTCATCTAGCAGAAAGGAAATGTAGTTTGCTTGATAATGGAGCAAGCAATTTGTATTCAATTGGAGGAAATGGGTTATTATTGTGGACGTTCTAGCAACTTATTTGTGCCCAACTGCGGCGTTCGAACCCTACGTTACAGATCTGTGTCAACTCTGAATCATCATAATCATTATTTCAGCTGGAAGACGTACACTACTGGACAAAGGCTTCACCCAAATTCCGCCACTTCGACCAGTTCTGAGCTTCCCGCATCCAGCGGATGCCTGCGGCCTTCACAAGGTCATCGGCCCACCTTGTTGGAGGCCTTCCAACTCTACGTCTTCAGAACCCTTTGGCCCCATCAGCCACCTGTTCTGCGAGCAATGTGGGCTGCCCACTGCCACTTAAGTTTGGCATTTTTTCGGACTATGTCGGTTACCTTGGTTCTCCTACGGATCTCTTCATTCCTGATTCGATCACGTAGGGAAACTCCAAGCATAGCCCTCTCCATTGCCCTTTGGATTTGGATGCTTTGAGACTTCCAAATTTTGATGCTTTGAGTTATATCTTCATCACACCGCCTATTGAATAGTATCCCAAAGATTGATTTCTGCTAGGAACATTTTAATTTACACCACGAATGACGTTTCGTATAGAAGGTCGTAGTTTTGTTGTGTGTTTGTAATTTGTACCACACCAACGTAATTAAAAACACCTGTTTAATTGACAGTCGTAATTAGCTAACACGCGATTATCTGGTTTGTAAATAGTTTTGTTCGAGTTTATTGAGTAACAAATCGTATTCCGATACGGAATTCGGATTTCCTCAATGGCAATTAATTTTATTGGGCATTCATTCATACTAATATTATAAATGCGAGAGTGTCTATCTGTCTGTTACATGCTAAACGGATTTGGTACACGATCATTTTTCGTCCAGTAGTACGTTCCCGTGGCATAATTTCCTACCTTTACGCGGGGAAGTTGCGGGCAAACGCTAGTCCTACTAATATTTGAAATGTCAAAGTTTGTACGTTTGGATGTTTGTTATTCAATCACGCAAAAACGGCCGAAGGGATCTAGATGAAATTGGGTACACAGATAATCTATAGCCTGGATTAACACATAGGTTACCGTTTATCCCGGTAATACGTTCCGGTGGCATAATTTCCGACCTCTACGCGGGTGAAGCCGTCCCCAAAAGCGAGTAACAAATAAGTTTTGGAATGCGGCGGTAAAGAACAGTTAATGGGCCAAGGGCTTTGCCCCGTTATAATGCCAGTCAGGTATTTATGCGTTTCCGATAAGAGAGCCACTCGACTAGCTAATGAAGGAGACATGAGTATTATCTGTTTATGACTAACATCGGAACTTCTATCAGGAAAATAATATGAACAAATGAGGCATGAAGGCTGACGCATCCAGTTCATTTGTTATTTGGTTTAGTCTATTGAAAAGTGGCATTGAATCTCGTTGTATAGCACTCAGGTGATATACCTACATAGTTGTGAGTTTTGTATGACTGACCGAGAATGGTGCACTGCGGTATGGAGCAGATGTTGTAAACTTGAGACGAAATCTGCATATTTTCACTGTCTGTCGACCCGCTTGATGCTTCATTATAAGTAACTTGTCTGTAATAGGTGTTTATTTGAACAGTTTCATTAGTGCTGCTTACGTTTTTATTTAAAGTAACTACACATTATTCAAATAAGTTTCTTATTGATTTAAAGCAAAAAGTAAACTACAAAAACATGTTTAATTATTCTTTAGCATGACGCCAGGCTTTTTCAAAGGCACTGTGAATTAATATCCTGTACGTGAGAAGCAAAAGTTCAAAGAGTAAACAGAAAATAATAAAGTGAGTCATTGTCAATGGGAATATGAAAGACTGGGCATACACATGTAATAGAGCAGTCACGTCTTCTTTGTAGTTCTTGCATAAATCATATGCTTAGTGCGGCACAATGAACGCTAATAATGTCACCATCTACATAACAAAACAGGGGTTGTAAACTATGTTACACAAATGGAAATGTTGCGAACGCATGCCCATCTATGTGTACCATAGATGTTATCTAAACATACACGTTTTCATAACAATAGCTTTTAAAACTACTTTATATGCAATTTGTTTATTATGTTTCTGAATTCTAAAGGAAAAGTTTGAATTGATGTCTGGCGGTCGGGTAAATTTACCTACGGCAGCGACTCTCTAAACACAATTAGGTCGGTGTAAGACCCTGCTGATGCTTTATTTCAATTATAACCATCCAATTATTGTTTCAAAATCCCAAAACATTGTTTTCATTTTGCCTCCCGTAGCCAATTGTAACAAACGATTGGATCGCGGCAGATACTTTGTTTAACAACAAACAATTTAAGTACAAAATTGTTTGCTTATTTGGTTTTTGGTCAGTTATGTTGGAGGATACCTTTTGAGGATGTTTATTTATCTTTTTGTATCGACTACATCAGTCGATACAAAGGGTTGTTTTATTTTGGGTGGGATATCATCAAATAACTTCTCCCGCTCTGGGTGGAGCAGGAGGGCGTGTCAGACTTTTACTGACTAAACCCACCCGTGTTCCCTCAGTTGCCTGTGTATCTCTTTCGAACAACCCGCAACCCTGGCAGGCATCGGCCCTTGTGGGCCCCATCAGTTGGTGCTGACATCTCTTTGAGGCGCGCGTGGGACACAACGCGACGTCGACTCGGGCTTGGTCCTTACCGGACAGCGAGCTACCCATTACTCGCCGTCCGCAAGCCCGCGCCTACGGTGACCGGGAATCAGCCTGGGATTCCCGACGCCCAGGGCGTCTCCTACGGCGTCTAAGGCCATGAGGGCGCATATGCCTCTCCCTCACGTGCACCAGCTCCCTCTTCGCGAGCATTACTGCTTCGCAGAAGAAGTTGACGGCTACCTATGCACTCTCGCTCCGTACCATGGCCTGGACCAGGGCCGGACGCGAGAGATTGCCGCCGCCGATCGCCTCCACGAGGACACGGTGGATGTACAAAGGGTTAAAGATAGAAATTGCATGGTAGGAATAATGTATTTTATCCAATTAGAGTACCTAGTTACCTACTAAGTCATTTCATATAGGTAATGAATCGCAAAAGTTGCGTTCTGAACATGTTGTTATAAACAATTTGTACCTACAGAATTATGTATACAAAAAAAAAACTTTAAAAAATCAGGCGTTTTTTACCTATATATATATTTCGTTTCAAATGACTCCGACCTAGGGTCAATTGAAACAACACGGTTAGCGTAGTCGTTAAGCGATTGACTGCGGCGCTGCGTGTCGCGGGTTCGATTCCCGCACGGAACAAATATTTTTATGACCTACAAGTAGTTGCTCCGAGTCTGGCTGTTTGTGTATGTGAGCTTAAATGTTTGTAAACGCATCCGCAATACAGGAAATTCCTAGTCTGGGGCAAAAATAAAAAACCTTACAAAACAAACAGATAAAACTGAAAAGAAAGCGGTTCAATTGACCCCAGTCAACTATACACTAAAGAGATTTTTCCAGAGAGCTGTTTATTTTCCACCAGGATTAAAAGAAAACTTTAACGTGGAATAAATAGAAAAGGTTTTAGTAAGAACTTTTAATTTAATAATGTTATACACGAAATAACATAACATCACGCCTTGCTTCCCAAAAGGTTTGGGCAGAGGTGAAACTATAGTACATCCACATTTCGTCAGTTATGTTTAAGTCCCATGTAAGAGGGGCCGAGCCTATTACCATCAACCGTGCACAAATCCAGATCTGGCTGCTACTGAGAAATTTGAAGAAAAACCCAATAACACTTTGCCCGACCTGGGAATCGAACTTAAGACTTCGAGGTCAGCAGTAGCGTTCACGACCACTAGACCAACGAAGCAGTCGAGTTCGAGTTATTGGTAATAATATTTCATTTACCAGCTATGGAATGTCGTGTTTTCATAGCTCAAAGATATTGCTGGGCACTCGACAACCACATCTGGGCCCCAATTCTGTATCGTTATAATGATTCCCTGCGAAATCTTACTACGTTCAAACTACGTCAATATCGTGTTTTGTAGAAACCAATGTAACGGTAAGGAATCGAAATGTCATATCAAGACAATTTGTCGATATTTATTAGCAGATGTCGTGTGTGATCTAAGAAATTGATGTGGTTTCGAAGTAAGGAATCGTTAAGGGTCATAGTGAATTAGGGCCCTGTTGTAAGATCACGGAGCAACATTACCTTTAGGTTGTGCTGTCATATTTTTTGTGGCCATTTTACCTTGCTTACAAAATCACCTCACGTGAGTCACAAATCATGTCGGGGTATTTTAGGGGTCATATATGTTTTTTTTCCTGGATTTGCCACAGGAATTTGTGTTATAAAAATCTTTTGTACGTTTTTGGGTGGCACAAAAGCTGGTGGCCTGTTTGATGGTAAGTGGTCACGAGCCATCTGATAAAGTATCCTATTATTTTCCCATTGCACCGCAAAAGTCTCGCCTCATAAAGAAAAAGTACGAGCATTGATCTGATCACTAATTCACCACGTTTGCTCAAAACAGTTAAGCATTGATTAGCGACTGTTTATGTGCTTAAACGTCTCTTAACTTTAAGCAACGTATGTAAATAAAGGGGTTTAAGTAGGTACAGGTTTTCTCAAGATGTCAGTAATGTCCATTCAAGATCAACTCAGAAAGTACTTACGAATTATTCTAAAGTCACATTGTTAGTGTTACTTGCCCAGATTTGAACTCACAACCTCGTGCATAATACGCGAGGCCTTAACCTGGGCCATCATGATATAACGCGCCGCTTAGATGTGACCAACACGACAGGAATTGCAGGTACATTACCATTTCACCATCCCAGAGACACAGGCAGAAATATCGAATGAAGGCCTGTTATTCGGTGTAATTCTAGGCAGCCATTAAAGATTTCTGTCTTGTCTCAAACCGCAACCATACCTTAAAACCGAAACAGCTACGCTGCTCTACGACGAAAATGAGTTCGGTTGTATAATTGCTTCCCCAGACTAGCTCCTCTCAAAGAGCTTTACTAAGTACCTATTATTTACTGCCCCGTTGGTCTCTTGGTCGGAAGCGCGACTGTTGAGCATAGGGTCCTGGATTCGATTACCTGGTCAAGCAAAGTGTTATAGGGTCTTCTATTAGGTAAGTACCAGTTGCGAGGTGTAAATTTTTCTAAGAGAGAAGCCAAAGCGAAGTGGTGTTATGACCTCGGGCTTCGTGAGAGTTTTGGAGGGTACTCGCTCACCTTGCGAGCTGGTATATGCTAATACCTGATAGGTCATGTGAACCCTCGGACTTTGTGAAGGTCACGATGACACTACCTAATGGGTTCCCTACGTTTCTCGGGTTGACTTTCAAAATAAAACATCGAGAACTATATTTTCCAACTCTTATTCTAACTTTATACCTCAGCCCAGTCACATCATTAAAATATACAATCTGAACACAAATGCTTTTTGTAATCGGCGGAGAATCTTAACACCGCGATCCATCTTTTGGAGTCAAAAAATAATTCATATTAATATTCGCCACATTCGCCACATATAGTAGCCACTATTGACGTGGTATTTTTTAATAGCGATAGAGTTGCCGATGCGAATCCCCGAAGGGAAGTTATTAAAGTTAGCGGTGACCCCCGTGCCTCGGAAAGCACATACATACACATAATACATAATCAGCCTATAATTTTCCCACTGCTGGGACACAGGCCTCCTCTCTGTGAGAGGGAGTGGGCTATAATCACCACGCGGGCCCAGTGGGGGTTGGTAGATGTCACATGTCTTCGAATTTTTGTTTTCATTCCATTTATTCGAAAAGGACGACTTGGTTCGCCTTTAAGTGCACTCAAAGGTGGTTTTTCCCCCCCAGTGGGTTCCCGCATTGTCGTTGCGGGGGGCGGGCTCAGTAGCCGTGGTCATCCCCACGGTGAAGTGAAGAGGAACCCCAAGGTGGGGCCGCTCGTCAGGGCTTTTGCCTCCAAGCCGACGACGTAGCGGCCAAAAAGTAGGCTGCGGTGAGGTGCATCGCAGCTGAGGCGGGCCACGATGTCGAATGGGAGGCATCGTGGCTGAGGGTTACAGGCTGCGGCGGAGGAGGAGTGCCGATACTTCTGAGTGGCGCTCTTCCCTTCCGCGGCCTGGACGGGGCCGCCACCGTTTGATGGCGGACGCGGTGGGGCCGCAGGGGAAGAGGAGTGTCGGTATAGCGTTGGCCGCTCTTCCTATCCCCTGCGGCCGAAAAGTGGTAGGCGACGGGGCCACTGTGCTGACCCGTCGAAGGGGGACCAAGGGTGCCAGACACGGGGTCGTCTGGGGCCCGTATGCCATTTGGTTCCTGGGGTGGTTACGGCGTGCCATGTGTCCTGGTGCGCCGGTGATAGGGGTTATTCCCCTCCTCGGAGGGTCCGGTGACGGACAGCCGCGGCGGATTCGCGGATGGCTTGCGCGTTTCCGTGTTCCCGCCTCAAGCGGCACTGGACACCGTGGAGTTTTAGTGGGTTACAGTCCCACATAACTGCGCTACCTCTCCGTGGTTGCGCAGTAGGCATTTCTCCACGTTAAAAAGAATGCAGGGTCGACGGCGCGTTGTGTTCCACGCGCGCCGTCAGAGATGTCAGCAACAACTGGTGGGCTCCGCAAGGGCCGATGCCTGCCAGGGGTGCGGGTTGTTCGAAAGAGATACCGCGGCCCCTGGCACACAGGCAACTGAGGGAACACGGGTGGGTTTTAATCAGTAAAAGTCTGACACGCCCTCCTGCTCAATCCAGAGTGGGAGAAGTCATTTGATGATTTCCCACGTTTCCTATAAGAAACTTTTAGCGGGCAGTAATGAGTTTTTAATCCTCTTTAAAAGCGCCCATCTTCATCCAAACAACGAGATTCACCGTTACATTTTCCTCAAAATGAGCCACATTCGGACATTATTTCAAACACGCAGAATATAAAATCTACAACGATCTCTATTCCTAATAAAACTGTAACAATAAATTTTCATAATTGCGAAAATGTCTCACATGTAAATATAAGTTTTTAATTGTTTTTATTATCTCCTTTATTTCAACTTAAACACACATAAATTATATTTTTAAATATTAGAATATAAAACATATAAAAACATTTAAAAATATACAAAATAGTAGCCTACCGGTATCGGGAACAGGGTCCAAGCTACGGTCAGGGCTCCAGAGAGAGGAACCTCCTAACAATGCGAGCCGTGTCCAGGAGTACCGCTTTCTGGATCAAGCCCTTGACCCAGCTGCCCAACGAGAGCCTCCTCAGGTGTTGGTCGAGGCTCTTGGCTATCAAGCCATTGGCTGTGACGACTATCGGTACAATGATCGCTGAGTCCACATCCCACATGTCGACAACCTCGCGAGCCAAGTCAAGATACTTGATTTGTTTATCTTTCTCGGCTTTCACGAGGTTCTCGTCATGCGGGACCGTTATATCAACGATCATTGCACGCCGCTCTAGTCGATCCACCACCACTATATCAGGCTTATTGGCAACAATAGTCCTGTCAGTGATGATGGATCGATCCCAGTACAGTTTGACATGTCCATTTTCGAGAACTGGGTCGGGCACATACCTGTAGTACGGCACTTCTGATTCCACAAGGCTGTATTTCAGAGCCAGTTGCTGGTGGATAATCCTGGCTACAAGGTTGTGTCTATGCAAGTATTCCTCATTAGCTAGACGAGAACACCCGGAGATAATATGTCTGATTGATTCACCCGGACGGTGGCATGCCCGACAGATGTCAACCGTGCCGTCTTTCACAATAAATCTCCGGTAGTTGTTCGTCATCATAACTTCGTCCATAATTGCACAGACAAAACCTTCGGTTTCTCCAAAGAGGTCACCGAAACGTAGCCAGGCTACGGACGCTAGTAGGTCTACATCGGGTCCATGTAGGACCCGGAAAAAGCGTCCGTGAAGCTCCTTACTCTGCCATACTTCTATGCGATCTTTAGTGTCAAGTACTACTGGCTTGCGCCAGTTCTCTTTAGCCAAGGAGAGCGGGGTGAGGCCCTTGTCCACCGCAACCACATCTCGATGCATCCCCACGTCGGTTCCCAGGAAATATTCCCTAAGACTGCATATCTCGCGATTGTGGAGGGTCTTAGCGTTTAAGAACCCTCGACCTCCACACTTTCGCGGGATATACAGTCTCATTACCGATGACCGTGGGTGATGCATTCGATATGCAGTCAGCAGCGTACGGACCCTCCTATCCAGGGCGTCGAGTTCGGTCTGAGTCCATTTGAGTATGCCGAAAGAGTACATCAAAACCGGCATGACCCAACCGTTGAAGGCGCGCACCTTGTTTCCGCCTGATAAAAGACTATAGAATACTTTCTTCAGGCGGCCAAAGAAGCGCTCCTTCAACGATTGCTTCATGTCAGTATCATTGATGCCCAACGCTTCCGACATACCCAAATACTTATAGGTTTCGGCTGCAGAGAGGGCTCGAAGGTTTATGGAATCCGAGAGTTGGGTTCCCACGGATTCCACAATCTCCCCTCGCTTTACATGCATGACCGCACATTTGTCCACACCAAAATCCATCCTGATGGCGCTACTGAAGGTTTCCGTTACTTTCAGTAGCTCCATCAGTTGTAAATTGTTGGGGGCAAAGAGTTTTAGGTCATCCATATAAAGGAGGTGAGATATAACCTGACCACCTCTCTTCAGCCGATAGCCTATACCTGAATCCTCCAGCAGTGTGCTTAGAGGATTCAGGGCTAGACAGAACCAAAGCGGACTCAAACTGTCACCCTGAAATATGCCTCGCTCGATCCTTATCGGCTCGCTATTCCCATGGATATTTCGACATCCTGGATATCGAAGAACCGTCCTCCATTGCCCCATACATGACATCAGGAAGGTGCGGAGAGTTGTATCTACTTTATACAGCTCCAGCACCCTCATGAGCCATGTATGTGGCACCGAGTCATAGGCCTTCTTGTAATCTATCCAACATGTCGAAAGATCCTTTCGGGAACGACGAACCTGTTGGCTAATGGCCATATCAATGAGGAGCAGCTCCTTAGTACCGCGGGACCCATTCCGACATCCATTTTGAGAGACAGACATGATGAAGTTACTGTCTATATGATTGTAAATCTTAGCTCTCAAAATGGATGTAAGAACTTTATAGAACGTCGGTAAACACGTGATCGGTCAATCATTTTTGGGTTCCGCGGTACTACCTGATTTATGGAGCAGGTGGGTTATTCCTGTCGTTAGAAACTGGGGTAGCGAACCAGATTCTAAAGCAACCTGGTACTGAGCCGCCAAGCGAGCGTGCGACCTTTTGAGCCATTTAATCCAGAAGTTGTGCAGCCCGTCCGGCCCTGGAGATTTCCAGTTCGGCAATGGACGGTTAGTTGTTTTATTATTAGATACTATTTAATTTTAATTTAGTTGTTACTCTATGTTTTATTAAATAATAATATTACAATAAAATATGAGACGCTTTTTATTTTCTTATAGAGGGTGATGAAGAGTAGAGTGAATCATTCGGGCGCAAAATATATTTTTGGCTCGGGCGACGTACTTTGAATACCTCGCTACGTTCAGGATTCTACTAAAGAATCCCTCACTTCGCTCTGGATTCAAAAAGCGCCCTCGTCGTAAAAATATTATTTTGCTCCCTTTATGATATAATCTACTATTCTAAGACATGCCGGTTTCCTCACGATGTTTTGCCTCACCTTTTTGAGAGCAGTGGTGAAGAAATAATTTACACAAAGAAAAGCGCCTGTCGGGGTTCGAACCCACGACCTACAAATCGTAAGTCGCGGCCGTTACCACTGAGCCACCACTGCTCCCAGAAAGCACAGCAAAGCAAAATCAAAATATTTTATTTCACATAAGCCTAGATGAGCACTTATGAAACCTCAGAAGCTAGGTGTACTCTTTGAAAAATAATTGGCTTTTAAAATGTTTTTAAATTACAGTCTTAATAGGTATGGGAGGCCAGTGTAGCCTGTCTAAAAGCACCAGGTACTTAATAATATAGAAAATGGTCTACAACTACAATGGTCAAAAACCTATAACGTTCTCACCATCGTAATGAGAGAACAGTTATTAAACATTTACATCAGGTCTGATTGCCATCCCAACGGGCTATGACAGTGACGCAACACTGAGAGCACCTGTCTCTACGCACATACTAATTGCTCACTATAATTTCTCTCGCGTAGGTAGTTGGCTATCATTTGTGGATCTTTGACAGTCGTTACGGGTCGTTAGAAGCCCGAAAGTCTGACAACCAGTCTTACCAAAGGGTATCGTACTACCCAGTAACTGGGTTGTGGAGTAATGGTATTCAGCTGCAATCGGTTAGACTGGAACCAACCAACATAGTTACGAAAAGGCTAGGCAGATGATGAGGTATATAGCTAGCATCCGCTGAGATTGGCTGCTATGACCGAAATTCGGTCTGGAGGACTATACCTAGGCAAATATAATAATGCCTAGGTAATGTAGTTTAATCAGAAGCTGCTTTTGTTATTCAAAATTCAGTAAGTTTATTATACTCAGGGTTGGGCAAAATACATGCTTTGCTTTCATTGAAATACAAATTAAAAAATCGCAAGTAATTAAAATACTAAATATCTTTAAGTAAGGTATTTTAAATATAAAATACAAAATACAGTATTTTAGCTATTTTTAATTGAAATACGAAATATAAAATAAGTAATCTAGACGATCACGAGTTGAAAAGTAGAGGAAAACAAGATTAATTAATCAGTAAAACCAGAGTTTCCTTTCATGAACACTAGGTTTTAAATGTACTGTCAGACAAACAGCCTCTTGTTGGAGAGTGAATAAAACCTAAGGAAAACAATCTTTCTACAGGTCCTGATGAGCACAAACTTGTGTTAAATTGTATGAAAACATTTTTATATTTGGATAGCGCTCAAGAATTGAAAGCTCTTTGCTTCTGTCATTTACGAAGCTGCCCAACTCTAACTCCATTTTATATGTCTGTGTTTGATCACTGTCTCTGTTCTCAAAAACAATGAAATCATCATCTTCTTTACTAGTGGTGTTACTCCTGCTGCTTCCAGGCATTATTTCATGTTTTTGTAACTAGTCTCTAAGGCATGAATGGCAAGATTTTGAATTCTTTGCCTCTCATCTGTTGTGATTCTGTCTGGCAAGTCTGACAACCAACGCATTTTATAAGAAGGGTGGTAGCGTGACGTCAATATGGCTCCATTTACTTCAGATGATAGTTTAAAAACATTATCAAATCTTTTTTCCAGGCTCTCTTTTAGTTGTGGTACAATGAGAGTAAAATCCCTCATCCTGCAGTCGATTTAATCTGGTTCTTACAGACATTAAAGTAGGCAGAAGTTTGCCATAGTAACAATTGTTGCCCTGAATCTAATCTAGAGCTGTAGCAATTGGTTTCAATACTTCAATGAATTCCTCCAAGTATTCTAGGTCTATGGCAGAGAAAGTGTTACTCTTATCCAACTTATCAAATAGGTCATTTAATTTTGATTTGCTTCTCATAAGTTTCGCTACAGAATCATAAAGAGAGTTCCATCTTGTGGAACAGGGATATATAAACTGAAGTATTGTGGAATGTATTTTGAAGCCTCAAGAATTTGAAATACTAATTACAAAATACCTCGTCGTCAGGTATTTGAAATACGAATTACAAATTACGTTTTAAGGCAGTAATTGAAATACAAATACCAAATACGTATCTGTATTTCAATTACATATTTTAATTACAAGTAATAAACTCAAACTCAAAGCATTTATTTCAATTAAACCATTTGCAGGCACTTTTGAATTGTCAAAAAGTCGATCGGTTGGAAAGTTGAAGCTAGTTGCCCATTCCAGTAGATCTCTATGGAGAAGAACGGGCAAGAAACTCCACGGACACTCTTTTAAAATCAAGTTGAAATATTACAAAATCTTGGGAACATTATTCTTGTTGCTTCTGTATGTGAGAACAATGTAAAAAATGTAATTATAAACAATTCTAAATACAAGATAAAAATAAGCCCTGGAAGTTAGGAGATGACCAGTCTCAACCGATAGCGCCCGTTCACGAACTTAACGCGTGGATCAGCACCATCCAGCTCAACCATTTTGTAGGGAACCGAATGATCCAACACACGCGCCACAATCAGTGAGACATTTATGTGAGCATGACATACTCTCAACTGCCATGCTTTTTCAAGTCAACGTACATCATAACAACACAATAAACGGATGCATGGTACTCACATTTACAAAATTTAAACAAAATGCTTCTAAATTATACAAAACTATAGTTTGCAATCTATTTGAAATATTAATAAAATTTGATTTCCTAAAAGAAAGAAAAAACATTTAATATATATTGACGTATATAAAGTAACTAACACTTGGTTCAGCAAAAATAAAATAATTCAAATACTGCCCAACCCTGATTATACTTGTACCTACCTACTGATTGGACAGGTCCACGCAATCTGTGTGGTTCTATTCTCAAAAGACCATTTCAGACACCAGTCCACATGATCTTCACATGATCTGACCAAGATTATGTCTGGACTTTAAAAGAGACTGTGACCTCTGAGCTTGTTTCGGCCTTTCTTCTCAGAGTAGTCAGATAGGAAACGCCGACCTCATCTAGTTTTAAAAATATGATTGACGTGTAAAAGTGTTTGTACAAACCTACTTACAGAAATAAAATCATTTAACATTTATTTATCATTTACTTTAGGTAGGTACGGCGTTATCTTTTTCATCTCAAGTTGGGCATTATTTGCGTGATTGCCGTCGTGTTTTTGTTGCGTACCTATTGTTAGCACGGTTCACATGTATTCTAAACAAAAGAAGAAAAAACAACGGTTCAGTAAAATGAATTATTAAAGGAATCAATTTCTGTTTTGTTCATTAATAATGGAACAGCTTATATTGTATAAAAGAAAGAAGATCTGAGAGTAAAGTTCGGTTCTTGTCAGTTTCCGCTGGATAAGTTAAGCCTTCCTTTTATTTTTCCAGTTACGAACTTGTTTCGGTGTTTCCAAACTGACTAATGGACGTTATAAATCTCTTATTACATTTTCCCATAGAAACGATTGGACGTAAGTATAGAATTAATTTGGGTTTTGTATAAATTTCCTCACATTTTTGTAGGAGCTGGTAATATGTTCCAGGTACGAGTGACACAGTAATCAGGCTCCTGAGAAATTTATTTCTAGCAATAGCAATAGTTCTTTGCTTCAGCGTTTTCTCTGGGATTGCAAGGCATCTGGTACTGCAGATATCGTTATAGAGCGGTGACCACAATCTTATCGGGTGAGCCTTATTGCCTATGTACAGTCACCAAAACAAATAAGTAACCAGGGTCATCGGATATAGTTGAAGTTTATCAAAAACCGTTGGATGCTTTCGAATGAAATTGAAATATTTAAACCCATAAAGGATAAAAAAATACTTTTTCAAATAAATCTTTCAATAAATTCAGATATACGTAATTAACTTTTTTTATTATTCTTTTACACGAAATGTGTGGACCATTGTTGCCGATTGGCCACTCAGTTACACGAAACAACTTATTTGATCTATTAGATGCTTCCGAACCTAAAATTTTACATGGAATTTGACTAAGCATGAGACCCGCAAAGGATACGAATAGCTCATGGGTGAAATAACAAGATTCAATCAAATATTCATTCATACGCCACTTATACAGATTCGATCTCGAGAAAAGATGTTGCGCCTCACCAGGCTAAGTTTGCTAATATATTTCCGTGTATCTATTTATCGATGTTTATGTCGGAAGTTTCATATTCTGTTGCTACAAGCCGTGCGCTCGATGGAATTTTTATCGGTATAAATGACAGACTTTCATCCACTATTTAACCCCTTCAGGGGATGAATTTTCAGAACTCCTTCCTTCGTGCTCACTTTCGCTATTAAGGAAATCTCGTGCAAAATTCCATGTTTCTGACCCAGCGGCTTAGGATGTGTGATGTCAGTGAACTTAAGTAAGATAGAAATAGATTATTCATTTTTTTTTTGAGTATTTTGTAAATGGCCTACGTAAATGTCCTCTAGATCTGGTAGTGTCTTGTGACGGGTCGTTGAGCACCCTAAAATAGGGTTGAGCTACACGGTGACTGATTCATACATGCCGTCTGTTGGGACAGGTCAGCTCAAAGCTGCAATGGAAGAGCCATTGCTCAAAAGGCCCTTCCAGACATGGCCATGCATTGTTAGACTCACATAAAATTCAAATAATTTAATGTTTGGACTTTAAAAGAGACCATGACCTCTGAGTTTTTTTGGCTTTTCTTCTCAGGGAACAGTCAGCTAGGAAATGCAGGCGCCACACAGTTTTTAAAATATTGACCAACAAAATATTGACGTGTAAAAATGTCTTATATGATCTACTTACGTAAATAAACATTTAATTTCATGGCATCCTAAGTATTTGAGAGTGGATCGATATATTCGATATGATCAATCCACCATTACACCTAACTTCTGACGTTTCATAAGTGACCATGTAGGTTTACGTGGAATAAAATATCGATGATCAAAGGTTGACAACATGTAACTGCATTGTGTCAAATTTTACAGGAGATGGAAAAAAAAAATCAAATAAAAAAGTAGCTGGTAGGAATTCTTTATTGATATCTAATCTAAAAGAATAAAATGCCCCCCCCCCCGACGTGCGTTTTTCATTAAAAAACGCTTAATTTTAACATTTTTGATGTCACTCATTTTGCGAAAAAATTTGGGTTACGAGTTGTCAACGTATGACCATCGATATATTGAGTTTGATTATGGCCTAAAAATTATAAAAAACCCCATTTATATTTCTTTTCTTCACTACAACCCAGGGGTGGTCCTAGGTGTCAAAGCCGTAAATATAAACCTTCTTAAAATAGTGATTTTTCGAAAATATAATAAATATGTAAAAAAAATCCATCAGAAATGATCCCACGGGAACGTACTACCCGGTATAACAAGTATCCTATGTGTTAATCCAACTTATAAACCTTCTAATGAAATTTGGCACGCAGATAGTTTATAACCTGAATTAATACGCATATTAATATACTTTTTATCCTGGTAGTACGTTCTTGTCAAGTCCTGAGTCCTCAAGTTCTGAGTTGAGCTGCATGATTACTGATAAATGCGTGCACAGAATGGACAGGTCCACTCAATCTGTGTGGTTCTTTCCTCAAAAGACCATTTCAGACACCAGTCCACATGGTCATCACATGATCTGACCAAGATTATGTCTGGACTTTAAAAGAGACTGTGACCTCTGAGTTTGTTTCGGCCTTTCTTCTCAGAGTAGTCGGGTAGGAAACGCCGACCTCATCTAGTTTAAAAAAATATGATTGACGTGTAAAAGTGTTTGTACAAACCTACTTACAGAAATAAAATCATTTATCATTTATCATTTATCATTTGTGGGATAAATTCCGACCCCTACGCGGGCAAAAGCTAGTACACACGGCTACACATCAAGCATTCCAGTTTACGCTGATCTCGCACTGTACGGAAATCCTATACGATGCGAGATCATCGTCAGAGGTCGGAGTAGGTAGATTGATTTTATATACTTGCGTCAAGATATTATAATATGGGCATGCCATTTTATCCATAATTTGCGGGAAGTACCGGAAAAAGTTCCGGAATTGGAATTATGGAATAAAATAAAATAAAAAACATACATATAGGCTAACAAAATCGTTTAAATAGGCTAAAAAACACCCAATGAGTCATACAGGATACTTGCTTCTGATTGGTCGTTGCGTGCGGTCAATGCGTTGTGAACATAGATGAACATGAGATAAAGAAACAAAAGGCCCTGTCTAAGTTTTGTCTCATACTGTCAAGCGTCATTTCTAATTCAACAGTAAGGGACAAAATACGGTGTAACTATTCCAAGGTATTTTTGTATAAAATAAAATACTGATTTCTTTCACCATTAACTAACACTGGTAGCGTAGATTGATATTATTAATACGTTTTTCACCTTAAACACAAATTCGTGCTAATTTCAAAATACCGGAACAAATATCACAATAAATATGAAGTTCCGGTATTTTGGAGGCATATCCATATTATCCTCTACGTTTGACGTCAACGACCTTAAATCAATCTACCTACTCCGACCTCTGATCATCTTATACTGGAATGTATAGTCTGGTGTGTGTGTCATTGCATATAAGATTTTTGTGCAATAAAGTCTAATTTACTCTTTTTCGTTTTTTTATTAATATGTAGTCTATGTCTATGAACCCCCAAAGTCTTTGGCTGGCGCCTGCTACACCCTACACATTTAATTTTGAATACTTCAGTAAACGTAGCTTTATCGTTACATTACCTTATTATGATTAAAAGTTTTGTTTCTTCATTGAAGACTTTGCGGACAAAAGCTTGTTTATGAAAAGTTATTTCCTCCATTCCGTATTTTTATAAAGATAATATCATATTAATTCTGAACCCCTACTATCGTACGTACTCACGAGAATATCGTCCATTTTTCTTGAACATCCTACTTTTAAATGTGAAAAAGTTAAAGTTTGTAGGTATGTTTCTTACTCAATCACGCAAAAACAGCTGTACGGATATGGATGAAATTTGGTACGCACATAGTTTATAACCTGGATTTACACATAAGAACGATATGCACGCTGGCGAAGTCGCGGGCAACATTAGTATATAAATACCTGATTTTTATTTCTGTATGCTCGCATGATCCGTATTTCGTCATCACTGTCACTTGATTCGTCAAACTCGTGGTACTTTTGTTGGTACATAACGATAAGAGATAAATAAGCACTTACACGATACCACGATAACTTTGATTCTGAATATCCGACACTAAATTTGATGATTATCAACACTCGACAATTATTGACACACTGCGGTCCCAAATGAACCAATATACCGCCATTGCACGTTGTGTTAAATACATTATTAACTAATTAGATATTAATGATCATTAATCAAATGGCTTTTAATATGTTTTTAATGCTTCATTAGTGTTTTAACGCTAAATTCACATTTTACATGTAGCTTGCACACACGTTTCTATGACGTTGACCTATGTAGGGACACGAATAGGATACGTCGGCATTAATATCTGATTTCAAGATTAATCCATTAATATATGTCGTTGACATGACGCCAAATATATCTGATCATTTCGTGGAAGGTACACAGGATGGTACAGATTTTTGTCTAGATGTCACCATCCATGGCTTCAGAACCTGATTCTGAACGCCCAAAAAAAAATCAGTCCTTTCATAGAAAAGTGCAATATCTACGCGGTCAAAATGTATGGAAAAGCTACATAAAAAAAAGCGGCCAAGTGCGAGTCGGACTCGCCCATGAAGGGTTCCGTAGCAGCAAGTAACGCGCGAATTATAATTATTATTTAGTCAGGCACCTATTACAGATTTATTATTAGAAAATAATGGTTAACGGTTTATGCATAAGGTTTATGTTTATGAAATTAAATGTTGTTTATTTTATTTTTATATTGGAGTTGATTGAATGAAAGGTAAATTCTTGTTTACGATTTATGACGTATTAAAAAAAACTACTTACTAGATCTCGTTCAAACCAATTTTCGGTGGAAGTTTACATGGTAATGTACATCATATATTTTTTTTAGTTTTATCATTCTCTTATTTTAGAAGTTACAGGGGGACACACATTTTACCACTTTGGAAGTGTCTCTCGCGCAAACAATTCAGTTTAGAAAAAAAATGTTTTGAACCTCAACATCATTTTTGAAGACCTATCCATAGATACCCCACACGTACGGGTTTGATGAATTTTTTTTTTTGAGTTTCAGTTCTAAGTATGGGGAACCCCCAAAATGTATTGTTTTTTTTTAAATTTTTGTGTGAAAATCTTAATGCGGTTCACAGAATACATCTACTTACCAAGTTTCAACAGCATAGTTCTTATAGTTTCGGAAAAAAGTGGCTGTGACATACGGACGGACAGACAGACAAACAGACATAACGAATCCATAAGGGTTCTCTTTTTTGCCATTTAGCTACGGAACCCTAAAAATCGACCAAAACTATCAATGCTATGGCGTCTAGAATGATGTGCTGTTTGCCCATCTATGTCCTGGCCCCCCTATAAGTATATCTACAAGTGGAAGCACAAATATGTGGCATTGAAGGAAGAGGAACACCAAAACTACCTGACAAGACGTAAGCCTAAATTTTAGCGTGGCTTGCTTCGTCAGATAGTTTTGAATTAATCAAGAAAACAGATATTATTGTCCTGTATAGCTACGGCTTGACAATAATATCTGATGATTGTCGAGATTATTTGCTAATAGTGATATATATTTATGCTTGTGACTGGGCGTTACGATATATGCATAGGTATAACGCTTACATCCATGTATCTTGCGGTACTTGCAGTTATTCTGAAATCATCTTTCTTGCACTAAGTTTCTACGAGTAACCAATAGTAAAGGTACCGCATGAGAGCCAATAATATTGTTTACCTTTGAGTTGCATGGAGAGGCAAAGGAATTGTAATTGGGTTTTATCTTGAATATAATATTAAATATAAAACTGATTTCTCTCTGTGTACAGCTGTAGTCTGCCTCGTTTGTTCTAGTGGTCACAAGCGCTACTTCTGAGCATGGGGCCTGGGTCCGATTCCCAGGTCTGGCAAAATGTTATCAGGAATGGGTATTGCACCCATTTTTGAAAAGTGTCTTAATTCTAAAATGCTAATAAACCACTAAAAAATAACAAAATTTTTATGAATCAATTAGTGCCATAAAAATGCATTTAAATTTTAAATTTTCATATTTCTCGCGTAATTTGACGAAAACGCTGGACGCAGTGGACGCCATATTGCTCTGTGGGTTTTACGTCAGTTTGCTGTGTAAACAAATGTGCTGATATTTTGTGTAATAATTGTTTAAAAAAAAAAAACTACTTATCGTTGGTGTGCTGTTTCTGAATGTAAGATGTTATTTCAATTAAAATTACTTCGATTACGGACATAATAAAAGTACAAAGCTGTTCAGTTGATTCGTTTAAACAGCGGTATGACGTAATAACATGGCGGCTATTATTTCATGGTGTTCAAAAACAGATAAAAAAAAACGACATTTTTTGAATTAAATTTTAAAATTTATTTTGTTATTTCATGAACTAAAACCAACATATTCCGACTGCTCACAGACTACATAGAGATACTACGACTGCTTTTTGCTTAAGCTATCTCAATAATATATTTTTATAATTTTTCTAATACAGAGTAAAATACCCTATTTCTTAGTCGCAATAAGTGCCCGGCTGATGGCTGATGGGCTTGCCCCCGTTTATATGGGACTTAAACATAGTTGGCGAAATGTAGGTGTCTTACAGGCACACTCTCTGCCTAACTGTTCTGAGATTACAGGCGTGAAATAATATTATGTAATACCGCAATATTTGTGGGATATAATATCTAAAGGGTGCTTTCGATTTGCGAGGCCTCAGGGAGGAATAAAAATTAGATGGTAGCGTCGGAACGATGGCAATTTTCGATCATATTGAAGGCAAGTGGCATAATGAGTTAGTTTTTGTCAAATCTGCCTTTTCCCACATTTTTATCAAAGATTGAGTTTCAAAATAAATCCAATTTGTTTCTTATCGTGATAGATGAATGGAAGATGTATACCTATTTGTTGTCGAAATAATTTTAAACGATTTTTGGCTATTTTATGTTTCTTATTAAGTTACTCTGTATGGTTGTCTCTTATTCTTGAATAAAGATGATTGTATGTATTACACTTATGTTGTGTTTCGCGCCTCCGAGGACCGGTTTTCCCATCATAATACTTTAATTTGTCTAGACTCAAATAAGAAGTGCCAGTGGCTTATTTGACCTTGATTTTGTGTTCTATAATGAACCTTTCCCTCGTATTACATCAACTAAGTCGACATTCACACGGAAGTAATAAAATCGTGGCGGGATTTTTGCTCGCACTGGATTTTCAACTCTTTGTGTTGAATCAAGCTTTGAGAATCCAACAGAGTACAGCGCGAGTGAGACTCAGGGCGTCGAAAAAATACAGTGTTCGAGTTTAAATTCTCGGTGCCACGCAGTGCGTTGAACATCCAGTGCGCAAAAATATCGCGCAGAAATTTAATTACGTTCCTGGGAACGTGGGCTAATTGTGATAGATGAAAAGTTTGTGGGTTTTTTTTTCTTTGAAAAATATAAAATTAAACGACACAATGGTAAAGTTGGCTTCCACGCGGACGGAAAGCAGAAGCAATTCATTAATGTTTTGCCTACATTGGTCTTGAGCACCATTAGGTATAAAACAACAAAATGCCTACTAAGGGATATAGTCAACGGACCCTGGGACAATTGAAACAGTAAATAAATAAATAATAACTTTATTGTATAAAGAGAAACACATAAGTATTAGTTATACACTAAACATGATTATAAGTGGTGGACAAAATCAGGTTAACCAGCGGGCTCCTGAACTGAGTAAAAACAATAAAATTTAAACCTACTACTGTATACAATCAAATTCTTCCAACTTAACAAACAGCTGTGCTGTTGCGGAGTTTGTTGCGCCACTTTTTCTTCCCAGCTAAAACACTATGAAGTGGTGGAGGGCGGGCATTTTGATATGCTGACTTTCAGCCTAGTTTTGATTTTGACAGCGACCTCCACTAGTGCTTCAAAATGCATGTCGTAATAAACATAGTAATACAAAAATATGCAGAAGCTCATGAACACAGACTTTATCATCACGTGAATGTCGAGGCGATCCAAATCCTTGACAACACTGAACTAGTGCGAGGACTAAAAACCTTTCCGAGTTAATGTAGTTCAGTGTGAGTGAACTTAAAGTGCTGACTTTTATAGAGACACACTTGATTCGAATGCGAATCAAGTGTCTTTCCCTTCGATCTTTCCCGTAATACCTATAGTGAATAAGAAAGAGGTTTTATTGATTGAAGGGCTTTCCCGTAATATAGTGAATAAGAAAAACGTTATTGGATGATTTCTTCATTTTTAACCGACTTAAAAAAGAAGGAGGTTATCAATTCGACATGTATTTTTTTAAATGTATGTTCGGGCATAACTCGCATATAGATGGATTTGCAAAATTCTTTGTTTTATTCGAAAGGGGTTTATTCAGAAATGGTCCCATTTAAATTTCATCTAGATCTGAGAATGCGTTTCGGAGACAGACAACGGAAATCTTCAGAAAATTACTGCAAACAAACCGCGATTGCTGCTATCGCATAATTATGCATTATTTTGACTCCAAGGATGATGAAATTTCGAATTTTGTGGGTAAGTACTACAACTAAAAAGTGAAAAATAAAAAACTTGAAAAAAAAAATAACCGACTTCCAAAAAAACACTAAAAAGTGAAAAATAGGTAACTTAAATTTCGGAAGGCGGTGATAATTAAAAAAAAATACATATCCAAAAAAAAGTTATTTTTCACTTTGTAGCGTTTTTTTTGGAAGACGGTTGATTTTTATTTTTTAAGTTTTTACAGTTACTATTAAGTAACAAGTAATTTAAATAAAACTTAAAGTGCCAGTTTAAGTTTTAATTAAATTACTTATTAGGTAATAGTCTAAATTGTTATGTGTGTATAGTTTATCCCGGTAGGTATATAATTTAAGATACACCTAATCCTGGCAAGATAATTTCCTCTCGACCTGGGCGAAGCCGCTGGTAAAGTAAAAATAAATATCTTGAACAATTAAAGAAGATGGCACTCTTTTAATCCTACTACAATCAGTCCATCAAAATATTTTATTTCACATAAACCTACATGGGCACTTATGAAAACGTCAGAAGCTAGGTGCACGGTTCCAATCGGTCGGTTCCTATGGAGAAGAGCCGGCAAGAAACACCTAGAAGAACTATAGGTACAGTAGAGTAGAATAATAATTATGAATCTCACTGACTATATATTTACCTATGACGTTAGTTTTGATATTATTAACTCTGCCCGAGAACATCTACTGTATTTGCATAATGACTTATTATTATTTCTTGACTAGCTTTTGCCAGCAGATCCGCCCGCGTGGAGGTCGAAAATTATCCCACGAGAACGTAGTACCGGGATAAAAAGTATCCTATGTGTTATTTCAGGTTACAAACTACTTGTGTGCCAAATTTCAGTCAAATCCGTACAGCCGTATTTGTACGATAGAGTAACAAACATCGATACTCACAAAGTTTCACATTTGCAATATTAGTAGGATAGTATGATATTCAGGTACGTACCTCTTCTTGACTATAAGTACTTACATAAAATCTTAGAAAATGATTGCGTTAATAACGTGGGTTTGCTGTGTACCTTCGTAATTGATGACCTGTGTCCATGTAATGGATTGTCAAGTATGATTACATGTATTTTTCTAAGTTAACAACAACGTTGCTGTTCTATAGGTATCTAATGGACATCGTTCATATTTTATAAACGGCATTTTGCTACTTATTTTAAAATGTATCTTAAACTGAACATTAATTTCATTGTATGTAGGTAAAACGTTTTTAAACAGTTTATATACATCTATCTATAATACACTTATAATAAAGCTGAAGTTTGCTACTACTAGTCGGATTTGAAAAAGCTTTTTACTTGACAGTCCAGCTTTTGAGGAAGGTTACAAGCAACATCAAGCTAGAACCCTTAGGAGAAAAATTTAGGAAAATTTTAAAAAGCCGTAGCGAACGCTAAGCAAACGAAGAAGTAATAGTGCAGGCGTTGCGATGCGACGAGTTGGGTCGAAGGAACAAGAAATTTCGCGAATGAAGACGTGGGCAGAAGCTCGTGTAGATATATAAGGGGAGGCAGGTGAATACGATGAGGCTAAACTTATAGTAGTATATAAGGGGAGGCAGGTTAATATGATGAGGATAAACTTATACTATTATTTAACCGGAGGCAGGTGAATACGATGAGGCTAAACTCATAGTAGTATATAAGGGGAGGCAGGTTAATATGATGAGGATAAACTTATACTATTATATAAACGGAGGCAGGTGAATACGATGAGGCTAAACTTATAGTAGTATATAAGGGGAGGCAGGTTAATATGATGAGGATAAACTTATACTATTATATAAACGGAGGCAGGTGAATACGATGAGGCTAAACTTATAGTAGTATATAAGGGGAGGCAGGTTAATATGATGAGGATAAACTTATACTATTATATAAACGGAGGCAGGTGAATACGATGAGGCTAAACTCATAGTAGTATATAAGGGGAGGCAGGTTAATATGATGAGGATAAACTTATACTATTATATAAACGGAGGCAGGTGAATACGATGAGGCTAAACTTATAGTAGTATATAAGGGGAGGCAGGTTAATATGATGAGGATAAACTTATACTATTATATAAACGGAGGCAGGTGAATACGATGAGGCTAAACTCATAGTAATATATAAGGGGAGGCAGGTTAATACGATGAGGATAAACTTATACTATTATATAAACGGAGGCAGGTAAATAAGATGAGGCTAAACTTATTTTACTAGTATATTAGGGGTAGGCAGGTGAAAACGATGTGGCTCAACTTATACTAAGTCCCTAAGTACTTACTTTATTCTTAAACATTCTAAAAAAAGAATCACTAAGTAGGCAGATATTAAAAACGGACCGTTAATGATTATGATTACTTATTTCGACCTAAATTTGGAGCCTCAAAGTTAACCCTCAGGTTAACTTTGTAATTACCGAAAAACTTGTTATATCTGTTACAAACTTTACGCCCTGTTCCAATAATGTCCTACCAAAGAATTTAAGTTAATGAACTAAAATCCTTCTTTACTAAAAATAATTGTGTAAATATTTTAATAATAATGTAAAACTCCGGCCTTCAACTTAAAAAGTACTTTCAGTACTTTCAGGGGTATATTGTGTTTGGTAAATAATCTAAAATTATTCTTATGAATGTAACATTATTCTTACTTTCTTAGAATTAATCTTCACTTGGCAACTGCACCAGTGTCAGACACGTGAAGGTTCGATATAAATTTCAGCATTTTTGTGTTTTGCTAAGTTATAGCAAAACTCAAACATATAGTGTTCATAACAAAAACAGCCCGTCCCTGGGTCAGGGTGACATGCTTACTACTCTTGGCATTGAACCGGCTGGTTTTTAATATGTATTAGTATGTCATTATTGTTTAAGATTATTTAGTGTATTTTATGTATGGGCGTCAGTTGCCTGATAATAAAATGATGATTATTATTATTATTATTGTGGATCCAACAGAGTGCTCAGCGTGTCGAAAAAACGCACTGTTCGATTTTTAACTCTTGGCGGTAGCAGTGCGTTGAAGATCCAGTGCGCGAGAAATCCCGCCCTGATATTTTTACGAATGCGACTCATCTCATTTCAGCCCAAAGTCGTCCACTGCTGGACATAGGCCTCCCCCAGGCTCCTCCACTTCGACCGGTCTTGTGCTTCCCACATTTAGCGGATTCCCGCGGCCTTCACAAGGTCATCCGTCCACCTTATGGGAGGCCTTCCCACTCTACGTCTTTCTTCACGGTACGTGGTCGCCACTTCAGAACCTTTCGGCCCCATTGGCCATCTGTTCTGCGAGCAATGTGCCCTGCCCACTTCCACTTTAGTTTAGCAATTCTTTGGGCTATGTCGGTTGCTCTGGTTCTCCTGCGGATCTCTGCATTCCTGATTCGATCACGCAGGGTCATCACTGGCAACGCACACTGATCAAAGACTTTCGTCTTGAGACACTGCGGTATTTGGGACGAGAAGATATTGCGAAGCTTCCCGAACGCTGCCCAGACAAGTCGGATTCGACTATTGACCTCTTTCTCGAAGTTGGATCTACCTAACTGGACAGTTTGCCCTAGGTAAACGTACTCGTCCACAACTTCACGTGTAGCGCCTCCGATCGTCATGAGAGTGGGTGTTACATGAATGGGACTAAATGGGTATATTTTGGTACTTTTACACAGCTGAACAATTATCATTGTTATCTTAAAATTAATGGAGAGGCTCAGTACAAAAGTTATTTTCATAATAAAATATTCGTAGCCTACAACAGTTAGTACACCTACGCAATAAAACAATTGGCCGGGCTCTGAAAATAATAAGTGCCATCTTATCATAAAAACCAGCTGTGAATTTAAGCTAAACTTGACAAACGTAATCATAGTTAAATTCAGTAGGTGTAAACATATAAATAAAATATGATTCACGTTTTTGTCTTTGATAGCAGTAAGCTTACACGCAATGATTTTGTCTTTGAAAGCGGTAAGCTTACACACAATGATTTTGTCTACATGTCATGTTCGCCCCCCTCCCATGTTACTATGTGTTTTGGTATACAATTTTGACTACAGAAAGTCTGGTAAATAATACAGGTGGTGAAACATTGATGTTCAATCCTATATAGTCTTACTAATATTATAAACTAGCTTTTGTCAGCGGCTTCGCCCGCGGGGAGGTCGAAAATAATTCCAGGAGAATATAATATCGGGATAAAAAGTATCCTGTGTGTTATTCCAGGTAACAAATTATCCGTGTGCCTTTCATCCAAATCCGTTCAGCCGTTTTGAGTGATTGAGTAACAAACATCCAAAAATTTTGATGTTTGGATGTTTGTTACCCATATCCAAACATCCAAACATACAAACTTTAACATTTATAATATTAGTAGGATGTGTTCGGTTTGTTTCTCATTTACGCAAAAACGGCTAAACGGATTTGGATAAAATTTGGCACATAGATAGACATGACCTGGGTGAGGACATAAGTTACTTTTCATCCTGGATCGCAGACGAAGTCACGGGCAACAGGTATGTTGATGTATGATAGTATGACATATTTTGAAGGGCCGCGCATGAAGAAAATATGGTGCGCTGACCACAAGTAAGTTGAGACAAGGGTAGGAAAATGATGTGCATTTTTAGGATCATGATTTAACGTGTCATTGGGCCTTTTAAGTTTTTAAACGGGCGCCATCTTCAATCGTCCAGGGCCCCAATTCTGTATGATTATAATGATTCCTTACGGAATCTTACTACGTTCAAACTGTAACGGTAAGGAATGGAAATGTCGAATTCTGTATGTTCCAAGACAATTTGTCGATATTATTAATACGATATTAGCAGAATGTCGTGAGTGATCTAAGGAATTGACGTGGTTTCGAAGTAACGAATCGTTAAGTGGTCATAGTGAATTAGGGCCCTGGGCCTATTTTTAATTTTATATTTGGAATTGTTTCTTATTTTTTTTTACATTGCTTTCACAAATAAGCAACAAGATTAATATACCCAGGATTTTGTAATATCTTGATTTAAAAGAGTGTCCTATGAATATTTTGCCTGTTCTTCACGATAGAGATTTGGCGACGTTCTGAAATGGGCAACTAGCTTCAAATTTCTCAATAACTTATCTTCGTTTTGACAAATCAAAAATGCCTGTAAATGGTTTATTTAATTGAAATATATGCTTTGAGTTTTAACACCTGGATCAACACATTACTTATTAACTTTTTATCCCGTTAGTACGTTCCCGTGGCACGATTTCCGACCTCCACGCGGGCGAAGTCGCGGGCTAAAGGTAGTAGAAAGTAATACAATAAATCCAAAAGTCTCTTTTTTCGCTCAGTTGAAGCAAGATCTACTAATTGCGCCCGGAGTAAGCATTACAATATTTTCTATCCTTAGGACCAACCAGATTTACCTACGTCTGCGGATTACTATCATTAATTCACTACATATTATAAAACAGAAGTCCCTCGCCGCGTCTGTCTGTCTGTTCGCGATATACTCAAAAAGTATTGAACGGATTTTCATGCGGTTTTCACCAATAGACAGAGTGGTTCATGTTGAAGGTTTTCTTTTTTGAGGGTGGGGATCATCAAATAACTTCTCCCGCTCTGGGTGGAGCAGGAGAGCGTGTCAGACTTTTACTGACTAAAACCCACCCGTTTTCCCCATAGTTGCATGTGTGCCAGGGGGGACGGTGTCTCTTTCGAACAACCCGGACCCCTGGCAAGCATCGGCCCTTGCAGACCCCATCAGTTGGTGCTGAAATCTCTTTGAGGCGCGCGTGGAACACAAAGCGTAATCGACCTGGGCTTGGTCCTTACCGGACAGCGAGCTACCCACTACTCGCCGTCCGCCAGCCCGCGCCTGCGGTGGCCGGGAATCGCCTGGAATGCCCGACGCCCAAGGCGTCTCCTGCGGAGGCTAGAGTTGAGGGCGCATATACTGCTTCACCCTCAAGTACGCCGCCTCTCTCTTCGCGGGAATTATTGCTTCGCAGAAGGAGGTGACGGCTACCCAAGCACTCTCGCTCCGTCCCATGGCCTGGACCAGGGCTGGACGCGAGAGATAGCCGCCGCCGATGGCCTGCACGAGGACACGGCGGTGCTCCACCCAAGCCGGGCAGACCTTCACCGTATGCACCACCGTGTCCTCAGGGCAATCTACGCAGAGGAAACACCCGGGCGTTTCCTCCCGCCTCAAACGAAACAGGAACCTCCCGAAACGCCCGTGATCGGTGAGGACCTGCGTCAGGCGGAAGTTGAGGATGCCGTAGCACTTCTAAATCCACACCTCAAAGAGGAGACTTTCCGCCGCAATCGTAGCGTGCCAGCATTGGGGTTGCGACAATCGCACTCTCCATGTCGCCATGAGATCCCGCCGGAGCTCTGTCCGCTGTGCCGCGATTTCTCGCAGCAGCGGAGTTACGCACCGGCGTTTGCGTCACTCGTAAGTGTGCGCGAGGACCTTTGCCTAAAGATCCCATGGCAGCAATCCGGCAAGGAGACCCGCCGCCTCACCGGAGATCGTGCGGTATCCCCGGACCATACGGATGGCTTCACGAGGAAGGTTGGTGTATAATTTGTCAAGGTTTTGCTTAAATTGTTAGCGTGGGCGAAGCCGCGGGCAAAAGCTAGTTGTAAATATGAGAAAGAGTTCTTTTTTCATTATTTCATTTAAGACTTCCAAGAAGTTTCTAATAGAAACATCCAATTACTCCAGGCGTTTGGGAAAAGTTAGCTTTGTTATTTTACTTTTCTTAAAGCTAACAGTGTAATCTAACTCGTAATTAGGTACGATTCTTTTTGCAAAGTTGGTACTTACAAAATGGT
The DNA here is from genome assembly GCA_949091785.1 of Polymixis lichenea. Taxonomy (NCBI): domain Eukaryota; kingdom Metazoa; phylum Arthropoda; class Insecta; order Lepidoptera; family Noctuidae; genus Polymixis; species Polymixis lichenea. The sequence goes on from OX420937.1 coordinate 12,093,540, forward strand.
TACAAATATTTGTCATGTATTCTATTGTTTGGTTTGCTGCTCAACGCGAGATGGGTAAATAATTATAATGGAAGTTCGCAACTTTTTGCTAAATTCCTTGACCTTAGAAACAGAATAGCAGACAAAAACGTTTATGTACAATTTAATTTCAGTAAATTGTAAGTATGTTTATATTGTTGTTAAAATAATGACATCAAGATAAGTAGGTACAGTAGTACATTGTATCCAAAACTAAATAATACGAAACTCAGATTAAGTAATGTCCATAAATTATGTTTTATATTCAGTAAAATTGCAGTCTTTCAAAGAAAATATATCTTTTTAGTAGTTTTTTCTTAATTTATCTTGATTTTGAACACAGAACAGATAAAAGAGATTTTGAATAAAGAACGCAGCTGTTTTGGATAAGTATCTAAGATCATATAAAATACGGTTTGATAATCTTGTTATTTGACTTCATGATCATTGGCCCAACAGTAGTCAACTTCAGTACTTACTAGTAGCAGTAGGCTAATATAGGCTTCGTCAATACAGGTACTCTAATCCAGCTGATATCAACCACCCTGCAAAGATTTTCGATATTCTTACAGAGCTTTCCTGGGATTTAAACTTTATAAAAGTCAAAACCAACGTATTAAACATTTTGAACGACGGTCTTTCCTTATAACTCTTCAAGGAAAGTTATTCTTCTGGTCGTTGGAGTTGTAGCCCGTTTACCGAAGTTGTTATTGAGTTGTAAAGAAATAGGTACTATCTTTACATTTTTTTTCCTTTCACATTTTAACACTACCTATATGAGTATAGGTAGTGTTAAAATGTCGTATCGTAAGGACTCACCCGTCATCGCACAATTAGTACCTACTCCAAGAAGCCAGTACTAATTGACTACAAAATAGTGTAGTATACCTTCTGATTTAATTATTTTTTAATGAAGATACAATAGCTCTTTGTATATACATTTGATGTAACTTTGCTACCAGTTTTAATGTGCTAAATGTGTTTAGTTTGTTTTTCTAATAGCAGTAGACGCATTTTTTAAATTATCGACATTCAAAACACACTGTGTTCTTTGTTCTTCGTTTAATGTGATAATTGTTTACGTGTGCGCAGGAGTTGGCGATCGTTAACGGAAGCTGATGCGTTGTATCTGTGCGCATACAGCGATAACTGTGTGTAAATGGAACTGTTATCTAACGATGACACCAACATTGAATTTTACTTTACTCTCTTTGCGTGTTTATCCCGAAAACCTAATATCATAAAATATAATTTACTAGCTTTTTCCAGTGGCTCCGCCCGCGTGGAGGTCGAAATTTATCCCACGGGAACGTATTACCGGAATGAAAAGTAACCCGTGTGTTAATCCAGGTTATATTCTGTGTGCCAAATTTCATCCATATCCGTTCAGCCGTTGTTGCGTGATTCAGTGCAAACATCCAAACATCAAAATATCCAAACATACCTACAAACTTTGACAATTATAATATTAGTAGGATTTTCAGCAATTGTTTCAGCACTGGCTTCGATGTCAAACCATTTTTATTTATGGGAGAACTTTATTTTCATAAACGCTCGGGTACAATATTATTTAAAAGTTTTGTAGACGATCGAACTTGGAACTTGCTCAAGGAATAATTTAATTACATAGAAATTCTTAAGGCGTGAGGAATTCCCCAAGGGACTGGCCGCGTGGCTCGTGGCTATGGCTTGAGCTGTTTAAATTATTTTCAGAGTTATAAATCTTTTATCATTCCTTTGTGGATTCGATGAAATCAGATTTAAATCTACTGCGTTTAACTTGAGAGCTCCTTGAGATTTCAAAAACTTTTTGGTGCTCTTCACATCTATCACAAACAACATGTCTAGGAGTACCTAAATCTTTTTACCGCTTATTGTATACATAGTTAGATGGCTAATAAATCGTTTTCTCGTTAGAATACATTATCAACTTCTCCGTCACATGTTGTTTAAAATGTTTGCAACTTAGGAGCACGATTTCAAAAGTCCTGAACTCCTGAAGCACAGCGCGTGAGGTCCGTACTCAGAAAGGGCCAGTGCGTGCGTACGAGTAACTAATTAAAATTACAACGTACTTTGAAGATGATGGTGATTTACAAGGGTTGTGACCACACACTGTACTACACATTTGGAAGCACAGGATGTTCTTTAATATTTAAGGTGTAATAGTGGATTTTAAACTACCCAGCCGACCTATTTATCGTAGCAAAATATGTATTAAAACAAATGACATAACATCACGCCTTCTTGCCCCATAGGGACAGGGAGAGCTGTACCTATAGTACACCCACATTTCGCTTGTTATGCTTAAGTTCCATGTAATATGGATCGAGCCTATTGCCATCATCCAAATGGAAAAACCTATTAACACTTAGCCGAACCCAGGACCCATGCTTAGCAGTAACGTTTGTGACCACTACACCAACGAGGCGATACAAAAAAGAAACAAATCTTTTGTCATTAAATATTAACGGCAAGAACAAGTACATAAGTCCACCGGTCCACCAGGCCTCGAACAGACCGATTAGACGATCCTGTTATTAGACACTGGATTGCACTCCCACGTGTCTAATTTATTTCGTTTATTTGTATTGTATTGTAATGTTACTAACTTAGGTCTTAAGTATTTACTAACATAAATATGGATATCTGATTCGTCCGAAATAAACGATTATATTTATTTATTAGTTTGACAACATAGTACAACATAATAAATGGTTTAAAAGGCATATCGTTTACCGCACAATATGTAACGCTCCTCCAGCAATCCTTAATTGATTTATTTCTTATTAACGACCTGGCTTAATGATGTGACAATAAAATATATTCTTAATGTATTTTCCTGTCTTTTCTCAATTTTCGTAGGTACCTACTGTGAAGGTTGCCTGCAAAAGACGAGCTTAGGGCAATTTTTGTAAATTTATGAACGTTCACAGTCTGATCTCGGTATAATCTGTCAAAAATACCGTTTCCATACATTTTTGACATTTGATTGTCGCCGAGATTAGACCGATTAGCTTTTGAACGTTTTTAATTATGAGAACTGGCCTTCTTATGTTGTGCAGGCTGTCGATAAAATAACTTTAATCGCATTCGAACTGTCAAGCTAATTCTGAAATTAATAGCAGAATAAAACATTGGATCTACGTGAGATTTGGCTGACAAGCGAGGGTGGAAGAAAAAAATGGACTCGTTGACTGATTTTCTAAGAATAATTATCAAAGTTGCACAACTAATGTGTTTTATTATTTGATCCGGTACAGTGAGGCCCTAAGGCTACACAAATTTCCACGAACAGAACATTATTTTTCATTGTTCTATTCCGAAAAGGGATCTAATTAGATGGGAATTTTTTAATTACGTCCTATTCGTAATGAACATTTAAATAATGCCTACCTATATTGTGTGCCTATATAAATTCAAGGTGAAGAATTTGATATTAGACATTCCTTATTCCTTATGAAAATTATTATGTTATAAAATCAAAACTTAACATTACTCCTGAAACAGATTTAATAGTCTAGTTTGAACGAAATAACATTATCGCAAGACTCATATAATACATTTAAATAAGGCTAACGATATTCTGTGTAACATATGTAATTTTACGTGTTTAATTATGTAAACCTTAATTACCTACTAACCCGCTTCGTATGTACTTAGTTATATTAAGAGAAAGATAAATCGTCTGCCTGTCGACTAACTTCAAGAGGTTGGAGCTTATTAATTGTCTACGTAGACAAACTTCTGTGAAATTTGGATCTTTCGTAGTTTGTGTTTTCATATTGATCGAGTGTCGTTGCGCACTTTCTTCGGCAGAGGAAATTTCCCATCATCCTAAGACAAATTAAATAAGCGCCACCCTAAATGAACCGATTAATTTAGCCGTCTAACCTACTGTTCTCCTGACTTCATATATTTAAACTTAATATAGCAGCATAGTTTTTTCGTTTCGGTTAACCCCAAAGGCTACTTTAGGTCAATTTTCATCCTTGAAAATATCTTTATTTAACCCTTGAATGGCGACGAAATAGGATGGTAACGAAGAAGGCCGTCCCTATTTTCCGAAAGGACCCCTGGCACCTCTGGCGAACCCAACCAATTATTGGGTTTCTTATTTCAATGACCCATTGTCCGGCCTAGAAGAAAATAATTCTGAAGGTTGATAATTACATTAATGTTCGGTTCCTATAAACAAAAACGGATAATTTTGCTTACCAATGGTAGCATTTTTTGTTTCCAAACTGGTCAAATAAATAGTATCGTAAGCTAATTTTACCTTGGGAACGCCACGATTGCGACGGTAAATCCACTCTTCAAAAAGGGGACCTCTTTGAAGAGTGGATTGAGCGGCGCCATGGCGTCTTCACCATCCGCCTGACGCAGGTCCTCACCGGACACGGGTGTTTTGGGAGGTTCCTGGTTTCGTATAAGGCGGGAGGAAACGCCAGGGTGTTTCCAGTGCGTAGATCGCCCTGAGGACACAGTGGAGCATACGGTAGAGGTCTGCCCGGCTTGGGCGGAGCACCACCGTGTCCTCGTGGAGGCGATCGGCGGCTGCGGTCTCTCGCGTCCGGCCCTAGTCCAGGCCATGGTACGGAGCGAGAGTACATGGGTAACGGTCACCTCCTTCTGCGAAACAGTAATGCTCGCGAAGAGGGAGGCGGCGTATGTGAGGGAGAGGCAGTATATGCGTCTTCACGGCCCTAGCCTCCGCAGAGGACGCCCTGGGCGTCAGAAATCCCAGGCTGATTCCCGGTCACCGTAGGTGCGAGCTTGCGGACAGCGAGTAATGGGTAGCTGGCTGTCCGGTAATGACCAAGCCCGGGTCGACGGCGCGTTGTGTTCCACGCGCACCTCAAAGAGATGTCAGCACCGGCTGGTGGGGTCCGTAAAGACCGATGCCTGCCACGGGTGCGGGTTGTTCGAAAAAGATACTGCCGCCCCTGGCACCTAGGCAACTGATGGATACAACACGGGTGGGTTTTAGTCAGTAAAACTCTGATACGCCCTCCTGCTCCACCCAGAGCGGGAAAAGTTATTTGATGATTACCCACCCTCAAAAAAAAAAACCTGTGATAGCTATTTCCAAATGGGGGGGTCTACTAAGCGAAGGTATTAGGTATCTTTTACTTGATTATTGGTAAAGATACAAGAGTCTTAATTTTAACCTGCAACTGTCAGTAAATTGTAGGAATCGGCCATAAATAACCACTTGTAGAGTGCGCAAATATCAATGTTCATAGATATGACGGCATTGTTCGACCACCCATTACTAAGCCTTAGTACCTACAAATTACAAGCATGTAATGGCAAGTGATTTGCATTAAGTACCTATTATCTTCTGAATAGCATCTTAAATATAATTTTATTACTATTTAAATATAATTACGGCTATAACAACTTGCAAACTACATTGTACAAACAAAGAAAATAGCCCATAATTTGTAAAGTTTGCATTTACGAACGATTGTGTAATTTTATGCAAAAAATTTGCATTTTCTCTTTCTATTTAAAAGATTTTTTTTTAAAGCAGCTCATTGAATACCTACTTACTGAATATTAAGCAGACATTTTGATTTGTGAACATTTCTCAAAAGAGGATTTACTGTAAGACACCTCATTTATTGTGTACGTAGGAGCCCAAACCGGGAAGTTCTGTCAGTGACGGCATTTGGGATTTCACCAATTTGGGTTGTTTATACTCCATCTAGCTTATTTTTTATATTATGACGTGTAAAAGTGACTCCGATATCTATTTACGGAATCAACAATTTTATTGCATCCCTACTTAATATTATAAATGCTAAATGGTAAATCTGTCTGTCTGTTACGCTTTCATGTTTTAACCTTTGAACAGATCATCATGAAATTTGGCAGAGATATAGCCTGGGATATGGAGAAGGGGGATAGGCTACTTTTTTACGCGATAACAGGCATCCACGCCGGGAAAAAGCTAGTTTTGTATAAATAAAACTTAATATTTCATTTCATTTTTGTCGGCTAACAGTATGAAATTCATAAAAACTGTTTATTTTCCATAGTTCCCAGCTTCTCAGTTTCAGTAAATTTGATAAACGTCAGATGGTAGGTAACGTTACTTATTTAATTTGATAAATATTCATCAAAATGGAAACCGATTTCAATTCAGATTTCAGAATAAGTGGTTTATAAAAGGCATGTATACAAACAAACCTTCATGTTACCCATACTGGGTTATGCAGGTCAGATAGACAGTCGGTCATCGTAAGATACTGGTATTCAGTTGCATCCGGTTAGAGTGGAAGCCGACCCCAAAAATAGTCGGGAAAAGGCTAGGCAGATGATGATGAAATCGCACCTAGAATAGGTAATTCACACTTTGCGCTGCTAAAAATATTATTGCACTCTCTGATATAATACACATCGAAGTAGACGCTGATTGAACCTCAACTAATTTCTATTTTGGTGTCCATCATTAGAAGGGCAAATAAGGAGCTCATAGGCGTGGCTAAATATTAAAAAATATTCTCCGCACAGGTCGACTGAAGATTAAGCTACGCTACGCATGCCGCGGTCGGTTCGTGGATGGGTGACCATCTATAATATATCGAGGCGCTTTCGTGTCACGGTTGTTATTTGTGCATCTTTGACAGTCGTTACGGGTAGTCGGGAAGCCCGAAAGTCTGAGAATCAGTCTTACCAAGGGGTATCGCATTACCGGGTAACTGGGTTGTGGGGGTCAGATAGGCAGCCGCTCTATGTCAAATACTGGTATTCAGCTGCACCCGGTTAGACTGGAAGCCGACCCCAAAATAGTTGGGAAAAAGCTTGGCAGATTTATTGATCATTATAAGGCCAAAATGCTTTAAGAGGGTCTGCTAAATATTTCCGCTTATAAAAGTAGGTATTAAGGTATTACGTGTGCGTTAGGTAAGTATGATCTCAAGTATTGATTGATACGTTTTCTCAGTAGTTAAATTCAAGGCTAAAATATGCATTAGTCACAAAAACCGGTTAAGTAAGAAAACAGTTTTCCAGTTGCTAATGTAATTTTATCCTACCATAATAGCCTATATCGTTTATAAATAGAGATTGTAGCATGATAAAGATTATTAAAATCTTTGAGTTTCGTGTAAGTTGGAACTTCTTAATTTAAGGCACTGCCCAAACCTGGGATAAAATGCTCACTTTTTTAGCGTATTGGTGATATTTCAATCTAGGGAAAAATTGATTTAAAAAAAGTCTTAACTAGGTATTAAAAATATTTCATAAAAATAAATAGGACAATCATAAAACAATCGTAAAACAGAGCTCATTTAGTTTTTTATCGCATGATTCTCACAATTTTCCCTCTTATTCATAAACGCTGCTTAAAGTTAAGAGATGTTTAAACGTCTAAAATGTATGGTTAAACAGTCGCTAATCACTACTTAACTTTAAGAAACGTTTATGAATAAGGGGGTTCTAGTGTGAACTACCATATTGTATGTAGTGATAGTAAAAAGAATTCAATCAACTAAAGAAATACCTAAAAAAATATTCCACTAAGCCGAGTATTTTTTATTCTTCGAGCCCCTTCGATTAACCTAACATCAAACGCATTGCTATTTTGAACCTTATTTGTAGCGGCGGTAAGGCGCTATAGTCAAATACTTTTTAAGTTCTTAACACTAAGTTCTTAATGGCACGTTATAGGTAGATACTAAACAACAAAGGTAACAAATGTGTCGTGTCGTGATTGTTACAATGTTACACTTTTTTCCTTCTAACTCTCATACGCTAAGCCCACGTTCCCACGGACGTAATAAAATCGCGGCGGGATTTTTCCGGCACTCGATCTTCTACGCACTGCTTAGCGCCGCGCAAATGAGTTGAAAATCGAACACTGTGTTTTTTCGACGCACTGAGACTCACTCACGCTGCACTCTGTTGGATTCTCAGTGCAGTTCAACACAGAGAGTTGAAAATCCAGTGTGTGAAAAAATCCCGTCTCGATTTACGTCCTTGCGAATATCGACTAAAAGCGAAAGGAATTTCGTTCCGACCGGATGTCCCGAGACACCTCGAGTGACATTAACCTTCTTTGCCAAATATTGTCCCTATCGCTGTTGGCAGTTGATTCTTAATGTTTTCCTATCGTTTTGTTTATTTGTTCCGGTGACAATTTAAAGTATTGTTTGCTGAGATAAATGTACCTCACTTTTGTATCTTCAAACCCTTGTTGTCAACGAACCTGAATACGGGGTTAAAGCCGCTGGGAGTGTCAAGTAACTTGAAATAAGAAACTTTTATTTCTTTTAACTTATCCTTGCGGAAGATTGCTGCCGTCGTCGTGACTTATGGGCAAGATTTACAGTGTGAGTTTGTGTTAACCATCTCGATCTAACGCATCAACAGCATTTGGGGCTCCGATTAGTCCTTCACCAATTCAGGGCCAATCGGAGCGCCGAACACGCTCGATGTGTTCGATCTAGATTGTTAAAAGAAACTCACACTAGGGCCAAGATAGCATTTTCAATTGCAGGGCAAAGGCCTCTTCTTATTCAGAGAAGGCACCACGCTTACTCAAAATAGGCTGATGATTTCAGACTTCTATTAATTACCAGCTTCTTCCCACTACTTCGCTCGTCTCAAATTTCTTGCTTAGCCGTGTCAAATTTCTGCGATGCGGTGGGAAAAAAGCGCAGGGGGCGCTTTTGCTTGGTTTTCGCTAAGTGTTCGTTCTGTTTTTTTTTCTGTTTGCTCGGCTGCTAAGGGTTGTACCGTAATGTTATAAAGCTTATTGTCTTTCTCAAGACATGGGTATCAAATTCAAAAAGATTCCAAAATTCGACTGGTAGTTCCAGAGATTAATAGCGCGTTCAAACTTACAACCTCTTCAGCTTTTATTAGTTTTTGTATAAATATAGAGTCCAGGTTTTGTCACGATGTTTTCGTTCACGGATGATAGTATGGCCCAAGACAAACTCAGTATATGTACGTTAAACGAATTGTAAAAGCCACATTGGTTGCCCGGATTCAACCCACATTCTCGTTCATGCGAGGCGAGGCCTTAAGCACTGGGCTATCACGGTATTCATTTCACTTTGCCATAAATAAAATAAGCGTTTTATTTAAATCTTATGGTTATTATCCTTACGCTCATATTCGTATAAGCGAACATGACCTAGCGTTCTATACGTATATGTAGGGTATATTTATATACTTAAATACCTACAAAATACAGTTCACATTCGTATCTATACTATATCGTTCTACGCTTATTTATTTAATAAGGTAAAGTCTAAGGGCTCTAAGCCAAGATAGCAATACAATTATACCTACTTAAGTGATGGATAGTGTTTCAGATATTATTACGCATCGAGTCTGTGAACTTTCACCATGGGCCACGATTCTGGTCGAAAAATGTCCATGAAGTTTTCATATAAATTGTTCTACTAGAGTCACGAAGGCGACGGCGACGTTTCGCCTGGCTGCGGGAATTTTTGTCATCCGTACCCGTGTCAGTTTTTTGTCAAAATTCGATATGCCATATCATCGTTACCGTGTACCGTTTTGTTTAGAAGCATTATTTTTATTTCGTGAGGTTGGAATTTCAGAATTTCCAGAAGAATTCCAGAATTTCAGTTTCTGAATTGAGAATTTTTCGGAATATTTCAAACTCTATTTTTTCATTAGGTAAATGGCTACGGTGACACCTTCGAAATTCAAACTTTGTAAAAAACGTAAGATATTCTGAAATTCACTCGATTCGTTCTTATGTTGAAGTAGAATTTTTGTTTTCAACTTAAAATGCTCAGTTTAGAAATGTAACTCGTGTGTTACGTATAGATAATTACTATACTATAGATTTAAATTACTAGATTTTGCCTCACCGTACTTAGTCCGGCGGAAAAGTGTTCATACTGAGAAGAGTGACCTCACACATGATTAAATAGCGTTTCCATGACAATCACGTCAAGAAACTGCGTCACTGTATGTCAGAAGCTACGAATAATAAAAGTCGCCAAGTTGTCAAAACTAAACACAAACACGAATATCATATGACGCATACGAAGGTACCTAATAAAATCGAGGCGGGATTTTTTCGCGCACTGGAACTTCAACGCACTACTTAGCGCCGAGATTTGAAAATCCAGTGCGCAAAAAATCTCACTGCGATTTTATTACGTCCGTGTGAACGTCGACTAACAATTGAAATCTTTGGTACCTACCTATATAAGCCACCCAGGATTTAAGTAAGAACTCAAAGAGTGATTGAGTAGAACGAATTTCTGTACTGCTGGGCGTCATTAACGATGGCTATCGTTCAGCAGTGGCATGTACCTACTTACCTATTATCTAACTTAACCATTGTTTATTACGATCAGTACAATGGTAACTATCTATTCGTGTTATAAATTAAAGTCGCATTTCGTGTCAGTCTGTGACCGCGTTGTTCTTCTAAACTACGCAAAGGATTTTGATGCAGTTTTCGCTGTCATTTTGAGAATTTATTCCGGAAGGTTTATGTGTAGTATCATTAAACCCTTAAATGCATGATTTTTACTTTTTTAGCAAACTAAATTTGTGTGGACGTAAGATTAGCTCTATAGTAGGCAAAAAAAAACCATTTTTTTATTTATTTTTATGTCTTGGTGGAAATTTACATCTTTATGTAACCAGAACTAACCTAATGGTAACAAAATGTGCAGTGAGATATTAAACTTACTCATTGTGGTAAAAAATATAATCCCCGGACCTACTCTGTGGAAACGAAAAACTGGCATTGAATTGGTTGATGGAAATTGCCATCACCATTACAACAAAGAAATCTCCATGTTTTGTTAAGTCGTAAAACCCGTGCGAATCGTGGGCGGGTCACTAGTTTATTTCTAAACATAAAACACATTATGTACATATTGTATTGTGTTCCTTTGAGGAAAGCAAACGAATGTTTTTAGCTGAAATATTCATTGTAATTGTTAAGGGGGAAACGCCAGGGTAGCAGGTATTTTTTTTTGAGGGTGCAACATCATCAAATAACTTCTCCCCTTCTTCTTCTCCTTCAGACTTTTACTGACTGAAAAACCCACCCGTGTTCCCCCAGTTGCCTGTGTGCCAGGAGCCACGGTATCTCTTTCGAACAACCCGCACCCCTGGCTGGCATCGGCCCTTTCGGAGCCCACCAGTTATTGCTGACATATCTGACAGCGCGCGTGGAACACAACGCCCCGTCGACCCGGGCATTTTTTTTTTGTTTAACGTTGAGAAATGCCTACTGCGTTACCACGGGGAGATAGCGCAGTTATGTGGGACTGTAACCCACTAAAACTCCACGGTGTCCTCCAGTGCCACTTGAGGCGGGAATACGGAAACGCGCAAGCCATACGCAAACCCGCCGCGGCTGAGGTAATACATGGTAACATTGCATGTATACGTTGGTGAAGTTCTACGGAATAAGTGACATCAAATCTTTAAGATTTTTACTATGGATTCGTAATTATATTTTTCACTGCTGAATAACGACTGTCAATTACTTACTTCTAGTAAGGCTTTATTTATCTTTATCTTACATAATCACACTTAATCAGCTTAAAAGTTCCCACTGCTAGAACACAGGCCTCCTCTCTGTGAGAGGGAGTGGGCTATAATCACCACGCGGGCCCAGTGCGGGTTGGTAGATGTCACATGTCTTCTAGGACATGCTGGTTTCCTCACGATGTTCTCCTTCACCGTTTTGAGAGCAGTGGTGAAGAAATAATTTACACAAAGTGAAGCGCCTGTCTGGTTCGAACCCACGACCTATATACACCGTGACATTTTAGTCGTCGTACAAAGAGGGTCCACTCAATGTATCCGTCATAACATACCTCTAGGCGCGATTAAAACATTGTTACCATTAATTAAGATGATAGATACAAAGAAAAATAATGAATGCTTCAGAATTATGAAACACCCTCCCTGTTAATAATGTTTACGTATCAAACGGTAGAAGATATCTACCTACCTGCCTGTACATTCCATCATTAATTCCATCTCCATAACAAGGTGTTTCAAACTACGTCATTCGTCTTAGTGATATTTTCATGTTTTTGATTATGCAAATGGTCAAAAAATTTTTTTTTTTATGAATGGTAGTAGATAGCAGTCATTGGGTAGGTACATGAAGTGGGCTGCCGTTGTAAGACGACTAAAATGTCACGGTGTATAACTCGCAAGTCGCGGCCACCACTGCTTATCTTAGTTATTGTTAATTAAGAACTCAAATTAAATGACCCATAGTTTAAATTATAGTTAGTCCTAATAATTATCTAAAATTAATTATGTTCTGGACAACATCTCAAAGGTCTCAGAGTGACTAAGTTCTATAAAGACGTTTTAATTACAGTCGCCAAGGGATGTCTTAAATGATATTTAGATTTCCTTTCAACTGAAAGACATTGACAAAATAAGTAGTAAGTTTCTAGGTAGGTACCTAAATCTGCTTAGCCTCCCAACTATGTTGGGTTTACTTTTCAGTCTAATCCATAATTAAATTTCCATTTACTATTGAATGTTAATTTTATGCTATTAATGTATAAAATCAAGTTTTGTTGTCCTGTTTATTTATTTTACGTCGATAGTCCTAGGTTATCATTTGTGGCCTCGAGTTGTAACTCGGGTCGTAACAGCTATGTGATCATAATCCAGCATTGCATATGTAAGCTATCACGCCCTTAATACCAGGAGGCTTTTATTTTGGGATTATACTTTATTTACATTTTATTATTTTGTGCTTGAGTTAAGTTTTCATTTTATTAGTTGGTATATTGGCATGGCTAGCTGACATATGACTAATTATTTAAAAAATGTTCTGTGTCTCGTAATGTTTATTACTTTGCCTATGTATGTATAGAATCAAGTTTATCCGACTAAAACGATAGCTGTACTTCTGGGGAGTTTGTTGCGCCACTTCTTCTTCCCAGCTAAAGCACTAGGAAGTGGTGAATGGCGGGCGTTTTGGGGGACTGTCTTATGTAATTTTGACATTCAAAAAGTGCTGATTCTCAGCCTAGTTTGAATAAATGACTTTTGATTTTGATTTTGCAGCTAAATACTAGTATTTTACATGGAGCGACTGCCTACCTATCTGACCTCTACAACACTGGGTAACACGTTATCCCTTGGACTGGTTGTCAGACTTTTGGGTTTCCCGTTTCTGACGACTAGTGACGACTGTCAAAGAGGTACGAATGACAGCCGAGAACAACGGTTTAAGAGTTAAGAGCGTTCATTCCACGCGCGCCGGCAACTATTTCAATAAAAACAAAAGTACATCTTTTTTTTCAGCCGTGCATTAGATTGTTAGTATTTATAATTATTTTTAAAATTTACTCTTTCATAAAAACATTTAATCGTACTTAGTAACGCAAATAGAAAATAATTGACGGTATGTCTAAAAAAAATTGTATACAAATTTGAAAATACCAATCATCTAGTGCATGGCTGAAAAATATGTTTTCTTTTGTTTGTATTTAGTGAAATAATCACGAAAAACCGCCATAAATGCGCCATTGCTAACCCGCGTTAGGAGAATGCTCTTAACGTGTTTTCCGAGGTACGGATAGGTCTCCACCCACGACCCGACCGTGACAAACTTAGCTTAATCGTCGATCGACCCGTGCGGCTGTTATTATTTAGCTAAGAGCCCGTGTATCTAGGTATTGTAGGACTCCGAGAGTCCTAGGTAACCCGGGATGTAACTAAATACCGTGCCAAATAAAACGCTATGTGCGTATAAATATGAACGTCACGTATTAGAACTTTACAGCTCTGCGCCCGTCAATCAATTAAAGTCTCTCAGAAACAAAACCTATCCTAGTCTATTTGAAGGATTCCTTCTAGAACTTCCTGACGGTTCGAACATAGACAAAGTCCTTTCTTTGGCTGCCAGTATGTACGTTGCATTTAGTAAGCGACCAACCTTTACAGTAGGTATCTACCTAACTTTTAATTTTAGTCAATGTAGATTATTTGAACATCGGGTACCTTTATAGCAAAAATGAATATGAAGTGGTTCGAGTATCATCGTGTCCTCCATGTTCAGGTAGGCGTGGATTATCGGGTAGGAAGACAGTATTTCATTAAAATAACACCTGTTACAACTACTTCACTTCAAATTCTCAATAATTCAATCGAACTTATAAGTACGAAAATATCACGTCCACCGAGAACGTGGTTGCATGCGCCTTCACCACAATCCAAATTCAACCGTTCCTTTTAGCAAGATGGCTGCCTCCCCAGTCCTCGGTGTTCGTTTTTGACATTGACATTTGTAGAAGACGTCGATTGACAGTCTAGAAAAGCGGCAGCGCCGACAAATACATTACAGTAAAGGAATGAAACACAGGAAATAAATGTAATGCAGTTTTATATTCAAATAACATTGGACTTTGTTGCAGTTAGTTACAAAACCATTTCCATTCTCTTATTAAATTGCTATTAACTTCGCAGTTTCGTAGATAATTAAATATTAATATAAAATGTATGTTAAATATTTATGAACAAGTACTTAGGTATGAACTATGTAGGAACGAAGCAAAAGAAGTATGTTAGGATCGTATTAACAGCCGCATGTAATGTTTTCCCGAGGAGAAAAAGCGTGAGTTTATGCAAGTATACAATATGTAACAAAAACCCTGTTGTTCCTTTTAGGGACGTATACACTTACCTACAAGCACAACATTTACGAAGTTATAATTAAAAAAATAAGCATTGGCTGGTCGAGAGTTCAGTATCAAATAACTATTAAAATCGACATATTCGAAAAAAATGTTTACAATATGTGATTTTACACGTATCCTTATTTCTCACAATAGACTACGAACTCGGCGGCTTTCTTTGATCTAATCAAAATCAGTTAAACTTTACAAATATTCATAATTAAATATTTATTTTAAATATTTTTGTGGAATAGTTTTTATAAATGACTTGCTTTATTACGTATGTATACCGATTCTGAAAACGTGGGTAGAGGGAACAACAGGGTTTTTGTTACATATTGTATCTAAGTAGGTTATTTGAGCAAATTACTAACCAATTCCAAAGGACCAATTTTAACGAGAGGTCCATTTTCCGCAAAACCTCAACCTTTTAACCACCCGACTTTATATCAGTTGTCGTGCCCCCAGCGCCCGGCACAGTGAATCGAAAAATAAAAACCTAAAACAAAGAGGGATGTAAAATACTTAACTTTTTACAAGAGATTAAACGAGCTGTGGTATTTTGGTCGTAAATATACGACCCTAACGAAATGGACCCGAAAACGTTTGTCGGATTAATCCGACGTAAGCGGTTAAAAGGTTAAGTAAAGCGTAACACACTAACAGAATAGAATGGCTTTCATTGCGTTATTTACGTTGATGAGCTGACAAAGTTTTCGAATATTTTCGAATATATACTGCAAGGGATTAGCAATAACCTTCAAAATCATTCTAGTGTTACGCTATAAGGGTGCTGGACATGCCTGACAGAACGTTTGTTAAAGTTATTGGAATTTATACATATAAGGTAACTTTATTGTAGCGTAAAAATCGTAATTAAAGCACTTTAAAAAAGGCTGTGAAGCTCAACAACAGAAAGTTTCACGATTTCCCAGCATTATGCTTAAAATCCGTTTTTAAAAGTTTGCGTACAAAAGTTGTTCGTCCCTAGCCCAGCTGGATCCTCGTTTTTGTAGAAGTACTTAATTTTAAGTATCTTCCTTTGTCGCATGTTCTAATGACGTTAATTGATTGTCTCGCTTGCAATGCTCCCTGTTTTTCCGTGTAACTGATATAGTCAGTGCACAAATATGCTGGTAAATATGGAGTATTGCAGTGGTGTTTCATCTTTCGATTGTTTGCCTTCCCTCTTGCATGCCTTCGTTTTTGTGAAGCTAACAAACATGGTAGAGTCTGTCTATTGAAAGCTGAGAGTGAAAAAGAGCGGCAAATTAAAAAAAAATAGGTCGTGTATCCCCAGATCAACTAGCATAAAACGTATTTGATACTTGAATATTTTTATAAGTACAGAATATTTAATTTTGTTTATTACAAAACAATAGGACATCATAATGCAAAAAATTATGTAGATAAGCGTTTACGATCTTTTGGTTGTTACAAGTCGCATAGAAATTAATATTACACAATAATGATAAGTAGGTCACATTTAAAAAAATATTTGACTAGGTACGTATCCTAATTCTATGCATTAATAGGTACTATATTTTCTTTTATGAAGATTTCCATAGCAGAAAACCTAGGAAAGTGGATTACAAAAATAATAACACAGATTTTTATAAAAATATGACGTTTAATACAGAACAATATTCAAAAAGTTACGAATCATAATCGAAGTCTGATTCGACGAGGAATTCAATGTCACCAAAGGAATCGTCACTGTCATCATCACTGTCACTGTCATCGTCTAGAGTAATAATAAACGGTTCTATTTCATTTTATAGTATTCTGTCATTCTTTTTATACTCATTTTCAACACGAACAACATGGTCTGTGCATTTTTTCCACTCATTTGGAGAAATACTAGAAAATGATTCTGTAATTAGTTTTTCCATTTCTTTAGCTGGTACTCCTATATTTTTGCTTGCGATTCTGCGTTTAGCTAAACTCCATGTCATTTCAATCGGGTTCAGATCACAATGATATGGAGGTAGTTTTAAAACTTCATGGCCATGTTGTTTAGGAAACTGTTCTGCTTCATACTGGGGTATGGGTTTGTTCTTATTTACCAGACAGGAGCTCAGCCTTTGAGTAACAGTTTTCATAAGGAATTCTATTGATTGCCAACCAGTTTTGAATTTCAATTTTTCGGTTTTGAATCGAAGGTAGCTTGTTGATTTGCTTGACGTGGTAACTAGCATTATCCATTAATACCACACTATTTTGTGGTAAATTTGGTATCGGCTTTTCTTGCAGCCATTTCATAAAATTTTAGGCGTTCATGTCATGATGGTAATCAGCTAGCTTAGATTTTGTACTAAATGTCAAGAATGTATTTGGTATGAAACCATGTTCAGATCCTGCATGGACCACTATAAACCGATTTCCCATGGAAATCTTGTCTGTAACACCACTCACCGAAGGCCCTTGCCGCGATTTGTTGACTTTATAATTTTGATGGACATAAGTTTCATCTAAAAATATAAGTGGCCTGTTTTCATTTCGCTTCAGAGCAATTGTTCTCAAATATTTGTGTCTCCAAGCTGCTATATCATGGCGTTCAATAAGAAGAGATCTCTCGTTTCTATTTTTCTTAAAACCCATTTCTAAATAATATCTACCTCAGTGTTTCCATACAACTAGAAAATTGAATTGATTCCCGGAGGTCTACTAATAATGTTCTCAGAGTGGGTACTTGTTTTTTAACTATGTAAAACTCATTGACTTTGTTTCTTATAGCATTTATATCAAAGCTATCTAATTTGGAATTGGCATGTGTGGGCGTTTTCTTCCTGGAGTGTGCCATAGTTAATTTTTTCATTAACCTTCTTTTTTCACACGCCACAGAGTGCTCATACAAACACCTGCAACCAAAGAAAATACAATAATGCAAATCTTTATTGTCTGTCTGCACATCATAACTGAACTTAAGCTACTAGATCACCAAACAATCATACAAAAGATGACTTAGCCTGTGCCTTTGCTCAAAATGTATAATATACAACATTCATACAATCAGAAATAGATAGTAAGATACACTTTAAGAATACTGACCAGTCATAGAAGAGATTTTTTCAAGGTATTGTGTTTCAGATTTTAATAAATTAGTTTCTTGCAAGGCTTTCAATTTATCAATTGAAGTACGGATTGCGTAAAGCTTCTTCGGATCATTAATGCATTCGTCTGCAAAAGACACATGATGAATGTTACAAATATTTTATTGATGCCACGCGATTTCTCATCGCTTTATCAATTATGATTCCACATTTAAAACTTTTGTATTGATGGATCAGGTCTAATAAATATAAATCCTGTTTACATAGTATCAAAACCAATTCAATAGCTTACCAGTAATTTCCGAAATTATTGTAAACAATTGTACTTTTTCTTGAAACGCAGCATCGCGATTACTTTTCACACGGTTATAATTATTTATCATAGTGAATAGCAACTTTCTCGCACTGCTTCTCAAAGTTTTAGGTATTGTTTTACTTGAAATACGGCACAATAAACACAAATTGTTTTCTTAAGAGTTTATATGAACAAGTGCAGTGTTGTCAATTTCTGAAAACATGAAAAAATCACTGTCAGCTTTTATTAGACAGACGAAGTCTTCTTCTGTTTTTCCAATTTTGAAATAGGATACTTTTTTTATATTAGCCTGCGCTGTCCGCAGAATACTTAGTCTTTCTTTAATTATTGCTTCAATTGATATTTCCAATTTTGAAATATAGCCGCGGCGGTTTCGCGGATGGCTTGCGAGTTTCCATGTTCCCGCCTCAAGCGGCACTGGAGGACACCGTGGAGTTTTAGTGGGTTACAGTTCCACATAACTGCGCTATCACCCCGTGGTAGCGCAGTAGGCATTTCTCCACGTTAAAAAAAGAAAAATGCCCGGGTCGACAGCGCGTTGTGTTCCACGCGCGCCGTCAGGGATGTCAGCAACAACTGGTGGGGTCCGCAAGGGCCGATGCCTGTCAGGGGTGCGGGTTGTTCGAAAGAGATACCACGGCTCCTGGCACACAGGCAACTGTGGGAATAATAAAAAAAAACCTACTTAATGCTTCAATTTTTTTTTGCAAAGAGACCATACCTATGTCCTCCTTGATTTTCATCTCCATTATTTTGTGGTACAACTAAATATCGTTCCAGTTTTTACATAATAAGCCTTGATGCGGATAAAAGTCCTTAGATGGCTTCTCTTCAGATAAAATCTCTTGCTTCAGAAAATCGGTTTCTTAAACTGATATAGTCAGTTTTCCTAATAAAGTTTTTCAGTCGAAAAAACAGTGGAAAACTGATTGAGCTCAAGAGCTCTTATTGATGCCAGGATGCGGTAGGTAAAGGAAGAGAGTTATTGGCAAACCATAGCTTATAGCTAAACACCACTTTTGACTTTACTTCAATAAAGCGAGATCACGAAAGACAGGTTAAAAAAAAAGTTGGCTCTTGAGAGACTGGTTCCAATAAAGCGGGCTCACGAGAGACGGGTCCCAAAAGCGGGCTCACGAGAGACAGGGTCCAATAGAACATGGCAACGTGTGTTAAGGCACCTGTCCCACCGCCAGCGATTAACGAGAAGCGAGTAGAGCTAGTAACAAAAAATGAGCCCGCTAAGCGAGCATAGCTGAGCAAATAATCTTTTTGATAGCTGCGACAAACAGGTATTCGCCGGGCGGCGTGGCCGGTGTGAACAGTCAGCGATCAAACTAATAATTTATGAATAGTTTGACAGCTAAACGCTGCCTCGGCGCCTAATAACGGATAAACTTTTTCAAGGACTTCTGGGTTTTACAGGGATTATGCTACATATTATAGGTAGGTATCTTGGACTAAACGCTACGGAATCATTGTTTGGCTTCTTATAAACGCTGCTAATCTTCTTGCACAAAGGCACTGGCAGAGCGGAAAAGGGTACTTTAGCTAATCCCATTCAATAAACTCGATTCCAAAGACGAATTATTATCTCAGACATTCAATATTTTACGAAGAGATATTTCAATGAGAATAGAATTGAATCGTGGACATTATCTAGGTATTATTTGTATAGGAAAATTTCTTTGTAAACAATGAAAGTTTAGTGGCAGGCGCGGTCGCAGCCAAAGACTTTGGGGGGGGGGGCGGTCACAGACAAAGACTACCTACAAATTAATAAGAAAAGTGATTATATTTTTGAAAAATTACTATTTTAAACTTTACGTTTACGGCTTTGGGGGGGTCATGCCCACTAGGACCTCCTCTCGGACCACGCCTGTTTAGTGGGCGCACATAAAAATGATTCCTGAAACAACAGCAAGGAATAGTAAGTACTATACTGTAGGTATGTATTTCTGGCCACATCGAAGCATCCGCAAACATTTTTGAAATCCTTTTGTAAACAATGATTACATTGTTTGTTCTGATTCGGCCATTATGATAACCTGAATATGTTGAGAATTTAATTAAACATAAGACTTGAACAAAATTTTGTTACACTTTTTTATAATTTATTCTACCTTCATTACTTTCTGCGTTTGCGAGATTGAATAATATTTGCATATATTATATATGAGCGACTGACTTTTCAGAAACAAAGAAACATAAAGTGGTTTGGTGGATCTCACATGTCTTTGGATTTTTGGTTCTAGGTGACATGCCGGTTTCCTCACGATGTTTTCCTTCACCGTTTTTAGAACAGTGGTTGGAGATTTTCTTAGGAAACAAGTCCAAAGTTATACCTTCTTTACCTATGCCTATTAAAAAAGTAAAATCAATTTTCGTATCTGTCTGAGTGACCGCGTGGTTCTTTTAAACTATGCAACGGATTTTAATGTAATTTTCACTATCATTTAACTAGAGAATTTATCTGGAAGTTTTCATGTGTGTCATTTCATCATCATAATCATTTCAGCCGAAAGACTTCCACTGCTGGACGTAGGCCTACCAAGTACCAAGCATCACCACTTCGACCGGTTTTGTGTTTCTCGCAATCCTGCGGCCCTTACCAGGTCATCGGTCTATCTTGTGGGGGAGCCCGTCAAACACTAAGTCTTACGCGGTCTCCACTACATAACCTTTGGGTCGCACTTTCTATGTGCATAAATCATTCATATTAAACTTAGATATAATACAGAAATCTTGATGTTTTGTCAAGTTGCAAGAACCGTGCGAGGGGCGTATCACTAGTAATTACTTAAATGTATTCTTCAGAAATTCTTATTGTGGTTCTAGTTAAGTAACTCGCAAGTTAACTAGTAAGTCTTTGACAAGAGAATTTAACTGTGTAGGTGTACAAATTGACAAAGCAATCCCCGAGACAACTTATGGTTTGACATCTCAAATAGTTGTTGAACAACATTCTCACTTTAGTTGTTTCTAGTTAGCAACTGGAGTTCTCGAACTCGATTTAATATGTCGAATTTGAAATCGTAAAATGTAATAGTGCTTTGCATTTCCGTAACGTTATGCTAAACGGTACTGATGGGAAATGTATGCTTTTTCCCCCGAAAATCTTTGTTTTTACCATGGAAAGTGGAGGCTATAACTGTCACACTTGGGTTTAACGACTAAAGAATGGCACATTCCCGTAGAAAAACGTTTTATCCCATTAGGGTAGCAAATTAGCGTTACGTACAAGTCATTGCCCTCACCAGGGCAACTTAAACTCCTTAAACTTTGAATTTCGAGTGTTGAAAACAATGTAGTAAACAAATGGAGTACAATGCAACAATTAATTAAAGACAAAAGTCCTTCCTATCCCTTTTAGTAGGATTTATAATACAACAAGTTCCTAGTACCTACCCATTTTCGCTGAAAACAATTCAACTTGTTAGTAAATCAAAATTTGATTTAATGAATCACACGACTTTCTATTGTAATGGTTCTGGGTCGGCTTTGTAGGAAATTGTAATGACTACGGCGGCAGGTGTTTATTACTTGGCCTTCCAATTTTCCGTCTAATACCTTCATTAATAACTGAAAATATTTTCATACCTACTAAAGTTACGTCTCGGCCATTTATATTCTTATCATTGTCATTACGTTCTATTTAGATTTTTATTATATTTCTAATTTTATTAATAGCTTTAGGTGTGGATATTAATAGTAATTTATCTCAGAAATTAACGAAACTGGTAGAAATGGAGATCTTTGTCCGGTAAATGTATGAACCATTTTACTTTGCCTCCAGATTGTCAGAAGCTAATTGAAATTCTCATAAAATAGGATATTCAGCTTATTTTGAAATAATAAGCATTTGTGTAGGTACAATGACCTTTCCTTTTTACCCGAATGCGGTGAAACAAAGAGGAGGGTTATGATTTTGACCGATATGAATGTATGTAAGTGTGTTTATCTGTTCCCTCATAACTTCTAAACTCCTTATCATAATTTGACAAATCATGTATCGTTGGAAGCATCTTGGTCGTTTGCTGGTTATAGGTCATATTAAATTGTATATGGCGTCCTCTAGCGGACACAAAGTCATATCCAAATAAATTTAAGGGCTTAATTGGCACATTTCATAAATAAATATGTAGTTGGCTAACTCCAAAATAATTTAAATAAAAAGTAATTTCTAAAAACTAAAACCCGACAACTGAAAAGTCATGCTCTTAAAAGTATGAAACAAGAAAATATTCACTTCTGAAACTTTCAGAGGTGAATATTTCACAGGTCTTCACTGTTGTGTTAAGTTTATTGATCTTATTTTAGATAATAGGTCCGTTCGAATAGAAATTAAATGTAGAAGTAACGGCCCAAGGTAGTATTTTTTTATTAATATATTTTTTTTTATTGGCGACTCGTACGAAGTTAATTTATTTGCGGGCTAAAGAAGTTTTATATTTTATGTAATAAAGTAAGTGTACATCGTCCTTAACTTTTCGTTGATGTTTTATTTAAAACGTGCCAGTTGCCTAATACATATTTCTGGAATTATCGATTAGCCCACAAATAAATCAACTTCGAGCGAGTCACCTATTTAAAATACTAGCTTTTGCCCGCGACGTCGTTCTTGCTCCCCGACCCACCCCGTCGCTCGCCTCGCCTGCCCGTGCGAGTACTTCGTCTTCGTGAGTTTTTCTCTTTGCTCGGCTCCTAAGGATCTTAGCGTGATGTTATGGGCTATCCAACACTAAAATAATTTTTCAAATCGGACCAGTAGTTCCTGAGATTAGCGCGTTCAAGCAAACAAACAAACAAACTCTTCAGCTTTAATATATATTAAAAATTAAAATGAAAAAGTAAATAAGTAATAGAAATAGATAATAGACTATATTAATTAAAGAAGTGACGATTCGCCCAATTTCACGCGAGTTATTTCATGCGAGTCGACTAATAAGCCTAATAATAACTGTATAAAATCGAATTGACTGGGTACTTAAGGAAAGAGGTAGCTTTATCATTTTGTTTTTTTTTTTTTATGTTGATACCTTCTTCTGGTTCCGTATGACCAGCTCCCTAATTGCGTAACAAACGATCAATCACAATCTTAATCATTTTGAAAGATAAGCTAATCCATTGCTTCATATGTACGAAAAAATCGTCTGCTCATCAACGTAAATATGGCAATTAATGTTGTGGAACTGTCAAAATGAAAGCTATTCCTACTGTTGCTGTGTTACGCCATCACCCCGCTGAACAGGTTTATCAGTTAGTAAATGTATCATTTAGTAAAAAGGCGGAAACCTGATGAATGAATTTCAGGCCTAGAGCTAAGTTTAGGCACCAGTCTCCCAAATTATTAAAATGTTGTCTGGCTCTGATACCATGTAATACGTATTCTGTTATATTCATTTCAGCTGAAAGACGTCCAGGTGCTCTCCCAGGTTCCTCCACTTCGACCGGTCTTGTGCTTCCCACATCCAGCGGATTCTCGCGGCCTTCACAAGGTCATCGGGCCACCTTGTGAGAGGCCTTCCCACTCTACGTCTTGCGGTACGCGGTCGCCACTCCAGAACCTTT
The DNA here is from genome assembly GCA_949091785.1 of Polymixis lichenea. Lineage (NCBI taxonomy): Eukaryota > Metazoa > Arthropoda > Insecta > Lepidoptera > Noctuidae > Polymixis > Polymixis lichenea. The sequence goes on from OX420937.1 coordinate 12,117,164, forward strand.
TGGCCCCATCGGCCATCTGTCCTGCGAGCAATGTGCCCTGCCCACTGCCACTTAAGTTTGGCTATTCTTCGGGCTATGTCGGTTACCTTGGTTTTCCTGTGGATCTCTTCATTCCTGATTCGATCGCGTAGGGAAACTCCGAGCTACAAAGGGCAATGTAGAGGGCTATCCCTCCTCATTGCCCTTTGTGTGACTTTAAGCCTTCTGATAAGGCCCATTGTGAGCGACCACGTTTCTGTACCAATAGTCTGTCAATAAAATCAATCTGTTCTGTAATATTGTGGTCAGAAAAATATTATTATTATTATTAAATAATATTATCTTGACAACCACCACAAAACAAATTAGCCTAAAAAATAAACAACCACCCATATTTATAGTCTTCGAGATTATCGACTATACGAGTTTTATTATTATAGACTATACGAGTTATATGGTGAGAAAAAATACAGGTTTGATAGTCCTTTTCTAGAGTATGTCCAAAATTATTCAAAATTATTTAAAAAAATCTGTGTTTTTGCTAAATCAAAATTTTTAAGCGATACAATAAAAAATTCCAATAATAAAGTAAAAACCACTTGGAAAATTATTAATAATGAAACGGGTAAGTCAGTTAAACAGGAAGAACAACTAGAGATTATGGTCAATAACAAATTAGTTCCTGAAGCTGCTGACGTAGCTGAGGCATTTAATGAGTTTTTTGCCAACATACCTTTAACTACGACTCGCAACTTAAATTCGTCCTCGTCTAAAGCGGAAAACCTTCTGCATAGTAGTGTGCCCAAATGTAGTCGCTTATTTAGTTTCGAACATGTAACGCCTCGTGATGAAGTTAGTATTTTTAACACACTTAAGTCTAAAAACACTGGTGACTACTGGGGAATCTCTATTAAACTTTTAAGTAATATAATCGATATCGTAGCCCCCTATCTAGCTATTACTTTTAATAAATGTGTTGACTTAGGAACTTTTCCCGACCTCATGAAGAGTAGTAAAGTCATACCATTATTTAAATCAGGTAATAAAAATAACGTTGGAAATTTTAGGCCTATTTCTATCTTACCCGGCATTTAGTAAAATATTTGATAAGTTAATACTCAAGCAGTTGCTAAGACATTTTAATTTAAATTGCCTCCTTCATGATGAACAATATGGCTTTACAAAAGGTCGTTCAACTACAGACGCGGGTGTTGCTCTGCTGAAACACATATTTAACGCATGGGAGAACTCACAAAATGCCATTGGAGTTTTCTGTGATCTTTCCAAAGCATTTGATTGCGTGCACCATGACACGCTATTGCGTAAACTACGTCATTACGGTGTTCAAAAAGAAGCTCTCAACGTAATAAATTCTTATTTAAATAATAGGCACCAGTGTGTAGATATTAATGGTGTGAAATCGTCCGGGCTACCAGTTCAGTTAGGTGTACCTCAAGGCTCAATACTGGGTCCATTCTTATTCTTAGTGTACATTAATGATTTACCATTCTATTTAAAGGGTATCTGTGACGTTGTACTGTTTGCTGATGATACCTCTCTTATCTTTAAAGTAGACAGGAATAGACAAGATTTTGACGACGTAAACAGTGCACTCTCAAGGGTTACGCATTGGTTTACCACGAATAATCTAGTTCTCAATGCCAAGAAAACTAAATGTATAAAGTTCGCTTTACCGAATGTAAGAAATCTGGGACCCAACATCGTCTTAGATGATGAGGTGCTTGCAACTGTAGAATCGGCCGTTTTTCTTGGCATAACAGTAGATGCCAAACTTCAGTGGGGAGCACATATATCAAGCCTAGCGGGAAGGCTCAGTTCGGCCGCTTACGCCATCAGAAAAGTAAGACAATACACTGACGTTGATACAGCTCGGTTAGTCTATTTTAGTTATTTTCATAGCGTTATGTCCAAAATATTTTTGTTCTTCAAAAACGAGCTGTTCGTGCAATTTACCAACTAGGTGCTAGAGTTTCTCTGAGAATTTTTTTTAAAGATATTGGTATTCTCACGGTGGCATCACAATTCATCTTCGCTAACATCTTATATATTAGGCAAAATATACACTTATACACTAAAAACAGTGATACTCATAATATTAATACTAGAAATAAGGACAAACTACGTGCTCCCTTTCACCGGCTTCATAGGGTTCATAACTCATTTGCTGGGCTTGGTATAACCTTCTATAACAAGCTTCCTTCTTCTTTGTTAGATTTACATTTTAATGCGTTTAAAGCGAAAGTAAAATCAAATCTTTGTTCGAAGGCATACTATTCTATCAACGACTACTTAAACGATAAGAATTGTTGGTCGCTGTGATTAACTCAAGACAACGTTTATGTTCTTTCACCAGAATTAGCTTAACTACTGACAGGTCATATGAATTACTTCATATCATTGTTTATTTAACTTGACTGCATAAACCATTTATTTTTTTTATTTTTTATTAATTAAATTTTCATTTATCGTTGAATGATGGTTATATGCTATTATTGTATAGAATCAAGTTCTTCCAACATAACAGACAGCTGTGCTGCTGGGGAGTTTGTTGCGCCACTTCTTCTTCCCAGCTAAAGCACTAGGAAGTGGTGAAGGGCGGGCTTTTTGGGGGGACTGTCTTATGTAATTTTGACGTTCAAAAAGTGCTGACTCTCAGCCTAGTTTGAATAAATGACTTTTGATTTTGATTTTATCAAAACGCGATGAAATTTGCCTACTAAACCTGGGAGTCTAACATATTTAAGGATTATCAGATTAAACATAACGAGAAAATAATGATTTATCGCCAGCCCGTAATGAATATCGTACTTACAACGAGTTTTAAATGAACCGTAAAATTTTATTACCTTTTTAGCTTTCCGAAATAACCACATTTTGAACTTAACCCGCCTAATAAATCTGGCCTGTTGGAGCCCTATTTCGGAAATATATGGCCAATAAGCCAAAGCAAAAAACTGTCTTAAAAAAGAAAAGTATTAGCATAAAGGGTCCAGACGGTTATAAATAAAACTCATGTGATACCTATGCGACCAATACCAAAAACCTTGATTTTTTTACAAATTAAAGAAATAATGTTGAATGTTCAGATAGAACAACACTTAAAAAACGGCCTTACAATTGCCTGTGTGTAAGAAGACACCAATCAGGAATTTTACTGTGAAAAGAACTTTGAGATACCCGGATTACAATATTGTAGCCACCTAGTAAACGTATTTATTGTCATAATCTGCCTAGCCTTTTCCCAAAAATGTTGGGGTCGGCTTCCAGTCTAACCGGGTGCAGCTGAATACCAGTATTTTACATGGACTGCGACTGCCTATCTGACCTCGACAACACAGGGCCCCAATTCTTTATGGTTATAATGATTCCCCGCGGAATCTTACTAAGTTTAAACTATATACATACGTCAATGTCGTGTTTTGTAGAAATCAATGTAACGGTAAGGAATCGAAGTGTCATATTCTGTATGTTTCAAGACAATTTGTCGATATTATTAATACGATATTAACAGAATTCGTATGTGATTGAAGTGGTCATAGTGAATTCAGGCCCTGATCGATAGACCCATGCGGCTAATATAACTTAGCCACAAGCATATTAGCCACAAAATATTTACCGTATTTATACTAAACGGTCTTGAATGAGCCCGTCGGAAGCCTGTACTAATTTTGATGTCAGATTTTAATACGTTTGTCACGGTTTGTCATATTTCTTGTAGTCATTTTTAATTAGGGAAAATTTTATTATTCTGGTTTTTAGCTTCGCAATTTGTGGTTTTGTATGAAATTTATGACACTTACCTAATGCAATTGCTCGACTATGGTTGTGGTGTAAAGGCAGAAGCCATAAGTTAAGATTTACTGCTTTGAAACACATTGTTCTAATTCTCTGTTGTGGTTACAATTTTTACCTAAACTGACTGTAGTAAGGCTACTTATTCACAAGTAAACAAGAGGTATCAAATCACACACTAAACATAGGTTCAGGGAAGGACTGTGCCCCGTCAGCGGCTTTAAAAATATTTGTTCGTAGGTATATTTTATATGAGCTCATTCACACACGTCCTTGTCCGGGCCGGCGACGGAGCTTCACAGCCCAGGGGGTTTATTCCCTGAGCACAAAGTCCGTAGTTTCAGCCAACGTGACGGGCGTTTTCTACTCCGTATCACTTACGGTCATAAGATTAGTTCAAAGCCTGAACTTAGAATTAATGACAGTACGATTTGACAGTTGTCCCTACGCATGTGTTTTTGCTCGTCGTCCGTAAACAATTGTTTTGACGGATCAACTACTTTCGTATGGGCCCGTATAATAGTTGAAGGTCTTAGTGAGTTGACCCCCTGATTTCTGTGGATAGACCTTAAAGGCCAGAGAAGTGCGACGCTACTTTAGTAGAACAATTTCGATGAAAACTTCATGGAGGTTCATCACATCATCATCAGTTCAGACGAAAGACGTCCACTGCTGGACATAGGCCTCCCCCAAAAGAGGGGTTTTGCCATAATCACCACGCTTGGCAGGCGGGTTGGTGATCGCAGTATGGTGATAAAATGCATAGAGAACGCTGCTGCCCTTTCTCTAGTAAGTCCCTTAGTCGCCTTCTACGACACCCACGGGAAGAAATGGGATGATGCTATTCTTTTACGTCCGGCAACACACGGAACATCATCATGCATTATGGAGGTTGTTCTACCAGAATCGCGTCGCACCGTCGCGTTGTGCCTGTCGGTGGGAGCCTTAAATGTGGGTATGCTCAAGGACTGAGATAGGAGGAAAAGTGTTGTGACAAAACCTGTTTTCCCAGCGACTCGTACACGCCACTGTATTCCATGATGGAATAAGAAAAAGGTTGAATTTTTTGCAGTGTAAAAAGTAATCTTTAAACTTATGAGGTTTGAGCCGGGTTTTCGTGACCTTTTTGTTGGATCCTTTTCTGTGGACATTTTAAATAACCGACCCACGACAAGGAGTCTTCTGAAATTTTGCACTCTGGATGTCATTAGCATTGTTAGTATAGTGCAGATTTACATAAAAATCGGGCGCTCTAAGGAAAACACTTTAAAGGAACTTCCTTTTAGAACCAAAGTATTGTTTGTACTATAAGTTGTAATTACTTATAAAGTTAATTAACTTGTTCGCTTGTATCTTCTCACACGAGACTTCGACGCAACTTTTGTGTTGGCGATTCCATATATATAGAGGCTCTTAAATAAGCGCTAAAATTATTGCTATTGCTTCTGGCTGCAAGGTATATTTTGTTTCGCTTAAGTTTTGAATATTTAACTGGTATGATCTCACGATATATGTCTTCTAAATGAATCAAACTATAAAAGTGTTTATTCAAAGAAAAATACCTTTTATAGTACTTTTAAACGACATTATAATACTTTTCACATAAAAGTACGCTAAACTATTAATGCTTAAATTAAATAGACACAGACGTAAGTTTTTTTCAATTTTCTATAAAGTGATGCTTCGACAAAACACATTAAAGATGTACTTATTATGTTTCTTTAATAACCTTGCATGTTGTATATATAATAAAATTGCAGCATGAAAAAAAAAGCACAAGAGTGAGATCATGATTCATATTAACTCAACCATACTTTTGTTTGTCATAATCTAGATGAAATTAAGTAAAACAACAGAGCTACATACCCCTTTTAGAAGCTGCAATTGTTGTTTATAAAAGTCTTAATGTGTTTCGTGCGGCCGGACTTACCTGCTTGCCATATTTTTTGTATTCATGACGATGTTGCTAAACTCGACACAAATTATGTCTAAAGAAATATAAACTTCGTACTCACTCGCGCTTGACTAACTCACTTAGTGAGCGCCTGCTTGTCGTTGTATGAATATTTGTCGAGACTTTGAAATAAATTGGGACTGTTGTTATTGTTACCGTATACGCATTCTATATAGTCGCATAAATACATACTCAAAAAGTTAGTCGCATTCATATTCCAGACATGCATTCGTCCCTTGTCTTCAATACATAATGCATTTATGTACATAATAGAGAATAGATGGTTATTTGATATACCTTGAGTCAATTGTAATCACAGTTTCTTGTGATATATGGACCGGCTTCCTTCGGGTCGTACGTAGTCAGTTGATTGTTGAATCGTTAAGTTGAGTGGTCTTGCTGCACTTAGTAACTGTTGGTCAGTGGACCCACTTTTTTGGGAGAGACACGGTGAAAACACGTATAAAACTAGTATCTGATAAGAGGTTCTGCGCGTGGAGGTGGTCGTGCGGGATGCGCGTAGGCACGAGCGTCGCGCGCGGCCCGCGGTTATCAACTAAACACATTAAAAATGCCGGCTGGTATACAACCCGCGAACACTTTTCTCATCGTGTATCTTGCTGTTGCATTGTAGATTCGACAGGCTCCGGCCATCTCGACGTTTCCTATTTGATTCTATTTAACTATAATCGATTTGCAGGCGTGTTTAACATTATCTCAAGGTTAGCTGGATTTCGATCGATGTTTGATTGTAGTGATATTACCTACTACGTACATTCACTGTGACGAATCGTTTTACGTTTGCTACGCTAAGGCACGTGCAGGTAGCAGAGGTACATAGTATATACTACTGTTTTGTTATTTGGCGTTTATTTTAGATTTTGTTGTAGGTAACTTTGCGTGTGCGCAACCAGTCGGGCATGTGCAAAATAATAATAAATTATGCATTTGGTGTGTAGCTGCACTCGCTGCTAATCGAGCCCTTTCAGAGTCTAGTCTGAACTAATCTGAAGTGGATTTAATAAACTTTATATTTTCATTATCAGTATTTCAGTTATAGGTAGTCATCAGTAGGTAGGGCTGCCTTATTTTGCCCGTGTTCCCTCAGTTGCCTGTGTGCCTGGGGCGACGGTATCTCTTTCGAACAACCCGCACCCCTGGCAGGCATCGGCCCTTGCGAACCTCACCAGTTGGTGCTAACATCTCTTTGAGGCGCGCGTGGTACACAACGCGCCGATGACCCGGGCTTGGTCCTTACCGGAGCTACCCATTACTCGCCGTCCGCATGCCCGTACCTACGGTGGCCGGGAATCAGCCTGGGATTCCCGACGCCCAGGGCGTCTCCTGCGGAGGCTAGAACTGTAAGGGCGCATATACTGCCTCACCCTCACGTGCGCCGCAACCCTCTTCGAGCATCACTGCTTCGCTGAAGGAAGTGACGGCTACCCATTCACTCTCGTACCATGGCCTGGACTAGGGCTGGACGCGAGACATCGCCACCGCCGATCGCCTTCACGAGGACATGGCGGTGCTCCGCTCAAACCGGGCAGACCTCCACCATATGCTCCGTGTCCTCAGGGCGATCTTCGCAGTGGAAACACCCGGGCGTATCCCGCCTTATCCGAAACAGGAACCTTCCGAAAAGTACCTATAGGTTAGGTTAGCATAAGTGACAAAAAACTACAATATGATTAAGCCTGTATTCCTGTATTTAGAAGCATTAAGAATACATATAGATCACCAACATTTCGCCAATTATGTTTTAAGTCCTATCGTAGGACTTAAAACGAGGGTAGAGAGCCATCCCTTAACATCAACTGGGCAAAAGTCGAAACTCCGGACTGCCACTGACAAATTCCTAATAGAAAACACAATAACACTATTCTAGACCTAGGGAAACAACCACTAGACCGACATATCGACAGAAAAAAACTCGGGACAGTTTATCTTAACCGACCAGGGAAGTGATGTCGATGTTTCCTGAATCAAAAACTATTTACCCACAGTACAAGTCGCCTGAATCAATATTTGATTTATAAAATAGATAAGGGAGAGGAAAAATACAAGGATTGGCAATAAAATAGATTATTTTCCCTATTATGATCCCGATATAGATTTTGAAGGATATTTTAAGAGGACGAACGAGATTTAGGTACCTGCCACTTCGGAATGCCAATCAGACAAAACTCAGGGCTCACTAATGAATATCCCGCTGTAATAATAAGGAATCAATCAAACTATGGGCGAAGAAACCTTAGCCTGCAAGTCATTACAATTACCAGTAGAAATGCCTACCTGACATATCCTCTTTACTGATTCCTAAGTCGTTTCCAGAATTCCCACGGGAGTAGTATCAACGTTGATTCATTATGTATTGCATCATGTATGTATTGCAGATTGATGAATATAATAATTATCTACACTTAATTGGCAAAGTCCATTTTAAAATCAGACCCAACGAACCCAGGATCACCTTGCCTGGTCACTTGCAAATTCCGACCATGCCACATTCTTTCTAAACATAATCCGAAAAAAAAAAATTGTTCCTTTTGTAATGCTTTTAAACATAAAAGGTCCGACGAGTGAAAGATTCACGACATTTAGGTTCATCATTATCCTAGCAACTTTGACATCGATAATAATGATAGTCTCAGCCTGTTCTTTAAATCTAGACTTCCCAGAAATCCAGCATTTAGAGCCAGACGTTCGTTAGGCATATGCTAATTGTCTCTAGTAATTGGAATGTTCAGTTACTGCTCAATCAAGGCTGCTCTAGTCAACATCATCTCGTCAAAATCGCTAATGAACCTTTATAGAAAACCGAAAGTAGGAAGGAACATAATATATGTGTTAGTAAATGGATGACCCCATAGACGTTGCTATAATGTACGACCCTTCGGGAATATAGCCTCCTCAATGATACTTATGGAGTAATGTATACGGCTGCCCATTTTCCTGATTTAATCCCGCAGTCACTTTTCATGGATTCATATTTTATGCGGTGGGTGGATTATATTATTATTAATAATGAGAGAAAGCGGCTGATCGTCTTTTATGTAAGAGTTACCAAAATACGTAAACGTAAGTTTACGTATTTTGGTAACTCTTAATTTAATGACGAAACAGATTAGGACGGCTGTTTGCAAACATTTTGTCTTTGCACGAATAATTTTAAAGAACGTTCATAGAATTGTAAGAAAACTTTTATTGCCGTGACTGAGAATCTTGATAATAACTTTATCAAGATTCTCAGTCGCTGCCGTTAAAGGCAAACATTGTACAGTATTGCGTCTTTTCAAATTATTCTTTTTGAAAGTCAACAACAACAGAAGAGTAACATTTTGTTATAACAGACATGCAGTTCCTTATTAACATTTGTTTCAACAATATTTTTTGGTTGATTAATTTGTTGTGGTGAAGAGAAACCATGAAGAAAATTTGTACAGTGGATTTTTATAAAAGTCTGTTGATATAAAATCTATGATTTGGAGTACGTAGCAGCATTCCTTCTATCTCCAACATAAACCAATCCGCCTGGTGACCATGATATTGCTGATTGTGGCAATTCCGCATTGTCACGGGTATTGGAGTTTTATAACTAGACTGATTTGATTATTAACTGATGTGGCATAAAATCAATAAGTTAATGCTATGAAATTTTATGATTGTGCGTGCACACCCAGTATAAGCTGATCTGTTATTCTATTGAAACCGTGCTCCGCTAGGCATCAGGAGACTTGACGAGTTCCAGCCACCAGAATGAGCCAGTGTTATAAAACCCTTCAGTACCGTAAACCACATCAATTCTGTTGGCAAATTGTACCTACATATGACCAAGGAGTACAAGCTGCTGTGTATGGTATTAGTGGACTACGAGAAAACTTTCGACTCCATCTAAACCCCTGCATGCATGCTTACCCTGCATGATGACGCAGACATTGAGAGAGAGCGGAGAGCATTGTCGGTGCGCGCTAACATGTTGGTTCATAGGTTTGCAAAGTGTACAGCACAGGTAAAGATAACTTTGTTCAGAGCCTACTGCCGTACTAGTGCACTAATATACCAGCCGCATCAAACCAGACAAAAATTGGTAGAATTTTGGGAATGGAAACTGAGGTTAAACCGCGTATTAATGTTTACTAACCCAATATGGCTTAACTTACTCGTAAAGGGTAAGTAGAGGCATAGGTATTGTACAGTACTGTAAAGGTTGGTTGCTTCTAAAGCCAACCTTACTTTGTATCGACAGGCAACAAAATGGCTTTATCACATTCGAACCATCAAGAAGATCTAGAACAACCCTTTAAATATTTCAGCATAGGTTTTTTGTTCCGGAAGAAATGACTTGGTTGACAGGCGGGGAGCTGTAAAGACGTACGGTAATTGCATTATTAGACCCCGTACCAGGGCCCTTAGCGCTCCCACAGTACCAACAACCTCACGGATCACTCTACCCATCTCTTGGATGGTTAGAATGATCCTTGGAAATCGATTCTTGGACCCCCTGCTCTGATGTCGTGCTAGAGTAGACTTACTAAACTGACTAACGAGAACCCTGTCTAATCTGCCCGAAAATTAACTACTTATGAGTTTTAAAAGGAGGCTTTAACTCTTATTCTCTTATTTGCTTTCAGTCATTTACTACGCCACTACGCACTTAACTTATTCGCACAAACGTTCTGGGGACTTACGTAAGTCCCTAGAAAACGTTTGTTGAATAATAAACATTGTGTTTTCAGACTGACGGATGATAATGTCCTTTTTCTGTTTTTATTTAGCCAGCTCTTTTGCTCATGTCACTTAATTAATTTAATTTAACTAATTCCAAGACTTTAAAACCCAAACGGATTTAAATCTAATTATTCGTACGGCAACGGGGCTCGACAACCTGTGTCATTATTTATTTAATTGTGATTCACACACAAATGAGTAAACAATTAATTGTTCGCGTAATAACAGGATATTTTGTTGCACATAGCAGATTGTATTTACCATGTATGTTTACAAAGTTGAGACTTGGTCAACAATGACGTATGTATTTCAGGCCAAACGTCCTTTTTCTGTTTGGCCATCTATACGCTAAGTAGAAGTGAAAAACTACACCTATAAATATTCCTAGAAATACCTACAGGTTACAAAAATGTTTTTTTTTTACTTTATATACTTCTAATTAAAAAATACTCAATCCAAGACTACATATTTGACCATCTATAGAAACAATTACCGCAAACAAATCATAAAATTGAACTTAATTACTTACCAATACTAACAATATTATACTTACCAATATTAACAAGTACCTAAGGACGTCTTAAGTACCTACTACACTTTGGAACTTGGACTTGGACTTTGGAAGTTATGGCAAAAGCCTGTAAACGCATTTTTGTGGGTAAACAGACTTGAATTCTTCTCCTTCGAAGGTCTTTGAGATTATTCTTGATTTCCATTCCTTTTTAACATGATGACCTTAGTTGCAATCGTTCAGAAATGATGTAAAATAATGTCACTCTACCGCGCAAAAAGAACACATACACAATGAAAATGGTCCATTTTCCTGTTGAACTTACTAACCTACCTCCCTTCATTCAAAAAATAACGTGGATTTGTTGTCTTGGGAGTTCCTCTCGTATTTCCAAACATAACCTTTACTTATATTGGTCATCCAATGGAATTGAGGATATTGCGAAACTTTTCCTTGACTCGGGTGGAGTAGATACCATACCAAGTACCTACCTGTACACATTACGAATAATTTAACATTAATATTAAAGTAAGACATACCGCAGTGTCTGAAGACCTAAGTCTTTGACCAGTGCGTGTTACCAGTGATGGCATATGGAACCGAAACGTGGTCGGTCACAATGGGCCTCATAAGAAGGCTTAAAGTCACCCAAAGGGCAATGGAGAGGGCTATGTTTGGAGTTTCCCTACGTGATCGAATCAGAAATGAGGAGATCCGTAGGAGAACCAAGGTAACCGACATAGCCCGAAGAATTGCCAAACTTAAGTTGCACTGGGCAGGGCACATTGCTCGCAGAACAGATGGCCGATGAGGCCGGAAGGTTCTGGAGTGGCGACCGCGTACCGGAAGACGTAAAGTTGCAAGGCCTCCCACAAGGTGGACCGATGACCTTGTAAGGGCCGCAGGAGCCCGCTGGATGCAGGAAGCACAGAACGGGTCGAAATGGCGGACCTTGGGGGAGGCCTATGTCCAGCAGTGGACGTCTTTCGGCTGAAATAATGATAATTATATTCTGTGTCACGTACGTTTTAACTGAGAGGAAAATTGTAGGGGTAAAACTAAATGCAATTCCCAACATGTTAAATCTGTCTCCTTTTGTGATCCTAACTTAACCCAGATGCCCTAGCCTTAGTCTCTCTTTTATCTCCGTATACAAACATAAACTCACGCCTTCTTTTCCTATAAGCAGAAACTAAATAACGCCACCTAGCTGCTACGATCCTTATATGCTCCTTTTGCTTCGGTTACCTTCATATCTCTGGTCGTACACACACGTCAGTTGTGAGTACTACCCACCTGCCGTTTCTGAAGAACATTACCAAACATCATCATTATCTGCCTAGCCTTTTCCCAAGTATATTGGGGTCGGCTTCCACGTTAACCGGATGGAGCTGAATATCAGGATTGAACATGGAACGACTGCCTATCAAACTTCCACAACAAAAGCTTCACAGTAAAGGCTTCTTCAAACAGGCGCGACGCGACCCTCGTAGAACAATTTCTACGAAAACTTCATGGAAATTGTTCTACACGTGTCGCGTCGCGCCTGTTTGAAGAAGCCTTTACTCGATACCCCAGACGCTACAGTGACCAATAAGGTCACTATATTCGAGTCACGGGCTCCGTATTAATTAACCTCACTTAAGTATTCCTTTTTTAAACTCAAGTATCGATAAACGTGAAATAAAAAAACTTACTAACAAATTGTTTTTGGTTTTTTCTTTTTGTATTTTTGGTATTCCTTCGTCGTTACGAACGTTTTATTTAAATAATCCCAGTATGAAACCAAAGTGAAATTTTAGACGTGTTTATCCCACGTGAATTTAAATATACATACAAATAAGTTATTTAATCAAATAGAGCCCGTGGGTGAAAAGACGAAATTAAGATTATATTTTATCCTTAAGAAATAAGTGCGTCATAGGCTCATTGTCATACCTATAAAGTATATAATATTGCCAGTGTGTACATAAATTAACACACAGTAACCACAGTGTGTAACTTATAGGTTGGATAAATTGGAAAATTTATTAATCTAAAACAGTAATTACTAGCTAAGCAAAGTATGGGTACTTATCAATTGTCTAAAATCTGTTTTGGTCCGCCACTTCTTCTTCCCAGCTAAAGCACTAGGAAGTAGTGAAGGGTGGGCGTTTTGGGGGACTGTCTCATGTATTTTGACGTTCGAAAAGTGCTGATTCTCAGCGTAATTTGAATAAATGACTCTTGATTTTGATTTTAATCTTGCTAGAATCAGTGAGACAAACTAGGCGCGGATCCAGCGCTCAAAAAAGGTTGTGGGCACAGCCACCCGAAAAACGGCTAAGTGCGAATCGGAGTATGAATTCGCCATAGTACATTCCTACAAAGGAGATGTTTCCAAATATATGACTTCCTCACCAAGATTTCGTACAGTGTATGTGAGACACACTGAAAGTTTATAGAAAAAAAAAAACGGAATGATGTTAGAAGCCTGTTAATATTTTCATTGCTTTTTGAAGTACCCTCCGTTCCTTAGCAAGCACCGTCGCGACGAAACGATTGACAGAAGCAGTGCTCCTACTCTTTTTTAGATATTTCTTTCATGCCTTTTTCACGGCCATCTTCAGAGTTCATAAAACGAATTCCTTTAAGTTTATCTTTTATTTTTGGAAATAAATAAAAGTCACAAGGTGCTAGGTCGGGACTGTAAGGAGGATGACTCACTAACTCCACACCTTCGATAGTCCGTCTGGCAGAGTGAGCTGGAGCGTTGTCGTGGTGCAGGAGGATCCTGCTTTTTGGGTGCTGCTGTCTAACATTTTCCAAGACAACTGGTAAACAGTGGCTGACATACGAATCTGCAGTAACAGTCCTGCTAACTTTTAGGACATTATTGTTGCGAAATGACCCGTTCGTCCAAAGAATGTGGCATGACTTCTGCCCTTCTTTACTTTTGTCGGCAAATCTTTGAATGGAAACATCCATTGCGCAGATTGTCTTTTGGTTTCAGGTTCATAACAATATATCCAGCTTTCATCATCTGCGACCATGTCACCTGAAGCATTCGAGTCACCTCTGTCATACTTTTCAAGCAATCTAAACGACGGCGTGTTTGATCTTCCGTCAAATTATGAGTTATCCATCTACAAGTATAAAACTTTCTGATGCCTAAATGTTCATGTAAGACTTTTTGTACTTGACTCATACCAATGCCTAAAGCTGCCTGAATCTGTTGATATATGATCCCTTCAGCTTCATCATCAGTTTCTATCATTAGCCGCATACAGTAACGGAATTAGGTTTGATGGCGCCCTAGGCCCAAGACGATACGGCGCCCTTTTTCTTTCGTAACTTTAAGGCTAAAAATAAAAAAATACTTTTTAAAATCTTTTTGTTGGATATTTCGAATTTTAGTACTTTCCTGATTCATTATTTTAACAAAGAAATTCTACCCTTGAAATGGTACTATGTCTAGATTGTAAGAGCGCAAGAAAATAAACTTAAAAATTTGGTCTTACAGTGTACAGAAAACCCAATCGATTTTTAATTTTAGTCGTCTTAAACATTTTGGCGCCCCTCAAAATTTGCCGCCCTAGGCCCAAGCCTTACGGGCCTAAGGCTAAATCCGCTACTGGCCGCAAAGCATTCACGATATCTTCAGTAGTTGCCGTAGAAGGACGTCCTTCTCGCGAATCATCAGTGAATATGTTTCGACACGTTTAAAGTCTTAAAATCAGTTGTAAACAGTGGCGTCATGAAATGCTAATCGAAGTCTAGAGTAACATTGTTGTTGAGTAAAGACCGCAACGAAAGTCTTAATAAATCGTTGAGCGAAAATTTTGCCTAGTGAAATCCATTTCGACACGATAAACACTTTTTAAATTGCCGCCAATTTGTCAAAACAAATGACAATAATATGAATTAATTACGCATCTACAGATTTCCAAAGAGTTCTTAATTGGAAATTTAAATATTCATTAGCTACCCCTCTTACTGGTCTATTCTAAAAACTTTCAGTGTGACCCCCGTATGGGGACAAGTTTGTGGCTCAGTTCAGTTTATCTTCGGAGGAATAGTTACTTAATAATTATATCTTCGGAGGATATAATTAGTTACTTAATAATTATTTTGGTGCTATTTACATAGGTAAGTTTGTACGGTGCATGAGTCCGACCCTTCATTTGACCCTTTTTTTTTTAAGATTGTTGTATCCTTCGATTTTTTTCATAACATTCTCAAAAATATTAGTAGGTATCTTATTAACAATTTATACCTAGTGTTGTCGTGGGTAAAAAAAAATCCGGAAGCCCTAATTATAATAAGAATAGAAAAAGACAATAGAACTAGATCCAATTAAATAATGCAAATCTAAATGAGCAGTCGAGATAGCATGAAATGCCCCATAAATATGTACCTATTAATTAATTAGTGGGCTATTATTATATTAGCCAAGCGAATAGTCATCTTTTTTTCCAAAAGGTACAAGTACCTATTCATTCAACAAGAAACAGATATTATGTTGTCAATAATGCGACATAACGTGTCAGCACCGCACGCAGAATCACGCACGATTAATTGTTTAAAAAAATATATTAGGGCATTAGATATAATATTATCAGCCTATCGATCTCAATAAACGTAAAAGTGTGACGTCACAAGTCTATTAGGGTTGTGGGCATGCCCATCACGCCCACAACGGTGGATCCGCGCTTGTGATAAACCCATCTTATACAAAGGTGGAGACGACTACTGTATTAATAAATTAAACTAGGTATGTATAATATCATCTTTCCGTGCCTAGGGAAGCACGTAAATCCGTTGGTCCCTGCTATCATTTGTAGATCTTTGACAACCGGAAAGTCCGAAAGTCTGACAACCAGTCTCACCAAGCGGTATCGTATTACCTAGTAACTGGGTTGTGGATGTCAGATAGGCAGTCGCTCCATGTAAAATACTGATATTCAGCTGCATCCGGTTAGATTGGAAGCCGACCCCAACGTATTTGGAAAAAGGCTAGGCAGATGATGATGATAATATCACCACCTCTAATAATATTACCATCCCATTTCTTCACGTGGGTGTCGTAAAAGGCGCCTAAGGGAGTTACCAGAGAATGGGCAGAAACGTTCTCTATACATTTTTAAAACCATACTGCGATCGCCAACCTGCCTGCAAAGCGTGATCATTATGGCAACCCCTCCCCCCATTGGAGAAGGCTCATGTCAAGCAGTTGACGTCTTTCGGCTCAAATGATGATGATATGATGTATATCTACGTACCTAATGACGATCCAGGTCGGTATGCATCATCATCATCCTATCAGCCGAAAGACGTCCACTGCTGAACATAAGCGTCCCCCAAAATGGGGGGATTTGCCATAATCGCCACGCTTGGCAAGCGGGTTGTCGATCGCAGTATGGTGGTCAAATGCATAGAGAACGCTGCTGCCCATTCTCTAGTAAGTCCCTTAGTCGCCTTCTGTATGCATACAAACATTCTATATCCAAAAGTTTTCCATACCACTGTCGCACATTATACTTACCAAGTCGGCTGATCGGAAAACCCATAGCATAGTAGGTAGGTGCCTACTATGATACTACTTCTATACTATAACCTACGATCTACTGTTTGGTTAAAAACACTTTTTTAATTTCGATGTTGGCATTTATTTGCTAGTTTCAAAATACTCTTTTGCATTAGTAGGTACATTGATAAATGATGATGATGATGGGACTCCCTTTTCCGCACGTAAACTCTCAGTCGGTCCGTTGTGCCCGGCTTTGTTAGTCAGAATCCCCACGCTCCGCTCCGCAAGCTCCGCCAAAAGCACGGAAGCTTCCTGGGAGCTTCACAGGCTTCACGGAACGACCTCACTGTTCCGTGAATTTCTTCACGTTGAGAAGCCACGGCCTCGCATTCCATAATGAGGTGGGTGGCTGATTCCTCTGCGTCCAGGCAGCCCCTGCAAAGCGGGCTGTCTGTGGCGCCTATGTTGTAAAGATATTTGCTAAGGGGGTTATGTCCCTTAATTGTTCCTATGATTATTCTAAGGTTATTATTCTAAGGCTACTCAGGCTAAGAAGTTTTTGGTTAATCACAGGTGTACAATTGGTAAAGCGAATTTTGACTGTCTACAGCTAGTCTGTTGCCCGTGACCATCTGTTGTTATGAAGTTCGGTTGATCTTTGGCGAACCCACGCACGAAATTGTGAGAAAGGCAGCGGAGGAAAAGTGGGTACGGGCACTAGTGTGGGGGACTAGCACTTTTATATCTGAGCCTCTCTTCGCAAGTTCATCTGCGGCATCCTTACCTAAGCATCCACTATGCCCCTTGATCCACTGGAGGGTAATGCGATTGGAAGTCGATAAACTCTCCAGAGCTAGATGGCACTCAAAGATTAGTTTGTTGTTGGTTTTTTTGTTTGCTAAAGCTTTGAGCACAGTTCCGGATGCCTAAGCGCTTTACTGCTGTTGCGGCTTGTGTTAAGGCAACACATTCACATTGAAAGATTGAATTGTGTGTGCATAGCGTTATGTGAAAGTTAATATTGAGGTCAAGGGATTGTGCGCCTGAACCGTTTTGTGTTTTTCAGCCGTCTGTGTAGATGCGCACTTCATTGAGTCCTGACTGATGCCTTTCTTCCCCTACTGTTTGTATGATATAGTTTTTGTTGAACATAGGTTGGTTTGGTGTTCTATCACACGGGGCAGCGATGAGCGGCTGATATTCAATCGCCCGGTCCAGGTTGTTAGCGTGTGGACTGGTTAAATTCTTGCCCGATATGCCCAGATGCATTAGCCTGATGGCAGCTAGTGCTGCCTCCTGCTGTATGTACAGGTCAAGGGGATTTAGTTGAAGGGCTATCTCCATGGCTGCTATTGGGGTGGTTCTCATGCAGCCACTGGTAGCTGAGTAGGCCAGTCATCGTAAGCACTGTAGGGTAGTAATGGTGGTTGAGAGTTCAGTCCTCGTCCACCAAATCAGAGCGCCATAAGCCAAAATTGGCCTGATCACCGCTTTAAATAGCCACAGAGTAATCTTTGGTGAGAGCCTCCATGTTTTCCCTAACATATTTTTACATTGGTATAGTACAATTGTGCTTTTATTCGGTTTGTAGTCAAGATGTTCCAGAGCAGTTTGCTATCCAAGGATCACCCCCAAGTACTTGACTTCGTCTTGAAGTGTTAATTCTGCGTTGAAGAGTTTTGGAAGCCTATGGGGTCCCAGGGTTCTTTTGTTGGTGAACATTATTAGTTCTGTTTTCGAGGGGTTAACCGATAGTTCATGTTTCGTGCA
Source organism: Polymixis lichenea (assembly GCA_949091785.1). NCBI lineage: Eukaryota > Metazoa > Arthropoda > Insecta > Lepidoptera > Noctuidae > Polymixis > Polymixis lichenea. Next base: position 12,135,431 of record OX420937.1, read on the forward strand.
CCAACTCTGGATTATTTTGAAGGCCCTTCTCATGAGATTGCACAAGATGCCCTCAAAATTCCCCGAGATTAGAATTTGTATTAGTATTGCCAGTATTTTTATTTACTGTCGTCACCGCCGCACATGACATTAGAAATCTTTTAGGGCTTACTCTGCAGTCGAGCACCTTAAGAAGTTGCCGGCTGTTTAACCGAATGCCTGTGGCTACCTAAATATATTTTGGTCTCCAGCCAGGGCTTAACAACTTAAAACTAAGCGACTACACGTTAAGGGCACCTCCTGCCGGTACGGACGTCGGCCTGAGCGTCGCTGGATGGGACGGGCTGGATCGGACTATTTATTGTTTAGTGACGAATTTAAAGCTTCAGGCTCAGCGGTGCGGGCTGGCTCAAGCAAGGATCAAACACAACCCTTAAACACAAATACAATAAAAACAACGTTTACAGAAGCTAAATAACTCTCATTATTATACGGGATTGCGTAGTTGGTCGTGGTCTTTTTTTAAACTCCTATCCGACTAATCTATCGTCGAAGAGATAAAGCGCCCTAAAAGGTGTTCTATTTATCTCATCACGTAGCGTACCTCTTTAAGGATAGCAATCAGACAACCCTCTGTATATGGAGGTACACCCAAAAGCTTTTAACTGTACCTGTTTCTACATAGGTAATATAAAAGTAGCTCATATATATATACAAGTGCGACAAAATCAAACAAGAACGGAATGAATTTGACTACCTTACCGTCGCTTAGTGGCGTCTATTGCTAAAGATGTGGGAAATAGATTTATTTCCGTATTTTTTCGCAATTAACGGAAGACTAAGCCTGCTTATTAATCTTCTGTGACAGGCTCCAGGGAATTATCGTAATGCTAAGCTGACTGTCCAAATCTGTTATCTGTCATCTGACGTGCACGGTGTTTCTCTTAGCTTCGCTTCGCTGGGACCTGGAAAGAGTTTGTTAGGAAATACATGCATAGCATATTCATTCACCCTGTTTATACAGACGAGATGAAGTTTTCACTTTTAAAAATTAGTTAAAATTAAAATGAGTGTGAATGTGAATGAATGTAAGAGTAGGGATAAACCAAAGAAACGATGGAAGATCTGTTTGAAATATCAATTGGCTAGAAAGGAAGTGACTATCGATATAACGACTAATTTGAGAAGTACCTATGAAAGAAAAACTCCCGACACAAGCAAAAACCTACAAAATGTAAAATAGGTTTTTGTTTGTGTCGGGGGAATTAAAAAAAAAAAAATCCCTGCTTTTTAGACTTTATGTACTTTACAGTAGGTAAGTACACTATGATCGACACGTGTCTCGCCAAAATCTGCGTAGCTGTATCTGAGTACACCTATTTCCCACACTAGTTACTAATTTATCCTCATTTTTCTTTCTTAATCTGTCATCAGGCCGTGATCACCATTAAAACATTAGACCATTCCAATGAGCCTAAACACGATAAGTACCTCTGTTGTGAGTTGGTGTGGAAGTTGGGTATCCTGCAAATTCTAGATGATGCTGCCGCACAGTCCGAGATTAGTATGTTCTAATATAATTGAAGTAACAGAATTTGGTATTCTGTTACTTTCATTTCAGCTCGTTCCGTATATTTCAGTTCTATCAGACCTGTAGAAGTTGCTCATTTCATTCATCAACAGAAAGAGCTGATAATCTTCAAAATGCTGATTTAAAAAAACCAGTTCAGCTGGAACTGGTTTTCTTGAATCAGACGTAGCTTAGAACACTCTCAATCAACTCGTCTTTCAAACGAAACCAAAAATATGTAACTCGGTTGGACCGTTTGGGAGCCATGATGCCGCAGATAGATACACAGATACACCCGTTAAAGTGTTAAACTTATAATTATAACAATCCGCTTTTTCCGTCGGGGGTTAAAATAGAAGTTGTGCCGTCGTCCAATAAATTGGGATAAGGGCTGGAGAATGACATGATATCCTTATGATCAGAAAACACCTAACCTAACTAACGCAAACAAAAATTTTCCAACTTCAGTGTATCTGACCTTAACGTTATCCTACTATCCTATCCTACTATCCTATCCTACTAGCCAATCTTACTATCCTATCCTACTAATATTATAAATGTGAAAGTTTGGATGTTTGTTACTCAATCATGTAATGACGGAAGAACAGATGTAGATGAAATTTGGCACACGGATAGATTATAACCTGGATTAACACATAGTATACTTTTCATTCCGGTAATATGTTCCCGTGAGATAATAAAAGTGTTGACCTCCACGCGGGCGAAGCCGCTGGCAAAATTATCCCACGGGAACGCACTACCTATCCTATATGTTAATCCCCGTTACAATATAGCTATGTGCCAATTTTCATCCAAATACGTTCAAAAGTTGTTGTGTAGTTGAGTAACAAACATCCAAACATCCAAACATCCAAACATCTTGACATATAAACTTCCACATTTATAATATGGGTTCCATTTCAGGCAGCTTCTTTAAAATGTCATTATCGTCTTCAAATATATTTAGTTGCGTAATGTATTAATAGACCAGCGACAAACTTTTAGTGTCTAATAAATTACTAATAAAAGCGACCATATATTGTAAAACAAGCTACTTTTAATATTTGTCATATGTCTACACATTACCAGCTTCTAATAAGTGTATAAACTTCATCTATAAAATAATTTCATCGTACTCTAATTTAACACTCACTTCTGAGCTATGTCTACAAGCTGTTTTCGAGAGTCATTACGAACCGTCTCGCGCGCAGGTTTGACGACTTCCAGCCTCCCGAACAAGCCGGGTTCCGTAAAGGCACCGTAGACCACATACTGCGTCAACTTATACAGAAGACCGAAGAGTATAACCTGCCCCTCTGCTTAGCGTTTGTGGACTACCAAAAAAGCGTTATTTTCAATCGAGACATGGGCTGTACTGCAGTCCCTTCACCGGTGCCAGATCGACTATCGGTACATCGAGGTGCTGAAGTCTGTATGAAAACGCCACTATGTCAGTCCGATTTCAGGACCAGACCTCGAAACCTACCCCCCTGCAGTGAGGTGTGAGACAAGGAGACGTTATCTCTCCGAAACTGTACCGCTGCACTGGAGGATGTCTTCAAGGTTCTGGACTGGAACGGGGCTGGCCTCAACATCAATGGCGAATACATCACTCACCTTCGATTAACCGATGATATAGTTGTCATGGCTGAGACCATGGAGGACCTCAGTGCAATGCTCGACGACCTCAGTAGAGCTTCCGAAAGAGTGGGTCTAAAAATGAACATGGACAAGACAAAGGTCATGTCAAATGCCCATGTAACACCCACTCTCATGACGATCGGAGGCGCTACGCTCGAAGTTGTGGACGAATACGTTTTCTTGGGACAAACTGTCCAGTTAGGTAGGTCCAACTTCGAGAAAGAGGTCAATCGTCGAATTCGACTCGGCTGGGCAGCGTTCGGGAGGCTTCGCAATATCTTCTTGTCCCAAACATCGCAGTGTCTCAAGACGAAAGTCTTTGATCAGTGTATGTTGCCAGTGATAACCTATGGTACAGAAACGTGGTCGCTCACATTGGGCCTTATCAAAAGGGTTAAAGTCACCCAAAGAGCAATGGAGAGGGCTATGCTCGGAGTTTCCCTACGCGATCGAATCAGGAATGAAGAGATTCGCAGGAGATCCAAGGTAACCGACATAGCCCGAAGATTTGCCAAACTTAAGTGGCAGTGGGCAGGGCACATTGCTCGCAGAACAGATGGCCGATGGGGCCGAAAGATTCTGGAGTGGCGACCGCGTACCGGAAGACGTAGAGCGGGAAGGCCTCCCATAAGGTGGACCGATGACCGGCCGCGGGAATCCGCTGGATGTGGGAAGCACAAGACCGGTCGAAGGTGAGGAGCATGGGGGTGGCCTATGTCCAGCAGTGGACGTCTTTCGGCTAAAATGATGAATGATGATGATGACTCTAATTTAATAAAGGTAGTCTATTTAATTTAATTTATTAAAATAAAATATTAGTAGGATAATTTCGACTCAAAAAATAGATTTGAATGACTGTTGAAAGAGATTTACTTAATAAAAAATTAAAAAATCTCTGTATAAATTTCATTTCATTGTGATCGTCTTATAAATACCTATTTGTTATAAGCCAATACCTATAGGTACCGAACAAGACATTGCTTAATTAAGTTTCAAGATGATTCAGATAAGATGAATCGCAGTGATTTCACAAGAGGCTGCGGAATTATTTTTTCTTCAGAGAAGAAATGCTAATTGAGAACTCCGCTGAGATTGGAACGGAAACTTAATTGTCTATTATTAATGGATCTTATTGCTTTAGGCGTAAATTATTAATGAATTATACGTAGTAGATACGTAGGTACTTTATAGTAATCTTATAAAAAGGGAAAAATTTAGGGCTCCTGGCAGTGGCATATTATCCATAAGGCAAACTAGGCACGTGCCTAGGGGCACGAGGTTACAAAAGGGCGCGCGTGGAAATTATTAAACGGAGAAAAAAATAAAAAGAATATTCTCAACAAACATAACAAAATAAAAACTATTTATGCCATCACAAACATAACTTAAAAAAACCAAGTCTCGCAACTCAGTTCTTCTACCGTAAAAAGTTGTGAGATCCATGTAATACCAAGTCGGTTAATTTATTCAGTCCCTACTAAAGGGTCCTTTTGTTTGAGTTATTACGTAATTATATATGTTTTTTCAAAATAAAGAAATGTTCTATTCTATTCTATTCTATTCTAATTAGCTAACCTAACAACATCTAATAGTGACCATATCACTATTAAAAATCTTTTATGTATTAAATAACTAGATTGACTTGGCCATCGCATCGCATGAAAACACAGTGTATCTCACAAGTAATACATATTCAATTAAATTCGATTGTTTAGAAAGATTGATTGCCAAGTCAATATATTTATTAAGAATATAAAAGGCTTCTACTTTTATCCACAACGAAGTTATAGGGGGATCGAAAACGGCCTGAATTGATTCGAGAAAAGGCTAGTACGGCCGTGCCACTTTTTTGCTTGACTTGGCGGGGGCTCTACCGTGCCCCCAGATTTTTATTTTAGAAAATAGTAGTAAGTTTGGTTTGGTCGCATTGGTAGGACTATGTATTTTTATATCTATATATTAAACTGATCTGGAACAGAGTTCGGAGCAAAAAAACAAGCACGTAAATGTTTAGTAAACACATGTACATACTCAGAGCAGCCTAAAGCAACAAGTCGAACTTGCCATGACTATTTCAGAATAAGTAGATGTACCGGAGCAAGTGAATATTAACTTGGCTAAACAAATTATTATCTTGGTTGCAGATCATTATGATTTATTTATAATTTTTATTTACTGAAAGTTATAAAATACTAACGAGAACTTTGCCATTACAATAATTATATTATAATTTTTATTTTTGGCTAATAAGTTAAAAAATATCAGGTTCTAATTATATCATTGTTAGAGTTTAAGGCCATTCTCAGACAGGGTCGGGGCACTTTTTAAAAATTTTCAATGACTCATGAGCCTATGAAAATGTAATAAATTAATTAAAACAAAATGAAAACTTTAAATGAAAAAAGGACATCGTAGCAGTAATATCACCAAGATATAGAATTTAAAAAAAAAATACTTACAGTTGTTATCAATTGGGAGTTACACGAAATTTGTTATATAAATTTTAGCCTGCAAAAAATGAAAAACCTAATAAAAAAATTGACAAAAAGATTTGATTGCGGTAAGTCCCCACTTTGAGGAGTGGACGGCGAGTAATGGGTAGCTCGCTATCCGGTAAGGACCAAGCCCGGGTGGACACTGGACAGTGTGTTGTGTTCCACGCGCGCCTCAAAGAGATCTCAGCACCAACTGATGGGGTCCGCAAGGGCCGATGCCTGCCAGGGGTGCCGATTGTTCGAAAGATATACCGTCGCCCCTGGCATACAGGCAACTAAAGGAACACTGGTGGGTTTTAGTCAGTAAAAGTCTGACACGCCCTTCCGCTCGCAAGTTATTTGACGGCATCGCTCGCATGACATGTGACTTCCCGCAATAAAATTATCCTATTTATTATTCAATGAACAAGCTACCTTTATACAAAGTTCTTCATAATCTGGTAAGTTATTTTTGCGTGACAGAGAAACAAAAATGAATCCCTTTACCCTCGGAAACTTTCGCGCTTGTAATATTCGTAAGATGACAACTAGAGGGGCGCTGATGAGGTGCTAGCCTAGGGCGCTGTAGACATTTAATCCGCCTCTGGCTCCTGGGCATTTTGAAGTTTACTGACTTACTTACTTTTACTCAGACAATGCGCTGATGAGCTAACATTACCATTGTATAAATTAATAAACCAGTCTTTTGAAGAAGGCGTATTCCCTGATCAGCTGGAAATAGCTTTAGTGAAACCTGTACATAAGAAAAATAACAAAGCAGAGCAAAGTAATTACCGTCCCATAGCTCTACTGCCCACAGCTTCGAAGATTTTCGAGAAAGCTATGTGTAATCGCGTGTACACTTTCTGCGAAAAATATAAAATATTTGATGATTGCCAAAATGGCTTTCGGAAAAATCGCTCAACATCATTAGCATACAGGAAGCCTTAAACATAATAAAAAGTACGCATTAGGTCTAATGCTTAATATGACCAAAGCCTACGATAAAGTACAATATGGCATTTTACTAAACAAACTTTGTAGAATAGGAAAATCACATGAATGGTTTAAATCTTATCTACAAAATAGAGCCCAGTTAGTAGAAATAGTAATACTTTAATAACAAAATGAACGAACTTCAAAAGTTCCGCTCTGACAGAAAGGCGATAAACGCATCAATGCCGCAAGGAAGTGTTATTGGATGTTTTCTATTTCTCGTCTACATAAACGATCTCCCAAAATTCATAGCAGAATCCGGACCATGCGTTTTGTTCGCGGACGACATCTCCATTCTCACCCCATGTCATGACAACCTAAACCTCAGCAGTACCATTAACGACATATTTAGCAAAATAATAACCTGGGTGAACCAACGCAACCTCGAAATTAACTTTACAAAAACTAAACTCGTAACCTTCCATCCCCGCCAAAAAAATCCTCTAAATTTAGTTTTTTCTTTTAATAATTATAAACTAGAAACAGTCAACGAGTTCACATTACTAGGCATAACCATAGCACAGAATATAAATTGGAAGTCACACGTACAAAAAACTAAATAAAAACTTTCAAAATTCTTATATGCTTTTCGCGAAGTTACTACAAATTTACAGACTGCCCTAGTAACATACTACGCCTATGCATATACATGGCTAAGTTACGGCATAATAATGTGGGGTAACAGCACAGATGCACCTACACTGTTTTTTTTTGGGTGGGGTGGGAAATCATCAAACAACTTCTCCCGCTCTGGGCGGAGCGGGAGGGCGTGTCAGACTTTTACTGACTAAAACCCACCCGTGTTCCCTCAGTTGCCTGTGTGCCAGGGGCGGCGGTATCTCTTTCGAACAACCCGCACCCCTGGCAGGCATCGGCCCTTGCGGGCCCCATCAGTTGCTGATGACATCTCTTTGAGGCGCGCGTGGAACACAACCCGCCGTCGACCCGGCAAGCCGGGCAGATCTCCACCGTATGCTCCACCGTGTCCTTTGGGCGATCTTCGCAATGGAAACACCCGGGCGTTTCCTCCCGCCCTATTCGAAACAGGAACCTCCCGAAACAACCGTGTCCGGTGAGGACCTGTGTTAGGCGGAAGGTAAGGACGCCATGCCGCCTCTCAAGCCACTCCTCAAAGAGGGGACTTACCGCCGCAATCGTGGCGTGCCCATGCACCTACACTGTTTACATTACAAAAGAAATTTATCCGTATCTTAGTAAATATACAACAAATAGATAGCTGCAAAACCCATTTTATAAACTTAAATATCCTAACTCTGCCTTGTATATACCTATATATTTGAAATATGCAAATTCGCTCATAAACACCGAGAGTTTTACACCCAACGAGAAGACATACAAACAAGATACACACTCCGATACAAAACACGACTGAACTTACCAACATCCCGCCTAAAAATACATTCAACAATATGTCAATTAAAGATATATAATAATTTACCAAAATCAATTAGAAAAGAAAAAAAAACTCCATCTATTCACTAACAAATTTAAAAATCTGTTTATATGTAAATGTTATTATAGTGTCTACGAATATTTAAATGATAAAACCCTAAAACTTATTTAGAATACCCAAACATTTCTTTCTATTGTTATTTTTTTGTATTTAGAATAAGTTAGATTAAAAGATAAACTATAGGTCCTCATCAAGAGGTTGGATATGAATTCGGCATATGATTCTTAATACGTCTTAAACTTGTAATCGACTGTCTCACTTAAAAGTTAAAAACCGGCCAAGTGCGAGTGGGACCCGCACGTTAAGGGTTCTGTACCATTGCACAATATTTAACACTTCTTACATATTTTTAAAATACTAAAAAGAACACACGTGATTATTTGTTGTTATAGCGCGGTAAAAGTAGGTGCGCTCCGTAAAAATTTCAACTGTCTAGCTATTACGGTTCACGAGATACAGCCCGCTGACAGACAAACGGACGGACAGTGGACGCTTAGTAATAGGGTTCCGCTGGCACCCTTTGGCTACGGAACCCTAAAAACGGAATCACGCACGCAGGAGTAAATATCAACAGTTGCACCTAACTTGTTACAACTTTGTTAATAGCTACAGTTATGAGCATCAAGTTCTGAGTTGAGCTACACGATTACTGACAAATGCTTGCACTGATTGAACTAGTCCAGTCAACTCTGTGTGGTTCTTTCCTCAAAAGACGATTTCAGGCACTGATCTACATTGTTTTTACATCATCTGACGAAGATTATGTCAGGGCTTTAAATAGGAAATGTCGACTCCATCTAGCTTTTTTTATGATATGACGAAAAAGTAATTCCGATATCCTATGTAAAGAATAAACAATTTCATTTCATTTCATATGTCCGAATTTCAATTTATCAAGGTTATATTAAAATGATGTATGGCTCATGTCCTATTAAACAATTTTGTTTCAACAACATTTTGGATCCGCCTTCAAATAATTTGTGGAAGCCTGTCCAAAATATCTGAGCAAAATATTATTTAACGGTTCGTTGCCATTAGTTAATGTTATAAAACCGATAGCGACCGGCGAAACTAGAAATAGAATCACTCATCTTTTCTCCTTTCAGCTTCTCTATGCTTTGCTGGATAACTGATCTATGAAATGAAATGTTTATTTAGATATTAAGTAGATCTTTTATGACACTTACGGATTACGTTGAAGTGGTATTGTAACTTAAGCACATACCTACTGTTGAAGGACGCACAAAGCCGGATACCTCAGTATAATTCTAACCAATTAATCCACTCATCAAACGCGATGTTGATAGACAGTCTCTAAGGAGACGCCGTTTGAAGCAAATGTTAGAGGAAGCCATCTTATATCTAATAGAAAAGTATTTCCCGCAGAGAACGAGTGATTTTTCTTAGAAAATATTTTCATCTCAACAGTCACATTTTCCTATTTGAAGTTATTTCAATGCTTTCGAAAAGTAAAGGAAATGTCGGGATCTTAATGATACATCAACTTTCCAAGGAAATGACTGTTATAAGCTGTTTCGATGTTCAAAGAGATATCTACGAATCTACTGTCATACTGATATTGATACATAGGTTTCATTATCAATGCGGTTCTTGAGAATCTTAATATGGGAAAATACATCAAGAAGTGGGAGTCGACTCTCACAGTTCCACGTGCCACAAGTTGATAATTTAATGCAATGTTGAAATGAAAAACCCTTGTTGTGCCACCCTGCTGGGCAAAGGCCTCCCCTTTTTCCTTCCAAATCCTGTCTTAATTTAATTTAACCATTTATGCTCACACATACAGGGTGTAAGGGGAACGCTTCCGAAGCCAGAACGTCGGTTATATACAACCTAAATGCAAACGGGTACCAATAACCTTTCGCCTTAAATCAGTTATTTTGCATCAGTTTAGAACATTTGACGCTTCTGTAATGTTTTTACTTATTTTATTTTGGCGCTGCTTTACAAAGGATGCCTTAACCTAAACTCGCCGCCTGGGCTTGGGGTCTTTTTTAAATGTGTTTAATCTCAAATCATGGTTTATCTAGCTGTTCTCACAGCATAGTGTACAAAAAAATGCAAAAAAACAGGTAAAAATTGTAAAAAAAAACTATATTTTTTATGGTGCTGTATCGAGAATCGCTAGCCTTATCACCTGTCCTCGTTTTCGGAAGCGTTTCCCTTACACCCTGTATGTTGCTATGGCCATGTTGACCCTTTCAATCTTGTAGTTATAAAAACGAAATGATGAATGATGGATGATGAAATGATGAAGCTGCAAGCTTTTAGGAACGTAGGCTGTCCCAGATGGGTTGCTCTCTAGCTCTCGTAACCCGAAAATTTAGAAAATCTGGCACCTAAGGTAACAACACGGATCCTAAGTAGCGTATATTTTGGTGAGTTTTCCTCTTCGCTTACACTTATTTTGTACTTAACGATATGAGAATATTCTTCGTGGCCTGAATTCGGAAGTGGGTAGCGAACGGTTCATTACATCTTGATTCTTAACGTGTGCAAAAAGTTTAGCTACGATACTTTTTTCGGGGTGTTGTTGTGAAATAATATATTTAACAAAAATCATACTGCCAGTTCTTCCGCATTATAGTTTACATAATGTCCAGAGAAAGTGAGAAACATCACGCCTATAGATATCTACAGTTTGTGTTCACACATTTCGTCAGTTAAGTCCACTTTTGTACCTAATAGGAGGCAAGACTCACTGTGTCAACGCAAAAATGCAGACTTCGGGCTGCTAAGAATTTCGCAAAACTGGAAAACACTGCGCTGACACAAGTTGTTGATAAAGAGCTAATTCAAATACTGAGGTCTTGAACTCATTCAGATAAGGTAATCATACCAGTGATTTTCAAAAACGCGTTTTCCTTGAACTTATGACGGAACAGTCGTTTGCATGGTTTCGCGGCATCGACATCACAGAAACGTCGCGAGAACGTCGTTATCGTAAACTATTACAGACTAGCTGACCCGACAAACGTTGTCTTGTCATAACTATGAATATTGAATTCGCATTTTATGTATATATGTTACGCGCAACTTTCTTATTTTTTTCTTTCATAAAAACCTTCTCTTGACAATAACAAACCCAAAAAAAAAAGAATTAGCAAAATTGGTTCAGCCATCACGTCACGGCATCACACGTGAACCGTGTGATGCCGTGACCAAGTGAAATAGGGATTTGTGTAGAAAATAGTTGATCTGTAAAACCTCACCAGCTATCTCCTGCCCATTGCTTTGCGTTCCGATGGGCTCAGCGTCATGTGCAGGCATCCTAAATCAAGCTATACTTCACTGCACATTTATTTCCACAGGTGCTGGTTATGTTCTTGTTCGTGTCTTGAAGGGAGTGTAGCACAAAATCACAGAAGGATCATTTCGTATGAGAAAAAAGGATTTAACAGACGGAGCACATTGTTTAGTTCGTGTACGATCAGTTCAAGAGAAAAAACACGCGGACGTGCGGCGCCACTGTCACCCGTCGTTGACCAATGGGATCGCTTAGCGAATGGGCGAGAAGCCAGCCAGCAACTTAATCAAATCAAACCATTTCTACCACACGCAAATGCTTGCGTACTAGTTGTAGGGGTGCAAAACTATCCAAAATTCCTAAGATTAAATTCGGAGGTAATACCTATCTTAAAGAGAACAGTACGTAACATTTATCATCAATACATCGTGAATCAATCAATTTGTATAATAAAAATGGAATGGACGCTGTCTGTACATGGAAGATATTTGAGAAAAAATATTATTGGGACCTTTATCAACGCAAATAGCACCCGAAACAATGATTGTTAGATTTTTTGTCTGTGCGTTTGTGCACGCTAATCTCAGAAATGGCTTATCCGATTTAGATTTGGTTTACACTAATATATTTTGGTGAGCTTTACTTAACATTTAGTTTTTGTTTCATGTTAATCGGTTCATAAATAAAAAAGTTATGCCAATTTAAAAAACCACGTCGAACATTTGTTAAACTATCTATATCTATCTAATCTTTATAGTATAAGTAAAAATACATTTCGTTAGTCAACTTTTTAAACGCTTTATGCCTTCGAAGTACCAGGTTGTCATAACTCGGTAGGAGTATACTTAACATAGTTGTCAGCTAGAAAGCGGTATATATCGTCGAAGTACCAGGTTGTCATAACTTGGTAGGAGCACACCTAACATAGTTGAGCTAGAAAGGGCTTACAGTTTTAACATAATAATTTATATATTACGACAAAATTAATAAAGTAAAAAAGTAAGTAAAAATTCTTTTAGAACTTCTACGCGGACGAAGTCGGGGGTAAAAGCTATCTATATATGTAAAAATGAATTGCTGTTCGTTAGTCTCGTTAAAACTTGAGAACGGCTGGACCGATTTGGATAATTTTGGTTTTGAAATATTTATGGCAGTCCAGGCAAGGTTTAAACGGTGAGAAATTAAAGAAAAAAAGGCATAGAGCGTTTCTAGCTGACATGGGTATGTCAGCTAGAAACGCTCTATGCCTTTTTTCCCATGCTAGGTGAGTTCCTACCGAGTTATTATAACTTGGTACTTCAAGTTTAAATGGTGATAAAATATAGAAAAATTGCAAGGAAAAACAATTTTATTTTCCCATACAAACAAACGAACTCCCTACCTGTACATATAAATTAAATAGAAGTAGGTTAAGTATTTATGCCTTCGAAGTACCAGGTTTTTATATTTGGTAGCAGCTCACCTACATAGGTGTGTCTGTTAGAAAACGCTTTATGCCTTTGAAGTATCAGGTTGTCATAACTCGGAAAAAGCACATCTAACATAGGTGTGTCAGTTAGACGACGCTTTATGCCTTCGAAGTACCAGGTTGTCATAACTCGGTAGCAGCTCTAGGTGTGTCGGCTAGAAAACGCTTTATGCCTTCGAAGTACCAGGTTGTCATAACTCGGTAGGAGCTGTAGGTGTGTCGGCTAGAAAACGCTCAATGCTTTCGAAGTACCAGATTATCATATCTCGGTAGGACCTAACATAGGTGTGTCAGCTAGAAAACTGTTTATGCCTTCGAAGTACCAGGTTGTCATAACTTGGTACGAGAATATGCACTATGAGTCAAGATGTTTTGCTAATAGTTTAACACATTTTATTGATTTTGAGGCGGTACGAAGTTCGCCGGGCTTCTAACATAGGTGTGTCACTAAGACGATGCTTTAGGCCTTCGAAGTACCAGGTTGTCATAACTCGGTAGGAGCTCACCTAAAATATATGTGTCAGCTAGAAAACGCTTTATGCTTTTGAAGTACCAGGTTGTCTTACTAGGTAGGATCTAACATAGGTGTGTCAGCTAGAAAACGCTTTATGCTTTCGAAGTATTAGGTTGTCATAACTTGGTAGGAGATTATGCACTATGAGTCAAGATTTTTTGCTAATAGTTTAACACAACTTATTGATTCTGAGGCGGTACGAAGTTAGCCGGGACAGCTAGTTTTTAATATAAAGATTCAAACAAGCTGAGTGTGCGTCGTTCTTGCGGTTCTTTGAACGCACGTCTACTCAGTGTGGCGTAACCCGTAGTTAATGTCAGACTTATTAAACATTCTGAAACCGTCGATGCGTGTGTGTTAATCGTAGGAAACTAGAAGTAGTTAGAAGTCTAGAGCCTAGGTGTTTGTTTATTAGAACCTTGTTTACCTAATCCCACGACTCTGTTAGCCTGGTTCTGATATAAATTAGAAGTTCAATATTAGCTTAGGTTCTGACTAAGATAGACCTGACCTTTTGCGTGGTTATTATGTGTGTGAAACTTTGTTAAGAAATTAAACTGTTTATAAAGACAGGCAGGCTGCATAATCAGTCCGCAAGGTTTCCTCTGCTGGGACTCGGCATCCTGTATGTGAGGGAGTAGCCCGTAATACACTACACGGGTCCAGTGCGGGTCATAGGTGCGTTATTAAAATCTTTTAAACTTTTGCTTATAGTTTAGAGAGTAACAATAATTTGCTAAGACGATATGTTTACAGCTATTGTTGAGAACCGACCATCAAGCATAGCTTGGCACGAGTTTTGAATTCTGGAATGTTAACCTACTCTGCCGCCGCCCTAGCACCGACTGTCAACACAGATACTTTACTTGCTGCATATTACGGGATTACTGAATCAGTGCTAAGATTTGGAATCATTTTCTGGGGCAATTCAACTCAAAAGGACACTGTGTTCAAAGCACAAAAGCGCTGTATACGGGCTATGTTTGGGTTGCAATCTACTGACAGTTGCAAACCAATATTTTTGCAGCACAGAATTCTAACACTTCCGTCACTCTACATATTAGAAATATCGCTATTTGTAAAAACCAATCCTCATTTGTTTCCCCTTCTGACTAATAATTCAGGTAGAAATAGACGTGAGAAGCACAGACTTTGGGTGCAATCACTCTCTGCCAAAACAGCATTTCTAAGAAAAAGTGTGATATGCATGGCCCCTTTAATATACAATAAAATTCCTAATGCCCTTAAGATAATGAATGTTAATTGCTTTAAGAGAGAACTAAAAAAATTGCTAATTGTTAAGGGATACTATAATGTTACGGAGTTCTTGAATGACAAACTTTGAATTTAGATAATTTAATAAGTATTTTAGTTTTAGTCATTTTATTGTTTCAATTATTATTATTATTATTTTTTTGCTATATTTTTGTATTGACTGATTATGTATTTGAAATTATTGAATTTTGACTATTATTAAAAACATTCACAATTATAATTTTAAACTAAAATACACTCAGCGGCACGGAATCTTGGCCAAGCGCTTATCTCGCGATAGCAAAAGTTTTAAGTGTTTCTGATTAATGTTTGTTGTGCAGGTATGTCAAAAAATGTTTACTTTTAGTTCAAGAGGGTAATCCATTATGTTTAAGTGCACCACGACGAAACTTTTAATTTACAGTTGAATCGGGTCATTTGAGCGACTAAGTTCACGTTTTAAATTTGTGTGTTGTGAAAAGTTTACTGTTCGGTTTTTGAATTATTGTTATTTTGTACTTTTAATTCAATAAGTAAAGGTGCTTTAAAAGCAATAAAAATGCCTCTAACACCAGCACAGGTTTCACAAGCCGTTGCGTTAATTAACCAAGGGCTGACACAGCGTGAAGTTGCTATTGCTCTTAACGTACCACGTTCATCAATGCAGTATGCCCTTAAAAGATACCAGGAGACAGGCCAGTACACCCGCAGGCCAGGCAGTGGAGGCGTTAGGTGCACATCGGCCCGAGACGACCGCTTTATTGTCCTGGAGATTTTGAGAAACCGCTACCTGACCGCTGTTGAAATACGCCAGCGGCTTCAAATTGTGAGAGGCGTTAATGTTAGTGAGCGTACGGTGAGAAGACGAATGGAGGAAGTCAATTTAGAAGCTTGTAGACCAGCACGAGGTCCAGAACTTCTCAGACAGCACCGAGTAGCTCGACTTCACTTCGCACGAGAACACGTTAACTGGACCCACGAGCAATGGGCTAGAGTACTGTTCACAGACGAGTGTCGAATAGCTTTATGTTCACCAGATGGTCGAGAACGAGTGTGGCGAAGAAGAGGAGAGCGGTTTTTACCCATTACTATCACTCAAACAGTGAATTTCCATGGAGGTTCAATAATGGTATGGGGAGGTATAAGTTCCGACGCACGTACAGAGTTGGTTATCGTCGATAATCGGCTAACTGCTGTTCGATACATCGAGGAAGTTCATCAGGAACACGTAATGCCATATTCGGGGTTCATTGGACACGACCAATTCCTTCTAATGCACGATAATGCACGCCCACACGTTGCACATTGCGTTGAAGAATATCTGGAAGAGGTTGGCATACAAAAACTGCAATGGCCAGCTCGTAGCCCAGACTTAAACCCAATTGAGCATATCTGGGACATGCTCAAAAGAAAGATTAAGTCCAGCTCCAACCCGCCGGAAACTCTAAACCAGCTCCGAACTGCAGCGCTGGCCGCTTGGCGCAGTATACTGCAAGTTGATGTCCGAAACATCATCCAAAGTATGCCAGATCGAATGCAGGCAGTTATCAGGGCTAGAGGAGGAAACACCCGATATTAAAACGTATAGACAATAACGAAAAAGACCTTATTTTTTATTTTGTAGTGTTTTTAAATTTATAGTGAAAAATTCCTAATTTCAGTGAAAGTGCTTGATTTTAAAAACTGATTTATTGGTGAGGTAATCTTTTAATTTCTAAGTTCTTATAGCATAAGAGACACGTATTAAAGCCACTTACCCTTAATTTATTGTCATAAATGCAAATGCAAATTTTTTTATGCAAATATTCAGCAAAATCACGAGTGGCCAAGTTTCCGTGCCGGTGAGTATTATAAACTATTTTGTACGCCGAATATGGCAAAACATGTTGAACCAGTAATTTTAAACGACTTTCCAGCTATATGTGCATATTTATGTATCATGTTACACATGTTTATACAAATAAATGCATCTTTATCTTTATCTTATCTTTATCTTATCTGCCTGCAAAGTCGGTGAAATACACACATCAAAAGTGTCTAGGAAAACAAGGTATTTTGAAATAGTAGGTAGATCGTTATACAAGGGTCGAAAGGAATTGGTGACTTTCACCAGTGTTAAACACTACTTTTCATTTTGATTACCTGTAACGAAAGTAAAAAATTTAATTTTTTCTTGTTTGCTCGCCACTTCATGAAATCATTGTATGTATCTATATTCATCTTTAATTTGAATTTTATGGCAAATATTTTCGATTATTGTACTTGCCTCGTCTTTAACTGAAGCTGGGGTCACCATTTCAGAATTGCTGAACTAATTTTTTATCAAATATTAGTCTATAAAACCGAAATTTTGTATTTCGGTACAGCTTACAGAGTTAGTATCCCGGCAAACTATGGTCTTTATTAAATTTTAAGTATGGAACACACCGTGTCAACGCCGCGGGCCATCCCGGTAAATAGCTTTTTTTTTTCATTCACACTGGCTGTTTATAAACCCACAAGACCGCATTTCATTTTTATTTTTATCGATATTTTTCTTAATTAAGCTAATTTTTTCGTAGCTGATAACCTAACCATGTTCTTTTTTGAAAATTCATTCCCGCCCTAGAGAGGGAAGCAATTACTATGAGTCGTTCCCGTCCAAAGGTGCACCCGCTCGAATCAAACAAACACTACTTACCGAGTATGAAAAAAATTAAAAATATTGTTTTTGCCCTACTGAAATAAAATTAAAATGTCCATGTATAAAATAATAATAATAATAATGGCAACACCGTGTCAACAGAAAGTCACAATTTTCGATTTTCAACAGTGAAAGCAAATAATTTTTTACCCAATTTAACAAGACTTTTTAATTAGAAACCACACTTGAAGCAGAAATATCATAAGAACACCAAAAAAAGGCCGTAAACTAAGAAAAATGTAATAAATCTAATCAAAAATGCCAAATTGGAGGTGACATGACAGATGTCACGTCCGAACAACAATGAACAAAATATTTGAGAAAATATGATGAAAATATGTTGACAAGACAAATCGCACGAAATGCACGCCCACCACCTCCGGACTCGTCGCTCAGCTCCGCCTCGCCGCCGCCGGTACCCAGCCCCACTGCGGGCGCTGTGACGACACCGGCCGCGGTAGTTGCGTCGAGCTCGAGCGACGAGTATTTATCTCCGCCAACGTTGCCAACACCTATACGTCGGAAGGGGAGAGGCCGGCCACTGAGGAGCTTGGGACTTAGGGGCCATCCAGCCCCGAGCCGGGTCCCCGCTGCCGGTGGTTGTGTGCAGCGCATGAGATGGACTCAGTCTATGAACGAGAACGTCATGCGCGCATATTGCTGGTATACAGAGGGGGGAACTAACCTCACTGCGTACCGCGAACGGATGCTGTCTCTGTTCCAGGTGCTGGAACCAACCGTCAACGTCTCGGCCCAACGACTGTCGGATCAGGTGCGGGTCATCCAACGCAATCACAGGTTGGACGATACCGCACTTGATAGGCTGCGCTTAGAAGTACTGAGTAACCAATCTCACCGCGGTCCAATCATGTTGAAGAAGAAGATGATAGGGATGCCACAGTAAGTAGCCAATACAACGCCCGATTGAGGAGCGCACTGGAAGATGCGTTTCGCGAATATCGGTCCACTCCGACCGAACTTAGACCCCGATTACCACGGTTACCTATGCACAGGAACAATAGGGCGCTGGTGTGTGCCTTGGACTCGCAGCTCAAGAATTTCTTCGAGAGCAGCGAGGATCTCGTTGATACACACTCGATTCTGTATTGCGCGGCAGTTGCGGCATATCGTTTAGCTAACGTCAAGTTTCCAAACTGCGACGGAACTTCTCAGCGTGCTGCAGCGCGGCAGTGCAGGATCGAGCGTCGTATTGATGGGGCCAGGTTACTCATGGGCAAACTATAATGCTTCAGGGAGGGCAACACACGACCACGAGTGATGCGCTTTGTGAGGCGGGCTTTCTCGGGGACTGGAATCAGTCCTCCAGAATACATGTCCCGTGTCATAGAGCGCATCGACTTCCTGAAGCAGAAAGTTTGTGCATGGGCGAGCCGTATTCAGCGGTATAAGCGGCGGGTTGATCGATACACGCAGAATCGCATGTTCCAGAGCGATGAGAGGTGGGTATATAGAGCCTGGGAGTGACCCAAACAAAATGTGGCGGACGTGTGCCGCCCGGGCGATGCCACTACGAATGCATTCTGGCGCAACATCTGGTCGATACCCGTCTATCACGCTGAGGCTGGTTGGATGCAGGATGTCGAGCGAGTGTGTGAAACTATACCAGAAATGGGGCCTATAATAATGACACCATTAGACGTAACCAAAGCAGTCCGTCCGTTACCGAATTGGAAATCACCGGGACCGGACGGACTGCATAACTTTTGGTTAAAATGGCTTACTAGTTCACACAGTCGCCTGGCATCTCAATTTCAACCATCCTTAGAGTCTGGGTCGCTACCGTATTTTCTAACAGCAGGCGTTACCCACCTGCGTCATAAGTCAGGTAGTCCCGCGGAACCCAAGAATTATAGACCGATCACATGTTTGTCGACGGTTTATAAACTTCTCACATCCATTTTGATAACGAAAATTAATACACACATTGAAAATAACTCGATTATGCCTCCCTCTCAAAATGGATGTAGGAATGGATCCCGCGATACTAAGGAGCTACTCCTCATTGACATGGCCATAAGCCAGCAGGTTCGTCGATCTCGTAGGGATCTGTCGACATGCTGGATAGATTATAAGAAGGCCTACGACTTGGTGCCACATGCATGGCTCATAAGGGTGCTAGAGTTGTACAAGATTGATGCAACTCTACGCACCTTCCTTGAGTCGTGCATGGGGCAATGGAGGACAGTCCTTCACTATCCGGGATGTCCACAGATCCAGGGGAATGATGAGCCTGTATGGATCAAGCGAGGAATATTTCAGGGCGACAGCTTGAGTCCACTTTGGTTCTGCTTAGCCCTGAATTATCTAAGTATACTGCTGGAGGATTCAGGTCTAGACTAAGGAGAGGTGGTCAGATTATATCTCACCTCCTCTACATGGATGACCTTAAACTATTTGCTCCCAACAAATTACAACTGATGGAACTACTGAAGGTAACTGAAACTTTTAGTAACACCATCAGGATGCAATTTGGTGTGGACAAATGTGCAGGCATGAATTCAACTTTCGGATTCCATACACCTCAGATCCCTCTCCTCATCCGAGAGCTATAAGTATTTGGGTATGTCAGAAGTGTTAGGCATCAACGCTGCTGATATGAAGCAATCATTGAGGGAGCGCTTCTTCGATCGCCTGAAGAAGGTATTAATTAGTCTTCTCTCAGGCGCAATCAAGGTGCGCGCCTTCAACGGTTGGGTCATGCCGGTTTTGATGTACTCTTTCGGCATACTCAAATGGACTCAAACTGAACTCAACGCCCTGGATAGGAGGGTCCATACACTGCTGACCGCAAATCGGATGCATCACCCACGATCATCGGTGATGAGACTGTACATCCCGCGGAAGTGCGGGAGTCGTGGCTTTTTAAATGCGAAGACCCTCCACAATCGTGAGGTGTGCAGTCTCAGGGAATATTTTTTTAAAGTCGAAGTGGGTATGCACCGTGATGTGGTCGCAGTAGACAAGGGGCTCACCCCGCTGTCCATGGCTAAAGAGAACTGGTGCAAACCTGTAATACTTACTATCAATGACCGCAAGGAAGTATGGCGAAACAAGGAGCTTCACGGGCTTATCGAGCTCTTCATGAGCCCGGTGTAGATTTTTTAGCGTCCGTATCCTGGCTGCGTTTCAGTGACCTTTTCGAAGAAACTGAAGGTTTCGTCTGTGCAATTATGGACGAAGTTATCTTGACGAATAACTACCGGAGACATAATAAGAAGGACGGAACGATTGACGTGTGTCGGGCATGTCACCGTCCGGGTGAGTCCATCAGACATATTATCTCTGGTTGTTCTCGTCTAGCTAACGGCGAGTACTTGCACAGGCATAACCAAGTAGCCGGGATTATTTATTCACCAGCAACTTGCTTTGCAATATAAACTTGTGGATTCTGAGGTACCGTATTACAAGTATGTGCCCGACCCAGTTCTGGAAAATGACCATGTCACATTGTACTGGGATCGGTCTATCATTGCTGAGAGGACTATTGTAGCCAATAACCCTGATACAGTAGTGATAGATCGGTTAGCGTGCCGCATAATTATAGTCGATGTTACCATTCCACATGACGGGAACCTCGTGAAAGCTGAGAAAGAGAAACAAATTATTTAATTCTCTTGACTTAACACACGAGGTTGTTGACATGTGGAATGTGACCTCGGCTGTAATTATGCCGATTGTCGTATCAGCCAATGGACTGGTGGCCGAAAGCCTCGATCAACATCTCTCGAGGCTCTCATTAGGCGGTTGGATCAAAGGCCTGATTCAGAAGGCAGTACTCCTTGATACGGCGCGCATCGTGAGGAGGTTCCTGTCTCTGGAGCCCTAACCACCGGTAGCTTGGACCCTGCCCCCGATACCAGCGGACCATTATTTTTGATATTTTTAAATGTTTTTTTAAGTTACTTTTATAAAAATATTTAAAAATGTAGTTACTAAGGATAGTAATTAAATAAAGGATAATAATGACAATGTGTAAAATATAATGTAATTATATAAAATGTTTTGCGTATGTATGCGATGAAATACTCTTTGTTTTTGCATTAATAAAGACTTTTCGCAATTTTTGCTTATGCTGATTTTTTCACCTAAGAAAATCCTGACATTACAATGCCTTAAAAAATAAAAATAAAAGTTTTTAATGGTTTTATTGCGTAAAATAGACAATTAGTAGTCAGCATTTCCGCCGTTAATGCGTTTAACACAATCCTGCGTTTGTGTTAAACGCGTAAACGATTCAGCATACTTGCCTACTTAATGTACTTACGTCCCTTGTAACAGGCGGAAAAGATTTTCTGGTATGTGTGCGGCATCTATATTTTGACGTCTCTCTTCATAATAACGTTCTTATGGATTAGTTCCACTCCGATATGGCAGAAACTTTACTGATTTGGCCTCAAACCCGTTGCAGGATGAAATCCGACTTGACATTAAAAAAACGATTCCATTTTCAAACGAAAGAAATTAACTAAAAAACGATCCATGAGAGTTACAAAAAATATAGTTAAAAATCCTGATTTTCAGTAACTACTGTAAATAGTAAAAACGCGATTGATCCATAGACATTTTTGATGTGTGTAGTTTCGTCGGTTACCATCTGTCATTTGTTTCTTACCTAATGTGCTTACCACTTATCATCATTTGACTTAAAATGATAGGAAATTATTTATAAATAATTACGTAGCTTGACGGGGTCAGGGGAAGTTATAAATGTATGTATGTAGGTCTACTTGTAAATTCGCATACTTTCAAGTTTAAAGAACCATGAAAACATAACGCTTCTGAGCGTTCATTTGAATGATTTCTCTGATTAATCTGCCAATAGCAACACAGATTTCGTTTTACTAATAATCGTCCCTGTAATAACTCTGAATTCTTTATTTCTGGGCAAAATAACACCTTTTACGGGCGAAATGATTAAATTGATGTGTTGTGCGTTGTGCCACCGCTCCCGGGTGCTATGCAAAAGTTTTAACTCCACAAAGCACGGTTCACGCTCTCCAATTTTTTTAATCATCGTCGGTCTCAATGGGCCGACATCAAATTAACTTTATTGGAAAAGTATTTAAAAGGTGTTTTATACTTATGTGGTATAATAAGGCGCTGTAGCTTTCCATAGGTCGGGGATAATGTGTTGTATATTTTTCTTTCCGCTGTTTGGTCCGTTTCCGTATTCTAGAACTGTTTTGCAGAGGTAATAAGTTTTCAATTATGTAAGTATTTCTGTTAATTAACACTTTTTCATTTACTTTTTTTTCATAATTATGTTTCGTACATGAGCACTACGAGTACGTATATGAGAATTACTATTAGTCCAGCTCGGCATTCTCATCATATTATATGTATAATTATCATCGCTTATTCCTTTTTTAAATATATTACTTACTAATTGGGCACTTAATTGATATATTTTATGCGTTATGTAACTTTGATAAATCACACGTTTTTATTAACTGCGACTGCTTGCCCTTCAATTTCGCCCCCCGTGACGCACATTTGAAAAGCATCGAAGTTGCTAAACATATTTTCTACGACACGTTCAAAGCTTAAAGTTCGAAAATCCAGCAACGGACTTTTTTTTTGTTAAAAAAACTCTGTTCCCCCTTCCAACTTCCTTTATGGTCACGTTCACTGTCGTGACCCGTCATTTTTTTTAAACCGTAGTACAAATACCATTGAACGATCATGCCACGTCACGTCACCCCCACACACTTTTATGTACGGCTAAATATAAATGATCACATAATTCACATACATAGCTCTCGTTTTAGATCAATTCTGTCTTTGAGAAGATAAAATACTTAAATTGAGCGCGTGACATAACCTAGTCATTATTCGGGAATATTTCTGCTAGCTTTGTGTTATTATTTAGGGAACGGAAATTCGTCAGTTAAAATAATTTCTGGAAATATTAATTATTTACTTATCTACCCATTTAAGTCAAAATAAAACATGGCGTCTTGTGACAACCTATGAACCTGCTTACTGTACCTACTAGCTGGTCAATAAACTATTTTCTATTACTATTTTGATACCGCCAGCAGATTCTAGGGCACGATCTGTTAAAAATAAAATGGTCTTATACAATGCTTTAGTGCCTAGCAGGCTGGAATTTGCCAGTGTTGCCTGGGACCCCTTTTACGCAATACATTCTCAGCGTCTGGAGAGCATACAACGAACTTTCACCAAATACCTCGCATTTATATCCCTTGGCTTATCCCATTAGTGTCCCTACCAACAGCGTCTGAACTTTTTTTTAAATGACTTCACTAAGGCAACGGAGAATTATGCATAGCTTTATGTTCCTTCACAAACTAGTGAACGGTTGCATAGATTGTTGTCAACTGCTATCGCGCATTTCATCAAAAGTTCCGCCTAGAATTCCGCGCTTTCTCATAATCACGATATTACAGCGCCCGGCTACCTCTACAAATATAGGTCTCAACTCATCACTCATTAAGATGTGTGACAACCTTAATTCATTTAATAAGTCCGTACCTGAAACAGATATATATAATTATCCTAAGGTGAAGTTTAAATCAAGAATTTTGGCCTCTCTACACACCAATGTCGGAGAGAGAAACGGAGTCGAAATTTCGGATTAATAATGCAAATCCAATCTAATTACTCTTGGTTGAAGGCGGCCCATTGGGTCATGGCCATCCGGATGGTACGGGGATACCGCACGATCTCCGGTGAGGCGGCGGGCCTCCTTACCGGATTGCCACCATGGAATCTGGAGGCAAAGGTCCTCGCGCACACTTGGGAGTGGCGCGAGGAGGCCAAACGCCGAGGCGTAACTCCGCTGCCACGGGAAATCGCGACACGGCGGACAGAGCTCCGGCAGGATCTCATGGCGACGTGGAGAGTGCGATTGTCGCAACCCAGTGCTGGGCATGCCACAATTGCGGCGGTAAGTCCCCTCTTTGAGGAGTGGCTTGATAGGTGGCATGTCGTCCTCATCTTCCGCCTGACACAGGTCCTCACCGGACACGGCTGTTTCGGGAGGTTCCTGTTTCGCATAAGGCGGAAGGAAACGCCCGGGTGTTTCCATTGCGAAGATCGCCCTCACGGCCGTGGCCTTCGCAGGAGACGCCCTGGGCGTCGGGAATCCCGTGCTGATTCTCGGCCACCGTAGGCACGGGCTTGCGGATGGCGAGTAATGGGTAGCTCGCTGTCCGGTAAGGACCAAGGGTCGACGGCGCGTTGTGTTCCACGCGCGCCTCAAAGAGATGTCAGCAACAACTGATGGGGCCCGCAAGGGCCGATGCCTGCCAGGGGTGCGGGTTGTTCGAAAGAGATACCGCGGGCCCTGGCACATAGCCAATTGAGGGAACACGGGTGGGTTTTAGTCAGTAAAAGTCTGACACGCCCTCCTGCTCCACCCAGAACAGGAGAAGTCATTTGATGATTTCCCACACAGAAAAAAAAATCTAATTACTCTGTCTTTAATTTTACTTTCGAACTTTATTTTTAATATTTTTTTCTCATTGTCATAAACTATTGTTCACCTAGACTTAAGTTAGCAACTAAGCGGTAATGTAGCGTCTCTGTTGGCACTACGTCTCTGTTGACCTATAATTGGCATATATTGTGTTAGAATTGAATCGTATGATTTATTATTTGTATGTATATTTATGTGCTGTGAGTGAACCTTTTAGTAAATAAATAAATGATAAAACAGCAAATCTGATTATTTTTTATAATTAAATAGTTAATAATAAAAATACAGCTTGTAAACTGCCCAATCATAAGAAACATGATAGAAAACTAACAATTTTGAAAAAAAAAAAGATTCACATTATTGGTTTTTGATGTACATGATGTGAGCTAGCCCCCATCTATGAAAGTTTCTATGCTCATCACACTCTTTTCGGACAAGTGTTTTTCTGGTCTCTTCTCTGTTGCATTGATGCGCTCGATTTCGCAGAATCAGATTTGCTGTTTTCATATATTTACTACCGTCTGTTGTCAAAATTTTATGAGCAAAGACAGAATACAATTGTTTTGGATCGGCGCGGCGTAAGGAAAGGTGCTTTCGTCGAATATAGCTATCGGTAAAAGATTATTTCGTTCAAGCGTGTTCAGGCAAACCATCACATCGGCAAATCTTGGTATCGGCTAACCAGTCATTCTTTGTAGCGTTATTCGGCGAAACGAGCTGTCGCTAAATGATGGTATCGACTAAAAGTTTTTTCGGAGTACTGTTCAACGGTGAACCATGCTTTCTTGGTCGCGTTGGTCGCTGTGATTAACTCAAGACAATGTTTGTGTTCTTTCACCAGAATTAACTTAACTACTGACAGGTCATATGAGTTACTTCATATCATTTTTTATTTTATTTGACTGTTTAAATCATTTTTTAAATTATTTTTTATTAATGAAATTTATTGTTGAATGTTAATTACTTACCTATTATTGTATAGAATCAAGTTCTTCCAACTTAATAGACAGCTGTGCTGTTGGGGAGTTTGTTGCGCTACTTCTTCTTCCCAGCTAAAGCAATAGGAAGTGGTGAAGGGCGGGCGTTTTGGGGGACTGTCTTATGTAATTTTGACGTTCAAAATGTGCTGACACCAGCCTAGTTTGAATAAATGACTTTTGATTTTTCTGTAGACAATTATATCGGTCAAGGGTAATTCGGTAAACCGTACCGGACTCCGCCCAATTCTTCGGCTTCCTGGGCTTTTCCCAACTATGTTACTCGTAGCTAAATATCAGTAATTTACAAGGAGCGACTGTCTATCTGATCTCCACAACGTAGTTATCTGGATACCCCTTGCTAAGACTGGTTTCTGACTTCTGGGTTTCTGACTACCGCTAAAGACGCTAGGACATCCAATAAAAGTTATATTCGTATCATATTTAGATAGTAGGTACCTAAACCTAATCTAAGAACAGTTGGCAGATACTAGACGACAAAATTTCGTGTCTGGTCTCTCGACAGCAAAGTAATTGACATTACGCGTGAGAGATTCCATTGTGGAAAACTGAACGTTGCTTTTGTAATACGTTCCGAGGTACATTTATGCGCAAATCGATTACTTTTAAGCTATTTCTCCACACAGCTGAGCCATGCAAAGGGAATGTGGGAATGAAAATTGGATGACCAAAAATAAATTATAGACCTTTTTTGGATAGTACGTGTAGCCAATGCGCTAGCTCAATCTATTACCTATCATATTGATGGAAATCTCTGATCGGTAGAAAATATAGAGGTTAATGAATTGTAAATTGAAATAGGCTGTGGACCGGTCAGCTGACCCGTTCTGAGGCGACCTAAAACGATTTCCCATTCTCGTTGAGCTAACAGGATTTTCCGAACAACTGTCAAAAGTGGTTTGTTGTGAAAAAACGTTATGTCCTTGTTCTGGAGATGGGAGAAATTTCATGTGTAGGAGCTGCATTGTAGTGAACGAGCCCTGAAGCAAATCTAGATCACCATGTGGTGTCTGTAGAAGCCCGTATCCCAATAAGCACAAAACTGCATTATAGGATGTCACAAAAGCTAACACCGGTAACTTTAGCATTTAAGAAGACTTATTACAGCACACTCGAACTGCAATAGCTAAAAATTACGCTTTCGCCTGTATAATAACGCTATTACGCGTAACAGAGGCAACACTGTAGTTTTGCAAGCGTTAATATACGTAAACAGTTCAGTATTATATAGTTTTTAGCAATCAATAGTACTGTAGGCTGCAATTAAGCATATTTGTGGACTTAAACTAAGCTATTTTCTGAATTGAAGGCCACAAGCGTACCCTTAGATCGCTTGAATTTTAAGAATGAATATGTGAGCTACTATAACCCAACCAGTTATTCTGTGACTTTAATTAACAATGACATAATGCATCTTGCTGCACATAGATCAACTTTATTAGTGTTAATCAGCTTGTTCTATGCAATCTTGTAATAGCACTTATATGGCCCACATTATCACTCTGGCCGAACTTATATGATGCTAAATTACAGCAAACTGCTATAAATTAGCTTACATGTAACCACCCATGATCCCGGTTAGTGCTGAATATTTGCACTAGCGTCGGCAATAAATCTACTAATGTTGTTATATAAGATCTTGAAGACTTATTTTTCAGCGCCCCGTTGGTATTATCAGTTAATCGCCGCCAGCATTACGATTTTGCCCTATGTGGAAATATAAACGAAGAGTTGGCGGAATACGCCGAAAAATTAATGTTAGAATACTTGACAATTATAAACAGAGACACAAATGACACAACAAGTTACCTTTTGCAAATAATGGTTCAAGAGGGAATGGAATTTTAGAACGGGTGGGTTCCGTATCCGGAAATGTTGGTGTAGTCCATTTAAATCTGCACGTCCCGCAGATTTAGATGGACAAAGCTACTAGTATTACACCGAATGTTAAAAGATAGTGGTTACGTATTGTGACAATGACAATGACACTAAAACATTGCTTCGGGAGGGTATTTATCGTTGTCGTAATCGCGAACGTGCTGTAGGTGTAGATACCTAAGTTTTTGATTTCGCAATGACCACACTGTTTAAAAGCCCGAGCTCTTAAAAAGTTACAATCCTTATAATCATTTCTACTTTGGTCGTGAAAACTTTGATACTTACTATGACACGCTCATCTAAAAAATCTACGAAAATATGATGAGTGGTTCTTGGGATGTTGTAGGTAACCAATGAACATAAACGGGTAGACACCAGACGTATAATTGTGTAAAATAAATCCACGGATCCCTAAAACTCATGCAGAGAGTATAGTGGTCCACTGATGGTTACCAACAATATTTGCGTACATGTTACCCATTATCAAGCTTTACATGAATCTGTGGCTGACTTCTTTCACACAAGGACTACTTGTATCAGCTTGTTACTGATTTATGTACCACGAAAGGGTACTTAAACAGCCCATACCATTTAATTGTGATTAATACAGTGCACATTGCTTGCCTGCCATTTTTTAGCTTCTAACCTATGTAATATAATATACTAACAATTTATCTTTGTTTAATCAAAGAAAATAACAACTGGATTTGAATAGAAAATCTAATGATTTTATAAGTAAAAGGCTTATTGTCAAATTACAAATGAAAAATAAGAAGATTTATTTTCTCCTAATCTATCATCAACCTATTTTATACTAAAATTTTCAGGTAAACAGAGAGAGAAAATTTTCCTTTACATTTATATAGTATTTGACAATAAACTCTCTTTCCCATACGAATTTTATACACATGGACGAAAAAGCAACGTTTTACTTCTCGATAATAATATTTCCCCATTTCACCAAAAACGTCACGACACAAAATGGTTTTCACAAACAACATATCAAAATCATAATTATAAAGGAGTAGGGTAAAGTTTATACACAATTTTGTCATTTACGAATTTTCAACTCCATAGAAGCGTTATGAAAATCCTGGTGTGTACTTTATGCTGAAAAGTAGGTAACAAGGACTCTATTAATCGGCCATTGTGCTGTATAATGTTCAGCTCTTGGGGCGACTGTTACCTCTAATAATGCTCAAATAATGCTGATATAACGCAATTAGGTACAGTTATTCAGGTAACAGCAGTTTAATTTGTGCCCAAATCAGAGTTATATAAGCTGAGACAGCACGCTTGTACAGCTCAGGATTCTATTGTGGACAGTAATTCAGCTTGTATACAGCGCTTCTATGTTACTTGGGTATATGACGTCACATCCAAAAATCCATTTGATTGGAAAGAAGAATGGAATGCTGACTATGTCCTAGATTACCTATGTTGACACAGACATGAAAACTTACTTGTGTCTAATGCCATGGTCCTGCGGCCCGTTAACTGACGGGCTACGCCGCGCCCGCGCCGGGCCAGGCCAACAAGCCGTGGGAACCCTCGCATCCAATAAGGCCTGCGACGGCCCGTTACTGCCCGTCCGATTCGTCGAGAGTCGTTCAAAGGCGTGGAGCCGCGCGGCGCGGGGGCACATGTCTCTGCCTGTACGGGCGCGTTTTTTCGACTGGCACACCAATGCCTGGTGCGGCCAGTTAGAGCATTCAGACGGCCTAACGGGCTGTGTGAATGCTCGGCACGGGCCGCGACATGCGCCGACAGGCGAGGCAACGACTGGGCAGGCCCGTCAGTCAACGGGCCAAGGGACCGTGGCGTAAGTCTGGCGTCTCAGTGCCTACCCAATAACTCATTCAAAGGATACTTACGTTTTAACGCTGTGGTAAAAAACTGAACAAGAAGGAAAAGAGGTGAAGTTAATTAAAAATCAATATTTATAGGTGAACTTATTTTCACACGATTAGGTATTTATTGTGACATGCACATCACTTGAACGTTTGTGCTGATGCAAAATTTTCACTCGTTTTACTGTTCAGCACAGTTCGTGAAATTCGTTGCGAGTAATGTGAAATCTTTTAGGTGCAGTCCAGACAAGAGGTGCCCAATGTCACAGCTTGGTACAGGGAGAGATTCTGTTACTTCTTTTTTTCGTTTAATGGCCATTAATTTCATTTACCTAAAATAAACGTCAGTGGTATTTTATTTCAAAATAATGTTTTTCAGAGACTTTTTTGTATGCCATTATTATCTTGTCTTTGTTTATTTAAACTTTTGTAGTATATTTTTGTAAAGGAAACGCTAAAACAGAATAGCTAAGTGTCGGGTGCGGGTGACGGCATTAAATAGGATTCTACGCTTTTCCTTTAATTTATAAGACGATGGGAAACGGGATTTCCAATAATGTTTTAACGCAGTTATTGAGGCAGTTCGCATCTTATTTCAAGTCAATTTACTGAGTACTCAGTATCTCTGATTAATATAAGGCCATTTTTAGCAATTTTACAGTGAATTGAATTACCTAATTAGAAAGTTAGTTTTTTTCTTCGTTTTTGGGCGATTTTTGTTTTAAGTTCTTGCCATAGAGATACCTAATATGCAGACTGATGGTTTCTATGTTCATCATATTTATCTATGCTCTGCCGATGCTTGAGAGTAATTTCTAGGTAACTATTGCATGTATTGCCAAAACTTAAGTGGCAATGGACAGGGCACATTGCTCGCAGAACAGATGGGTAATAGGGCCAGAAGTTTCTGGAGTGGCGAGCGCGTACTGCAGGCCTCCCACAAGATGGACCGATCACCTGGTGAAGGCCGCAGGAATCCGTTGGATGCGAGCACAGAGCAGGTCCCAGTGGTGGTGTTTGGGGGAGGCCTATGTCCAGCAATAGACGTCTTTCGGCTAAAATGATGATGATGATGTTGATATATTGTTCTATGTATTATACAGATGAACCAGATAGCGAGGGATCAATGCTCCTCAATGCTTCATTTTTTTAATCCCTGTAATTAAGACACCTATTATTATGGATACGTCTTAATGGATGTCATTCACGAATTCAATCATCGACACAAAATTCATCGTAAACGTATTAGGTTATGTACCCACCTATCTATTATATATTTCTTTATTAAATGTTATGGTCTTTAATAAATAACAAAAGACAAGTAAGAAGGGTTCTGTAACACGCTATGACGTGTTACACAACCCCTCTTACTTGTCTCTTGTTGCTTCCCGTTTATTTCCTGACTGCTTGAAAGGCAGCTGTCAGTTCTACTTCGTTGTGTCGATGTTGCCAGGTGACATTGACCTTTAACTAATTCTATAACCATAATTAAATTATAATATTCGACCAGCAATTGCGGACCGGTAGCCTGTGATCTTTCAAAACTTCTGAAAAGGTTTAAAACTGAAAACATACCCCGTGTTTTGTAAATTACGGGAAAACACGAAAACTCACTGAGAAAATATGGTTACCTACAACGAAATGGTATTGTACGGGACTTCTAAAAATATTCCACATGCTATTACACCTAACAACACCACGCCTATATTCAACGACGGGTTAGGCAGAAGTATAACTTCAGAACACTCGCATTTCGCCAGTTATTTTTAAGTCCCATGTAATGATGTTACAGGGTGCGAGCTTATTGCCATCAACCGGACACAAAACCAACCTCTAGGCAAAGCCGGCGGGCTTCTAGCAGTGTTAAAATCAAGGTTATTCGTAATCATATCATAATCATAATAATCTTTATTCACAAATAAGAGACAACCATACAGAGTAACTTAATAATAAACACAAAATAGACAAAAATCGCTTAAAATTATTTCGACAGTAAAATTTAGACAACGGGTGGAGAATATGAGATGGTAGATTGTAAAGATAGCTTGGTTGTCTTCGGACTGATTCGCCCTATCCCCTCGTACTAGTATAAAACTGTATCATGAGCGGATAGTCTTCCTCAACCTAAGAACAACAGACATCCACTAGGTTCCAGTAACAAGTCACATAGTTAAGCAGATTGACGAATAAAAAACCGACGACGATTGTTTCTCGGATAAAAATGTTTAAACTATAGCATAAAATTATCAGAATGAGGTCAGACTGCCCTCCCCCCCCCACTTTGGTACATTAATAGTAATTGCTAAGCGTCACTTATACATTTTAAAATACATGAGAATGTAAAAACATAAAAGGTAAACAGTGCCTGGAGTATAAATAAGTA
Source organism: Polymixis lichenea (assembly GCA_949091785.1). Lineage (NCBI taxonomy): Eukaryota > Metazoa > Arthropoda > Insecta > Lepidoptera > Noctuidae > Polymixis > Polymixis lichenea. The sequence continues at coordinate 12,167,323 of OX420937.1, forward strand.
CCACAGAGAAAATTCCAACAAATATCTACTCAGAACTGTTTCATGAAAATCTATAAATCCGTACTATTTAAAAAGTGAATAGCACCCCGATGGCGTAACTTACAGTCTCAATCCGAAGAGGATTGTGATTGTGAGTTTGAACTGTGTCATTTGTAGACAATCGTAACGGGTAGTCAAAAGCCTAAAAGTGTATTAAAAGGTATCTGAAAGTACCTAATGGGTACCTATAAAAGACCCTCGTCGTTATATATAACAGTCTAATAGTCTTGATGTCAAAAGTATAAAGAATTTAGACGAGAAACAAATGAGATATCTAAGTACTTTAAATAATTCGAAGAGTTAAACCGATTAAATGATTAGCGATATGTCTTTCTAAGAATTTAATGGATAATGCGTATTAATTTACACATATTAAAAGTACAAAATAAATCCTTAATTTCTTTTGAAGTAAGGTAAGGCACCTAATTCGATTTTATTATTCAAATTGAGTGTTTGTTTGTTGTTATTTGCTAGAGTCGCACGTGTATTGTCTTTGGTAAGACCATAGACCATGAACATACGTCTGGATAGACCAATGGCCAAATTTGTCAACCTTACTTTTTTTTTGAAGAAGCTTTTTGCTACCTTGTAAGTTGGTTTTTTGAGTATTTTTTAAGTGAAAACTATTTTAGCCGCGTTGAGCAATTTTTGGAAGAGGCAAAACTTATGCGTCAGCGACGTGCAAATGTGAGCGCGTCGCCAACATGCTAATGTGACGTGTTTTTCCGAAGTATTAAGTTTCCACTTCTGTCTGTATGACTAATATTTTTTTTTGTAACTGTCTATTTTGTTTGTGCTAAATAAACATTTTTTTTTCGTTCTAATTGTGTTGTCTTGTAAGTACTCAGCAACATGTTGGTTTTCAAAAATAAAGCATGAATCCCTAGTTTCAGTCATAGAGGCTAAGCTTTATAATTTTATTATTCGCATTCACAAACAAAGTTCAGGTGCGTGGGCGCCGGATCTTTTTTTGTTAGGATAACCTAACGAAAAAAGATCACCCGCCCGCGCTATAAAGAAATGAAATGGAAGTACAAAAAAAATGGCCTTCATTAAATAAAAATAAAATCAACAGGCACCCGTCTAAATATATGTATTACCTAGTAGGTACCGTTTCCTCTAACAAAAAAGAGCGACGATCTGAATTATTTGCTCGACGCGGGAATAATAGAACATAGTATTGAGTGAGACTGCACTCTGAAGAGTCCCAAGTTGCTCAACGAAGTCAAACTGCACACTCTCGACTCGGCCCTGCTTGGTTGTATGCAAACACTCGCGCCCACTGAGCAGTTCCCGCTAACTTTTTTCATTTCATTTTAAATGTAGTTGAATCTGCTATACTTCCTAACTTAAAACCTCTTTTGTCGTGGCAGAAACTAGGGATGAAAAATATTCTAGTGTATTTCAAGAATAGGTTTTACGGATATCATTTCGAGCCAAAATACCTACATAAGTAAGGTTTACTCCATTGTCTTCAAAGGACTACGTATTGTGTTCAATGCAAATATGTATAAGTAGTTGAAAATTAGGGCATCCAGATCAAGAAATAAGATCTGGATACCCTAATTTCCACTATTCGAAATGAGACTTCTAATCATTAACGTGAATTGTATCTTCTAGAACTAAGTATCTATACAAAACAACTTTTACTCGAAACTTATGTTCAGAATCATATAATTGAATAGTACTAATCTATTATATTTAGTCATATGCATCTATTCAGTATAATGTATCTACAAACGGCGACAAATCAAGCTATAAATGTCCAGTATATGCGAGGTCAACTAAAACTGGAAATCCATAGCTTGAGATGTAGCCGTGTGTACCTATGTAATACGAATGATTATATTATATTCAGTTCATTGTCATTTATAGCATCACAAACTTGCAAACACTACTAAATGCGCAAACGTTTACATAATTCCCGTAAAGGAAACTGAATGCATACCAACCTAAGTCTGCCTCTGTAACTATGCAGATATATCTATCATTATGTTTATATTAGACTCACTACTATAGAATGTGATCCTATCGTGTCCTTGTTTATTTATAAAAATATTAATAGATTCCTACTTACTCATATAGGTAACTAGCTTTTGCCAGCGGCTTCGCCCGCGTTGAGGTCGGTGTATTATACATATAAACCTTCCTCTTGAATCACTTTATCTATTAAAAAAACCCTCATCAAAATCCGTTGCGTAGTTTTAAAGATTTAAGCATACATAGGGATATAGGGACAGAGAAAGCGACTTTGTTTTATACTACGTAGTGACTATGCCATCTTTAATGTGAAGAATGCATGACATTGAATGATGAATTTAAATTACCTACTTATATGAGTATTCTCTGGCAGTTATACCTAATTTCCTATAGATAAAAAAAGTTAATTGAAAGTCAGACATTAGTTAAACTGTTTATTTTTCATGGAAATACATTTAATTCCTTACATTATCCTATAACTTACAATTTGCTTGATTACAACTTTAAACTAAGTTAACTAAAAATAAAACATTTATTATTTTAATATTTATTTATTTATTTATTTATTTATTTAGGTTAGCCAACAATTGTTTACACAATACATTAAATTAATTTAAATAACGGTATCTGCGTTCATAAGTGCAACAATTAATTAAAGGCTAACACAACATGCACAATTTATGGTTTTACATAATACAATATAGCGAAAAAGGATATTTACAAATAAAATTGTTCAATATTTTTGGTAATCTTGCGTAACAATAATAATTTACATTAAATAATTGAGAAAAAAACAGAATTGGTAACAATAACAAATAAAAATAACAATAAGATTTTAAAATTCTCCCTAAGCAATTCAAATTTATAGGATAAAAGTTATTAAGAAATATAACTAAAAAATTTAAATAAACATTCAGTAGTGAGATCATTGGTTGAGGGTAAAGTGTTCAATCACAATTTTATAAAATTTTCCTATGCTGTCATGGTGTATGTCAGTGCGATCACTGCAGCTGTTCAAGTTTTTACACAGGCGTGAGATCGGTGAGTTAGCACCAAGAACCGTTCTGCGCAATGGTAGGTACAATGGTGTGATTGGATTTCGCGGATATCGGGCTGGGGCACGGAACTTTAACAGACTCAGTAGGTTTGGGCAGTCAATTTTATTTCTAAGCAACTTATAGAGAAATAATGCATCAGTAACTTCTCTTCGAGTTGATAATGACTGCATTTTGAAATAATGGAGACGAGCATTATAGGAGACCAGCTGTTTACTTTTTCCTCTAGAAAATGCGAGGTGCCACAGAAATCGTTTCTGAACTCTTTCTAGAAGCAGTTTATGAGTGGCGTAGTGTGGTCTCCATACAACACTGCAATACTCCAGGACGCTGCGTACAAGGCTATAGTACAAAATTATTTTAGTACTAGCCTGTTTAAAGCCCCTGGTGCTTCTTAGCACAAACCCTAACATTTTCGAAGCTTTCTTAATTATACTCTCGATGTGGGGGACAAATGTAACCCTTTTATCGAACAGTACTCCCAGGTCTCTGATTGCATCCACTTCTTGAATTTTCTGACTACCTATGAAGTACTCTGAGTGTATAGGATGGGACTTTCTTGAAAATGACAGATGGTAACATTTTTTTAAATTAAGTGTCATTTTGTTAGTCTCACACCATTGAACAACTCTATTTAGGTCTTCTTGAAGAAGCGCAATATCGTTCGGTGATTCGATTCTTCGCGCAAACTTTAGGTCATCAGCGTACAAAAAACACTCGGAAAAGTAAAAGCAGTGGGGAAGGTCATTAATAAAAAGGATAAATAATATAGGAGCAAGATGAGACCCCTGTGGGGCACCGGAAGTCATGCAATAATTGTTGGCAGATCGAAAACCGTTGACAACAACATAAAATTCACGCTTTGATAGGTATGATGCCAACCATTTCAGCAAGGGTCCAGTTATACCATACGTGGCCAGTTTGTGAATTAGTATGGCATGAGGAATTTGATCGAAGGCCTTGCTGAAATCAGTGTACAACACGTCAAATTGTTTGTTGGAGTCAATAGATTCAACTAGAGACTCCGAGAAAGAAATTAAATTGGTGGCAGTAGACCTTGAAGCAACAAAGCCGTGTTGGTGGTCGCTAAGATACTGTCTGAAATGATGTTGGATATGAGGACAGATCATTGACTCAAATATCTTGGCAAACGTGGAGAGAATCGCGATAGGCCGATAATTGGAAACATTGTCTTTTTTGTCCGACTTGTACACAGGAACAACTTTGGCCTTTTTCCACTCGGATGGGAAGGTTCCGGAGGCTAGCGATACTTTAAATATTTTTAATAGTGGGGTAACCAAGGCTGGAGCACAGGCAGAAATAAATAAAGGTGGGATTCCGTCAGGACCTGCTCCTTTCCTGGTATTCACACTTAGTAGCTTTTTGAGTAGGGAATCACTATCCAATTCTGGTATTGTTAGGCATTGGCTATTCGTTTCTAATCTGTGAAGGAAACTTGAGTCATTATTGAATTCTGTGCCTTGATCACGGGTGTAGACAGATGCGAAACAGTTACCGAAAAGATCACAAATATCCGAGCCATTTGATGTGACAGTATGACCGTCAGTCATTGTTAGTGGATAAACACCAGAGCCGCCGCGTTTAGCTTTTACGTGAGTCCAGAATAATTTAGGATTTTCTTTAATGTCTGACTCTAAGTTTTCAGTATATGAGCTATATAACGATTTTCCCAGGTTTTGACAACGTTTTGTAATTAATTTTAGTTCTAATTCATCTAACGGGTTTTTATATTTCCTGAAGCGCAATCTTAACTTATTTTTCTCTTTGAGTGCTTTTATAAGGTTTTTATTGAACCATGGAGGATAGCGGCAAGTCATTGACCTACAATTCGGGACATATTTATGTATTGCTGCGTTTAACACTTCATAGAACACTTTTAACATACCATCTACATCATTATTGTTCGCAAATTGTTGAAGCCTGTCATGTCCATTTATATAGGTTGAAATAAGTTCATAATTTGCCTTATAAAAGTTTTTTCTCGTACTGAGCTTATTATATGGGAGATTGGGTTCCTTTAATAACGATATAGTCAGATCAAGCGGAGGATGTAGTTTATCAACAGCAGTTAAAGAGCAGCTCGATTCACTTACGGTGCAGGAAGAAATTGTTGACAAAACTAGATCCAGAATACGCGCAGAACAGTTTTTTACAAAATTGCACTGAGTAAGTTTACTAACGTTCATAAATTCAATTAACCTTAAACAAGTGTTAGGCAGCGAAATGTTAATGGCACCAGGAGCCCAATCCATTTTGCCTAAATTGAAATCCCCAATTATAATTATTGGAATATTGGTTGTCTCAAACACGCCATTACAGTGGTCTATAAAGTGCTCAATAGTTGGGAGACATACAGGTGGAGGAAGATAGACCGCACAGAGCGCTAGCTGTTTTGATTTATGTGCAGTCGAAATATCAATAGTAACCCAAAGATCTTCACATTTACTATGCCATTTATCGATGCGCTTAGAACAGATTTTGGTTGAGACAGCAATAAGCACTCCGCCTCCATCTTTATTAGGATGGAAGCCTGTTGTCTCCCTATCTCTTCTGTAAACAACATACCTATCATCAAATAATTCACTACTAAGTACACTACTATTTAGCCAGGTTTCAGTTAAAATTAATACATCATAATCCATACAGCAAAGGTTACAATAAAAAGTATTCGTTTTAGTTCTCAATCCTCTACAATTTTGGTAGTATATTGTTAAATTGTTGAATTTTAAAACATAAATAGGTACTAAAACATACTTCAATAATAACACGAAACAATTTATATGATTTTACCTAGGCTGCTCATGTTCTTGATGAGTATGTATTCTGAGCCGTCAGTTTTTCTTACAAATATTTTGCCATTTCTGACCCAAACGTACTTGTAGCGCATTTCCTTTGCCTTAATCCTAGCCGCAGCATGAAGAGTCTTGTTGGTGAGTGAAAGATGTTCAGCAACATATATAGGTGCCTTCTGACCGGCAAATCCTAGGTGTCCGCAGTTAAGTTTATTCTGCGGATTATTTTGGTTGTATTTAATAACACATGCTAGGAGTTGATCGCGCAGCCTAGGTGATGCCAACTGAACTACTATGGATTTAGGACGGGTACTGGATGGATTGGTTTTGGCAACACGCGTACAATTCAATATGTCTTTTTCTTGAACATCGCAGTTGACAGCTTTCCCGAGTTGGGTGACAATAGTGTATACATTCTCGTTTTTTGCTTCAGGCATACATTGTACCTCTAGATTGCTTGATCGAGATTGTTGCTCTAAGTTATTAATTCGCACACTCAGGTTCACCACAGTTGTCTTCAGTTCCGTATTTTCTGATTCTAGCCTCTTTATGGTTTCGTTTGATACCTTTTGATTACTTTCAAAGTCTTCGAATTGTTGGTTGATGAACTGCATAGCCTTTACCATCTCCTTAATTTCTTCCTTAACTGTTTTCATTTCAATGTTCATTGCGCTGACTAAATTTTCATTGAATTGTGTCAACATATCACTAAATTCTGCTTTAACTATCTCTTGAATAATAGACCGAATATCTTCTTTATTACATAAAGGTGATAGCGGAGATGGAGATCCACTAGCCTGCCTCTTATTTCCTCTATTCGTAGACACATTACGGTTAGGGGTCGAGTCGTTTTTAAAGATCTTAGATCTTTCCGCTTCACTATCCATGATAAGTAAGATAAGAACCAAACCAGAAAAAATTAATTAAAAATATATAATCCTCCCAGAGGCAGTATTACGTAGGTAGGAAACACTGTACCGTCTTTGATAGGTAATCTTTGGTGCGAGCGCTCGCATGCGTCACTGAGCGCGCACGCACGCCATTATGCTACTTACGCGCGCTGCGTAACTACGAGAGTAGCTTGCGCTGTACGTAAAAAGTCTTATCGTGCACTCACCGGTTGACCAGCCGTTATTTAAATTTTTGAACAGTTCACAACACAATCGTTCCGTTTACGCACTTTTTAATGATTCTTTATTTGAAAAACACTTGGTATTGGAGTATCATATCACTTAGGACGGTTATAATTGCAAAACAAGTCCAGATTTAGTTTTTATTTGTATTTGACCAAAGAGCAAATTCACATGTATGTTTACCATTCGATCGCAAGGGCAAAGATCTACTGGGAATATAAACTTAACTATACTGTATTTTACTCATCAAATCTTTAGCACACCTGTAAAGATCTTCACTACATACATTTTCAACAATATGCTGAGCACATACATCAGCCTTGCAGTCACATAATTTAGAACCATTGAATTCCTTGACAACAAAGATTTGAATACGTATTATTTTACGCTGTGGACCCTTCACAGATTTTTTTACAAATTAATACATAATTTCATTTCCTCTTCTTTTATTGCCGATGTTGTTACTAGTACTGCAGTGCGGTTCATCTTCAAATTGGAATCGTCTTTCCATCTGTATATTTTGGCACAGTGATAATGGCGGTGAAATGGGGGAGTATGTCGAGTTCGGTCTTTCTCTCTCCAAATAGTTCATTACATTTTGACGTAATGTTTGTGCAGCTGGGATTGGTGAGTATGATGGGGTACAGATGAAAAAATCACCGGATTTCTGAAACATAATACATTAAATTATGTAAACATCGATTGTATAACTTGAAAATAAACGTTAGCAAGCTAATGTTAAATTAGTAACAAAATGGGGTGATACCAGTAATAAAACGAACAAGCATCTGGTACTGATAAATTGATAACTAAACCAAATTTAAAAAATATTTCAATTATTTCAGAAAATTTCATAGCTGTGGAATTGTATCGTGAAAAAGTCGTTTTAGATAGACCTATTTATATTGGAATCACTGTTTTAGAATATTCCAAGCAACACTTATACCAATTTCAGTATGACTTTATGAAAAATAAATACGAAAACAATGTTAAGTTGTTTTACACCGATACCGATAGCTTGTTATACTTAATTTACACAAATGATTTTTATCATGATATGCATGATAATCTTAGCAAGTTTGATACCAGTAATTTTGCAATAAATAATTCTTATCACATTGTACGACATAGAAAGAAACGATGACAAAACTCAAGTATTACAAGATCAAATTCACACATTACCATGGGGTCATTGTAATTCTATATTTTTAGATTAATCTAGTGATTTGTAATCTATAATTATAATGTATATTTTTATAACTTAAAAAAATGATTTCACTCCGTTAAATTATATCTATGTTTTTAGTACAGAAATTGAATGTATAATTTTAGGTACTCTATAATAAGTAAATACTTATTTAAAAAACTATAAGCGTTTTATTTTAGCCTCTACCATTTTCATTTAGGTACCTTTAGACTTCAGAATATTTTTTACTATTTAGATTAGATTTAATATTATTTTATTTATTAGATTTAATAATTTTTTTTTTTTTAATATTTAGATCTGGAGTTATATCTGTGCTAAGTAATGTATAGATAACAAAAATAATAAATAATTATAACACCTTTCTTTTAGAAGTATATAAACAGAGGTAATTTCTCTTTACCCACATTTCACAGTGAAGTTCGTCAAGCAACCGCAGACTTTTGAAGTTAATAATATAAAATTAGATAACCATTCACAAAAAGTGAGACATAGGGTGCTCTTACCAAATACCTATATGTATAATATGTGGTCCATCTACCTGTGGGAAAACCAATATAATGCTAAATTTGATATTTCATAGAAACGGTGTTAAATTCAAGCATACTTATTTATACTCGAAGACAGCTTTCCAACCAAAGTATTGTTTTCTTAAACAAATTATGAGCAGTATTCCAAATGCAAATTTATTTATCTTCAATGATAATAAAGAAGTAATACAGCCTAATGATGCTTTGAGTAATTCAATAATGATTTTTGATGACGTTGCATGTGAAAATCAAGGAAACATTCGTAATTACTTTGCAATGGGAAGACATACTCGTAAACAGATAGATTGTTTTTATTTGCTTATCACAAATTTATTCCAAAATACCCAAATAACTAATACGAGATAATGTGAGCTTTATTTATTTATTCATAGGAGAAACAACAGCTAAAATAGATGGATAAAAATTGTATATGAAACATTAATCCAATTACAGGTTCTCACGGATAAAAACAGGTAAAAATGTAGCAGAAATCTTATGATCACTAATAAGCACGATAGAAAATAATACACTATACAAAGGTGCAAGAAGCACTATGCACTTTTGAAAAAGTCAGCGTTCAGCCGAGTGCGTACAGAATAGGTTTTGGTGGTAAATGGGTCAAATGAGAACTCCTTACAAAGAATATTGAAGTCCTTACTCGCTCGCACCATGTATGAGTTATGCCTATAGTTAGAATAGGAAAAAGGAATGGAGATAGGTGGATTAAACCTAACTGATCTCTGAGGGACGTTGAATCGCAGTTTGTGCAGGAGATCAGGACAGTCGATCTCGTTAGACTGATATAATTTTTAAAAGAAAAGTGCAATCTGCTAATCGACGACGATTTATACGTGGCTGTAAATGAAATTTCTTACAAAGATTTAAGTAATTTTCTGAATGGTATGGTATACGCAGCCGAAAACATAGGAAACGAATTAATCTTTTTTGTATGTTCTCAATACGATCAATGTACTTGCCATGACACGGGTTCCAAATTTGTGACGCATACTCAAGATCACTTCTTACAAAAGAGCAATAAAGAATCTTAAGGGTTTTGGCTTTCTTGAAACACCCTGCGACTCTCATAACAAAACTCAGTGACTTTGAAGCTTTGGCCACTATTTGCTCAATGTGCACGTTAAATAGATGAAGTTTGGTATCATGAAAAACGCCTAGGTCACGTACACCATCGCATCTGTGTAATAGCTACCCTTTAAGTTTATAATTTGTAGGGAGAGGGACGCGTTTTCTGCTAAAGGAGATTACTGAACATTTCACAGGGTTCAAATCGAGTTTGTTAACTAAGCAATAATCATTCAATCGCACCAGGTCAATATGATTATCTTTAAACAAGACGACACAAATCTTAAGCATATTTACAATGACCATGTAAATACAGATATCGAGTGGTTTCAATTAAAAAAAATAATTATCGATTCGATTTTTTATTAATAAATAAAGATTGTACTCTTAAGAAAGGTACATATAGACAAGGTTTCGACACATTTATTTACTTTTAGAACATACATAAATACCAACTCAGTGAAGGAAATGTACCAATCGATGATTAACATTTGTTTAAAACAGTTGGGTAAAATTAAAAATCTGATAATGGATGTTAACAATAAAGAACAATGCAAGCAATTTCAAAAGTAACCTTTTTTTTTTTGGGTGGGAAATCATCAAATGACTTCTCCCGCTCTAGGTGGAGCGAGAGGGCGTGTCAGACTTTTACTGACTAAAACCCACCCGTATTCCCTCAGTTGCCTGTGTGCCAGGGGCCGCGGTATCTATTTCGAACAATCCGCACCCCTGGCAGTTTTCGAAATATGCTGGGACAATTCCTTTGAAACAAAAGAATAAGCAACAAGTATCAGAAGCATTTAAAAACTATTAGAAAAAGGACGTGTTCCAAAAAACTTGCAAAGCGATCTTGGTAAAGAGTGTTATAACGATAAATTCAAAAGTGTTGTAAAAAAGTATAAAATTAACTATTATTCAACTTATTCTACTAAAAAACCTTCAATTGTTGAAAGATTAATAAGGACTTTAATGAATAAATTATATAAAGATTAGAATGTGGGGTGATCAATCTAGACTCTTCTGAAAACTCTGTTACTCATTGGGAAGCATACGGTGAAATAAATGAATACATAGAATATTTCGACAGTTAAGGGAACCTAAAACCTCCAAAAGAATTTATGAAATATGTTACGAATAACATTCAGTATAATTATGAAAACATACAACGTGATCATATGTATAATTGTCGACACTTGTGTTTAAAATTTCTTAAGTAATTTTGGAAAGACAATAAAGAAAGAAAACAAAATTATTGTATTTATTTTTTATTTGCTTGTAACTTACGTAAGACATTGTAAATATTTAACTCTTGGTATTCTACTCACATTCGTAGGTTGTCCTTTGTGATAGTCACTACTCTTATTATTAAGTATTATTGAACTAAATCTACTTTGTTTAATTCATGTCAGACCAATATGTTGTTAGTATTCAATGAAAGTCCTCGTGGGAGTGGAAAATGTAATATTTTAGTTCCTATTTCCAAAGAAGGCAGGTGTGTCAACGTAGTCAACCGGAAGAAAATTACTAAAGAGAATAAAAGATTTCTTCAAGATATTGGACTTAAGTTAAAATAATGCTTCAAATAACTGATTTACCACAACATGATAACTCTATTGATAGTTATGAGATTCATAGTTACAATCCGTATAGTACCAGTTTTAAAGAAAATGATGAAATCAGAATACCCATTCATCAACAAGAATTGTATGTATTACCGTCAGGCAGTTCCATTTTAGTACAAGGGTATGCAAGTGTATCTTCTATAGATACAGCTGGGAAAATATTGAAAAATAATGTTGATTTTATAAATAACCCAATTTCGTATTTGTTCCAAGAAATATCTTGGAACAAATACGAAATTGGGTTATTTCAGCATTTATTTCGTACCTAATAAGGTACGAAATAAATGCTGTTGAAATCGATCGTATTAAAAATGTTGGTATTACATCAACCTTAAAATCGTACGTCTCAATGAATGAAGGTGAATGTAAAGCTGCAGGAGTCTGGGGATGGAACTTAACTGAAACGAAAATAAAAAAAATACATTTTAGTGTCATCATTCCATTGAATAGAATACTGGGATTTGCATAAGATTTGAACAAAGTAGTGATCAATTGTAAGCATGAACTTATACTACAAAAAAGCAGCTCAACATTATACTGTGTGCTTATAAAATGATAGCGTAGACCTAGATATACAAAAAATACAATGGCGTGTGCCGCATATTAAAGTTTCTGATCGTTATAAATTGTTTTTGCTTAAGAGTCTTGAGAGAGATCGTCCTATACAGTTAGCGTTTCGAAATTGGGATTTGTATGAATATCCATTATTACGAAGAACAACAAAACATTCCTGGTCAGTGAAGACCAATTCCCAGCTAGAAAAACCTAGATTTGTGATATGTGGATTGCAAACAGCCTGGAAAGCTAATAAAACAAAAAGTTCTTCCATTTTTGATCATTGCAATGTAAGCAATTTTAAATTATTTTTAAATTCGCAATACTATCCGTATGACTCACTTAATATGAAATTTGATGAAGGTAAATGTAGTATATTATATGAAATGTATGCTAATTTTCGTCAGTTGTATAACAACTTAGGTATTGATCCGTTGCTTAGCCTAAATCAGTTCAAAACAATTGCACCACTTTTTGTGATTGACTGCTCAAGGCAAAACGATCCGCTCAAAACTGGACCGGTTGACGTGCGATTAGAAATCGAATGTTCTGAAGATATTCCAGATACATCTGCTTATTGTTTAATAATAATCGATCGACTATTCGAATACAAACCTTGGAGCAATATTGTGAGAAAATTATCGTGAATGTCATCGTAGATGTTCAAGGCTTTAAGAGTGAAGGAAACGAGTTTATTCCCAAAGAAATAGCAATAATACGCGCACAAATATTGTTGATAAAACCACCGCGAGCGTTTCATGACTTGACGAAGAAAGAACGATTACAAGTAGCTTGGATTGAAAGAAATAGAGGAATATACTGGAACGAAGATTTTGTACCATATTTTAACTGTAAAGCTAGCTTAACTATAAAGGTAATTTAAAAAAAAAAAAACTTTGTTTATAAAAGGAAACGATAAAGTGTTATGGTTAAAAGATATATTCCAAATTAATAATGTACATAACTTAGAAGGTAAAAACTGTCCAATTATAGTAACATTGTATAAAAAACTATTCAACTTCATCTGACATTATATTGTAGTATGCATCATACCAATATATGTGCCTTAAAAAATGTATTTCGTCTAAATAAGTGGTGTGAAGAAAATAATGTTCTCGTCTATTAATATAAGACCTGATTATTACATAAATATTTACAATGTAAGTGCTCTAAAGTTGCTTGTTAAAATAAGTGGTGTGGAAATAAATATTTACAATTAAGCTACTTTACAGTCTTATTTCGCGAATACCTATGATGTCAATCCAATATAAAATTAAGTTAAACTTTCTTAACATTGTGTAGTTCAACATACATAAATCCATGAGCAGTTAGTATATAACTGCGTATTTTATTGTAGTAAAAATTCATATAGGTCATTCCTACTCCATTGCGACTCGAAGCGCCCCATCTTTATAAATTGAGATCAACAGATACAAGTGTTAATTATTCTTTTATACATACCCGTATCGAGACCTTCTTAAAATGATTCAAAATTAATTCAGCCCGCGATATGAAATGTATAATGAATATAAAATTCGATTATGTTTTTTCGACATTATTGGGGTACGGTAGATTCAAAACGAAGATTGGTGATAAAAATGACTGATGCCGGTTTTTTTACTGTGGAAGTGGTTTAAACGATATAGTTATGTGCTTTTCATGTGGGGGTGGCATCAAAGATTGGGAGTATTACGATGATCTTTGGATGCAACATGCTATATTTTTTCCTGATTCCTTTTATAGAGGTCACTAGACAATAAAGTACGGCAATTGTTTCTTCATATGTGCTCACAATATTTACGGTTCTTTATGAGCGGTGGCAAACATCAAAAACAAAAAAAATTGGTTTCAAAAATATACTGGGAAGGCACAGTCGTTACATTAATCTCCTTAAATTTCTCTCTGAGAGAATGTCTCGGACTTAACTTATAAATTGATCGAACAGCTCGTTTCTGCAAGACAAAGATAGTCTGAATGTCGGCGGCATTTCCCCACAACAGAATACCATACATTACACTATGAAAACAGCTAAAGTACACTAAACGGGCTGTCTCTATATCAGTTAAATTACGATTTTTTCTAACAGCGTATGCTGCAGAGCTTAGCTTTTTCGACAATTTATCTATATGTGGGCCCCACTGAAGCTTGGCATCCAAAGTTAAGCCCAAGAATACAGTGCTATCTTTAGGATTCAATTCTTCGCCCTTTATCAACACAGTACTTTTCTCCTGCCTAACGTGAGGTAGCGTAAACTTAATGCACTGGCCATGCCATATGTCTTTGTCCCATACGGGAGGTCTCCTGTGCATCAGCGTGATCAATTGCTGTTTGTCAATCTCATCATTTCCTGGGAACTCCTGTGCTACCGTCGATCGGGCGGGAGACGAAGCATGCGACATACTGTCGGGCCTACTAATAGCACGACTGAGGTAAACGCGCGAATTTTAATTCGCGGTTCGGACATAGCCATAATTACGTCTTACTGTACAAAATATTCGCGCGGATAAAAGCCGCATCACGTCACGTTCAATTTGCATCAAATTACAGATCTTTTTGCAGCGCGAATTTTTTACCGCCTTTGCGGCTACTCCCATAAGATTCAATATGTTACAGAATCGCGGTGCGGATAGGGCCTTAGTTGTCATATCGGTAGTCACCCCCTGTTGACAACCTTCTTGGTATGTTATCTTAGTTGTCTATTTTTGATTTTGTTTCAAGTGATTTTGTCAGTTGTCTTCCCTTCACCACATTGTATAGAATATTCCTACTTGCTTATTAGATTTATATTGCCATTACTTGGTTTTATTGCACCACACCTCATATAATCCCATACAGTCCATTCCTATCGTCAATATTTTGGTCCTTCGACGGTTTTATTTCATATACATTTTTGTCATTTTCACATCGGTAAGTACCATTTTTAGCATTACGACATGAACACGCGTAGTAAAACCAAAGCCTTGGCAATGTCATCTCATAGTATCGCCCGTCATTCACCAGTAGAACCTTCAACAACCACTCACGAGCCAGTAGCGTCAAGAGTTAGTGCCGGTGACGATGCGAACAGCATGCGCTCTGCGCAGACTAATTCTAGCGCTTCATCCACCATGCTGAAAGCACGCAAGGCCGCCGCGGAAGCCGCGTACAAGCGCCGCCAGTTCGAAAACATGAAAGCGCTCGCTGAAGCGCAGCAACAGGCCGTGCTACAGCAGCAGCTCGCGGAAGTGGAGGAGGCCGAGTACCGCGCGGAGATTGAACAAATTGAAGCGGAGGTTGAAGGTAAAAGTAGGCGAAGTACTACGAGTCAAAAACGAACGCAAGAATGGGTAAGAAGTATTTCTACAATTCAAGTAAACGAAGGAAATAAACCAAAAGAGGTCTCACAGCCTGCTCATTTATCAATGAACCCTCAGGCTGCTGCTCCATTATCAGCAGCATACCTCGAAAATCAGACAAGTTTCGTTCCCCAAGTGCCCGGGCTGGCCGCCACGGTGTTGCCACCCTCTTATATGGGCTTGGAGGAACAGCGCCACAATATACCTGTATGTAATAATGAGTTTTCTCCCTTGCTTTTACAAGCAGTCGCAGACACTGCCGCTGCAGCGAAGTCTTTGGCTGTCGCACAGAATAAAACACAAAAAACAAAAATAGAGCTTTTCGCATTTACTGGAAATGCGTCTCAGTGGCTTCAATTTAGAAAACTTTTTGACACTACTAAACTCTCATACACCCCCGCAGATAATGTTGCGCGCTTACAAAGCGCGCTCCGTGGGGCCGCACGCGAGTCCGTCGCGTCGCTGCTCATTTCTGCAGAGGACCCGGAGGAGATCATGCGCGCCCTCGAGCGAAGCTTTGCGTGCCCTGAGATGATTGTCTTCGGTGAGGTACAGGTGTTGAAACAACTGCCACGGCTCGGTAATGACCTCAAAGAAATAGGTACCATTGCAAATAGAGTCAGAAATAGTCTTTCTACGATAAAATTACTCAATCATCGTGACTATTTACACTCACCAGAACTTTTTCACATTATACTAGGTAAATTAAACCCTATGATGAAAATGAGATGGTCTGACTATGCGTCAGAGGTATCAAACCCTCTGGTATCAAAATTAGAGGTTTTGTCCGAATTTTTAACTCGTGAACATGAGCGTTATATTAAGTTTGCTTTGTCTCCTGACTTAAGTCTTTCGCAAGCTACACATCAATCGCACGTGATTCAGTCTGTCAATAAACCATTAAAACGCGAGAACATTCATTCTGTGTCACACAATAAAATTAAAAGTAACGATAAAACAGAATGTGTTTATTGTAAAAAAAAACACAACGTTAAAAACTGCGACGAAATAAAATCCTTGGCAGTTGACGAAAGATGGCGTTGGTTACGTGAGAACAAGATTTGTTACAAATGTCTTAGGCGTGTTTCCCATCAATGGAACTCTTGCAAAGTAAATCCTTGTGGGGTCGACGGTTGTTCTTTTCGCCACCATCCTCTTTTACATGGTAGGCAGGATACGTTAACGTCATCGCCTGCATCCGAAAAGCAGTCGTTTAACAACACTGTGTGTGCAGCTGCGTCTCTTAGTGACGTTCCGTGCACGTCACCCTCATCAGCCGCCCCGCTCGCGCTCCAGCCAATGGAAGAAAAAGTAACGGTTTCTAATACAGGTATCCATGAACATTTCAAGATGTCATCACAAACCAATGCGTTTTTAAAAATAGTACCAGTTGTTGTGTCTGGTCCAGCTGGTGACTATGAAACATACGCTCTTCTTGACGATGGCAGTACAGCGACATTGATTGACTCAAACGTGGCTGCTCGTATAGGGTTATCAGGACCGCAAGAACTTATAACTATCAACGGTGTCGGTGGTTTACAGAAAAGTACAAACATTTCATATGTTAATTTTTACATACAGGGTAAACATGAAAATAACAAATACTTAGTTAGTCGTGCTAGGGCTATGCAAGCACTAAATTTAAGCACACAAACACTGTCCAACCAAATGGTTGAATCATACAACCATTTAAAAGACTTAGCTCATTTTCTAATTTATAGTGACGCTGTACCGACCGTGCTTATCGGCGCTGAGCACTGGCATCTATCGATAACTCACGAGGTCCGCACTGGACGCCGCAATGAGCCTGTCGCTTGTCACACTTTGTTGGGTTGGACATTGTATGGAGTAGCTTCTAGTAAAACTAAACCAGTCGTATTTATTAACCACTGTCAGTTAGACCAAGCCGAACTATCGGAATACGAACATTTAGAACTTCTCATAAAAGAGCAGTACAAACTTGATTCACTTGGTATTTCCAAGCGTGAGACTCTTCATAGTAAGCAGGATTTGCGTGCTATTGAGATTTTAGACGCGACTACTACACGTTTGCCAACTGGTAGGTACGAAGTAGGACTCCCATGGCGAGATGACATTCAGTCTATTCCCGACAGCTATCCTCAAGCTCTCTCACGTTTCTTGAGTCTAGAGAAACGCATGCTCCGAGAACCAGAGTTTGCTGGTCCTTATAAACAGTTTATTGATAATATGCTTACTAAGGGATATGCGGAGGAGTGTGATCCTACCACTTACTATCGTAATTTTACTGGTCAAGAAAATCTTAATAATATAATCAGTCTCAATTCAGGGTGTTCTAAACAGACTGCGCCCTTTTCGACAACAAATCGTCCTGGAGCAGTTTCTAGTTCTAATTCTAGTACGAGGATTAGGTGGTACTTGCCACATTTTGGCGTGTATCACCCACAAAAGCGTAAGCTTCGGGTTGTTCACGATGCGGCTGCTACGAATCAAGGAGTGTCTTTGAATTCCTTGCTTCTCCAGGGGCCTGATCTATTAGAGAACTTATTAGGTATTCTTTTTAGATTCAGAGAGGGCCGTGTCGCAATGTCTGCTGACATTAAGGAAATGTTTCCTCAAATACGAATTCGAGAGCAGGAAAGGGACGCATTACGGTTTCTTTGGCGTGATGTTCAATACAAAAATACAAAGCCTATAAAAGAGTATCGTATGACTGCTGTTATCTTTGGAGCGTCGTCCAGTCCATTTACTGCTCTGTACATTAAAAACAAAAACGCCAGGTCTCATCAAGATTTGTATCCAGAAGCAGCCAACGCTAGTGTTTATAGTTGTTATATGGACGATTATCTTGATAGTGTGGACGACGTCACCAAGGCTGCGCAGCTGTCATCCGATATAGTCACTATCCATCGAAACGCCTGTTTCGAAATGCGTGGCTGGATCTCTAATAATCAGGAAGCGTTACGTCTTATTCCAAAAGAATTTCATGCCGCACAACCGACTGAAGTGAAACTTGGTAATAATTCCACTATTATAAATAATGTCTTAGGCGTTTCATGGGATCCTTTATCAGATACTATAGGTTTTAGGACCGGTTTAGAAAGTTGTAGGTTTCAAGGCTCTTTAAATAAGCGAAAAGCGTTGTCTCATCTTATGAAAATCTATGACCCGTTGGGATTACTTGGGCCAATCGTTGTTAA
Source organism: Polymixis lichenea (assembly GCA_949091785.1). Taxonomy (NCBI): domain Eukaryota; kingdom Metazoa; phylum Arthropoda; class Insecta; order Lepidoptera; family Noctuidae; genus Polymixis; species Polymixis lichenea. The sequence continues at coordinate 12,185,851 of OX420937.1, forward strand.
GGGCCGAATCCTGCTCCAGGAGGCCTGGAGAAAAAATATTGACTGGGACACACCATTTCCACCCTCAGAGGTTATGAGGTGGAGTGAATGGTTAGAAGAGCTCGTTGAAGTATCATTTTTTAGTATTCCACGCTGGTACGCTAATGAAAATGGTGAACCTTTATACAGGGAACTGCATGTGTTTGCTGATGCGAGCGAGCTTGCCTATGCCTGTGTTGCTTTTTGGCGTTTTACGTATGCTAACGGCATCGTCAAACTCGCCCTTATCGCCAGTAAGGCGAGAGTTTCGCCATTAAAACCAACATCAATTCCACGCTTAGAGCTGCAAGCTGCTTTGATTGCTTCTCGCCTTGCTGTCACAATCAAAGATTGTCACAAAAAGAAGCCCATGCGCACATATCTGTGGACGGATTCGAGAACCGTTCTTGGTTGGCTGAGGAGCGATGCACGAACATTCAAGCCGTTTGTGGCTCATAGAGTCGGGGAAATAACCGAAAATTCATGCGTTCAAGATTGGCGATGGGTCCCAACCGACTTGAATGTTGCTGACGATGCCACTCGTATAAAGCCTCTGCACCTGAATCCCAACCATCGATGGTTTTCGGGTCCTTCATTTCTTTTAGAGGCCCCAGAAGATTGGCCTATAGAACCAGCTGGCCAGCCTATGGCTCGGGAGGAGTGTAAACGTTCTCCTGTGCTTTTGGTTGCTCATCTGGTTGCGACAGTAGATTTCAGTCGTTTCAGTGACTGGCTTCGTTTGCTCCGCGCTACTGCTCGCGTTTTGCAGGCTGCGGCCAAACTCCGTTCATTTTTGGACCGTACTAGACTCACTGTCCCTAACACCGATGTTAGAGACCGCCATTGTGCAAGTTTACCTGCGTCCACCACTCTATTATTGCCTTTGTCAGCTGAGTTAATGGAAGCCGCAGAAAGGCATATCCTACAACGCCTACAGGCAGAAGCGTTTGCCGAAGAAATTCAGTGCATCGATCGAGACGAAACGATACCCAAGTCTAGCCGCTTATCAAAGCTTTCACCAATGATGGGAGAAGACGGTTTGTTAAGATTGGTCGGAAGAATTAGAGCCGTCGAAAACGTCAGCTCCGATGTGAAGCGCCCGATACTGTTAGATGGTCGCCACCATGTCGTCCGTTTGTTGGTGCAATATTTCCACCGCAGAGCTGGTCATGCCAATAATGAGATGGTAATTAATGAGTTGAGACAAAAATATTGGATTCTTCGAATTCGCAGCATCGTCCGGAGTGTAGCCAGCCAATGTTTGTTCTGCAAGATAAGGAAAACAAAGCCAATGAATCCAAAGACAGGAGATCTCCCGGCACAAAGGCTTGCTCACCATCGCCGTCCTTTTACATTTACGGGCTTGGATTATTTTGGCCTCATCTCTACTGCAATTGGCCGAAGAAGAGAAAAACGTTACGTTGCCCTTTTCACCTGTATGACTTCCAGAGCCATTCATTTGGAGCTGGTGCATTCCCTCTCTGCTGATTCTGCAATTATGACTTTGCGTCGCTTTGTTGCAAGAAGAGGAACTCCTGACACAATATATTCGGACAATGGCACGTATTTTGTTGGTGCAAACCGAATTCTTCGTGATTTCTACCAACCTGAAGTCGAAAACTTTGCTGCCAATAGAGGAATAAAATGGAAGTTTATTCCTCCCGCCGCACCATTCTTTGGTGGATGTTGGGAGAGGTTGGTGCGCAGCGTGAAGGTGGCTCTAAATGCCACTTTGGAAGAACAAGCCCCCAAGGAAGAGGTCCTTATAACTCTCTTGTTAGAAGCCGAAGCGATTGTCAACTCTAGACCTCTGAGTCACGTTTCGGTTTGTCACGAGGACCAAGAAACATTAACTCCATTTCATTTTTTGCTCGGCACGTCATCTAATCAAGTTCTACCTTCGACTCTAGACGACCGGGATTTATTAAGAAGAGCGGACTGGCGAAAAGCTTTAAGATTGGCTGATCATTTTTGGCATCGCTGGGTCACAGAGATTCTGCCCACTATGCAACCACGGCAGGTCGGGGACAGCAGAGAACCAGCTTTGAAAATTGGTGACATTGTATTCATCGTGGATGAGAACATGCCGAGAGGAACTTGGCCACGAGGCCGTGTTTCCGGAACTTTTCCCGGCAAAGATGGAGTAATTAGAGTGGTGGACGTAGCTACCTCAGGTGGCATACTTCGTCGGCCCACCAAGAGGATTGTCAAGATTTCCACTTAGGAGACCCATTGCATTATTTTGTGCACTATCATGCACAAGGGGGTGGAATGTTGACAACCTTCTTGGTATGTTATCTTAGTTGTCTATTTTTGATTTTGTTTCAAGTGATTTTGTCAGTTGTCTTCCCTTCACCACATTGTATAGAATATTCCTACTTGCTTATTAGATTTATATTGCCATTACTTGGTTTTATTGCACCACACCTCATATAATCCCATACAGTCCATTCCTATCGTCAATACCCCCTTTCTAACCATATCATCATTCTCACAGAGGATCCATCGTTTCTTTGGTCTCCCGGTACTCCTATAGCCATCAACATTCATACTCAAAACTTTCCTCACATTTTCCCCATTCCTCAGTATCTTATGCCGAACCATGACAACCGTTTTCCACACTATATATAACAATATACCTATACTTATTCGCATGTTATACCAAATGCGTGTAGATCACTAAATCCTAGATATAGGCAGGTACTACTATATAGTCAGTCTCAATTTGATTCACGTCTGGAGGCTTGCTCCCCAAGCACAGAGACCGTTGTTTCAGCCGAAGCTCTAACTTACGGACATAAGATTAGTTCAGGAGCCGAACTGAGAATGAATGACAACATGATTTGACAGCTGTCCCTACTCCCGATATGTTTTTGTCCGTCCAAAAAAGTTAACTTTAATCGGCTGTAGGATTCATTTCTAAGTCTCGAACTACATTTGGATGGGCTCTTGAGTTAAAGAGTAGGACATGAAAGTTCTTTGAAGAATTTTATGGTTGTTTTTTAAAGTTCTTTTATTTAACCTCATGATCTGATTCACTAGAACACAATAAGACGTTTTTAGGGTTCTGTACCCGAAGGTTGACAACGGGACCCTACTACTAAGCTTCAGCTGTCCGTCCGTCCGTCTGTCTATCAGTGGGGAGTATCTCATGATCCGTAATAGGTAGACAGTTGAATTTTTAACAGAGTGTATATTTCTGTTGCCGCTATAACGTCAAATAATAAAAATAAAATAAAGTTAAAAATTATAGAGGTTTCCAACTTTCCATACAAGAAACGTTTTTTTGCGTGAAGGTGCAGACTAGCGCGACGCGACGGTCGCGTCGCGGCACTCGTAGAACAATTCCGGTGAAAACTTCATGGAAATTGTTCTACAAGTGTCGCGCCGCGGTGTCCCGTCGCGCCTGTTTGAAGAAGCCTTTATGGTGCCGAACCCTACGTTTTTTAAATATAAATATTGAATACTGTGAGGACCAATTCGATCAGAGCTCAGTGAATGTATACTTATAATTTCATTTTGCTCAAATCTTAGCAAGGGTTTTTCTCGTTCTTCTGGCATCTGGAAAAACTTAAAGGAATTATAAATCCATTACACTTAACCAAACAGCAAGGAAGTACTTTTATTATAATCAGTGATTGTCGGTTACGAGTTCTATACCTACAATTATAATTATGTTAGTTATTTTGCAGGAAATAACAATGAAAAGCTTTTAATGGCCTTCACACATCACAATAAAATATTGGAGTACGATACCTAATAAAGTCAGGTTTATTGATTTTACTTGATGACAGGTAATAAGTCTGGAAAATATAGTATGGAATAAAAAGACATGTTGCGCCGACCCCAAATAAATTGGGATACGGGCAACAGAATGAAGATATTGGTTTTCCTTGACTTTCATAGAATCTTTTGCAACTTTACTTATTTGATTTCTATTGGTGACCTTTCCAGGGGGTAAACAAAACGAAAATGCTTCTTTTGATGTTGGCCGGGAAACTGTCTTCTATTTTACCAACTTTAAACGACGACTGGTTTTGAAAGCCGCGCGCAGCTTTTGATGTTTTTTTCATTATAAAAAGAGGTTCAATCTTTTGAGTAATAAAATTATAGCAACGAATGTTGACACTGAAAGAGTAACAAGAAAAAGTCACAAAAGAACAGAAACACCTTTAGAACGTACCTATGTTTGACGGATCTGCGTCGATGAGTGATTGCTGACACACATGTTGCCCTACTAAGTAACATTGTGTGCGTATACAGGTAACTGGAAAACTCGGAAATTAATTTAACGAATTCTTTTGATTTCGAGAGAAGTGTCTGTTCGTCTGTCTCATTTAAAACGTGAATAGCACCCGTATTGCGTAACTCACTTAAAGTCACAATCCGAAGGAGATGGTGACTGTGACTGAGGGAGACTTCTTATCTGACCCCCACACCCCAGTTACTGGATAGACAGGCAGTTGTTCCATGTAAAATACAGGTATTTAGCTGCATACGGTTTTTTTTGTTTTGGTTGGAAAATCATCAAATAACTTCTCCCGCTCTGGGTGGAGCAGGAGGGCGTGTCAGACTTTTATTGACTAAAACCCACCCGTATTCCCTCAGTTGCCTGTGTGCCAGGGGCGACGGTATCTCTTTCGAACAACCTGCATCCCTGGCAGGCATCCGTCCTTGCGGACTCCACCAGTTGGTGCTAACATCTCTTTGAGGCGCGCGTGGAACACAACGCGCCGTCGACCCGTTAGGTCCTTACCGGACAGCGAGCTACCCATTACTCGCGTCCGCAAGCCCGCGCCTATGGTGGCCGGGAATCAGCCTGGGATTCCCGACGCCCAGGGAGCTGCATACGGTTAGATTGGAAGCCAACACCAACAAAGTTAGGAAAAGGCTAGGTTAGGATGATGATGTCAAAGGTAATCCACTGCTTCGTATAATTTATTGATTGAACTCTAAACACCGTGAAATTTTAATGGTTGTTTTCCCGCAGCGAAATGGGTTTGGTCTTGGTAATACAATCGTTTTATAAACAAATAAATTATTAGAAACAAAAAATGGCAGATTAACCGTTATGAAAAATCACCACGTGCGAGAGTTTATTTTGCTATAACATTTATGCATCGCTGTTCCCTTTGTCGGCGGCGCGTGTGTTTCGAGTAGTACGTACAAGTTACCTCTAGTGTTACTATTGAGTAGTGTTATATCGAATTGATGAATATTTCTTAAATTATTTTAAAACAAAAAATCTTTTTTTTTTTAAACTTTTACTCGATTCTTCGAAAGTACTCTTTATGGCAAGTTGTTCTGCCGCGGGACAACAACCATTAAAATTTCTCGGTGTTTAAGGAATGGGTACCTTATTGTTAAAGATATGTTTAAAAGTCTTCTGCTTGACAAAATTAAAGCTATTGTGATTGTGAGGGTGTTACGCAATTAGGCCGTAGCTCAAACAATCTAATTACTGTTGTTACGACTCCTAATCTTACGTCAAACCCTAATCTTACATGAATCCCGTACTTAAGTACTAAGAGGTAAACTTGGAGTAAAGTTACCTCAAACCTCAAACTTAGGTACCTAACAACACTTCGAAAATTGAATGCCTGAAATGAGTTTACCACTGGGGTTACTCAATTCTATATTTTACATCTTGTTATTTTCTAATTATTTGGCAAGTAACACAGACTCAATAGGTTGGTATTGGTTGCAAATTTTTCTAATCGTTTAGTCTTGTATTATGGAAGTTATCGTGGGAATTCATGTTCTTAATTCCTAACAATCATCGTCACTTTATAGCATCCCGGAATAAACTGAAATCCTGTGTTAATTTGATCTGATCTTGATTACAATGTCTAATTAATTTGTTGGGTACTAGGGACTTTAAAAATCCGTGCGTATTGTTACCAATTAGTCTAATGGTTTTGGAGATGTCTCGTTACAAAACAAAATATTTATGGACCCCGTCTGACAAGGGTTGTGACAGGTGTTAATAATTACGGGGATGATGAATGATGATCCGTAAATCATAAAATAGATATGATTCGCATGTAGTAAATCAAAATATAGAATAAAATACTTATTATGTACCCACATCATACAAATTTCAGATATAAACGTGGGAATTTTATATTGGGTCTGTTTAATAAACGTTACAAATTGTAAATTATAATTATATTTTACAATTTACTATTCTACAAGTTTCTGTTTAATAAAGAATACAATTTACAAGTTTACCATGGTGGAAAACTGTCAAAATTGTAAAATTGTACCTAAAATTTTACATATTTCTGTTTAATAAACATTTTCTCTTTACAGGTGACAATTTACATATTTTTACAGAAAACCGTTTTATTGAACGCCTAATTGTAATTATAATTTTACGTATTTTGTAAATTGTAGAAAAATTCCGACAGGTGGACTCACCTTGTATCAGAATTTTACAATTGTGTACGTTAATGTATTACGTGAAGAAATTTAATTGTTATACATTAAACAGTGGTTCCAACAACTAGTAGTGGAAGTAGCGATAGTGACAGTAGTGATGATGACTATATGAGTGAACGGCAACAACGAGTTTTTCGTAAAAGGATAAATTTTGCTTTTGAAGTGACAAATTTTACGTACAAAGGAAAATTTCGGGTCAGCAAAACTACCGTCGAATATTTGGTAACGAAAATAGGACATGATCTTAAATACGATTCAAAGAGAAATGCAGCCCGTAAACCCACTCAGCAAATTATAGATGTTCAAAGATTTCTACTGTTCCGCGATGTCTTTCTACTTTTTTTATTTTCATATCGGGAGTTAGTTTTTCACTAAACCAACCGAATAAAAAAACATCTTTATTCTCATAAATTAGAGACAGACTATTTATTGTGCTCCATGACTTTCGATACGAATCAAACAAATAGGTACCCAACCAAAAAAAAGTAGGTACCTACCTACTCTGTAAACGAAATACTAAATATTTTAAGATTGGAAGGTTTTTGAAATCTACCGTTGATTTAAGAATCGTCACTAAAATCTTACATTTTATGTAATGTAAAAAAAGTAAAAACTTACAATTACAAATTTGTAGATACAATTTTGGCATCGAAATCTACAGGCATTTTCTACAAATCTAAACGTTTATTAAACAGCACTTGTAACGCTAATAATTGTAACGTTTTACTTGTAAAATTGCCGGACAACAAACGTGATTTTAAAAAAAAGTACGTAATTCTATATTAAAATTCACTGTAATCGATTCAGTAGTCAATTATGAACAAACTACTTTCAAGACTTGCGTCTATTCTGTTAAACCTTGTATGTATTTTTTTCAACAGCAAAAAAAGTAAGATAATTTGAATTTCGAGGGCTAAGGGGTGCGGGTTTTTCGAAAGAGATACCGTGGCCCCCGGCACACAGGCAACTCAGGGAACTCGGGTGGGTGATGATTACCTAGCCAAGAAAACAAGAAAAACTGGCGTTTCCCTCTTGTTTTTGGGCCCTTGCGGACCCCACCAGTTGGTGCTGACATCTCTTTGAGGCGCGCGTGGAACACAACGCTCCGCCGACCCGGGCTTGGTGCTTACCGGACAGCGAGCTACCCATTACTCGCCATCCGCAAGCCCGCGCCTGCGGTGGCCGGGAATCAGGCTGGTATTCCCAACGCCCAGGGCGTCTGCTGCAGCGTCTACGGTAGTGAGGGCGCATATACTGCCTCTCCCTCACGTGCACCGCCTCCCTCTTCACGAGCATTACTGCTTCGCAGCAGGAGGCTACCCATGCACTCTCGCTCCGTACCATGGCCTGGACCAGGGCCAGACACGAGAGATCGCCACCGCCGATCGCCTCCACGAGTACACGGCGGTGCCCCGCACAAGCCGGGCAGGCCTGGGGGTCTGCCCGGCTTGGTCGAGCATACGGTGGATCGTATGCTCGACCCTGTCCTCAGGGCGGCCTTCGCAGTAGAAAAACCAGGGCGTTTCCTCCCGCCTTATCTGAAACAGGAACTTCCCGAAACAACCGTGTCCGGTGAGGTCCTGCGTCAGGCGGAAGGTGAGGACGCTGTGCCGTCTCTTAAGCCACTCCTCAAAGAAGGGACTTACCGCCGCAATCGTGGCATGCCTACCACTTCCCCCTTAAAGAGAACCTCTGGATGGATTTAAAGGAAGAAGATGAGACAATATTACGGAGTATCTGTGGTGGACATTTACATCTATCTATCTATATTTTAATATCTACGTGAAGCAGTAATTTTCGTAAAAGTTTTTTACGAAAATTACGCAGACGGAGGAGTATGTAATTAAAGTTAAAGTAGTTTTTTAAGGAGGAGTGCAGAAGCGAATTATTTTATTTTATTATACTTGAAATTTGTATTTTTTTTATAATGGTTGAATTTAAATCAGTGGGTGACCACTAGTATACAATAAATTCAAACGAATTTAACTATCTACAGCATATATCTATGTCATTTAAATATGTTTACATAAATATTTTTTTCGCGATTACGATGTTGGCTTCATGGAGGAAAACGTAAGTGACAGTAAAGTCACTGTACTTTTGCCGTGACAAGTCACTGTCACTACCAGGTTGTATGTTGATTTAAATATGATGTGATTTTTTTTGAGGATGGTAAATCATCAAATAAATTCTCCCGCTCTGAGTGAAGCAGACGTGAGGTCAGACTTTTACTGACTAAAATCACCCGTGTTCCCTCAGTTGCCCGTGTGCCAGGGGCGACGGTATCTGTATCGAACAACCCGCACCCGTGGCAGGGCATGATGTGCTTATACAGTAATTTAAAATTATTGGATTTATTTCCATCTTAGTCGGTTGAAGGACACTAAACGAGACACATTAGAAGTTTTATTGTTATTATTTAGTATTCCTAAAATTGTTAACTTAATTCTTGTTTAAAATCGTTAATCGTGTGTCAATCGTTCCAGAATGTAGGTCTATGAAACGAAACCACGTCTCTAAACATACCGCAGTTAAGTAGATACTTATTTTGTTTTCCCGGCCGAAGGATTTGTTTATCTACGTATATAGACAGAGTTTAGGTAAAGAACCTATGTAAAAAAACAAAACAAAACCCGTCCTGTAAATCCATTTAAGAGGAATATTTATCTTATCTAAATATCTCAAAAAACTGTAAAGAACAAGTACCGACTCCTTTTGCTTTTAAAATTACTTTAAAAAAATGTTCAACTTACCTTCGTATCTACCTACCTACTTGAAACTAACCTAAGCTATTTAATGGTTCTTTAACATAATAAACGAGTTCGATATACTTTCCAACCACTCTTAACTATTAATTAGGTTTTGTTCCAAGAAAACAGATTTTTCGTTCAAACTTTGTTCTTTCTTATATAAGTATTCTGAAAATGTATTTTAAAATAGACTGTTTGCATACCTAATTCTTGTTTTAATCATAAACGGTTTATGGCGAAAAGGGTGTTTAAAAGTTATCGTCACTGACGTGGAAGTTACTAACACATGTGACAAAATGAAATATATTTAATCTCGCAGAATGGCGAAAATTTCGTTTTTAGTCAAATAAAATTACTCAGTAAATGTTAATTGTTACTCATAATCCTCACAAATTTAAGACAGGTCGAGCCTAAATTGTTATTAGGCAAATCCTTGTAAATGCGATTTGATGAATTTTAGCGAACCTAAAGAAGAATTTCTACGACTAAGCCCATTTCTGATTAGTCTGGGTCGGCTTTCTGTCTCACTAAACATGCGGCTCAAACGGGTAGTGTCTGATCGTGCGTAAGTGAGGTAATCCTAACTGTCAAGTATCAGATCAGACGTCTGTCATAAATTTCAGATAATTCATACCTCAATGCCCAAGACACAAAGAGGTGCGGGTTAACCAGTAATATATATGTCAATGGGGTTAACCCATTTTGTATTACCCAATACATATGTATATGTCGCAGATGGATTGTAGAAATCGCGGTTTTACTACATAGTATCAGTTTATTACTGATACTGTACTTACGCTTCTTTTTCATTCATCCACATCATCATTGTTTTATTATCCTTTTACGACTTTCTTACATTATTATATTTCGCTCTTTGTTTTCTGAGTTAGCACTCTGCGAATCGGTCTTAAACGATTCGTCTATATAGAATTACCTGATTTTACATTAGAATTTTCCATCTTTGTACATGATAATATTCTTGTTATGACATTTAAGTTAAACGTGTCAAACTGATGTCTACTTATTCTTTTAATAAAATAAATTATCTATGCAGTCTATTCAAGGGAGGTTGCATTAGGATTGTATTTACTAAAAATCATTTTATATCGTTTTGGATAGCCTAAATTTGGTTTTTTCTATTTAACTACGTTGTCTACTAAATAACGGAATTCTAAATTATAATTATAAGATTCTTAAACGCACTCTCGGCTTGTATGAAGGAGGTTTTATACGTCTTTGCCGACTAGACCGGCAGATGACAGTATACTTGGCTGAAAAAGAAACGAGATGAAGGAATTTGGAATATGAAAAAAAGAACGGTAAAGTCATTGAAGGAGAGAGCGTTGGATTTGGGAAGTCAACTGACTGATGGTTCGATTTGTAACTGAAGACAGGAGACCGATTCTTGTTAGTTTCTTCTGTTGCACGAAACTAAAACAATGCTACCAATTACTGAGACAATGTCTGGAGCCGCGGAGCTGCCTTAGACGCCTACACGTCTCCGCATCCCTGGACGCCTACACGTCACCGCATCCCTGGCGCTATATCAAGTGATCCCCGCTGTCCTCCTTATCTCTTATTAGAGTGCGTTTCTCTTAAGGCAGGTACCTTTTATAGCTTCTCTATTTTGTATTCCCTATATTAAATTTAATTGTCTGGCCATTTCTACCCTTTCATTTGTTAGGGATAGGAAGACACGACAACTAATCAGCTCCGATAAGTAATGTATATAACGGCGCGTGACATTATCAAATAATGAAAATCAGTTAATTTCGAGAGTTGTAATTTATTCTGTTATTTTAACGATTAATCGATTTGGATTCAACTAAATGGTAATTGTAATTAAGAGCGGGTAACACCGAATGGAGTTGCGGCTGTCATGGTGGGCGACGTCGTGTCAATTCCACAGAGTACTTTTTTGTCAATTCATTCAGTTGTTGATAGCCGTTGCACGTGGTGGTCACTCGCAAACCCATTGGCTCTAAATCGTTAATGCAATCCTTAATTGTTTAAGTAATTCAAGTGTCTGTAAAATTAAAATATTGAACAGTCAACGCTACAGCGTATTTATTTCAACGATTCCTGAAGTTTAACGCCCACTATGGATTCCCGTGCTGACGAAGTCACGAATCAGCAATTAGATGCAACAGCCCGGCCTTCCTGATATCCCGTTATATATAGTAGTAGTATAGTAGTACAATAAGCGTTGGGTGCGGCTTCTAATGCTGAATTGGTTGCAGTAATTAAGCTAGAGCACCCGGACTGCACACGAGTCAGCGCGAGCCGAGCGAGCGTAGCGAGCGGTGCCACGGGAGCTGACGGCGAGTGCTTCTTCCATGTTGGTACAGTAACTTTGCCACAGTAACTTTGCTAATTAGTGTTTTTAGGACTGATTTTCACTTGAGATAGGGTCATTTTTACTCATGTTACTCTTTTATTTGTTTTTGATTTGGACGTCGATTATGATACAGCCACGAGCGACATTTAGAACTGAATCTACAATCTAACGTTTCATTTCACGTTATTTTACATAAATCATTAGATATAGGTAGTTAATTATTTTATGCTAAAGTTCGTTCAGCTGTATTATATAAGGTGTTAAGAAATGAATGTTTAGAAATTTAAGGAGTTGTTTAAAATGACATTTAAAACATAATCACGAAAAAAATATATTTATACACAACAATCCGTTTCAAAGATATGCAATATTTTCCCCCACGCACTATTTATTAAATATGCACATGCGCACCGTACCTACGCCGTGTAGGCACAGACAGCCGCGCGAGCGAGATGAGCGCGTTGTCAAATACCTAAGTAATCAGCTGATTCTAATTTTCCCATCACATTTTTCAGACTTTGGACTGGCAATTTATTAACTAAAATTAAAATCACTCAATTTTTTTTTCTTTTTGCAGTATGTTAGTTTTTTGATACCGAGCAAGAACACGAAATTCGGAACATTAATTTTTAACACTTTATATAAGTCAATGCAGCTAGCGGTAATGTACAGCAACGAAATCAACTATCCATTAACGACGGTTACAACAAAATGGGTGGTTTTTATTTTGATAAGACTAAGGTAATTATCTCAAAATGATGGGGTAGCAAAATCTTCCTGTAGGTACCATAATTAGGATAATAACAAGACGGTCAGCAAAAAACTTCCCGAGCTTCATAGCTCGGGAAGCCATGATCATTCATGGCACATGCATTATTAATCGTTCGTCTGAACTATAATATAATCCTGTCCTACTAATATTATAAATGTAAAAGTTTGTATATTTAGATGTTTCGATGTTTGTTACTCAATCACGCAATAACGGCTAAACGGATTTGGATGAAATTTGGCACACAGATAGATTATAACCCGGATTAACACATAGGATACTTTTAATCTCGAAAGTAGTACATACGTTCCCTTGGAATAATTTTCGACGACCACACGGGCGAAGCCGCTGGCAAAAGCTAGTATGTATAATAAAAGTTTACGTCTTTGATATGAAGACGATGAACATAAACTATTAGGTATATCCGCGACACTAGGAATCAATGACCTTTCACTAAATGTTCAAAATGATCTAGTCATAGCAGCTTACCATAATTCCCCAGTAACAATATAATCGTTCAAGAATAGGGACTCAGCAGCGTCGTGTCAAACAAGTTGCCTCCTGACATAGTTCCAAACTTAGCCGTATTAAATTTAAGCGGGGTTTATATCGCTCCACATATTACGTCTTTTGACGCGACTTCAAGTGAAATGAACGTCTTTAAGTAGTTAATACGTGGAAAGACGCGAGGTTATGTTCGATCGATGGAATTCTTAAGTAGTTTTGTTTGTTTTTGCGATGGCATTACGTTGGTAAAAAGAAAATGAATGAAATTCGTTTATTTACATACCGCTTACCGCACGAAAGTTTACGAGATCGGTGACATAGTGTACTACGTGAGCTCGACAAATGGATGTGCGAATAACGCTTGTGCGACAAAACTGTACTGCGAGTCACCACAGTTCGAATGCACGCTTGTGCGACACACTGAAGCTCGACGTTACTCTAGTGCGACATGAAGAATTAACATTTGTATTCAGAATCATCTGTATATCTGATGACCTCCATAGCCTAGTTAGTTACAAACTCTTGGTAATGCTCCCAGATACGATTCCGGGCTACAAAACTTACTTTTTACCTACCTACTTTTTAAGATATAATTTTAAACTTTTCGTGTGTACATTTCATGATTTTCTTCGATGTGATAGCATGTTTTTTGACGTGAAACGTTTTTCCTTCCCAGAACTGTTGGTAAATTCTATATTTTTGACCGACAAAAACATGTAACATTTCAAACTCTATTAACTATGAGAGTTTTAGTGTGAATGATGGCTGTGCGTTTAAAAGATAGGTCATATTTATGGCAATTTTTAAGCGGGACATAATTTGTCTATTACGTTACAATGCGTGTGCGTGCGTATGCGCGCGTATGCGCGCGACCCTCTACTTTTTACTATGAGTCGTAATTCGAATTCATATAGCGCAAAAACGTCTTTTATTTGTTACAATACTGATTCTGGTGCCATTGTAAAGAGTTGAAAAAACACTGCTAGGGCATGTAGAGAGAATCAACAAAAATATTGTCCGTAACTATGCTCAGAAATGAAATAAAACTCAATCGAAAAAAGCTTGCATCAAAAGGAATGCAATGAGCCTAAAAATCTAGTGCCGAGCACATACAATAGCTATGGCACTGACTGAAACCGTAAGAAAATCTGTTTCAAATAGCAAAATAGTTTAAGATGTTGTCTAATATTGTCTGTAAATCTGCTCAGAACTGAAAAACATCATATAAACGATGAAAACTGATCGGATCGATTTTGTCTAATACTTATTGTTTTGATACCATAAATAGTTATGATTATATTGCAATGTAGTTTATTTAATTTAAATACATGAAGTTATTGCTTTGTTATTTTTTGTTTAAAATCTAAGGTAGGTACTTAATCGTTTGTTGCACTTGGGTAGTGTCAAACTACTGTAATACTGCACCAATGTACTGTCTAATTACAATACTGTCGCACAATATTGTTTGTCGTACTGTCGTGTGTCGGACTACCGTAGTGTCGAACTACTGTCGCACAATCGTTTGTCACAACAGCGTGATGTCGAGCTTCAGCGTCTCGAACAAGCGTGCATTCGAACTATGGTGAGTCGCAGTACAGTTTTATCGCACAAGCGTTAATCGCACATCCATTTGTCGAGCTCACGTAGTACACTCGTGACATGTGGATTTAGGCAGCAATCGTGGTTAGACGTCGCGGCAGATGAAGCTTGGTTCCAGCCGAACGGTGATCACTTTTAAGTTAACAAAAACTAGGAAGGGACATTAAATGCGTTGAAATGACGACATCGACAAAGTGGTGGGAAGAATAATTATCTACCTAGCCTTTTCTGGCTCTAGTGATCAAGGAATTCTTGTAACATAGATGTTTGTTATGTTCAAGTGTAAATAAAGAAATTATTTTAAATAATTAACTATTATAAACATAAACTTTCCAGAATATATTATCTAAATCATAGGTGGGAACCTACGGAACCTATGGAACGGGGGCGGTACTGCCCCATAGTGGGCTCTGGAGCTTTTCGTGGTGGCGGTAGTGGGTCCAAAGGCAAATGGGGGGCATTATGACAGTCAAGTTGACGGTCACGGTGTAGCTTCCTAATTAGAACTTTAATAAAATAAAATACTTTGAAAAATATATATTTTCATGAAAAAACATGTTATTTAGTCGTCTAAGATGTTTATCTTATTATTATGGCGTAAATAAACATTAAAACATTTAAATAAGTACTAAGAATAATTAAACTAACTAATTGATTCGATTTAGGACTGTCGGTAACAAGTCTATGCAAGTTGATAAGCAAAGCCGTGATTTACGCAATCAAGTATGTTTTGACAAAAATACGGGAAGTTGTAACAACCTGTTTGCAGGTCAAGTGCACCGGGGCACTGCAAACTAGTAGCACTTTGTATGGTCTTTGTCAGAATTTAATGTTTTTATTATAACATGCTTTTGTATTTTTACATAATATTTATCAAGACCCTCACCCACGACCACGAGTAGCACGATTACAGAGAGAGAGAGAGAGTAGAGAGAGCGATTTTTTATTTTATTTGTGAGCATAGACAGATATAAAATTGGTATACTTAATTAACTCCCGCGGGACGTGAAGTATGATGAATGTAGTACACCAGAAGAAAAACAAAGTTTTGTAGAAATGAGAGTGGAACAAGAAGAAAAAGAACATTCTACAATATCTACCCCATGGAGTGAGTTTCAACATCAACGCGATGGACCTGAAGAAATCTCTTCAGATAATAGTATGAAGAGTTTAGAAGATATGGATGAAAGTTATATTCCTCCAAAAGTTATACATTCGAAACAGGAGGAACAGAGAAACATCACGTTACGTCCTCGTCGACATAATAAGTTAGAAGTTAATTTCACAGAGTTGGAAATACCTAACAATTATGAAGAAGCGATGATTAGTCCAAATTCTCATCTATGGAAGAAAGCTGTGGCTGAAGAACTTTAGTCACATGAAGAAAATCAAACTTGGATACTGGCTGATCGAACTGAGAAAAAGCCTGTTTTTTGTAAATGGGAGTTCACCATAAAGAAGAATAAAGATGGAGAAATAGTACGATTCAAAGCACGACTGTGTGCACGAGGATTTACACAAGTCAAGGGCTTGGACTATGATGAGACTTTTCCCCCACTAGCAGGTACGATTCCATCAGGGTGCTGCTTAGTATTGCTGCGAGAGACGAACTACACTTCGAGCAATTTGATTTGAAGATGGCCTTCTTGTACGGTGAGCTCTCTGAGGACATATACATGGAGGTGCCAGAAGGATTAGAAGCTCAGTCTTCAAAAGTATGTAAGTTAATTAAATCTATATACGGTCTTAAATAATCTTCGAGATGTTGGAATGAAAAATTTTGTTCTTTTCTAATTACTTATGGTTTCAAACCTTGTCCATCTGATAATTGTGTATTTGTAGAATATTTTAAAGATGTCAAAGTAAGATTAATTCTTTATGTTGATGATGGATTACTATTAGCAAAAAGTAAAGTTGTTTTGTTTGATGTGTTAAGTAATCTTAAACAAAAGTTTGAAACTAAGAGTGTAAACTGTAATTCATTTATTGGTATGGAAATAAATAGAGGAAAAGATTGTATAAGTATAAGTCAAAAACATTATATTAAATAAATAAATAAATAATAATAAGTAAATTTAATTTGTCAGATGCTAAAGGTAGTAGTACTCCTGCAGATACATATAAATGTACATGTATCTAAGAATACAAGTAATGAGCTTATTAATTTCCCACATAGGGAAGCAGTGGGAGCATTGCTATTCTTGTCATCTGTATCTAGACCTGACATAGCATACGCTGTGAATGTTGTTAGTAGACATGTCAATGACCCAGGTTCTTCACATGTTACAGCTGTGAAAAGAATCTTACGTTATTTAATTAATTTACAAGATATGTCTATTGTTTATAAAGGTAATGTTGAATTAGTTGGCTACTCAGACTCTGACTTTGCAGGTGATTTGGACACTAGGAAATCTAATACAGGTTATATATTTTTAATGAATGGAGGTCTTGTCACTTGGTCTAGCCGTAAACAAATTACTGTGGCATTATCCACAACTGAGTCTGAGTACATGGCAGCTAGTGAAGCCGCTTAAGAAATTTTATGGCTTAGGCAGTTTCTATGTGACGTTGAGGAGCCACAGGGCTCAATTACTTTAAATGTTGGTAATCAAAGTGCAATTAAATTGATTAACATCCCTGTGTTTCATAGAAGAAGTAAGCACATAGATATAAGATATAATTTTATTAGGGAGAATGTTGCAAAGAAAATTGTTGAGAGTTCCAATCAGTTGGCTGATTTCCTGACTAAAGCTTTGCCTCTAGATAAATTTAAATCAATTAGAGATAAGATGATGAGAAATGTTTAATGTAGCTAATGTTTTATGTTTGTGGATTAAACCCATGTTTAATTTCTGAAATTGTAAAAAAAAAAATGAAAAGTTTTAGTTAAAAGTAAGAAATATGTAGTGAATTGTTATGTCTACCTTATAAATTTAAGTGGGAGTGTTGAATAAATATAAATGTGTAAGATAGATAGATCATAGATGTCATTGTAAGCATTTTGTTTCCGTTTTCTGACACTGGTGGCGTCGTTGCTTTTTTAACACGCTTTTATTAAGTCGACCTGTATGTAACTAACTATGTAATGGAATCTAAGGTAACTAATTTAACCATCTTCTAAGGGTCCTAGCTTAATGAAAATTGGCAGCTGTATGTAGTTCTGATGACAATACAATAATATGGTACTGTCAAACTGATCTGATGATGGAGCCGGAAGATATGAACTGGAAATTCATGATGGAAAATCGTATCATAGCTGATATGGATTTCTTAGAAAAGTCTTGTAATGAACTTTGACCACGATTAGGTTTCAAGGTCTGATGATGAAGCCGGAAGAAAGGCACTGGCATTCCATGATGGAATATCGTATCATAGTCGTGTTTGCACTTGTGAGAAAGGCCATGTAATGAACTTTGAACACGATCAGGTTTCAAGGTTATAATGAACCTATTATATATTGAATAGTGTAAATATTGACATAGGTGCTTTTAGGTTGGGCATCTAACGTGCACAAGATGCAAGGCTGTACGGTAGACCACGCAGTGGTGTACTTAGGGTCCCGTACTTTTGCCGCTGGTTCCTGGTGGTTTATGGTAAAAGCGTGGGGCACTGGAACAGGTTCCCTTTGGTAACCCTTTGGCGGCATAAACGTTATGCTCTTGTGCGACCACATGCAGCTTCCGCCAGGAAGTTAATATTAGTATTTGTTAACAAGAAAGTATTTCCTGCTCCAGTTATAATCAAATATTATAATTAAAAGCACATAGTTTACACTTCAGCCCAGAAATAGAGACAACTTGAACGATCCATATTTCTTTTTTTTTGTTTTTACGTGCATTTATAAAAGCGTGTTTTTCTAGTGTTTTTTAAACTATTAATTTATTTTCTCTTTGCTATACAAATGTCATGTCGTTTGTGCTCAATAAATAATATCGTGTTTATAGAAATCTAGCGTGAGTTTTATTGAAATATTGCCGATATCCAATAGAAAAAATACGCATTATTGAAGCTAACTCAAAAACCACTAAACATACCCTGACCTTTATATGGGACCACTCGGCAAGTATACCTACCCTATCAGAAGAATATTTTTTCAAATCGGTTTATAAATGACGGAGTTCTGAGGAACCAAAAAAAAAACAACCTAATTCAGAAACCACAAAAAGGAGGAGGCCTTTTTGTGAAGTCGGTTAAAAGTGACCCAGCTCACAATCTAAATTCGCTTGCACTGCAATGTTGATGATTTACTGTGGTTTTTTGAATATAACCTAATTAAATAATTGTTTATTTAAATACGTTTTGCCCCAACATTTCGAAATCACATCTTCGTCTTATATACTTCGATCTGAAATGAATACTGTTGTAGGCGAAGCACAATAAAAAGAGCTATTTTTTATGGTTGTAATCATTTATTTAGTGTAATAATTATCGATGTACATTACCTGTAATACCTTACCTATTTGTTGTAACCAATTACGATAATATGATACAAGTAGGTCCTAAATCAACATAAAAAATGTTATGTAGTTCAAACTCCATGGTACAAGTAGCATACATTGCACCCGGCTAACGATATCACTAATCCAGTAACAATAATTCAACCTTGGATATTCCTTACACGTGTCGACCCCAGACCGACAAGTCGAAACCTGCTCCCCGAGGAGGCCATGGTTTCTCGGTTCGGATTGGTAGATTAGCCGGGAACGGGTAGTTATACATGCTACTTGTGCTATGGAGAAAAGGTGATATTAGGACCGAAGATTCGGAATTATGTTCCACTCTACGCGCGACGCTCGACCCGGACGGACGTGTGTGAAGTGCTCCTGCCTGCTGCGTGATTTTTCGCCGCTATCCAGATTCGCCGCCCCCCGCTGCGAACATTGTAGCCGCCCCGGCTACTGACGATTTAATTAGTTGGTGAATTTATTTCACTGATTAATTCAGTCAAAACTGTCTTTTTCAAGACATATTATTTCTTTGACGGAGAAAGCTTCGTGTTAAATTCACTTGGCCCTCTCCGGGTAAAATCCACTGTTTTTGTGGTCCTCGGTTGAAACCTCACGGTGTCAACGAATCCGAGGGGGTGTTGACCCGACTCACCCGCCGAACCCCTTCAGGGCTAGGCATCAATAGGACGGGTCCCAGACCACCGGCCTTGGGGGATCTCCTAGTCGGTACTGGTGACAGTTTTGCCTCCCCAGCTACTCACCCAGTGTCTTTGGGGTGACAAACACCCCTCGCATTGGACGTCAGGGCCCTGTTGCACATTAAGATTGGCAACAGGTTTACAAGCTTAGGGCTCACCAATAGGTACACACCCCCCTGCCTACACCCGGCAGGGAGGGCCACACATCCCCGGGCTATCCTCCCGGGGAAGTAGACGTTAGGATTGTTAGGAGTTTTTAGGGAAGTAGGCCGCTCCCTATGAGCAATCAGTAGGCTCCCCATCGCGACCATGGTAACCTCAAAATCGGCCTTTTTGGCCGAAATGAGGTTTCTCCTGTCCACTCATCCCGAATTGCCCGACGATATCGAACGGACAATCCAGGCATTCCGCGCTATGCCTCCCGCGCCCGCTTTACTCGCTTCCGCGATCCGCGCGACCTCCGCGAACTCGCCCGCGAATCCTCCCGCGATCACTCTCGCGACCGCTATCCCGACCGCGCCCACGTTTGCGCCCGCGACCTATTCTAGGTCTCCATCTCCGGCCGCCCCGGCTTGCCCTCCCTCTCCGGCCTTCTCGGAAGAGCCCGCCGAAGAAATGGACGCCGAAGACGCGCCCTCAGATACCGACACCCTTACTGGTGATTCGGATTCGAACTCGGACAAAGCAGCCGCTTCTGCTTCCGATTCTTCCCCATCGTCCACAGAAGAGAGTGGCTTCACCACTGTCGAGGGCAAGGGGAAGAAACGCAAGAAGAAGACTTGTGGTAAAACCCAAGCTGCCAAGATCGCGCTGACGGACGTCTCGGCGTCCCTTCTTTCGCGCCCCCCCACCCCGCCGTCGCCGACCCCCGCCGCGGCCCCCACCCCGATTGCATCCCCGCCCGCGTCTGCACCCACCGTCGCGCCCCGCACCGCTGCGGGGAAAAAGGTGCCCCCGCCGCCCCCGGTGTTCATCCAAGACAAGGGGAAGTGGACCGATGTGTCCAAATGGTGTTCGGAGGCTCGCATAGCCTACACCAGCGCCCGATCGACCCTTCAGGGAATCAAAGTGACGGTCCCTACGTCGCGCGATTACAGGGACCTCACAAAAATGCTCAGATATAGAGGTGTGTCCTTTCACACCTACGCATTACCAGAGGACAGGCAATTACGGGTTGTCATAAAAAGAATTCCAACCGAAATTGCGACCGAGGAAATCAAGGCCGACCTTGAGCTCCAAGGAGTCCCTATCCTAGAGGTGCACCGCATGCACCGTGCCCGTCGCGGAGTGCCCTTCGACATGGTGCTCGTAGTATGCCCTCCCTCTGAGGGCCACAATCCGATCTTCCAGATCAAGACGGTTTGCCACTTGTCTGGACTAAAAATTGAAATACCGCGTAAATCCGGTATAATCGGGCAATGTCACCGTTGCCAGTTGTACGGTCACGCACAGTCGCACTGTAATGCGAAACCCAGGTGCGTCAAGTGCCTAGGGGATCACGGCACAGCCGACTGTGCCCGGCCAAAGGACCGTGCCCTCTGCACGGAACCTCCGGCGTGCGTTCTATGTGGTGAATCCGGTCACCCCGCGAACTACAGAGGGTGCTCGAAAGCACCCAAAACCTCTTCTCCCAAACTGGCGAAGCGTGCCGACGCCCGCCAGCAGAGGGAAGCCCCGTCGTCCAAACTCCCAGACAGGCTCAGCCCTCAGAGGCCGAGCCCCTGGAACCAGCTTAACCATCAGCAGGCATTCCCTGCGATGGCATCCGCTAGGCCCACTCCCGCCCCCATCCCTCCGCTCAGGGACCCGCGTACCGGCGCCCCCGCGCCCTCTACCTCGCCCCCCCGCGTTTCCGTACCCGCCGCCGTCGCGACCCCCGCGACGCTCCCAGCCGCGCTCCCCGCAGCCGCAGCTAGGCAAACCGCTGGCCCCGCGACCAGCATAAACGGCGCCTCAGTGTTCAACACACTGAATAGCATTTTTCTCCGTTTCTGTACCCCCCGTGCCTACCGCATGGCACAGGAGGTGCAAGCAGCCGTAAACGAAAAAGACATCGCGAAGGTCTTTTACATCTACGAAGCGTATCCCGACGTTACGCAAGCCCTCGTCCAATTCAATAACTCAAAATGAATAATACGGCCCCCGCGAGACTAAAACCCCGATCCCTAAAGCTAGGAACGTTTAACGCCAACGGTTTACTAACCCAACGTGATGAGATCGCCCAGTTCCTCCGCGACCATCAAATTGACATACTATTAGTACAAGAGTCATTCTTAAAACCCTACAACCGCGACCCGAAAATTGCAAACTATCGTATAGTGCGCAACGACAGGTCGCGTTGTCATAAGGGTGGAACACTCATCTACTATAAAAGGTCATTACACTGCATCCCTATGGATCCCCCCACCCTCAACCGGTTAGAAGTTTCAGTCTGTCGACTAGGCCTGACGGGTCATCAACCCGTCACGATAGTCTCAGCCTACCTTCCTCCCACTCCCCAACCGGAAGATTTCAGTCAAATCTCCGATGACATTTCCGCCCTGTTAGGCATGAGTGACTCTGTTATCATAGCAGGCGATCTCAATGCAAAACACCCCGCTTGGAATAGTTCCAGACAAACGACTAGAGGAAAACGCCTGTTTGACCTCTGTTCCTCCTTAGTCTTTGATGTCGTCGCCCCGATGACTCCAACTCACTTTCCCCACGATGTAAATCACAGGCCCGATGTACTCGACATTGCCATTCTGAAGCGAATCAACTTAAGGTTGGATTCCATAGAAGCAATAAACGAGCTCACCTCTGACCATCGTCCGGTTGTCATGCATCTGGCCCCGCGAACGGGTCTCCCAGATACAGACCAACCCCCCCGCACCAAAGTGGTAACGGACTGGAGGCGAGTAAGCGATTCGCTGGAAACCAAAACATCCCCCCACTTGAATTCCATACCCGACCATTTCGACTCTGTCGCCGACACAACGGCTGCGATCGACTCATTCACGGGTCACGTACAATCTGTCCTGAACGAGTGTTCAAGGGAAATTCCTGAGGTGGAAGACCACCGATGGAAGTTGCCGGACGATGTACGCGAACTGCTAAATGAGAAGAACGCAGCTGTTCGTGCCTACAGCAACTTTCCTTGCGATGCGAACAAGGCTCACATGCGCTATTTGCAGAGATCTGTGAAGACGCGCATGCAAGAGCTTCGTGACGCTGGCTGGGACAAGATGCTGAGCGAGTTAGAGCCGACTCATCTAGCCTTCTGGCAACTTCAGAGGAATCTCAAATCCCGAGAAGTCTCCTCCATGCCTCCCCTGACCAGGCCCGACGGCACAGTCGCGTTCGACGACATCGACAAGGCCGAATGCCTTGCCGAGAGCCTCGAAGCCCAGTGCACGCCCAGTTCTCTGCCAGTAGACCAGGCACACCTCGATGAGGTGGACGCCGAAGTTGAACGCAGAGCCTCCCTCCCGCCCGTCGAAGACCCGGATGATCCAATACCTCTCGTCACACCGGACGAAGTTCACGAGATCATCAAAGGTCTGAAACCCCGCAAGGCCCCCGGCGCTGACGGAATCACCAACAGGGTGCTCCAGATGCTGCCCGCCCACATGATCATGCTCTTGACCACCATCTTCAATGGTGCCCTGAGCAACAACATCTTCCCGCAAGCATGGAAGCAAGCCACGGTCATCGGCATTCCAAAACTTGGCAAGCCCAAGTCCGAGCCCACGAGCTACCGCCCCATCAGTTTACTGAATTCGCTCGGTAAAATCTACGAGAGACTTATTTATAAGCGACTCAGAAATTTTGCCGAGACGAAAGGCCTCATTCCCGACGAGCAATTTGGTTTTAGAACCCAACACTCGTGCGTGCAACAGGTCCACCGCATCGTAGAAGACATAAGCGCTGGTTTCCAGCGCGGCTCTATGACCGGTGCAGTATTCTTCGATATAGCGAAAGCTTTCGACAAAGTCTGGCACAACGGCTTATTATATAAGCTGTACAAACTCGGTGTGCCCGACCGTCTCGTACTCATCCTTCGAGACTTTTTGTCGAACCGCACCTTTCGCTATCGCATAGAGGGAGCGATTTCCTCCCCCCACCCCATACGCGCCGGCGTCCCTCAAGGCGCCGTGCTATCCCCTCTCATTTTCACGCTATTTACTAGCGATATCCCCAAGCGTAGACTGGAAAAGTTGGCACTGTTCGCAGACGACACAGCCATTTACTACGCTGGGGTCAGTCAGGATGCGATATCCTCCAGACTCCAGACCGCAGTCAATGTTCTTGGCGCGTGGTTTAGAAAATGGAGGATCGAAGTAAACCCAGACAAAAGTCAAGCGGTTCTCTTCTCGAAACCGCGACACAGACCCGACCCCCCCCGGCCCATCTCCATGTTTGGCAAGCCTATCCCTTGGGAGAAGCAAGCCAAATATCTAGGAGTGATCATGGATCAGCACCTCTCCTTCTATAAGCACATTATGAAGGCGCGCTCACGCGCCGCCTTCGCTCTTGGAAGGCTGCATTCTGTTCTGAACGCACGTAGCAAGTTGTCACTCAAGTGCAAGTTGCGAATATACACGGCGTGCATAAGGCCAATCATGACCTACGCTAGTGCTGTCTTTGCACACACAAAGCCCCGATACATCCATAGGATGCAGACATTGCAAAACCGTTTTCTCCGTCAAGCCACAGGCTCGCCCTGGTATGTTAGGAACGAGATCCTCCATCTCGACCTTAAAATCCCAACGATAGCCCAATTCCTAAAACGTAATTCAAAGCGTTTCTTTGAATCCGCCGCGCAACACCGCAATCCATTGATTGCGAAGGCCGCTAGTTATGTCCCCAGTAGAATCAGTCGAATCCGCCGGCCGCGACATGTCCTCTCCGACCCTGATGACCCCATCACTCTTCTTCAAGAAAGCAGTAGGGCCACCAGCACAGCACACAAAAACAGACCGTGTTTCCGACCTCGCCGCCGAGGTCCTCGCGCCTCGCGAAGACCCCGAGTAAACGAATCCTCCCCCAACCGTCCCTTGCCCGCAGAAGTGCCAGCCCGCGCCGAAGCTGAGCAAGTAGAGTTAAAATCCCCATGATTAATAATAAAGAAATTATTGATCCAGCCTGTCCCCACTTGCTGCCCTCCCTGAAAGTGACTCCCTGAGCCGAGGCTCGTACCCCGCAGGGGGTGCCCTCAGTGCGCAGTTGCTGTAGGTTTTTAATTTTAGTTTGTAAGCCCTGGCTGGAGGCTCTTAGCCTAAAAACTATTAGTCCCCACAGGAAAGCCCGGTTAAGTAGTTACGGCCTCTCAAGGTCAACTACGAGATGCCCTTCCCAAAAAAAAAAAAAAAAAGAATTATGTTCAGAGTTCTACAGTTTTCCAATTATCAACATGTTATAAGTATTGTTTGTGAAGTAGTGGCTCCGCTGTTCACTACTAGTCGCGATGTACCCTATACCTAGCTAGCCAGTCTTCCAGTATTTTAGCATAGGATTCTATTGTAATGTAACATTTATGTGCCGTGTTTACACCTATGCAGGTGCAACTATTGACTGATTTCTATTTGTTGTTTTGTGTGATTCGTGTTTAATATAACTCATTATTCGTAACATCTGACTGGTTTATTTTCACTCCTTCGTCACGGGAACACCGTCACCCCCGCCTACAACACCTGACTCACGCTGTAATTAACATTTTGGTCCTATCGAGCCGGATCAGGTTCAACTAGAAGGTATAAACCAGTCAGAACATGAGTCTCAGAAGTGAAATCACCACACGTAGTAAGCAAAGAAGACTGGCAGAAGAAATGAGTACGCGACGAACAGAGGACATCGTCTCTGACTCGGGCTTACCATCCGAGAGGGCACCAGGTTCTCCGTCCATAGCACCGACAATGGCGTCGACATCTGCTCGTAATATCCCTCTGACAGGCGGTCGATTAATCGACCACAGTAAAGACCAGTCAGAAGGGCCGCAAGAAGGGCAGACAGCCGCTAAGGGTCGTCATATATCGCCGCGAAGCAAAGTTTCATCAAGAAATAGCCGCAGGAGCGTCGATTACTTAAGAAAAAGAATCGAGTACGAAGCCGAGCGCGAGTTGGTGCAGCTTAAAGAGAACCTCGTGAGAGACAAGGAAAACCTTGTTAAGAAACGGATGGAAGCAGAAATAGCCGAGATAGAGGCGGCTGCTGAAAGCGATGACTCTCACTCAGATGTGAGTACGACACAGCGCGTCGAAGAATGGGTCAAGAAAACGCCCCAAGTGTCCCAAATGAATGCTGTATTGGGTACACCGGCTGTGTCAGGCGCACCTGTTGAAGTGGCTGCGCCCCGTGAAACATCTGAGATCCATGTAAGTACAGTGAATCGTGACTGTGATAACAACCGTGTGTCGTCAGTGCCGCATGAAAATGTGTTGCAAGTACCTAGGGCATCTGCGTCTGTACCGTTACCTAACATATCGGTACCAAATACGCCAAGGTACCTGCCAGTGTCGTCAGAAGGAGTAAAATTCCGTCTGCCCAATTATCATCCCGTCTTTACCACTCCGGCCGCAAGTGTACCTCGAGTAGTACCACTCGAGTCGGATACACGGCGGCAGATGCAGTACGGAGCGGATGAAAGAGAAAGACGGCGAGAATTCTCGGGGGACAGAGACCGGAAAATTGACCAGCTGGCAGATGCAATCACAAGCCTGGCACGACCACGACCGGTACCAAGACAGGCATATGAATTGCCATATTTTAATGGTGACCCAGCCGACTGGATATCCTATCGGAATATGTACTGGGAAACATCACAGTTATACAGTTTCAAGACACATGAAAACCTAGCACGATTGAAAACCTCACTACAGGGCGACGCAAAGAGATCAGTAGAGGATCTGCTGCGAACATCAACGGACCCAGCAGAAATAATGCGTGCGCTCGAGGAAGAGTTCGGTCACCCGACCCTAGTGCTACAATACGCCATACAGAAGGTGAGAGATTTACCCAGAGTGACGGAGAGTTGCCGGGAGCTGAGGAAATTCTCATCAACGGTTCGAAACTGTGTATCATTACTTAAAAACATCGATGCAGAGGGCTACATAAATAACCCACAGCTGGTAAGCGACCTGCTGAGTAAGCTGACACCAGTACAACGTGCGCAATACGGTGACTTCGCGATGGGACTAGATAACACACAGGGGGTGGACTTAAGAGTGTCTCCAAACCTAGAAATATTATCGCATTTCCTGATACACTTGACACGCTCAACATCATACTACGTTCAAGCGAACATGTTCGAGTCAGGTCCATCAAAACCCCCTGCCAAGCCGCAACAGAAGTATGGCGGCGCCAGTCAGTCCCGACCAATGAACACCGCGCGCTCAGCCGGCAGCAGGCCTCCGTTGACACAACGACTAAACACGCAAAGCGATGAGTCTACCGTACCTGAAGAATGCGTGATATGT
This sequence comes from Polymixis lichenea, assembly GCA_949091785.1. Taxonomy (NCBI): domain Eukaryota; kingdom Metazoa; phylum Arthropoda; class Insecta; order Lepidoptera; family Noctuidae; genus Polymixis; species Polymixis lichenea. Next base: position 12,212,873 of record OX420937.1, read on the forward strand.
CAACAGAAGCACGACATTGAAGAATGCGAGCAATTTAAGAAACTTACCATCCAACAACGGTGGGAAACAATCAAAGAAAAGAATACGTGCTTCAAGTGTCTCGTAAGGAAGCACCCCAAGAGGTTCTGTCGTGCCAACAGATGCAAGAAATGCGGTTACGGGCACCATCTACTACTACACGCGGATAAACAACAAAGAGAGAAAGAGGATAAACCTCAAAATAACAAAACGGAAAGTGTTACGAACATAGGCGAATGGCGGGCTACTGCGCTGCTAAAAATCATGCCAGTAACAATCAGTGACGAAATAGGTGACGACAAACAGTGCTATGCGTTATTGGACGATGGTGCGACCGTGTCACTCATTGATAGTTCGCTCGCCACCAAACTAATGGGTCCGTGTGTTCCTCTTTCATTAAAAACCGCGGGTGGCCACGGAGTAACAGACTTAACCTCACGAGTAGTGCAAGTGCGCGTGAAAGGTCCTAATGGACAGTGCCATAACATTAAATGTCGTACAATGGTAGACGTAAACCTACCAACGCAATCAGTGTCCGCCTCAATAATACATGACAACGCGCACCTAAGCGACTTGGGTTGCGTGGAAATGAGGGGAGCCAAGCCGATGCTATTACTGGGACAGGACAACTGGGAGCTGCTAGTCAGTCAGGACATCCGCCAAGGAAGATCCGGTAAGCCAGTTGCCTCACTTACCAAGCTAGGTTGGGTCATCCATGGACCTATCAATAATAATAAAAGTAAAGACAGTGTCAGTTGCATAACTGTTTCTCTTCCTGATTTGCATGACCTAGTAAAGTCACAATTTGAGTTAGAATCAATAGGCATTTCAGAGAACTTTCGTAAACATAAAGATGTCGAAAGGGCTGTAGCTGTGTTAGACAGCACCAGCCATCGTACCCCCGACCGATCACAGTGGGAGGTGGGTTTGTTATGGAAACATGACAATATTCAGTTGCCTGATAATTATCATCAGGCCCGGCAAAGGCTATACGGCATAGAGAAGCGTATGCGCAAGGACGCTAGTTTTGCCGAGGCATATTCTGCCCAAATAGGTAGGTTAGTAGACGAAGGTTACGCCCGTAAAGTAACAGGCAACATAGACGGTTTGCCGGTTTGGTACTTACCGCACTTCGGGGTCGTTAACCCGAACAAACCGGGCAAGCTGCGCTTAGTATTTGACGCGGCCGCCACGTCTCATGGGACGTGTCTAAATGATAATCTACTAACCGGACCTGACCTACTGAATTCATTGCTCGGCATATTATTAAAATTCAGGGTAGGCCCCATAGCGTTTTCAGGGGATATCGCGGACATGTTCCTAAGAATAAGAATAAGGTCACGAGATCAAGGCGCGCAATTATTTTTATGGAGAGGCGCGGATCACAACAAGGAACCAGATACATACGCGATGTATTCCATGATATTCGGTGCAGCCTCATCACCTACCACGGCAATATATATACTCAATAAAAATGCCGATGAGTTTGTCGATGTTTACCCTGAGGCTGTTGAAGCAATAAAATCCAGGCATTATATGGATGATTATCTAGATAGTGCTTGGACCGAGGAGAAGGCCAACAGCCTGATAGTGGAAGTAACCAGAATACACGCTTCCGGCGGGTTCATAATCCGGGGGTGGGTTACTAACTCATCAGAACTAAGGGAAAAGTTAAAAATAGACATGCCTAACAAAGTAGCCCTTGAAAAGGGAGCAGGCTCAGTTGAAAGGACCCTAGGTTTAATATGGTCACCTAAAGACGACGAGTTAGGCTGCGATCTGTCCTTTAAAAGACTACCGCCAAACATAATACAGGAAAAAGATGCCAACGTATGTTTTAATTGGTTCCATAATTTACATAGTTTAAACAAATTAAAAATACCGCAGCGGCACGGTTTGAATCTCAATAAGTTACAAGTATTCAGGGTCGCCATCGAGCTGGCTTACGCTGCGGTCGTGTACCTAGTAGTTTATAACCCTAAGAATGAAAGGGAAACTGTTGTGCTACTAGGGAAAGAGCAAGTAGCTCCAGTAAAAGTCATTTCCATTCCCAGACGAGAGTTATTAGCCAAAATAGATAGGTTGCCAGGCAGAGGCAACTGGCGCTGGGTGTCCTCACAAGATGACCCAGCTGATGAAGCCACCATGTTGTGTTGGCCCGATAACCACGCAGAGTGGCTCTGGGGCCCCTTGTTTTTACGTGACCCACAGGAGCAGTGGCCAGCGTGTCCCGAGGCTGAGGCGTCGGGAGCGGACCTCGAGCGCATCCAGCGGGTCCACGCTACAGCAACGCCTGTGGTGCTACTGTCCAGCTACGAGTGCTACTCATCATGGACGCGCATACAACGCGTCATGGCGCACGTGCTGATGTTTGCCGGCCGATGTCGCAAACGTCGGTCGACTACGGAGCTGGGCCTGCAAGACCCAGGAGGAGGGTCACAACTGTTTTATGAAGTTGTCCCAAGAAGACAACCTCAAGGACGAGCGGGCCGCCATTCTAAAAAGGCCTGCCCGTACCCATCAGCTGCAACAGCCCGCTCACAGAGCATACCCCCCGTGAGGAGGTCCTCTACACCCTCCTCACGGAAGCCGAGCTAATCATAAACAGCCGGCCACTAAGCTACGTGTACGACGACCACAACCAGCCCGTGGTCCTGACGCCGAACCATCTGCTCCTGGGCACTGCGTCCGGGAGCACACCGTTTGCACCGAGCGACACCGAAGACGTCGACTCCCGCAGGCAGTGGCGGCGCGTGAACGCGCTCGCTGACATGTTCTGGCGGCGCTGGCTGCGGGAATATCTACCTACGCTTCAACGCCGTGAAAAGTGGGCAAACAATGTGCCAAACGTGCGTGTCAGTGACGTAGTGATAATTGTGGACAATAATAGACCGCGAAGTGCGTGGACAAAAGGTGTGATTAAAACCGTGTATTACGGACACGATGGTATTATCCGTGTGGTGGACGTTAGAACCATCAACGGAGTTCTACGTCGACCTGTAGCAAAAATTATTGTGCTTCCCACAGACCAAGAAATGTAAGACGGTTGAACCCTTTTACAGGGGTTGGAATGTAGGCGAAGCACAATAAAAAGAGCTATTTTTTATGGTTGTAATCATTTATTTAGTGTAATAATTATCGATGTACATTACCTGTAATACCTTACCTATTTGTTGTAACCAATTACGATAATATGATACAAGTAGGTCCTAAATCAACATAAAAAATGTTATGTAGTTCAAACTCCATGGTACAAGTAGCATACATTGCACCCGGCTAACGATATCACTAATCCAGTAACAATAATTCAACCTTGGATATTCCTTACACGTGTCGACCCCAGACCGACAAGTCGAAACCTGCTCCCCGAGGAGGCCATGGTTTCTCGGTTCGGATTGGTAGATTAGCCGGGAACGGGTAGTTATACATGCTACTTGTGCTATGGAGAAAAGGTGATATTAGGACCGAAGATTCGGAATTATGTTCAGGATTAGCTCGTGGCCACCCGCAAGCTGGTCCGCGTTCGCCGCCCACCAGTCTTGTGAGTTCCGTGCGGACCACCATTTTGTGTCCCCTCTGTGGCTGGGAGGTCTGCGCAGCAGACCGAGCAGACACAGGGGGGGCACCGGAAAGCTGCCCGGCGTGCCCACACCACGCTGCCATGGTCGCGGAGGCCTAGCCCCCCTGAGAAGCTTAGCCCGGCACGCGCGGCCCTAGGGCCGTGATGCCGGGCCTGAAGAGGACTTCGAGGATGCTGTGCCGGGCGACGGTGCTGCTGAGCATCAGCGACACGTCGCCCGGTGCACCCCCCCCAAATTGACGCTCCCCCCGATGAAGACGAGGAGCAAAATTCCCGAACGGGACGAAGAGGAGGGGAGTCACCGAGCCAGCTGCGTCTGCCGGTCCACCGACGTCGTTGGCGCCTGCGCGCGTTGTGTCGACGCCGTCGTCGAGCCGGCACGCGGTGCTGTGCCATCGGGGGCATAGCACCGCAAGCGCGCGCCGCAGCGCCGCCCGCGCGTGACCCCCCCCCCCGCCTACCTGAGCGCTCCACCGCGCCGATGCGCGCACCGCTGCGCCGCCCGCGTTCATCCCCCCCGCGTTGCCCGTGCGATGCGCCGACCGCGCACCGCACGCCGCCCGCGCACACCTGCCGCCGCGCCGCCCGCGCCCTGCACGGTGCCCGCGCACTGCGCTGCCCGTGCGGCCCGCATGCGCGAGCAATACTTGCCGAAGCTGGCCCGAGCTGGGCCAGCTTCGATGAACTGAAGAGGATCCAAGCCCGGATATGCCTGCTGCTGTTCGTGTGCGCGGCACCGCTTCGCCGCAGCCCTACCGCTGCAGCCTCCCGTGCTGGCCGTCGCCATGCCGGGCCTCCCCCAGGAAACTGGGGGTCGCTCCACGGCGACTGGCCGCCGGGAGGGCGCTGCCGCACACGGCACCCCTGTCGCTGGTCGTCATCCGCTGGGCCTCCCCCAGGACACTGGGGGTCTCACCTGGCGGTGACTTGACCGCCGGGGTTCCGAGAGCACGAACAGCAGCAACCACAGGATTCTCCCTCGGTGCCTGCGTCGCTAAAGCGACTGCGGCACCGCACTCGGACGGCCAGACAAACGGGCAGCTGCGCAGCTGCCGCGTGGTGCGCTACCGCGCCGCGCGGCGCTCACGCCCCCGTGCCTCCCACATGCTTCGGAGCCCCCGGCGCGCCCTGGCGCGCCGTTGTAGCGCGTCGTGCTGCCCCGTGCACCGCGATGCCGCCTGCGACCGAAGCCCCTGCAACACCGGACTTGACAATTGCGCGCGCCGCGCGGTGCGCATGCGCCCCGCGTGGCGCGCACACGTGCATCCCCGCGCTACCCGCGCGCCCCCTGTGCGCTCCGTCGCGCCGCTGCCTCGCTGCGCGTTGCCAGACCGCTTCGCGCCGCTGCCCGCGACTGAAGCCACACACCACCGGACACGACACCGAAGCTGCCCGAGCTGGGCCAGCTTCCCCACCGGAAGGACACAGCTGCTGCTCGGTGTCATCCCGGGCTGGCGGTTGTCGCACACAGGTGAATGACTTTGGGTTGAACCGAGTGGTGTAGCTCGGATCCCCTGTGCGTGTCTTCACCCGCTGGGGCGACGACCGGCCGCCGGGGTGACTGCACCTAGGGTGAAAGAGTAGCAGCCATGGAAGCCTCCGCGCCCATGGTGCGCCCCCTGTGCGCCTTGCCGCGCCGCCGCCTCGCTTCGCGCTGCCACACCGCTTCGCGTCGCCGCCCGCGTCTAAAGCCACAGCTACCGGACATGACACCACAGCTGCCCCTTGCGTGGCAGCCCTACATGAAGAGGACGAAGCTGCTGTTCGGTGGCATCACCGCTGCTGAGGGTCGTCTGCAGGACCCCAACGGGTCCACCCAGCACCGGGGTGACTGACTGCGCGGGGTTTGAACGGAGTGCGTAACTCCGATCCCCTGCGCGTCGTCGCCCGCTGGGGCGACAACCTTCGCCGGGATGCCCGCACCGGGAGGGTGAAAGGACGGCAGCCACGGAGAGCCGATGCCCTTTGAGGCAACCAAATGATCGGCCCGTATTAACGGGCCGCTGTATAGCCGTCGCGGTCAGGGGGCGATGCCCCGACACCGCCTGCCACGCCCCCTTGCGGGGACGTTGCGACAACTCACTCGAAATTATGTTCAGAGTTCTACAGTTTTCCAATTATCAACATGTTATAAGTATTGTTTGTGAAGTAGTGGCTCCGCTGTTCACTACTAGTCGCGATGTACCCTATACCTAGCTAGCCAGTCTTCCAGTATTTTAGCATAGGATTCTATTGTAATGTAACATTTATGTGCCGTGTTTACACCTATGCAGGTGCAACTATTGACTGATTTCTATTTGTTGTTTTGTGTGATTCGTGTTTAATATAACTCATTATTCGTAACATCTGACTGGTTTATTTTCACTCCTTCGTCACGGGAACACCGTCACCCCCGCCTACAACACCTGACTCACGCTGTAATTAACAACTGTATTTTTTAAATATAAATGAATGTCGTGAGGCACACATTTAGCTGCTAATTTGTTTCAACTGAATGTTCTTCTTATTGATTCTTTATTTTGCTAACTAAGTTGTGCCTACAAGTCTGTGTTGGATCAACTATGTTGGAGTCGGCAGAAGTCGATGAAGTCTGAAGAAGCAGCAAGAATGGCTGAAAAGAAAGAATGATTTAGATTATATTAGACTAGCTTCTGATCGCGACTGCGTTCGCGTCAAATTTCTTGTTCCCCGACCTACCCCGTCGCTCGCCTCGCTTGCCCGTTATAGGTTGTTTATGTTATCTTCCCATAGCAACTAAAGTCGACTTTTCCTGGGAAGAATCGATACTACTTACTAGTAAATGTTTAAATTTAAGGTTTTGAATACGGGGCTTTTGGCAACATTGCATTCGTGTTACGACAAAATAGGTCAATGTGTCTTGTATGTGCAAAATAAACCATTTTCTATCTTTCTTAGTAATACATTCAATGTTGAAAGTAATCTTATGTATCGGATCGGATAAAATTCGCTTCGTATCACTCATGGCCCATTTAATAGCAGTGGACGAGTAGGTACACCACTCAAGTCCGTGTAATAAGTGCTTAAACCCGGCGACATTACCCTGAAATCGTGTTATTAGGTAGGTCTATATCCGTTGATACCTTAAATAGACACGTTTTCATTAAGATATGATAAAGTGTTTCAACTATAACCTTGAGTGTATTTTAAATGGAAAGAATAAATAAATAAATTTCATTCTACTTGAATTTAATTTGTGTTTCCAACGCTTAATAAATATGGTAACAAGCCCAGTCCGCCAGTAAATCTCGGCGATTTTTTTTTTTTGTGGAAATGTTTTTTATATTTATACCTACGGGTATTTTTGAAGTATAAAATCTTACTATTCTTATCTTATAAATGTGAAATTTTGTATGTTTGGATGTTTATATGTTTGGATGTTCGCTACTCGATCACGCAAAAACTACCCTACGGATTTTTTATCAAATTTGGGACACAGATAGTTTATTACCTGATTTAACACATAGTTTCTGTCTCGGTAGTACGTTTATGTGGGATGATTTTCGATCTCTACGCGGGCGAAGCCGCTGGCAAAAGCTAGTTGTAAATGAAACATCATTTTGGAACTTAGAGTTCAGAGAAAATACTACCTTCCTCTCAGAATTTGGCGGCACGGTTGGCGCAGTGGTTAAACGATTGACTGCTGCGCTGCATGTCGCGGGTTCGATCCCCGCACGGAATATTTGAATGACCCACAAGTAGTTAAAAAGTTGTTCTGGGTCTGGCTGTTCGTGTACGTGAGTTTAAATGTGTGTAAACGCACCTACAATACAGGAGAAATTCTTAGTGTGGGGCGTTTTTTTAATTAAAAAAAATAAGAGTTCGTTGACGAGATTTTAAATATTTATTTAGGAAATCTGATCAATACATAGTGTATTTTTAGTGGGTTACAGTGCCACATAACTGCGCGATCTCTCCGTGGTAGCGCAGTAGGCATTTCTCCACGTAATAAAAAAAAGGATGCCCGGGTCGACGGTGCGTTGTGTTCCACTCGTGCCGTCAGAGATGTCAGCAACAACTGGTGGGGAAAATAAATATGATTTTGATACACCGTATTTTTAAACAAGTGTCAAAAATAAAAAAAAACCCTTTTTACGATTTGTTAACCTTTATTTAACTACCTAAACCTATGGAGTATAGCTTAATTAGCCTTTAGTCTGTTTATACTAGCATTTGGAAATGGCGCGCGCTGGCAGCACAGTAAAAATATGTTATAAGTTCGATCTGCAACTATCTGCAATATTCTAACCTTTGGCTCGTCCTTTTACAATTCGAATATAATGCAATTTTTTCATCCCTCATGGCAAATATCGTTATAATTTAAAGCCGACAGACTGACCTAACTTATAGGGAATATAAAAAAAAATACAGAATCCATCCGGTAGTATTTCAGTGAGGCTGGAACATATACATTCGGAAAAACAGACAGACATGTCTAGACATTTTTTGTCTATTTGTCTATCTCTTTTTCGGCATTAGAATTGTTCCCTGTTTTTCAGAAATGTTTAATGTGCAAGTAACATCTAAATATTTTTTGTCGTATACACAAGAGGTGGAATTGCGAAACTAATAGAAGACACATCTTCGAACCCTGAAAACAAAAATAAAAAATACTACAAGCGTTTGCTTTCAGACTTCAGAAAACTACCTTTCAAAATGTATCATGAAAATGAAGAAAATTCAGAATACCGTGTCTCCGTTACGTAGTATGTAAAAAGAATAACTGTTCCAATTTTTCGTGAAATTATGCTTAGAATGTAATTCAGTATTCAGAGCAAATAATACATCATCAAAACGAAACAAGGCTTAAGACACATTTTTTTAAACAAGTAAAAATAAAAATGTTAGAAAATAAATAGAAGCATAGCAATATTAACAACATACTTTTTCTGATTATGTGTCATGTAAATGCTATTTAGCCAATTGTAGCCAATTAATGTTCTGTTGTTTTATTTGTTTTGTTTTATTTTTAATTTATTGAGTTTACTAACATAGGCTAAGTTTATAATAACATGGATCCATGGACTGAAATAAAATTTTTGAATTTGAATTTGCAATGGCTGTGATAAAATTTAAATATAACATTGTTTATTGGTTATACTAACACACACAACGTAGATGCAAACGTATGAGCAAGTATGATTAAATGCTCATTCAAGTAAATATTTAAGGTTGGCATAAAACAACGGTGTTACTGTTCTTTTATGCCGGTAGAGGTATACTTACTTGGAATATTAAAACTTGTCTCTTTTTGTGTTTCTCCTTTTATTTTTGGTTCACAAATCAGGCAATACAGTATTACTTAGATACATACAAGGTAAACTTAAAGAAATACATAACACTGTAAAAACATGTCTTTGTAGAAAGATTTTTACATTCTTCACTAAAATAATTTTTCAAATCGGACCAGTAGTTCCTGAGATTAGCGCGTTCAAGCGAACAAACAAACAAACTCTTCAGCCTTATTATTATTCTTAGTATAGATTTATAAACAAAACGATTTAGATCAATAAAGCAGTTTATATCTTTTACATGAACTAGTTTACTGGAAAAATATTTTTAGGTGAAAATTTCATGTAGATGACATATTTTTTGCCCTGTAAATGATGGCCTTTTACGGCCTCAACATTTAGGTAGTTGAGCTGCTTATTAACATTTACGAAAAAAGTAGCTTTCCTATAAATCATTATATTGACAAACATTAAAAGGTTACGAAAAACCCTTTAAAAATGTAAAAAATAATTAAAAGTCTAATAACAGATAACATCTAGACACGGTTTAAAAAGGTTGTTATAAATATTCGTTCCAGCAAGTAGAATCTTCCGAAAAATATAGTTAAATAATTATTACTTAAATAACACAGTATTTTTGTGAAAGCATAATTATTACTATAAGGTACATACGTTGAGTGATTTTATTCGTGTTTCGAGCGCTTGACTACTGAACAGCATACGGTATAAGCTCCGTAATTTATGATCCGTGATTCCGGCTGAGCAGTCCGTTCACGTCCGCAAGTTTAGTCGTGCCGTTTGTTTGTGCACTCACCCAAGTGCATAATGCTTAAAAATGTACTACCACACTATACAATATTTTCTACCTGACGTGAATAATCTCAGCCAGCGACCGCCAGATGTAACTGGGGCAGGCACAGAAAAAAACAATCGGCACAGACCCGATGCGCTTCTATAAATCAAATATATTTTGTGCTTCCAAAAATCGGAACTCATCGGGTATTCCCGGCCGGAATTCCTGATGATGTAGAAGGCCGGCCACGTTACGTGCACATAATAGATACGCACAAATGGAAAAAATCGATGACTCCGCACTTCCAATGGAATTCACGCGTAATGGAGTAGTGAAATATAAGTGTGCTACTGAATATTAGAGGGCTAGCGAATCGTAGTAGGTATACCCAGCATGTGTACTTGTAGGATGTAGACATGATATGCATTTATGATTACTAGTGGTCGGCCAGTGGGCGAAAATCAACCTCGTTTTTTATTATTAATTTCATGTATATCGAAAGCATTATTATATAAAAATATAAGCTTTCTCCACTCTTCTATAAAAAAACTTTAGCTATGCCAAATTTCATACTCCTCATTTGTGTAATTTTCATTAAAAGGGGAAAAGATTTTGCTTCACGTATAAGAGCCTATTTCTCTGTTTAGGCTTCCGCTGACAAGCGCAACGCGACTATAGTAGATCAATTTCTATGAAAACTTCACGGAAATAGTTCTACCACAATCGCGTCACACCGTCGCGTCGCGCTTGTCTTTGGGAGCCTTTTTCGTGTAGACAGACTGATATTTTTATGTCTACCGGTTTAGTTAGCTGGAACTTGCCAACGGATATAAAATAAAAAATATCGATGACGGCACTTCATAAAATTTGAATAGCATGAGCAATATTAAAATTGTATCTTGATCAAAGTACAAAGGAAATTATACTTATTATATATTTTCTAACAATAAAAGAGTAGCTTATATTTTGTAGTGTAATTTTAACTAGCTCATACATTGTGCTGTGTTAGGTTAGGTTGGTCTATATTCGGGTACGCAGTGTAATGTGCTACAGCTGCATCCGGATGGAATGGAACCCGACCCCGAACATAATTGGGAAAGGGATAGGCAGATGGATTTTACTGTAATAATATAATAATAATAATATCGTTTATTTCAAAAAGGGACTTATTTACAATGTATCTTAACAATTAAAACAGAGCACAGTTGCTTATTGCCTGAACTAGGTTGAACCTGTGCTTCAGGCTGTGAAGCGCATAAATACTTAATGTGTATAAAGTAAAAAATATGTTAAACTTAGGAAAGTAAAATAGCATGTTAGTCGTTCTATTTGCAGACAACAAGTAGATCTTCTGTCTGTGCATATGCGATGGTTAGTAAATATTCAAGTATAATTTTCTTACAGCTAAAGTAATTTAATTTATAGATACTTAGTATTATATTTAACCTATTGTACAGAAATGGGCCTAAAAATGTAAAAAAATCTTTCTACAAAGACATGTTTTGAGGTTGACATGTATTTACAGTGTTATGTATTTCTTTAAGTTTACCTTGTATGTATCTAAGTAATACTGTATTGCCCGATTTGTGAACCAAAAATAAAAGAAGGAGCACAAAAAGAAACTAATTTTAATATTCCAAGTAAGTATACCTCTATGTTACCGTTGTTTTATGCCAACCTTAAATATTTACTTGAATGAGCATTTAATCATGCTTGTTCAGACGTTTGCATCTACGTTGTGTGTGTTAGTATAACCAATAAACAATGTTATATTTAAATTTTATCACAGCCATTTCAAATTCAAATTAAAAAAAAATATTTTAGACCATGGATCCATATAGTGTTAGTATAAACTTAGCCTATGTTAGTAAACTCAATAAATTAAAAATAAAACAAAACAAATAAAACAACAGAACATTAATTGGCTACAATTGGCTAAATAGCATTTACATGACACATAATCAGAAAAAGTATGTTGTTAATATTGCTATGCTTCTATTTATTTTCTAACATTTTTATTTTTACTTGTTTAAAAAAATGTGTCTTAAGCCTTGGAAAAGAATTTCGTTTTGATGATGTATTATTTGCTCTGAATACTGAATTACATTCTAAGCATAATTTCACGAAAAATTGGAACAGTTATTCTTTTTACATACTACGTAACGGAGACACGGTATTCTGAATTTTCTTCATTTTCATGATACATTTTGAAAGGTAGTTTTCTGAAGTCTGAAAGCAAACGCTTGTAGTATTTTTTATTTTTGTTTTCAGGGCTCGAAGATGTGTCTTCTATTAGTTTTGAAATTCCACCTCTTGTGTATACGACAAAAAATATTTAGATGTTACTTGTACATTAAACATTTCTAAAAAACAGGGACGATTCTGATGCCGAAAAATAGATAGACAATAGACAAAAAATGTCTAGACATGTCTGTCTGTTTGCCCGAATGTATATGTCCTAGCCTCACTGAAATACTACTGGATAGATGTTGTAAAATTTTTGATATTCCCTATAAGTCTGGTCAGTCCTCCCTATAAAACTACAGCTTTAAATTATAATGATATTTGCCATGAGGGATGAGAATATTGCATTATATTCGAATTGTAAAAAGACGAGCCAAAGGTTAAAATATTGCAGATAGTTGCAGATCAAACCTAAAACATATTTTTAGGTACTGTGATGCCGGCGCGCGCCAGTTCCAAACGCTAGTATAAACAGGCTAAAGGCTAATTAAGATATTTGATTGCGACATACATGAAGGGTTATTTTAAATTGGCTAGCTAAACTTTGCAGGCGCTATGGGTATTGAATTATTGATATCTAAACACAACAAAATAATAAAATAAACATAATGTCATGTCTGTTTTTGGAAGGGCAAAGACCGCCTTTAGTGTTGTTACTTAAGGAATGAGTTGACAAAAACTGTTTTATCATGTTTAGCCATACCCATCGCGTCTGTGAAGTTAACACACAAAACACTAAAAAAAGTGATATTTTAAGTGTGTACAAAAACCGCGGTCAATGACCTAACAATTAAAAAACATTAAAATGATTTATTGTTGGTTCCATCATTTTAGGAGATATACATTTACAATCTAGAAAATATAAAATGTAAATTTTATTTTTCTTAAAGTTAATATTTTTGTAGGACGAGAACCAAAGTGGATTGAAATACACTATCTATAGATCAGATTTTCTAAATAAATATTTAAAATATCGTCAACGAACTCTTATTTTTTTTAATTAAAAAAACGCCCCACGCTAAGAATGTCTACTGCTGTATTGTAGGTGCGTTTACACACATTTAAACTCACGTACACAAACAGCCAGACCCGGAACAACTACTTAACTACTTGTGGGTCATTCAAATATTCCGTGCGGGGATCGAACCCCCGACATGCAGCGCGGCAGTCAATCGTTTAACCACTGCGCCAACCGTGCCGCCAAACTCTGAGAGGAAGGTAGTATTATCTCTGAACTCTAAGTTCCAAAACGATTTTTTATTTACAACTAGCTTTTGCCAGCGTCGTCGCCCGCGAGAGGCCGAAAAATATCCTACAGAAACGTACTACCGAGACAAAAACTATGTGTTAAATCAGGTTATAAACTATCTAGCCAAATTTCATAAAAATTCGTAGGGTAGTTTTTGCGTGATCGAGTAACAAACATCCAAACATACAAAATGTCACATTTATAAGATAAGATTAGTAAGATTTTATACTTCAAAAATACCCGTAGGATTAAATATATAAAACATTTTCACAAAAAAAAAAAATCACCGAGATTTACTGGCGGACTGAGCTTGTTACCATATTTATTAAGCGTTGGAAACACAAATTAAATTCAAATAGAATGAAATTTATTTATTTATTCTTTCCATTAATACACTCAAGGTTATAGTTGAAACACTTTATCATATCTTAATGAAAACGTGTCTATTTAAGGTATCAACGGATATAAGCATACCTAATAACACAATTTCAGGGTAATGTCGCCGGGTTTAAGCACTTATTAGACGGACTTGAGTGGTGTACCTACTCGTCCACTGCTATTAAATGGGCCATGAGTGATACGAAGCGAATGTTATCCGTTCCGATACATAAGATTACTTTCAACATTGAATGTATTACTAAGAAAGAAAGAAAATGGTTTATTTTACACAAACAAGACACACATTGACCTATTTTGTCGTAACACTAATGCAATGTTGCCAAAAGCCCCCTATTCAAAACCTTAAATTTAAAAGTTTACTAGTAAGTAGTATCGATTCTTCCGAGGAAAAGTCGACTTTAGTTGCTATGGGAAGATAACATAAACAACCTAAAATATTCCCACTGCTGGGACACAGGCGTCCTCTTGGTGAGAGGGAGTGGGCCGTAATCCACCACGCGAGCCCGGTGCGGGTTGCTAGATGTCACATGTCCTCGAATTTTTTGATTGCCTAAGACATGCCGGTTTCCTCACGATGTTTTTCTTCACCGTTTTATAAGCAGTGGTGAAGAATTTCACACAAAAAAGCGCCTGTCGGGGTTCGAACCTACGACCTACAACTCGTAAGTCACGGCCGTTACCACTCGGCCACCACTGATCCTATGTAAAGATAAGCTATCCGTAAAGTAGTGCTATCACTAACCAAACTTTAACACGTCGAAATGTGGCAAATCAAGCACTACAAGCGTTGTGTCTGATATTGGAATACAGTTATGTACAGGTTTAAATCCCCCCTTTCGGGAATAATTTTTCTAAAAATACTACCTTAGTATACTCACTTCCATTATGAATGGAAGTCTTGTGTGATCAAGTGTCATAGCTGTGATCTGGCTTAGCTGCTACGACGTAGTACAGTTACGCTACGGCGTAGCCGCTACGCTGACCAGCTAAGTAATCGATTTTACCTTGAAATGATTGATTAACGTATTATTGATGTATTTACATTTCATCCATGTTATAACATGTATAGATCACTCTCGTTTGATTTATGAATGAAATGTTGTTGTTGGAAAGGTTCTAACAAATGAAATTTAGTAAAAACGAATTTAAAAATATTTTTAAACCGATTTACTTATGACGTCTTTGAACCCTTATAATTGTGTTATAACATGTACAGTTAGAAACTCAATAAGATATTTCATGTTAAATTATTTAAAACATCACTCTCGTTTGATTTAAGAATGAAATATTGTTGTTGGAAAGGTTCTAAGAAATGGAATTTAGTAAAAACGAATTTAAAAATATTTTTTAAACCGATTTACATATGACGTCTTTGAACCCTTATAATTATATTTGGGGGAAACAAGGCTAGTGACTAACAAAGCAAATAAGAATTTCAGAAAATACTTGGAAAACAATGACAATTCAAAAGTGCCTGAAATTGATTTATTTTTTTAAATAAACTTTAAGTTTAAGTTTGAAAATAATAAAAATTGTGCTCTAGGCTTAGGCTGTAAGCCTATTAGTAGCGGCGGGGTAGTTGATTTCGCAATGCCTTTCATCAAAGTTCAGCCACAGGAGCCATATTCATTGCGTTATTTACGTTTGAGCAGACGAACTTTCCAAACCTATGAAGCAATGAATGTTAAAATGAAAAGCATTGCGATCGACTGTCATTTTATGTGTGTTACACAATCAATCCGCAGAACACATAATGAAAATAGTTTTATTTGTAATTCTCTATCCAATTAGTTCAAACTCGCAAGTGTAGGTATAATGGAGACATCTCTGTAAGATTAATTTACCGTCTACTGTGCAGTATGAATTGCCGAAACACGAAGCACCGAAGGATGGCCTAATTACCAATGTGTGTGTAGGTAGCATTGAGCTTGCATAGGTACATACAATATTAAAAGGTTGACTGGTTAAACAAGGGACGTAATTCTGAGATATGAATTATGGTTCACGTAAAGTTAGATAAATTAACTGTTTGGCAAATTTACTACCAACTCAATATATTAGAGTAGCATAAGCAACATCAGCCTCTATTGTTCCCACTTCTGGGATACAGGCCTCCTCTTTGTGAGAGGAAGTGGGCTATAATAAACCACGCGCGCCCCGTTCAAGTTGGTGGATATCGCATGTATTCGAATTTTTGGCTCTTAGACATGCTGTTTTCCTACGAAGTTTGCTCTTACCGTTTGAGAGCATTGGTGACGAAATTAAATACACAAATTAGAGTACCTGCCGGGTTTCGAACTCACGGCCTACAACTCGTAAGTCGAGTGCCCGATACCACTGTTCTGTATATTAGAGGGTCTCAATTTAATTATCTTAAAATATTTACTTAATTCAAAAGCTGACAATATTTTTATAATAATACTAGCTGACCCAGCGAACTTCGTACCGCCATATTTTATTTCTCCAGTCGCGACTGAGGAAATAAAATATGGCAGTACGAAGTAAAATCAAATCAGTAGGTCGACTGTTTCGTCAAAGATCTGTCAGTCTTCTGTCACATACCGTCAATCACTTTTTGTATTAGATTGTAAATAATAATTCTGATCAAATCTATATATTTTTTATAAATTTTCTTATATACAAACCTTATCCTGACAATAAGGAACACATAAAAAAAAGAATCATTCAATTTAGTGCAGTCGTTCGGAAGTTATGCGCGTACATACATTTCGGGGAGTCATTTTTATTTATATATAAGATTTATTAGTATACCAGTTACTTATAAAGTACTACCAACTTCATTATTAAATGGTAATTACACCGCCAACTGACGTAAGGTGTCATTTTACTAAAAAAATACTTCCACGACTGTTACTACCGCACAATATAAAAACGAATAAAGGGTTTATTTATAAACGTTGCCTTAAGTAGTATTTAGCGACTGTTTAACCATACATTTCTGACGTACAGACGTCGATTAGCTTTAAGTAAAAAGGGGCAAATGAATTGCTTAGAAAAACTTAAAAGATATTGAGTATTGTGATAAGATTTTCAAAGTATGGAAGTATTGTATTATGCATACGTGTTTGGGCGACTACTTTAGGCAAATGTCCTTTGATAAAACATGACGGTATGATACGATTTGCCTTTATCTTCAAACTAGGCTTGGGATAGGCAAACATGGAATATCCACTTATATAACTAGATCCATTTTTCCGCATATTGAGCGCGAATCGAATTATGATAAGGAAAACCCTTATTCTACAGCGTGTAGCAAAAATGTATGGTCATATTTATTTACAGAACTCATCAAATCGAACCACTTTCTTGTGAAAAATATGTCAAAGGCGTAATTGGGTAACACACTAATAGTAGGAATGTCTTTCATTTTAACAGTTAAACAATATTCATTTACGTTGGCAAGCAGACATTTTTTTTTAAAATTTTCTCAGTTTCTGATTGATAAGTACTGTATTACCATTGATATACAAAAAACCCAAGATACACAATCAGCGCGTCTCAAAATGTCCAATTAAATAGGGCGCAATATGTGCAGGTGTCAATTGGTATCGTCAGTCATCTTTCAGTCAGTCGTTTTGGACATTGCTTTGTAAAAACCACTTTAAGTCCTGCGTGTAAGGTTGAATTTGCAAAAAAAATGTGTTTTATCATACCTATAACCACTGACGTATAATTGGGGACAGTTTTGAGTGTTACTTTTGTTCGAGACTGTGCATTACGCCATTACGGGTGCAGCTGCCCCGTACTTGGGTCGAGTAGGTATATGGGACAGTTGATATTTTTTTTGCGATTACGATGATGGTCTCATCGACAACGTTGATTAATTTGATGGTTTGTACAGCGCAACAAATTCCAAACGTTGAAGGAAAACATCGTGAGAAAACGCATGTTCTAGAACCAAAAATTGGAAGACATGTGACATTCAATAACCCGCACTGGGCCCGCGTATCATAGAGAACGCCTGTGGCCCAGCAGTGGGAACATATTTCTGTTTACGCTGTTTAAGTCCCTTGTTTATCCAGTCACACTGTATGTATGTAAACACTACTATTCAAAGCAAATGAAGTAACTATTCATGTTTATGGATGTTAAGGGCTTTTCTCACATTAGTTTATGATTAAGCGCTCCGGTTTAGTCCGAAACTAGGCAGGCATTCCCTTTATATGATATTAGTGATAATTTATATTGAAACTTACGTTGTTATTTGCTTGGTATAGGAACAAGGGCTATAACATAATAATTACGCCTTAATACTTACGGGTTAGCTAGAGGTGTGCTTATACTGCACCTCAACATTATGGAATGAAAATAAAAATATGAATATGTTATGTTTAAGTCCTACTTAATAGGGGGGGGGGATTGATGAGAATAGGATCGTTCCTATTGCTATCAGTTGGGCACAGATCCAAACACCGGGCTGCTCCTGACCTGGGAATCCAAGATAGGGCTTGCGACCAATGACCAATGATTGTTAATTTGTTGTTTTCTTTTTTTTTGTTTATTCTTCTTTGTTGTTAAATTGTTTTCGTCTTCCATCCCAACATTACCATACTATTAGTAGATGTTTGTATTACTGTGGCTTGTCCGGATATTTTGGCCTGGAGACGTGTAACACAGGTATTCCTAGTACAGGTTGCAGTCTCCACAACATCAATGTATTTTTTTGTAAACACTATTATGTATTGTACTGATTTTTTCATTATATGGTGGAGAAAATAAAAGATTTTTATTTTTATTTTCTCCCCTATTTCACTAAATACACATATAAATTACATTTTTAAATATTAATTCAAAAAAATATTATTATTATAATGAGCTACAATTATAGAAGAAAATATTTTCAGGGTGGGTTCGCTAGGTTTATTTATTTACTTATTTATGTACCAACACACAGAAAAAGAATAAAGTGAATGGTCATTCATAACTTTTGAGAGAAAAAAAAAGATAAAAGAAAATAAAGGCATTTTGCGGGGTAAAGTTAGCATTATCAGGAGTTCCTTTTTCGTAAATATCTTTTAGGGTGGCAATTACTGGTGGTTTCAGACATGAGAACCACCTAATCTAACCAATCTAACTCGATTCGTTGATCTGGTTTTGGATATTTATCAACTGACCTTTTTACCTTGGCTGCACTAATACATATACATAAGCTGCATACCGCACTCTAAACAACAACGAAAACTTGTTTCTAACAAACCTGATAATTTTGTTAAATAATATTTATTTTACCCAGCTCGTAGAATATAGAAGGTGATTTATTTTAACGAATATTAAAGCTGTGTTAATATCCCTTTTAGCAGCTAAGTCATGTCTCTCGCTTGTAGGCTGGAGAACTTTCTGCAAAAAAAAACAAAATAAGTTTTCATAATGAGAGTGCATATAATGTCTATTCTACAGAAAGTTCAAAAGTTCTGGGCGTACGACGTGAGTTTGAGCAATGATACCAATATTAAATCAAAACTGCTGTTCGGTATGAACTTATGAAGATACATGGGCAGAAAATTTCCAACGTTGTCGAACCCTTCGACCCGACTCATATAACATGCACGACACGCGACGCCTCACATTGAACCATATTGAACCTAGTTCCATTCTTAGAATTAAGAGGCGATAGAACATTTAACTTTAATATACTAGTGACAGATTAAAATAATATTACTTAACAACATTTTACCTACGTGTCTTTAATTAAAATATTGCTCTCGTCAAATAATAATATTATTTCTGAAATTTTTGTAGCATTTATTATTACGTACGAATTTGTGACTAAATATTATCTATTTGTTTTGTGCCGTCTATAATTTTTTTTTTAGGGTGGGAAGTCATCAAATAACTTCTCCCGCTCTGGGTGGAGCAGGAGGGCGTGTCAGACTTTTACTGAATAAAACCCACCAGTGTTCCATCAGTTGCCTGTGTGCCAGGGGCCACGGTATCTCTTTCGAACAAACCGCACCCCTGGCAGATCTCTTAATCATAAGGCCCTGTCCGCACCGCGATTTTTCACCGCGCGATTTTTATTCTCGCGGATTATGTTCCGTGACTGGAATTACACCTAATATAATACGCACTGCGAATAAAATTTCACGCGATCTTCGTCAATTCGCTGCAGTTCCCGGCTAAGACGAACGTCTAAAACGAAAAACAGAAGAACTAATTATTTACTATAAGTAGGTACTTAAAAAAATATGTAGGAAAGACGGACAATATAAACAAATTAAAATTAGACGATCTAATCACTCGGTATTGAATCCTGGGGAACTTATCAACTATTTATAGGTACTATAATTTAACAATATTAAAATAATTTATTCGTTCAAATAATTGTATTATTATTCAGTAATCACTCATTCCTTCACAAATAATTTAAGCCTTAGTTTTGTTACCCGAGCCACGTAGAGTTATAGTCAATAGCTGACTGTAGCTCGTAATTGGGTTGGCTCGGCCGGGAAGATACCCCGCTCTTACTGAATACCAAAGTGAAGTACCAAAATTATGTTGCTGCGCTTCAAATGATGAGTCCGGACCGTCCGGAGGGAACCGGAAGCCCAAGGTTTAGGGTGAGAATAGGTTGGCAACGCATCAGCAATAGACCTAGAGTTGTCGATGTCTATGGACGGCGGTGATTGCTTAACATCAACAACCATCTCATATCAAAAAGCAGAGTTATTTAATGAAAACTTATCTTTATACTTTACACTCGTGAAACTTTTTAGCCAATAAATTATAGAATACAACACTTGCTAGAACAAAACAATATTTGCTGCACATTGATTTTAACACTTAGGCAGGGTTCCACTGTCGATGTTCTTTGTCCCACTCGGGACGCCTCCTGTGCATCAGCGTGATCAATTACTGTATGTCAATCTCATAATTTTTTTACCGCCAGTGCGGCTACTCCCATAAGATTAATTGTAAACCGACTATTTGAGGACAATACGCAAAATCTCGCATAGGGCGATAAAAATGCAAATAAGGTGGACCTACGTTGTAAGTGTATTTATTATGCAAACCAGGGTTGTTGCGAACATCAGCATCAGCATCCGTGGAATTTCAGCATCATTTTCAACATCAGCATCAGCATCCGCATTGATCGATGCTGATTATTAATGCTGAAGTTCGAGTCGTGACATGCCCTCAGAGGGGGGGGGGGGGGGGCTTATAGCACGTGTTGTTTTCGGTTGCGAGTTTTGACCAATCCAGAGGTCGACCGCGGTGATTGCGAATATTGCGATTGTACACAAACGCGATATCAACTTATTTGGATCCTCGGTATAAAACAAAACTTTTCCATCCCATTTTAAAAGAAAAGTTTGAAACTGAAATACTAAGACAACTCAAAATAGATACTGAAGAAACCGGCCCATGTCCTCCAAAAAGGTCACGAACGGCCCCCACAGCAGATAATGTAAACATACGAGATTCAAATCAGCCCTCAACCAGTAGTGATTGCAGATTAACTCTGCAACATAAACTGGAAAACATGCTAGATTCAAGTGAAGAAGAGAGCAGTGACACCGACGACGGACACAACTCGGACACGATACTTAAGGCGCAGTTGAAAAACATATTAAAGAAAACAACTTATAGTGACACAAAACTCGCTTGATTGGTGGAAAATCAATGGACATAATTTATAGAGTCCTTTTAAAATTGACTCAAAAATTTCTATCACCGCCTGCAAGTGTTCCTAGCGAACAGTTATTCAGCAGTGCTGGGATAATTTACAAACCTTCTAGGAACAGACTTGAAGCCGAAAAAGCAGCACAGCTACTTTTTTTTAAATACAACTTACTATTAAGTTCCAATATTAATTATACGAAATATGGATCTATCTATCCTTCGTATTGTAAATAGCTAGACTATGGTACTACATATTATGTACTACCACTAGGTATTTAATTACTAACTAATTATTACTAAACTAGGAACTTAGTTTGATTATATTTTTTACTAGCTTTTGCCAGCGGCTTCGCCCGCGTGGAGGTTGGTGTATTATACATATAAACCTTCCTCTTGAATCACTCTATCTATTAAAAAAACCCGCATCAAAATCCGTTGCGTAGTTTTAAGGATTTAAGCATACATAGGGATATAGGGACAGAGAAAGCGACTTTGTTTTATACTACGAGTATGTAGTGATTAAAGTCACAAAATTATTGAACCAACCTTTTATTTCAATACCAAGGAAATCTGTGCAACTTTTGAGTAAAATATAAACAATAAATTCATAATGTCACTGCTTCTTGAAGAAAATAATTAAAATCAGCATCAGCATCAGCATCCGCTGATGTCAATAATAAAACATCAACATCCGCTGATGTGAAAAAAATGTGCATCAGCAACAACCCTGATGCAAACCAATGCGTGGAAAATAAAGGCCGAATATTATCGAACTGGAAAAAGGATTCTCATTGCCTTGGTCTTGTTTCGAGATGAAATCTTGTGTCCGGAGGCTTGTGTACAGCAGAACAAGCTAACAAGCTATATTGTAGCTTAACCTGTTCCGACAGGCAGTCCCTCCAGGCTAGGCTTTTATTGATGACGTTGATTACTTCCGACGGAGAATAATAGCTCGTGTCTTAAAGGTGGTAGCATAGGTCCACTAAATTGGACAATAGCCAAGACTTCGGGGAGAAAAATGGGTATCGTCTAATAAGGCTTGTTTATTGTCGAAAGCTATGTTTGCCTGAGGCATGACAACGGTCGCGGATTTCTTACCTTACGTAGGTAATCACTTATTTTGTAGTTTCAGAATTTGGTCTCCATAAAGAGCAGGGCATTAGATTACCACGTAAGAGACGGAGTTAGTAAGTTGCAGAAAAATGTTCTATAAGTGCCTATTTCAAGTGGTTGAAGTTTGTATCAAATAACTTTCTCAAGTAGTGGTGGTCCCACCATGTTTGCACTAACTTTTCCTTCCAAACTGTATGGAACCAGAACGCCCACTTATCAAAAACTGGGAAGTGGGAACATTTGTTTCAATTACGTTCCGAATGCTGTTTATTGTTGAAGTTATAGATGAGATGTTAGGAAGAAGTTTAAGGGGTTGCCCAAAGGTTGGCTACGTCTTCTAGGTACTCGTAGCTGTGTGAGTATGCTATTTTTACCTCGCTTTATCTGCAATTTTTAAAATTTTCTGAAGACAGCTTCATTCTGAGTTCACATGAGTAAACTTACTTATGAATTTTAATAAAGTAATTTTATAAAAGAAATTCGTAACTCTAAAAATAAAATAAACCCATTCCACTTAGATACACATTCTTTAATTTGGTTATGCCGAACTTTTTTTTTGTGTAGCGCTTAGAGAGCGAATATATTTTTATCCCGCTAAAGTAGACATGAGTATCAATAAATCATCTAATCCAATAATCCAGCTCATTGCCTAGGTACTAGAGACACACATCTCTCCGGTAATGCGAATCAAGATAAAAATGCTGATAAAAACGCAAGAAAACAATGTAATTTTGCTCATCACTCTTCTGGATTTATTGCTTTCTATTGTAGGTACTCATCTTTTGACATTCCCCGCGCGACATGTGCAAAATCGCAATTTTTTAGGCGAGCACTTGCACAAGAAACCTGCGAGGGTATTTTCCTCGTTTTTCTCACTGAAAAAATAATAATAGGTGTTAAGTATGGTTTCAGAAGTTAATTCCTTTGAAATCTGTTGATATTAATAACAAAAATAACCCCGTAAATTTTTTAAACCTCTACAATATACTATTTTCGACGTCCTAAATTAAAATGTAGTTAGAACATACTCGTTTGAAGTTAATAGAGACGACAAAACGTTTCAATTGTTTTCAGCTTCATAAAGAGGGTCCTTTCTGACTTGCCACAAAGTCACAAACACACCACCGTTTTGAAACGAAATTATATGAAAACGTATGGTTGGCATTCACACGTACCTACGATTTTCAGCTGCGTTTTTATATGATTTTGTACCTGCTTTGAGTTTCTCCAATGTGGTTTGATATCGTTATGGCATGTCTGAAAGGTTCCTAAGTGAATCGAGGTGAGACCAGACATCGTTTCTTTATTCTATGAACACGTTTAAATAACTATATATATGTAGTTATGAAACAAAGTATATTTTTTTTTTTTTGAAGATGCTGCAATACCCACTTCAGCTAAACAGAATATTTTTTTTACGAATAAATATGAAAATAGCCAACTAAAAGATCAGTAAAAAAAAAATGGTGTTAGTCGGCTGTTCAGTTAAAAATATAAAAATAAACTGAAGTGTTAGTCGGTTGTTTCTTCTATCTCTATCTTTATTAGTTATTACCTACTAAGCTAAATATTTAATTACAATTTGGAACAGACGCTAAAATAACAATAAACTAAGGCTTTGCAATGATATTGAAATAAAATGTATCGAATAAATTTGTGTTAATTTAGATGATGTATGTAAAAGTAGCCGAGTCAATCATCTTTTGTCGCTGAAAAGTTTAAGGTAAATTGCATAATTTTTGACAAGATTGAGTTCTAATTCCACTGAAGAAATGCTATATGAAAAAAACTGCTTATGCCGTGGAATAGCACTTTATCAGGGTTATTTATAATAGCCACACAAACGTGTTTATAAGGACAGAAATCATGTTACTTTACGCACACCTGATGGGCGGAATCGTAATGTATTCTAGGAAAAATGTTTTGGGACGTAGATATGCTTTCGCTCTAAAAATATTGATAAGGAAGTAGGTAGACGTAGGTAGTAAGTCATGATCATTTCAGCTGTAAGACGTCCACTGCTGGACATAGGTCTCCCCCAAAAGGGGGGTTTTGCCATGATCACTACGCTTGGCACGCGGGTTGGCGATCGCAGTATGGTGGTAAAATGTATAGAGAACGCTGCTGTTCATTCCCTAGTAAGTCCCTTAGTCGCCTTCTACGACACCCACGGGAAGAAATTGGATAGTGCTATTCTTTTACGTCGGACACCACACGGATAGTAAGTACTAGAATCATTTACTGAATGTTTTTAAGTAATAAGAGGAAACAACTTATTTACAAGCAAGGTAAGGTTTACACAAAAGGTAGGTTATTTACGTAAACTAGTGGTTCCCTAGTGTTTCCCAGTCGAAATTCGACCATAATTCATTTAAATACAAATACATTATTATATAAACATATTTACTTTCTGCACTTCCCTCCGTATAAACTTTACCTGTGCCGAATTTCAAACTCCTCCGTCCGTTTAATTTTCGTAAAAAGGTGTAAAACGTTTATGCTAATATAGTTATAAAGACCGTATTCGAAATATAGGTAGGTAATTATGGCGTATAATTGGTTCACATGGAAGTCAAAACGAATGAAACTGACGATATTACAAAAATATAGATTCACGCCTTTAGGTCACAAACATCACTAAGTTTGGCCGGCAAAGGAGCTAAAATGCCGTCAAATGTTCAAGGCTCCGCTCTAATTCTTTGAATGAAGACAAAACTTCCGTCCCAACAAACAAGAGCTCGAAAGTAAAGAGAAAAATTATATTCGTAAGAAAGGCACGTTAGCACTCAAGAGCCCATTTAGATCACACTTTGGTCACTAGTCCAGAAACTATTAAAATTAATTACATTCAAATGCAACGATCGTAAAGTATAATGGTCCAGTGAATAGACTGCGGTGAGCTAACTTGATTGATTGATGTTTAACCAGAAAATCGTTGAGCTTTTCAATTTAAGTCCAACCTTTGATTCAAATATTTTACCTGAAACTCAGATTTAGGAAACATGAAACATTGCGAATCCTTCGCTGATAAATCCAATTTTGTTGAAAGATAAACCGAAACTTTTGTTGGAGTTTGACTAAAACAGCTTTAACAAAGGTAAGCTGTAGACCGTTTGAGTTACTTGATTGAATTAGATAACACTGAGACTGCGGTATTCTTTTTGTTGAAATGATTGTATCGGGCTGCAGGGATCCGCTATTTAAGGGGTTGTACTACTTCACATTTGCGTTAGAATAAATGGCTATCGTATCAACAGTACTGAAGCATTCACTTTGTCTATACAAATATATTTGTTTGCAAGTTTGTACGTAGGGAGTAATCTCTGGAACTACCAGTCGGATTTATAAAAATCTTTTTTGCATTTCATAGCCTAATTTATTAGAAAAGTTATAAGCTATTTCACACACAAGCAGTGGCGTGCAGTCCATAAAGACAGAAAGACACTGCCTACCCTACCTAAATCAGATAAATATGTAAAACTAATATCATTTTATCAATAATAAACAAAAAATCTTTATTCATACATCAGCGCCACCTGTTGACCGTCGGTCGTACCGTTAGTATTATCGATACAATATCCCGTTCATTCGCACAATTTGACGCAACTTCTCATTGCGATGCACTAGAGCTGCTTAGTGCCTCGAGAGAGACACGAACTATTCGTGTCTCAATGTTTGTATGTGTGCTCTCGTGGTCATGCAGAGTTATTCAGTGTGCGTTCCTATACATACGTGGCACACAATGTAACAAACAATGCACACAACCGTACAGGGTAGTCACTGGCTTTTTACGATTTTTAACAACGAGACGAATTACGAAACTTACTGAAGTTTTCCGAACTAAGCTGGTTTATTTTAAAAAGTAGCATTGTTTCATTGAAGTGTGACTACTTAAACAACCATAATTTCTTTGTCGTATTATTTTCATAGTCCGAATAATTCGGACGCCATTGTTTGTTTTGATTTATTTGTTTTGGTTGTGAGCTATGATGGCATGTTTTTAAGATTTTAACATTGATAAATAGTGTGAAAAATAGATAATATTCAATGTGAAAGCTGTTCCGGTGGTGTGTGTAAAGAGAAAAGAAAAAATGATGATTTCTTTTAAACTATCTAGCGGTGAAAAAAAAATCAAGTATCGTGAAAAGTAGTTGTACCTACACCGGATTTGCAATTAATAGGTACAAACTACAACAGAGTTCAACAGAGCTAGGAACACACGCAACACAACCAGTAGACTGGGACCACTATACAACAGCTCGTAAAACATACAAAAAACTGATACGCCTCAGAGGAAAGAATAGTTGGAGGCGTTTTGTACTAACATTGAAAGTAATAACCAGGCAATGAGGGTCAAAACCTGTCTTGCTCAGGAGACAGACCACTCAATAGGATGCCTGAAAAAACCAGATAATACCTACACCACAAACGACGCTGACACAAGCGAACTACTTCTAACCACGCACTTCGCAGGGTGCCAGATTGCCGCGAGCAAAGCTGGGACCCACGAAGGGAGAGGGCCACGAATAGCTTAGACTGGGAAGTGGCGCTAGAAGTAATCGACAAGGACAAAATAACGTGGGCAATCAACACCTTCCTACCTTTCAAGGCAGCAGGGCTGGACGGTATTTTCCCAGCCCTGCTCAGGTGGAGCCAAGATCTACTGGCTGACTACCTAGTCAAGGTGTTTCGAGCCTGCCTGGCTCACCGCTATATCCCATTGAACTGGCGGGAAGTAAAAATAATCTTCATACCGAAACCAGGTAGGGGAGACTACACCCTACCTAAATCTTTCAGACCCATAAGCCTCTCCTCGTTCTTCTTGAAGACACTGGAGAGGCTGGGGATAGAAAGATTAGAACCCAAATTTCGGTACCTTTACATCCAAATCAACACGCCTACTGTGCAGGCAAATCAACTGAATCAGCACTCCATAGCGTAGTTTCACGCATAGGAAATGCTCTTAGAACTAAAAACCCAACCCTAGGCGCCTTCATTGATATAGAGGGTGCTTTCGACAAAACAAACTTCGTCAGCATCGAACAGGCACTTGCCACGCACGGTGTTGCACGAACACTAATAGAATGGATTAATAACACGTTGAAATACCGTGCTATTCAGTTTACCGTGAACACCACCACACGAGTTATCGTGAGTAGAGGCTGCCCACAGGGTGGGGAGCTGTCACCACTTCTGTGGAACTTAGTCGTAAATGAGCTCATCGCAGAGCTCAACGCTAGCAGTCTGTACTCGGTGGGTTACGCGGATGACATAGCCATTCTAATCTCGGGGAAATTTGAGGGCATCTTGTGCAATCTCATAAGAAGAGCCTTTAAAATAATCGAGAGTTGGTGCACAAAACACGAACTATCGGTTAATCCCTCGAAAACAGAGCTAATAATGTTCAACAACAAAAGAACCCTGGGACCCCATAGGTTTCCAAAGCTTTTCAACACAGAATTAACACTTTAAGACGAAGTTAAGTACTTGGGGGTGATCCTCGACAACAAACTGCTCTGGAACAAGCATCTTGACTACAAACTTAATAAAAGCACAATTGCACTCTACCAATGCAAAAAAATGTCAGGGAAAACATGGGGGCTCTCTCCAAAGATCACTCTGTGGCTATACAGAGCGGTAATCAGGCCAATGTTGGCTTATGGCGCTCTGGTTTGGTGGACGAGGACTGAACTCTCGACAACCATAACCAGACTACAGCGCTTCCAACGACTGGCTTGTTCGGCTACCACTGGCTGCATGAGAACCACCCCAACAGCAGCTTTGGAGATAGCCCTACAATTAACTCCCCTTGACCTGCACATACAGCAGGAGGCGGCGCTAGCTGCCATCAGGCTAATGCATCTGGGCATATGGGGCAAAAATCTTACCAGCCCACACGCAAAAATCCTGGACCGGGTGATTGAGTACCAGCCGCTCATCGCTGCCCCGTGTGATAGAACACCAAACCAACCTATATGCAACAAAACCCATATCATACAAACAGTAGAGGAAGAAAGGGATCAATCAGGAGCCAATGAAGTGCGCATCTACACTGACGGCTCAAAAACACAAAACGGTTCAGATGCTGGTATACACTCCGTTGACCTCAACCTTAACTTTCACTTACCGCTAAGCACACACAGTTCAGTCTTTCAATGTGAATGTGTTGCTTTAACACAAGCCGCAACAGCAGTAAAGCGCTTAGGCATCCGGAACTACGGCATTAAATTCCTATCCGACAGCCTATCTGTGCTCAAAGCTTTAGAAAACAAACAAACCAACAACAAACAAATTTTTGAGTGCCATCTAGCCCTAGAGAGTTTATCGACGTCCAACCCTATTACCCTCCAGTGGATCAAAGGGCATAGTGGATCCTTAGGCAATGATGCCGCAGATGAACTAGCGAAGAGAGGCCTTGATATGAAAGTGCTAGGCCCGTACCCACTTCTCCCCCTGCCTTTCTTACAATTTCGTGCGTGGATTCGCCAAAGGTCGACCGAACTCCATAACAACAGATGGTCACGGGCAACAGACTGTAGACAGTCAAAATTGGCTTTACCAATTGTATACCGCGATTAACCAAAAAACTTCTCAGCCTGAGTAGAAATAACCTTAAAATAATAATAGGAACAATTACGGGCCATAACCCCCTTAACAAACTTCTTTTTAACATAGGCGCCACAGATAGCCCACTTTGCAGGGGCTGCCTTGACGCCGAGGAATCAGCCGCCCACGTTATCCTGGAATGCGAGGCCGTGGCTTCTCAACGTGAAGAAATCCTCGGAACAGTGAGGTCGCTCCGCGAAGCCTGCGAATCTCCCAGGAAGCTTCTGTGCTTCTGGGCGGAGCTAGGCTGGCTCTGTTAGCCAAAATCCCCACGCACAACGGACCGAATGGGAGTCTAAGTGCGGAAAAGGGAGTCCCATTATCATCATCATCATCATAGGTACAAACTATAGGTAAAGTCAATCGTAAATTCAATAAAAAACAAAACAATATGATTCACTTAACTCCCTCACAGGTTGCATGCTGTGTAGGTAGGTACGAGTACATACAGCAATCGGTTGTTTTGTTATTTTTGCCTTTTTTTAAATTTCTGCCTACCCTCTCTAAAAACTCTGTGCATGCCACTGCACACAAGTATGTGAAACTATAGTCATTCAATGGGATTATATGAACTTAGAGAGTTGTATTGTTAACTTTCACGATCACAATTCTTTAAAATACATTGCACTGACCCGTCAATTTCAAAAAAACTAAACAAAATTTGAATGTTGCGGGCTACCTTACCTCCTTAAGGTGAGGTCTTACCAGCCCTTCAAATTAAGTCAGTGACCCGCACAAATGACACAGTGAATAGTTTGACGGTGGAGCTTGCAGGTTTAAGTTATATCTTCAATGCCCCAAATTCAGTGCTGTTAAATGAAGTTCCCTATTTCACCGCTAGCTCGCCAAGATATTATGGGCACTTAGTACTTCTATGCATTTTATATTACGATCTATCGTAGTTTGGCGCTAGAATGGTTGGGCAATATGGAACGAACCTACATGTGTGATGCGGTCAGATTGATTACGTCTGAGATTCTAACATTCTCATTGTTCTTGGAAACTATGTTTGCATTTGAAATTGAATTTTGGCTTGCTTTCGTTACTAGTCGTCGTATGTTACTAAATAATTGTAGGATTTATGTTTTATGTCGTTAGTTTCTTTAACTGTGTAAATGTTTAGTGGATACTAATCGTGACATTTTGTAATTACCTATTTATTTAAATTGAAAATTAATTTAAATATGGTCTACCAAATTTTCAATATCTATGTACAGATTAAATCCTACTACCTATTTCTACGATATCTGGTTGATCAGATTTAAATTATTTAAGTACAGATTAAAAAAGAAAAATGCATTTGATAAAAATAACTCGGGTTCACAGAAATTGCAATGAATGAATAAATTGTTTTAACTACGCAAATAGGTTTTTGTTATAATTATTATTGTTGCATGAGAATAAAAAAATACCTACAATAAATTAAGCGGTCATTCATGCATGTGCTAAAATTGTTCGCGCCAAGTTAACATAATATTATGTAAATGAATACGACCCATTGTTTCATCTTACCTTATTTGTTGAAATTGCACAATATACGCTTTGAGTTGGGAGAGAGTGCCTAAATCTCTCATAAATCTTCACTATCTGCGGACTCCATACACAACAACAGTTCCGATAATGTTCCTATAGACGTTATCGACGTCTACGTAATATACGTAACACTAGTTACGTGACAAAGTTAACGGGGCTCGTTAACGAGTCTGCAGCAAAAATACTGTTTATTCACTTTGAAAAGCTTGTCCGATAAACCGATTACAACGATGTTTGGCACAAAGGCTTTTTCATAGTTACACTTAATTAAAGTAGAGATTAACTCTATTGCGAGTAGCACGGAACTGACTTTTACGGAAAAAATAAAAAGGCAAGTCCCTAACAAGGCGTTTCATTAAAACCCTTCTAATAATCTGTGCCGGTTTAAAATGGAATGCTGACGGTGTTCCGGGACCTTTCTCTTGTTGAATACCTTTTAGTATTTAAAATATTCGTCCAGCCAATAATGTTGGCGTACAGCGTAAACCTAAATAAATAGCCTTTTCGTACCCAAAAGTCATGGAAAGTATGTTTAGTTAGTCCATTCCAGCATAATCCCTACTTCGTTGTCTAGATAACAAACAGTAAGTTCAGACGGCTTTGCTTGTTTTGTTGTACCTTCCTGGTACCGCTTTGGTTATGTAAGAACAAGCAAGGTTAACAACAGTATTATTTCCCACTAAAGCGTAAACATCAAAACATCTTTGTTTTCCTTGAAGGTTCTTTTAGTTATTCAGTATTGCTCTTAAATCGCAATTTCAAGTTGCCAAAAATT
The DNA here is from genome assembly GCA_949091785.1 of Polymixis lichenea. Lineage (NCBI taxonomy): Eukaryota > Metazoa > Arthropoda > Insecta > Lepidoptera > Noctuidae > Polymixis > Polymixis lichenea. The sequence goes on from OX420937.1 coordinate 12,244,073, forward strand.
GCGATCATTCTTCGGTTGGTTGATAATTAAATCATGAATAATCCAGTTCTAGATATTTAGTTCATTGGAGAAGAATAAGTACAAGTGTTACCCGCAGAAAATGGCCATAACATAAATTGAAGGTAGGTAGTAGGTAATCTGGAAGCAAAGGTCCTCGCGCCACTCCATAGTGTGCGCGAGGACCTTTGCTTCCAGTTTTGGTCCTCGCGCACACTATGGAGTGGCGCAAGGAGGCCAAACGCCGCGAGAAATCGCGGCAGCGGATAGAGCTCCGGCGGGATCATAGCGACATGGAAAATGCGATTGTCGCAACCCAGTGTTGGGCACGCCACGATAGCGGCGGTGAGTCCCCTCTTAGAGAAGTGGATATAGAGGCGCCACGCAGTGGCGTGCCTAGGGGTAAACATTAGGGCAAGCCGACAGACTTTTTACGATTAAAAAATAACCAACTGAGGGATTGGTTGATTTTCTCATGTTTATTAGTATTACTATCACCATAATCATAATTTTGGTTAGAAAACCTTTAAATACGAAGATCACCAAATATAATAATTACGTACTGATGCTTGAAATGTGTACTACACATTTGTGAGATGTGTACATCAGTACGTAATTATGATACGCGCCATCGTGACATTTTGGTCGCCTTACAACGGCAGCTCATTTCTTGTATACAATGACTACTAATCATTTATAAAAAATAAAATAAAAATATTTTTGGACATATGAATTAAAATAATAAAAAAATATCATTCACTAAGACGAATGATGTAGTTTTGAACACCCTGTTATGGAGATGGGATGAATGATGAAATGCAATGATATTATGGTAGGTAGGAATCTTCTACCGTTTGATACGTAAACATTATTAACAAGGAGGGTGTTTCATAATTCTAAAGTATTATTTATTTTTCGTAGTACATATTACCTTAATTAATAGTAACAATTTTTTAATCGCACCTGTAGGTATTTTATGTCGGATACATTGAGTGGACCACCTTTGTGAGACGACTAAAATGTCACGGTGTATATATTAATGAATGCGCCGCGATCCAATAGATGGCCTTCAAATTATCAATATAATGTTATAGCCGTATGAATTTTCTTTTAATGTCGATTGAAAATGATAACCTCATGTTATTTATACTTAATCGTAATGATAATAGCAAACTTTGAATCTAAATTTCAAAACACCTACGTCTTCGATACGAACATTATTGTTTTGTATAACTTGGTTTGTTTTTAGTGGTTTACCAATTACCAAAACTCTAAATGCCATACCAACAACACTATTTATGATGAGCTTAGAACAAATATTGTCTTTTCATGGCACCATCAAGGTTTTTTTTTTTCTGGGTGGGAAATCATCAAATAACTTCTCCCGCTCTGGGTGGAGCGGGAGGGCGTGTCAGACTTTTACTGACTAAAACCCACCCGTGTACCCTCAGTTGCCTGTGTGCCAGGGGCCACGGTATTTCTTTTGGACAACCCGCACCCCTGGATGGCTTCGGCCCTTGCGGGCCCCATCAGTTGTTGCTGACATCTCTTTGAGGCGCGTGGTGTACACAACGCGCCGTCGACCTGGGCTTGGTCCTTACCAGAGAGCGAGCTACCCATTACTCGCCGTCCGCAAACCCGTGCCTACGGTGGCCGGGAATGAGCCTCGGATTCCCGACGCCCAGGGCGTCTCCTGCGAAGGCCACGGCTGTGAGGGCGCATGTACTGCATCTCCCTCACGTGCGCCGCCTCCCTCTATGCGAGCATCACTGCTTCGCTGAAGGAGGCGACTGCTAGTCATGCACTCTAGCTCCGTACCATGGCCTGGACCAGGGCCGGATGCGAGAGATCGCCGCCGCCGATCGCCTCCATGAGGACATGGCAGTGCTCCGCCCAAGCCGGGCAGACCTCCACCGTATGCTCCACCGTGTCTTCAGGGCGATCTTCGCAATGGAAATACCCGGGCGTTTCCTCCCGCCTTATGCGAAACAGGAACCTCCCGAAACGGCCGTGTCCGGTGAGGACCTGTGTCAGGCGGAAGGTGAGGACGCCATGCCGACTCTCAAGCCACTCCTCAAACAGGGGACTTACTGCCGCAATCCTGGCGTGCCCAGCACTGGGTTGCGACAATCGCACTCTCCACGTCGCCATGAGATCCCGCCGGAGCTCTATCCACCATGCGCACCAGCAAGGTAAGTACCTAAGTTTGTTATGGGTAATCAATAAAATCATAAATACTAAACAATCGAATGAGTACTTACCTATTTAATCTGTTCACAAACACACTACTGACAAAATTTTTGCTTCCGAGAGGAATATCTAATAACTCAATGTGTTTACATACCTTTTCGAAGACAGTTTCCAAAACCATATCATGATAAAAAACACTATAATAACTTACAAAATCATAGCGATTGATATCGCTGTAATAACTATCACTTCATCACATCATTTATAATAAAACTAATTCATAACCTCGATAGCGGGCTATAGCTATAGCGGGGGCGCGCGACTGTCCTGCGATCGAATCCGCTCCGTGACTAAATTAACAAAAAAATAGTACAAGTTACTTTTTGTTGACTTTTTTCCGCTAAATATCTTTAAATAGTTACCATCAATAAGTGAAAGTGTTATCTCCAAAAATAGACTGTTATTCAGAACAAAAAAAAAAAAAAAACGAACTCTCAATAAACAATGAAAAATCTAAATAAAAACAAAGACAATTACTGAATATCGAGTGCAGTGACTTTTAAAACAGTGATCCTCAATATTAAGTTGAAAACTAAGCATAAAATATACGTCTAAACACAAACTTTTGACCCAAATAAAATAAAAAAGTGGACCAAACTACAATTAATATCAGTGTCATCATCAACATAGTGCTATAAACTAATCTTTAAACAATATCCATTAAACAAAACATAAAAACGTGTATAATTTCAAACAAAGACAAAGTGACCCAAGTGTTCGACGTGCTGCAAAAAATTCCACTAAATGAGTCATTTCTAACCGTCTTTGTTCGTTTAAATGTTAAATCTGTTCATTGCAATGCTAAATTTCACAACAAGAATCTAAGTACATTTGGATCAGCGGCGATAAGCGTGGCACCTATGCTTCGGTCGACGTGTTCTAAGATGGAACCCCACCAGATGTGATTCTTTTTGTGAGTTCTAAAAAGCTCAATTTCTATATAACATTCCGTTCACCATCTGTCAACAACTAAATAACATCACAACAGAGGGCGCTTACGATAACTTCGAATAAAAATGGATTTCGACATCAATAACATAACCTATCGTAATAAACCTTCTAGAACAAGCTCGTTAACCGACCTGTCTAAAATGACAACAAATAATAGCGACAAAACCATATTAGACGCAACGATGATGAGTATTCCGGATAGCTTCCACGACACCACTGACGAAATTAGTGAGTTAACGAAGGAAATCAAATTACTTAAACAGCAATTGTTAGGCGCACATCAAGAAATCGACAATTTAAACATAGAAAACCTACGCCTAAAAACAGATTTACAAAATATAATTACGACTGTTAACACCAACAAAACTAAATGCTCGACGCCTGACAAAAAGTGTTTAGAAACAACATGCATAACTAAAGAATCACGCCAAGTTAATTCACCGAATGACAAAATCAGAATCAGTACATGTAGTAAACCTCCAATTACTCCAACTGACTGCAACAAACACAATAAGGGAACTCAGACGGCTAACAGACCAAATCAGACAACACACAAAAATAAAAGGTTATCTGCTCCTGTACCACCGACTAATACTGTACCTAAAGAAAAGAATAACCTATGTATTCTAACTAGTAACAAACACAACGAATCTTTGACCTTCATAGAGGAAGTTTTCTCCAAATACTTCAACTACTGTCACTACAAAATGCCTAACAGTACCATACAGCAATTATTAAGCAACATTGAAGAAAAATTAAAGGGGTTCACCCTAAGCGACTACTGCATCATTGATATTAGCGAAAAATCATATTATTACAAGCGAAAACAACTACATAAACGTAATAAACCTACTAAATGAGTCCCTACGAAACGTAACACACACCAACGTAGTACTTTGTCTTCCTACATTTAAGACAGGATCACTCATGTATAACTTTAAAGTCGAGTTGTTTAACAACCTCCTTTGCCTAGATAACCAAAACCATAAGTACGCATACATCTTTGACAGCAATCGTGATCTAACACATGAGATGTTCTCTTACACTACGGGCAGAATCAATAAATACGGAATTAAAAATATATATGACAATATTATGCGTAACATTCAGATTGATTTAGACTTATATTGTCAGACAAGCAGACGGACAAATAATAACAACAAACAAGAATATGATGAAATTTTAACTACTCCGAATAGTGACAAAGACAATCCAAGCCTGAAAGAAAACCCCAACTTTTTTCGTCTATAACAGTATACATATCCTTCACCAGAACATTGCTGGACTCCTGAGTAAAAGTGATACGCTTACCCTGCATTTGGAAGAACTAGAAAATAGTAAAAGACAGATCGATACTATGTGCATTACCGAACATTTTATGACACCTGAACAGGAATTACTTCTAAATATACCAAACTACATCCTGGCAACCAGTTTTTCCAGAGATAATAGAAGAGGTGGCGCGTGCATTTTGACCAGAGTCGGTCACAAGTATAAAGTGCTAAACTTAAGAAAATATTCCGTTATCAACGTAATTGAATGCTGCGCGATAGAACTGACAGAACACAACATTATTATTGTCTGTATGTATAGGGTGCCCCAATCTAATTTGGATACATTTTTCGAAAATTTAAATAATACTTTACATCTGTTATGTTTAAAACTGAATAATAAAAAGGTTGTCCTATGTGGGGACTTTAACATTAACCTATTAAAAAGAAATAGACAAGCCCTAGATTTCGAATATACATTGTTAAATTATAATTTAAAATTAAAATTTTGTCAACCTACTAGATTAAGCAGTGGGACCTGCTTGGACAACATAGCGCATAATGTAAAAGGCTGTAAGGGAGAAATTATAGAATTGGGCCTGTCAGATCATACCGCACAACTTTTGAAATGTCCCGTTAAGAAAACATGTATCTTGAAGCGTTGGAAAATAAAAAGACGAAATTATTGTCAAGATAACGTAGAAAAATTTAAAAATTGCATTAAAAATCTCACTTTTTCGGACATATATACAACTAGTGACGCCAATGATGCCTACGCCCATTTTCTTGACTTATTCAGATGTTTTTATGACCTTTGCTTTCCGTATAAAATAATAACAAAAACAATTACAAAAAGCGCCCAATGGATCACTAATGGGATAAGAATATGTAGTAAAAAGAAGCGGCACTTGCTATGGCAATACAGGAAAAAGCCTACCCCAAAGAACAAACAGTCGTTTAAGACATATTCTGCAAGATTTAAAAGAGTTATAACGTTAACACAGAAATCACGAAATAACTACTTTATTAAGACATCCCAAAATAAATCTAAAGCGGCATGGTCTGTAATTAATAAATCTAAGACCTGCTTCCCTAAAGAACCAATTACACAAATTCAAACAGGACCACAGAAAATCACGAACCCATTAAAAATAGCTCAGGCTTTTAACAAATTTTATGTTAATCAAGTTACCAAACCAAAAAATAAAACTATACCAGAAATTAAAATCCGCTCAAACACTCCAAACTCTATATTTATGGAGCCGACCACACCTCAAGATATAAATAATCATACTCAGTCACTTCGAAATACAAACAGTGTTGGGTATGACGGAATATGCACTAAAGTTATCAAAGAGGTGTCTCAATATATAGCTCCACATCTCAGTCACATAATTAATATGTGTATTTCTAGCGGAATCTTCCCTGAAAAATTAAAAACATCAATAATTGTACCATTGCACAAAAAAAATGATAGACACAGTATGTCAAATTATAGGCCTATCGCGTTGATACCCGTCTTTTCAAAAATCTTTGAAAAAGTAATTTACAAGTCCTTATATAACTATCTCGAGAAGTCAAACATATTAGTAAAGGAACAAAAGGGATTTCGTAAGCAGAAGACCATCAATATGGCCATACATGACCTGCTTCTCCCTATTATGTCAAATGTAGATAAGAGAAATCCTGTATGTGCTATCTATATGGATCTAACTAAGGCTTTTGATTATGTAGATTACCCAATTCTATTACAAAAACTTGAAAAATATGGTGTCAGGGGAAATATACTTGATCTCATTCGATCTTACCTAACGGACAGAAAACAATTTGTAGAAATCACACAAATATGTTCAAAAACCAGCTATGAGAAAAAATATCGTTCTGAAAGCGAGATAATTAAATTTGGCGTTCCTCAGGGTAGCGTACTGGGACCCCCTCTCTTTTTACTGTACATAAATGACCTTCCGGGGCAAATAAATCACCCCATGGTGCTATTCGCCGATGACAGCACCGTAGTGATTGAATGTGACGATCCCAAAACTTATGAAAAGGAGATAAATATGACATTAAATAAAATTATATCGTGGTTTGACAGCAATAATCTAATTATAAACTTGGAAAAGACTAAAATTATGCATTTTTATCAAAGAATCCCGAATAAAAATCTTGACATTAGCTATTTAGGGACAAATATAGAATCAACTATTGCTACTAAATTTCTTGGTATCAATATAGATAATAACTTGACTTGGAGATCCCAGACAGATGTAATATGCAAGAAACTTAATACATTTACCTATGTTCTATATAAACTTTCAAAAATAGTCAGTCTAGAATCGGTACTTACTCGTGTAGATCATTGGAAGTGCAGGTAAAACCGGAAGAGATTCGGGACATTTATCGAGTGCAGAATAGCCAAGGCCCCTCTAAACAAATTATTGCAGAATTTCAATCTGTCACTTTGAAAAACACAGTACTGCGCGCTGTGCGTGATTTTAACAAAGGTAAGCCACCCTCCGAAAAATTAAATAGTGAACATTCTGGCTTGAATGGTGAACGCACCCCTATATACATCGCTGATCGCCTTCCAGCAACTACCAGAAAACTTTTTTATGACGCACGTAAATTTGCCAAAATTAACGGATGCCAATATTGCTGGACGGCAAATGGAAAAATTTTTATTCGCAAGAAAGAAGGAGAAAAACCGATACTCATTATCTCTGAATCCAGCTTTCAAAACATACTGCATGATAATATGTAATATTATAACTGTCCGAGTAACATTAGCCTGTATATTATGTAAGCTTTATCCTGTTTGTTATTTTTTAACCTTTTGTATCTTCTCTGCACAGTCACATTCATACACTTACTACAACTACTACAACTACTACAACCAAACACATATCACAACTCCAACATGCACCACTCAACTATACAACTCACTCATTTATATACAAAACACTCACAAGTCACACTGTTTGTTAATTATAGAAAATTATATTCAACTCACACTACTATTTGGTGAGATAAGGCAATATCGAATATATTACTTATCCCAGTCTATATTAGGGAATAATAACGAGCTGTTCTGTAACGCCCTAAAGCTAAAAATTATTCTAAATGTGAAATTTTTAAGTGCATATCAAAATAAATTAAATAAAAATGAATGACGTAAATTATATCCTTAATAGCTTAGATACATTTGGGGCACATGAGTCCTTCCGTTGTCCCCCTAATAAATGCCATCAGATTTTAGGAAACACCAATAAGACACTAAATGTGCTGCATCTAAATATACGTAGTATTGGTAAGAATTTTAGTAGCGTCCTTGTGTTATTATCATCCTTAAAAATTAGGTGCGATGTGATTGTTTTTTCGGAATGTTGGCTGAACAAAAATACTATTGTCCCAGTTTTGCAGGGATACTCGGCGTATTCGTCTTCAAATAGCCTGAATCAAAACGGCGGCATAGTTATCTACGTTCTCTCAGATTTACAGCATAACATAGTGGAGCCGGAGTTTGCTGATGCAAACTGCCTAATCTGCAAACTCACTGACATCGTAATTATTGCCGTATACAGACCGCCATCCTTCCGCCGAATTGACAACTTTCTTAACAGTCTCAATACTGTACTAGCTTCAGTATCCTCCCATAAAAATATATTTCTGGTGGGAGATATGAACATTAACATTAGCACAACTAATCATGATCCAAATTATAACGAATATATGAATTTGACTGCTTCACACGGACTCTTACCTGCTTATACTCTCCCTACTAGAGACAATAATTGCCTGGATCATGTCATGATTAAAGTTTTGAAATTGGTAGTATCTTTTATCCTGGAGAGTCACATCACCGACCATGTCCCAGTACTCGTTTGTATAAAAGACGTAACGAAACCACAAAACACTAAAACCGTCTCAAAAGTTAATCTGGTTAAAGTTGTTGCTGAAATCGCAAAAACCGATTTTACTACCATCTTGTCTACTAATAATCCAAATTGGGCTACTGAATTTCTTATCAATACAATTGTTTCAATAATACATAAAAATACCAGTACCAGTTGCATTCCTTCTAGGCTGAGAATTATCAAGCCCTGGATCACACCAGGGCTACTAAGATGCATTAGGAATAGGGACAACATGCATAGAGAACACAAAATGACACCGGACAATTATACTTTGAAATTAACTTATATCCGCTATCGCAACTTTTGCAATAAGCTTCTGCATAGGCTAAAAAATTATCACGAAAAAAATGAATTGGTGAAAGCTAAGAATAACCCTAAAAAGACTTGGAACACTATAAATACCATAATTAATAAACAAATCTCTAGATCTCCTCCTATGGAGTTATTGTCTGTGTCCAACCTAGACTGCAAGTCTTCAGTAAACTTGGTCAACAATTATTTTGCGAATATTGGCAAAGAACTTGCAGCTAAGCATACAAATGCTGATACGTTACATGAGTCATATGTTAAGGACGACGCTCACGTGAACTCAATTGTCCTTCTCCCTCCGGATCTCGCTGAAGTTGAAACCATTATTATGGGTCTCCGTTCTGATTCTGCCCCAGGATGGGATGGAATCAGTTCACAGCTACTATAAATGTGTAGACAGACTCTTGTGCCTCTTGTCGCGCACATTTGTGTTCTTTGTATCTCCAAGGGTGTTTTCCCGAAAGTATTAAAGAGAGCGGTCGTTCACCCTATTCACAAGGGAGGGGACAGGGGCAATGTCAACAACTACAGACCAATCTCGGTCTTACCGGCATTGTCGAAGGTTCTCGAGAGGGTCCTGAACAATCGACTCATGTCTTTCCTCGAAAAGTACAATATTCTCTCCAGCAATCAATTTGGATTTCGTAGGGGGAAGTCATGTGAGGACGCTTTCTCGGCCTTGATTGACGAAGTTGTTGAGACTCTTGATAAAAAGTCTAAGTGCCTTGGTTTATTCCTAGACTTATCAAAGGCATTTGACACTGTCTCTGTCCCCATCCTACTCAAAAAATTGGAGCGAGTTGGAGTAAGAGGCTCAGCACTTGCTATCTTCGCGAGCTATCTATCTGACCGAACGCAGAGTGTCAAAGTCGCCACATATGTCAGTGATGAGTGTGGATTGTCCTCCGGAGTGCCTCAAGGTTCTATCTTGGGGCCTACACTGTTTTTAATTTATGTAAACAGTCTATGTGACTTAGCACTCCCAAATTGTTCCATTTACACATATGCAGATGATACGGCCCTCCTTGTACATGCTGAAAATTGGAACGAAGCTCGAGAGAGAGCAGAATCTGTGCTTGGTATTGTTATATCTTGGCTATCGGCGAATGGTTTAATTCTGAATGTGGATAAAACCAACTTTATCACTTTCTCCCTCAAATCTAATTCGCAACCCGACAACACACTTTCTGTTAAAGCGCATACTAATTGTAATGCTTACCCAAACCAATGCTCCTGCCTTTCCCTGACAAGAAAAACCAGCGTGAAATACCTAGGCGTGCTTATAGACAACCTCATATCATGGAATGCTCAGCTAGGGGCATTGTCTGGCAGAGTTAGAAAACTTATTACAGTGTTTAAAAGCCTGCGGTACTGTGCTGATGCAGATACTTTACGTATGGTTTATTTATCACTTTGCCAGTCAATATTAACGTTCGGCATAACAGTCTGGGGCGGTGCTTCGAAGACAAGTATGATACAGTTGGAGAGGGCTCAGAGAACTGTCCTAAAAGTAATGACCTTTAAACACTATCGGTATAGTACGGCTCAATTGTACAATGAATGTCAGGTCTTGACCGTGAGGCAGCTCTTTGTGCTAAACAGTACGCTACGCAGACACACTTCTTTACAGCTGGATCATGATCGCTTGAAAAAACGTAGGTCTATGGATGTGTGCCCCATAGAGAGGCACAGAACGAAACTTGCGGGACGTCATTTTAGAATCCTTGGCAGTCGTATCTATAACTTGGTGAACAAGCAATGTAACATCTACACGGCCAATAAATTTGAGTGTAAAGGTAAGGTCCGTAATTGGATAATGACCCTTAACTATGACGAGGTTGAAAACATTCTCAATACTCAGATTTAACCCCTTTTGACCCTAAAATACACCCCGTCCTGCATATCGTCAAATACACCCACCGACACAAACGACACTACGGACACAACTCCGCACAACATAACTCACATACAACACAAACACACACTCATACAAACTTACACATACACACATACACCCCTCACACACACACATTATACAAATGGTTCTTTCTTTAATTAGTTAGTTTGTATTAGCTTCAGTCTTTATTTTCTTTAATTTTTGTCTATTGTACCTACTCAGTGAAGTTCCGAAATTTTACTTTCTAATTAGTGTTAACTTGAGAGCCCTGTCACCCATAACACAAGTTTAATCTTAGCTTGGGTGACAGAGGTTTATAACTCTGTGTGCAACTACAATTTATTAGAGTAAAATCTTAATGTATACCAAGTGGTAACCCTAAAATTGTAAAACTGGAAATAAAGATTTTATTATTATTATTATTATTATTACAGCCTATCACGGTTATGTTGCGTCAACACTCAGATATGGCGTAATGTACTGGGGCAATTCAGTTGATAGAGAATTAGTCTTTAGAGCCCAAAAAAGATGTATCAGAGCTATGTGTGGCCTTAAGAGCACAGACAGTTGCCAACCGACTTTTATACGACATAAAATCCTTACCTTACCATCGTTGTACATATACGAAACAAATGTATTCGTCAAATCCAACATTTCATCATACAAAATAGCTGCTAAAAGTTCCTACAGAAAATTACGCGATAAAAATAAGTCAGAACTCGAAGTGACTTATGGCAAAACTGCACTAATGAATAAAAGCACATTCTGTATGGCCAAAAAAATATTTAATAAACTGCCCGAAAAAATTAAAATGTTAAATGTGGACAAATTCAAAAAAGAACTATTTAGAATTTTGACTAATAAATGCTATTACTCAATAAAGGACTATTTCGACGACAATTCTATAATTACTGCCTTAGAACACCCTACCTGACCTGTTTTAATGACCTTGAATTTTGTTTGACATTATCATTATTAATTAAGGCATGTAATTGAACCATTTGACATTTATTTAGTAATTGATTGTATGTTTATTTTTCTTCTGATATGCTATGCCTATTTAAACTGATTTTATTACTGACGTGAAAGTTGACAGAATTTCACCAATTTGTTATTTTTAAATTTAAACAATTATATTTGTACGCCTCTGGGCAAAACATGGAGGATCTACCTATTTATAACACCTCACACTATGTGTAACTTGACCTGTGTTCACAAATAAAGCTTTCTGATTTCTGATTTCTGATTTCTCGACACCAGGAAAATACTGTTCTCGAAATATTGAGAATTTTATAACAATAACAAATTGAACCGCGTGCCCATCGCTTTCGCAACTTACTTCATGCGAGTTATAACGCGAAGACACATTTGCGCGAACTTCAACTTATGCCTCTCAAAAGCAGGGCTTTTCATTTCATACGAATCTGCGTATAGGTACTTACCAATATATCAACAAATGTAAACATTTGTATATCAATTTGTAGGAAAAACTCCCAGACAGAGAAAGGTATAAGCAAGCCAGATAAAAGCCGACCCAGTGCGAGCAAGACGGCGCATTTCAACGCATTGAATGGCGCTAAAGCGAGATGGGCGCCTAGGTTCGGCAACAGCGCGGCATTTAAATTTTATTCTTAAGATTACATTTATTAATGGTTGAGTTTAATGAGTGCGTATCTGACAAAGCGGGGATTTCAAATTCCTATTATACCTATGACATGAATGTTTGAGTTCGAGGTCATTCACTGACGTGTTATTGTATATTTTTTTGTTGCTGAGGTTATTTTTATTACTATGAATTACAATTTTACTAGGGCAAGCCGGGCTTTTTGGCTTCTACGAAGGTACCGCTACTGGCGCCACGATGTCCTCACCTTCCGCCTGACGCAGGTCTTCACCGGACACGATTGTTTCGGGAGGTTCCTGTTTCAGATAAGGTGGGAGGATCATCACTGCGTAGATGGCCCTGAGGACACGGTGGAGCAAAGGAGGTCTGCCCGGCTTGGGCGAAGCACCGCGCGTATCCTTGTGGAGGCGATCGGCGGCGCCGATCTCTCACATCCGGCTCTGTTCCAGGTCACGGGTAGGAGCGAGAGTGCATGGGTAGCCGTCACCTCCTTCTGTGAAGCACTAATGCTCGCGAAGAGGGAGGCGGCGTACGTGACTCGTGACGCGGCCCTAGTTGCCGCAGGAGACGCCCTGGGCGTCGGGAATTCCAGGCTAATTCTCGGCCACCGTATGCGCGGGCTTGCGGACGGCGAGTAATGGGTAGCTCGCTGTCCGGTAAGGACCAAGCCAGACATCTCTTACAGGCACTTTGTGTTCCACACGCGCCTCAAAGAGATGTCAGCATCAATTGATGGGGTGCGCAAGGGCCGATGCGTGCCAGGGGTGCACTTTGTTCGAAAGAGATACCGTGGCACCTGGCACACAGACAACTGAAGGAACACGGGTGGGTTTTAGTCAGTAAAATTCTGACACGTCCTCCTGCTTCACCCAGAGCGGGAGGCGTTATTTGATGTTTTCCCACCCAAAAAAAAATCCATCATCATCTGCCTAGCCTTTTCCCAACTATGTTGAGGTTGGCTTCCAGACGTACTGGATGCAGCTGAATACCAGTATTTAACATGTAGCGACAGCCTATCTGAGCTCCACAACCCATTTACTGAATACCAGGGTACCCCAGAGTAACACTGCTTGTCAGACTTTCGGGCTTCTGACTACGCGTTACGACTGTCAAATATCTAGATATGACAGCCGGGACGAACGGTTTAATGTTCATCCATCCACGGGCCGACCTCGAAAAGCGGCGCTTAACCTTCGGTCGACCCGTATGGCGGGTATTATTAAGCCACGTGCCCCTGGAGTTTTTGATACCAACGGTTAAATATTGGTGGTTTCAATTGAAGATATCTGTCACAAGAGATTCGATACAATCAATGATTAAATTGGATTTGAATTTTCTGTATTCAATATTGGTTGTTCAGATATTATTTTGAAGTGGTATCAAATTCACAATTTAACTCGAAGTTCAAATTATTGTTTATTACACCAATACTTCATATTTAAATTGGGTTACAAACCCAATTCAAAACATTAGAAATTAACGATTTAATTAATTAATAATTAACATGCCACGTCGCTAATTTGTAACCGTGGCACAAATTCTGCATAGTTTAGTGTTCTACATGGGGCTGTAATTACCTTTAACGGATACACATTTACACATGTACGTATATATTATGTTGTCCTTCTCTGAGGTAGTACCTAAGCAGATGTAGGCATGGAAACCTCACTAGTTACTAAAACAGAGAGTGCGGTTGCGGGCGCGGGAGTGAAAGCGCAAGCGGACATGGCTTTACAAAGAAATCTCTACGAGTAATTTTGAACGAAACAGCTGGATCCATAATCCACACTACCTACTTTTTGATAACTTCTGAACATAGTATCATAAAGTCTCTCGATCATAACAAGTTACTGTTACAACCATGTAACTTTACACTTGGGCGAGCTTATTTGATGTGACGCTAAGCCAAACTAATATACTTATACAACTTACATTAGGCTGTAAACAAAAAGTTCGAAGAGTGTTGTAAAGCAGCAGTTTTAAGGCGGCTCGTATATTTTGTGTTTGACTATAAAATAAAACATTTCTCTAGTGTTTTGTCTTACTTTTAATTGCGCTGTCTTGATACTGTAATTTATGCGGGGGAGGAGCGTGGCGGCTGCGAAGCGTGGTGGACGAATTTACCGCTTGTCGCGTTGCCTCGCTGCGACTCTGTATCCGCCGTACATTAATTGTCTTTCTTTTCTGCTTGTAGTATTGTGGCCTGACTTGTGATTCCTCTTAAGCTGCAGTATGCAGGAAGAAGCCATAGATTTTTATGTAGGAGAAAAAAATCCTTTCTCAACAGATGGTTATTTTGTTTTAACTTTTTTGTAATAGGTACTCGCTTAATCACATTAGAAATATGTCCCAACCACCAGTATCTGAAACAATCCAATTGTACACTCAACTGTCTCTGTTAATATTTCGTAACCATCGTAACAGTCTTGAGGTTGACTATATCACATTAAAACGTACGAACTAAAAACAGGTAAGTTTTGACTACTCCAATATCTTGTAAGAAGTAAAAAAAGTGATTTTAGCCAACAGTTGGACCATCAGTCAGGTCTAGATCTTTCACTGTAAAATCTTATCGCCGGATCGTACCGAGGGAAATAAAAAAGGCTGTTCGTAAAGGGACTTTGTGAAAGACATTCAGGCTAAATGGGCATTGCTCAGGAAGGCACGACCGCTGGCGAACGTGACCAGAAATATCACAGTAACTTAGGCAAAGATTGGTGGAAAGAGACAGTAATTTGAATTTTACAAATTATGCGTATGTATGTAGATATAACGGAAGTATTGACTGAGTCAAAATTACCGATGAAAATTATCTTCTTGGTACAATTATTTCGCAGATTTATTTAGGTTACTTATTCTATACTCATACCGATAAGTTTTTAATAGTCGGCAGCCTTAAATAGCTCAGTCTTACTTACCTGTATCTGTTTCTTCCTTTAGTTTGGGGTGCGCAAACAAGTACCAGACGGAAATCAACGACGCATTGCCAACTATCAACTAAGGCTCTGGACAAAATTATACGAATCCCGCGCGGGATATAAAATTTTAACTGGCGTGTATAGTCGCGTGACTTCCCAATTGTTACGGGATTTAACCCGTCAGTGTCATCATTGCCATGGAAGGTTGACACTGACAGCTTTCGAACTCGGTTTACATGTGTTGATCGCGTTCAAATTCATTGGTAAAATTCAGCCAATAACAACAAAGGTTTACCTCAGTATGATAGACGAATTAATGAGCTACAAAAACAACATTCTATGCAACTGTCGTACTTTCATTGAGCATTGTTGTTTCATCTGATTACTTTGCATTGAATCTTCAAAGTTCAGATAGATATATGAAAACTTTGAACTGTGAAAACTTTCTACTGGTGCGTACACGGCGCGAAGGGATTATGTTTTCTTTTCGTCGTGTTTGGTGACAGGGGTAAGTGAGGTTACGCGGGTGATATTGGATTTTATTCTTGGTTTAAACACCGGGCGAAAAGTTTCTGCCTTCGGGAAGGAATTGTGTTTCATTTTCGTCGGGTTTGATGAGTGTGATGAGACGGGTAGAGGGGACGCAGGTGAAAATTGTTTTTTTTATTGGTGCGCCCTCTTAACATACAGCAGGCATGCAGTAGCCAGTAAATAAATTAGATAGTCGTGGGGAAAGAAGATAGATAAATGCGTCAAAGAAAGCTCTAAGTGTATTCAAACAATCATGAATTATAGTGCGATTAGGTACCCGCCCTGTATGAAATATTCACATCTATTATTAGGAAGCATATTATACACGCCTCCTTGCTTTGCATACATAAATTAATTATGAATATTAAGCATTACATGGAAAATACAATATTATCATTAAAGTTTATGGTAAATTAATCAGCGGGCTATTTGCGTAACACGCTAACAGTAGGCTTTCATTTTGCCCGATGTTGTTGAGCATATTTTTTTTTCCAAAGTCTGAAACAATGAATCCATTGCTTCAGATTTTCAGCTAAACTTTCCAACATATAAAGCGATGGATTGGCAAAATCCTTCAAAATGATTCAGATTCTGATTGATAGTGAGTTACCAATTAGGGCGCTGTTAACTTTACAAATTTTACAACTTTACATATACTTTTTATGCTCACGTTTTACCACCCACCTAGGTTTTTTTTTTTTGGGTGGGATATCATCAAATAACTTCTCCCGCTCTGGGTGGAGCGGCAGGGCGTGTCAGACTTTTACTGGCTAAAACCCACCCGTGTTCCCTCAGTTGCCTCTTTGCCAGGGGCCGCGGTATCTCTTTCGAACAACCCGCACCCCTGGCAGGCATCGGCCCTTGCGGGCCCCATCAATTGCTGCTGACATCTCTGTGAGGCGCGCGTGGAACACAACGCGCCGTCGATCCGGGCTTGGTCCTTACTGGACAGCGAGCTACCCATTACTCGCCGTCCGCAAGCCCGTGCCTACGGTAGCCGGGAATCAGCCTGGGATTCCCGACGCCCAGGGCGTCTCCTGCGAAGGCCACGGCTGTGAGGGCGCATGTGCTGCATCTCCCTCACGTGCGCCGCCTCCCTCTTTGCGAGCATAACTGCTTCGCTGAAGGAGGCGACTGCTAGCCATGCATTCTCGCTCCGTACCATGGCCATGGCCTGGACCAGGGTCGGACGCGAGAGATCGCCGCTGCCGATCACCTCCACGAGGACACGGCGCTGCTCCGCCCAAGCCGGGCAGACCTCCACCATATGCTCCACTGTGTCCTCAGGGTGATCTTCGCAATGGAAACACCCGGGCGTTTCCTCCCGCCCTATCCGAAACAGGAACCTCCCGAAACAGCCGTGTCCGGTGAGGACCTGTGTCAGGCAGAAGGTGAGGACGCCATGCCGCCTCTCAAGCCACTCCTCAAAGAGGGGACTTACCACCGCAATTGTGGCGTGCCCACCACCTGCCAAGGTAAAGCTATAGTTTCCTAAGACAGCGGTGACCAGTCACACGGAAACGGCTTTCCAAGTACAGAGCGTTTCTGACACCTTTATGTCAAATACTGGTGTACATCACAGATATTCATGACGGCCGTCGCTTTTCTACAAAACCAAAGCATAAGCGATACCATAGCGGTAAATTATGATTCATGCTTGTCACAGACTTACTTCTGGGCAATCTGTCTGGTTTTCAAAGTTTAAATCTAGTTTAACTTAAGTTTAAAACAATCCAGACAGTCCCATGGTACAAACGGCTACACATCAAGCTATACATTTTCATTGTAAGCTAATCTCGCATTGTAGGATTTCCGTACAGTGCGAGAACAGCGTAAACTAGAAATGTATAGCTTGATCTGTAGCCGTGTGTACAGCTGTCTTGAAACGTAGACTCCGGAGGGGAGTTTCATTCTTTAGCTGTACGCAAAATTAACGTAACTATTTACTTATTTCCGTAACATTTTTGTAATCGACACTCTAGTTGGCGATCATACAAGGAATGAAAATCACTTCGATTTTGACTAGGGGAAGGGTGTCCTCGTTGTCTCAAGTACTAGTTGTTACAAGTTCAATATTTAAAAAGTAAAACCAAAGCTTCCCAGTGCTACCAACATTAGAAAGTGTCATGGCCGTCAGACTCCGGTATCGACGTGTGTTGCAAAACATATAAAAATACCTTTGTTGAGTAAATTTTGATTTATACTTTGAGGTAAGTCATTGACTACACTTATTTATTTAATATAGAATTTCTTATAAAGTTTGAAACAGAAAAATAGTCAAGTTTAACGTCACTATGGACGGTATCATAATTTGTTTAGTTTGGAGATTATTTTTGTAATAATGTATTTTTTAATGTCTGGTACATGTTGTCTCAACAAAATTGGGGCTTGTTGTCACTGTGACAATCATCGACATCAGCGACATCAAGAACTAAGCGTTCGACAACCTGAAGCGACTAGCCTCGCATGAGCTTGAAGCGCTTGTAGTCCAGTAAGGATACAATAATTTTTCCACATAACCTTCGATAATTCTAAAGTTTTTTATTTTCTCTGGGTGGATAACTTTAGTGAATCCAGTGCTATGTACAAAAATGCTAACAGTTTAGAGTTATGCAATAGGTATGAAGTAGGTATTTCCTATTATTTCGTGTTATAACAAGAATATAAAACTTAAATTAAAATGCTTTACTGATTTTTTATTAATACTATCTAAACTATATATTAGTGAAAATGCTAACAAATAGGTATTGTGGAACAATGGAAAACTGAAAATGTCCCGTAACTCATTCAATAAAAAAATTAAGTTTTTTAAATCATCTCCTTTACGGGCATAGGTATTAGTTACACCTTACAACAAAAGTTCTAACAACTAAGTAATATGCTGCAAAAGTAATCGTTTTTTTACGTTGCGATATGCGCAATATTGAATTTAAATTGATAATTTTGCGCCTACATATTCGTAATAATAAACTCAGCTTCCACACAAAAGTTTCAACAAATACGTGCTATGCCTTTTATTTAATAAATAAAATACAACTTGGGTATTGCGGGGCGCGGTACAGGTACCTACGATAATGCGTGCGCCGCCGCCGCCGCGCCTTGCGGCGAAGTGTGGTGATACTCCACTGCGGAAATGCAGACGTATTGAATGAGGCACGAAATCATTTAATTATCGTCTCTTCTCAGAAATCAATAGGTACTCTGTTCCGGTCCGTGATTTCGCCCGTGTGTAACTAATTAATCATCAACAATTATCAGAATCCCGTCACTCCCGTCTAAAAAAGACTGTTTTGAAAAATACGCTGTTGTTCTGTTCTTTATTTCAAACAACTTAATAGGTACCTACCGACCAAGATCGTAATAATTATGTACACTTTCACTATGTAGCTACTTGTTATAGTGATAGGGGAAGGGCACAGAGACAGAAAGTGGAGATTTCGTTACAATTTTTTTTTCGGGATAGTTTTCCCGGGAAAAATACATTTATATGTATTTAATATATTAAAAAAAATATATATTGAAGCGGTAAAGTAATTGAATTCAATAAGTAGGTACCTGTTTTTCGTTCCATCATTTTAAAAGTACCCTTAAGTGATCTCCCGAAAACCGAAACAAGAAATTCCTGCAATAAAAAAAAGATTGTCGTAAGGAAGTCTACACTTTTTGTCTCTGCTACTCGAAGTTTAGCTAAATACTGTCTTCCTATTGTGATGTTTGAAACATGGTGCTTTGCAATTTTCATAGAACACTAGTGCCTTTGGGTACAATTGTAACTAAATTACAGTTTGACTTTCTAGTATGGCGGCCATCACTTTGTTACGTTAGTATCTACTGCTCTGAAATATTACGTATCATAGTGTGGCATCTGCCAGCCTTCCTACGATATACTCCCAACACTAGTTGACGATAAATTTACTATGTGTAGTAGGAAAGTGTGATAACGGCAATGCTGCTATTATGAATCAAGCTCCTGAATAAGCAGCAATAAAATAATAATGCTATTATATTTTTTTATTATAATCAAAACTATAGAACCAAATCAGTCATACAGCTGCATTTTGTCAATAGCGAAAATAACTAAGACATAATGCACAACACCCGAATATAAATAGACTTACGTATACGAATTAAGAAGACCAACTTTAACTAATATGCCAGTATATGTATAACCTATATGTCAACGACCTGATTGAAGAGTTGAGCAGCACAAGAGTCGGATGCCATATTGGCGGTGAATGTTTAAATAAGCTCAGTTATGCAGATGACATGGTTCTGCTCAGCCCCTCGGTCAACGGCCTCAGAAAACTAATTTCCCTTACACCAATTAACCTATAATGTTAAAAAGACAGAAGTAATGATTTTCAAACACGACAATGGCCCTAATAAGGTCTTGCCAATTACTTTGTGTGGTTTAAAATTAAAAATAGTTAGTCAGTTTAAGTATCTCGGACACATCATAACGGAAAATTTAAAAGATGACGATGACCTGGAGAGGCAAAAACGTAGCATCGCATATAGAAGTAACATGCTAAATAGACGTTTCTTCCATTGCTCGAAACAAGTAAAATAACTCTGTTCCAGGCTTACTGTCAGTCGTTCTACACCAATCAACTTTGGTACAAGTACACGAAGAGTGCATACAACACGCCTCGTGTACAATATAATAACGCATTTCGGGTCATGTTCAACCTGCCCTGGCGGTGCAGTGCGACTGAGATGTTTGCTGAGAGTAGAGTAACCGACTTCTTTGCGCTCATGGGGAAGCACAGGGCGTTGTTCTTTTCGCGTGTGGTGGCAAGTCAAAATAGTATTGTCAAAGCTGTTTTTCATACTGTGCATTTACTGAGGGAGACAAAATAAATGTACTCACCATTGTTACATTTGTTTTGGCTTCCTTGGTGTGAAATGGTGGGTTGCTGTATTGTTATTTTTCTTTACTTTGTTATTATGTTCGTTTGTTTAGTTTATGTTTTGTTTAAATTATAATTTTATGGGTGCTAAGGACTGAAATAAACGATTAATAAAAAATAATCATAATAAATAAAAAAAATTACAAGTTTTACTATCATAATATAACGAAAAATATTTAAGAAGACTATAAGGGGGATTAGCATGGAAGCTATGGAAGGTTCAGCATCAGCTACAAATAATTGCTTAATGAACCTCTTTGTTATTGAGAAACAATACATACTTTATAAAAGCTTTCGTCTCTTAGTAGACGTTGTGTTTCATGTTGAATATTCCTGTTCTCCGAGGTTGCACCTGGTTTCATAATCTGTGCATTCGTTTAGTTAGATGACTAATTTGGACCTCGGTTGCCGAGTCCAAATCAGGCTCGCTTGTAATTATGTGTGCTGTGCTGCATGGTTTATCTATGCAGTAGACGCACATAGCAGAACATTTCATTTAATTTTCTTTGCAGGTTAACTTGCACTTGCAAGATATAACTTTCAGTATATCGTCAGGTCGAGTGTTTTGATGGGAACTAAATAAGGTGCATCCTACATAAGGTGAGGAGATACTTCACAACTGGACAGCTTTTGAGCCTGTATAAATCTCAAGTGTGTTCTTGTGTGGAGTATTGCAGCCACTTATGGGATGGCTCAGCAAAATACCAGCTTGGGCCCTTAACTTGGTGGAACGCAGAGCAAAAAAGGCTCATAGGTGACGAAACGTTGGTGGCTGGGCTTCATGATCCCACTATCGCCCTTTTACTACCGAACTACCAAAAACACTTCAGGGTACCATCCGCACTTGGTTGATATCCCGACCAGTCGTACTCAGCGCTACTTTTTTTTGTTTTTTTTTTGTTTGGGAAATCATCAAATAACTTCTCCCGCTCTGGGCGGAGTGGGAAGGCGTGTCAGACTTTTACTGACTAAAACCCACCCGTGTTCTCTCAGTTGCCTGTGTGCCAGGGGCTGTGGTATCTCTTTCGAACAACCCGCACCCCTGGCATGTATCGGCCCTTGCGGGCCCCATCAGTTGCTGCTGGCATCTCTTTGTGGCGCGCGTGGAACACAACGCGCCGTTGACCCGGGCTTGGTCCTTACCGGACAGCGAGCTACCCATTACTCGTCGTCCGCAAGCCCGTGCCTACGGTGGCCGGGAATCAGCCTGGGATTTCCGACGCCCAGGGCGTCTCCTGCGAAGGCCACGGCTGTGAGGGCGCATGTACTGCATCTCCCTCACGTGCGCTCCCTCCCTCTTTGTGAGCATAACTGCTTCGCTGAAGGAGGCGACTGCTAGCCATGCACTCTCGCTCCGTACCATGGCCTGAACCAGGATCGGACTCGAGAGATCGCGGCCACCGATCCCCTCCATGAGGACATGGCGGTGCCCGCGGAAGCCGGGCAGACCTCCACCGTATGCTCTACCGTGTCCTCAGGGCGATCTTGGCAATGAAAACCCCCGGCGTTTCCTCCCGCCCTATCAATGATATTAGATGACTAATTTGGACCTCTCCAAATTAGTCATCTAACCAAACGAATGCACTGGGCACGCCATGATTGCGGCGGTAAATTAAAATTAAAATATTTTTTGCTCAACACAATACATAATCATACATTTCTAGATGTCAAGTGAATACGCAGTCCACTGTGTTGCACCAACTCAGGCATGCAAAATTATATTAAACCAATAAAATTATACTGTTTCATAAATTCACCTTAATATGTTTTACAATTTCATTAATAACTCAAAATAATACCATAGAAAATGTCTTAAATTCAAATCAATAAGTATGTAAAGTCAGAATATATAATGTCATAATTACTAAGTAATGTCTATTACAAATATGATAATTTTAATAAAACTAAAAACAAAACGAACTCAGGTATTCTCCCTAATTACACGTATTATTATTAGTATTACACACACAAATTTCTATCAGAGAGGTATTCATTAATTGTGTAGTATGTCTTACTTATCAGTAGATTATTGAGTTGCTTCTTAAATAAATGGGTATCTTTAATACTTAACAAAGCATTAGGTAACTTATCATAAATATGTGGTGCCATTTCTAGGAAGTTTTTACGGAATACTGCTTTTTTGTGTTGCTTACTGCTTATTTTATTTCTATGTCGCGAATTGTGTAGTTTTTCAAAAAGGTGGAAGTTTGTTTTGACAAATTCGGCCACCTCATATATGTATAGGCAGGGTACTGTTAATATACGGAAATTCAGAAAGAACGGTTTGCAGCTTTCCGTGCTTTGAATACCGTATATCGCCCTCACACATCTCTTTTGCGCTCTAAATACTGTCTCCTTGTTAGTGGAGTTACCCCAGTATATAATCCCGTATCGTAATGCAGACGTAACATATGCATGACACGCCGTAACCAAAACTTTTTGATTTACCTCCTTTGAGAGATTACGTAAAGCATAGGAATTCCCCTCTTTGAGGAGTGGCTTGAGAGGCGGCATGGCGTCCTTACCTTCCGCCTGACACAGTTCCTCACCGGATACGGCTGTTTCGGGAGGTTCCTGTTTCTAATAAGGCGGGAGGAAACGCCTGGGTGTTTCCCATTGCGAAGATCGCCCTGAGGATACAGTGGAGCATACGGTGGAGGTCTGTCTGGGTTGGGTGGAGCACCACCGTGTCCTCATGGAGGCGATCGGCGGTGGCAATCTCTCGCGTCCGGCCCTGGTCCAGGCCGTGGTACGGAGCGAGAGTGCATGGCTAGCAGTCGCTTCCTTCAGCGAAGCAGTGATGCTTGCAAAGAGGGAGGCGGCGCACGTGAGGATGCAGTACATGCGCCCTCACGGCCGTGACCTTCACAGGAGACGCCCTGGCCGTCGGGAATCCCAGGCTGATTCCCGGCCACCGTAGGCACGGGTTTGCGGACGACGAGTAATGGGTAGCTCGCTGTCCGGTAAGGACCAAGCCCGGGTCGACGGCGCGCAGAGCGGGAGAAGTCATTTGATGATTTCCCATCCAGAAAAAATAAAAACCAAACGAATGCACAGATTATGAAGCGAACTGCAACCTCGGAGAACTGGAATCTTCAACATGAAACACAACGTCTACTAAGAGACGAAAGCTTTTTATAAAGTATATATTGTTTCTCAATAACAAAGAGGTTTATTAAGAAATTATTTGTAGCATTTTTTTTTTGGGAATTTCTTGTTTCGGTTTTCGGGACATCACTTAAGGGTACTTTTAAAATGATGGAACAAAAATTGAATTCAATTATTTTACCGCTTCAATATATATTTTTTTTATATATTAAATACATATAAATGTATTTTTCCCGGGAAAACTATCCCGAAAAAAAATTGTAACGGAATCTCCACTTTCTGTCTCTGTGCCCTTCCCCTATCACTATAACAAGTAGCTACATATTGAAAGTGTACATAATTATTACGATCTTGGTCGGTAGGCACCTATTAAGTTGTTTGAAATTAAGAACAGAACAACAGCGTATTTTTCAAAACAGTCTTTTTTAGACGGTAGTGACGGGATTATGACAATTGTTGATGAATAATTAGTTACACACGGGCGAAATCACGGACCGGAACAGAGTACCTATTCTCTATTTGAAATATAATTAGACATTTAAACAAACCTTTTTACAGTCCGACCAACCGATTTCGTCTTTTATTTCGTATGCATAAGGATGACATTAAAAGTGGTTACAATACCAACTGCTTACTGCAGATGCCATTTATCATGCTACCAAAGCAATAGAAGTCAAAATCAGTTGAATGGACTGTACAAAAGGTTTATTTAAATGTCTAATCTTATTTCGAACGGAGTATAGTGATTTGTGGGAAGTGAGAATATTGAAATGATTTCGTGCCTCATTCAATACATCTGCACTTCCGCAGTGGAGTGTCGTCGTACCTCGCCGCACGCATTATCGTACCTACACCGCGCTGACCGCGCCCCGCAATACCCAAGTTGTATTTTATTTATTAAACAAAAGGCATAGCACGTATTTGTTGAAACTTTTGTGTGGAAGCTGAGTTTATTATTACGAAAATGTAGGCGCAAAATTATCAATTTAAATTCAATATTGCGCATATCGCAACGTAAAAAAGCGATTACTTTTGCAGCATATTACTTAGTTGTTAGAACTTTTGTTGTAAGGTGTAACTAATACCCGTAAAGGAGATGATTTAAAAAACTTAATTTTTTTATTGAATGAGTTACGGGACATTTTCAGTTTTCCATTGTTCCACAATACCTATTTGTTAGCATTTTCACTAATATATAGTTTAGATAGTATTAATAAACAATCAGTAAAGGATTTTAATTTAAGTTTTATATTCTTGTTATAACACGAAATAATAGGAAATACCTACTTCATACCTATTGCATAACTCTAAACTGTTAGCATTTTTGTACATAGCATTGAATTCACTAAATTTATCCACCCAGAGAAAATAAAAAACTTTTGAATTATCGAAGGGCATATTTTTCTGGCTACTGGACTATTGAGCTCGAACTAGCTTCAGTATTCATAATGTCAATTTGTTCTTTGATAACTTAGGATTTTTTTTGAAGAGGTACATGTTTGATATGTTTTGAAACTTGGTCAAGCAGTAAACCCAACGAGGAATGGGTTCAATGTACGAAATGCAAGATATGGGTACAAGAGAAATGTGGCGGGAACAAGGACTTATTTTACTGTTGCCTAAATTGTGCGTCCGATGATGACAGTGATGTTAATAGCGACCTGTGACAACAAGGACCATGACCTGAGACAACCTACCCCACGCCGGGGGTAACTTGTCTCACTTGACTTTTATTTTAGATCTCCCAATTAATCACAAAAATTTGTCATTTTTTTAAGAAATAAGTGCAATTAATAAAGGCTGATTAATCAAATATAGGTATTATTAATTAAAAAAAATTACAGTTTTATTTTTAGTTTTAAAATTTAAAATGTTTATTTATATTTTGCCACCCCTACAATAAAATGCATTCTGAACGCGATTCACCAATGAACTTCTTAAAATATCTATGCCGGTTATTGTCCCTAAATTAACCAATTCGTTTAACGAAATAATAACAGCAGAAGTTATCCCAGAAGATTGGACGAAGTCAATGATAGTTTTGTTACACAAAAAAGGAGACAAAGGACATATAAGTTTATTTTACAATTATAGGCCAATAAGCTTAATGTCTAATATATATAAGGTCTTTTCTAAAATATTATTGTTTAGACTAACTAACACCCTTGATGAAAACCAGCCGAAGGAGCAAGCTGGATTTAGGAGCAACTTCTCGACCATTGATTACATACACGTCCTACGCTAGATACTTCAGAAATACAGAGAATACAACAAAATATATTATTTGGGTTTCGTAGACTTCAACAAAGCGTTTGATTCCTTGGAACACCACTACATATGGGAATCATTAGAACAACAAGGGGTCCATAAAAAGTACATACGCATCCTAAAAATTATTTATGGGAAAATTACAGCACAAATAAAACTGGAAAGGTCAGGTGAGGAGTTCCCGATAGAAAGAGGCGTCCGTCAAGGTGATCCTATTTCGCCGTAGTTGTTCTCAGCTGTATTAGAGCTGATCTTTAGGAGACTGGGATGGGATAATTTCTGACTTTACGTGAACGGAAACAAATTGAGTCACTTGAGATTTGCTGATGATTTAATACATTTCTCCGAATGCCCTATGACCTTGGAAAAAATTCTACAGCAATTATCAAACGAAAGTGCAAACGCAGGGCTCACAATGAATATAACAAAGACAAAAGTAATGACCAATTCCTCACAAAAAAATGCCATTACAATTAATAAGCAGCAGGTGGAATATGTAAGGGAATACATTTATTTGGGACAATTAGTATCACTGACAGAGAGCATGCAGAAAGAAATTGAAAGAAGAATAGCAAACACTTGGAAGAGGTTCTGGTCGTTGAGCGAAATAATGAAAAATAAAGAAATGCCTATGGCGGAGAAACGAAAAGTTTTCAATGCTTGCTGCCATGTCTTACATACGGATGCCAGACTTGGGCTTTAACTGAACAACAACAAAATAAATTAAGTGTATGTCAGAATAAATTAAATGTATGTATGTCTATTCCAATAGAGAGAAGCGTATTGGGAGTAAGAAGAAGGGATAAAATACAATTAATAAAGATCAAAGGAAAGACTAACTTTCGAAAAGTTCAATCAGTATGCAGAAAATTTAAATGGCGTTGGACAGGACATATGTTGAGGGAAAAGAAAGAGAAATGGACCAGAATAATAACGGAATGGTACCCTAGAGAAAGCAGAAGAAGTAGAGGAAGACAGCCAAAGCGATGGGAAGACGATTTGAAGCAAGTAGCTGGGACAGAATGGTTACGTACTGCAAAGGACAGAAACAAGTGGAAATCCTTAGAGGAGGCCTTTGTCGAAACACAAGCGGTTAAGAGGTGAGAGAAGCCGAATACTGAGAATATGTTTTAGTTTAAGTTAATTTATAGTTTTCTTACCTCTAGTGTTATAATTTTTAAGTAATATTTGATCAAATAAGTTAAATCTAACAGCAATAAAGGCTTATTTTATTTTTATTTTATTTTATTTATTTATATTTCATGACAACTAGTACCTGCCTCCCCTACCATAAAATGCATTCTGAACGCATGACTGTTTTAACAATTCCTCTTCGCTACACCAAAAAGCAACGCAATAGGTAAGTCCATTTTGTATTAAATGTTCATTTAATATCTAATAATCACAACTTATTTGTTCATAAACCCGGACTGAAAGTGAATAAGACCTACATACTATTGGAGGTAAACATCAAAGACACCCAAATGAGCTCATCCTTAATAATTACAGTAACAAAGCAAACATTGTTTTGGTATTTAGTACCCATTAATTAAACGTTTAGGGTGTTCACGTTCAACTAATTACACTAATAAAGTTGATGTTGTAACATATCTTCCTATAACATTACAGTTATTTGAAGAGGCATAAAGATATGGCTGGAGTAAGTTAGAGCCACTTAAGTGTCATGTTAGTACATCTCACACGTTAACAAACTTTCGCTAGTTAAACTTGACATGTAATTAATGTTCTTGTGAGGTTAATCTGTGTTTAACTGATTTTCTGTTTTCAGTGTTCATATTGCGTGAATAATGAACATCGTGGACCGCAATCGAAATCTGCGTTTACAGTTCATTAAATCATGTCCAAAATGTTATTGTAAATTGTGGTCGACGCAAAAGTAGGTACACTACCTTAAAAGGTATAGGTACCTTTATTTATGAAGTACGAACAAAAGGTTGGATTTAATGAGCCCAATATTGGGCACGCCATGATTGTGGCGGTAAGGAGGTCTGCCCAGCTTGGGTGGAGCACCGCCGTGTCATCGTGGAGGCGATCGGCAGCGGCGACAGCGTCAGATCATGGTACGGAGCGAGAGTGCATGGGTAGCCGTCACCTCCTTCTGCGAAGCAGAAATGTTCGCGAAGAGGGAGGCGGCGCACGTGAGGGGGAGGCAGTATATGCGCCCTCACGGCCTTAGTCGTCGCGGGAGACGCCCTGAGCGTCGGGAATCCCAGGCCACCGTAGGCGCGGGCTTGCGGACGGCGAGTAATGGGTAGTTCGCTGACCGGTAAGGACCAAGCCCAGGTCGACTGCGCGTTGTGTCCCACGTGTGCCTCAAAGAGATGTCAACACCAACTGGTGGGGTCCGCAAGGGCCGATGCCTGCCAGGGGTGCGGAATGTTCGAAAGAGATAGCGTGGCCCCTGGCACACAGGCAACTGAGGGAACACGGGTGGGTTTTAGTCAGTAAAAGTCTGGTACGCCCTCCTGCTCCACCCAGAGCGGGAGAAGTTATTTGATGAATTCCCATCCAAATAAAATAAAATAAAAAATGAGCCCAATATAAGATTTAGAAATTCAGTTTTAGTTTAATTTTTTACAGTCAATAAACGAGGCAAAAAGGCAAATATAACGTGTAAATGTTGTACAAACAAAAATAAAATCATTTATACTGAATGCCTAAGCGACAATTTGTTAAAACTGATTTTATCGCTACTAAGTTCTAGAACTTAAAGCAGTTGTTTTTTTAATAGCTGGGCTGCTCCGATTGTTACGCACAGAATATTTTCTTTTTGTTAACAACTTTTTTACTTATATGTCTATAATTTCGCAGTTAAAATATTTTATGCAGCCTACCCAAATGTTCTATCTTTGGCAGGTATTGTTCGTCGAGTCTTTACGTTTTGAGTAGAGCTACACGATTACCGACATATTATACTGGCTGGACAGGCCCAATCAAATCTATATGGTTCTTTCCTCAATAGTGGAATCCAACATTAGACTGCATGGACTTTACATGGCTTGATCAAGATTATGTGTCTCGACTTTAAAAGAGATTACCTCTGAGTTTCTTTCGGTAGTTCTATTCAGGGTAGTTAGTTGGAAAACACCGAATTCATCTAGTTTTAAAACAAAATCTAATTTTGACGTGTAAAAGTATTTTTTTCTTACCGATTCACTGAAATAAATGTCATTTACCTACCATTTAAATAATCGTTTTTGAAGTATCCTTTACCTTTAATTTCAACACGTAGTTAGTAAGAACAAGGGACAAATCGTTGCGTTTGAAGCTGGTAATGAGTTCTGTTCCACATCTAATAGCAATTAACACTTTGTCCCCATTCATGTTTGCTATTGGCATTTCATTTAGTTGGCTCGAAATTAAGCTGGTGTTTTAACCTGACAATTGGCTGTAATATGTATGTTACTACATCCTTTTTGGGGGAAATGATGGCATGAAATTACACTTTTAATATTACGATGTCATGTTTAGTTTGTTGCCGACTGTTGCAGATAAAGCACTGTAGGTATACCTATGGGTAACCCGAATATGCGCATCGTGAAGTTTTCCTAACATGGAATAAGTTACTGGTTGAACCGCTGCTTGTAAAGAATTGTGGGGACGCTAGTACCTATGGGTATAACCTATTGACCCAACTGAAAGTTACTGAGACAAGAGCCATTTATAAATAATTGTGCTCCTGCCACGATTGAGAAAATAAGTGACCCGTGATCCACTTTAGCCCTGTATCGAATGAGCTGGAAGTCATGAGGAGAGGCCTTAGCCCCGAAATAGGATGATGTAGGCTAACAGTAGGTAGCAGTAGTAGAAGTAGACACTGTAATGCAACGGTTTAGATTCAGAACATAGATCTTATTAAAAGTTTTTTGAGCTATGATAAAATATTTTACCCGAGGGATATATTCTAGCCCCTCTTTTCATTTTAGTAAAATATACGGTTGGTTGATCCTTTTACTCCTACGATAAGCAAGTTCCAAAATATTACGACACATAAGTGCCTCCCGTATATTGCAATTTATAAGGTATCTAAATCTAGCCTAACTTCGAGGACGCGTAAACAGTACTGACGTACAACTATCTCGAGCAGTTTAGTCGAGTAATAGACTTTTTAAGGCGAAAGTATACTTGGGCATACAAAGAAAATTCTTAAGCATTTTCTTTTGAATTTTGAAAAATATTCGTTACTAACTTTTGCAAGCAGCTTCGAACGTACTACCGGGGTGAAAGTATTCTATATGTTAATCCAGGTTACAAACTATCTGTGTGCCAAATTTTATACAAATCTGTTCAGCCGTTTTTGCGTGATTGAGTAACAAACATCCAAACTTTCACATTTATAATATTGTTATATATGGATAGTAGGATTTATATAATATTTATTTGGTTCACCAACAATTTTATACACTGGTTTCAGCAAATGAAACAAAAGGAACAAATAATAATATAATAACTTTTGCCAAAAAAAAACAACTGACTTCGGGAAAAACACTACAAAGTAGAAAATAACTTTAACGGGGGTTATTACACAGGCAATTTCGGTTGCCTGTTTCAGAATCAAGATTAAATGATTATATTCGTGTATTTAGGCTCTTAAAAAAAATACATGTTATAGATAGATCCTTGTTTGAAGGAAATTAAAGGTCCAAAACACGATAAATTGCAATTTGCTCGAAGAAAAAAAAATCCGAAGCAGGGTCGATTTCGAAACCATTTTCCGTCTCATTTCTTAATAACAGCACAAAATAATGTGAAGTTTCATGTACGACGAGGGAATCGTATTTGGGAGGGAATTTAAAGGTTGAAATTTTTAGTTTAGTAGATTTTTTTTTATAAACTCATAAACAGTAAAAGCCGAAGAGTTTATTTTTATATATGTTTGAAATCTCTATCTCTGGAACTACCAGCCTCAGGCAAAGCTAGTTTTTACTGAAAATACATTTTTGCTTTTGTTTCATTAATAAAATTAGTTGATTACATCACATTAATAATTACATTAAATTACAACACAGCACATTAGCCGATTCCGACACCGCCACAATATCGGCGGTCAGATTTTCGCATAAGTTTAGTACCTACTAAACGTTTTTACATACTTAGTTGTTACAGTCACCTTTGTCGTCGCAGACAGTGACTGACACCGATATCAGTAGAATTTCTACCGGCGAAGACGCAGAGCGGGGTGAAAGAACTAGCCATTCTTTCACTTGAACACGCTTATTCACACTGCCGACTTCGAGACGTCGATATTTACTGTATTGTAGTCATTTGGTGACTCGCAGTGGTCATCGACATTCACTAATATCATCGGGCCGATAGTAATTATATCGGTTTATGTATAGCTGCTAACATATCGGTATCGGGTTGGCGTCGGTATCTTATAATTTGAAAACGCTCAATAGGTAACTTACAGGACACTTACTTTACACAGGGCATTTTAAGTAATAATTTTATTTCTACCATAAAATGTATCTAAAACTAAGGAAAACAATATCGAACCTAAGCAAAAATAATTCAGTTGATCAACTGCAATATGTTATACTAATCTATGTTATACTAATCCATGCCATATGGATTTTCCGCTAAATGGTTGACAGTTCATCGTAAATAAATACGTCGCGCTGTATTTGAGGGAGGCGGAGGTAAACTTTCAAAGGCTCAGAAGCCGGAACAACATAGCCTTAATTTCGGAAGTTGGTGACTTTGGCTATGTATTTTGTCACCGCCTTAAGTATTTCTTAAGCCTTAAGTTATTTTTCACTTTGTAGTGTTTTTTCGGAAGTCGGTTGTTTTTTTGAAAACATTTTTATTTTTCTCGTTTTAGGTATAGTACCTACCCCACACCAATTCGCAATTTCATCATCCTTGGGGTCAAAACAATGCATGTTTATGCGATAGCAGCAATCGCGGTTGATTTCCTGTCATTTTTTCAAGGGGTCCGTTGTCTGTCTCCGAAACGCATCACCACCACCATATCGGAATAAACCTCTTTCGAATTTTGCAAATCCGTTTATATATGACGGAGTTATGCCCAAACACACATACAAAAAATAAAAATAAATATAAACATGTCGAATTGATAACCTCTTTCTTTTTGAAGTCGGTTAAAAATTTAACAATCACTTATGTAAACTCTGCATGCACACAAAACGCTGTTGTAACTTACAAAAAAATTATTAGGATGTCTAAATATTTATATACTCTATTGGGACATTTTAATGCGGGAAAGATTTAATTACAAATAATAATAGTTATGAACAGGAACATAAAAAAACTTAACTTTGGAACCTATATGTTCGAGCCGTTTGGGGTTGAACCTCTAGGGCAATGGGCTCCGAGTGCCCACGTAGTTTTCCGAGATTCCATTCCAAGCGCTTGGTCGCCTCTTCACATGACCAAAGGGGCTGGCCTATTTTTCGGCCAAAGAAGAAGCATTCCCATATAACGTGGCAATGCTGCCAGCCTTTTGGCACTTTGCCCATTGACAACGATGCCGACGTATTATTTGATGCCTTATGATTAGTAGGATGTCTGATAAGTATTATGATTAGTAGACTTATGATTAGTAGGATGATTGTTTTTTAAATAACCATGATCTAGCATTTTCTAGGTTAGGGCAGAAACTGGTGATTTTCTAAACAAAAAGAAAATCGAATACCGTTCGCGAAAATATATGTAGAACAAAGTACTCGTAAGTTCCATTGAAAAACTTTTATTTTAGAATAATAAAAACGATTGAAAGATCCCAAACATAAGATCAGAGTCAGATTTAATAAAAAGGTACTTTGTGGAAAATTTTACGTGTCGTCAATACAAGTAGGCAATGTAAGTAGCAAGATTTCTTCAAAATCCCTACAAAGTTAGTGAAGTGAATTTCGCTGGGTAAGTTTGTTCGCTCGTTATAACTGAGAAGTAACTCGATATCCAGGCTATGTACAGGAATCCTTGTGGCATAGTGTTCCTATCACTTCACTATTAATCACAACTTTCCCGATTCTTCTAAAACTGTATTAAGTTGTTCGATCTGCCGATAAATTACATCTCCGACACCCCCTTTATCTAGTACTAGTTGTATTTTAAGTTTAAACAAGGTAACATTAATTGGGCCTTTTCCTCGCTAAGCAATAAATAAACAGAATCTTTTAATGGAACCTTTAAGTGGAATGTTTTTTCTTTCAGGATAGTTTTTGACAACTTAAGCAAGAAGGTTTTTCTGGGCGTTACGCTTGAGTAATACTGTACTTATTGTGTCTCATTGTGTCCCATCTGTCGTTGGTCTGTGTCCATCTCCGCTGTGCCCCTTCAATCAATCAACTCGTCCAATTGCAATCCACCGCTCGGCCTCACTCCAAATCAAAGGTCCGAGCGTACAACTGAAAAAGATGGCTGAAAAACGTGTACTTTTTTATTTTAAAATTAGTTATTTCTCAATATATAACACTTCACTGTCTTTTTGTTTCAATTTTTTTTTTAGGACCTATAGATACTGAGCCTGAAAACTGTAATATTGTTTCAGGGTATTTCAATTTCAAACAGCGTTTTCACGTAGGTAGGTAAGTATCGCAAAAATTACTATAAATTATTTTGTAGGAATAGACCGTGTTGAATTAACTTGAATAAATTGGAAAGGTACAATATAACATTTCAACCCTAAAAGAACTACGCCATTTTTAGAGATCCTTTAAACCATGACTGAAACAAAGTGCTTTCGTCTCCACCTAACGTGAATAAGTATTGCTTTTCCTTCGACTAATTTATTTCCCAGAAGAAAATTGTATTTTATTTTAATACGATATATTTCTTACGTCTGTTCAGTGAAACCATACTGCTAATTTATTAAGTTTCTTTCTCCAATACGTAATTTAAAAGAGGCCTCGTTGGTTTAACGATCGCAAAGGCTACTCCGGAGCCTGGATTCCTGAGCTCGTTTTTCCAAACCGGGCAAAAGTGTTTTTGGGTTTTTCTATTTCCATGGGACTTAAATACAGGATATTTTTGTTAACCAGTGCGCAAACTGTAACCATGAATTCAGCATATCATTCTAGACCCCCAGCGCAGAAATTTTTCATCAGTTATACAAAAAAAATCAGCTGTTTCAAAGAAAAGTACAATACCTACGCGGTCAAAATGTATGGCACAGCTGATTTTTTTGTATAACTGGTTGGTTACAGTTTGAGCACTCGTTAAAAATGTATCCTGTATAACGGTAAAATGTGGGTCTACTGTACGTAATATCTTCACCTCTGCTTAACCCTATGAGGAATACAGGCGTGAAAATATGTAATCTAATACTGGTATAAAATTCTACTGAAAAACATGGTATTTATTCAACCATCAATAAATTATTCAATTCTATTCTAAGATAAAGGACAATTACTGAGAATCATTACAACAGCTAATGGCATGGCGTTCAAACAATAAACAATGTTCTCACCTCCATGAACCGTTCAATAGCATGAACGTTATAACTCCAGTAACAAAGATCAAACGCTTTTGTATGATGAGATAATTCAAACAATTACTTATATCAAATTATGCCAATTTGACATAATAGGATTGCAAAAACAAAATATTAAAATGAATGAATGCGAACAAACAAAGTAATAAATTTACTTACTTGTTCACATTATTATTGTAAATTGCGTATATAATGGTTAAAATTTCGCAGAAATTATTATAAGGTAGGTATGTGTGTATTGGGTAGGTTCTAATAATATTAGGTACGTACCGAGAAAGCGTTGACTTTGTTTTTTAAGATTTCTGAGCAGAGCTTCAAAGAACTCTTCACATATACAAAAAATACTTATTAGTAGGTAGGTATAATTTTTTCAATATTTATACGCAAAATTTGAGTCTTTCAGCACAAACGTTACGTAATTAGAAAATAAAATAATTATGTAGTTGTTCAAAAATGTAAAGGTACCAAAATTTTTATTTGACCGTAGGTATATCTTCAAATTTGTACAAACCTACGGTAAAATATACAAATCGGTACCTTTACATTTTTACCAAATTTATTTATTTAATTTTCTGAAATGTATAAATAAATATATGTTCTACAAATGTGTACAAACCATATACCTATGGTCCAATATACAAATGGTACCCTTAAATTTTTGACACCACCTACCCATTTTTAAATTTTTATACAAAGTAAAATAGATAGCGGTACGACATATAACTTTGAAGTAGAAAGGTACGTACAATCATGTTACATTAAACCTTAAGGTCTACTTCTGATGAAATTCCAGCCAAAACATTTGTATTAAATTAATTCGGTGGAAGGTATTCAATAACATAGCTAAATTAATTGCTTCAAATTAAATGGTTTTCTGGCGTATCGATAGAAATTATTATTTGTAAAGGCTCTCAGGCAAACAGGCGCGACTTGTCGTACGATGTGTCGTGCGACAAGTGTATTTTTTACCAAATGCAAAAAAAGGAGGAGGTTCTCAATTCGGTTATATTTTTTTAAATT
The DNA here is from genome assembly GCA_949091785.1 of Polymixis lichenea. NCBI lineage: Eukaryota > Metazoa > Arthropoda > Insecta > Lepidoptera > Noctuidae > Polymixis > Polymixis lichenea. The sequence goes on from OX420937.1 coordinate 12,279,517, forward strand.
AGCTTCAATAATACGTACTTTTCCACGTAGTTTATATGTTGATGATATTAAAATAATTCATTGTCACTGTTTATTACTTAGCAAGTGAAGGTATAAGAATTTGTGAGGGGTAGGTACAACTAAATAGAGAAAAATAACAGTTTAAGTATTAAAAAAAAATAAACAACCGATTCCCAAAAAAAACACTACGAAGTGAAAAATAACTTTAACTTCGGAAGTCGGTGGCAAAAAAACGAAAATACAAAACCAGAGACACTGGCTTTCGAAATTAGAGTTATTTTTCACTTTGTAGTATTTTTATTGGAAGTCAAGGTATTTCTGTTTGTCATAGAAATGGTTTTTCTGCAAGGGATATTAGCTGCAGAATCGTGTCACTCTATCGCGTCGTGCATGTCTACGGGAGCCTTAAAGCTAGAGGAATCCGGAATTCAATACAAACCAATTAAATGTTTACCAAGGACTCTTCGATTAACTTTTATTATGTCATTCTCGGCAAAAATTTTGGTAGGTAGGTACCTCATACTAATTATGAGGTACCTACCTACCAAAATTTTTGCCTATATTTTTTACCTTCTGTTCCAACAAATTGTTAATATGTTAAAACAAAATCCCCCAAAAAAAAAAATATTTTAATATAAAACATGATTTTGTTTATGTTCTATATCTCGCTACTATACTTTGATCTACATTCCCAAATTATATCGAGTAAACAAAGAACGATGAAACCATGATTATGTCGATCATTGTTATTCTAATATTATTCATCCGTCAAAAACATCTACAGTGTTCCAGATTTGTATTTGGACTTTTACTTACGGGTCGCAATTCTTTTATACATGCTACATATAAATTGGTGAATTACACAAAATAATATTGGTAACGAATATTCGTCACCATTTCGTTTCGTTCGTACACCATTTGGTATATACAAACAAACAATTTTGTATACAATACAGTAAACAGTACGCACTGTACAGTACTGTATCAGTTTATCTGCAACGCAACGGTTTCAGTTATAGGTAAGTACCTATACCGGCATGAATTTGGACAAGACGAAAGTCATGTACAATTCGCACGTCTTACCGAGTCCAATCCGCATCGAAGGGTTGCTTCTCGAAGTTGTGAAGGAATATGTCTACCTAGGGCAAGTCATCCAGCTTGGTAGACACAACTTTGAGAAAGAAGCCGACAGGAGGATCCAGTTGGGTTCTCTCGTCGTCAATACCGTAATGTTTGAAGACTAAGGTCTTCAACCAGTGCGTCCTGCCCGTGATGAAATACGGTGCCGAAACATGGACACTGACAGTTGGGCTGGTCCACAAATTTAAAGTCACTCAGCGCGCTATGGAGCAGGTTATGCTTGGGGTTTCTTTGAAGGATAAAATCAGAAACGAAGTTATCCGGAGAAGAACTGGAGTTACCGACATAGCTTGCAGGGTAAGTAGGTTGAAGTGGCAGTAGGCTGGCCATGTTTGTCAAAGGACCGATGGCAGGTGGAGCAGACGAGTCGGCAAGCGTAGTGTGGGACGCCCTCCGGCTAGGTGGACCGACGACCTTAAAAGGGTGGCTTGGACGGACTGGATGCGGAAGGAGGACAGGGTGTTGTGGCGCAGCATAGGAGAGGCCTATGTCCAGCAGTTGACTGCGATAGGCTGAGTTGATTGACCTATACCGAGGTCCGTACCCCAGGGGGTGCCCTGAACGAGCAGTCACCAGGGACGGTTACCGTTACCAATAAAGTACTGGTAAAACTACCAAAACATTTCGTTCCGTTCCGTTAAATATTTAACGATAAAATTATCGTTAGTTATAGGATTTACCGGTAATTCATTAGCGTTACCAATATCGTTATTTCGCTCAAATCTAACAAGAAGCAATAAATTGTGCGACGTTGCCAAACCAAACCAAGTTCCCTGCACGCCTTGAGTTCGGCTCTTCTAAGCGAAGCGGCAACCATACATATTACGCTGATTGGAAAGATACGAATGCGATAAGACTCGCACTAGCGCATGTTTCATTTCATAATCATACGGTACACACACATAGCGTCTCGTACGCCGAACGTATCTACGTATAATGCCTTTGATTTGTCGACTTGTTGTTTGTGTAAAAATTCATATTATGGGCCGAAAGAAGTGTACCGATATTTCAACCTTTTTAAAGTAAACGTAATAACCTACCTACCTTTCAACTTAAACCGTATTACTATAACTATATCGTTAGTTTTTAATGAGTCTATGTCTTTATGTAGGTACAGTCGACCATACATCTCTGGATACTCTATTAAAACCGTGCTCATATCTAACATCCATCTTGTATACAGAAACATGTGGGTGACTATACCTTTTTGGAGATATGAATATCTCGTTTTATAGAAATATCCGGTCGCAGCTACTCTAAGTGTTTTTTTTCAATTTGGGCCTTTTTTTCTTTTCTTTTGCCTATATCTCGACATTTTCATGTGTGTCTAATTGCAAAAATAATGAAAATTTCGAAGACTTTATGAAACCCAAGTTTTCATATTTTCCGTACAAAATGTGAAAAATTCCATAGTAAATACGTCGAGGCTGCACTATATGCGCGCCTCCAGCTCTGAAAAAAATCACGGGGTAGGGCAAACAAGTACCACGTTGCGAAGCAAAACAAAATATCACATGGAGTCGCGATTGTCATTTTCGATTTTAGTTGTATCAAATTTACAGTTTTTTTTTGCAGTTTTACTTTAAGATTCTCATATCCTACACTAAACAAACTAATTTAACTATCAGTTAGTTAGTTTAGTTCGGTGTAAAAGAGAATCAGCACCAAATGGTATACACGCCAAAGGTTGTCGCACGTTCTGCGTGTATACAGAGTGCGTGTAAACCCTATTGCTATCCTTAAGCACTAAATGTAACAGCTGGTATGGAATCACTATACACAGTTTCAACTCAAAATAAAGTACTCTAAGAATTGATGCCAAATTTTCGGTTTCGTATGTTTTTTGAATTCAAATCATAACAAACGTATCACCGCACTACGTAGGTCAATAACTTCCCACGTTACTTGCCAATATCACGATAAATCTCTTCCGAATGATGTGTTTGTTTCAATTTGTTCTGGTATCAATGTATTATAAATTCTCATAACTTCCGAACGTGTAGAGATAGGATTAAAAACCCTTCCAATATCATTTGATATCATCCAAAGAAGCCGTGCCCTTGGTATGTATATACGCTTTCCGTTACACGTTGTATAATATTGTTTCTGTGCACACACGGAAAGATGCTAGTCTCCTCAACGTCGTAGTTAGAAAGAGATAGACGCATAAATTATCGCTATTAGGATTGTTACTTTTACCGATACGAATACTAACGGTAATAAGATAACGTTAACTGACTTTGGGTATCAGTACGATTATCGCTATTTTTTTATCGTTAACATAACGGCAATTGGTAACTTTATAGAAAAAATACCGGTAATTCCATCCCTGGTAATCACTTAGTTTTTTAAGTTATGGCTGGAGGCCTTAATTAATTGGGGCAACCACAGGCAAGTCCGTTTAAGCAGTTGACAATCTCCTAGGTTGACCTGCGAGATGACGATTTAAAAAAAAATAGGTACTTACCATTGTGCCTATCACAGAGCACGGAGATGCCTCGGCGGCCGTAGCTAAAGACGGGATTGTCAACATTTTCCTTACAAAACAAGCGTGTCATCATATTTGTTAATTTAATTTGACTGTATTTAACTTCCACTACGAAACGAATTAATGACGTATTCGTCTTGAGCTAAACACGCTTACGACGCCGACGTCACGAATGTCATAAGTAGTTAAGGCGGTTCCATGCTCTATGGTGTCTTTTCTGCTGTACTTACTTGCACCATCGTGCATACTTGGTGGCTGATTAATCTGGCAGATCCGGAACTAACGGTTGGAAGAACTGCAAAACAAATGACATTTAGGAAATTGTATTTACTTCTCTGATGGTGCATTTGGGAACCGTTTTGTTGTAGTAAATACCTATTTATTTGTACCACCACAATTTACATATTTCGTTGGAAGCAAACAATAGTTCTAGAGTGAAACAATTTACAATAAATTAAGCTTACAACGTCTCAAGTTGAATCGAGTACCGAGTGAGTTCAGTAATTTGCTTTGTTATAACTTAAAATGCTAATAAGATTTTTTTTTACAGTTAGAACGATCTAATCAAGGCGTTTCTGTTTAATGCACAAATGAAAGCAAATGCTGATTTATTCTTTGAAATATTTTAATTTAAGTTAATGGAATTAAATTACTTTTACGCAACAAGAGAATTACAGATTAGAGACGAAATACTGTTCTTTTCGCAGACATTGGATGGTAGACAAATTACATGAACGATTTAGTACGATTTTATTCAATTAAAGTACATTTCAGAACCTACGTAAACAATACCATTTTCCACAAAAGAAAAATGTGTTAAAACCTTTTTAAATAAAAGAAGGCACAGTACAAGGTTACTTTTTTCGGGTTTTGCCGCAGTCGGGTAAAATACCGCCATATTTAATTGCACACATACATTTGAGTACACAGTAGTCTACCTCCTTTTGATTGATGACTTTTATTGCTTTACCTTCTTTGCGTTTATTATACTTATTAGATGAATTAAATAATCCTTTAATTACTTTAAAATCGATTTTTCTACTGTATTTTAATTTTTTGTGTTTTTTAATCTTTTCTTTACATGCACGTTTTTCTACATTGTTCTCACATGTATAATTTTGACATGAATGATGTAACCAGTATTTTGATTAAAAAAATATTCCATTTTCTTGCCCGTTCTTCTTCATACGCTTTGGAATTGCATAGGTTTAACTATGTGTCTGACCGACCCTGTCTGTAATGGGTTTAATTGAAAATGCTTTGAGTTTGAGATGAGATTACCTAACAACACAGTAAAGGAAGTTTTTATTGATAATTAATCAATAATAATTAATGAATAATTAGATTATGTAAGATTAATAATAAAATTAGATAAAATTAATTTTTGTGTGTAAAGTTGTACTAATAATGCAGATCAGATGTCTGACTTCCTTTTCTGAAACCCAATTTCCCACAAGCTAAAAGTTTGCCATTTCAAAGCATTCCTCAGAAAGGAAGTAGATAGAAAAGTGTGCCAGAGATAGATAAGTACGACACCGTTTGATTACTTTTCCAATACCATTTATATTGGAACTAAACAAGGGACAATCTAAATGGATGAATGCTTTAACGTTGTTTATGGGGGATTTAAATGTTAAATGAAATGTGAGCATGTTCTAAAATATTTATGCCAAGATACCAAGTAGGCGCGTAAATCTTATCACTACTATTATACAACTTAGTCCCCGCGCGGCGTCTGCCTGTCTGTTTGTCTGAACGCAATAAACTCATAAACTACCAAGCGGGTTTCACCAATGGATGGAGTGATTCTTGATGAATGTTTAAGTGTTTACTTCATTGGGTTTAGTGTAAATCCTACTTTCCTACTTCCTGCTAATATTTAAAATGTGAAAGTTTGTATGTCTAGATGTTTGGATATTGAGAAGTTTAGATGTTTGTTACTCAATCACGCAAAAATGGCTTAATGGATTTGGATGAAATTTGGCACACAGATAGTTTATAACCTGGATTAACACATAGGATATTTCTATCCCAGCTGTAAGTTCTCGTGGGATAATTTTCGACCACCATGCGGGCGAAGCTGCTGACAAAAGCTAGTTGGCTGATATATGAGAAAGATTATTGAAGATGTCGGAAAAAAACCATGCCGACGGAATCTTTACTGGGTTGCGTTCCGAATATATTACGGAATTAATACATTTACCTGAATTAACAAATAGAGTGGTAATTTGAATACCGGTAGTACGTTCCCGGTATAATAGGTAAGCCCTGCCAACAACCAAACAAATTCAGATTAATTCGATAAATTCAACGACAGTGACCCAATGACTAATCACACGTTAAGTCACGATCTTTAAAAATCCTCATGGCGTCTTCCTGTTTCAAGTTACTTGTGGTCGGTGTAACACATTATCTTCACCCGCGGCCCTTAAAAATATACCATACTAGCTGTTGCCTGCGGCTTCGTCTGCGATTCAGTATTAAAAGCCCGTGTCCTTACCCAGGTCATAATCTATCTGTGTGCCAAATTTCATCCAAATCCGTTCAGTCGTTTTAGCGTAAAAAGGTTACAAACAAACAAACTCACTTTTGCATGTGTGTTATTATAGTTAGGAATAGGATTATTACAGGAAAGTAATAAATAATTTTGGTGGTACTTTCACTTTCCTCCCAAAAAATAAACGAACTTCAATTATTTTCAAGATTTATAATTATATTTTATGACAAAATTATAATACATCAATAATACATAATATTTTATAGTTTACAGTGAAAAATATATTTTCTTTAACAGTTTAACAATCAGAAATATAATTAATATAATATAATTAATATAATACAGATAGGTAAGTCGAAGTTATTGTGACAAATTTAATGGGCCAGGAAGCGAAATTAATCGTTAAGTAAATTGGCACCCTTCATCATTTTGCCGTATTTTAATAGCTATTATAAATAACTGTCCAAGAATGACACTTGTAATTTTAACTATTTAAGTTATACTACGATTTTTAATTTGATAGACTCAACCGACAACTGCGGTTCTAGCCTTTTTGATCAACATGACAGCCAGTCAGAGCTAGCAGAGTCTACATATTATTCAATTTGCTTCCCTGACTTTACAAACGGAAGTGGCCAAAAATTGCTCTTTGTTCTTTAGATTTTAAACACATATGAATCAAGCTATCTTAGGGAAGGTACAGACTTGTACAACATCCTGTGTTACTATTATTGCTATGAATCCTCATCGTCACTCAGTATTGTGGTTGTGTTAGCTTAACAATAATAATGAGAAGCTGCGCAAGTACGTCCATAATAGAATATTTAATATGAACTTCGGGTTAATAGGTAGAAATAATAACAAACGGTAGAGTAGACAGGGGCCAGTTGCATCACGTTTGGAACAATAGTAATAAATAACTCACGCAGTGACGGGGTTGCGTAGGGTCTGTAGGGACAGTCTCGGATATCGGGAATCTCCACGCATTTATCAGCGGTACGCTTGTGGATACTATACTTGCTCCGTAGCATGGTTGAGTGGAGTCCATTATCTACCATAAATTGTAAGTTTAAGAAGAGAAGTGGGTTCTTTTACCCTTGTCTTTGTAACTGACTAAAGACGGTTAAAATAATGTTCTCCTGTTTCAGTTTATTTTAGTATCGAGCAGGTTTTTACACAGACAGGTCTCGTCCAATTACTTTTTAACTTAGTTCGCATTAGATTACTGACTTGCGAGTTTCCTGGAAGCAAATGACGCCAAATTCAAAGTAGAGCACGTTCGTTTAGAAGCCTATTAGTTTCTCCCTAATGCTCCTGACTTTAGTGGTAAAAGCTCAAGTTGTGGCCATTTGACGACAAATAAAGTCATTTTATCGCTCAGAGCTCGGTTTCGTAACGACCTCGCTGTGAGCGTCCACATCCAAATGTTCCAACTGTTCCCTGTTTCCTCCTGAACTAGTAGTAATATGGACATTTATATGAATTTTATTATTACACAAAGACAACGAGAAAAATGTGGAAATGAGTTAATACAAAGTGCCTTTTTGAATTGAAAAGCTCTATGATACGTACTTGTTAATTTTAACATTGTTTGTTCAACGCATTATGCAAAATACAAAAAAAAGACATAGTCTATCTGTCAAAAATTAATAATCCCGTCGACAAAATGTATAGGGTATATGTTTACAAAGACAGTAACTAGCGACTTACATTATTACTTAATCACATTTTTTTTTAATACTTGCGAAGTCACGTAATTATACATTCTGAAATAACAAAACAACCTTTTCGATCATCTTTACTTTTTATTGTAATTAGGTAAACTTTCTTGTTTTTTCAAATGTTTAGACGATATTCTTTTTACTCGTAAAGTTTTCTTTGGCACTAAAAGGAAATTAATTAGTTTATCAAACACTGATGAACTTTATTTGACGATATTATTTTGTCATTTCGGTACAATATTGTACAATTTAACGTTATAAATAACTATTTTTTGGTATGATAAACAGTGGGAAAATATCGAATTAAATATAGATTATATGTTGGCAAAACTAAATTAACGCATTTCTATTATTTCCTTATGTTTAAAATACATTTACGGTGATTAATAGCCGATTCGCACGAATTAACTCGCACGAATTTGGTGAATCGTCACTTAAATAATTTAATATTTTGTATAGGCGACTCGCACGATTTGCTTAATTTTTTTGTGGGCGAATCGACAATTCGAGATGTACGTATTAGGCAATTGGCACGTTTTGTATTTTATGTGACTTGTAACTATTTGTTGTTTACTCAACGTTTTATTCAACACATGCCAATCGCCTAATAGGTATTCCAGGGATTCGCCCACAAAAAAAATAACTTCGTGCGATTCCCGATATAGAAAATATAATATTTAAAAGTGACAATTCGCCCAATTCGTGCTAGTTAATTCTTGCGAATAGACTAATAAACCATAAATGGTTATTTGGCCATCGTTTGCTATATTTCAGCTACTAGGCGGAACTATTATGAATTATATGTAGCTCGACAGTATTAGGATCTAATTTACGTATCAAAATGTTAAGATATGTTCACTATTTACAAGATTCAAGTTTAATAATAGTTCTATTGTATGCTCACGTATAAACATCATTTAATTATTTTAACACGTCGTGACATTATATTTTCAATTGCCATTTTTAAATGTATTAATTTATTCGTAATATTTGAAATTGGTATTATAATATTGTCAGCTATCACTCCCCTAGAGTCTCTCGACCCAGTTGTTAAATCGTAGCCTGCCTCTGCGACTAGCGATAACAGGGTAAGCGGTATTTCGGTATTGAACATAAATATTGCATTTCAAATTCTGGCCAAGGCCAAGATGTCAGCTCTACGTGGCTTCATCTTGAATCTTTGTGATCCGAATTTCATCAATTCGTAATGTAACAAAGTAGATACTGTTTCGAAGTATAAATATGACATAAAATCTATATTTACTTACAACTGTCCCGACGTATCCACTCATAAATATTCCTTTTTATGTAAATTTCATGAATTTGAATAGCATATTTACACTTTTTACAGTCATTTAGATTTACATACACTTATTTTTAACCAGTTAATTTTAAAACATTATATATCTATATCAACAACAAATAAAGTCATAAATTTTCATCAAGTAGGATTAACTAAAGGATAACAGAAAGATATGTTACGTTTGGTCTTAACTCACTAGCTCTAGTTAATCCATCTAATAACAAACATATTCTAACTCTTTAAGCTCTCGAGATCACTTAGTTCACAATCACTCACACTCACTCAGCATCAGAGTGCCAATCAGCGATGTTTACCAAGAAGTCTTTAAAGTTTTTAATTAAGTAGTCGAAAACGCTTGCTTCACACACGTCTCTCAATCATATAGATCACGTCTAGATACAGTAGAGACAGTGTAGAAGCCGCTGCTGTCCGTCACTTCATCGGTGCTCTCCGTCAATCAGGAAATATCAATTTTCTCCACCTTGTACAGGAAGCGCCGCCGACGCATGTCTCATGACTCCCCGTTGGGCGCGATGGTCACGGTGCTGCAGTTGGCGCGGGTGGACCGCGTCGAACTCCTGCGCAGTCCGACGCCACCCACGGGGTTTAAAAGAATCAAGTTTTCGCTTTTCCTTTTCCCGTGACAGTTGCAGAATATTAACTCTTTCATACCTTTCCTAAAATTCTTAGACAAGAAAGCGTATAAGAGTGGGTTTATACCGGAGTTGAAGTACGTGATGAGGAAAGTGAGGGGGGTGAGTAGAGTGCTGAAGTCGCTGGGGCCCTCGTAGCCGCTGGACCAGTACTGCCACATTTTACGCGCGTGGAAGGGCAGGTTGCAGATGGCAAAGGTGAGCACGACGACGATGAGCATGCGCACGACGCCGCGGCGCGCGCGCAGCACGTTGCGTGACAGGTGGCTGAGATGGTGGCAGTTGCGCGTCTCATGGCCGCGCGTTGCTTTCGACGTGGTCGTTTTGCCCGTCTGACTGCTGCTACTCATCGTCACCACTTTCTGTATTGAAGAAATATTAATTTAGCTTAGTTGGTAGTAAGGTGACTTCAAACAAAAGTTGACCTTTTTAGGTATATTCGACGAATCTGTTGAACTTTCTACTATTTCCCACGACCGATATTATAATTACTGCTGCTGCAACCATGTATCTATAGGTATATGTATAAGACATGTGCTCGTTACAGATTTGAATTTTTAACTATTGTGTACTTTACGAAAACATCGTCGTGTTTGTAAAAAATATCATAAAATTCATTTCAAAATATTTCGTAATCCACTCTAAAGGAATGATGGCGTACGTACACACATCAAAAAAAGTTTGTGATCACTAGCATAAGCTGACATAATTTTTTAAATTGAACTTTATCAAGAAAAATTATTTGTCGTGTGTTTTTTTTATATAGAAATACCCTCTTGGAAATTAAAAATAAAACTATTTATAATTAATCATAATGTAATTGTAACAGAAATTTGATAGAAAGAAAAAGACTGTTTAACCAAACTTTAACAACAATTTATTAATAAAACGTTTATATTCAATATAATATAACTCCTCCACTGGCTCGAACACATGTGGTGATCCTCCTAGGCATGCTGAGAATCAAGTTATCCAAAATTTCTTAACCTGTCCCATTCTTGAATAGCAGCTTCCCTGAGCTCTGGCACTGTCTGGGGACGTGGCTGACGGTTCCAAATAGCTCGCTTAAGAGCATCCCACGCGTGCTCTATTGGGTTTAAGTCAGGCGAGCTGGCAGGCCAGTCTAACCTTGTGATGTCGTATTCTCGGAGAGCAGCATTGACTCGTTGAGCTCGATGGGCGGGCGCATTATCATCGACCAGTACAAATTGGTGCCCATGGTTTACTCGGACTGGTCTGACAATTATATCAATAGCAACTGCTCTATACATGTCTGCTGTCATGAAGCCTCGATACGGGATCAAAGGCGCTCTAGCTCCAATCATAATACCACCTCAAAACGTCACCGATTTCCCGCCATGTTGAACTGTTCCAGTGGCAGTTATTTGCCTTTCACGGTCTCCTGGTCTTTCTCTAGACATGGACACGCCGGTTATCTGGATGAGTACTGATTCGCGATTCATCAACGAAAAGACAGTTTTACCAAATGTTTTCTTCTTCATTTTGCCGAAGCCTAGCCTACTGCAATGTCCGTCGTTGTCGTTGCCGGGAATTCAGAGGAGCTCGCCAAGACCTCTGTGCTCGTAATCCAGCCTGGTGCAAGCAATTCCGAATGGTCTGAGTGCTTCTTCAAGTCCAGCCTTCAACTTCAAGGTCAGAGGCTGCCCAAATTTCTGCTTTTATTTTAGTAGCGTTGATTGTTGGGTCACGGGCTGCCAGCAATCTAATATAGCGCTTTTGGGCAGCAGTCAAAATAGTTGGGCGACCACTGCGGGGTCGGTCAGCAAAATTACCCATCTCGTGGTACCTCTGCAACGTGTTCGCGACACAGGATTGGGATATAGTAACTCTGCGTGCTATTTCCCTCGTGGTGTATCCTTCTTCCCTCAAAAGTACTATTCTTGCTCGTAAAACTTCTGATAATTCTCTTGGCATTTTTTCAATCACAACTTTCCGCGAAAAAGTATTTTAAATCCGTTAAAATTGACTAAATCAGATTTCTGAATGAGCGTAAGCTAGGACTGAAAGTCTTTTATATGGAAAAACAATTGAACTGTTTTATTGTTTTATATTCTAAATCTATATTTTTAAATAAAGAATCTAAAAAGAAGAAAAAATCATAATAGGTACCTATAATCTACCGTAACAAAAAATATTTCGATTTTTCAAAGTGATCGCAAACTTTTTTTGATGTGTGTACGACGCAAAGCCTACTTATTACATTTGCCCTGTAATACGAGATAATTGAATATCAAATATTACGTACATATCGGGAAAACTCATAAAATTAATATTGGTTCAATATTCCGTTTGATGAAAAAGCAATATTTTGTTTCGATAATGAAAGTGGTCGGATTATAAAAAATGTATTATCTTCCGGCCATCCGTTGCCAACCAAATCTTATTCAAAATTAAGTAGGTAAGCGAGTGACATAAAATATTATAGGCACTAGTATACCTATGCTGTATTTATAATGAGAAGTAGATAGTAGTACTATCTACTTCTCTTTATAAATACAGCATAGGTATACTAGTGCCTATAATATTTTATAGAACTGTGTGACCTAAATTCGCACTTAAGTCACGCTTTTCTGTGACTTAAGTAGTTAATTTTTATACCGAAAATCGAGACTTAAGCGTGGGCTTATGTCACTCGTGCTATAACAGTATATTACGATACGTGTGACTTAAGTAGTCCATTATTTCACAGCGGAAAATAGATTATTATTAAACGCTGTACGGCTTCCAAAAGTAAACTTTCACTCTTCCGTACATGCTACATGTCATTCATCCAACTGATTACTCATCAGAAATAACATGCAAGTAGGTATCTAAATCACTATCACGACTGATATAGACTCTTCGAGACAGCCTACGTGCGAACAATGATCAGATGACGTAAAAGTGAAAAATATAAATTTAACGAGATTTCCGGTCTACGGACCACGTTTACCTATCATATTTCACATTCTATGCACTCAAGAGAGCCTTATCTAAGCTACATTATTTTCTACAGTTGGAAGTTTTCATTTCAAAAAAGAGTGCTCCACAATGGCGGACCGTCTATTGCGACTTTGCGAGAGCCCATTCACTTGGTAAATGTTCCACCGCCGCAAGCCGTCGCGTCATTCTTGCTCATATCCGCAACCAGACGATTACACAAACGTTTCAGTTGCTTATAACCACACACAAACTTTATACCACCTGCCAAATAATCCCCGAACTTGATCCGTAAGATCCGAACTGACAAAGGAGTTTTGGATCAAAAGCATTTTCTCAAACAGAAGTAGAAAGTTGAGAAGCTTTCGTTTAGATTGTTTTGATTTTTATTCGATTGCTTGCTTGTTTGTACTGTCAAAAATTTGTAACCGCACTCACGAATATTTTAAATCCTATATCATCTGGATACTTACAATGAAAACACGAATTAATTACGTTAATTTATGCAAAAGAGGCAGAGGGCACACCTGTGTCAAACCGAATTCTGTTTAACATCAAGCCACAGAATTATTTGGCTTTTAGTATGGACTTTTGTTTTTGGTTTTTAATGAGATCCTTAAATTAAAGTACAAAAGGTGGCCCAACTTGGTTCTTACTTACCTTTGTGATAATGGTAACTTTTAACAGGCTTTTGCTTAGAATTTTAGAATACTCTAGTGCCAACTGCTACCTAGCCCATGAATAATTTCATAGTTGGGCGAATAATGAAAGGCGAATAGACTTAAAAAACGAATTATTCAGTCTACTTGTTTAGTGTCTAAGTGAATAATGGCTTGAATAAAAAGCCTGGGCTAGGTCTGAATATTTTTTACAGCTGAGCGGCTAACGGGGGTGGAAAAATAAATACTTTTGTACTTGTTCATTAAAGTATGGTAATTGTTGTCAGACCTGTACGAAAAGCAGGTGACCTCATCGAAACAGTCGAAAAAGAAAAAGATCGAGAGCCTTTCCTTTTGTGAGTTTCCAACTACATCCAGCATACAGGCAGTACAATAAATCCAACCAAAAACATTTCATGTAAAGAAGGTTGGCCATAGAAGTGTTTGAGCGACGGGTGCGAAACGGCTAAGCCGTAGGTACATTTTCATAAAGATGTTATATTTGTAGAGTCAGGCCTTCTAGTGTTTGTGGCTTGGTTTGTTTCTTCATTAGGTCTGATAAGTTTTTAACAGTGAAAGCATTATGTAAGTCCTGGCAACCTATTTTACATGAAATGTTTTTGGTAGTATTTCCTTTCTTTTTGTAGGGTGCTTCTATTACTTTTTATTTTAGCGGTGATTTTATACATACGTGTTAAAATCATAACCCTTACTTATAGCGAAGTCAGATAAAACAGATAGGTATATCTTGCGCGCCGGCAGTTACTTTCTTCATAGCTAACGACAAAGAGTTTCTTCTTTGTTGTTTAAGACTATGCTAATCCAGCTTTCATAACAAATGAAAATAGCTATACCTACTACCCGTAACAAATACAGACCTGCATTTTTCTTTAGGGGTTGGAGGGTGAAATATACAAATTTCTTAGTTTTTTTGTTGTTTGTGTACAAATCGTAGTCTGCATACCAAATTTCAGCTTTCTAAGACTTCGGGAAGTACTCTCGGTATTTTGATGAGTTAGTCAATCAGTCGGTCAAATTGACGACGTATTTTAGGTATTAATAAAATATAAAAAGCTAAACAAATGAAACCGTGAAAACAGAAAAATGTGTTTTAAGTCTGCTAGTTAAATCTTATGGTGAAAGTGAGACCTCTCTAGAATCATCCAGGTCGAAGCTATGACGATTTTAATATACAACAACACGCTTCGAGAAAAGGTAAGTAGGTAGTGCCCATACTTTTTGTTTTTGGCTTGGCTTGGCGGGGAACTACGGTGCCCGCAGGTACTCGTACCTAACAGTTACGTAAGGTTTAAAAGCGTGATACTAATTGCAACTTTGAGAAAAGACCTCATAATAGTACGCTAGAGAGGAGGCCTGTGTCCCAGCCCAGCAATGGAAACATTAAGACTGGTTATGGTATGGTTTTTAATCTTGCATAATTTTAAAATAATTATGCTTCTGACTGTACAGTAATAATAGCACCCTAATTGCGTCCTGCCAGAACACGGGTATGTTTTAGTCAGTAAAAGTCTGACACGCCCTCCTGCTCCACCCAGAGCAGGAGAAAATATTTGAAAAAAAAAACCTTAGTTGCGTAAGACGCTATAAATAAGAATTTGAATAATTTTGAAGGATATTGTAAATCCATTGCTCCATATATTCTAAAAAGTTGTCAACTAAACAACGTAAATAACGCAATGTATGTTGGTGAACTGTCAAAATTAAAGCCATTCCTACTATTAGTGTGCTACGCAATTATCCCGCTGGCTAGAGGAGAATAATAAGAACATCTTGATATTAACCTTTTCATCATTAGAGCCGACTAGGGGTCGGTTCGGGTCGAAGGGTGCAGTTGCCGACTTCTCAGGGCGTGGGAATTGCGTCGCACAGCATTGAACCCGCTCCAGATGTTGTAGCGCATGGGAACTCTGCCACAGACCCACGGCTATGCGAGTGTACAGAACCTGGGACAAAAAAAAACAATTTTTAGGCTACTAATTATTTTGGGCTTTTACACCACATATGTAGAGTGTGTTGGAAATCATTGGTTTTCTTCAAGAGACCAAAAGCTCTATCGAACACAGAAAAATTTTGCTGTTCATAAAAAAAAGAAACAGAACGGTAAACAAAACCAGATGTTGTTTTTTTTTTTAATTTTCACTATATCCCTGGTTTATTTCTTCAGAACCACGTACAATAAAGGGTTCCGTAGTTGGAATGCAATTTTCCCAAGAACAAACTTAACTTTGTACTTGACAAACATGTTCTCCCATACATCGATATACGGTCAAGTCTTCAACAGCAAATGTAAGTTTGTAACCGCTTTTTTTTATTGTTAAACTAACGGTTTTCGGACTTCTTCCTTTAGCTATTTGTGTTGTCAGACCTTGGTTCTTGGCATTTTTTTAATTTCTTTTCATTCATTACGAGTACCAAAATGTCTTCCAAACGGCCTTATTTTTGTATTGCGTTGACTTAATTTATTTTTTATTTTTTTAGAGGTCTAAGGGACCGTACACGTCTTATTTGATATTCATTTTAATCTGACACCTCCACGCGGTTCTAAGAAAAAGGGTCATCACAGCCTGACAGACGGACAGGGTTCCATGTTTTCCCTTTGAGGTACGAAAACCCAAAAAAACAATTAAAGTTGTTCAGTAGGCACTGTCACTTGGAAGGATGTCAACATACACCAAGTAGATAAGTACATATAATATAACCTATTAAGTATGTAGAGTTCCGTGTGGTGCCGGACCTAAAGAACAGCACCATCCCATCTCTTCCCGTGGGTGTTGTAGGACGCGACTAAGAGACTTACTAGAGAATTGTCAGCAGCGTTCTCTATGGATTTTACCACCTTACTGCGATAGCCAACCCGCCTGCCAAGCGTGGCGATTATGGCAAGCCCCCCCAAATTGGGGGAGGCCTATGTCCAGCAGTGGACGTCTTCCGGCAGAAACGAAGTATGTAAAAGCGCATAGGTAGTTACTACAGTGTCGACGACATCTGCGCAGATGTCTGATGATTAATTTTGATTCCTCTTATATCCTCCTATTAAAAGTAAAGAAAAGTGAACCTAAATTAGGGTTGCCAACTTTCTAGAAATCTACCTAATGGCGCCTGTTACATGTCTGCGGCTTATTTGAGCTGAAGGAATTTAATATATAGAGAGTCCTACGCCTAAATGATTAAATGTAATGAAGGTAGCTAAGTATTGATTGACTAGGACAATACGGCACAGTTATTAGTATTTTGATTGTTTTCTGAACAATAACGAACATTATTTTGTATTGAATTGTCCTATTTATAGACCCCAACGTTCCATATTGGCACAAGTTGAAATGATCGTAATTATAACTAAAATTGACTGCGGTCATCTTTACTTTCCATAGCAACTTTACCCATGAGCGGTACCTAATTTTCTCTCGATAACTAAAAGCTGCTGCCGCCATTTAATATGGATGCGATACAGAAGTAGAATAATCTACTAAGTACCTGTAACTAATTTTTAGTTATCGAGAGATATTTTAAATAGAGTTCTCATTGGTAAAGTTGCTAATGGACTTTCCATTTCAAAGATGCAGCCGACGGTACCTATAAAGAGAATTTGAACTTGTTTAGCAAAGACGCTGGATATTAGCAATAGGGTGGCAACTGGCATGGGACTTGTAACATACTTATCATAACATCACGCGTTTATTATTTAAAGAATTTGGCAGAGGTGCACCTAAAGTACACCCACATTTCGCCAGTTATCTTTACGTCCCATGTAAAAGGGGGCGAGCCTATTGCCATCATCATCATCATATCAGCCGAAAGACGTCCACTGCTGGACATAAGCCTCCTCCAAAAGGGGGGATTTGCCATAATCGCCACGCTTAGCAGGCGGGTTGGCGATCGCAGTATGGTGGTCAAATGCATAGAGAACGCTGCTGCCCATTCTCTAGTAAGTCCCTTAGTCGCCTTCTACGACACCCACGGGAAGAAATGGGATCATCCGAATGCCATCAGCCGAATACAAATCCAGTCTCCAGAGGCTGAGAAAAGCCGAATAAAAAACCCAATAACACTTTGTCTTTCTTTGATTTTAATCGAAACTAGGACGTCAAACTCAGCAGTAGCGTATGACCAACGAGTCAACTCACTTGTAACTAACTGGCGAAAATATAAGGATGATACACTGCCGACCCCTTCACGGAATACCAGCGCAGAAAAAATCCGGTTTAATTATTCAAGCTGTTATGTTTACTGTTAATTTCAGAGTACCACGTAAACATCCCGGAAGATAAAAAAAAATGTGTTGTCTCTTAAAAGAAAGTTAGTGTTATGAATACAAAATTATTCATGTTTATGCAAATTGTTAGGCTGTGTGCTTCCACTGTTTCTGTGAAAATTCAACCTTATAACACTTTAGGGTGAGATTTTTTACTTCTAGTACCTAGTTAACTTAATCGGGGACGGCAAAAAGTGTTAAATGTGAACGTGTACTTTTATCACTTCCCTTTTGCGGTCCCCGATTTAGTTAACTAGGTATTAGAAGTAAAAAATCGTGAGATTTCGAAAGTGAGATTTTTTACTTTGAGACTTTACTTAAACGACCACATGGTTGTTAGAGTTTAATCCATACGAACGCATAAATAATTTAATGTTGACAGACATATTGATACGATTTGTATTTTGGCGTACTGAAATTAATTCGTTATTCTCCACCTCATTAAATCCACCCTAAGGTGAATACGCCTATGAATTCCGTTTTTCCTACTAGGCCTAGGGTGGATTGTCGGTCATGCGTTTCCACGTATCCACCTTAGGGTGGATAAACGGAATAACCGTATTTATTATAGAGAGAAAAATATGGAAAAGAAACCAAAAATGAAAATCGTCGTGGTAGATAATACATATAGATACTGTCATTCGCCATGTAGAAACTATAGGAATACGTGTGTATGGACTGAACAGCAATGACCAATATAATTGCCAACCTGTGCAAGATAGAAATGCGTTTATACAGAACGTATATCCCCTTTCGCTATGATAATTTTAACACTTTTGCCTTTGGCATGTTAGGAACACAATTGGACAGTTTTTCATCTTTGAGAGCTTTCCCTAAAGCTAACCTTAAAGAAACTTGAAAATATGATGTAAAGCCAACCATGCTAATTACACCTGTGTCCATGGGGGCACTATTGCTATGCTTCTTTGTAATAGAAATAGTTATGACGAATCATAAAATACCCGCATAATAAATTATTTTCCTAGGATGTTAATATATTATGATAAAATCCTCTATTCCGTTAATGATCGTATTATGGCACTCACCTAGAGGGGATAAATGTAAGGGCATGATTAATAGTATTTTTATTGCACGTAATAGTATACCGGTACCTATTGATCACCGCTGATTCTCTTTAAAGAAAATAGTGTAGAGATAATGGCCTATTTAGTGCTTACATACAACCTCGGCGAGTCCGTGTTAAGAAATTGGCAAGCATTATAAGACAAAAAGCATAATTACCAGAAAAACCGGTCAAGGCCGAATCGGACTAGCACACGAGGGGTTCCGTACCACAAGCCAAAAATGTTCGAAAAAAACGCTTTTCTTCTATGAGTTCCCTTTTAATTTTTAACTTTGTTTTTATGATTATTAAACACACATTCTGTGAAAATTTCAACCTTCTACCTATTACGAATCATAAGATACAGCCCACCAAACCCCGACAGACGGACAGACGGACAGCGGAGGCTTAGTAAGAGGGTTCCATTGGTTATCCTTCTTGTACGGAACCCTAAAAACGGTAGGCGTTAGGTGGTCTGGCAAGGCAAGATGGCAAGATATAAAATAGGTAATTACACGTGGAGTTATTTCTAGGAATTAATGAATCCATACGACAAATTGTAATAATTGAATCATCCCGTGTGGTTTCCATACTGTATTTATAATATATTTTAAATATTATATTATTTGTATACAACGTGTAACGGAAAGGAAGCCGTGCTCTTGTTATGTATATACACATAACAAGGGCACAGCTTCTTTGGATGATGTCAAACGATATTGGAAGGGTTTTAATCCTATCTCAACATCTTCGGAAGTTATGATTTTTTTTAATACATCGATACCGAAAACCCAACTTTTCAAATTAAAATATAAACATGACTCGGAAGAGATTTATCGTGATATTGGCAAGTAACGTGTAAAGTTATTGACCTACGTAGTGCGGTAACACGTTTGATAAGATTTGAATTTAAGAAACATATGAAACCGAAAATTTGGTATCAATTCTTGGTATTTTATTTTGAGCTGAAACTATGTATAGTGATTTTAAATCAGCTGTTATCTTTAGTGCTTTAGGACAGCAATAGGGCTTCTGTTACACCCTGTATATACTTAAATAATATTGTAAATGTTAAAGTTTGTATGTTTGTAACCCAACCACGCAAAAACGGCTTTGTATGTTTGGTACACACTTGTTATATAACCTGCATTAACACTTATGATACTTTTTATCCCAGTAGTAAATTCTCATGGTATAATTTCTGACATTCACGCGGGCGAAGCCGCTGGGAAAAGCTAGTAAAAATAAATTGTCCTTAATTAATTTCTTTTAATAATTCAAGTTGATACTGTAATTTAGTCGTCATAATTAATTTCAATTAGTGATACTTTTACAAGTCAAGAACGAAGGATAAAGAGAATTGAGATCATCCTCATCTGCCTTGCATTTTCCGGTCGGCTTCCAGTCTAACCGGATTTAGCTGAATTACATTAAGATAATAAGAATTGAGATGATTGCCTAATTTGGAATATAGGCAATTTTCTACAGCAAAACCTACAGCAACTGATGTTTTTAGTAGGCTATGTACATACATAGCTTTGAGTGATCAGAAAAACGATGATCATACATACATATGTATGTTCATCTTTATCCTCATAACTCCTAAACTACTAAGTATTTAAAAATTCGTAGTATTTAAAAAAGGAGGTATCATTGGAAGCGTCATTCTGTTCCACGGGTTATTGCTGTACAGACTGTATGATGCCACATAAATTCCAAGATGGCGGCTCATAGCAAATGTAAAGTGACCCACAAAAAATTTATTTAATTAAAATACCGTGTTTGGTGTCAAATGAATGATATTATGGAATATATATTATTATATATATATTTCTGAATATATATTTTTGATACATAAGTCATTATCAGAGATCGGATATTCGGATGCATATTCACCTAAAGTTGCGGTGTTGGCTAATATGGAACGCGCTCTTGTATCGAAAAAATCTTCATTTAATGTAAAAAAATGTTTTAACTAACACACACCACCGCCATTCTTACAGACTTTATACACCCTACTTACACATAGGTATTTACATCGCGATTAATTTTAAGTAAATATGTGTCTAAATAGCTATGCAATCTTAATAATTTAGAAGTCGCTTCCATACTATACACCTGACTAGTTATGCATTCCCGGTGTTCCTGGCAACCCGGGATTATTTTATCAAAAAATATTTTTTGATAAAAAAATATTGCAGCCCCTTCCATATTTTCATAACTAAAAATTAACTTTAGCTAAATATGCATCCGATTATCCGATCTCTAATCATTATATGTAACCCCAAACTTTATTGTTGTATTTTCCCAAATCAACAAAGTGGGTACCTACCCTCAATTATCTCAAACCGGAGTCACACGTAATCGGTTCGATTTATGCCTTCCTAACTGAATGCATACATATTTTGCCTGGCTTTTCAGCAAACCTTTGACTCGTACAAAGACCAAGTCTGGATGGCTAATTAATTGAAGAATTCACGTTCTTAATTTTCAAGCTTTTTCAAGATATTAAACTATTTAGTTTAGTTGATGGTGCTTCAAGCTAATTCTGAATTAAGAACCAATTCTAAGAATTGTTCGCTCAAGTGATTGGAGTTTCTACTAGGTGCCGTTATACCTTTATGCTGGGAACTTAATAATAATATTGATTATTTATATTCGTTTTCATTTTAAAATAGTCTTTACACAAAATACCTTTGTCCTTTTGTTGTTTGTTAACAATGATAACTGCACAATGCACAACTTATGTGCTCAAGTCTAAAAAGTATGATAAAAACAATTTAAGACATTTATTTTTCAATAAGTTGACGTTCAAACGGACTTAAAAATAACGCGGCGAGATTTTATCGCGCACTGGATTTTTAACTCTGGCCCTAGTGTGAGTTTCATTTAACCATGTCGATCAAACGCATCGAGCGCGTTTGGCGCTCCGACTAGCCCTGGATTGGTGACGGACCAATCGCAGCGCCGAACGCACTCGATTCGTTTGGTCGAGCTGGTTAAATGAAACTCAAACTAAGGCCTCAGAACACCATTTTATTCACTTAATATTAAAGAAAACGCTAGTGGAAACAAACAAACGTTCCTTGGAACGAGTACCGAAACGGTATATTAGAAGTTAAACCTACTGACTTACCTACCTACCTACCTACCTAGAATATCGTTATTTTATATTAAGGCTGATTTTTGAACAGTCAGATAACTTTTGTCTGTAGAATAGTTTCTATACAAAAGCTGTCAAACCACAATATTTATACCTCAGATATAAGTTATCTGATTATTGAAAAATCAGCCCTCAAAGTAAGTAGTAAAGTATAAAGTACTCCAAAAGACACCAAGTTTATTCGTTTTTTATAATCTAAAGAGAGTATTGAAACTATGAGTCGGCTTTACGTATCGAAACACAATTTCTATCGTAGTTTCTAGTAGTATAATTAGAAGAAATCATTCTAATGGAACAGGTTTAGTAAAACAATTTATGTTCAAATTGATATCGAACTTGTGCCGAAGCATTCTCTAACAAGGTGAATGTTTCCCGATCCTAAATCAATATCAAAAGGTTCAATTGAAAACTTAATGTATTATCGAGCTTTAGTTATAACTTAAAAGCTTATTTAACATTCCTAAAATCACGTTTCAACAGTTTGCGGTCGATTTTATTTTTGGGACTGAAGTTGAAACTCTCTTTTTGGGGTGAACGTATTCATAACTTCTGATTCTGGTAATGATTATCTGCTGCTTCATTTAAATATGTAAACTGAAATAAAAATGTGTGAAACACAGTTTCTTTTTGGTATTTCAGAGTTGCTCCCATCCCATCCCATAAAAGTTGTATGTATTCCCTAGTACTGTTACCTCAGAAAGATTACAGCCGTAAACCAGTGACATTCCTAAATCGCCTCGGTATTTCCTAGTGTAACTTAAGGTGAATCTAGTCCACATTTTTCCCATACAAACTTCGGGTGTATATTACTCCACTGTTCAACAATGTAAAACAAAAATTAAACATAGTATGGTTTTGTCTCATTATTAATATTGTACGGAAACAGAATACTAAAATAAAAAGTCATTCAAAAGTTAGGACCAACAAAGATTCGTTTTTGTTGCTAATTTAACCTAACGTTGGGCGTGTTTAAGTAATAAAAGAAGTGTAAAATCTGAAAAACCAATTCGGTACCGACAAAGCTCAAATATCGCAAAGTTCAATAAACTTTATTGGCCATTGATTTATGCAGTGGTTTTTTCATAAAACCCGATCTTCCGAAGGACTGTTCTTAATTTTTACGCGCCTCTGTACTAACTATAAATGATTCTACATCTCACTCAATAATGTTGTGCGTGTAGACTAGCTTCTAACTGCTCATCACTGAAACTACCTCTGTCGAACACGATGCCTGGTAAGACAGCGTGCTTTTTAGCCAGGCCCATTAGTGACTTCGAGCCAGCGACTAGGTTCCCCTTAACGGTCGATATAGCAATAAGTTAAGTTATGTAGTAAGTTAATAACTATCCATACTTTCATTAATTCGAAAGTAACTCTGTTGGTATGTTACCTTTTTACACCTAAACCACTGACCGGATTTTGGCAAGCAGGATTTTGGAAAGACATAGGCTACTTTAGTCCCGGCAGCTCGTTCCTGTAGGATAATTTCCGACATCCACATGGACGTTGCCGCGGGCTTGTAATGTAATTATAAGTTATACTAAGATACTTCTAAGTTAAGTTATTAATGACTAATATAATTACAGAAAATGTCAAAGTAAAAAGGGTTACCATTTTAAAAGCTTTCGCAATAACCAAGCTGAAATAATGTGGTTAATTAAACTAAGTGTGTTTTGATAAATACAATCGGCGCCATCTCTGTTTCAGCATTGCATAAGAGAATAATGAATCAATGTGATGTTTTGTTTCCGTTACCAACTAGGAAAATCATCTAATTAGCTCATTGTTACTTCTTATTTAGGTACCCTTAGGCAGCAAAGTAAAAGGAGAATAAAAAATGTGTCCTATTTAATTTTGTACTTTTTATTGTAATGTTCTGTGTCAATGGTTCTCAGTATTCTGTATTTCAGACCGGATTACCTAACGAATATTTTAAGGGCTCGCGTATAGTATGCGATAGTCTTACGAGTGAAAACATCAGTTTCGAGTGAAGAAGGAGGATTTTTCCAACGTGGCTCGGTTCGCCAAAGTGTGCATTAGGGAAAATCGTATCGAAGTCAAAACTGTACATTGACCATTAAAAAAAGTCATTGGTGGAAATGATTTTACTGCCGTTAATATCGTTTTTAGACTTTTTGTTTATTTATCTGAATGTTTGTTCCAGGATCACGCAAATACTCCCGGCAAAGATCCTGCTCAAATTTTGCAGTTATTCCCTATATATGTCTGGTCAGTTTGTCGACTATAAATGATCAAGGTATATGCTCTGGGGGATGAGCATGTTTGTAAAATGAAAAACTTTGCAATCAATGGAGAATTGGTACGGCTGCGGGTTTCGACCTCAAGACAGGCTCACACGGACAACCGTATATCGCTTGCTCCTGCGTCACTAGTCCTTGGCCCTGTATATTTTGGCAGCAGAGACTGAAACTACAAACGTAGTATACAGGGAAGTTTTTTAAAGATGTGCCTGTTATTTAAGTATAGGTGTCTTACCACTTCCATGCGAAAGAAATAGCCAATAATGAAATAATGGTCGAAAAAGTCGTTACTGTGTAGTGTAACTAAGATTTGTATAAAACACCAAATCTTCCAAAATATTACAGCTAAAAGAAAAACCAAAATGTCTGAGAAACCTTCATATAATAAATCTGTAATTAAAACTGGAATAATTTATGAGTAGATAAGGAAGCCGTTCATTTAAATTCATAGTCCTTTTAAAATTTCATGTCTCGTGGCTGACGTGAAATTTCTTGGTTGAGACCAGTTGAGATTTTTAAATTAAGTTGGGCACTGAGTGGATAGATTTTTTTTAACAAAAAGCCTATCAAAAGCTGTGTCGTCTTGAGCTTTACTCTAGGATATGTAACAAAAACGCGGGTGAAGTCGACAGTGACCTAGAAGTCGTCGATCTTAAAATACCAACATATTTTTTACTAAACATTGAACTGGTCGATTGTTATGGAAACATATTTTTGGTGACATAATGCACATTTAAAATAGAACCCTGAGGTTTAACTGTTAGGTGGTATATGTATTTTTAATGTTCTAACAAATAAATTATAGCATGTAATTTATTTAGTTTTTGTTTGTTTCAGTCCAGTACTAACCCCACAAGATCAACATTAAGCCCAACTGTTTCATCGAAGATTATTGTTCATCTTTATTATTTTTTTAAATAACGCCAAAATGATTTACAATTCACTTTAGACATTGGCAGAATAGTCGACATCAGCTAACTGTCATGTCGTCTGAAATATATTCAAAATTCGAGTGTTTGTTTGAATTTTGTAAATGTGAGTACCATGCATCCGTTTATTGTGTTGTTATGATGTACGTTGACTTGAAAAAGCATGGCAGTTGAGAGTATGTCATGCTCACATAAATGTCTCACTGATGGTGGCGCGTGTGTTGGATCATTCGGTTCCCTACAAAATGGTTGAGCTGGATGGTGCTGATCCACGCGTCAAGTTCGTGAACGGGCGCTGTCGGTTGAGACTGGTCATATCCTAACTTCCAGGGCTTATTTTTATCTTGTATTTAGAATTGTTTATAATTACATTTTTTTACATTGTTCTCACATACAGAAGCAACAAGAATAATGTTCCCAAGATTTTGTAATATTTCAACTTGATTTTAAAAGAGTGTCCGTGGAGTTTCTTGCCCGTTCTTCTCCATAGAGATCTGCGTTTTGGAATGGGCATCTAGCTTCAACTTTCCAACTGATCGACTTTTTGACAATTCAAAAGTGCCTGTAAATGGTTTAATTGAAATAAATGCTTTGAGTTTGAGTTTGAGTTTGAGTGTATGTTACAAAATTCGAATAATAACTACTATCGGAACCGTTACATAGTTTTGTGATATCGAATCATATTGCTCCACCTAGTCTGAAATGTATAATAAATGACGTATATTTGCGTGTGTTGTGTTAAGATTTAAAAGAGTAGGTATACTTAGATGGTTTGGTCATGTTGAGGATGAGTGAAAGGCGACTAACAAAAGGTACCTATATAATATAAGAGAGATGTGAGTGGTAACGCTCTGGAAGGTGCCGTTCTAGAAGAACATTTATATAGTGACCTTTATTGGTGATGTTTTTCAGAAAGTTCAGGTGCGTTTAACTCGCAACCGCCGTGCATGTATCACTAGAATCTAGTGCCCGATTCGGCTAGATGCATGAACGTAAACGAAGCTAGTAGTTTCTGCTTACCCCCAAAAGAAGATGCCGTGAGTTTGTTTATGAATGTATTTGTGTAGATACCATCGCGGTCATAAGAGCACGTGCGCTGTAGTAGCTGACTTACTATATTGCTTTGTTGTTATCTCTCCGAGGCGAGCCTGCAATTCGTCATGTTGAATTAATTATGTATTTCATAGAACTAGAATGCACTTATGAACGCGATAATTCTAAATGTTCATGTAGTAAGTGTGTGCTTACTCATTTGTTCGTAGTAAAAACAAGCAACAAAACAAATACTAGGTACTTCATTAAAAGAACACTGTTGACTCCACTTTAGGGTTTCTAGAATAGAAGACCACTTTGTATATCTGATTTAAACAAATACTCGACTCGTAACAATATTTACCATTTTTCAATTATTACTAACTAGCTTCTGCCCACGACTTCGTTCGCGTGGAAGTTGTAAGAGACCACAATTAAATATACTAGAATAACTGCCGAATTTTCCCGACCGAGCTATTACTTAATTTTCGCTTAGCGACCATTCGGACTTTTTTAATTTTGCTATTTCGAGTTTTACATGTTACAATGGTTAATTCGAAACTGTTATTTTTGAAACAGTATTACATTAGATCTTGTAGGACGTAATACAGAAAAAGATACGGCCAAAACCAACGACATTTTCCACGGAATACACATAAAAAATTATCTTTACTACCATACTAGGTCCTATTAGTGTAATTTATTCATATTGTACATGTTTCTCAAACGTATTATACAATTCTAATACGCTTTTTCTGGAATTATCAATTCGCCCACAAATCAATTAACTCCGTGTTAGTCGCCTATAGAAAATATTATAATATATAAAGGTTAAGATTAGTCCGAATCGGGCGAGTGAATTTGTGCGAATCTACCAATAACCCATTTTGGCAGGCAATTTAACACCATTAGTAATACATAGATGGGATAACTCACATTGGCATGGAATATAAAGTTCCCTAGATAGATGAAACCATGTTGTGTAACAAAAATAAAAAGCGCTTTATCGTGTGTATTTTACGTCCGCGAAATGATGACATAAGGCCTCTCAAAAATAAATATTTAATCTTTAGCTTGGTGATTATACAGACTGTTTTTTATGTATGATTACATCACTGTTTGTTTTAAAACCAGAGAGCAGAGCATGTTGATGTTTTCAGGGTTCTGTACCTTAAAAGAAAAAAACGGATCACTTTGTTGTCCATGTTTTTTTCTCAGGAACGCGTAGAGATATCCAGTTTAATAATAATATTACAATTTAAAAAACAACTTTATAGGGCTTCTACAAGTGTAGATGTCGATAGTAGAAACTACTTAGCATTACGTGGACCGCCTTCTAGTTAGCCAATTGTCACGCAATAACATAAACAAATTGCAAAAATGTTAGAAAATACTAGCTTTCGCCAGCGATTTCGCCCGCGTAGAGATCGAAAATTAGATAGGAAATTAGAGAGGAAAATTAGAGAGGAGACCTCAATTCACTTCATCTTTCGTTCTTGAATTGTAAGAATATTTCAGAGTATTATGAGGACAACTTGAGTTATTAAAAGAAATTAATTAAGGACAATTTATTTTTTCCTCGCTTTTCCCAGCGGCTTCGCTCGCGTGGATGTTCGAAATTATTCCACGATAATGTACTACCGGGTTAAAAAGTACCCTTTATGTTAATCCAGGTTATAAATTATCTGTGTGCCAAACGGCATCTAAATCCGTTCGGCCGTTTTTGCGTAATTAAGTAACAAACATCAAAACATACAAACGTTCACATTTATAATATTAGCAGGAATTTCGGGGGTTACCCTAGCGCTTCCCCTTAAAGACGCTCGAGCCAAAGAATTTCGGAAGAAAGACGCCTCTCGTTGGCTGATGGCAAAATCCAACCATCGACAATTATCATAATACTAAATGGTAAGAAAAACTTAACTGATGCCTTAATTCACGATGGAAAAGTGGTAAGCCTTTTACCTAAAAGCTTGTAGCTTTTGATAAAGGCGCTCGTGTCAAACGTCAAAGTCCTAAGGCCATTTTGTATGCAGATTAAGATTAATTCGCTGGCAATTAGAACTCATAATAAAGCCGCAAATATTAATCCGAGGCCATTTGTGTCAGCTTCTTTGGTTATGGAAACTACAATGTTGTTTAAAATATGCCAAGAAAAAGGAAAAGATGACTTTATAGAATGGAAAAATAAAAATTTCAATTATTTAAACATGTTAAATGTAAAATGTATAAAACTACACATAATGTTGTTATTTTTTTTATAAACTTGTTTAATAATCCTGGTGAAATCTTAACAATACCAGATACTTAGGTACCTACATTAAATTATACAATAAAACTCAGTAACCATATTCACCTATCTGTAGCTTTTTTTCATCAAAAAATTCTTTCACACTATAAAAACATTGAGGTACCAATAAGCCATTTGTGTACTTAGGATTTAAAGTGTTTAAGATCCAGGTTCCCTTATTTCTTTTTTAATATTATTGAATATTTTAATTACTCGCCTCCTATTGCATGGGAAATAAATATAACTGGTTAAATGAGGGAGTACCTACCTACTATAGGTACACCTCTGCCCAACTCTTCAGTAATGGGTAGCTCGCTGTCCGGTAAGGACCAAGCCCGGGTCGACGGCGCGTTGTGTTCCACGTGCGCCTCAAACAGATGTCAGCACCAACTGAAGGGACCCGCAAGGGCCGATGCCTGTCATGGATGCAGGTTGTTCGAAAAAGATATCGCGGACCCTGGCACACAGGCAAATGAGGGTACAGGGTGGGTTTTGGTCAGTAAAAGTCTGATACGCCCTGCTGCACCCAGAGCGGGAGAAGTTATTTAATGATGTCCCATCCTCAAAACAAAAAAAGGCATACAAAGACGTTAATATGCTGTGTATAATTACTGTGATAAAACTATTTTTATGACATAATGCGCTTTGATGTGAAGAAATTCTTAACCGTATAAAGGTGTCAACGGGTATATTCGAATGCAAGTCGTATGCTATAAAAAATGTAGTGTTTTTTTTTAAATTTCGTACTCGCGTTGTATGGTTCACTTGAATGTGTGAATATAGTATATAATTATATTATATATATATAGTAAGAACTCAAAAACACATTTTGACAAGAACACATTTTGTTTTTCAACTTGTATTTCCATTATATTGTTGTTTTTTGTATTTCGCTGTGCGCGACTGCGTTTGTGTGTAAAAAAAGTTAAAACCCATGAAATCCAATATGCACGAAATTGGATTTCATGGGTTTTTTTAAAACGGTACCCTTATTTTCAGTAGCCTAGTAGTTACGCCTTATAACACCAGCTATATGCCAGTGAAAATCCTTTCAAAATCGGTCCAGCCGTATCGGATGTTAGCCGGAACAAACAAAGCTACAAAAATATTTAAAAAAATTAAATACTTTCAACATTTAGTAAAAACCTGTTGTTTTCACATTACAAACAGACACTTCCATTTTATTTATTTGTATGTATATATTAGGTGTTAGTTGTTAATTATGTAAATTCTGAATAAACCATCATTTGCATTTAACGTTCAACTACCTACGAGTAAAATTTCAGGAGTGTGAAAGCACTCGGGCACTTAACACTTGCTGCTAGGCTGCCGCATCCTGTCAGTTGTTGCCGTTTATATGAGGGAAAATTCGATGTAATTTCCACAGCTAGCGAGTTTAGGAAGTTAACATTTGGTGTAAAATGTTCTAGAGCTGTTGGAAATGTTTTGAAATCATTGTTTCTTTTAGGGCAATTTTTTCAATACTCATGATAACATTTTATTTTTATTTGAAGAATAAATCTATCAGTTTGGCATATTTCCTATACAAAAGCTGTCAAGCCGACGTATGTATTTATTCCTCAGTCACCAATAAATGTTTCAATAGTCAAATAAAAGTTATCAGCCCTTAATCTTACAACTTATTTTTTTTAAGCAAACAACGTAGGTACGGAGGCGGACTTAATACCAAATGCATTTTCTACCAGTCTCTTGGTAATGCATAGAAAAACAGGTATATGCAACTTCGAATATTGAGGAATTTAAAGAATAACCGAAAAAGAAGGTTGCCGAGTATAAGAGTGACTGACGTGCAATTGGAGAGGCCTAGGTCCAACAGTGGACTACTGTAGCCTGAACTTTAGTTTTGCAGTCTCGAAGAGCCAAATTCAACTGTTGTTATAATAGTGCCCAAAATACAGACTGTGATCTTTACACCGAGAAATTTTAATTGTCGTTTTCCCGCGGCAGAACAACTTGCCATAAGGAGTACTTTCAAAGCATAGAGCAAAAGTAAAAAAATAAGGTATTTTTGTTTTATAATAATTAAAAAAATGTTCATCAACTCGATTAAACATTACTCAATAGTAACACTAGAGGTAACTTGTAGGTACTATTCTAATCGCACGCACCGCCGACAAAGGGAACAGCGATGCATAAATATTCAAAGCAAAATAAACTCTCGCACGTGGCGATTTTTCACAATGGTTAATCTTCCATTTTTTTTTCTAGTATTTTATTTGTTTATAAAAAGATTGTATTACTAAAACAAAACTATTTCGCTGCGGGAAAACAACCATTAAAATTTCACGGTGTATATTACAATTTTTTGTGGAAATAAACGATTTTTACTTTACTGTGAAATGTGAATAACACTAAAATGATTTTCTCTAAAGGTAGGTACAGGGTTAAAAGCTTCAGGCAAGCCTCACCTAATTCTAAAAGCTTAGGCGGGTCTTACTTGATTCCGTTACCATATAGCAAAGGCATGAATAAAATGAATGGGGCTTAAGGGAATCTAGTATTAAAGACTTTGTTATTCTCATTGGAAATAAAGCTTGTTTCCTTGATACATGATTTATGAAACATTACGGTACTTAGTATATGGTGAATAATTAATCAAGAATACATTATGTTCGCTCATCAGTATCCGCTTCTATAACAAGTTGCCAATGTTGGTTAGGTACAGAACGTAGATGGAAAGTTCAAAACCCACATCAAACGCGTCCTTATCAACAAAGCTTAAGATAAACGACTACGTTGAAGACAAGGAACTTTGGCAATAATTCCTACTGCATATGTGACTTTCCTGGTACCTCATTAACGGCGTTACTATGTAAATGTCTATTATATGCACTAAATTACGATGTGATTTTTTATTTACACACTTCTTTGACATAATCTATATAAATAAAATGAAATATTTAAAAAAAACCTATTCAAACCAATGACATGGTTACCATGACAATCACTAAACTAAAGAGTTGAAATTAGAATTCATAAAAACAAAATGAAAATTAAAAGAAAATCAAAAACTTTTAGTAATAAATCAATAAATAATTGGTCAGCCAGCCTATTATTTTAAAAGTGTAACCGTGGAGTTTCTTGCCAGCTCTTCTCCAGGGAAACAATCAATTGGAATGGTGCACCTAGCTTCGTCTCATAATAGCCCATGTATTTTATGTGAAATAAAATATATTGATTCAATTTGATACATATGTTATTGTATTATTTGTACTAAATTAAACTTCACATAATACCTACTAAGGGCGTTTCTCCACAGCAGCCGTCACCGGGACGTCATGGAGATGACGGCGCCCAAAGTAGCGATACGTACATTTACTATGTCCGCGTGTCCAAGGCATGTCCGATCACTCGAGCGCCGTCATCCCGGCCGCTGCAATTTCGAGCAGGTCGATCGGCGCAACCGGTAGAACTCAACCCGAGATTGTGACGGGCCAATTCGCCGGCAATACAAAACATCTTGATTATCTTGTCCACATACAGTCGTCGAACCGCTACATTCTCCAGGTTTTTGTTTTGTCTACAATCGCCGTCACCGGGACGTTAGGATCGGTTTGAATAATCACTGTTCTCCGACGTCCCGGTGAAAGCGGCGGTGGACAAACGCCCTTGCTTTTTATTCAAGTACGATATTATGTAACAAAGATTGGTTTCCTTTCCTGGGCTCATTTTTGGAGGCAAAGTGCTTACAATATGCAAAGTTTGAAATGAAAGCGAACTCAAAAGGCTCAATTCGGGAAAGGTGTTCTCGGCTTTTTTGTAATTTTTTTTATTACTAAGTGGCTCTTGACCTCGATCATGCCTGATGGAAAGCGATTGATGAGGTCTATGATGGATCGAACAACTATAATGTAAAGTTGAAAACATCACAAATTACAAATGTCAATAATAGATTCAAAAGATTTTGAAAGCGTATAAAATTTTAATTTTAGGCTGCTCTAAGTTAGGAGGTATAAAAATAATTAAAAGCTATAAATAAATGTATTACTGAGATTTTGACAGAACTTAAGATGAATGAATTGTAAAAAAAAATTAAATGATCAGCATCATTTAGAATTTTATCAAAATAGATGGATACATTCCCATACCATACCTCCACGATAAAAAGTTGTTTGTGCCTTGGTTTTCAAACCTTCAGGTCTAAAGTAATGAAAAACGTATTAATTCAGAATGAAGAGAGTTGCTATCCGGTATAGCTGTAAATACTGCTTTGGTATTTCAATGTGCGTCTGACTCGGGCAATAAATATGTTCAGAGCATTAATCACTATTTAATGTCTATTAAAACTGCCTCGTTGGTCTAGTCGTCGCAAGCGCTTCTGCGGAGCACGAGGTCCTGGGTTCGATTCCCAAGTCGACCCTAGTGTTTACTGGGTTTTTACCCGACCGCGCCAGAAGGAGGATTCTGTTATTCGAGTGTATGTATGTACGTATATTTCTTTAGCACGCTCTGTAGCCTAAACGGCTTGATCGATTTCAGCTTGAGAGGTGCCGTTAAATTCATCTTAATTGTGAGAGTGACACTGGGTATAACAAAATTGAAAAAAAAAATGGCTGATTTTTGGCGCCATATTGTGAGTATATTTTTTTTGGGCAATTTGAGTGGGGTATCAAAATAAAGAGTTTCATAAATAGGTCTCATTAACGTCAAAAATAATTACCTATATTAACTAAAAACTGTGAAAAAAAAAACCGTTCTGCCTAAAAAGTGAACTTCAATTAAAAAAGATAGGAACAAGAAACTTGTTTTAAAAGGATGGCAATAAAGGTCTTTATTGTTAAATTTAAGAAGATACCTCCGACTGCATGAGATTGCTTATAGTATTCAGTTTAATAGTCATCCTTTTAAAACAAGTTTCTTGTTTCCATCTTTTTTAATTAAAGTTCACTTTTTACGCAGTCCGGTTTTTTGATTTTGTCAATTATTTTTTCTATATAGAATTTCACAGTAGCAGCCCGGAGTGTAGATTAGTGCCTGGGGGCCTACTCCATAAGCACGAAGTCCGTCGTTTCGGTCGAAGTAACGGGCGTTTCCAACTCCATAGCACTTACGTACAGAAGATTAGTTTGGAGCCCAAACTAAGACTGAATGACAACACGATTTGATAGCTGTCCCTACTCCCGATATGTCTTTACCCGTCCAAAAAAGTTAGTTTCATTCAAGATTCAAGATTTTTTATTTGTGGAAACATGAGTACACATACAGAGCATGCAAGTTATTAAATTAACTTTATAGTTGGCTGGTTAGTTGGCTAGTTGGTTGGTTGGTTGGCATTGGCTGTATTTCGAACTACTTTCCGACGGGCCCGTAACCTCGTTAACGGAGTTAGAGAGTAGACCCCCACGTTGATGGCTATAGTCTCGCCTACATGGGACTAGGACTGACGAAATGTGGGTGTAATATAGGTACACCTCTGCCCATCCCCTCGGGGAAACAAGGCGTGATGTTATGTTAAAAGAAGGCAGTAAAGATCAATAGACTCGTGGCATTACAAGTTGAAGGGTTGCTGTACTGACTTGGCATTTTGACTTCTATTAGAAAATTCCTCTTCTTTCTTAGAATTACCTTGATGTGAACGCCTACACGCAGTTATTGTGAAAGATGATTATAAAGGCATAGTCAAAGACAAAGGGAGTAGGTACCTATTTATATAATGTGTACTTAGTTTTTATCAAACTGTTAGAACATGATCTTGATATAATGAGATAGGCCAGTCTCCGTTGCGATTGGCTGCCATGGCCCAAATACGGTCTGAAGACTATATAATGAGATTGCATTGCATTTTCGGGATTAAACCATTACATGTTAAACGTTTTCTCTTTAATTTAATAAACATATTTAGAATGGTGTGACCTCGTTTTACACAAATAGGTAAGTAGGTTCATACATTCTAAGATAATTTCTCCAATCGCTTGGTTCTAGACTGAGTTCGGTTATTAAGTTTGTATGTGCGAACTTCTGGCGCTGTAATAACCACTCTTTTGTCCATTTGCGTTTTGTTTTTTTTTTGTTGTTAATTTATAAATTTATAAATAATAAAAGCAGCAGCTGATAATAGCAACACTTTTTCTTCGTGATCCATTTTAAGTAAAATTCTCCATCTTCCCAGAGTAGCAATCGAACAATACTGACAAATAAATGGAGTTGCGCCACGCAAAGTAGTGATCGTGAGTGTAGCAAGAATTTGGATGTTGTCCACCGATGTGGAGCGCTTCCAAATGGAGTTCCCGTGAATGGCCAGCTTAAGGCCAGATTCCCGGTTTTTTAAATCCATTAACTGCGTTCTCGACCGAAGCGCTTTTGGCGTACGCTCCCCCAAATAGTTTTGCCATATCGTATTGGTTTACAATTCAGCCTGGGTGTGTCTTTTGAAAGGTGTTCAACTCTCGTTCAAAATATTTTTTGAGAGATCCATAGACAGCGTCGTCCAGTGGCTGCATTCGATCAGTTGTGTGTGGTGCGAATGACAAAAAGATGATGTGATTTTTGGTCGCAAATTCCAAAGCTAGAAAATATTTATGTGACTCGTGACTATCGAGCAACAGTAACACTTTTCTGGTCTCACATAAAATTAAACACCATTTAAAGTATAAATATCGGTTACTTTAGAAGGGATAAATCAAATAGCTAAACGGGCAAAACAGATTTCCATTTTGCCCATATCCGTTTTGCCCAATGGGTCATTATATTAGACACAAGTTCAAGACGTGAAATGTTGTTAGTAAGTAAATAAAAAGTAACAATCACAAAATATACTTGTATAAAAATGTAATTGACTAAATAGTACTAATTCATAGGTAACTGGTTGGTAATATAAAAAGTTGGTATACAAACCTTCACAAAATTCGTAAGAAAACAATGAAAATCCTTTTTTTTTATTTCCACAACAGATGCACTCGCTTATTGTTTTGGTTGAACTGTCATAGCGTTGCCAGTCGCAAGCTCGCAAGTGTCTTGACTTGTGAAAGTATAATAGTGCTATATATTATAGATTTTTGGAAAAATCGGTTATTCTTCTTACCCACACTATGCTTCTTGCCCGGGCTTCCCCTATGTGTACTTGTATATCAACTACATAGCATAAAACAAAGTCGCTTCCAGCTGTCTGTCTGTCCCTATGTATGCTTAGATCTTTAAAACTACCAAACGGATTTTGATGCAGAATTTTTAATAGATGTATCTATTGGTGATTCAAGAGGAAGGTTTAAATGGATATAACATGCATAATATAGTAGAGAAACACTGATAATTTTAGAGGTTTCTAATGTGATGTCGTAAATAAACATATTTTTTCGCGCTTACATTGCAAACGCTGGCTGAACCCTACGAGATAGATCAAAATAATGTACTACAGTATTAGACCTTAAAAAGGTTTAGAAAAAAATCTGCAATGGTATATTTTTATCTCTTAGGGATAACCCACAATAACCATTTTTTATTCTTTACTTTTTACGAGAAATAATGGCTTATTTACGAAGCGATTTTAAGCAATCCAGCATTAATCCTTATCTAATTAAGTAGGTACCTTAAATACATTGTGCATTTAATATCAACTGGGTGTCAGTCAGGTTTTGACGCCAAATCGAGTTTAAAAAAGGGCTAGATTAGCACATTTTTTTAAATATAGGGCTAAATTACTAAATAAGGAAAAATAAATATTGATTAATAAAATGGATTTCATGAATAAGTAATGTGTAAATTATTAATAAAATACATCATACTGGATTATAAAATATTGTTTTATCATAAAATTACGATCTAAATACCAGTTTTCATCTAATAAATAAAGTCTTATGCTAAATATGTCTTTATGGTTTTTCGTGGTATGCTGAATAATCCGCAAATACTGGAATCTTTGGGATTGCTCGTTCCAAACAGTAGGCTGCGGCAAGGGTAGAGGGAGAGGCTGTTTAAAGTCCCGGTGGCCAGTACGAACTTGTTAACATTTGCACCGGTGCACACTGGTCCCAAATTAAAAAAAAGTGGACATTGATAGTAGACCGCTGATATTTTTTTTTATTGTTGATATAATGATAACAGATAAGGCAAAAAAATATTATTGTCCTACTTCAAATACTTTTCTCTATAAAAAATATTTCTTTTTTTTTTGTATGGGAGTGATTACATTTTACTCAATTCCTCAAAAACCTTAAGCGATGTCGAGATAGCATTCACATATGTTAGAAAACTAATAATTCTGAGTATTTGGCTCGAAGAAACTTATTGCTTATCTCTGCGTACTTTCGAGATAATAGTGACAGAAAATAACATTTTTTTTTAATGTTAATTGTTCGCTTTTTTTTAATCATAGCCTTACTCATATCGCAATAGGTCCGCTGGCCAGCAAAATGGAGCTTCGACGCGAGTTTGCCGGGATAACAAGATGGCCGCCTCTCATGACGTAACGTAATACGGTCACGAATCGCGCGCGTACACCTCACTCAGTGTACAACTAAATGTGGTTGCGATAAGACGTGTCCTTATTTTTTCTGTGCGCTTGAAGAAATGCTTGTTGTTTGTTTGTTTTGTTATTGTTGTATTTTGAATCTTTGGATTTTAAAATCAAATAATTTTTGTTTGTCTTTCTTTCGTCGAATTTGTTTTCGTAATTTTTTTTGTTAAAATCAAAGTCACTTTGTCTTTGATATCTTTGATTCTAATTTGTTTTCAATTTTCCTTAAAATTATAATATGTCCGCATTTGTCACCAACTTAGACTTATACGTTGTTCTTAAATCAGGAGGTGGTTTTAAAAATGTCGAATTTTTATTTAATGCCCTTATTGAACGTATTGGTGTTGAATTGTCTTCCGAAAATTTGAGTAATATTAAATTATTTTGTCGTAATTTTTCAAGTAATATCTCAAAAAGATGGTCTGCTTCCAGTAGAGCTCAAAAGACCTTTCTTAACAAAAATTCAGACTGGTTACAATCCCAAATAGTTTGGCCAAGATGTCAAAATATCGATTTAAGCAGCATTTTTAAAGTTGCCGAGGAAGTAATTCCAAATTTCGAAACGCAAGTGGATACTCATCAATTAAGTTATGGTACAAGTAAAAAACCATTTGTTGATTTATCTGATAAACAGAAGAAAAGGCGTTCTCTAACACTTCTAGATCACACAGAGGAGGAATTAGTTTATGCTTTATGTGCCAAATTAAAAGAGTCTAAAAAAACAAAATTAGCAGCTATATTAAACGAACTCAGCCAAAACAAGGAAAAATGTGAGATGGTACATGATGTACTATTCGCTAAAAAGACTGACAAACCGTGTTTACCAGATGATAAAACGTTAGCGCTTTACACCTCAACAAATTTGTCAAAATGGCAATATCGAAATTTAAGAACTATTCTTGCTTCAGAGAAAATGTATGGTCTTCCGTCCTATCAAAAGCTCCTGGAAGCTAAAAAAACTTGTTATCCTCCAGAGTCAGACATAACTGTAACTGAATCTGATGCTAAGATAAGACTTCAATCGCTTCTAGATTTGACAACTAATAGGATATTAAAAACAATTCAGCACAACTCTGCCGACAAAAAATCGCTAAAACTAATAAGCAAATGTGGTTTTGACGGGTCATCTTCTCAAAGTAATTATAAACAAAAGTCACACTCCGACACTAAAATTGACGATTCTTCAGTTTTCATGATTAGTTTGGTTCCGCTTCGTTTGGAAGAAGAGAGTGGTACTATCTTGTGGCAAAATCCTGCTCCCTCTTCAACAAACTATTGTCGTCCAATTGGCTTTATATTTGCAAAAGAAACAAATGAATTGATAAAGAAGGAAAGTGCATCCTTAGAGGAAGAAATTCGTAATCTTGTTCCCACAATTGTAGATAATTTTGATATTAAACATGATTTGTACATGACTATGATTGATGGGAAAATTTTTACTGTGATTTCCAATACTTCTTCTGCAGCTGTTTGTAATATTTGCAATACCCCACCTAGCAAAATGAATGACTTGGACTTTGTATCCAAAAGACTCATCAGAGAAGATATGTATAAATATGGTCTGTCTTCGCTTCATATGTGGATAAGATGTATGGAATGTATTTTACACATTTCGTACAACTTAGACTTCAAAAAGTAGGCTGCACGAAAAGAAGATAAATTGTTAAAAGAAATTAAAAAGAATTTGACACAAGAAGAATTCCGGGAAAGAACTGGTTTGTTAATTGACATAGTAAAACAGGGATTTGGTACAACCAATGACGGTAACACGGCAAGAAGGTTTTTTGAAAATTATGAAGTATCTGCTGAAATAACGGGTATCCACCCTGATTTAATCAAGAGATTTGCAGTCATTTTACAAACAATTTCATCTGGTCAACTTATTAATACCAACTTGTTTAGGGAATATTGTAAAGAAACAGCAATGCTATATGTAAACTTATATCCATGGTATTACATGCCTTCAAGTGTCCATAAATTGTTGATACACGGTGCTGATATTTGTGAAAATTTCTCCTTTATTCCGATAGGCATGCTTTCCGAAGAAGCTTCCGAAGCGAGGAATAAAGATTTCCGGAATGTTAGAATGGCACATACAAGAAAAATCGGTAGAGTTCAGACTAATTTAGACATTATCCACAGCTTTCTAATTAGCTCAGATCCTTACATCAGCCATATCAAACCAAAGTTTGCTCGTTTACATAAACAGTTGTTTCCAGAGGCTAGTGCTTTGATCTTGAACAATGAATTGCTTTCGTTGGAAAACGAGGAAATAGAGATTTCTCAAGAGAATATAGACCCAAATATTAATCTTTCACCATAATATTTTTTCAGAATCGTTTGTGAACATATTCAACTTTATGTTTGCAGCTTAATATGTCTTCATTTTGATTGTTTTTTAGAACTGATGAAAGTACTCCTTCAGAAAGGTCATAGCTTTTCAGTCATTAGTGAGCCCCCATAACCTCTTTTACAGAGAAGTCTCTTTTTACTTATTTGACATTACGCATACATTATAATTATGTGCTAAAGTAAGGCTATGATTAAAAAAAAGCAAAAAATTAACATTAAAAAAAAATGTTATTTTCTGTCACTATTATCTCGAAAGTACGCAGAGATAAGCAATAAGTTTCTTCGAGCCAAATACTCAGAATTATTAGTTTTCTAACATATGTGATTGCCATCTCGACATCGCTTAAAGTTTTTGAGAAATTGAGTAAAATGTAATCGCTCCCATACAAAAAAAAAAGAAATATTTTTTTTACAGAAAAGTATTTGAAGTAGGACAATAATATTTTTTTGCCTTATCTGTTATCATTGTATCAACAATAAAAAAAAATATCAGCGGTCTACTATCAATGTCCACTTTTTTTTAATTTGGGACCAGTGTGCGGTGGGGCGGGCAATAAAGATACTCAACAGCGTATCTTTGAGATTAGATACTTATACTTGCTCTTTGGCGGAATTCCAGAGGGTGACACTGGACGTATTGTCCTCTGTGTAAACTATATTCATATACTTATTTAATCATTTTAAGTGATTGTTCACTGTCAGTCAGGATAGTTTAATT
Organism: Polymixis lichenea; assembly: GCA_949091785.1. Classification (NCBI taxonomy): domain Eukaryota; kingdom Metazoa; phylum Arthropoda; class Insecta; order Lepidoptera; family Noctuidae; genus Polymixis; species Polymixis lichenea. The sequence goes on from OX420937.1 coordinate 12,319,472, forward strand.
TTTTTTTTTTTTTGTTGGTGGCGGTATGGAATTCGTTTCTGGGTAACGTCTATAAGTGAAAAAATATGACTACATTGTTATATTGGGTTTCCCACCTGTTAAAACAATTGTAAGTGTTTTTAGTAAATAAATTAATAAATAAATAAATTCCTCTCGAAGGTTTGCACTTTCCGCTGACGACGACGTTGATGGTTGGGCTTGAGCCTCATTGCGCGCAGCCTTGTTCAGTATAAATTTAAATTGGATGCAATTTTTTTTAAAGATCCTTTTGGATCACTATGTGTATTAAGTTTGGTTTAACTTGTTAAGGATTTTTTGTATTTATGGTATGGAATTTAGGGACTCAAAATTCATCCTGTTTCATAATTTATGTTTATATGATTTTAACAGGCGATAATATTTGGGGCTAGATTACGGGCTAAATAATTATATTCGAGGCTGAACAAGAAGAAAAAGGGCTAGGTCTAGCCCGAAGGTGCTAAATTGGCATCATTGATCTATATGGCCCTTTACAACATGTCATTTAAATGAAAATTATTTTATTTCAATTATTAGTAGCACTGCTATTCGTTTCGTGCAGCAGAGGAAACTCACAAGAATACGTCTGCTGTTTTCAGTTACCAAGCGCACCGTCAGTCAGTTGGCTTCCCAAATCGATCACTCCCTTGAATGACCCTTCAGCTCTTTTTGTCCTTCAATGACTTTTCCAGCTCTGACGGCTCTCCTTTTTTTTTGACATTCCAAATTCCTTCCTCTTTTTCTTTTTCAGCCATAGATTTTCACATATGCCAGTCTAGTCAGCCAAGACGTATAAAACCTCCTTCATATAAACTCAGAGTGCGTTTAAGAATCTTATAATTATAATTTAGAATTTTGTTATTTAGTTGACAACGTAGTTAGATAGAAAAACCAAATTTAGGCTATCCAAAACGATATAAAATGATTTTTGATAATTACAATCGTAATGCAACCTTCCTTAAATAGACTGCATAGATAATTAAAAGAATAAGTAGACATCAGGAGTTTTTGGCGGGATCGCGTTGGAACATGTCGCACGAATTTTCATTTTCATGGAATTTAGTGAAATAGCGAATTAAATTGTATAATTTTGATAGTGAATTATTCAATTTAGTTACGTGTGAGTGCACAAGTGTAGTGAAAGTGAAAATAAGTGACTAACGTGGACTTTTCGTGTTCCCCCCAAAAACTCCTATTAGGTTATTGTAAAGTTATTACCGCTTTACAATAACTTTGACTTGACTGACTAAAGACGACTATGAATGTTTTGTAACTTCGTGCCCGATATCGGGCCATTTACTTGTTCTAAAAGAAAAATTACTTGACACTGGCTAAATCTACAAACCGTGTGAAGCCAAAATAAAAATAAAAAAAAGTAGACATCAGTTTGACACGTTTGACTTAAATGTCATAACAAGAATATTATTAAGTAAAAAGATGGAAAATTCTAATGTAAAATCAGGTAATTCTATATAGACGAATCGTTTAAGACCGATTCGCTTCGATCGCGCACAGAAAATAAAGAGCGAAATATAATAATGTAAGAAAGTTGTAAAAGGATAATAAAACAATGATGATGTGGATGAATGAATAAGAAGGGTAAGTCCAGTATCAGTAATAAACAGATACTATACTATATAAAGACATTCTGTAGTATATTTCGTACCAGCATTGCACCCGTGCGGAGCCGGAGCGGGTCGCTAGTTGTATTTAAACAAGATAGCAAAAGCTTGGAGGATTTTATATGTGAGTTTAATTCTGTAAACAAATGCGAGGTAAATACAATAGGTAGTTGAGCTTTAACAGGATTTGGGTATTATGTAAATGAGCAGCTGCTTAACATTCCAACGGTTTCAAATCTTTATAATATTTTCTGTGCAAATACAACTTTAACGTTAATAAAACGAGTAAACGAGATACTAAACGTTGGTACACACAGCCCGAACATGAAAACATGAGTTTTGGTGCTGAAACCACTGAAAGAAAACTAAAAGACGGCGCGTGTGTTGTGTGAGCCTTATGCCCGGATTAGACGAGACTAATTTTTGAAGCTAGGATATGAACATAGTGCTTGTAAGCTAGCAAGATAGTCACTTTGTACACAGATATATTCATTTTTAGGTTATAGCTAACGTGACAAAAAATAAATGTAAGCTAGTGTGATAGTTTAATAGGATGGGGTTTTATTTTTGAGACAGTACAGTAGTTTCGCCACTGAATGCCACTGATTTCACTAACCCAGCTTGTGTACTAGCCTCGTGTGGCCGGCCAAGCTAGTATGAAATAGAATCATTTTACTCCACGGATGATATTAATTATCATCACACCTGTATTGCACGAGGGATTAAGCAGAGACGTACCTATATTACAACCACATTTCGCCACAGGGCACAAAACAAGAGTCATTCAACAAGAGAAATTCGTAATGAAAAACCCAAAATACTTAGTTTTTAATTTTTGCTAGAGTATAGTTTTCATTGTTTTTGTTGATATATGGGATGACTAGCTGACATACATCAAAAAAATTTGCGATCACTTTGAAAAATCGAAATCTTTTTTGTTACGGTAGATTATAGTTATTATAATTTCTTCTTCTTTTAGATTCTTTTTTGAAAAATATAGATTTATAATATAAAACAATAAAACAGTTTAATTGTTTTCCATATAAAAAGGCTTTCAGTCCTAGCTTACGCTCATTCAGAAATCTGATTTAGTCAATTTGAACGGATTTTACGTGACCACGTTGCAGAGGTACCACGAGATGGGGAATTTTGCTGACCGACCCCGCAGTGGTCGCCCAACTGTTTTGACTGTTGCCTAAAAGCGCTATATTAGATTGCTGGCACCCGTGATCCAACAATCAATGCTACTAAAATAAAAGCAGAAATTCGGGCAGCCTCTGGCCTTGAAGTTGAAGGCTGGGCTTGAAGAGGCATTCAGACCATTCGGAATTGCTTGCACCGGGCTGGATTACGAGCACAGAGGTCTTGGCGAGCTCCTCTGAATTCCCGGCAACGACAACGACGGAGATTGCAGTGGGCTAGGCTTCGGCAAAATGAAGAAGAAAACATTTGGCAAAACTGTCTCTTCGTTGACGAATCGCGAATCAGTATTCATCCAGATAACCGACGTGTCCGTGTCTGGAAAAGATCAAGAGACCGTGAAAGGCAAAGAACTGCCACTAGAACAGTTCAACATGGCGGTAAATCGGTGTACTTTTGGGGTGGTATTATGATTGGAGCTAGAACGCCTTTGATCCCGTATCAAGGCTTAATGACAGCAGACATGTATAGAGCAGTTGCTATTGATGTAATTGTCAGACCATTCCGAGTAAACCATGGTCACCAATTTGTACTGGTCGATGATAATGCGCCTGCCCATCGAGCTCAACGAGTCAATGCTGTTCTCCGAGAATACGAAATCACAAGGTCAGAATGGCCTGCCAGCTCGCCTGACTTAAACCAATAGAGCACGCGTGGGGTGCTCTTAAGCGAGCTGTTTGGAACCGTCAGCAACGTCCCCAGATAGTGCCAGAGCTGAGGGAAGCTGCTATTCAAGAATGGGACAGGTTACCCCAAGACATTCTGGATAACTTGATTCTCAGCATGCCCAGAAGGATCACCGCATGTGTTCGAGCCAGGGGAGGAGTTATATTATATTAAATATAAACCTTTTATTAATAAATTGTTGTTTAAGTTTGGTTAAACAGTCTTTTTCCTTCTATCAAATTTCGGTTACAATTACATTATGATTAATTACTCAATTGATATTTTTTTATAAAAATAAAAAATAGTTTTAGTTTTTAATTTCAAACAGGGTATTTCTATTAAAAGAAAACACACAACAAAGATTTTTTCTTGATAAAGTTCAATTAAAAAAATTATATCAGCTTATGCTAGTGATCACAAACTTTTTTTGATGTGTGTATATCTTGCATGCCTACTATTGTATAGAATCAAGTTTATCGAACTGAACAGACAGCTGTGCTGGTAGAAAGTTTGTCGCCACTTCTTCTTTGCAGCTGGAAAGAAGAAGTCGCGACAAACTCTCTCTCTTGCTCCTTGCTTAAGCTAAAACACTAGGAAGTGGTGAAAGGTGGGCGTTTTGAGGGACCGTCTTATGTAATTCTGACGTTCGAATAGACCAATGATGGATGGAATAATTGACACAAAGTGAAGCACCTATTTGGGTTTGCACCTACGACCTACAAGAACTCTTAAGTCGTAGCCGTTACCACTAGGCCACCACTTTTCTTATAGTCCAGCGTAGTACCTACCTACGCAGTTTCAATAGAATAACCCCAGGTATGCACGGGCGATTTTTTATTGCGCACTGGATTTTCAACTCTAGGTGTTGAGCCGAGTATTGTGAATGCAATAAAATACAGCCAAGGGGAGCTAAAAATACTTACACTGTTGGATTTACATCTGTCGGTACTGACTTGTACGTTGAAAATCCAGTGGGGCCGTAAAAATCGCCGAGTTAAAAATTCAACCATGGATACGAGGGCTAAGAGGTCAGCTTATTCTGGTGTCATTAGCACTGACGTGCGGCCTTCTATACCCTTCATGCAAGCAGGAGACATATTCGCAAAGAGGGTACAAATTAATGCCAACTTTCGTCGATGTCATAGCTGAGTCAGCAAAGCAATGATTGATGATGTCTTACAGAAAGTCAACAACTTGGTAATTGATGACAATAGGGAAGCGTTTAGGATACTCCTCATCTTTGAAAATTTAAACTTTACGCCACTGGTAGTAAAGTTAGGGTAATCTCAACTTTGCCGAACGCTAATGAAGACGGCGGTCAAAGGTAATTTAGTAAGTTACACAAGTTAGCCTGTTTCGGACAGTTTCAAATCGACACAGAGGCTTATCAAAATTCAATTCCTGGATTTTAGAAATTACTTACCTACATCAAGTAAATTAGGTAAGTGTTTTTTTTGTTGGGTTGGAAATCATTAAATGATTTCTCTCGGTGGTCTCTGGGTGGAGCGGGAGGGCGTATCAGACTTTTACTAACTAAAACCCACCCATGTTCCTTCAATTGCCTGTGTGCCAGAGGCCACGGTTTCTCTTTTGAACAACCCGCACCCCTACGTATAATGGCCGTAGTTATAAAACCATAGACGTCAACGGACGGTGCCGTTGACCTTGCTCATACAAGGGGTGAAATTTACACAACACAAAATCAAGCTTGAATTCCCCGAAGGGCTGCACACTTCTGCGTAGCGTAAGTTGCTCATGATATGTGCAAATATCTTCCACTTACGCAACATTCAAAATCAGTTTCCTCATGAAATAACTAATGCAAGTTGGAAATAACACCTATTACATAATACAAAGTATGGTTGGGAGAATAAGTAGATAGTATTATATTAGTAACGCCATAAGATTTGTATCAGAAACTACTTTACGAGAAAATAGCTTTTGAATCTTGCGTTAGTTTAAGAAATTTATGCCCGTAACTGTACCTACCTTCACCATTTTGACAGTTATGTTTAAGACCTATAGGTCTTAAACGTTATTCCCTTATGACGTGTCATAAAGGGCCTATTTCCATTGGCATGTCATGGCACTAATCCAGATCCCACACTGCCACTGAAAACTCCCTTATCAGAAAACCCAACACTTTGCCCGACATGGGAATCGAACCCCTAATCTCATGCTCAACCATAGCGCTTGAAACCACCATACCAACAAGGCAGGGTATAATTTATCATGTGTTAAATCGTTATAAATGTACTTAAACCTCTAGAAACATAGTTAATATTATTTTTATTTTTGCGCAACCCTCGGGAGCTCAAAGTACAATCAGGTAAAGTAACACTAGCAAAAGTAACTCTTAGGTAAAAAGTACTTAGAGAAACACATTCGATTTATCTGGTGACAGAAAAATATCTTATCGGAAACGAATAAAAGTTATAACTTTGCAGTTCCTTTTTTACAAAAATATTAATTAAATATAATTTTTAAATAATTGACGGTCGGTTTCGTGAAACGTGTTTTTTCAGGAAATGTAATTGCAAAACACTGTTAGGTACATCCTACGCCAATTTTGTCCTTTAACCCAGAATCTGCGCCTTAATGAAGGAAATTTGAATAGGCACAAAGAGATAAATAACGAGGAAAATCATGAATCGTTTAATGCCAACAATGATTACGACGTGATCCCAAGTTTCTTCAGTCAAGCCACTACAGTCAAACCATCTATTAATAAATGCCATGGGACGTAAATTGAGCTATCAACATAACATCAGGGACCTAATAGATTACTTAGTCTAGAGCTCGTCAACATCGATAAAAGCACAGGTCTTGTTGACATTTTATAAAGTAACAAAAGCTTAGAACTTATGGGGTGGTGCTTAATAATATTAATGAAACGGTTTTTTTTATCATTTTGAGTGGCAAACAGGTTACACACATCCGATAATAAGTGACTCACAGTACTGGATATTTGAAATACCAGGGCATTTCAAGTACATTACTATCACAGAGACAAGCAGAAATATCTCGTGTGACTAATAATCCAAACTAATTACACCAACATCCATACCGCGCAGCAATGCACCGCTTTGTAGATATCATATCATAGAAAATCAGTGTGGTTGGGTAATTAATTATTAGTTATCATAATGGCCTTCCTCTTGGCAAATCCCCTTGATCACCTTTGAGACGTCCTCCGACGCGCGACGTAGGGAAGGGATAATTCTTTCTTTGCAGCAGGCTTAGCACGAGCAACGATTTGTCGACGGAAGAATAGACATGACTATTAACTAAATGATATACAATAGGAGAAGACAGCTATGGTTTTCTATTAATTTTCACAGTTATGCGTTCTAAACGAATCATACTTTTGTAGATAATCGTATATACTTTGCGGCCGTCGAGTAGAAAGTTTGTTGTCAGTGTGATTTTGACAATTTGGGAATAAAAATTCTTCTGAAATAATCTACATTTACAAGGACCTAGACAAAGATCGTTAGAAACAAAAGACAAAAAGCTTTTACCAAAAAAAAAAACAGCCGGCTTACGAAAAACACTACAAAGTGAAAAATAACTTTTATTTCGGAAGGCGGTGACTTTGGATATGTATTTTAATTTTTTGTCACCGCCTTCCGAAATTAAAGTTATTTTTCACTTTGTAGTGTTTTTTTCGGAAGTCGGTTGTTTTATTTTTGGTAAAAGTTTTTATTTTTTAGTTATAGTACCTACCCCACTAATTCGAATTTTCTTCATACTTGGGGTCAGAACAATGCATATTTACGCGATAGCAGCATTCGCGGTTGATTTACTGTTATATTTTGAAGAGTTCCATTGTCTGTCTCCGAAACGCATCATCAGATCTAGATGTAATTGAAATGGGACCACACGTGAAGCACTAGCTTTCAAATAAAAAAGAATCATCAAAATCGGTTCACCCAGTCGAAAGTTCTGAGGTAACAAACAAAAAAAAAACAAAAATATACAGACGAATTGAGAACCTCCTCCTTTTTTTGAAGTCGGTTTAAAATGGAGAAACGAAATGTCACTTTGTATTGATGAAATGAAATGCACTGTCTATTCTTCGTAGAAATAGAAAGCGTCATGCTAAGCCTGCAGGAAGCCACATAGGTTCCTTGAATATTGTTAAAACTAATGGGTGTTTCTAATCTACTCATTATTTTACCACCATTTTAATACCTACGTGAAGCTAAAACTTTGTACCCCTTTTTACGAAAATTATGCGGACATACTCCTCGTATGCAATTTGGTAGTTAGAGTTTATATGCAGAAAGAGTGCAGAAGCTAATCATCATCATCATCATCTGCCTAGCCTTTTTCCCAACTATGTTGGGGTCAGCTTCCAGTCTAACCGGATGCAGCTGAATACCAGTATTTTACATGGAGCGACTGCCTATCTGACCTCCACAACCCAGTAACTGGGGTAATACGATACCCCTTGGTAAGACTGGTTGTCAGACTTTCGGGCTTCTGACGACCCGTAACGACTGTCAAAGATCCACAAATGACAGCCGGGACCAACGGCTTAACGTGCTTTCCGAGGCACGGAGGGGTCTTGGTATGTAAAGATGGTCACCCATCCACGGACCAACCGCGGCAAGCGTAGCTTAACCTGATCGATCGACCCGTGCAGCTATTGTTACTTAGCCACAAGCCCCTCGAGTGCAGAAGCTAATATTTTATAAAAATTAATAATGTTCGAACTTAAGATTTAAATGAATTATAATCGAATATTGACCACCAGGAGACCATTAGTTTAAATATTAATATTATCCGCCGATTTTCAATTATTAGTCCTTTAGCACATAGAATGTTGCCGATAGTTCTCAGCAATTTAAACTTCTAATAATTTCTTGCCACTCACCGATCAAAAACTTTTCGAAACTAATTAGCGTCAATTTGCGTTAAACTTTTAAAATAATTAATTGTTAATGAAGCGGGGTTCTGTGGTTAACAACGGTGTGTCTGAAAGAGTAGATAGAAATACGGGAACGGAGTAATTTTAAAATAAATTAGCTGTTCTATACATTTTGACCGCGTAAGTTTTGGACTTTTGTATGGAAGCACAGGTTTTTTTTTAATAACCGACGAAAATTTTCCACGCTACGGGTCTACAATCGTGTGCTGAATCCATGGTAACGCACGCGCTGTTTGCGCGTCGATGTCCCTTCCATCTGTCTGTATACGCAAGTAATTATAAATTATATAACTGAAGTAATTAAACAAGCACACGGAGAGACGAAATTAGTCAATTAAATCATGCCGGTTTATTAACTTCTAGAGAGATTTAACGGAATTATAAATCTATGTATCGTACGGTACCTGAATATTATATGTAGTCGGTACCGTATTGTCGAAAGAAACGGAAGACAGCATCTGCCTAGCCTTTTCCCAACTACGGTGGGGTCGGCTTCCAAAATGACCGGAGGCAGCAGAATACCAGTATGTAACCGATTTCAAAAAGGAGGAGGTTCTATGTTCCACTGTATATATTTATTTATTTTTACATAGAGTGAGCCTATCTGACCTCTACAACCCAGACGAAGAAACGGAAGTATTGTGTGCAAAATGATATGGCCAGAAAGGGAGGGATGCTGAGATGAACGCTTATAGAAATAATAGTTAGTAGAAAGGAAATTCTGCACTGACCACAAAAATAAATTAGGATAAGAGCTGAATATTATAAAGCTGAAGAGTTTGTTTGGGTGAATGCGCTAATCTGGGGAACTACTGGTTCGAATTGAAATATTATTTTAGTGTTGGATAGCCCATTTATCGAGGAAGGCTATAAGCTATATAACATCATGCTAAGACCCTCAGGGGCCGAGCAAAGAGAAAAAAGAATCACGAATACGAAGTACTCGCACGGGCAGACGATTCAAAGCGACGGGCTGGATCAGAGAGCAAGAAATTTGATGCGAACGAAGTCGCGAGCAGAAGCTAGTGTAATATATGAGGGTACTTAGTTATGCTATGTAGTTTTAGTGTTATTCACACTGGTAAGAAAAACCTTTTATAGGATCATGTTGTAATTTATGAATCTGCTAAGTGAAAATTAATACACAAAAAGCAATAAATTCAACCGCTCCATATTCCAGAAAAAAAAACAATCCTATCTGAAAACAATAAAACAATATGGTCCAATCTCATTTATGTTTTCATTACTAATGACTCGATCTAGAATTTTTAAATTGACACGAAGTTTTACAGCTCAATTAAAATAATATATCTAAAATACACTAAGTAACTTAATTTGGAATTAAATTATCTAAAAATAAACTGGTGCCTAAGAAATGTCTACAAAGATTTATCGTTTTATGATAACAAATGAATGTTAGTCACGACATTTTTTTGTAAACTTATTTCCGGCGAGAAATTAGTTTCTACATAATTGGTAACCTGGCGAAAACTTCCTTAACACGTACGACATAACGATACAATGTAACGTTGCCAATCCATTAACGAACCCGGAATTTGTATATCTCGGCAATAGGATTTTCTCCGTTTCGCACGTGGGGGAAGCGTAAACTCTGTACCTACAATGTATTGTTTATTTAAAGTACTATCACTAACATGCGACGCATGCGTGGAGTGACTATGAATGATATTCTGAGGAATGATTTGATAAGACAACGGTGACAATGTAGTGATAAAAATTTAAAAGAGTACTTATGCATCAGCGGCGAGGTGTTAATTTTTCTATATCTGTCTCAGGTCATAACCCGTTGTACAGCAGCTTGCTCTCGTCCATATCAAGCGATGCCACGTGACCTAAAGTGACATCGTTACGGGATCGCTGTTGTATAAATTTTTAGTTCCTGATTATGACGTTTTGGCACCGGATTAATTTAGAACCATTTTTTTATAATACAAAGCTAAAAACAAATGCTTTTGTTGTTTGACTGTTAAGGTGAATCAAATACCTGTAGTGAAACTATATTTTTTGACAATAGTAGCCACTATTGACGTGCCATTTTTCAATAGCGATAGAGTTGCGAATCCCCGAAGGGAAGCCGGTAGGAATCGTGTTACATGATGCTTTCGCCACCGTTATGCATAAATGGTTTGGTCATGTTAGAAAGAAGAATGAAGCGCGGCTAACAAAAGGTATTTACAAGGCAGATGAGAGAGGAAATGCTGGGAAGGACACCGAAGGAGGACATATAGTGACCTTATTGGTGATGTTCTTCAGAAAGGTCAAGTGTGTAGTACCTACTCGCAACCTACTGGCGTGCGTGTATGATCAAGCCTTAGTGTGAGTCTCATTTTACCATCTCGATCAAACGCATCGATTTATTCCGTTCTAATACCAACAAATTAATACCACTGGTATTTGTTTGAACTCGTATTTGTTTTCTATTCCGAATGGATACCACACTTTAAATAATTAAATTTAATGTGCGAACGAATACCAACAACTTGAATTTGGTACAGTCAGGTCAGTCAAACCTAATCAAATTAAATTTGCTTTCTAATATTTTTATGTGATCGTAATAATGCTAAAACTTTCCAAATTCACTTCATTCCAATATTTTTACAAAGGTATAGGTAAATTTTGAAACAAAATATTCCTGGGTCTATAACAGAAGGCTGGCGCTACATAATGGAAGACTGTTCTGATACTGACGCCATTCAAACATTTAATGACTACATGATGTCACAATGGTTAGAAAACGAGAGTTTTGTAGACATTTGGTACGTTCATGGTGAACATCATCGAAGCACAAAAGCCGCAGAATCTTGGCATAAGAAATTAAACTCGGCTGTGCCAAAGAATGCCAATTTATATCAGCTTCTAAATGTGCTGACACAGGACGCAGGTTTAGAAACAGTGGTTGTTACTCAATATGACTCAATCGCAGCCCCCGCAAAACGATGTACAAAAACAACTATTAAGAAAAATTCGTGGATCACATACGTAACTGACCAACTCCTGAATGACAAAATCTGCGTTGGTCACTGTTTAGAAAAATTAAGGGTTTAGCTACTAATTGTTGAAACATAAGGAATTATTTACACGCATTTAGCTGATTATACAAAAAGATGATTTTCTGTGATATTTTATGATTGTTAGATTATCAGTGAATTATTCATATAAAATTGCTGATTCATTGTTATGTGATGGTGATGAATGACTGATTTGATTATACAAAAAGTTGTTTTTCTGTGATATTTTACAATTATTAGATTAAAAGTGATTTGTTTTAGTGAAAAACAAAAAATACCTAACTGTATTATTAGAAAGGTAGACGTACCTATCTACTATGTCAGATAAATTTTAATGTAAACATTAAGAGTTGATTTTCTGAGATATTTTGTCATTTCTGGATTGTAAGTAAATTGTTCTTGTTTTGATATTTTTGCAAAAAATAAACATTATACAGATACAAGGAGGAACTAAAATTATAAAAAGTTAATAATAAAGTTGATTACTAGTCATATTTTATTATTGTATATTCTGTGTTTATTAGTAATAGGGTTAGAATTTAATAAATTTGAATAAAACAGCGGACAAGGAAAAGAGAAGCAGTATATTAAATACGATAATGCCATTATCTTCGTAGTGACTAGGATTTAATACAATTATAAGGGTTCGCATCAGTTTAGTGCTCTGATGCCTAACGATGAATAAATTTCGGTTTGTGTGAATAGGGTGCTTTCCAATTTATTAAAAACTATTCTAATTTGAACATTAGGATGAATTATGTAACAGAAAAATAAAAGTAAATTGATTTATATCCATTTTCTTAATTAAAAACGATTTAAATCAAGTTTATTTTTCGTTGTTTTGAATTTACCGCCAATACGCTCCTTTTTTTTTTTTTTTCTGGGTGGGAAATCATCAAATAACTTCTCCCGCTCTGGGTGGAGCGGGAGGGCGTGTCAGACTTTTACTGACTAAAACCCACCCGTGTTCCCTCAGTTGCCTGTGTGCCAGGGGCCGCGGTATCTCTTTCGAACAACCCGCACCCCCGGCAGGCATCGGCCCTTGCGGGCCCCTCTGTTGCTGCTGACATCTCTTTGAGGCGCGCGTGGAACACAACGCGCCGTCGACCCAGGCTTGGTCCTTACCGGACAGCGAGCTACCCATTACTCGCCGTCCGCAAGCCCGTGCCTACGGTGGCCGGGAATCAGCCTGGGATTCCCGACGCCCAGGGCGTCTCCTGCGAAGGCCACGGCTGTGAGGGCGCATGTACTGCATCTCCCTCACGTGCGCCGCCTCCCTCTTTGCGAGCATAACTGCTTCGCTGAAGGAGGCGACTGCTCCCACACCACCTCCACGAGGACACGGCGGTGCTCCGCCCAAGCCGGGCAGACCGGCACCGTATGCTCCACCGTGTCCTCAGGGCGATCTTCGCAATGGAAACACCCGGGCGTTTCCTCCCGCCCTATCCGAAACAGGAACCTCCCGAAACAGCCGTGTCCGGTGAGGACCTGTGTCAGGCGGAAGGTGAGGACGCCATGCCGCCTCTCAAGCCACTCCTCAAAGAGGGGACTTACCGCCGCAATCGCGGCGTGCCCAGCACTGGGTTGCGACAATCGCACTTTCCACGTCGCCATGAGATCCTGCCGGAGCTCTGTCCGCCGTGCCGCGATTTCCCGCGGCAGCGGAGTTACGCCCCGGCGTTTGGCCTCCTCGCGCCACTCCCAAGTGAGCGCGAGGACGTTTGCCTCCAGATCCCATGGCGGTAATCCGGCAAGGAGGCCCGCCGCCTCACCGGAGATCGTGCGGTATCCCCGGATCATCCGGATGGCCATGACCCTATGGGCCGCCTTCAACCGGCGTGCTGGTTGGTGCCTCAATGTAGGCGCCCACACCGGCGCCCCGTATAGGGCCATGGCCCGCACGACCCCCGCGTAGAGCCTCCGGCAGGAGGCGTTTGGCCCCCCTAGATTGGGCAGGAGCCGCTTCAAGGCAGCCCCGGCCCGCTCCAGTCTGGGAGCCAAACGTCGGAAGTGCTCCGCGAAGTTCCACCGGCTGTCGAGGACGAGTCCTAGGTACTTCATCGTCGACTCGACGCCGATGTGAACCCCTCCCACCGTTATCTGGGAACCCGTCAGTGGCGCATTCCGAAGACCATGAAACCACATGGCCTCGGACTTGTGCAAGGCCACCTCGAGTCCCAGTTGCCGGATCCTATCGACGATTGTCGCAACTCCGTGTGTCGCTAAGTCGGCCGCCGCCTGGTACGATCTCCCTTGCGCCAGGACCAGCGTGTCGTCAGCGTAGCAAACTACGCTGACGCCGCTAGGGAGGTCGGCGCGCAGCACCCAGTCGTATCCGATGTCCCACAGATGCGGCCCCAGGACCGATCCCTGTGGGACACCGCACGACATCTCTCGCCGGTTCCACTCTCCTAGGTGACCGGGGTAGATGACGGCCCTGTCCGTCAAATAGGCCTCGACCACACGACAGAGGTAGGTCGGCATCCGGTGATACCGGCAGGGCAGGGTGTTGAAGGCATTAGCGATGTCCAGAGACACCGCCAAGACGACCCCACCCCGGGCCACAGCATCCCCCGTCGTGAAGGGGTCCCACGCGCATGATGGCGTCCACCGTGGAGCGCCCCCTGCGGAAACTGAACTGGCTCTCCGCCAAATCCGGCCCCACCCGCACCAGCCGCCCGACGAGGCGGTCTGCAATGACTCTTTCAAAGAGCTTGCCCACCTCGTCGAGCAGCACGATGGGCCGGTAAGCGGACGGAGAGTCCGCGGGGCGCCCCTGCTTCTTGATGAGGACCAGTTTCCCCGTCTTCCAGTGACGTGGGAACTGGCCCTCCTCCAAGCATGCGCTTAGGAGCCCTCTTAGTCGAGGCCCGAGAGCCTCCAAGGCCAGGACCCAGGCTTTTCCAGGCAAGCCGTCGGGTCCTGGGGCGGTATTCTTGGCATTCAGCCTACGTACCGCCACTCTCAATTCTACCTCGGTCACCTCTGGAGCATCGTCGTCGTCGTCGGTGTGGTCCGCGTCGGGCACCGCAGGAGGCGGAGCCATGGGCGGGGGAGCATGATCCCCTCGCGAGGGAAACAGAGCGCTCACCACGTCCTGCACGAGCTGAGGCCGGAGACTCTGGGTCAGCGGGGGAGCCCACGGGCGGATTTTCTCCCGCACCGTTTTGTAAGGGCGTCCCCACGGGTCTCTGTTCAGAGTCTCCAGCGAATCCTCGCGGGCCAGTGACCTGGCCCGCAGGATCTCCGCTCGGAGGGCGGTCTTCGCCACTCTGTACCCCTCGTATAGCTCCGCCTGAATGGCTTCCGTATCCGGAGGGCGGATACGGAGCCTGCGGTGCCTGGTGTACCGATGCCGCGCAGCAACGCACGCCTCGCGCGGAGCTGTGAGCTCCGGCGACCACCAGTACACCTGGCGTGAAGCACGTCCTGGCTGGGCCCGAGGCATTGCCACGTCGCATACCTCGGACATGGCCTCCCGGAACCACTCCGCCTCGTCGTTGATGTCGGCAGGCCTGTCCGGTGGTGACACCCAGGCCTGCACGATCGAGGCTTCCAGGAGGAGCTCCCGGTCCAGCCGCTTCAGCGCCCACCGCGGACCACACGGGGCCTGTTGGACCGGCGCGCTCGAGGCCTGGGCGGAGACGTCAAACCGGATATACCGGTGGTCGGAATACGTCTCCACCCCCTCCATGACGCGCCAGTCGACGACACGCGGTGACAGAGCGGGGCTGGCGAACGAAATGTCCACCACCGACTCACCCCGCATCCGCACACACGTGGCGACAGAACCCCGGTTTAGGACGACCAGGCCCACCTCTAGAGCCCAGTCCTCCACCATCCTACCCCGCACATCCGTCAACCGGGAACCCCTAGCCAAGTTCTTGGCATTGAAGTCCCCGAGAACGAGCACGGGGAGGGAACGAAACCCGACGACGACGTCTCTCAACTCCTCAAGGGAGTTGTGGAACTCGGCGAGAGTTCGGCTCGGGGAGAAGTACCACTGCAATCTCCCCGAACCGTGTTGCTACGCAACCCCTTCCTCTCTGGATAACCTCGAGAGCCGGGGTGCCGGCGGCGGCCGACGAAATTATGATCACTGAGCCGCTCAGGTCCTCCACCCAGTAATCCCTGGGCGGGACAAAGTACGGCTCAGCGACCACGGCGATGTTAATCGACCACTGCGCCATGCTCTGGAGCAACAGATCCTTAGCGGTGGCGCAGTGGTTGATGGTGAAATGGAGCCGTTATTGGCATTCCATTTCAGCCCCCTCCGGAGCCCCCTGAGAGGGCCCTGCCGCGGTGGTAGCAGCGGCGACGGTGATTGTAGGGGCGGCAGCGGCGGCGGCGGTGGCGGCAGCTACGGCGGTGACGGCGGTGGCGGAGGGCTTGCCCCTGCCCCGGCTCCTGGTTTCGGCGGGTGGAGCGCAGGCCTTGCTCCCAGCCCGGTGTTCGACCGGCTTGCCAGCTGCCGCACATACATAACAGTGCGGCGTGGCGTTGCACGAGCCAGCCTTGTGACCGGGCTGACCGCAGCGGAAGCAGTGTCCGCTGCGGTCCACCTCCGAGGTGCATTGAACACCCACGTGATGCCCCACCTGGCATCGGAAGCAGCTCAGAGGTCGGGGTTCCAGCAGCTTCGCCTGCGCGGAAACCCAGCCTACCAGGAGCCTTCGGCCCTCCCCGGTGATCTTTTGGGCCGCCGACACGGGGCAGCTCACCGTAAGGGTTTGCATGCCCGTGTTGTCAGGACGAATGGTGCCTGCCTTCACCTGCTCGGCAGAGCACCCTCCAGTCCTGACTATGGCGGCCACCACCTCGCCCTCCGTCACGGAGTCGTCCAGGCCCAAGATGCGCATGTCAGCGCACTTGATGGGCCTGGACACTCGGGCCTCGTCCGCACTTAGGGACGCCCTAAGCCTTTCGGCCAGTGCGTCTGCGGTTGGGCCACTGGCCGCTCCAGGAACCTGCAGCATCCGGGCCCCAGTCGCGGTTACCCTCATCCGGATGCCGTTGGCAACTCCTAGTTCCGCCAGGTCCACCGCCGCCCTTGCCTTCGCGATCACGTCGCGGTAGGTCACGCCCTTCTTTTCCGCTTCCGGCTGTAGTGTAATCACTACAGCTGCGGACTTCGGGGCGCGTAGCCAATACGCTCCTTTCGGTGACTATTTATCACGTGACCACACGTGACTGACGTGAAATCAACTTTGTGCAACTAAAGTAGTTAGTAAGTAAACAAGTGAATTTCGAGTTCATAATTAACAAGATTTTTATGTGATAGAATGTGGTATTACTGGTGTGCGATGCCTCTGTGCACAAATACTTTTAAAACTGCGCCAAACTAAGTATTTGTACTGGTGCCGTTTATACAAAGCTGACGTCATGATGTCACGTGATAAAAAGTCATCGTAAGGAGCGTTTTGGCGGTAAATTCAAAACAACGAAAAATAAATTTTATTTTAATCGTTTCTAATTGAGAAAATGGATATGAATAAATTTATTTTTAAGTGAAATACATCGTCCCAATCTTCAAATTAAAATAGTTTTTATTCAATTGGAAAATACCCTATTGTATGTAGCCGCCGAGAACGAAGTTCCTTACACTTTTTCTTCCACTCCGAATGTAACGTCGTTTACTCTAGCATTAAATACTCAAACTTCAGTTTTAACCTCACACGAAAACCTTGAAAATTACACTAATCATGATTTTATTTTTCGCAGCTGCCCTCGGTTTTGATTTTGACCTAAATATTGGTTTCAGCACCCCCGAAAACCATGAAAACTATCTCACTGTCTCTTTCTATTATATGTATAGATATAATAAAAAGTCTCATAACGCCTTTTCGTTAAGCGCCGTTTTCTACAAATTTACTCCTACCGCAAGCTGCATTAAAAATCTTCCGTCCAAAAAAATAAATATCTCTATGCCGCATGAAACATTATGTTTATTACACTCAGGTCACAACTAAGGTACTTACTTTAAAACAACTGTCAAAATATTAACGTCAGATTAAAAAAGAAAATATGACCTTGAATTGAATTGTGTTTGTTTTTTTCATTAAAGCTGAGACTTACGAAAGAGCTTTCAAATAAGAGTGATTTATTTATACGAACCTAAGTGTACATGAGCACTTGACGCTAATTACCTTAATTAACACTGACTCTCTGCTTATATAGAAGTGGGGTGGCGAACCGGGGTGTGTGAGATTTTTATGTAGTTAATTGATTCACGAGATAAGCCTCCACTCCACACATGCCACTGTAAAAAGTCATCTAAAAATAAAAGCGATGCCTGCCGTTCTATTCAGTAAATATTTAACTATGATAACTTCGCTGAAGTGAGTGTGAAGTGAACTGTCAATAGTGACAAACCTTAACATCTATATTGGATTGACAGCTCTCTTCGCCTAAGCCGGCCTAATTCTTACTTATTTTGTTAAAAATCTCCCGTGAAAACCCAAATAGACCGGCTGATATTTGACCGGCTGCAAACTGATATTTTAGAAGAACCGCAAAAATGCTAAACATAAATAATGTCGTTTCATTTACAAATCCGATACAACCATGGCCCACCGTTAAAAACACACCCGGAAAGTGACACGACCTGTAAACCGCTAGGAGCTTTATTTTTCCGAACAGAAATACATTGTTAAAAAATGTACCAGACTAAATAAAAAAACAATTGCTTTCATTTATCTTTTAAATAACAAAATGTCCGCTGAAAAGTTTGTCTGTTCGTGATTTACATTTTTTCACATAAAAAAATCTAAAACGTAAGCGGAAAACCCGGAATGGAATTGACTTTCAGTGTACCGATGTTAACATGTTTGCTCGTCGGTCGGCCTAAAAATATTGGTTTGCAATTTTGTTTGTCTTTAAGCCATCGATTGCAGAGTACTGCGGTTTTTAATAATAATTTAAAATATAAAATTATCATTATTTCCAGACATTACGTACGTACATTACGCATTAAATACCTGCGAGACGATGAGATGAAATATCTGTTGATTAACTCAAAATCTAAAATAATTTATTAAAATATGCCAGAGAATCAGCGCTTTTTGAACGTCCAAACTAAATAAGACAGTCCCCAAAAATTTCCGCTATTCACTATTTCTAGTATTTTAGCTGGGAAGAAGAAGTGTAAAAGTAGATCAACAAACTCCCCAGCATTACTCCCACAAACATACAGTAGACATACTGTTCTATCGACGGCAGACGAAACTATTTTGACTCTGGCGTGCTCACTGTGTTATAGCGGTGTAGATACACTATCACGTGAAGAAAATTAATGTGAAGCTATCCGGTAAACAAACATAAGAGGTTTGTTAAAAAGATCAAAGTTCTAAAACGTATTAATCGGTGATGTATGAGCGGAATATTTACCGAGTGTGCACATCAGTTGCAAAATAACCAGGCCCTCTTAAGGCCGTATACGAAATTCTTAAAGTTTTGCGGATTAACGTGATTTTATAGAAGCAATTATACAATTAAAATTGTGCATTTCTATATATTTTAAGATAATTTCAATACTGATCAAATGAATGAGCTACTTTTTTTAAAATCGACTTCAAACCGGCGACTGTTTTGAGAAGTTTTGCTGTAAGAGGTTAAGAGTAACACATATTTACGAATTGTTTTAACGTCTACAACTTTACACGGTATGAAAAAACTACTATGTATTGTTGTGGAAATCAGCTATACAATGGATGAATGACTTTTTACCACTTTCATATTAAAAAAACATAGTAAAAAATATTAAACTTTGTCAAATTTTAAAGAAAATGGGCAATGGTTTTGATTTCGGCTACTCGTAGGTGTTTTATTAGTTGCGTTTTTAAAACGTGTTTTTTGGATTTTTTTTTCTATTATGTATTTTCAATTTTTTGACTGTTTCAACCGTTTGAATTGGGTCAAAATTAAGTCCAAAGGAGTCGGTTACAAACAAACGTACAGGTTAAGCTAATAAAAAGCGTGTAAAAATAAATCTACAGTAATAGGTACACTTCAGTTCAAGAACAATCCATTTTCCGAAAAAAGGCAAGAAAATAATTCTCGACAAAAACGTGAATTATTTAATTATTAAGATAATCATTGAGACGATTTTTCATGTTGTGCATTAAATCTAATTTAAATGCAGTAAGTATTTTAACTGTAAAAGTACTTCTTAATAAGCGAGATCGACACGCTTGCAGTCTCTTAAGGGGAATCTAGTCGGGGGCTCGAACTCACTGGTGAGCCTGACTAAAAAGCACGCTGTCTCACCAAGCATCGTGTCCGACAGAGGTAGTGTCAGTGAAGAGCAGTTAGATGCTCGTCTACACGCACAAAGTCATTGAGTGAGATGCAGGATCATTTATAGTAAAACAAGAGCGTAAAAAATTAAGAAAAGTCCTTCGGAAGATCGGCTTTTATGAAAAAACCACTGTATCAATGACCAATAAAGCTTATTGAACTTTTCGATATTTGAGCTTAGTTTTGAAGATTTTACACTTCTTTTATTACTTAAACACGCCCAAAGTTAGATTAAATGAACAAGAAAAACGAATCTTTGTTGGCTCCTAACTTTTTAATGGCTTTTTATTTTAGTATTCTGTTTCCGCGTAGAGAATATTAATAATGAGACAAATCATACCATGTTAATTGTTGATGTACATTGTCGAACAGTGGAGTAATACACTCCCGAAGTTTTAATGAAAAAAATGTCGACTAGATTCACCTTAAGTTGGGTGCGCTAAGGTAGCCCGCGAAATTTGAATTTCTCCTCCGTTTTTTTCAATTTGCAGGTTAGTGTCCATTTGAATGGATAAAATGTACTTAAAGTGTTGTGTTAACCAGTATATGAGCCCTCACGGTCCTAGCCTCCGCAGGAGACACCCTGGGCGTCGGGAATCCCAGGCTGATTCCCGGCCACCGTAGACGTGGGCTTGCGGACGGCGAGTAATGGGTAGCTCGCTGTCCGGTAAGGACCAAGCCCGGGTCGACGGCGAGTTGTGTTCCACGCGCGCCTCAAAGAGATGTCAGTACCAACTGGTGGGGTCCGCAAGGGCCGATGCCTTCCAGGTGTGCGGGTTGTTCGAAAGAGATACCGTCACCCCTAGCCCACAGGCAACTGAGGAAACACGGGTGGTTTTAGTCAGTAAAAGTCTGACATGCCCTCCTGCTCCACCCAGAACGGGAGAAGTTATTTGATGATATCCCAAGCAAAAAAAAAGGGTTGTGTTGATGATTTCAGTAATTATAATTATGTAAATATATAAGTGTTACGGTCGCGAATCATATTTATTCAACATACCTACAGCCTGACACTGACCTGCAAATTGCAAAAACCGTAAGCATATTTGAATTTCACCTATGCAAGGCCAGTTTAAGGTCAAAGTGTAACCATTGACATGCGGCCTGCTGTACCTACCAATATACCTATCCCTATTCCCTCTTCAACCGTGGAATTAAATTACAACGCTCGGCCGTCCTACAATGGATTTTAGTCTTAAATTAAGATTGAGAGACTTCATTAAGACGTTATGAACAAGTAACCTTTGGGCTTAAGACAAATTAAATCTAATGACTAAAATACCGTTTAGTAGACTCTTATTGTAGTAGTATTGTAGAAGTAATTGAAGACACAGATATTTTTAAATAAATGCTTTATTTTATGGCTGAATAATAAGTATTGCAGGTGCTTGTCATCACTCGCGTGTCTCGAGAGAGACTTAGTAATATAAAGCTAATAATAAATTCGTTCTACTATTTGTGTACGTAGTAAAGGCTTATTTTCTCGTGTTCTGAGAACAGGTTGATCAAAAGCCGAATATGATAAGTATTTCCAAAATATTTCCTTTGGGCGGCTAGACTGGCACTTGACTTCGACGGTTTTTTTTTTCGGGAATGGTATCTAGCAGGTCAACCTAGGACAGGGATGGCAAACCTGTTAACCTCTTCGAGCCATTTTTTCCAACAAAATATTTAATATGGCATTGACGTGCCAACAAACTTCAACAAATTCCAAAATCTTGACTTATTGACTACTAAAAAAAAACTAAATACTTTCACAAGCATTGGTAGTCTTTATATGCAAACAGAAATAGAGTTGTACTATTATACGCCTGACGGTCTGGGGTGGTGTGCACAAAACGACAATGTTGCGGATTGAAAGAGCTCAGAGAGCAGTTTTGAAGGTTCTTTCGAGACTAATCCGGTTTCCTACGACATCACTATTCTCTCTTTGCCAGGTACTAACAGTCAGACAGTTATTCATTTCTCAAGCAGTGCTCCGTAAGCACACCACTTTGAGGAGTGGCTTGAGAGGCGGCATTGCGTCCTCACCTTCCGCCTGACACAGGTCCTCACCGGACATAGCTGTTTCGGTAGGTTCCTGTTTCGGATAGGGCGGGAGGAAGCGCCCGGGTGTTTCCATTGCGAAGATCGCCCTGAGGACACGGTGGAGCATACGGTGGAGGTCTGCCCGGCTTGGGCAGAGCACCACCGTGTCCTCGTGGAGGTGATCGGCAGCGGCGATCTCTCGCGTCCGACCCTGGTCCAGGCCATCGTACGGAGCGAGAATGCAGGGCTAGCAGTCGCTTCCTTCAGCGAAGCAGTTATGCTCGCAAAGAGGGAGGCGGCACACGTGAGGGAGATGCAGTACATGCGCCCTCACAGCCGTGGCCTTCGCAGGAGACGCCCTGGGCGTCAGGGATCCCAGGCTGATTCCCGGCCACCGTAGGCACGGGCTTGCGGACGGCGAGTAATGGGTAGCTCGCTGTCCGGTAAGGACCAAGCCCGGGTCGACCGCGTGTTGTGTTCCATGCGTGCCTCAAAGAGATGTCAGCAGCAACTGATGGGGCCCGCAACGGCCGATGCCTGCCAGGGGTGCGGGTTGTTCGAAAGAGATACCGCGACCCCTGGCACACAGGCAACTGAGGGAACACGCGTGGGTTTTATTCAGGAAAAGTCTGACACCCGCTCCCGCTCCACCCAGAGCGGGAGAAGTTATTTGATGATATTCCACCCAAAAAAAAAACAAACCCAGCTGATTTATGAACCAGGTAGATCTAGCAGTAGACACCATTTTGATCGAGTTTGTGAAGTAAAGCCTCGTACAACCGTAGCAGCACGTCGTCATTTTACCTACATGAGCTCAAAAATATATAATAGAATCAATAAAAATACCTACATATATTCTGTTCCCAGAAATGAATGTAAGAAAAACTAGAGACTTTTCTAAAATCACTCACTTATGACGCAACAGAAAAACTTGTGGAAATTTAACACCTTGGAAAACACACACACATGGTGTGATCACCACCACCCTACCTTACTCTACATCAGGTACTCATACACACGGCAATTATCTCAAAATGTATTTTATATAATTTTTAATTTTTCTTTTTTTTCTCCTTATATCCTTATTTAAAAACCTTTGTCATGTATTAGTCTTAGAACAACCTACCCTTTCACTAGGAGTCGTACGTTGATAGCTGCGCCACAGTTTTATGTTTTGTAGCTATCATCGTTTAACATTGTTTCTCTTTGTATTTATTTATTTTATTATTTATGTACACACAGTAAAATATATACGAGATACGGCATAATTAAACAATTGAGTACAAAGGTTCCCAATTAAACGATTATTATTATTATATGGTAATCAACATCACACCACCGTATATAAATGAAAGAACAAATTAGTGCAACTTCTGGTATCTGGTATTAAAGTCATATGACATAGAATATAATCATGTGAAGGTCCGGTTTTTGAAAGTAACGACACAGACTTAAGAAGATGGACTTACCATACTCCTATCATCATGGAACTCAGTTGTCCTATGCTATTGGGGTGGGCGCTAATAACTGCGACACAGTTACTAAACAGTATTAACGTACACGAAAATTGTAATATGTTTTTTGTTACAATTAATATTTGTAATTGTATTTTGTATTTGTACCATACTGTAAGTGACTTAGGCTGTGCCCAAATTATTTTGTTACGTGCCACCAAAGGCATGCGTACCATTGGTTCGCCATCACTGACCTAGGAGGTTGTCGGCTGCTAAACCGGACTTGCTCATGGGTGCCTCAATAACTTAAGGCCTCTAGCCAGGGCTTAAAAACTTAAAACCAAGCGACTACACGCTAAGGGCACCCCTTGTAGGGTACGGACCTCAGCTTGGGCCTCGCTGGAAGAGGGCAGCAAAAAACGGGCTGGTTGGGAATGATGACGGTTTGCGCTCGACACGATATATACGACACAGGTACGATGCCAAGGTTGGACACGTATTGGGTTATTCTTCTAGGAATTGGTCAGTAGCTGCTCGTTGTCTATATTATGCCTTGAGCACGTTTCCGTGTTCCCACCTCAAGTGGCACTGGAGGACACCGTGGAGTTTTCCGTGGTAGCGAAGTAGTCATTTCTCTACGTTAAATTTAAAAAAAATGCCTGGGTCGATGGCGCGTTGTGTTCCACGCGCGCCGTCAGTGATGTTAGCAACAACTGGTGGGGTCCGCAAGAGCCGATGCTTGCCAGCGGTACGGGTTGTTCGAAAGAGATACCGTGGCCTCTGGCAGGCAATTGAGGGAACACCGATGGGTTTTAGTCAGTAAAAGTCTGACACGCCCTCCTGCTCCACCCAGAGCGGGAGAAGTTATTTGATGATTTCCCCACCCTCAAAAAAAAAAAAGCCCAGATGATAGAATGGACGAAAGACATACCCCTATTACACGAGACTTCAACAAAAAGAAAATTGCGGACTGTGTAAATTGAAGTGAGATGTTTGTTAATTATGTTTTGTTCAAGAGTATGGACATCCGGTCTTATCTGTTAATATAGGCATTGTAGCTTACCTAAATTGCGTTCACTAATTAATGTTTGTATTGTGATTATCGCGATATTTATTGACCCTTTATTACGACCATTACGTCCTCCTAATAGCCGTAAACACGACATAGACGGGGACGTTTTTGACGTGATGTGATATGATATGATAAAGATAAAAAGATAACGTTATTATCAGGTCAATGGCCAGCAAAAGGTGCAGCGGGTGCTACACACATGTTCGCCTCGGTATGATTCGACATACATCTAGCCGGGCGCTCAAAATCGAGTATATAATGTACTAGCTTTTGCCAGTGGTTCCGCCCGCGTAGATGTCGGTTATCGTGTAAAATAGTCTAGCCTATTTCCTTCTCTATATCCTAGGTTATATCTGCCAAATTTCATGATGATAGGTTCTGCGGTTTAGGCGTGCAAGCATAACAGACAGACAGAGTTACTTTCGCATTTATAATATTAGCAGGGCTGTAGATTATAAATATGTTCGGGAAAGAGCCGCTTGGCTTGGCCTGAGTTGTGCCGAAACGTTCTGAACATAACTCCTTCGTATGTCGTCGATAAGATCCGGCAACTGGGACTCGAGGTGGCCTTGCACAAGTCCGAGGCCATGTGGTTTCATGGTCCTCGGAATGCGCCACTGACGGGTTCCCAGATAACGGTGGGAGGGGTTCACATCGGCGTCGAGTCGACGATGAAGTACTTAAGACTCGTCCTCGACAGCCGGTGGAACTTCGCGGAGCACTTCCGACGTTTGGCTCCCAGACTGGAGCGGGCCGGGGCTGCCTTGAAGCGGTTGCTGCAAAATCTAGGGGGGCCAAACGCCTCCTGCCGGAGGCTCTACGCGGGGGTCGTGCGGGCCATGGCCCTATACGGGGCGCCGGTGTGGGCGCCTACATTGAGGCGCAAACCAGCACGCCGGTTGAAGGCGGCCCACAGGGTCATGGCCATCCGGATGATCCGGGGATACCGCACGATCTCCGGTGAGGCTGCGGGCCTCCATGCCGGATTGTCGCCATGGGATCTGGAAGCAAAGGTCCTCGCGCACACTTGGGAGTGGCGCGAGGAGGCCAAACGCCGGGGCGTAACTCCGCTGCCGCGGGAAATCGCGGCACGGCGGACAGAGCTCCGGCAGGATCTCATGGCGACGTGGGAAGTCCGATTGTCGTAACCCAGTGCTGGGCACGCCATTGTGGCGGTAAGTCCCCTCTTTAAGGAGTGGCTTGAGAGGCGGTTATAGATCTTATTTTTGTTGTACAGTTAATACAATCACAATCATCATATCGTTGTTCATCGAATTTATAAAAATATCTAAAGGCAACTTTGATAGGTATGTAGGTATATGCAAAACAAGGCGACTGTAATATACTATGTAGGGTAGTTATTATTAAAATGGTTAAACCAAACCTCATTTTATAACACACATGTCGATAAAAGGAAATGGCTTCAGATTATGTTTGATATACCGACAAATCAATTTACGTTTAGGAGTTCCATTCCCAACGTGTATTTATATGACGTTGTTTGCTACATTCAATTTATTTATCTTTAATGTGATCGCATACTGGGATCCTCTCCCTTGCCTCCCGATTTAGCGCTTTAAGCACGTATGAAAAAAAAAACGTACAGACACGAGCGCTTTCGAGATACTTGGAACCAGCACAGCCAGTCCACAAGCACGCGCCTAATACGGGCGCATGTTCAGAGGCCCTAAGGTGAGTTTCGATTAACCATCTTGATTAAACGCATCGACCGTGGCCGGCGCTCCGATTGGCCGTAGATTGGTGAAGGACTAATCGGAGCGCCGAACGCGGTCGACACGTTAGATCGAGATGGTTAATAGAAACTCACACTAGGGCCACAACGTAAAGTGTGGATGCGCGTATGCCTTGTTTGGACAAGTCAATCAATCAACCGAAACTATTGCAGTCCACTGCTGGATCTATATCCAGCAGTGGACTGCGATAGACCTAGATGCCTATGCCTCTCCTAGGCTGCGCCACAACACCCTATCTTTCAGTCTGCCCCAGTACCCCAAGTAGCATTGCAAGCTGTATACAAGCTGTATTTATTTATGCTGTTTTTTTTTATTTAAGTTCGATTTTATACTAGAAGCTGTATATTCAGGCTGTATAGAGGCTGTATAAGCGCTTATACAGCCCTTATAAGTAAAAAATGGGCACATTTTATACAGCGTTTTGCTCTAGTATAGCTGTATAATAGCTGTAGAAGCAATAGAGGCGCTGTATAATAGCTGTATTAGAGCTGTTATTCGGTGTACAAAGAAACCATTATACTACAGATATTATCTTATAAATACTTTATAGAGAAAATAGTTTTAAATAGGTTTTTGAAGAGAATCACAAAGTGAATGTAATTCTTTCCAATGAATGGCGACATTGTTATTTATAATATTTATTAGTAAGTAAACGTAACCTTGGACTTAGATATCTGAAGGTGTTAATTGGTGAATTGAAATTGCGGATTCAAATTTATTGTGAACCTGTCTATGTTTTCCGTCAAAATATTCAAGCGCCAGCAAAATAATCGATCTGATATAAAAGAAAAATACTATTTATATGGTAAGTCAATGTTGGTTTTAAGGTTAGAATAAAAAACAATGTTATAATGACAGAAGTGAGGGTAGTGTGAGCATTGTGCCCTCATATCAAGCCGAAAATCATTATATATTCCTTAAATTATGTTTCATATTTTGTTTTATACCTACATTCGAAATTACGAAAATGGCGACTATTTGATAAACAGCCTAAACGATAATCGGAGTGTATTATAGTCTGAGTAGCTGTACTAAGTAAGTTATGGATTATATTGTACAGCTTTTGGCTGCTAATCAGCTTTATAATAGAATATTTTTATTACTTAGGCTGTATATCAGTGCTCTATACATAACTTATAATGCTCATAAGGGTTACCTAAAAGAAATAAAAAACGCAGACTCAATATGATACGTACCTACATATAGTAAAACAAAAAAAAGGAAGAGATTCTCAATTTAACCTTGTATTTTATACCTAAGTAAACTTATTGTTAAGCATTATTAGTTTGTTGTATGTATTATATCAGTTTTACTTTATTTTCAGGAAAATATGCCGACTAAAATTTAAGCAACCATTGAGAAAGGGCAAAACAAGCTTTGCATTGTACCAAGTTTGTGGGAATCAAAAGGCAAGTTAAGATGGCCAAGAAAGCTATTAGATGTCAACAAATTAGTAAAGGATGAAACATCTCGGCCTTTATATAATTGGTCCACCTCAAAATGCTGTGTGAAAAGACTATCATTATCGTCATATGACGAAGCAGTAAGAGAACTAGATCTCATGGTTCAAATCAATCATCATTTGAACTACTTGCGCTGCTCTATGAAGAAACGTCATAATCATGTTCCAAAGGTTGAATTAAATTTACACATTTAACATAACTGTTATGATCATTAATAACCCTGTTCAATGTTTTTGCTACGGAACCCTCTTCGTTGACCGTAAAGTCTTTCCGAGTGACTGTCATTAATACAAAATAAAGCTGTACTGTAGCTGTCATTTATTTTTTTAGTTTTAAAACACCCTCAAAAACAGAAGTCATAAAACCACTGTATTTACAAGAGTGTACAATTACGCCATAAAAATTAGTTTTTGGATACACCATTGTACAGAAACAAGTCTCAAGTGATACTATAATAACACTAAGAGCTGTAATAAGTAAGTGTTCACATGCAAAATACAGCTTGTATACAGCTTTAACGATAAAACCAGATTAAAGTGTCACAAAATACTTAAGCTGTATAGTGGAGTTTTCATATTCTGTTTAAATACCCTAAGCTTTCGCGGATCCCTTAATACAGATTGAATAATTTTTTGACACTCTTGTAAGTCTCTAAAGGAACTCTAAGTTCTAAATAGGCTGTTATATGTATGTTGAAAACGCTTGCGTGCTGCTTGGGAGTCACTTTCATAAGGTCGTCGGTCCTCTCGCTGGGGGGCGTCCCACGCTACGCTTGCTGATACGCCACCACTCCAGGACTCGTTTGCTCCATCGGCCATCGGTCCTTCGACAAACATAGCCAGTCCACTTCCACTTCAGTTTGCTTACTCTGCAAGGTATGTCGGTAGCCGCAGTTCTTTTCCGAACAATTTTATGGGACAAGTACTTCTCTGTAACTGATTTTAATTAAAAATATAAACTAAAGATATAGAGTTATAAAGCCACTTAAAAGTTGTAACGTTCGCGTGATAACTATGGTACTAGCTCTTTTGTTCTTCTTTTATCGATCCATCCTAAGCTCATTTTTGCTTGACCGCTTACCCGCATAATTACTTGCTAGTAAGAAAATAATCTGTCTTTATCAGACACATAAAGACTGTTCTCGTATTGTAACAATAATCCTGTGTAGGAGTACTTTTCCAATGTTCTGATATTTTTGTTTGTTAGACGTATAACAAAAGAAATAAAGGCCATTACAAGGTATTTTTGTTTCTGTTCGGGAATGGGTAGTAGATAATAATGTTCTGTGAAACACTACAATATCTATGGAAGGCTTTGTAACAATGTTACTACCCAACAATACTTTTAGCATACTACAAACCTGAAAGTTCAGTTTAGAAAAAGGAAGAAAATTGTTCAGCCGTCTTCAATTTTTTTTTTTTGTTTTTGTGAAAATAATTCAGGTTTGAATTTTCTCTCTGTTAAAAATAACAATTTAAACAGTCTTGTTCTAGCTAAATCAAAGGTTATTCTTGAGTCTCAATTCAAAACTAGATTTTAGCCAAAAAAGGTTACAAAACTGTCAGTTTTAAAACGAGATTCATGGCTGACCATCATTCTTGAATTCGAGCTTAAAAGCTTTGAGTACTTAGGTACACGTGTCTGTTTGCTTGTTACCTACTTATACCTACTTTCTTACTTTGTGTACGATATCATGGTTTGGCGGTAAAACATCGTTTGGTTTAATTTGAAGCTCCGACCGCATCAGACAGCAAACAACGTAATTAATTTTAATGTTAGATACTTGGTAAGATGAACAGTAAGCGTAGTTTTAAAATATGATCTGCACGTAACACCTAAGTACCTTGTACGTAATACCTAAGTGACCTACTTAGTTCTTAATAGGCATTAGTTGTTTCTTGTTAGTTCGTTCCCAAACTCTCGGCCTAGGTCCGACACATGTTGAAAAGTAGTTACGAAACTAACAAGACTGATTTGATCGATATAGAACACGACGTACGAAATGATAGTAATTCTGGGAACTGTTCGTAGAAACGTCCGAGTTTCTTGTGTCATAGGGAACTTGTGTGCAAATGGAACCTCTCTTAGGTCTTCACCAATTGATTGTGTAAATAGAATCCCCGCTGAAAGAGGGTAGGCGGCGAGTGCCCACCGCTGACATTGGCACGAACGTTCGTTCACTCCATTCAAACCGAGAAATAGGTAATTTAGCATTTCATATTTTTCGCCAAATGTTACATAGACTCCGTATTTTAGAAAGTTTCCAAAAGTAAATAGACTGTTGTGATAGATAAGTTAGACAGCAGAAACTAACTGCCCTAATTCTGGTTTTGACACTTTAGTTGAAGTTTTAAACATTATCAATACTAATTCAAATACTAGGTTTGTTTTCAGCGTCGAAATTTTTTACGATCTTGCAATATTTAAATAATTCAAGAGAATAATTTAATCTCATGTGTGTGTCGTTTTATTGCGGAGTTCCTATAGCCAACTTCCATCTCCAGCATCAGATCAGCTTCACGTCATTATAATATTGTATTGTCATGCAATATACATAGGCATGCAAAATTTCTGCTCAATCGGTTAAAGATCGCGGGCTTGCGGACGGCGAGTAATGGGTAGCTCGCTGTCCAGTAATCACCAAGCCCGGGTCGACGGCGCGTTGTGTTACACGCGCGCCTCAAAGAGAAGTCAGCCACAAAAGAAAGAGATACCGCGACTCCTGGCACACAGGCAACTGAAGGAACACGGGTGGGTTTTAGTCAGTAAAAGTCTGACTCCTTCTCCTGCTCCACCCAGAGCGGGTGAAGTCATTTGATGATTTCCAGCCAGAAAAAAAAAAGAAAAATCGGTTAAAGATATCAGCTTCAAAATTGAGTTGCAAGATTCCACCCGAACAAAAATAGTTACATACATTGCACGTAAAATGAAAGCTTGTAAAAATAACAGATAACATAATACTGCAGATATAAGAACTCACCGAAGGGATTATTCAAATTCGAATTCAGAACAGAACGTTCTCACTTGCTGAAGTGATGTCATTATTTTGAACAATAGCTGAATAGAACGCGGGCAGAGATATCCGACCGAGAACAAATGCCACTATCGGCAGTTTATATTGCATATTGCGGATGCACAGATGAATAAAGAAATACATTTATTTTTAATTTTCCAATACGTATCTTGTGGTCTCTAGTCGAGAATAGTTCAAATTTGTGGATGGAGGGCGCTGAATTATACATTTATCATTAAATCGTTTTTTTATTGATAATATCGTGAACCGAATCTCGTTTCCATTGACGTTGCAGGAATGATAAAACAAAATGATCGAAGTCAACGATATTTACAATATGTAGGTACCTTGTTAGTTTTGTAAAACGATCTAATATTTTTACTAGGATTACCAAGAAGCTCTTTGTATTTCTATAGTATTATATTTGTTGGTCCGGCGTTACATATTAACTTATAAAAGCACCCTTTCCAAAACTTTTATAAAAAACTTTGCGGTTGATATTATACAATATGTTATTCTTGCGATACCCTTTGAGGTCAGCATACTATGTCCTAAATCTCAACATGTTATTGTTCTAAACAAGTCTGGGCTCCGACCTACATTTTCCCGATAAAATATCGTCTACCTCGATATTTGTTAAAATCCTATCACCGACGCTCTCCATCTTTTTTTACCGATTAGGTGAGCAGAAAAAGTAGTAGCCAGGTTTATATTATTGCTATAAAGATCGAGAGTTTCATTTTCAAAGTATTTTCACTTTGTTTACCAAATAACGTCGCACGGCGTTGTAAAATTTCAAGCCCGCCATTCGTGCAAAAGGTGGCGTTTTTATTATATTAGCACAGAACTCGGTGGAGGTGAAGTTACCATTATATTACCCTTCAATGTTATTTTGGTCGTTTGTGCGATACACTATGAAGGAGAAACTAGGCTGATACTTTATACGACTCTATTCACCTGACTACGTCGAAGTTAGGAGGGTAATGTTTGTTGGTGATATCGCTTCGACAATAACTCGCAAACTTGTTGAAACAGGTTTCTGTTAGATACTGGTATGTACTTGAGATTGTTAATAATATTGTGATTTATAGCTAGACCTGGCAGCAATGAGTCTTCAAATACAACGACTCCCGCGTTAATTTCGGTAATACAACGTTGAGTCTTATCTATATTTCTGATGGTTGAATTCTGGTGTAGACACTTTACTACCTACTGCAAATAGGTTCATAGGTACTTTGCCCTAGACAAAGGATTGATGCTAAATCTAAAATAGAGCGCGCAGTTACTGTTAAATTAAAAATCAATCACCAGTTTAAAACTCCCATCAAAACATATAGTAATGAAGTATATAGACGTTGAAACTTTACCAGACAACAAACATAAATTATTTATTTTCTAAATCATAAACATGTTACGATAGACATTGATCTTGGCGCTGATGCAAGACTATATCATTGGAACATCTACAGTTTTTAGTCGAAGAGGAAATGCTCGCAGATTACCTACAAACAAACAGCCCACACGATCATTATAATTCTGCTTTACGGACATCCCATTTTCTGTATTAAAATATTCACCAGCTGACGTAGAAACGAACTCCCGATTAAACAGTGGCGTACTGATAATTTAACGAATTCGTCACCTGCCTTTAGTTATAAATATGATTTCGTATTTTAATTTTATTGTTTTTAGAGATACTGAAATGACCTTTAGAAACTTTCTCAAATACAAATTTAAAACCGATGTGATTTATGATAGCTTCAAAACTTATGTGATAAATGAAACCTACATGAGCAAAATGGCGTTTTAAATATTCTAAAAATCGCAAATTAACTCTTAAAAGATATATTTGCCCCACGGCTTGCATTTATCCAGCCGTTTCTGAAGCTACGCTTGAAAAAGTTTATCTTGCTCGCCTTATTTTAATAGCATTCTTGACTTTTGACATAAATCGAGTTCCTTCTACGTTAAATGTAGAAACTAATATCTGCGAATTCGGCTACGTTTCATATAAAAGATGGAACGCTGAGTGCAAGTTGCTGTATCGGAGCGATTTTCACTTGATAAGCTCTTTGTCCAGCTGTCTAGTAACCAATATCTGTCGCAATTTGCGTCTGTCGGTCACAACCAGTGTCGTCAGCACGAAAAAGGAATTACATGAAATGAACATCACGAGAACTGAAGCTATTTAGTGATACAACTAGCGACCCACCCCTGCTTCCCACGGTTTTTGCTTAGTATCTGTATGTTTAATAATAATTTTCGAAACACACAAACCTGCTAGAATAAATTCTCTAAAGTATGGTAGAAACCGTATCAGAATTATTTTTATTTATTTATTTATTCACAAAATCCACAGTTTTTTAACAATTTCACTTAGGATAAATAAACTAACCTTACAGCTAATTACGGATTTACAATTTAATAACTACACATTATATGCATCAGAAACAAAATATGTTAGCACATTCTAAGCGTATCTAAGTGTGCAGTGTGGGTGGGTGTTGTAATGGTGTATGGTCACGGATTACTTTATTCAGTTCTATTTAGAATTATTAGTCAATTCGTCGCATACAGAAGTCACTAAAAGTTTCGTGAATAAACCTTTTTTGATGTTAAATATATCAAGATGAGAGAATTTCTTGTAATTATAATATATCATAATAATATATATATTATACTATAATTTATAATATGTATAGAAGATTTGCTATGATATTGGTAAACGTGTTTTGGTTTCACGCATCTCGTTTCCACACTTCACTATACCTCTAACTTTATGTAAACTTTTTGGATTAATCTCCGCTTAATTAAATCATTTTGTAGGCATAATTGATTAAACACAGCTTGATAATAAAATCCCAATTTCATAACAGATTGTATCAAAAATTAAACTTGTCTAATTAAGTCCACGTAAAATTGAGTTTGAGCCAGGAATATAAAAATACTTTTAATAAAAATAGCTGTATCCCAGTTACGGATCCTTATAAAGTCAACAAAGAAATAGTTATGATGTCGTAACGTTAAAAACTGAATGTAAAAATGAGGTCGTTACTGGAGATGATAAAATTGAAGCTGTAGGCCTTTCATTCTTATTTTTATGGGAATTGAACAATGTCGAATTTTATACAACTATGGTACACATATAGGCATTTAAGGGGAGTTTGTTCCGCCACTTCTTCTTCCCAGCTAAAGCACTAGGAAGTGGTGAAGGGTGGGCGTTTTGGGGCACTGTCTTATGTATTTTGACGTTCGAAAAGTGCTGATTCTCAGCCTAATTTAAATAAATGACTTTTGATTTTGATTTTTGATTTATTATACAGAATTCACTCACCGTCATGACACATAAAGGTGTGACGTAAAGAAGCCCGAAGTTCACCATGTCGAACAGTTCTGAGTTGTACTTCCTTCGATGGGAGATACATATTGTTTCCATGTGGCCGTCGCCGAGGTCATTGGTGATGGTCTCAACCCAGATGAACTTGGGAGCGCTGTAGGCTGCGCTCGTGATCCAAACGCCGAGTATCACCATCTGTTTATAAATTAAATTTGGGTTAACGGCATTCTAATTGCTTTACAAGTTTGGAATGATCGGGATGGTCATTCCATTTTCATTTCGTCAATTTAACAGTATACGTACATCGTGTTGTTTTTGTTGTCGAGGAGAATTTTTTTTTAAATCTATGAAGCAATGGATTTAGTTGTAATTTTAAAATGAAATTATCATTCTGAGTGTGAAATAATGCATGTTATTTGTACAAAAATTTACATATTTTTGAAACTATTCCTATTTCTGCCCTGTTTAAAATATGGTTGTCAAACGACAATAATCTCGTTCCACAGTTGGGCAGCGTAATAATTCGTCAAAACTTTTTAATTGAAACCAAGTAAATCCAATATAATAATTTGTCACTACGCCCGACTAAGGCCTTTTAGTTATATTATAACAGTTTATTATTTATTCTAAAGCTTGCTCTAGAAGTGTAATCTGCATATTTCCAGTTTGCTTTCAAGCTGAGGCAAAGTCAAGTCAATCTGTTTGCAAACTTGCTAATTATATTATTTACGCGACAGTGACGCCACGGCGCTATTTGGATTAAACTCGTACAGTTGTACTAGCCGGACGCCAGACTACGCTGCGCTGCTCACAAAATTGCTTTAGCAGTTATCTGCAAAGGGTGCAATACTCGAAATAAGAATAATTTCTACCAACTGAGATATCATATTTAGCTCTTTTACTACCTACCTACTAATGTTACTGTTACATTCGGATACAAGTTAAGAACACTCTGTATTTTAAAGAGTTCTTGACTTAACTGAAATGACAGATGCTGTGTGAAATAGAGATAAACACAGTTAAATGACTACGGCTTCTGAGCTATTCTATTTCAATATCGCGACGCGACGTTACGGCGAACAGCGGCATGAAAACGACGGCATTTGTCGGTCTGAATAATGCTCTAGCAATTTATAAGGTTCTGGGAAAACACCGGCCTGTCCCGGGGAAATGGGGAAGTCAATTCAAATGAAATCGTTCCCCCGCGAATCCCGCACGCGTTCGCCGTCCGCTCCTTGTTTCGCTTGAGTTACTCTGTGTACTCTGTGACACACTGAATCTTACCCGAAGTCGCGTCGAAGTGAGGATTTGTTTGCACGTGATGGGGTGTATAATAGCGAAGTATCTCTCCGTGCATATCACCACGAGAATGAATATCGAGGCCGTGTAGCTCAGCGAATGCACGAACTGGTACATTTTGCACAGGAAGTCGCCAAACACCCAGCTGAAAATAGAAATAAATGTTCACAAATTGATGAATTTTCGACGTTGGGTTTGTTCGTTTATCGCTAGCTGTTAATGCTTAATGAAAATTAAGTAAGCTTCATGAGATGCCAATGGCAAATACCAATACCAAATTGCTTCGAGATTTTCAGCGCAAATTAGCTGTTCTTCAATTTCGTAAACGGTGGTAATAAAATCATACAGGGTTTTAGCTCTTAGAATAACTTACTGTGATCCCCAATCTGTTAGTCAAACTCAGAGATTAATAAACCTCTCTCAGACCGATAGTTTGTGTTACGGTTATTTTGGAGATCCTCCTTTTCGTGCCTTTATGAGCTGGTTTAAGATTAAGTTATTAATTATGTCTGGCTCTTCCATGAGCTCATCTATCGTACCTATACTATATCGAGGGGTGAAAGGCTATTTGTTTGAAGCGACATTTTGGACGATATTGAGTTATGTATGATCCGACATCAACTTTGCCATATTTTCTTAGTACTTCATTTAAGCTGTACACAAACATTGATAATCGTAGCATGAGCCGTTATTCTGGTCCTACAATTTCAGTTGTATAGCAGCTAAAACTTTTTTCGACACAGCTAACTTTAGGTGAAAAGTGTATCCATACAATTTGCTTTCCACTAGTCATACTATTTAATGTCACTTCAACCGTTTTGCCGTCAGCAAAATTCAATGAGACATGTTGGTTCAATCCTTTTCGCTGCAGCTGTTTTGCACTCTGCTTGGATCTTCAAACTATATCTGTTCTTAAAACTGTGTTCCTTAGTCGCTTGAACAGTTTGAGTATCCACATTTTTAAAATACCTCACCTAAGATAAACCTAATATCAAGTGATTAGATTAAAACCAATTTTTTCTGTATCATTTAAAAATAGTTTGTTTTTTAAACCATCTAATTTTCATACGACACTAACAATCTATGTAAGTTAAAACAAATAAATATTTGCATATTTTTCGTAAACCGTGGCAGTATTATTATTGTACCGCCCCACGCGGGCGCATCAGACACTCGTGAGTGGGTGGGAGTCAGGACGCGCGCCGTTGTGGTTAGGAATAAGAACGAATAGAACAAGCTCACATCATGATAAATGATAAATGATTTTATTTCTGTAAGTAGGTTTGTACAAACACTTTTACACGTCAATCATATTTTTTTAAACTAGATGAGATCGGCGTTTCCTATCTGACTACTCTGAGAAGAAAGGCCGAAACAAACTCAGAGGTCACAGTCTCTTTTAAAGTCCAGACATAATCTTGGTCAGATCATGTGAAGACCATGTGGATTGGTGTCTGAAATGGTCTTTGGAGGAAAGAACCACACAGATTGAGTGGACCTGTCCAATCAGTGCACGCATTTATCAGTAATCATAAAGCTCAACTCAGAACTTGAGGAGCTCAACGATTTGACGATCAATACCAAGGAAAGGACATTTGGGTAGGCCGCATAAAGTACTCAAACTGCCAGATTAACATTAAAACTAACTTAGAAAGAGATGAAAAACAAAACAAAAAAAAAATTACCCACATAGTCCTCACATTCACAATAATAATATTATACTTCTCAAAGTAAACGTTCATGTCAAAGTTTATATTAATAATTAATTAATTATCAAATGTCAAAGAGTATAAGTTTGCAAAAACAAAAAAAAAAAGTATGCAAAAATTGGAGCGGTAAGAAAAGGTTTCAGGCACAACTTACGTTCAATGTATGATTGAAATTGATTGAGATGTATATCTTGAACATTTCTTTTTTGGGTGGGAAATCATCAAATAACTTCTCCCGCTCTGAGTGGAATGGGAGGGCGTGTCAGACTTTTACTGACTAAAACCCACACGTGTTCCCACAGTTGCCGGTTGCCACCTGCCCAGCCGAGACGGATTCGACGACTGACCTCTTTCTCGAAGTTGGACCTACCTAACTGGACAGTTTGTCCCAGGAAAACGTACTCGTCCACAACTTCGAGCGTAGCGCCTCCGATCGTCATGAGAGTGGGTGTTACATGAGCATTTGACATGACCTATGTCTTGTCCATGTTCATTTTAAGACCCACACTTTCGGTAGCTCCACTAAGGTCATCGAGCATTGTACTGAGGTCCTCCATAGTCCCAGCCATGACAACTATATCATCGACAAACCGAAGGTGAGTGATGTACTCGCCATTGATATTGATGCCAGCCCCGTTCCAGTCCAGAACCTTGAAGACATCCTCCAGTGCAGTGGTGAACAGTTTCGGAGAGATAACGTCTTCCTGTCTAACACTTCGCTACAGAAGAATAGGTTTCGAGGTCTGGTCCTGGAGTCACACTGACATAGTGGCATTTTCGTACAGACACGTCAGCACCTCGATGTACCGATAGTCGATCTGGCACCGTTGAAGGCACTGCAATACAGCCCATGTCTCGAAAAATACCTCATTTATTTGATATTAACTGAAATTATCTTTCATTTGGCATCTATAATATCACGTAAATCAGCGAAATCAGAAAAATTTCGTAAACGGTCTCTTAATATTCAAAATCAATCGTGAATTCGATTAAAAATTGAATTTAGTTACTAATGATTACCTAAATCCATAATTTGTGTTTATTTTTTTATTTTCCTGCCCTTATAACATTTTATGGATAAATGATTTTCTTTGTAATTATTTTTATAAATGCGTCAGCTGTTCCAGCAGCAGATTAATTACATAAAAGAGATATGGCAGAACTTCTCTCTCTTAGTAATTTTTAAATAGGTAGGTACTCTAAACATTTGAAACAAAACCTTCTAGTGCCTAACTTGACGGTTTTGTTACAAAACTACGCCACCTATAATTTAAAAAGTTTTCTGCGTAATTTTTATTTGTTGTTTTATTTTTATACTTTTTGTATAGTTCAAACAAAAATTATGATTCATCTTATTTAGAGCTATGTTCAGTTACTTTTTTAATTGATAAATAAATTTTCTTAATAGTAATGAAGTGGATACATGTAGGTACATGTATCCACTTCATTACTACTTGTGTAGTAGGTACTTAGGAAGTAAGCAACATTGTTTAAATATGAAACCTATTGTGTATAGAGTGTGAAATAAACGCTTGTCATGTACAGACGTGATCCTATTGAGTTTCATACTTCATGGCGACCCTGCCAGTACCCATGAAGTATGGAGCTCAACAGAAATACGTCTCTCTCAATATAGTTTCTTACTTAAACAATGTTGCATACTTACCAAGTACATTTATCCACTTCACTATCTCCTTTAAAGTTTGTAGTAGCAGTTAATAAGGATACTTACGATGTCATTAAGACTGAGTAGTAAAAGTATTATTAGGTACCTACGTAATAAATATTTACTATTTATGAGAACTTTTTTTAAATTCCTGACCTAAAAATTCTCCCATTTCAATAATATAACTTCATGACTGGCTCATAAATCTGTTATCATTATCTTGTTTCAACAACCATGTTTTATAAAATCCTGTCGAAACATGAGACATCAAACAACTCATTAAGAATGTTCATCGTGGCTTCAGTCAACTTGCCTGTACCTTTATCAAAATCCAATTGGTAGTTGAACAAAATAGCCTATTCCTATTATCATTGCGGAACGTCCATTAAATCATTTTTCTCTCTACTGCATTAGCACTGTATGGTATATAATGGTTTAAGTGACATACTTAAACCATTTTGCCTGCTGCTGATAGGTGACACTGCTGGAAGTTGAATAATTTTTCTTTACTCTTGAATAAGGCAATACAGAGCATAATTGTATTAAGCGACATTTATCTTGGCACATATAGCTGTTTCTTAAGTTTCTTTATAGAAAATTATACCAAAAGTTATAGGGTTTTTTTTTGCAATAAAGATCCCCAATCCTCAATAAACTAAGAGCAATATCTGTTTTATAATTATATTTTTTTCCATATTCTTAATCTTTAAATGGCTACCCGTTAAGTACCTACTGGAAATTGTTGAAAACATTTGGAATGAAAGGAGAACAATTGGTATAATAGATATAGGTATTTGTTCAACCAAATGGGTAATATAGTAGGCGTTTTATTCCCATTTCCATAATATACACGCACGAGGCTTTTGTTCTATTTATAGGTCCGAAACTCCGAACCTACGAGTCGACGTCTTTCAGTTGTAATTCATATCCATCAAAACAAAATCCTCAAATATTGATAATTTTCCTTACAGCCCTGAAAAAGCTCACCTTTCCCAGGTACTTCCTATAGTGCTTAAAGCTGAGAAGAAGAAGTAGTGCAATTGTTGTTTCCTACATTAATGTAGAATGCAACAATTGCACTACTTAAGTACCGGAACCAACAGGGAGTGAGGTATATTTATATTTTATGTATAAATATATCACACCGGGCTGTGGACAAGATTGTCACCCAGTAAATACAGTAAAAAAAAAGAAAAGTAGTCTGTAGCAGTTTGTTTGAGAGACATTGTGGCCTTACACTGTAAAGGTCATTTAAATAGACAGTGACTGGTTTATTTCATCACCACTGGTCTCAAAACGATGAAGGAATGTTCGTGAGGAATCGCCTATGACCAAAGCCTAAAACCAAAACTTCGAAGACATGTGAGATCAGCACACCACAATATGGGTCATCAGGTTTTAGAAACAAAAAAAATAGCTTTATAGAGCACCCTTGACACGAGTTTGTCAAGGTTATTTCTTTTTTCTAAAACCTGATGACCTATATTGACAGCCTCATACAGTTCGCCTCAGTTAGTTTTCATATCAATAACAAGCAACAACATGTTATTCTAGCATACACGGTCAGCAGTCATCAATCATCACAGGGTCGGTCATTCGTTAGGATTACCAGACACGTATTCTCACGATACATAATCCTTTAATATTTCGGGACGCAGATGAAGGCCGGTTCAATCTCCCAGCATGACTAGTGGCTAGATTTGTGACTATGTTATTTGTAGCGCCAAATAACACGTAGGTCCACTTAGGGCCTCTCTAGTTTCGGCAGTGTGTGTTTGATTTAAGTTTGAGTGCCCAGTGACAGTTTTGATCCTTAATTTTGATTGGGTTACCTATATTTTGTATTAAAAAACTGTGCACGGTAAATAGTAAAGAGTCTTGATCGTTGGTCATCAGTCTAAAATACTAGTTACGTAATGTAGTATCATTTAATAAGCAAGCGTTTACTTTTTTTTTATTATCATCTGTCAAAATTAGTGCTATAATAATATTCTTAAATAATTATATTCTGTTCTCTGTGATAATATGGACATAGTAACGTTTAACATTGTCTGAAATAAAGATTGATTTGATTTGATTGATCGTTTTAGCTGCAATAATCGTTCCTTTTCTGAAAGGAACTGTCTGCATTGCAGTAGGTCATGCTGTTCCACAAATAATGGGACACTTCCTTAACACCGTGTCCAGTATATCATGTTGTTTGCACTTTTCAGGATCTGATGGACGCTACTGAATAGGCCAAACTCGTAGCCAGTCACTGGCCCACATCATTCCCAATATTACCATGTCTGGCCCTTCAGTAAAATATACTACATAGGTACCTACAACGATAATTATTGTGATACGATAAATCATTTTCCCTATACCCGCTCCCTCCCCGCGTGCTCTTTGACAACAGTGTTGCCACCTTCAATTTGGACAGGTCACTAGAAGTACCACCGAATCTCGCTAGATTATGAGAATTTAAGATGTCAAAAATTCTTTAGAATTCCCTAGATCCTATTCAGTCATGATTACTCATGACTCTTCGCAGTTTTTCATTAAGTGGTAATAAACATGAAATTAAAACAAAAAGACCGTTAATGTTTCATTTATTTTTAATAATTTTTAAGCATAAACATTCGTAATAATAGTTCTTAGTAAGAAGTTATTTAGTTAGTATTTTAGTTAGTTATTTTTTTATTATAAGTTTTTAAAATTTTTAATTAAACGTTTAAAAATACACAGAACCATCATGAATTAGGAACAACTCGTCGTCAATCACGTCCACCCCGTCCACTGAACCTTCTGCTACCGATGATGTTGATGTTGACGGCATCGGCAATATGGCAGTAGTATCACCTTCTTTTTTAGAATTTTTAAATGAATACTTTTTATTTTTTCCTATTTCCGCAATTACTTCTTCTGGGAGTTCGTAGGTGTAGCATTGTTGATTCATAACTTTCAGCCTGTTTTTAATAAAAAGAATGCTGTTCAAAGTGCTGATGTTCATCTTGTTTCTTAACTTGCTTTTGATGATATTCATAGTACTGAAAATTCTCTCTACAGCGGCATTGGAGTGAGGGAGAGATATCACTGAGATTGCGAAATCAGCTAATTCTTGGAAACTATTTATTCCAGCTGCATTTTTGTATTCCAGAACTTCAGCCCAGAAACTTATAATATTTTTTGTATTCTGCCATTTAACAAAGTTAATGGTCTGCCATTGCTGCAGAAGTTTATCAATTGTTTCAGCATCCACACCCATTTCAAAAGCTAGTTTTGTAATTGAGTTGTCTTTTACTTGTCGAAGTGTGTTTTCAACACTGAACTGAGACATTTTCTCTAATATA
The DNA here is from genome assembly GCA_949091785.1 of Polymixis lichenea. Classification (NCBI taxonomy): domain Eukaryota; kingdom Metazoa; phylum Arthropoda; class Insecta; order Lepidoptera; family Noctuidae; genus Polymixis; species Polymixis lichenea. The sequence continues at coordinate 12,361,362 of OX420937.1, forward strand.
GTGAAGTTGCTTGGTAGCCTCTGCTGAATTTCTTTTACCAGTTTAATGTTAAAATCAATGCACCGTTTTCTAATAGCATTTGTTATTTCAACAGGCAGTCCTGATTTGCTCGCTTGTGTTTCAAATAAATACCCTAAATATGGGGCAGGGTTGAGATGGTCTTCGATGTGAATACGTAAAAAATCTTCATTGGTAGTTGCAGCGTATGGCATCATAATCCTTGTGCAAACAGAGCGTAGAAGCGTCATCAAAGTGCTAAGCAATGCCACAGGATTACAATCTTCACTTTCAAAACTTTTAACTCCTATTTGGACGTCATTTAAAACGCTTCTCAAATAGCAGAGGTACAGGTGATTAGACTCGTCCGAAAACATTGCGTGAAGTATGTCAGAGGTGTAACATTTATCTCTAGTAAGTGAAAAATGTAGTTTTAAGTCATCCCACTGCGACGAAATCCTCGTTACTGCCTGCTCCACTGACAGCCAGCGGGTTGCACAAGATCTCAAAATTTTCAAAGGATTCTCGCCACAATTTATTAACTGGTACAGTTCTTTGTACTCTTCTCTGCGTTTAGGTGAAGTTGAAAACCAATTGTAAGTTTCCCTGATAAGAAATTCAATATTTCTCGGCAATGTGTCTTCAGAAGCATGAGACACGGCTAGTTGCAGTGAATGGCATACGCATTTGACAAGAACCAGATTTGTTAATCCGTATTCAGTTTTAAGAATTTTATGTACGCCATTATTTATACCGATCATAACAGACGCGTTATCACATCCCAACCCAATCATGTTTTTCAGTGGTATACTGTGTCTTTCCAAACATTTCAGCAAAGCATTTACAATACCACGAGCGTCAGCTGCGACCAGAGGTTCCAAAGCCAGAAAAGATGACACTACAGTTTTTCTTGCGGGACTGAAGTATCGTAAAACCACCCCCAAATATTTGGATACGTTAAGATCGGTGGATTCATCGAGCAAGATGCTAAACTTTCGTAATCCGATATCATTTAATAGCGTTTGAATGAAGTGGGGAGCCAAAACATTTTTAATCACTTCAGTACACTTCGTTCTGTGCATTTTGATATTCGCGGCTTCTTTGTAATCAGGAAAACATTTTTTTACAGTTTCAGTAAGATGATCAATTTGAGATATGGCAGTATGTTCTGTTATAAAAAGTGCTAGCCTACCTTCCGCTCTTAAGGCATTCAAATCCGTCTTGGGTTGTGGTTTGGGAGCAGCTGAAAAATCAATTCTTCTGTTTGTAGATATACTATCACATTTATCCTTATGTTTCTTTGACTCGGCATGTTTTCGCAAATCATTTATTCTTGCTTGTAAATCCGTCCGGCAATACGCACAATGAGCTTTCATAGGATCTGTCACAACTGGTTTAAGCCACATTTTAAACTCCTCAATCGTTTCCCACTCTTTGCGATATTTTTGGCTATAGACCTTCTTTTTCAAAGGAATTTCCATTTTGATTTTCGATGTATAACAATTATCACAAAAGTTTTACGTATTCACACCACGACTTGCATTACGCAACAATTAAACACAGCGAATGAACTATGAATGAAAATCTCGAAAAAATAATGTATCGTTATTGCAGGGGAAATCCCGTATCTTTGATAAACTATCTATGGCAGACAGGGATATCAAATTACTAATTCAGTACGTAAGATAGAGAGTACCGATCACGATTTTAACGCCATCTTGCGACGATCGTTATTGTAGGGGAATTGCCGTGTCTTTGATTAACTACCTATGGCAGACAGGGACATCCAATTACTCATTCAGTACGTAAGAGAGAGAGCACCAAACACGATTTTAACGCCATCATGTGACGATCGGTCATACTGAGAATGGTCAGTGTTGTCAATAATTTTATTAAAAATACCTTACTCAATTTTACAACCAGGGGCAAACAAGCAGACCTGTCACTATCATGGTGAATGGTCATCGTCGCCTATGCCGTCTTGAGAAAGTCGCTAAAAATCACCAAATTTATATCTAGGGACTTAGCAAAGGAAAAAATCGTTGAGCTGTTGCAAAATTCACTAAATCTAGCGACAAATTCCCCAAAGTGGCAACACTGTTTGACAATCACATCCCTACATGTCAAAACCTCTTAAAGTGGTGACACAAATTTAGGAATGTCCAGGAAAAGTTTTGTATATCTCGAAAAATCCGGAAGCAGGAACCTTCAGAATGAATGTTTTGTCTTATATTTGTAGGTACCTGACCCTGCATACCCTACTTGTAGGTTTTCCATTCCATACAATTTATCATGCAAACTAAGTAAGTACCTAAACGGTAACTTAATTTATCGATACCTCAATGTTGGATTTAATTCTGCTGAATGAATTGCTTTCAAAGATTTTTTTTTTCTAATTGATAGGATAATCTACATACCAGACTAATTAGGTGCGTCAGCTCTCACCGATATACCAACTCTGTTACTTTTAAAGTTAGAAACGAGTCTAATTAAAAGTTTTTGTGGTTACACACTTTTCGGGTTGACGCAAAAGAGGGTTACAGCGGTTACAGCGTCCGAATTATGGAAAAATGTAAAGTCAACGTTATCAACGAAACGTAAACAAACGTTCATTTGGGATTAATTAAACGGACACGCGTTCGACATTAGACCTTGTTTACTTCTGAACGTGGAACGTGATACTTATGTGACTTTGTAGGTCAAAGCAAATGTATGCATAATTGCAAATACAAGGCAATATACGCAGGAAAGACATTATATAATATATTCTGTTCCAAACTTATCTAATGAAAATGTAAACCAATGGATACGGAAACGTATACCTGGAAAATGAGTAGCACTTTAAAATTGTGTTAGTTTGCCTATATTTTACTTAATCCCGAAATCCTAACCTTAGAGATGTTTTACATTTGACAATTAAGATTAGGTAATTTTATAACCTTATTTTTCGTCAATGATCTTTAAAAAACAATTTCACAATGTTATTCAAACAATAAATGTTGTAAAAAATTGTGCGATACAAAAAAGAGACCTTCTAAATACAGAAAAATGTGTTATTAATTCCCATTAATCAGTGATTGCGTAAGAATTTAACCTGAACAGGTTTTGTTTACACTTTCATCAGGTACCTACTTCTGGAACAGCTATAGCATTTATTATCTAAACATTAAGTTGCAATTTTGTCACATCTTTCATAAAATTAGGTTATACCATTTACCTACGGCTAGGAGCCGCCTATCTTATGTACACAGCGTTTGATAGCTATAAAGTACACACCATTTACCACGATACCTTTCCGCGCTACCATTATTTTTACATTTGACCGGGCGTCGGGCCCTCCACCACACACTAATTCATTCAACATGCTGTTTTAAATACATGGTGTGTTTACATGCGTTGTTTACCTGATGCTTCGATTCACTCACCTCGGTATAAGATATATAGTCAGGTTTTGGAAGACACAAAACACGCCAACACATAAATCTGCCACGGCAAGATTCGCCAAAAAGAAGTTGGTTATGGAGCGCAGACGCCGCGATAACGTTACCACGAGGATAACAAGCAAGTTACCTGGAACAAACATAATTTTTTAGATAAATTAGCATAGGAAACTTTTGTATTGGTTGCTTCTCAATTTAACAAAGCCGCACTCATGTTTTTCGTAAATAACGACCATTTATAATGAAAGCTTATTATATACCATACTATCAACAACAAAAAATAAATTTTCTAAGAATCGAAGACACAAGGGACATCAAAGTTATCTGTTACTTAGTTACGTCATGTATCGTAAAAGGTCGTCTTATGTACAAGCGTTATTTGCTAAGTGTATCATTAAAACCCTGTTTTAAACAGTATTAAAGTAGAAAAATAATTTGAGAAAAAAAAAGATATTTTTGATAAACGATAATGTCCTCTATCAAAAACATCTTAGAAATTTCGTGATCCTTTTAAAACTTCTTGACCTTGTAATGATGGACAGTTTTTAAAAGTAATCTACTTTTTGCGCTTGCAATTACGCACACTTTCATTTATAAATGAGCTTCTTTTTAACTTTCTGGACTTTTCTCACAGTTGGTCGAAGGAACTAAGCTTGCGTTCCCCAACTGAACGGAATGGGTTACCAACGTAAGAAATGTGACCAACCACGCGGGAGCTCGCGAGTCAAGCGCTAATTAGTATTTTTAGGACCCCAAATTAGGATTATCTGCAATTCACAAAAATTGCATATTAGAGTATTCAATAAAATTTGTAGGAAAGCAAAATAATAAATATTTCAGGTTCGATTAAAAACATAAGGTAATACGTTGTCTATCTGTCACAATCAACACCTATAAATTAACTGTTAATTCAGGCATAACCAAGCTTTTAATAACGAAAACTTACATTAAATAAACTGTGGGAATAATACATAATTATGAATTTATTATTCTGTGAATGTGTGGTACGTCACTTTTGCCCGCGCCACGCCCGGGTGTCGATCGGACATTATCCTACAGGAGCGTACCGGGATAAAAGTATACTGTACCCTAACCCATGTCACGTTCATTGTCAAATTCGGTCAGCCGTAAAGACGTGAAAGGTAACAGGTATTGATAGAAAACAGAACGGTCAACTGTGGCATCTTTACTTCCCATAACAACTTAACCCATGAGTACTCTAAGTACTTAACTCTCGATAACTACAAATCTGTTGCCACCATTTATATGCGACAGTTGATGGTACCTATTATATAGTCAGTCTTTTTTTGTATAACGTTTTTACTGTCGACGTGGGGCGTGTAATTCAGTACATGATTCTTTACCCCTTTTTTATCTATTTTTTTTTTGTGTGTGGGAAATTATCAAATAACTTCTCCCGCTCTGGCTGGAGCAGGAGGGCGTGTCAGACTCTTACTGACTTAACTCACCCATGTTCCTTCAGTTAACTGCGTTGAAATTTTTTTTGTCGCTTTAATAACCGACGAAAGATTACCGTTAATTTTGCTTTTAATAAACCAAAATTAACTGCTCCATACATTTTGACCGGCTAGGTAAAACTAAATCTGCTGCTTCTTAGAAAAGTGTACCTACTTTTGCACGAAGCAGCAGTTTTCAATTTTTGTTAAAAATCCCGACTACCGACCGAAAACCGACTGTTTATTTTCTACGCTAGGGGCTCTATAATCAGTGTAGTTCATGGCGACACTGTATGCGTCGATGTCCCATGCAATCCTGTATTGTAACACGTGACCAAATCCTATAAAACGTTTAGTTAAGACACCCTCAGAAAGAGAGTGGGCGTCCATATTCAAGTCAGGCCACAACAATGTGCACAACCGTTCTAATGAAACAATTTAGGAGCACATTGAACGAATATTTTCAGGCTAACAATGCATTAGTCGCTAGTGCACAACCAACTGAGAACATAATAGTCTTTTACTAGCATCTTACAGAGCGGTTTTTTTTTTTCTCTGGGTGGGAAATCATCAAATAACTTCTCCGCTCTGGGTGGAGCGGGAGGGCGTGTCAGACTTTTACTGACTAAAACCCACCCGTGTTCCCTCAGTTGCCTGTGTGCCAGGGGCGACGGTATCTCTTTCGAACAACCCGCACCCCTGGCAGGCATCGGCCCTTGCGGGCCCCATCTGTTGCTGCTGACATCTCTTTGAGGCGCGCGTGGAACACAACGCGCCGTCGACCCGGGCTTGGTCCTTACCGGACAGCGAGCTACCCATTACTCGCCGTCCGCAAGCCCGTGCCTACGGTGGCCGGGGGACTTACCGCTGCAATCGTAGCGTGTCCAGCACTGGGTTGCGACAATCGCACTTTCCACGTCGCCATGAGATCCTGCCGGAGCTCTGTCCGCCGTGCCGCGATTTCCCGCGGCAGCGGAGTTACGCCCCGGCGTTTGGCCTCCTCGCGCCACTCCCAAGTGAGCGCGAGGACGTTTGCCTCCAGATCCCATGGCGGTAATCCGGCAAGGAGGCCCGCCGCCTCACCGGAGATCGTGCGGTATCCCCGGATCATGCGGATGGCCATGACCCTATGGGCCGCCTTCAACCGGCGTGCTGGTTGGCGCCTCAATGTAGGCGCCCACACCGGCGCCCCGTATAGGGCCATGGCCCGCACGACCCCCGCGTAGAGCCTCCGGCAGGAGGCGTTTGGCCCCCCTAGATTGGGCAGGAGCCGCTTCAAGGCAGCCCCGGCCCGCTCCAGTCTGGGAGCCAAACGTCGGAAGTGCTCCGCGAAGTTCCACCGGCTGTCGAGGACGAGTCCTAGGTACTTCATCGTCGACTCGACGCCGATGTGAACCCCATCTTACAGAGCGTCAATTGAATAATGGGAATTTCAAATTGATTTCCGGAAATCGGAAACTAATTAGGTACTGTAGTATTCCTTATAAACAATTACTATAACGAATGCTCATATTGCACTGTTGACAATATTGGTTAAATTTTCAGTAAGGTTGATTTACATTTTGTTGTTTATTTATTATAAATAACAGGCTCAATATAAATAGCTAATTAATTTAATTGGAAGCAACGATTTCACGGAAAATGGTATTAATGTTTCAGTAGTCAGTTATGTACAAATATTTTCAAGGAAATTATTAATACCTTCTTACGTAAGACAAGCTACGCTAAACTTAGATAAGTGGGTTAGAATTTAGATCGTAATTTGAATATCAGTGGGAAAAATTAACAATAAAATCAATTATTATTACTGATATTCAAAGTCAAGAGTCATTCATTCAAACTAGGCTGAGAGGCAGCCCTTTTGGAACGTCTAAATTACGTAAGACAGTTCCCCAAAATGGCGCCCTTCACCACTTCCTAGTGCTTTAGCTGGGAATAAAAAGTGGAGCAACAAACTCCCCACAGCACAATAGCTGTGCTGTGCTGTGTTAAGTTAGAAGAACTTGATTCTATACAATAATAGGTAAGTAATTAACATTACGAAACAAAATATTGAATTGAATTATTTACCATATGTCACCTAGCACACATCAAATTAAGTAGGTACGATCTTAATTTTAACCTTATTTATGTACGTTGCGATGGACAGGAAAATTACTTAGGAATTAGAAAACAAATATTAATAGGTACTAATTATAATTTCATGAAGTTTTATTATGATGTCATCTAATTCTACACATGATTACATGACAGATACTTTGGTTAATTATCTGGCTCTACTACATCACATTAAGCCTAATTATACCTAATGATTTATAAAAAACTACTAGCATTTATTTAATTGAATGCTCCACGCTAATCTGGGCAAAGATGCAAAAGTATTAAAGCTTATGCGTTTGCTAAAGTTTTATGGACGGCAAAGTGTAAAGATCACTTAATAGTTGTTTGTGGCAATGTTCCGTCTAAGTGGCTGCCCGTGCCCTATTACAGCTCAACATTGCGATAGTTCACGATCACAGTTACCCCGGGCAGCTCAACCCGCAGCGTTTGCATATAAATCATGTTCTGCAATTCCGGCTTTATCAGAACCTTTACTTTTCGGCTTAAGCGGAAAAATTTCCAATAAATTAAGTTAATTTGAAAAATAAAAATGGAATTTCCAATCTTTTTTCAAGCCCGGCTTTTTTGTCAGGACTTTTTTTTTCAAAATAGAAACCCTACCTGGAACAGCTATTCTCATAGATATTGGAAATATGTGCAAGTAGTTCTAAAATACTCCTAAGTAGATATATTATCCGTAGGCAGGTAGATATACATTCTAATTCTAACCGTAAAATATAATAATATCTACAATTTTGTTTCTGAGTAACAACTAAACCTAAAGTATGTTTTATTTAACTTGTATTATTGAAACTTGGCTTCATTAGAGTTTTTTGTGCCAAATCAAGAACGCAATACACACAAAAAACAGCAAGTAATTCGTTTGTTTCATAATTTAATAACAACACAAGATTTAAGATTTACCTAATAATCTCTACTAGTTCCTAAAAGCTAACCATGCTCCCAATGTTCACTGCGTTTTGCTGTCTCATACGGAGTTGAAAATATTCGGATTTTTTTGATATTAGAATATTTGAATTTTTTTCGGGTAATATTCGAATACTTAAAAAAATAATAAGCTGTTTTAATAATCATCTCTTTATTTGCCAATGTTTGCCAGATGGAATCAGAATAATTTCAAGGATGAAATTATTTTACTGCTTTATAAAAGTACTATACGAACTTAAAGGCCTTTAGAGGCAAAAGCGATCGATACACAGACAACCAACCACAAGTCAAGTCTTATTAATCGAGATCTCAGATCTCGATGAATAAGTGTTGTTATAATATTTATAATTAAATCAAACAATTAAATAACAAGTAACACCATAGAGAAAAGATTTGGGCGAGGCCTTTGCTCATCAGTGGGACAGTGTAGGCTAATTTTAAAAAAAACTCTACAAAATCAACAATGTAACATAGCACTACTCTTAGTAATACTAATGTGATTTCTGGTCACAGTAGAGAATAAAAATGGGATACACATATACCTAATCAAACAGATTACCAGAGAGTGGTAAAAACAGTATAATGGGAAAGAGCTATATTCATCATGATCATCATTATTTAAGCCGAAAGACGTCCACTGCTGGACATAGGCCTCCGCTGTGCTCCTCCACTTCGACCGGTTCTGTGCTTCCTGCATCCAGCGGATACCTGCGGCCTTCACAAGGTTATCGGACCACCTTGTGGATGTGGGGGCCTTCTAACTCTACGTCTTCCGTTACGTGGTTGCAACTCCAGAACCTTTCGGCCCTATCGGCCATCTATTCTGCGAACAATATTGCTCGCCGAACAGATCGTCGAAAGAAACTCCAAGCATAGCCCTCTCCATTGCCCTTTGTGTGACTTGTAGCCTTGTGAAAAGGCCCATTGTGAGCGACCACGTATCAGTGTCATAGGTCATCACTGGCAATACGCACTGGTCAAAGACTTTCGTCTTGAGAAACTGCGGTGTTTGGGACGAGAAAATATTGCGTAGCCTCCCGAACGCTGCCCAGCCGAGTCGAATTCGACGATTGACCTCTTTCACGAAGTTGGACCTATCTAACTGAACAGTTTGTTTTAGGTAAACGAACTCGTCCACAACTTCGAGTGTAGCGTCTCCGATCTTTATGAGAGTGAGCGTTATATGGGCATTTGACATTTCTATTTTCTTGTCTAAATTCATTTAAGACCCACTCTTTCGGAAGCTCTACTGAAGTTGTCGAGTATTGTACTGAGTTGTTCTATAGTCTCAGCCATAAAAATTGTGAGTGATGTACTCGCCATTGATGTTGATGCCAACCCCTCTCCAGTCCAGAACCTTGAAGACATCCTTCCAATGCAGCGGTGAACAGTGTCGGAGAGATAACATCTCGGGCTTATTCGGGAAGCTGGACCTCGTCAAACAAGAGCGCGTGAGACGGTTCGTGATTACTATTGAGAACAGCTTGTAGATGTCTACAAGCTTAGCCAGGTGGCTCAGAAGTGAGATGGGCCTACAATTCTTAAGAACGGCGTTATCACCCTTCTCAAAGAAAAGTACCACCTTAAGAACGGGTTTTCCGCCGGCCCTCAGGAGTTCGTCCGTAATTCCACCATGGCCTTGTTTATAAGCTGCTTTAGAGCTATCCTATTCTCGTACAAGCTGATGTCCAGGATGTTTTCGGTATAGTGTCGGGTCAATCTAGGTCTTGGGTCGTTTGCCAGATTCGTAACGGGATTACTTGTTGACGTGTTTAACTGCTCAAGTCAAGTCATCATCCTATCCTGTCTATTCTGTGTTTCCTGCAGGATCCTCCCATTGTTCTATAAAATAATTTCGTTTCTTTTTGTATATTCACATTTGTACTTGCAACACTGACATTGGATACCATGTGCTAAAGATAGTTGATGGTACGAAGGCACTTTTCGACCACACATTAGGCTTGCACCGTCAGTCACTATGCATAAACTTTAAAATTGTATTTTGTGCACATCAGGGTTCGCAATCCGGTGTTATGGAAATTGATCGATTATGCGAATATCGCAATTTTTTGCATTCGAGTATTTGAAAAAAAATATTATTGCAAGCCCTAATGCCATATAAATCATATTGTATTATGTGTTTTTTTATAAATGAAACGATATTTAAAATCTTTGCGATTAATTGAAACATATAGCGGAGCTGTAAACAAACTGCGTCCTTTCAGACCTCCGTAGCGGGCTGTCACTAACATGGCAACCTGTCAATAAGTCTGACAGATTGACACATATGACGGTCCAAGTTTCTGGAACGTTCAAGAGCAAAAACCGCAATCTATAAAGGACGTTCAATTATTGCTATTCAAGAATTGCATCGAAGTGTTTACACGCGTGCAATTTCCATAAAATGGCATATAATATCTAATTGAATGCAAGTTTAGCAATTCAGTAATATAATTGCACGCGACTTCTGTTTACACCGAGGCAATTATTCCATGCAAGTTTTACCTCGTGTAATCACAGAGTTGCACGTCCTTGCACTATTGATTAGAAAATTTCCCGTATTAGAAATTTTTCACGCCAGAATCAAATGCGGTTTTATTGTTCATGTGTCTTTATTGTACATACGTGCTATTATTACACTTATACCATTTTTGAACTACAACTAACTTGTCCGTATCTAGCAATAATTGTACGTATTACTTAGTCGGTGCCTGTCAACTGTTGCTTCAATTTTATGGTATAGGTACCACAGGCAATAAACTTGCGCCGTGTAAATGGGGCTACAATATGTATGACCAAAACATAACCCTCAATGGAAGCATTTTCGATAGCCTGACCGCCTCGACCACAAACAGAAATAGAAAAAGAGAAGAATAGTGAGAGAGAATAGTGCTTTGTGAAAATACCTAGGTACTTAGTTTCGGCGCTTCATTGTGTGAAACCTTTACACTGCGATAAAAACGTTTAATATCCAATATTTCTTATTAGAACCGAAGTTTGTAGTGCAAACAGTGATTAAAATGAAATATATATATTAAAAACCGTTATTGAAATTTACCAGCTACCTTAAAGTACTGTTTAACCTTCTTTGTTTACGTACCTATTGTATCCAGCAATTCATTTTCTGAAATTATTTCGAATACGCTTTTTTTCCTGCCTGTGCTTAATAATACGGCCAAGGCCAAAAATAAATAGGACCTGTTTTAAGGCATTTTATTCCGGCATGTTTTTTTTATAACTGGTATGTTTTAAGATAGCATAGCATCTTGAAATATTTAAATCGCTTACCTAATATCAGATAAAGCTTTCGAAACAGCCTAGAATTTGAGTACAAAACAAAATATTTCGATAACAGCCTCCTCTTTCTCTTCAATGTACAACTTTGGCACGAAATTTTGAATCCAACAACACAACACAAGACACAGGAAAATACTTTGCTTTTGACACACAAGAAAATACTTTGCTAATAAGTAGTTTTGACAAACATTTATAGGTAATTACAACTTTCAGCCATATAAGTACCACTGCGACCACCAACGTGCTACTGAATACAAAATTAGCCAATTAATTACCCAACTTAGAGAGGTTACGCGCACGTTATTGAAAACTAAATAAAAATAAGAATTTACGTAGCAATTAAAATTTTATATTACCTATACGCCAGAATCATAGGTAGAACAAAACCAGCAAAAAAACATTTTATACACAATAACTGTTAGGGAAAAGGTTAGGGAGATGATGATCTGTTAAGGAAAAATTATATGTAGTTCATCATCTCATGAGATACGAGCCTAACGTAGACACTGCGCCCAATTTTTGTTCTCTTTTGGTTCAGTTTTCCAGGTAAAATGCTATATTTTGGAGTGAGTTATATGAACAGACTTCCAGTAAGCGTCAGACCCATTTTAGATAGAAAGCAAACAGTTCTCGGTAAGTAGCGTTCAAGAATTTTGAGCCCCGTAAACATTTTGGAGAACACTCGTTTATTTCACAATACGATATTAGTAAACCAATTTGAGCTTTGCTTCTTCAAAATCTCGTTGATCGTGGTAGGTACGGTAGAGCTGTTATAGACAGGCATTCTGTATCTGGCATAATATCTCTAGATATCAATTCATTTTAGATCACTCCACATATATTTTTGACACCACCTGCTCGACAATGTCAAATTATATGTCATGCAAATTTAACCTAAAGTAAGTCATTTAAGATCTGAGGTCTAGCAGGGCATTAATATTGTACTGAATTTCATTATGACCCGCTGGTCATTAATGTCATTTGGGTTTGGAACATATTGTAGAAATCGCATACGAACATTTACGATAGGTAGTAGGTACATACTAATTCCATGCATTCACCATTAAGATCTGCACTAAACAATAAATTGTTTGAAAATCGAACTGGCCACCACGAGTACCTAGAATATACCTAATTATGAAAATAGAACAAAAATTAAAAAGAGGCGCGAATACTGAAAGTTGCTTTGCTCTATTAAACAACAAATTACATATCTACAAATCTCACAAAAATGTCGAGTGACGATAGTGATTTGACTTCGGAGTACATTAAATCGGAAGCCATTGGCATTGCCAACAATCTACTCCCAGGAAAGTTCAAGGAATCGTACATGAAAGCCTACGACGATTTTTACAAATGGAAAATTACAAAGGGCGTCAAGTCTGTATCTGAATCAGTGCTTTTAGTCTACTTCCAGCATTTATCATGTACAAAAAAGCCAAGTAGCCTATGATGCATCTATTCGATGCGCAGGTCATCAATAAGCATCAATGGCATTTTTTAAAAGGAAATCCGAAGGACATCGTCCTAAGAAATCAAAAGTTTTCACAGCTCAAAATTTAGAAACGTTTCTAAATGAAGCGCCTGACCACAGCTTTCTTGCCACAAAAGTAAGTACCTACCTATTGATTAAATTTTTAGTAACTAAAATAGTTACATACTTACCTAAAGTGTAAGTACTAGCTACCCACCCGCTCATGAATCGATCGGTTGTGTGCGATCTACTGATGTGATGTTTCGACTCTAAGTTAAATAATAATAATTATTATTGTAAACCTTCGTACGGTTTATGTGTTATTATGAAAAATAATAAACTTTCTTATATTTGACTGACACACACGTGAGTGTGTCAGTCCAAATCTCAGAAAGTAACACTTAAAAATGTATAAACCGTGACATTTTAGTCGTCTTACAACGGCAGCCCACTTCATGTATCCAATGACTACTAATCATTTATAAAAAAAGAAATTATATTTTTGAACATTTGCATATTTCAAAAAATTCAAATATCATTCACTAAGACTCATGACGTAGTTGGAAACACCCATTTATGGAGGTGGAATTAATGATAGAATGTAATGGTAGGTAGGTAGATATCTTCTACCGTTTGATACGTAAACATTATTAACAGGGAGGGTGTTTCATAATTCTAAAGCATTATTTATTTTTCTTTGTACCTATTATCTTAATTAATGGTAACAATGTTTTAATCGCGCCTAGCGGTATTTTATGACGGATACATTGAGTGGACCACCTTTGTAAGACGACTAAAATGTCACGGTGTATATTACGTAAGTTACCTTCCTACTTAAATACTAACCTACCTACCTATTTTTGTTACAGGTGGCATTGATTTTTGGAGTGAATGGCGCTTGGAATGGTGGAAATGAACTCGTTAACATCAAAATCGAAAATATCGAAAAACATTCAGATTTGTTGCTGGTAAATTTGTCAAATACAAAATCAAAGAAAGAACGGTCATTCGTAGTCCGTAGAGAATACGTAAGAGTTATCGAAAAGTACCAAGCACTACGCCCCTCTAATATAAACACTAACAGATTTTTCGTAGCTTATAATAATGGCAAGTGCACCAAGCAAGTCACTGGAAAAAATAAGTTCAGCAGCATGCCGAAAGAAATTGCGAAATACCTGAAATAGATGAATAGTGTTTTGATGTGGACGACATCAAAACACTATTCATCTAGCCCGCTGCCACAAAAATGGTCCTTAGCAGACCCAAGTTTCTGAAACTTTACTTCACAGTAATACTCAAATAAACTCTACCTCAACTTCAAGAAATGTACCGAATAAAAACATAACTTTGTCATTCCACAACTGTTGCAATGTATCAAACATTACCTTTAACATTTAATTGTTTTAAGTAGGTCTACTCAATGTAATTATATTTTTAATAAATACTGATTCTAGTACTATTGCTTTTTATTGTCTCGTAGATGATGTGAAAAGTAGAGTATTCTCCTCGGGGATAAAGATGCCGTCGTCTTGGGCGACCTTGAATCCTACGCTGCGCTCAGGATTCTTAACTACCGCGCTTTGCTCGGGACTTAACGCTAGAATCCTTCGTTTTGCTCGGGATTCAATACGGCGCCCGCTACATAAGACACTACTTTATCCCTTAGTGCACAATCTACTATTAAGTACTAACAAATAATTTTAATATATAATATATTCGTCATAATAATATGTCTGCCTCGGGTGTATTACTACTTAGATAGGTACATCAAACAGATTTGTTGGCACAGATATCTCATTTTGATCGTTACAAAGCAAGTATTTGTCATAATCGTAATCTGGAGTAGGTAATTCCTGATATTTGAGAATATTCGAGATAATCCCTACTGAGAGTATTCATTTGACATGTTATTGTTGGAAATGTATAAGGACATAATTGATGAGTGTTTACTTCAATATGGGTAGCCATGACTTGTGAAGCCTGCACTGCTAATGTGTGTGCACTGTGGCACAAAACACACGTTACTCAATCTTCTGAATTGATAAACGAATCCAGTCAATCTACACTTTTTTTTGGGTGGGAAATCATTAAATAACTTCTCCCGCTCTGGGTGGAAGGGGAGGGCTTGTGTCAGACTTTTGCTGACTAAACCCCACCCGTGTTCCTTCAGTTGTCTGTGTGCCAGGGGCCACGGTATCTCTTTCGAACAACCCGCACCCTTGGCATGCATTGGCCCTTGCGGACCCCACCAGTTGGTGCTGACATCTCTTTGAGGCGCACGTGGAACACAACGCGACTTCGAGCCGGGCTTGGTCCTTACCAGACAGCGAGCTACCCATTAATCGCCGTCCGCAAGCCCGGTCAATCTACACTTTGTGGTCGAATCTTTGAACCCTTTTAGCTTTTATCACCTAAAGGCCAGTCTATAAATAGCAGCTTAATTTAAAAAAAGCTTCTGTGTAAACAAAACTTAGAAGAAATGGAGAGAATGGCAAGCGTTGCGCGTGCCCTAAGCGTTTAAAAAGTAATCAATTACCAGCAGCCCGCAAAATGAGAAATTTCTTCTCTTTGACTTGAAGAAATTCTGCGAAGGCACGAAATCACCGGAAATACAAGGTCGGCCAACTTTTAATTTGGACGAACGTTCCTTAGATATGTGCTAAACATGGATTCTTCAGAGCTCCCTCCAATTCAAGTGAACAAAACAAGAACATAGGTATGTACAGATACTTTGGCAGTCGAAAATGATAAGACAATGTTTAATTAACATGTATTGAAGCAAGAAACTTTTAATTAGATTATTTGTTCACGTTGATTGAAGATGCTGGTTACGGTGTGAATTAAAATCAATTTTCATTATACGAGACGCTGAAAACTACGTCGAGTTGCTTCGATGTAGGTACTTATGTGTGCGGTGTATGGTGTACGCACGACTTGAAAGACACAGGGACCAATTGGCTAGCAGTCGCCTCCTTCAGCGAAGCAGTTATGCTCGCAAAGAAGGAGGCGGCGCACGTGAGGGAGATGCAGTACATGCGCCCTCACAGCCGTGGCCTTCGCAGGAGTTGCCCTGGGCGTCGGGAATCCCAGGCTGATTCCCGGCCACCGTAGGCACGGGCTTGCGGACGGCGAGTAATGGGTAGGTCGCTGTCCGGTAAGGACCAAGCCCGGGTCGACGGCGCGTCGTGTTCCACGCGCGCCTCAAAGAGATATCAGCAGCAACTGACGGGGCCCGCAAGGGCCGATGCCTGCCAGGGGTGCGGGTTGTTTGAAAGAGATACCGCGGCCCCTGGTACACAGGCAACTGAGGGAACACGGGTGGGTTTTAGTCAGTAAAAGTCTGACACGCGCTCCCGCTCCACTCAGAGCGGGAGAAGTTATTTAATGATTTACCAGCCAAAAAAAAAAACAAAAAAAACCTTGTTACCTACTTATTTAATAATGTTGACAAGTTTCCAACATAATTTTTACGTGCAAAAAATGTTTTCATATTTATAAACTTTTCGTCAGTAATTACTTAGTCTTACCATAGACTATACAGACCATGCATTTCATGTGCGAAACTTCAAGCCTCTTCCGTTTTGAGTATTGACAGTTGTTTCGTTTGTCTCGTCCCTATATGGACAATCTAGGTTTCTGTCTACTTATGTGGATTTAAAATCTAAACTACCTCTTACGACACATGACTAGATTAGGACTAGTCCCAAGATGTACCCAACAACGGAATTCATAAACTTACTCGTTGATACGTAGGTATATAATGTATAATATCATCAAAAATAACTGTTTTTACTTACCAAAGAAACAGCAACAGAACACGATCGTATACAGCGTAATGAATATGGCTCTAACATCCGTTCTATCGAAGATGTACTCGTCATCACTGAGCGAATATATTGTCTGGTTCACTGTCGACACATTGACAGCGCCCCCCTCGACCGCCTCCGTCTTGTTAACAGACCCCCATACATTATTCTGTTTAAAATCTTTGGATACGAATAACTTGTACATATTTTCTGTTAACGTGTCAATCATGGCTCATTCTTCACTGAATCGCGTATTCTGTCAGCCATCTTCTGAAACAAGAACCAAATTTTAACAACTTTAAAAATGCTGAAGCTCTGAGACGAGAAAGGAAAAGAAAATATACAATTTTAAATACGGCACGTGTATTCTTAACAAACATTTGAAATCGAGCTAGAATCGTTATCGTGAATAAACAGGCGTATCTTAGTATTTACAGTAATTATACCACATAGCTTAAAGGTTATTTTTGTTGTGAATTTTCCAACGCATTTTTCTTAGACGTGTTTCTTTAAAACGTAGATACTTCCATAAGTATCCACGCTTTAAAGAAACACGTCTAAGAAAAATAAAAATAACTAGATACAATCCCAGCAAAGCAGTATCTATATCTACTAAGAAGATCAAATCAAAGTAAATTCGAAGCCTTTTAAAGTTTTTTTGGCCTTATACAAATACATTTTAATGTCGGTAACAGTTATGTCGTTTCAACATCAAATGCAATAAATTGGGGCACCACTGAAACGTTGTTGCATCAGTTTCGTTCTGGCATTTGTTCGCGGAACAACCCATTTGCTAGTACCTATTACGATTGCACGGGCACAACGGCTGATAGGATTACATCTGTATGTTTCTGTAGTGGGTGAACTTATGATACAACATTTAGTTCTACAGTACAACGATACTTCTGAAACTTTGGCCCTCGATGTCAAAACTTCCGCAGAAGGGTCAAATTGTACCTAATAGTATGTGTCCTATATATCATATCAGCTGTCATAAAAGTTTGAGTTATATCGTGTTCATATCAGACCCAACTCATGACGATTATGTTAAGGCAACGCGACAATCTGTATTGATCTTTTTGTGTGGATTTTGTCCTAAGAATTTAAATCATTATTTGTAACATTATTTTCGTGCTATTGTTGTATTTTCTTCTATGTTTTCCCGTTCTCTCATTGTTTATATTCCACCTTTTTCTTTTGTGCGTAGAGGTAGGTAACTAATTTTCATTTTCTTTTTACATTAACAACCACTGGTAGCAAAGACAGTTAGTTAAATACAATTTAGGATTCTTAAGAATTTTACCCAAAACGAAAACAGAGCCGGTTGCTATTTATGTGAACGAATAAATAACAAGCTTACAAAAAGAAACACTTCATTACAAACGTCTGGGTTTCATCAGATTCTGTTTTGAATACTTAACTTCCACCTCGTTTTAATATTTCCTTTCGCAAATAAAATACAACGT
Organism: Polymixis lichenea; assembly: GCA_949091785.1. Lineage (NCBI taxonomy): Eukaryota > Metazoa > Arthropoda > Insecta > Lepidoptera > Noctuidae > Polymixis > Polymixis lichenea. Next base: position 12,379,347 of record OX420937.1, read on the forward strand.
TCCGGTGTTCGTAAGGTAATCAAATATCTTCAACGTGTTTATGAAACAGTTCGTTGAGCGCAACGACCCTATGCAAATAAATATTTAAGACCTTCTATGTAACAAAGAAACTTCAAAGAAAGGTACTCTGTACCCAAGGGTGTATTTCCCGTAGCTGAATCCGTACCCCGCACAGATAGACTGAAGTCAGAATTGAATAGATCATCGTTCATCCTACGAAATATAGGCAAAGACCACACAACGAGGTACTTAGTTACGACATGAAAAATTACCTTTCCAATGCCGTACTATTCCTCGAAAATCGTATTATCAATAAAAGTGTTCGGCTAAAAAAGCCAGTTTTTATACAGCGTATCTTTATATTACTCTTTAGGGATTCGCCAGGGCTTCTCTCCTATTAAAGTTTATGTATATGACAGTCTTGACACTAATCTGGGTTATACGATCGAAAAGATTTTTATATCAATTGGATGATCCGTTCTCACTTACGTACATCCCTCAAATCAATCTTTTTTTAGGAATACCTGTGTTTGAATATATTTTATGAGATGAAGCAGTGAGATGAAATCGCTGTAAAATTTTTCTTTGTCTGTGAAAATAAGTGAAATAAATTCTCTTCTAAGGCAAGAAAATCAAGAGAAGGAAATTGAGTAAATACTCTATTTAATAGAAAATATACTTAGATGTTTGCAAAATCTTATAGCTGCACAAATGTAGTCAAGATTTATTAAAGATAAGGAGTTATTTATTTCCGGGCTAGAGGCATCAGCAAGCGGTCATTCACTGGCAATCCCTCTGGAGATTGGGAAACCCAGGAAATTGAACTTAATAGCATTAAGTTGAAGAAAATACGAGGTCTGAAAGAAAATGAAAAGCTTGGGAAAACTAAGGAAAATTTGTTTTATTTGTAACTTTATAGTTCTATCCGTAAACTATCAACGAGTCTAAGTGGGTTTTGGACTGGATCATGAAGGATTTATTTATAAAACAGCAGGTAATTGCGTACTTGGGCGGAGCACCGCCGTGTCTTCGTGGAGGCGATCGGTGGCGGCAATCTCTCGCGTCTGGCCCTGGTCCAGGCCATGATACGAAGCGAGAGTGCATGGGTAGCCGTCACCTCCTTCTGCGAAGCGGTAATACTCGCGAAGAGGGAGGCGGCGCACGTGAGAGAAAGGCAGTTTATGCGCCCTCAAGGCCTCATTCGCCGCAGGAGACGCCCTGGGCGTCGGGAATCCCAGGCTGATTCCCGGCCACCGTAGGCGCGGGCTTGCGGACGGCAAGTAATGGGTAACTAGCTGTCGCGTAAGGACCAAGCCTCGACGGCGCGTTGTGTTCCACGCGCGTCTCAAAGAGATGTCAGCACCAACAGGTGGGTTCCGCAAGGGCCGATGCCTGCCAGGGGCGCGGGTTGTTCGAAAGAGATACCGTCGCCCCTGGCACACAGGCAACTGAGGGAACACGGTTGGGTTTTAGTCAGTAAAAGTCTGACACCCCCTCTGCTCCACCCAGAGCGGGAGAAGTTATTTGATGATATCCCACCCTCAAAAAAAAACCGTCCATTAGTTATTGTTTTAAATATGAAGTTGCCGCCCCGGAAACAAAAATTCCAAAGCAATCCCTCGAATTTATGTACTTGTTGAATAAATGTTTTGAATATTTCACGCCGCTAGTTGCCAACCAAAAACAATGAACGGGACGAGCAAAACGAACTGACATTCCAAAAATGAATTCTTCCGCGAAACCAACATAGATACGTGTTACATAAATGCCTGCGCCCGGTTTATAGTTTAATGGCTTTTTCTGTTATTGTATAAAACGTTTATTATAAACAGATTACCGTGATAGTTAAAAATAGAGATTTCCTGGATCAAGGTTACAAGCAGACGAAGTATTAAAACATGTTTTTACATATTGTTCCTGCCTCTTTAGAAGCTGGACAGATGTTACTCCTTCAAAAGTTCGTAAAGAATGATATTAACTAACAAAGGAAGAAAGATTGAACGCGTAAAGCGTTCTTAAGTCAGTTATTTCACGATTTATTGTGACGTATAAAAAAAAGCTGCCAAATACGCGAGTACTGAAAGATCGAATGGATCGTAGTCGACACCTTAAGGTTCCGTATCTGTCATCACTAAGTAACTTACGCTGAATTATTTAATTTCTTAAATGTTGTTTGTTTGTAGTACTAGTAGTAAGTATTAGTAAGACTTCTGTCCTCTTTTTTTTAACAGTGAACGAAACTCAACCGTCACGCTCGCCGTGACGTTGAATCGCGTATACTCTGCTCCAGTCGTCATCAGCTGTCATACGTTTACTGTCTAGCAAGGAGTGCAATGTTCTAAGAATTATGCTATACTAGCTGACCCGGTGAACTTCGTACCGCCATAAAAATTAATTCTGATCAATGCTATATATTTTTTTTTATTTTTTTTTATAAACAAACCTTGTCCTGACAATAAGGAACACATAAAAAAAGAATTATACAAATTGGTGCAGTCGTTCGGAAGTTATGCGCGTACATACATTTCGGCGATTCATTTTTATATACATACAGATTAATATGTATTGTAATTCGCTTATGATATATTTTAAAATTAGAAAATCGCTTAAGTTTCACTTCTATCTGGATAAAAGCACACCATCTTTTTGAACTACTTAATTAATATAATGTCAACTGTGGCATCTTTACCAATGAGAACTAAAATAAAATATCTCTCTGTTACTAAAAAAATGTTTCATATAGTCGATTATTCTACCTTTGCATCGCTTCGATGTAAAATGGCAGCAACAGATTTTTAGGTATCGAGAGAAATTAAAGTACAGTACTCATAGGTAAAGTTGCTATGGATAGTAAAGATGCCACAGTTGACCGTATTTGTTTGTAAACGGTACGTAATTTGTCTTGCCCTTATCTCTATTTATTTGGGGTCGGCGCAACGTATTTCTTTCTTCCATACATCGTCATCTCGGTGGTCACCTCCCATTCTAGCAGTGGTGTGCAGTCCATAAAGACAGAAAGACACTATGTTTTTATAACTAATATAATTTTATCAATAAACAAAAAATCTTGATTTAAAAATCAGCTCCACCTGTCGAGCGTCGGGCGTATCATTAGTATCATCGATACAAAACCCGTTCGTTCGTATCATTTGACGCAACTTCACATTGCGATGCACTAGCGCCGCTGAGTGCCACGGGAGAGACACGAACTATTCGAGGGTTAATGTTTATATGTGTGCTCTCGTAGTCATGCAGATTTATTCGGTGTGCGTTCCTATAGATACGCGGCACACAATGTAACAAATAACGCACACAATCGTAGAGGGTAGTCACTGGCTTTGACAAAGTTAGTTATGCGACTATTTTTTAAAGTAGCATTGTTTCATTGAATTTTCGCCTAAATAGACTACAATTACTATTTGTCGTATTATTTTTATATTTCGATTTCCGATGCCATTGTTTGTTTTGATTTATTCGTTTTGGTTGTAAGCTATGGATAGCATGTATTGTAGCGTTGATAATAGTGTGTAATATAGATAATATTGACGGCACGGTTGGCGCAGCGGTTAACCGATTGACTGCTGCGCTGCGTGTCGCGGGTTCGATTCCCGCACGGAACAAATATTGGTATGACCTACAAATAGTTGTTCCGGGTCTGGCTGTTTGTGTATGTGAGTTTAAATGTTTGTAAACGCACCCACAATACAGGAGTAATTACTAGTGTGGGGGAACGTTTTTTTTTTTTTTTAAATATTTAATGTGAAAGTTGTTCAGGTGGTGTGTGATAAAAGAAAGAAAAAAGAAGATGCATTTTCAAAACTATCTTTCGGTGAAAAAAAAAAACCAGTGATCGTGAAAAGTAGTTGTACACCGGATTTGCAATGAATACAAACTAAAGGTAATGTCAACCGTAAATTCAATATAATTCATTTAATTGCCTCACAGGTGCTGTGAAGCTACAGCAATCGGTTATTCTGTTTTTTTTTTTGGCTTTTTTTATTTCTGCCTACCCCGTCTAAAAACTCTGTGCACGCCACTGCTGATTCTAGCCATATCGTTTTACACACAGTCCGTTCATCTTTTCTTTGGTTTTGCTTGTAAACGTAGTACTAGATTTAAAAAAACCAAGCAGTTACATATAGAATACTTGCTCATGGAATATTCCAATATTCTATATTCCACGATTGACAGATCATAAACTGCTGGGACATAGGTAGGTACTATCTACCTAAGTACTCGTTTCAACCATACCGGCATTACATTTTCAGTACGGAACCCTAGTAAATAAATGTAGGAGAAATAACTTTACAACGTCGTGAAAAACTGGCTAGCAGGAAACCAATCTTCTTAGATTGGTTTCCTGCTAACCTCCTCAAAAAAATCCAGAAGTTGGTAAAATGTAGTACAGCATTCTTATGCTGTACTACATTTTACCAACTTCTGGATTTTTTTGAGGGTTTCACGGCCACTCGAAAGCTTTATAATGATACGTACTCATGTCTCTCTGGGGTACCGTATCCTACTTGAGAAGTTTATTTGAATACCAGCTTTAGGGCAAGTTTCCAACAAAGGGGCCAATATTGTTTTTTGTCGAAGCTTTATGGAGAGCTGCAAAAATAATGAAAACCTATCAGCGGGGAGGTGTCAATAGAGTACACTCATTAGGTCATTAGGCCTCACTCTCTTACACTCATTTTTGAAAAGTGTCTTAATTCGATTTTAGAGAGCTTATAAACCACAAAAAAAAAACACAAATTTTTATTTAATCAATTAGTGCCATTCAAATGCATTTTCAAATTTCGCGCGTAATTTGACGAAAACACTGGACGCAATGGACGCCAAATGGCTCTGTGGGTATTACGTCAGTTTGCTATTTAGACAAATACGCTGATATTTTATAAGACAATTGTTTATAATATAAAAAAAAAAATATTTTTCTACTTATCGTTGGTTTGCTGTTCCTGAATGCAAAATATTATTCAAATAAAAATTACTTTGGTTACGAAAATAATAAAAGTACAAAGTTGCTCAGTTGACATGCCGTATGTCGTAATAACATGGCGGCTACTATTTCATGGTGTTCGAAAACAGATTTAAAAAACTTAAATCTTTAAATTGTATTTTATTTAAAACTTATTTTGTTGTTTCTTGAACTAAAACTAACATTTTCCGAGTGCATTTTGCCTAAGCTATCTCAATAATATATTTCTAGATTTTTTCTCACATTGAGTAAAATACCCTATTCTTCTAAGAGAGAATCCGAAGTGAAGCCGTTTGTAACTTACTGACTAATCAATGAAGAATACTTACTATCATTTTAAAATTAATATAGGAATTTAAATAATTAAACACAATAAAGTTGAACAGCACAAAACTAGATAAAATGTGCAATATTCCTCCATCTCGTTCTAATTGACACATTTTTTCTAAATCCGTCTTTATCGTACCCTATTGTACATCGGCTTGTTCTCATCAATATCAAACGGTGCCACGTGTCGTAAAGTGACAAAAAACACATAACATAACATAACTGGATGGCTATTGTATGAAGTTTTTATTCCCGATTTTCATGTTTTGGCGCCGGCACTGCGGGTTAATTTGGATATTTTTTTTTGTTGTAATACAACCTTAAAAATAGGTGTTCTTGTTGGTTGAATGTCATGGTAAATTAAAAAACCGCAGTGTAACTATATTTTTGACACTAGTAGACACTATTGACGTATATTTTTTTAATAGCGGTAGAGTTGCTGATGCGAATCACCGAAGGGAAGCCGGTAAGAATAGTTATATGGTGTTTTCAGAACTGAAACCTATTAGTTGTTTGAGACATCTCATTTCCATTTCACTTTGGTGACGGCCGTCATCATTTTTATTTCACACACATTCCACGAAAATTATGTCATTATTATATGGAGATTTTATATAATTATTTTCTTCCGTATTAATACGAAAGGAACGTAAAAATTCGTACCTGTTTTTCGAAATAACTTTGTTTTAATAAAGATAAAAGTTATTTCGAAAAACAGGTACTTAGAAATTTTTATTTAACATTCCGCATTCATGTGTCTGCCAGGTAAAAATAATGTAAAACACTTTCAACTAAAGTCGTATTTTATCTTTTATTACCAGAAACATTTTCGTTTTCAATTTACACACTTAGTTGTAAAAACAAGAAAGGTATTTTTTCTATGAAAGCGTGGCTACGTATAATTTTGTCCAGACTGTGTGGGCTGAAGAATTTCAGTAGGTACTTTATAAAATAATAAAATCCATATTAATCTTTCGTCCCTAAACAAAGGTATACAGGATAAGTTTTTATCCAGTGCGCAAACTGTAACCATGAATTCAGCATATCATTCTAGACTCTAGACCCCCAGCGCAGAAATTTTTCGTCGGTTATACAAAACAAAATCAGCTGATTCATAGAAAAGTGCAGTACCTACGCGGTCAAAATGTATGGAACAGCTGAGTTTTTTTTGTTTAACCGACGAAAAATATCTGCGCTGGGGGATCTAGAATGATTATGCTGAATTCATGGTTACAGTTTGCGCACTGGTTATAAACTTATCCTGTATATTAATGCATGCGGAGTTTACCTATAAGTGATTGTTACACTACTATATAATTTACCTTACATGTTATCTTTAGCATAATACCAGTGTAAACAAGTGTTGACGAACCTAATAAATAAATAAATAAATATAACCCGTTTAAGAAATCTTTATTAGCATTGGCCCATCGAAGTCGGCTCTACTAATATAATAAATATGAGAGTTTGTGTGTTTGGATATTTGTTACCAAATCACGCAAAAACGGCAGATCGGATTTGGATGAAATTTGCACACAGATAGTTTATAACCGAATAGGTAAACACATAGGAGCTACTGCTGAGCCTGAGGTCCTGGGTTCGATTCCCAGGTCGGGCAAAGTGTTGTTGGGCTTTTCCATCGGGAATTTCTCAATAGCAGCCCGAAGCCTGGAATTTGTGCCCAATGGTGGCAATAGGCTCGTCCCCTGTTACATGCGCCTGATACACACCTAACTGGCGAAATCTAGGTGTACTATGGGTAATTGAGTACACCTCTACCTAACTCTTCGGGAAATCAAGGCGCGATGTTATGTGTATTATTTAACACATAGTATAATTTTATCCCGGTATAAATACTTCTAATTTTCGACCTACACGCGGTCGAAGCCCCAAAAAGTAGCAAAATTATAAAACTAAACTCATGCTATATCGTACATTTTAATTAGTTGGCATACCTATCATAAATTACTTTAATAAAACTATTTTGGCAGCAATATCAAGGCAGCATTATTTCAAACTTAATCAAATGTTCGCTAATATAAAATGTTTATTTTCCCTCTGGCCATACCTACGTGACCTCCAAAGCTGAAGGCGTAAAATTTTTGTTACCCATCTAAAAGTAGTACAAAATTCATTTAAGGGACTGCAGATAACTTTTTTTATTCTAGGTTTTGCCAGCGGCTTCGCCCACGCGGAAGTTGAAAATTATCCCACGGGACTACCGGAATAAAATGTACCCCATGTGTTAATCCAGGTTATGAATTATCTGTGTGCCAAATTTCATCCCAATCCGTTCAGTAGTTTTTACGTGAAAGTGTAAGCAACACATATCCATCCTCACAAACTTTCACATTTATAACGCTACTAGATTTTGCCAGCGGCTTCGCCCGCGTGGAGTTCGGAAATTATCCCACGAGAACATACTACCGGGATACAAAGTATCCTATGTATTAATCCAGCTTATAATCTATCTGTGTGCCAAATTTCATCTGAATCTGTTCAGCCGTTGTTACGTGAAAGAGTAACAAACATCCATCCATACTAACAAACTTTCGCGTTTATAATATTAATAGGATTAGTAGGAAGTAGGATAGTAGGATTTAGAACTCAAAGTGTGTTCATACGTAAACAGTAGGTATAGGTATGTATGACAAGGAAATCTTAGTTTCGTGTTGGTTTAGGAACTTAAAACGCAAGTTGGTATGATTTTCGCTTACGTACCCAAATGGCTTGCCTCATTATGAGGTCTATTATTTCGGTTCACAACCGGCCATGTTTGGACATTACTGTTTTAGAACTTCTGTTAGATACTGGTAGTAAATACTAACTTAATCTTTACTTCTTATTATAGCTAACTAGCTTTTGCCCGCGGCTTCGGTCGTAGGATACACTATATCTATAGTAAAATAACTGCCTTATACAGGCTGACTTTGAAAGCATGCGACAATATTTAAGGGGATGTTCTACCCATCAATATGAACAAGGTTTACTATAGGACCAACTTGAATTGGCAAAAAAAATCCTGTATAAAGGTATTCCCGAAAATATACCCAATTGGACCATTTTGTGTAAGAATGTCGATTTTTTTTTGTTGCGAATTCTTAGTTGGTCCCATAGTAAAAGTTGTTCATATTGGTGGGTACAACGCCCCCTTAAATCTTGCCGCATGTTTCAATCTCAGCCTGTATTTCTAAAGTTCCCTTGGCCCCTGACCCACACGTCACTATTCGACGCATCTGAGCTCGTCCAATAGTTTAGTTTTTGGTTTCACGTTCATTCTGATTTTTGTCTTTTTGCTTAACTTCAGGGGTTGTAGCGTGATGTTAAAAAGCCAATAACCTTCTTCAAGAACAAACTGGGCTATTAAATGGAAAAATATTAATTCAAATCCGATTAGAAGTATGCTATATACTCGTAGATAGTAGTATGAAGAGATCAATTGAGTGTTGGTAAAAGTTAATCTTCGGAAATACAGATCCGATTACAAAAATAATATCACTAAAAGAAAGCTACATTATTTCCGAGCTCCCGCGGGGGATATCCACGCATATAAAACAAGTCCGATCAGCAATTTTCTTCGTTTTTAAATATTCTTCTGAACCGTCGTAAGTTCTTGTTCTCGGCTCTAACAGCGCCATATGTGCAGCGAATAAGCGTCCCGTCTTTATCATTTACGCCAAGCTTTTCCCTTTTCTTTGGACATTTTTATATCGGGTAATCCCCTGCCTTTCGTTCTTATTTGTTGCCACGGATCGAGATCTTCGTAGACTCGGTTATTTGGACATTACCATAAATATTTTTCAATATTCCAAAAAAAGATTCTAGAGTGGCGAATGCGTGCTTGTAGAAGTAGCGTTGGAAAGCCTCCCCGAGGTGGACCAATGACCTGGAGCAGGCCGCAGTAATCCGCTGGATGCGAGAATCACAGAACCGATCGAAGTGTCGGAGCTTGGGGAAACCTATGTCCAGCAGTGGAAGTTTTTCGGCTGAAATGATGACAAAGTTTCCAAAAAAAAACAATTTTCTATTGTTTTGATATCTGAGGCCCTTTATTAATTAAAAACAAAAACCTGCTTCAAGAAGTTAAGAAAGACACGTAATTAAGTGCATACCTATTCTACAAGTTTGTTTGAAAATTTTTATTCTATAGCGATGCTTTTCATACAACTCCGCGGATAAAAAGAGAAGTGCTGAAAATAGCGGAAGCATGGCGACATCATTAAGCTGCCGTACCTACCTACGGAAACTAGTAACTAACGACGGAGTACCTCGTGTATCGATACTTTTATTCAGCAAAAGCCTGTGACATTTTCTTTCTAATTAAGTCAGCTTAAACCCACAACAGTTTGTTTGGCTATTTAGGAACGACACGTCTCATCATCAACTGCCTTTTCACAACTCTATTGGGATTGGCTTCTAATTTAACCTGAAGCAGCTGAATACCAGTATTACATGGAGCGACTGCCTATCTGAACTCCACAACCCGGTTACTGGGTTATTTAACCCCTTGGTAAGACTGGTTGTCAGACTTTCGGGCTTCTGACGACCCGTAACTACTGTCAAAGATCCATGAATGACAACTGGGAATGAGGCATAGAGAAAGGTCTTGGTATGTAAAGATTATCACCTATCCACGGACCAACTGTGGTAAGCGTAGCTGAATCTGATTGATCGAACCATGCGGCTGGTATAAAGTACTCTATATTTATCACTTGTGAAAACACGCACTGAATAGACCCAAAACTAGCCAACAGGAAACCAAATCATCCATATATTCTGGTGTTACCACAAATTGCAATCATCAATCCATATTGCGGAATAATTAAGCACGCTTGCAACGAAATTGAAAAGTTAACTGTTCAATGAATATTTAAGGGACCTCATACGATTGATTGCTATTTTTATTGCGGTCCGAAACATGCTTGAAATACACAACAAGCTTCTTGTGTGTAGTCCACTTTATTATGGAAGAAACAGATATCTTTAGGACTCAAGATAGCCAGACAACCCTTGTCTGGTTAGGATATTGCTATAACCCAAATAAATATAACTCAGCTGTAAAGGATTTCTCTTCACAGAATGTAAATAACTTGATTTGATCATACGGTGGTAATAAATTTTACGTCGGTACGTACTAACATTGTTATTAGAAAAATCCGATGAAAAGCTTTTTAGTATCGAAACGTGTACCTCATCATCTGCCTAGCCTTTTTGCAACTGAATTGGAGTCGGTTTCCAATCTAAGCGGATGCAGCAGAGTACCAGTATTTTGTATCGCTCCATATACTATTACTGCCTATCTCAACTTCACAACCCAGTTATTGGGTAACACGATATCTAAGTACCCCTTGGCAAGGCTGGTTGTCAGACATTCGTCTTCTAACGACCCATAAGGACTGCCAAAGTTCCACGAATGACAGCCAGGACTAACTAACGGCTTAACGTGCTTTCCGAGGCACGGAGGGCTCAAGGTCAAGGTATGTAATGAATTTTCAACCATCCGAGGATCGCTCGCGGGAAGCTTAACCTTGAGAATTGACCCGTGTGGCTGTTATTATTTAGCTAGAAGCCGTTTCTGAATTTATTTCTATCAGGTTTTAAATATATATTGTAAGTTGGTACCTCCGTGGCTCAACGCGCACTCGACCGGTTTTTATCAAGTCAAGAGGCACTCTTGACGCTCAACACATACATATGTAGGTACATAGATGAAGTAGCTTCCAGGTTCGTCTCCACTCCACTACACTAAACACTCGGCTTGAGTGGTATCTATTAATAAGCACCGACAAGCTCGCTGCTTGTTCTATCAAATACTGATCAACTACTACTACTCAAATCATTATTTTATAAAAACGATCATATCTTGCCCAATTTCAATGATGATCTAAAGCATGACACTCACAAGTAGGCTTTTTGCACCAAATCGACGTCAAAAACTATAAAAAAAACAGACAGAATGACAACTTTTCCAATAAAAAGTTGCCATAGAGAACATGATGCATAACAATGCTATAATTTCGCAGTCAACAAGTCAAAGAAACGTTCAAAGTAAATGATTGGAAATATTGATATCTCCAGAAGATACTCGTGTAGAAGTAAAGACTTCTGTAATTTGTCGAAGGTCGCATAATCATGTTATATACGCTACAGAGAGCACTTATTATGGGAAGTTTTACGTTCTAAGTTCGCTGAATTATTAATCAAATTGAAGCTCTTATAGGCGCTACTCATTTTGAATAAGTAATGCTATTATACCCAAAATCCTTTAATGGTTATCGAATTTGATAGATTTCAACTAAATATTCTTCAATGAAAGATTTTATCTGTATTACGTCTATAACTCAATTAATGCCCGTCAGATTTTACCGACATTGAACAATTTTTGGAACTAACACTTATATTAAAGGAAACCCATTTATTGAGGTTTAAAACGTCTTAAGTAAACGAGGGTATAATGCTGAGAATCCTTCCCGAAGGACTTATTAGCTGAAGCCCCGAATACTATTAAGGAAAAGCATTAGACCGCTAACAAGTTTAATATATTAAGAGTTATGTTTATAGAATAAAGCTCGTAAAATTCAGAGAAGAAATCGGACCAACCAACAAGGGCTGTTTATAAACTCAAATAAGGTGACCTTGCTTTTTTTATGTTGGCAACATGTAGGGTACTTACATACCTACATTTATGTATGTGTGACTAGTTAGTAAAACTTGTGTAACGCTATGTACATACATTATAGGTTTATATACAAGCGGTTTACATTTTAACAGGATACATAACACATTTTGCGGAAGCTTTAAAAACTTTCCTACGTGGCGGTTGCCCTCAATTATTTTCGCCTCTTTGTGCGCACACTGCTTTCATTTTAAGTTGAATAAGAATTGAGCGAATGGAATAACTTTGAGAATTCTGAAAACCATTGTATCTTTTCGGAAATTGGATACTAATGCCCTTAAATAAATGACCTACTTAGATCTTGGAAGTCGTTCACCGTTCTATTGTCACTTTCTTTTATCGATATTGTTAAAGAAGGGAGAATATAGCACAGACATTATAGGAGCCAGACGGCGTGCAACCGAGTTAAAATCTATTTAGGTGAAAATGGGTTTTAAACGGCCGTTTCAGCAAAATGAAACGCCGTAAACAATAGATTATACAATTAATAGTCAAAGGTCTGACCCGAGGCCTAGATTAACCTATAATTTTAGATTGTTTCTGAGATACAAATTTAATATTCATGTGCCAGCGATTTTCTCTCGCCTATTCTCTTCAGCTGCTTTCGCATTTATCGATGTAATTTCCTGCAATAAATTTCGTAGAGGTGTCATAAACAGTTACAGGGGAAATGATGTTTGTGTTCTTTTACGTTTCCGTTTTAATTTGTGGCGTTTACGCATTCTGTTTCTGAATATAAATGAGGTATACAGGGTAAATTTCAATTTCTGTGCAACATTTATGGTGCGGCCCAGCTAAAGGTGCGGTAAAATCCAATCAAAGCACAATGAATAAATCGACTTTTAATGGTAAACGTTGATTATATCCGGCACAAAAAACCCGATCGGGACAATTCCTACCAATTTTCCTCTCTGGGTACTGACCCTATAGAAGGGGCTTGTGGCTAAAAGTAATAACACCCGCATGGTTTGATCAATCTATTAAAGCTACGCTTGCCGCGGATGTTCCGTTGATAGGTGACCATCTTTACACACCAAGACCCCTCCATGTCTAAGAAAGCACGTTAGGCCGTTGGTATGGCTCATTCGTGGATGTGTCCAGTGGCCCGAAAGTCTGACAACCAGTTTTATCAACGGTTGTCGTATTACACAGTAGCTAGGCTGTGGAAGCCAGATGGCAGTCGCTCCATGACAAATACTAATACTCTGCTGCATCTGGTTAGACTGGAAGCCGACCCTATGATAGTTGGGTAAAAGGCTAGGCAGATGACAATGAAGAAGTAGGTATGGGTAAAGAGTAAAATAGTATTCTAAAACGATGCTCTAACAAATAATTTGATACTGTATAAGCAGACGACGATAGTACTAACTCTATAAATAGGGGAAATAAGGATGAGTTCAGTTGTTGGTCACTGAAGTGATGGACTGGGACCCCAATTAAGAACTCCTAACCTATATTTCTATTAGTTTGGATGGAGTTACAAAATAGCTTGCTTCCTTCTAAATATAGCTAGATGAACCTCCAACATAGGTGCTTTGCGGACCAAGTGAAAGTAGATAAGTTTACAGAAACTTTGGCCGTATCTTCAATGAAGTACCTACTTAGATTAGATTAAAAACCTTTGCATATCCTCGGTACATCGATGAGAAAACTTGTAAAGAAGCGCTACACATTTAGCAAATAGGCAATCTAAGTACTACTTAGCTATCTACTAACTAATGTCGAATTTAGACTTCCATACCCAAAGGATGCCAATGAGGTTATTACGAAGGGTCCGGTGTCCGTCCGTCTGTCACAGGGCTATATCTTTTGAACCGTAATAGTTTGATACTTGAAATTTTAACAGAGGTGCACCTATCTACTAATATGGTTGCTATAACAAAAAATAAAATAACGTAAAAAATTAAAGGGCATCCCCCCATACTAGAAACATTTTTCCGGCGGTTTTTTTTTCCTTTCCTGTGCGGGTCCGATTCGCACTTGGCCGTCTTTTTATTTTATTTGTAAGTAAAAGGAGGACGAGACAGTACAGTTCAATATGCTGGTATAGTTCGCAGATTCTGAAAGCTCATTCTGTTATCAAATCATGTTGATTGGCTGTTGTTATCCCAATGGTAACAATGAGATTGGACTGCGTGTTATGTAATTTTTGAGTTGCCCAGCCTTTTAGAAACCGAGTGTATATCGAAACGTATACAACGAACACTTCAACAAAATGTACACACGTTTCTCGCATTTACTCAATTTCCGCCATATTTATGAAAATAAACAATAATACCAAATCCCCTCGGTGCGAAGGGCTGTTTTATTACGAGCCCTTTGAGATTGAGCACGTACACCTCCTCTTATTGACACAATAAGTAGGTACCTAATTGTTAAAGGTACAGTTGAGATGATGCATTCAACTTTAAGCCACCACCATTTTGTTTGACTGGCGAATTGTTTATTTAGGCTTTTAACAGAATTTGAAAACGTGATTCGTTTAGTAAAGGTAAAGGGTAAGAAAACAAGAATATTATGAATATTTGAGCTGCGGTATTTATGGAGTTAGGTTAGGTTAGGCATTTGTTTTATTTACGGTACACTTGTATGAAGCAGTGGAAGATTCAGGCCGCGGCCATAGCGATTTTATGAGATTAACTACATTATTTGCAATAATTTACAGAATTTGATATATTTTAGTATCAAATAAAACCTAAGATTTACTGTGTTACTACGAAAAAGAACGTAATTTAATGGAAAAAGAAGTTATTTTTACGTACCTTTGGCAGACGTGCCTTAGGCTTTCAGCTGACTTGTAAGATTTCGTCTCGTGGGCGATTAAATTCAGTCTGCGTATACCCTTGTGTAATCTGTGCTAGACATGTTCTAGTTACTCATTAAACTTATATTTATTACCTACATTTACACTGTAACTAAATGATATCGTTTTTTCTTACGTTCGCGAGATAAACAACTTGTTTCTGAAGGGGCAGTTAACACAAAAAATCACAATCAAGCAAGAAATAATATCAGTTGTGCTGTCATTAGTAAACTGGAAATCCCAATATTTGACAACAGAGACGAATTCCCGTATTTTTAAGAACATTCGCGTTCTAATCCCAGTTTCAATCTGCCAAAATTACCTCTAATTTTCCAAAATGATTGACTACGTTTTAACTTTGATTGTCGCTGAGATGCTGAGTTGAGATTCATCATCTGCATCTGCCTAGCCTTTTCCCAACTATGTTTGGGTCGGCAACCAGTCTAACCGGATTCAGCTGAATACCAGTACTTTACATGGAGCAACTGCCTATCTGACTACAATACGCCCCTTGGTACAGCTGTTTGTCATTTTTTCTTTGTTTTAATTAAAAAGATGACTATTAGACTGAATACTAAGCAATCTTATGCAGTCGGAAGCAATATAGGTATGTATTGTTAAATTTAGAAAGATGCCTCCAACTGCTTTAACACTACACTCGAAAAATATAACCCTCCTTCTGGTGCAGTCGGGTAATTACAACACTTTTTAGCAAAGAGATAAATTAGTGAATTCGACCAACCTATATGCAGATTGCAAAGAGCGTGGACGGAACTGGTAATTAAGTATCGAAAAGTGTTAGCGCCCTCAAAGGATTCCGGCAGCCGCACTGCTGATAACACCGCTCCATTTCACTCCTAAGAGCTTTAACTGATGTTCAAACATAGGATTTAATCCCTACTACAGTATTTTAAACAAATGTCGGACTTTTTAATTAAAAACAGTAGTAGGTATTTGTATGTAAATCAGATGCGTGATAAATAGGTCGATAGGGTTACTTATATGTATACGTAGGTAACTGGAAATTGTATTTAGAGGGAAATAAAAGTGTAAACAATAACAAATGTGTTTGCGAAATCCAATTAGTTTTTATTATTGCTTATATACCTACCTGTTCACTTTTAAGTATACTGCCTCACATCAGATTTCAATCAACTTAATTACAACATTAGGTCCAAATACACTTGATGAATTTCGCGGGTCGACCTTTGCCAATTAAGTAGGCACAAACGTGAAACTCACAGCAAATTATATTGGGTTACCTACTTGGTTCGTTTCACAAGCTAAAACCAGTCTAGTCTATTAGACCTTGTTAACATATTTAACTCTAGTTGAGGCTAGGAACCCGTTTCCTTAACCACTTAGGATCTACCATTTCAAAGAGATGTTTGACAAAAAGTCAAAGTTTTCAAAGAGTGTCTGCGGATATCCTTCCATAATGACATTAACAGCTTCGATCATCATTCATAATTTCAGCCGAAAGAAGTCCACTGCTGGACATAGGCCTTCCTCAAGCTCCATCGGACTCCTGCAGCCTCCACAAGATCATCGGTACACAGCTCCGATATCCCATCCAAATTTTACTTTTACGTCCTTGGAAACGGCGAAAGATTGTCATTTACTTTCACTACTTCCGCCAATTACGTGCAGAATAAATTCGTTGTGCGTTCAAATTCTAACAGGAACTTTTAATAAAATGTGTAAACAGTTTGACTTCGATCCCTTTGCAACAAGTGTGTCCTCACTTCCTCAGCCAGAACGTACTTAAGCCTTAGCCTTTTTACTTAACGGTATTATAATTTATAATAAGTTCAATAGGTTGAGTGCCTAGCTTTTAGTGTTCGTTTCTAAATTGGTAATAATACGACGTATTTTTAATTTTAACTTTGATTCCTTTTTCTCTTTTTTGTGGGCAGTGCTGCGTTGTTCACAGTTCTGTTTCTATAGTGAAGACTTGTAATTGGCTGATAGTTACATGTTTTACATTTTTTATTCTGTTTTCTTTAGTTGTAAGCCTTCCATAGAGTTTAAATATTTAAATAAATAACTATATTGCTACATTTTTAAAGCTTTCGATTCGATTAGTGTAAAACGACTGAGCATAACGATAAATCATCCAGAAATACGGGGCTCCTTTTCATAATAAAGTGTGGCAGTGGTAACGAGAAAAATCGAAAGGTTAGTTAGCCTACCTACGTTCCAATTTTTTTTTTTTTTTGACTCTTCTGACGTTCGTTCTACCAAATAATGATATTCAAACATGCCTGACATAGTCATAAAAGAAAAATGGGTAACTCGCTACAAAATCACAGATTTCCAGACTACTTACTCCCAAATAGGGATTTAGGACTAGTCTACGACCTACAAATACTGAGTTTTTCTTCGAATTGGCAGAACGTCGTAATCTCCTCAAGATAAGCTTCTTATGTTATAAAGATTAGCTCGTAGCGACAAATTACGATATCCTAGAATCTTATGGAAAAAGTCAAGATATTCTTGAACAAAAACCGAGGACTTTTTGTAATTGTTTGCTACAAAAGTTGCTTCTTTTTTGGGGAATGACATCTCCTAGGTCAACCTATTAGGTTGTCGGCTGCTTAACTGGACTTGCCTGTGGTAACCTTAATACATTAAGGGTTTAAAAACTGAAAACTAGAGCAACTACTAGATAAGGGCACCCCTGTGGGGTATGTACCTCGGCTTATGGCATCGCTGGTAGAGGGCAGCAAGGGGCAGGCTGGATTGGACTGATTATTATTTAGGGGCGTATTTAATGCTACAGGCTCAGCGGCGCGGGCTGGCTCGTGCAAGAGACCGGGACGGACATTGATTAAGACGTCGCAGCGGGCCTCGGCGGCAAGGACGGAAGGACGGCGGCGGCGTTTTGCGACGGTGTACCTTATGAGGGTACTAGTGAGCTTAGTACTCTCCCAAAAGTAGCTAACACACGTTGCCATACATTTCCATCCTAATTCTTAAAAAATGCTAAAGTCTGTCTCTTGGCGTGTCTTTCAAGGTAAGGTACCTTAACAGATGAATGACTTTGGTTGAGAAATTTGGCACACGGATAGACCATGACCGGGGTTAAAACATAGGATACCTTATCCCAGTAATATTTTCTCGTGGTATGATTCTTATACACGAAGTCGCAAGCAACTGCTAATCCCTACTTATAATATTATAAATGCGAAAGTAACTGTCTGTCTGTCTGTCTGTTACGCTTTCACGCCTTAAGGGGAACCTAGTCGCGGGCTCGAACTCACTGATGGGCCTGGCTAAAAAGTACGCTGTCTCACCAGGTATCGCGTCTGACAGATATAGTATCAGTGATGAGCAGTTAGACGCTAGCAAGAGCAGTACACGCTTAACGTTATTGAGTAAGATGCAGGATCATTTAAAGTACAACAGGCGCGTAAAAAATTAAGAACAGTCCTTTGGAAGATCGGGTTTTATGAAAAAACCACTGCATAAATGAATGACCAATAAAGTTTATTGTACTTTTCGATATTTGAGCTTTGTCGGTACTGACTTGAATTTTCAGATTTTACACTTCTTTTATTACTGAAATACGCCCAAAGTTAGGTTAAATTAGCAAGAAAAACGAATCTTTGTTGGCTCATAACTTTTTAATGGTCTTTTATTTTAGTATTTTGTTTCCGTACAGACAATATTAATAATGAGAAAAACCCATAATGTACATTGTCGAACAATGGAGTAACACACTCCCGAAGTTTGTATGGGAAAAATGTGGACTACATTCACCTTAACCGCTGAATCGATCGTCATGAAATTTAACAGAGATATAGCCGGGAGCATGGGATATGGAGGCTACTTTTTTTACGCGATAACCGACATCCACGCGGGTGGAGCCGCGGGTAAAAGCTATTTTTTCAATATATTCACTGGCTTATAACGACGACTATTCGATCTCATGCCTAGTCTATATTAAAATATTTTCCAGATTGCTGGAAATAATAAAGATACAAAGAACGGGCCGCCTTTGTAACACGATAAAAGTGTGTATTTTGTGAATATTGTGTAGATAAGATTACTTATGTCTTGTTAGTAGGTATAAGTAGGTACTCAAAACACAAAATAGGGAGAGATAGCGGGAGAAGTTATTTGATGATTTCCCACCCTCAAAAAAAAACGTGGGATAATCCAACCTCCACGTGAGCGAAGCCGGTGGCAAAAACTAGATGAAGATAATGGAGTGTTTTACTTCCGCAAGAAATAGTAGACAAGGGTGGATCAATTTGTTTTTATTGAGAAACCCTTCCTTATGTAAATATTAAGGTCAATTATACAACCCAAAAATAGCAATGCCCTCTTCCGGTCATTATATTTTCCACATGTGTAGGAAATATTTCTAGGTACGAAGAATTTTTTAAATTCGGTTAGACTTTGAGCTTCATTTCATGGGTACTTAGAAGTGCTCTTGAGTACAGACCACGAATCGGCCAACGTAAGGTCGGTCACCCTCAGGCTAGGTTGAGCGATGATCTACGCAGTGTGGCTGTTAGCAGCTGGATGTGAGTTGCCGAGAATCGAGCTGAATAGCGTACAATAGGTGAGGCCGATGTCCAGCAGTAAACTGGCTGACGATGATGCGTTGATGTTAGGTACTTGATGTACCTTTATAAGCCTACAAGCTTTAGCCAGCGGCTCCGCCCGCGTGGAAATCGAAAATGATCTCACGAGAACTTACTACCAGGACAAAAAGTATCCTATGTGTTAATCCAGGCTACAATAAATAATAAAAATTTAAATAAAATAAGTTTATCAACACAAAATACCTTTGTATACAATACCAAAACATTTCTCATAGGTAGATATAATAACACGTATAATAATCTATCTGTGTGGCAAAGTTCATCCAAATCCGTTCTGCCAGTTTTGCTTGACTGAGTAACAAACATCCAAACATTTAAAATACAATCTTTCACATTTATAATATTATTACTTTCACATTTATAAGTAGGATATTCCTTGACTGAAGTCAAATCTTTCGCCAATTTCTTTGAAAGGGGCCATTCAAGTATTAAGTAAACATTACGGGGGCGGGGGGTCTTTGCTTTGCTTTGCTTATTTTTGATGACATGGGAGATCCGGTTTGGATGGTGATTACGTCAACGGTATTTATTTTTGTATATTTATTGTCAAAAAATAAATACCGCCGATTATGGTTTGAACACATATGGCAACCCTACTTGTCTATGAATGCCTCCAAGAAAACGATGACGATATTCCAAAAACAAATGAAAGTGAGCAGACACAACATTGAGCAGAAAACATCCAATGTCATCGAAGACTTAGAGTGATGAATTCGTGTGTCAAGGACTGAAGACTGTTAATTTGAATGAATATACCAAAATTTTAAAAGAACATTGTTTTGTTCGTTAATATATAAATATTATAATAACTGAATACCATCTCAATAAAATTTGCTTAAACAAATATTATATGCGTTAAAATCCTCTATTCTGGGCACGCCACGATTGCGGCGGTAAGTCCCCCCTTTGAGGAGTGGCTTGAGAGGCAGCACGGCGTCCTCACCTTCCGCCTGACGCAGGTCCTCACCGGACACGGTTGTTTCGGGAGGTTCCTGTTTCGGATTAAGGCGGGAGGAAACGCCCGGGTGTTTCCATTGCGAAGATCGCCCTGAGGACACGGTGGAGCATACGGTAGAGGTCTGCCCGGCTTGGGCAGAGCACCGCCGTGTCCTCGTGGAGGCGATCGGCAGCGGCGATCTCTCGCGTCCGGCTCTGGTCCAGAATCTGGTCTGGTACGGAGCGAGAGTGCATGCATATTCCTTATTTCTAGACTTATAACTGCTGCTCATGAATCAATAAATAAACCAGAACCAATTATAAAATGCATGTACCAATGATTACGTGAGCATAGGACGGGGGTAAGAGCTTCGTTTACTTTTGCTGACGACGGGGAGGGGGGATTTATAATTGCAAATCTGCTTACGTAATACTTGAATGGCCCCAAAGATAGCATTAGATTGGACATCTTGCTAGTTAGCTTTGGTGTTAATCACCCTTTCAGAAACAGCTTGATATAGCGACGTTTCATTATGAGCTGCAACTTACTCTACCACACCCTTAATCGTTAGTTAATTAACGCAATAATTAGTGGTATATCAAGTAGATAGACGCTGCGGTCTTTATGTAAATTAAGACCTACTTCTATAAAGAGAAATGTTCATTAACACAATTAACTATTATCAATTTATAACATAAGGTGGAAGTTCCAGGGTAGATAGTGAAATTCAAATTTTCTTCCTTTTATTGCAATTTTAGGTCAGCTGTATGTTGAAAAAAATAACATATCTAATCATTCAAATCATCAATATAACCCTCTAAGTTCAATAAATTCCATCGAATGACTATTTTATGAAAAAATACACTTAAACAAAATGCATACGTGTGCGAATCCTATTTAAATCAACGTAGGTAAACCCTAGCACTGACCTGCAAATTGGAACAAATGGAAGAAAATTTAACTTGGCATGCTACCCCAGAGCTTTTACCTTAAGGGTAGGTGAGCTAACTTGAACTAAGTTAAATATAGGCAATCCTCTGAAATATTTGAATCACTACCTAAGTATATTGTGACATACATTGTGGTTTAGCCCCATATTTACCACAGACCTGTCACCGAGACGTAAAGACATGTTAAGTAATATATAGGTACAGAAAAACGTGTATTCTCGCTGTCCCCGTAAGCTATGTCACGTTAAAGGGGACAAAGGGAATTTAACAAAATAATTAATATTACTTCGTTGTTCCCGTTAATTTATTATAACATATACTTTTCGAATTATGCCCGTTGTCCCCGTTGCGTTAAAATTATGAGTGAGGTTGACACTCTCACTAGACTCTCTATTAGAGAGAATATTATACCTATATACAAAAACGCATAAAAAATATATATTATCTAAGCTCCTATCAAGTTATGACAACCTGGTACTTCGAAAGCATAAAGCGTTTTCTAGCTGACAAGACTAGCTGTGTTAGGTGAGCTTCTACCAAGTTATGGCAAACTGGTACTTCGTGCAGGATACCAAGTTACAAAAAAATCTTCTTCTAAAAGTAAACATTTCTTAACCGTTTCTATATTTTATTAAAGTATTATGTACAAAATACCTTTCATTTTAGTTCTAGGATTGCCGCTACCCACGTTTAAAAAATAAATATAAAAATTAAGTGGACAACGATACGTGAAATCTTAACTGTCCGTTGTCCCTGTTTCCCGTATGTATATAACGGGGACAACAGTAAGGAAATTTTTGACGTCCCGTTGTCCCCGTGGGGACGACGGGAATACACGGAGAAAAAAGGATAAAAATGTAGGCACCGACTCAATTATAAGTAGTACCTAATAGTATAGTATTAAGTATGTGTTCCTACATAAGTAATAAATTCACGCCTTCATCCCATGGGGGCAGGGTAGGCATAAGTTTATGCCCACCCTGCCCCTGGGGATGAAGGCGTACAGAACGCCACCAGGTACGATCCTTACATACTCCTTTCACTATTAATTTATTATGTGTCTCTAAAGTGTTCAATTCTGTTTCACTCAGTACCTAAGTAGCTAAAGTACATTGTGGTTAATCTACCTATAAAATCCCCTTTTATAGCGAGCTTACCCTTTTTTGGTTTACCTGAAACCATAACAGTTTAGCGGCTCGTAGGAGAGCGGTAACCTTCGGATGTCTGACCGTGCAGCTGTCACAAAAATGTTCCGGGCTACACACTAAAATAATTACCTACCTACGCACTAGCTTAAGTCGACTGAATAAATAATTTAGTCTTATACCTTTTACAGAACAAACTTGTAGATAAATATTTTTGGGCTTCTTGTGGTATCCAAAACACTTATGCAGGTACTTGTACCTACTCACTTGATATATGGTGTGTACGGGTTATTTGATAAATTCGTTGCGCAAAACTGATGTTAATTCGAATGTTTTTCTAAACGTAATTTTTGAACGTTAAAATTACATAAGACCCCCAAAACGCCCGCCATCACCACTTCCTAGTGCTTTAGCTGAGAAGAAGTGGCGCAACAATCTCCTCTGTAGCACGCTATCTGTTCAGTGGGAAGAACTTGATTCAATACAATAGTACTACCCTGTCAAGGAAGTACCGGGAAAGAATCAATAATACACAAACTGTTAGTTATTCATCCAAATTTATTTTATCGCCTTCAAATTATGCTCCTTCAGAAACGATACACTTACGCCAACGAATAATCCAATCATCAAAACAATTTTTAAACGCTTTTTCCGAAATTGAGTTCAGTTCTCGCCGTGAATTCTCTTTTATGTCTTCTACCGAATGAAAACGGGTGCCACGAAGTGGTAATTTGTGTTTAGGAAAAATAAAGAAATAGGCTGATGCCATATCTGGTGAATAAGGTGGTTGCTCGATGGTATTTGTTAAGTTTTTGGTCAAAAATTCGTTCACAATGATGGCCTTGTGCGAAGGCGCATTATCGTGATGCAAAATCCAAGAATTTTCTTTCCACAAATCTGGCCTTTTTCGTCGAAGATACTCTCTTTAACGCCGCATAACACTCAAATAATATATTTTATTTACCGTTTGACCTTCCGGCAAGAATTCCGACTGCACAACACCGCGAAAGAAAACAGTCAACATGACTTTGACTTTTGATCGACTTTGGCGTGGTTTCTTCGGTTTCGGTTCAGTTGGAAGGCGCCACTCCATAGCTTGTTGACTAGATTGCATGTCAAAATCGTTAACCCATGTCTCATCATCAGTAACAATGTGTTTCATGAATTTTGGGTCCGAATTGCCTCGTTCTAGCATGTCCTCAGCGACTCTTATGCGTTTGAGTTTTGGATAAAATTCAGGTCTTTTGGGACTAGCCGAGTGGCAACATGTTTTTTAACCAATTGATTATTTAAAATGGTACGGATTGACTCGTGAGGCATAGAATGCTTTTCGGCTATCTCTCTCAAACTTGAATGAGGATTTTCAGTCACTATTTCCTTCACCTATGCGATGTTAACTTTAGTTGAAGACGTTGATGGCCTACCAGACCGAGGCAAATCTTCCACCACATCTCGACTGCTTTTGAACGCTTTGT
Organism: Polymixis lichenea; assembly: GCA_949091785.1. Taxonomy (NCBI): domain Eukaryota; kingdom Metazoa; phylum Arthropoda; class Insecta; order Lepidoptera; family Noctuidae; genus Polymixis; species Polymixis lichenea. The sequence goes on from OX420937.1 coordinate 12,403,254, forward strand.
ACCACTCATAAGCACGTGGTTTTGATAAAGTCGATTCACTGTAAGCCTTCTGTAACATTTTCAGGAACTCCGAACACGAAATTCCATTGGCGATATAAAATTTAAGACAAACTCTTTGTTTGATGTTTTTGTCCATCATGAAATTCGTAATACACACTAGAAATGATATTACTAAAAACAGCACTATATTTAATCTAAATAACAGATGCAACTCAAACTCCGCGCCAAAATGGAAAACCGTACCAATGTAACAACAACGAAATAAAAAAAAATTCGAACCATCAACTAATCATCCATTCCCGATACTTTTTTGACTGAATGTATGTTAACAACATTTGCAACACAACATGTTGACAACCTTCTTGGTATGTTATCTTAGTTGTCTATTTTTGATTTTGTTTCAAGTGATTTTGTCAGTTGTCTTCCCTTCACCACATTGTATAGAATATTCCTACTTGCTTATTAGATTTATATTGCCATTACTTGGTTTTATTGCACCACACCTCATATAATCCCATACAGTCCATTCCTATCGTCAATATTTTGGTCCTTCGACGGTTTTATTTCATATACATTTTTGTCATTTTCACATCGGTAAGTACCATTTTTAGCATTACGACATGAACACGCGTAGTAAAACCAAAGCCTTGGCAATGTGATCTCATAGTATCGCCCGTCATTCACCAGTAGAACCTTCAACAACCACTCACGAGCCAGTAGCGTCAAGAGTTAGTGCCGGTGACGATGCGAACAGCATGCGCTCTGCGCAGACTAATTCTAGCGCTTCATCCACCATGCTGAAAGCACGCAAGGCTGCCGCGGAAGCCGCGTACAAGCGCCGCCAGTTCGAAAACATGAAAGCGCTCGCTGAAGCGCAGCAACAGGCCGTGCTACAGCAGCAGCTCGCGGAAGTGGAGGAGACCGAGTACCGCGCGGAGATTGAACAAATTGAAGCGGAGGTTGAAGGTAAAAGTAGGCGAAGTACTACGAGTCAAAAACGAACGCAAGAATGGGTAAGAAGTATTTCTACAATTCAAGTAAACGAAGGAAATAAACCAAAAGAGGTCTCACAGCCTGCTCATTTATCAATGAACCCTCAGGCTGCTGCTCCATTATCAGCAGCATACCTCGAAAATCAGACAAGTTTCGTTCCCCAAGTGCCCGGGCTGGCCGCCACGGTGTTGCCACCCTCTTATATGGGCTTGGAGGAACAGCGCCACAATATACCTGTATGTAATAATGAGTTTTCTCCCTTGCTTTTACAAGCAGTCGCAGACACTGCCGCTGCAGCGAAGTCTTTGGCTGTCGCACAGAATAAAACACAAAAAACAAAAATAGAGCTTTTCGCATTTACTGGAAATGCGTCTCAGTGGCTTCAATTTAGAAAACTTTTTGACACTACTAAACTCTCATACACCCCCGCAGAGAATGTTGCGCGCTTACAAAGCGCGCTCCGTGGGGCCGCACGCGAGTCCGTCGCGTCGCTGCTCATTTCTGCAGAGGACCCGGAGGAGATCATGCGCGCCCTCGAGCGAAGCTTTGCGTGCCCTGAGATGATTGTCTTCGGTGAGGTACAGGTGTTGAAACAACTGCCACGGCTCGGTAATGACCTCAAAGAAATAGGTACCATTGCAAATAGAGTCAGAAATAGTCTTTCTACGATAAAATTACTCAATCATCGTGACTATTTACACTCACCAGAACTTTTTCACATTATACTAGGTAAATTAAACCCTATGATGAAAATGAGATGGTCTGACTATGCGTCAGAGGTATCAAACCCTCTGGTATCAAAATTAGAGGTTTTGTCCGAATTTTTAACTCGTGAACATGAGCGTTATATTAAGTTTGCTTTGTCTCCTGACTTAAGTCTTTCGCAAGCTACACATCAATCGCACGTGATTCAGTCTGTCAATAAACCATTAAAACGCGAGAACATTCATTCTGTGTCACACAATAAAATTAAAAGTAACGATAAAACAGAATGTGTTTATTGTAAAAAAAAACACAACGTTAAAAACTGCGACGAAATAAAATCCTTGGCAGTTGACGAAAGATGGCGTTGGTTACGTGAGAACAAGATTTGTTACAAATGTCTTATGCGTGTTTCCCATCAATGGAAATCTTGCAAAGTAAATCCTTGTGGGGTCGACGGTTGTTCTTTTCGCCACCATCCTCTTTTACATGGTAGGCAGGATACGTTAACGTCATCGCCTGCATCCGAAAAGCAGTCGTTTAACAACACTGTGTGTGCAGCTGCGTCTCTTAGTGACGTTCCGTGCACGTCACCCTCAGCAGCCGCCCCGCTCGCGCTCCAGCCAATGGAAGAAAAGGTAACGGTTTCTAATACAGGTATCCATGAACATTTCAAGATGTCATCACAAACCAATGCGTTTTTAAAAATAGTACCAGTTGTTGTGTCTGGTCCAGCTGGTGACTATGAAACATACGCTCTTCTTGACGACGGCAGTACAGCGACATTGATTGACTCAAACGTGGCTGCTCGTATAGGGTTATCAGGACCGCAAGAACTTATAACTATCAACGGTGTCGGTGGTTTACAGAAAAGTACAAACATTTCATATGTTAATTTTTACATACAGGGTAAACATGAAAATAACAAATACTTAGTTAGTCGTGCTAGGGCTATGCAAGCACTAAATTTAAGCACACAAACACTGTCCAACCAAATGGTTGAATCATACAACCATTTAAAAGACTTAGCTCATTTTCTAATTTATAGTGACGCTGTACCGACCGTGCTTATCGGCGCTGAGCACTGGCATCTATCGATAACTCACGAGGTCCGCACTGGACGCCGCAATGAGCCTGTCGCTTGTCACACTTTGTTGGGTTGGACATTGTATGGAGTAGCTTCTAGTAAAACTAAACCAGTCGTATTTATTAACCACTGTCAGTTAGACCAAGCCGAACTATCGGAATACGAACATTTAGAACTTCTCATAAAAGAGCAGTACAAACTTGATTCACTTGGTATTTCCAAGCGTGAGACTCTTCATAGTAAGCAGGATTTGCGTGCTATTGAGATTTTAGACGCGACTACTACACGTTTGCCAACTGGTAGGTACGAAGTAGGACTCCCATGGCGAGATGACATTCAGTCTATTCCCGACAGCTATCCTCAAGCTCTCTCACGTTTCTTGAGTCTAGAGAAACGCATGCTCCGAGAACCAGAGTTTGCTGGTCCTTATAAACAGTTTATTGATAATATGCTTACTAAGGGATATGCGGAGGAGTGTGATCCTACCACTTACTATCGTAATTTTACTGGTCAAGAAAATCTTAATAATATAATCAGTCTCAATTCAGGGTGTTCTAAACAGACTGCGCCCTTTTCGACAACAAATCGTCCTGGAGCAGTTTCTAGTTCTAATTCTAGTACGAGGATTAGGTGGTACTTGCCACATTTTGGCGTGTATCACCCACAAAAGCGTAAGCATCGGGTTGTTCACGATGCGGCTGCTACGAATCAAGGAGTGTCTTTGAATTCCTTGCTTCTCCAGGGGCCTGATCTATTAGAGAACTTATTAGGTATTCTTTTTAGATTCAGAGAGGGCCGTGTCGCAATGTCTGCTGACATTAAGGAAATGTTTCCTCAAATACGAATTCGAGAGCAGGAAAGGGACGCATTACGGTTTCTTTGGCGTGATGTTCAATACAAAAATACAAAGCCTATAAAAGAGTATCGTATGACTGCTGTTATCTTTGGAGCGTCGTCCAGTCCATTTACTGCTCTGTACATTAAAAACAAAAACGCCAGGTCTCATCAAGATCTGTATCCAGAAGCAGCCAACGCTAGTGTTTATAGTTGTTATATGGACGATTATCTTGATAGTGTGGACGACGTCACCAAGGCTGCGCAGCTGTCATCTGATATAGTCACTATCCATCGAAACGCCTGTTTCGAAATGCGTGGCTGGATCTCTAATAATCAGGAAGCGTTACGTCTTATTCCAAAAGAATTTCATGCCGCACAACCGACTGAAGTGAAACTTGGTAATAATTCCACTATTATAAATAATGTCTTAGGCGTTTCATGGGATCCTTTATCAGATACTATAGGTTTTAGGACCGGTTTAGAAAGTTGTAGGTTTCAAGGCTCTTTAAATAAGCGAAAAGCGTTGTCTCATCTTATGAAAATCTATGACCCGTTGGGATTACTTGGGCCAATCGTTGTTAAGGGCCGAATTCTGCTCCAGGAGGCCTGGAGAAAAAATATTGACTGGGACACACCATTTCCACCCTCAGAGGTTATGAGGTGGAGTGAATGGTTAGAAGAGCTCGTTGAAGTATCATTTTTTAGTATTCCACGCTGGTACGCTAATGAAAATGGTGAACCTTTATACAGGGAACTGCATGTGTTTGCTGATGCGAGCGAGCTTGCCTATGCCTGTGTTGCTTTTTGGCGTTTTACGTATGCTAACGGCATCGTCAAACTCGCCCTTATTGCCAGTAAGGCGAGAGTTTCGCCATTAAAACCAACATCAATTCCACGCTTAGAGCTGCAAGCTGCTTTGATTGCTTCTCGCCTTGCTGTCACAATCAAAGATTGTCACAAAAAGAAGCCCATGCGCACATATCTGTGGACGGATTCGAGAACCGTTCTTGGTTGGCTGAGGAGCGATGCACGAACATTCAAGCCGTTTGTGGCTCATAGAGTCGGGGAAATAACCGAAAATTCATGCGTTCAAGATTGGCGATGGGTCCCAACCGACTTGAATGTTGCTGACGATGCCACTCGTATAAAGCCTCTGCACCTGAATCCCAACCATCGATGGTTTTCGGGTCCTTCATTTCTTTTAGAGGCCCCAGAAGATTGGCCTATAGAACCAGCTGGCCAGCCTATGGCTCGGGAGGAGTGTAAACGTTCTCCTGTGCTTTTGGTTGCTCATCTGGTTGCGACAGTAGATTTCAGTCGTTTCAGTGACTGGCTTCGTTTGCTCCGCGCTACTGCTCGCGTTTTGCAGGCTGCGGCCAAACTCCGTTCATTTTTGGACCGTACTAGACTCACTGTCCCTAACACCGATGTTAGAGACCGCCATTGTGCAAGTTTACCTGCGTCCACCACTCTATTATTGCCTTTGTCAGCTGAGTTAATGGAAGCCGCAGAAAGGCATATCCTACAACGCCTACAGGCAGAAGCGTTTGCCGAAGAAATTCAGTGCATCGATCGAGACGAAACGATACCCAAGTCTAGCCGCTTATCAAAGCTTTCACCAATGATGGGAGAAGACGGTTTGTTAAGATTGGTCGGAAGAATTAGAGCCGTCGAAAACGTCAGCTCCGATGTGAAGCGCCCGATACTGTTAGATGGTCGCCACCATGTCGTCCGTTTGTTGGTGCAATATTTCCACCGCAGAGCTGGTCATGCCAATAATGAGATGGTAATTAATGAGTTGAGACAAAAATATTGGATTCTTCGAATTCGCAGCATCGTCCGGAGTGTAGCCAGCCAATGTTTGTTCTGCAAGATAAGGAAAACAAAGCCAATGAATCCAAAGACAGGAGATCTCCCGGCACAAAGGCTTGCTCACCATCGCCGTCCTTTTACATTTACGGGCTTGGATTATTTTGGCCCCATCTCTACTGCAATTGGCCGAAGAAGAGAAAAACGTTACGTTGCCCTTTTCACCTGTATGACTTCCAGAGCCATTCATTTGGAGCTGGTGCATTCCCTCTCTGCTGATTCTGCAATTATGACTTTGCGTTGCTTTGTTGCAAGAAGAGGAACTCCTGACACAATATATTCGGACAACGGCACGTATTTTGTTGGTGCAAACCGAATTCTTCGTGATTTTTACCAACCTGAAGTCGAAAACTTTGCTGCCAATAGAGGAATAAAATGGAAGTTTATTCCTCCCGCCGCACCATTCTTTGGTGGATGTTGGGAGAGGTTGGTGCGCAGCGTGAAGGTGGCTCTAAATGCCACTTTGGAAGAACAAGCCCCCAAGGAAGAGGTCCTTATAACTCTCTTGTTAGAAGCGGAAGCGATTGTCAACTCTAGACCTCTGAGTCACGTTTCGGTTTGTCACGATGACCAAGAAACATTAACTCCATTTCATTTTTTGCTCGGCACGTCATCTAATCAAGTTCTACCTTCGACTCTAGACGACCGGGATTTATTAAGAAGAGCGGACTGGCGAAAAGCTTTAAGATTGGCTGATCATTTTTGGCATCGCTGGGTCAGAGAGGCCACGAGGCCGTGTTTCCGGAACTTTTCCCGGCAAAGATGGAGTAATTAGAGTGGTGGACGTAGCTACCTCAGGTGGCATACTTCGTCGGCCCACCAAGAGGATTGTCAAGATTTCCACTTAGGAGACCCATTGCATTATTTTGTGCACTATCATGCACAAGGGGGTGGAATGTTGACAACCTTCTTGGTATGTTATCTTAGTTGTCTATTTTTGATTTTGTTTCAAGTGATTTTGTCAGTTGTCTTCCCTTCACCACATTGTATAGAATATTCCTACTTGCTTATTAGATTTATATTGCCATTACTTGGTTTTATTGCACCACACCTCATATAATCCCATACAGTCCATTCCTATCGTCAATACAACATATTAAATTATTTGCCATTGTCAGCAAGCACGGCAATATGAATATACCAACAAAAACTTTGAAAACTGTTCTCAAGCAGAAATAAATAATGAAAACTTACTACCTAAACAAAACCCTGCAGACAAAGCATGCCCGCTCTCATATGCAATGCTGCATTAAGTTCATATAGCTGTAACTTGAAGTCACAAATGTTAAAGTAAAGTCTTCGGAGTAAAATAAATAGAATGTTAATTACTGAGTCAAAAATATGACCTTTACCACAAGCTGCACCCGCTTACGAGCTAGCGTAAGGATCGGCCATATTTGAAGAAAAGAGTTACCAGACCCCTGACGCTACCTATTACCTGATCCAAATAATGATATGACGTTACTACTTTTCGTGAGGTCAGGGATTTCCTACATCAGCACATTTAGGAACTTCAATATTTATTTATTTATTTATTTATTCATTTACACATACAATTATTTTTACAGGCAGAACCCAAGGTAATAAAAGTAGACATACAATACGACACCCAGAGACGCCATTCAAAATCTGATCACACACACTGACTACAGTGGTCCATGACTGACCAGTCCCAAGCAACGGCTTCGTATGCGGCCGGCCCAAGTTACATAGCGGACAACACACTAACTGTCACTCTCTGGAATTCCGCCAATGAGCAAGAAAAAATGTCCAACCGCTGAGAGATGCTATTAATTATGTTGACAGCCCGACATGACGAACCCGACGGTGAATATTGGAGTGATCTCAAACAACAACAAACAACGATCTACTTCCGGTTTCCCGGAAGTTAGATTTATAGTCCCAATAACTGAAATAAATGGATCAAGTTCAATAGTCCTGTCTATCTGATCAAATTATTGTGAATAAACAGGATGTAGGTTCGGAAGTTAAAATGAAACTACACATTTTTGTGTTCGTGCTCTTTACCAAACAAGTACAAAAGGATTTTTACTATTTATGCCAGAAGCTCACGTTTTACACATGTTTTAAAGAAAAATTGAAGCACGTTTTATTGTTCTTACTATTTATGCTTTTCCATTCTTTTTGAAAAGGTTTTGTTTAGAAAAGTCCAAAAGAAAAGAAAAAGGATCCCTTCCGAAACATCTGCGAACTCGAACACATTTTCATATCTTGGACCCACGCTATGTTACAATCACTTACCCTTATTCACATACTATTATTTCTTACTTTCATCAGAAATATGTCAGTCTTAGTATGAATAAGAAACAATTTTACATTGAACTAGTTTCATCCAAACTCCAAAAGACACTATGTTTATACAAAAACACTAAGTTTGCATAGATGAGCCGTAGCCAACATTATTTTTAGTGTATTTCAGCTATTAATTATCTCGTCTTTTTCAACTTACAGAAAATTAATGTTCCGGATGCGCCGCGTCAAATATTCCTAACTTCCCACACAAAACGCCGAATTTCATTCACAAAATATTGTTATCGATCGACGGCTGGTGATTCATCATATTCGCTTTTAGCGTCAGCTAAACGAGACTAAGCAGATCAACTTATTATATAAACAAAGAGGAGTGCAGAGTGAAACGTGTCAAATTATTTATGAAAAATATGTTTATTTCAAAATAGTAACAAACATCGATCTCTCTTTATGACTAAACAAACCCACGTTCGATAAAACCATAAATAATATCGAGGCGGGAAAGTTTGTTTGCTCCCTGTGTGGGTGTCCTATTGATATTCCGATAGACTATGAGGTAGTTACAGCAGTCAAACATTGTATTGAAACGGTTAATTAAACGTATATGTCGAACAATCAGGCAATGTGTGCGTGCCATATTTGATAGGTTTATTTACTGAGATATTTCGGTACAACATAATGCTTCATGTTTGTGCAATATGTCGAAGTAGATATATTCTACTATTTGAATAACACTAAATCTTACTGATTCGAATGATACCAATAATTGCAAGGTATCACAATATCCTAGCTCTATGAAATTGGTGTCGCCCTTAGTGATCCGAAATGTGAACTCCTAACATCAGGACTGGACGGCATTTTTAATTTCTGTGCAAGATTTTCCAAACTCAGAAACGTCAATTAATGGTCTATGATCAATATGATCATACAATTGAAATTAATATACAGAGTGACATCGACGCCCAGGCTCTTACCATATTTGATTCTAGAGTCTAGAATCATGTGTTGAATTTATGTTTATAGTTTGCGCCGCCCTGTATAAATTGACATAATACATAAAAATAAAAATCCTATTTTTGTCATCATCTTTCTTCAGCCCTTATCCTAATTGATTTGTCGTCGGCGCAACATGTCGTTTTCTTCCACACTTCACTATTAGCCGTCATCTCGGTAATTACCCCCTTTCTAACCATATCATCAGATGTGCTGGAGGCGCTGCGGCTGCGTGTCCCGGACGGGTATGTGTGGGCGCGCCGCCGAAAATCTGACCTATTTTGGACAAAATTCGATTCGCAAGCGACTTTGTAAATTAAAAAATATGTCCATTCTCGTGAGATTATAAGCTACAAAAGTCCACTGCGGAAATTGAAAAATTGGGTAACATAAGCTAGAAAAAAATTCAATTGTCACAAAATCGGTAGTTAAATTAGGTAATTCAATTTTCATAAAATCTTACAGCACTATCTAATGCATTGTTATAATGTGGTTTTTATATTCATTTACAGTCTGCCTCGTTGAATTCAGGAAGTTCAAGTACAACTTAACCTCAAAATTTCGGGAATCCCCATTTTTTGTGGATTGATTCCACAAAAAATGGGGATTCTGTTAACCATGTGAGTTACCATGTTTAACATTCACAATTTTTTTACGTTCACCAGCCCTGAATTAGTGGCTTATACTGATTTTTTCACTTTACTGTTGTACTATTTTTGTGATATAATTGATTTATCAATTCAGTGCTCTGTAAGCATAAGTTTGAGAGCGTTCCATATTTATCGGACTTATTATCACTCTATTTGGTAGGTTCAGTCGTTAAACATGGTAACTTTGATTCCACAAATAAGTTTATGGCTGAATGCAGTGTCGTTGACCGTGAATGAATTGTGTCGTTTTAGAAGGCTTGAATAAAATAAATGTATTTTTTTTTTTTTAAGAATTATCCATAGGTACCTAAGGTTTCTGAATTGTACAGACTAAACTGTAGATTATGATAAAAACCATTGAATAGTTTTTTTAAGATGTCATTAAAATTGAATGCTTTCTAGTACTCATTTTGGGACATTGACAATTTTTTAAGGTTATGTATCCTAATTTTAAAATTTCTTTAAATGATTGTTGCTGCATATATTTATTTCAAAGCTTAAAAAAAAATACTGACTTTGAAAGTCTTCTTATAACGAAAACTGGGGATTCTCGAAATTTTGAGGTTAAGTTGTACTTGAACTTCCTGAATTCAACGAGGCAGACTGTAAATGAATATAAAAACCACATTATAACAATGCATTAGATAGTGCTGTAAGTTTGTATGAAAATAGAATTCATTTAACTACCGATTTGGTGACAATTGAATTTTTTTCTAGGTTATGTTACCCAATTTTTCAATATCCGCAGTGGACTTTTGTAGCTTATAATCTCACGAGAATGGACATATTTTGATTTTATTTTTAATTTACAAAGTCACTTGCGAATCGATTTGTGTCCAAAATAGGTCGGTTTTTCCACACTGTGCGCCGCCGCACCGCTTTGTTAGAGGTGCCATGGGCTAGGACAAATTTGCTAAAGTTTTCCTCTTTGTGTCCAGGACCACACGTATCTAATACCTACATTTAAACGAGCAATTGTTGTGTATATGTATAATCTGAATCTCGGAAGCGGCTTTCATGAAATTTAGTATGCAGGCGGTTTCGGGGGCGATAAATCGATCTAGCTAGGTTTCATTTTTAGAAAACGTCAAACCAAAAAAGAAAAAGCCAAACAAATAAAAAATATTAACGCAAATTTAAAAAACAAATGTTTCTAGTTTAATTTTATGTTATAGTATATTTTATTTTATAGATATAGATATAGATAGTTTAATAGGTATGTATAACAAAATCTTGGGAAACTGTAAAATGTTGTATTTATTGGTGTGAAAAAATAAATAAGTCAATGAATAAATTCCACTAAACTTTAATTAAACTTTGCTAAAGTAGTGTTATACCTTAGGATGATAAAGTAGGCGAGGTAGACCATACTATATTGTTATGTTTTACGGTACAAAAGTTACAGGTACCTACTAACATTATTTTATAAGAAAAACAGCAACAACTAAATATATACCTACCAATATTTAAAATTCGTTTGAACTGTTGTATATTTTCCAATGTTTGCAGTAATTAAAAGCAGAACATGCAATATTTTACTTCTTGTTTATGCTACATACACATACAAACACGCTATAATTAGGACGTAATAGATTTATAGAAACACATAAAAAATCTGATATATATTGGTTGTACGTCAGCTACCAACATTATGTAAATTTGCCACACCACATTTTCTAAGTTCCAAACTTTGTGCCTCAAATTCAAATATAGGTACACAATTAACATTCATAAAAGCAGTAGTAACACAGGCATTGTTAAAAACTGCGGAACATGAGCCTCATTCTTTGTCAAAAGAATTATTTTAGGTATTTTTATTTTTTACCCAGATGATTCTTTTCATACATTTTCTCAAGGGTTTTTTTATGATTTTATACTTACATAAATAATTGAAGCTACTTTATCCGTGTCAAAATAAACAGTCGTCATAAGGCGAAAAGACTGCTTGCTTATATTTTTACGCGGATTACCACTTAAATGTAAGAGGAATCCGTCACTTTGAATGTACGAGGGCTAAAGAAGTGGTGGATCTTGGCTTATGTCGCTCTTTGGGCTGATTTACCAAAGTCAGATATCTTTTATCCGTGGAATAAAATTGCCTTCTGACAGTTCTAGTATGTAGTAACTGACATAAATTCAATATTAGATCTCAGCAAGACGTATTCTAGGTAAAAAAGTTTGGCGATTTCGCTCTTAGTAAGTAATTCTCTAAATCTTAAGATTGATTAATCTTAAGATTTTATCAATATTTCTAAACATTAGTGATGCGCGCCTCTTTATAAATTTTCCGGCTTTCAGTTTCGAGGTTATTATAAGTTGAGAAACGCCGCACGTTGAAATGTGTTGACTTAATTTGGTATTCGCGCAAATTTTAATTTTAAATCATGAGTTTCTGTGGATGAAGTTGTGTTTACAATGTAACAACAGTTTACACACGGTAAGGAATAGGTACGTAGCTCATTTGACTCCGTTGAAATTGGCCTCCTGTTATACTATTGCAATATGGGTGCTAACGTTTTATCTTATCGAAATTTCCAGATAAAGTGATCCCTCATAAATTCGTAAACACACAGAGATATGTAGTTACACGCTTTACGGTTTCCTCGTATATTACTCGGGTAATCTGTCTCCAAAATGTTCTGTCGTCTGTCTACTAAAATAGGACGCCGCGCCGCGTGGACTAGTTTGTTCTGGCCGGCCACGTTTAGGCACAATGCAATACAGAAAGTGAGTTGCATTTTAGTTTTTTTTTTTTTTAACGGTTCCCTATCCCTGAATCATGTTGAAAGATATTGCTGATCCATTGCTTCATATGTTCGATATTGTCCCTATGTGCTCAACAATGTAAATATTGAATGCAATGAAAGGTGTTGAACGGTCAAAATGAAAGGCCACGCAATATCCCGCTGAGTATGCAATATGCGTTGCCAATTGCAATTATATAAAACGCCGTTTATCTATAAAAGTAAGATTTATTTATAGATTTTTTTTTGTTTTTAAATTTAATCTTGCAATCGACTTCCCAAGCGTTTAACAGATGCGTTCTGTGCTCGATGGCGTTTCGAGTATGATCTCCAGTGACAGCAGTTGCTCTTCGTGTTGCTTGACAAGGTTAAGCTATTTCCCATATGTGCTGCCTTTTCAATCGACGGTGTTCCAGTGGGTTGATCAGTACAGAAGCCAGGCTGTTGACGGAACATTTGTTATGGTTTTCGGAACTTTGTTTTGGTATCTTTGCAGGATCTCTACATTGGAGTTTTTGGCTGTTCTCCAAAGTTCAATTCCATAGGTCCATACTGGCTTCAGGATAACTTTGTAGATAAGTATTTTGTTATCGAGAGATACTTGTGAATGTCTTCCTAGTAGCCATTTCGGTGATTGCAGGCAGTGGATCATAGTGGCTAGCTCATCTCGTTTTTTCTCAATATGTAGAATAAAAGTAAATTTATAGATAATAATATAATTTTGATATGAGTAGGTAAATTTCGTTCAGAAATCAGAAACAAGTTACTAGAAACTTAATTAACTACATTCTCAAAATACTTTTAAAGCTTTTAACGAAAACATAAATAAAATCTAACGAAAGTGGAAATTCGAAAGTGAAAACTTTCTATTTCAATATTCTAATCTCATTGGAACTTATATATTTTCGAGCCCTAGGGCCATGGGGTCCGAGTGCACAATATGGTCGACTCTTCACGTGACCAAAGGGCTGGCTATTTTATTATTCGGTCAGAGAATCGGCAATGCCAAACAACGTGACAATGGGGCTCTTTTCCCGTGGACAACGATGCGGACGAATTTTTTGATACCCTCTGATGTTTTCATTTTTAGTATATATTTTTTTGAGACTGTTAGTAAATAATGTAAATACTAGCTTTTGCCAGCGGTTTCGCCCACGTGAAGATCGGAAATTATCCTAAGGGAACGGGTATCGGGATAAAAAATATCCTATACAGGATAAGTTTTTATCCAGTGCGCAAACTGTAACCATGAATTCAGCATATCATTCCAGAATTCCAGAAATTTTACGTCGATTTTACAAAAAAAAATAGCTGTTTCATAGAAAAGTGCAATACCTACGCGGTCAGAATGTATGGAACAGCTGATTTTTTTTGTAAAATCGACGTAAAATTTCTGTAATAGGGGGTCTAGAATGATATGCTGAATTGATGGTTACAGTTTGGGCACTGGATGAAACTTACCCTGTATAATAATCCAGGTCTAAACTATCTGTGTGCCAAATTTTATCCAAATTCGTTCGGCTGTTTTTACGTGAAAAATTCACATTTACAATATAATATATTTATATAGTATGAAGTAGGATTTACTTTGGTTTAATAGTAAAACAATCTACTACAAGTACAATATCTCTTACGAATAGATAACAAACCCTACAACACTACAACTTCAGTGACGATTGATTCAGATTTCATTTATTCTGAGAATAAGCCAGATTGTTTCGGCGTAGAACTTGACGTTGCGACGACAAGGGATACCCGCAGCGCGCTTCAATCTAAAGTCACTGGCTCTTTGGGGAATAAAGTTAAAATAATGTCTCTATTTACTTGAAGTGTGACAACTTTGAGATCCAATTCGCAGGAAACGAATCTTACCTTGCGTCCTACCAGGGGTGCGGGTTCTAAAGAGATACGGCGGCCCCTGGCACACAGGCAACTGAGGGAACAGGGGTGGGTTTTAGTCAGTAAAAGTCTGACACGCCCTCCTGCTCCACCCAGAGCGGGAGAAGGTATTTGATGATTTGATTATTTTTTTTCTTTCTTCTTTCTTTCTTCTTCATTTGCCACCCTCAAAAAAAAAACTTTGCGTCCTAACCGAAAGCGACTGTGGCTCTAATACGTAGTTATGTGTTTACCTGAATGTATAATTTATTTATAACTAGCTTTTACCCGCGGCTACGCCCGCGTAGAAGTCGGTTATCGCGTAAAATGTAGCCTATGTCCTTTTCCATATTCCAGGCTATATCTCTGCTGCTACTTTCATGATGATCGGTTCAGCGGTTTAGGCGTGAAAGCGTAACAGAGAGACAGACAATTACTTCTGCATTTATAATAATATTAAGTAGAAAAGTAGGGATTTCACCGCATGCCACAAACATCAGCGTAGCTCTGGTTCTTGTACCAGGAGTTCTTGTGTCACTAGAGCCAGACCTCTCAATTTTACAGGGCATATGATTAAGACGCGCGATAGACAAAAATAAAGTTATGGCATGTTTTAAAAGGTGGATTACAAATATACAAGACAAAAAAAGGAATAATAATACAACTAAGTTTGTAAGGGTGAGTGTCATGAGTGGGGTGTGTATGTGTGCGTGGGATATGTATGTGGTGTATGTCACGTTGCCGAATAGATATTTTGTTTCCTTAAAGACTTAAAGTCGTAATTTTCTAGCCAGTAATTGTTTTTTTGTATATAAATGCAGTGTACTGCTTTGTTAAGTAGAAGTGAATAATCACGTACATGCGCAACTAGATTGGTCGCACTCCTATGCTCTAGTCATAAAAACTCCACGTACACCGACGCGTATTCCAACGACTATCTCTTTTGGTTAGGCCACAGCCTTATGGTTATTACCTAATCAAGGTATGTTCGCCTTCAGATCGATCTGATCTCATCAATATCCGAATCAATCAAATCCTGTCTCGCAGTTAACCTAATAACAGACTACGGTCCAAAGATCTACAAACACTCCCAGAAGCAATTGTTTAAACTGATGAGATCGTTTCGTGTGTGTGCACGCATTCGAGCGCAGTAAGAGTAGTGGTAGCCTAGTGGTTACGGAACCAACTTACGAGTTGTAGGTCGTAGGTTCGAACCCAGAAAGGCGATTTAATTTGTGTAAATAATTTAACCATCACTGCTCTCAAATCGGTGAAGGAAAACATCGTGAGGATTGGACGACATGTGACATCTCCAACTGGGCCCGCGTGGTAGATAACGGCGCACTTCCCCTCACAGGGAGGAGGCCTGTGTTACAGCAATGGGAACGCTATAGGCTGATAACGATTACCCACGCCAGACGCGATTCGCCAATCCGATCGGCGGCGATTGGATGTTCAGATTTTGAACAGATTAATTTCTCCATACTTTTTTTTTTAATCTTGCAATCGGCTTCCCAAGCCTTTAGCAGATGCGTTCTGTGCTTGTTAGCGTTTAGAGTACGGTCCTCCAGTGAGGGCAGTTCTTCTTCGTGTTGCTTGACAAGGTTGAGCAGGTCCCATGTGTGCTGCCTTTTCAATCGACGGTATTCCAGTGGGTTGACAGGTACAGAAGCCAGGCTGTTGACGTGCTTTTTAATGTGAATTTTGTATAAATTTCTCTTCCTTTACAGTAGCGATTTTGAGGCAATCATGTAGCTCAGACATTTTGGTAAAATAACGGAGCATTTGTTTTGGTTTTCAGAACTCTTTTTTGGTACCTTTGCAGGATCTCGACATTGGAGTTTTTGGTTGTTCCCCAAAGTTCAATTCCATAGGTCCATACCAGCTTCAGGATTTCTCCATACTTATATGTCTTTTCGTGCCGTAGAAACCCAATTCCATTCCAGTACAGTCCTTTATAAGTCTCAAAAATGCACTTAGTTTAATAAAACTCAGAAATGAAAATTGGCAAGCATGCAACGTTTTTTCTAAATACACAATAAAACAAATGATCGTTCAGCATTCCGCAGATCGTTAATCGCATCTACATTAACAAAATATTCATGATAAAGAACACACAAGCCGATATCCACGTGCTATCGAAGATGGCGAAAATGGTTCCGTACGATAAACACAGGTATTAATAGAAAGAAGAATTTCATGTTGTATGTAGAACGAAATTGTAAGAAATGGTAAGAATACGGATGTTTATACCTATACTGACCTATAAATGTTTTAGTTTTTATTTTCAACTTTCGCGTGAACTATTTGCGAGGTGAAATATTAACATCATATTTTAACGTGTTGCTAATTTATTATATACTAGCTTTTCCAGCGGGTTTGTCCAAAGACATTGAAAATTAACCCACGGATAGCTACCTACTACCGGGATTAAAAAGTGTACTATGTACAGGATCCAGGTTATAAACTATCTGTTTGGCAAAATTTATCCAAATCCGTTCAGCAATTTTTGCGTGATTGAGTTACATAAATCCAAACATGTTAACATACCAACGTCTAACATGGAAACTTTCACAGTTATAAAATCAAAAGTAGGACAATTGGGATAGTAGGATCAGTTACATTAGATTAAGTATAAACACGCAGCGAGCTAACATGTATTCATGAGTAAAGATTAGTATTATATACAAACGTGGTAGGTTTTTTCTGTTTTGGAATATTTTTCGCTGCAGCGGGACCAGGCGGCGTTATTGCGTAACACACTAACAATTGCAATATCTTTCATTTTGACATAATTTTAGCCGGAAGACGTCCCCTGCTGGACATAGGCCTCTGCCAGGCTCCTCCACTTCGACCGGTCTTGTGCTTCCCCCATCCAGCGGATTCCCGCGGCCTTCACAAAGTCATCGGTCCACCTTGTGAGAGGCCTTCCCACTCTACGTCTTGCGGTACGCAGTCGCCACTCCAGAACCTTTTGGCCCCATCGGCCATCTGTCCTGCGAGCAATGTGGCCTGCCCACTGCCACTTAAGTTTGCCAATTCTTCGGGCTATGTCGGTTACTTTGGTTCTCCTACGGATCTTTTCACTCCTGATTCGATCACGTAGGGAAACTCCAAGCATAGCCCTCTCCATTGCCCTTTGGGTGACTTTAAGCCTTCTTATGAGGCCCATTGTGAGCGACCACGTTTCGGTTCCATATGTCATCTCTGGCAACACGCACTGGTCAAAGACTTTCGTCTTGAGACACTGTGGTATTTGGGACGAAAAGATATTGCGAAGCCTCCCGAACGCTGCCCAGCCGAGTTGGATTCGATGATTGTCCTCTTTCTCAAAGTTGGACCTACCTAACTGGACAGCTTGTTCTAGGTAAACGTACTCGTCCACAACTTCGAGTGTAGCGCCTCCGATCGTTATGAGAGTAGTTGTTACATGGGCATTTGACATGACCGTTGTCGCTTTGACAGCTGGACGACATTTATTGCGTTATTGACGCTGCCGAGCTGTAGAACTTTTCAAACATACAAGAAGCAATGGATTAGGAATTTGTTTCAATATCTGGGAAAGAAATTGTTTTACGCAGTCGGGTCGGTGTACCTAACTACAAACTATCAGCCAGAGTTTTCTAGTGAACCGAAAAAGTAAATGAATTTCAAAAATCTTCTGGGTTGTAATTTTTTTGATAATAATTTCAAATATGGGGGTGTGGTTTGAGCATTAGTGGGCCATTGAAAATAGCCCCGACTTACGAGTTGTAAGCTGTAGGTTCAAATTTACTTTGTGTAAATTATTTCATTACTGCTCTAAAAATGGTGAACTCTGAGTACTAGTCTACTCTGAAACCGGCATGTCCTAGAACAAAGAATTCGAAGACATGTGACATCTACCAACACACACTGGGCCTGCGTAGTGGATTCTGGCCCACTCCCTCTCACAGAGAGTAGGCCTGTGTCCCAGCAATGGGACCATTAATGGCAGACTATGTATCAAGTGGTTCTCAGCAGTCTGATTAACAGAGAAAAATCCTACAAACATCAAAAACTTCAAGTAATGGTTAGGCTTGTCCCAGAGGGTCTATTATTTAAATAAAAATCACAGCACTACAGACTCGGTTGGGGCCCTTCCTAAAAATACTTTAATCAACTCTACTGAGCCATCCATAAAGTCTCTTTAAAACAAAATGTAACCTTTGTAGGCGTTCCGTTACACGTGGAGCACCTACCTAAAGTACCTAAGTAAACAGTTTTTGTTACTCGTTTGTGACGTAGGACACTTTCGATCTAACGTTGACGAGATTACTTTCAAAAGGTTAATAAAATTCACTATTTTTGTAATGCAGAAATTCTGAGTTATAAATATAATGTATCTACTATATAGCTTTTGCCAGCTGCTTCGCCGGGTGGATATCGGAAAGTATCCCACTGGAACATACTACCAGGGTAAAAACCTAAAAAAAATAAAAACCCCAAAATACCTTATGGGTTGGTTAGTAAAAGTTATAAACTATCTGTATGCCAAATTTTATCCAAATCCGTTCAGTCGTTTTCGCGAAATCGAGTAACAAATATCCAAACATCTAAACATACAATCAATCATTCACATTTATAATATTAGTACGATCTACTATAAGTTATTAAGGGTTCGGTAGGGGTAGCCATAATAGGTAATACTCAAAGAAAAGTATTTCTGTACAAATTTTATATTTCCAAAGTTATGATTTAATATTGATTGTGGCTTTGTGTGTTGATATTATTGTGGGTGCCTAGAAAAGTCAAATCAAATCGTTATATAACGACCTCATAAAACTTTTTGAGTATTGAACGCAACAATTGGCCTCTGTACCTAACTATTTTTCTGTTCTATCTTCTTGTCTGTTTATATATGTGTGTACATAAATGGTTAAATAAAAAAATAATCCAAAGAGTACATTGGTTATTGTTTTTGTTCCGGAAAATCGAAGGATTCCCGAGGGATATGCGTAAAACGGTACCTAATAGGTAGGTGCCTATGTCTGAAACAACAAAATAGATAAAGGTGAAAAATTCACTGTTAGATACTTTAGGTAACTCTGCCCTACCAACAACTACATTATTTATTTAACCATTTATGTACACACATATACTATAAACAGACAAGAAGAAAGAACAGAAGAATAGGAACAGACGTTATGCTTATTTCTAAAGAAATCTTCCAGCCTATTGAACCAGCCTGTAAACCTATTGTCCCATAATTTTGTAGATTGTATAACATAAAAGGTCCAATGACCTTTTATCCTACATAAACTACTAACAAATAGGTGTCAAATAGAATTTTCGTCACTGGAATCGATATTTAAGTACCAAAAATCTAATACAGCTGTCACGACAAATCTGTTCTTTTCCGACGGCTGGCCATTCATCTATCCTCAACTCAATCCAAGTTTGTTTATAACCTACCTTGCAAATTGCGATGTTGTTTCCCGACATCCATGGTGATCGAGGCGTTAGCACAGCTATTATTATTATGAGCTCAACTGTCAAGTAATTAAAACAATTAGTTTTCAATTGTTACCGAACTGCTCGCCTAACAGACAACGGCCTAAATTATAAATCTCAAAGACTCTCAACGCAATTATTATTTGGTCCTTGGTAGGTACTACTAAAATCCCCTCAGCGAACTCTTCATAAACTTAACAAGAAAATCCATTTGATTTATCCACAATCTGAACGAAAAACGGAAATTTAAAATGTTTTCTGAACATTATATTCGCTTTGACAAATGAAGTGAAGTGGAATCCAATTCATCTTGGTCACCAAATAACAGGCTTTTAGACAGTCCAATATTTTTCAATTACTATAGGCATGATTATTCTTCAAATTATTTCATTTAACTGGCTTTTTTTGCGAATTCGTTCGCACGAATCTCTCTGACTTTAAAGCGCTTTTTAGCTCCGCTTTGGGACTAGGGACTACTCACACTTATTCAGCTCTGTTCAGCTTTTGTCCACAGAAAACAACGATTTTGTATAGTGTCCTTTCAGCTTTCCGCTGCTGAACGCATGCATACGCATCTCATACAAAATCGTTGTTTTCTATGGACTACTAGACTAAGCTGAATAAGTGTGAGTAGTCCCTTATCCGCCATTTCATCCACTCCGAGGTTGGTTTTCGAAAAACCTCAATTTAATTACCATCTCTGCTTACCTACGCACCTGAAAGTGACATATTGCCCCGTTTTGTGTCTTTGCGTGGTTGCAGTTGCAACTGCAACCACGCAAACAGCAATCGGCAAGCACATGTGCTTCGCATGTCAGTCAATCAATCAGCCACAAAAAACCGCGTTTGTAATTTAATGAAAGTTAAAAAAAAGGAATACAAACGACCTGTGTAATAGATATGAACACTGGTCACTTCACTTAATCATTTACACGCCGATCCCTAAAGCCATTAGCTATCATATCTCGGCAACAAAAAAAATACTACAGTAAAAAAACAAACCGTTTTAATTCGAAACAAAAATAACCGGCCGTTCATAATGTACGAGCCATTAATTTGAATTGTATACAATGGTGCAGTCATGTGGAAGATAATTTTATGAGTGTTTTTTAAACGTGGAATGTCTGTCGTCGGAAGCGCTTGCTGTTTTCCGGCTCACACCTTAAATGGACGCGGCACGTAGCAACCGCCTAGTGCACACAACAACATACAATTTGAAAAGGTTATTTACCTATTACATTAACTCCACTGGTTACTATATGGTTGTGTTAAACATACCTACTTTTGTTATAACGGTATTTTCTTATCTATACCTACCTACGACTAATACTAATATAAGAATCTAAATGATAATAAAGAGAAGTAGACCGAGTAACATTTGTTTGTTTGTAAGTTTGTATATTGGAACTACCAGTCGAATTTGAAACTATACTTTTTTGCATTTGATAGTCCAGTTCATATGGAAGGTTGAGAAATTATTGTTCGTTGGCTATTCAGGATAAATTAACCAGTGCGCAAATTGTAACCATGAATACAACATATCATTCTAGAAAATTTCTGCGCTGGGGTCAGAAATTTTTCGTCAGTTATACAAAAATAGTAGGTATTGCACTTTTCTATGAAGCATTTCATTCTTTTTGTATAACCGACGAAAAATTTCTGCGCTGGGGCGTCTAGAATGATATTATTATGCTGAATTAATGGTTACAGTTTGTGCACTGGTTAAAAATGTATCCTGTATACATCTTTAGCACATCACGATACGATACCTAAAGAGACCAGTAAAAATAAAATAAAAGTCAGAAAGAACGCTAAGTGAAAACGTTGTACAGACGCCAGCACATCAAGCTACCCCAAACTGTCAAAATTTCCCAATTGAACATGAACCTTATGCTTATGTGATAAAGTTGAAAATCGATCAAAGAAATGTGACAGATTGGGGTAGCTTGATGTGCTGGCGTCTGTACCTACTATCACGGGTGGGCGATGCGATGCTACAGGATATTCACGTAGACAAAGTCGGGAGCAGAAGCTAGGTTTGGGTAAAACTAACTTGGACGCTATAATGGCTCTAGATTATATTATATTATACTCAAGTTAAGTTTAAATCCGTTAAGATAAAAGTTAAGATAGTTCCGTATGGTGCCGGCCGTAAAAGAAAAGCACCATCCCATTTCTCCCTATGGGTGTCGTAGAAGGCAACTAAGGCAACTAGAGAATGGGCAGCAGCGTTCTCTATGTATCTGACCACCATACCGCGATCGCCAACCCGCCTGCCAAGCGTGGCGATTATGGCAAATCCCCCTTTTTTGGGGGAGGCTTATGTCCAGTAGTGGACGTCTTTCAGCTGATATGATGAAGATAAAATATCAACAAAACTAGTCTATATTACAATTTCGTTTAAACAACGACTTTGATTGGCGTCTCAAGTGCTTTACCCGTGATAGATAACTACCGTATTGGAAATTGCAATATTTGAGATACTTCTAAGATCAATTAATAAGATATGTAGTGTGTAAGTAGAACACCATCTTATATCAAGGCTTCGGCAGACGGTTCGTACAAGCTTTTTTTTCTCTAAGGTGCCGTATTTTCGGCGTTCTGGGAACTACACTGACACAATTTAAAGGCCCCGATAGCATCACAAAATGACGGCATGCCTTATACTAAATTATGTTGACAATCTTATGACACCGAGTGTGTGTCATAAATGTCGACGTGAATAGCTTTTATCTTTTTGTCCTGATGGATTTTTACTGCAGGAAATCATATATAGGTAAATTTGGGCATAGTTAAGAACTTTATGACCACTTGTTTGTCAGTTTGTCAGCCTTTGATGGCTTTTATTCACCTATCACTTAATAGCTTTCTTTGTTGTTTGTATAAACATGTTTTTTTTTTTATTCTATAGTCCGATATTGCCAATGATAAATTGTGTAGAAATGTAAACATTCAGAAACTTTTTAATAGTCTTCAGCAGATTGCATCTTGTTGCTGCCCGTAACTTATTCGTTCACATAAAAGCTTAATCCCCGATTGAGCAGAATTTTGATAAATTCTAGCGTACCTCTACGATATATTATTAAGTAGAACTACTCGTAATGATAATTCTCTTATTGATATATTGTAGTTGTAAATTACATGACAACGCACTTCTATGAAAACAAATCTTTTTGCGAATTCAACCACTAGTGTCTCAGGCACGTTTCCGGTTTATTGCAATGTCTACGAACTAAACCTTTTTTGCATGATTATTTATTTATTTTATAATATCCCAATTCTGTGGCATTTTATTTTAAATTTTTATTCTCTTATTGACATTTTATTCTTTTCTGTAGCAGCATTATGAAATTTACTTTTATTTTTATTTGTAACTAGCTCTTGCCAGCGGCTTCGCAGGCGTGGAGGTCGGTGTATTATACATATGAACCTTCCTCTTGAATCACTCTATCTATTAAAAAAACCCGCATCAAAATCCGTTTCGTAGTTTTAAAGATTTAAGCATACATAGGGATATAGGGACAGAGAAAGCGACTTTGTTTTATACTATGTAGTGATATGGGTTTTGCCAGAAATAAATGAATTTTATGCATTTATTTATTATTATTTAAACTTTTCGATACTTATATAATTTAAAACCTGATTAATCATAATTTTTCCATGAAAGGTGTTTGGCTGTAAGTGATTGTTGCACTGTTGCTTACACACTTTCGCATGTTACCTTTAACATAGAACCTGTGTAAATAATCGTTGGTATACATATAATAAATATACACCGTGACATTTCAGTCGTCTTACAAAGGTGGTCCACTCAATGTATCCGTCATAAAATAGGCGCGATTATTTTTTAAATAAATGATTAGTAGTCATTGGATACATGAAGTGGGCTGCCGTTGTAAGATGACTAAAATGTCACGGTGTATAACAGTAGCGCATGTTCATGATCGTAGGTATATTTTGTTTTTGTCTATTAGTTATTTATTATTCATCATCATATGTCTAGCCTTTTCCCAACTATGTTGGGGTCGGCTTCACGTCTAACCGGATGCAGCTGAATACCAGTATTTTACTTGGAGCGACTGCCTATCTGACCTCCACAACTCAGTAACTGGGTAATACGATACCCCTTGGTAAGACTGGTTGTCAGACTTTTGAGCTTCTTACGACCCGTAACGACTGTCAAAGATCCACAAATGACAGCCGGGGCCAACGGCTTAACGTGCTTTCCGAGGCACGGAATGGTCCACGGACCAACCGCGGCAAGCGTAGCAGTAGCTTAACCTGATCGATCGACCCGTGCGGCTAATATTACTTAGCCACAAGCCCCTCAGTTGTTTATGTTTAGTAACTAATATTATTACCTCATAAATAACAAGTTATAATTGCATGAAATCAAAATCAAAAAGTTAAAATCAAAAAATCAAAATCAAAAGTCAAATTCAAACTAGGCTAAGAGTCAGCTCTTTTTGAACGTCAAATTACATAAGACAGTCCCCCCAAAGCACCCGCCCTTCACCACTTCCTAGTGCTTTAGCTGGGAAGAAGAAGTGGCGCAACAAACACCCCAGCAGCACAGCTGTCTGTTAAGTTAGAAGAACTAGATTCTATACAATAGTAGGTAATTAACATTACGAAACACAAAAAAAAAATTGTCATATGTCAGCTAGCACCCGCCAATATACCAACAAAACATTGAAAACTATAGGAACTCAAGTAGAAATACGTAATAATTAATACAAATTAAAAATAAACGTAAACAGAACTTACAATTTAAATAAAAGCCACCAGGCATAAAGGGCGTGCCGGCTTACATATGCAATTCTGCATTATGTATATATAGCTATAACTTGAAGTACCAAAAGTTAAGCTAGGACCTTTGGAATACAATTTATAAAAAGTTAATACAATTAACAATAACAAAAACCAAACGAGGCAAAAGGAGTATGAGAGGATCGTAGCAGGTGGCGTTCCATAGTTTCTGACTACCTCATGGGAAAAAGGCTTGAGTTTGTGTGTATTTATTTAAGAAATGAGTCAAACTAGAGACCATTGATCCAAGTATTCCAGTTAAGAGGAGTTCGGCAAGGAGACCCTCTTATCACCCAATTTTTTATTGCGGTACTAGAATCCGTCATAAGTAAACTTGACTGGAACAACAAAGTTTTGTTTATACAAGGCAAATATTTAAACCACCTTAGATTCGCAGTTGACCTAGTGTTGCTTTCAGAAACTGCGTCTCAACTACAAGGTATGATGGAATCTCTTCACAAAGCTAACAGACAGGTAGGCCGCGAAATCAACATATCAAAAACAACAACTATTGCAAGCCACAGAAAGTCAAGCATAAAAATAGATGGAAAATCTTTAGAATACGTAGAACAATATATTTACTAGGGAAAACAGATTGGACTTAACAAAAATAGAAGTGAACTAGAAGTAGAGAGGCGAGTCAAGAATACCTGGAACAAATACTGGAGTCGTAAAGAAATAATCAAAGCGCTATGCCCATAAAACTGAAACAGAGAGTAATGGACTCATGTCTTATCCCTTGCTTGACATGCGCATGTCAAACATGGAAGTTCACAAAAAAAAAGGAATAAAATGCAACATGCCAAAGTGGAATGGAACGCAGTATGATGAATGAAAAAACTACAAAAGATAAGACACACAAAAATAAGAGCTAAGACAAAAAAGATACTTAGATGCTCTAAACCACGCTTTAAAATTTAAATGGGCTGGTCACGTGGCGCGGCTCAAAGACCACAGATGGACCAAGACGGTTACAACATGGAAAGGCCCACAGGGCAATCACTACAAAGGAAGACTACGTGCGATGGGATGACGACATCAAGAATATAGCTGGACAACAATGGCCACTTATAGCTAAAGACCGGGAAAATTGGCAATCTTTGGAAGAGGCCTTCACCTTGAGGGGGGTTCTTATTACCCAAAAAAATTAAATAATATTTATTTATGTTGGTACCTAAAACTTTTGTAACTAATAGGAAATTAAAGTCTTTTTATTTTTATTTTATTATTATATTTAAGAAATGAATGACTTGAAATTCTTTCGACAACCTTGTCATAATATTTTATTATCTATTCATATATTTAAATATAACGAGACAGTACCACGCAGACAGAATTAACTAAAGTGAGCTTATTATGTTTTACACTGTGAGTGACACGTTATTATAGAAAACTTGTGCGTGGACTTCTTCAAAATAATAATAAATTAAAATAATAACATTCTGGAAGTTCTTAGTATTTTCATTACCTACTTACAAAAGTTAATAATCATTGATGAGCCATTATAGGTCATGTGACGAGACTGGC
Organism: Polymixis lichenea; assembly: GCA_949091785.1. NCBI lineage: Eukaryota > Metazoa > Arthropoda > Insecta > Lepidoptera > Noctuidae > Polymixis > Polymixis lichenea. The sequence goes on from OX420937.1 coordinate 12,429,086, forward strand.
CAGTTGGCTTCATATTTTACCTCTTGACGATGGTTACAGTAAAATTAGTGACGTGATCTTCCACGCAAGTCTACGATAAAGTCTTAGTTTTACGGTTATGCCGAAAATAGCCGGCAGCAGACATACTTTTGCGTCATATTCAAACATTCGTAGTTAACTATGGTAGTTAATATAAGATTACGAGTACGAATTATATATTACTCACTTATTATATTAATTTTATAACTTTTTGTCAAAAAAAAAACAACCACCTCATAAAAAAAAACACTATCAAGTGAAAAATTACTTTAATTTCGGAAGTCTTAAATTTATTTAGTCATAAAGTGTACAGAAAAACTCGTATATACTAACTAATACTAACACATGTGCAATCGATTAATTTTTGAAAAATACCACTAATAATTAATACCACTTAGGTACCTAGACAATTTTTTATAAAGATCAGTCTTAGATTTTGTGTTAAGTACTCATAGAAAGAAATGTACAGTTGAGGTACTAATATTTTTGATTGTTACTATGTTAATAATAATATTAAATGATGATGTTGACACCGAATATGTTAATTTTATTTAATTACTGCTTAAATATTTTTCTGTACACTGTATGACTAAATAAATCGAAATCACAAGCATTCGAGCGTATGAGGCAGTGAAAATGTTTTTCGAAACAGCGTCTTTCGCGACTACTTCATTCGAGTCCATGAGCTTTCGAACCTGTGAGGCAGTGGAAAAATAATTCGCAACAGCGTGTGTCGCAACAGCGGCGTTCGAAACAACATAGGGGACCCCATTTTTAATGCTTATTATAGAAGTATTTAGTACCGAGTTATGTAGTTTCTAAAATAATTAAGATGGGGATAAGGTTTTCGAATAAGAATGATTATTTATTATTCTTATGGTTTACCTACAATCTATATTGGCATATTATTGTTCGTCGCCAACTTATTTGTTTCATATTTTTGTTTTAGTAGGTTTGTTCGTAGGTAAGTACTAAAGCATGTGTGTAGGCCGTCTTAGCAAGATTCCCTTTTCGTGAAATAGTAAAAAAAGGAAGGTAGGGAAGGTTTCCTACCTTACGGCATAGCCATGACCATGCCGTTATCAGCGAAAGCTTAGCGCGGGGTGGTGAGCGGGAAAAACAAATACACAGAAATGTATGGTTCATGTTATGAGACGCCGCACGCAGCGACGTCTGCGTTATTCACCGAGCGGTTCGCGGCAGGGGCGCGCGCGGCGTGGCTTGAACATAAACAAATGTACGGGCAAGTAATTGAGGCAGTCTTGCCAACTCGTACGATAATTATGGGGGTGTACGATAATTTGCCTTCAAAGCTACACTATTTTTTATGTTTGTCGTTCATTTATGAAAAAACTGGAAAACAAAATACTTATGGGATCACCTTAGCATTGTCGAATCTCGACTCGCACGAGCCCGGTTTCATTTGCACTAACCGAGTGACAGCCCTATAAAAGTAGGTAATAATTTCGAGCGTTTTTTTTTTGGGTGGGAAATCATCAAATGACTTCTCCCGCTCTGGGTGGAACAGGAGGGCGTGTCAGACTTTTACTGACTAAAACCCACACGTATTCCCTCAGTTGCCTGTGTGCCAGGGGCCGCGGTATCCCTTTCGAACAACCCGCACCCCTGGCAGGCAACTTGCACTAGGAAGCTTCCATTCTGCTCGGGTAAGTATACCTATATTCTGTGGTTATGGTACAACCTACTACCTACCCCACACCGGTTCATATACCATTTATTATCAGAGCTTGGGTAGTTTCAATAATACTTACGTATTAAATCCACTAAACGAAGTAACTATTTATATAGGACCACCGCGTAAGCAGAATTTTCAAAATCTTTCCACGTTATTAATTACCGAAATATCGATGAACATCCGAAAAAAAACAAACAGACGCACATAATACCATCTCCTTTTTTGAAGTTGATTAATAATAGTAAAAGTTTTCTACATTTTATTAAAGTAAAACCGACCAAACTAAATTACCTACTTTATGGATTTAGATTAAATATAATAAAGCTTTAGTGTTTGATCCTGAAACAAAGTCAACGTCTGTTTATTATGAAAATGCCTAGTATCTTAAATTTTTAATGTATTCTTAAGGGCCATAATATTAAATGAAAATCATGAGTCTTGAATTTAGAAACCGGAGCGTAGTACCTCGCGATCTACGATGTGGCTTGGGTCTTAATAGGGCGTAGTAAGCCAGAACACAATCAACCTGCCTGCACGATTTAGTCCATATTCATACACCACAATCTTTACCCCCAACCATGTTTAACCCCTAAATGTTTCCATGTTCACCCCCTGGGGGGTTGAACATGGATTTCAATACATTGGTCATCCTTTCTTTGTCCACACCTCTCTTCATACACGACGAAAACAAACCGCAATCCCTTCCCGCTAGCTGAAACTGTTCACCCGGTATTTAAACCAAGAAAAAAAACACATTTCACCCCCGCTATCATCCTTACTTACCCCTCTTTTGAAACTCGACGAAAACAAAACACAATCACTTCGCGCCGTGTTTGCGCTAGTAGGCACTTTTCGCCCAGCGTATATTCATCTGATATTTTAACTTTCTGTCATATATGTATATGCAAAATAATCAGATGAAACGACTACGTTGTTGTTTTTGTAGGTAATTATTGCGTGTATCATTTATTTCTGCTATTTGAGGTCCGTTTACACTACCAATATATTTAGCGCCTAACGAATTTTTAGCATCGTCCTGTTTTTGTCAATCGTTTGCAGTTGACAGAGACAGAACGTTGCTATAGTTCAAAACTTGAGACAGCATATTTATTTGTCTTAGTAAACTTTATTCCAATATAGAAGACTGACGAGACACAATTGGTCAAGAGTTAATTCACATTGCAGGTTTGATAGATATTTCGTGCAGGAGCAACTCTGAAAAAATTATATTACAAAGAAATTCTTCATTAGGAATAATCATCTGTTTCTTTTGCATATACCTACTATGCACTAACCTCGAATTCAGAATCTTAGTTTACTATCATGTTTTGGAATTAGAAACTCAAAAACGCCGTGACGAAGTTCAAATTCAAGTACGTAACCAAGTTTATTTAGGACCTTATTATATCACACGTTGAAATAAAATTTTGGAATGTTGATTTTACACACATCGTTCGTGCATCGTCATTTGACACGTGTGTCAAGCAAACACTTCCTTGTATAGTGGAAGTACATACTTTTTGCTTTATTGCTCACACCACACAGAGCTATTCTAAAGGTGGCTACGTTCCGACCGATACTCACTCCAACTTTGGAACTATATCAATCATGTAGCGTACTTAATGTAAGGCAGCAATACATTTCACATATAGTCCTTCTCCAACACTGTCGCACACCTTTCAAAAAAATCTCCAAACGCCGAAAAGACCTAATCTGCACAATCCCACCTACACGCACAGCGTTTATAAAAAAGTTTGCTCTCTACCTTGGCCCATCACTTTACAATAAAATTAATGCAAAAATTCCGATTTACGGCTTAACTAAAAAAAATTGCAAAAAGACTGTTCGCTCCTTCTTTCTAAACCTTAACTACGACGAAACCGAAGAATTTCTAAGGAAGTGATCACTCAAACACACACATGCATCACACAATTCATACATTAGCGAAACACTCACCACACTAACAATATACTCACCACACTAACAATATACTCACCACACAAACATACTAAACATTCTTTTTTTTAAATAATTTTATAAGTTTTTATTTTAATATTTTAATTTTAATTTTATAAATCCGATTTGTTTTTATTTTCCTTATTTTGAGATTGTGTAATTGAAGTTTTTTATTTTTTATTTGTTTGTTGTTTAACAGCCCTAAATTGTCTCTTATTTTGTAGCTTGCTGCAATGATTACTATATACATATTGATATCCATAGCTACACGTGCTATCTATAAGTCAACCATTTATGACGGGGATCGGAACTGTTTCTCCTAAACACAGGTTACTTTGTAACCTATCTAGTAGAACAGTACGGCACCCACTAACTAGATTAAGAAACGTATGATTGTGCTTCATATTATATTACCTTGCCATGTAATCTAGTCCTAATTGAACAATAAACGTTATTATTATTATTATTTTTGTAGTGTTTTTTCTTCTCAGCTCTTTGGCTGGTTTTTGCAACATTTACGGACCGAAGCCAAGTAAATGCAGCGTGTGGTGTGTTAGGTTTAAGATGTGTTGTTTAGAGGCCCTATTTCGTTTTCATCTATTTGCATGAACTTTCGGACAATGCGACATGTATTTAAAATTGCAGCTTTTTGTAAGGTGATATAGAGGGTTTCTTTTAGGTTTAGTAATTTAAGGCTATGAAGAAGGTGATTTGGGATGACGCCTGTTGTGGAGAGGACTATAGGCACCACGTAAACTTTTTGTTGGCGCCATATTCTAGTTACTTCATCTTTGAGTTCGGCGTATTTACTAATTTTTTCAGCTATTGTCTTCTGAATGTTATGTGTGTTGGGAACGGCAATATCTATTAGGTAAGTAACTTTGTTTAATTTATCTTGTAGGGTTATATCCGGTCTATTGTAGTGAATTGTCCTGTCGGTGAGTATGGCGCGGTCGTAATAAAGTTTATATGTGTCATTTTCTAGGATAGTTTGTGGTGTGTATTTGTAGTATGGAATGTTTGTGTCTTGTATGAGCGTGTATTTGAGTGCTAATTTTTGGTGAATTACATTTGCTACCTGGTTGTGCCTATGTGTGTAGTCTGTCTGCGTAAGTGTTGTACACGCTCCTGTTATGTGTTGAATTGTTTCTGGTTGTGTGTGACACTTGCGACACTTATCATTTGTTACTGATGGATCTTTGATGATATATTTTCTATAATTTTTAGTGTTAATAATCTGATCTTGTATCGCAATTATAAATCCTTCAGTTTCTGGGAATAAATTGCCTATTTTCAGAAACTTATTTGAGGCTACTTGGTTCACATGGGATTGTTCTAGGTCATGAGGATGTCGGCCATGGAGTACCTTTTTCTTCCAACCCTTAATTTTTTGTTTCTACGGGTCGTCACTAGTAATTTGTGGAATATCTAGCTGTTCATGCAAGTTAAGTGGGGTGTAGTTACTATCATTTTGAACTATGGCTTTATGAATGTTACTAGTGCGAGATTTTGAGTGAAAGAATGTTTTCAGTTGACAGACTTGTTTCCGCCATAGGTGCTGGATGTCTATCAGGCCTCTCCCTCCATTTTGTCTTTTGATAGTAAGTCTTTCTATTGCAGATTTAGGGTGTAGGTTGTTATGTTTTGTAAGTGTGGTGCGTGTGATTCGTTCTAATTGTTCTGTGTCTGTTTTTGTCCATTTAATAACTCCGAATGAGTACGTTAAAATGGGGATGGCAAATGTATTTAAGGCCTTGATTAGATTCTTACTAGAAAGTTGTGTTTTACATATGGCGTTTATTCTCTTTTTGTACTCTGCAGTAAGTGCTTCTTTAATCCTAACATGATCTAGTCCCTTTAGTTGCGTGTACCCTAAATATTTATATACATCGGTTGGTTCCATTGCTGTTATGGTGTCTGTGTTATTTACGACATAGCTGCCGGGTCGTATCTTGCCACGCATGATATGAAGTGTTTTACATTTATCTAGACCAAACTGCATGTTTATATCTAAGCTAAACTCTGCTGTAGCTTCTACTAATTTCTTCATATCTTTTTCAGTTTGTGCGTATAGTTTAATATCGTCCATGTAAATGAGATGTGAGACTGTAGTTTGTTCTGTAGTGTGTTTGAGACAATAGCCGGCCCGACAGCGCTGCAATAGATGAGACAGAGGGTTTAGTGCTAGACAAAACCAAAGGGGACTCAGTGAATCACCTTGGTAGATACCCTTCTTGATAGATATTTGTCGCGTTGTAACATTGTTGTGGTTGCAATTTATTTGAAGTGTGGTTTTCCACAGTGGCATTATGTTTCGTAGGAAATCTATTATTTTTGAGTTTATCCTATAAATTTCTAGTATTTGTATCAACCAGGAATGTGGAACACTGTCGAAAGCTTTTTTATAATCGATATAGGTACAGTGTAGATTTCTATGCTTCGTGGTGGCATGTTTATGGATAACAGAATCAATAATTAACTGTTCTTTGCACCCCATATGACCCCGCCTGCATCCCTTCTGCTCCTCTGCCATTATGTTGTGGTGTTCGATATGTGAGTTAATTTTCGTTGTTATTGCCGATGTTAATATTTTATATATAGTGGGTAGGCAAGTAATTGGTCTGTATTGGGAAGGTTGTGATGATTTTTTTGTTTTAGGCAGCATGTACGTTATACCTGTTGCAATAAAATCGGGTATATTTTGTTGACCTAATATGATTTCTGTGAAGTTTTTTGCTATGGGTTTGTGTAATGAAGTTAACTTTTTGTACCAAAAATTGTGTATTTTATCTATACCAGGAGATTTCCAGTTATGTAATCTGTCTGTCATCTGTGTGATATCGGACTCTGTAATCTCTACAAATTCCATTTCATGAATAGTCTTCCATTTTGTTTCTTCTTCTGTTATCCACGTTGCTTTATCGTTATGTTGTTTTTGTTCTTCCCAAATGCTAGACCAATATGTTTCTAGTTGCTCTTTTGTAGGTTGGTGAGGTGTATCTGTGTTATTGTCATCATTTGTGTCGGTGTCCAGTTTGTGTAGGTTTCTATAAAATATTTTTTCATTTGTGGAAAATATGGTATTATCGTTTTTGCGCTGTTGTGCTTTTTTGTATCTTCTGAGTCTGTGAACTTTAAGAGCTAGTTTTTGTTTTAAGGTATCTAAGAAATCTTCAGGTTTTCTGTTGTTATTTTCGTGTCTGGTATGCGTAACATTACTCCTAAATATAGCCTCAACTCTCCTTACTACTTTACTTGACCTGATGTTGTTAATGTATTGTGTAAGCCTACTACAGTCTGCTCTTAATTTTTCGATATCTTTTTCTAACCTCTGTTGCCATGCTGGTTTGATATTATGTTTGGGTATCACGTTTCCGGTACGTAGCATGATTTTAAAGTTAAGCTCTTCAGATACGACTACCGCTGTCCAATATATAAGTGTGTGAATATCTATAAGTTGAGTGTCATTGGAAATAAATTGGTTGAGTATGTATTCATTAAATAAGTTAACTAACCGGAAAAGATTAGGACTATATCGAAGTTTAGGTAATTTTGGTCGAACTGCTGGGTCCATCTCAGAGTATTGTGCTAGGGTTGTTCTGAATCTGTCATGTATTTCTTGGATATACATATCTGTTGTTAGATTTTGATCCATAATAATGGTCTCAATATCATTTTCTAGGGTTAGGGTTATAGATTCGGTTTGTGTGGATGTGTGTGATGTTTGCGTGTAAGCTTGCGATTGGTTGTATGATTGAGACTGAGTATATGATTGCACTTGGGTGTGCGGTTGTGCGTGTGATTGTTCAGCAATGTCGGTTATGTTTTGCGACAGTGAAATAGCGTTAGCGCTTTTATTAGTTTCTGCGTCTAGTAATTGTATTCGTGTTTCTTCTTTTAATTGTTCTATTATTTCTTGAGATAAAAGCTTATTTCTAACTATAGCTCTTCTCTGATCTGAGATTCTTTGTTCTGAAACGGTTATTTCAGGATAGTGTCGGGTAAAAAGTTCATGCAATTGTTGATGTCGGTCTCTAATTTAGTGATCAAAAAGTAAGTTCGCATGATAAATAGGTTAACTTCTTTGCTCCATCTCATGCGAACTCTTGCTTTTCCAGCCTTGGTGGACGCGGGTAAAAAGGAACTAGCCTCCCGCGCAACATTCAAGGTAGGAGTGGGTGGAATTGAATTTAAACTAATGATATGATTTGATGATAGTATAGGTGACGATGGTCTAGATGGTGATGATGGTCGAGAAGGTGTGTAGGAGACTGTACTTGGACTATACGGTTCTACAGGGGTGTTTGTCCTGTCCGTCAGTCTGTCACCATCGTCAATGATTTCGGCTGTAGCATCTTTGTCGGTGGGAGCCCGCCTGTTCAACTCCTCACCGCTGACGGTTCGCATGCTGAGACACCCAGCGTCAGCCCCAGGTGCGCCCCGGCGATCGCCCCGGGCAGCGGCCATATACGTTTATTTTTCGATCGTGTCTCCATTTTGAATGGGTTGCCAGAGCCACGTTAGCCACGCCAGTAATTTCTCATTCTTGTGTCCGCCCCCCACGTGATTAGATGGTCAATCAGGACGTGTGGTTGTTTAGGGGGCTTATTATATTATTATTATTATTATTGCTACAAGGATCTTTTGGCGTCTGAATGACATTGGTTGGGGGGCGTTATTGGTAAACATTTGTGAAATTGTCACATAATTGTATTGGAAAGACAAGATAGTGGCGTTAGTTCCAATTTCAGCCACGGGTCGTAAGATTCCCTGTACCGTTGAAGAATGAACCTCCCCAACAAAAACATTTGCAAATAAAAAGATGCTGATGATGATTTGGTATGTACCAGGGAAAAGCAGAATTGTCAGCTTCGCCAATAAAATAATTGATATCCAAATATATGCCAAGTAATATGGCGCTTAAAGAAAAAACAGTCAGAGAGAAAAGAGAGTCAAAAGATTGATGGTTCCTTGTTTTAATTAATTAAACTTTGTTACAAAAACAATACGAACACGGACTTAATGCCTGAGGCGTTCTGTGCGTAACTTTTACGTTGACGAAGCCGGCGATGCTAAAAGATTTCACTCGTAACTTCCTTTACTCATTCATATAAACATAAACTCACGCGCCGTTCCGTAACTGTCTATAATAAAGCTGTTATTTCAGTTTTCTAAATTTCCTTTAGTAGTTTTTTACTTTTCAAATTAATTTTGATTTAGGGGATAATGCAAAAGCAAATGTTTCGTGTAAGGTCGCATCCTGACTTAATAACAATAAGATCTCAAATCAACTGTACTATTGTAAATTATTGCCGCATGGCAAATGACCGAAATGCTGAGCAAAAGTGCTAGTTGCCTTATAGTACAAAATCTTTCAAATCAAACGTATGTCATCTTGAGTTTATAAACCTCAACAACACGATATGTGATAATTAATATTTGTAGTTTACCCACGGCAATTATTCTGTTTTCCATTCTTAACGTTTTTAATAATCGTTTCGGAAGTCGTTTTATTAGCTTTTTCATGTTTAATAATGCACAATGTCTTTTCTACAATGTGATAAATTACGAAAATATTATTCTCTAAAATAAAATGCTTCTCAGCGCAGCTGATAATTTATGCGCAGTCCTCTTGTCCCAACAGAGCGACGGTGACTGATAAAATGTACTCTGTGGTGACTGACATTGATAAAACACTATGACTGATTTGTGAAACAAAAACATACTTAAAGTTCCCGTAACGTGCGACGTAAAATGTCTTCTTCCTCGAACAAAGAACGTCGTAAGTGCAAATAGCTTGTAGTCGGAATAAAAAAATAAATAAAAAGAATTAAAAAAAACGACCATACATTTTTTTTCGCCTTGTTGTAAATACAAGTAATGATTATATTTTATCATATTAGTCATTACAATATTATGTACAAATTAATAAAAACTTTTTCCAAAAAAACCAACCGACTTCCGAAAAAACACTACAAAGTGAAAAATAACTTCGGAACTTTTAATTTCGGAAGGCGGTGACAAAAACTTTCTATTCGAAATTTCATCATCCTTGGGGTCAAAACAATGCATATTTATGCGATAGCAGCAATCGCGGTTTATTTACTGTTATTTTTTGAAGAGTTCCGTTGTCTGTCTCCAAAACACATCATCAGATCTATATGAAATTGAAATGGGACCACACGGGAAGCACGAGCTTTCAAATAAAAAAGAATCATCAAAATCGGTTCACCCAGTCGAAAGTTATGAGGTAACAAACATTAAAAAATAACATACAGTCGAATTGAGAACCTCCTCCTTTTTTTGAAGTCGGTTAAAAATACGTGAAAATTATAAGGAACTTCGTAAAGTGTTTCTGTTCCACGAAAACTTTGAAAACATCATGTAGTTAATCGTACTATTTTTATTTTTTACCTAAGTTTTATCAATTTCATGTAAAATCAAATTGAAGATACGCAATTTTGGTATATAGATCCCCTCTTAAGCTGAGTCAATACTCGTCTTTTGTGAAAACAAGTACGGCGTGCCCTTTTGCATCAAAACAGTCTTTTTCAAAGTTATCTTAAACCTACTGCAGTAGTTCCTAGGACAAATGTTTTTTTAACACAACTACACAAGATTCAATAGAAAGTGGTTCCTCAATTCAATTCGATACACCACCTGTATCGAATTGAATTGAGGGAAACCCAACAGAAGCTACTCTAGCAGCTCCTCTGCAGCCTTTTCACCGGTGTAACTAGTGGGTTCGAATGCAAGGTTAGGCGTGCCGTGTGTTGTTTCGATTTCAGAGTTTACTGCAGGCATTTGTAAACAGTCTTAAATTTCGACGTTCCTAGCAAATCAAGGTGCATTTGCCATACCATTTTGGACTCTTTAATCATATTGACTCATAAACTTATTTAAACTAAAGATTTAAATCGTTAGATTCGTCCTACCGTGTCAGAACATGGTCGCCTTTCTTCTTCGTTTGAACATGAACTTTTTAAAAGTGGTCAAAAGAGAGAGACGGCAATACCTCCTTCTTCATTGGAAATAATGAAGATAGTACAGTATTCTCTCTGTCTCTAATCCCCCAAAAACAATCTGGAGGCTAATATTATAACGTCTGTTTCGTTAGTTGGTGAAATAGTGTGAACGTGCCGTACATATCTATGTAGGATGAACAAGAAACCTTGATTAGACCATTCACCTGAATCATGCAAAACTTTTGGCTGCAGGAACAGGCATGGAAGCAGTTCCCTGAAGATAAATGAGGCTTACGTCATCGATAGGTACCTATTTACCAACTTATAACGACAAGGAGGTCATTAAATAGGTAATTATTTCCCGTTTCCTATAACTTTTTTATCTCGTTGCCGTGCCCCAATTTAATTGGGCTCGGCTATTCATGTCTTTTTTCTATGAATATACCTACCTACTTCAAAAGTGTTGTTTATTGACTCGGTAATGAACGTGATCGAATTCACATAAATTTTAATTAGGTGGGTACCTAAATTCTTCAAAACCATAATTTTTTTTCAGGTATACCTATTACAGATACCTCTATAACTAACTTTCCTTTTTACTTGCACTTTTTTATACGTCATTAATTGCTCAAAAACGCCATTAAATGCAAAGTTGGTACCGCACCTTGTATCTTCTGGCCTTACACAATATGTAGGTATAACATTTCTATTTAACACGGCCAAACCGCGTCTTCAAATACGAGGGACTGAATAAACTTTCATTCTTCTCTTTTTAATATCATATGATTTTGTTATATTGAATTAGGATCAAAGGACTCGCGGAGCTGTCAAGAATACTTACGCCCCACTTTAAAGACAAAACTTATTTGTCTTTCGCTAATAATAATAGGCTTTATTACAATAAATGAACAGCGTGGTTACCATGCAGTTTTACTAATCGTACTTATGTATTACCAAAGCGTTACGAACAAAATCCCAAAAAGACTAGGAGGAACTATCCTATACCTATAGTGTTAGATTACAAGATTAGATTACAGTATTGATATTCCATCAATATCCTATTCTATCGAACAAAACACCCTACTACACTCTGGCTGAGTTCACACGCCTCGTCAATACGCAATGAGCCAATTTTCCGTATTTCCCAATCGATAACCTCAATAGCATTTTCTTAAAATAAACTACCATTGTTACAATGTGTTGTATTTTAACACTATCCATTGAAAACGAACACTGTTCGTGGCCTTTATTACAACACATGGCGTGTGGATATAAAAACAGCAGTCTACAGGCTATCACGTCCGGTTGCACCCTAATTTGAATAGAGAAACGGAACAACTATGATAACACCATAAATCAGCTACTTTATAGCCGCCATGTAGTTGAACGAACACACATTTACTTGGGCACACGGTTTGGGTACGCAGGAATAATCTATTACAGCATCGAGGCTCGTAACTTGGCACAGCCACAAGTTCTGTGCGACATTATTCCAAAACTCATCTTTACCATCCATTAGTGGAACTAATTTAAGTCCCGACACAATTTATTGCGTGCCTTTGTCCTTTGTTGAAATTTTGGCAGAGTGTCATTGAAAATTGAAAGGAAATGGTTTCTTTTTGCAAACAATTTGATGAAGCCAAGTAAAGCCAAGCTGCTTAGCGAATTTATCCTGAAAATACCTTCAAGAAATCCTAGGAGGCATAATTATGCCGCTGTTTGCCCCATTTAGGAGAAAAGACGCGGTGAAAAAACAGCTTTTTAAGGTCCTGAAGTGTATTATATAAAGGCAAACCGTAGGCAGGCAAGCATGAACGAGCTTATTGTATAGGTCCCTGATTTGGATCTTCTATAAGCGCTTGTGTAACCTTGAAAGACTCTTATGTAAGTAGTACTTTGGTAGGTACGTACAGCGATTACAACACAAGCTTTTTCGGGTGTCGAATTCAATGGAATCTTTAAGATGAAAATTAAGATTGATTACCAATAATGGTTACCAATTTATCACAATTTTACTCCACAAAATTACCTTTAATAGCCAACCGAAAGTACATGGCTATTAAAACTTTGTTTTTTTTTTCAATACGTTCTTTTTTCTAAGGAAACCCCAGAAAACCTCACCTTTTTTTCAAATAACAAGGCAAAATGAACACGCGCCCCTTAGGGAGAAAACATCATAAACATCGAAGATATCTACACAAAAGGAATTGTTTTTTTAATCTACCTTTGATGTTACCGTACAATTGTATACGAAAGTAAAGATTGTATCGTTTCACTTATTGTTATTCTGCACAGTTCGTACTTACATACAGGGTCAGCTATATTTACTGAGGCAACAAGATGCGGGTTGGTAGGGTCAGGCCACGTACTGCTATATTTAGACGGTTTACCGCGCTTAATCGTCAATAAGTTGTTGGTTACTGGGGTAAAGCGCACCCTAATAAATGTAAGTAAGCATTCCACGTCAAACTAAGGCAGCACGAAAGTAAATATTCATTATCTTAGCAACTAGTCGTAGGTATAGTATTACCAGTTTCTGTATGGGTATGTTGCCTGCCGATCCCCAAAAATCGTTTGATTTATTAGCGCGCGAGGGAGGCAGTTTCGCGGAAGGCGTATATTGGCAGTTATGCAAAATTTGTAGGCATAATATACTTATTTATATAAAATATATTCGTCCCTTTATAATAAATCTTGAAGCAATATTTACTATAAATATGTATTGGTTAGTAGGTACGTACGTACCTTCTTAACTTTCCAGCTCCAACATGTTTTTAAAGCGGAAGTGTTAAGAACGCATATTAATATTTGTTGTAAAGTATGTCAACTGACAAGTGACAAGCACTTCACAATATTGTCTGGCAATAAGCCAGCAGGTCGTTAATACGTAAAAGCTTTATTAAACTCAGGTGCTTTATAAAGAGTTGTTCCTAATATAATAAACTAAGTTGCAATCGAACAAAACCATTGGTTTTAAGTCACACATTTTTGGAAGTCTTCAAGTCTCCAGTAAATTGGTTTCCTACTCCTATACAAACACCGTCCTGACTTAATAAAAATGTATTAAAAATATATTCACTCAATGACAGATAACAAGCATAGGTAATCAGAAGTTGTGTTCCCAGTGATGGGACACCACCCGGGTCCAGTGCGGGTAGCTGGTAGCTGTCACATGTTCTCGAGTTTTTGATTGTAGGACATGCCGGTTTCCTCACGATATGTCATAAGTCATAAGTAATTTATTTCATAACCATACAGGTACATTGTGTTGAAAAAAAAATTACATTATACAATTGTAATTAAAATAAATTTCATTAAATACATTTGAAAAGTCAATAAAAACATTATCGGTCAATTAAGAGTACAAGATCATAAATGATAAATGTCAAAGTAATAAAATAAATCATAACTTACAATGTCATAGGTATGTGATCTAGGAATTCATTGATACTGTGATATCCTGTCCCCAATAAATAGGTCCTCAATTTCTTTTATGGTGTGTGTGGTGATGAAATTATATACACAAAGAAACGGGCCTGCCTGGGTTTTATGTTCGGTCCCACGACATTGAACTCGTAAATCGAGGCCGGTATCACTGGGCCACCACTGCTCTCGACAGACAACGCACAGCCTAAAGGGTCTAGAAGCGAGAAATTTTCCACAAGAGTTCCATATCGAAAGTGAATAGATACAGATCAAGCTATAACTTTTCAGTATAAGCTGATCTCGCATTGTATTGGGTTTTCGTACAGTGCGAGATCAGCGTAAACTGTAAATGTATAGCTTGATGTATAGCCGGGTATACTTCCATAAAAAAGATTTTTGAATATTCATCCCATAACGGGATGAAAGTTTAGATGAAAGTTTGTTCATTTCGACGACGATGGCTTACACGGCTTGTCACTTTAGATACTTACAAATGGACCAATTCTGTATATAAAATCACCTACAAACAGACATCCACCACATCATTTCTTAAAAACGACAAAATCGGCAGTTTCCTACTCAACTCAACTCAACTCAACTCAACACAACTCAACTCAACTCAAAGCATTTATTTCAATTAAACCATTTACAGGCACTTTTGAATTGTCAAAAAGTCGATCAGTTGGAAAGTTGAAGCTAGTTGCCCATTCCAAAACGTAGATCTCGATGGAGAAGAACGGGCAAGAAACTCCACGGACACTCTTTTAAAATCAAGTTGAAATATTACAAAATCTTGGGAACATTATTCTTGTTGCTTCTGTATGTGAGAACAATGTAAAAAATGTAATTATAAACAATTCTAAATACAAGATAAAAATAAGCCCTGGAAGTTAGGAGATGACCATTCTCAACCGACAGCGCCCGTTCACGAACTTGACGCGTGGATCAGCACCATCCAGCTCAACCATTTTGTAGGGAACCGAATGATCCAACACACGAGCCACCATCAGTGAGACATTTATGTGAGCATGATATACTCTCAACTGCCATGCTTTTTCAAGTCAACGTACATCATAACAACACAATAAACGGATGCATGGTACTCACATTTACAAAATTCAAACAAAATGCTTCTAAATTATACAAAACTATAGTTTGCAATCTATTTGAAATATTAATAAAATTTGATTTCCTAAAAGAAAGAAAAAACATTTAATATATATTGACGTATATAAAGTAACTAACACTTGGTGCAGCAAAAATAAAACATTCGTAATGTCACAAAAATTATAATATTATGAACAAAAATGATCGTAATGTCAGAAAAAATAAAAAAGGGAAATACAAAAGTGCAATTACCTTTGTGGTCAAAATGTATGGAACAGTATTTTTTTTTTAATAACCGGCGAAAAATGTTAACAAAGGGGATGTCCAGAATCCTGTACTGAATCCATAGTATCTAACAGGTTGCGTGTTGAAATCCCTGCACCCTGTGTAACTACATCTGAGACCGCGAGACTAATTTCGAACATGAGTTATTAACGGACGCGATCCTATCATTAATCTTTATTGGACTTAGGCTCACCATCTTGAGCTAGTCATTTATCAAAGTGAAACACAATCACACCGGTAAAGGAAAATGGTCGTCTCACATTAACAAAATAGGCTCTCACATTCTATCATAATAAATATTGATTGATGAAAGTAAACATGGGTACATGTTTGTAGAACAAACAATTTACCGTCGAGGCTCGGTGTTGGGTTGTGACATTATTTGCTTTCTTGTTACACATCACAAGTTACTTGAGCTACCTGGAAATCATGTAAGTACTCTTTGAAGTAGGAGCATGTAGAGCACTGCAATTCACTTACTTCTTGTTCTTATATAAATAGGTATGCACAGTGAACCAACTGATTTATGAAATGAGGAAATACGCCACTGTCGCTTTTCGAAGACTAATAATTAAATTTTTTAATTAATTAAGGGAAGCTACTTGTAATATCGGTCTTGGGTGGGTCCATATTATCTTTTTATTCAAAACATAAACATAAAATAAAATAGAAAATAGGATCTTCATGAAAAAAAAAAATGCCGAAAATATTTTTTTTTTTAAATTTTTGTCTTATTTGTCTAGATGTATGTTTCGGATTGGTGTAAAACAGTTGAACGAATTTCCATAAAATTTCAAACAAATCCGTGGATGGATCCTGGATTAACACATAGGACAACATTGCATTATCTTTGTAGCTACTCGTACGTATTTTTCTGTTCCTTTCTCCTGGACTGTTTATGTGTGTGCATAAATGGTTTTATAAATATATAAATAAATAAGGTATTTTTAATACGGGTAGTACGTTCCTGTGAGATATTTTCCGGAATCCACGCGGGAATAAACTAGTACTTTTTTAAAGCTTTATATCACACGCCAACTTACTCACAAACTTTATATTAATTTGGCCGACTAGAGTAGTAGGTTGAAAGCGCAGAAAGTTAGCTTATGAATGTCAAATATCTCTTTGACTTGGGTCGTCGTAGAAAACTGGGTTCTGAATTAAGTTGGACAGTGTACACTGTACATGAAATATTTATCAAAGAAATTCAACCACTCTGAAACTAATTATAGTATATGTTAAATAAGGAAAGGAATTAATGAATACATTTTGTAAAGAAATTACGTAGGTAAATTTTCAGTGTCGTAAGTATATAATTCTGCTATTTCACAATCTGTTAGTGGGTCGGTGATAAGTCTCAAAGCTATTTCACCAACAAAAAACTCCGTTATCTATCAAAAACTTGGCAACGATACTAAAATATTTTCCTCTTCTAACATTGAAAAGAATCGCCCATCCCCAAGTGAATTTGTTTGGTACAAATCAAGATTTGAAAAGCTATTAACCTTATTAAGCATTTATACAAATGGGTATATATTTCCGTTTAACATAATAATTGACCTGGGACACAGGCCTCTCTATGTGAAAGAACGGGCCGTAATCTAACAGGCCGGCTCAGTGTGGTTTGATATAATTATGTCTTCGAATTTTTGGTTCTAGGACATGTCGGTTTCCTCAGGATATTTTTTTTCACCGTTTTGAGAGCAGTGGTGATGATATAACTTACTAAGAGTAAATCACCTGTCTGGGTTAGAACCTATGACCTACAACTCGTAGCAGTGGCTCCCACAGGGCCACTACTGGTGAAACATATTAACGCTTATTGATGAAGATCTAATGAAATACTTTTCGCTTCGTTTTCACCAAATTTGTTTCCCCCCAAGGTGGAGGTGGGGTGATCCGAGGAGGGTCCGGTGAGGGACAGCCGCGGCGGGTTCGCGGATGGCTTGCGCGTTTCCGTGTGTTTGAGTAGGTTACAGTTCCACATAACTGCGCTATCTCCCCGTGGTAGCGCAGTAGGCTTTTCTCCACGTTAAACTAAAAAAAAAATGCGCGGGTCGACGGCGCGTTGTGTTCCACGCGCGCTGTCAGAGTTGTTAGCAACAACTGATGGGGTCCGCAAGGACCGATGCCTGCCAGGGGTGCGGGTTGTTCGAAAGAGATACCGTCGTCCCTGGCAAGCAGGCAACTGAGGGAACACGGGTGAGTTTTAGTCAGTAAAAATCTGACACGGCCTCCTGTTCCACCCAGAGTGGGAGAATTATTTGATGATTTCCAACCTTAAAAAAAAACGAATAATTTATTGTGAGTAATTACGTATTAGAACACGCATACTGTCCATAATATATTAAGCCATTGATATGATACCGGAATGGTTTATCATAGGTATTACAAATGGACATTCGGCGAGTGTCATTAATAATGTGGCAGCTTGGTTGACTTGTTGGATATTGATCTCTTATTCTTGAGGTCGCAAGTGCGAGTGCTGAGCATGCGGTCTTGGGTTCGACTACCGGGTCAGGCAATTTGCTAATGGGTTTGTCATTAAGTAAATCCTCAGTAACCGTCTGGAACCAGGTTTTGTCTCCGGTAAATAGCATAAGCTCACCCCCTGCTTCTTTGTTGTTGGGACTGAAATACAGCAGGCGAAAGGTGTAATATACTTCGCACCTCGCGATGGTAAGCTATCGGGTACCTAGTACGCTCACTGCGTCGTCATGTTACTGTAATGCGTTTACATGTTGGTTTAAATCTATCACAAAAATAATCCATCCAAAATAAGTGGCGATTAACCAAGGTAACATAGATTCATTGTCAACTTCCTGCCCTTCTCCTATTTTACTTGAGGTCGGCGCATCTCGTTTTCTTCTTCCATTCTTCCCTGACAGTCGTCACGCTATCATTCACTCCCTTCTCTTTCATATCATTCCTCAAACAATCCATCCATCTTTTCTTTGGCTTTCATCTCCATCTCCATCCATTAACATTTAAATTCATAACTCTTTTATTTGCATGCGTTTCCCTTCTCATCACTATACCCAGCCAAAGGATTTTCTTTCAACTTTTATGTCAGTAACGCCACTTTCAAACTTCCCCGTATATAGTGCAGCGATGCGCGCTCGGAAACGGACGCGTTTGCGCTACACAGCACGAATACTTTGTAATATTTTATTCGTGTTTTGCGCAGCGCTAACCGCTGCCCGATTTTGTACGCAATGGAAATGAAGCAGCTCATTGATAACGAGCTTTTAGCATCCGTCAAGCATGCCATCGACTACATGGACGAGGTCAGCATCTTGCAGATCTGCAAGTCCTCCTTCAAAGAGGAAGATGTGTGCAGTGCCAAGTTGCTGCTGTTTCAATCACTCGACCAAGTCGGACAGATGCCATCTTGCCGGAGGTATGGTGGCCAGAAAAGTCTACAGGACATCATCGACCTGCTGAAGAAGACCGATCCGGATGACGTGCCAGATTTTGTGGCGAAGGAGCTGCACAAGCTGCCTCCTGTCACTTTCGACCACGTCGACGTCCACCACCGCATGTGTTCCACCGAAGAATACATGCGATGAGGATGGCTTCATCAAGTTGGAGACAAAGGAGAGGAAGCCTAGTTATCGCAATCAGTGTGGGACGGCGCTGGCGGGTTCTAACATGCTGCTACGTCCTGCAATACCGACGACGACGCTGCTATACGAGTCCCGTTTGCACCACTCTGTGAAGACTGAGGACATCGTAGAGTACATACGTGTGAAGACCAACTGGACCTTGAGAGTGGAGAAGTTGGAGGCGCGTCATAACACCAACTTCAAGTCGTTCGTGGTGTGCGTTCCGACTCCCCATTTGGTGACCTTCCTCAAGGAAGAGTTTTGGCCGAAAAGTGTGCTGAATCGGCGTTACCGCGGCCAGCTGCTACGCGACACCTCGCAGCGTAACACGACGACGTCAATTCGTGTGCAATAGTTTTAAAATAGTTATTATTTTATACTTACATATGTATCGTATTTTATGGGCCTTAGTTGCCTGAAATAAAGGACAAATAAATAAATAATAATAAATTAAATCCCAACTTTATCCATTTTCGTCACTGCATACATCTTTCTCAACATTCTCCCCGGCATGCAACCTCTTTTCATCCGTCTTCTTCACGACCCAGCATTTCGATCCATACAGTACGACAGGCCTTAGCACGAACTTGTAAATTTTCCTTTAATATGACTGGCATACGTGGGTTATAAATTATTAATCCATCTTGTGATAGATTATAGATCTTATATTCATCTTGGCAGAAACAAGCTTTTTATAAATAAAAAAATTGGTTGCCTGTAAAGTCGGTATACGGGCGAAAGTTTTACGTGACAACGACTTTGAGTGGTAAAATAATTGTATTAGACAGACATAAATAATAATATTTATGTCTGTCTCTCTCGCTCTTAGGCGGGCTAACCATGCCCGAGTGGAAGGGACGCGTGCCTCTCACTCGCTCTCATTGTGAGCGCATAACGTGAGCGGAGCGTAACGCAGTTTCTTGAAGTGTCACCCGGCAAACCAATTTATAAGACGTTGTCACGTCAAAAAGACACGCAATACTAAAAGGCTCAATGATTGAAAGTCCCTGAGGCAAACAGAAAGATCGAGTGATTTGTGCTTCGACTGATCAACGAATACCAGTAATGAAAACTTATATAAAATGTAGATAGTATTTAGTAATTATATTTCGTTAAATATTTAAGTAAAAGTTTTTTATTCACATAGGTTCTCACCTACATAGGCATATTTCTGACAATAATCAGCCTATAATGTTTCCATTGCTGGAACACAGGCCTCCTCTCTGCGAGAGGGAGTGGACCATAATCTCGCGGGCCCAGTGCGGGTTGACGGATGTCACATGTCTTCGAGTTTTTGGTTCTAGGACATGTCAATTCTGTCACGATGTTTTCCTTCACCTTTTTGAAAGCAGTTATGAAATAATTTATACAAAGTTGTAATTACGAGTTGTGGGTTCGAACAACTCGTAAGTCGCGGCCATTACCACTGGGCCACCACTGCTCGCCATGAAAATAACAAGCTGTGTTAATAATTGTACTAGACACTGTGGTAAAGATCACTATATTTTATTTATATTACATTATTATTATTATACCTACTTATATTTTATTTATCTTATATCTATTATTAACTTACTTCAAAAAGAAGGAGGTTCTCAGTTCGTCGGAACCTTTTTTTTATGTTTGTTCCCCGATTACTCGAAGATGGCTTGACCGATTTGGATTTTTTTTTTTGTTTGAATGGGTATACTTCCCAGGTGGTCCCATGATCATCAAGTCTGGACCTGATGATGGGATCCTGGAGAAATAGAGAGAACTCTTAAAATTTTATGGGTACACTTGAAGTGATTTGGGTAGTTTTTGGAAGAGTACTTTCTCGGAGTGGTCCCATTTCAATTTGGTGAAAATCTGAGTAAGAACTTCCGAGATAAGCAACGGAACTCCTCAATAAATGATAGCAAATGGACTGGGATTGCTGAAATCTCATGTCTGTCTACTGTTTACACCAGTTCATAACATAACATCACGCCGGGACGCTGTGAAGGAGTAAGCACATGTGAACCATTAAAAAGTGAAAAATAAAAACTTTATTTAAAAAAAAACAACCGACTTCCAAACAAAAACACTACAAACTGAAAAATAACTTTAGTTTCATTCTAGACGGTGAAGGTTACTGACGATTTAATAAATGACAAACTCATTAGCATATTGCCTGACCCGGTAGTTGAACCCAAGACCGCATGCTCAGCACTCGCACTTGCGACCTCAAGAATAAGAGATCAATATCCAACAAGTCAACCAAGCTGCCACATTATTAATGACACTCGCCGAATGTCCATTTGTAATACCTATGATAAACCATTCCGGTATCATATCAATGGCTTAATATATTATGGACAGTATGCGTGTTCTAATACGTAATTACTCACAATAAATTATTAGTTGATTTGGAAGCTAAATAAAAACAAATTTGGTGAAAACGAAGTGAAAACTATTTCGTTAGATCTTCATCAATAAGCGTTAATGTGTTTCAGCAGTGGTGGCCCTGTGGGAACGACTGTTACGAGTTGTAGGTCATAAGTTCTAACCCAGACAGGTGATCTACTCTGTGTCAATTATATCATCACCACTGCTCTCAAAACGGTGAAAAAAATATCCTGAGGAAACCGACATGTCCTAGAACCAAAAATTAGAAGACATAATTATACCAACCCGCACTGAGACTGCGTGTTGGATTACGGCCCATTCTTTCACATATAGGCCTGTGTCCCAGGTCATAGGTTACAAACTGAAATATATGTATAAATTCTACATGTATAAATTCTTAGTAAGGTTAATAGCTTTTCTAATCTTGATTTGTACCAAACAAATTCACTTGGGGATGAACGATTCTTTTCAATGTTAGAAGAGGAAAATATTTTAATATCGTTGCCAAGTTTTTGATAGATTACGGAGTCTTTTGTTGGTGAATCTGTGAACTAACACTATAACTTTGAGGCTTATTTACCGATCCCCTAACATATTGTGAAATGGCAGACTGATATACTTACGACACTGCAAATGTACTTAAGTAATTTCTTCACAAAATGTATTCATTAATTCCTTTCCTTATTTAACGTGTAAAATTAGTTGCAGAGTGATAATTAGTTCGATAAATATTTCATGTACAGTAGCGGTCAGAAGTGGATTACTAATCTCAAAAAGCAATAGATTGACACTTCGGTTTAACTTACGACCTTATTATAATAAGTCATTTCTGTACTATAGACACACACACTCCCATACGTTTACAGGTGATTGTATTTCATAAATTCAACCGTTAAAGTAAATGGTATGATAGTTTAGCGGTTACCGTACTTGGGTTAGCGCGTTTGTGCGTAGCGAGTGGCGGGTTCGAATCCCACGCGCAGTAATAGTCTTTATTGTTTTAAAAATTGCTTTTGACTACAATTTCTTGTTGAATTCGTTTTGTTGACTAAACTCGTAAAACTTTATGATTATACCCACAGAAACCTAAATAAATTTAAATGATATTTAAGGTGCAGTTAACTTACGACTCATTCACCGCGACTAAATAGAACGGTGTTGGTGGATATTGCGTGCTAGTGACGTGTGTTAAATCTATTAGCGGTGTTCTAGTTCATTTTAAAATGTAAGCAAATTTAAATATAGAAACGAAAGCGAGTACTATTGCGCTACATAAAAGCGGACTTAATAATTATATCACAAATATCTAATGAAACCGGACTGAATGTGAGTATTATGATTTAATTATTTTACTAAATATTTATCTAATTAAAGCATAACTGCTGATCCTTGTAATTATTTTTTTAAATGTTTTATAAATATCTTAAGGTCTAAATAGAATAAAAATATAAAATTTCATAGTAAATTTATTTGCTAGATTATTAAACGATGAAAATAACATTATACCTACTTAATATTTATGTGAAATTTCTATTTAAAAAAAAATTGTTAAATAATTTTGTTTCTAAATAGTAATACATATTAGTATGTATTTTGCTTAGTAGCCTAACAGTACCCCTTTTTTGTTTTAGTGAAATACTGTGTGATTCGGTGGGTGAAAAGATATTATGAGGAAGAGGGTTAACCTTGCCCGTCGAAAGCAAAGTGGAAGACCCCAGGTCATGAAAGAGGCGCAGCGACAGCACATGTTCAGTGAAAATAAAAGAAGTGATTTCATAACGACAACGATAAGACATTTTGCCGAATTATTCAACAAGTTTTTACGAACCGTGCGCCGTGCACTCCACGCAGAAGGTTTGCATCATCGAAAACCAGCAAAAACCATATTTAATGGAAAAACATTAACACTAAATTATAAATGAAAAATATTTTATTGATTTTAGTAATATTCAAATCATTTTGTGTCTTATCCGCAATATGGATTATTTTGATGTTTAGTTTCAACCTTCTTTTTGTAATGAAAATGAATACTTAAGCTATAACCTCAATAAGTCCAATTAAAAACAATTTGTTAACTTTGAAGTCTGAGATAGAACGAACTCACTCGCAGTAGAATAAAAGTAGTATTACTGGGTCATTTAATTGTATTGTGACAACGCGTCTACATTTGTTATATCTAAGTGGGTAGATTTGCGTAGATTATTGTGGTTTCTTTAGAGTACCCACACACAGTGATAATTACAGCACAATCTTATTATATTACTAAGATACAATATTTTAAGCCTGATTATAGTTCACCAGTTAGCTACTTTACTTCAATAAATTGTTCTTTATGAGAAAATAAACTGTTTTAACAAGAAGTTATAATTATATATTTCATAAAATTATAACGAATAAATATTTTTCAATTACTTATAAAACATTTCATTCTTCAAAATAATTATTACATTATTATTCTCGTTTATTAATTTATTAAATATTAAAAAAAACAGATGAAGATTATTATTGAAAAGAAAATTTAAATATTTTTTTTAGATATGAACCCAGACCTATGAGTTTCTTAATCCAACACGATACGTTACGAGCTTTTGGAACTCGAGATGAGAACGTGAATTTTAGCAATGGTATGAACCGACCAAGGTCATACGTAATTACTTATTCTGTGCGACGGTATGTTTTTTGTTTCATTCGACGCCAGTGTGTGAGTTCTGAGGCGTGCGTTCTGTGTTGATACATCTCTAAAGGCTTCTTCAAACAGCCGCGACGCGACACTTGTAGAACACTTTCCATTAAGTTTTCATTGAAATTGTTCTACGAGTGTCGCGACGCGACCGTCGCGTCGCGCTAGTCTGCACGAGTCTTAATGCGCACAACTGTAGGTACGGCCTGGACCGCGAGTGTATAGCAATATAACCCTTAGTATAGTAATGGACTTATGACTCCTTACTGTACAGTGTACACTAGCCAACTTAATTCAGAAACAGAGTGAAAAATAAAAACTTTATTAAAAAAAAAACAACCCACTTCCAAATAAAAACACTATAAAGTGAAAAATAACATTAATTTCGGAAGGCGGTGGCAAAAAATTAAAATACATATCAAAGTCACCGCCTTCCGAAATTAAAGTTACTTTTCACTTTGTAGTATTTTTTTGGAACCCCTTTGTCTTTTTTTTTCTATTTTATCAAGTGCCTGATGCTTATTGACAAGCCTGTAGGTACTCACCGTTTCTTTCTACTTTCAGTACATATTTCCGAAACCATGCCTGTGATGACCCGGCTGCGGCTCAGGAGTTGGAGCTTAAATTAAAAACGACCTTTCAAGACCTTAAGGCTTCAAACAGTAAATGTGATCAGCTGCTACAGGAAATTGATAATAGTGAGAAGAAAGTCGAAAAGATCGTTTTTAAAAATACAAGCTTGAAACAGGAGCTAGTAGACTTACATCAAAAATATCTGGATGTTGTCGATGAACGGGACAAACTGTGATTGGTCAAGGATGGTTTCCATAACTGCAGTAACTTATATGAGGAGGCTTTGTGTAAGGTTAAGGACCTAGAGGAAGAAGTAATTCATGCAAATGTTCGAATTAATAAGTTACAGCAGCAAAAAGAATATACTCAGGCTAAGGAAACCAATCACTTATATCATGAACTATTTAAACCTAACTGTAACCCTCACTCCTTAGTAACAATAGACCCAACTGAAGACTGTATATTGAAACATAATAACGGTAGTTATAAAGTAAGTCAAAATAAAATAAAGAAATATGCAAAACTAAATAAAATCATAAATAGATGCAATAAATTCAGGAAACAACAAAAACACAGTTCCAATAATATTAAACTAAGGAAAGAACGTGTTTTTCTAGTAAATAAATGGAAAAACTATGAAATGAAATTAGAAGATAGTAAAAATATTTATCAATTTGACACTCAAAGATTACAGTCTGAAATTGAGGTACTTGAAGAGTCACTACATTCACTTTATATTAAATATGTGAGCTCTCAAAAACAAATAAATGAACACATCCTTGCTGCATTATTGTATGCCAGGGAAATCCTACAAAGAGATAATGTCATAATTAATTGGAAATAAATATGATCAAAAGGCCATTATTTCTGTATTAGTAGGTAATAGTACTAATGTAAAACAAGATGACATCACTGATAGCGTCACTGAAATATTGAAGATTAATTGTCAGAAAATAATATTCTGTGCTTTTTCTTACTTTGAGCACTTGTCAAGTAGGCAAAATCATAATATACATATGCTAAATAAATATATGCATTTATTAGCTAATTGCTATAGTGACAAACTTATATTTTTTGACACCAAAGAATATGAAATGTTAATTAATTGTGAGAACTATAGCGTGGGCAGTTATTTTAATCGGAAATCCATGCTTCGTGGAGATTTACTAATCTTAATTAAAAATTGTATAAAATCAAAGACTCGTACAGACATAGTTAAACTATCAGTGGAACATAGCATTGAACTGTCCTGTGTTGAGATAGATAAGCATTGTATAGTGTGCGTTTACAGACCTCCTAACTATCAAAACTACTCTATATTTGAGTCAGTAATGGAAGATGTTTTGGCAAAACTTGCAACTGGTAATAAATCAGTAATTATTTGTGGGGACTTTAATATTGATATTTTGGAAAATAATTCAAATAGTAGCAGATTGTTAAGCCTCTTTAAATCATTCAATCTTTCAAATGTGTTTTTGGAACCAACGCGAATAACTACGGCTACTGCTACATGTATTGATAATGTTTTTTGCGACTGCGACTATTTAGATAAAGCCATTGTAAATTATCTCCCTTCTGATCACAGCGGTCAAACCGTTACTTTTGAGTCCAACACACCAATTCAAAAAGTACAGATACAAACTAGACCTATAACATCGGGTAATTTAAATAAGTTTAATAGCACTTTAATCAGCAAGTTAAGTGTTCAGGGCCTAAATTTGAAAAATGGTAACATGTTGTACAAAGAATTATTTTCATTAGTCCAAACAGAGTTCAATCATTTTTTTAAGCAGAAATCTAAAATTATTTGCCCTAAATTCTTATTCAGTGACTGGGCAAGTAACGGAATCAAGGAAAGTAAAGAAAGATTATTTGAACTGTATGGCCTGAAGCCGTTTATTAACGCAGAAACTTTTAATAAGTATGTTGCTACTTACTGTAAAACTTTAAAAAATATCTGCAAAGTAGCTAAAGCTTCATTCATCAGCAGATGATAAAATTAAGGCAGTTTGGAAAATTATTAACAATAAAACGAACAGAAGCAAAAGGCATAATACTGATTACACGCTGGACACTTCCGGCAGTCTCATTAGTGATAACATCCATGTTGCTCAGGAATTTGCAACTTTCTTTACCAATATTCCTATTAAAACTACAGAAACTTTAAATTCTTCGCCCGCACTTGATATTGATTTATTAAGAGCGAATGTCTCAGCCTGTCCCGTGGAATTCAAATTTAATCATATAAACCCAGTGGTCGTTGTAAAGGCATTTAAGCAACTTAAGATGCATGTCTACTAAAGTTTTTCAATCCATTATTGAGACAATTGCACCCTATTTGGCATTAATATTTAATTTGTGTGTTGATCAAGGGGTTTTCCCGGATTTAATGAAGTACAGTAAAGTTATTCCACTCTTCAAATTTGGAGACAGCAAAGACACTAATAATTATAGACCCATATCGATTTTGCCGGTTTTCAGCAAGGTGTTTGAAAAAGTTATGTTAAATCAAATGCTCAATCATTTTAATCGTAATTACATTCTACACGATCAACAATATGGTTTCACCAAAGGACGTTGCACAACCGACGCTGGTGTCACCTTATTAAAACACATCTTTACTGCATGGGAAGAAGCGCAAGATGCAATAATTATCTTTTGCGACCTATCCAAGGCGTTTGATTGCGTGAATCACGAAACGCTTCTCTTGAAACTTGGGCATTACGGACTGGGTGAACTTGCGCTTAGCTTAGTAAAATAGTACTTGAATGATAGACTGCAGCAAGTTCAAATAAACGGTGTGAATTCCTTGGGCTTAAAAGTCAAAATGGGTGTACCGCAGGGCTCAATATTGGGTCCGTTCCTCTTTTTAGTATATGTAAATAATTTAGCTTATTTACTAAAAACCGACCTCAAATGGTGTTATTTGCTGATGATACATCACTGATTTTTAAAGTTAAGAGACGTGCACAGGAGCTTCAAGACGTAAATAATGCTATAGTTTTTTTTTTATGGGTGGGAAATCATCAAATGACTTCTCCCACCGCGGGCTTGGTCCTTACCAGACAGCGAGCTACCCATTACTCGTCGTCCGCAAGCCCATGTCTACGGTGGCCGGGAATCAGCCTGGGATTCCCGACGCCCAGGGCGTCTCCTGCGAAGGCCACAGCCGTGAGGGCGCATGTACTGCATCTCCCTCACGTGCGCCGCCTCCCTCTTCGCGAGCATCACTGCTTCGCTGAAGGAAGCGACTGCTAGCCATGCACTCTCGCTCCGTACCATGGCCTGGACCAGGGCCGGAAATAATGCTATAGTTAAGGTCCATAATTGGTTTACTGTAAATAATTTGGTTTTAATGGAAAGAAAACTAAATGCATAAGATTTGCGTTACCGAATGTTAGAAGTAGTGAATGCCATGTTGTATTGAATAAGGAGATACTAGAATTCGCCGAACAGACGGTTTTGCTGGGAATCACGCTTGACTCAAAGCTACAGTGGGGTCCTCATTTAACATCACTTGCAGGGCGGCTAAGTTCTGCCGCTTACGCTGTTTGGAAGATCCGCCAATTAACAGACGTGGACACCGCGAGACTGGTCTATTTTAGTTACTTTCATAGCATCATGTCTTACGGTATCTTGCTATGGGGACGGGCTGCGGATATTGAATCGATCTTTATTCTGCAAAAGAGGGCTGTCAGAGCCATCTATAACCTCCGCAGACGCGAGTCTCAAAGGGAACAGTTCAAAACAATTAACATCATGACGGTACCTTGTCAATATATCAATGAAAACATTAAGTATATTCGGCAAAATCTACATCTTTTTAGTAAGATAAGTGACAGGCACAATTTTAATACTAGAAATAGGAACAAATTAGATCAACCACGTTTCAGATTGTCTAAAGTACACACTTCTTTTATGGGGTACTGTGTAAAATGTTATAATAAAATACCAGTCGATATTCTTGAACTAAATGAAAATAAATTTAAATCATGCGTATGTGGACAAACATATTATAAGTTAGATGATTATATCGTAGATAAAATTGCTTGGCTTAATGCTGGTCCTGCTCCACAGCCACCTGGGCATACTAGTTAAAATGTTAATATTTGAAAGAGAAGCTTCCCTTTTTTATTTTTTCTGACATAACGAACATCTTTGTTCATAATATTATAATTTTTGTGACATTACGAATGTTTTATTTTTGCTGAACCAAATGTTAGCTATTGAATACTTCAATATATATTAAATGTTTTTTCTTTCTTTTAGGAAATCAAATTTTATTAATATCTCAAATAGATTGCAAACTATAGTTTTGTATAATTTAGAAGCATTTTGTTTAAATTTTGTAAATGTGAGTACCATGCATCCATTTATTGTGTTGTTATGATGTACGTTTACTTGAAAAAGCATGGTAGTCGAGAGTATGTCATGCTCACTTAAATGTCTAACTGATGGTTTTTTTTTTTTTTTTGTGGCTGGGAAATTATCAAATGACTTCTCCCGCTCTGGTTGGAGCAGGAGGGCGTGTCAGACTTTTACTGACTAAAACCCACCCATGTTCCTTCAGCTGCCCGTATGCCAGGGGCCGCGGTATCTCTTTCGAACAACCCGCACCCCTAGCAGGCATCGGCCCTTGCGGGCCCCACCAGCTGCTGCTGACGTCCTCCTGCGACGGGTCAGTACAGTGGCCCCGCCGCCAACCACTTTTCGGCCGCAGGGGATAGGGAGAGCGGCCAACGCTATACCGACACTCCTCTTCCCCTGCGGCCCCACCGCGTCCGCCATCAAACGGTAGCGGCCCCGTCCAGACTACGGAAGGGAAGAGCGCTAGTCAGAAGTACCGGCACTCCTCCTCCGCCGCAGCCTGTAACCAGCCGCGATGCCTCCCATTCGACATCGCGGCCCGCCTCAGTTGCGATGCACCTCACCGCAACCTACTTTTTGGCCGCTACGTCGTCGGCTTGGAGGCACAAGCCCTGACGAGCGGCCCCACCTTGGGGTTCCTCTTCGCTTCACCGTGGGAGGGTGACCACGGTTACTGAGCCCCCCCGCAACGACAATGCGGGAACCCCACTGGGGGGGTCTAACTGATGGTGGCGCGTGTGTTGGATCATTCGGTTCCTTACAAAATAGTTGAGCTGCATGGTGCTGATCCACGCGTCAAGTTCGTGAACGGGCGCTGTCGGTTGAGACTGGTCATCTCCTAACTTCCAGAGCTTATTTTTATCTTGTATTTAGAATTGTTTATAATTATTTTTTTACATTGTTCTCACATACAAAAGCAACAAGAATAATGTTCCCAAGATTTTGTAACATTCAACTTGATTTTAAAAGAGTGTCCGTGGAGTTTCTTGCCCGTTCTTCTCCATAGAGATCTACATTTTAGAATGGGCAACTTGCTTCAACTTTCCAACTGATCGACTTTATGACAATTCAAAAGTGCCTGTAAATGGTTTAATTGAAATCAATGCTTTAAGTTTGAGTTTGAGACTTCTCCCATACGTAATAGGAAACACTGTAATTTGAAAACGCTGTAAATGCGATTTATTTTCGAAACAGTAACCGTGGGGTTAGTGCTGCCGGCTCTTCTCCATAGGAAACAACCAACTGGAACCGACCTAGCTTCTGACGTTTCAAAAACGCCCATGTCGGTTTATGTGAAATAAAATACTTTGATTTTGACATCTTCAAATCACTTTACTATTAGAACATGACACCAACTTGATACTCTCATACGTAAATGTTAATTGCGACGAAACAAGCGAATAACAAGTTTTTTCGACATTGCGTTAAAATATTATCACAATGTGATAGTTTAATGGATTTAGGTAAAAGAGAAAAGTTTTATAAAAACCGTTATAAACTGGAAAATAAAATTACATAAAAAAAATGCTTCGGCATTTCTATCCTCTACAATCATGGTTAGCTAAAATGCCCTCTATTTTTTTCTTGAATAAGTAATACCGTACGACGCAAGGTCAAGAGCAGGCCCATTCGGCAATATCATTAAAAAAAAAACTAATTTAATCCTAATGAAAACCCACAGCCAGGCGTAAGAGAGCGCTAAGAAACAATGAAATGCGTCTTCTACCTTGAAATAAATAACCTAATTCCACGTGGAAGTATAAATTAATTAACTAAAATTTTTGAACACAACAAACGCTGAGAAGTGTTAAACCAATCGCGAAATTGCCGAAAACCAGTTGTTCAATTCCAAAGCCGTCAGCAATTTGGACAATTTTGATAACAAACTTGTGTACCTACTTACAACAAAACAAAAGCTTCTTCTAACAAGAGGGAATATAATGAAATATTTCGCTATGTTGTTGTTAGGACTTCTGTATTCGGATGTTTCCTCTGTGAAATTAATAAATATTAATGAAACTCCCACCGAATCGCGTAAATAAAAATTTAAACTTTTTCTTCTTTCATACAAATACATATATAGTATTACCACCACCAACAACAAAGGAAATTTCAAAGACAACATATATGAAAGAATCTTTGTAAAAACTACATTTCTACAGTTTTGTTATTATAACAATAAAATTGTATCGCTGTGATTTCAGGTTCAATAACTTTTAAAAAGGTTAATTTCTAAAATAGCAATTTAAACAAAGTTTAGCAATCAAAAATGGAATCTATTTTATTCTGAAAATGTATTTCACGCAATGAATAGAATATATAAATAAAACATTGAAATGGAACAATTAATAAATTGTTTGTTGCGATTTCGTTTTCGATTTCGTCTGCGTGGGATTTCGTTTTTAGATGGTGTAATTGAAATAACTGAAAACCTCTTAAAGAGTCATTGTTCTCATAATTATGAACAACTATTAAGGGAACAACCCAGAAGTCACGAAAAATATCAATATTCGCCACATTTATGTTTGAATATCTCGACAAAATTACTGACCCTGAGTTGGTGAACAGTTTGCGTTACCAGGTTCCTTGAATTGTGCATGGGCGGGGGGTGGTGCGCACCAGGATACTGTTCGCTACCAGCTTCTGTAAATCCAGTGCTGGTGTGCGCTCAATATACCTACGTGTTAACTAAGCAGCGGCACTGCTTAGGCGATAAGTATAATGATGAGCGATTTAGTGAAATCCATATACATCAGCCGCATATAAAAAAAAATCGCGGTTACTAGGTCGGTAATATAGTAAAAGTAATGATGAGCCGGTAGGTACTTACACAACGCCCCAAGAGGAGTTTAGGTATTTCAACTGCTCGGTGGTCGCCACGTACAGGGCGAAGTACTTCGTTAACCCAGGTAACCTCCGTGAGAATGTCAGCAAAGCCAAGTCTTTGCTGGCGTTCCTTGAAGAGCTGGGGCGGATCGAATGATCGATTTTCCCGCCCGTACGCAAAATTCATGCTTTGACGTGGAGTTGCCGACACCAGCCCGTATTATCTATTTATTACCTAGGTATAGGTTACCCACCAATAATAGTTTTGGTCACTAACTAACCAAGCCAACGTAAGGCATGTCCTAATCCCAGGAAGCTCAACCGATAACTTAAAACTACATTATGGGAGGTTCGCTGTTCGTCCGGGATTCACGGAGTATTTTCGACTTTTACCAACTCATACTTATGCTTCGCATAAGGAACATCCCAAGGGAAACCAAGTTGTGTCCTCACAACTTCACGGTGCACTGCGGAATGTAGCCACTACTAGTATAACCAGAGTCACTTTACGGTTGTACGACACCACTGTAGGTGAAGTTATCACTCCTATCGATGCACTGGGAACCACTCACATAGCCCGAAGCTGACACAAGAGGGTCGCCGCATTAAATGGCAATCGGACTCCAAGTTTTGCGAAAGATAAAGGTAACTCCATAAGTATATTTCATAAAAGGTAAGTTGGTACTGTACAACTAAGAGCTCTGGTACCAGAATAGATACGGCGTTGTCACTAGATAAGAAGTAATTCAGAATTTAGCTTTTTATGCCAAGAGGACCACTTTTACGCTCCTTAAGCAATTCTACCTTATTCGAAAACAGAAACTTCTTTTACTATTTCGAAGCAAATTTGAAAATCGCTTGAGTGATTGAATGCAACCACAATCATTTTTCTATCAGCCAGCATGATGTCCCCTTTGGCATATTACTTTTACAAAACCTACTGCAAAATATCCAATAAACACTACAGTCCATATATTTCCTTTAACTCAGCCTTAAGAAGTTCAGTTTCTCCAGCGTGTCGGTTCACCGGGCTGAGCGACCCACGCCGTGTTTTCCGATTGACGGTCTTCACTCAAAGACTCCTCTGCTCCAACGGGTAATGGCCAGGGCGCAAAAATAATGACATAAATCACCATCCACCCTTGAAGTATTCGACGAACTATTCAACGCCCACAGACGGCTGACCATTTTGGTTTTTGGGCGTTACGTAATAGTGGCCGAGCATTCGATTTATTGCAAGCAGACAAATATTTTCAATCCGAAATGATTGGGGAAAAAACAGTGTAAACACGTGTGGCCTTTTAAGACACGAAGTACCGCTTTTACTTTTGTGCTTTAATAATATCTGGTTCTTGGCACAGATCCAAGTATTG
This sequence comes from Polymixis lichenea, assembly GCA_949091785.1. Lineage (NCBI taxonomy): Eukaryota > Metazoa > Arthropoda > Insecta > Lepidoptera > Noctuidae > Polymixis > Polymixis lichenea. The sequence continues at coordinate 12,462,331 of OX420937.1, forward strand.
AAGCGCTGCTTGAATGCGGCCTATGTCCGGCTGTGGCTTCGATAGACTAAGTTAACTGATTGATTCATTTATCATTAAACTGAATCTACTTGAGTTTTCTGATTGTCCTTGTGAAAGTGAAGCCTAGCCCAGCATGCCACCCTAAGGGCTGATTTCACCAATGCACATCTAAACTACGTTTAAGAGCTGTCAGTGTCAATATTTCCCAATAATGACACTGACAGCTCTTGAACGCGGTTTCGATGTGCTGATCGCGTTTAGTTTCATCGGTGAAATTCGCCCTAAGGCTACAGGAAAATGTTAGGCAGTCCAACTTTGAATTGACTAGTGCAGCCTTTGACGCGAGCCAACTATCACAAAGCTGGGTCATACGGAACTATTTAGAGCTTCAGACGATAAACAACGTTCTCATTCCCATTGGGCTATCGTGGCGCCTGAATTACGGTCGAGTAGCTGAGTTAAATACTACACTAGGAGATATGTGTTGAATGTGAAGGTTTAATTGATCATGTATAGCAATAGCGGCCTTGTTTACTGAGTTAATCTAACCTATGTAATTTATTAGTAACCCCCGTATGTGACACACAGTATCGCGACCATTAAAGTCAACATAAGCGTCACAAGTTATGTTTATTTATGAGGCGGATTTATTTCTAGCCATTTAAACGCGTGACTCTTCAGTAACAGATTACAATCGCCTAAAAATAAATTATTCGTAAATATGTATAAATGAGAACACGAAGAAAACTTAGTAAAACAATAATAAAAAGGATGAAAGAAAATCATTCTCAACACTGTGACAGTGATTCAATCTCGGTTATCGAGTTACCAGAAAAATACGAATACATTATCTGTAATAACATTTTCAGATCTCTAACAAAATAAACATTTGAATCCATCGACGCTTTCTGTTCGTAAAAGTGTCAGGAAATTGTACTGTAGCTGGCAGTTGGTCGCATCGTAGAAATCAATTGTAAATTTCGCACCCAAAATAGGAGACATGTCACCCAAAATAGGTATAAAACGACAAACACGTTCATAGCTCTCGTTAGGTACTGCTTTGGACATGTTTATTGGACTTACTAGTCAATTCGCACGAATTTACTCGCCCGAATCTACACGTTTAAACAATATATTATTTTCTTTATTCAACTCGCACAACTCTCACCAAGTTAATTGATTTCTGGACGAATCGCCAACGTATTAGGCAATTGGCACGTTTGAATTTTTATGAAATCAGTTATGAGAAATCACTCCAAGTGAGGTAACTGTTTATGAAATAAAGTGCATACAACTATACGCTACGTATATGCGTACATAATATATACATAGCGTAGGTATAGTTATTAGTTCGATCGCGGAGGGACAAGAGCACACGCTCGTAACATTGAGGGCTGATTTTACCAAAGTCAGATATCTATTATCCGTAGAATAAAATTTACGTCTGACAATTCTACTATGGAAGATCTGTCAAAAATTCAAAATTTATTCTCAGGATAAGACTTATTCTAGATATAAACGTTTGGTGAAATTCGCCCTTAGTCGGCAAGGATAATATTTTGTTTTTCATTAGGAACTGCTCCGTGGCTGCTCGATATCTGTATCCCTGCCTGGTTGATAACAATAAGTTCACCCTATTAGATTTTCATAATACATGTACGAGGTGCATTCAATAAGTACCTAGCCTCATCGCCAGAGGGCGCTGTAGTTTTAAAAGAGTTTTACCACAGTGTAGCACATTCTTTTTTAATTCTTTTTTCAAATTTTCATTCCAATCCCTTCATTTGTTTTAATTTGACAACTTATGGAAGCGAACGTGTCGATCGGTTTTACAAAAATGGAAAAAGAGCAATATCGTTCGGTGATTCGATTCCTATTTTTGGAAGGGAAAACGCGCATCGAAATCAAAGAGCGCTTGGATGCTGTGTACGGTGACTCTTCTCCATCGATGGCCACCGTCAAGAATTGGTTCAACGAGTTTGCACGTGGCCGTACGTCGGTTTTTGATGAACCACGTCCAAGTGCACCGAAAACAGCTGCTACGGAGGAAAACATTAAAAAAATCCATGATCTCGTATTGGCAGATCGCCGATTGAAGGTTCGGGAGCTAGCTGAGACTGTAGGCATTTCAGAAGGAACAGTGCATCATATTCTTCACGAGGAACTCGGCATGAGAAAGCTGTCGGCGCGATGGGTGCCGCGTTTACTCACACCAGAAAACAAGCGCAACCGTGAGACCACATCGGAGACGTGTTTGGCGCTGTTTAAGCGGAATCCAGCGGAGTTTTTGCATCGTTTTGTGACCGTCGATGAAACCTGGATCCACTGGTACACACCAGAGACCAAGGAGCAATCAAAACAATGGATCCAGACCGGGGAACGTGCTCCAAAGAAGGCGAAAACTGTAAAATCGGCCGGAAAAGTTATGGCCACCGTTTTCTGGGATTCACAAGGTGTGATCTACATCGATTACCTCGAGAAGGGTAAAACAATTACAGGGCTTTACTATGCCGATTTATTGGGCCGATTCGACGCCGAATTAAAGAAAAAACGACCCCATCTGGCGAAGAAAAAAGTGCTGTTTCACCACGACAACGCACCGGTTCACACGTCTGCCGTTGCCATGGCCAAATTGGTCGAATTACGCTACGAATTGCTGCTCCATCCACCGTATTCTCCAGATTTGGCCCCTTGTGACTTCGTTCTGTTTCCTAATCTGAAAAAATCACTCGCCGGGAATAGATATGGATCGAATGAGGAGGTCATCGCCGCCACGGAGGCCTATTTTGCAGAGTTTGACAAAAACTATTTATCGGACGGATTAAAAAAGTTGGAGCATCGCTGGGCTAAGTGTATCGAACTAAAAGGAGACTATGTTGAAAAATAAATTCCCACTTTTCCAAAATTTTCGTTTACTTTTTGTAGGCTAAGTATTTATTGAATGACCCTCGTAAGTGTACTAGACACATACATAATCTGCCTATTACGTTCCCAGTACTGGTACACAGGCCTCCTCTGTGTGAGAGGGAGTGGGCCGTAATCTACAACGCGAGCCCATTGCAGGTTGGTAGGTGTCACATGTCTTCGAATTTTTGGTTCTAGGACATGCCGGTTTCCTCACGATGTCTTCTTTCACCGTTTTGAGAGCAGTGGTGATGAAAGAATTTACACAAAGTGAAGCGTCTGTTGGGGTCCGACCCTACGACCGAAAACTACTATAGAAAAAAGAAAAGATAGAAAAATGTGTTTATTGGCATTACAGCAAAAAAAAACGTATAACTGTAGAACAGAAAACAATTATTGTAATGCCAAAAGGGACTTAGCTCAGCATAATGTCAGTTTTTTCGTTTTTTTTTTTTTACTATTATTTTAATGTAAATGTTGACGTTCCAAAGTGCCTTTGAAGTGCCTATTTCAAATAAACACAAAATACACCTCTGCCCATTTCGGAAAATAAATGCGTGATATCCTTAACATACATATCTACCTACATCGGAACTAATGTGATAACCTTAGTCTATTAAAACAATGGCGTCTCCAAAAATAATTTGTTTACATTTTACAGCATTCAATTAGTCAATCTGCGACCGAAACAACAAAAAAGTGCGTAAAATCAAAGCAAAAAAATTCTAGTCATATGTCAGGTCTAATAATACTCAATTGTGTAACATAAACAGCACATGAAATAATGTATTGGCATCCAATATACAAATTATCTTGGCAATAGTTCCCGAACTATTTACCTCACGTCAAAATTTTAAAAGCTATCGATTTGTTACAGAATAGTTTCTAGATAATATAATAGGTAATAGCTAAATGGAACGGGATAATGCTATCGACTGTATTTAAAGCTGTTATTAGGATTTAAAGCATTTCATTTGGTCATGCAACGCAATACGGAAGGCCATAAACGTTTAGTGTCGGTCGCCATAATATGCTGTTTATTACGATAAACACTACATGGAGATATGGTTTGTCAGATGGAATTTAGCAGTACAATGGTTTACGGAACACACCAAAACCGCCGACCCGCCGACACAGTCCACCAACACAACCCGGCGGCCTATATGCCTTTTGATATAAGCCGTTGGGTCGGCGGCTTTGGTGTGTATTGCGCTTTAAGTACATCATGACTAACTTTTCCTGTTCTATGTTGGGGTTGGCTTCCTGTCTAACCAGATGCAGTTCTTCAATTCTACATGAAGTGACTACCTACCTGATTTCCCCTGATTTATGTTAAGATAGGTTGCCGAACTTTCGGGCTTCTGACCACCTCCACATTTATTAACCGCCAATTTCATTTTATCATAGAGAAAGATTAGTGAAGTAGATTTAGCTATTTTTTCCCTCCATTAAGCTGGCATTTGTTATAACTTCACTGGTTAGTACCTACCTAAATCAATTCGGAAAAAGTCTGCCGCGGGCTAAACTCCTTCAGTATAAAATGTACGACAGTGGATTGGCTTCGAATAAATCACAGGCTGACAGCACATTAGCTAGTATTGCGTCGTAAGCGACAGTCACACGAACTTGAATGGATTGTGAAGCAATTTAATAACATTCCTTTTAATAACAAAACAGAATATCACGCCTTGTTTCTCCGTATTGTATGTTAAATATTGCACTTTAAACATTTTAAAAGAGTAACGGTGGAGTTTCTTGCCCATTCTTCTCCATACGAAACTACATTTTGGAAAGGATGACTAGAATCAATTCTATTTTTACACGCTTTTTATTAGCTTCATCTGTATGTTTGTATGTTTGTTTGTAACCAACTCCTTTGGAATTGATTTTGACCCACTTCAAACTATCAGATTTAATTTAAACTTTGTAGACTTATCGAGGACCGATGAGAATTCATTAATTTATAAAAAGTAAAAATAAACATTTAAAAAGTCTAAAAAATAACGCTTTTGCAGGTAGTAGAACTAAAAGATAGAAACTAAAAAATAGTAAAAAAACTAAAAAACACGCTTTAAAAACCAAACCAAAAAAGCGAAAAACAATTTCAACTTGGTGTGGGGTGCTGTTTGAGGTATTTTTATAATATCAAGGACCCCACGCTTTTTAGGGGTCCGTAGCTAAATGGCCAAAAACGGAACCCTTATGGATTCGTCATGTCTGTCTGTCTGTCTATCCGTCCGTATGTCACAGCCACTTTTTTCCGAAACTGTAAGAACTATGCTGTTGTAACTTGGTAACTAGATGTATTCTGTGAACCGCATTAAGATTTTCCGCAAAAATACAAAAAAAAACAATAAATTTTGGGGGTTCCCCATTCTTAGAACTGAAACTAAAAAAAAAATTTCATCAAACCCATGCGTGTAGGGTATCTATGGATAGGTCTTCCAAAATGATATTGAGATTTCTAAAATCATTTTTTTCTAAACGGAATAGTTTGCGCGAGAGACACTTCCAAAGTGGTAAAATGTCTGTGTCCCCCACAGGGGGGACTTCTAAAATAAGAGAACGATAAAACTAAAAAAAATATACGATGTACATTACCGTATAAACTTCCACCGAAAATTGGTTTGAACGAGATCTAGTTTTTTTTTTTTTAATACGCCATAAATCGTAAACCGCAATTTACCTTTCATTCAATCAACTCAAATATAAAAATAAAAAACATAAAACATTTAATTTCACAAACATAAACCTTATGCATAAACCGTGAACCATTATTTTTTAATAATAATTCTGTAATAGGTGCCTAAGTAAATAATAATTATAATTCGCGTGTTACTTGCTGCTACGGAACCCTTCATGGGCGAGTCCGACACGCACTTGGCCGCTTTTTTTAATTATTTTCTTACTTTGAAACTATTATTTTAATGTAAATGTTGACGTTCAAAAGTACCTTTGAAGTGCCTATTTCAAACAAATGCTTTGACTTTGACCCGAAGGGTGGACAGACGTGTACGTACACATTTCGCCAGTGCGAGCCTAATACCATCAAGATGGCACAAATCCAGACTGGGATATCTTTTCATAAATTGCTGTCATTAATGTAAAGGTATAATTGATTATTTAATCAATAATATCACGCTGGCTATAACCCAAAACGTTAAAATAAAGGACTATACTTATAATTGGTACATAAGGTATCTATTACTGTCCATAACTTTCCTACTAATAATTAAGTATACTGCTTATTAAAATTTATGGTATGGATTCAGTTTATGGGATGTTAAAAGATATTGGATTAGATACACTGTATTACAACCATAAGAGGTGCCTATTGCATATACCATAGGCCCCATGGTATTAGATACTTTGCTTCCTTACCGTGGCTTTCTCATGTTAACTCAGCACTTTGACATTATTGATGTTGCTAATGCTTATTACTTAGATAGTTTAAGTGCTTACCACGAAAAGTATTTTAGTATTATACTTCAAATTCAGTATTTCAAGGTAGAATAAAGGACTTTATTCACGGTACCTATTCGTTTGAAAATAGAACACTTAATGTACAATTGCCCAACAAACACCTTTAACAATTAATTTGCCGTTTATTACTTTGAGGAAAACACTTACTAATAAGGCAAATTGGATCATATAAACGAATTTCTCTCGTCTTGGACCCTCAACAAACGTGAAGTATAAATAGGAAGGTATTTTGACTCGATTCGACTTCAAACGTCGGAATTTCATCCAAGGATCAAATTCCCATCTAAATCGGTCGCGATGCTCACCAGTTCACCACTTACCTATAAGTCGTACTTGAGTACTAATAAATCGTATTTGATGAACGACACAGTATTGACATAGTTATGTATTTTGCATATTGCATTTTGCATATATTGGCATACCTAAGGTAAAATAGATGCCATTTAATTATGTTTCAGAATTCTCGTTCCACATTTTGGGTGGGATAAAAAAATCTGAAATATTGGCAAATAGTATTTTAGGTAATATAAAATATATCAGGCTAATAGACCGACTTCCAAACGGCGGCGTTGACATTCGAAAACGTACGACGGTCTTCGATATCAGAAAGTGGATTATGGAACTCAAATGGTGTTGGGCAGGACACCTGGCACGGCTCAGTGATGGAAAGAGAGTAAGGCTGTGACGAGAGCGGCGTCCAAGGACTGGAAGACGAGATGTCAGCCGTCCGTCAAAACCTGCATGAGGCTGGCAATGGTGCGTGGACACTGGCAGAAGAAAATAAAGGTCTATGCCCAGCAGTCGGTGAAGTCAGGGGGACTGTAGATGATGATGATATTGAATAGTAGGCACCTAAAATGCGTCCTATGATAGAATTACAATTTAAAACAAGGAAAGAATACATTTAAAGGCATAAGATAATTTAAAAATACCTAACCGTCATGACCCGTTACACCTTTGTTACGGTCACTCGGTGAAATCAAAGGGAATTTATATAGGGACAGAGAAAGCGACTTTGTTTTATACTACTTATGTAGTGATGTTTTTTCTTTCTTTTAGGAAATCAAATTTTATTAATATCTCAAATAGATTGCAAACTATAGTTTTGTATAATTTAGAAGCATTTTGTTTAAATTTTGTAAATGTGAGTACCATGCATCCGTTTATTGTGTTGTTATGATGTACGTTGACTTGAAAAAGCATGGCAGTTGAGAGTATGTCATGCTCACATAAATGTCTCACTGATGGTAGCTCGTGTGTTGGATCATTCGGTTCCCTACAAAATAGTTGAACTGGATGATGCTGATCCACGCGTCAAGTTCGTGAACGGGCGCTGTCGGTTGAGACTGGTCATCTCCTAACTTCCAGAGCTTATTTTTATCTTGTATTTAGAATTGTTTATAATATTTTTTTTACATTGTTCTCACATACAAAAGCAACAAGAATAATGTTCCCAAGATTTTGTAACATTCAACTTGATTTTAAAAGAGTGTCCGTGGAGTTTCTTGCCCGTTCTTCTCCATAGAGATCTACGTTTTAGAATGGGCAACTAGCTTCAACTTTCCAACTGATCGACTTTTTGACAATTCAAAAGTGCCTGTAAATGGTTTAATTGAAATAAATGCTTTAAGTTTGAATTTGAGACTGTTCTCCCATACGTAATAGGAAACACTGTAATTTGAAAACGCTGTAAATGCGAATTATTTTCAAAACAGAAACCGTGGGGTTAGGTTAGCCGTTTCTTCTCCATAGGAAACAACCAACTGGAACCGTGCACCTAGCTTCTGACGTTTCAAAAATGCCCATGTCGCCTTTGATTTTGATATCTTCAAATCACTTAACTATTAGAACATGACACCAATTTGATACTCTCATACGTAAATGTTAATTGCGACGAAACAAGCGAATAACAAGTTTTTTCGACATTGCGTTAAAATATTATCACAATGTGAAAGTTTAATGGATTTAGGTGAAAGAGAAAAGTTTTATAAAAACCGTTATAAGCTGGAAAATAAAATTACATAAAAAAAAAATGCTTCGGCATTTCTATCCTCTACAATCATGGTTAGCTAAAATGCCCTCTATTTTTTTCTTGAATAAGTACTACCGCACGACGCAAGGTCAAGAGCAGGCCCATTCGGCAATATCATAAAAAAAAACTAATTTAATCCTAATGAAAACCCACAGCCAGGCGTAAGAGAGCGCTAAGAAACAATGAAATGCGTCTTCTACCTTGAAATAAATAACCTAATTCCACGTGGAAGTATAAATTAATTAACTAAAATTTTTGAACACAACAAACGCTGAGAAGTGTTAAACCAATCGCGAAATTGCCGAAAACCAGTTGTTCAATTCCAAAGCCGTCAGCAATTTGGACAATTTTGATAACAAACTTGTGTACCTACAACAAAACAAAAGCTTCTTCTAACAAGAGGGAATATAATGAAATATTTCGCTATGTTGTTGTTAGGACTTCTGTATGCGGATGTTTCCTCTGTGAAATTAATAAATATTAATGAAACTCCCACCGAATCGCGTAAATAAAAATTTATATTTTTTCTTCTTTCATATCAAATACATATATATTACCACCACCAACAACAAAGGAAATTTCAAAGACAACATATATGAAAGAATCTTTGTAAAAACTACATTTCTACAGTTTTGTTATTATAACAATAAAATTGTATCGCTGTGATTTCAGGTTCAATAACTTTTAAAAAGGTTAATTTCTAAAATAGTAATTTAAACAAAGTTTAGCAATCAAAAATGGAATCTATTTTATTCTGAAAATGTATTTCACGCAATGAATAGAATATATAAATAAAACATTGAAATGGAACAATTAATAAATTGTTTGTTGCGATTTCGTTTTCGATTTCGTCTGCGTGGGATTTCGTTTTTAGATGGTGTAATTGAAATAACTGAAAACCTCTTAAAGAGTCATTGTTCTCATAATTATGAACAACTATTAAGGGAACAACACAGAAGTCACGAAAAAAATCAGTATTCGCCACATTTATGTTCGAATATCTCGACAAAATTACTGACCCTGAGTTGGTGAACAGTTTGCGTTACCAGGTTCCTTGAATTGTGCATGGGCGGGGGGTGGTGCGCACCAGGATACTGTTCGCTACCAGCTTCTGTAAATCCAGTGCTGGTGTGCGCTCAATATACCTACGTGTTAACTAAGCAGCGGCACTGCTTAGGCGATAAGTATAATGATGAGCGATTTAGTGAAATCCATATACATCAGCCGCATATTTAAAAAAATCCCGGTTACTAGGTTGGTAATATAGTAAAAGTAGTGTATAATGATGAGCCGGTAGGTACCTACACAACGCCCCAAGAGGAGTTTAGGTATTTCAACTGCTCGGTGGTCGCCACGTACAGGGCGAAGTACCTCGTTAACCCAGGTAACCTCCGTGAGAATGTCAGCAAAGCCAAGTCTTTGCTGGCGTTCCTTGAAGAGCTGGGGCGCATCGAATGATCGATTTTCCCGCCCGTACGCAAAATTCATGCTTTGACGTGGAGTTGCCGACACCAGCCCGTATTATCTATAACCTAGGTAAAGGTTACCCCCCACCAATAATAGTTTTGGTCACTAACTAACCAAGCCAACGTAAGGCATGTCCTAATCCCAGGAAGCTCAACCGATAACTTAAAACTACATTATGGGAGGTTCGCTGTCCGTCCGGGATTCACGGAGTATTTTCGACTTTTACCAACTCATACTTATGCTTCGCATAAGGAACATCCCAAGGGAAACCAAGTTGTGTCCTCACAACTTCACGGTGCACTGCGGAATGTAGCCACTACTAGTATAACCAGAGTCACTTTACGGTTGTACGACACCACTGTAGGTGAAGTTATCACTCCTATCGATGCATTGGGAACCACTCATATAGCCCGAAGCTGACACAAGAGGGTCGCCGCATTAAATGGCAATCGGACTCCAAGTTTTGCGAAAGATAAAGGTAACTCCATAAGTATATTTCATAAAAGGTAAGTTGGTACTGTACAACTAAGAGCTCTGGTACCAGAATAGATACGGCGTTGTCACTAGATAAGAAGTAATTCAGAATTTAGCTTTTTATGCCAAGAGGACCACTTTTACGCTCCTTAAGCAATTCTACCTTATTCGAAAACAGAAACTTCTTTTACTATTTCGAAGCAAATTTGAAAATCGCTTGAGTGATTGAATGCAACCAGAATCATTTTTCTATCAGCCAGCATGAAGTCCCCTTTGGCAGATTACTTTTACAAAACCTACTGCAAAATATCCAATAAACACTACAGTCCATATAATTCCTTTAACTCAGCCTTAAGAAGTTCAGTTTCTCCAGCGTGTCGGTTCACCGGGCTGAGCGACCCACGCCGTGTTTTCCGATTGACGGTCTTCACTCAAAGACTCTTCTGCTCCAACGGGTAATGGCCAGGGCGCAAAAATAATGACATAAATCACCATCCACCCTTGAAGTATTCGACGAACTATTCAACGCCCACAGACGGCTGACCATTTTGGTTTTTGGGCGTTACGTAATAGTGGCCGAGCATTCGATTTATTGGAAGCAGACAAATATTTTCAATCCGAAATGATTGGGGAAAAAACAGTGTAAACACGTGTGGCCTTTTAAGACACGAAGTACCGCTTTGACTTTTGTGCTTTAATAATATCTGGTTCTTGGCACAGATCCAAGTATTGAAGCGCTGCTTGGATGCGGCCTATGTCCGGCTGTGGCTTCGATAGACTAAGTTAACTGATTGATTCATTTATCATTAAACTGAATCTACTTGAGTTTTCTGATTGTCTTTGTGAAAGTGAAGCCTAGCCCAGCATGCCACCCTAAGGGCTGATTTCACCAATGCACATCTAAACTACGTTTAAGAGCTGTCAGTGTCAATATTCCCCAATAATGACACTGACAGCTCTTGAACGCGGTTTCGATGTGCTGATCGCGTTTAGTTTCATCGGTGAAATTCGCCCTAAGGCTACAGGAAAATGTTAGGCAGTCCAACTTTGAATTGACTAGTGCAGCCTTTGACGCGAGCCAACTATCACAAAGCTGGGTCATACGGAACTATTTAGAGCTTCAGACGATAAACAACGTTCTCATTCCCATTGGGCTATCGTGGCGCCTGAATTACGGTCGAGTAGCTGAGTTAAATACTACACTAGGAGATATGTGTTGAATGTGAAGGTTTAATTGATCATGTATAGCAATAGCGGCCTTGTTTACTGAGTTAATCTAACCTATGTAATTTATTAGTAACCCCCGTATGTGACACACAGTATCGCGACCATTAAAGTCAACATAAGCGTCACAAGTTATGTTTATTTATGAGGCGGATTTATTTCTAGCCATTTAAACGCGTGACTCTTCAGTAACAGATTACAATCGCCTAAAAATAAATTATTCGTAAATATGTATAAATGAGAACAGAAAATACTGGTATTCAGCTGCATCCGGTTAGACTGGAAGCCGACCCCAACATGGTTGGGAAAAGGCTAGGCAGATGATGATGTATAAATGAGAACACGAAGAAAACTTAGTAAAACAATAATAAAAAGGATGAAAGAAAATCATTCTCAACACTGTGACAGTGATTCAATCTCGGTTATCGAGTTACCAGAAAAATACGAATACATTATCTGTAATAACATTTTCAGATCTCTAACAAAATAAACATTTGAATCCATCGACGCTTTCTGTTCGTAAAAGTGTCAGGAAATTGTACTGTAGCTGGCAGTTGGTCGCATCGTAGAAATCAATTGTAAATTTCGCACCCAAAATAGGAGACATGTCACCCAAAATAGGTATAAAACGACAAACACGTTCATAGCTCTCGTTAGGTACTGCTTTGGACATGTTTATTGGACTTACTAGTCAATTCGCACGAATTTACTCGCCCGAATCTACACGTTTAAACAACATATTATTTTCTTTATTCAACTCGCACAACTCTCCAAGTTAATTTATTTCTGGACGAATCGCCAACGTATTAGGCAATTGGCACGTTTTGAATTTTTATGAAATCCGTTATGAGAAATCACTCCAAGTGAGGTAACTGTATATGAAATAAAGTGCATACAACTATAAGCTACGTATATGCGTAGATATACGTAGCGTATAGTTATTAGTTCGATCGCGGAGGGACAAGAGCACACGCTCGTAACATTGAGGGCTGATTTTACCAAAGTCAGATAGATATCTTTTATCCGTAGAATAAAATTTACGTCTGACAATTCTACTATGGAAGATCTGTCAAAAATTCAAAAAAAATTCTCAAGATAAGACTTATTCTAGATTTAAAAGTTTGGTGAAATTCGCCCTTAGTCGGCAAGGATAATATTTTGTTTTTCATTAAGAACTGCTCCGTGGCTGCTCGATATCTGTATCCCTGCCTGGTTAATAACAATAAGTTCACCCTATTAGATTTACATAATACATGTAAGTGTACTAGACACACACATAATCTGCCTATAACGTTCCCACTACTGGGACACAGGCCTCCTCTGTGTGAGAGGGAGTGGGCCGTAATATACCACGCGGGCCCATTGCAGGTTGGTAGATGTCACATGTCTTCGAATTTTTGTTTCCAGGACATGCCGGTTTCCTCACGATGTTTTCTTTCACCGTTTTGAGAACGAAGAAACGAATGAAGAAATAATTTACACAAAGTGAAGCGTCTGTCGGTGTTCGAACCTACGACCGAAAACTCATAAGTCACAACCGTTATTGCGTGTACTATAGAAAGAAGATAAGATAGAAAAATGTGTTTATTGGCATTACAGCAAAAATAACCTTATAACTGTAGAGGACAGAAGGGAAATTCTCGTAATTTTAGGAACGTTCACAGTCTGATCTCAGTAACAATCTGTCAAAAATACCTCGACTTTCCATACATTTTTGACATATCACTGAGATGAGACTGCGACAAGATTGTAACCGTTTTTAACTACGAGAATTGGCCTTCAGAAAACAATGATTGTAATGCCAAAAGGGGCTTAGCTCAGCATAATGTCAGTTTTCTAGTTTTTTTTTTACTATTATTTTAATGTAAATATTGACGTTCAAAAGTGCCTTTGAAGTGCCTATTTCAAATAAACACAAAATACACCTCTGCCCATTTCGGCAAATAAATGCGTAATATCCTTAATATACATATCTACCTACATCGGAACTACTGTGATAACCTTAGTCTATTAAAACAATGGTATCTCCGAAGATAATTTGTTTACATTTTACAGCATTCAATTAGCCAATCTGGGACCGAAACAACAAAATAGTGCGTAAAATCAGAGCAAAAAAATTCTAGTCATATGTCAGGTCTAATAATACTCAATTGTGTAACATAAACAGCACATGAAATAATGTATTGGCATCCAATATACAAATTATCTTGGCAATAGTTCCCGAACTATTTACCTCACGTCAAAATTTTAAAAGCTATCGATTTGTTACAGAATAGTTTCTAGATAATATAATAGGTAATAGCTAAATGGAACGGGATAATGCTATCGACTGTATTTAAAGCTGTTATTAGGGTTTAAAGCACTTCATTGGGTCATGCAACGCAATACGGAAGGCCATAAACGTTTAGTGTCGGTCGCCACAATCTGCTGTTTATTACGATAAGCACTGCATGGAGATATGGTTTGTCAGATGTAATTTAGCAGTACAATGGTTTACGGAACACACCAAAACCGCCGACCCGCCGACACAGTCCACCAACACAACCCGGCGGCCTATATGCCTTTTGATATAAGCCGTTGGGTCGGCGGCTTTGGTGTGTATTGCGCTTTAGGTACATCATGACTAACTTTTCCTGTTCTATGTTGGGGTTGGCTTCCTGTCTAACCAGATGCAGTTCTTCAATTCTACATGAAGTGACTGCCTACCTGATTTCCCCTGATTTATGTTAAGATAGGTTGCCGAACTTTCGGGCTTCTGACCACCTCCACATTTATTAACCGCCAATTTCATTTTATCATAGAGAAAGATTAGTGAAGTAGATTTAGCTATTTTTTCCCTCCATTAAGCTGGCATTTGTTATAACTTTACTGGTTAGTACCTACCTAAATCAATTCGGAAAAAGTCTGCCGCGGGCTAAACTCCTTCAGTATAAAATGTACGACAGTGGATTGGCTTCGAATAAATCATAGGCTGACAGCACATTAGCTAGTATTGCGTCGTAAACGACAGTCACACGAACTTGAATGGATTGCGAAGCAATTTAATAACATTCCTTCTAATAACAAAACAGAATATCACGCCTTGTTTCCCCGTATTGTATGTTAAATATTGCACTTTAAACATAACGGTGGAGTTTCTTGCCCATTTCTTCTCCATACGAAACTACATTTTGGAAGGGATAACTAGAATCAATTCTATTTTTACACGCTTTTTATTAGCTTCACCTGTATGCTTTTTTTTTTTTGAGTGTTGGAAATCATCAAATGACTTCTCCCGCTCTGGGTGGAGCAGGAGGGCGTGTCAGACTTTTACTGACTAAAACCCATCCATGTTCCCTCAGCTGCCCGTGTGCCAGGGGCCACGGTATCTCTTCCGAACAACCCGCTCCCCTGGCAGACGTCGGCCCTTGAGGGCCCCACCAGTTGTTGCTGACATCTCTGACGGCGCGCGTAGAACACAACGCGCCGTCGACCCGGGCATTTTTTTTTGTTTAACGTGGAGAAATGCCTACTGCGCTACCACGGGGAGATAGCGCAGTTATGTGGGACTGTAACCCACTAAAACTCCACGGTGTCCTCCAGTGCCGCTTAAGGCGGGAACACGGAAACGCGCAAGCCGTCCGCGATCCCGCCGCGGCTGTCCGTCACCGGACCCTCCTCGGAGGGGAATAACCCCTATCACCGGCGCACCAGGACACATGGCTCGCCGTGATCACCCCAGAAACCAAATAGCATAAGGGCCCCAGACGACCCCGTGTCTGGCACCCTTCGTCCCCCTGCGACGGGTCAGCACAGTGGCCTCACCGCCTACCACTTTTCGGCCGCAGGTGATAAGGAGGGCGGCCAACGCTATACCGACACTCCTCTTCCTCTGCGGCCCCACCGCGTCCGCCATCAAACGGTGGCGGCCCCGTCCAGGCCACGGAAGGGAAGAGCGCTACTTAGAAGTACCGGCACTCCTCCTCCGCCACAGCCTGTAACCCTCAGCCGCGATGCCTCCCATTCGACATCGCGGCCCGCCTCAGTTGCGATGCACCTCACCGCAACCTACTTTTTGGCCGCTACGTCGTCGGCTTGGAGGCAAAAGCCCTGACGAGTGGCCCCACCTTGGGGTTCCTCTTCGCTTTACCATGGGAGGGTGACCACGGTTACTGAGCCCCCCCGCAACGACAATGCGGGAACCCCACTGGGTGGGTTCACCTGTATGTTTGTATGTTTGTTTGTAACCAACTCCTTTGGACTTGATTTTAACCCACTTCAAACTATCAGATTGAATTTAAACTTTGTAGACTTATCGAGAACCGATGACAATTCATTAATTTATAAAAAATTAAAAAAACATTTAAATAAGTCTAAAAAATCACGCTATTGCAGGTAGTAGAACTAAAAGATAGAAACTAAAAAATAGTAAAAAAAAAAAACTAAAAAACACTCTTTAAAAACCAAACTAAAAAAGCAAAAAATAATTTCAAAAAAGTGTGAGGTGCTGTTTGAGGTATTTTTATAATATCAAGGACCCCACGCTTTTTAGGGGTCCGTAGCCAAATGGCAAAAAACGGAACCCTTATGGATTCGTCATGTCTGTTTGTCTGTCTGTCCGTCCGTATGTCACAGCCACTTTTTTCCGAAACTATAAGAACTATGCTGTTGTAACTTGGTAACTAGATGTATTCTGTGAACCGCATTAAGATTTTCCGCAAAAATATAAAAAAAACCATAAATTTTGGGGTTCCCCATTCTTGGAACTGAAACTCAAAAAATTTTTTTCATCAAACCCATACGTGTGGGGTATCTATGGATAGGTCTTCAAAAATAATATTGAGGTTTCTAAAACCATTTTTTTCTAAACGGAATAGTTTGCGCGAGAGACACTTCCAAAGTGGTAAAATATGTGTGTCCCACAGGGGGGACATCTAAAATAAGAGAATGATAAAACTAAAAAAAATATATGATGTACAGTACCATATAAACTTCCACGGAAAATTGGTTTGAACGAGATCTAGTTAGTAGTTTTTTTTAATACGTCATAAATCGTAAACCACAATTTACCTTTCATTCAATCAACTCAAATACAAAAATAAAATATTTAATTTCATAAACATAAATCTTATGCATAAACCGTGAACCATAATTTTTTAATAATAAATCTGTAATAGGTGCCTAAGTAAATAATAATTATAATTCGTGCGTTACTTGCTGCTACGGAACCCGTCATGGGCGAGTCCGACACGCAATTGGCCGCTTTTTTTTAAATTATATTCTTATTTTGAAACCATTATTTCAATGTAAATGTTGACGTTCAAAAGTGCCTTTGAAGTGCCTATTTCAAATAAATGCTTTGACTTTGACCCGAAGGGTGGACAGAGGTGTACGTACACATTTCGCCAGTGCGAGCTTAATACCATCAAGCGGGCACAAATCCAGACTCCGGGACATCTTTTCATAAATTGCTATCATTAATGTAAAGGTATAATTGATTATTTAATTAATAATATCATGTTAGTATACCCCCAAAAGGTTAAAATAAAGGATTATACTTATAATTGGTACATAAGGTATCTATTACTGTCCATAACTTTCCTACTAATAATTAAGTATACTGCTTATTAAAATTTATGGTATGGATTCAGTTTATGGGATGTTAAAAGATATTGGATTAGATACACTGTATTACAACCATAAGAGGTGCCTATTGCATATACCATAGGCCCCATGGTATTAGATACTTTGCTTCCTTACCGTGGCTTTCTCATGTTAACTCAGCACTTTGACATTATTGATGTTGCTAATGCTTATTACTTAGATAGTTTAAGTGCTTACCACGAAAAGTATTTTAGTATTATACTTCAAATTCAGTATTTCAAGGTAGAATAAAGGACTTTATTCACGGTACCTATTCGTTTGAAAATAGAACACTTAATGTACAATTGCCCAACAAACACCTTTAACAATTAATTTGCCGTTTATTACTTTGAGGAAAACACTTACTAATAAGGCAAATTGGATCATATAAACGAATTTCTCACGTCTTGGACCCTCAACAAAAGTGAAGTATAAATAGGAAGGTATTTTGATACGATACGACTTCAAACGTCGGAATTTCCTCCAATGATCAAATTCCCATCTAAATCGGTCGCGATGCTCACCAGTTCACCACTTACCTTTAAGTCGTACTTGAGTACTAATAATTCGTATTTGATGAACGACACAGTATTGACATAGTTATGTGTGTATTACCTCAAGTTTACAAACTCGAGACCAGCGTAGCTGATGGCAGCTATTAAATCATACCTAAGGTAAAATAGATGCCATTTAATTATGTTTCAGAATTCTCGTTCCACATTTTGGGTGGGATATAAAAATCTGAAATGTTGCCAAATAGTATGTTAGGTAATATAAAATATATCAGGCTAATAGACCGAGTTCCAAACGGCGGCGTCGACATTCGAAAACGTACGACGGTGTTCGATATCAGAAAGTGGATTATGGAACTCAAATGGTGTTGGGCAGGACACCTGGCACGGCTCAGTGATGGAAAGAGAGTAAGGCTGTGACGAGAGTGGCGTCCAAGAACTGGAATACGAGATGTCAGTTGTCCGTTAAAACTTGGATGAGGCTGGCAATGGTGCGTGGACACTGGCATAAGAAAATAAAGGCCTATGCCCAGCAGTCGGCGAAGTCAGGGGGACTGTAGATGATGATGATATTGAATAGTAGGCACCTAAAATGCGTCCTATGATAGGAACCTACTACAAACAACAGTCCAGAATAGTCACGCGTTTCAAGTGTATATAAATCGTGTTTATTTGCTATCGACAACAATAGGACGGGCCACAAACAACAACTGCGAAGGGACAACGTCTCAACTTCAAGACTCACCATACTATTTGTTACACTATTGAAGGAACCACTCGAATAATAAAAACACTTTTGGACTCTACGGCCCACATCTTATTGGGATCCGAATATTGATTGCTCAGCTCACATAAAAGCACTTTTCTTTTACAATTTTGGCACGTTCGTTCGCGAATAACTAATCAAATTATCGGCAACGTAACATTATATGAATGGCAATGCGAAACGTCGGTACAAACGTATCATAAAAAAAGCGTCAAATATAAATTATTACAATGCCTCATTTTAGTTCATTGAAATTGTTGTATATATAAGCGTTACAGAATAAAAAAACTCAATCTATTCTTCATTACATATTCATTAAGCATTCCTGAAATTTAAACAGGAATCAGGAAGTGGAATCCCGAAAAAAAAACGTTCATACATATTATATCAATAACTGCTTTTTTATAGGTAAGAATTCCATTCATCGAAAGACCCTCCCTATTGAAGTGCAAATTATTACTGTTCATAAGAATTCTTTCGTTCTCCTGACATTTTAGTAGGTACTTGCTTTGTTCTGGCCATATTTTAAGGGCTGACCCAATAGGCATAAGGCACCTTCCACCATGTATGAAAGTCATTATAGTGTTTTATTGGTTCGCTTATCGAAAATCGATTACGACTAAGACTTATCACGTTATTTTTTATACGGAAGAAGTAACTTCAGTAACAAGACACAGACCCCAAAATTATGGCATCTGACCACGGCTATGCCCTGCACATTATTGTACGTATGTCTTGATTTCTGTCTGAAATATTTTGTTGTTTCGTAGGTACTTTTCAGAACGTGAGTTTTCAGTCTTCGGATCTTAGTTATTGAACTTACATTTTATTTAAAATTTTTGGAGTTAGCGCACAATGTACAAACTTTTGAAATCTACTGCTAATTAAACCCTTGCATTTCATACCCAACACAGAATCATTGGAAAAATATACTTTAATCTAGAACTTTATGTCCTCTAGAGGGCGCCATATTCACTTGAATGTGACGTCACATAGCCTATAACTATCAGACTATTAAAGCGCTTCCAACGATATGTCATTTGTTAAATTAGAATATAAAGTTATGAGGCAACAGATAAATACAAAACAGCGGAAGACATAGCGGTCAAAATCATAACCCTCGCCGTAGTTGGGTAAAAAGAGATTTTAGACTTTGCATAAGACTGCTCATTATTCGAAACAATATCGTTCGCAATTTGATTTCCACCGGGCACAAAAATATAAAATATTTTAATACCACCTACAAAATAAAATAAGTTCTACAACAATTCAAAAACATCAGAAATGTCAAGACACTGTCCAAAGATTCTATTTTATTTTTAGGCGATAAACTTCAAGCAAGACCCTTGGGTTTATTAAGACTTTCAAGTTTATAGTTATGCCTTCTAGTATCTACCTGACATTTGGTTTATAAAAAGTTTGGGTACACACAAACTTGTGGCACACCCAAGTTCAAGACGTCTGCTGTCTGGCTCTATTGTAAGAACACGGATCTTTACATAACGCTTAGGTACCTAACTACACAGTACCAGCACCTAAATTAGGCACACAAATAGGTATATAATGTGTCATCATATCAGCCGAAAGACGTCCACTGCTGGATATAAGGATCCCCCAAAAGAGGGGATTTGCCATAATTGCCACGCTTGGCAGGCGGGTTAGCGATCGTAGTATGGTGGTCAAATGCATAGAGAACGCTGCTGCCCATTCTCTAGTAAGTCCCTTACCTTCTACGACACCCACGTGTTTATTTTCGTTCACTGCACCCACGGGAAGAAATGGAATGGTGCTATTCTTTTACGTCCAGCACCACACGGTACGGAATAATGTGTCAACAAGTAGATATTTTCAAGAATAAATGTACATTTTGAATGTTATGTAAAAAATTGATAATGAATCTCGAAACTTCGGGGACGCGGATTTCTTTGGTACATATTCAAAGTACATCGATGCGTCTAATCAGTTTTAAATGTTCTTTATTTTGCACAGAACTTACTCCTGATTGGTACCATTTATTGTTAGTTATTATATCTCCTGTGGACTGGACACACGAAGAGAGCAAAACAGGAAAAATGGTGTAAATTAATAACTGCTTGGTATCATAGTAAGGGGAAAACAACAAAGGAGATGAGGAGACGAAATAACACTTACAGCCAGAGTGGCTCGTGATCAAATTCAATAGAAACAGCTAGAGGAGGTCTTTGTCAAGAGGCACGCTTAATTAAGAGACATGCTTACCTAAACAACATACAACTGAGAAAGCAATGCATAATAAAGAGGCTTATAATAATAATAAATAATATCTCGTTGTAACTTAAAGATAACCTGTCGCTTCAGCAACTGCCGTATTGTGACAGTTTGTTGAAATTGATACCTACCGAACCGTCGAAACAAACTAACCGAACAAGAAACAAAATAAATAGGCAAAATAGATGATAAAAAAACACAACAGTCAAAATTTAACTATGTCATGGCGCCAACAACGTTTAATTGTAATAAAAAACCGTTAAATTTAACGAAGGGTGCTGATGAAGAACCTTAAGTACAAACTTAATTGCGAGCAAAGAACTGGTATTCATCTACCCCGAAGGTCGGTATTTACAAAGCTTTTCGTCAGGGTTTAATTACACCGGAAATTATAACTGGCCTGACACAGGATCACACTGAAGCCTTAAACCAAAAACCTGTTTAACTTTCAGGTTTTTACAGGTTATATAATCATTCTGAAAGAATACTACTGTTTTCTATGTAAAGAGAGAAAAAATCTACGAAAAATATAAATCTTTCGAAGATAAAGAAATAAAGAAAAATGCGTTTATTGGCGTTAAATCTTTAAAAAAAATACAGAAATCGATGATAATAATGCCAAAAGGGCCTCAGTTCAGCCTAATGCAGATTGCCTAAATTGCAGCTGATTTTCAGCTGCAACCCACGAGTACCATGGGCACGCCGCGATTGCGGCGGTAAGTCCCCTCTTTGAGGAGTGGCTTGAGAGGCGGCATGGCGTCCTCACCTTCCGCCTGACACAGGTCCTCACCGGACATGGCTGTTTCGGGAGGTTCCTGTTTCGGATAGGGCGGGAGGAAACGCCCGGGTGTTTCCATTGCGAAGATCGCCCAGAGGACACGGTGGAGCATACGGTGGAGGTCTGCCCAGCTTGGGCGGAGCAACGCCGTGTCCTCGTGGAGGTGATCGGCGGCGGCGATCTCTCGCGTCCGACCCTGGTCCAGGCCATGGTACGGAGCGAGAGGGCATGGCTGGCAGTCGCCTCCTTCAGCGAAGCAGTTATGCTCGCAAAGAGGGAGGCGGCGCACGTGAGGGAGATGCAGTACATGCGCCCTCACAGCCGTGGCCTTCGCAGGAGACGCCCTGGGCGTCGGGAATCCCAGGCTGATTCCCGGCCACCGTAGGCACGGGCTTGCGGACGGCGAGTAATGGGTACCTCGCTGTCCGGTAAGGACCAAGCCCGGGTCGACGGCGCGTTGTGTTCCACGCGCGCCTCAAAGAGCGACAGAGGGGCCCGCAAGGGCCGATGCCTGCCGGGGGTGCGGGTTGTTCGAAAGAGATACCGCCGCCCCTGGCACACAGGCAACTGAGGGAACACGGGTGGGTTTTAGTCAGTAAAAGTCTGACACGCCCTCCCGCTCCACCCAGAGCGGGAGAAGTTATTTGATGATTTCCCACCCAGAAAAAAAAAAAAAAACCCACGAGTACCATACGCTAGAATAATAAACATATAGGGGAGAGTGTGCCCGTAGTAATAAATTAAAAACGTAAAAAATGGTGATTAATTAAAAATTAAATAAATACCTACTATTTATTACTTACAATAAAATAAGAAATTTTTAAACTTTAACGTTTGACTGCGTTGTTCTGTTAAATAATTCCTCGCTATTTTTGGTCAAATTATGATGAATCTGATGTGGGTACATCATCAACCTATTGGTCAAATGGCAATTAGATACTCGCTGGCTGGAAAAAAAGGGAAAGGGAGGACTCAACCATTTTTTTTCCAACTGGAAGAGTAGAGGAGGCGATACATGGGCGAAGGACAGGTGGACTGAAATAGTGGGAATGGTAGTCTGTTAAACAATTATATAATACAATTAAAAGTAAAGTAGGGCTTTGCTCGGCAATCCTAGTAGGATCCTGCTAATATTATAAATGTAAAAATTTGTGAGGATGGAGGTGTGTTACATAATCACGCAAAAACGACTGAACAAATTTCGATGAAATTTGGCACACAAGTAATTTATAACCAGGATGAACACACAGGATGAGGGACGTGGGATCATTTTCGACCTCCACGCTGACGAAGTCGGTGGTTAAAGTTAGTAGGGCAATAAAAACTAGTGCTACTAAAAAAATTACTACCACAACGCAGACTAAAGTGCCTACTTTTTATCATGAAAAAAATGTGTACCTTTGATCTACCATTTTTACGTTCCTAGTTCTCCTCTGAACGTTTCGTAATCAAATACTTAAAGAAGTCACATAATAAGCAACTCACTGGTAGTTCAAATAATCTGCTTAAACGTTAATACGAAGGAATCGTGATAAAATGTAATAACAGTACATTTTCATAAAATAATTATAGGTGAGCATGAAACTGAAAAATTATTCAAAGTCAGAATTTAAGCTACGTCAACATAACAAGAAAAGCTTTACACCAACAGACATGCCACGACCATGATTATTCGGTTTTTAGAATTTATTTCTCCTAAGAACTCATACATAGTTTCCGTTATAACGTTGTAACCATATATATTATTAACATAAAATTGGCCCTACATCCAAGGTGGAGACGACATTACGACACTAAATAATTGCTATATGTTGACCGCGTAGGTATTGCACTTTTCTATGAAACAGCTGATTCTTTTTTTGTATTACCGACGAAAAATTTCTGCGCTGGGGGGTCTAGAATGATACGTTGAATACATGGTTACAGTTTGCGCACTGGATAAAAAGAAAAAAGATAAAGATAAAGAATAAAAAAATTAAACTTTACTTTTTTTTTACTGGATAAAGTTTTGTACTGGATATCCTTATATCCAGTACAAGCCTGTGGGGGTCTCGTCGGTTACGAGGACATAAATCGTCTGCCTTTCTGAACAGTTCGATGTTTCAATTCAATGCTAGGATTCATTTGATTGTCCACAGTGTTTTAATTTATTGTCGTACTAGTTTTTGCCAGCGGCGCCGCCCACGTGGGTATCGGCAATTATCCCACGGGAAAGTTTTACCAGGATAAAAAATATTGTATGTGTTAATCCGGGTTATAATCTGTATGCATGCTAAATTTCATCCAAATCTGTTTAGCCGTTTGTGCGTGATTGAGTAACAAACATCCAAACTTTCACGTTTATAATTTCGTAGGATTAGTGGGATTGTCATGTCTGCCCCACGTAGTATAATTTTGTTGGTTGTAAGTGCGATTTCTGAGCGTAGGTAGCGGCCTGGATTTGATCGCCAGGTGGGCAAAGTTATAATGCGTTTTCCTTTTAGGAAACTAGCAACCCAGTGTCTGAATTTGTGCCCAGTTGAAACACACAGCCATGTTAAATGATATTGATTATGAAAGTTTCTATAGTCGGAATTGGTTGTCAGTGTTTTTGGTTGAATGTCACTTTCACAAAGCGACAAGGTCTACCCTATTTGTCTGTGAGAAAGTTGCATCCTTAGTGAATTTTCTATTTCATTTTATTTTATTTATTTATCAAGGTACACCAACAGCTTCTGTGTTTATATATTTTATGTATTGCGGTAATAGCTTTGGACTTACACAGTCGCCAATTACAGGTTAACCAGCAATATACTGGGAATATTGTATGAATCAAGGTTCGAATGTAAAGGGGAAGTCTTTGCCGAACTACTGTTCGGCAAAGACTTCCCCTTTACATTCACAATAATGGGTTACAAATTAAAAAATAAGGGAATCGTTCGTCTACTTATTTGCTTAACGTAAGATTACATACCTACCTCACAAGTTTACCTGCCTTCATAACAAATGCCAACATAACATGATCACTGTTGGGCATTAGGCACACCTAAGTCTTGGAAATAGAACCAATCCATCCCCTAGTGAAGACGATGTCTATCTGCACTAAAAATAAGTCAGCCAATAGCAATAAGATAATATTAAATTCATCGATAGAGCCTAGTATCGGTTGGAACCTATTATTAAAATCCTATTCATACCAGAAAGGTATCTTATCTTCTATTTCGGTTTTAGATGCATTAGGTATACATAACTAAAACAGGATTGTCATTAAAAGCAAGTTGGTAGCTCAGTGGTAACTGCCGTGTTGTGGACCATGAAACCTCACATTCTACTATCATGGGTCATCCTTGTCCACGTGTTGTAAAGACAACATCCGATAAAAAGGTGGTGCAACATGAAGAAGGATGACCCGATATGGGCCATAATCTTTAAAACATATAGGTACAAGAATATTATTTTGCCGAAAATCGCCGAGACTAACCCCCTTTGGCCGAAGTTAAAGTCACACAGCGCGAGATAAAAGTTTTAATTGTTTTTTTTATGATCTAATTTATGGCATCGTAAACTGCAACGACCCTGGTTTGTGGTCCTGCAAGTGAGTCAGTATGACTTTTATTACAATACTAGCTTTGGCCCGTGACTTCGTCCGAGTGCGACCCCGACCCACCGCGTAGCTACGCATGGCTCGCCCACGCTATAACTTTGTATTTTTGCTCAGCTCCTAAGGGTCGTAGCATGATGTTAAATCCTATACATAGCCTGCCACAAGAATTGGGTTATCAAACGCAAATAGTTCTTGAAATCCCACATGTAATTACAGGGATTACTGCGTTCAAATAAACCAACTCTTCAGCTTTATTATTAATATAGATTAGTATAATGACTAATGACACAATCGGTCGCAAACAATGTCGAAGCAATACGTGATGCAAGGAAGGAAGTCAAGTAAAAAGTGTAACACATTGATGATGAAGATTACTTCAAATGTATTCGAAACAGTAATGGAGCAGCTGCTTGAGAAAGATTCGGAATGGTACGTCCGGAAAGGTACTGGTATTAAGTTATTGAATTTTGATTATTTTCCGCCATTGTGAAGGGATACAGTCTCTTTCTGGATTAAATACCAACCAGGGAACTGCTTAGCACAGGGAAAGGTACATACAACAGGAAGTCGTGCAGTTTTACCTTAGTTCTCCTGGTTGAAAGGTCGTACGTACCCCGACAGGTGCTTTACTTTGAGTAAATTATCTCTTCACCGTATGCAGTCACTCAAAACAGTGAAGGAAAACATCGTGAGGAAACCGGCATGTCCTAGAACCAAAAGGTCGAAGACATGATATCTACACACCCGCGCTGGGCCCGCGTGTTAGATTACGACTCACTCCCTGTCATCGAGAGGAAGCCTGGGTCCCAGCAGTACATGATAGGCTGATTATATAATTTTAACCATTCTGTCTTACCTACTTACGTAAAACAAATAAGTTTTTTTAGAGGAATATGTACTTTTGCCTCCTACTAGTATTAAAAATTAAATACCACATGTTTCAGGAAATAAAACTGAGGAAAAAACCTATGCTGTCAATTTTGTTTTACCTTATTGGATTTATTTATCACCAAAAGCTACAAGAAACTACTCAAAGTTGATAAAACTGTTATGGGATCAATTCACTAACTCCATCTGCCGAAATCACAAAAATACCCTTCGAATAGTGAACTTCATTCCTTTACGAAATCGGATAGAATTTTCAGAAAACATCTGATAAATGATAGTTAAAATATCGACACGAAGCGCACTAGTCGGCACCTGAGCCACATTTATAGAGTAAATACTACCACCCTAGCGAGAAGAGTGTCTAGAGATCAGGATGACCAGCGACAAAAGCTTAGAAGAATCAGTCACCCCTTGAAGCGATTCATAGGTACATTCTAGGTACAAAATCAAAAGTCATTTATACAAACTAGACTGAGAGTCAGCACCTTTTGAACATCAAAATTTCATAAGACAGTCCCTCGAAAAGCCACCCTTCACCACTTCCTAGTGCTTTACATGGGAAGAAGAAGCTTCACAAATTCCCCAGCAGCACAGCTGTCTGTTCAGTTAGAAGAACTTGATTCTATACAATAGTAAGTCATTAACGTTAGGTACGAAACACAAAACATTAAATGTTATTATTTGTCTTATGGCAGGTGCATTAAGAGTAACAATAGGTTAACACTTAATTATGACGTAGTTGTTGTACGTATAATAAACGTATTGACGCATTGATTTAATTACTAGTAGAAATATAAATTAATTAAGACGTCTTTCACAGAGAGTCTTAGAATTAAAAACTTTTAAGAATCGACATCTACAAATAAAAGAAAGTGCCTTTCATTTGTAGATATCGATTCTTAAAAGTTTTAAGCTAGAATCTAATATTTAATAGACCGTCACTCGAACTTAGATAATGGATGGGCGAACTTTATTTTGAATCGTTCAGCAATCTTCAATAATAAATAATATCTGCTTGTTATAGTCCCACTGCTGTGCAAATACGTCTTCTCAACTTCGGCTTTTCCAACTATGTTGGGAAAGGCCGCTTTTGTTGTCAGCGGCTCCGGCTGCGTGGAAGTCGAAAATATACCACGAGAACGTATGTTCTACCGGGTCAAAAAGTAGGTATCCTATGTGTTAATCCAGATTATAAAGTCTATCTGTGTGCCAAATCCATCCTAATCCGTTTAGCAGTTTTCGTATGATTGCGTAACAAACATGCAAACTTTCACATTTATGATATTAGGACAAAAGACTTCTAAACGCTCTTTCACTACCTAAGCATAAAAACCTTCATATTTTTGATAATTAAGACCTTTTCAATTTCCAAAACTTGAAGCCAGCCACAGCAGGTCATACAAACATTGATCTACAAAATAAAATAAAAATATATAAGTATAATATAAAATATAAATATAATAAGATAAAGCCATACAAAATAAAACTTTAGATAGTCAAGTTATCGTTCACAGGACCTCTTGAGTCGTCCATTTTATTATTAAAAATAAAAGGAAAGCAAAAAGCTTGAAATTCTTATAACCCTACGATTAAATTATCTCGGAAAAATGTAATGTGCAAGCACGTGAAATAAGTCTTCCAACTTTATATTTTTCCAAGCCAGTTATTTTATTATTCATTTATATTGGCGAATTAGGGACGCCTACGTGCTTCTGTGGTTGTACACTCGAAATCAAACTTGTAAAATCACTCTAAATAAACGATTCAAAAGAAAACATTTTAAAATAGTACACATAAATAAGGTTTGATTTTTTATGGTTAATTTTATATTACGAATAGGTACCTACTAAATATCAACATAATTTTTTCATCAATTTGAGACAGTACCGACAGTAGTGAAAACGTAATAATTACCACATAGGTACTACAATCGACCCCAATCAAGTTGGGAAAAAGCGAATCAGATGATGACCTACAGTAGGTAGTATACAATTATTTTTAGGCGGAAAACGAGCAGCCCACCCTTCACGTTTTCCGCCCAAAACACACGATAAATGCCACATAAAAACGAAAGATTCATTTTCGTAAAAGCTTATATTTTAAAATAGAAAACTTGTTCCTTCTTGAGCCATATTTGCAAACAGGCCTCGTCATCGGAATGCGCGAAGCGTAGGTGGCTAAAACGCTGAAGGGATTTCCGATCCAACCTCACAGACATAGCTGAAATATTTCATGTGCCTGATATTTCATGGTATCTATACCTTTAATACCCTAAGGATACACAACGCCCAAACGCCTACATAGCAATAGTTAGGAAGTAGAAATAGTTAGATAGGGTCGCAGTTTGCATGTATTCTCGTAGGTACAGTCATAAAAGGGAAAAGTAACCAGAATCGTCGCATAAAGTTAAAGTTTAGAAAGGAACCGATGGATGTTTTCGAATGAAATTAAATTTTATAAATGAACTGTTTGTTAACTATCAAATAAATTAAATTTTCTCAGAAAACATCCATCGGCTTCTTGCTAAACATCAACTATATACGACGTCCCTGGTTAAGAGGTTACCTACTTATCTGTTTTGGTGACCGTAGATAGAACTTTTTCTACCTCTCATTTTATCATTTTTGAGTATATAATTACTAAGTTATATTACAGCTACGAAGAAGTACCAAACTATGGTACTTTTTTGCAACAATCAAAATTTTTGGAGAAATAATATTACAACCATTATAAGTGACTATACGACGTATTGTAGCTGATAGCCAAATAACATATTTACAGATTTATCAATCGTCGTATAACTTTTAACAAAGGTACTGACGTTTTGACAGCGGAAAAGTTAGCTGACAATTGAAAAGTCGATCCTTACAAAACTTATTCCCAGTGGGTCTGCCCCTCTTGAGAGATACGAACTATGAAATATTGTTGCTGAACTGACTCCGCTGTTGTATGTGGTTTCAATTTACATAAATTTCGTACCAGTAACCGGTATTCTGCATAAAGACAAGCGATCCAACAAAAACTTGATGACGAAAATATTCGTTATACCTACCAAAATAAAATGAAATTCCGGTAAAGGGCCTTGCGTTCTTCCGACAGCATGAAAAAATTTAGATCATACAACGGGTACAAAAGGGATCTGTGGCGAAATTTAGTCCAGTCCAGTGGAATTCTTGAATGAAAAATTATCTTTATAATATTCGGATAATTTTCTCAAGAACATTCCAAATCAAAATAACGAGTACAATTTGCCTTAAAAAAGATGTATGGAGGTACAACAATTAATTATCTTGTGTACAACCTTTTTTCAATGTACCTATGTATAGCTTCAATTAGGTACACTATGTGTAATATTTTTAAGCAATTTTTTTCGTTCAGGTAAAATATTCTTTAAAGTAGATATAATATAAATATACAGATATAAATAGATACCCTTGAGTTTATATTGAATAAGAACTAGATTAACTGAAACTAATCGTACTTGCCGCCATGGGATCTGGAGGCAAAGGTCCTCACGCACACTCGGGAGTGGCGCGAGGAGGCCAAACGCCGGGGCGCAACTCCGCTGCCGAGGGAAATCGCGGCACGGCGGACAGAACTCCGGCGGGATCTCATGGCGACGTGAAGAGTGCGATTGTCGCAACCCAGTGCTGGGCACGCCACAATTGCGGCGGTAAGTCCCCTCTTTGAAGAGTGGCTTGAGAGGCGGCATGGCGTCCTCACCTTCCGCCTGACACAGGTCCTCACTGGACATGGTTGTTTCGGGACGTTCCTGTTTCGGATAGGGCGGGAGGAAACGACCGGGTGTTTCCATTGCGAAGATCGCCCTGAGGACACGGTGGAGCATACGGTGGAGGTCTGCCCGGCTTGAGCGGAGCACCGCCGTGTCCTCGTGGAGGTGATCGGCGGCGGCGATCTCTCGCGTCCGATCCTGGGGGCCTACTCCCTAAGCGAAATCCGTAGTATCGGCCATCGTTACGGGCGTTTCGTTCTCCGCCTCACTTACGGACATAAGTACCGTAAGTTAGACAGAGAGCGAAGCGCTCGTAACGACGGCCGATACTACGGATTTCGCTTAGGGAGTAGGCCTCCAGGTCCAAGCCATGGTACGGAGCGAGAGTGCATGGCTAGCAGTCGCCTCCTTCAGCGAAGCAGTTATGCTCGCAAAGAGGGAGGCGGCGCACGTGAAGGAGATGCAGTACATGCGCCCTCACAGCCGTGGCCTTCGCAGGAGACGCCCTGGGCGTCGGGAATCCCAGGCTGATTCCCGGCCACCGTAGGCACGGGCTTGCGGACGGCGAGTAATGGGTAGCTCGCTGTCCGGTAAGGACCAAGCCCGGGTCGACGGCGCGTTGTGTTCCACGCGCGCCTCAAAGAGATGTCAGCAGCAACTGATGGCGCCCGCAAGGGCCGATGCCTGCCAGGGGTGCGGGTTGTTCGAAAGAGATACCGTGGCCCCTGGCACACAGGCAACTCAGGGAACACGGGTGGGTTTTAGTCAGTCAAAGTCTGACACGCCCTCCCGCTCCACCCAGAGCGGGAGAAGTTATTTGATGATTTCCCAACCAAAAAAAAAAAAACACTAATCGTACTTATTTCTTTTGAGGTTGCAGTAGGTGAAAGTGAACATAAATTCGCAATGTTTAATTTATTACTGAATTAAAAATTACAAATTTATAAACAACTTAATGCTTGTGAGTGTTTCATCTCAGTATCATAGATGTACATTTTCTCGAGAATTATATAGTACTTTACAGTGATTTGCTCATCCATTTTTAGGTGTTGTAAATGTAGGTTACTAAAATAAGTTCCTATTTAGTTGAATAGTAGAGCAATTCATTTATTTTATTGTAAGTATATCAAGGTAAGCCCGGTAAGCTCCTTGAGCTGAATAAATATTGATACATATAAACTGCTACTCGGAGATTGCTTAGAGCTTTTCAAATGAGGCGTGAATAGATACCGCGGCCTTTCAGCAACCTCCGCGCTGTATATAATAGAACTAGCCAGTGTTATACTAAAGGATTAAAAATCTTGTAAAAAACCGGTTAGATACGTAAGTTTTACTAGATTTTTTCTAAGCAGAGCATAGTTATTTTTACGCCAAATAATATCATAGGTGTAACGTTTAGATGCTTCCTAATTATTTAATTATATAATAAAGATGTTGATTATTTGAAAATAAATTATTTAACTGGGGAAAATAGTCCCTGTTACCCACTTATTTAATAAATCCGTAAACTATTTAAATTCTAAAATAAAACTTACAAAATATTCTTACCTTTTTAGTAAAACTAGTAAATATCTCTTCACAAACTTAACTTCATAAACTTTTTTTGTACAACAAAATAAAATGATTTAATTATTTTTGTTACGTAAACTTTTTCACTAAATAACTTTTATTAGCACCGCAGCGCGATATTAGCGGAAGTTTTCCGAATAACCCTGTGAACGCGTCGGAGCGCGCGGCAACGTTCGAAAGCACTGAACCGGGGGCTCGCTACACGAACACTGAATGAGAAATGAGAATCAAAGCGCAGCCCTTCCACCGATGCGCTGAAAACACGCGACTAACAACAATTTTAATTGTTCTATTACTGTGTTTCATTCATGGTCAGACATTAACTGGTG
Organism: Polymixis lichenea; assembly: GCA_949091785.1. Lineage (NCBI taxonomy): Eukaryota > Metazoa > Arthropoda > Insecta > Lepidoptera > Noctuidae > Polymixis > Polymixis lichenea. The sequence goes on from OX420937.1 coordinate 12,493,942, forward strand.
TTTTAAACAATGCCAGCTACAATTAAAAGCATGACACAGCGTTAAGTGTGCGCAATCACCGCGCGTCAAATCTTAAGCGTTTGTTGCGTACAAAATCACATCTTAGACTTGTGTAGTAAAAAGCTTATAGGTATTTTGGTTTTTTAATAAGAAAATCAATTTTAAGCTTTGTAACTAAACTCATGTTTGCAATTCGTGCTGCAGGCTTAGCACCCATTTGTCAATGGAAGAATACATATGACTATTAACTAAATGATGTAAAATAAGAGAAGATAGCTATATTTTTCTATTAATTATCACAGTTATGGTTCTAAGCGAATCATGATTTTGTAGATAATAACCTACTTTGTGGCCGTCGAGTAGAAAGTTTGTTGTCAGTGTGATTTTGACAGTTTGGAAAGAAATATTCGTCTGAAATAAAGTAACGAACAAAACAAACATTACATAACTACGTTAATAACGACCTAGACAAAGATCGTTGGAAACGAAAGACAAAATGACAGATTGTAAAGGGATATCTACGGTGCGATATCAAAAATGGAGAAACGAAATGTCACTTTGTATTGAAAAAGCACTGTCTATTCTTCGTAGAAATAGAAAACGTCATGCTAAGCCTGCTGATGTAATCGGTTCTTTTAATCACAAATCTAATGGCGCCACATCTGGAAACTTAATAATAAATTGAAAACGAAATCATTTTTTATACGTTGAGTGTGTTCAAGAAAGACTACAAATGTACTTGCATACGCGTCAATCAACATCGAACATTAAAGAAATATTGAATCCCTTACACCTGGCACGCTCTTCCATGAGTATTTGACACATTATTATTTCAGAAAAAACCCTTTTCAATTTTCACGTTGAGTGATGCTTGACAAATTTTTTTCAGGTTCCATTCGCCTATGAAACCAGCAGAGATGGTTGGGAGAAAATTGAAAGAGCTATGAGTACCAACCCCACCCCTAAAAATATAGGATATTTTAAGAATCCTCACAGGCGTTGTACCCTACTAATATTTATTAACAACGTTAATGTAAATTATTTCCAGCGGAATTTGTTAATAAAGGCTAATTTTTCGATAAGAATTAACCACTTTAGTACGGCAACGTTAAATAACTTATACAAAATTAAGGTAAACCAATCAACTTTTAAGCTCGACCGCCCCATTAGCGCGTCTACATAATGTGAGATCGTGGGTTCAGTTCCCAGGGTAAGCTTAGTCACATTGTATTCCCCGAAAGTTTAGACGGAGGTGTGTGTACAGTACACCCACGCTTAGCAAGTTATGTTTCAGTTCTATGCAATAGGGTTTGAGCTTATTGCTAGAAACCGGCCACAAATCCACACTCCGGGCTGTTACTGGTAAAATTTTGACATTTTCCTCGACCTGAGAATCGAACACAGGACCTCAGGCCCTGCTGTCGTATGTCGGCCACTAGACCAAGGAGAGAGAGTAAGAATGACGCCTATAACCAGTTTTGTGATAGGAATTTTGTAAATGGACGATTGCTAGTTTCCTCACAGAGAAGTCCCAAAAGTATACCAAAATTGTATAATCGCTTATTATACAATTTCCTACTTATAGATTCAAAAAGTATGTTTAGATGTTTGGATATTTCTTTGTTTATTTTGTTCTTTGGTTGTTTGATTGTTTGTCAATCACGTAAACGCGTAATCACGGCAGAACAGATTAAGATGTAACTGGCGAACAAGTAGTTTCTAACCTGGATTAACACACAGGATAGGTACTTTGTGACCTGGAAGCAAATTCCCGTGAGATAATTTCCGAACTCTTCGCGGGCGAAGCCGCTGGCAGTAGCTAGTAAGAAATAAAATCTTCATGAATTGAATATTCAAGTTGTAAGAGAAAAGTAAAACTCGGTCTGAATAAAAACTTAAGTAGGTAAGAGTGTTACTGTTCGTAAGTTAGGATTTATTTCAGCTCTCAACTAGAAAACCTGAAGAGTCTTCCAAGTGTGAAAATTAAGTACCTAACCGACCGCCTTCACAATTTATCGCGATGAAACCGAAGGCAGTTTATTCATTAATCTACTAGACAAATGGGAACGAACTAAATTCAATAATTTAATGACTATTAAAATTAGTCCGTTGTTCGGGTCGTCTAAAATATCACGATATTTTTAGCAGGTTGTTGGTAATCTAAGTAGTTTCATCATGTTTATCTAATTAATCTGGGTTTAAAGAACTTTATTTCTCATAAGAACTTAAAAATATAACAGTTCGCTTATGATGAGATACTTAAATTAGTTTTAACTAGTACTATAAATATTAGTTACCTCTAGGGTGTTGGAAACATTGTATAATCATTATGTTATTTGAAATGTTGTAATGTATTGTCTTAATCTACGTTTGAATGTGTTTACACTGTCACACTTTTTTATATCTTCCGGTAAACTATTGAACAGCTGTGCTCCTTCAAACAATATTGTTTTTTTGCCGTAATTAGTGCGAGCGTGCGCTGGTTTTAACTGGATTTTGTTTTTATTCCTTACGTTGTATGTTATATTTTTTCTGTGTAGGTGTATGTTTGATTGTACAGATTTGGTGATGATTTTTTAACAAGGACGCAAGTGCAGTATGTGTAAAGTTATGATATATTGAGGAGTTTGCTTTTTTTGTATAGTATTCTTGTCGGAGTTAAATAATTATAGTGAAATAATGTTTTTATGATTTTGTTTTGTGTTCTTTGTAGTGGGTCAAGGTAAGTTTTCGCGGCTGACCCCCATAGCTCAACTAAACTAATCTAGTTCTACTAACTGAACCGCCAGCTGTGCTGCTGGGGAATTTGTTGTGCCACTTCTTCTTACCAGCTAAAGCACTAGGAAGTAGGGAAGGGTGGGCGTTTTGGGGTATTGTCATATGTTATTTTGACGTTCAAAAAGTGCTGACTTTCAGCCTAGTTTGAATAAATCACTTTTGATCTCGCATGCTTGCAGTTTTATACCAACATCATTTGATCGTTTGAAAACGTTGGCTATTTTTATCTGTGGCGAAAATTTGCTTCCCGTTGCGTTACTGTACTTTTATACGGCCCGGCTTGTATTGGACGTTGCTGGACTAGGTAGATGCCTGGTAGAATGAAGGGATTAGTCGATTGACTAGACAGAGACGTGATTTAGCCATAGTTCGAGAGTTTTCTGTGCAACTAGTGTACTAGGAAAGGAAGCGTTGAAGACCGGAAAAGTGACTTTTTTGTACCCAATCTTTGTGGAACCAAAAGGTATTGGTTTAAAAATATCCCAGCCTATTTGGAAGTAAATGAGTTTCTGATTATACATAGGTAACCGAAAACGGAGAGATAAAATTAAGCAGCCGACATGTTTTAAATTTGATTACCTAATATCCCTCCACCCGACGTTGACAGATATGCTAACGAACTTGAGATAATTTAAGCGTCGTAATGATGCCGTCGCTTTACTAGTACCTACTTGTAGGTAGGTATTTGAAGGTACTTGTCCCCTAATGTGTAATTTATGAACAAGTATGTACTTACTTCCTTGAATGTAAGCTTTGTTCCTCTTAATTCAGCTGGGGGACGAATCTCACTGCATAGTAAATTCCTCGTTTTACATTACACACAATGTTTTTGTACCTACAGTATTCTATATCATGCATCGACACGCGCCTTACTTATGGTTACCAAATGTATAAATACGCTGTGAATGTGCGTGTAAGCGCAGGAGCTCGCAGTACTTAAGTACCTTCCGAGAGAATGGTGAAGTCGGAAATGCATGTGAAGGTAAATTTTGTGCTGATGCTGCTCGTCTTCACGCACACATTCACAGCCTTTTGGTGCACTTGTCGCTTTGTGACGTAAAAATACTATAGGTAAGTACTCAATGCACGTTCACAAACCCATTTCATCGTATTTTTCTAATACACGTTCGCACTAGTATCAGTGGTATTTTCTTTAAGTTATTATTATGTTTATTGTCACTTTGATGGGGGTGAATATAAGGGAACTTATTACCCGACTGCAGCGACACCCAAAAGTAGGATATTGTTTTAATCGACACAAACTGCGTTCATATCGCTTGAGACCATGTGTAGTACTAACTACTAAGATATTGTAGTGACAGGTACTGGCAGAATATTTATTAGCACACAATAGCCCAAGAAAGGCCACAATATCTGCCACTGTTAGTCAGCTCTTACAGATGTAAATAGTCTACCATCCGCCGGTCACGAGTTCGCTTTCATGATGAGGTCAGCAATAAACAAGTGGTACAATATTATACTTATTCCATACTGATATGTAGGTACTATAAATCACGGGTTTTCCTATAATTTCCAATAAATACTTAACGGCCGTGACTTACGAGTTGTAGGTCGGAGATTCGGACCCAGACAGGTGGTTTACTTTGTGTAGATAAATATTTAATCATCACAGCTCTCAAAGCGGTAAGGAAAACATCGTGAGGAAATCGAATCGAGCCAAAAATTCGAAGACATGCGAGCATATTTTCATTCGGAGTTTTTGCTTGAAAAAAGTCCGAATGAAAATATGCTCTGCGAACTTCTGTTAGCACACAATTTTTTCCAAAATTACAATTTTAAAACTGATTTAGGCACACAGTGGTGAGTTCTATAGTTCCTAATACTTTTCCGGAATAGTTCTGCCGACCTAAGTCATGAAATAAATAAAAAAGACAATGTTACCCACTACAAGGAAAATAAAATCATTTTGTTAAAAGAGGCGCCTGGTAAATTTGTAGCTTTTCTGATTCTATGGATTAAGTTTAGTAGCAGTCAAGACCCCCAGGAACAGAAAAAAACAAAATAAACGCAGTTGTCTCTAAAAAATATCAGCAGAGCCTTATGAAAAAGTTAGATAGCAAGAAATCTAGATTTCATTGAGTGATTAAGTTGGTATGATAAAAAAATAATTGACTACAACTGATGAGGTAACCCTCCACATTTCATATTGCAACTATAAATGAACTATACTAAAACGGCATCAGTAACCCAGAACTCTGACTCAGGTATCAGCAGAGCATGGGTAAAGATTTTAGACAGAAAACCTCAGGATTTTAATCAGTGGAATAGAAAGATGGATCAAAAAAAATATTTGAGTAGCACTCAGGAGCCGGAACTAAACGGTTTCTTATGCAACATTAAAATACCTATCCAAAAACATGCAAACGAATCCCAGAACTCTGGCTCAGGTATCAGCTGAGCATGGGTAAAGATGGGGTGCTTGGACAGGAAACCTCCTCGTGTGCTCGTGGGCTGGAGTTTCCTTTGGATGCGTCCGGGGGAAAGGCCAGTCTCCGGGACGGTGCGCCCTGGGGTGCGAGCAATGTCCCCCCATTAAGTACGTGTGCCTAAGGGGTGTCGTTGCCCGTATGCCAATATCCTGTCGGAGGAACGCGCCAACGTGTGTCTCTCTGCGACTATGTAGAGACGCACAGCGGCGGAGTAAGAGCGGGCTCGGTGTGCACTTACCCTGCCACCGGGCAGGCAAGAAGGAGTCCTCTCCTTCTGCCACCGTTAACCTCGTAGCCCCGAAAATTGTCACGGTCATGTCTCTGACTTTTGACGGAGGTCGAGGGTCTTGGCTTAACCGCCCGGGCCGCGAGGAAGAAATCCTCTATAAAAAATTACCCCAAACCTCCAAGCGGCGGCGCACCGTGAGGGAGGTTGATAGCTTGACTAATGCGTAGCTTAATTAGTCTCTAGTGCGGACCACTGTTTTTGAGACGATACAAAGTTTTTACTCGTGGGAACTTAATGGAAAATTTACTAAAACAACAACACACTGAAGAAGGAAGTGATGCGGGGTCGGAGTCCAACGCCGCATCGATTGCGACAAGCTCATTCAAGAGCCCGGAGCGTGTAGTGGTGGGCGCTTCAAGAACCAAAGAGTTCCTCAAGAAGCGCTCCAAACCGAAGGATGGCCAGGGGTCATCCTCGGACGGTGGCATGACCTCGGCCCGAAAGCTAGGGAAGGTCTGTCGGCAAGTTGAGCCAAGCTGGCCCAGTCGAGGCGGCCGAGCGAGCCGAGGCGTCGGCCACGGAGGGGTAGCTTTCTGGAGAGACCAGCAGCAGGGCCCTCTCGGAGTCGTCAGACGGTGAGCCAGACGCCGCTGGGGGCTCTAACTCGGAGCAAATGGTGAGGTTCGCGGAGGCCGTGGCAGCTGCAGTCAAGGGTTTGGCCTTGAAGAGGAATCAGGCCTCTAAAGACAAGGCCGTGCCCGCAGCCATAGCCATGGCAGCTGCGGAGGACATCCGCACCGGACAACATGTCGGAGATGCGGGCGGAGGTCGCCCGCTTGGCAGCCGCCACGGAGATTCTCGGAAAGGAGAACGAGGAGCTCCGAGCGGACCTGGCAGCGCTCCGAGGAGCTGGCCCCAGGGTGGTGCCGCTGTGCGTCTCTACATAGTCGCAGAGAGACACACGTTGGCGCGTTCCTCCGACAGGATATTGGCATACGGGCAACGACACCCCTTAGGCACACGTACTTAATGGGGGGACATTGCTCGCACCCCAGGGCGCACCGTCCCGGAGACTGGCCTTTCCCCCGGACGCATCCAAAGGAAACTCCAGCCCACGAGCACACGAGGAGGTTTCCTGTCCAAGCACCCCATCTTTACCCATGCTCAGCTGATACCTGAGCCAGAGTTCTGGGATTCGTTTGCATGTTTTTGGATAGGTATTTTAATGTTGCATAAGAAACCGTTTAGTTCCGGCTCCTGAGTGCTACTCAAATATTTTTTTTGATCCATCTTTCTATTCCACTGATTAAAATCCTGAGGTTTTCTGTCTAAAATCTTTACCCATGCTCTGCTGATACCTGAGTCAGAGTTCTGGGTTACTGATGCCGTTTTAGTATAGTTCATTTATAGTTGCAATATGAAATGTGGAGGGTTACCTCATCAGTTGTAGTCAATTATTTTTTTATCATACCAACTTAATCACTCAATGAAATCTAGATTTCTTGCTATCTAACTTTTTCATAAGGCTCTGCTGATATCGTTTAGAGACAACTGCGTTTACTTTGTTTTTTTCTGTTCCTGGGGGTCTTGATTGCTACTAAACTTAGTCCACAGAATCTACGAAAAGTTACAAATTTACCAGGCGCCTCTTCTAACAAAATGATTTTATTTTTCTTGTAGTGGGTAACATCGTCTTTTTTATTTATTTCATGACTTAGGTCGGCAGAACTATTCCGGAAAAGTATTAGGAACTATAGAACTCACCACTGTGTGCATAAATCAGTTTTAAAATTGTAATTTTGGAAAAAATGATCTGCTACCGGAAGTTAGCAGAGCATATTTTCATTCGACCTTTTTTCAGGCAGAAACGCCTGAACTATTTTTTTTAAGTATAAGGAACTCCAGAACTCATCCGCATGCGAATAGAACTCACATTATATTTTGCTCTTCTGAGAAATGATCTGCCAAGTTCACCCACATGTCGAGGCGTCTGTCCCAGCAGTGGGGACATTAAAGGCTGATTATGTTTGTGTGAGATACATTACTAAGGTCTTCGAATAATAAACTGTTTTTAATGAAACGGCGCTTTCCTCGAGCTTCTTCGAGGGCCAAAATAAAGCTAATTAGAATTGAATCAATTACATTATTTTTCTGAAAAGAAGTCTTTAATTATGTGACATAATAAAAGACCTCCTTTAAGTATGATAAATAATAAAAAACTTGCTCCACAAATCGCCTAGCATACGGAAGCCTGGTTGGCACACCGTCGATTTGTAAGAAAAAGGCGCCACACAGGCCTACACCTAATTAATTGATCTCAAACGCTGGAGAGAGGGGCGTCACTATCAAGTTTCAGGCCCGGTTCGAAAAAATCGTAGATCCGGGGCTGATTTTGTCTAATTTGAACTTCTGTTCCAAAACGGAACCATAAGTAGAATATTTTGGGCCTACCAACAATAGCAGATACCTACTAGGTACTATAGGTAGCTATAGTACCTATTGTAGAGTAAATCCACTACGGTAAAAGCCTTTTTATTTCTAGTCCAATTCTTTTCAACAAAAATTTTTTGTTTATTGCTTTTTATCAAATTAAAAAATTTGAATCTGAAAAACATCGTCAAATGTTTTCTTTTGACAAAACCCTCACTACAGATTTGGGAGCCACTGATGGTGGTACAAATTCCCTTTTTAAGAAAATACAACCTTATTTTAATGTGATTCACACTATTCAAGTTTTAAAGCAACGTTATTATGTTGATATGTGGTTAAAGCAACCAGTAAAAGCTGTTTCCGTTGTACGAATAAGTGTTTTCTTTCGCATTCATTGGGTATGTATTCCGTCACCTATTTTTCTCTTTTCGATCTACTTTTTGTTGATTGCCCTCGACCTACGTTGGCGCGCACCAACCCGAAATCCTGACGCGTCTCGGCACGAGACGCGCTTCAAGAGCAGAAGCGTCGGGACTCTAGACGTAGGCACTGCAGCCACGTAACCTCAGACGACTCTTCTATCCACCCGTCCCGCGCGCTCCACCGGCCTGGTTTCTTCAGACTGCTAAAGCGTATCAATAATTATTAATGTTGTTTTTGTATTAGATTACTGTCTGTTTGTTTTTTAAGATGTAAGATAATGCATATTTCTGTTAATTCTGTAAAGACGCCCCGGTTTTTCTTAGTGTTATAACGTATAAATAATTTACTAATAGGCTTTACTTGTACTACAGGTAAGCACCTGTAGTACAAGTAAAACCTATTCAGTACCTAAGCTACTGTCATTGTCTTCAGTAGATACTCGTGCAAATAATCGTATGGCAACACAGGGATGCAGGTAATGTCGTCCACTCCAGCTTATGGCTCTCGTGACTTTGTGGGTGACGTAAGTTCGTGTATCTCACCATCTCAAGTACCTAGGACAGCGTGACACATTACTACTATAGCTATATACCTACAACATATTAATAAAATTTGTCCAAATATTCAAGCCTACTTATATCAAAACGAATTCTTTTCTCGAGGGTAAAAAGGGACAAATTTTCATCTAATTTTAATACTAGCCATGAAAATGCGTGTCCGGTCAGACAAACGGGTGCCGGCCGGTCCGACTCGGTAGCGTCAGGTAGCAGAATTATTTGAATGCTTACCACGCGACGGCACTGGGCGGTGGCATGACGGTCCTATCTGACGTGGGTGTATCAAACAAATTCAAACATCACAAAAATCCTTCTGAGCCACGAGTCAAGTACAAACAATATAAATCTTTATTTTATTAACTCAAAACAGTAACCGGGTCATTTTAAGGCTTAGGAATATTAGCTATGAAAGCTTCGGATTCTATCTAACTTTACTCGTAAAGGCAAATCCAACCTTAATTATTATTGTGGCTTATCCAGTAGATTTGTTTACCTAATCCACAAATCCGTACTCACATTTTCACGAAGCACAACAGACATTTTGTGGAATTTAAACGTACTTAGAATTAAACTTTCAGTAAATTTTTGAAGAATCCTTTGATTTAAAACTAGAGACAAGTTGCTATCTCAACGCTGCTTTACAACCATAGATTCCACTTCAAATATTTTACTAATCCTTTGGTCTTTGATTCTTTAATGGTCGATGAGTGCCACCATTTTTTTTATAAAGTTCTTATTTGAGCTTAAAGTTGCTAAGCTTATTGAAACAGAAGTCACGCACAACAATATTGAAAACAATAAATAAGGTTCATTTTGGCACAGGACTCTGTTATAAGGTGTCGCTCCACAGCAGCCCACGACTAAGCTAGTGTAATTAGCTTGGCTTTGTATGATAATGTTTGTGAGATGCTCCACTGCAAGCACTACGCTCGGAAGCGTAGCTATCAAGCAAATAAATCGCGCAGCTAGCGTGGCAAACTTCTCCGTGCACATCTTGTGTAGCAGTGGACGATCGACTTTATGGTAAGGAAAGCCTTTATTTACTTCGACATATGAGGCACAATTTTGCCACCAACATTCCTCAAGTTTGCCAGTTTGCGACTTCACTTGAAAATGGAACTTGAAACTCTGCAACATTCCGGTAGAATAGAAAGTGGTGAACAGACTCAGACGTTTTGCGTGCTTCTTTCCATACCGTTAAACGGGGTAAATCGGGACCATACCTACTTTAAAATTTAACATTAAAATAATATAGTTTGTTGCCAAAAAGGACTTTTTGTTTCCTGTTTATAAACGTAAAATAAACGATTAAGTGTTGGCAATAGACTATATTATTTCATCGTTAAATTCCATTTTAAAGTTATTTCCCGTTTCACCCCTGCATCCCTATTCACCCCATTTTGTAGGTGACCTTGAAATGAGTGCATAGAAAATATGTAGTCTTTCAAATACATAATGCATGATGGCAACAAAAAGGGGAAGATGGTTTTCAATGCTAAATAATTCGTACTTTCTAAAAACATGGGAATGTTTTTAGCTGGGTTGGTGGAAGTCTCACTTTACACTTACACACTCTGCTTCTTCTACTGCTGCCTAAAATTTTCGTAAAGCATGGGATAAAGTTGAGCAATCTCAATTAGCAATTAAAAGTGTGTTCAATAAACGATTTGCAACAACTTTATCGCAATTGTTTGTATGTACAGACATACAAATAAATAAAATGTAAGTGTCTGTTTTTAACCGACTTCAAAAAAGGAGGAGGTTATATGTTCGACTGTATGTATTTTTTTAATTTGTGTTCACCGATTTCTCCCCGTTTGTGGACCGATTCTGAAAATTCTTTTTTTATTTGAAAGAGTGTACTCCTGAGGTGGTCGGATTGGCAAGTCAGGATCTGATGATGGAATCCCAGGGAAATCGAGGGCAACCTTCAAATGTTAAAGGCATAAACAATGTTTTTCATATATTTTCTAAATGATCTCTCTGCTTGTTCCGGCCAATCTCTGAAACGTCTGGCCTACTAATATTATTTTAGAAAAAGAATTAGGCAGCCGCGCAAAAAAAAATCCGACATTCACGGGGGCAAAGTGAAGCGCAAAACCTAGGATTATAATAACACAAAACATAACTAATCGAGTTTATTTGTCCATGCGGGAAGTTTATTGATTATAATCTAAACACAAAGAGTCCCGCTGTGGTCGGATAGGGGCCGGAAGGATTGTTGCCAACCCTTTATGATAAAGAGGTTTGTCTTTTGTAAAAGGTTTCGAATCAATAGCAGCAGATATCAAGTTACCAACCTAAGTATAAATAATAAGGTACCTGCATAATTTTCTCGATTATGTATTTCTGAATAAACATAGGCTAGGTACAAACATAATCCATCCATAGATCTCTAAATATGTTTCAAAAGCAAAAGTAACTCGATCTGTCGACACGCCAACAATAAAAATCAATCACCAATCAAAATGAACATTAAAAACTCTATGAACGCTGCTCTAATCAAGCTCTGCTACAGCCTGAACATATTTTAAAATCCTTTTTACAAGGAATGTACCAAATGCCTAAAGTTTTTAATTATGCTTACGCCATTTTGCTTTCTATTTCGATAATATATAAAATTTATTTTTGTGGTAAATAATGCTTTAAAAAGGACTTCATTCTATGTTATTGACCGGCTGACAAGGCAGGTATCATAATGACTAAAACCAAAGATTTTTCGTAAGAGCATTATTTTTTTTAGAACTCTTTTAATAGTATTTTTGTAATAAATAGCTCTTTAATTCGAAGGCGCATGCTTAATTCACTCATACAGAACTTTTGTTCTCTTTGTTGTGTTTTGTTCTTTTGCTCTTTTGTTCTTTGTTTTGTTGAACTCTTGCTTTTTAGCAATTAGTTTTTTTGCAGCAATAATCTTCACCTTCGAAAACAACTGTGTCCCTCGAGTTTTTTTTTTTGTTTAATTATAGATTTTGCACCTTATAACGTACAGCCGACGCGCACAGCTTCGTGACTTACGATAAAATATGGCAGCCCTTGCACTTGTACATTCTGGAAGAACCAGCGTACCCCCTCTTTCACCCCTCGGAGAAAATAGCACTGCGTACTTTTACCCTTTACCCCGAATGACTCCTATTATCTTCGGGCAAGAGTTACATTTGTTTTGCCTACGGGCTTTTTTATTGCTTACTTAGTGACCTGACAGGCGTTGTCCTGTCCTTTCAATAATTCATGCAAAAATGTTAGAAAAAAGGATGTTCAGTTTTTCCGGGCAACTTTTCCAAAATTAAATTTCCATCAAAATCTTATTCGGACTAATACGAACATTTTTAAACAAAACGTAGCCAAATTGCTCCAGCCATTTTACACAGGTTGACAGGGACATCGACGCGCAACCTGTTACCGTGCCCGAGTGGTTCCACTGCGCATATCGCCTGGAGGACACGGTGGAGGTCTGCCCGGCTTGGGCTGAGCACCGCCGTGCCCTCGTAGAGGCAATTGGCGGCAGCGATCTCTCACGTCCGGCCCTGGTACGGAGCCAAAGTGCATGGGTAGCCGTCACCTCCTTCTGCGAAGCAGTGATGCCCGCGAAGAGGGAGGCAGCGTACGTGAGGGAGAGGCAGTATTTGCGCCCTCACGGCCCTAGTCGCCGCAGGAGAAGCCCTAGACATCGGGAATCCCAGGCTGATTCCCGGCCACCGTAGGCACGGGCTTGCGGACGGCGAGTAATGGGTAGCTCGCTGTCCGGTTCGGACCAAGCCCGAGTCGACGGCGCGTTGTGTTCCACGCGCGCCTCAAAGAGATGTCAGCCCCAACTGGTGCGCAAGGGCCGATGCCTGCCAGGGGTGCGGGTTGTTCGAAAGAGATACCGTGACCCCTGGCACACAGACAACTGAAGGACCACGGGTGGATTTTAATCAGTAAAAGTCTGACACTCCACCCAGAGCGGGAGATAAGTTATTTGATGATTTCCCACCCAAAAAAAAAACTGTTACAGTAACGAGTGATGCTGTACACGATTCTGAATCCCCTTGCATTGAAACTTTCCGTCGGTTATTAATAAAAAACTAAAAGCAATTCTATTATTTTTGACCTCGTAGGTTATGCAGTTCCTATTATTTAGTTTTAAGTTGTTCTTCTAAACTACGCACTGTCGCGTAGTTTAGAAGAACAACTTTGATACGGTCACACAGACTCGAAAAGTGAGTTTAATTTGTAATACCTATGCATTAATAGATGTCCAAATTCTACAATAAACACAGACTATACCTACTCGTATTTAGAGGTGAGAAGCTGACCTACAAAGCAAAGTAAATTTTCAGAATATCGGTATACTCCTTGTTATTGATTACCGATATGATAAGATATGTATAGATACCACCTACCTTCCTAACATTGATTGGAACAAAATACCGAATCCCTCCAATTTCGATGTTAACTTCTCTCGTTTCGACAAGAGTAAAGGCTTCTTCAAACAGCCGCGACGCGACAGCGCGACGCGACACTTATAGAACAATTTCCATTAAGTTTTCATAGAAATTGTTCTAAGAGTATGCGCGACGCGACGCGACCGTCGCGTCGCGCTAGTCTGCACGAGCCTTAATTCATGAAGGAGCGAAGAGCCCAATCAACAATGTCAGTAAAATAAAAAGACTTATTTTTTCAGAACTGTGATATTTTACAAGGACTGGATTTCAGCCCACGCAGTAAGCAATTATTTGCGTTGTTCAGCAGACAAATTTTTCGAACATATGAAGTAATGGATTAGCAATACCTAAACTTAAAAATGATTCCGATTCGGATTAAGGGACTACTCACACTTATTCAGCTCTGTTCAGCTTTTGTCCATAGAAAAAAAAGATTTTGTATAGAGTCCGTTTAGGGTGTTTCTCTCATTTCGTGCAAATCACATGTTCACCTAAAAATAAACAAATCTACACGTTCTTAAGCGACTGAATATTTTTTTATTGAGGTGAGTTAGAAAGGTATATCTGCCATCACATTTTGTTTTTGTAACTGGCTATTTAAGTTTAAAAAAAAATAGGTCCAAATTGATATTTGGACCTATTAACAGCACTGTCCAAAACATGTTTTTTTTATTGACGGGATATAACAACATAATCTGATGCTTCACTATGTATTATTGTAATGAAATGTTTAAGGTACACATAAAGCTATAAAACTATTTAATATAAATTTATGTACGATTGTTACTTACGTTCACGGAGACAAAACGTTTTGTTAAAAAAAAATCTCATTACCATTCATGCAGATCGAAATTGGGAAAACCGCCGGTAGATATACGAACGAGGGAAGTTCTTGTACTTCACCCCGCGCTTGTTCGACTTTGACCAACTAACGTTGAAAAAGATGAACCCGTGCAACTTTTTTTGGAAATTTTATCAACACAAGATTTTAAGTTTTGTAAGTTTTTTTTTCATTAACATTCGCGCTTTTAAGAGAAAATTACTTATTTTGTTAGAGTATTTTTGATGCCAACATAATCATAATCGAGTTCAAATAGTTTTAAAATATTAAATACCTTGGCATTTTAGGTAATAAGGGAGTAAATCTAATGAAAGTGCAAAAATATCATTACCGTTCCTGTCATTGCCACAATTTACCAGCCAGTTTTTATAGAAATGGTAATGATCATACAATTATGGTAATGATGAAAATTATGGCAATGATTATAAAAATATGGTAAAAAATATAAGTAAGTAAGAGCTAAGTTTGTAAATTTTCATTGTGTATCGATATAATTTCTTTACTATTAGTTACATAATATACTAGTCTAATCTGATCATGGATGTAGAATGTTGTTTTTTTGCCTATTAGGTTTAGTCGAAGAATAATTATGATTCAAACAATTAACAATGTTAAGTTAGAACTTAATTTTATTAATGTATCGTTAGTCGAGTAGGAAAATGGTTTTTTTTATAAAACCTCAATCTGAAACAATTATTTTATTTAAATCTTCATTACCAGTTTTAATTTCTCATTACCATTATTACAAATAATTACCAGATTACATTTATCATTACCATACCCAGGAAAACTTTTAGGTCCGTATCTCTGGCAGTTTTGCGTATAATGTAGTATGTCTTATATGAGGATGTTTATTTTTCATGTAGCTTTTCATAAAAAGTAAGAAAAAATATAAATATTTTTTCTCGCATTTTCTTTGAAAATGCACGAAATGCGAGAAATACCCTTCAGCTTTTCGCGGCGGAACGGATGCGTTCGCATCTCATACAAAATCGTCGTTTTCTATGGACAAAAGCTGAACAGAGCTGAATAAGTGTGAGTAGTCCCTAATAGTGTGTTATGACTTCTGCGAGTCGCGGCTGTACCAACACTAAGTAAGTAGTTAATCGATAGCTCATTATCTAGTAAAGCAGTAAAACTATGGAACCATAATGCCAATCATTTCGATAATTATCCCTGAAATTGGTATTCCCCGATTCCCTTTGATAGCTGCCTACTGGGATTTACGTGTAAGACTGATACCTACATAGGTATCTATTATACCCGTTTATCGTATTAATCCGTTCCCTTAATAATGTGGGATCTAATGAAGCAATACACTGAATTTCTCCTATGACGCACATAGGTATGTATTAGGTACCTACCTATAAGAAAGTTGTTAGGAAAATCGGCGGAGAATTTTCTTTTTCATTAAGCTGACGCCTTATTATATCTTAATTTCTGGAGAATTGTCCGTCGTAAAATGTTATTTTGTAGGAGAAATAACATAATCTCAATTAGAGCTCATGCAGAGCGATAGGGAGTGAATTAGAGTACATGAAATACCTAATTAAAAAACAAACAGGTTTCTGAGGTAAATCGACTTATGAAGAGTAAATCTTTTTATATTCGTTCAGATGTGAATACGCAGAATGTTAGAAAATTGTAGCCCATTTAGTATAACTTAGACTGACATTCAATTATCTAACTTGTCTAATTTTGCACACAGAACAACAGACTTCACTGAAACGAAAAATAAATTATCCCAATCTTAATTTAAAACGTCAACTTACGTATATATATACATGTTTTCAGCCATATTTGAGCGCAGAAATACGTACTTTTAGCGCGCAATTACAATGAAAGCTCACACGCGACTTAAAGCGTCACTGCCTTAGCACTCACGTGAGCTGTTTGAGGACGGAAACGGCTAAAATGCCGCTTTGTTACATTCCACTTTGACTACGAATCATTTACATCTACTAGTAGATATATGGGTAGGTAACTACGTATTTTAAAAGTGAAATTCTGTGCAACCTTTTCATTTCCCTGGTATTGCAGATTTACATACTGGCTTGGCTGATTAATGACACGAAGTGAATAACTGTTTAAAACCATACAGAGGAGTAATTGCGCAACATATAGGAAAGGCTGTCATTTTGACGGTGCAACAACATTCATTGCGTTATTTACGATGTGGATCAGAAAAAAAGTCGACCAGATAAAGCAATGGATTAACAATATGCTTCAAAATTATTCCGATTCTGATTAGAGTACTGGCATAGTAACTAATAAACCTGATCCACAGAGTAGATTTTACTTAGTGGCATGGCCGAAAAACCCAGTACAAAAAAGCCTAAAATATAATTGGATTTAGGTACATTGGTTTAAATATTTAAGTGCTTAGGCTTTTACTTTTCGTGGTTTTAACCCTAGAACCTATCTATGAACCTTTCACGTAACCTTTCTGAAATTCAGTGTCTAAATACTGAAAGTAATAAGAAAAACAAACACAATAATATACTTTCTCTTTATACGCACACTGTGAAGATGACATGCAACATTCTCAGGTAATATGATAAATAAATCATCCTGAAAACCTACTCAAGGTTACGTAAGGTTAGGTACCCAATACTGTGATATATAACAGGCAATCATTTAAACGGGCGGTAATAATATCAAAGTTTTGGAAATCCCTTCGATCGGAATTTAGAATAGACTGTAGGTAGGTACGCGTTATTCAGGTCGCGGCGAAGTAATAACTGCCGCACGGGTCGATCGATCTGGGGCCCAAGTCTGCTATTTTTATAAATTCATCATTCCAACACGATCCCAGTGTCATTTTGCTAAAAGTTCGTAATCTGCTAAATTCATAATGGTCGATCATATTGGTCGGTCAATGGTCTCGTAACACTACTAAATTTTGAACATTTATTCATGCACGATTTCATTTATATTTATTTTTACATATTATTTATTAGTTTATTTGTTTTTTAGTGTTAAATTTTAGCAGATTACCTCCTAAGTTAGTCATTCATTTGTCATTATGTAAGAGATTACCAATAAATGCCATTTCTTTCAATGGAGTGGCCGTGGCTGACCATTGGAAAGTCATAATGACGCCATTA
This sequence comes from Polymixis lichenea, assembly GCA_949091785.1. NCBI lineage: Eukaryota > Metazoa > Arthropoda > Insecta > Lepidoptera > Noctuidae > Polymixis > Polymixis lichenea. The sequence goes on from OX420937.1 coordinate 12,511,184, forward strand.
TATTATGTGGAGGTCAGATAGACAGTCGCTTCATGTAAAATACTGGTATTCAGCTGCATCCGGTTAGACTGGAAACCGACCTCGATATAGTAGGGAAAATGCTAGGCAGATGATAATACGCGTTTTTGTTGTTTTTATCGTAATACCTACTTACCTGTAATGTATGTGACTATGTTTGTACGTACTTAATTATTAAAAATAGTAGACTTATGTAGAGTGGGAGCCGGTAGAAATCGAAGCTGAAGCTGTCGCCTCTGCTACAAAACATATCACTGTCCGTGGTCCGACACACCCTTGGCCAGTTTTTGATCATGCCCATACGGGCACCCAATCCATACGGATTGAGGAGCCATGTCTCATATTTAAACGCGGGTACTACCAATATTCAGTAGTAAAACCCTTTGAAAGTTACAGGTACTTTAAGGTGGCTCCTCAATTCAGACGTCGGGAGCCACCTTAGAACTCGAAAACTAGCTGATCGATATTTCTGAAAATTTGGTAGGAATTAGTACTGTTTATGTGTAATCTGTAAAAATAGGTTTTGTACGGCTGAATTTGAAATAGCTACAATGGTTTGGTTTATCTGAAAAATCCATAAATTTCCCCGTCGGAAACTTATGAAGCAATTAAAACAGATTTTTAGTAAAATTTTGCAGTAAGTTTGTTTTAATTTGTAGTATGATAATAAAATGCACAAGCTTCATAATTTCGGTAATACAAAACATTTTATGTGACTCCTCAATCCTGGCGGTCTATAAAAACAAATGTACGTAGCTACTAGTAGTTGATCAAAGATCGAAGTCTAATTACGCCAATATTTAGTAGAAATGACTCCTAAATATTGGCGTAATCAAACTTCCTCTACATTCAGTATTTCAAAAGATGAACAATTTTATGTATTGGGTGACCATAAACAATTCAAACTGTGTTCATAAACAGAACTTTATTTACACATGAATCTTTCTACTTAAATAAAGAACACAATATTACTATATTGTGTTCTACTGTTAACACAAATAATAAAAAAAGAAAAATTAACTAAAAGCGGATTATCCCAAATGAACTCTTTTAAAATCTCTAATCTCTAAACTTTATTTTTGTCTCTAGACATCTGGACATTTTAGCAGAACATGTTTCCGGGAAAAACTTCCGGACGTTCTGGAAGAGTACTAAGAAAATGAAGAGTAAGGTTAGCATACCTGCTTATGTTGAGGGATGGCCATTGGATCTAATGAACATTATTGTAATGATGATTATTACCCATCTGATCAGGCTCCTGAAACTTTAGATAATAATCAAGAACAAAATAATGTTGAAATTGAAATCCCCATTTCAAACATGGGTTCAGATGTCAGTAAGGAGAGTCAGGAACAAAATAATATTGGAAGCGAGGTTCCCATTTCTAATAATGAAAATCTCTCTTATATGCTACAGTCTAATTGTAATTTACCAGAAGAATCAGAAAATTGTTAAGAAGAGGTTCTAATACTTTTTTTTGAATATCGTATTGAACTAGTAGTACTACTAGTAATTCGTAGTTGGGAAAAGGCTAGGCAGATGATGATGATCGTATTGAACTGACATTCAATTCAATCTTTTACTGTCAATTATATTTCAATGCAAAACACACGGTTGTATATAATTTAACATGGTAGCAGAGCGTAAAAACGATATTTTAACGTGCTGAAACTGGATTTTGTGACCTATTTAATAAGTACGCATCTATCAAGAAGTTACAGAAAGATGAATTCTGTGAGATTTGAGATTGGGCGCTTAGAAGGAAGTACAAACTGGCAGACGTGGAAATACAAGATTTCCCTGCTCTTGCGGAGCACCCCAGGTACGCTAGACATTATCCAGGGTAAAGTAACTAAGCCAGAGCCACCAGCGGCACCGGCGTTACCAGCAAAGTTGTTGGAATATAAGACGGTATTGGATAACTACCAAAGCCTTGACAGTCATGCCTTGCTTATTCTTAACCCAAACATGACAGAAGAAACCCTGCACAAGGTCATGCGGTGCAATACGTCAAGTGAAATGTGGACTGAGTTGCATCGTCTTTATGATGGAGCCAAGGAGGATCGAAGTTATGAACTTTGCATGAGATTCTTCCGCTTTCAGAAGACTGAAGATCACGATATGGCTACTCACATTTCAACGCTCAAAAACATCTGGTACGAATTGAATAAAGAAATTGGAGGTAATAATCTTCCCGAAATGCTTTTAATTTGCAAAATCTTGGACACACTTCCTGATCAAATTTTCATTTCAAATCGAGCTGGCTGTTAATGAATAAGAGCGATAGGAACATCGAAAACTTGACGATACAGTTGTGTGCTCATGAAAGGGCTTTAACAAGTGGAAACCGAGAGACCATTATTGAAGAAGCTCTAGTACTGAGATCGAAAGACAAAAGCAAGCAGAGAGACAAGAAAAGGAAATGCAACTATTGCGGACAGCTAGGGCACAGAGTCAAAACTTGTCCGAAATGGTTAGCCGATGGGAGACCACCCAAACCCACGCCAAACAACCAAAGTACATCAAACGTCAATATGAACCTAATGGCAATTGTAAATAATGTGGAAGACATCGATCAAGACAGCTGGTATGTCGACAATGGGTCTACTAGTCACGTTTCAAATCGAGGAGACTTATTTAAAACCTTTGAGTACTTCTCTACGTCGCACACAGTTACAACTGCAAATGGTACAGCTATTCAGGCCGTTGGAAAGGGAGCACTGGATATCGAAGCTGACGTACGTGGTACTAAAGAGATTATTACTCTTAACGACGTGTGGTATGTACCATCTATTTAAGAAGAACCTGTTTTCGGTACTGTCAGCTCAGGACAAATTGGGCACGCCACGATTGCGGCGGTAAGTCCCCTCTTTGAGGAGTGGTTTGAGAGGCGGCATGGCGTCCTCACCTTCCGCCTGACACAGGTCCTCACCGGACACGGTTGTTTCGGGAGGTTCCTGTTTCGGATAGGGCGGGAGGAAACGCCCGGGTGTTTCCATTGCGAAGATCGCCCAGAGGACACGGTGGAGCATACGGTGGAGGTCTGCCCGGCTTGGGCGGAGCACCGCCGTGTCCTCGTGGAGGTGATCGGCGGCGGCGATCTCTCGCGTCCGACCCTGGTCCAGGCCATGGTACGGAGCGAGAGTGCATGGCTAGCAGTCGCCTCCTTCAGTGAAGCAGTTATGCTCGCAAAGAGGGAGGCGGCGCACGTGAGGGAGATGCAGTACATGCGCCCTCACAGCCGTGGCCTTCGCAGGAGACGCCCTGGGCGTCGGGAATCCCAGGCTGATTTCCGGCCACCGTAGGCACGGGCTTGCGGACGGCGAGTGATGGGTAGCTCGCTGTCCGGTAAGGACCAAGCCCGGGTCGACGGCGCGTTGTGTTCCACGCGCGCCTCAAAGAGATGTCAGCAGCAACTGATGGGGCCCGCAAGGGCCGATGCCTGCCAGGGGTGCGGGTTGTTCGAAAGAGATACCGCGGCCTCTGGCACACAGGCAACCGAGGGAACACGGGTGGGTTTTAGTCAGTATAAATCTGACACGCCCTCCCGCTCCGCCCAGAGCGGGAGAAGTTATTTGATGATTTCCCACCCAAAAAAAAAAAAAAACAAATTAACAAATACTATATTTGAATCCCGAACCCAAGAATGTATAATGAAGTATGAAGGCGGACGACATCTACTGATTGGAGTGCGAGCTAAAACTGGAGGACTTTACAAGCTAAAAGTCATAAACATTAAGGGCTCTCATGAAGTTAATCACGTAGGGATATCTGACCAGATGCAATTATATCATGAGAGGCTGGGACATCAAAATAAGTTTCATGTTAAGAAGGTTGTCGAGACAGAGCTTGGCATAACGCTGAAAGTAGACAGTGAACTCTGCGAAGGATGTGTATTTGGCAAAACCCATCGACGCAAGTTTGGCACTAGACAACGTGCGTCACAGCCTGGAGAGTTGTTACACATTGACGTATGTGGCCCGTTCAAGAATTCATTTTCCAAATTCAAATATTATGTTCTTTTTAAAGACGACTTTACAAAATATCGGCAAATCTACTGTCTGAAAGAAAAGGGAGAAGTTCATGAAAAACTTGAGCAAATGTTGGCAGAGACTAAAGCTACTGGACATATTGTAAAAGAAATTCTTAGCGACAACGGCGGTGAATTCGACAATGCGAGAGTACGGGAAATTTTACACAAGAACGGAGTACGTCAAAGATTGACGATGCCTTATACGCCAGAACAGAATGGATGTTGTGAGCGTGACCATAGAACGATTGTAGAGTCAGCAAGAGCCATGATGCATGCGCATGAAGAAATGCCTCAGGACCTATGGGCTGAACTTGTCAATACTGCCACTTACATCCTGAATCGCACTGGACCGACACGAAGGAAAGTCACCTTATGAACTCTGGTTCGGCAAGAAACCCAATATCAAACATTTGAGAATTATCGGAAGCACCTGCTACGCCCACATCCCAAAATGCAATAGAAAGAAAATGGACAAGAAAGCCGTGAAAGGAGTCTTAATTGGATATGACAACGATAATGGATACAGAATTTGGTGCAAAGAAAACAGTACACTCATAAGATCTCGAGATGTAACGTTTCAGGAGAGAACTTTTTCACCACGTAATGAAATCATTCTACAACCTCTGGATCCAGTCGCATCGATATCAGCCGCAGAACATGCCTCTGTTACTGATGATGAAGAAGATGCTGATCACAGTTTGAGTGTTGAAAACGATTTCGACAGATCTATTGAATCGGAAAGAGAGATGGAGATGGAACCTGAAAGTGATGAGTATTTATCTGCACAAGAGATAGAAACTGAAAGGCTCAAGACACTCAGAAGCAGATCTGACCTCAAACCTCCCTCTAGATATGATGGTTTTGTTATGACCGTGAGTAGAGATGATGAAGTTAATCCGGAGCCCAGAACATACAAAGAAGCTATGAACAGTACTGACAAAGATAAATGGATAAAAGCAATGAATGAAGAGTTAAATTCGCTGAAGGATAATGACACGTGGGAAATGGTTGATCTACCACCTAAACGCAAAGCCATTCCTTGCAAGTGGATTTATACAATCAAAACTTACCCAGATGGCAGTATCGAAAGATACAAGGCTAGACTCGTTATAAAAGGTTTTTCGCAAAAAAAAGGCCTTGATTATTACGATACCCTTAGCCCGGTAGGTAAGACAAGCCCTATTAGAGCTCTCATAAGTACCGCAGCAAATGAAAAAATGACACTTGGACAATTTGACGTGTCTACGGCATTTTTATATGGAACGCTCAATGAAGAGATCTTTATGAAACCTCCTGAAGGATGCCAGAGTGAATCGAAGGTGTGTAAACTCAAGAAAAGTCTTTACGGATTGAAACAAGCACCGAGATGCTGGAACACCTGTATAACGGATTATAACATCCAAATTGGTTTTGAGCAAAGTTCAGCGGATCCATGCCTGTTCATCAGGAAAAGAGGGGATAAGAAAGCTATAATAGCTTTATATGTGGATGACGGATTGGTGGCTGCGAGTGATGAAAATGAAGTGGAAAATGTTTACACCGAGCTAAGGAAAAGATTTAAAGTCACGACTAAGCTCGCATCCTATTTTCTCGGAATAGAGATACATACTTCCGATGATGGATCTATCACAATAGACCAAAAGGCGTACGCAAGGAAAGTACTGCAACGTTTTGGTATGGTAAACTGTAATCCAGCACCAACGCCGATTGTGAAGTATCCGCAAACAGAAAAGACGACAGGCTGTAAGGAACGATTTCCATATCGCGAGGCAGTTGGTGCTTTGTCCTATTTAATGGTTGGCACAAGACCAGACATAGCTTTCGCTGTAGGAGTGGTGTCTAGAACACTACAAAGCCCGAGTAATGAAGATGTAGTAAGAGTGAAAAGAATATTTCGTTACATTCAAGGCACTCTGGACTACGGCATCACGTACACGTATAAAGGTAAGCATAACGATATCGTGATGTACACAGATGCAGATCACGGAGGTGACCCCACCACAGGAAGATCGACATCTGGCATGCTTTGCCTGTACTCAGGTGGCGCCATCTCTTAGCGGAGCAATCGCCAGAGAACTGTAGCACTCTCGTCAACCGAAGCTGAGATGGTAGCGGCGAGCGAAGCTGCTCGAGAAGTTTTGTGGCTAAAGAAAATTGTTAATGACATAGCTATGGACGTGACAATAGTGAAGGTGCTAATAGACAATGAGTCTGCATTGAAACTCAGCAAGAATCCGATTGAGAACCACCATCAGACTAAGCATATGCACGTCAAAAGAAGACACTTCTTCTTGAGAGAATGCATTTTAAATAATAATTTGGTGGCTAATAAAGTTACTTCGGCGCAAAACTTGGCTGACATGTTAACGAAGCCGCTATACAAGCCAAGACTGCTCTATCTGACTGGGCTGATGAGCCTCAAGTGAAGAAGGGAGGGAATGTTAAGAAGAGGTTCTAATACTTTTTTTGAATATCGTATTAAACTGACATTCAATTCAATCTTTTACTGTCAATTATATTTCAATGCAAAACACACGGTTGTATATAATTTAACAAAAATAACCGTAGATCTGAGCATGTCACGCGAAGTGGACGAAGAGTTAAAACACCCATTAAGTTTAAGGACTATTTTCAGTAAGATGTTGATCAAGGAAATTAATTAATGAAGTATTGTTAAAACGGGGGATGTTTAAGGATGGCTGAATCTGTTTAGTTTTATTATCTATATTTTGTTATCTATGCAAACATTAACTTCGGACGAGTTGTTTGGTCTATGGAGACGCGAATAATAGCGCATAAAATAGCGGTGAACTCAACTAAATAATTACAATAAATCAAGTACATGAATACAAGAAAAGTGTATTATTATATCAAGCATGAATACTACGCCCGTGGCAAATGTCTCCCAGTCGAAAATTCAATAGGCTTTTCTAGCAAAGACGTGGAAAACGTTATCAAAAATATGGTACGAGGCAAGTCCCCAGGCAATGATGGGCTCAGTATTGAGCATCTGCAGAATGCAGGCAAACATCTTTATAGGGTCCTATCCATGCTGTTTACCTTTTGTATGCGACACTCTTACCTACCAACCAAGCTGATAGAAACTATTGTAGTAACGATAGCGAAAAATGTAACTGGTGACGTTACGGATAAAAACAACTACAGGCCGATATATTGCAAAGGTCTTTGACAGTCTACTGAATGCACAAATCGGCAAGCATAATCAGCTTCACGATACGCAGTTTGGCTAACTGAAACTGACGTGAAAACCTGTCGACCGAATGTGCTATCTTGACACTGAAACATACCGTCATCTGCTATGTTAATAGAAAAACACCTGTCTATGGTTGTTTCCTGGACTTGTCGAAGGCCTTCGACCCGGTGGATTACAACAGGCTCTGGACCAAGTTTGGAGAGGAACTCCCACTGAATTTATTAACATCCTGTCCTGCAACCATCAGGAAAAACTATGTAAAGTAGGGGAATGTGTTTTCGATTGAGTATGCACTTGAGGAGTGTGGTGTCAAACAGGGAGGCCTGTCCTCTCCAAGACTATTTAACTTGTATGTTAGTCAGCTGATTGAAGGGCTCAGTAACAGCCACGTTGATTGTCATATAGATGACGTCTGCGTTAGTAACATCAGTTACGCTGACGTCATGGTGTTGCTGAGTCCGTCGCTCAGTGGATTGAGAAAACTGCTCTCTCAAGGACTCTCATGGTTTGAAGTACAATGAGAAGAAATTTTTTAGTTATTAGAGGTAAGAATAAGTCACCAGACATGTACCCCCGGTCTATTTAAACGGAGTACCTCTGGAACGTGTCTCTCAGTTTAAATACCTAGGACACTTAGTGACTGAGACACTCAATGATGAGACAGATATCGAGCGGGAGCGACGGGGGTTGTCGGTTCGCGCTAATATGTCGGTGCATAGATTTCCAAGGTGTACAGCAGACGTAAAAGTGACACTCTTCAGTGCCTACTGCCAAAGCATTTACACCAGCGCTCTATAGACCAACTACACGCAACGGACCTACAACGCTCTTTGCGTACAATATTACAACGCCCTCAGAGTTCTGGTGGGGCTCCCAAATTTCTGCAGCGCTTCAGGCATGTTTGCTGACGCAAAGGTCGACGATTTTTATGCCATAATGCGTAAAAAAGTGGCATCTCTGATTTGTAGGATCCGTGGGAGCCGCAACGAAATTCTGAAGATGATATCGGATAGGCCGGAGTCTGCAGTGCTGGGGAGGCTTATTCGGCTTCACGTGACGAAATGAAATGATGAAATGTTTTTATTTTGTATTTTATGAAAATTTATTCTTCAATGCTACAATACTAACGTAGTTTTTAAGACCTAACATCAACATCTATTACTAACATTATATGGACAATTTTAATTATGTCTGAAATAAACTCTTTTTTCTTATCTTTATCTCTAATCGCTTCTCTATCTCAAAATATACAAAACAAAGTGGTTTTTTTGTCTAAGTGACCGCGTTGTTTTTCTAAAATATGCAACAAATTTTGATGCGGTTTTCACCATCATTTATAGAATGTGTGCTGAAAGGTTCTAATTAGTTTTTTTGTTCCATTGAGGGCCATTCACACGAAGCAATTACCTACGTACACATTGCTAGGGATCCGGAAAAACATCGATACTGATCGTACCGATACATTGTCTAATTGTCATGGCAGTGATAGATAAAGAGGCATGCCTTTACAATATTTGACGATTGATAAATCTGTTTTTTTTTTTCTTCTTTATAAAGGATCACAGTTGGTAATACTTTATTCACATTACAATCTACCCTATTATTGACTAATAACTTAATAGCATAATCAGCCTATATCGTTCCCACTGCTGGGACACAGGCCGCTCCCTCTCGGCGAGAGGGAGTGGCCCGTAATGCACCACTCGGGCCCAGTGCGGTTTTTGGTTCTAAGACATGCCGGTTTCCTCACGATGTTTTCCTTCGCCGTTTTGAGAGCAGTGAAGATGAAATAATTTACACAAAGTAAACCGCTTGTCTGGATTCGAACCTACGACCTGCAACTCGTAAGTCGCGGTCGATACCACAGGGCCACAACTGCTCTCATGACCTACTAACGTCTTTATTATTCACTAAAAGTAAGGGGAAGACACTTATGAATCACGTGTTTTTTATAAAAGTCAGCACACAATTTAAGTTCACTCACACTGCACTAAACTAACTCAAACGGTTTTACCCTTTTTTGTATTTGCACTAATTCAGTGTTGTCAAGGACCTCGACACTCTCGTGATGATGAAGTCTATGATGACCTTCTGCAATTTTTTGTTGTTTACGACATCCATCGTGAGGACCCGGTGGAAGTCGCTGTTTCTTATGTACCAGGGCACGTTGACTATATTCTTCAGTACTTTGTTGTATGATCTCAAAACGGTGAGGAAACCGGCAAGATCCAGAATTAGAACCAAATAATTGAAGACATGTGACGTCTCACACGGGGCCCGCGTGGTGAATCAATGGTAACCCAATCCCTCTTACGGACAAAAGACCTGCGTCTCAGTATTGGGAACATTATAAGTACCTAGGCTGATTGTAAAACATATGGTAAGTACATATATTTCAAGTTCAGCACATACGGCAAATATTTCGTGTAGTAACAAACCATGAGCCATCCAAATTTCCCATAAATACGCCACCCTTTTCGGCAGGATTCTCCGAAGCGCGTAGCAAACTGTGGAGAAAAGATAGTGGATACCTACCGTCGTTGTCGGGTGTGTTTTATTAGTGTCGTTCAAGCGTAAACTCAACGTTCATGAAGTAGAAAGTATGCCCCGAAACGTATTTATTGGCTCACCTACGTACCGTCAACCAAAACTATACGGAAGCATTTGGTGTACAGACAGCTATGACTTATCAACATGTTTTTAATCCAAATAATTAACAGCATCAAGCCTGTATTGCCCGAAGGGTTAGACAGAGCTGTACTTAGGTATAGAACACCCACTTCTCGCCATTTATGTTTGGGTTCCATAAGGGACGCGCCTGTTGCCATCAACTGGTTACAAATCCAAACCCAATAACACTTTGCCCGACCCGGGAATCAAGCCTCATGCTCAGTAGTAGCGCTTGTGATCACTAGACCAACAGTTTGGATCATGTATCAATATAGGTAATAACTAACGTTTGCCAGCGGCATCCCCCGCGTTGAGGTTGTAAATTATCCCACGGAAACGTACTACCACGTAATCGTGGTGTGTATCTATATAATGTATCCTATGTGTTAATCCAGGTTATAATCTATCTGTGTGCCAAATTTCATACAAATCCTTTCAGCCGTTTTTGCGTAATTGAGTAACAAACATAGTAACTTTTATGTTTATAATATTAGTAATGCATTTTCTATAATGAGTTCATCATCGTCATCATTTCAGCCGAAAGACGTCCACTGCTGGACATTTTCCCTCAGGCTCCTCCACTTCGACCGGTCTTGTGCTTCCCACATCCAGCACATTCTCGCGGCCTTCACAGGGTCATCGGTCCACCTTGTGGGGGAGGCCTTCCCAATCTACGTCTTCCGGTACGCGGTCGGCACTCCAGAACCTTTCGGTCCCATCGGACATCTGTTCTGCGAGCAATATGTCCTGCCCACTGCCACTTAAGTTTGGAAATTCTTCATAATGAGTTAATGATTATAAATGCTGTATTTTAATTTATATGTTCTAATTTATAATTTGATTTGATTGATAAATAATGAATCAATTTATAATTATTTGATTTTACATAACTAGGTATGCGTGTACGCCGTTGAGGAAAAACATGACTGAATTATTTTTAACTAACATCTTGCATGCCATGTGTATATGCATGTTTTGGACAAATAAAGTATCTTATCTTAATGAAACCGGTTAGACTGGGAGCCGACCCCAACATAGTTGGGAAAAGGCTAGGCAGATGATGATCTTAATTAAACTGCCTGCATGATTATGAAATATCTGCTTCTTTTCTGTTTCTTGTACTAATTCTTGCCCAAATACTTATATTCTTTGCTGACTGTACCTCGGGACTTGTTTACAACGGGTTATAAAATAACACTCAATGCCTCGTCGCCTTCAAGGTTCAACTATTGTTCAAAATTTTCTCGCAAATCGTGACAATATTTACATTCAACCGTTTTGTTAAAATTTTGCTTCTACGTTGAGACAAAATTAACCCTTTAACTTTATTTACGTGATGAATTTGACAAAACGAGTTTAGACTATCTACAAAAAAAAAATTAACCAGTGCGCAAACTGTAACCATGAATTCAGCATACCATTCTAGACCCCGTAGCGTAGAAATTTTTCGTCGATTATGCAAAAATGAATCAGCTGTCCATACATTTTGATCGCGTAGGTATTGTACTTTTCTATGAAACAGCAGATTTTTTTTGTTTAACCGACGAAAAGTTTCTACGATACGGGGATTTAGAATGATATGCTGAATTTATGGTTACAGTTTGCGCACTAAATTCAGATTTGTATCGTCTTAGTCGCAGGCGGCACAATAGCATGAAATTGGTGCCTTTTAATTATATTTTAAATAACATACATAACAATACATCATCATCACCATTCTCCTGCCCTTATGTCGATTTATTTCTGTCTTTTTCTTTCCCAGTTCTCTATTAGTCGTCATCTGCGTAGACTACACCTTTTCGAACCATATCATCATCCACCCATTCCGTCCATATTCTCGTTAGTTTCCCCTACCATACTCCTAGCCATCGATATTCATACTCAAAACGTTCGTCACAACATTTTCCTCATTCCTCCGTATCACATGTCCATACCATGACAACCGACTTCCACACAAGTTTTCAGTTATCAGTGCCACTTGCAGCGTTCCTCTTATGTGCTAATTTCTTATTCTTAGATCCATTCGTGTAACACCACACACATAATACTATAACGATACATAATAATATATTTACCATCATTATATTAAATATGATTAAAATATTATACAAATTCCACTTTTTGGCGTAGGTTACTGCTACGGCGTAGCAACTGTTACGATTGCTGCTCCAGTGGCTACGAAATATGTTACAAAACTTTTCTATACAATTTTGATGCTTCATACGGTTGATCATTGTGTGTTGTGAAATAACTAACCTATAGACCAGCTTTCAGGCAAAAATATTTTTTGACTGAAATCTATCCGGATAGTATAAGATTAACAAAATATGGAATACTTTTCTCGTACCTACTGCCACTTTGATCTGATTAGCAGCCAGATAATAATCGGTTATGAGTTACAAGAGTTTTAAAGTTAATGCGATACAGAAGATAGTTCAAGTATGCGGTGATATCTTTACATAGTCTGCCAATGCGCCTGGACGTAATTACTTCAAGGCAATCAATCCATTTGATACATGATTGGCACGGCTTCATTGACCCCACAACATTCTACTGTATAGAAAAGTATTTATTAATGTGAAACATTTACATGGCGCGCCTTGTGGGGTCCCTAATTTCGACTCGTATGGCGTGACGGCAAATGACACGACGTTCTCTTCCATCCCCATGGCCATGTTTCACATCTGCCGGGCGTCCCGTGAAGTCCAAGTTTCTTTTTATTAAGTACTTCGATTTCGTCTAATGGAAATCGATAGATGAGGTCTATGATGGAATGAACGTGCCTAGAAATGCCTGATTACTCTTACTTTGAAAGCTGACGGTTTATGCAGAAGGGATTACCTACAAAATTCATGCTCAATTAGGCAAAATGTAGCAAAATGGGCGCAAAATGGGTTAAACTCCTTGACAGACGGTATTATGAGGTTTTATGTTTTAAAAATATTTTCCAGCCGTTTTCAGCAACTGTGTCCTTTTTCTTATATTTTTTAATTTTTTAATTAGGTATTTTTCAATTGCCGCGTAAAAAAACGAAAAAGGGACGGAACGGAACTGAACTTAGAATAAACTGAAGCAATGCTGCTGACAGCTGCTCAGTGTGCTGCCAGCCATAAAAATATTATATATTTCTGTTGCCAGAAATAGCCCGAGGTTGTCTAGTAACTAATAAATTCACAAAGTAGTAAGTTCTAAACCAGTCTGTATTGGTGTCAGCGAAAAACAGACATTTCGATGATGCATTGCATTTATAATTTAATAATTTGATAGCAAAGTAACTATTAAAATCTATTTCGAGATTTACGTGGAAAATATAACATTACATTGGTCACACTATAATCAAATACACGTCATTACTTCTCAGATGAATAGCATCAAAAAGTAACGTTTTCGATCCTTTTTACTCGTACTGAAAATGCATACTGCTGTCCTGCAGTAATGATAAACATATCTACTTTTGAAGTTAGTTAGCACTGTGTTAGTACTCGCGTTTGGAAAGATCGCAATACAACGCAATTTGTGTTTGTGTTCAGTTCAGCCGTAAGTAATTGAATAATTTTATTAATTTTGTACTGTAACAGTTTAAGGTATAAGTGAAATATTATCCGTTATCAATGCCCTACATTCTGATTAGAGGTAATCTAGCATCATATGGACATAAAAACCCTTGGCGTGTTTTGGTATCCGGCTTGAAAGGTAGATGTTGACAAATTACGAAAGTAAAATGAGAAACAGGAAAAAAGTAAATAAAATAATTGGGCTTATTATGTACAAACGCAGTCCTCTTCTCATTTTATTTATTTTATAAAATCTGTCTCTCTGTTATTTTATTGAAAGTCTTATTTTATTTGCAATAGCTGGCGACATAGAACAGCTCAAGAGGTTCGCATGTGGTGGCTACTGCGACGAGTCTACCATTGTTTACTTACAACATCCTTGTGTTATTCTTAGCGCACTTGAGGTTTGTGATTTTATACATTCCTTACATAACGGGTAATTGAATCATTGTAGTTCTGTAGGTAGTTATGAGTCATATTGTTCAGTGCTAATTGATTAATAACATTACAGGTGTTGGGTTACAAGGTTGTCGCGTCTAGCTCAACAGCTGTCAAACAAGATTATAATGAGTATATGTGGACTATGAGAAAAGAGTTTGCAGAACCAGAACCCTCAATAATTGTGGAGCAAGATAACATCAACAATTTTAGCAAGGAGGCTATGCACTTGGGCAACTACCAACATCAGACAAAAGACGACGAAGTGTAAGCCAGAATCATCATATTGAAACATATATCTTGATCAGATTAATTTATTTTATACTATGGACACAAAGGGCAGCCAGAACCTGTCTCCATGCAACTTGGAAACAGTAGCTATTGCTGAGGAAGACAGTGTTGTTTATATTGCTATTAAAGGGTCTTTGCACGCAAGTGATTGCTCTGTCTTTGGACTAGGAGATGAGGAGATAAGAGCTATTTCTAAAAAGTTTCCAGGATCAGGAGTAGTTGTGAACGGGGTTTCAATCAAAACAAATGTTCTTGAGGCTCTTAATTCATTGAGCCAGCTTGGTTACAAGATAGTTTCAAGCACTGGTGAGACAGAGATCACTTGGACCCTCCAGCGCATTATTTAAATCAACACAAACCTATTCACTGGACTATTATTCCTTGTAATATTCTATTATTATAACAAATATGGATCATGGAAAGAATTGTGACCACTCAAACTGCACCCATGCTAACGCGTCTGTTAGCCAAACATTATCTGAAATGCACTGGGAGAGGGGCCTGTGGTATGCAGGTAATTAGTTAACTGTTATATTTATGTCTACAAATTGCTACTTTATCACGTGTGTGATGTGCAACAACCTATTTTAATATCTCATATTTTAAAGTGTTTCCTGATAAGATAGCTTAACCGCAAGTTTATGCTTGTGTGTGCCAGATAAAATTAAGCATGCAAACAAAGTACACAAACTAGTATTGAAAACATTAAGTAAATATTTTATTATTACAGCCTTCTACGGTGATGAGGAAAGAGTCAGACATTTAATTGCTAAGGCACACAATGCCAAAGAAATAGTGAACACACCAGATAATTCTGGATACACCCCATTGCACTATGCTGCACGTAAAGGGCATGTGGATATTTGTAAGATTTTATTACAAAACGGGGCAGTGATTGATGCAAAGACCAATAGTGGACAAGCTACTCCATTACTCAAAGCTGCTGCGGCAGGTAATTACCTTCATCAAGTTATAATTGTAGAGAGAACACAAAAATATTCCATGTGTTTCCATAACTCATCTACTAAAGCAAATAAGGCAATTAAGCTTAACACTTAAAAGAACTACTTTTTTATAGCTAATTGTTTCACATCACACCTATCAATCACTTGAGAGGACTGCTAGTAAATACACACTCACATTTTGAGATAAGAAAGCATTGAATAATGGTTTCATGTCTTTATTAGACTCTTTGAAGTTGTCACTTATCTTTCAATGCTGTTCTAGGTAAAATTGAAGCAATAAAATTCCTTATTCAATCCGGAGCTAGTATTGATGCTCAAGATGCTGATGGGCAAACAGCTCTACATAAAGCTGTTGAAAACAAACACTTTGATTTAATCAATTTTTTGATGGAAACATACCCTAAACTGAACACTATGAAGGACATTAGAGGTAATTGCCATTCGGATAACATGTCGAGCCCAATGGACTGATTTAGAGTCCAGTCACAGATATGCAATAAAAATGGCAGTTAGAAGTTACTCATTAATGTTGATTGACAAATTGCTATTTAAAATTGTCATGCACTTTCATGCTAGCTTATAATATTTTTGGTTGGACTTCATTTTGAATTTAGTTTCCCTTGCTATTGATAAGTTTATATTTATTGCTGTGTTTTATTTGCATGATTTAATCTGTAAAATGGCGTAACCTTATGTATACTGGTTTCTTAATGTACGCTGCTGTATCTTTTAATGCTGTTATTATTATTTGTAGAAATGTTTATCTTATGTTAACATTCTCTTAAGTTGCTTGTATTTTTTCAAATTACGTCTGTGGGCAGATTTTATTATTGTAATTTAAATTGTTATTTAATTATTACCATTAGAGGTGTTCACTTTAAAAGAAAAGATACATAGTATGTTTAACCTTTTAACCAACTGACTTCATATCAGTTGTCGTGCCCCAGTGCCCGGCACTGTGAATCGAAAAATAAATAGGTACCTACATCAAAGAGGGATGTGCAATACTTACATTTTTGTAACAGATTAAACGAGCTGTTGTATTTTGGTCGTAAATGTAAATGTTCCCGAAAATATTTGTCGGATTAATTCGAAGTAAGCGGTTAAAAGGTTAACACCTATAAATATTCTATAATTATTTAGTCACTAATCGCAATTTTCCGTCTCATTAGAATATAATGTGTTAGGTATACAAATTCTATGGATTGTTTATAGTGTTGGTCTTGTATGGCCAGTGTTATTATTTATAAGTAGGTGGGTATGTTACCGTCTCATAAACTGGGTTTAAAAGTAGCTTTCGATGAAAAATACAAAAGACGTTTTCGTAACGCAATATTTGGGCGGGTATGGCGCATCTACCTACTTTTTTTATAATCATAAAACATTGCTTGTGGCCAGACTGCTTTGTTATGCATAATTACATATTTTCTACTCCAATAACTCTACCTTTTGAATGAACAGAAGAAAACTTGTTAAATATTAATACACACTGTGGGTAAAATTAAAACTCTTTTTCATATGTACAGTGTATGTATTAACAACAGAATAGGTAATACATTATAATTCACTCACCCTGTGTAAGTAGGCTTAAAAGCAACTTGATGTTGCTTTATTCTATGTATATCTGAATTCATATCATTTATTTTAATTACTAATCGTATTAATAATACATGTATTAATTAGTTTAAGACTAGATTCTTATTTCAACCAATTCACATTACTTGGACTTTTTTTACATAATAATATTCAAGGAGAATGAGTGATCCTTTTTAGTTAATAAATTAAATTATCCTATAACATACATTTTATAACAAATATAAATAATCAACATTAAATTTAAATTAATTCTCTACAACTAAATAATACAAATAACTTGCACCTTTTTTACTGTAACATGATTCCAATGAAGCCAGAAAATCCTTTTAACTCTCAAGAAAATATAAACATCTTTATAATACCGATGTCTGCTCATTCTCCCACTAATTTAATTACAAACGCAAAATAAGGATTATTCTTTACTGTTAGGTGTTTTAACAATTCAACTCATTTTGATGATGTTTATGGACAAAAATATTGTGTCACACAAGTATAGATATTCTAATCAACAAATATTTTATATTTTACTCTAAGTACACCTTTGTACTACTGTGTAATTTTACTAAATAAAAATGCATATATATATTTATTTTTATTTCTTGATAGCCCAGACTTTTTACTGAATCACATTACTAATTAGTACTATAGACCTTCGTCCTCCATCATAAGGTATCCTTTTAAGCTCTTTGGTAGAGGGAGGGACGATATGAAGCGATACAATGTCTTACCCGTCCGAGCGCCTATGCATCTTATTTTAATCCTACAGAGATCAGAGAGACTAAGTGGGTGTTTGCTAGCATGATATAACCAATATGCTGTGCATCCTGGTTTAGGAACAGTAGCGCCTTGGTCGGGAACCGTGATGTAATGACCTGCCTTTAGCAACATCGACGCTAAACTGCACGACCGTCTTCTGCTTGCTATGGATAGATTGTCCAGACCACACGAGTGTAAATCGCAAGTGTTCACGTCTGCTCCATACCGAATTAGTAGAACTGCAGCATGGTCTCTGAAACAAGAAAAGCAACAATACATTTACAAGAACCAGAAAGTTTAAACTCTTCGCTTGATTGAAAACCAATATTTCGTTTCTGTTTTCGTATGTGTATGCCAAACGTGGTTATTATGTTAATATAGGGAATAAAAGCCTGACCTTGCCTTCGACAGTAGTCGACGGTTTTGGACAGCATCAATGAAGCAGATTTGATTCATATCAATGGGACTTGGAACAACGCCATAGCAATAAATAAAACACAAACTCACTTGTGCAACAAAAGAGCCCTGTTTAACGCTGTATCACCCGTAAGAGCTGTAGCATTCAAATCAATCTTAAAGTCTATTAAAGATTTCAATAATTCCTCAAAATCTTCATAGGCAGCTACACTTTCAACGGCGATGTGCAACGCATTAGCACCTGTTATGCTGTTGCACAAATTAGAATTCGCACCTGTAACAGAAGGATAAGACTAGTTCAGAAATCACAGTGATTAAATATTTTCTTTACTATTTTAAGCCAGGCTCTAGGTACCTACATTAAATTCCATCAAAATTAAATAATATTCTGAAATGGAACTGCTGTAATTTCGCTAGCAGTTGCGAAAATCGAGGTCCACTTGATTATTTACTTCGTGAGTACAACTGACTATTCTTCTAGCACCATTTCATCTCCCATTTCTCACAATGTTAATATTCAAATATTTACTTTGGTATTGTGAAAAGAAAAGCTCGAATGATGTTCTTTGGCTCCTACGATTTTTCCAAATAAATAAATTTGATGATGAGATGGGAGAAATAGACCAGTGAATTGCCATTCCCGTGAGTTAAATATACCAGGTAAACACCTACCTTTACATAACAATATTTTAGCGATCGCAGGCTGTGTTAGTCTGGCCGCTAAAAGCAGTGGTGTGTCGCCGTTGTCATTGTAAAGGTTTATGCCCGCACCGTAAGCAGTGAGCATTTCCACGATTTCCACCTAAAAATTAAATTACAATTTTACTAGAACATTAGCCAGTTTCAATGAGTGTCATTATTTCTATTCGTGACGGAAATGAATTTCTTTATGAACGTTGCAAGTGTAAAAAGCGAAACACCTATAGTGTTTGCATTAGTTACGTTATTGGGTCCCATGAAATCTTGGCTGTTCCCAATTTTCGGGTACTTACACTATTTTAAAGAGATGACATACTTTCTGAATTTATGCTTGACTGCCCACAGTACAAGTTCAAATTGTCGGTCATTATTTATTTATTTATTTATTTATTCATAGGAGAACCAACAGCTATAATAGATGGATAACAGTTGTATATGTAACATTAAGCCAATTACAGGTTCTCACGGATAAAAACAGAAAAAAGTAGTAGAAATCTTATGATCAGTAACAAGCACGTTATAAAAGAATATACTATAAAAGGTACAATAAGCACTATGCACTATTGAAAAAGTCAGCGTTAAGCCGAGTGCGTACAGAATAGGTTTTGGTGGTAAATGGGTCAAATGAGAACTCTTTACTAAGAATATTGAAGTCCTTACTCGCTCGCACCATGTATGAGTTATGCCTGTAGTTAGAAGAAGAGAAAGGAATGGAGATAGGTGGATTAAACCTAACTGATCTCTGAGGGACGTTGAATTTCAGTTTTTGCAGGAGATCAGGACAGTCGATCTCGTTAGATACAATTTTTAAAAGAAAAGTACAATCTGCTAATCGACGCCGATTTACAAGTGGCTGTAAATGAAACTTCTTACAAAGATTTATGTAATTTTCTGAATGGTATGGTATACGCAGCCGAAAACATAGGAAACGAATAAATCTTTTCTGTATGTTCTCAATACGATCAATGTACTTGCCATAACACGGGTTCCAAATTTGTGACGCATATTCAAGATGACTTCTCACAAAAGAGCAATAAAGAATCTTAAGGGTTTTGGCTTTCTTGAAACACCCTGCGACTCTCATAACAAAACCCAGTGACTTCGAAGCTTTGGCCACTATTTGTTCAATGTGAACGTTAAATAGAAGTTTGGTATCATGAAAGACGCCCAGGTCACGTACACCATCGCATCTGTGTAATAGCTGCCCTTTCAGTTTATAAGTTTATGGCACGCTACTTCAATTTACGTATACCTAAATTAGCTTGATGCAAGATGCGGACATACCTGTCTTTGTATTATTGCATTGTGCAAAAGTCTATGCGAGTGAGTGATCCTAGCACCAGAGAGCAGTAGCAGTTCTACACCCACAGCATACTTCTGCCATACAGCTTCACAAAGGGGTGTGTATCCTGAAAACAAAAATAAATGTTTTTATTATTTTGAATAAATGATTAGATATTAAGTTTTGAAAATATGAATCAAGAAAGTTATGTCAGTCTACACTGTTAACTCCCACGTGACTTACTTCAGTATGTCGGCGAAAAGCGTTCCTTGAAAGATATGCGGCTTCTTCTTGAGTGTATCGATGGAAAAAGATCATACATACCAAAATTCAGCTGCCAGAACTCCTCTAACAGACGCAATCATAAGATCTTCAAATGCACGAGTTACAAAGCATGCAGCGCAAGATGGAAGGTTTACTACGCAGAATCATTTAAATTTTGAATTTGTCACATACTACAAAATAGATAAATATTATTTACCATGGATCTCCTCACTGTTAACATTAGCACCAGCATCAATAAGATATTTGATCACATCCATATGACATCGGCCAGCTGCTATGTACAATGCTGTCCTCTCGTTTGCATCCCTAGCTTCTAAACTAGCTCCATTACTGACTAGAATCTTTACCTAAAAGTTAATTTAAGCAGACTTAATGGAGGGCATGTGATACGGAAGAATGAGGTAAATGTCGTGAGGAGAGTTTTGAGTATGAATATCGATGGATATAAGAGTAGGAGGAGACCAAAGAAACGATGCATGGTCTGTGTGAATGATGATATGGTTAGAACGGGGATGACTTCCGAGTTGACACTAATAGTGAAGTCATCATCTGCCTAGCCTTTTCCCAACTATGTTGGGGTCGGCTTCCAGTCTAACCGGATGCAGCTGAATACCAGTATTTTACATCTGACCTCCACAACCCAGTTACTGGGTAACACGATACTCCTTGGTAAGACTGGTTGTCAGACTTTCGGGCTTCTGACGACCCGTAACGACTGTCAAAGATTCACAAATGACAGCCGGGACCAACGGCTTAACGTGCTTTCCGAGGCACGGAGGGGTCTTGGTATGTAAAGATGGTCACCCATCCACGGACCAACCGCGGCAAGCGTAGCTTAACCTGATCGATCGGCCCGTGCAGCTATTGTTACTTAGCCACAAGCCCCTCTCTCTCTCTCCCCCCCTCTCTCTCTTGACACTAATAGTGAAGTATGGAAGAAAATAGACATGTTGCGCCGACCCCAAATAAATTGGGATATGGGTAGGAGAATGTTGATACGCGACTTGATTGATCGCACGAGTATGCCATATTCACATTTAACGATCGCGTACTCGTGCGACAATAGATTTTGGTTAGGACGACCCGAAAGCGTACTCACCAAATCCAGAAAACCTCTTGATGTTGCAAAATGCAAAGGTGTCATACTATCATACGTTTTGTGGTTGACATTGCTCCCAGCCTTTATAAGAATCTTCACAATATCTATATAATTTTTTATTACTGCTACATGTAAAGCAGTCACACCGTCTCCTGTTTCAGCATCTATTTTACAGCCTGGAAAAATATTATTTCTTTTCATTTGTTATTTATTTATAGTAGTAATAAGAGGGCGAACAGTACCTAGTGCCTGGCTAATCCAGCCAGGCAGAAAGCAAACCCTTGGCAGATTATCAAGGCGTCCAGAATGTGGTATGTAATATTTGAATGGTAATAAAACATGTTTTTAAAATGCAGAATGCAAATTCTGCATTGTTTTTTTAATTAGGGATGCTTTAACAGACCCCCAGCAGTTTGCCACACACCAGACTGTACATGTACGCACACAACAAACTCGACAACTGACGCATGACTCGACTTTTTTTTATGGTGGGAAATCATCAAATAACTTCTCCCGCTCTGGGTGGAGCAGGAGGGCGTGTCAGACTTTTACTGACTAAAACCCACCCGTGTTCCTTCAGTTGCCTGCGTGCCAGGGGCCACGGTATCTCTCGAACAACCTGCACCCCTGGCAGACCCATGATTTGGTTGACATGTGTACAAACTCCACCACCGGGCCACGACCGTCCATCCAGATTAGCCGCAACCAGCAGATTAGCAAGGCTCTACTGTAGTACAAAACTATTTACCAGCTTCTATCAGCACTTTGACCACTCCAGCATGACCCTGTTCTGCAGCATAATGTAAGGCAGTCTGCATGAATGCATCATGTTGATCAATTCCATTGGTCACTACAGAGGCTGATGCTATGGCTGCCCCTGTAGACTCCAATATAGCTGCATACCATCTGAAAAAAGAAAAAAAACACCATATCAATATGTGTGAACAGACAATGTAACAATAATCAACCTCCTATAGTAATGATCTTGTAATTCTGTAATAAAAAACGGAGTTATGCCCGAACATACATTAAAAAAATATATATAAACATGTCAAATTGATAACCTCCTTTTCAAACTCAAAGCATTTATTTCAAATAAACCAATTACAGGCACTTTTGAATTGTCAAGGTCGGTGAGTTAGAAAGATGAAGCTAGTTTAAAGCTTTTTGAAGTCAGTTATTATCTGAATATTATTAGATGGAAACAATTCTTTTTTTTTGGATTTTTATTTATAAATAACCCAGGCACATCTGATCTTGTCTGATGTTCCAGTAATTTGTATTTAACAAATAGTAGAGCAGTGGTGGCTCAGTGATAATGTCCATGAATTACAAGCTATTAGGCCCAAGGTGGAGGTGATGAATCAAAAAATCAAAATCAAAAGTCATTTATTCAAATTAGGCTGAGAATCAGCACTTTTTGAATGTCAAAAGTACATAAGACAGTCCCCCAAAACGCCCACCCTTCACCACTTCCTAGTGCTTTAGCTGGGAAGAAGAAGTGGCGCAACAAACTCCATGAATCCCAACAGCCACTTTACTTTCAGTAAATGATTTAATCACCTGCTAACAAGATGGTGAAGGGAAACATTGAGTGGAAACCGGCATGTCCTAGAACAAAAAATTCAAAGACATGCCGGTTTCTGGAGTAGTGGATTAAGGCACACTCTGTCCCACATAGAAGACCTGTGTCCCAGCAGTGGGAACACTATAGGCTGATTATGCTATACAATTAGAAGCAACTTACTTATACATAGAAGACCAGGTTTCATCTTCACTTGTTGTTGGAGCAACATTTCCTATGTCTTCATCCCATTCTAAGTCAGCCTGTGGTGATGGTGTCAGTGACGATGAAGTTATTGGTGATTTCAGACCACCAAGTTTACTCTCATCACTGCTAGATCCTTCACTATGTATAAATACAAAGTATCCCTGGTTTGTTTCTGATTTTGAACAGTTATCTTTTACTCCAACTGTCTCATATTGTCCAAAATGAAAATCCTTAAAAGTTCTGTCATTCAAGTTTTTACATTTAACAACAGTCTCATCATGTTGTCCATGGTGTCTTAACTTGCGTTTGTGGCACTTAACTAGTCTTTTTTTGGGAGAACCTGCATACAATACAGGCATGTGCGGTTTTGCCTCACTGGCATTAATTAATAATTTTACAATATCAATGTTTCCATTATTTGCTGCTTCGCCTAAACTAGTTTTACCTTGGCTGGCAGTCTTATTTGGATTAGCACCTGTAATAAAATAAAGAATAATGCCTATAATTTTGGCAGTGTGTTTAACTTATTTTTTGTTGTGTATTTTTCTGGAGTAAATTCTTTTCACTTCAGCAATTATTTTGTTCTAGTTTTTTTTTAGTATCCACCAGCTAGCAATTAAATTATGAATAATGTACCTTTAGAAAGCGCCCGCGAAACTGCGGCTAAATCTTCAGCTAACACTGCACGATATAAACTCTCCTCAATTGAGGCTTCCATGGCCAACTGATAGCTAACCATTTACATGCGATCACATTTCTAGAAAATCCTTCTCCAATATCCTATCAAGCAGAATAAATCGTTGCAGTGTTGAACATTCATATGTTTTATTTTTTTATGATAATTTCTTTATTTAATCATTAATGATCTCATGATGAAGGAGGATCATCAATGGTACAGTCTCCATAGCCCGATAGTAGCAGTGATGAAAAAAAGTAACAGTTTTCAGTGCGAGAAGAAAAACAGTTTGTTATTTTTGTTTAGACTTCCATTTCGTTCCCCAGACATTTTGACATTTGTATTTTTTGACGATTTCATTTTGTTGTCAATAATGTCAACAGCCATCACCACAGAACACTTATCACAGAGTACTTTTTTATAATGCCATCTCTGAGAGAGTTTCATAAAAGTAACACAATATAGTGAGATAAAATTCAAATGTCAGTCTCATGTAATGGTCGGCAATACTTTTGGTGTCCAACCTTATTTTGCATACTTATAGGAGACCGATTACCCGTTTGCCAGTACTAAGATTGTCAACCCTGACACTTATACTCCTAACGGAGGCTATCACCACGCTATCACTGTTAGTGGTGAGCGTAGAATGCACAGAATACATATCGAGGGGTGAAAGGCTATTTGTTTGAAGCTACATTTTGGACGATATTGAGTTATATACCCAATAACTAACTAAATACTGTATATAACTCAATATCGTCCAAAATGTCGCTTCAAACAAATAGCCTTTCACCCCTCGATATACTCCTAACGGAGTTGAATGAACGAACTGGTTTTAGACTATTTATTCGACTTGAACAAAACGATAGATACCGTTGTCAAATTTCTCGGTCCACGGCACTGGGAAAGTAATCAGGAAAATCCTAGACTGATAGTTTGATACCTGGTTAGTTACAGTAAAAGAATACTATGAGACTCATTATGTATATATTAGTCTATGCTATGAGTTAGCGTGTTGAAGGCGTGTTGTTACACGATGCGATCGACAGAAGGAATTTTTTTTTTTTTTTTTTTTTTGGGTTTGGCTTCGCACGGTTTGTGCATTTAGCCAATGTCATGTTTGGTTTACGTTTGTTCAAGTTAAAAGGTAGGGAAACAAAAATGTAAATTTTTAACGGGATTTGGAATAGGACGGATATATAGGATCAGTATAATTATAACGAGAGTAACATAATAACTAATGAGTAAATTACAATGACAAAAAATTACAGTTTAATATTATTTAAAGTAATGAATGAGACTATACATTTATATACAGGAAAGCTATTTGTACAAAGCAAAGAAAGTATTGAGGTAGGAAAAGGAATACGGAGAGCTAAGAGGTTAGTGAGAAAGGAAGAACGGTCATATAAGGGACAGGAGAAAAAAATGTGATCTAAGTCACCTTCATCTGTGCCACACAAGCAAATGGGATCGTCGATTATATGAAGTTTGGCAAGATGGGCTGGAGAGCAAACATGACCTAGTCTCATCCGTATAATAACGGAGGTCTCCAACTTACCAAACTTTGCGCACCCAAACCACGGTTTTTCCGGAACGTCGGGTTGAATATTTGAAAAATAACGCCCCTTCGATTTGCTTCCGATGTCCCAAGCTACCTTCCAAGTGTCTCGCAGAAAAGTCATTGGTAACGTCATGAGGTCATAGCTAAAATTTGTGTATGGAACTATGTCCCCACACTGCACCGCATCACCAGCAAGTTTATCAGCAACTTCATTGCCATGGATTCCAGCATGGGCCGGGACCCACGCAAATTCTAGTGAATTACCCTCAGATATGCTCCTGAACGCAAAATCTCTTATTAAATATATGATAGGTGACTGTGTCTTGTGTTCGAAAGGGGATTTATTGATGGCTAGAAGAGCACTTTGAGAATCAGTAAAAATTATAGTTTTTTTTAACTTTAAAACACGAGCATATTCTATGCCTTTTAAAATACCGAAACATTCCCCCGTAAAAACCGACGTCTCCGGAGGCAGTTTTATTTTTTGGACGATGTTGTATTGAGAATGGAAAGTACCTATCCCAACACAACTCATTCGAGAATGTTTGGCAGCATCCGTAAATATATGGTGGTATTCTAAATGATCAGCCAGAAAGTTATTAAAGCTTAAATGACAATTGGGATCTGATTTACTTGCATGGTTATATTTTATGATGGGCTTGAATTGTAAACTCTCATAACTACTGCTAAAAAGGGGAAGCTTATTGGAGCGATGAATAGGAGAAGAAAGTGAAAGGAATTTTTTATAACTTAAAACTAAACAGGGAGTTCGTTTATGAGACCAGTAGTCAGAAGATTCAATCTGCATCACTAAAGAGTCCAGTTTAGGAATGAGAGGATGAGTTGAGAATTGAAGAATCCGGAACAAATATTTGTCAGATAGGAATTGTCTTCTAAGGTACAAAGGAGCGTCCCCGCATTCAACTTGGAGCGCATTAATGGGACTAGACTTCATGGCACCAGAAATAATGCGTAATGCTTTGGACTGAATGCCATCCAACTTTTTAAAAGCCATAACACTACCAGGTTCTAGAACGAACATTCCATAATCAAGAGTGCTTCTGATGATTGCGTTGTAAATAAGTTTCAATGAAAAGGGATGTGCACCCCACCACACACCAGAGAGGCATCTAAGCATGTTTAGGTGATTCTCACATTTGTTAACAATATAGTCACAATGAGGAACACTACTTAATTTACAGTCAAGTATTATACCTAGATATCTGAATTTATCTTTAACTGGAATAGGTATTTCTTTATAGAAGAGATTTACTACGGGAATGTTTTTCTTTCGGGTGAATAAAACAGCCGCGCTTTTGGACGTTGATAAATCCAAACCGTTTAAATGTAACCATGACTCCAAAGTAGATAAAGCAGAATTGATAGCATGACTAGCTTGCTCAACCGATTGGCTTGAAGAATATAATAATAAATCGTCGGCATATTGAAGAACCTGAACATAGTTAGATAAGGACGTGTCTAAATCAAAAGTGTAAATATTGTATAGAAGGGGACTGAGCACAGAACCCTGTGGGAGACCTCTCCATACAAGATGAGATACCTCCTGATCTCCTATTAACATGCTAACAGAACGTTCAGTCAAGATGTTAATAATGAAATTCGACAAATTTAATGGAACTTGTAAGGCTTCTAATTTATTTTGTAAAACTGATAATACAACGTTGTCATAAGCTGCATTAATATCAAGGAAAACTGCAACGGTAGATTGGTTATTAGAGAAGGATAAACGAATATCAGATATTAAAATACTTAAACAGTCAGTTGTACTTTTACCTTTTCTAAAACCATATTGTGATTCTGCCAAAAGACCCTTACTTTCAACATACCATTCTAGGCGATTTTTAACTAAGTGTTCCGCTAATTTCATCAGAATTGAAGACAAAACTATGGGACGGTATGAAGAAGCATCAGATGGAGTTTTATTTGGTTTAAGAAATGGCAACACCTTGTGGCGTTTCCATTCAACAGGGATGTTTCCTGAGTTAAGAATAAAATTAATAGAATAAGCTCTAAATAATAACTGAGGACTATATCATTTGCATTAGTAAAAAAGGAGTACGGGATGCCATCAATGCCTGGTGCAGAATCCTTAGTTTTATTAATAACACCCTTTAATTCAGTGAGATTGAATGGAAGATGTAACGTCGTCTGAGTGTCTTGTTTTTTGGATACGTGAGACAGGTTAAGGTTGGTAGCCTCAGGAACCCAAGGCGGAGCTAACTTATCTAAAAATTGATTGGCTAACGAATCTGGAATAGGAGAAAAGTTGTTATAAATAGACCTAAATCTGCGAATATTGCGCCAGACAATCGTAGGGTGAGTATTCGGTGAAATTGATAAGCAAAAGTTACGCCAAGATTCAAATTTTTTCTTCTTAAAAAGTTTACAAGTTTCATTAATTAAGTTAGTAACTATATCAAAATTAATATCAGACATGTCAAGGTTATAATTGTATTCGGCCTCTTTACGTTTTTTAATAATTTCTGTGCACTCTGAGTCCCACCACGGAGGCGAGGGAATAGCACTAAAATTGTTCTTTTTTTCAGGAAAAACTTCATCTGCCGCTGTTATTAATAAGAGTGCTAAAGCTTCAGCACAACTATTTTCATAGCCATCTGAAATGACAGGCAAGGAGCAAAGCTTACTGTCAACAATGTTTCTAAATTTGTCCCAGGCATCATCATTTCTATTAGGAAGTTTATATTTTAAGTTTGATCTCCTTAGTGGTGCATTTGGTTTGGAAAGGGGATAAGAAATAACTATTGGAAAATGATCACTACCATAAGTAGAAGTTAGAGTATGCCAAGTTAATGAGGAGGCTAAGCTAGGGGAACAGATAGAAAGATCAATTGCACTTTGGTTCTGATTGGGATCTGAACGACGTGTGGCAGCTCCTGAATTCAAGATACATAAGTTATGTAAGTCTATGATATCTAGTAATTCGTCACCATAACAGTTAGAAGTTGAACAACCCCATGATTGGTGATGGCAATTAAAGTCCCCCAATATTAAGAAAGGCTTTGGAAGAAAAGAAATGAGATTACTCATCTCTTGAAGAACAGAGAAAGAAGGGTGAGGAATGTAAATAGAAACAAGACAAGTATGAAGTACTTTAATAGCTACAATTGAAATTTTCTCACTATGGGGAGGTAATGTAATGATAGAGTAAGGGATAGAATTCTTGATGAGTATAGCTACTCCGCCATATCCATCAGATCTATCCTCTCTAATGGTTAAATAACCATGAATTTTAAAAACATGATTGGGTTTCAGCCAAGTCTCTGCTAAAGCAAAGGCAAATGGCTCATATTTATTAAAAAGATGTATAACATCACTCTTTTTGTTTATTAGACTGCGGCAGTTCCACTGGATTATATTGGATGTGTTGTCCATTATGAATGGATTGAGATACATTGAAAGAAGGGGCAGCGTTGGACGGTGAAATGTTGAACTGAGAGAGAAGATTGTGTAGTGCAGAAAGAAAATCGTTTATAGAAAAATTTGCATCATTTTTATCATTATTATGATTATCAGAAAGAGCACAACCATTTGATGATTGGGGAATATTAAAATCTTTAATAATGGCATTATGAGCCTCTTTATTATATCCTTGTACAGATTTAGGAGGGGATCGTGGTTTGAGGAAGACAGTCTTTTTATAGCTACTTGAAGCAGGTAATCTCTTAGATGAAGGAATAGATGGAGTATCTGCAAAGTTTTTGGAAGGAGAAGATAAAAGTGTATCAGCATAGGACTTAGTTACTGGGGGATATACTTTTGCTGCTTCAGCGTAAGATACTGAACTTTGTGCCATGTATGTTTTAATTAATTTTTGCCTAGAAAATTCTGGGCATGACTTATTAGTAGCATAGTGAAAACCAGAGCAAAGGCAGCAGGATGCACTTTCTTGTTCTCTTTCACAACTATCCCCAGTGTGGCCTTGGCCACATTTATAGCAACGAGGTTTAGACCTGCATTGAATTTTAGTGTGACCATAACGACAGCAATTAAAACACTGAATGGTAGGGAAAATATATAAATCTACAGGTAATGCATTATAGCACATAAAAATTCTTTTCGGTAGAACCTGCCCATCAAATGTAACAACAATAGATTGGGACGGTTTCCAAATCGTTGTACCATCAACAGTGGTTTTAAAATTGAGGCGTCTGACTTTTAAAATTGAACCGCAACCAATAGGTACCGTTATATTATCTACAACTTCCTCCGGAGACCATTCTGCAGGAACACCACGCACTAAACCCATTCTGGTAACATTAAAAGTAGGTATAAAGGCTTTATAATTGTATTTTTCTAGAGTATTATGTCTAATAAAGGAATTTGCGTCCAGGCAATTGGAAAAAGAAAGAGAAATTTTATTGCGCCCGATTTTTTTAACGCTACCGTTGACGATATTTTGGAAGGCGTTGTGTTTAAGAAATTTGCCAAATGTGATTGGGTGTAGAGTCGTTCCATCATCCGGAGTAGTTGTTGTTTTTTGAACATGAACAACAAAAGGCGCGCTGTCGGTTTTGTCGTAAGTATTTCGACCAATTTGAGTGGGAACTGTTACAGGAGTGCAAATTTCGCTTGAAGCAGGAATTTCAGAGCAATTAGGCTCCAATGTAGAAACTATCGACGAGTCCGTGCATCCACAACCCGAAGTCTCGGAACCGTGGTGCTTTCGAGTACGACGGCGTTTATTGCATTGTTTGCACACATGAACACGACTCCTTTTTAAATGACGAGCCGAAGTCGACCCATCGGTATCCATGCCCGATTCATTGGAGATTGTGACGAAATTGCCTGCCGGGGGAACAAAGTCCCCCGGGTCAGGCGGGTCGTTCATTTTTCGCCCTTATTAAATAATTGAAAAGACTTACCCTACCGAAGAAAAAGTACAAAAACTAAAATTATGTTAAATAAAAGAATATACAATACTAAAACTACAAGACTGATCCTATAAACACAGGTTTTAAATAGTTATTTCGTTTTTGTCAAAAAGGACGCGTCCACCAAGTTAAAAGTTTCCCGCGCTTTTAACAGAAGGAATTGACATGGCTGTTAGAAAAAACTCCATAGCAACGGTACATGTCATCCAAAGAGATTATGCTCTGTGATGCATACAAACTCTAACACTCCTCCTCTTCACTAGCATAACCGCTATATTAAACCGAGTGAGGATCTCAATCCATTAAGCCTTGGTCCAGGTCAACTCTTAGTTAACTTAACTGCCTCCATGTGGGCGCGGGAAATCAGGTGCATGGACAATTCAGGTACCTATAGAGCATTATTTATGTCGTATTGTCCACTTTTTACTCTTATCGTAATTTTTCCTCTGCCTTTTACTTGGGTGACATACTGATCGGAAGATAAAGATAAAGATAATTAGCTAAGCTAAGCTTGCTAGCTTTAAGCTAGTTTTAATGTTCCAGACTCACTGTTTATGGTGTCAAATTTCTCCCCATCTCCACACATGTGAGATGTACATCCGCTGTCGAGGCAACAAATATTTTTCTTTAAATGGTTCGCAGACGTTAGGCAAATTGGTTGCACACAGAAACTTCCACGATTTGGGTTATTATCACTATATCCAGCTCTCGCTTGTCATTCAGAAGCCTTATGACCCTTTCTTTTGCATTTGTTGCATCTGAACTTGAAGGTTCCTCTGTTCTTGTTGCTGCCGTGTCTTTTATTTTTTCTATAAAAAGCATCTTCCGCGTTATCTCTATTGCTGCTGTTCTTTCTGGCTTCACTTTTCTCAATTATTCTAATTTTTAAATTATCTGGACTTGGCAAACTGTCTCTAGTTTCGGTGGCAATTCTGAAATTTTCGAAACTTTGTGGCAGGCTATACAGCATCATAATACTTAATAATTCCGGTTGGATTTTCACACCCATTGTTGCTAGTTTGTCAACCACATCCATGAAATCGTCCTTTTCAGCCATTTTCTTTAGAACAAGCTGTTCAAGCAAAGTTGCTTTTCGCGCGGGTCTCGAACTTTGATGAATAGACTTTAGCTTGTCCCAAACGTCTTTAGATGTTTTACAGCCAGTTACCTGCTTGAGCTGAGGTGGAGACATCAATAGCATGATCTCCGCACGAGCCATCGTGTCCCTTTTTAGGAACTTCTCAGTCGCGTTCACAGATAATTTTACAGCTCCGCTCGCGTATTCCCATAGCTCATTTTTTATGAGGATGGCCTCAGCCTAAACGCACCAGGTATCATAGTTAGTTTTACTTAGTGGTTCACTAAGATACGATGACGACATCGTTCCTCGAGTTAACCACGCTCTGCTACCAATTGATAGTTTGGTACCTGGTTAGTTACAGTAAAAGAATACTATGGGACTCATTATGTATATATTAGTCTATGCTATGAGATACCGGGTTGTTCCACGATGCGATCGACAGAAGGAATTGACATGTCCACAGAGTACTTTTTTAGACATGTCTGTTAGAAAAAACTCCATAGCAACGGTACATGTCATGCACTGCTCTGTGATGCATACAAACTCTAACATAGACCCCACAATGATTACCTTTGACGTGCCGTGCTTCACCGAGGCTATGGATACCTGGAGACTCGCTTGCCCGAACTCTCATTTACCTGATAATCCATTTTCCCAGAGACGGTGGGATGAGCCGCTCTGCAGAGTAGTACAAGACAATCTACTTAACACGTCTGCTACTACTGCGGAGTGTGCGCGCCTTCTAGCTGTGGGCGAGTGGGAGTCGGGTCTGTGGCTTCATGCACTACCGTCGTCGAACATAGGCACTTTGTTCGACGGCACTACTTTCTGCCTCGCTGCATCCCTACGACTGGGAGCTCCTTGTTGTTCTCCTCATCGCTGTCAATGCGGCGAAGTTGTCAAGAGTCTAGGACACCACGGCCTGTCTTGCAGCCGAAGCGCGGGCCGCTTAGTGCGGCACGCAAACATTAATGACATCATCCGACGAGCTGTTGTCACCGTCGGCGTTCCAGCTGTATTAGAACCCAATGGCATGACACACGACGATGGCAAGAGACCGGACGGAATGTCTTTATTTCCATGGAAGTCTGGTAGACCTTTAGTGTGGGATGCATCGTGTGTCGACTGCCGCTGCGGCTGCGGAAAACCTCAAGCGGTGTAAGTCTAACAACCTTATTGGTAATTATATTTTCGAGCCGTTTGGGGTTGAAACCCTCGGGCCGTGGGGTCCGAGTGCTCATGGTCTCTTCAATGAAATCTCGAAAAGGCTGGTTGAAACTTCCTGAGACCCAAGGGCTGTTTTCTACCTTGGTCAGCGGCTAAGCATTGCCATACAACGTGGTAATGCTGCCAGTCTCATGGGAACATTACCAGTCGACAACGATGGGGATAAATTTTTCGTCGCCATTTTTTAATTTGTGAATAGGTTTAGTTAAGTTAGTATTATATTTGTTTTTATTTTAATGTGTTTCTGTGAATATAAACTAAATAAACATTATTATATGCTGTAGTCGGGGTGAGTCAGTTTAGAGTAAAAGGGTTTTGTTATTGGCATAAACTTTAATGAAACTCAAAAAATATAACTAACACATCATTACGACACAAGAGTAGAATTCCAATGCCGCCATACTTATCATATCTCGTTCAACGCAAACTCACTTCTACCAACCTAACATTAGCCAATCAGTGGCCAGTATTTGCGCCGGCTACGCTATTATAGGTCGGCGCGAGGCGCATGCGCGAAGGTGCGTTCCAAAACGCATTATGGTAAATATCGTGCTGGCAACTTGCCTCGACCAATGCGTTCAGGGAGACGTTTAGTTACATCCGCTATACACTCCCCCTCGGGTTCGTGAAGGCGTCCTCGCTCAGGAACCCGCTCACTGACGGCAGAAACAGGCTGAACATGACGAGGGCGGCCTCGGTTACGCTTCGGCATAACTGGATGAAGAGGCGCATCGTCTCTACTAACGAAAGGCGTAAGTTGGGACGCGTGGAACCTGCCTAGGATCTCGTTGGGTTCACTAACATGCGATACAAGGTAAGTAGTTGGACTAGCTTTTTTAACCACTGTATAGGGACCGTCTCTCTTTGGTACAAACTTAGCTGATAATCCTTTAACAGCGTTACTCAAAACATGCGAATTTACCAAAACTTGATCACCAACATCAAATTCCTCGGGTTTACGTCCCTTATCTGCGTAATCTTTACGTCTGTCCTGTTCCTTTTCTACTGTATCCCTAATAGAAACTAAAGAATCTACGAACCTCTTAAGGTAGGGCGTTATTTGGGGAACAAAGTTATCTTTTTGCAGGACGGCCTTGATATCGAAATGTGCGTCAACGGGTGAACGGAGCTCTCTTGCTAAGGTGAGAAAAGCCGGAGAAACACCGGTTGTTTGGCATAATGCCGAGTTCATTGCGAACCGAACAGAAGGTAAGTGGTTAGGCCACGAAGAATGTTGTGTGTCCACCAATTGGGCTAGCTGCACCTTAAGATCTCTATTTTTCCGCTCGGCCGGGTTTGCCTCAGGGTGATATAAAGGTAACAAGTCCTGTTTAATTCCCAATATATATGTACATTGTTGCATGACAGAAGACACAAATTGTACGCCATTGTCGGATATTATGCGGCGAGGTAAGCCATATCTTAGAAAATACTCCTCTATCAATGTACAGGCACAAACTACTGAGGTGGCGTCTACAAGAGCAAAAAGCTCGACCCACCGAGTAGCTGTATCTTCTACAAGCAGAATGTACTTCTCCCCCTTCTCTCCAGGAGGGAGCGGTCCAAACAAGTCGATTGCCAAAACCTCTCCCCTTTGATTTAACACTGGGGTCTGTAAAAGTCCTGAAGGCTTCATGTTTGACGACTTGTACCGTTGGCACGTCGCGCAAGACTTAATAAAATCGGCGACAAACCGTCTCATGCCAGGGAAGAAAAATCGCTGTGAAAACTTATGCAAGGTCCGATCAATACCTTGATGGCCAGCAATGGGAGCGTCATGGCATTCCCGCAAGACCTCAAGACGTAAACTCGCAGGAAGTACGAGCTGTGCTTCCTCAACATCGACATCAGGGTTGTACCTGTAAAGGACTCCTTGTTGCATGAAGTATCCTCGTTCGGACCAGCGTTTTTCTTCTACTGCATCATTATTTTCGAGACCAGTAATTATTTTTTTTATTTCAAGGTCTTCTAACTGAGCAAGTCGGAGATCAGCAGGACTTCTAGTGGGTAAATCAACGACGACGGAACAAATACCACACTGATCTTTACAGTTTTCCTTGCAGGCAGGACGACTTAGTGTGTCAGCGACCACGTTGACCTTGCCTGGAGTGTACTCGAACTGAATATTAAACTCCTGTAACTTCAGTGCCCACCGAACTAATCTACCTGATGGCGACTTTAAGCTCAATAACCATTTAAGAGGTTGGTGGTCGCTACCTACAATAATTTGTTGACCTTCAATATATCCTCTAAATCGATCGACTGACCATGCTACCGCAAGAGCTTCCCTCTCGGTAGTGCTGTAATTACGCTCGGCAGGGCTCAGAAGGCGGCTTGCATATTCAATAGGGCGTTCGTCCTTGCCTTCACCCTGTAACAATACTGCACCGAGAGCGTAATTGCTTGCGTCTGTACGTAAGATAAACGGTTTACTATAATCAGCTTGGACAAGTATGGGCGCAGACGTTAAGCGATTTTTAAGCTCCTGAAACGCCTGATTTTGCTCAGGGCCCCATACCCAAGTCTGATTCTTTTTTAACAGGCGAGTAAGGGGTTCAGCTACCTCTGAAAAGTTCAAAATGAACTTTCTGAACCACGAACAGGTCTGAAGAAACGTTCTGAGGTGACGTAGCGAACTAGGTGCTTTCATGTCCGCCACAGCGCGAACTTTGTCATGATCAGGCGAAACCCCATCCTGAGTGATGACATGACCCAAGTATTTCACTTCTTCGCGCGCAAAAATACACTTTTCGCGATTGGCGCGAAGATTGAACATGCGCAACCTCTCAAAAACTGCACGTAAGTCAGCGACGTGTTGATCGAAACCTTCTGATATCACGAGTAAATCATCTTGGTAAGCTAATAAAGTGACATTCTTAAGTGAGGCGCCAGAGCGTAGCTTGTCTATAAGCCGTTGAAAGGTGGACGGAGCGTTTTTCAACCCAAACGGCATCCTTTTAAATCGGTATGTACCAAAAGGAGTCAAAAAGGCCGTTTTATCTCTGTCGCACTCCCTGACTGACACATTCCAAAATCCACTTCTCATATCTAAGGTACTCATGATGCAATTGCGCTTGGTAGACTGCACTAACTCGTCTATAAGCGGCATCGGGTATACGTCGGTTTTTGTTACCGCGTTAAGTTTGCGATAATCTACACAGAAACGAATTTGGCCGTTCTTTTTAGGCACTAAAAATGCTGGAGAGCCCCATGCCGATTCGCACTCTTCTATGATGTCGTCAGCTAACATCTTTTCTATTTCCACCTGCATAATCTTTTTTTTTGCAGGAGTGAGCCTATACGGAGGAACCGCGATAGGTGCGTGATCGTCGGTGTCAATGACATGTTCTGCGAAGGTCGTCAGTTCACCTTTTAACTCAAATACGTCCTTATTTTCAGAAAGGAATTGAGCAAGAACGTGACGCTGCTCATCGCTAAGATGTGACGCTTCCCCATCCCTAAGTATACTATTAATAGGCACACTCTCAACGTGGTGTGCTTTTTCAAAGAGAAGATCGAACTGCTCAACACTGTCAGCAAAGTGCCATTTGGCATTACCGAAATCAACACTAATATTAAACTGTATTAAAAAATCTATACCTAAAAGACTTTCATTATTGTCCGAATCAGGAAAAATTAAAAAATTTACGAGCCTGGTTCTACCTTCAAGAGTCACATTAACCTCGGTAGTAAGTACATTCATTAACTTACTGCTACCATCTGCTAGTTTTACATTTTCCCTACGAGAGGACATAGGATGATCTTTGGCCTTCAGGAGAGCGTATAGCGTATGGCCAGCAACGCAACTTTTAGCTGCCGAATCTGCCAAAGCAGTACCGTTTTCACCTAAAATACTAATCTTTAGCACGGGCCGAAGATAAGATCGAACATTACTACGATTACCGAAAGAAGTTTGCGAATCACTGGTAATTACGCACAAATGTTGACAACCGTTAGCGTTTTTAAGATCGATTACATTTTTAGAAACAAATTGAGAACCCCCTGTGTTCTCGGCAAAATGTTCACAATTACTTGCAATATCAGAAATATATTGAGCGTCTCTGGTAATGTTACAAAATGGCTTATAATCACTGGAAACAGGAATAAAATCGCGAGCGCAAGATTTTGATCCGACGGAATTACCAGAAAAAGATTGACAACCATTAAACATTACCGACCGCGACGTACTATTGTTAACCTGTAACGGTGACGCGTACTCCCCCTGATCGCAAGTACTAGTAGTACAAACACACACTTTTGGATTACTACATAAACATACGATAGGTTTCTTAATAATATGATCAAAACACGAACAACGATTATTAAAACCAACATAACTAATATCGAAATTATCATTTAAAGACACAGAAAGAGGATTATCGTTATCAGAGACGCAAGAAATCCTTTGTGATCTAAAATTATTATTCTTAAAACTACTACACGGTAAAACACAATTTTTACAAGAAACTTCAACATTTAAAAATTTTGGTACACTATTATTGGAACAGTTAGTACCTACAACGACAGCATTAGAATTAGGAACACAAGTAACACAACTATATTTAATAACAGAATCCCCTGCGAGATGCGCAGGGTTACCTCTAGTTTCGTGATAAGACTTGCACTGGTCGACGCTTGGGAGCGCGGTCGCGCTCGCACCGGCAAACATCACGCTACCTCGCGGCGGCGGCGGCGGCGGCGGCGGCGGGGTGGGCGCTTGCGGTGGCGGCGCGTTCACGTATCGTTTGTCGCCATGCACGTGCACAGAGCGCGTGCGATGCGACCCAGTGCGACCGGTCAGCACACGAGATTCACGCGCCGAAGACAACGAGTAGAATGATGAATGTTCCTTATTTTTCACATTATTAGCGTTACACTTTGAGCACTTCGACTTAATGACATTCGCGGCACCACAACCGTAACATTTTATGTCTTTCACGTCCTCATTCTTTAAGTTATTTTTGTTACTCTTCACTAATTTTTCGCACATATCTTTTGTGTGACCATTGCGTTTGCAGTAAACACAAAACGACTTCACATTCCCTGCCTTTTTCGTTGAGTCACCCGTGTGACTACCGGCGGTGGCAGAGGAGGAGCGGGGAACAGAACCCGAAGAGGCAGTACGCGCAGGCTCGACGGCGGCGGCGCGTGATCCTACTTCGCGATCAGGCGACGACTTTTGCGATAGGCGGTCATGTTGTGACTCGTTTAGCGAGTCTTCTACAGCTCGCGCCTTTTTCAGCAACTCGTCGAATGTTGAAACTGCAGCTCTGTCGATACGCTTGCGGATGCGGCGGTCCAGCAATCCAAAGGTCATATCTAATTCGACACGTTCGCATAAGTCTTCATGTGGAAGCTTGGCAAACAAGGCTCGGACTTTAGCAATGAATAAATCCGTATTTTCTTTGCCTTGTACTAGGGAGAACAACTCTAGGTATATCCGAAAAGGCGGGCGACGATCACCATATGCACTTTGGAGTCTAGTTATAGCTTCATCCCATGTCTTCGTAGTGCCCTTGACGCCCTGCCACCATGTTCCTGCTGAAGAAGTGAGCAGCATCGACATACCTAAGAGAGCGTTCGCGTCGCTTATGTTTAGGCATGACTTGTAAACTTCGATGGCATCGATAAAGTTTTCCACGGATTCCTCAGGATTACCGCTGAACTTGGATGAGCATTTCGAAAAGTTTGCTGTTGACTTCACAAGAGCCTCGGCGGCGTCCGATGGTCGCGGCGTCGACGAACGGAATTCGTGAAGGACTTGATTGAAAAATTCTGCTTGGGACTGGTTGATAGATGTTATCAAGGTCGCAATGACGTCTTGTGTCATAGTTATATTATTGGATCGCTCAGATTCTTCCGAATTTGATTCCTTGCGAGTCCGCGGCATTTTGCAAAACACAAGTACCTACGTAAAGTTTTCACTTGACGAACTTTTTGCAAAACTAACGATAAAGTTTGATCCACATAACAAAAACCACTGAAACACACGTTGGGTGCCAAGATGTAGTCGGGGTGAGTCAGTTTAGAGTAAAAGGGTTTTGTTATTGGCATAAACTTTAATGAAACTCAAAAAATATAACTAACACATCATTACGACACAAGAGTAGAATTCCAATGCCGCCATACTTATCATATCTCGTTCAACGCAAACTCACTTCTACCAACCTAACATTAGCCAATCAGTGGCCAGTATTTGCGCCGGCTACGCTATTATAGGTCGGCGCGAGGCGCATGCGCGAAGGTGCGTTCCAAAACGCATTATGGTAAATATCGTGCTGGCAACTTGCCTCTATGAAAACTTTAGTGGTTACTATAATAAAACAAGACATCTAATCTAATACAATTATCTTTTATTGTTACACTCTTATAAACAGCCATCTTAGGCAAAATCCAAAATCCCAGAGAGTGAACAAAACTAAAGATGTGACAGACATCATGTTCACAGATAATTAATATCTTAACACTCCCCCTCAATTTTATGTTTGTGAAAACTTACAAATTGCTTCTATAAATAAATGAAAATAAATTCTACCAAACTTTAACTTTAACATGGCAACACAAACTTAGTAATATTTAAATTCTTGAAATTGCAACACTAAAACTGACATATATAAGTTTTGACAGATAATTTTGACAAGCTAGTGACAAGTGACAACATAACCTTAAAATATAAACAATGCAAACATTCTATGAAAAACAATGTTACAAAACTAACAGCTTGTCACGAAAATAGCAAAACTTAACACTACACAGTGGTTTCGTCATAATGTCCGAAGTATTTTCACTGGTACTTACGTATTTAACAATCAAAAAATTTTGGTTTACAATGTCTTTTATGAAATGATATTTAATGTCTATGTGCTTGGAATGTTTTGTATTTTCACAATTATGTATCATTTTTATTGCACTCTGATTGTCCACATAAAGCACAATATTACACTTTTCATTAAAGTCAACTGATAATCCTTTCACAAATAACAAATCACTGACACAACTTGCAGCAG
Organism: Polymixis lichenea; assembly: GCA_949091785.1. Lineage (NCBI taxonomy): Eukaryota > Metazoa > Arthropoda > Insecta > Lepidoptera > Noctuidae > Polymixis > Polymixis lichenea. The sequence goes on from OX420937.1 coordinate 12,550,740, forward strand.
CTATGTATTCACTTTCAGCACTGGAGAGAGATACAGTCCTCTGCTTTCGTGATGACCATGCAATTAGGTTCCCTTGGTGATATATTAGTGCTCCACTAACACTTTTTCTTGTGATCTTATCACCTGCCCAATCGGCATCTGAAAATGCTGAAATATTAGAACATTTATTAGTGTTTTCTTCTTTCTCTTGACAATAGTATGTCAACTTTTTATTAATTGTGCCCTTCAGATAGCGTAATACACGTTTTGCAGCTGTCCATAAGCTTCTCGTGGGTTTATCAAGATATCGACTGAGGAATGAAGTTGCAAAAGTGATGTCCGGTCTGCTTATTGTAGCCAGGTAAGTTAAACTTCCAATTAATTCTCTGTAAGGTATATCACTAATTATTTCTTCTGTTTCAGGTACTTGAAAATTGTTTTCCATCGGCGTCTTCACTTCTTTACAATCTTGCATCTTATACTTTAGTAATAAATTTTTAATAAACAGTTTTTGTGATAATTTCAATGTATTATCATTTCTCATAATTTCAATTCCTAAGAAGTTAGATACTCTTCCCATATCTTTAGCTTTAAATTCTTCTTGCAATTTTCTTGATATTTTATTTATTTCACTACTCTTTCCCATCAGTAAAATATCATCTACAAATAATATGAGCCATATATCTTTTCCTATGTATAAACATATATCATATTTTGATCTTTTCATGTTTATTGTTTGACAAAAATTATCAAATCTTATATTCCAACATTTTGGTGACTCTTTCAATCCATATAAAGCTTTTTTAAGTTTCAGAACAGTTCCTTCTTGTTTATTTTCCAAACTTATTCCCTCTGGAACTTTGATGTAAACTTCTGTGCTCAAATTTCCATTTAGAAATGCTGTAGGTATGTCCAACTGCTTTGTTTCCCAGTTATTATTTATTACTTCTGATAATCCCATTCTTATGGTAGTTATGTTGGCTACAGGGGAATAAACATAATCTTCTGTGTACTGTTGAAATCCGCGTGCAACTAATCTTGCCTTTTTAGTTCCATCCGATTTTGTTTTGAAAATCCATTTTGTGTCAATAGCACTTTTTCCTTTTGGCAATTCTGATTCTATCCATGTGTTTTGTTCCTTTAATGACTTAATCTCTTTATCTATTGCTGTTTTCCATTCTTTATCTTGTTGAATGGCTTCTGTGTATGTGACAGGATCGCTTTCACTTGAAAGTAAACAATAATCTTCATATGTATTTAAATCAAATTGTTTAGGCTTTTTTACTTCTCTTCCACTTCTTGTTCGCTTGATTTCTTCGTTTTGTTTTTCTGGAGTGGAGTAATTATTCTCTTCTGGATCATAAAAACTTTCTTCTTCTTGTATTGATTCTGAATACTTTGTTTCTTTTATTATTTGTTTTTCTTTTGGTTTCACACACATTTCTTTCTGAATTTCATTTTCTTCTAAGTATCCTTTTATATTTTTGTTTTGTTCTTCATGTTGATATTTTATGTTTGTTTCATCAAATCTTACATCTCTTGAGACAAATATCTCATCAGTTTTTGGGTTCCATAAGGTATATCCATTCATAGAATATCCTATCATTCGAGCTGGCACTGCTCGTTTTGACCATTTATCCTGTTTGGGCATAATATGTGCCCATGCTTTGCATCCAAAAACTTTGATTTTATTTAAAATTAATTCCTTGTTCTTGATCCTCGCAGGTACTTGATAATTTATTGAAGAACATGGCGATCGGTTGATAAGAAAAGTAGCCGTTAAGATTGCTTGACCCCATAGGTGTCTTGGTAGATTTGATTCATCTAACATGGTTCTCGCTTTATCATATATTGTCCTGTTCATACGTTCAGCTTTCCCATTTTGCTGTGGGCTATATGGCTGCGTGTATTCAATTTTGATACCTTTTTCATAACAAAACTTTTTGAGACTTTCCGCTGTGAATTCCCCTCCATTATCACATCTGATCCTTTTCACTTTTATCCCATCTTGCCTCTCTTTTTCTATTATATAATTGATTAATTTATCTGTGGCTTCATTTTTGCTTTTTAACAAATACGTCTGAGTATAATGAGAATAGTCATCTGTTATTGTTTGGAAATATTTATATCCTTGTTTAGTTGCTACTCTTGCTGGTCCAGCAATATCAGTGTGTATTAAATCTCCTATCTTACTTGACCTTGGACTTTGTAATCTGTTAAATGGTAGTCTGGTTGATTTTGACCTCATGCATGCTTCACACACTTCCTTACTGTATGGCAATCCTAATATAGCTAGATGTTTTCTACACATATGACCCATTCTTTTGTGCCATAAGTCATTATCTTCTTGTATCACATTACATTCATCTTTATCTTTTATTTTTATTGAGAAGGTATATAACATATTCCTCTTTTCTCCAAAATATTTCTTTTTACCTGCAGTTATTATTAACTTATCCTTTTTGAAAATTACTTGCTTTTCTCGTTCTGCTAATTTATTGACCGACATTAAATTGTTACTGATTCCCGGTACAAGTATGACTTCCAGTCTTAATGGTTCATTTTTGTAATATCCATCAAGATATCCTGATTTATGTGCTGTCAGTATTTGGCCATTAGCAATTTTGATTTCTAATTTCTGTGACAGTTGCTTGACATCTGTGAGGTATTTCTCATAAGATTCTTTTATGAAATGCTGAGTAGCTCCTGAATCCACAACAAATGTTAATATTCCATCATTACTATTACATACAAGTGCTTCATTTGAGGCAATAAAAATTGGTTGACTTTCAGCAGGATGAGCAGTTCCTCCACGAGTTCTTGGTCCTCGATATCCTCTTCCTCTGCCTCGTCCTCTACTGTAGCACTCATTGGACTTATGTCCCCTCTTTTTACATTTATAGCAGGTTATATTCGATATAAAAGATGTATGTGGCTCGTTTGTAACTGTTTCTTTTCTTATTTCATGATCAAGTAATTTAGTTTTTACAAAATCTATTTTTATTTCAGTGTTCACCGCATCCAAAGCTGTAATTATGTGGTTGTATTCTTCACTCAGTCCTGTTAATAGATAGCATACTTTGTCTGTATCATTAATCTTGTCTCCTGATACCTCTAGATCTCTGATTAAGTTATCAAAGTTTGAAAAATACTCTTGAAGATTTCCTTGCTGTTTCAAGTTTAGAAGTTTTCTTCGCAAACTTAATTTGGAGATTACACTTTTTCTTTGGAATGTACTTTTCAAAGTGGATATCATATCCTTTGCGTTAACGCATTCTTTTATCAGATTTAGATGCTGATCCGTTAGACATTGAACAATAATGTTTCTTGCTTTTGCATCGTCTTGTTTATTGCAGTCTTCGATTTTTGGTAACGACACAACTTCACTTAATCCCTTTTCTTCTAAAATACAATTCACCCTGAACATCCAATTGTCGAAAGCTTCTGGATTTAGTTGGGGAAAATTGTAAAACAACTTAGTTTGCTGCCCGGCCATTTTCTTTTCTTCGTTACGCTTTTGTTGCATAAAATTAAATCTTTGAAAATCTCGACAATCTACTTCCTACTCGACACTATTTGGCGTCTGGGCCCATAACCTATGAAAACTTTAGTGGTTACTATAATAAAACAAGACATCTAATCTAATACAATTATCTTTTATTGTTACACTCTTATAAACAGCCATCCTAGGCAAAATCCAAAATCCCAGAGAGTGAACAAAACTAAAGATGTGACAGACATCATGTTCACAGATAATTAATATCTTAACAGCCTCGACCAATGCGTTCAGGGAGACGTTTAGTTACATCCGCTATAATGCACGAAGGGATTCATCTTGGACTTCATAAGTTGGTGTTTGTTGCACCACTTCTTCTTCCCAGCTAAAGCACTAGGAACTGGTAAAGGGCAGGCGTTAGGGGATTATGTAATTGTTGACGTTCAAAAGGTGCGGACTCTCAAAAGTTCGCAAAATCTTAGCCGTGTGTGGTATGAAAATTATTAATAATTATTCATCAAAATAGTTTGATGCATGGGAGCTTCATGAGAGAGACTTCATGTCTCGTAAGCGAAACGAGGTGGAAAGGACTATGCGATAATCGTACGGAAGAACAGACCATACGATACGATACATCCCACTGTACGTGAGGCTATCTGAATTTGAGTAAATCCATTACTAAGTATTTTTCAATACTCGTACTAGGTGGTGGACCTGGTAGTAGTAGTAGGCACACCTCTACCTTCAGTAGATTCCATACACATTTGTCATTTTTATGGAACTACCATAGAGAATCTATACCTATCCTAAACCCCAAACTGTCAAATTTTCCCAATTGAACATGAACCTTATTCTAATGACATAAAGTTGAAAACCTATCAAAGAAATTTGACAGTTTGGTGTAGGTTGATGTGCTGGCATCTGTACCAAAAACATTTTTTTTTCTGAAAGGATATTTTGCCACCTGAATGGCAGGGATGGGGGTGATGTTGGTAACTTGGCCACGCGCCAAAATAATCTTGCAGCGTTGTAGTTAATGTAAAACGTATTACTTTTTCAAAATTAAATGTAAAAGTAGTACGAAAATGTTACAAATGCATTAGTCTGTTTTTTTAAGACAGATATATGACAGAATATGTTACAAAAAAAACCTCAAGCAATTTGTCATCTACTATAGGGACCGTGCACGACCAAGGGACTGTCATCTAGTGGCGCAAATCTGAAGTTTTCTCGGAATCATTATTTGAAATTGACACCACGTAATAAAATAATCTAATTTATGAAGTGAAAAAACACAATTACTAAGTAAAAATGTATTGTTAAAAAGGGATTGGCTAGACTCAGTGAGTTCAGCCAATCCCTGACGTTTGACTGACAATTCCAATGTCGATCTATCGGAATTATATTCGAGAGTAAGCACCCAGTTTCTTCTACATTTAAGACATGCCCGGACTCGGAAGAGTTTTTGTCCTTTGGACATATTTTGACCACGCTGACGATCATTATTAATCGGCCGGAACCCACATTTTATCATTTTAATCATTAGAAACGATGTAAATATAATGTAAACATTAACATAAACATTGGCGGCAACACGATGACAGGTCTAAACAGTTTCTTTTTTTGACCACACCGTGGCTCTCGTGTCGATTTGTGCTGCCATCTATAGTTAGTGCACGTTCCCTATATAAAACCCACGAAGCTTGAGAATAATATGTATGTCAAAGAATGCATGTGTTTGTGATGAGATTTTAAAGACGAGGATTCCTTGTAATTTTAACAAGACGGACTTCCGACTTCCGATTCAGTATCGTATTTTATCAATCTGTTGCCACCTTGTTAGTTTATTTCTTACAAGACAGTCCGTCTTACGAAACGCTCAGTCCATTCTCTATTGTCTGTGCTTCATACTTAATCACTCACTGTGTGTATACCTAGCATTACATTTAATTCGCACGTTCTAGCTTTCGTGCTTCCAAATTGAATCATGAAATAATGATTTTTTTGATTGACAGACTATTTGTAATATAGCAACCATAGAGTATACTTGAGTATAGTATTAGATTGATGATTGATGGCAACCCTGAAAGTAATTGTTGTTTGCACGCTAGCTTGCCGTTAAATTAATCATCGATATTGTTATCCTAGGTTCCAAAGAGTGTACAATTGTAAACCCTTATTTATTAACACTATTGAGTAATATTGTTAAAAGGAATACCAAGGTATCCAGTCACAATGTCGAGTACATCACAGAAACATAGAAACTTCGTTGCAGAGCCCATGGGGGAAAAACCTGTAACCGAATTAGCAGGCGTCGGCGAAGTATTGGGAAAGAGACTGGAAGTGGCGGGATTCGACAAGGTTGGTAAAACAAATACATAATGAACTTTTAGCCCTTAAAGCTATACATGTCGAACTTAGCTATTTCTTTGGTCGATAATACGTGACGCCGGACTTCCCACTGGAAGAACCCTAGACGACCCACTGACCGAAAAGAGAAAATGATGGTTTAAAGCAGCTTCCTATCCCTTCAACCTTCACCAAAATTTAACCAGCATTGTTTTAATCTTTTATTAGACTAGCATTATACTCTTAAGATTACCTATTGTAACTGTAGGATTATAATATATACTCATCGGATGACCAGCAGAATGCCAGGAATAATAATAGGTAACCATTTAAGTAAATGGTAAATGGTGGTAACCATTAATTAAAAGTAATTTTCTAGACCATCCCTACTTTGTATTATCAAACATGTTAATTTATTGTTACAGAAAGTTGTAGGCGTTCAACCAATTTTTTTGTAAAACTGATAAGATATTTTGTTCTGTGATTACTATTTTTAATAAAAGTTTTAAAATACACATACAATCATTTATTATTAACTGTAATGGTATGTGTCTAACTACCATTTGTTCTTTTTTGTTTAAGGATCAATAGTTTTCAAATTAAACTCATTTCATTCCGTGTCTTGTCCAAATATGAAACTAGACCATCATACTCTGAGCTTACACTCCATTTGAATAGATTTTGAGAATTATTGAACTGCAGTAAACCTACAGTTTACTATGGTATTGTGTTTGAAGTCTAGGTGTTGTTTACCCAGCTGTCACTGAATGTTTAATTTTTCTTCTCTAGCTTGTTTTAGACACTTCTCATCCCTCAACTATCACCAAAACTTATCAAGTATTATTATAGTAGGCACATAGAAACAATACAACACAGAACCCTGATCATCTAAGCTAAGCCGTGAAAATAAAATTCCATGCACACAATCAACTCAATCAAACAACACCTTTATGCATTGATCAATATAACAAAAATATCATTATATGTAATATTTTGTTTGAATAATTTTCTCAGACTGTTACAATGATCACGGATGTCTGACCACCCTTTTTCAACCAATATGTATACTTAGAACAAGAACCAAACTATGGAAAGTTTTTAATGTATCATTACTTTTCATTTTATTACACCTAATGAAGCAGGAATGGTCATTACGGTGGTCAGGTGTATGTGCCCATGACAATACCTATTTATTTTTAGGATACATATCCAGATAAGTTTATTTAGTTGCTAGTTAAATTGTGTGTTTACCTTTTACATAACATTTCCCTCATATTAAAGAGAAGTAGTTTTGAACACCTATGATCTCCTACAGTCAAAAGTGTAGATGTTGTCAACACAAATTGTCCCAGAAGGCAGGTAACATTTTATAATGAATCATCTCTAATATCTGCACACACAGGGCTGACTGACAAGGACAGACTGTGGAGGCTATTTTAATAAATAGATTATAGTTTTAAAATATAATTGTACTTTTTCAGGCTTACACAGTGTTGGGACAGTTTCTGGTGTTGAAGAAAGACAAAGAACTATTCCAGGAATGGTTAAAGGACACATGCAATGCTAATTCAAAACAATCGGCAGACTGTTACCAGTGTTTGAAAGATTGGTGCGATGAATTTTTGTAATGAACAGTAATCTCCTTCCTCATTTTAAATTAAATTCTTACATACATAAGATAATGTAAATAATATATCTAATAATTTGTAATATTACACATAAGCAATAGGTATTACCTATATTTTTTATGTAATTTTTTGATTTATTAAAATTGTACAAAAAAAATATATTTTTATTGCACTAACTATCGTGAAAATTAATTTTCCCATTTAATTATTGTAAAGTTTACAGCATTGGATTGTTTTGAATAATTAATTGAGCATATGAGAAGATCATATTTTATTGTTACAATCTATGAAAGGTTATCATGATAAGCATGTATTAATGAATCCATTTCTTTGCCTTTGAGCTACAGATGTCCAAAAGAGCTATACTCCATTTGAAATAAGATTAGACATTTAAAGGAACCACCGTACTTTTCCTCCCGGCGAGTTTTTATAGTACCTATTTTTTTTTTGGAGAGAGTAGTCCTTTTAAGGGTAAATTTGAAATCCACAAATTGTGCAAAACCATAGGAGCCAATAAAAAAAATTCAAAGTTTGAAAAAAAAAAACGTCTGAATTGGTGGAATATTGGGTGAGGAAGATCACGTGGCGAGTCTAAATGTTTTGTTGTTTCCAAGCAATAATAATGTCTATGACATATTCCAGGTCAAGGTCAACAACCCAAAACTCGAAGGTCAAGTAATTTTTTTACTAAAAGAACTATATGGAGTTAGGTAAAGTCGCCCGTCGCTTCTGCGTGGTTTAAAAAAAAAATTACCACGAAGAGGATAGCGGGGTCTTTCTTCGCTTGCTTCGCTCGCTCGCTAGACCCCGCCATCCTCTTCTAACCTAACCTGTCCGCGAGGGGTGACCCAAGTTCAGAGCTCGCTTCGTTCGCTCTTGCATTCCAGTTCTCCTAGTGACATTGTTGTCTTACCACGTCTAGGTGTGTAACTTTTGGATAATATGTTAGTTCAGTGTGTAGATAAAGGGAACTCAAAAAAAAAAATCTCAAAAACTCGACGTTTTCAAAGTGTGAAATTTTGCGAGTGTTTTACATACAGACATGTAAACGCTATAAAATCGTGAAGCTCCAAACGAGCGGGAGGAAAAGTACAGTGGAGCCCGTCCGTCTGTCTGTCTGTCCATCTGTCACCAGGCTGTATCTCATGAACAGTATTAGACATTTGGAATTCTCACAGATGATGTATTTCTGTTGCCGCTATAACAACAAATACTAAAAAACAGAATATCCTACTAATATTATAAATGTGAAAGTTTGTGAGTATGGATGTATGGATGGATGGATGTTTGTTTGTTACTCTTTCACGCAAAAACGGCTGAACGGATTTGAATGCAATTTGGTACACAGGTAGTTTGTAACCTGGAATAACACATAGGGATACTTTTTATCCCGGTACTGCGTTTCCGTGGGATAGTTTTCGACCTCCACGCGGGTGAAGCCGCTGGCGGAAGCTAGTACTTAATAAATATTTAATTCTATAAAAATCACGTTTCTTGTATGGGAGCCCCCATACAAGAAACGTGATTTTTTTGCTCGATATTGATAACGGCAACAGGTAGACGCTTGAAATATTCACAGAATATTTAGTTACATATTCACTTAAAAAAAAAGCGTATAATTAAAATAACACAAATTTTTGAGTGGGGCTCCCATACAACAGACATGATATTTTTGCTGTTTTTATAGATAATGGTACGGAGCCCTTCGTGCGCGAGTCCGTTTCGCACTTGGCTGGTTTTACAGTCCGTTCAACCGATTTTGACTTCTATTCTGTAGGTTGACATTATAAACGAAACAGTGGCCACAATATCAACTATTATCGCAGGATGCAATTTATCATGCTAGGTACCAACGCAATAGAAGTCATAATCAGTTGAACGGACTGTAAAAAGGTTTATTTAAATGTCTGATCTTATTTCAAACTGAGTATAGGTATGATAATTTGCCTCTGTAGACACAGTTATATATAATTTTATTGGAGACAGATTAGCCGCACACAAACAATAATATTTTCAATGCAAGATTGTCAAAAATCTTCATCGATAGATGGTTCCGCACACTACGCAATATTATTGGCAATTTTTTGTGGTACAATCTGACTCAGTCGGACAGTTGCTCCGCAGCTAGATTCATGTGCGGTGAGAGTTAAAATGGCGGGTGTACTTTAACGAATCAAATTATACCAATTAAGTACCAAAAAAATGTACCTAAAACATACAATTTTGTGCCTAGCTCTTAAAAATCTGTACCTCCTTCAGAACGAAATTATTTCGAAATTGAGGTAAACCCGCGATATTGACATCAAGATGACAGGTGTTCTATATTTTATTAAATAACCATTACTCATAAAATATATTTACATCTAAAATTTGTACTTAAAAAGTATTTCCAGTAAAAAGAAACGCACACTTGATCAGTTGGATAGTTCCTGAGAAATAAAACAACCATGTCTCGTTTACATTTATGTTTAAATTATTGATCTTATTTATATTTTTATTAATATTATGAATTATTGATATATGTACAGACGCCAGCACATCAAGCTATCCCATACTGTCAAATTTTCCCAATTGAACATGAACCTGAAAATTATGTGAATGTTAAATAAAGTTATCTGCGTATGGTAAACTTTGAAGCTTATATGATTAATCAGGAAACAGAGTGCAAATTGCTAATTGTTTAACAACTACCCCCACCATACTTTATCATGAATGTGCATTTATGAAGCTAGTTGCTAGTTGCGCACGGTTGCTAGTAACTTATTAATATAATAATTACTCGTGTGCATATTCAGATCCAGGTTCAGATTCATTTATTTTGCAAAAACATGTGTAGATAATATACATGGTATGATGCTTAATAAAGGTGTTACAAGTTTTTTGGCTCAACATGTTTGACCATGGCTGGTGTACAAATTAGGTCGAAAGACAATAGGATATAAAAAATACAGAGAATAGTAATATAAATAAATCAACAATTATCTATAACATTAATAAAAAAATAAAAATAGGTCAATAGTCATGCGATTCAAAACAAATAGAATAGATTCAGTCAGTATCTTCAGAGCGTTTTATCATTTAAAAATTCATTAACATTATTAGAGGCTTTTTCTGTCAGTACTTTTTTCAGTGTTTTCTTAAACTGGTCTGTATTTAATTTTTTAACACAGTTAGGAATATTATTATAAATTATTGGCGCTCTGCATACAACGCTTTTATACATTAGCGCTGTCTTAGCTGGCTAAACACGAATTTTACTATTACAATGTCCGATATTCGAGGAAACAAATGTGGGTTATTTTTGACATATATTTATTTATTTATTTAATACTTTACGCACAGAAATGTACAGAGGCGGACTTAATGCCATAGGCATTTTCTACCAGTCGACCTTTGGGCGATGCAGAGACTAACAGTGGTAGGTGCTATCAAATAAGTGGTTTATTTAATTATTATTCAAATATAACTAAATATAGGTACTCCTAATATACCCCAAAAAAAATATATTTAAACAATAAATATGCTATATACATAATTAAATATATGCACAAATAAACATACATAAATACACTTATATCTAATAAAACAAATATAATTCGTAATTAAAAAATATCCGTAAAATGTATGTGTCAACATATGATAATTATCGTGTTTACTTCAAATCAAAATATTTTATTTCACATAAACCTGCAAGGGCACATGAAACGTCACAAGCTAGGTGCACGGTTCCAATTTGTCGCTTCCTATGGAGAAGAGCCGGCAAGAAAGTCCACGGTTACTCTTTTAAAAATAATTGGGTTTTACAATGTTTTCAAATTACAGTGTTAATAGGTATGGGAGGACAGTGCAGGCCTGTCAATAAGTACCAGAGAGGAATGAAAACAAAGAATAGAAAATCGTCTATAAATCTAGTCTGTAAGGCCTACAACGTTCTCCCATTCACAATATGTAAAAGAATCTACATTAGTAAGATCAACCTATTTAAACAAAGTGACATGATTTTCATGAGAATCACTAATAAATAGTTGATATTTAATGATAGTAATACTTATTCGTTTCTTTTTTTCTTTGTTTAAAAATTTCCACGCGCGCCCTTTTGTAACCTCGCGCCCCTAGGCACGTGCTAGTTTGCCTTATGGATAATACGCCACTGGCTGTGCTGTTTACAGGGCTGGTATCCAGGAGGTTAACGAGGCTTTCCTCGTGCGCAGCTGGCAGTGGTGTACGCGTCCTTAGCCCTGGTGAGAGACAACCGGCGTTTCAGCCTGGTTGTCTCTCACCAGATTCCTATTACAATCTGGACAGTGCCAGGAGGCCGTTAATAGCCGGTCTTCTGTAAACCAACGCACCCTCGATGGTACCAAGCCCTACATTTACTGCAATTAGCGGCCTCTGTCGACGACAGGAACTTGCCACAGGCGCCGCACCACACCGCACTTAGCCATGATAAACTTGTTAATGTTTAATGTGCGATCAATGAGCCCAAGAAGTACACCGATAAGGCAACAGATGGCGCTGTTTTGAGTCACGCGTCTTTTCATTGTGAATAGGGTACCGCTAGACACCATACATAGCACAGAATAACCGAGCAGAAGCAAAGCTTCATACTAACGTCGGGCGTAGGTACACTACTACACGCACAGCTATGTGTGGTATAAGGCGCGGGGGGCGAGCATCCGCGCCCGCTCGCGGACTAATCGGAATCGGATTGAACTAGCTCAGTAAGAAGACGAAGTAAAGGGCTGCTAGCGGCAGCGATACGACGCGGACGTTTAAAATAGTTTTTAAATTTTTTATTATTGAATATGCCAAGCTGTTGTACTGTGTGCACAAACAATGGGAAGAAAACTAAGGATATTTCTCATTTTGTGTATCTAAAGGATCTTGTCAAGTAAATGATTTTAACTGCTTAGACCTTCACATTTTCAATGCTTTTTATAGAAGTATTTAGTAAGGAGAGAGGTAGTATCCAAATCTGTATATCATAATGTGGTACAACGCAACGCCACCACGGAAGAGAAAACACAGGTGGAAATGCAAAGTAGGCGTGGCACGTGTGCCACAAATAAGCGTTGTTACCTTGTTACGCTTAATTGGTCCCAGTCGTGTTCTAACATCGCGTCGAGTTGCTAGTCTCGCAACAAATTTATTTTTCCGTAGCTATGCCATATTGTTCTAGTAGGAGAATAAATCTTAAAAATGGAGGTGTTTCGTACCATCGATAGGTACGGTTTTATTTGTTTTCTAATAAGATCTTAGTTAATTTTAATTTACTAAAAATATATGTATATTGTCTAGATAAAATCGACCTGAAACAATTAAAATAAAGTTTATTTTGGATTTATTATTTTCACTATTTCGTTCTAGAAAGTACTTCACTACTCAATTAGTGATGTAGTCGGGCCGGATGTTGGGCTACGTTCCAAGATACGATAATATCGATATGAGCGTGCTCACACCCGTTCCGAATTGGCGTGAGCGCGATGACGATGTCCCGTGAATCGCCATAGATGACGTCATGACACGCGCCATCTTGCGATAACGCCGACCATGCGATATACTAATATCACTGTGAGCGCTGTCAAAAATGACACTTGTGCTGTTATGTTCTGATTCGTATCATAGTTTTAGCTAACTTATAAATAGTGCTTCTGGCTACAATCGCCACCTAATCAAACAAGAAGATGAAATTTGTGTTCTATACAAGTTTTATATGGTGTAAATAGGTTTTAACATTGAGTGAGCACTGTTAGCGCGTTCACGAGCGTTCCGTATTGATGACAAAAATGACAGTTCTTAGCTGTCATAATCGCGATATCTAACTCGGAACGCAAATTATTGATGTGAGCGCTCACAGCGCTATTTTTCTAATTCGGAAAGTGGCCATAGGTGTTTTGCTTAACATTCATACACGAAATTTATTTTAAGAAATGTTATTTTAAGGTTGCATAGACGCTTTGTAGCAAAAATGTAGCCAAACTTTTAAATAATAACGTAATTATTATAATTATTTAATTTTCAAATAATAAGTATTACGTCATTTTACTTACAGTTTTATTACTAAACTCCCAACGAGACATCCGATTTTTTGTTTAATTCGAAAAAGTATCTATCGATATCGATGATGTAGGTGTAATTCAAAATTCAATGTATGCTGCACTGGTGCGACCTTGGTCGAATAGCACTAGATATCGACCTATGACGCGAATGTCAACCTTATGGTTAACACAATTAAATTTATAATTGCGACCACTGGCAATACTACCGGTCGAGTAGCGGAATTTACTCGGCATTCGAATCTAGTTTGACTATAAATTACAAATACTTTCTGAGCTAAAGCAAAATAAATCCTATCTTTAGAACATGGAGGTTTATTTCCAGACGCAGGATCTGCGGCTTATGCTAGTTTTGACTAAAAGTAAAACGACAAATCAAACGAATTGTTTATTTGTAGTGCATTATATGATAGTCGGTTTATTTGTCGTGTATTCCCGTTCGTCCCCTCGACTTCGTCCCCCGAGGGGGACGAACGGGAATTTACAAAAATAATATTTAATTTGTTCCCGATCGTCCCAATCCTAATTCAAGAGAGGACGAATGGGAATATGTTCTTCGATTAGTGCCATTCGTCCCACTAAAAAGATTTGTGCAGAAAATATGTTTATTCGATGTTTCGTAGTTTACTTTTAAATTAGTTTCTTCGTTAGATTTAATCATTATTTTACAAAATTCTTCTCTATTTTTTTATGAATTATAAAACGTATCCTAAGTTTATCATTGTTTCATTATGTTTACCTACACTAAATATAGCAACTCTGACGGGAAGCGCCGGCGATTCTGGTAGTTAACAAAAGAGTGCCGATAACATTGTGTTATTTGCGTAAATCCTATTGGTTTACCTGACATTCTCTCCCTTTCCTATCCTTAAATTAGACCGGTCGGGTTAGTGTTGACAAAACAATGAAAGTGCACGGGTGTTAATGTAATAATATATATTCGACACGAGTTCTGCGGAAAACTACTGATGTAAGTACCTACATTTTTGTAAGTTACAAATATTATTAGATTGTTTATAGTCAATACTATATTGTCTCATGTCTTATTAATTTATGCTAATAATGTACGGTATCAATATTTGTATTCAATTTTAGTATTTAATTTTATATATTAAATATCATTCTAAATTATATTAATAAGTGTGTAATTGTTGTCTCCTGTTTTTTAGAGCTTAACAATGTCACAAGAAGCGCATCCTGGTCCCTCTGGTAGTACAGGAAGCTGTTTGCAGTATATACAAAGGAAAGGTGGAATCGTGCTTCTGCGTGCTGGATACCAATTTTTAAGGAAAAGGCAAAACAAAAGTGGAGCTGTTGTATGGGAATGTCATCTTAGAAGAAAGAATAAGTGCAGTGGGACCTTAACCATAAAAGTAAGTACCTACTTTTTTGACTTCTTTTTTCATGCAAAACCAGACAATGGGTAAATAAATTATGCACGTTTATTGCAGAATGATCAAATTTTGAAAGAAACCACACACACATCCTGTACACCGGACTTCAATAAAAACATAATAGACATTCATATTGATGAATGCAAGAAAAATATAACTTCTGATGATGTACCTTGCGTACCAGCCGCCTTTAATTCAACAATTTCGAAAATTTTGGACGAAGGACTTGATAAAGTAACTTTACCCAAAGATATTCCTAAGTTTGCAAAAATCAAAAGCACTTTGTATCGCCATCGAAATAGCACTTATAATATGAGTAAAATCACTTTCAATGACGTTAAAACGGTTGAGGTTCCTCAAAAATTTCAATCATTTTTGTTAGCAGATTACTGTTACGGTAACACACGCTTACTCATTTTTTGTTCCCAAGAAGCTAAAGAAAAATTGATAGTTTTAAAAAATATATTTGGTGACGGTACATTTAAGAGTTGTCCACCTCCATTCCAACAGCTCTACACCGTTCATGGTGATTTAGGAAGTAATAATCAAAGCACAGCTATGACGCCATTATTTTACGCTTTAATGTCAAACCGTAAAAAAGAAACATACGAGATACTTTTCAGACTTGTTAAATCTCAAATCAACGATTGGAATCCTACATCATTTACCAGTGATTTTGAAGAAGCAGCTATGTCTGCTATGCGTACAATTTTTCCAGAGATAAGTATCCACGGCTGTTATTACCATTTTAATAATGCTATTTGGAGGAAAGGCCGTGAATTAAATCTAACAAAAAATAAAACTTTAAGACGTCAAGTAGCCCTAAGTGCGGTGCTTCCATTATTACCAGAGGAACGTATTTTTGAAGGCTGGTTTTATATCGCTAGCGAAAGCCCCGGTGATAGCCAAAGTGAAAAATTTCGGCAATACATGCTATCGCAGTGGCTTCAATCGAATTTCGTAAAAGTGTGGTGCAGTTTTGGAAAACGACACCGTACTAATAACTTTGCCGAAGGGTGGCATTTTAAATTAAATAGTGCCATAGGCAAAAAAAAAACCTAATATTTTAAAATTGCTTACGGTGTTACATCAAGACTCTAACTTATACAGCGTGAAAGCAAAACAAAATCCAAAACGGCGTAAGCTACATTCAATCTTGACAGACCAATATATTATGGATTGCCAAATGCAACTTCTTAATTCAGAAATAACTGTAGGACATTTTTTAGAAAAACTTACGTAGGTATTAATCATAATAAGTAAAGTGCTCGATGGTTGTGTACGTTGATGTAATCTCTAGGCTTTGTGTGCAATAATTATTACTGCCTACTGTTATGACCTCGACTACTTTCTTCAATACTTGTGAATTTTTTATTGTTGTTACCCTCTATGATGTTTTGTGTTCATGTTTTTTCACTTTGATTTTGTATATGTTTTTTATTTTGATTTTGAAATTGTGCTAATTTATTGACGCTATTTATATGTAAAATTAATGTGTAACCTGTTCTGATTCCTTATACAATATGTAACACAAAAATGTGACACCGTATACCTATACATATAAGCAAATGTGACTTTTTAAAAATTAGTACGATAAGTTTTTTTTTGTTATTTTTATCTTGATTTCGTGATATTTTAGGTATTTTATTTAATTTTGCTTTTGAAAGTGTGATAATTTACTGACCCTATTTATGTGTTAAAATAATGAGTAAACTTTTCTAATCACTTACATAACGTAAAACGTAAAATCTTGCCACCATACATATAAGCAACTCTACGAAAAATAGTGACTTATATTTCAAAAGGAAACACCCTGAATGGTAAAAAGTCTGAACAGACTTTTTTTATTGTAATCTGTATACACAGATTTTTAAATCATAATTTTTAGTTATAAGGAGAATTTTATTCATAATTAAAAAAATATTATATATAAAAATATTGCGAGTTATCGCAAAGTTGATTCTGTGATTTTTACTGTGATTTTTATTCCTTAATAAATGACTGATTTTTATTTCAATTTTGTTATTTTACCAATTAAAACCACCAGTCTTATATTATTTAGTGGGAGCAATAGACCCAAAAAAGAATTAATAAATTATTCCCATTCGTCCCCCCAAAAAATTTTGAGGGACCATCGGGAAAATAAATAACGAATTCCCGTTCGTCCCCCTCGGGGGACGAAGTCGAGGGGACGAACGGGAATACACGTTATTTGTGTGAGTTTGGCGACAATGGTTCCTAAAGTAATTTTGTTGTATTGCACTTCCACTGGTTTTCTCACTTCCGTGGATTATGATTAATCGTGAGTTACGCAATTAGGGTGCTGGTTTTTGATGCTCAAGCAACCCGCTCGAACGACTTCCAAAAATGAAGAGCATTTTCTTTAATTACTAGGTATCCGTAGACACTACTCTATTTTGATCTGACATTTACGTTTGGCAGCGGTTGTCTAGTTTAGTCTGTGGTCTATTTATTTTTGGAATTGGAAGTCCGTGAAAATCGAGGATTTTACGTTTTTGTACGTTGATAATCAGTTAATGAATGCTCACACCTTATTGTTTCTACATATGATAGTGTGTTGAAGTGTTATACGGTCAATTAACCTGCTAGGCAACACTTTTACTGTGTAATGGAAATCTTTGAATTGACATCAACACTTCCTGTTATTTCTATGAGCTGTCCAAAAATATTTCTATCTGAAACAAATCGTGTAGCCTATTAACATGTTTACTCATTTATTCTTATTGTAGCTGTATTTGGGAAGCCTCTGATGCAACTTCCATTCCCTTTTATTTGTGCGCACAATAACTATAGCATCAACATTTGCCCTATTCTGATTTGGAGTAATTTTTCTAGAATTTGTAACATGGTGCCAGGAAATAAGTAAAATGTCAACCGAAAATTGCTTGGTGAAAGCAATTTATTCCTTTAAGGGTAAAAACAATGACGAGCTATGTTTCAAAAAGGGCGATATTATTACTGTTACCCAAAAAGAAGAAGGTGGATGGTGGGAGGGAACTCTGGGTGAGACCACAGGCTGGTTCCCCAGCAACTATGTGACTGAACATAAAGGTATGCCTTACTATATAAGATTGTGTTACAAAATCTTATAATGAGTTGTTGATATTGTAATAATATTATAATAACAGTTCTTTATAGTGAATACATTTTACACAGATCCATCAGGTAGTGTGACAACATCGCCTATACGAGCAGCATCAGAAATACAGGCATTCAGAAATGTAGTTCTCAAAGATATAATAGACTCTGAAAAGGCCCATGTGGCTGAAATGCAGGGGTTGGTCAGCAATTTCTTACAGCCTTTAGAGAAAAGTGACATGTAAGTATTTATTTGTATAAGACTTTCGACAGCAGCAAGTCTCAAAAGACTACCTTTTACTTGAATTTTAAATATTTATTTATAAAAAATAAAATATATACTTAAACAAATATTTATTTTACTGTTGACAATAATAAGTTGACAGTGTAGGGAGATCATAAAATAATGGTTGTGCTATAGAACTGTTGTGTACCAATAATGTTTTTGTTATTGCATATATTAAATTTGCAAGCTTTACAAATAATAACTTTGTTGTAATTATAACAAATTATCAATATTTTAGGCTAACGAGGGATGAATTCAGGCAACTAACAGGCAATATTAATGAGGTGCTACAGGTACATGAGCAGTTTCTAGCTCTGTTGGACGAATGTGCAACCAAAACAGGGCCTGATCAGCGAGTGGGTGGTCTCTTTTTACAATGGGCCCCTAAAATTAAGACTGTTCATCAAACCTATTGCGCTGGCCATCCCAAAGCTGTCTGCATTCTTGATAAATACAAGTAAGTACATAATTCTAAGTAAATAGGTACTTTGAAAACGTCTGTTGTTGGTATTCTTAGCATTATATTCTTCATTGGCACTCTAATTTTAAATAAGAATACATGAATTAATGTTTTAAATATTTTGTACTCATATTCCTGATTCCTGAACTTTAATAACGTAACTGCCCCTAAACCTGAATTCTGGATCTGCTGAAAATCATTATGAAAGTGAATCATTTTCATGATTTTTATTTTAATATTATTTTAGGGAAGCACTGAACACATGGATGGAGGAAGCTGGTGCTGTTTGTCCGGGGGTGCTAGTATTGACAGCTGGCTTATCAAAGCCATTCCGTAGATTGGGCAAGTATCCTGCAATGCTACAGGAACTGGCCCGACATGTGCATGAAGCGCACCCTGATAGGGGTGACACTCACCGTGCCTCTGTGGTGTATAAAGATATAGCTGTAAGTTTTATTTGTTTGTGGTTCTATATTTTGCTGTTGTGAGTTTATAAATCCTGTTTTAATTAAAGGTTTTTTTAATACAAGGGATTTAGATGTCCTGTGTGATAAGTATTTTGCGCTATAACAACAGCTATCTAACTTACTGTACAGCATAATCAGGTCTTATTAGATTTCTTTGAAAAGGATCAGTATAGCAAATCTTTAAACAAATTTTTTGACAAATATATCTCACAAGCTTCTTCTTTCAGAGTGGTTGTGCGGCATTACGGCGACAAAAGGAGTTGGAGCTTCAGGTGGTAACCGGTGAAGTTCGCGGCTGGCCTGGCGGTGAACTAGCGTCTCTTGGTGACGTGCTACATATGGGCAGCGTCGCCGTGGGCCCGTCGCATCAGGACCGCTATCTCGTCCTCTTCCCCTCTGCTTTACTGCTATTGTCCGTCAGCAAAAGGGTGTCGGCCTTTGTTTATGAAGTAAGTTCCTTTGTAAATATGTATACTGTGAAAATTTATAATCTATATCTATACTTACATATTGTAAATTAAATTCGCGTTTCGTGTTTGTCTATGTAACCGCGTTGTTCGTCTTAACTCTGCAACAGATTTTGATTCGGTTTTCACTATCATTTAGAGAACTTATTCCAGAAGGTCTCTGTGTAATACGTTAATATTAAACTGATATTCTATGACGGGAATGAAAAAGCAATCCTTTTGTCAATTTATAATCTAATTGGGAGAATGCTAGAAATATAGTTCTGCATGACTATAAAAGTACAGTTTTCGTGACGCAAAACCATTTGTGCCAGTCACTGCACCTGTTAATAATAATTAATTTTATTTCAAAGTCCATTACATTAAATTAAATTCAAACTGATATAAGAGCACACATACACACAATCAAATAATACTCTAACATTTCAATAAAATTAATTAGTTAATACTATTTCATCACTTTTTCTAGATATAAATGAAAGAATAATTTCTTGAAAGATTTGTTTTCTTGGAAATAATACATTTTAGCCTGAGTTTTCAAACTAATTTATCTATCTGCCTTATTTTATATCGCAATTTAAATAAAAAACATAAAAACATTGATTATATTTTCAAAATCAATAGTGGTAGTCTTGTAAATTCATGATCAAATGTCATTCTCGCATCATTTGTAGTGATTTGCCGTACTTAAATCATTCGAAAAATACCTTCAAACAATCTGCTAGACTAAGAACACCACATTTCAAATGACAAACAATTTTGTTTAAATTCCTTTCCTCCTTTTTCACAAACTGAATAAAAGTGATCAAAAGCAGTTTATAACGTGCGCGGCTCTTTACAAAAATTTCGATGTTTTGTCAACTCGTAAAAAACAAACTAAGCAGGGCTGGGTCGGTAGTATTACATAACTTTTCAGTGAATGTTTTTTTTTTTGTAGGGTTGTCTTCCATTGACAGGCATAACAGTCTCCAAATTAGATGATACAGATACCAGAAAGAATGCATTTGAAATAGGTGGCCCAATGATAGACACAATTGTGGCGGTGTGTCAGACAAGAGCTGAAGCTGATAACTGGGTGAGCCTGCTACAGAAGCACTCCAACTCCAGCAGTCCGGCTCATGAGCCTGGACAACCTCAATCATTACCACATGTAAGTATCTGTTTATAAATGTTACCCCACTTTGCTTAAACTATGAAAAACTTTTAAACGCGTCTCATAGCCACTCCAACTAGAATATATTTTGTTTTTCACAAGACTAAGGTTTATTTTTGGTTGTATAGCTGACCCGCTCTCCTTCTGAAGGGGCGTTGTCTAGCCTCAACACTAGTCGCCGCAGCCTTTATCACGTCACGTTGCCACCGCCTAGCTACCCTTCTGCATCACCATACTATTCGTTAACCAAATATTTCGCGAGACTTGTTAAGAAAAAAGTTATCACGAGACAAATGTTACGCAAACTTTTACATGAAAGAACATGGGCCAAGGCTTTCGAGTTAACAGGATTGCCGGTGAGAAGAAGACATAAAAATCATATTCGTTTAAAAATAGAAGAGGATGGCACTATAGGCACAGACGCAGAATATTCCGATTCTGATGATAGTGACAGAGAAACTGACGGGACTGAATCGTACTCCACCTCTAGCTGTACTGATGCTGAAGCAGTTAGTAGCTCAAAAATGCTGAGACAGAATGCTATGGAAAGTCCACGAACAATATCATCGTGTAGTAGTTGGGGTAGTAATTTTGGTTACGTACGTTATTTCGACAACGCCCCGGATATGCATTTGGATGGAAGTCAATCAATGGTCAGGGCAGATTGTACACGAGATATATTTGAAGGTGTAACAGGCAGTAAGATACCTCATAACACTATTTACACTATTGATGGTGGTCAGCAATACCAGAAATCTGCCCTAGGAGGTATGCATATGTTTTCTCCATTTGCCCCACATTCCGAAGGTACTGAGAATTCCAGCTTCGAAGTAAGATCTTACATGGCCTGTGAAGATTTAGTTAACATGGATCAAAGTACACAAATTGATATGCTTGGCAATGAAGACAAAGATTTCATAGCAACAAGACGGAGTTTTCCAAATGTTAGTGCCAAAAATGAAGCAGTTACCAAACTTTGGAAATCAGCAGAGGAAAGTTATACACCTGAAGAAGAAGACGATGCTGATGACAGATTAACATCTGATGTATTACAGCTTTTAGCTCCTCCGTCACCAAAACAGTCAAGATACAGTCATATAGAATCTATAATACTCGACCCGCCGCCAATGTTTAGAAACGATGAAGATAACATGAAGATAATCAACGTTAATCTAAACGCCAATGTGCCATTTCGGAAGCATTCGCTTAATTCCGACAAAAGGATAAGGCGATCTATGTCTAAGTCAATGGTAGAAACTGAGAATTACCATAGAAATGAAGATGCCAGAATGCATAGAATGAGCTCTCAGTCCGAAAACCACAAAATGCATAGGAAATGCGAATGTTGTAATAGATCGATATGTCCTAGCCCGCGATCTTCTGATTCAGGTGTTGTGGGAAGTTGTAATCTAGCCTCGCCGGAGTTGAACATGCACGAATACTCGAGTTCTGGCACCACGGGCAATGATTCGGACACTCACGATAAAAGTTCTGATAATTCAAAAGGTTCTTCAACGAATTTATCGCAACGCAGCTTTGATGCTGACCATCGAAAGAAAGTAACGTTGTCTGAAATAGAAGCGGCTACCTATGAAGATCAATGTAGGTGTACGTCGCCTTTCGGATCCACTGCTAGAACATCTTGCGTGACTAGTGTAACTTCAGAGAATAGTCTAGATGTTATGGATTCATCAAACATGAATGTGACGTCTACGTTTGCAGCAGTACCGACCGTACCAACAGTGCAAGTCAAGCGATCCTCGATTAGATGTAACATTGAACGTTACGTGCCAGAGATCAAATTGAAACCCGATCCTCCGCCAAGAGTGTACCGGAAGCCCAGCACTCACATTGAGATTCCCAAGAACGTGCGTCAACCCCTACCCTGCCAGTGGAGCACTTTAAACATAACAGAACGCTCGAAGCCTAGCCTGCACTATCATATGCGTATTTATCGTGAAACGCCCGAAGTCAACAATATGCAGAGGCAATCTCGGGCTAAGGCACCACGTAAGCGGGATGTATTTAACAAGGAAAATAGACAAAGCATGGATGAGAATTCGCAAATGCGTAAAACGAGATCTCGCAGTGAGGACTTATCGAAAGTGCAGAAGGGTCTAGCTGAGGCCCAAAGCGGCTTTGTGGTGTATCGTTCAGATCTGTACGCACACTGGTGGATGAAAGCAAAATTACCCATTACCGTGGTCACCGACTCAGGCAAGGATTATTCTTTTGTAAAGAGCTACTGATTTGTGTCACTGGTTTGAAGATAATATTGCCTTGAGGATTTGTAACCATTAGATTAATACTGTCATTAGAGTTACCCCAGTGTTGCAGTGCTTTACTTGATCATCCTTGCCTGTGTTTATTCATCTTACTAACTACAAAACAATCACTGCAAGTAGAAATCATGTAATGATACTAACCAATTAAGATGAACATAATGCATGGTAAGGCTTAATGACCTGTTTGTTCCTCTCACCAATATTTAAATAGATAACCCACTTGAACTGGGGCTAAAAGTGTTATCATTAAGGGCAGATAATCTGTTATACAAGAAACTCAATGTTATTAATGCCATACTTGTAATCCTTTGATCTGATGTTTGAAATGCCGCAGTGAGACAGCTGGCGAGTGTTCGCTAGACACCCTTGCTTATTTAAGATATTTATATATATGTTTCAGCAAGTGCTGCTCCAGAAATGTTTTAAATTTCCAATTAAACTACTTGCACAAATGTGTCTATTTGCTAACTTTTAAAATGGAAACTTGTTAAAGGTATTAAATCTTTAACAAGTTTCCGCATTGCAAGTTGAATTTTAAGTAGGTAACATGTTTTGTTTTTCAACAGATGGCCATGAGCGACAGCAATAACTCTGATTTATCGTCTGGTCTAACAAACCACAAAAGATCACACTCATTCAACAATCATCAAAGCTACACACAACATACGCAACAAACGCAAAAAAATAAACAAAAGAATCAGTCGGCACGATGGCTCTTAAATTCATGCGACTCTCTCGACCAATCACCAGCCAAACCAAACAAAACTCCTATCGGCAAAAAGTTTTCTTCTGTTGATTTCATCGACACGGCCGGCTCGAACTACAGCAATAAAGGTAAATATGCTCATTTATTTACCACACGTGCTTCACATAAAAATACGTAAAGATTTCCACGTAATTAACTTGTTTATGATATCTAAATTAATGGTTTTCCCGTACACGAATAATATTTCTCCTTGGGGCCTCTTATGTTTCTAAACGACATGAATGGGAACCTATTGATGCTCCTTTCAAGAGCTGTGGTGGCCCAGCGATAACGATCCCAACTTACGAGTTGTTGGGCGTGGTTTAGAACCCAGGCAGGCGCTTTACTTTGTGTTAATAATTTCTTCATCACTGCTCTCAAAACGGTGAAGGAAAACATCGTGAGAAAAACGGCATATCCTAGAACGAAAAATTCGAAGATATGTATGTTGCAGCTATCAATACGCACTTAGCCCGCGTGGTAATTTACAGCCTATTCCTTCTCGAAGAGAGTAGGCCTCTGTCCCAGCAGTCTGAACATTATAGGCTAATTATTTTTTATTTCATTTATTCATTTTCCTAAACTATTTTCGATCATTCATATCTTATAATATGACAAACGTATTAGGTATTTTTGTACGTGTTGGTAACAAATAAGATTTGTCTACTTACTGCAATATTTCCCTCCATGCACACGTAGGGTGGAGCATAACATGTTTACGGCCGGCGCCGCCTCTGAGGCCGCAATCATTCACGGTCGGTTCGGACGAAAACATTGGCCCCACGCACCCTTATGCGCCGCATCAACGAAAGTCCAATTCTTACGAAGAGGACGCCTTAATATTAAAAGTTATCGAAGCGTACTGCACCTCGGCGCGCTGCAGGAACGCTGTCAGTTCAGGTGAGTATCTTTGATTTGCTCCACCATAACACATAAATGACCGACAAGCCTTGTTAAAATGCTGTAGAAAGAAACTACCATTGATAATATTTTAAACTAGCTACATTTGCTTCAACGGATTAATAAATATGTAATTGTGAAATAATATTGACTTTTGTGCCTCTGCAATAGACCCAACAATAAAAGTAGACCGATATCGCTAAGTATGAGATGAATGCATAATAGAACTTATTTGCAAAGTATCAATAATAGCATAATGGTTGTAGTAATTGAATGATCATTATGAGCAGGTAGAAGGTATCCACTAACACAGCGTATTTATTATGCAGTACCCAATATTCCGCTGGAGATATTCGAGTCGACAAGGAGGAGACATGCGAAGTCAAGAAACCGTATTATCAGTTGGTTCTTAGAATGAAAGATCTGTATTTATACATGAAACCAAATTTTTCGCTAGTCATAAAAGTAGCGCTTGAGAATAATATTTGTTCAAGTTTGCTGTTGTTGGTGTAATGACGATAATATTTATTAATTAAGCACTTCGTGTATCAGGATATTAATTTATTGCAATACTCAGTATCTCTCTCATATTTATATCGGTATTTATACAGGCACTCATCTCTAAGTGCATGTGCAGCATGCTTTGATAATCTTTTGTTCACTGTATTAGCTCTCGTAGATCTGATATCGTTAGTATTAATTTATTCTCAAATTAGAAGATACGGTAACAATTATAGCAATTTATTGATTGTATCTTTAGTTCGTATGAGTACAAAGTAGCTAGTCGTTGTAGAGGTTTCTTATTTATTTTGTATACGTATCAAATATAGACTGGATTATACGATGTTCAGTAGTTGAATATTTTTAGCATTTTCTTACTTACTGCTATCACCAAAATATATCTTGTCACTAACAAATCGCAAGAATCTCTTCAGTCTGCGCTTGTTGTGTATAAACAATAAACAAATGCC
Source organism: Polymixis lichenea (assembly GCA_949091785.1). Taxonomy (NCBI): domain Eukaryota; kingdom Metazoa; phylum Arthropoda; class Insecta; order Lepidoptera; family Noctuidae; genus Polymixis; species Polymixis lichenea. The sequence continues at coordinate 12,576,475 of OX420937.1, forward strand.
GGAGTATCTAATCTCATATGGACATTATCAAACTCGAATCTCTTGATCTGGTAGTCTGAATCTTTCTATTTTGTTACATGCGGCTGCCTTTATATCGCACCTGCAGTGGACTGCGGCCACTTATCTCTCGGTAAAGTACAATATCACGCACCCGCTACTAACATACCTCACTATAACTACACTAAACTTCCGACCGTCCAGCGAAGTAACACGCCAGAATATTCCGGCTGTAGTAAGACGACAAAAGTAAAGCGTAACAAAAGCTCCTCTGCGGCGGACGCATACTTGTATCGAGGGCCGGACACGAGGAGGCTGCTATCGGACCGAAAATTCGACATGAACCGCTCTAATCCTAATCTGTGGGAGTGTTCCGAAGAGCGTAGACAGAAGCTAATGTGCGGCCGGGAGCGGCGCAGCGGTTCTCAGCCCAGCCTGGCGCCGCTGCGGGTCGCGCAGCCCGCGCCCGCGCTGCCCCGCGCGCCACGCTCCGCGCGCTCCTCCACCTGGTGCTGTGGCACTTTTGTCAAACAGCTCACCAAATCTCACCATTTTGATTGACATAAGTAGAAAACGTAGATTTATGCTCAATTGTTGTTCCTACATATCAATCACCCTTTTCGCTGTTCGCTCGGATTACCCAGTATATAACCACGTCATGTTATCTTGTGACAGGTGTGACCGCTGACATTCTCGTTTCATTTTGTAATTTTACATTTAACCAAAGCTGATCCCATTGACTAATATTATAATTGTTTGTTTTTATTTGAATAATCGCATCCTCATTTCATTGTAGCTGATCATTTAAACTAAGTGTAATAGTAGGTATAGCTAATGCAAGTTGTAAGCAAGGCGAATGTTTGTGTAGAACCATTCGCTTCGATTTCAATTTAGTGCTAGTGCCATTGATGTAGGCTTAATGGAACGGTCGATCAAGCGTGTTATCTGTGTTGACATAGATTTTTCATATACAAATGCATGTGTGCAGTATTATTTAGTAATTAGAGAGAGTAATTTTTAAATATTGCTTGTATATTTTATAAATATATTTTTTGTGGTGCATTATTAAATTATAGCATAATTTGCATGATTATGCTTATAACAAGTAGTAGATTGTAAGGATATAATATATTAAATGGTTAAACGTAATTACAATAATCACGAACTGGTGAATTCAGTAATGGAATGATGCCAAGGATACAATTTTTTCATAGAATTTGTATTTATTATTGAATCCATTAAATGCCAAATGGTGCTTTTTATACGCAGACGTCTATTAGGAGTCATTAAAATTGTCGTTACTTTGTTGAATATACATACCTATAGCTATTATTAGTATTTGTAAATGTATAAACATTTTCGAAAAGTCAACATGACTTGCGCCTTAATTATAAACTTCGTTCCATAGAATACCTCTGTTTTAACATAAGAGTACGTTTAAAAAAAAATGCAAGCTAGAACAACTAGCCAGAAATAATGTTACTTAACTTTCGTAAAAATCACCTCAATATTGTGATACGACAAAAAGAATGACAAAGATTTTATATCAGAATAGGAAATTCAGTAATCAAAACCAAAGAGCATATTATATTCGTAGGGGCTAGGTCTAATAGAGACAAGCGAGGCAAGTTATTAGATTGTGCGGCGGGTAATCACAGCGGGCAGCAGCGGCCAGCAGCGGCCGCCGCGTGCCATTCATTTAATATTGAACAGGATAGCGCAATGTAGTGCATGCTACATTTACATACGAACGTTGCCACACCCGTGCCAACTGCAATACTGCCTACGCTTTGACTTGTTTCATTGTATCACTTATCTCATACATGTCTTTGTCCTTCACCACTTTTGTCTGTCTGTCTCGAAAGATTAATCTCAAAAATGTGTTATCCTAATGTCATGTTTATTATTACAAAGTCACACTATTTGTCTATCTATAGATATCATAATACTATTATTGAATCACACGTCACATTTGCGTCACCAACAAGCATATTATAAGAACTGATTCAGTGAAGCGCTATTCCCACAGCCCATTAGGGAAAAGAGCTAAAAATAGTGAAGCTTGTCAAGCATATGCTGGCACTGATTAATTGAAGTGGAAACTGGAAATCCGCCTTGTGTTCTTCGCACACACCGCCTCTTTTACTGATTACTGCTGAATTTTAATTAAATATTGAAATTAAAGTTTTGATTTTCAGTATTTTTTTCAGTTTGCAATTAACGATATTATTTTTTACGTAGTAATAATTTTGCGTACATTCATTTTGGATGCAGTTATAACAATGCAAATATTACGGTACAATTCCTTTATAATTTATATATTCTTATTATTGTTTTTTTTTTAAGGCATAAAATATCGTATCGTAAAATTGTATCGTTACAATAGTACCGTGTTGCTGTAAAGCTTGACATTGCACAGCTTTCACTAGGCGAGATCATTGACACGAACCTATCGATTTATTGTTGGTCGCGCAAAATGTACAATGCCTGCCCTGCGCCTAGGTAATTCTATTCTGTTCTGACATCTTAAAGGATACCTTTTCTTATTTGGAGGTGGTATTTAAAGAGTCTTTTGGCTTTATTTAGGATGTAATTGCCACATAATCATAGAAACAAATAGTCACACTTTTAAGTGAGCAGTGTCTGCAATTTTTTTTTTGCTTTTTGTAATTTTTGTAGGGATGTGATGCAAGTGATCGATAAATTGCTGGTTGTACATTTTGTTAAGTTTATACAGGGATTACCGGATTTCAATATTAGTTTTTGAAAACTTGTCTATTATGAATTATGTATATGTTTATTAAACTTTTAGTTTTTTGTAGTTTATTAACAATAATATAGTGTGTAATTTTGTATTTGTACCTATGTATTCAACTATTATTACTAACAAATTGATGCCTTTTAAGAGTTGGATTTAATCCATTAATTTCTTTTAAAATACGTGTTGTGTTGTCAAAAACTGTATAATATGATTGATATATATTCTATATGTATTACATATTTACTTTCTAGCTAAAATGAGATATATGTATGTTATTAGAATAACTTTAATATTATTGTACGTGTTTTCGTTGCTTTTGTGCCCATTTTAAGGGGTAAAATCTAGCATATACACACAGCAATTCGATATTACGAAAAGTTTGCATTACATTCTGAATGTTTGTGTAATCGTTATAAGGATCATATTGTACAACTTGTTCCTCGTCTAGTTTTAAAGTTTGTCGTGATTTGTCCTCGAAATGAATATATTGATTCCACTTTTTAAATACGAATGCACACTAGTTTAATTTTAACGTGGATGAGGCATAAGTTATTCGAAAATATTCATTTATCCTATATGTATTACGATTCTAACAGTCTTTACATCTTTACCTATATGTTAACGAAATTGTGTGGTACTATATTATATATATTTTACTATGGAACTGTAGTTATTATTAACATCTTGAAATCAATTCTGCAATAAATGAGCACAAGATAACGTTGGCATGCCTGAAGTGCTACAATATGAACTAGTCCTTAATGTTCTATTGATTTCCAATACCAGTAATAAATAGCTGCACTAACATGATATCTGATAATGAGACTTTCGACTCGGAAAAAACATCTGCAACTAGTAAAAAGTACGATATATAGATAGACAATAGCATGATAATTACTTGAACAAGCGTTGATGAAAGGTGGGTATCAGGTAAAATATCCATCGAAAGCTAATCGTAAGATAATACATTTTATACTTTCATATAATTCTATTTTCAGAATGCGACGACGAGAATCCCGCGGTAGAGGCTTTGGTGAGATCACCGTCGCTGCCGATACATTGTGCGTCGAGCCAAGCTTCGCCGAGCTTGTGGACGATAGTTATGCGATTGCAAAACGAAGTGAAAACATTGAAAATGGAAGTTAAGAACTTACAAATACAGTTGAGCGAAGAAAAACATGACCGCACTCTTGCCATCGCTACTTTACAGCCGAGAAACATATTGATGGACGCGAAAGAAAGCAAATGCTAAGGATTTTAAAGAAGTATTAAACTATAATGTAAGAACTTTATTTTTTATTTTAAAACCCCTTTTTGGTTTTGCCATACTTGTGATTGTTATTGATTAAGTAGGTAGGTAGTGCCATTGTTAAAGTTCGAAAGTCTGACAACCAGTCTTACCCAACAGGTATCGTGTTGCCCAGTAACTGGGTTGTGAAGGTCAGATGGACAGTCGTTCCATATAAATTACTGGTATAAGCCGTATCCGGTTAGACTTGAAGCCCACGGTTAGAAATGGCTAGGCAGATGATTCTTATATTGCGTAGGTAGGATGAGGCTTAAATTGAGTGAGTAGTGCATAAATGAAATGAAATGTTTATTTATGTAAGTATATCTTAAAAGACACTTTTACGCGTCAATATTTTGTTGGTCAATATTTTAAAAACTAGATGGCACCGGCATTTCCTAGCTGACTGTTCCCTGAGAAGAAAAGCCGAAACAAACTCAGAGGTCATGGTTTATTTTAAAGTCCAAACATTATATTATTTGAATTTTATGTGAGTCTAACAATGCAGGACAATGTCTGGAAAGGCCTTTTGAAGAAAGAGCCATTGCAGCTTTGAGCTGACCTGTCTCAACAGACGGCATGTATGTAGCAGTCACCGTGTAGCTCAACCCTATTTTAGGGAGCTCAACGACCCGTCACAAGACGCTACCAGATTTGCAGGACATTTGCGTAGGCCATTTACAAAATGCTCAAAACCACCAGACGAGTTATAAAGTCATGTGTTCAATCTAGCCTGCCTGGTACTCACATTCACAGTTAGTTTTTTCTTTAAATGTCATCAAAAATAATGTCACGTAGATCAATACTTAAATATAAAATGTCAACAGTATACTATTAACACTTAGCTTATATAACAGTTTGTTGCTTGAGGGTATTGGGACATTGGAGCAACTTAACTATACTCTACTTAACATAACTATAATTATATATTTTTGATAGTCCTTATTTTGATGAATTACATACATATTCATACATTAATAATTTTACACTGTCGATATAGGTACGATTGGTACAGAAATGAATGTGATTCACATTTCAATCCTCACTCATAAGAAGCTGTCGGAATAAACAAATCTTCAGTAGTAGGTAACTAGCTTTACAAGCTGCAGTCTCAATGAAATGGAAATTGGACATAATATTCATACACCTACATAGGACATGCATTACCATTATACAAGGCCTCCCACCAGATGGACCGATGACCTTGTTAAGGCCGCAGGAATCCGCTGGATGCGTGAAGCACAACCGGTCGAAGTGGTGGAGTTTGGGGGAGGCCTATGTCCAGCAGTGGACGTCTTTCGGCTGAAATAATGATAATGATGATGATTGAAAATAACAATATCTATGTATATATCGCAGTTGGAATTACGCAAGACCTACGCAAAAATACTAGGTACTCATTATAGAATAATGGATATGCCGCAGTCCTACGTGCAAGGGGTGCCTGTTCTAACCTACTAACATGTGTTGGAGTGGTGACGGGTGGCTCGGTTCAACGGACGCTCATCGGGGTGCATCGCCAACGTAAGCGTACCACACAGCCACGTAGCAATGCTGCGGTGTAAAGCACCTACTCGTGAACGTTTCCGGTTCACTGCAACTCTCATTCTAAAATAAATAGTTGGTGATGCCTGAGCGCTAATGTAGCCAGCGAAATTCAAATTTGCTTCTGTTTTTTTTTTGCAATTTGCAGGTCAGTATAGATCACGGCGCGTAAGTAGGTAAGTTGAACCACAATCAGACCAAACAACCGAAGGTAGGAGGGCGTACACTCGTTGCCTCGCACCTAAAAAGACAGGTCACCTAGCATAGTCATTGATGTAACGTGTACTGAAGTTTGGAAACAATTTATCGATCGCGGCACATAAGTTGAACCAAAATCCGCCATTTCGGTTCAACTTACGTGCCACGATCTATAACAGGTTGTATGTTGAACAAAATATGATTTGCGACCATAACACGTAGGTATGCATAGTATATAGAATAATATAATGACTAATATCATCAATACAAACACTCAAAGTATTTAATCCTATTGAATCATTTGTTCATGAAATAGTTATTCAATGGAATTAATTGTTACGGCTGCGAATCATATTTTTTAATCAACCTACAGCCTGACACTGTCCTGCAAAAAAACGTTTTTTGCAAATTCAAATACCTAAGAAATATTGAATTTCGGGGGCTACCGTAGAGTCAACTACTAATTAAATTTTATTCGAAGCAATACGGGCTAGTGAGTCGCTAAAATGACTCAGTATGTTTTATGAAACCCTTAATTCTTAAGTTTGACCATCCACAATTTAAGGTTACCATTTCGAAATCATCATCATTTCAGCCGGAAGACGTCCACTGCTGGACATAGGCCTCCCCCAATTTGGGGGATTTTGGCAAGCCCCCCCGGCTTGCCAAAATCGACACGCTTGGCAGGCGGGTTGGCGATCGCAGTATGGTGGTAAAATCCATAGAGAACGCTGCTGCCCATTCTCTAGTAAGTCCCTTAGTCGCCTTCTACGACACCCACGGGAAAAGAGATGGGATTGGTGCTATTCTTTACGTCCGGCACCACACGGAACATTTCGAAATAGTCTTGACATACTTACTTTTTAATCTTTCTTCTTTCAGTACTCCTTAATTTTTTACAATTATCTAAAGATAACCCTTACAGTTACAATACCTACGTCGAAAAGTCTGGACAAATGACAAGTCCAGACTAATTCGGCCAGATGGTATCCCTATCCGTAATCATCTAGAATTCTGAATTCTAGACTATAGACTCCAACTCTGAATTTTAGACTATATCTTGTCTCACTCAGATGGTCAGACCATACTATGTACAAAAAGCGAGCAAAGAAAGCCAGTTAACAACTCCGTTAAAATAAAAAACATAATTTTAAAATACCTGCTTTTTTAATCGGAATCTGACTTTCTTTGTTTTCTTTGTAAATTATGGACATAGAGGTTAAGTAAAATAATAGCAAAATTTTAAAGGTAATAATTAATAATGGTGCCTGAAATCAAAATGTGCTCACGTGAAATGTTTGGCCCGCTACTGTTAATTAGTAGTTTTGGAAATAGAAACAACTGCGAGTAGCCTCTCACGTTAATAATGTGTGGAGTGCCTAGAACACAGCGTTACGAGCTTGTTAAACGTGAAATACACGATGCAGACCCCACACGCCAGGCGAAAACATCGAATGTCAAGCGTTCACCGCAATTACTTATGGGTTAGGTAAGCAAAGGTCGCTGTTGGCTCCAATACTTGATTAAATAGGTTTTTATTAAACAAACTGTCCGGCTTCTTATCCCGGCAAAAGGTTAGGAAGGGTGGAAGTCGGTACAGTTAGCTACAAAAATCGGTTAAAAGTTTCAAAGGAATTTCATGAAAGTAAACTTCAAAATTATTGCTTGCTTCTATATAAATAAGAGTAAAGAGTGAATATTTTTAAGAATTTACACCTAATTATATATTTCAAACAATAATTAGGTTCCAGCTTTTTTTTACTTCAGTTCGTAGATTGTATTTAAAAAAATCCGTTATAAACAGCGGGTTTTGCCACTGACTGTCCATGTGATCTGCATATCACTGCTGACAATTCTAATTGTAGTATTTCTCGTAACATGTTTTAATCTAAGTTGAGTGACTCACTAAACGCTTGCCTACCAGCCATCGCCTATCGGGCACAATTCCAACTCCCGTATTTCTTAAGTCAGCACTGGCCTGTCTTGGGAATCGAACTCGGGAACTCACTAAACTGAAATAAATTGCATTCATGGCTGCGGTAATGTGCACGAAAAGGCATAGGTACGAATGAAAATTCATATCTCAAGAGAGAAATGAGTGACCTTGTTACGGAGTGGCACTGTTTCGGTATCTCTGTAGGTACCTACTGGCAGTTACTAAGTTGCTTTTAGATGTAAGAAGTCGATCCAATTAGCCGGCCATTCCTCCTACTCCAGCTGATAACATGCCGGAATGTTTTATTTCTTGTGTAGCAACTGGAAATGAGCGTCGCGGACGCTTCGGCAACTCGGCATGACCAACAACAAACGCTACCGTTTTTAATTTAATTTTCAATTTACTGTTGGAGGCGGCACCGTCCCATTTCTGCATACCTACCTTTTCGTACATAAATAACGACGTGTTTGAAGTCAAGAATTAAAAGTTCACGCTACCTCACTTAGGTACCTAAAGTCTGTTCATTTCGGACGGGAGCTTAATCGCTAATGAATGAGTGGGTACCTATACCTACCAACGCTAAAGCATTTCAGCAAGTCATTGAAAATGTATTAATAACTTTCATCGATGATGTTTTTAATACTTACCTAGTTACTGATTTATAACTTGGTATAAATGTCACCACTAATAACTTCGGCTATTTATACTTAGGGCCATTTTTGGTTTGTTGGCTATTCTATAGAGTCGTTACAAAAAGTATTTAATTATCAAATTTAAAATGAGTAGTGTAGCGTTACCTCGTAAAACGAAGGTTCAATTTTGTAACAAAACTCTAGAATTAAAAAAAAAACAAGTTGATGCAAAAAAGGAGATGAGTTTTTGTATTGGGGCGACCGACCGGAGCGTGTTGATGTCTGATACGATTTGACCCCGCATGTCGGGGTTGATTTTCAATGAATAAACCCAGGTCTAGGCGCCACCCACAAACACTACCCTGTTCCACTCATTTTTCTCATCCATCACATTCATAATTTAAATTGAATCATTTAAGTATTCTGGAAGACCTATCAACTCGAGCCATTATGTTGGCATAACTTAGAGGATTTGTGTTCACTTTGTAGTGACCTTTCAATTTCACAAACCGCAGTAAGTAATTTCAACATGGGACGTAAGTTATAAATCGGAACACAACGCGATATATATGGCACCTGACTGACCAATGTAGTTTCTCAACTAGCTACAGCCAAGAGTTATGTTTTCTTGGTTCGCCTGATTGATGTAAATTCTTAGTTGAAATAAACAACGAGTTGGCACTCTACTTTAAGAAATAGTACAAAGATATTCGCGGCATTTCTGCACCTCCATCGGTGCGTCTCTATTGTCCAGTGTGGGTTTTTTTATAGGTCTTGAGACCTTGATAAATTTAGGTGGGCATAAAAATTCTGTTTAAATATATCTTTACAAACCTATCAGTTAATTGTTTCTTGTGCTCATGATTTGATTCAACAAAACCTTAGAAGAAAATTAACCAAGGAATACTTCTTATAAACCTCGGCCCACTTTACTTGCACGTTTAGTCGGGTCAGGTAAATGAATAAATGTGGATTTTGTAAACTCGGACTTGGGTCAATCACCTATTTAACCCACACTTTGAACAGGTTAGAGAAATCTTTTTTCATAAAATAAACATTAAATAAGTATCTTTTATTCTTATTCGACTAAGGCATTGGCAATATCATCAACTTTAATGATTTAGAAGGGCAGCGAAGTTAACTTAGATTTAACAGAGTTTTCCCTGTTTCTACTTTGTTTTTCAGCCGTCGACAGTCACGCTATTTCAGGACAAGTAATATTTCTGTTTATTTCTTAATTTAACAATGTCAATCGAACTAAAAAAGTATTATATGATAAACCCAAACACGATCGATCTTCTATTATCCATCATCATCCAGTTTCCTTCCCATACACCAAATCAGTTCACTGTAGTTAAGGGTAACATTAATAACAGACGTATCCTTACTCCTTATTGAAAATTGGTTGAAATAGAGCCAGTTTTACTTAACTGAAATTGATCGGCGTGCTACAAGCTGATCTCATTAAGTATTTAAATGCCTTAGGAGTAACCAAGAATGTCTGCAGAGTTACCGCCAAAGTAACTCCATATATGCGTAACTCAGCAGACATTTGGTATATTTTCATCAAAAAGGTGCATTAAGATTTGGCTAAGGTACATGGCGTGAGCTTTAGTCAAAAACACATGTTAAGTACTATAAAACAGATGATTATTAGAAATAATTTTATTACTTACATCGAGAAATTGCAGTCACTCAGCAGAAGACACAAAAAGGCACGCAGACCCTTCGACCGTTCTTTGCGGCCTGGCTGCTCGATGTCACTATTAAAAGGCCCCGTCGCGCCGTGTGAGCGAAGGCAAACATAATTGATGTTACTTACGATAAACAGATCTATCCATATGATTCTTGGCGAATTTCTTGAACGTAACTCAGTATACGAAAGAAAAAGTATTCCAGTAGGGGACACAACTTTAGGTTATTTTTTTTGTAAAAACGATTTGTTTTATTACAGTTTTGTATTACACACGATAAACTGTGTTATACTGTCTTTTTCTACAATAAAAATTAAAAATTAAAAAACCCCCGACCCAAACAAAAACTATAAAAAGTAAAAAATCATATTTATTGACCGTATAAGTTGTAGGTAATATTTTGATCAAGGCATTGTCAAGTCGGGGAACGGCTAATGAAAATGCTAGGTCTCCTCTGTTTGGCGTTTTCGATGACCGTCTCCCGACTTGACAATGCCTTGATCAAAATACTACCTACAACTTAAACGGTCAATAAATATTATTTTTTTGCTTTTAATTTATAGTTTTTATTTGGGTCGGGGGATTTTAAATTTTAAATTTAACTTTTATTTCCTACTTTTTAAACTTAATGTCTCCCTTAAATATTCGCAGCGTTGCGTTTGTTTCCCACAGTGAAGTTTGTTCTTAATTTATTCTCATTCCTCGTTCTGATCACCATTTATCTGTAACCTATTCATTGAGACCTTTTCAATGAGCCCAAACACGATACTTCTGCTGTTTGTTGATGAGTTACTTAGGTATCCTGGAAATTTCAGGAGTTACTTTGTTCGTCTAATATATTTGAAGTAATAGAATACCAAATTTCGACTTGATCAGACCCGTGGAAGATGCTCAAATCCACACTCCCGACTAATTCATCTTTCAAACAAAAAGAAACTAAATCAAAATCGGTTCATCCATTCGGGAGCTACGATGCCACAGATAGACACACACACACACGTCAAACTTATAACACCCCGTCGTTTTTGCGTCGGGGGTTAAAAAATAACCGAAAGCGCGAAGTAAAAGTTCATTTATAATGATAGTGCAAAAGTGAATCTCATCTTCAGACAGGAATATTTTGTATGGTTCGAATATTTCGTATCCTGAGTTACCATAAAATTTTTCAGAAATTAGAGAATTCCGACAACGTAATCAAGTTTTCCGTTGCGCATAACAATCTTAGATACAATTGTGACATTTCTTTTGTGTATGACTATCGGCAATTAGTGCTTAATTATAATAACGTGTCGGGGACAGCAAAGTGTCGGTTAAATAGTTGATTGACGCACTTAAGCCATACTGTTTTTTAGGATAATCCGCGAACGCGCAAGCTTATAAAAATTAAACTGGCCGAATATGCCAAAAAATCCGCATTCAAGCCATTTGTCAGAAAAAAAACCTCAAAAATTGTTGCTTGAATGAAAATTGCTAGCACACAATACTAGGTACTTGGGTACAGGTACCCAAAAAAACCCTCAAAATAAAAACTTATTCTTAAGGAACTTAAAAAATTGGTAATGTTTTTAATAAACCCGAGCAGGGTTCAAATAATTATTTTTTCATTAAAATAACTGTTGGCCGTGGTTAGACTACCATGTTAAAATCAAAATAAATACCAACTCTTGCATTTTTTTTTACATTATATTCAAAAATAGGTATACACTCGTAAATTACTTCTTACAAATTAAGGTGATGGCACATACAATTTTTAAATAATATTTTATAGTTATAGGCAGTTCTTGATCAGGTGGTCTTTTACAAACACATTTTGTATTATGTACTCGTTAAATGAACGCGTTCAGCGGTAGTTTGCCCCTGATATTTCGAGCCATGAGATGCCCCGTGAGCTGCATTCGAGAATAAAACATATTAGTTGGCCACTTTTTAGTACACTGCAACGTAGATACAGAAATGATGTTTCGTAATGAACCGCCAAGGAACTATGAACTTTAGTAAAGTCTACTCAGTAGCATTGTTGTTCTGCGCATCAGGGTATTTCGCCTGGAAACGCCACCGGTCGCGCCAGCAGTGCACCTGGTTGCGTATGCGCGACACGTCTGCGGCGTACGTCCGACAACAGCCGCCGACGTACCGCACGCCCAGGTCCAGCCACTCCTGGACGAAGACTTCGACTGCCTCGCACTTATCTCGGTCTATCCACCTGTGATGCAGAAAAAGATAAAATTACAATACTTTTAGAAAACGGCCTTCCTTTGTGTAAAACTGAGTCACAGGATCCGGCACAGTTAGCCAGTTATACTAATTTTATATTTGAATACCTTTCTAAATAATTATATTGTAATAAGAATAAGTTCAACTCCAGTGTAGTATTACTTTCTAAGGAAGGCAATATGGCTAATTCGTAGCGGAGGCTACGCCGTAGCATCGTAGCACATTGATGTGCTACGGTCTACGACTCCACCTAGTCGTCGCTACGAATTTACCATTATGCGGATAAAATGTGAAGTCACTATTGTGTTACGCTTGCTCCGCAGCCAAAACTTAAGTAGGAAAGATCTAATTAAATTAGCAGTTTCCCTTACATTAGAATAAGAAATCTTGACAATTACATTCACTTGGGAATATACAAACTAAACCGTAGATAACTTATCCTATTCGGAAATCTTACCCTATTTGAGGGTTGTATTTTTCGCCCGAATTGGGGTAAACGATAAGCGGAATGGGGTCGTGTGGCCGGTCGTCGTTGAAGCCTTTCACGAGGCTCGCCACAAAGGACGGCGCGCAGCAGTTCACTCCCACAGCGACGAGCTGGTCAGGGTTCGCTTCCCAGCATTTCTTTGCAACTTTTTGGAAGCTTTCGCCGTGAGCTATGCTTTGATTGTCCTGTAAAAAATAAAGGTAGCAATAGTCAGTAATAGCAAATAAAATAGTAAGCGGAATTTCTCACTGTATTGCGACAGTGAAATGCAAAGATTCGTCTATCTAGGAACGAATACAAAACAGTAGGTAACTACAATGTTTGGAAAGCGTTTAACGTTTCGTGAAAGTTGTAAAAGTTCGCTAGATGAGGAATCTTACGGCGATACTTGTAAGTATGCTGTTGACTAGCAAATAGCCCAAGCAGCTATAGGCTTTCTAGTTAAGTTGTAAAGTTTATAGTACCTACCCAGTGATTAACAAAAAGCCAGCAAGCCTGTAGCAACTTTATATTTTTGGTAAAGATTTGGATTCAACCGTTGACATGGTAATAGAATATATACAATGAAAGAATGTTCTGGTGCTTGTACCGAAAACAAAATATTTTTCACGCAACAAAATTTCTATTAAATCTTTTATCAAGGTGATCGGCTTTTTGTTCCCGATTCGTGTCCATTCGTACGAACAGAACAACAAACTCCATTTGAATATTTTGTGCCTAGGTATTCACGATGTGCCTACCTGCCGTATTCAGATATCTATGTACAAAATAAAATATCCCTTCCGCAGAGCGCCAGCCCCACACAGCGTCAGTAACGCAACATTTCAATACCACGCTTCCACAAATCGATGATTTTCGTTATTTTAGAATTTCAAAATTGGTTTGGTGCAGGATGCAGAATTTATCGGAGCTATTACGTAACTCATCGATCCTAAGTTTTCAATAGACGAGCCTGGTTATGGTTGGCAAGGTATATTTATGCTCTTATACCTACGTCCAATATTATGGAAAATGTCAGGAATTTGAAATTATACTTAGATATAATGTTTCAGCTTACTCGCTTACCTTACAACTGAATGCGATCCAAGCCTTTATGTGAGGGAAATCTCGAAGAAGGTCGCATAACATTTCGGCTTCTTCTTGACAAGGGATCGTCTCCAACGCCAGGAGGTCGACTCCTGCCTCTACCAGCGCCTGGATCCGAGGTCGGTGCCAATTTTTCATAGTCTAAGAAACAAAGGTAATGTTTGAAAATAATTCTGCATTATTAAATGCGTCAAGTTATGATGTGGAAGGTCCATTATAATTCTAAACTAAAGAGGGCATTAATAAAAACAATAAGACAACTCCAAATTAATTAAGGCGCACATTTTGTTACTTCATGTTTGTTTCAGATAGCCATTTGTTCTAGGTTTCGTTAATTAACTGTCCACCCCAGTCAAATGCTGTCGGTACAGGAAAAAAACAAGAGAAATGGAGTGGAGTTTTTCATATTGCCGATGTAAATTTTAATTTGCAGGCAACTTTACGGCCCTCTTTACGATTTAGCCGCCGCTTTCAATGGCCTTTATTAGGCTATGCATTCATGGCTCTCAGGGTTCCGCAGAAATGATCGAGCATCTGATTTAATAGCAGTTTCTGAAGTTCTATCCAACATTTATTATTTCGATTGTAGATTTATTAGATTATCTACTTTAAAGTAGATATAATACAGACTTAGTTATCTATTTTCAAAAACCATTTCCTTGCTACAAAAATTTATATGATGAAAATATGTAGCTTGCCTGCAGATTCATGAAAAATCGTCTCAATTTTACCGAGAAAGAACAGGTTACCTTATACCTGGGATGGGGAGTGGTGGGGAGAAGTAAAGTAGTGTTTCCCTTATGTATTCTTTCAACAATAAATTACAAGATAGCAACGGCCAATAACTTCTCGTGATTTTTATAGGGAAGAGTAGTGAAGAGAATTTGTTAACCTTAGTAAATTATCAGACGAAACGTAACTTTTTCCTGTAAGTATTTAATTTAGAGTATTTTTTTGCCTACGACAAGCAAGCAAGAAGTCAAAATAAAAAATCATTTATTTAAACTAGGCTGAGAATCAGCACTTTTTGAACGTCAAAATTACATAAGACAGTCCCCTAAAACGCCCGCTTTTCACTTGCCGCCTTCACTTCATAATTCACAAACGTGCCAGTATCACGGATTATAGAACTGTTCATGTAACTCATGAGCGAAAGAAGCAAGTTGCCTGTGCCTAAAGACACACAAAAAATATTATTTTACAGTTGCTAGGTAGGTAGTTACCGACTAGTATGAACGAAAAGGAACCCTAAAATCGAACAGCATAGTTAATGTAGAATAATAAAAATACTCACTCAGTGAATTCGGAGCTTTTAGTTAGAAAGCTTTACCTTTAACATTTGAACAAGATCGATTCAAGCGATTGCTGGCCTAAAAGCACTCAGTGACAATATATAGAAATAGACAAAGAACCAATTTCGCGCCGGCCAAATTCATTAATTATTAACTACATCTAAGTGACTAGTTTTATATACCTAGATAACTATTTAATTTATATATATATAAATAATGTCTTGAATATTGGCCCTATTAAGCAACCTATCTATCTTCATTTTATACATATATATAGGCGATCTTTTTTCGAAGTAACGTAAAAATATAATAAGTTATTCAGACAACTCGCTTCATATATAGAACATAATCTGTGCCTGTCGAACAGGTAATTTTAAATGTACCTACCTACAGTATAATAACAGTTTGAGCTTGTTTTTTGTTGTAAAATGTCGGTATTTACCTAAGTACCGACTTTTAAAACATGAGATACCTACCTCATGTTTTTATTTGACTGCATAAGACTGTTCGTAATGAGTAATGACTGCATGTTATGAGTATTTGAAATCTGTTAAATAGCTTACCTCAACAGTTGTAGTATCTGCGTAGCTGCCATCATACTCCGAGCCGTCGTGCAGATGAGCCCCGTACGGCCCCACCGAGCCCACGATCAGCGGGATACGATCTAAAGGAACAGGTAACTGCCATAAATATAGGTACCAAGTTCTTGTTTATAATACGTCTAGCGCTGTGCTCTACAAGTCTACGCGAATACACATAACTTCCAACCCTTGGAAAGTGTAATTAATGCGTGCTTGCACCCGACCCTCGCCGCCGCGGACCCTACAATCTTTGTTTACAGCAAAACACAAACATTCTTGAAATTTTATAAATTTAAATAATAAATTACATCTGCTATACCTCTCTGACTTTACCGTGTTTCAAGAATCTCTATGTTTAGTATCAAAACTCATTTTAAAAACAGGTGGAAGTATAGGTGCCTATTACGTTCTA
Source organism: Polymixis lichenea (assembly GCA_949091785.1). Lineage (NCBI taxonomy): Eukaryota > Metazoa > Arthropoda > Insecta > Lepidoptera > Noctuidae > Polymixis > Polymixis lichenea. The sequence goes on from OX420937.1 coordinate 12,592,598, forward strand.
AATAGCCACTTGTCATTCTAAAATGTTATGCCGGTCATAAAGTACATGATAAACCCGTGATAAAGATTTAAAAGCGTATTTTCGAGTGGTTTTATAGCCTATTTGCCTGTTTACTAGAAAATGAACGAGGACTTGAGAAATGAATGTTAAAATTAGATATTTGCTCCGAGGGCACTTTCATTACATCGCTTTTCGTTTGACAGAGTGTCATCTTGGGTATATTTAAAAAAATCTACCTCAGTCTTTAGTGTCTGTTAGCATAGAATAGATTTCAAGACTTGCCTCTTTACACATTTCTTTTTCATTTAAAAATATGTTACGCGTTTATATTTTTTATGTATTGTTGGGTGGGTAGATAAAAGATGCATATTTTTTGAGCATTCAATGTAGGTAAGACATATTCAAGCAACTTAAAATGTCGAAATTTTCGTATGCTTGATGTTTAATTAAAAACATCTACATATTGTACTTCTACATATGTAATTTCACTGGCCGAGGAACCATTTGTCATTTTCATTTGATCTTTTAAAGTCTCCCATTTACTGCGAAGGCCTGCCTCCCCGGTATTCATTTATGAAATATGTCACGCCCATTCAGGCCCGTATATTGTAATGTATGGTCGCAGATACTTGCCGTTCTGCACGTAGTCCTGGTACTCCTCGAGGTACTGCGAGCGCGCGCGCTTGGCTAGCTCCACGGCGCGCACAATCAGCTCGAAAGCCTGCTCCGCCGTCACGCCCAGGTGCTCCACAAACCCCTCCACCGACGCCTGGTAAGTGTTCGTTATTACTAAATCTGCTCCCGCTGCAAAATAACCATAAAACACGTTTTATAGCCCGCAAACAGTCATAACGTTGGGCGCATTAATCACATTAAACACAGGCCGGTATTTAATGAAAACAAATGAATCCCAAGATTAATTTCTTTAACCATGCTACCGATATCTCCATGCTTTTCCTGTCAACGCTAATGAATAGTCCACATACTTCGAAGTCGATATTACGAAACTAGTTCGATAAATATGGCTAAAGTTGAACTTTGTTAGTATTACGGACTGTGAGCGGGGTGCGGCTAAGAGGCGTAAACAATTAATATTATTAAAACTTAGTAATGCAACACGAGCCCGGCTTGTTCAATATTACGGAAGCGAGGTCGGCAAAGGAACCGTTCTCTGTCGAAGAAAATAATTATGTAATAAATAGAAGACGGCGCACGGCTTGCGAATGGAAAGGTATTAGAGAGACAAGGTGATTAATGGCAACAACGCTGTGTATCCGGAGTTGTAGTTTGTATACGAGGCTGTACGACGGAGTCGCGCCTCCTGCCGCCTGCCGCCTGCCGCCTGTACTATGCAAATGTGAAGTAGTTAGTAGATGAGGGAGAAATAGCGGCATCACTTGCCAACTTGCTACAGCGTCAATCATAATAATCACAGCGGAACAGCTGCCATTTACCTACCGGCAAAATATATGTGCTTGCGACTTTATGCATTGTACGTAATCTGTCTGCAGTTCACGTAAAACTGTATAATACATGTTAGACTCTGATGATTAATGTTATTACTGTGATACTACAGCTTAATATAGCCAATAATAGCCATGTACGCACATCTGAATATTATGTACGGTAGTGATAGTAGTGTCTGTTATCTTATGTCCGGCGTTCTCAATGAGACGAGACTGCAAAGCGTTCATGTTACCACAAAGTACGCGGTCATATTTTATATTTTTTCACGTTATATCTTCTATAAGAGGCACCAAAGCAAGGCAGTAGGCTTTTCCCTCCAGGGAGTTATTTGCTTGCAGACACTTTTCAGCTTTTCCTTATGAAAAGAAACGGTCCGTTTTGTGGCGAAGAAAAGCGCTTTCAGAGGACGATGACACGAGACGAGGTCGCACTCTCGCTGTCAGATGCATGAACATGACGAGCTAAAAGCGACCTAACGTGTAATTCGTCATAACACGCATGTACCCTTGTACTTAGCCGCAACGTTTTGCGGGTCCATGTAAGTATTTGTGTAACTTCGCAGTCGTTTGCGGTTTCTTGTGTGTTCCGATTCATTAAAAATGTTGGTTAATAACTATTCCTGTCAGTAAATGCACAAACTTCGCGTACTTGGGTCCGATGTTAATGTTTTGTGTAGCCATCAATATTGAATTTAGGACAGTTTGCGAATGTAGCATAATATGTTATTGCATAATGCATGCAGTTGTAGTACCTATCTGTTGTGAAAGTGGGTGTTTAAACGGTTTATTTAATTTAGTTCTGACACGTGTCCGCCCACCACCCAAGCAAGACGTTCGATGATGCGCACTCTGCCACGTGGCATAATAAAGCGCTAATTTAGTATTATAATGCTAGCGGTTCTATTATTAAATTACGTACGACGAAGAATATTCTCGGAAAACTGTAACCTTTTAAGCAAACACAAGCAGGTCTACCTTTATATTGCACATTCTTATGTAGGTGTATAGGTAGTTACTTCTACCTACACCGGTAGAATTTTGTATTCCGCTTGCACAATGCACGCCTCATTAGGTAATTTATCTCTCGAGTCTCGTAGAGGAAAATCTGTTCAAAAATAAGGCTCTTAAATAATTTATGATACGAAAATGAATTAAATTTTACCTCTTAAGAAGTCGAGGTGGGTGTTAACGACTTCGTCGGGGTGTGTGTAGAGGAAGCGCGCGCTCCAGAGCGGGTCCCCGTCGATGACGTGACCCACATGGCAAGACAGCTGCGTGGAGAACCCGCCGTCTAGCACCACGATCTGTGGCGGCTCTGGACCGACGCCGTTCGTCGGTGTCATTTTTCAAAGGATGCTGTTCTGAAAGTTTAGGAATAAGGGGTAAAAGACCATAGAAATTGTATTTCTTTGGCAGATTTTGTATAAACTTGATTTTACACTTAATAAAAATCTGCCAAAGAATTGTAAAGAAACTTCAGAAGGGAATCATAGTTAAAGTTAGGTTCCGATTGCTTGCTAAAGCTGAGTTGCAAAAATTGTCGCAAAGTGCGACGGGTAAAGCGGGACTGTCCAGCGCTCTTTGAAACTTGCTAGAATCCATTGAACCGTGCATCCAGATAGGATATATATTCGTAAAATAGCTATATATCAGTATTCCGACTGGATATGGTTCTTGTCACTTCGTTCGAGAAGTAATGTGTCGTGTGCATTCTACTCTGCGTTCGGTCGACTATCGGTGATGAATTACCTCCATCGCTCCGTCCCTATACAAAAGCGTTCATCAATGTAGATTCTGAGGGGAATTGGAACGTGTAAAGACATTGTGGCTGTGCGGCTGCCAGCGGCGGGAAAATATAAGAGCAATGCAAATGTACTTGGTTAGATGCATGGCGCAGGAAAAGAGTAGATACAAATCCCCAATTAAATCAAAATATACGAACGCTTCTCTATTCAATAGGTACCTTACTATTATGCCAGAGAGGCAGAAAACAAAGCTATATTGCAAGCAGATGCTACTAAAGTATTGATTTATGGAATTCAATTAATGAGGCAATCGGTAGAGACGCATTTTGGTTTCAACATATTGAAAGCTAAAGAGAAAAGCCCCGAGTTAATAATACATTGTAAACGTGTCTCCCCAAAACGGCAATAGACAGTTGCCACCTCTCTTGAGCACAACATTTATTTATATGTATCCAGCGACACGCATTCCTTCATGTAATGAACGTTTCCAATTTCCAGAAAGCATCACTACGAAACAAAACAAGTTGCTAAGCAATAAGTACGTTCCTACTATCACGACTTCTTTTTATTAATTTCTCAATAACCTAACCTTTTATTAAGCATGCGTTATGTTAAACAATACGCTGCTTATTATAATTACTGGAGTAATGATTATATTACGTATTTGTTCGTATAAACTTAACATTTGTGACCCTCGGAACACTGATCGACATTACACAACCACCGATAGTGAAGGTTAATAACCAATCAGATAAGTTGATTTACGAGAGTTCCCGGTAAATAAATACAACTTTTCTGTTTACAATGTTTCCAACTTTTTCCTGGCCTGGAGGCAAAGTTCACCTTGCATAGATGGTTGGTTTGTTGAACTTTGTGGTTGGGGTCACTCAATAACGTCACTTATGTCGCCTCTTACAACACCGTTGAAATTACTTTATAAAATTACACTAGTGAGCTGCCCTTACTTAGCACGGGTGCAATCTGACTAGATTACACCCGTGCTGGGCAGAACAACATATTAAGTAACATGACATCTTGCGACAGGAAAATAAAACTACTTTAAGAAAGTTAAATATAATTATATTTTAATATTATATTTAATATTACATATAGGTAGTTTGTGTGTATATATATACAGTGGTGGTTATATAATTAAGAACGCTTATTTAAAGGGAAGATTTTTTCAAACTAACAAAACTAACTAATTGCATGTATTTTTTTGTATTTCTTCTCGGTATCGCAAAACTTTTCCATACTAGCGGTACATACGTTGATACACATGATTGGATAAAAAATACATAGATGAACTTTATACATTAGATCTGGACCTAGTATTACTACTTACTGGCTGGTCATATAATTAAGAACGCTGCACTCAAATTTAAATAGAGCACACTTTGTGGCTCTGTGGTTTTTCGGTATAATTTAGGCGCTATGTTTTCCAAGCTGTGAAGCATTTTGCCACGTATCAAAATACATCAAATGTTCCGCGTGTACCTAAACAGAGAAAGTCATCTCGTTGAAATGATCGAAATATCGTTCGTTTGGCAAAACAAAATCCTTTTCAAGGGTCCAATGAGCTAATAAAATAATATTTTGGTGAAAAAAACCCTTCAGTAATCTGTGCATGCACTATTCGAAGGCGTTTGATAGAACAAAAGTTGCACGGAAGGATAGCAAGGAAGGTGCCCATGTTGAAAAGCAGCCATAGAGGCAAGCCCAGCTTGCATTTGCAAGAAAGTATGAAAACTGTACAGATAGACTGTGGAAAAATATGCTGTTTTCTAACGTGATAAAAATAAACAGGTGATGGAAAACGATATATACGACGCCCTCCGAATAAAGCTTTCGATCCTAAGTACACAAAAAAGACATTAAAGCATGGTGGGGTAATGTGGAAATTCGTGGATGCTTTTCTGACATGGTGTTGGACCTGTTAAGCTGATAGAAGGAAACATAGATCAATTCCAATACAAAAATATACTGTAAGAAACGATGTTACCTTATGCTGAAGACGTGCTTCCGGTTATTTGGACATTCCAGCACGACAATGATCCAAAGCATACTTGTACGCACCGTTAAGGAATTTTTCACATCGCAATCAATTTCTGTCTTAGATTGGCCAGCTAACAGCCCAGATCTAAACCCAATAGAGCATCTTTGGTGCGAAATCAAGAAATAGGTTTCAAATCGACAGTGTGGTAATTTAAGAGAGCTGTACGACGTTTTCTTAGAAGAATGGAACTCTGTCTTGCGAAATGTCAAAAATTTATAGAGTCAATGCCTCGCCGGTGTAATGCAGTAATAAAATGCCGTGGACATGCTACTAACTATTAATTTTAATTTAACATGTATTACATTGCTTTTTTCTTTACGCACTGCACATTAATGTGTTTTATTTAATCTAATTTTCATATGAAACAACTCTCGAGCAGTTTAATAAATCGTTCTTAATTATTTGTCCAGCTTCATTACTATTTGAATTTGATACTATAGAGAATATTACAAATTTGAAAAAAAAAATAGTTAGCGATCTCATTTTATATTCCTAATCCCGTTTGCTTTATTCATATGGCTACTTCTTAACATAACTAGTTACTAGTTACTTCTATGAAGGAACACATAACTACACATGACATGATTTAGATAAAAAACATCTGGAACATCAAATGATTCTTAATTATATGACCACAACGTATGTAGGGGGTAATCTCTGGAATGACCTGTCGGATATCTTTTTGCATTTGATAGCCTAATTATTAAGGAAGGTTATAGTTTATTTAACATCACGCTACGACCCTTAGGATCTGAACAAAAAGAAAAAAAAAAGAAAGAACGCTAAGTGAAAACGAAGTTACAGCGCGGGCGGGTGATGTGAAGCGACGCGGCGGGTCAGCCGATGTGAAGTGACGCGGTGGATCGGGCTATGTGAAGCGACGCGGCGGGTCGCTTCACATCGCTCGTTAGAAGAACAACGCGGTTACACAAACTTACACTTAAATATACTTTAACAAATTTATAGGTATATGTTATTACAATGTAGATGACCTATGAATGCCTATGACGATAAATCTCACGTTTCATGTAGGTACAAGTAGATAGGTAGGCACTTATAATATGTCAACACAAGTAAAACCAAGATCCATAAATATCAACTGTCAGATATCCCTAATAAACGAAATATGTTATAAATTTATGTTTGGAGTCCCAATAGACTTTGCGGCACAGTGGTTACAGACAGTCAGACATAACTGTAGATGTATAGGTTTAATAGTTGGTAGAAGCTAATTTTATGCCCACCCACAATAACTGAAGTTAAATGTAGAAAGTTATTTTTTACCATAGACTGAAAGGTCGAAAAACAGGAAACAACATAGTTACATCAAACGGTACAAACGGCAGGTTTATCGCCAAAAGCAACTTTTTTCAGAATTAACGTATCAATGTATGAATGTAGTGGTTTCAGAATCACTAGCAGAGTCGATAAATACTTTCCACAAATTAGTTCAAAATTAAACTGAAACAAGTGAATTTTCGTTGCAATTTATTTGTGCATTAATAAAATACGCATAATAAAAGCTTTTGTATGTTCCTACTAAAACGTAAAATAACTTGACATTTTGGTTTTATTTAAAAAGTACGAAATCTCCAGCTCCGAACAGGGTAACTCGTATTTTTCCCGTGTGTGTCTGCGGCATTATTAATGGCTTATATCAGCAATGGCTTGGGTACAATAAGTAACATCTGACAGCACATACCACACCGCCTTCTATCTAAATGTGATTCTTGCAATATGGTGTTACTACAGAGCATTTTATGTCTAGTTAAACTGGACTCACTGTGATAATTCAGTAAGATTTCGATGCTATTTAATTTTGGCAACGTCTGAGGTCTAGCTGTAGCAGGAGAATCACAGTTTTAGAATGCAGTTGATAGGGAAACTACTATCATAATTTAATTTCTTTATTTCTCACTGAAAATCAATTAAAATCTATTCCGGTCCCTGTCACTCCAAAATCCAATGATGCTCTCTGATTTTTTCGCATAAGGAACGAACTATTTAGTTAGCCATGCTCATAATTATATGAACAGTTCAATTTACACAATACCTATCGTGTTATTTGTATTGCTACCCACATATTCCTATGTAATTAAATAGATAAATGTTAACACAAACCAGACAATAGTATTATGAGTCTAAAATAGATAGTGCCCGTAAATATTAATTGGTCACTATCAGAGCTCTTATTGTTTGTCCTAATCAAAGGGTAAGATCAGCGAGAAATATTGGGAGGTGTCCATGTTCGTACATAATGCGATCGATATCATTAGGGTTGTAAGACGGAACGGAGAGTTTGCATTGACAAAGGGAACCATTATCGACTGGCTTAATTACCTACCCTACGTAGCCTCACGTAGGTACTGTAAAGGTTGTCGACAAAAGGGAACCTTACATCCTTCAGGCTGATAGAAAAAAAAAAAAGTCTGGTTACATTCGTCCATTCAAGCGAATTTAGAATTAATTTTCAAAATTGAATGTTAAGCGATTGGCAAGTAATCGTGAGCACGTCCTCTTGAAATAAATAGCAAATCTTTAATCTACTTAATTTTCTTAAATGATAAATGATTTTATTAGGCACTGTAATGAAGGTTTGTACAAACACTTTTACACGTCAATAATATTTTAAAACTAGCTGAGGTCAGCCTTTCCTATCTGACTCTGAGGAGAAAGGCCGAAACAAACTCAGAGGTCAGTCTCTTTTATTAAACTCCATACTTAATCTTAGTCAGACCATGTAGAGTGGTGTCTGTAAAGGTATTTTGGTTCCTGTACTGTTAACGCGTGGTGCCGGACGTAAAAGGATAGCACCGTCCCATTTCTTCCCATGGGTGTCGTAGAAGGCGACTAAGGGACTTGCTAGAGAATGGGCAGCAGCGTTCTCTATGGATTTTACCACCATACTGCGATCGTCAACCCGCCTGCCAAGCGTGTCGATTATGGTAAAAACCCTCCTTTTGGGAGAGGTCTATGTCAAGAAGTGGACGTCTTTCGGCTGAAATGATGACGATGATGACGACTGTTAACGCTCCCAACATGTACCATTGGCACGTAAAAATAAGTAGATACTACGTAGAGTACCACTTTTTGGTGTAATTTTCTTATTGCTTTTAATAAGGAGGCAAGGAGTAAGATGAGTCGCCGGCTTGCGGACGGCGAGTAATGGATAGCTCGCTGTTCGGTAAGGACCAAGCTCGGGTCGACGGCGTGTTGTGTTCCACGCGCGCCTCAAAGAGATGTCAGCACCAACTGGTGGGGCCCGCAAGGGCCGATGCCTGCCAGGAGTGCGGGTTGTTCGAAAGAGATACCGCGGCCCCTGGCACACAGGCAACTGACGGAACACGGGTGGGTTTTAGTCAGTAAAAGTCGCCCTCCCGCTCCACCCAGAGCGGGAGAAGTTATTTGATGATTTCCCACCCAAAAAATGAAATTGAAATAATCACTATTGGTAGTACCATCCAGTTTAGGACCTACCATCCTTTTCCGCTACGTAACGATTTCTACAATTTTACTCCTATCGCAAGCTTTCGTTCGAAAAATAATGGATGAATTAATTAATGTTGCATTATGTTCCTAATCTAAAATATTGAAGACTACGAGAGTAACGTAGATTATCTAGTAATGGTCTGGACACGTAATAAACATAACGATAAATAAGTTCAAATAGTAATAAATCAAATGGTCACAGACCTCAGCCCAATCAATAACGATTGTTTATGTAGTCTGAAGTCGCGACTACTCTTATCTGCAAAGAAAAACAATGAACATCGTATCGATACACGATAGGTATATAATGTAAGTTTGTATTAAAAAAAACTAATCTTCCGTAAGTATTTAACCAAAAGGAAATTATTCGATGACTAAAATCGAAATAAAAATGTGTACCCAAATATACATAAAAGTTACGTCTTCTTTCCATGGGGTAGGCAGAAACTACAGAAAACCACCAGCTACGATCCTTACACACCTACCTACTCCTTTTGCTTCGATAACTTTCATAAATCTGGCCCGTACCTCAATAATTTTATTTAAATAATATAACGTTTTTTTCCTAACTAAACCTACCCCGTTAACGTACCTACCAATATGAATAATATCCTAGTTATTATACTTATTTAGTAAAATGTAGGAACAGCATGTTATTAATAACGTAATATATCACTGCATAGTATAAAACAAAGTCGCTTTCTCTGTCCCTATATCCCTATGTATGCTTAAATCTTTAAAACTTCGCAACGGATTTTGATGCGGGTTTTTTTAATAGATAGAGTGATTCAAGAGGAAGGTTTATATGTATAATACACCGACATCCACGCGGGCGAAGCCGCTGGCAAAAGCTAGTAATATATATAATACTTATCGAACTTTTAGAGTCGTCTGATGAATCCATGAAAAGGAAAGAAAACTTATTAATTATTTTTTATTTACGCATGTCACCTACCTACATAAGTATATTTCTCTTCGGTTTTTATGTTTTTGATCTTAAGTGATAATAATGAATCCGTCGTGGGTCGTATGATCGCGTTCAAATATTTTTTTTTTTTTTTTCGTCATAGATAGCAGCTCAGGTACAGGCTGTACCGTACAGCCTGTAGGTACCTGAGCCATAGTCAGGTATAGAAGAGCTTCGAGAATGGGGGAAGCGCGAGGTTACGTTACGTTTTTTGTAATTTATTGGTCAGAAGCAGCACCCTAATTGCGTAACGCACGATCAATTATAATCTAAATCATTTTGAAACAGATTGCTAATCCATTGCTTCACATTTTCGAAAATGTGTCTGCTCAACAACGTAAATAACGCAATCCATATTGTTGAACTGTCAAAATGAAACAGATTATGATTGATCGTGTGTTACGCAATGAGGATGCAGGTTTTATGTTGATCAAAATATGATTCGCGGCTGAAACGAGTATGCATTTACAGAATTATAATCATTAAGATCAAACTAAAAAATTCTACTCACTAAGTTCAAATTACTCTATTGAATAAATACTTGAAATCATGAGATTTTAGGCAAATTCTAACTTAGAGACTTGTAGATATTTGTTTATTTATTTATTTAAACTTCTCGCACACAAAAAGGTACAAAGGCGGATGTAAGGCCTTAGGCATTCTCTACCAGTCAACCAAGGGTGGTGAAGAGAGTAGATGGCAGGTGCTTAGGTTGAGAAGAACAACGATTACAAATTATACAGATATCATCATTATCATCATTTCAACCGATAGACGTCCACTGCTGGACATAGGGGTCCCCCAAAAAATGGGGGGTTTGCCATAATCACCACGCTTGGCAGGCGGGTTGGCGATCGCAGTATGGTGGTAAAATGCATAGAAAACGCTGCTGCCCATTCTCTAGTAAGTCCCTTAGTTGCCTTCTACGACACCCACTTGTAGATAGGTATAGATGATTTTAATGAGTATATTTCTGTAAAAAAACATCTGGTACGGTCGCGAATCATATTTTGACCAATATAAAACCTGACTGCTGCTACATTGAACTGGTCGCAAGCCTTACAGCAAAATCAAAAATCGAAAGTCATTTATTCAAACTAGGCAGAGAGTCAGCACTTTTTAAACGTCAAAAATACTTTAGACAGTCCCCCAAAACGCCCGCCCTTACACCAGACGACCACAGGCCACGCGATTAAGAGTCTGAAGTTGTGCAATGCCTATTGGCTCGCCCCCTATTACACGGGACTTAAACATAATTGGTGAAATGTGGGTGCACCTCCGGGGAATACCTACAGGTGTGATGTTATGTTATAAATAAAACTACAATATTAACGTAGCACTTTTACTTACTTCGTCGCTATAAGATTATAGAGGAAAACGAATATCTAAGAGAAAGCCCAATCTCAGCTTTGTTCCGAATCTTATAGAAGGGTAGGTAAAATAAGGCCGTCCTTCAATGTGGATCACAACCAGCCGGTACAATAACCGATTTAGGTATGGACAAACACAATAATCAGTGCAAAGTTATTCAGTTAAAGACTTAAGTTCACACTACTGTTATCCATTATTATCTTTGATACTGGTTCACACGAACCGAATTACACAAAGTACCGATTATGTTTTTAGGTACTAAAAAATAGTAAGCATGTAGTGTTGCTACCGAGCTCCATTTTCCTAACCCACGTTCCCAAGGACGTAATAAAATCGCGGCGGTATTGTTTCGCGCACTGGATTTTCAACGCACGGCGTAACGCCGAAAGATGAAAATCGAACAGTAAAAGACACTGGTCGATTATCGAGGCGCTGAGATGCATTCTGTTGTACTCTCAATGCTCGGTTTAACACCAAGAGTTTAAAATCTAATACGCCAAAAAAATCCCGCCGCGATTTTATTACGTCCGTGTAAAGTAAACGCTTAATAAATGACAGCGACATGACGCCTGTTTTCGTCAACTAAACTTTTGCGAAACTGAAATTTGTAAGAACGTGTCTACGGATACGGTTTACCGCGAAGAGTTACGAAGGAATAGAGCCACCATTTTACGATTGGATCTAGCCATTTATACAAATTGATCCAGTTAAACGGATCTCCTACATCTTAATACCTATCCTCTGAGGTAACTTTGTAGTTGTAATACATATTGAGAAGATTAGGACAAGTTTGAGCGAATGATAAATCTCTTCGACCTGTCTATCAGTAGGTACGTGACTCGGAGACGAAAGCGGAGGTCACCGCGTTCTGATCCCATACTACTTGCTTATCTGCTACAATTAAAACTACATGTAGTACCTACCACTGAGTAATGCATGCATCTGAGCAAAATTGTATCAAATAACGTTGGAACGAAAGGAATTTACGTATCGAAGCCTCCCCTTGACAAACTCATAATTGTTTTAAAAGTTTTCGCGGAGCTTTCCCGAAGCCCTCGTCGCGAAGTTCTTAAATTATTTCTGAATGACATAAAAATGTGAAGGACACTCTAATTAAACATAAATCACTACAAGAAAAACTTGGGGAGCCTCCTATTAAAGCGGTTGAGACATTTTTGCAGCTGAAGAAATATCGTTTTTGGTGACAACAATATTTTAAGCGTCTCGACATACACCTGAGCACGGAGGGTGCCGAAATAACTTATTGTAGGTACACCCTGATAACTTGCACAGACCACGAAAGCCTTAGCTTTTTACATGAGACTCTTCTCGAACGTAACGGAGAAATTAGTTTTAAAGCTAATAACTTCGTGTCGGCAAACGCGTTTTAATAAAAACTATTTATGTAAAACAATAAGACGTTAGGTTCAAGCTGGGAAGTTGTGCACTGTAACTGCTGCTACGTTACAAAACTAGTGTTTTGAAACTTGAGACTACAAAACTAAGAGGAATCAAACACGTGAACTCGATACCATAGGTAATGGATTGCTTGCACATTAGATATAATAACGCATCATTATTTTAGAACGGAAGATTTCAGTTTCCATGATGCAATTTATCATTTTGAGAGCACGCAGTGAAACTTTGCGATAGCGTGTCATATTTTAGCGACAGTATGTATTGTACCTACTGATACCAGATGTACCATATTACCTACTGCGAATGTTGATTAAAAAAATAAATGTTTTGTTATTTGTGTGTGAACTGAAGATTACTACGTAGGTACCTCGGTGTCTATTTTTGGTAAATAGACCTTGAATAGATAAATATGTGGAAGTATGATGTTCTGCAAGATGGGTCCAGCTGATAGACCTACATATTACCTATTACCTATTGATTGATAAGTCCATAAGAAAACTGACCATATAAAGAGCCTTGATTGATAATTTAAATATGATAAACAAACTTAGAACAAAGTTAATAGGCAAAGTAATGTCCGCTTACCTTTGAACCTACCGTATAGGGCTCTTTATAACAGACAATAAAATTCGTCAAGTGTCAATAAAGTCTGTAGTTAAATTATCACAAATTAGCTTAAAAAATATTCTAAATAAACACGTACGTCATATAGTTAAATACTCACATTACTTGCGCGTCAATATTCGAGTGATCAACTCGATTCAATTTCACTAAACGGGGAACAAAATACTATACTCTTTTTATTTAGAAAAACATGATTACTAGGCGACGCGCAAACAAGCACTATCACGAACACACGCGCGACGCTCGTATCTACAGCGTGATGCCCACACACTGGGGCAAAACAAACAAAATTCTAGAAAAAATCGTGTCTTACAATAAATTTGTCTTGAAGATAAACTAAACACACGATTTGACGACGAGATGAAGACTGAATGTTGAATGTTTCCCGAGACTCGCTACTAGGAGAATACATTAACATAAATGAATACTAAATCACAAAGCTGAGTTATTCGTTATCTTTGTGTTATTATTTGTTAATCGCACGGCATTAATTATTTAGTTTGCTCGGGAGAGCTAATCGAGCTCAAAGGTCACCTCGGATTCCACAAATGTCTAATTAGGGTAGGGATAAGACAAGAGCAATTTTAACTTAGGCGTTATCAACCAGGAAATATAATTAGGGCTTTTGTGTAAACAATAATTATGAGATTATTCTATCTTTCCATTACAGATAGTAATGCAATGTAGCTATCTACTTTAGTACATGCATATTTTACTTTAAAATGGCCCGATCTTAGTAAATTGTTGCATGAAATTTGTCTCGTCTCGTCTGGAAGCTTCTACGATAAATTACCCTTTAAGCACCTTATCTTTTACAGTACACTTCGTACTTTTACAATATTGTATATTACAACGACACTGTTTTTACTCATACTGAAGAATAACTGAATATCTTGTAAAAATAAACAAAATAAGCCCATATCAGCAATATTCTTGTTATAGAGTATTTTTCCAGCGGTGTATACATTGGGCGCATTGTGCGCCGCGATGGCTGCTGATTGGCTCGCGGAGTACATTTCGAGACACCAGTAGATATTAATAGAGTTATCAACATGGAGCAATGTACTCGCGGCTCGCTCGCTCCAGCAACCGACCACCAAAAGTCCCTAGTTTAATATATTGATGCAATCCGACTTCATCAATTACAGCTTACGTTATAGCCAGATCATACATAAGAGAAAAAATATAAATGTAGTAGTAGGTACTTGATATTGTAATCCGATATTTGAAACATGGCAATAGTTCAATAAATAAAATAAAAAAACAGCATAGCAACAAGTAGATAACAATGGTTTGGTAACGGAATATTAATTTGAAAGAACAAAAGAATGATAAAATCTGTTCTTTTATAAAACTTTTTGTTCTCTCTCTACCTTAAATACCTTTTACTGGAATACTGAATAACCCGAACCTTCGAGTATTATGGTAATGAAAACAAAATGTCGTATGTAGAAAGCACATATAAAATTAAGTGCAAACAACTGAGGTCGTGTTGTAAAAAGTCAGGCGGCGGGTAGCGACCCGAGTCAATGAAAGGGCTTTACCCACATCGTTAACGACGATACCATGAATCTACCTCGTGCTGAAGGTAATATTGCCTGTCCGAGTAGCAGCTGTTGAACCTTTATCGGTCATTCACCACGCGTCTGCTCTATATTTGAAAATTCTCTACGTGTATACCTACTACGTTCGTAGTAACAATATTCGCTGGCAAGTTTTCAACACTCAATACTTTCACGCAAAAAGTGCACTACTCTACTGCAATAAAGGTCTATGACTGCTCACTATACAGGGCCAAAGATGCGGGAAGCACAGAACCGGTCGAAGTGGCGCAGCTTGGGGGAGGCCTATGTCCAGCTGTGGACGTCTTTCAACACTCAATACTTTCACGCAAAAAGTGCACTACTCTACTGCAATAAAGGTCTATGACTGCTCACTATACAGGGCCAAAGATGCGGGAAGCACAGAACCGGTCGAAGTGGCGCAGCTTGGGGGAGGCCTATGTCCAGCTGTGGACGTCTTTCGGCTGAAATGATGATGATACAGGGCCAAATAAAATTCCAGATAAAAAAACTCCGCAGACGGGCATCGACATCACATGATAAAACAAAAAACTAAATAAATTAGATAAGTTTTTTTTTGGGGTCATCGCCGTATGAATAGTGGTGTGTACCTACACCGAAGTGTGTGCACTTGAAATTTAAAAAAATAAGTATTTTTTGTGTAAAATTTACACAAAAATACTCATTTTTCAAGTACACTGACATCATAGACGGGATGGGTATCAAATTCTAAACACGATAAACCATAAACAAACTCCTCAGCGGACCACTGCAAGTAGAGTTTGGTTTTTTTAATTATAAATTATGGTCTCGTTCGTTTAGCGATACCCACCACGACTGCGGAGTTTAACTAGCTAGTTTAAATTGACCCTCTATAGTCATTGTTAGAGTGTGCAGCTGGACATCTTAATTCGATCAAATCCTGTAGATAAATTTGAACGATACTACGTTTCTGCCAGACACGTCGGATATCTGATAGCAGAAGTAATTGTATTATCTACATAGATATCTAGTCAAATCACAATAGCTGCCTCATGCAAGTCAATTACGTCTATCTGCCGCCTGGTTAGTTATCTGAACCCACTGATACAATATGAATTCAGTACGAGCGAGTTACAGTTGCTCAGAACTATTAAACATGATTATTTCGCTGGGAAATTGAATTAAAATTCAATTCTGTTATCTGGTAGGTGCGGTTGAAAGACTAGGCGGACAGATACACAAGATATGGCAGACGCTGCTGACTACATGCACACTTGTTTTCTCTATTCAATTAAATGCTGCGAGAGTGCCATCACAATATTATGATAACAAATATAGTTTGCACAAGACCTCTCTATATCTTAGATGAGACGGATTTCTATGTAACGTTATGTAATAATTATCATAGTTTTGTTAGACTACATTAAAGCTGCGAGTTGAGCAAGTATTTCATTATTCAATCATTCTACTATAATAATGTGAAAGTACATATATGTAGCGTTCTCTATGCATTTGACGACCTTACTGCGATCGCCAACCCGCCTGCCAAGCGTGGCGATTATGGCAAATCCCCCGGTTTTGGGGGAGGCTCTTGTCCAGCAGTGGACGTCTTTCAGCTGATAGGACATATATGAAGTAGTAAGTATGTGAAGATATTTATAATGTGAAAGTTGTGATGTTTGGATGTTTCGATGTTTGGATATTTGTTACTGTGCAAAAATGGCACACAGATTATAACCTGGATTAACACATAGGATACTTTTTACCCCGGTAGTACTTTCCCCGTTCCCGGGGTATAATTTTCGACCTTCACGCGGGCGAAGCCGCCAGCCGTGAGTTTATAAAAATTAATGTGTTTTTAGATTCGATGGTAAGGTTGTTGGTTGGTACTAGATAATGTGTACTAATAATAAAATTGAAGAGTTTGTTTAAACGCGCTAATATCTGGAACCACCCGTCGGATTTGAATTTTTTTTTTGCTTTTGATAGCCCAATTCTTTTAACATTAGGCTACGGCCCTTAGGAGCCGGGCAAAAACAAAAAGTCAGATAGAACGCTATTAAAAAACGGGGTAATAGCACAGGGAGGCGATTCGAAGCTACGGGGTGTTGAATCAAACGCAGATATTATATAATTCCGTTTAATTGGTAGGTCGCAGTATTAACAAAATCAACTCGAAAAAATGACAGAAAGAACCGTGCGGTATGCGTGGGTGTCGAATTTGTACTATATGTACTATGTTCTACTGTTTTACTAGTTCTACCCCCGACCGTGCGTCCCGCGCTCCCCGCGCCCCGCGTTCGCCATTGTACCTGCGTCCGCGCACTCCTCCCTGCATCACACACATACATTGTAAAATTGCAAACAAAACCTACACCTAGGCACATCGCGTCGCTTACAGGGTGGGTCAGAGGAAAAAATAATTTTGCGCGGATGAAGCTAGTACCTATACATGCCTGTACTGTCTTCCGATACCTATTATCACCGTAATTGGAGAACATTGTAAAAGCCAATTATTTTTAAAAGAGTAACCGTGGAGTTTCTTGCCGGCTCTTCTCCATAGAAAGTGACAAATTGGAACCGTGCACCTATCTTCTGACGTTTCTTAAGTGCCCATGCAGGTTTATATTAAATAAAAGATTTTGATTTTATAAAATTGTCAAAGCCAAACTTATGTATTTTTGTCTCTGGCTTTTACTATGATAGTCGGTAGTATTAGGGTACACAATGTCTAAGTTATTTCGATTTGTTTGCTAAATGAGCACATCTTCCAGTTACTACAAAAGGAACATGAAAACATTTCCCACTAGAATTTGCCCATTTGGTGAGTTACGTCATAACCTCATCAATAATTGAAATTGCAAGATTTTGCTGCACGAGCATAATCGTTTCCTACAATCCAATTTCTTTGTTTAAACAACGAAATTGAATATTGAGAAAGCACTGCAAAAGTCCGTTTCGAAGCATAAGTTTTAGGTTGGTATAGTATAGTATGGTCGTGCTGAATAATATATTATTATTTACGGTGGTGTTTGGGGGCTACGTTCCGATGAAATCCCAGTGCGCTGCGCACACTGCAGGCTATCGTGTCCTTACCCTACTTGATCTATACAATGTGCGGTTTTATATATTTACTTCGATGAAACATATTTTCCGACGTCTCGTCAAGTCTTTAACGTACATAACCAGCCTATACTGTTCTCACTGCTGGGACACAGGCCTCTTCTGTGAGAGAGAGAGAGTGGGCCAGCATCCACCACGCGAGCCCAGTGCGGGTTGGTATATATCACATGTCTTCCAATTTTTGTTTCTAGGACATGCCGTTTTCCTTCACCGTTTTGAAAGCATATGGCGATGAAATAATTTACACAAAATAAAGCGCCTTTCTGGGTACAAACATACGTACCAATCCGTAAGTCACGGCCGGTCCCACTGGGCCACCACTGTTCTCAGTCTCTGACCTACTAGGGCCTAATGATACGAACCGCATCTTGCTGGTGATGTGGTCAGTCTACGTAGTGGAGGAGAGAGCCATTTAGAATTTCAGTTTTGAATAATGCCACTTCCACAATACTTTGTGCGACCGCAAAATTCACCAGGATCTCGTTTTCGGCAGCTGCGCGTACTATGAGGACAATTAAGTTAATTTAATAATGTTTCTCAAGAATTACACGTAATTATTTTGTCTTCTACACTATAATATTATAAAGAGGAAAGATTTGTATTTTTGTATGTAACGAATAAACATAAAAACTACTGGACCGATTTCAAAAATTCTTTTGCCGTTAGAAAGCTACATTATCACTGAGTTACTAGAAAAAATTAGAGATCCTTAGAAATCCCTACTAAACCAACCCAAGGTGTAAAAAAATTAGCCATAAAATGTCTTTCATCGCATGCGCTGCGAAAAGTAATGATGATAGAACAAACAAATGTTCTACAATGTTATAGAACATATCAATATCTACAAAAAACTTTGCGAGACCTTGTGTCCAACTATTGTAGTTACGACACTATAACTACTTTTTTACATTTTAAAAGTTAATAGAAATGATGATCAAAATCAGACGATGTTATCCATACTTTTGTATTAATTCTTAACCAAATAAATTATTTTGTATTCAAGAATGTTTCAATACCTGTCGATTACTTTTTGAATGATTGAAATCGGACATTCCATTCAAAAGTTATTATGAAATTACTACATAAAACCCACCCGTGTTCCCTCAGTTGCCTGTGTGCCGGGGGCCACGGAATTTCTTTCGAACAACCCGCACCCCTGGCAGGCATCGGCCCTTGCGGGCCCCATCAGTTAGTGTTGACATCTCTTTGAGGCGCGCGTGGAACACAACGCGCCGTCGACCCGGGTTTAGCTTTACCGGACAGCGAGCTACCCATTACTCGCCGTCCCGCGCCTACGGTGGCCGGGAATCAGCCTGGGATTCCCGACGCCCAGGGCGTCTCCTGTGGAGGCTAGGGCCGTGAGGGCACATATACTGCCTCTCCCTCACGTGCACTGCCTCCCTCTTCACGAGCATTACTGTTTCGCAGAAGGAGGCGAGGGCTACCCATGCCCTCTCGCTCCTTACCATGGCCTGGACCAGGGCCGGACGCGAGCGATTGCCGCCGCCAATCGTGTCCACGAGGACGCGGCGGTGCTCCGCCCAAGCCGGGCAGACCTCCACCGCATGCTCCACCGTGTTCTCAAGGCGATCTTCGCAGTGGAAACGCCCGGGCGTTTCCTCCTGCCTTATACGAAACAGGAACCTCCCAAAACAGCCGTGTCCGGGAGGACCTGCGTCCGGCAGAAGATGAGGACGCCGTGGTGACTCTCCATGTCGCTATGAGATCCCGCCCGAGCTCTGTTCGCGGTGCCGCAATTTCTCGCGGCAGCGGAGTTACACCCTCCAGTTTGACCTCCTCGTGACACTCCCAAGTGTGCGCGAGGACCTTTGCCTCCAGATTCCATGGCGGCAATTCGGCAAGGAGGCCGGCCGCCTCACCGGAGATCGTGAGGTATCCCCGGACCATCCGGATGGCTATGACCCTATGGGACGCGTTCAGCCGGCGAGCTGATCGGAGCCTCAAAGAAGGTGCCCACACCAGTGCCCCATAAAGGGCTGTGGACCGCACGACCGCGCGTAGAGACTGGCAGGAGGCGTTTGGACCCCCTAGATTAGGCAGGAGCCGCTGCAAAGCAGCCCTAGCCCGCTCCAGTCTGGAAGTCTTTGTTTTTAATTTTGAATATTTGGACAAATTCAGTCATGCACGTTTTAATAAGCATACTTATAAGTTAAATTATCTTTATTTATCCCAAAATGTTAAAAAAAATGTCCACCCGTGCAAAGCCGGGACGGGCCGCTAGTCATAAATAAAGTATATTTTTGTTCAATTCAGTCACATTGATAATTTCAACCGATCTTATGGATCGCTTGAAAGGCTTATAATAAGGCTTTTACAAAAAACTCCATACCTTCCTCCCTCTTACAAAATGTTTTTTCCCAATTAATGTTAAAGAAATACCTTATAAACTTGGTAGGGCATGGCCAAAAAACATACTGACAATTAAATAATAAATTTCCTATGTAAGTCCTCATTATTAATGTTGTCCAGCTAATTAGCATTCAAACTCGCAAACTAATTATAAATCAATCTCGCTGAGAATTTTAGATGTATCATTTTGATACAGCCCTTCCTTCTAATCAAGTTGTGCTCCAGGGAGGTAGAGAGGAACCATTTAAATAATAAAAACATTCGCCCGAAAAAACAATTCAGTGCCGAGCCATCGATTGATAAAATGGAAATGTGATTAAATCTTGAATACAACGATTTTTGAGATTTAGCTCGATAGCTAAATCTATATTGAATTAACTTTAGTACCTATTTATTTTAAATACATCTATTGTAATTCTCATATTAAGTTTCCTTAAAACTAAACCTGTGAATATGACCTGTGAAGGTTCATTCATAATTTATTTCCCCCGAATAAACTTCTGCATTTGATGGTCCTACATAATGGTGACTTCCACAAAAGCCACAAATCAAGAGTTGAAGTTGAAAACTCAATTTTCAACCTATTCATAAAATACCAATACAGCGTGATTGATTTTATAGCGGCTATCGAAAGCGACCCTATCTCAACCCAGATTTCGGAATTCCATGGCAAAAATAAATGTTGTCCTCTTAAAGCTAACGTAGAAAATCTTTTTGCGGGGCCACTTTTCACCCTCTTGTGAAATTTCTTAAAACGGTGACAAATTGAAGGAATCATGAGTTTGTGATATGAGGTCGGATAAGACAGACGGATGGAAGGCAAGGCGAAATTATAAGGGTTCCTTATGACTACGGAACCTTCTTGTCAAGATACGCTATTACAGACTAGCGGGCGGTAGAAAATATTGAAAATGTTTTGCTTTGTATAATTTTGTACTTGTTTGCATATTTTATTGTAAATGTTTTGTGTTTTTTGCTACCTGTTGTTTTTAACACATATTTAAATTTTCAAAAATTTTAATAACAACTAAATAACGCTGAAAATTAATTACTTTGTTTTCCATTTGCTGGCCCGGCAGAACTATTGTTTTTTTCTATCTGAAGTAACGGCATGAAATACTATGTCCGGTAAATGCCGACGAGATCTCTAATCTAACCATTAAATAGGACTTAAACATCTGTTTATCTTCTTCGAGCAAAATACACGTAACCGTAATAATGTAATAAGTAGAAAATAAACGAAAGCCTTCCTTGTCTACGCTATGTGTACCTACTCGTTTAAAGGCGGGCAATTTTTCTCTATTTCTTAACTTCCTGGCATCGGTTCAAAACGAAGCATACCTCAATTTCTCTTTTCGACTCCGAGCGATTTATGTCTAAGACTTTATGTAAAACGTGCATATAGGGGTACCTCAAGAACAAAAAACGAAAACGATGAGGATAGAACAAAGTCTAATATTGAATGGGTGGTAGATAATCCAGCCAAAGCCACTATGTTCACCCCCATTATGTGAAACCGGCCTAGATGCGGTAAATATAGGTAAGGCATATGGCAGACTGCCTATTGAAATCTCTAACTTAATTACGTGTGTAAATAATGGCCTCCCATCTAAACAAGAGACGAGCTTATCTCGCAGATCGATAGTTTAGGGGCGATGACCCGAGTATGTAATCAAAAAGAGTTAATTTTGCTTTAAAATTTATATTTAAAACTAGTTTTTCCCAGCGGCTTCGCCCGCGTGGAGTTCGAAACTATCCTACGCGAACGTAGTACCGGGATAAAAATGTGTTATCCAGGTTACAAACCACCTGTGTACCAAATTTCATTCACATCCGTTCAGCCGTTTTTGCGTGAAAGAGTAACAAACATCCATAATACATCCATACTCACAAACTTTCACATTTATAATATTAATTGGATAAATGAACACTTATTAACATTAAGCTGAAATTATTTATTCGAACACCAATCTAGAATCCAAACAGAATCGCCAAGATGAAAGTGGTTTCATTAATTAAGTAATTAGGCACATGAACGGGTCAGGGTCTTTTGGATTAAACAAAATAAATTCTGGATATATTTTCACCTGAAATGGGGAATGAAGTCTAAAATTTCTGAGAACTACTTTCATTCGCTAGTTCCTAGAGAGCAGGTGACGTGGTTTACGATCTGCACTCGAGAAGGAATGTTTAGTGCAAATTGCACAGAAGACATTCAGTTGTGCCGGTGATAAATATAATGTCAAATGATACCGACAGAATAACGAGCTCTTTGAAACGAATAAATAGATTTCACGTCCAATAAACACGTACGTGCAAATGTAAGTATGTTGGACTATATAAATGTAAAACACAGTTCACTAAATTACATGCTCGTAAAGTTACGAACAAAATTGATAGGCTTACCTACCTATTGTTTTGCCAATTGGGGAAACATAACAGCATAATAATGTGTCTATGTTTGTCGTTTTCTTTTAGGGTGTTGTTGATTCATGAAGAATGAGTAAGCACGCTGCTATCCTATATTAATTCGGATATTGAAGAATGTTTAGAAAACCTGTAGTTTCGACAACATATTTCCGATCCGTCATTAGAACAAAGATTAAAAGATTTAAGTGATTGTAAAGGACAGTTCTTTAAATCTTTTAATACGAAACTTGTTTTTTTTAAAGCGGTGCGGTAAAATCAAATTTGTAGACTGACGCCTACGGTGCTACGCTACTAACGCTACGGTGCTACGGGGGTACTACGACAAATGACAACGATAATTGTTTCTAATTTCAAATACTATAATTTGAATGTGTACAAAAGTGCGTGTTTCTCTTACTTTTTATAACTTTACTCAATCTTCAGTTTTGTGTATTCAAAATATTTGTCACGATAATAATTACGCAAAGGTGTTTCTACTATTATTAATACTACAATATATTCAAGGGGCTGCAGTTTTGAACTGTGTGTGTGTGTGTACCGTTTTTGACGTTACCTGGTATTTACCATCGAAAATATGTACCTAGTGAACTGCAACACGAGTAGCAAGAGATAGGTAAGTCATATAAAATATTACATGAGTAAATTTTTTAACTGAACCATTCTTCTTTCATAACTTACAAGTGCTTAGTATTATTTGTCCAGCCTAATGACTAGATTCACAACCTCGGTGATTTTGTACTAACTATTAGGTACATCAATCACTACTTTATGAGGTTGTTTAACACCTATTATAAATGAATAGGTATAATTAATACAAGATTGAATTAATGGTGCACAATACGATTTGCATTGTCTGCAAACTTGACAAATCTATGCCCATTCTTGGTGTATAAAGCCGTGGCCGTAAACAGAAAAGCGTAATTACCAGCGGAACGCTAACAGCTATGTTTACGTGCTCGTGGATATTCGGAATAGTAGTGTTCGGTGTAGTGGCGCTACCTGGCCGGCTGCTGGCCCAGCCGTCGCTGTACCCGCCCAATATCACGACCTGCGAAAAATTCGAAATATCAGCACGGTTCAATCCGTATGCACTTATTGATTCAATGTGGAAAGTATTTTACTATTGGTCAAATAATACGGAATTGACCCCGATTGTTTTCTCGTTAGCGGGTAAAACCGTAAGGATTTTTCATTATTTATATTTGTTAATCTTATTTATAATGTCCGTCAAGTATGTATCTCACTCAATGTGTTACCTATCTACGACAAAAATATTCTTGGCAATCGCGGCTATATGTATATTTCTTCCGGTGTATTGGGATGTAACCCAATTTACTTTTTTTGCCTACCTGCGTATTGTCCTCGCACATACCAACAATCCTTTTTATATGTCCAGGTGTTATTTTGTATTTCCAAGGATCTGACAGTAACTGAAAGTTCTGCAAGAATTTGTGATATTTTTTGTGCAGTTTTTTACGAATAGTTGCATGGTGTTTTGTGTGAAGGGTTTGTTTGGCACATTGATAAAGAAAAAAAAACAATACGAAAAGCAGCTCTTCATTATACTTAATTAATATGTCGCTTTTTTCATGTAGAGAGTCAAAAAATTCAGGGAAGTTTACGAGGCAGTAAGTGGTGACACGGAAGTGGAATGGGAGAAGGCAACCTTATTCATGAACGCGAAGCCTGGTACGGAGGTGCTGTTCATGTACGCTGCCACGCCAGGCGCCTTCCGAGCAATCGTCAAAACAGAACAGCGCAATAAAGGTGCGCTATATTGCCCCCGCGCCCGCTCTCCCCCCGCTGCCATTTCCGTTCCTAACTTTTCCCGCTCGACTTGCTCATAATGATAATAAACAGGTCGCATTTTAAACATTCTTTTTTTTTCAGTTTTTCATGGTCTTCTTCTAATGACCATTGCTGTTTTAGTCGTTAAAATTGTAGTCCAGTACTTTTCCATTTTAAATAGATGGACCCCAATGTTTTACTGAGAACAATTCCTTACAGGTTTTTTTTATTACCTTACTAAATAATCACTCTCACACTCATTTTCTCAGAATTTAGAAATAGTATCAAAGTAACCTACTTTAATACTATTTCTAAATTCTGAGAAAATGAGTTGCAATTAGGGCATTAAAATGAGATTAGCCACTGAAAGCGAGGTAAACTGGACAAGTAGCACAAACTTAAAGTTAGATGAAGAAGTAAGTAACGGTTTATGTTACAGCTCGTCCAAACCCCGAGCCGTTGTTCAGTTTTGCAGATGTGAGAATGAAACTTGTTGATCGGTATCTCGGTATGATGTGCTGCGAGGATCTGACGGCATACGCATTGGCGAGAATGATGGAGGTGCCTAAGACTGAGGAAAAGTGCAAGAAAGCGGCTGCTACCATTGGATATCAAGGGCACGTGGGACGCTCGTACTTACAACTCATGGCTCCTGACAATGACGAACTTTAGTTTACTTGTAATGTGTGATAAACTCATGATGTTTGTATGAATGTTTAATAAAGGAGTGCACTGATTTGTTTATTGCTTTTATTTTAAAATTAATTCAAACTTATTTTTAATATTTTTATACCGGCTTGTAATGCACCTCCTTTGGTGTACGATTTGAAGATTAATTAGCCGGTTCATCTACTTACTAGCCGAAATACCTTCATCTTAAAACCTGACTTAAACCACCGAAGACAGTGAAATAAAACCCTTTTAATAGATAAAAACAGTATCTAACCCACTCTTTGAAGGTAAGTTGTGGCCATAGAATAGTGGTAGTTATTAACTAGTTATTCCAAAATGTCTTCAAAATAATCTCGCAATAGAAGAAAAAAAAATACTCAACATTATATTTCTTTCGTCTATACTAGTACACCTACCTAAGGATTACTTAGGTACACTAGACGAAAGAAATATAATTTTGAGTACGATTTTTTTTTCTATCTTAGCTCTAGTTTAGAAGGCGTTGTCTCACCGGGAGCCTGCAATGTAATCCAAAAATCGACTTTGAGCATTACTATATTGGGCGTGGGGAATCCCAGGCTGATTCCCGGCCACCGTAGGCGCGGGCTTGCGGACGGCGAGTAATGGGTAGCTCGTTGTCCGGTAAGGGCCAAGCCTGGGTCGACGGTGCGTAGTGTTCCACGCGCGCCTCAAAGAGATCCACCACGGGCACCAACCGATGGGGCCCGCAAGGGCCGATGCCTGCCAGGGGTGCGGGTTGTTCGAAAGAAATACCGCGGCCCCTGGCACACAGGCAACTGAGGGAACACGGGTGGGTTTTAGTCAGTAAAAGTCTGACACGCCCTCCCGCTCCATCCAGAGCGGGAGAAGTTATTTGATGATTTCCCATCCAAAAGCAAAAAAGCATTACTATATTACCATTAACTCGGTTCTCTTCACTAAGTGATGTAATGCTCAAATCTGAACTTTACAGGCCAATGCTCCTAGGTGAGAGAGCGCTTTAATTCGCGTCCTTACATAAGAAATTGGCGTTTTATATGGAAAAGAACAAAACGATATTTTTGAAGTGAAAACTTCTTTAGGCGCGTTGGTAATTTTTTGAGATGGGAAAAACAATTAAACGCGCGACACTGTTCAAAAAATACACACGTAATTATTCATGTTTTCACTTCTGTCGGCACTCCCGGAGTGCCACTGTTTATTTTAATGCAATGATATGTAAGTATGTACCAATGTTGTCTATGCACTTTCGCCATTTTATAGGTAATTCGTTGATTCCTTTGCTGGAAAAATTGTGGGAGCGAGAATCAATTAGATCTTTGAAGGCGGTTTTGACTGCCTCATAGGAATTGTTCTTTTGTTTTCTTGCAAGAAATTGTCCAAATTCCGGAAAAGTGGTAATTCTGTTGGAGCAAGGTCTCGGGAGTATGGTGGGTGTTGCAGACATTCCAATCGTAGCTTCTCTAATTTAGCGACCGTCTGTTGTGCAGTGTATGGTTTAGCGTTATCTTGAAGTATCAGTGGGCTAGAGCAATTGGCCAGTCTAGGTTGTTTAACGGTTAGCTTTTCCATCATGGTTTGCAATTGTTGACAAAACATATCTGCCGTAATCGTCGGGCCAGATCTTGGGAAGCTGTATTATTATAGTGGTTGACACTAGCACTGGTCCATCAGACATTTACTAGTACCTTTTTCTGATTAAAATATATAATTTTATTAAAACGCCAATTTCATATGTAAGGACCTAATATTACAGTTCGATAGCGTTCCTAATTTTATCTGCACAGCACATGATGAATCGTTTACGTCAAACAACCTGTTAGCTGCAAAAGTCTACTATTTCACACCAAAAGCAGTCTAACAGATCACAGGCGATTGAGGGTTAGAAAAAACAAATCTGAATAAAAACAGAGGTAAGCCTACCCGGCTTCCCGCGGCGCTAACGTACATTTTATGTAAGCTACGAAAATATTGGCGAGTGTTAGTAATATATCCCTATTTCCGAATGGTGCGCCCATAATATTTGTATGATGTGTTTAGTGAGTAATGTGGGGCGCGGGACATCTCATAGTCCCGATCTACCGATAAATCAATTGCCAACACGCAATACCTTACGGTTACCATAAATAAAATATGTTGTTATTTACACCCACCTACACACAACCAACCTCAAAGTCTGAAACCGGGAAAGAATTTCGGAAAGGAACTCTAGTAATTAATTAAGGATGAAGTTTCTAGTAATTCTTTGCAAAAAAAAAAACAAACAACTCACAAAAAAACACTACAAAGTGAAAAATAAAAACTGTAATTTTGTAAGTCGGTGTCTTTGGTATTTTCATATTTTCACCGCCGACTTCTGGAATTAATGTGTTTTTCACCCTGGCGTGTTTAGCTGGCTAGTGTTTTATTGGAAGTCGGTTGTTCCTTTTTTAATTCAACTTTTTTTAGTGGTGGTACCTACCCAACACAAATTCGTACACCTTCACTTGCTAAGTAATTTAATTAATTTAATAAGAAAAAAACAACTTAAATGAGAACCTCCTCCTTTTTTGAACTTAAGTAATAATGCATACCTACTGGCCATGGGCAAAAAAAAAATCTGTAACACCCGTTGATATCTTAACAGACGAAAAATGGACCTAATGTAAAAAAAGTCAGAACGATCCTTTGTCGTTTTTCCGCGTCCACACGGATCTAGTTTTGGAAGGTTCCTTTGCCTTGACATGTTAATAAAGATCCGCCTTTTTTTAAAACAATAATGTGAAAATTAGAAATTTTTAATTTTAAACTTCGCTTATTTAAATAAAATAGAATTAAAGTAAAAATTTATATAAAATAACATTAAAATGAAAATTAATATGAATTTCAGAAATTGAAATTAAAGTTAAAATTAAAATAAAGTCGTTTTTAGAACAAAAGAAACCTATCCAATGTTAATTTATTAACACTAGTGTTAGTGGTCGCCCAGTGGTCGAAATTTAACCATAACTCATTTAAAACTTAATGTATTTACTAATGCATTATTATATACAAATAAAAGCTTTCTGCACTTTCTCCATATAAACTTTAACTGTACCAAACACAGCTGCCAAACGTACTCCTTAGTCCGCGTAAATTCGCAAAAAGGGGTAAGTACAAAGCTTTTACTTCACGTATAATTATTATATTAGTATATAATGTGTAGATAGATATAATCTAACTAACCTAAAGATTCTCAGGAATCGCATGGGTGGGTAACTA
Organism: Polymixis lichenea; assembly: GCA_949091785.1. Classification (NCBI taxonomy): domain Eukaryota; kingdom Metazoa; phylum Arthropoda; class Insecta; order Lepidoptera; family Noctuidae; genus Polymixis; species Polymixis lichenea. Next base: position 12,620,902 of record OX420937.1, read on the forward strand.
TGACTGGCTGTATAACGACAAACCTGACAACAGTGCAAATAAATAGGTGGGTATCAAGTCGACGATCTGCATTCAATAAGATGTAGTTGGCGAGTGCCCCGGGCTCCCCATATCCAACAGAGCAAATTTATTTGTCTCCCAAGCATACTAGACGTCAACAAATAAGGTTATTTTTCAATATAGAGGTTTTATTCGTTCTTTTTACAGCAAGTAAAAGTGAGGTCAGCTCAACAGGGCTTTAACTTGGAAAACTGCAATCGCAATATGTATGTATAATATTATATTATTTATGTGCTGCAGCTGGTCTGTCATATGTGATATATGTATGTTCAAATCCATTAAATCATAGATCTCACCGAACATGTGTTCGTGTGTGTCGGCTAGGGATGAGCGATTGTTTAGAAATAACAATCGAGTTAGTCGAATATTCAGTTGGCAAAATTTTCGCATTCGAATGAATGATTGTTGAAATGCTTTATTCTAAATACATTTCATTTTCAATAAATACTGTATACTGAATTAAACCAGTACTTATACTTCTGCATTACTTATACCTACTTGCAATATTGAATGTTTGTACCCATTTTATAATAGGTATAGGTGTAAAATCTATACCAAAATGAGACCAGGAGTTTTCAAAATTATGTACCTACCTTTAATCCAAAATAAATGTAAGAGACAATATCTGTAAATAAATAAAATAAAAATCATAAGAATACCTACGATGGATATTTTACGTAGATTCATAACAATAAAATCCTACTAATATAGCAATAAACATACTGAGTTTGTTTGGATATTTGTTACTCAAAAACGGCCAAACGAAGTTGGATGAAATTCAGCACTGATTAACACTTATGATACTTTTTATCACGGTAGTATGTTCCCGTGTGATCATTTCCGAACTCCACGTGGGCGAAGCCGCTGGCAAAAGCTAGTACTTGAATACTTTTAACAAAACTCGAATAATCAATCCGATAAATGATCGAATAATAAATTCGAATGAAACATTCGATTTCGCCTGTCGCCGTCGCCGCGTCGCTCGGTGTCTTAGCAACGCTAGTTGAATAGCCAGATAGGATATTGGAGGTCAGTTCGGGCTGACAGCTCTAAGACATAAAGAGGGGATTCTCAGAGGTTATTAGCAGACTACAGTTATTATAACCCGAGCACCGCACACTTATGTGTAGGGGTATATCTTGGCACTGACGCTCGTATAAAGCTTGGCAAATGAGAAATACATTAATGAATAGTGGTACTATATCGTACATATTATATTGCTTATTGCTTATTATTCGATACAGAGTGTAATAATTGTACCTAATTTTGGCTACACTATTGCATGGTAGACAAAAATATTATTATGGTAGTTGTCAATTTTTCGTAGGTAACCTACATGCACCACCTGCACCCGCACCGCTGCACCTGCATGCTACCTATATGCTTTCCTAGTTTGTTATCTTGGTCGAGAGAATACAGTGAGTAAAAAGATTTTATAGATGTTTCCATAGCATTGTTCAATATTTATTATACTTCATAATAATACTTCAATGTAAGTAGTATAATATAACAGACACAACATATTGTCCTGTACAAAAATATGTTACCAGTAGTGAGCCCGAAAATCTTCAACTACATATTATATTGTATGTGGATCCACATTCCACACAGTCCTTTTATACCCAATAATACGTACATAAAAACAGGTTTTCCGCTAAAGCCGAAAGTAAAGTCCGAGTCCGAGAAAATATTATGAATCCAGATAACACTGTTCCGCTTGCACGTCTTCCTATTTACAGTATCCGAAGGAATTCCTATTAGTGAAGGTTGTTTTCTTTCTGACGGAACCATAAAAAGTTCTCTGTTAAATGAATGTTCTGTCGACCCTCGAAATAAAATGTTAAACTTACAATGTTTCTAGACTATCATAAAAACAATCGTACAGCTTTATACTGTTGTTGCAAGTAAAACAATTAAAGCTTTTACAGTGAAATGTAAGGTATAGTGTAAGTAAATAAAGTGAGCTTTCAGAACGGTATAAGACGTCAGTCTGGGTATCCGACGATGCTTTTAAAATTTTAATTCAGCTGATCACATAGTCGACGTCTTGGGGTACAGGAGCGGGTGGCGTGCGTTTACTTAGAGAGTCAAAGAATACATCTTGTGTTGGTATATTACTCTGGAAGTACCGTGATTAATGTTTGCGTTGCGTTGGCGTCTACGAATAGGAGGAACAAACCTGGGTTCTCTCAACATCAACATTATGTAATACTCAATGTTTAACTTAAGTAGGTACTACCTATATTATATGATGTATTATGTATCAAGTAAAATTTTACATCAAGACACGTTTCACAAGTATGCAAGTGGAAGTTTGAAGATTGAAACTTAGTTATGGCTCTGGAAGGAGTTGGATAAAATGTACTGCAGAAGCAGAAAGTATTCCAGATTAGTTCATATCGCTGGTTATAATGAGTCATGAAGAAAACTAGAAGAAAGGCAGAGACAAAGCTAGCATGCAATAAAGATCCAAGGACCAGTTCAAAAACAAAAAAGCTTTGGAAGATAAACTTGTAGGTATACTCTGTTCTTGTTCTACGTATAAGTTGTAATACTTACGTTTGGCAGTAGTAGGTTCCGAGTCAGGTTCGTGGAATTTCAGCACGGATGGTGAAGTCGATGGGTGCATTATTATTGCCTACCTACGAGTATATAACACGAGTTCGGAGAATTGTTTCCAACACTATTTCAGCTACAAAATTACAATATAGTCTCCTTATACCTACCTACCTATAAAATAAAAAGATTTTGGTTAACATACTGGACAAATCTGTCAGTCATGGTAGCTTTCAGTTTTTAAATTCACAAAGGCAGCCAACACACTTTTTGTGGCGCGTTTGGTGGTTTAGTTGTTTAATAGTTAAACAACAAGCATGGTTTTAATGAATAGCTAAGAACGTTAGACGTAGTCTGGCCTAGTTTCAATATACTGAGACAAAGTAATGTGCAAAAAAGGGTTTCCCATTAGGTAGTTCGACCCAAGAAGGAGGCAGATGCAAGGATGATGTTGGTATTAAGTAACTAGTTGTGGGCGGATTTAGGATAATTAAATGATGATGATGACGGTAGACCCAATACTTTCGGCCGACACACATCCAAGAATTGTGTCGTCACACCGCAGGAATTAGCGACGTCACTCAAGCCTTTGTTTATGAAATTACCAAAGTTTTTGTGTTTCCCCGCCACATTGTATTGGTGTGTATCGGCCCGTAGATTTACGTAGGTATACGTAGTAGGTAATAACACAAAAGTCACCACTCGCACCGTCGTCGTTTTGTTTCTACAACTATTAAGATAACTGATTTTCCCACAATTTGTCACAAAACTTCCGCGACCCTTAACTTTGTAATGTCATTGTAAGTAGGTACATACATACGATGACAAAGTTCGGAATGGGACATCGATTCGGTCTACAATACAAACATTTACTTTTACGTTGAGTATCTACACGACGCCGGCGTATTTAAGCGCAATAGGTGAGAGTCATGTGTGCTGAGCAATCCCATCCACCGTCCTTCTCATTATTGACCTCAAACACGGCAGTACGAAAACTTAACTATTTTAATATCATCTATCTTTCATATAGGTATGTTCGTATTTTAGTGTTCCATACCATTTGTATAATGAATCACTAATGGAATCACAGCGGTGTCTGTCTGTCAGTTTCTGTGACGGCCTTTTTATTCCGAGCCCTTTGTGGCAATTGGTACCTATAGTTATAGCTTGAGATACGAAGAGATAAGTATATTTACTAAATCATTTCAAAGTCATCGTTTACATTTGGGAGTTGGGCTAAATCAATTTTATTATACCTAATTGGTTATGACAATAAGCGGCATGTGTAGGGAGGCGCACGGTGGTGGCGTGGCGTTTCATTTAATACCTGTCCTAACTTACCTACCCATGGAAAATTAATATTTACCTAAAAAAGTCTATGTCATCAATAAAACTCCTAATTCACGCTATTATCGAATTCCAATACAATGTAAATGTTTGTAAACTTACGATTCCAGAAATTGCACATCTTTGTTTTAAGTCTACGGTATAAATTTTTAATCTGAAACCCTGCAGGAGCTCGCAAAATTAACCCGCGATATTAAGTTTCATATACAACCAAAATTCTTTAAAATAACATAGTTCCAAAGCGTCTGCCGGTTGAGAGTTGAGACGTGTTCATGTTCACACCGCCTACTATATAGGTATTCCTTTGGTTAATTTACTGTTAGGTAGGCTTACGGTGGATTAAGGTTAACTATACTCCATAAACGCTTCTTCCTAATAGAGTTACTGTGTTTAGTAACGGCGGATAACAAGCTACGATGTTTGTTCACACGGTATTCAATATGTATATTATGTTTAATAATGAGGAACAGCGAACGAAGTTGTCTTAGAATGTTTGCGGAATCATTATCTAGGAGAAGCTTTAGGTTGGATTGTGAATTTGTCTTATTCATTATGTAGTTGTCCTGATTATCTATCTACATTGTATTGCTCATCTACTGTGATTGACACTTGATATTTACAAATTGAAAACTAAAGTATAACACTTACCTACCTAAGAGGTCATATACGAAATTTTTCCGATTTCGCTGATTTACGAGTACGTGATTTTAAAGACGTGGTATTAGAGTTCAAATACGATATTATGTTTTAATGCGCAAAAAGAAACGATCATTGCAATTATGATCAAACGAATGAGCTACTTTTTTTTTTTGATTAATTGACTTCCGGCGACCGTTTTGTGAATTTTACTGAAGAATTCTAGAATATCACATATTTACGAATCGTTTTGACGTCTAAAAGGTATGAAAAAATTACACTGTATTGTTGCGAAAGTCATCTATATAATGTATGAATCACTTTTTACCACTGTCGTATAAAAAATAGTAAAAAAGTATTTTGCCTAGACAAATTTTAGAGAAAATGGGCAAAGAATTACTTTTTATTTGGGCTACTTAGAACACTCGTTCATAAAATAAAAAAATAAAAACTTAATTTTAAAATCAATCCATTTTCTGAAAAATTATGCAAACAATTAAAAATTATTGGCAGTGAAAACAATGTTTTTAAAACAACCTAAATCTCGCATTATAGGTAATACTCGATAAAATAAAAAGTATCTCGTTCATTAGATAATAATTGAAACGGTATTTCATGTTGTGTTTAAATGAAACTTATAGAAATACAGTATTTTATCTGTAAAAGTAGGTAAGTCTGTAAAACCAAGTACATCAGCAAAATCAGCAAAATTTAATAAACGGCCTTTAAGTAGGTATACGAACGGGAGGAAACGCTCGGGTGTTTCCATTGCGAAGATCGCCCTGAGGACACGGTGGAGCATACGGTGGAAGTCTGCCCGGCTTGGGCGGAACACCACCGTGTCCTCGTGGAGGCGATCGGCGGCGGCGATCTCTCGCATCCGGCCCTGGTCCAGGCCATGGTACAGAGCGAGAGTGCATGGGTAGCCGTCTCTTCCTTGGTTGAAACAGTGATGCTCGCAAAGAGGGAGGCGGCGCAGGTGAGGGAGAGGCAGTACATGCGCCCTCACGGCCGTAGCCTCCGCAGAAGACGCCCTGAGCGTCGGGAATCCCAGGCTGATTCCCGGCCACCGTAGGCGCGGGCTTGCGGACGGTGAGTAATGGGTAGCTCGCTGTCCGGTAAGGACTAAGCCCGGGTCGATGGCGCGTTGTGTTCCACGCGCGCCTCAAACAGATGCCAGCACTAACTGATGGGGCCCGGAAGGGCCGATGCCTGTCAGGGGTGTGGGTTGTTCGAAAGAGATACCGTGGCCCCTGGCACACAGGCAACTGAGGGAACACAGGTGGGTTTTAGTCAGTAAGAGTCTGGCGCCCTCCTGCTCCCAGAGCGGCAGAAGTTATTTGATGAATTCCCACCTAAAAAAAAAGTAGGTATACGAAAAAATCCTAAATAAAATAATGTAAAGTAACATCATGTCTTGCGAGATTCAGAATGTTTAACGATTTTATGTTCAAGTCTACGCACGAGTTGGTAAATAAATATTAACAATGGCCACAGAAATATCTCCAAAAATTCTATTAGAATAACAATAGCGCGAGGTTACTGAAGAAGCATCAACGTGTAAAATCTTTTGGTGGCTGTATTGAAAAGGGTGTGAAGCATTCATAAGCGAGCACGTCAGTGACGCGACCCAAACATCTCACCGTACTCTCAAGAGGCACCGATGCCCTTCGTGTCGTACACTTTACTCTCTACCTTACCTTTCCGCCGTTTCCTACAACAATTGCTAGAAATCTTATATATTTCTTAGAAATTTTCCCTTCAGCAATAAAACTTAACGTTTTACGAGCCAGCGTTACTCTTTATCCCAAAGTTTTGGATTGATCAGAAATCAGAATATAAAATATTTGGGTTCGACTCGTTGTATGAAAACATTTGAAACCCTAACATAAAAGTGAACATTTTAGATTTTGCTAAAGGTTATTGTTTGCGGTTATGAATAAAAATTGTACGAAACGGAGCAGGCCGGGAGTGCGCGCGCGAGCATTAAATCATTCTCAAAAGCCATTTGGACACAAAGGATATGGTCAATAAACAAACAGGACTCGGCACTGATAGCCGCGATCGGAGCGAAGTAACTGGCTGACAAATTTATATTTTACGCTATTTCGTTGGCATATTTTCCCAGATGTCCCGTTTAAGGAATTCTATCTGCAGGAGCGCGTCCGATACCCGAAATCTCATTTGTTCGTAGAGCTTTCCTACCTCACCTAATGCAGCTACTAATAAACCGGTCACGTCAACGTTATTTATTGTTATAGGAACAACAAAGAACAAGAAACTCGCGACGCTGGACTTTGCTGGCTGCTCCACCCCTTTTCGACTTTCTATAAAATTAGATTTGAAGAATCATATGAAATTACACGTTGATTTATACAAAAACACTTTTCCTGTTATTGGTTAACCCCACTACCCAACCATGAATTGCGATTATTTTAAATTATGACTTTAAGAGCTCTCCCATAACATATTTGGCGCATTAGGCAGCCTCACTGTTATCATATGTTAGCTAGTTTTCATACAGTAAAAGCGTGGGAGCTTATCTCCATTCCGAGCGCGAATTCAACCCCGAGCTAGAGCAAAAAATGACAACAGGCTACTTAATTACACTAACTCCAAAACCCATAGTCGTGTAGGTAACGACCCTCATTTTGAATCCTATGACAAAAGATCTGACTACCCTCATCATTCCAATATTATAGGTGCTAATGACGAATTTGCTAAATTACAAGAGGAGGCAATAAAAACGATATTACCGATCGCATCTTTATGATTTACCTTAACCGTACGTATGATTTATGTTGCCTCCACCCTCAGATATTCATATAATGAAATATATAGCAGCGGTGATTATGGTGTTATGGATACGGTTCACCTATGTCGTGTCGTGTAAATAAAGACACATGTACACAAAAATTTCAAAGCTTTACAAATTAAAACAGAGCAGTAATACATTTTAATATTTATTACAAGCTAATCGTAGTTAAATGTCGGTTTGGTAATGTGAATTATGCAAAAATATTCTCCGCCGTAATTACTTAAGCGATACGATTTCTGGATACGTTCAAATAAGTTTAAAGTAATGTGATTCTAGTTAAAGGTCTTACTTTCCAATTTATCCTCAGTTGTCGCTTATCTCAGGTGGTAAAACATGACTTTTAAACTTGCAAATTGAACTTTTTTCAACTCTTTGTAAGTTAGATAAGTACGCAGTCTTATCTTCTCTCTCTCCCCTTTCTCTCTACCGCTTTACCATCATTTTTATAGTTTGAAACTTATCCCTGTGCTCATTGCCCATAACTTTTTACCCAATAATTCATATTTTTAAAGTCGAAGTTATGTTCCAGCCGTTTGTCGGAAATTATATTAAAAGAAAGTAGATTCGATTGATGAACGTTCATGTAATTTCCAATTAAATCGTGACTTATTCGAGTGAATATTTGAGTTTGTTCAATGTAACATTACGTTTCAAACTCAATTAAGATAATCAGAGTTAAAAATGATGACGTTAAACGTTTGACAGATCCGTCGATAGAGTATTTACGTAACCGCGCGAAGCGCAATCAGTGTACGGACCCTAAATTATGTGACATTATTTGAAATTGTGTCAACATGAAGGAGCGTGGCGTGCAACGCAGCCGTGGCGGACGGCTGCGGCGCGGCGGCGGGAGCAGTCGAGCTCGCTCGCCCGACCGCCCTTCGGTCCGGTAAATACAGCCTCCTCGCCTCTCGGGTATGGATTATTCGCAGCGAGCAGCGAGCGGAGCCAGTCCGAGCCTCGTGCCTCCCGCGGCCGCTCGTGCCCGGATCCCGCTTCTCGCACTCGCGATCCCGTCGTAGCCTTATAACCACGCGTAGCACGTCCGTAGCTCGCTGGCTCGTAGCGGTCGTAGCGCGCGCCTAATGTAACCTTCCACCGTAGCACCGGGCTCAGCTACGCGACGCTATTAAAAGCATGCCGTTGTTATTACGGGCACCATTGTGTTCAAATGACGAGACTAATGTCACATTAAATTATCATGGGGAGTATCTGTGGAACAATTGATATTTGTGAAACTTTCACGTGATTTGTTCGTTACTGTATCATTTACGTGTAAGTATATAATTTATAACTAAAGTTTACTTTGAATATATTTTCTACCTGTTTCTGTTGTATTAAAAATATATTTTCAAACAAAAAGTTAAGAAATAAGTTTTGTTACAATGAAAATATTGTTCAATTTGACGTTAGGTACGTATTTAAATTAAAATTCTGTTATTTAAGTAAACTATGCAAAGAAAGATTAATCTGTAGGTAAAGTAGCTCGGATTAAAATATTTTAAAGTTTCCTTTTTGTTAAAAGTATTGGGTTACCTATATAATTATTTTCTTAAGTGATTAAGATTTTAAATAAAATAGAAAGCTAACAATGTTTGACGCGTGTCCTAACTTTGTTTTAAGTTTAAATCGCAATTAAATTTTGAGGTCTTTAAACTTCATAATAAACTAAGATAACTTGAAAATCATCTATATTGCTTCTCTTCTTTTACTTTTGGTTAAATTATAGGGGCGCGTGACAAATTAAAACTTTTCTCGAAAGTTTGGAGCCCACTGTATGTACTTACTAGCAGAGCTTTGCAGTCGTATGTAATATATATCTCGTATAAGTATATACATAGCATGTAGGTATAATAATACCTATGTATTTAAATTGCATACACTTATATTTTTAAGTTTAAAAGTAGATACTAATGTCAAATATGTTTGTAAGACTACAATCTTGGATTGAATGACTTATTTTGTATTTTCTTGCACATTGCACTTAGCGGCAGTTTTAAAGTGACTTTACGAGCTACACAAAAAATTACGTATTATCCTAACTAAGTAGTAACTTTGGCAGAAAATTATCGAATTTTCATTCACGTGGGTACTTTTATGAAATGGAAGCTGAAATGTTGTAATTAAGCACTGATATTAATTTAATGGTTCGTCCCCAATTCCCCGCGAACGAGATTATAGATTTGTTAACCCACCGAAAGTATCCCTTCTGTACAACATACTAACGTAAAACTGAGCCGAGTATATGCTGAATGTATCGATCTGCTGGTGTAATGTAATTAAAGGACATTTACATAATTAAAAGAAGAAATTCGCAAAGTGTAATCAAATTTAAAAAAAATCTGTGGAGTGACTTTCGAGTTTCATGATCGACTAGCTCTCATCTCCGCTTTCTATTATCGGAACAAACAGTAGATTGGAAACAAAAGCCGAGAATGATTACCAATCAGTAGGCTGGAGTAAGCTGCCAATCAGCGTATTGTACCAATAATTATTTAATTCATCAAAGTGGCTAGACATTTAAAATTCCGCCTCGATTGTTTGAGTTTGATTGTGTAATTGAGAAAGCTCGCCGCCGCCAGCTGAACAAGCCGCAATACGTAGTTATATCTCCTGTCGTCGTTCACTCGATTATTTTTTCTGGACGAGTGAGCATTTTTCTCGACCGCTTACAAATGACCGCTTAGTTACCTGCAGAGAAATCTTTCTCCACATTTTATTTTGCCTCCCGTAGATATTTCCATTATTCTGTTAATGGAACGGTGTTCAGAGATGATCGAACAAAGAAGGCCTATCTAAAGATGCGGTATTAGTAGCACATGAGGAGAAATCTTGTAGTTTTTGTCTGCGAAATATGCGTTTGTAATTAAGATGGATGATATATATACCTACCTACGCAAATAATATAATGGTCATTATACTTATGTTAACGTCAACTTCACAATTGCGATGAAGCAGCTTTGAAATATCTTCTCGTGCCGGTTTTGTGCCGTTGGCGTTTATAAGATTTTGACTCAGTTTCAAATGTTTCCTTTATTTGAAACTAGCTGTGCCCGCGGCTTTGCCCATGTGGATGTTGGAAATCATCCCACGGGAACATGCTACCGAGACAAAAAGCCTCCGTTACTCCTTACAACATCAGTTATCTGCCAGTGAAAGTCCCGCCAAAACCGGTCCAGCCGGTTCGGAGATTATTCGGAACAGACGGACAGACAGAAAGATAATAAAAATGAAAATATATTGTTGGGTATGGGCACCGTATATAATTTCATATGCATTAGTAAAAAGCTGTTATTGTGACAAACAGACATTTCAATTTTATTTATTTGTATAGATGAGATGAGAGATGACGAAGGGTGAGATGAGATGTATGTCACCTAGTCAACACCATCATCATTTCTGCTGCTGCTGGACACAGGCCTCCCCAAGCACCGCCGCTTCGACCAGTTCTATGCTTCTCGCATCCAGTGGGTTCCTGCGCTAGTCAACATCGTTCTTTTGTAATTAAGGGGTAAAAGAAGAATGTGGTAAATAACCTAGATAAGTGAACACCATTTTCTTTGATGTCGGGACACACTGCTTATAAACGCGTATTTACCCTCCACAACTTTGTATTCAAATGCAAGTTTTTAAATATTAAAATACATGAAGCATTTTCTTGTTCAGAATGCAAGTATGCACATAAGTAATCTGTTGATAATGAATGTTGAAATGTACAGTCGACACAAAAGCTGTATTGTCGTGGCTGAGCCAAACACACATAAAATAGGAATGGCTTATTCCCGTCGTCGTGGAGGCTGCGTCTCGTCTCGTACGACTCGTACGGATCTCCCATTCACCTCGAGCTCTACGTTGGCAGTCGCTTGTCGCGGATCGCGAGCTCCGCGAATGTCACCGCTTTGGTATCCGAAAAGTGGTACACAACTATTGAAATTTAGGACACGATTTCCACATGGAATAACTTGAAATTGCTCAGATATTTTATGATATGATATTTTGTTTGTCAATGTTTTATAAAATATGCAAACAATTTTTATATTGTATCTAGGAAAAGCAACAGCATACCTACTTGTTGAACCGCTTAGTTTAGAGTAATGGTCTATCAACCCTATCTATTCAGACGCAGTCACTAGGTGATAATTAGTAGTTGTAATGTGATTCCTCTCTAATGGCGGCACGATATGTTTACGGTCGTCAATTGCTTCCTGTTTTGTCTCCAAAGTATACTCGGCTGTCGTCCTGTTTACACTTTGTATTCGCTAGCCGGAATAGTTCCACTTTTGTTTTGGAAGCGTACAGGCATGTTGTATGGGGTGACGGAAACAATAACCGACCCGACACACCCACTTTATGATCGCACTCCGGCACCAGCCTGAATAGGTACGTAGCCACTGCGGACTTTTAAATATGTGCGGCAATTGGTCAAGCTCTAAGTAGGTAGATGTCTTTGACTTTCATTAAGTGTATTCTGCACTCCACTAAAAATGTATTCACGGTTCAAAGCTGAATCCAATTCGGAAAAGCTTGAGCAGTCGGTTTAGATTCTAAGCCGGTCGGAGCAAAGACAACCTTAATGCGGTGTCATCAAGCGGCACATTATTTGCGAATGCGGCGCGTTTCCCCTAACAATGGCGAATTTTCCTAGCAATCGCATTTTCTAGCCCCTTCAACGTAACCAATTTACCTTACTCGAAAACGGAATTAAATTACGCAATTGGGACCAACTGACGCAAAATAGACGAAAGAAAAGCTCTTTCATTCAATAATTACACCAAACTTCAAGCCAATCGAAAAAGACGTCGAGGTATCCTTCATGCACTCTTTTGTGTCTAAAATTGTAAAGAAACCTAATTAGAGCTCGAAGTATATCTTTGTAAGTTTCCACTAAAACAATTTTAATGCAGAAGGTGATTTAAAATGGCAGTTAAGTTATTTGTGAAGTGAATCTTGTTTGTAACAAGGATCCGACAAGGGGCGTTTGTAGAGCGCGATCGGAGCCACACGAGTGGTCACCCAACATACTCAAAAGAAAAAGTTACACAAGTTACTGTATCGTCCTCGTTCGTTGCGTGGTTTGGAACACACCACAAAATGGAAAATGTCTGTTTACGTACTGTTACGCCACATGTATCCAATCGCAACAACTTTTTTTACACGCTTTTTATTAGCTTCACCTGTATGTTTGTTTGTAACCGGACTTGATTTTGACCCACTTCAAACGGTCAGATTTCATTTAAACTTGGTAGACTTATCGAGGACCGATGACTATTCAATAATTAAAAAAAAAAACTGAAAAATCACGGATTTGTAATTAGCAGAACTAACAAATAGAAAATAAATAATAAACTTAAAAATCTAAAAAACACGCTTGAAAAACGCAACTAAAAATACAGAAAATAATTTTTAAAAAGCGTGGGGTGTTTGATATCAAACACCCCACACTTTTTTGAAATTATTTTCTGTTGTTTTAGTTGCGTTTTTTAAGCGTGTTTTTTGGATTTTTTAGTCTATTATTTATTTTTATCTTGCAGCAATGTCCGAATACACTGCGGTACGAATCACTGCGGATATGAACCACTTTATTAACATTATGTTTCTTTTCACAAATATAATGGCAACGATTTATGATTGAAAATGTTTCTATTGAGATTCAAAACGTACACAATCTCACAATCTCACATTCGCATTTCAAATAGAATAGAATCTGCAATGCCAACTTGATTCGATTGTAACCGTAGAATAAAAATAAAAGTTTTCTGTTCATAAAATTGTTAAGTAGGTACTATAATTACTATATTTTCACGGAAACAAATTAAAGAGATGTCTGACATACAGTGTGAATAGAATAGCTAATTATTATTGTAGAACATAGCATTTTCTACGTTTACAAAGAAATCGTAGGTATAATTAGGATAACCGGCAAAACTGACACGGTAGAGTAAACGTTAAAAAAACAAGAAATCAAGGGGTCGGTAGTCAGAGTTCGGGTCATTTAAAACAGAAATAAATTTACACAGAGTTCAGTTCGAGACAGCTTCCTACATTTGTTGTGCTGGCAATGTGGCTATATTTATGCAGATCACGGCGTGAAGCGAGAAATATGTAAACTTTAAAAATCACTGGAGAGACCATTAGTCACTTTGGTACTTCGTTGAAAGTTGTTTTCGATTGTTTTATACATGACGTTTCAGTTTTGCACATTTTAAGATTCGGTATGCTTTCTAGGACTTCCTTTTATGTTATTGAATGGCTTACAAGATGATGGTCCACCTGTAGTAAGTGGTAACAAAGAGTGCAGCATAATCAGCTATACTATACTGTTCCCACTGCTGGGACACAGGCCTCCTCTTTGTGAGAGCGAGTGGGCCATAATCCACCAAGCGTGCCCAGTGCGGGTTAGTAGATGTACACATATCACCGAATTCTTCATTCTAGGGCATGCCGGTTTCCTGACGATGTTTTCCTTCACCGTTTTGAGAGCAGTGGTGATGAAATAATTTACACAAAGTAAAGCGCCAGTAAGCGTCCAGGGTTCGAACATACGACCTACAACTCGTAAGTCGCGGCTATTACCAATGGGCCACTATTGGTCCACGGAGATCGCAGCGGCAAAGTTTAAATACCTCATATGCTGCAATTACGCCGGTAAATTGATAGTGACTGTTTTATGATCGCGTGTTATTCAACTTGTAATAAAATTCCCAAGTTTAGGACGCGCATTATCATTAAAAGTGTTTTTCGCTCAAAAGTTCTGAACTACGAGGCACATTCCAGCACGGGTCAACAATATAACCTCTGTTACATTCTCTATAGACTTAATATTGCTATGAAATTGCGAATTATCCCTCATAGCTGTCATCCTACATTTCATAAAATGAATACGCGGGTATTTATTGCGTATCATATACTACGCCAATCATCTAAATTGGATTGGAGATTATCCGTGCCCTCAAATGTTTGGTGTGTTACAGAATAAACAATTAAACCCGGCTTTGGCATTCACAGATCGTTATGATAACCAATGCCGTTAATGGCCCTTGTCTATGTACAAACTCGTATTTTACATATAAAGTGTATTAAGCTAATGTAACAATGTATTCTTTTACATTTCTCCTTTAAAAATGTAATAACGGGCTAGCCTTATTTTCATTGTTATTGTGTCTAAAGTTGGGGTATAATCTGGGTAACACAACACTCTTTGTGTCATCGCTCATTAAGCTGTGACTACAAGCGTTTAATATTCTCCCCCAAACCGAGAACAACACAAGCAAAGTTACAAGAGTAATGTAGGGATTGTTTGTGAGTACAGATATCTACATACATGTAATTTCATGTAAACCATGTAGTTATGTTACATTGAATTATTAAACCGACAGGCCCACTGATAAGATATGTTTTTTATTTCATGGATCTCATTTCAATATGAATTCGCATCACGTTCCGTACGCAGTATTTGCCTGTAACTCTGAAACTGACCGCGCTTTCAATAGATATGTGAGTGTGGTAACCAAACACCTATAATAGGATTGCTTACATGCTTGCGTGAACTAAAAAAACACCATTTGATCTCGGTTCCCTTTTTGCTAGAATAGAAAACCTACTACCGGAGTACAAGTACCTACTTGATACCAAAGTGTGGGTAGTGTAGGTACTTATTTTTTTTAAATAAGAATGGTAATTACCTAATTGTTTGTTACAGTTGCATATTTCACATCGCATACAATAAATTGTAAGAGATGATTCAAGTCGAGAGCTTTAAGCGTCCATCGCCGTCGCCGTCTCGGAGTTCCGTGCGAAGCGACAGCAGAGTGTTCCGGCAGCCGCGCGTGATCACGGTGAACCGCGACGCCGCTACCATGGTGGATGGTGAGGCCAGCGGGCCCGGCGCCGCCGCCGCGCCTCCCGCCGACTGGGAGACACGCCTCACGCAAAACGCTGCTCACTTCCGTTCACGCACGTTTAGCGACGGCTTCATCAGGAACACTAGCCTCGAACTCCTGCTCGGAGTCGACTGCGAAGCTTGCCTCGCGCTCGCCGCACAAAGACAATGTTTAGACGAACACATATCAAAACATGATTTCGATCTAGTTTGCAATTGTAATGTGCAACAAAATAATTTTGTTAACTGTCATCGAAATGTCGACCAGCGAGGCCACACCCTCAACATCTACGACTTGGAAAGAATCAAACGGGACACCGGCCGGAGTCAACTCGCAATCGGATCACATCGCAGCCTCGACAGGAAATACAACAAAAGTAGGACTATCGGTGTGTCAAACTACATTTCAAAACAGTTAATATCTTACGATCCTAGAAATACACTCGTGCAAAAGATAAAAAGGAAGTTATCTAACTTAAAAAAGATGGGAGGCGAGGCAATATCAAAAAAACATCAAAACGCTGTCCAACTGGCCGAGATAACATCAGGGTCGACGAGCTCGCTCAAGAAGGCATCGATGTTGTCACTGGCAGACAAGTCACAAAGGAGAGTTAATAGCCAAAGTTGTATTTTTACCTCTTCGGGCTATCAAGGAAAGGATGACATGAAAAGCAACGCTTCTACATACGCTAACTTTTCTGGTAATGTGGACCAATGTTTTGAGAAATTGAGAGATTATAATATAAGTTCAGACATAAATAGACGAAGCTCACAAAAAATGGTTAAAATGAGGAGTTTCGATAACAACGATATACTCGTTACTAGAAACTCACCTGGTTTAGAAAGAACGAAATTTTCTACTCTAGACAATCGTAGTCGATGTAAAAGTATTAAAAGGCAAATGTCATACAACGATTTTCCAAGTGAGCGATTTAGAGATAGATTATCGGAGACTTGGACGCGGGACGAGAGCACAATGGAGTCAAGAAGTACTCGGAGTGATTTGGCGGATGACGATGCACAGACGTTCCTGGGAGGCGACGTGATGGCCATGAGCGGGCCGCGCGGAGCGCACGCACTCTGCACCTGCGACGTTCCTCAGGATACCAGACTACCGTCAATTTTCTACGACACACATGTAAGTACATTTTCTCTTCTTCAATTACTCACTTATTTCATTAAATCCTTTTCACCCGTTCGTTACCGCAGAGTAAAATGCTTTCTTACATAGATAAGTACCACACCTATATCATACAGTATCTAACGTCTATACCCATTGTAATAGTCAAGTGTAATATTTCACCTGCAGACCTATCTAAGCCATATTTAAATAGTAAGTAGGACGGGTTTTGTCTGAAAATGTTTTTTTTTTTCGTCTATTTTCGTTCGCTTAGAATATAAAATGTTTAATTCATTTCTTGTATAGGTATAGACCTTTTTACCTAATTGCCTTTCTTCAAAGAAAATAGAAATCGTAAGCAAGGTAATTATAGATTTGTATCCCGCAAACGCCGCAATGTTTTCACGTGATGATTGAAATTAAATTCCGTGCCTCGAAAAGCACGTTAAGCCGTTAGACAGAAGCCCAAAACAGCCAGTCTTATCAAGGTTATCGTGTTACCCAGTAACTGGGTTGTAGGGGTAAGATAGGTAGGCAACCCTCCATGTAAAATACTGGTATTCAGCTGCATCCGGATACGTTGGAAGCCGACCTCAGCATAGTTAAGAAAACGCTAGGCAGATGATGATGAAGAAGTATGAGTAAAGAGTAAAATAGTATTCTAGAACGATGCTCTAACATAAATAATTTAAAACTGTGAGCTTTGATTCGACATTCAAGATTGGGCTTTGTTTTACTGGGCCTTAGATACCCGAAATGCCACCTACGCATAACGTTGATCTTAGGTACTACGAAATTGAACTAGAAGCGAAAATATACTCTTCTATATTTTGGAATAAAGCTTTCATCTCTTTAGATTTCAACATTCATAAAGTTCGGGTGTTATTAAAACGCTCTTTACATTACCATATAGATAATAGGCGCCAATTTAGAGTACCTATGCGGTTAGGAAGGCGAGCGCGTTGCACTACAGAAATTAGAGCAGTCGCAATTAATAGCCGCGCACTCAAAAAGGATAATGAACCATTATCTAACGATTACGACCTAGGAGGTAGTAGGTATTATTTGCAGTTGCATCTTAACGCAATGTGGGTAAATGTTTATGACGCCGCCTGTCCATATATTTGGAAACTGGGTAACATTTTTGATTGGTACGCAGCATATCTTGGTAAAATGGCTAGAAAATAAATTGATTATGGAATATTTATTGGCTTTTTCCCTAACTTGAGGTCGATTTTGAGTTGCGTCCTAAGAATCTTCAATAAACCTTGAACTACCGGTTATAATTTTATACAAAGAGCAACTACATGAAGCAAGCATTAAAATGAAATTAGATCATGGTGTTAGCATATAAACCAAAAAAAATGTGAGCGATTTGACACAAAAGTTTTCGTTATAACATTCAAAATCTTTAATGAGATCCGTATGCTATGATTTCCATTTTTAATTCGCATTTTGGGCCGACTAAACAATAGTCCTTGCCAACGGGACAAATAGCTAGCTATGTATGCAGGGCGCGGCGACCGTGGGGTAGGTATGCGTCGAGAACGGACGGCAGCTGGTGTTTGCCTGCCGTTGGTACCCCGCGGGCGCTCACTGAACAACATTAAATTGAGCACATGTAGTAGTGAGCGTGTTCGAGCGTGTTAATTGAACTAAAACATGGTGTAGGGAAAGAAACGGGCCACGCCAGCGCCCGACGTGACGGAGCGCGGTCAGGGAGGCCGTGTGGCGTCCTGCACCGCCTGCAAGTCACCGCAGTGGCTGTCCACGGGCACCACCTCCACCACCAGCCACAGTTCCACAACTACGGGAAACTCTTCACGTAAGTTTATACTTTATTATCTATATAGAGCCCCCTGATGACTGCTTTTTGATACTGATTTGCAAAAAAAAAACCTTTTAAAAAACTAAAAAATACATATCAGCTGATATTCACAAAGAACCTACTGGGATTTCAAAGTGAAAACGACCAAAATAGGTTAAGTCCCACATGACTTGCCAATAAAAAGTATCTGTCGCTAATAATACTGCAGTGACACGTTATTTTATCGTACAAAGCCTTCACAATACTGTTTCTAAACATGAAGCTAAGCTGCAGCATCCGGGGCGCACGACGTCGTGATCGAGTAAGTTTGCTTCTGACATGAAGATTATAGGAAGCACAGTAACGAGCGATTGCTATGACCTAAATTGATTTTCATAGGTATTTCACAAAGTGTTTCCTTTTGTTTTTAGATTTGATTGTGTACGCCGAAATGTAGAGATGTTGTACTGAGGGTATCTTATCAAAGGGGTTTTCATTTGTTATAAAAAAATTGGTCAATCTTAGGGCCTATCTAAACAAGTTCTTTGTACCGGAGCCCTCTTTATAATACCTACAGTGTTTCTGAACCGCACATAGTGCCATGTAATTTCCGGGACTATTCATCAAAATAATTTCCTTCAGCTCCATAAGTGAAAGTTTTGCTCCAAAACGATTCCCTTTCCAAAACAAATGCTGGAATATTTGAATAAACATTTGAATATCTGAATGAATGAGTCGCAAAATTGAATTTTGAGTGTAGTTTTCAAAACTAATATAACGTGTAGGTTTGTCGGTGTGGCACCGGCGTTGGTGCTGCGTGGCGATCTTGGTGCTGGTGGCAGGCACGGCGTGTGTGGCTGGGCCCCTGGCATTGCGGGCCCCACCAGGAGCACCTCTGCATGAAAGACTGCGCCTTGCCGAGCGACTTCTGCACGACACCCCACTCATAGACGGCCACAACGATCTACCATGGAATATACGGAAGTTTCTACACAATAGAATTAAGGATTTTAAGTACGTAAATGCTTCCTTTAACATGCTTAGTTTTCCTTTATACAAAATATAAAAAATGCATAATTAAAAGTCCGTACATACATAGTCAGACGTCCGTGGTAGATGCCCCAAACGTAATTATGACGACTACGAAATTAGGTACACATACGGGTATAGAAAATAATTAAATTTTCTTTAGAAGTCGAAGGGTTTATTCGAAGTCCTTTCTCGTTTTTATATTGTTAGGTGCACACGTGTAGGCTAAAAAGAATCGGACGCATATGTACCAGGATGTATGAACAAACCGGACTGAAACAAATATGTAATGTAGTAGGGGGGCTCATAAAAGATGAGCGGGGAATCAATCCACTTAGTGCATTGTAAAAGCCTTTGAACCCAACTGTTTTAAACTAGCTAACGAAATCTGTGAGGCGTAATGCCGCTGTCGTTACTAGCTGGTAGGGATGTGCAACATTAAGTTTTCATTCGAAATTCACGAACGCAAGACGACCCGTTCGATTCTATTAGTAAGCATGTATTAGAATAATCTGTAATAACAAAACGGTTTGAACTAGTTAGGAAAACGACCTAACGATGACTTCGATGAAATAAAGTTCAGTGGTTGAGAAGGAAATTAAGGAATTCGTTTTAATTACGTAAACTGCAACCCTATGTTAAAATGATTCATTCGAAAGTAGAAAGTTTGCCAACCGTCCATTCCGATGTTTGGTTAGGGTCGATGTCGATAGTTATTTTTGAACCAATCGCCCATCACTAGCAGCAAAGAATAAAGGTGAACTTTACTTTGTGGACTCGTATATCCCGTCCGTCGTAGTTCTACTGCCATTAATGTGCGTAGTCTGTAATGTTGCAGAGTTTCCTAGCTAATCACCACTTTATCGGAGCTGTGTAAAAGCACTTATGTAGAAGCAGGATCTTCTAAAGTTATTTTCTGCACTTATGGAGGTAATATTTACAGAAATTACTCACTGTGCGTGGACTATGAATGTAAGGGCCTACCACTGACGTTTAGATTGACTAAAGAGTCCATCTGGTTAATCCGAAAAACACGTGTAAAGGATTAGCTGAATGTGTGTGTTACTCCCGGAGATACTGACACATCCGAATCGGATTTGGTCGCGTTGGTTAGTCACAGTACAGCTACCGTCTACCAACTTTGTGGACATAATATACCTACCATAATGATGTATGTTGATTTATTTGAAAAACCGTAACAGTCTGTAATATAAAGTGAGAAAAGTACGATCTAACAAAATGAAAAAAATATGGTACTTGGAACAGTTCAATTTAAAAAGATTTAGAACTTTTTTCTAATATCTCCCGAGAAAGAGTCCACAAAGTGACTGAGGTAATCTGCACATTACGCATTCAAGGCTTGAGTTCAATAGTACTTACAACGAAATCATAGTTCACACGAAGCGTAAAGAATTGAAATGTTTCTTGACAGACATCTGGCTCAGTGCCAGGTCGTTGGCGACGCGTGTGGTGCGAGATTCAATTCTGCTACCAGTGTTAGCTAGATTTTTCTAGTTTTACTTTTGTTTAAATTCGCTTACATTTCCTTTGAAAGTATCTAATTACAAGGTTTGATGCGTTGTGGTATTATTCTATTCTAAATGTATTCTTTACGAACATTTGTCTTTAAATTAATAATTATTTCCGTAGTTTGTTATATACTCATTTTAAATCTGTATTATGCAGTATTTAACACTAGTAACCAAACGTTATTAATACCTAAAGAAAATCGGGTTATTTCTATATATTTATGTATTACGTAAAAACTAAGAAAAAATTGAAAAGTTTGCGAACAAATGAAAAAGTTCACGCAGCTCGCTCATGACAATCACGCAGCGTAAACATACTACTAGGTGCGGCTGCCTTCTTTTTTTAAACCCAATAAACTAGCCATCCTAAAAATACTAACCTCAATAAAAGATTAGGAATAGAAATATTTAGTAACTTTGAGTGAAAATGCAAGTATCTCTATCTACTGAAAATAGGTAGATAGATATTTTTCACACTTTATGAGCTGCTATTCCAACTGCTATTATAGCTAATTTATCATTCTACTGTAAAGTCATGAACATATTCCACATACTTTCCTGCTACCCACACAATTTTCAACGCGCCACTAATCGTCTATGTAATATTATAAATCCGCAAATAGTTTCGACGAGGATTTGCGGACGATCTCCCCGTGGGCAACAAGTTCGTGGAGCCACACGGACCTGCCGCGACTGAAGCAGGGCAGAGTGGCCGCACAGGTGAGCGAAATTCCTCAAACCGCACGATTTAATTAATTGTGCTTTTAATAAAGTGGGTCATTTCGACGTAATCCCACGACAAAATTAATATGTGCCGCGTGGATCATAACGCTCACATTATTGTGGCATCAAAAGATATTGGTATAGGTTTACCAATGCTATTTAATTAAAATGTTTATCTTTACCAACCCAATTATACCCACTTGCATTTTTGCGATGTGTACTTGTATATATTTACATATTGGTTAAAAGTAATTTTCAGAATTTTCCATAACACTTGCAGACATTCCAATCTCCTCATCCGAGTACCGATTGTCCGTTACCCGTTACTTTACATAGTATTCTCGGCAGATAACAGAGCTTATTATTTAAATCAAAGGATTAAGGTCTCGATTGTGTCACAATGAAAGCAAATATAATTATATCACGGACACGGAACAATGAACTGAAACAGAAATGATAGTGAGCTAATTGTTTCAACTCCATCGCACAATTCCACGATATTGATGTGTTTGTGTAACGTACATAATACAATATGTGTTGGCAGAGAGTTAACCGCCCATGGCCTCACGTGTGCCATCAGCATCACTGATTCCATTATGGAATCTTTGTCGGTTCACTGTATCGCTGTAGATATCAGTGGGATTTCAAATTCTGCTCAAGCGCTGCTCAAGTCGTGCGTGATATTTAATCAGTTGTATGTCAGAATGATCCTCTGTCGCCAGTTCTGGGCCGCGTACGTGCCGTGCGACGCGCAGCACCGGGACGCCGTGCAGCTCACGTTCGAGCAGATCGACTTGATACAGAGGCTCACGGACAAGTACCACCCGCAGCTGACGCTTTGCACCTCCGCTGAAGGTAAGTCCAACCATCTGGCCACCAAGAAGGAACCTAATACATTTCAGGTAGGGTAGGTACAGCAATCTGAAAAGGACAAATGTAAATTCGTAAAGTATATTAGCATGAGAAACCCATTGTTTTCACTTCGTAGCCTTTAAAAAATTAAACTGTTTAAATTAATTCGTGCATTTCCTTTAGCTTCATTGTTTTTTTTTTGTAATTCAAATGAACCCAATTAAAATAAACGGCTTTAGACTTATTTCGCTTATTGTTCGCAAACAAAAACGTGATTTCAAGTTCAGTAAATTTCGGCAAAACTGGAACTTTAATTAACGAATAACTGAGAAGGTAGGTAGTGAATGTTTGAAAAATCTAATGCCTTTAAACGAGCATTTCTTGTATATATGTAGGTATATATATAATCTGAATCTCGGAAACGGCTCCAACGATTTTCATGAAATTTAGTATGCAGGAGTTTTCGGGGGCGATAAATCGATCTAGCTAGGTTTCATTTTTAGAAAACGTCAAACCAAAAAGCTCGGTCATCCATATATATTATATAAATAAATCATGACTTAAAAATGAAACGAACAGCTGTACACCTCAATTAGTAGATTACTGCAATGCAGACAGTACTCAATGAACAATTATATACATTTTAGAGTCAACTCTAAATTACTTCATAATAAATTCAGTAATATGAGTCTCTCTTTTGAATACGTATGATAGTTGATGAATTAATTTGTACATTAAATTAATACAATATTTATTCATAATTATGTTTATATACTGCAACAGCTTACAAACTATCATTGCGGCGTATTAAGCAAACATATTGAGCAGAGATAGAGGTTTGCGTGTGAGTGATGAAGATGAGCTCTTGGCTCGAGAACATCTATTGGAATTCCTTATCGCTTTCAGGTCATTAATCACGCTAAGTATATTATTAACAATGTGGATCGCGAACAATGTCGCGGTATTCCGAAGACGGTGGGGAATGGTGCAATTGTGCACAGAAACCAAAGCTAGGTGAAACACGGAACACCAGGTGCCAAAGACATTTTGTTTGAAAAAAAAAACAAAAGTAACAATATCAGCTCTCAATCTATTTGATGTTTTATTTTCTTTGGACCGAAAGATAAAGAAGAAACACTTGTACAAAAAGAAATCCTGGCGTCCCCTAGCTTTATTAAAAATTCGACGATCTTTCATCGTGTTTCTCTTTATTCGATCTCAAAGAAAATAAAAAAGAATGAACTTGCTTCGATAATTTATTTCACAAGTGGTAATACTGTCCATTTGATACTTGAAAAACTTCTAGGTTTCCATTTGCAGAGTCCGAAACACAATTGTTTTAAGGAATGAATTGTGGGTGTAATTAATAGGTACCTATCTATACCTCTGTACTACCCTTCGGGGAAACAAGGCGTGATGTTATGTTATGAACTAAAACAATTATATTTTACTAGTTTTTGCCAGCGGCGTCGCCCGCGTGGAGGTTGCAAAATATCCCAAGGGAACGTACTACCGGAATAAAAAGTATTTCATGTGCTAATCCAGGTTATAAACTATCTGTTTGCCAAATTTCATCCAAATCCGTTCAGCCGTTTTTGCGTGATTGAGCAACAAACATCTAAACATCTCCACAAACTTTCACATTTATAATATTAGTAGTAGGAGCAGGATTACGTGCAAAATAATGTATTCTCTATAACATATTTCAATAAATGTGCATAAGTATAGTACGCCGAAATATTGAAGCTAATTATGTTTTTAAGTAAATTCACTGAATTTATTAAACATGTAAAATTCTATTGTCACAGATATAGTTTCGGCGCACGCCAACCACAGGCTATGTTCACTGGTGGGCGTGGAGGGGGGGCATGCAATCGGGGGTTCGCTTGGCGTCCTGAGGACCCTGTACCAAGTGGGCGTCCGGTACCTGACGCTCACGTCCACGTGCGACACCCCTTGGGCTGAGTGCGCGTCCGGTGATAAACCTGAACCGTCGCCGCGGGGCGGACTCACGCCATTCGGAAAGGTAAGTCCTACTACGGCAAGTACTAGAGATCAGTTGCGTACCGCTACGAATGGCTACGATGCTACGAATTAAAGAGCGTTTAAGGCCCGTATTGAAAAACCTCGCTCAAGACTCACACATTACTTAATACTATTTTAAAGCTATTTGATAGGTTGAAACCAGTTTTAAGTAATTGAGTCTTGAATTAGATTCTAAACGGGGCTAAAAGTTATAAGCAGGTTTTTGGCGGATTCCGGTTTTCCGAACTAATAAGTGACATATGAACGCCATCATCATCAGCCTACAGCAATCCACTGCTGGACATATGCCTCTCCAATTGCACGCCCTTCAGCTGAATTTTCGGCAACTCTCATCCAGTTGCTACTAGTCAACCTAGGAAGATCGTTGCTCCGCCTACCCTGAGGGCGTTCTACCTTACGTTTGCCGCAATAATCGTATGAACGCAATCATCGCATCTTCACGCTACCGACAGCTTTGGTTAGGAGTGATTAGGAGGAAGGCTCTAACCGGGAAGTCCTGCTACGGCAAGTGTTTCGATCAGCTGCGTAGCTACGATTGCCAACGATGCTGCGCCAAACATAGAAGTGTGTTTTAGTAGCCTTAAAAAGGTTTTTGTAGTCTTCCGGTTTTCCGAAGTAGTAAGTGACATATTAACGTAATGATCATGAATTCGCGCCACCGATAGCTTTGGTTACGAGTGATTAGGACGCGGGGTAAAGGTCTAATCGGGATGTCCTGCTATGGACGCTCAGCTGCCTACGGCTACGAACGACTACGATGCTACGCCAAACATAAAAGAGCGTTTAAAATATATATCTTTATATATGCAGGTTCTTGACGCCTTCCGGTTTTCCGAACTAATAAGTGACATATGAACCCAACGATCGCGTATAGAAGCTGCTGATCGCTTTGGTTAGGAGTGAAAGGACGCAGGGTTAGGCTCTAATCGGGAACTCCTGCTACGACAAGTGCTACGATCAGCTACGCGTGGCTACGTTCGGCTACGACGCTACGTCAGACATAAAAGACTCATAAAAGACTATTTAGGATATTAAAGACCAGGGGTGCGGGTTGTTCGAAAGAGATACCGCGGCCCCTAGCACACAGGCAACTGAGGGAACACGGGTGGGTTTTATTCAATAAAAGTCTGACACGCCCTCCTGCTCCACCCAGAGAGGGAGAAGTCATTTGATGATTTTCCAACCAAAAAAAAAGAAAGGATATTAAAGACAGGTTAACTGCGTGTGAAAGGGCTCTAACCGGGAAGTACAGTTCTGCTACGGTGAGTTCTACGGTCGGCTACGATCACCTACGCGTGGCTACGGCTGCTACGATGCTATATTATATTTATCATTGAAAATACAATGCTTAAATTTTATTAAAAAATGCCCTACTATGAAAACAGACAACTTTATCTTTTACAATACTCCGTAGAAAGTGTTTTTTATTACTGTCACACTACTAGTCGTGTCCTAAGGAATACGAACAAACTCCTGCCTGATCTTAAATTTATTTGATCATTTATACGAATAAACTAAATTGGGGTGTCTGTTTGTAACAGCTTTTTACTAAATACATATGGAAAACATACGGTACTTATAACAAAAATTACATTTAAAAAAATTGTCTGTCTGTTTATTCTTCCTGCTATTCCCCAAAACAGCTGGACTGATTTTGACGGGACTTTCACTGGTAGATAGCTGAAGTTATAAGGAGTAAATAACGCTTTTGTGATCGTAACACGTTTCCGTGGGATAATTTCCGATATCCACATGGACGAAGCCGAAGGCACGGTTAGTTATTTTCATACAATTAAAGTGTGTGTAGGTACTAGTGGGTAGTTAGGTACCGAAAAATGTCGTAAAATAAGATTGCGATTGTAGGTACACGTAAAATGTGACATTTAAAGGATCGATCTTAACTTAAAAATAGATTTATGTTCCTATCTTCTAATTTTAATATAATTCAACCATTTCTATAAAACACCTAAAAATACAGATTGAAAAAAGCTGAAACATTATAACTTTGATTATTCTTACGGGTTTAAATTGTGAGTTATCTCCCCTTAATTCTTTCTTAAATCTCTTAAGATTAGATGAAGTTATAATCCTCTTTGCAGACTATACAATGGTAGCTCGTTAGGAGAAAATTTATTGTCTTATGTACATGCTGGCTGTTATTAAGAATTTGTGGCAAGCGGCTTGGCTTAAAGAAATCTGTATGAAGTATTTACAAAGCAATTTGCATACTATATGAGTAACATATGTGTTCATAAAGAGCAATCTTGGAGCATGCGAAAGAATATTAAAATACACGTAGCTAAGTAGTCAGAAGTAGAAGGCAACCGTAAAGATTGAGACGTCGAGTACAGTGAGTGTGCCATAATCATACACATCCTGCGCACCGCAATATTTCTCTTTGTATGAACTCGGGCTGCTCGCTGCTCACGAAAGCAGTTCTTTGTTTACCTGCAACGATACTTTTCGAAATATTTTCTTTTGTTTAAACTGCACACTGCGTGCAACGTAGCCTGCGTCGCCGTCGTACGTTCAAACTTAAAACCTACCATAAGAAGGTACAGTCAAAAAACGAGATAAGGATACAGCATACAGGCTTGCAACTTTTAATGTTCTTGGTGTGCTGAGTAGACATGTCTCTGTCAAATACACTTTTAAGTGTGTCTTTTATTTTAATAGTACATTATGATATAAGTGCGGTAAGTTGAAAATTACAGCCGAGGTGATATTGCAAGAAAGCAGAGACTGTAATTATCAAAGCGCACGTATGTCATACGACGTTTTATAACATATTTGCGAGGAAATAAATAAAAGTCGGACTTTCTTAAACGAGTAAATCTTTAATCACTTGTCAAAGCAGTTAGAAAAATTTGAACAATTTGTAAAATTGATTAATAATTGTTCACAAATTAGCGATGCACGCGCATCAGCGCTTTTTTTAAAGGCAAAGGCACAAAAACAGCCAGTATAACTAATAAAGAAAATTAATATATTTTTGTTTTTGTTACAGATTGTAATTTATTGTAAAAACTAATTAAAATAAAGAATTAAATGTTTATTTTTTCATATTTTATCTCTCAAAGTTAATTTTATTCATAAAAAGTTGACCACTTTTCTGACATAAAAACTCTTTGCTAAGATTTAAAAAGTACCGTTCGTTTTAGACGGAGCATCTTGATAAACCGTGCGTTTTACCTACATTACAATAACGCACAAGTGCGTAATGACACACATTACGATATTGAAATTGGTGTAATAAGAGACCCTTTACGAGCAAATGTGTTATAAAAGTTATTACTTCATTATCCTAGCCTTTTCCCAACTTTGTTGGGGCCGGATGGCATCCAGTCTAACCGGATGCAGCTAAATTCCAGTATTTACATGGAGCAACGTAAATTGGATTGGTATTTATCATATGGATGGTTAAAAAGTTATGACGTATGAACATAAATTAATTTTGTCACTCTAGGAAAGATAAATATTTTTACCTGTATACCTAAAACTTTTGCTGACTGTAGCCACATTACACATTACTTAACAGTCAACAGTTCTGACTACAGCAGTTCTCTTCATTGTTTTTATTAATTGCACAGTATATCATCTGCATGCGCTCGCAAGTTACAAGTGGCATTACAAGTTGCTTCTACTTTCTTAACGTAAGAAGCAACCCCAAGCGGTACTTATCTTAATAGGAAAGACGGCAGCACTACACTGCTGAGTTTAAGATGGCTATAAACTATAAGTAGTGGCTGGTTGTTAGCCCATCATTTACGATCACTGCGAGAACCGATCTTGTTAGTTCACTCTTTGATAGGGTAACTCTTATTCTTGACACTTCTCTTTCATTCGTTAACGCTTTACGACACCAAACTTATAAAAAACAGATAGTTTTGTTCATTTTGGAAACTTCGACGAGGCTTTTCGTCGTATATTGTGCAATGTTTGAAGAGTTAAGGTGTTCAACCAGTGTGTTTTGCCCCTTATGGTATACGGTGCCGAATCGTGGACGCTGACATTCGGTCTGGTCCACAAGTCCAAGTTCGCTCAACGCACTATGAAGCGGGCTATGCGCGGAGTTTCTTTGAAGGATAAGATCAGAAACTAAATTTTCCGAAAAAGAACTGGAGTTACCGGCCTAGCTTACAGAGTAGACAAGCTAAAATCGCAGTGGGCATATTGGTCGAAAGACCGATGGCAGGTGGAGCAAACGAGTCCTGGTGTGCCAGCTAGCTGGACCGTCGACCTGGGACAAAGTAGGTACGAAAGATGGAGGACAGGGTGGTGTGGCGCAGCATGGAGAGGCCTATGTCCAACGGTAAACTGTGATAGGCTGAGTTGATAATTGATGATTATCATTTTATATACGCACGGTTTTGTGATAATTGACACTGACTATTGCAACCACGAGCGATGGCCGCCCCCCAGGTGGCAAGCTCACTCAAAATCATTTATTTATCTTATTTAGGATTACACACAATGGAATTCTACTTAATGGCTGACACTGACGTCAGAAACTATAAAACTAACTAAGTACGACAATTTGTCGCTTTCAAAATTCGTCGGCTTTCTGAATTCACAACCACAAAGGTTCTAAGAAGTAAGCAATTAATTTAAAGCAATGCAAACTCATACGAACTTCAAAAGCGGCTGGAACAATAGAGACTTACTTTATGATAAATATGCAAAAGGCCAGGAGCAGCCGGAACTGTGTTTGCAGTTCATTTCAATAGCTTATACCGACGTGTTTTAAAACATTTTTTTTCCATCATTTATGGAAATGGCGTTTTAAAGTACTTAAGCTTTTCTTGTCCAATAACAGAAAAAACTCAATTAAAGTGGTTGAAGAAGACACGCATTTTTCTTACTTAGACGTCTTCTTTTCCTGTCATCAATCTTATGTTAACAAATTGTTATTGATCGGACGGACAGATAGTGGTGAAGGAAATGAATCGTCTGGGCATGTTGGTGGACTTGTCGCACGTGTCGGAGCGCACGATGCGCGACGCGCTAGCGGTGTCACGCGCGCCCGTGCTGTTCTCGCACTCGTCGGCGCGCGCGCTGTGCAACGTGACGCGCAACGTGCCCGACACCGTGCTGCGCCTGCTCGCCGCCAACAAGGGCCTCATCATGGTCAACTTCTACACGTCGTTCCTCACCTGTAAGGATACCGCGACCGTTCAAGATGCCATCGGTAAGAAAGAATTTACCACGCATCTCGGTAACTCAGCGTTCATTCTTCTTATGATGTTTACGTTTTCCTTGCCACTCAACTTTTTCGTTCAAGAATTTTTGGTTGCTCCAGTAACTGGTACCGAACAGGCGGGCAGGGACATCGACTCGCAACCTTTTAATGGTAACTAAAATAATAAACTGAATCCAGTTCATTCAGTACCTACATGATTCTGGACCCCCTATTGTTTATATTTGTTCGTAAAAAAAATATGTTCCATAATTTAAGACCTCGTTTTTTGATAACCGACAAAAAATGTCTGCGCTCGGGGGTCTAGAATGTGCTGAACTCATGGTTACAGTTTGCGCGTCGATGTGGGATACTACCCTATATATATATTTTTTTTTATGATCTGATTTCGTCCAAAATTGTAACAGTAAAAAAGTACCTCATTCTGAGGGCCATTAATTAACCGATACTTTGTCTTACAGCACACATTAATCATATAAGGGATGTAGCCGGTGTGGACAGTGTGGGCCTTGGCGCTGGCTACGACGGCATTAATTAGTGAGTACATATTGCGATGTGTAGCTATCTCTGATATACCTCTGCAGACATGGCAAGGAAAAATAATTAATTCTGACCTGTTCGAAAACATTAAATAGGTATTTCAAATAGGCACTCTTATACTTAGACTACCTACTTACTATACATTACATTAAAGATTTTAAAGAAAAGCAATAAAATTCTAAATCCCGAAATCGTGAAGCTTTATAAAGGATAAAGCTTCGAACAAAAGTTTTATAGTTCTGAAGGCTATTATGCCTGCGGAAGATTTCTTCCTTAAAACTTTTATATCAAAATAATATTGTTAACATAAACGCTGTATATTTTTCAGACGGTTTATTTTTAGCACACAGACACTTGACAGTATCCTTAAACGGGTTTGTTTAGTAGGGACGGTTACTAACTGCCTACCTACATAATGTAACTGTATTGTAGGTACGTACGTCTACGCGAGTCCACGTAGAATCTTTCGACATAATTTATAAATGTTACATACAGTTAAGTAATGATTAGCGACTGTTTAACAACTGTTTGACGAGTCGAACTGAGTTTTGACGTTTAAACATCTCTTAATTTTAAGCAACGCTTATGAATAAACCCCTTAACGCGCGCGTTTGACATTTTCTTATAAACAATGCTTACTGTACAGTACACCTCAAGGACTGGAGGACGTGTCGTCATATCCGCTGCTTTTCGCGGAGTTGATGGAAGAGGGTTGGAGCATAGAGGAACTTCGGAAGTTAGCGGGACTCAACCTACTCCGTGTGATGGGTGCCGCAGAGCGCGTGGCGCGCGACCTCGCGTCTGCTCGCGTCGCGCCCTACGAAGACGTTGCGCCTAAACTATTCGACACACACAACTGTTCAAGTCAAGACCTTTAAATCTAAACAGCACAGTTTATTCAAAAATTAACTTTTCCTGAGACATTTTCTATTCTGCGTCTAGACATTTTTACCATAACTGTAGATTTCTTATTGAACAATCGTATAATTGATAGTCGTTTTTATCAGATGAAGATAATTTTTGAAGAGACTTAGTTACCTTGCATAGGTTTTGTTGATTGGTCAAATATAATTCTTAACATCGAACCCGGTGCTACGTGATTGGCTCGAGAGACTTCGCATGCGATGGGCTAATACAACCTGACTGTATCTGCTCCGGCTTAGAAAAAATCGTGTCCATGAAATTTTCTCGATTTTAAGTCCGTGTGGTCGATAGCGATCATACAGTAACTGAGACTAACTGTGGGATATTATAGGCTGATTTTGTAATGTTTCATATTAAGTTCCGTTAGTCATGTAACAGCATAGACGTACTCATTTTCTTATTTACAAAATGTAACTTTTTTCTTACTCTTTACCTTAACAGCAGCGTTAATCGTTCGGTTGAGGGTCGCCGCGGTCAAGGATGTAATAGTAATAAATAATAGCCATCTATCTCAGTCCAATCTCGGCCGGGACACAACAATACCCACACATTACTTACCCACCGTATTTAATCAATTTGTAAGCACATTGTTTGCACTACGATACCGACACAACCCATTCCTTGATATTTTTTATTATTATTTTTAAATGGTTTTATTTAGCTTGTCCTGTTTTTTGTTTGTTTGCGTCAAATTTAGTACTTGACATTTTACGCCCTTCCTGTTGGCAGATTGATCTGATATTTGGTACACACCTTTAGTTTTGATAACAATACAATTTAAAAAAAAAAACTAATAAGAATGAGAAATATAAAGGAACGAAATGAAAACTAAAAACTCAATAAAATAAGTAAAACATTTTTTTTAAGTTAAACGGTTTTAACTAAAAGCTAAAAAATAATTCGGTGTAATAAAAGCGTGGGGCGCGTGAATCATATTTACTCAGGTTACGCTACGCCCCACGATTTTATTTTACCGAATTATTTTATAGCTTTTAGTTAAAACCGTTTAACTTAAAAAAAAATCTTATTTTATTTTACGTTAAATACAAGGTCTTATTAAATTAGCTGGCAATACTTAACCCATGTGTTGGGTATCGATATCGAAAACGAATGCAGAAGAAAAAAAAACATTCTTCATTCAATGGCTGTAGGTCAATGCCCGCAATCGATCAGCTGATTTTGTAAATTTTAGTTGAACAAAGATATTTTGTACGTATTTCCAAAAACCATAACATAACAGTCGTTTACCTTAATGTACATGTTAGTATCATTTAAACTTTTGAACAAAGTTGGAATGATGTTTTATATATCACTAGTTTTTGATATCGATACACGATGTATCTGCAAGGTACGCAGCTACATTCAAATATTTTAAAAAGTGTCTGGGTGATCAAATTCGTACTTTATACATTAAAGTCACAACTTGATTTTCATGATACGAGTTACTCCACAATCAGGTTGAGTAGGTATCTAACTACCTACATTCTCTATCATTCCCAGTTTTCACACGTTTTCCTAATTGCATAACACGCGATTAACCACGACCTGCACCCTAATTACGTAACTCACGATCAATCGTAACCTTTTTCATTTTGACAGTTCAACAATATTCATTGCGTTATTTACGTTGTTGAGCAGACACATATTTCGAACATATCAAGCAATGAATTAGCAATCTGTTTCAAAATAATTCAGATTATGATTGATCGTGCGCTACGCAATTAGGGTGCTGAATCATTTAAAAGGATATTATTAAACTTGCATTCTTCCATTCAATGCATTGCTTCTTATGTTCGAAAAATGTGTCTGCAAAACAACGTACCTAAATAACGTAATGAAGATTTTCGAACTGTCAAAATGAAAACTATTCCAATTGTTAGTCCAATTGTTACGCAATTACTCCGCTGTTTTTATAACAGAACAGTTTTAAAGCGAGGTACTAAGTAGATAGGCTAGTTAAGACTAGGCAGGTTCTCGTAAAAGATTTGCGTTGGAGAAAATAATAATTATGTGATCTCGTAATAGCAATAGCATACGTATCAACCCGCCTGGCCTTTTCCCAACCATGTTGGGGTCGACTTCCAGTCTACCAGATGCAGCTGAATACCAGTAATTTACACGGAGCGACCTATCTGACCTCCACAACTCGATATCTCTTGATTAGAACCCAAAAGTCTGACAATTAGTCTAATCAAGAGATGATTAGACTGATTGTCAGACTTTTGGGTTTCTGTTCCGACTACCCGTAACGACTGTCAAAGATCCACGAATTCTCCCGCTCTAGGTGGAGCAGGAGGGCGTGTCAGACTTTTACTGACTAAAACCCAACCGTGTTCCCTCAGTTGCCTGTGTGTCAGGGGCCGCGGTATCCCTTTCGAACAACCCGCACCCCTGGCAGGCATCGGCCCTTGCGGACCCCATCAGTTGGTGCTGACACAGCTTTACGTGCTTTGCGAGGCACGGTGGGGTCTCGGTATTTAAAGATGGTCACCCATCTACGGACCAACCTCGGCAAGAGTAGGTAACTTAACCTGATCGAGCTGTACCTACGTCTCATCTTTCATAATATCTTGTAATTTATAGTCTGCAAACTTAATTTTAATATGAAATGGTTTTTACTTTGGTATCATAAAACACTCGCGAACATCCATTAGGTATCTACTATTGTACGGCACCGAGTTCGATGAACTGAGTTCTTAAATTATATTGGAATGTCCCCAACACCTAACGTTACTGCGGTCATCAATCTAAATAGTATTGTTATCAAGCTTTAATAAATTAGTCTAATTATTACTTAGATACCTACGTATAATTTTACCCTTTAATATTATTATCGTCCTCTTAGATGTGATTTGATATTTTTGTCTAAATAAATGAATAGACTTATTTCTTTAGATCTGAGATTATGTACCCACATGTTTTATGCATTTACACATAATATGTACCTATTTATTGTACCTATCCTCAAAGCTTTTAAATATTGCCAATCAATAAAAATGCGACTAGTAATACCTAAGGCAGTAAGTGTATAAGCCCACGTTCCCACGGATTTTATAAAATCGCTGCGGAAGTTTTTCGCGCACTGAATCCTCAATGCACTGCTTAGCGGCGAGAGTTGAAATCGAACAGATAAACACACTTCCATTTTCATCGCGCTGAGATGCACTCTGGGCCTGAATTCACTTTGACCACTTAACGGTTCCTTACTCGTAACCACGTCAATCACACACGAATTCTGCTAATATCGTATTAATAATGTCGACAATTTTTTTTTTTTTTTTTTTTTAAAAAAAACGTTGCCCCACACTAGGAATTTCTCCTGTATTGTGGGTGCGTTTACAAACATTTAATAAACCCACATACACAAACAACCAGACCCGGAACAACTACTTGTAGGTCATACAAATATTTGTTCCGTGCGGGAATCGAACCCACGACACGCAGCGCAGCAGTCAATCGCTTAACCACTGCGCCGACCGTGCCGTCAAATCAATTCAAGTCAATTGTCTTGGAATATACAGAATATGACATTTCGATTCCTTACCGTTACATTGATTTCTAAAAGAAAACTATACTGACGTAGTTTGAACGTAGTAAGATTCCGCGGGGAATCATTATAACGATACAGAATTGGGGTCCTGCTGGCTTCTCAATGCTCGGTTCAACATCGAGAAATCTAGTGCGCAAAAAAATTCCGCCGCGATTTTATTATGCCCGTGTGAACATCGACTTAAACTCCCTAATTATAGATTTAGGTACCTAGTGGTATAATTACCTTTGAGGACGACTTGAGTCATTAAGATAAAGTAACTAAGTATTATGTATAATAATTATAAACTTTAATAATGTTATAGTTATACAGTGTGTTTTTATTCAAATGTTTATTGCCTAGGTATATTCTGACAAAATTGTTATGTTGAGCTCTTTTTCAATCCAGAAATTGTCTTTGTACCTGATACTGACGAGGTTGTATAGGTTTTCGCATCACGAATGGAGCGGCCTTCCTAAAAAATTAAAAAAACTGCAAATCCAAACTGCTTTTACGGAAAACAATTTTGAGATTTCATTGACAACGCTAAATAGAGTACCTACACTAAATACAAATAATATTCTGAGATAAAAACGCACTGCATAAATAAATAGCTTTACCTTATCAACGACCAATAATAGATAATCGTAGTTTTAGAGACATTAGTACTGACCCTATTTAAAAACGTGCAAGTATCGCTGCGTCAAGATAACGGCAAAATAAACTAGAATTACATAAGTAATTATACACAACTACGTAGTTATGTATTAAAAACAACATCACGTCTGTCATCCCCGGAGAGCTAGGCAGAGGTGCACTACTTCTTTGAGTTGGCTTACTGGCTGACTGTACTATACAGTCAGCTTCAAAAATATGTAGGTTACATCGACAAGAATTCGTTCAATTGTCTACATCTCTACAACCCTTGTTGTTGTTCCATAATATTATCAATCTGTAGTTCGTGCCACACACCATATTACACATTGGGCACTTAATTGTAGCTACTCATTGATACAGTATTATTAAACAGAAATTGTATGCAGTCAAATGAATTATTGTCGATTTTACATCTTTTTGAGACTGACTGAAACTACAGCCATATTTTGCCAACCGAGCAAAAATCGAAGCAGGCGGGATGCTACTGATAATTTCCTGATAAGTAGAAAAACACCTAAAATCACTTTGACTACCTGGGAAGCGATCACAGGATCTCATTCTTAGTGGATAGCAGCACTAGTGACTATACCCCAAATCTCTAATTCAGAGTCAACAAAGAAACACCATGAAATGCCACTGTCAAAATGGCAGGGCAGTGGTGCAAAACATTTTATCAATTAAAAAAACAGTGGCACTCCGAGAATGCCGACAGAAGTGAAAACTTGAACAATTACGTGTGTATTTTTGAATCGTTAGGAAATATTTTATTGTGCAGGAAATACTTTTAAATAAAGTGTAGTAAAACATTGTTTTGTTTAGTGCGAAAAAACTGATGTACGATTCGCAGACACAATAAAATCGTCCATTCTTTGGACGAAGCTGGTCTTTGGACCTGTGGGAAAACACTTAACACGATGATAATGAAGCACAATAACAAAAAAGAAAAAGAATATCGGGGAAATAAAACGAATGAAATTAAAAGCTGCGACTTTGACATTTAGATAAACGAAGTTTGAAATGTTTTGGAACTTCTACAGTTCTTCTATATTTTATGATACTGGGAAAGTATCATAAAATATTTTGTACCAGAAAATCTTCTTTTTTAATAACTTTGTTTAAAACCGAAAATGTATAAAATTAATTACGGCATGATATTATTAAAATTACTATTTCTAAAATCAGTATCTACTTAAAAGAAACTCTAACCTTCTTTTTTTAGGCATTTTGAATTTTTGGTGAATGACCATTAAGTAGTTTTTCTTTTATTAGTTATTCCCTTTGTTTTCTTATTTTATCTGAACTAGAGATTTGGGGTATATACCACCGAGGCAGTTGTTTGTCTTATTAATTCGCTGTTTCCCAAACTAGAAGTACCTACAAGCTAAAGGTGTATGTAGTTACAGGTATTTTGATAGGGCTGGATAAAGCCATTTGGACTTGACTTCTTGATGGGCGATACTGGTCACAATTTGTACCTCCTAACGCAATATTAGTTGGTAATGTACATAGTTATATTTGTCAGTACACTGGTAATAATAGACGGATCTTAAGACTGACGTGTATCAGAAATAAATTAGTGTTTGCTACGGTGTTAAATTAAGTATAAACAATTAATGTTACGCACTACAATATAATATCTTAAGATGTGTTTATTATTCCTAAAGGGAAGACTAACGCTAATGTCCTTGCTAGTATAATTTTTTCTCAATTCACGAGAAAGACTTATTAAATTATCCGTGAGACATATCTCATAATACCTGATCATAGGCGTTATTATACATGGCTAAGCAGAATCCTTGTCTTCAATTTAATATTGATCGTTTTTATAAAACAGTATAATATATTTAGATACAACTTTTCATGAATTCATCGCGGTAGGCAAACGCAAAAGGCAAAATACGTCGTAATAGTATTGCTTTTAGGATTTTTTCTCATAGTTTTATAAAGATGTCTAGTGTGAACCATCAACAATGGTAAGTACGCTCACCAAAAGAGATAAGTAACCAGGCTGGTCCGATATAGTTCAAGTTTAGTAAGAAACCGATGGATGTTTTCGTGTTTTTTTATTTAATGAATGAAACCAAACCGTTCATTTATCAAATCAAATTTAATTCTAAAATATCCATCGGATTCTCGCTAAACTTCAGTACTTATCCGACGAACCTGGGTACTTGATCTCTTTTGGCCCTACCTACAATACGGCCGATGAATCATGGCCGGTTCGATTCTTACACAGGAGGCAGCGCAATAACATTTTTAGAAACCAAATGGTGACATGAGCCGAGTTTGAGTAAGAGAACATGCACGAAACTTCGGAGAGCCTATGCATATGTTCACACCGGCCATGACTCCATATATACTGTACTCTTTGCATGACTCATCGGCCATCTGTACCTAAATATTTCTTAAAACTCTCTGAACATCACACAGCAACTTATGTGACATATATCTTATTATTTTATTTGACCAAAGGAGTTGTTTCATATTTGATAATATCATGTACCTATTCTGAAATAACCAATTAGAATGTCATTTGATTTATTAGCTAATCCAATAAACACCTATTTTTAACATGCTTGTTTTATTAAGGTCCCAAAATGAAAACGAAACCTTATATAAGTAGGTAGGTACTGGTTGTGTATACAATATATATATATTCGTCGTCTACACCAGATCAGCTACAGTGAACCCATTTGCCGCATGCAGAACATGCAGCCCAGCCTTCTTTTTTTTGTTGAGGGTGGGAAATCATCAAATAACTTCTCCCGCTCGGTGGAGCAGGAGGGCGTTTCACTTTTACTGACTAAAACGCACCCGTGTTCCTTCAGTTGCCTGTGTGCCAGGGGCAACGGTATCTCTCTCGAACAACCCGCACCCCTGGCCGGCATCGGCCCTTGCAGACCCCACCAGTTGGTGATGACATCTCTTACAGACGCGCGTGGAACACAACGCGCCATCGACCCGGGCTTGGTCCTTACCGGACAGCGAGCTACCCATTACTCGCCGTCCACAATTCCGCGCCTACGGTGGCCGGGAATCAGCCTGGGATTCCCAACCCCTAGGGCGTCTTCTGCGACGACTAAGGCCGTGAGGGCGCATGTACTGCCTCTCCCTCACGTGCACCGCCTCCCTGTTCGCGAGCATTACTGTTTCGTAGAAGTAGGTGACGGCCATGCACTCTTGCTCCGTACCATGGCCTGGACCAGGGCCGGACGCGAAAGATTGCAGCCGCCGATCGCCTCCGCGAGGACACGGCGGTGCTCCACCCAAGCCGGGCAGATCTCCACCGTATGCTCCACCGTGTCCTCAGGGCGATCTTCGCATTGGAAACACCAGAGCGGTTCCTCCCGCCTTATGCGAAACAAGAACCTCCCGAAACAGCCATGTCCGGTGAGGACCTGCGTCAGGCGGAAGCTGAGGATGCCGTGCCGCCTCTCAAGCTATTCTTCCAAAAGGGTACTTACAGCCGCTATCGTGGCATGCCCAAGCCCACCCTACTTTTGACTCCAAATAACAACCTTCACAAAACATGATGTAGGTACCTATTTTCAACTTCACTGTCGCTACTCTCTATTGATTAGCTCACCTTCGATACTTTTCTTTTTGGTCACTCTTTTTTTTATGATCCCCAGAATTTTCTTTCTTTTGCTTATCTTCCTCTGCTGGTTTATTTTCTTTTAACGTTTCTTTCAGTTCGTTTTTTTATAGCGATGAAGTTATTCCTCGTTTTCTACGAATGCGAAAAGCTTTGCGTGTTACTGGAAAGGTCATTAGTTGTGGTAGACTGGCAACAGAAAATGTTGATTTTTGTGGAGTCCCTGGTGTTATGTCTACTTCAATGTTGTTGGATAAGCCCTAAGCCTCCTTAGGGGTAGATATTGCAGATATCATGAAAGAAGAAGAAGAGCTATCGACACCTAAGGGTGTACACTCTTATTAACAGACACAGACGTAGTACCTAACTTCAGGTCTAGAAACTCGCTCTTTTTTTTTAGGCGTTGTAAACTCAAACTCAAAGGATTTATTTCAATTAAACCATTTACAAGCACTTTTGAACTGTCAATAAGTCGATCAGTTGGAAAGTTGAAGCTAGTTGCCCATTTCAAAATGTAGATCTCTATGGAGAAGAACGGGCAAGAAACTCCACGGACACTCTTTTAAAATCAAGTTGAATATTACAAAATCTTGGGAACATTATTTTTGTTGATTCTATATGTGAAAACAATGTAAAAAAAATCAACAACAATTCTAATTACAAGATAAAAATAAGCCCTGGAAGTTAGGAGATGACCAGTCTCAGCCGACAGTGCCCGTTCACGAACTTAACGCGTGGATCAGCACCATCCAGCTCAACCATTTTGTAGGGAACCGAATGATCCAACACTCACGAGCATGACATACTCTCAACTGCAATGCTTTTTCAAGTCAACGTACATCATAACAACACAATAAACGGATGCATGGTACTCACACTTACTAAATTTAAACAAAATGCTTCTAAATTATACAAAACCATAGTTTGCAATCTATTTCAGATATTAATAAAATTTGATTTCCTAATTGAAAGAAAAACATTTAATATATTTATATTGAAGTATTCAATAACTAACACTTGGTTCAGCAAAAGTTAACATATTCGAAATGTCACAAAAATTATAATAATAGGAACAAAAATATTCGTTATGTCAGAAAAAATAAAAAAGGGAAGCTTCTCTTCCAAATATTAAAATTTTAACTAGTATTCCCAGGTGGCTGTGGAGCAGGACCAGCATTAAGCCAAGCATTTTTATCTGCGATATAATCATCTAACTTATAATATGCTTGTCTACATAGTGTGCGTTTAATGCATGATTTAAATTTCTTTTCATTTAGTTCGAGAATATCGACTGGCATTTTATTATAACATTTTACACAGTACCCCATAAAAGAAGTGTGTACTTTAGACAATCTGAAACGTGGTTGATCTAATTAGTTCCTATTTCTAGTGTTAAAATTGTGCCTGTCACTTATCTTACTAAAAAGATGTAGATTTTTCCGAACATACTTAATGTCTTCATAGATATATTGACAAGGTAACGTCATGATGTTAATTGTTTTGAACAGTTCCGTCTGCGGAGATGGCTCTGACAGCTCTCTTTTGCAGAATAAAGATCGACTCAAAATCCGCAGCCCGTCCCCATACCAAAATACCGTAAGACATGATGCTATGAAAGTAACTAACATAGGCCAGTCTCGCAGTATTGGAGGATCTTCCAAACCGCGTACGCGGCAGAACATAGCCGCCCTGCAAGTGATGTTAAGTGAGGACCCCACTGTAGCTTTCAGCCAAGCGTGATCCCCAGGAAAACCGTTTATTCGACGAATTCTAATATCTACTTATTCAATACAACGTGACATTCACTACTTCTAACATTCGGTAATGCGAATAATATGCGTTTAGTTTTCATTCCATTTAATACCAAATTATTTACAGTAAACCAATTAAGAACCTTAACTATAGCATTATTTACGTCGTCAAGCTCCTGTGCACGTCTCTTAACTTTAAAAATCAGTGATGTGTCATCAGCAAATAACACCATTTGTGGTCGGTTTCTTAGTAAATAAGGTAAATCATTTATATATACTAAAAAGAGGAAAGGACCCAATATTGAGCCCTGCGGTACACCCATTTTGGCTTTTAAGCCCAAGGAATTTACACCGTTTATTTGAACTTGCTGCAGTCTATCATTCAAGTACTATTTTACTAAGCTAAGCGCAAGTTCACCCAGTCCGTAATGCCCAAATTTCAAGAGAAGTGTTTCGTGATTCACGCAATCAAACGCCTTGGATAGGTCGCAAAAGATACCTATTGCATCTTGCGCCTCTTCCCATGCGGTAAAGATGTGTATCAGCGTCGGTTGTGCAACGTCCTTTGGTGAAACCATACTGTTGATCGTGTAGGATGTTATTACGATTTAAAATGATTGAGCATTTGGTTTAACATAACTTTTTCAAACACCTTGCTGAAAACCGGCAAAATCGATACGGGTCTATAATTATTAGTATCTTTGCTGTCGCTAGATTTGAAGAGTGGAATAATTTTACTGTACTTCATTAAATCCGGGAAACCCCTTGATCAACACACAAAATATTAATGCCAAATAGGGTGCAATTGTCTCAATAATGTATTGACAAACTTTAGTAGACATGCCCCACAAATCTTCGGTCATTTTGATCTTAAGTTGCATAAATGCTTTTACAACGACCACAGGGATGACATGATTAAATTTGAATTCAATTCCACGGGACAGGCTGAGACATTCGCTCCTAATAAATCAACAGCTACAACGTTTCTGTAGTTTTTTTAGTAGGAATATTGGTAAAGAAAGTTGCAAATTCCTGAGCAACATCGATGTTATCTCTAATGAAACCGCGGGAAATGTCTAGTGTGTAATCAGTATTATGCCTCTTGCCTCTGTTCGTTTCATTGTTAATAATTTTCCAAACTACCTTAATTTTATTATATGTATACTGATTTAAGCTTGTGGCTAATGAATGAAGCTTTAGCTACTTTGCAGATATTTTTAAAGTTTGAAGAGTAAGTAGGCACATACTTAGTAAAAGTTTCTGTGTTAATAAACGGCTTAAGGCTATGGCCTTAAGCCGTTTCAGTCAAATAATCTTTCTCTATTTTTCCTGATTCCTTTAGTTGCTCAGTTGCTGAATAAGACTTTAGGGCAAATAGTTTTAGATTTCTCCTTAAAAAAATGATTGAACTCTGTTTGGACTAATAAAAATAATTCTTTGTACATAACATTATCATTATTCACATTTAGGCCCTGAATACTCAACTTGCTAATGAAAGTGCTTTAAACTTATTTAAATTACCCGATGTTATAGGTCTAGTTTGTATCTGTACTTTTTGAATTGGTGTGTTGGACTCAAAAGTAACGGTTTGACCGCTGTGATCAGAAGGGAGATAATTTACAATAGCTAGCAGTCACAAAAAACATTATCAATACATGTAGCAGTAGCCGTAGTCATTAGCGTTGGTTCCAAAAACACATTTGAAAGATTGAATGATTTGAAGAGGCTTAACAATCTGCTACTATTTGAATTATTTTCCAAAATCATCATCATCATCATCATTTCAGCCGAAAGACGTCCACTGCTGGACATAGGCCTCCCCCATGCTCCTCCACTTCGACTGGTCTTGTGCTTCCCACATCCAGCGGATTCTTGCGGCCTTCACAAGGTCATCGGTCCACCTTGTGGGAGGCCTTCCCGCTCTACATCTTCCGGTACGCAGTCGCCACTCCAGAACCTTTCGGCCCCATCGGCCATCTGTTCTGCGAGCAATGTGCCCTGCCCACTGCCACTTAAGTTTGGCAATTATTCGGGCTATGTCGGTTACCTTGGTTCTCCTACGGATCTCTTCATTCTTGATTCGATTGCGTAGGGAAACTCCGAGCATAGCCCTCTCCATTGCTCTTTGGGTGACTTTAAGCCTTCTGATAAGGCCCATTGTGAGCGACCACGTTTCTGTACCTTAGGTCATCACTGGCAACACATACTGGTCAAAGACTTTCCTCTTGAGACACTGCGGTATTTGGGACGAGAAGATATTGCGAAGCCTACCGAACGCTGCCCAGCTGAGTCGGATTCGAAGATTGACCTCTGTCTCGAAGTTGGACCTACCTAACTGGACAGTTTGTCCCAGGTAAACGTACTCGTTCACAACATCGAGCGCAGCGCCGCCGATCGTCATGAGAGTGGGTGTTACATAGGCATTTGACATGACCTTTGTCTTGTCGAAGTTCATTTTTAGACCCGCTCTATCGGAAGCTCTATTGAGGTCGTCGAGCATTGCACTGAGGTCCTCCATGGTCACAGCCATGACAACTATACCATCGGCAAATGGAAGGTGAGTGATGTACTCGCCATTGATGTTGCTGCCAGCCCTCTTCCAGTCCAGAACCTTGACGACATCCTCCAGTGCAGCGGTGACCGGTTTCGGAGAGATAACGTCTCCCTGTCTCACAACTCGCTGCAGAAGGATAGGTTTCGAAGTCTGGTCCTGGAATCATGGAAGAACTGACATAATGGCGTTTTAGCGACAATTCAGCACGTCGATGTACCGATAGTCGATCTGGCACCGTTGAAGGGACTGCAGTGCAGCCCATGTCTCGATCGAGTCGAAGGCTTTTTCGTAGTCCACAAACGCTAAGCAGAGGGGCAGGTTATACTCTTCGGTGCTAAAGCCTTTACGGAATCCGGTTTGTTCGGGAGGCTGGAAGTCATCAAACTTGCGCGCGAGACGGTTCGTGACGTCTCTCGAAAACGGCTTGTAGACATAGCTCAGAAGTGAGATGGGCCTATAATTCTTAAGAAGGGTATTGTCACCCTTCTAAAAGAAAAGTACCACCACACCTCTGTTCCATGCCTGTGGCGTTTTGCCCTCGATAATGACGGAATCAAACAGCTTCTGGAGGGCCTTAAGTACGGGTTTTCCGCCGGCCCTCAGGAGTTCGGCCGTAATTCCGTCATCTCCCGGCGCCTTGTTGTTTTTAAGCTGTTTCAGAGGAGAACCGA
This sequence comes from Polymixis lichenea, assembly GCA_949091785.1. Taxonomy (NCBI): domain Eukaryota; kingdom Metazoa; phylum Arthropoda; class Insecta; order Lepidoptera; family Noctuidae; genus Polymixis; species Polymixis lichenea. The sequence continues at coordinate 12,664,722 of OX420937.1, forward strand.
TCACTTTTCCGATTTTTTTTTGTTCGAATTTCATTTTACCGAAAACTATTGACCGACGTCTTTTTTGCTATATGCGTTGTTTGACATAATTATTTTAGATCATCGAAGTATCATGTGTCAATTATGTAAAGTTTTTATTTTTCACTTTTTAGTTATAGTACCTACTAGGCGGTACTAGGGTGGTACTAGGGGCTTGTGGCTAAGTAACAATAGCTGCACGGGTCGATCGATCAGGTTAAGCTACGCTTGCCGCGGTTGGTCCGTGGATGGGTGACCATCTTTACATACCAATACCCCTCCGTGCCTCGGAAAGCACGTTAAGCCGTTGGTCCCGGCTGTCATTTGTGGATCTTTGACAGTCGTTACGGGTCGTCAGAAGGCCGAAAGTCTGACAACCAGTCTTACCAAGGAGTATCGTGTTACCCAGTAACTGGGTTGTGGAGGTCAGATAGGCAGTCGCTCCATGTAAAATACTGGTATTCAGCTGAATCCGGTTAGACTGGAAGCCGACCCCAACATAGTTGGGAAAAGGCTAGGCAGATGATGAGTTATAGTACCTACCCCACTAATTCGAAATTTCATCATCCTTGGGTGGAGGTCGAAAATTATCCCACGGGAACGTACTACCGGGATAAAAAAGTATCCTACATGTTAATTCAAGTTATACACTATCTGTGTGCCAAATTTCATCCAAATCCGTACGGCCGTTTTTGCGTGATTGAGTAACAAACATTCAAACATCCTCACAAACTTTCACATTTATAATAGTAGGAAGTAGGATTTCAAATGTTGGTATTTACAGAGCAAACACGTTCCAAGTGTAATAAAAAAACTTTAAGGAAATCGCCAAAAACAATATCTTTTAATATTACAACCTTCTACAACTAAAGAGCATAGTGTTGTGTTCCAAGGACTTCGCCAATTAATACCTGTCATGGTGGCACGGATTCCAGTGCAAGAACGATCGTGATAGGTCAATTAGGGTATCCCGTCTTGCCCGCTAACCCGTCTTGTCCCCTACCAGTAAATGTTACAATATTATATTTATATCTATTATATATATCTTCTATTCTATATTTTTCCCATGCGGGTAGGCAAAAAGTACAAAGCAAGGTTGCGCTACAATTATAACGTACTCCTACCACAAAGTTAAGGTAGACTGTGTGGATCTTTTTATTTTGGCATTTGAACGTCATTGAAGGGGAGTGAATCTTGTGTTATTCACAGTTCCCTTCTCGCTTGATTGAAATAATATTTGAGCGAAAGAAGCAGTTTCAGTAGAAGGTCGAGCACGAGAAGGTGTCGAATATGGATCTTGCATCTCGAATTAGCTGCGGCTTTTTACGCTGATGATCACAAAATCTATAGAAGCTCAGAATCACCGAAGGATGCCAATTTACTCCAACACCATCTTGATCAAATCAGCCTCTAGTGTGAATTTAATGGGATGGTATTGAATGCGGAAAATTGTTATACATCTGAGCCAAAAATTACAGTCATTACTTTCCCCTTACAACAAAAACAACATTACCATTGCAGGTGATTGCTGACCTGACCATTGATGACCTAGGCGTAGGTAATTATAGACCAAAAACTAAAATTGAATTCTTAAATCTCCGAAGTTGTAAAAAAATCGACAGAAATCTTGGGTTTCATTAAAAGAAATGATGAATATTATTTGTACCTACTATTTGGGGCCAAAACTGAAATAATTATTTTCAATGCTCAACTAGAATTTGCCAGTATAGCATGGAATCCTATATGTAGCGTACATTCCATCATACGTTTAAAAAGCTTATTTCGAGCTTCGGAACCGTCACACTATCGATGACTTAGTTTTCCTATAAAAATTTCAATGGTTGAATTGAATGGATATAGAGGCAAACTCAAACTCAAACTCAAAGCATTTAGTTCAAGTAAACCATTTACAGGCACTTTTGAATTGTCAAAAAGTCGATCAGTTTCAAAATGTAGATCTCTATGGAGAAGAACGGGCAAGAAACTCCACGTCCACTCTTTTAAAATCAAGTTGAAATACTTATTACAAAATCTTGGGAACATTATTCTTGTTGCTTCTGTATGTGAGAACAATGTAAAAAAAAATGATAAGCAATTCTAAATACAAGATAAAAATAAGGCCAGCACATCAAGCTACTCCAATCTCTTTTTCTTTGATAGTTTTTCAACTTTACTACAAAAGATTATGGTTCATATTCAACTGGGAAAATTTGACAGCTCGTAATAGCTTGATGTGCTGGCGTCTGTACAATTATATGAACGAGACATGTTGTCTGCTTATGCTTCCCAGACAGTCGGCGGTTCAAAGAGTCTTCACACTTTTTGAACCGCACCTTTTGCCCAGACAAATGGTCAAAGTATGCCTATTTTGTAAAATTGATATCAGCATCAGTCATTTTTCGATAGCGGAACTAAAAAATAGAAAATAAATAATACTTAAAAAAAACTAAAAACATGCTTTAAAAACCAAAATATAAATATTACTTACTTTTATATTTTGGTTTTTAAAGCATGTTTTTAGTTCTGATGTATCAATTACGGAATACACGACTGTATTCCGTAATTGATACATCAGAACTTACATTTTATAATTATAACATTGTGTATGTACCTACTGTTAGCGTACCTATTTTATTTACATAAATAAAATACATACTATAGATATAGAGCCCATGGATTCAAAGACAGTCAGCTCTGTGCCATGAGTATAAAAATTGCTCTATGCTGAGGTGATGCTGATCTGCAGTGATGCCAATTTAGTCCCTTCGGTGCTAGGTCTAGCCCTTTTTCTTCTTGTTCAGCCCCGAATATAATGACTTAGCCCCTAGCCCATAATCTAGCCCCAAATATTATTGCCTGTCAAAACCATATAAACATAAATTACGAAACAGGGTGAACTTTAAGTCCCTGAATTCCATACCATAAATACGAACTAGCCTTACCAAGTTTAAACCAAACTTACTACACATAGGTAATCCCATACGATGATCTCCTTTAAAAAAAAATTGTATCCAATTTAAATTTATAATGAACAAGGCTGCGCGCAATGAGGCCCAAGCCCAACCATCAATGTCATCAACGCAAAGTGAAACCCTTTGAGAGGAATTAGATGAAGACTGCTATTTAGATCGTAATTTTATGATTAAACAATACTTTATAATCCTGAATTATGTATTTTATTAATAATTTACGCAATACTTATTCATGAAATCCATTTTACTAAAGAATCTTTATTTTTATTTTTCGTTATTTAATAATTTAGCCCTATTTTTTTTAATGTGCTAATCTAGCCCTTTTTAAACTCGATTTAACCCCAAAACCTGACACCCAGTTGGCAACCCTGCAGAGCTGAGACAGGTGACAGTGACAGTGACAGCTGATAGCAGAGGTGTGAAGGATGTGAAATTTTCCAAGGCCACGTTCCGAGATACGATAATATCGATTTGAGCGTGCTCACACCCGTTCCGAATTGGCGTGAGCGCGATAACGATGTCCCGTGAATCGTCATAGATGACGTCATGACATGCGCCATCTTGCGATAACGCCGACTATGCGTTATACTAAGGCCACTTTCCGAATTAGAAAAATAGCGCTGTGAGCGCTCACATCAATAATTTGCGTTCCGAGTTAGATATCGCGATTATGACAGCTAAGAACTGCCATTTTTGTCATCAATACGGAATGCTCGTGAACGCGCTAACAGTGCTCACTCAATGTTAAAACCTATTTACACCATATAAAACTTGTATAGACCACAAATTTCATCTTCTTATTTGATTATGTGACGATTCTAGCCAGAATCACTATTTATAAGTTAGCTAAAACTATGATACGAATCAGAACATAACAGCACAAGTATCATTTTATGGCGCATGTTATGACGTCATCTATGACGATTCACGGGACACGGTTATCGCGCTCACGCCAATTCGGAACGGGTGTGAGCACGCTCAAATCGATATTATCGTATCTCGGAACGTAGCCTAATATCACCGTGAGCGCTCTCAAAAATGACACTTGTGCTGTTATGTTCTGATTCGTATCGTATCATAGTTTTAGCTAACTTATAAATGGTGCTTCTGGCTAGAATCTCCACCTAATCAAATAAGAAGATGAAATTTGTGGTTTATACAAGTTTTATATGGTGTAAATAGGTTTTAACATTGAGTGAGCACTGTTAGCGCGTTCACGAGCGTTCCGTATTGATGACAAAAATGACAGTTCTTAGCTGTCATAATCGCGATATCTAACTCGGAACGCAAATTATTGATGTGAGCGCTCACAGCGCTATTTTTCTAATTCGGAAAGTGGCCCAAAAGTACATTATTACCTTCATTCGCTACGCTCCCTATTCGAAGAAAATTGGAAACATTTAAATAAAATACATAGAATTTAATCTAATTTCAGATAATTTATTTAATAAGAGTTGCATGTAAAATTGCCTCATAATGGGGGAGAAGAACACCCCACTTTTGGCTGTACTACAGCTTCTCAGAAAGTATAATTTGAAGGTAACCATAACATTATAATAACATGGCCTAATAAATTATTTCCATTCTCTTAAAGGCTCTATTTTACTGCATATTTTATCATATTTCAGGGTACAGAAGATATCCTAAGAAAAGAAGCTAGTTTGGGAGATGTTGAATTTGAAAACTTAAATCTTCCTGAGGTCGAATTAGCTAGCATTCTTACTTCGCATCACACAGAAAGTGATCCGCACAGCTACGAATTTGCTTATGATAACCTGAAGAAGTTTGTTGAAAACTCGCTGGATATATATAAGGTAGTAATAGCCAATGCTTATGAACTTAGTCACACTGTAACTGAAGAAAGTTAGAAACTAAAATTTTAATTTGTCAGTGGGGACTCACTGCACTCAGTAACTGTAAACCTGTGTAAACTGATAGAGGTCCTGTATTAACATCTTGCATTTTTTACTTTTACAAATAAATACTGTGTCTTGCTTTTATTAATTACTATTGTTTTGACATTATTTTTGTCTTTCTAGCATGAACTATCAACGCTTTTGTATCCAGTGTTTGTCCATATGTATCTGGTACTAATATTAAATGACCATATTGAACATGCTGTCAATTTCTTGGATAAGTTTGGTCCTGAGCAAGAAGATTATTATCAGGAAGATTTGAAACGATTAGCAATAGTTAAACATAAGGAACAAATCAAGGGGAATGAGTTGGCTGAAATATACAGGTATTTTTATTATTTATAATTTTACATGGAACAATCTGATCCACTTATTCCGATGAGTTATCAGAATTAGAGGATTAATTACTAGGATTTCATGACATTATCAGAATATGGATAAGCCATGTAGAATACTGTTGTCCCGAAAATAGCAAAGTTGTTATTCACTGGTTATACTAAGCTGTAATATTTTTAAGATTAAATAGATTGATTTTAATAATTTTTGTAACTAATAGAATTCAAGTTTCAATGTTAACGCAAAAATGCAACATTGAGTTAAATATGACAGTCTGTGTGGTAATAGCTTGCCTATGTCCTATTATTGTTCATAAATTTAAACAGAACATAAATTGAAATTGAGAGGTTGGTTGGTTGGGCCTTTAGAAGCTTGTAATAGTAGTTTATGAAACTGTTGTATAATAGGGGTATTAAAACGTGTGTGTGTGTGTTTGAAATCCAAGTCATATACAAGATTTTTTATTACTATTAAAAAACTTGCACACGTTAGTGTCACATGAGTGTATTAGAATTATGTAGAATAAAAAATACCTAATTGTGTGCAGTTTCATACAAAGCTCTCATCACTGTAATTTGAAAACATTGTAAAAGGCAATTATTTTTAAAAGAGTAACCATGGAGTGTTTTGCTGGCTCTTCTCCATAAACAACCAATTGGAACAGTGCCCCTAGCTTCTGACGTTTCATAAGTGCCCATGTAGGTCTATGTGAAATAAAATATTTTGATTTGATTTGACCTATTAAATAAAACTTTGAAGTTAAAAGAGCAACAAATCGTTTTGTAATGCAAATAATTTTGTTTAATTCATATCAAAAGCAGGCAATTTAAGCTACAAAGTGCTTTTTCTGTTGAAATAGTTATTTAATGTGATTATCTTAATGAAAAGTAACTTAAAATCAATGTTAAGTATATTTGATTATTACCTCATTAAGTAGAAAGCTTAACTGATTCGACGTGTTTGGTTAGAATGCATATCCTTTCTCGTATAGTTGTCTCAGATGGTCTTTTGATCATATTTATTACAAGTTTGAATACCATAACTACACATAGGGTGGTAAGAAAAACTTTTGCGTTTTTCAAGCCACAGGTCCAATATAGTATTATATAAATAAACAGGTGCATACTATTCTATTGTTTATTAACATTTAGTAGTAATATTAGTTCACTATACATAGTACACTACATACATTGTTTATTCACTCTCCTCAAGTCCTCACTCGTATATGAACTGAATATTTCCTCTAAAAAGGCAGCAGGGGGATGTAATGCACTCTCTTGATGCCAGGCTCGCTTTCTTGTGTTGCAAAGGCAAAGTCAAAATGTTTTTATTCCATAGATTTCACTTTGTAGTGTTTTCCATAGCCATCACTCATAATACCTCTGTCGGATGCCTGATGAGACAGCGTGCTTTTTAGCCACGCCCATCAGAGAGTTCGAGCCCGCGACTAGGTTCACCTTAAGGACGCTAACACATTTTTGAATCAGTCAAGTTTAGGTATCTGAGTCGCAACACAACAATATTACGCGGACGCAGACATTGAAACCATTGTCCGCTCGATTTCCATACAGTACGATTTTTACTAGTAGGTACTGGCTTAACTAATCTTGGTATTTGAACGTATTTTTATTTTACTAGCAGTTAAAGTTAGTAGTAAAGTAACTTTATGCATTTGGTAAAAGTAACTAAGTTTTGTCTGCGTGATCATCATTATTTTTGGAATAACGTAAAATTCGTAAGTACAATTTTTTTTTTATCATACGAGTTTTCGGACTCGCGCTCAGAGGTCTAATAATAAAATACTTGAATAATATTTTTGGCTACTATACGAATATGCCGATCGGTAATCGTAGACTCCTGAAGATAGTACTGTATTCTTGGGATTAACCTTGGATGGCAAACTTCAATGGGACATATAGATAAATTGTCCAAAAAGCTAAATTCCGCAGCATACGCTGTTAGAAAAATTCGTAATTTAACTGACATAGAGACAGCCCGCTTAGTCTACTTTAGCTAGTGTAATATCGTATGGTATTCTGTTCTGGGGAAATGCCGCCGACATTCAGACTATCTTTGTCTTGCAGAAAAGTGCTGTTCGATCAATTTATAAATTAAGTCCGAGACACTCTCTCAGAGAGAAATTTAAGGAGATTAATGTAATGACTGTGCCTTCACAGTATATTTTTAAAAATCTTTTATATGCACATAAAAATATTAAATTGTTTAAAAAATACAGTGTTAACCATAGTATAAATACTAGGAACAAACATATATTTGCTGTACCATCAACAAGGATCAAGAAAATAGGTGGGTCATTCAGATGTCAATGTATACGCTTTTGTAATAAACTTCCAAGCCATGTTCAAGATCTAAGTCTGAATAAATTTAAATCATTCATTAAACGTAAGTTGTGCCTGTAAGCTTTTTATACCGTTAAAGATTATATTGAGGACAAAAAAGCTTGCGATTGACCTGCTCCAATTTTTTTCATACTTCATGTCTTTTTTTTTGCAAACTTACTCATTGACATACACTTTGACATGAATATTTACTTTGAGAAGTATATTATAATTATTCTGACTGGGAGGACTATGTGGGTCATGTGTTTTTTTTTCTTTCTCTCTCTCTCTCAGTTACTTTTTAATGATAATCTGGCAGTTTGAGTACTTTATGCGGCCTACCAAGATGTGCTTTCTTTGATATTGTTCGTTGAATCGTTGTGCTCCTTATGTTCTAAGTTGACCTGCATGATTACTGACAAATGCGTCCACTGACAGGACAGGTCCACTCAATCTGTGTGGTTCCTTCCTCAAAAGACCATTTCGGACACCAATGTACATGGTCCTCAAATGATCTCACCACGATTATTTTCGTATTTTTTGTTTATATAGACATTGACATTATGAATTTTATTTAAACAATGACATGAATATTTACTTTGTAAAGTATTATATTGCTTTAATTATTGTGAATGTGATGACTGTGTGGGTGTTTTTTTTCTTCATTTAGTCATGGTCTGGCAGTTTGATTAATTTATGCGGCCTACCCAAATCTCCTTTCTTTGGTATTGTTCGTCAAATCGTTGAGCTCCTCAAGTTCTGAGTTGAGCTGCATGATTACTGATAAATGCGTGCACTGATTGGACAGGTCCACTCAATCTGTGTGGTTCTTTTCTCAAAAGACCATTTCAGACACCAATCTACATGGTCTTCACATGATCTGACCAAGATTATGTCTGGACTTTCAAAGAGACTGTGACCTCTGAGTTTGTTTCGGCCTTTCTTCTCAGAGTAGTCAGATAGGAAACGCCGACCTCATCTAGTTTTAAAAATATGATTGACGTGTAAAAGTGTTTGTACAAACCTACTTACAGAAATAAAATAATTTAGCAGATCGTTGTAATGGTTTGAAAATAAACAGGATATTAACTCCCTAAAGAAAACTAAGTAAAAACTGTGTGACACCCGAATCCCCCACCTTAGGGATTGGAGCGCGTGTTCAGAATATTTAAACACAAAAGTTAATTTAACTTCCAAAACCCCCAAAATGTATGCCCATGTCGACTTTTTATCTAAAGATTACATCTACCATCTTAAATAAAAAAAAGAATAATACATTCGTAATCACTACCCCCAAATTATCCGAAATCGATAACCAGTATGGTTGTGGAACTTTTCATATAATACAACAGCCGCTATTTTTGAATAAAATATAAGGAAATTCATCCGCCATCTTGTATTCGTGTAAACTGATTACATATTCATAATCATCACTACCTCCAAAATCCTCAATAATGACTATCTTAAATATTTACGAATTAAAAAAAAACATTATTTGTTCCGCCATTTAGAATTTCATTTATTTATTTCAAAACTCGTAATAAGTTTGGTACTCATACTTTTGGTCCGAAAAGTATCAACATTTTCCAACCACAGTATAGAGCACGGCATTCACTTTATTATTATTTTAATCATGTTTATTTTTTTTACAAGAAAGCGATATAACCGTGCTTCCTATGGGCACGCCGCGATTGCGGCGGTAAGTCCCCTCTTTGAGGAGTGGCTTGAGAGGCGGCATGGCGTCCTCACCTTCCGCCTGACACAGGTCCTCACCGGACATGGCTGTTTCGGGAGGTTCCTGTTTCGGATAGGGCGGGAGGAAACGCCCGGGTGTTTCCATTGCGAAGATCGCCCAGAGGACACGGTGGAGCATACGGTGGAGGTCTGCCCAGCTTGGGCGGAGCAACGCCGTGTCCTCGTGGAGGTGATCGGCGGCGGCGATCTCTCGCGTCCGACCCTGGTCCAGGCCATGGTACGGAGCGAGAGGGCATGGCTGGCAGTCGCCTCCTTCAGCGAAGCAGTAATGCTCGCAAAGAGGGAGGCGGCGCACGTGAGGGAGATGCAGTACATGCGCCCTCACAGCCGTGGCCTTCGCAGGAGACGCCCTGGGCGTCGGGAATCCCAGGCTGATTCCCGGCCACCGTAGGCACGGGCTTGCGGACGGCGAGTAATGGGTAGCTCGCTGTCCGGTAAGGACCAAGCCCGGGTCGACGGCGCGTTGTGTTCCACGCGCGCCTCAAAGAGATGTCAGCAGCAACAGAGGGGCCCGCAAGGGCCGATGCCTGCCGGGGGTGCGGGTTGTTCGAAAGAGATACCGCCGCCCCTGGCACACAGGCAACTGAGGGAACACGGGTGGGTTTTAGTCAGTAAAAGTCTGACACGCCCTCCCGCTCCACCCAGAGCGGGAGAAGTTATTTGATGATTTCCCACCCAGAAAAAAAAAAAAAAAAAAAAAAAACCGTGCTTCCTAGGGCGCGTCTGAGCGCGGAATGACAGACCGTGTTTAGAAAATGTATGAAGAAATTGGAGAGCGATCTTTATTTTTCTCTTAAATAAAAAAGTTGAATATTAAATTACAAAATATTTCATTCATTTCTTAGAGGACTATATAAGCCACAATTTCTTATTATTTTGGAGTTAAAATATGCAGTTGATCTAGCTATAATGGGTTCCTATTCAGACCCCTTTTTTTGTAATTTTCTGCGATTAACGTGGTGGTAAAAACGGATTTGTGTGGAAATTTTGTATAGGGCTATGCAATTTATGTAGTGTCATTGTAGAGATGAATATATTATCTTTAATTTAAGATCATAATTGCCTAGCAGTTATGATTCCTTTTCATGTAATTGGTACCAGAAAACCAGCGGTATTTGTAGAAAAATGTGATAGCGTCTTTAATGAAAAGTTATGATAATAATTTAAATATTTCGACGCATCGCCCGCCCGCGCTACTTAATTTTTGCTTAACCTTCTTTCAGACCATTTTTCCTTTTGCCTGGCTCCGAAGGGGAGCATATTGTTTTATCTATAACCTTCCTCAAGAATAGCTTTCAAAAGCAAAAAGATCTTTACAAATCCAACTGGAGGAAGTTCCAGAGATATGCGCATTCAATTGCCTAATTGCAAAACACAGGCAGTAGGATACCCCGCAGGATTGCAGTGGGCTTATCCATAGCCGTACTAAACTTGAAGTTATGAGATAAAAGAGTTAACTTAAATATAAACTTGTATAAAAAGCGTATTACAGACGCCAGCACATCAAGCTACCTCAATCTGTCAAATTTCTTTGATAGTTTTCCAACCTTATAACAAAAGCATAAGGTTCATGTTCTATTGAAAGGGCAATTTGACAGTTTGGGATATCTTGATGTATTGGCGTCTGTACATAAATTAATAAAATATACCAATGAAATATTAATATAGTAAACCTGTAACTCTAAATAATTAGTAAAATGTTTGTTTTCCAGCACCAACAAGTTTGTTGTACAATTATCAAGAGATGCGTCTTCTCAGCTGAAACGTTTTTTGCAAGAACAAAAAAGCTCAACTGTAATCATTAACATTATAAACAACCACATCCAAGTTGATGTACATGATGGCCCGGGGAGGACACAAGCTCAGGTGCGCTCCACCACTGGGGGACTGCTTGGTGAAGCCACTAGAAATGGTATGTAATGTCTTATTGTAGGTACTGTTCCTATTTTCCAGGAACATGCACAATACAAGATCATATTTAAGTATTTACCTATACAGTATCACACAGTTACACTCTTCTAACTGAACTAGAGGTTTTATTAATCAATTATTAAATCACAGTGGTCTTTGTTTGTAGAAAATCGGACAAAGGTTTACTATGGACTGTTAAAAGAGCCTGATATACAAGTACTCCCGGCACCTGTAGAAGATGAGGAAGAAGTGGAGGAAACGCCAGACAAACCAAAAAAGAAAAAAGCGAAAAAAGAAAACATTTTTATGAAAAAACCGAAGTCTGATCCTAACGCACCTCCAAATGACAGAATTCCTTTGCCAGAACTGTGAGTTTATTCATGTTTTTGCGTATTGGAACTCTAGTAGAAGTTTAACTAACATTTTACTATTTATATACAGAAAGGAGACTGATAAAATAGAAAAAGGCAAAGCCCTACGAGAAGCCTCAAAGCGCATTCAACTGGGGCCAGAGAGTCTGCCATCTATTTGTTTTTACACACTGCTAAACAGTGGTCATACCGCCATTTGCGCTGATATTTGTGATGATTCTACACTGCTAGCTGTTGGCTTCAGTAACTCGAATATTAAGGTATTATAAAAAAAACAATCACCTTATTGTAATTAATTCTGGTTTCGATCCTCATTTCTTAATAATGAAAGAGTCTTATAATCTAGGTGTGGACATTGACTCCGGTAAAATTACGTGGGATGAAATCTGCAGAAAAATTAATAGACATTGACAGGGAAGCAGGTGTGTACAATAACATAATATTTGTAACTCAATTTCAGCGCAGGCTTGATCTCCGAAACACACAGATTACCGAAAAGTGACTACAGTCGCTTGGCAATCGCCATCAACTTAAAATGCTTACTGAAGAAAAGGAGTCAAACTCTGTTTTGATAAGTCTCGTTTCGAATAATATCAGTCTGAGACATAATTAACCGCACTGGTTCAAGATTTACCTTACACAAAATATAAATGATAATATCATCATCTATAATATTTTTTGGGCAGAGGTGGCTCAGTAGAGCAGTGGTAGCCCAGAGAGCAGTGGGGGCCCAGTGGTGACGGCCTACCGAGTTGTAGGTCGTAGGTTCCCAGACACTTTGCTTTGTGTAAAATATTTCATCACCACTGCTCTCAAAATGGTGAAGGAAACATCGTGAGGAAACCGGCATGCCCTAGAACTAAAAAAAAGTTAAGACATGTGTGTCATTTACCAACCCGCACTGGGCCCGCGTGGTGGATTACGGCCCGCACTCCCTCTCACCAAGAACGCCTGTGTCCCAGCAGTGAGAACATTATAGGCTGATTATTATATGATGAATAGTCTAAAGCATAAGTATTTAAATGTTGTAGGTGACGTACTCGTAAGAATGATGGAAGAAAGAGATAGAGACACTTGTCGTACTCTGTATGGACACTCTGGATCAGTTTATAAAGTAGCGTTTGATCCTTTTAAAACGATGCTACTATCGGCTTCTGAAGACTCCACTGGTAAGTTATAGTTATATCATTTAAATAAAACTACAAATATATCATGGAGCTCCGAAAGTTATTTGAAATATTTTTCTAAAGTACGAACGGAAATGCCTGCTAGAAATAATACAATAAGCTAGTTGGCTGCGACATATCACGCGTAGGATAAGTCTGTTAGGCCTAGGACAAACTAGTTTGGCCGGTAACATATATAACGCATATTTAAAATACCTACCTAAAATAGCTACATAACTAACAATTATAACCTTTTTAATAGAACCAAAAAATAAGGTGAACACTAAAAATACGTAATAATTTTGTACTCGACTATACTCGACTCGAAAATGTATGTAGAAGTTTAAATGGAAGTTTAACATACTTTTCTATATAGTAAACCAGGTCGAAATTATCATGGTTGGAGACGACTATTTTTTGACACCAAATTCAAATTCAAACATAAGCGTTCCGCGGTAATCATGTGAGGATTGTGGCGAGAAAGTCTCACCACCTAATCCTCACCAAAACACCGTTATATCATTGGAATCCCTTAATGACAATTTTCAAAATTTGGCATAGCGTTACGACTATTTTTTGGAATTGAAACCAAGTCGATACTCTCAGCTGTTTGCTTGCACTGAGGTGAGGATTGTGTGTCACAATCCACATCAACATATAACTTCGGAATCATAATGCGACATTTTTTTAGGGTTGCGGAACCCTAAAAAATTTTCGCATTGGCTACGGAGCCAAAGGGTAAAACGGGACTGTATTACTATGACTCCGCATCCGCAGTCCGTCCGTCTGTCTGTCTATCCATCTGGCGCCAGGCTGTATGCCATGAACCATGATAGTTAGACAGTTGCAATTTTCACAGATGATGTATTTCTGTTGCCGCTATAACAACAAATACTAAAAAAAGACATATATATTGTCGTCGTCTTTTGAAGTCGGTTTACAAACAATAAAATAAATATTAAGGGGGCTCCCATACACCAGATATTTTTTTGCAGTTTTTATAGATAGGTAATGGTGCGGAACTGTTCGTGCGCGAGTCCGACTCGCACTTGGGCGGTTTTTTTAAGCTTGGTGACTATTTATGACTATTTATTGAGATTTTTTGGCGTTCTCACAATTGCTTTTCATGAAGTTTTCAAAGGTGAGGATTGTGTGGTGAAGGACACAGAATTTGAAATGTCGAATAGGTACTTGCCCGTTTTCGAACCCACAACCTCGTGCATGAAAGGCCGTAAACACTGAGTACAAACACAATCACGAGTATGGAGTACATATAAAGATCGATAATTGTTTTACACAATTTAGTCTATGACAAACTTTTCAACTTATTATTTTTGCTGGTTTTCCTCTACATAAACAGGTAAAAAAAAATATTCGGTTTCTTTTAGTATCTAGGATGTACAGACGGCACATCAAGCTACCCCCAATCTGTCAAATTTCTTTGATAGATTTTCAACTTTATCACAATGTTTAAGGTTCATGTTCAATTGGGAGAATTTTACAGTTTGGGCTGCTGGCTAGATGTGCTGGCTGGCGTCTGTACTATAGCAAAATATGTAAAAAAGTTAGAAAAACAATAAAATTATTATTTTGTAGGGCAACAAGAGGGACATGTATACATATTATATAAAAAAGTCGCTGTACGATTTTGTTTGTACAGCCCCGGATCTAGAGGGGGGGGGGGGGGCAAACCGGGGGGGCCGCCCCGAGCGGCAGTTTCAAGGGGCGCCGAAATCATAATATTGTGTGATTAAAAATAAAAATCTTGCTCCACAAAGCGCCTAGCATACGGAAGCCTGGTTGGCTCACCGTCGACTTGTAATAAAAAGGCGCCACACAGGCCAATACCTAGCTCCTGGCTGGAGGCTTTTAGCCTAAAAACTAAAAGTTAGATCCACAGGAAAGTCCGGCTAAGCAGTCACGGCCTCTCAAGGTCAACTGCGAGATGCCATTCCCAAAAAAAAACCCACACCTAATTAATTTATCTCAAACGCTGGAGAGAGGGGCGCCACTATCAAGTTTCTGCCGCGGTTCGAAAAAATCGTAGATCCGGGACTGTGATTGTGACCGCTTTATTCCTCTAAACATCGTCGCAACGGATTTTGATGCGATTTTCACCATCATGTAGATAATTTATTCCGGGAGTTTTATGTGTACACACAAAGTGCATTAGTATCAAACTTGCATGTAATAAAAAATCTCGACGTCAAGTCCTAAAAAACGTACGAAGCAGGGGCGAGCGGGCCACTAGTTTATAATATTACCTAGTCGCTTTTGCCAGCTACTTTGCCCGCGTGGCGGTCGGTGTATTATACATATCCATCTTCATCTTGAATCACTCTGTCTATTGATGAAAACCGCATTAAAATCAGTTGCGTAGTTTAAAAGATCTAAGCGTACACACACGAAAAACTACTTTGTTTTATAGGTACTAAGTAGGTATATAAAGAAGTCTCCACAAATATTTTTGGGAAATCAAAATGGGAATTATTTGGATAGGTCCGATTAACTATTACAACTTATTTGTTGCAGTGAGGTTATGGTCTCTGCAATGCTGGACATGTCTGGTAGTATACCGCGGCCACGTGTGGCCAGTATGGGACGTCCGCTGGTCCCCGCACGGTCACTACTTCATGACGGCTGGGCACGACCGCACGGCCCGCTTGTGGGCTACTGATCATCATCAACCATTACGAATGTTTTCTGGACATTTATCGGATGTCGACGTAATGCGTTTCAAACCTATTAACACGAATAATATACCACCAAATTAATACCTATTAAAGTAATATATACAGGGTGTTTGGCAGAACGTTGAACATACGAAAATGGTGGATAGGTGGGGTCATCTGCTACTTACTTAGCCCTAATTTATTTGGCCGTGGCCAAAAAAAAATGATGAAATAACTCTTAAAGGTTTTTTTTTTATAAAAGCAAATTACATACCATTAGAAAGGTCACACACTGGGGATGTTTGGCTAGAATTGGAACTCCTCAATCATTTTTTTTTAAATGTAAGTTGAAATTAAGATTTAAGTATTTTTTACATCTTACTGTAAGTTTGAGGACTCATAACTTTTTTTCTAGCTAACATCTAACAAAAACATTGGCTGTATTACCCATTTTTAATAAAAATTACACTTTAAACTTAAGAAAGTGGTGAAACTAGAAGAAATAAAAAAAAATCCAGGGGCCAGGGCCACATAAATTAGGGCTGAGTAAGTAGCAGATGAGGCCACCTATCCACCATTTTCGTATGTTCAACGTTCTGCCAAACATCCTGTATAATAAAATATTAAGTCCTCGTTAATATAGGATTTTAACGTTACGTAAGCGTTATATTTATCTTAAAGCATGCATTTATATCTTGAAATAAACCATATTTGCTAGTGTGCAAAATGCCCCATGCAATAAAGTACTTTACTTACTTTAATATCTTTACTTTTCAGTGCGTCCAATTTCACCCGAATTCTAACTATGTTGCCACTGGATCTAGTGATAGAACAGTACGCCTATGGGATTGTTTGACAGGAACACAAGTTCGAATTATGACTGGGCATAAGGTATTTATTAATCAAACCAACTGCTGGTATCCGAACGCACGCAGGTTTTCTGAATTTTTGTTAATACTATTTCATTTTATTTTCAGTCTACCATATTTACCCTAGCCTTTTCTGTTTGTGGGAGATGGCTAGCATCGGGAGGTAATGGAGAGCTCATTGTGTGGGACATTTCGACAGGATCTCCCGCTGCCCTACTGCCACCAATGCATACTGCTCCTATTCATGCATTGGCTTTCAGTCGCGATGGCACCATTTTATCATCAGGTAATTATATCGGTTTTTACACGCTTTATATTAGCTTCACTTGTATGTTTGTTTGTTTGTATGTAACCGACTCCTTTGGACGTTATTTTGACCCACTTTAAACGGTCAGATTTCATTTAAACTTTGTAGACTTATCGAGGACCTATGACAATTCAATAATTAAAAAAAAAATTGAAAAAGCACGCTTTTGTAGTTAGCAAAACTAAAAAGTAGAAAATAATTTAATTCTATTAAAAAGCGTCGGGTGCTTGATATTAATTGATTATAAAAATTCCTCAAAAAGCACCCCACGCATTTTAATAGAATTAAATTATTTTCTACTTTTTAGTTAGGTTTTTAAAGCGTGATTTTTAGTTTTTTTAAACTATTATTTTTATATTTTGTCTATGGTTTTTGTACACAAATAATTTATTTGGATTTTTTAAGATCTTAAAGAACTGCATGTTATTTTCAGGATCTTTGGATTGCAGCATAAAGTTATGGGATTTTAATTCTATCACAGAAGAAGCTAACGGTGAGGAGGCAGGTACTACAGCCACAGTACAGAAGGAGGAAAAATTTTTACTGCGGTCATTTGCAACAAAGAATTCACCCATAAAGGGTTTACATTTTACACGACGGAATCTTTTGCTTGCAGTGGGTTCCTATGAAGGCAGTTCATAACATCATAACCGAGTAGTTATCAATAAGTGGCATTTATCTATCTAATTTTAAATTCCGTTTATCAATAAAATCATAATTATTTGACTTATGTTTTTTATTATTTTCAACAATCAATTTTTACAGTAAGTCAATTGATTTTAGACTGACCCTTTAACATTTTCGACCCTCAATAAACAGAATAATCTCCATTCACATTCATAATGTTTATAATACTTGCAGAAAGTAGGCCCTTTCTGAAGTAATAAATTGTATCATTAAATTTAACACAGATTCATTACTTCTGGCCACTTGTGCTTTCATTGCTTGTTTGAAATCTTCTTTTACACCTTTATCAGCTCCACGAGTTCCTATTCTTCTCTGTCCCAGATGCTGCTGAGAGTTTGGTATAATGTCAAGCACAACATTGTTTCCTTGTTCATTCCAAATGAAATACAGCTCTTCTAGTAAATCTATATGAATTATGTATGTAGAGAAGAGGCGGTAATGAAACACACCTTTTTGTTTAATTACATCCAGTATGTGAATGAATATTGCTTCCTCTTGTGGCCAACCAAGTTGCATCAAAACAACCATGTGGCCATATGTCAGATCAGTGGTATTACCCGTATTTAATAAAATTCTAATAAGCAGGGTACAGAAATAATGCATTATGGCAACTTTAGTAAGTGGCAGGAAATGTAAGTGCCTATGTTTTCCTCCTACAATTAATTCTGGTTCTAGAACACCTTCCACATTAGGTAATTGGGGTAGAGCAGCCAATATGCTCTCTATACAGGCAGTATAGTTCTTTAGAAAATAGTTGATAGACACTCGTACTATGCTAGCGGTCACACTAGTTATTGTAGGTTGAGGCATAGCCTCATCATATTTTCCCCGGTAGAGAGCAAACTCATCAGCAAACCCATCAGACCATGGTTTAATTTGCAATTGATTAGCTAGTTTTGTGAATTCTCTTGAAATAAGTTCATTACTGTGGAGTAACTCCCAACAGTTAGCAGCTGCTTGGAATTGATGGGATGATATACCAGTAACCTCCAGTTCACCTTTCCTTCTTTTTGATGGTGATACTTCTGGATCAGAGAATGCCTCCACAAGAATATGATTACCTTTTAATGACTTCTGCTCATACAGACACCTAAGGAAAAATGTTGTACCACAATATAAAAGCTGGCGACAGTCTTCACTGTTCCTTAATGTTAATAATTTTTGGAAGTATGCCTCCTTGTTCAAACTGTTACTATAATTGACAAAAAATGAATCCCATCCCAATTGCCTGCCCATTAAATCTAAAACACCAAAAAGCCTTTGCCAAGGATCTGTTATATCATGTTCATTTTCATCATATACATAGGAATTATAAAAGTCAATAGCTTTGATTACCAGACGCTGTAGCAGTCTTGGAGATTCTAGTGAGCTGAGTAAGGGCAGTGTTTCCACTACTAACAGTCTAGCATAGCGATTGTCATAAAAGAACTTTTCAGCATTTATTAATGTCTTCACTAGACTGTCTACTCCTAATTGTGGAAATTTCTTCAACAACAAAACTAATAAGCGACAATGTTCCATTGTATCATCACTATTCTCAACACTAGTCTTAAGGATTGTCAATTGTATATCCGGACAAATGTTATCAAACATTTGGCTTAGGAAGCTTCCTTCAGATGATCTCAGTGCATTTGCAATAGCTGATATTTCAGGAAATAAAGATGGCAGGTTCTGCCTTGATTTCATTAAGGAACTAAAACATTCAGCAGCCTCATGGACATTTCCCGATTGCTTTTCCATTAAATAAGCTTCAAACTGAATTTTAAAATTTGCAGGAAATAAAGTTTTCGCTGTGAGCATCCATGCTTTAGCAGAGTGGATATTGTACTTCTGTGCGTCTTTAGCTTTCGCTATGATGTAGTCCTCATCACTCAATGCTGTATCGACTCCGGGCATTTTGATGTATATACGTATTGCTACTGTAAAATAAAATAAATTATCAAATAATTTAGTACCTTGCGACTACAGATCATTATGTAACTGATTGACTGACTGGTCCAATACCTGAACAGAGACACAAGAAAGTTATAATATACAGACAAATAGCACCTTGCTATCGCAGCAACACACAACTGTTACGATAAGTCACAGAACCTAATAATATATTGCGATAAGTACTAAATTCATACCACCGCAGGGTACTATAAACTATACTTAAAATTCAGACGTAAAGTAAATAAATAATGAATTAACAATTTATTCATTGACGAGTATGTGTAGTACTTTGATTGTCTGAGACTGATTGACGCAAAATTTTTGATGGCAGTTGTCAGCGGTGCTGCCAACTGGGTCTCAGGTTTTGGGGCTAAATCGAGTTTAAGAAAGGGCTAGATTAGCACATTAAAAAAAAATAGGGCTAAATGACTGATTGAATAACAAAACGTAAAAATAAAGATTCTGTAGTAAAATGGATTTCATGAATAATTAATGTGTAAATTATTAATGAAATACATCATTCTGGATTATTAAATCATGTTTAATCATAAAATTACAATCTAATAATAGCAGTCTTCATCTAATTCCTCGCAGTGGGTTCCACTTTGCGCTGACGACGTAGATGGTTGGGCTTGGGCACGGAACAGAGAAAGCATGGAAGTGCAAAGTAGGCGTGGCACGCGTGCCACAAATAAGTGTTGTTACGCTTAATTGGTCCCAGTCGTGTTCTAACATCGCGTCGAGTCGCTAGTCCCGAGACAAATTTATTTTTCCGTAGCTATGCCGAACTGTTCCATTTTGCAGCTCAAAAATGATAAAAGGGGAATAAATCTTAAAAATGGAGGTGTTTCGTATCATCGATAAGTACGGTTTTATTTGTTTTCTAATAAAATCTTAGTTAATTTTAATTTACTCATTATTTAATACAACGTCTAGTTAAAATAACTTTATTTTGGATTGATTGTATTCACTATTCCGTTCTGCAAAGTACTTCGCTACTCAATTAGTGATGTAGTCGGCCGGATGTTGGTTTTATCGATGGATATCGATAAAAGAAAATTAGTAATTTAATATTTATTGCAAAATAACATTATAATAAAAATATAGGTTGCTTAACATTCACACACATTAGGTTGCATAGATGCTTTATAGCAAAAATGTAATCAAACTTTTACATAATAACGTAATATTTATAATTATTTTATTTTCAATTATTTAAAAATAAAATAATTATAATAATTACATCATTCTTCCTACAGTTATATTACTAAACTCCCATCAAGATTTCTGGTTTAATTCGAAAAAAGTATCTATCGATATCGATATTGTAATTGAGAATTCAATATATTCTGCACTGGGGTGACCTTGGTCGAGTAGCACTAGATATCGACCTACGACACGAATGTCAACCTTACCGTTTTCACAATTATGTCTAAAATTGCGACCACTGAGAATCTATGGTCGAGTAGCGGAATTTACTCAGTAATTGAATCTAGTTTGACTATAAATTACAAAACGTTGTAAATACTTTCTGAGCTAAAGCAAAATAAATCCTATCTTTAAAGCATGGAGGTTTATTTCCAGACGTAGGATCTGTGGCTTATGCTAATTTGGACTGAAAGTAAAACCACAAATCAAACGAATTGTTTATTTGTAGTGCATTATATGATTATCGGTTTATCTGTGTGAGTTTGGCGACAACGGTTCCTATAGTAATTTTGTTGTATTGCACTTCCATTTTTTTAAAGGAAATCCTATGGGATTACATACGTGTAGTAAGTTTGGTTTAACTTGGTAAGGCCAGTTCGTATTTATAGGATGGAATTTAGGGACTCAAAGTTCATCCTGCTGCCTGAAGAAAAAGGGCTAGATCTAGCCCCGAAGGTGCTAAATTGGCATCACTGGTTGTCAGTCAGATATAGCCACAGAACATATATACCTCAAGCGGGCTATATGGCTGGCTTGTTATTTTTATTAGTACTCGTGCGAAGCCAAACCCAAAAAAAAGTACTCTGTGGTTGATATTTGCTTGTTTGACATTTCTAATGTTCTGGCTAAAGAGTACAATTTTTACATTTTGGTCGCATAGTTTACCTCACAGAACATATATACCCTGTTTACCTCGATTTACCTGTTACGGCGCACGTGTTTTATAAAATATGCATTATAATTAGAGTTGCTGGAGGGAAATATTCCGTATTATTCCCGTCGTAATATTCGCGAATCATTCCGGATGTTTGAGTAAAATTCCGTAATATTCCCCGAGAATAATTATTATTACAAGGAAAATATAGCTAGAGTTCGACTATTGACCGCTAGTTGGCGACGCAACAACGCGTTATTAAACAAGACAAGTAAAAGTTGACTTTATCCTACTCATTTTAAAGTCCTACTTTCTTTTAAACTCAAACATATTGTTCTCGAAGATTCCAACAATGCACAATATGTTACACTCAGCTACCAATTAGAGATTACCGTTATCGATAATGAGTTATCGATATTTTTAAACTTACAATGTTCTCTTTGTTCTATGCTATATCGGGAAAAATTTAACCCTGTGTGCGGTTTTAGTTTACCCGTAGTAATTAATCCCGTAGTTTAATATCTATCGCATAAGATAGAAAGAAACTCCACAACTGTATTTTTTTATGAATAGAATAGTTTTAAAAATCGGATCATTAGTTTAACATAACAAATCTTAAATATACTTTCTATAAATCGTAAGTATGTATTAGAATATATTTATATAAACACTTGATTTCAAACATAGTAATATTTATTGACTCTAGCTGTTGCTGTATTTTGCTTAAAAATAAAACGGAATGTCGATAAATAAGTAAACGATAGTGGTACATCCCTATAGGAGGAGAAATAGTAATGACCTCGTTACGCAAATATAAATCTTAACCAAAACGAAATACAGCTTTGATGAATTATAGTGACATCTAGCGGCGGGTAGCGGAACTTGCTCATTAAACTATTCCGTGTGAGCTCTAAACGGAAAAGTAATTAATACGTAAAAAGAGTACACAATAAACAACTCTATAGTCATTAGACTTTGGTTTATTTTCAATTATGCGACGATTGACATATTTCTTGTTTTTATGTGCTCACGCGTTCATTCATTATTTAAGAGTAAAATACGATTAGTAAACTTCCGAATGTTTCTTGCATCTACTTAGATATGTACTTACGTAATAAGTTTTTGTATGCGGTTTAGTTGTACAAATGTTATTTTGCGAGAATAATATGTACATATAAAGATAAATACGTTGGTAGGTACTAAGATGAGTTTATATTAGATACATATTTAATATTATGTATCGAGGTACATAGTAAAACGGTAACTAGGTATTATATTATTTCAATTGGTTCTATAGGTTCTAATTTTTTGTTCTAGTTGAATACTGCTTATTCTATAAAGGAAATAAACTTTTTGCAAAAAAATCGTCGTAAAAAATTACGCAAGTAACCCTACCTACTTATTTCTTTAAAAAAATACATTAGCTGCGTACGTTGTAAAGCAAAAACGCTTTTACGAAGTTAACTAAACTTGTACATAACACATACATAACATCAGCCCGAAACCGGGCCCATTCGAAATTAAACCATAAAAAAATAATAAGTATTCAAAAGTAGTTATCTACTTATAGGGAAATATTCCCGCATAGTAGGTACGTAGGCATCGAAAAATACTTCGTTGATTTTATGAATGAACGGCCGTGGAGCTCGGCGGTTCACGAAGTTGTCTGCTAGATGGCGTTAATTCAAAAACGGCACGCCACAATATCTGATATAATTATGGGGAGTCTCCTCAAGCTACCTACGCATAAATATATTCGTAATTACTGGGAATCATTTAAGTCTTATTTCGTAATAAAATGTAGGTTACTTACTTCATCCATACAATATTTATTTTAATCTGTATTCTTGCTGCGGTAGTATTCCTTCCAATCGAAATTTACTTTGGAATGTTTCCGTATTATTGAGAATTATTCCGGAGTTTTGCAACGCTAATTATAATACAAAAAATTTTTTGAATAACTGAGACATAATTAAAACTAAACTTGAACAATTCAAAAATCTTTAATAAATGAAAAATATTTAAACAAATAAAAAAAAAAACATAAGTAAAGCTACAAGCATCTTAGACTTATCAGATTCATCAGACTCTGTGTCATAAATAATGTCATTGGTCATCTATGTCACCACAGAGTACCTACATTATTATTTAGCAGAACTCATAGCATCCTGTTGCTTCGGTTCAACAATTAAAAGATCCAAAGTTTCTTGCCTCATCTTTGTTTTATGTTGAGCACAATGCATTATTGGCAGTGTTGCAGAAACGTAAGGATCTGAAGTCAGAAGCATCATCTTCATGATATCCTTATTTGTGCTCGTCCTATTTATTTTACGTGAATGGTGCTCTCTGTATCTACGAAAGTCTTTGTTACGCGGTTCAAATGCTTCTTCAGATACATTTCCAATCGGTACAATGGAGTTTTTGATGATATCAGCTCCGTGAATCAACAATTTATGTACTGTTGCTGACATATAGTAGAAATGATAGAACTGTAGGTATCTCTCTGCGGTCGTACGGGTATAAGCTTGAAATTTTTGAACATCGATGTTTTCACCTGTTGTAATTGCTTGTAAAATAATTGCGAATCTGCGCACTATTTCTTCATCCAAGCCAGTAATAGCTGCCGTTTTTTCAAGAAATGCGGAGAATTTCCTTGTTGTATTTCCGTCATTTGTTGTCCCTGATCCCTGCTTCACGATATCTATCAGAAGCCCTAACTCCTCTCGAAATCTCTGTTGTATCTGTTTCTTCCTCTGCTGCATCACTGATTTGTTGTCTTCTCCTTTGACAGACCAAGTTTTTAAGTCTTGTCTGTATGCTATGTGCAAAAGACACTCCATGCTATTAATTTGAGCATGCAAAGGTGACAAACCAAACTTGATCATAACAGATAACACTTCTTTATGCAATACTGCATCGAGATCGTTAATCTGAGATGGTTTCGCCAAACACAATTAACACACAGCACTGGAGCGGGCTTCTGATAGATACGTGCACACTTTCCGTCAGTCATCGTCATGACGAGATTGTGTTTAACTTCAATGCCATCAACACATTTGGATGGGCTTAA
The DNA here is from genome assembly GCA_949091785.1 of Polymixis lichenea. Classification (NCBI taxonomy): domain Eukaryota; kingdom Metazoa; phylum Arthropoda; class Insecta; order Lepidoptera; family Noctuidae; genus Polymixis; species Polymixis lichenea. The sequence goes on from OX420937.1 coordinate 12,689,129, forward strand.
AGTTTTTATCTCTGCTTGGATTTTAGTAATTTCATCTTTGACTACCAACTCACTTTCTTTGACGAATATAAATTTTAGAGGTCGACAGAATAGTGTAGACCACGGCTTAGGATTTTCCCATATAATTACTTCCTTTCCAGCTGCAACAGTCAGTTTTACGGGAACTAAAGTCGTCATAAAAATGGCTTCATCAGTCTGTCCTTCTTCCATTTTTTGTTTATATCTACTTTGGCTTGATGACCCATCGAAACCACATTTTGACAATACATTTAAGGACTGGTGAGGCGACTTGTCTGGTAGACTTTTGAGTATATGTTGCTCAGTTATGTCAAGAAGAGCTTGAAGAGATACCTTAGCCATTGTATCTGTAAAATTAAACGCCTCCTTCGGAGGGTAACATACTAATTTAGCCTGCTGCACTTTATAATACGATGGATAAACCAGATACACCCTCGCGAATTGTAGATTCTCGCAATGTAATATATTGCCACTTCGACAGTTTAAGTGATAGCAGCAATCCAATCGCTTTCTCCTGAGTAAAAGTACATTTCTTGTGCTTCGGAGTTTTAATTAATTGCGAAAATTTTGCTACCTCTTCAGGATTTTTCATTAAATAATCAATGACTTCAGCCAAATTTTCTTTGCCATCTTTCTTTAACTTGCTTACTGTAGCATAAGCTAGTTCGTCACTATTTTGTTTATTCTGTTCTTCTATCCTCCGTTTTTTTCTGTTAAGTACACAATTCTACAAATGGTTTACGAGGACTAAAACGCTTAGTTAATGTTCCAACAGATACAGATTAGGTGCTTGATACTCTGTAATAGCATCCTCTGCAGCTTGATTCGGAACAACACAAGATGGCCAATCCACTGTAAGCGCCAACCAGTCTTCGTATTGTTTCTTAAATGTTTCAGGGTTTCTTTTGGCGTTCTTCCAACTTTTTACGACAGCTTGACTGAATCTTCGATAAAATTCCTTTAAAGTATCGCTGTCTTCTTCCGAAAGATTTAAATAGAACTGAGAGACAACAGTTCGCAGCAATGCAAGGTGGTTACCCAGTTTACCAGACTGCTTCAAAATAACTTACAAGTCAAGGTTATGAACTAAATTCACTTGTTCCATTTTGGAAAAATAGGTTATCACTCTTTGAAATAACAAAGTCGATTGAAAATAGTAATTAAATGTACAAGATTTATACTTAAGGTTCGAAGAAACTATGTAGGAAGGGAGGTAGATAATTAATGAGATCTAATTATCTTAGTAATAGGACATTAGCACAGTATTACAATATTTCCTACAGTAGCGCAACGCCTTTGATGTCGCGCGATGCCGCCGCCAGTGTAGGTACTTACGCTGTCAGATGCAAATATGCTAGGGTTGTCACCAAATGGGAAATAAAACATTTGTGATTATTACTATTATGATGTAAGTAATCATTTATTTATATGTACATTCAAAATAATTGTGATTATTAAATCTAATGTAATTATTTATTCATAAATATATATTTACATATGTTGCACTGCTAAATATTTACGTGACACTTTATTTTTGGATGTTCTTAATTGTCTATTATAAAATTTAACTACGTAATGTATTCGCATTCGTATGAACAATCTGATAAGAAAAGAATGAGGAAAACATGAACATGGCTGTGATTTAAATTCTACAGTACTTAGTATTTCAAATAATCTATCTAAAATATTGTTTCCACAGGTTTTCTAAAATATTTTTTAACAGGCTTGCAGTTTAGTACAGTATTCAACGAAATCAGCTGGAGGTACCTGTAGTCCACCAAAGGTATCATGCACGTTTACGTAAGTAAAAAATACTTGTTGTTGGTTCGTCAGAATAATTTGACGCGTAGTTAATCATTGATAAACATTTGTGTTCATCTACGCAACGCCGCAATATATAACCACAAACATATAGGAAACTATTCTGCTCAGGGATATCAAAATTTGTTGAAAGCGTTTGTGTGGCTGGACGGATTACCTCTTCATTGCGTGCGAATATGCATTATCAAAATCATCAGCACAATTACTTCCATTACGGGGTGTCTGGAATATTCCATAAGTCTATGGTAGGTACACAAATGAAAAAACCTACCTCTCGTCGTCGCGGGGAAATCTATGCAACTTTAAGTCCTTCTGAGATTTCGATGTCGATTTACATCCATACACAGAACAGTTTGTGCGCACCATTATAGATTATGTAAGTATATCAAAATTATTACACAAACAACACGCCCGCGTCTGCCCTTCGCGCTCGGTACCGCAAACTAAGCGTGTTTGCGGTACGCGGCCCGCGCCGCCCGACCCCCCGCGAGTTCCCCTCTGTTGCTCTGCGCAAGTAGGGGAAAGGTGTACGAGATGATCCATTGAGGTTAGATGATCCTTTTTTATTCCAATAAAACTATTGGCGACATCTAGTTGTTTTCATTGGTAAAACGTAGTCCCCGATATTCCCTTGCCACAGTCAATCGCAATGGCGTCGAGAGTGACAACCAACTTTTTTGTGGAAAAAAACAAAAACTACGTTACATTGATCTAAGGTAAGGTTGACTTTAAGTTTATGTCAAATGTGTTCTAGGCAGTCTATTGTAAAAGCTGTTGTATTAGTACCTTTGTTTATTGCTATATTTTGTTCTTTTAATTGCATGGTAGCAGTTGAAAACATAGAGGATAAGTTAACGAACATTAAATAAAACCGTTTACGTTGGGGCAAGATGATTATGTTACTGGTGTACAAGATGATCCGTGCGGATCACCTTGTACAGAATGCAGGTATTATGGAGAAACAGTACCTAGTAGACTTGTATTCGTTCATAATATCGATTTCAATGAATAACAAAAAGTACTATATCTTGTTTTAGACTATGCCTCGTAATTATAAAAGAAAAACCAATCGCGGTAATTGGTCAGAAGACTCTATGATCAAAGCGCTGGATTCTGTAAAAAATGGTATCCCATATAGAACAGCAAGTAAACAATATGCAATGCCAGTTAAATCACTAAAAAGACGAACTAAAGGCATAAATAAAGTGGCTGTTGGTGCAATCAAATACTTAGGTGGAAAAAAATAACTGTTTTATGACAGAACAGGAGAACGCATGGACACGTTAGATATAAAAATATATTTAAAGGAAGAAAAAATAAAAAGACCGATAAATAAAATAGAAAAATACAAAAAGAATACGATAAAATAAAAAATAAAAACTCATCGTAAAAAGAAACAATATGGGAAAGGAGTAGGCAAAGGAATGTCAAATAAAAGGAAGAAAACTATTGATATGGTGTCGGAATCATCCGAAGAAGAAGACGCAGAATGTATATTCTGCACGGAAACATTTTCCAAAGATAACAGGGGCAAGGGATGGATAAAGTGTTGTGTATACCAAAGGTCATGAGGCTTGTGCAGGGATAGTTAGCGATGATGGTGATGAATTCGGAATGGAGATTTGGTCATTTCAATAAAATTATTTTAGAAGATTATAAAATTTTGTGAAACCTTTACTTAACGCTTGGTCTCATGTATGATGATTGTTACTTATTAGTGATTTTGAGACTGACTATTAATTTATAAGACTGGCTCATTCTACCTAAGTCAAGGTCTGTAAGATATTTGATATCGTAATTAAAGACATATTTAACTCTGATAAGTTAGTTTTAATTGAATTCTATTAAAACTTAAGACATTTTGAAAATAGGGGCAACATGATCCCCAGGGTCATCTTGCCCCTACCGTAGGGATCATGTTGGACACCGGGGTGTACAAGATGATTCTTTGTGAAGTGTTTATAAAATGTGAATTATATTATGAATAGATACAAAAACTAACATTTTGAGTATGACAACAGGTAGACAGATAAATTTACTATAAACAAACCCTTTTACATTTGCGTTAAGTTGAATGTCGTTTAAAATACAAGCATTCTCCCTTAAGTGAATCATCTCGTACACCTTTCCCCTACATTCGTCGCGCTACTGTAGGAAATATTGTAATACTGTGACATTTTTTTTTTTTTTCTGTGTGGGAAATCATCAAATAACTTCTCCAGCGGGAGGGCGTGTCAGACTTTTACTGACTAAAACCCACCCGTGTTCCCTCAGTTGCCTGTGTGCCAGGGGCGGCGGTATCTCTTTCGAACAACCCGCACCCCCGGCAGGCATCGGCTCTTGCGGGCCCCATCTGTTGCTGCTGACATCTCTTTGAGGCGCGCGTGGAACACAACGCGCCGTCGACCCGGGCTTAGTCCTTACCGGACAGCGAGCTACCCATTACTCGCCGTCCGCAAGCCCGTGCCTACGGTGGCCGGGAATCAGCCTGGGATTCCCGACGCCCAGGGCGTCTCCTGCGAAGGCCACGGCTGTGAGGGCTCATGTATTGCATCTCCCTCACGTGCGCCGCCTCCCTCTTTGCGAGCATAACTGCTTCGCTGAAGGAGGCGACTGCCAGCCATGCCCTCTCGCTCCGTACCATGGCCTGGACCAGGGTCGGACGCGAGAGATCGCCGCCGCCGATCACCTCCACGAGGACACGGCGTTGCTCCGCCCAAGCTGGGCAGACCTCCACCGTATGCTCCACCGTGTCCTCTGGGCGATCTTCGCAATGGAAACACCCGGGCGTTTCCTCCCGCCCTATCTGAAACAGGAACCTCCCGAAACAGCCATGTCCGGTGAGGACCTGTGTCAGGCGGAAGGTGAGGACGCCATGCCACCTCTCAAGCCACTCCTCAAAGAGGGGACTTACCGCCGCAATCGCGGCGTGCCCAGCACTGGGTTGCGACAATCGCACTTTCCACGTCGCCATGAGATCCTGCCGGAGCTCTGTCCGCCGTGCCGCGATTTCCCGCGGCAGCGGAGTTACGCCCCGGCGTTTGGCCTCCTCGCGCCACTCCCAAGTGAGCGCGAGGACGTTTGCCTCCAGATCCCATGGCGGTAATCCGGCAAGGAGGCCCGCCGCCTCACCGGAGATCGTGCGGTATCCCCGGATCATCCGGATGGCCATGACCCTATGGGCCGCCTTCAACCGGCGTGCTGGTTGGCGCCTCAATGTAGGCGCCCACACCGGCGCCCCGTATAGGGCCATGGCCCGCACGACCCCCGCGTAGAGCCTCCGGCAGGAGGCGTTTGGCCCCCCTAGATTGGGCAGGAGCCGCTTCAAGGCAGCCCCGGCCCGCTCCAGTCTGGGAGCCAAACGTCGGAAGTGCTCCGCGAAGTTCCACCGGCTGTCGAGGACGAGTCCTAGGTACTTCATCGTCGACTCGACGCCGATGTGAACCCCTCCCACCGTTATCTGGGAACCCGTCAGTGGCGCATTCCGAGGACCGTGAAACCACATGGCCTCGGACTTGTGCAAGGCCACCTCGAGTCCCAGTTGCCGGATCCTATCTACGATTGTCGCAACCCCGTGTGTCCCTAAGTCGGCCGCCGCCTGGTACGACCTCCCTTGCGCCAGGACCAGCGTGTCGTCAGCGTAGCAAACTACGCTGACGCCGCTAGGGAGGTCGGCGCGCAGCACCCAGTCGTATCCGATGTCCCACAGATGCGGCCCCAGGACCGATCCCTGTGGGACACCGCACGACATCTCTCGCCGGTTCCACTCTCCTAGGTGACCGGGGTAGATGACGGCCCTGTCCGTCAAGTAGGCCTCGACCACACGACAGAGGTAGGTCGGCATCCGGTGATACCGGAGTGCCTCCCTTATGCAACTCCAGGGCAGGGTGTTGAAGGCATTGGTGATGTCCAGAGACACCGCCAAGACGACCCCACCCCGGGCCACAGCATCCCCCGTCGTGAGGGCTCGCACGCGCATGATGGCGTCCACCGTGGAGCGCCCCCTGCGGAAACCGAACTGGCTCTCCGCCAAATCCGGCCCCACCCGCACCAGCCGCCCGACGAGGCGGTCTGCAATGACTCTTTCAAAGAGCTTGCCCACCGGAGAGTCCGCGGGGCGCCCCTGCTTCTTGATGAGGACCAGTTTCCCCGTATTCCAGTGACGTGGGAACTGGCCCTCCTCCAAGCATGCGCTTAGGAGTAGGGTTTGCACTATTAGTTTAATTTTACTGTTCGAATAAAATGAATACTTCTAGAGCTAAACATTCGAATATTCGGGTATTCGAATATTTTTTTAACATTTATTGAAAATAATACAATATCAATTCAACACAAACATGTGTGAGCAGCAATACGGGGGTTTAGTTTGATTGCCGCATAATTCTATTCAAATAAAATCAAGCATTATAATTAGTTTTATTGTTTTTTAATAAAAAAAACCACATTAATTATCGTTTCACAGAGTAAACATAGGTAAGTCTTAGCTTAGGGATATGATGACATGACACTGATGAGTGATGACGCTTAGGATAAAAAATAAAAAAAAACCTAACAGTCAACAATTAGTACAAGTACAAATATATATCATACTTATCTTTACTAGAAAGTAGAACTAGAATAGGAACTTTGGTTACATTTTACATAACATTCAGTTAAGTTTTATAATCAAAACAAAATCGTATTTCTTTTAGACTCAAACAAACATTAATTAACATTACAAATTAACAATCCACAAATCAATAAAACAAATCAATCAATTCAAACTTTGATAATATGAGCGCAAAAAGCTTAGGGCGTCCAAAGTATCGCCATTCATTTTCGTTCTTAAGCGGTTGCACAAGTAACTCGCCGAAGAAAACACCCTCTCAGCTTCGACACTGGAGGGTGGAATGGAGAGCAGTAAATTATATGCTCGGGTTAAATGTGTACCACGTTGTCCACCGCCGTCAAAGAGACCCATCTCCACTTGGATTTTAGTGCCAAGATCCAAGACCTCATCTCCGGACTGTCGTAGCTGTAAAGATGCGGCTGCGTCATCTTGTAGCTTACGGCGCAGGTGATCTTTCATAGACATACTGTTCTCATCATTGCTTTCTGTCTCTGTTTGTACTTGTGGGCTGCTGCGGCTACGGTCTTCAGAGTCTGTTGATGACTCGAAGTAGCTGTTCAATTTCACGATTGTGTTTTTAACCACCATATTATGGGGATTTTCAAATGGATATGAAGACTTCCCTTCATTTTAAAATTTTGCGGAATTATCCAGGTATTTGAGAGTGCCGCTTAGCTCTGGTAGTCGTCGTTCTCCAATTCTTTGTTTCAGTGATACTAAGAGATCACGGCTCACGTCATTATGAATTTCACCCAGTTTCTCAATCATAAACTTCAACGCTGTTTCTGTCATTATCAGGTTGGCATTTTCTTCACACAGAACTTCAACAGTAGCTTTGATCACATTCATTGTGTTGGAGAGTTCTTCGAGTCGCCTCATCTCTTCTTCTGAAAATGTGATATGGTTGTCATAATCAATCAACGTTTTCTGGACTACAACTTTCAGTGTTAGAAACCGGGACAACATGTCAGCAAGGCTGCTCCAACGTGTCTTGCAATCAAGTATTAGACGCAAGTCTTTCTTTCCTTCCTCCGAAGCATATTTGTATAAGGTTTCTGCTCGAGTAGGAGATGAACGAAAAAAAATCACAGCTTTTCGCACTTTGTTTATAACATCTTTGAAGCTTCGCGCAAGCGCAAGGCTGACCGTTGAAGTGCTGGCATATTCAATGGTCACATCAAATCCAGCTCTGTCCAGTTCATGATCATTGTCGCTTGCTTGGTCAGTGTTAGTCTCATCAGTATCAGTGTCAGTCTTAGCGCTGTCTTCTGACTCAGGATCAGGAATAACTGAAACTTCAGGAATGGCTTTATTCTTCTTGTAAAGAACATCAATTACTGCCAGTTGAATACCATGCGCTAAGCATAGTTGATGAAATGCATTGGTCTTTCGACCTAGGGCACACATAACGCTCGCTCCATCAGATGCCAGGCAAATTATATCATCATCTAATGACAGATTATATTCAGCAATTTTTCTTTTCAGAATGTTGAGACAGCTATCTGCTGTGCCCTTTCCTGTCAGTTTAGCTAAACCCAGGTTGCTGAACGATTTACGTTTTAATTTTGGTGAATGAATGTTGACATTCATATACCGTACATTTTGAGACGACGTCCACTCATCGAGGGTGATGGTGAATTTTATCCCTGAAGATTTCAGAAGGTTTAATTCCTCAGTTAGTTCTGCCTTAAGTTGGTTGTTTCTGGTGATGACAATTTTCTTTATTGTGTGGGGAGACTCGGGTAACTTATATCCGCTTTTATTGAATAACTTACGTATCGTTTTGGATGTACATATACGAAAAAACGACAGACCATCTAAAGCTGCCAACATGGAGATCATGTCTTCGGAGCTATCTTCAGATTTGAAATAATCTGTGAGTCGCCTTTTCTTCTTCTGTACTTCATTGGAATTTTCTTTGCTTCCACTTGCAGTAACTGTAACCTCATCAGAATTATTGATCTGTCCTTTTACAAATATGGAATGCTTTTTTTGAAGATGTATGTCCAAAGGAGTCGTTGACATAGAGTTTGACAATACTACTTTGCAGATTTTGCATTTTGCTTGTGAACCACCTTCAGCACGTAAAAAGTGTTGCCACACAGATTTTTTGTCTTTAGATCGTTTGGTGTACTCTTTGAATTAAACTTTGTCAACACTTCCACTCGCCATCACTAAGATTTATTTTGTCTTAGATAGACAGCTTTCAATGCAGGAACTGAAATCAGAACAAATTTAAATTAGATACGATTATTATAAATATAATACCTACTGTATGTAAGTTTAAGTAGTTTAAAATGTCACACACAACAATCTAATATTTTTAAAATCGTAACTGATCACTTCATACACCGGCTCGCGTAACCAACCAAATCAGTAAGTAGCGTAAGGAGGGATTTAATACGTACGCTACGTCAGAGGAATGCAGAAACCCGTTGCAAAGTAAAACACTTAGGCCGAGATAAATAAACGCTACTAAGCACTTGCTTTGGCTTAGCATCGGTTGTCACTGTCGCGCAACGGGCAAAACTACAAGTGCTTGATAGAGACAGAGAATGGCTAAGCCAAAGCACTTGCTTAGTAACGTTTATTTATCTCAACCTTAGTGTAGGAGTGTAGAAACAGGAGTTTCGGCTCAGTAGTTAGGTTAGATTAGTCTATACTATAATCTACTAACCTAACCTATAGCAAAAAAGACAGTAAGTATTCTAAAATATTTAAATTTTAATTCAATAGTGCTTTTTCGTAGTAATGACCTCGACTTTCAAGTTTTAGGTCGGTATACCTACCTACTATTGAGCCAAAATTCCTGTTTCTACACTACTTAATAATAGTTTGTGGCATTAATTAGGTTTGTCTGAAATACTTACGTGAATGTCGCCACGCGCAGGTAATAACAGTAACACAACACAGCTCTCAAATAATTATGCGTTCGCGCATGCACACTGTCCTTGGCGGTGGGCGAGGGACGACCAAAGAGTATAATAATATTAATGGGAGGGGACGACTGATGACTGAGTGAACGATTGAGTACAAGGACACAACAGGGTGGGACTCAAGGGCAGGGTTGGACTTAGAATCAAAACAATATAAGGGCCTTTATTACTTTATTAACTATTCGAATATTCAGATAATTTTAATGAATTATTCGAATTTGAACATGTACCGGATATTCGAATAAAATGAATATTCGAATTGCAAACCCTACTTAGGAGCCCTCTTAGTCGAGGCCCGAGAGCCTCCAAGGCCAGGACCCAGGCTTTTCCAGGCAAGCCGTCGGGTCCTGGGGCGGTATTCTTGGCATTCAGCCTACGTACCGCCACTCTCAATTCTACCTCGGTCACCTCTGAAGCATCGTCGTCGTCGTCGGTGTGGTCCCCGTCGGGCACCGCAGGTGGCGGAGCCATGGGCGGGGGAGCATGCTCTCCTCGCGAGGGAAACAGAGCGCTCACCACGTCCTGCACGAGCTGAGGCTGGAGACTCTGGGTCAGCGGGGGAGCCCACGGGCGGATTTTCTCCCGCACCGTTTTGTAGGGGCGTCCCCACGGGCCTCTGTTCAGAGTATCCAGCGACTCCTCGCGGGCCAGTGACCTGGCCCGCAGGATCTCCGCTCGGAGGGCGGTCTTCGCCACTCTGTACCCGTCGTATAGCTCCGCCTGAATGGCTTCCGTATCCGGAGGGCGGATACGGAGCCTGCGGTGCCTGGTGTACCGATGCCGCGCAGCAACGCACGCCTCGCGCAGAGCTGTGAGCTCCGGCGACCACCAGTACACCTGGCGTGAAGCACATCCTGGCTAGACCCGGGGCATTGCCACGTCGCATACCTCGGACATGGCCTCCCGGAACCACTCCGCCTCGTCGTTGATGTCGGCAGGCCTGTCCGGTGGTGACACCCAGGCCTGCACGATCGAGGCTTCCAGGAGGAGCTCCCGGTCCAGCCGCTTCAGCGCCCACCGCGGACCACACGGGGCCTGTTGGACCGGCGCGCTCGAGGCCTGGGCGGAGACGTCAAACCGAATATACCGGTGGTCGGAATACGTCTCCACCCCCTCCATGACGCGCCAGTCGACGACACGCGGTGACAGAGCGGGGCTGGCGAACGAAATGTCCACCACCGACTCACCCCGCATCCGCACACACGTGGCGACAGAACCCCGGTTTAGGACGACCAGGCCCACCTCTAGAGCCCAGTCCTCCACCATCCTACCCCGCACATCCGTCAACCGGGAACCCCAAGCCAAGTTCTTGGCATTGAAGTCCCCGAGGACGAGCACGGGGAGGGAACGAAACCCGACGACGACGTCTCTCAACTCCTCAAGGGAGTTGTGGAACTCGGCGAGAGTTCGGCTCGGGGAGGAGTACACCCCTACCACTGCAATCTCCCCGAACCGTGCTGCTACGCAACCCCTTCCTCTCTGGATACCTTCGAGAGCCGGGGTGCCGGCGGCGGCCGACGAAATTATGGTCACTGAGCCGCTCAGGTCCTCCACCCAGTAATCCCTGGGCGGGACAAAGTACGGCTCAGCGACCACGGCGATGTTAATCGACCACTGCGCCATGCTCTGGAGCAACAGATCCTGAGCGGTGGCGCAGTGGTTGATGTTCGCCTGGAGGAGGCGAAATGGAGCCGTTATTGGCATTCCATTTCAGCCCCCTCCGGAGCCCCCTGAGAGGGCCCTGCCGCGGTGGTAGCGGCAGCGACGGCGATGATAGGGGCGGCAGCGGCGGCGGCGGTGGCGGCAGCTACGGCGGTGACGGCGGTGGCGGAGGGCTTGCCCCTGCCCCGGCTCCTGGTTTCGGCGGGTGGAGCGCAGGCCTTGCTCCCAGCCCGGTGTTCGGCCGGCTTGCCAGCTGCCGCACATAGGTAGCAGTGCGGCGTGGCGTTGCACGAGCCGGCCTTGTGACCGGGCTGACCGCAACGGAAGCAGTGTCCGCTGCGGTCCACCTCCGAGGTGCATTGGACGCCCACGTGATGCCCCACCTGGCATCGGAACCACCTCAGAGGTCTGGGTTCCAGCAGCTTCACCTGCGCGGATACCCAGCCCACCAGTAGCCTTCGGCCCTCCCCGGTGATCTTTTGGGCCGCCGACACTGGGCAGCTCACCGTAAGGGTTCGCAAGCCCGTGTTGTCAGGACGAATGGTGCCTGCCTTCACCTGCTCGGCAGAGCACCCTCCAGTCCTGACGATGGCGGCCACCACCTCGCCCTCCGTCACGGAGTCGTCCAGGCCCAAGATGCGCATGTCAGCGCACTTGGTGGGCCTGGACACTCTGGCCACGTCCGCACTTATGGACGCCCTTAGCCTTTCGGCCAGAGCGTCAGCGGTCGGGCCACTAGCCGCACCAGGGACCTCCAGCATCCGGGCCCCAGTCGCGGTGACCCTAATGCGGAAGCCGTTGGCAACCCCTAGGTCTGCCAAGTCCACCGCCGCCTTTGCCTTCGCGATCACGTCGCAGTAGGACACGCCCTTCTTCTCCGCTTCCGGCTGTAGTGTAATCACTACAGCTGCGGACTTTGGGGCGCGTAACCTAGCTGCGGCGTTCCGCTTCTTGGCTCGCTGCCGCCTCTGCCTCCGTCTGGCCGCCCTTGCAGCCTTACCCGCCTTCCTCTTCTCCCCGGCCACTTGCCATTCGGCGTCAGCCGGAGGAGATTTGGGAGGCGGGGCCGTCCGTCCTGGGACCACGGCTGGGGCCGTCGCCGCCTGCGCCGCCACCCTGCCCGTCTTAGGCTTAGGCGGCACCGGTTTCGCCGGGGTCCGTCCCGGCTGCGGTGCCGGCTTAGCCGTAGCAGCCGTGGTGACGGCATACGTGGCTCCCCTCTGCTGCTGGCCCGAGGCCGGCCGGCTCGCTGCCAGTGGGGGGCGAAGGACAATTGCCTCCAGGACGGAGAACCGGCTGCTGAAGGCAGCCAGCTCCTGCCGCACCAGAGCCAGCAACTGGTCCCCCTTAGGCACTGGTCCAGCCAGCCCCTGCCGCGCCACCTCCTGAGGCACCACCTGGGGCCCGGCCCCTCGGAGCCCAGCCAGGTCCGCTCGGAGCTCCGCATTCTCCTTTCGGAGAAGCTCCATGGCGGCAGTCAGGCGTTTGACCTCCGCCCGCATCTCGGACATGCCGTCCGACGGGGGGGGGGGGTTCGGAGTATATGACCTCCGCTGCCGCCATAATCGAGGCTATGGCTGCGGGTACGGCCTTGTCCTTAGAGGATTGAAGCCTCTTGAGGGCCACACCCTTAACTGCAGCAGCCACTGCCTTCGCGAGCCTGGCCGATCGCTCTGAGTTAGAGCCGGCAGCGGCGTCCGGCTCACCGTCAGACGACTCCGAGAGAGCCCTGCTGCTGGACCCCTCAGAAAGTCTCCCCTCCGTGGCCGACGCCTCGGCTCGCTGGGCCGCTTCGACTGGGCCGGCTTGGCTCAGTACGCCGGTCTCCTTGGTGGACAGCCCCTTGCCCAACCGGATTCCTCCCCGTCGGCAGACCTTCCCGAGTTTTCGGGCCGAGGTCATGCCACCGTCCGAGGATGACCCCTGGCCATCCTTCGGTTTTGAGCGCTCCTTGAGGAACTCATTGGTCCTCTTCGAAGCGCCCACCACTACACGCTCCGGACTCTTGAAAGAGCCCTTCGCGCTCGATGCGGCGTCGGACTCCGACCCCGCATCGCTCCCTTCCTCTTGCTGATTTTTTGTTTTAAATTCAATTTCCATTTTTGTTCCCACGAGTGTAAAACTTTATAATTCCCAAAAACTAGTGGTTCGCACTAGAGACTAATTTAGCTACCCATTAGTCAAGCTATCAACCTCCCTCACGGTGCGCCGCCGCTTGGAGGTTTGGGGTAATTTTTTATAGAGGATTTCTTCCTCGCGGCCCGGGCGGTTAAGCCAAGACCCTCGACCCCCGTCAAAAGTCAGAGACATGACCGTGACAATCTTCGGGGCTACGAAATTAACGGTGGCAGAAGGAGAGCACTCCTTCTTGCCTGCCCGGTGGCAGGGTAAGTGCACACCGAGCCCGCTCTTACTCCGCCGCTGTGCGTCTCTGCATAAGCGCAGAGAGACACGCGTTGGAGCGTTCCTCCGACAGGATATTGGCATACGGGCAACGACACCCCTTAGGCACACGTACCTAATGGCCCCCCATTAGGTACGTGTGCCTAAGGGGTGTCGTTGCAATGGCAATGTCCCCACATTGCCCGCATCCCAGGGTGCACCGTCCCGGAGACTGGCCTTTCCCCCAGACGCATCCAAGGGAAACTCCAGCCCACGGGCACACGAGGAGGTTTCCTGTCCAAGCACCCCATACTGTGACATTAGATCTCATTATGGTAGATAATGGCCAATGACTCATCAGATCTCATTATTTAACCATCGTCGTTATTAAATTACAAAAATTAATTTCCATAAAATTTGTTATGTTTAACCGGTAGCTATTACAATTCTGTTCATATCATTTATTTATAACCATCTAAGTACCTAATTTCAATTTTAAACAGATCAAAACCTTTTTTTATATTCTAAAAACACATTTGTTTTTCTCCCAAAGTCACCAGTGCGCGCAATGTGCGCTATGTCAAAAAATGCAGTTGAAATATATCCTTTTTTATGTATTGCTCCATACATTATTTTCGTAACACTAAGAAAACTTTGGTCCGATTGGTAGTTTAATATTGAATTAAAGTAGGAAATATGTCATTCGTCGCATAATTGATATTAAACCACAAAAAATGACTATAGAGTTGTTTTTGTCTACTCTTTTTACATATTTATTACATTTCCCGTTTAAAGCGCACACGGAATAGTTTAATGAGCAAGTTACGCTACTCGCCGCTAGATGTCACAATAATAAACGCATTCAATTTAAAGTTGTATTTTGCTACAGATAAGATTTATATTTGCGTAACGAGGTCATTACTATTCGTACTCCTCTAGAGATGTACCACTGACGTTGACTTATTTATCGACATTCTGTTTTATTTTCAAACAAAATATGGTCAACAGCTAGAGTCGAAAAATATTATTATGTTTGAAATCAAGTGTTTTATATGTATTTATTCTAATAAATACTTACGATTTACAGAAAGTATAATTAAGAATTGTTATGTTATACCACTAATCCGATTTTGAAAATTATTTTATTGATAGAAAGATACATCCTGTGGTGTTTCTTTCTATTTTATGCAATAGATATTATACTATGCGATTAGATAATATGGGTACACTACTTCCTACTGACATTGGAAGCCTACGCTTTCGCCTGCGGATACACTCGTAGTATGTTTAGCTTGACTAACTCCGTTACGAACTTTGATTAAATTTGGTATATTAGATAGATTTTAGGTGTCAGACTAACACATATGCCTCTTTATACTTAAAAAAGAAGGAGGTTCTATGTGCATTTGTAATTATTTTTCACATGGACGAAACAGTAGAATTAGAAAGCACTTACACACATACCTTTGTATGACCAATTAATGGAAATGTGTTCGATTACTAATACTGCAGAAACAAACCACACGCAAGGTCAAATTTTTCCTATCATAGGACCCAGAGAACATTGTAAGTTTAAAATATCGATAACGGTAATATCTAATTGAGTAGCTGACTGTGACGTGTACATAGTTGGAATCTTCGCGAACAATATGTTTGAGTTTAAAAGAAAGTAGACTTTAAATTAGATATCATAAAGACAACTTTTACTTGTCTTATTTAATAAAATATTATTTTTACATTTTTTATCGAAATAAAATGAATTAAGACTTACCGATGGTATGATATACCTCCATTTGATACATTTTTAGTTCTGCTATCATGTTTACATTGTAAAACAGCACAATAAGGCATGTTTGTAATTTTTTGTCAAGTTCTTTTCTCCGTGGCGGTTGTAACAAGACTGATGTGCGTGGTGTGTGCGCGGAAGCAGACCTATGCAAAACTCCACAAAGCTCGGGGTACGCGGGCCCCGCCTACTTGCGACTTCTACGTGTTTTTTTTTATTCTATGACTCTCACGACTTGCGACCAGTGTTGCCAAGTTCAAAAGTTCTAACTATAGAGTTCCCACGTCGAAATTATCGTAATAAGGGCAAAATTATCCACGGAAGTGAAAAAACCAGTGGAAGTGCAATACAACCAAATTAATATAGGAACAGTTGTCGCCAGACTCACACAAATAAACCGAATATCATTTTCATTCACTCATTTCATTTTCATTTTTTTTTTCATTTTTTTTTTTTTATCATATGAATTGTTTATTTGTAGTTAATTTTAATTAACTACAAATAAACAATTCATTTGATTTGTCGTTTTACTTAAGTTGAAAGATTGAAACTTCTTTCGGCCCATTATAATATTTTTACACAAACAACTAGTTGATAAATCAAAGGCAGTAGACGTAAGTAGGTACGCTAGAAGTACGCGACGCGATGTTTGTGTGCCGTATGATTATGACATGAAACACGCGCGAGCACGAGTCTTATCGTATTCGTATCTTTCCGATCGTCGTAACATGCATTGTTGCCGCTCCGCTTAGAAGAGCCGAACGCAAGGCCGCAAGGCGCTTGGATCGGTTTGGCAACGTCGCACAAAATGTTGCTTCTTCTTAGATTTTAGCGAAGTAACGATACTGGTAACGCTATTTAAATACCGGTTAATCAAATGATTTAATAGTAATTTTAACGTTAAATAGTTAACGGAACGGAACGAAATGTTTTGGTAGTTTTACCGGTATTTTATTGGTAACGGTAACCGTCCCTGGCGAGAAGAAAGGAACTGTAATGCTATGATGCGAGAGTCTAATCGTGATAGTGATAAGTTATCATTGATAACTTAGGTGAAGTGAAGTAAGAACCTCAGACTAAGGAATTTCCTTAGTCTGAGGTAAGAACGAATTCCATGCATGGATGAATAACAGACAATGACATTGACAGAATGACCGTCGACGTGATTTGACATGCAATTGACATTGACTGAATGTTTACGTTTGATCGAGAATTGAGCTTTTACAGCTTTTACTTTTGGCAATTATTGGTATCGTGCAGAGTACAGTGTAAATAAAGTAGATTAATTCTTCAATCACATATTATCCTGTGACTTCAAGCAAAATTTAGTTTTACATTTGTACTTCTAAATGTTAATAATGCATGAATTCGACCTATATGATGACTATGCAATTGCAGAGGTCGTTCCTGATCATATTTTAGAAACTATATTTTCATTTCTGCATTTAAAAGATCTCCGCAATTGTGCTTTGGTATGTAAGAGTTGGTATAGAATCATTCTTTGTGATGAAAATAATGACGTTTGGCGACTACATTGTGTGAAAAGGTTAGCAGAAGAAGTTATGAAATCCGATTTACTATCCACTGTTAATACTTACAAATCAAAACTGAGGGCATTTTACCATGCGTGGAATCCTCATGACTGTTCAAGAAACATATATGTTAAAGCCAATGGATTTACTTTACACAGGTGGGTTGTGATGTTATCTTTATTGCTTTCTTTTTATTTAATACATTATAAGTTTCCACACCTTATGCCTTTAAGTTTCAATATTCAACAGGAATCCTGTAGCACAAAGTACTGATGCATGTAGAGGAAAAGTTGGATTTTACAATGGAAGACATGCTTGGGAAGTCATATGGGAGGGACCCTTAGGTACTGTAGCTGTCGTAGGTATATCAACAAAAGACGCACCTTTGGAATGCCATGGATATGTGGGGCTACTGGGGTCAGATGAACAGAGCTGGGGCTGGAATTTAGTTGATAATCATTTGTTGCATAATGGCGACACTCAAGGACATTATCCTCTCCTAAATAATTGTCCAAAGTACCAGGTGAGAAATTGCCTCCATATATAATATATTGTTTTTAAAGTTATGTTTATCCACTACATATTGTGAGTATAGCTATATACCATTTCTGTAAATTAATATAGGTACCTGTCATTGCTATATTTTAAAATCTTTTGACCATCCCATTAACCATGACCGTTTACCATTCTACTAATATTATAAATGTGACAGTTTGGATGTTTAGATGTTTGCATGTTTTTTACTCAATCACCCTAAAATGGTTGAATGGATTTGGATGAAATTTAGCACACAGATAGTTAATAACCTGGGTAATAAATCACGTAGGATACATTCTATCCCAGTAATATGTTCCCGTGGAATAATTATCGATCTCCACGCGGGCGAAGCCTCTGACAAAAGATAGTAGTTCACATTCATACAAAAAAAAAAAACAAAAACTGTGAACTTGTCCCTTTTTGAGAAAATTACGCAGACGGAGAAGTTTTCCGTGAGAGCATTCCGTGTTCGTAGCCTACTTACATGAAACGCACGCGCGCAGTTCGCAAGCGGCTCGCAAGCTGCTCGCGAGCTGCGCACTCGCCAGGTCTGGACACACCCTAAGATATTCATTTAAATGAATATTATTACGTGCAGCAAAAACTCTGTACCCCTTTTTACGAAAATTACTTGGACGGAGGAGTATGAAATTTGGCACAGTAAAAGTTTATATGGACACGCACAACGGACCGAATGGGAGTTCTATCATCATCATCATCATCAAGTTTATATGGAGAAGGACTTCAGAAAACTAATACATATTTTTATATATAATAATCCATTAGAACTACAAACTTAAAAATTTAGTGAATTAAAGTCGAATTTCGACTACTGAGCGACCATTAGTTTATATTATTGGTGTAAAGGATTTTCATAAATTTATGGTAACTAAAGTATTTAAGTTGATAAGGATTAAAACTGTATCCATCTAACTAGCTTTCGATTTACTGCATTGTTTATGACCATTGTTTTAAATGTTATAATGTGTATAGTAAGCTATCCCTACGATAGATATATCCATCGCGGACTTTTCTGTAGACCTATAAAAGAGGAATATCCCACCATACATTGTTTTGTTATATCTCGCTGCGTTTTCGATTAAAGCTCCCAGGCGGCTTTACTTTTTCCGACATTTTCGACAATTGTCGTCATATTTCAACCAATTTCCACAAAACAAAGTATACACCTAAACCTCCTTATTCATTCTGTATATTGGTGAAGTCCGAATGAAAATTCCTTTAGTATTTTTGAGTTTATCGCTAACAGACAGACAGACGCGGCAGCGTGGGTAATTGTTTTATAATTTATAGCGATAATAATAATATGTAGTGATGAGTAACAGGTTATGATTATGACACAGTATGGGGACAATACACTTTTAAATGAATTCATGGGGTCTAAAAAGGCCACTTTGGCAAAATCATAATATGATCATAGTATGGATCATATTTAAAATCGTAAAATGGTCACAAACTGACAATTCATAATATTAACTGAGTAGACAGCACGCAATTCATCTATTTGATAGTTTTGTATGGAAATTCGTAAAATGGTCACCAAATTATGAATTGGTTTATTAAAGTAAAATGTCAAATAGCAGAATCATAGGAAAATTCAGGGAATTAATTACTTATAGAGGAATTGCTTAGTGTGGCCTTTTTAGACCCGGATATTTCCTGTAAGATACCTAGTCTACAATTAATAATATGAAATAATCTTTTTGTCAGCAATGTTTTAATTATTGTTGTCTCCTGTTTCAGGTTGGTGAGCGCATTCGAGTGATCCTAGACTGTGAAGATAACACTTTATCTTTTGAAAGAAACTATGAATTTTTAGGAGTTGCATTCAGAGGTAAACAGCAAAATATAATGATTGATTCAATAATATTGGTTTCCTAAGTACCTAGGGATTATTCCTAACCTGACCCGAAATCCTTATCCGGTCGCCGGTTTGGTTAGGGACTTGAAAAAATCACGATATTTGTTCCGAACGTAACCTTTTTCCTAACCTGACCCGACGTATCATTCCTATCATAACCCGAATTGCGATATAGAAAGGTATTCACCTCTCCTCTTTCTTAAAATAAAAAGCCTAACCTAACCCGCGATCGGTTTAGGATTTCGGGTCAGGTTAGGAATAATCCGTACCTAGCGGCACAAAAATGAAAAATCTAAGAAACACCATAAATATCTGATCATACATCTCGACCACCATAATTTCTGCCGAAAGACTTCCTCTGTTGGTCATAGGGCTCACCCAAACGTCGCTACTTTGACCGGTTCTGTGTTTTTCGCAATCAGCGGATTTCTGCAGCCTTCACAAAGTCATCGGTCCCCCTTTTTGAGAGGCCTTCTAACGGTACGACTTCCGGTACGAGGTCGCCACTCCAGAACCTTTCGGCCCGATAGGCCATCCATTCTGCGAGCAATGTGCCCTGCTCAGTGCTACTTAAGTTTGGCAATTCTTCGGGCATAAGTCCTACTGGCAAACACGCTCTGGCCAAAGGCCTGATCTGGAGACACTGGTATATGGGACGATAAGATAATTATTACTTAGCTTTCCGAATACTGCCCAGCCTAGTCGGATTCGACGATTGACCTTTTTAGCGAAGTTGGACCTACCTAACTGGAAAGTTTGTCCTACTTAGGTAATATCCACAGGGCAGGTGGGTGGATAATCGTCCACTACTTCGAGTGCAGAATCTCCGATCTTCTTATTGGTTACATGGCTATTTGACATGACGTTCGTTTTGTCTATGTTCATTTTAAGACACTCTTTCGGAAGCTCTACTGAGGTCATCGAGCGTTGTACTGAGATCCTCCTTCATGGTCTCAGCCATGACTACTATCGTTTGCAAATCGAAGGATGTACTCTCTATCGATGTCGATGCCATCCAACTCCTTTCCAGGCTCGCAGTCAGTTTCCAGAGATTACGTCTCCCTGTCTCACCCCTGGCTGCAGAAGAATAGGTTTCGAGGTTCGATCCTGGAATCAGACTGACATAGTACCGTTTTTATACAAACACATCAACGGCTTTTTAGTATGATGGGACTGGTCCCATGTAGAGTATCTGGACACTATACATCAAAATGCTTTATGATTATGCATTATAAATATCTGCCTACTCAGTTCACAGGAATGTGAGTCCTTGTTGTGATTATAAATATCTGGCAGAACATTTGACAGCTTAATCTTTTGAGATGTTTTGTTCTATAGCGGAATCAGTGCCGCTCATATTGGAAAAATATGTGACATTCTACTGGAAGCTGAAATATATGACAGTATTGTTTGAAAGCAGAATCGTCTTTTATTTTGGGCTACTGACACGATGTCGGCAATTCTGCTAATATTATAATCCAACTTTAAGTAGTAGTGAGTGTTAATTTCGTAGTCTATGCAGTGGGTAAGCAAAAATTAAATAAAGGTCAAGCTGATTTTGTCTACAGAAATAGGAATTAAAATGAACGAAAACATGACTAGCAATTCTCTTCACAGCCTAGAATAAAAAAAAAGTGAATTAAAATCCCCCTCGTACGCTTTGCAAAGGTCCAGGACCTCAAGGTTCCGAGAAATGTTAAAAACGTAAAAAAATATAATGTTGTTCTTGTATATCCCGATAATTCAAAATTCCCTATTTATTATGTATTTTAAAGACCTTCTTTAAAATAACTTGAAATATTACTGTCAGATATTCATGTTCCCAGTGGGATGTCACACACATACACTCGCGAGCAATAAACTGGAATCACTATTGCGCGTTGCTCAAGACAATTTTTTACAATTTCTGTGCAATGAGCTGTGGATTGTGGTATATCACCTGAAAGGTTTTGTTAGCTTTCAAATGATATCAAAAAGATTTAAAATTAATTAAATTTTCTACCTAAATTTAGAGAATTATTACAATAGGTCGAAGTTGTGGACGTCTAAATGAATAGGTAGTAATATGAAAAGATAATCTTTTTCTTTACAATTTATGTTATTCGCCCTTAATATTTTGTGTTACCCCCTGGCCCTAATGACTGCCTGTAAACGGTTTTTCATTGACCGAATGAGTTTCCTGATGGAATCCTGTAGGATTTCCTGCCACTCTTCGACTAAAGCAGTTTTCAGGTCTTCTATTAACGCCGGAGCTTCTTCCTGTACCCGCCTTTTCAGCTCGTCCCATAAATGTTCAATCGGATTTAAGTCAGGGTTGAGGGCTGGCCAGTCTAGTGGAGGAATCCCGACTTCGACAAGGTACTGTCTAGTCACTGCAGCGATGTGGCAGCGGGCATTATCGGACATTAGCAGGAAATCTTCGCCAATAAACCGTAGGGGAGCACATGGCCTAGCAGGATGTCGTTGATGTATCTTTCTGCGGTTAGCCCCCCTCCCCGACCTCCACCAGGTACTAATATCAACTCCGTTTTTACTTCAATAGATATCCCCGCCCACATCATACAAGACCCACCCCCGTATGCCACTATTTCTGCAAAACAGCATTGTGCGAATCGCTCCCCCGGTCTCCTATAGACCCTCTGTCGACGGTCCCATGCAGGCACATCCTGAATTCGTCCAAGAACAGAACTCGCCTCAATTGCTCGATATCCCAATCTAAGTGATCGCGAGCAAACTGAAGCCTGGCTTGTCGGTGGGCTGGAGACAATTTAGGTCCCGTGGCTGGCCTTTTCGGGGTCAAGTTCGCTTCTTTGAGTCCTCGCCTTACTGTCCACTCGCTGACAGCCGTCCCTCGAACTTCTCTGAGCTGCTGCTGGACGTCCACGCCGGTCAGTTGTCGATTTCGGAGAGAAGAGGTGACAATAAATCGGTCATCTCTCACCGAAGTGCATCCAAATCCTGGTCTCCGGACTAAGTTTCCAGTCTCCCTAAACCTCTTGTATACCTTCGAGACACAAGAGTGGCTCAAATGAAGCTGTCGAGCGGCTTCTATAGGCGTGGTTTCCATTTTCTTTTAGCTTCAGTATTCCCAGAGACGTGAAATATTGGACTGATGATTAATTTTCATGAACGCTCCCTTTTTCAGGACTACCAAACAATATGGTGCTTTGTTTAAAAAAAATATGTTTTTTGTTTTACGTTCCACGACATGAGGTGTATCTTTGGTTATGATATTGAAAGCTAACAGAATTGCCTTTTAAATGATATGCCAGAATACATAGTTCATTGCATAGAAGTTGTAAAAAATTGTTTTGAGCAGCGGACAATGAAGTGATTCCAGTTTATTGCTCGCACTCGCGAGCAATAAACTTAATTATTTATTTAATCCTAAGACTGTCGCCACCCAGTGACTCTGAAAGGGACAGCCGCTCTAGCAGCGATCATTTTTAGAATGCTGTTGTCACTACCATGCAAACGCTTTAGCATGGAGGCCGCTTTCTTTCTCATGATGGCATGGAAACCATCTGTGCGGGACTCCACGAACATTCCCGAGGCGCTACAACGCCATGGCAGTCCCAACAGCATCCTAAAAGCATTATTAAATTGCACACCCAGAACGCTGTAAGCTTGACGCGTGTATACCACCCACAGGCCACTCGTTTAAAATGATTGACAGAACGCCTTAAAAAGAGTAACTTTCTGTAGTACAACGAGCGAACCTGCGGGCAAGCATATTGCTCCTCACTGACAACGCCCTGCGCTCCCTTTATATATCTACGTCATCTCTTAGGTCACACGTGACAATGTGGCCAAGGTACCTAAAACTATCAACAACCCTAAGTGCTACGCCGTTAAGTGTTATGGGTGGAACCAGTGGCGTGCCTAGGGGTCAAACATAGGGCAAGCCGACATACTTATAACAAAAAAAAAAACAGTACCCATCTACCGTATCGCAGTACTTATCAGGATTCGTATTTCATAATTGTAAGTAATATTGCTATTGCCTGTAAAAATGTTTTTCTGATAGCACCATTTTATTTAATTATGTTTATATTAATATTTAAATATGTATTATCAACAACAAGAAACGCAACTGTAAAAATGTTGGTGTACTGTTACCTAGGCTAAATAGGAATGTCTCTGCCTAACCCTGCGATGAATACAGGCGCGTGGCGTCATGTTACCCTTAAAGAAGAATTAAGTACCAAGAGTACCGGTAATCCTCCACAAAATCGCGACTCTTTCATTTTCAATTTATCAGTTTCGTGTAAAATATGATACGACGTATAAGAGCCATCTATGTATCATTACCATGATCGGCCCAACAGAGCTATTCAAGTTATGTCATATTTGAATCGCTCCCAAGTCGCTAAAGGCAAAATAATACAATCCGGCCACTAGGTGGCGGACAAATAAATTGATTAATTTCTAACTACACATTGTTTACGATGATGATAATATTTATAATTACTCACAATGTGAACAGGCATAATTATAACTCTTCATTCTTCGCTTCTTTACCACAAACAGATGACAAACATCAAAGCACTCGGACGGCTTTACTAGATAGATCTACAGAAACATACATCTAGGCAGTAAAGCAAAAGTAATTTGTGGAAATGTTAGCAGCCTACAATCCAATGAGTCACGTATGCTGGTCAACTAAAATGCCTATTATGCGATTTATATTTCTGAGAAATACTCAAATCCCCTGATTTAGGTTTGGAAGAAGTAACGAGACCATTATGTCTGTAAAACCAAACGTATGTAACTTTTCCGAGTCACGATTGCACACACTTTAATCCTTCACAAGAAACAATTGCATGCGTTTCCGTATTCATTTAAATGATAAGAAAACTTTAATCACTTTAACTGAAAGATAATCACAGAAAAAACACCACAGAAATTAAAAATAAACGAATTATTACAAAACAAAAAAAGGCGCGTAACCACTCAAAACAAAATCGTAACTAATTTGAAATAGCATCATTCATTCAATCGAAAACCACGCGTTGCGCAGAGTCCTATTATTACTCACGCGCGCTTCCCCATTCATAAAAAGTCAAACGCCAAGCTTAAAAACCAGAACAATTTGCAATATGAGTACATACTAATGTTATGAAAAACGTTAGCAATTTCTTCCCAAATATAAGAAATCCAGAAGCCAGATTGCAAGCCCTAAGGTGCGAGCGAGACCGATTTATTTTTGTCACTTGTTTTCATACACCGATACGATCTCGCATCCTGCTTTATGCTGCAGCATTAGAACGAGATCGCAACTGCGGCCTGGTAGAGATGGGCCTCATCGAAGCTTCTACCATTAACTGGTCGCCCAGCTAAATTCCACAACTGAAACTTAAGCCGAGCCTCCCGATGTGCGCCCGCCACGTGCTTATTCCACCCAATGATATAACCTCCCTTCCTACGACACTATTATCTATATGTTTGAATAGCTGCTCGTGATAACGTATGAGTAATTTGCACAAATAACGTATCAAGAGCAGAGCGATGTTCCTTGTTATTACAAAAACCATCACAACACCTACTCAACTCCTGCGGTAAATCTATCAATCGTAGTTTAGAATGACAAATGTCATGGTATTGTTTAATTTGATGTTTTAGTCTCTCACCCCATACGATACGGTTGATAGGTTTTTCCGCTACCAAATCATTAACGTTAGGCTTATGTTTGTTAAGGTTACATTCCACTACAAGTGGATAGTGGTCTGACCAATACACGTCGTAGCGCCCAGTCACACTAACATGGCTAACATCTGCTTCAACAAGATGTGTCAAAATGCATAAATAAATATTGGACACGTCTTGCGTTGTAAATATCTGCCTAAGTTCAATGACCCTAGGTGGCGTTTAAATTAACCATCTCGATCAAACGCATCGAGCGCGTTCAGCGCTCCGATTGGTCGTCACCAATCCAGGGCCAATCGGAACGTCAAACGCGCTCGATGCGTTTGATCGAAATGTTTAAATGAAACTCACACTCAGAACGTGATACATTTTTGCGATCATAAATATCTGACATCACTTGTTGTTTAAATGATAAGGAACCATAAAAGTTAGGAAAAAAATCAATTTGCTGGCCCATTATAATAATAACATTATTTGTTTGCTTACAGGCCTTCCACATAAGAAACTATACCCAACAGTTTCAGCCGTCTACGGTAACACCGAAGTGTCCATGATATATTTGGGTCCCCCAGCAGATGGCTGATAGTAAATGAGTATGTGTAGAAAATTGACAGTTCTAGTCAAAATGCAATAATGTGATGTTATTTACTATTTTGAAGGTATTATTATTTAATATTTTTATGTTACCGTTAAAGCTTAAATAGTGGTGGAAAAGATTATTTTATCATTTACAAGTTGGTGAAAGTTAGGATTTAAATGTAATCATGTTCTACTTCAATGATTCAAGATTTAAATATTTCAGTCAAATCACAATCCCAAATATTTACATGACATCTGGCAGCATAGTTATAACACCAACGACCACGTGACCACATTTCCTCCTATTGTTGGATCTTGTGACATTCATGTATTGGCGACAGTTTTGGGTGATTTTTTGGAAAATCTCGAATAATTTACTATGATATCTTTACCATTATTTGAGAGTTTACTGTAAAATACAGGCATTATTTTTTAACATTGGTTTTTACTGATAGTGATAAAATTGGTTTTGGTCAATTAATTATGACGTCATATTCAATAATTATTAAATGCGTTCTCGAATCAAAACCACGTCGAAAAATTGTCCTGCATAGTACGCATACAGGGTCAAATTAAATTAGTTACCTCCATAGAGGACCTACGTAGGTCTACGGAGTGTCGTTAGTTAACGATCTAAACTCGATAAAATAGAAATAAAATGATTGATTCATAAAAAAAAATTGAGTACAACGATAATACTAAACAACAGAATAGTAAAGAATTTTTAACTTTGTATTAATAATAATCTTATAATATGATATTTTTAAATATTTTATTATGTTCGAGTATCGAAACACATCACGTCTCTCGAGTTTCTCAAGCTACTTTAATTAGACTCTGTATTCATGTACCTAACGAATTGATATACATACTTGCGTACGCTTCGAATTCGGGTGAATTTACTATGCTTTAACGCAACACCAGCACGCTGTCAATTATGACTACTTAAACGATATGTAGTTACGAATTTTATTACGGTTTAATAACCATGGTTGCCATGATATTTTATGTATATAATTATCTGAAAACATTATTAATTGACTGAGGGCTGATTTTTCAATTGCCAGATTTACAAGGAATTGTTTCCAATATTTGATACATACAAAAACTGTGAAATATAAATCGAATGTCAAAAATATCGTCATTAAATTATATATCGAGGTTTTGTTACGACAGGATGCATCTTGACTATCCATCACCCTAATTGCGTAACATTTCATTAATCACAATTTGGATAATTTTGAAGGATATTGCGGATCCATTGCTCCATATGTTCGAAAAATCTGTCTGCTCAGCAATGTAAATAACGCTATGAATGTTGAACTGTCAAAATAAAAGACATTTGTACCTATTTGTTAGTGTGTAAAAATGACCTGCTAGGTTCCAATTAAATTAAGGGCAATGATAATGTGTGAAAAATGAAAACTTCCTGAATAGGTTTCAAATCCTTCTATATAGGTTTCAAATCAAAATCAAAATCAAAATATTTTATTTCACATAAACCTGCAAGGGCACTTACGAAACGTCAGAAGCTAGGTGCACGGTTCCAATTTGTCTACTGTCTGAATTTGTCTAATCATCTATCTACTGCCTTTATTTTACAAAAAAAGACTGACCATATCAATTTACAACCTAAAAAGAATTGGTTGGTGTCCGTGGTTTTGAGTTATTTCAATTACTCGCTTACACAGTTTATAGATTATAGTATGTAGATACTTAATTAGTATTATTATATAGTATTATAAATTAATTACTAGAAAACATAATTTTACTGATTTGGTCCAATAATTTATTGATGTAAAAATTCCGACAAATGTATGATGCGGAATGTACCTGAATTACTTAATATTTATTTTAATCCTGAGAGTAAGAATGGAAGCTTTGTGGAAGCTTAATGGAAGTCTGAAGGACTTTTTGTGTGGTAGACTCTCTGAGAATCACGAGATCAAAGCATTTTTCGAGCAACGCCGTCACTCTGCGCCTAGCTTAAAAACAACACCCGAGTTAGGTACCATTTGCGATATTTTAATAGTTGTCACCGAGACAAAATAAATCTAGTCGATTTTTTAGAAAGTTGTTAAGTTCGTGATCTCTTGCTACACCACATTGAATTTATCGGAAAGTTCAAGATGCATCTGTGTGAGTGTGAGAATAAATATCGAGACAACTCAGTTCCTGGTTTTCTAGCTAGAGAGCTGAATATTTTAACGTGTGGAATACTATCGGAAGCCTTTAATGGTAATCTATGAAGGCATTGAAGGTCAGCCAGATAAAGTTCTTTATTAAACTTTGCTATTTTTCTATGAGCTGATTCAGCCTGCAGATGGTCTGTTGTTAAGAAATTATTGTTTTCATGTTAATAGACTATAACGTTGTAGTATCTTTGTAGGCTTAACATCGTAAATCTTAGCCGCAGAGATTCTGCTAGCATTCGTAATGTCTGCCTTAAACCGTCCTTATTACCTAACCTCATAATACGGTAATATTAATTAAATACTTTTTGTCCTAATCATCACTTAAAAATAAATAAATCATCAACTTTAACACATGCGTATTAAATTGATGTTCTGAATCTGTCATATTTTTTAATGTCAGTTTCAACTTATTTTAAGTAGGTATGTTCGGCTCAACTGTCAAAGCGGAAAAAAGAATAGGTACCTATCTAGATCCTTACTATTAAAAGTTAATGTATGTTTATTTCTAGGTCAAGTCTCTGATTGCGGTAGTGAGGGCTAGATTCTCAAACGAAAATTTGACAAGCTCGTAAAAAGCTGTGATTGGTTGAATGATTTATCTCAACCGCCAATCGCGGCGGTTTACGCGCGTTTAAGGTGGTAGCGCCAGGGTTCTTACTTTTTTTGCAATTTGCAGGTCAGTGTCATGTTGATTAAGGCGACATTCACACGTACGTCATAAAATCGCGGTGGTATTTTTTGACGCACTGGATTTTCAACTCTCGGTGTTAAATAGAGCATTGAGAATCCAACGGAGTGCAGCGCGAGCGAGTCTCAACACTTCGAAAAAAACATAGTGTTAGTGCAGTGCGTTAAGGTGAACCTAGTCCACATTTTTCCCATACAAACTTCGGGAGTGTATTACTCCACTGTTTGACAGTGTACATCAAAAATTAAACATTGGTATGGTTTTGTCTCATTATTAATATTGTCTGCACGGAAACAGAATATTAAAATAAAAAGCCATTAAAAAGTTAGACTCCAACAAAGATTCGTTTTTCTTGCTAATTTAACCTAACTTTGGGAGTGTTTAAGTAATAAAGGAAGTATAAAATCTGAAAAACCAAGTCGGTACCGACAAAGCTCAAATATCGAAAAGTTCAATAAACTTTATTGGTCATTGATTTGTGCAGTGGTCTTTTCATAAAACCCGATCTTCCCAAGGACTGTTCTTAATTTTTTACACGCCTGTTGTACTATAAATGATCCTGCATCTCACTCAATAATGCTGTGCGTGTAGATTACCTTCTGATACTACCTCTGTCGGACACGATGCCTGGTGAGACAGCGTGCTTTTTAGCCAGACCCATCAGTGAGTTCGAGCCCGCGACTAGGTTCCCCTTAATGATCCAGTGAGGGAAACAATCCCGCCGCGATTTCATTGTCCGTGAGAATGTCGACTAAACTATTTCATGAAAAGTCATTGAATGGGATTATATGAATTTGGAGGGTTGTATTGATAATTTGAATTATTATATGAAATATATATAATTATACTATGTAAAGTACTATTCTTTCAACTGACAGCGATGCGGACGAATTCTTTGATGCCCAGTGAGCTCTTTATATACTTGTTCATAATGTCTAATTATTTATGTTAAGACCAAAATTGTAATAGGTAATAAATCATATTTACTATGTAAAGTCATATTTGTTACGGTCGCGAATCATATTTATTTAATCAACATACACCCTGACACTTTTCTGAAAATAGCAAAAATCGGTGGAAAATTTGAATTTGGCGCGCTACCTTAGCATTGCACCTTAAACGCGATAATTATCGTTCGACAAACTGACCCCTATATAGTTTATCGAAAATAAACAAGTGAAGGAACTCAAATTATAAGTTCTATGTTACCATCAACTTTACTGAAGTGTCTAGTTAATAACCAAATTTTGTTTCATGTTAAGTATTGTGTTTACAAATCCTTTTTACTAACGACAATGATCTAACAGTTAGAATTTGGGCCATCCCAAAACAAGAATGCTATAGTTGTTACTAGACAATTATATTATAACTGGAAACGCCTGTTCTGTATGTTTTTCTATGGATAGGGACTTAGGTGCTACTTATTACTACTTAACCCATTTTGTTACCTTTAAGCTGACAGTCCATGTAGGCGGAGTGCGGAGAAAAAAAAAATATTTCCCTTCTTTCCTTAGCGGAGATGACCCGTTTAAAAATCAAGGGGCCTATTAGTTGAACTTGCTACGCTGCGCCTCAATTATGTGTTAGCCTTAGGTAGGTACCTAATGGTTGATATGTTTTTATTTTAAGGATGTTATTCACATGTTGTCTAATAGAATATTCATAATTATTATTAATTTTTAACACAGTTACTTACACATTCTACTAACATCGCTGGGCTTTGGAAATGTCACTGTATAAACTTAAGTTTTATAATAACTAATAATTAAACTTATCCATAGCTGTAGATAAGTTTGGCGTTGCAAAAATAAGGCAGGATATTTTTTTTTTTAATTTTAAGACTTTCGAATGGTTCGCAATTCAATAATTACTGACTACACATCAATAATTACAGACTTTGATTTTAATGTTTTTGTATGATAATGTAATTTTACGCCGTAGGTAAATCCTATGTAGACTTGACAAGATTGACTTATAACTGAATAGGGTCTAGGGATTAAACAAGTAGGAAGGTAGGTGTGTGTTAAAATTGTACAGTCTTGTAAGTTTCGTGATTTTAAAAGTTATGTATCTACCTACCCTACTTGTTACTGAAGCGCAGGATATCCTACCTATTTTATGACTGATGTCCTGTATAATAAATAATTTATAATGCAACTTATCGACTCCGGAGATGACTTTTCACGGACAGTCACGAGGCCACATAATATATTATGGACAACACGGCAATAATGAATGATTTCATGATTCATCCATTAATTAATATATGTATGTCGTCAAGATGACGGATGACCCCTGGCAGGCATCGGCCCTTGCGGGCCCCATCAGTTGTTGCTGACATCTCTTTGAGGCGCGCGTGGAACACAACGCGCAATCGACTCGGGCTTGGTCCTTACCGGACAGCGAGCTACCCATTACTCGCCGTCCGCAAGCCCGCGCCTACGGTGGCCGGGAATCAGCTTGGGATTCCTGACGCCCAGGGCGTTTCCTGCGGATGCTAAGGCCGTGAGGGCTCATATACTGCCTCTCCTTCACGTGCCCCGCCTCCCTCTTCGCGAGCATCACTGCTTCGCAGAAGGAAGCGACGGCTACCCATGCACTCTCGCTCCGTAGCATGGCCTGGACCAGGGCCGGACGCGACAGATCGCCGCCGCCGATCGCTTCCACAAGGATACGGTGGTGCTCCGCCCAAGCCGGGCAGACCTCCACTGTTTGCTCCACCGTATCATTTGTCTATGGCTTAGTCGAGTGTCACTGCAGAAATATGTGACACCGTAGAAACAGCAAAATTACACCAACTTTAAAGGGGCAAATGATACTGGCTGAAAAAAAGCTTTGATATTATTGACATTTCAACTTTCAACATTATTGTCAGATATTTGTGCTTCGAGTGGGATGTCACATATTTTTGCAATTAGGGCGTTACTGCGCGATTTAAAACACTCGAAACAGTATACTGTTAGGTTTGTATGCTGCCAAAGGATGCCAGATATTTTTTTTAACGCAACGAGATGACGTCAGATATTTTTGAACACACTCTTCTGAATTTAACCTTATAAGCTGATAAGTGTAACGCAAGACATTAATATTGCATTCTAAGAGGTGACACAATGAATGCAACATTAACATATTTATAAGGCCCATGCAGCATCTAATATTTTGGCGCCACTTCGTTAGTTGAGATGTTCTTTCGATATCACATATTTGTGCTCTGGTGTACGTTACTCCAGCAGGAAAGTGACTCCTAAAGTGAAGTGTGACACATATAATTAGTGTGTAATGGTTTCGAAAAAAAAAAAACGATTCCTGCTAGAGTAACATTGTTCCAGCAGGAAATTTCGAAACGAATGATTGGAGGGACAAATATTTATTGTGCGTCTTCAGGTTTTCGAGATATTGCACTTCCTGCTGGAGTAACGTTTTGCAGAATCGAGTATCTCAAAAACCATTGTATGTGCGCCTGTAGAATAAACATACGAGCAGGTCTTTATTTTTTCGTATTTGTGACAGAATTAGATTTAAGAAAATATTACCATAATTTACAAGTTACCGCACTTTTTTGAAAATCCGTAAAAATATCATAGCGCCTAAATGAGTAAACGTATAAGCTCACTGAAAACTGTAATCGGTCTTGACGCTTATAAAAACCATAAACAGTTTAATAGGTGTACATGCATGCGTTATTGAATAATATTGCTAAAAGTCAAAACGATGGTGCCATAACTTTGACAGCAAAATACAAGAACCCAGCTCAACCCAAGATGTGCAGGTGTTAACCAAAAATTTGTGCGTTTAGTCAAATATATAGTGAAAATATTCAGCTTGGAATGTTTCTAATTAAGTAGATATAAACAAAAAACAAAACACGTAAATAACGGCTGGTTTTCCGACCAAATTCTATTGACTACATAAAAGCGACGGATTCGTACCCAATATTTCTGATCATTCGTTTAGAATTTTCCTACTGGAAAAACGTTACTCTAGCAGGAATCGTTTTTTTCCAAAACCACAAAGCGCACAAATTTTCAATTTGGCGCACATTTACAGCAGATTACGCACTAATTATACGTTCCACTCACATCACTCCAAGAGTCACTTTCCTGCTGAAGTAGGTAACGTACACTCAGCTCTGCCATTTGTACCTATGTGCCTTCCACAAATCAGATCTCAATCGTAATCATGAAATCAGATATTATTGCCGAGCTGTCTATAGTAATATATTTATGCTCGTCATTGTACCTAAGTGCGAAGTGTATTTTTGGGTTATCCGACAAAAAAAATCTCAGTTGTAGCCCGGGCCCGGGGTTTGGAACTGTTTTAAGTAAAATATTGCAATGGCGCGTTTTATGTAGCTAGCGAAACGTAGGTTAATGTATGTATTGGATGTAAAAAGGGGTACAATTCTACCACATTTTGGGTAGAATGGCGTAATCCTACTTATATACTTCTGCTTCAGGAAGTTGATGCGCTGCTGACTCATCCAGCGAGGGCTAATAAACGGGCATAGGGACTTCCCTTATGCCCGTTTTATAGACTTTCAATACTAATTGGATTTCATTTAATACATGTCAAGTGATTCGATTGGTTGTCGATAATTCAGTTAATCAATCACAGTAGTTGACGCGCATAACAGATAGCAAATTTTTGTGTTGGTTTTTGACAACAAAAACCAACACAAAAATTTGCTATCTGTTAATTTGTTGTTGTTAATTTTTGTTGTGTACATAGATATGTACACAAGTACATATCTATGTACACAACAAAAATTTACACACGGCTACACATCAAGCTATACGTTTCCAGTACTATTATGCTGATCTCGCATTATATAGGATGCTTGTTAGGAGCTTGATGTGTAGCCGTGTGTACCACCAATAAAACTAGGCAACTGTAGATAATTTTTATGGTTCCGTACTAAAATGGCCAAATAGGAACCCTTATAGTGCGACTTCGTCTTTATGGCTATCTACCACGTCTGCATATTTCAGGAACTATTAAAGCTATCGACTTGAAATTTGGGATACCTAGTTGCACCATGCAATAATCCTTGTCCACATACATAAACATATCAAGTGAAAGAATTGGCGTGATTCCACGTTCACTGCATTTACTTCAGCTGATACGCTTGCCGCTACTTTGCTTTGTTGCTTCATGTCTTGTCATGCTGCCTAGTTGTTTAAATTGGTGTCTCTGAGGAACCTTAAATGATGCAACGTTATGAAAAATTTTTAAAATCATTCCTTAACCTTAATTTGTATTCTTAATACTATCTGTTGTTATTATTACTATTTACACCGTTATGTTTTTCATGCATCTATATAATACCTAGGTACATTCATCCGCACATGAGCTACCACTGAAAAGCAGTGATGCTGCGGCAACATTGTCGCGATAAGGCGAACTACACTGCGCGCTCTCTCTCGCACACGACGTCTAGCTGTGTAAAAGAGAGCGCGCGAGTTGTAGTTTACTATATCGCGAATTTAGTAGCCGTAGCATAGGTAGTTTCTGTCTACGCTTTTTAAGTGCAAGTGCACCTGCACTAGCACTTCAAAAAGCGTAGAAAACCTATGCATTACATTATACGTGATAACCCACTGCTACCGCACGGCATAAAGGTGCTATCAATGTCTACTTGTTGTACCGATGTGCGGTTGATACCTATCTACATAATATTATTTCAATAATGCACTATAGGTTGGTAAATTATCGTAATAAAATATAAGTACTTACGTTTAAAATAACTTAATCATTAACAATGTATTTGTATATTTGTTATATAAAGTAATAAAAGACACCTTTGTTAATTATTTATATTTTATTGTTTTATTTCAGCAATACATTCTTTAAATTACTTGTCATAGGCTATTACAATATTGCACAACTTTCTATTGATGTTTAATGTTAATAAAACGGGTTTGAACAAGGTAACAAAATAACCGGATGTTAACACATCATTTATATTTTTCTTATATCTTACCTATGCTGGGGCTACACTATCTTCGTGTGGTAGCAAATCATGCGATTGAAAAATAATGAGATAGGCAACTGTAACCACAATTAAAAGGTGCTGCATAACTAACGCCGTTATTCCCTTTGAAATGTAAAAAAACCAGTCGGGTTTTTGAAAGTCGTAAAAAATCCGATTTAGTTATTCTGCTTTTATTTTTTTAAATTCATTATTTTAAAATATAATTCTTAAAAAATTGTTTTAAAAATAATGTTTTATTTTGAAACCTAATTAACTTTTATCTTTATTTATTTCTTCAATAACAATAAAATCTCAGAACTTTCTTTTTGTTATGAAGCGTTGCAAGGCTATAAGTTAGGTAACTAACGCTAATTTAAAAACTAATTTTGTTTAAGAGCGTTCATCCGGCGCAGGCTGGCAAGGGCGCATTTCAAGTAGTTTTTCGCCATTATCTTATTAAGTACAAGTAAATCAAAGTGCTATTTATTATAGCCAAACACTAGATCGTTGGCATTTATATAACTATTTATGCTATTTATTTTATAGATATTTAGGTATTTACTTATAAAATGGACATAACGTCAATTATTTTATTTAAAAGCTAATGTTAAAAATTATTATAAATATCAACGACCAAGTGCTTGGCTGACAAAAATAGTACCTACTATTAATTATATTTAGTGAAATAATCACTTAAAACCACTATGCGACGCTGCCAGCCCACGCAGGATGAATGCTCTTGTAGCCACAGCATAGGTTTGCGTAGAAAACAGAAAAAATTAAGTACTAGATACTTTCGAAAAGTAGTTAATGCAATTTATAAATTAGGTAGTCTCGTAATCGCAACAATTTATGTGACCTAATCATATATCAAATTATAAACGGCTATTATATATACGTACTTCCAGAGTGGCAAATAAAGCTCCCGCAGGCAGGCGCTACGCGACTCTAATATAACAGTTTCTATGAAAACTTCATGGAAATTGATCTACTAGAGGCACGTCACGCGGTCTGCGGGGGCTTTAAAAGAAGGTCCGTGGAGGGCAAGTAGGTACCTACATACCTCAAATAATGATAATACTTAGCAATTTTTATTTAAGGTAGGCAATTCCGTTCTCGTGAAAAACTAAGTCGGTATGACACATTCAAAGATTTATGAAAATTGCTTGTTTCAGCCGGGAATCAAACAGACTCGAATGCGTAAAAACAATTTATTCTAAAGATCAAATCTCTCCAATAAAAGTTGTATTTAAGGTGAATCTAGTCGACATTTTCTCCATACAAACTTCGGGAGTGTATTACTCCACTAATCAACATTGCACATCAAAAATTAAACTTAGTATGGTTTTGTCTCAGTAAAGTAATTTAACCTAATTTTGGGCGTGTTTAAGTTATAAAAGAAGTGTAAAATATCCAAAACAAAGTCGGTACCGACAAAGCTCAAATATCAAAAAGTTCAAGTTTATTGGTAATTGATTTATGCAGTGGTTTTTTCATAAAATCCGATCTTCTGAAGGACTTTTCTTAATTTTTTACGCGCCTGTTTTACTATAAATGACCCTGCATCTCACTCAATAACGTTGTGCGTGAAGACTAGCAGCTAACTGCTCATCACTGATACTACCTCTGTCGGACACGATGCCTGGTGAGACAGCGTACTTTTTAGCCAGACCCACCAGTGAGTTCGAGCTCGCGACTAGATTCCCCTTAATTAAAGAAAGGCCATACGATTTTCAATAAGTAGGTACTAATAGTTAAATAAGCTTGTCTGCCTTCCCACTCCACTGACCGCCTCATTCCACCCTTAATGACGTGTTTGTTATCTATTACACAATCTTAGGACTGTTATTGTCAGTGATACACCATACGTAACAAATAAAGTATTTAGGTAGGATGTACTTTTGTGATTGACTACATACAAATATAAGTAGCCAATAAGACTTATCACAGCCCTTCAAAGTACTTACCTACATTAAAAAAATCCGACAAAATGAGAAATTTATTTTTTAGAAAGATGTCTGTTTCGGACTGTTCTGTCAGTTTTGAAATATATTTTTAAATTACAGGTTTATTAAAGATCCTGAAGGAATGACAGGGAGAGTGATAGGCAAAGAGATTCAACATTTAAATGTCTTTGGCGAATAGTAATTACCTATACCTACTACAACAATGTCAGAAAAAGGGTTATTATCTAATGAAGGACGTCGTCAGGTTAAAACATTGCAAATCATAAGTACTCATACATAACGAATTTAGAATTGGCTCATGTTTAAAGTGTTCTTTCAGACATCTCGGAACCCGGTAAAACGAATACGATTTTGATGTTTTCGCGACTCTGCTCGAATATCTCGGTAGGTACCTGAGGCAACTAACCTCGGTAGACGAATTTTATTTTTTTAAACCCCTGCAATTTTTAAATTGACGCTTTCATCGGGATGCTTTTATAAAGCTTATAATTTAATAAATAATACTAGCGTATTATTCCCCCGATGCAGGGAAAGGCCTCTTTTCATACAGAGAAGGCACGAGCATTCATCACCACGCTTGTTCAAGACGGATTGGCAAATTCACATTTTGGACTTATAGATATTAACTATAAGTCCAAAATGTCATCCGGACATGGCGAAATGATAAGGATTCAGTGTTTGCCAATTAGTTACTGAACCCTAAATAACATCAAAATCGGAATAAGTTTTTCTGGGTTCCAGAGTAAAAGACCGGTACCGGACTAATCCCCTCGACTCCGCGTGAGTGCACAAAAACAGCATCACCCGGTATTTAAAAAGATCTTCGTAATTTGGAAAATTCGATTAATTAAAAGTTTACCGTTTAGCAAAGCCAATGCCAGTAAGTGGAGCCGTGAGGCTGCAATGAATTAACCATAAAAAGAAAAAAACATGGCGACAAAATTGTATTTGACTTAGCGGAATGTGTGAATAACGCTTTGATTAGAAGTATTCGAACCCTCGGACACTCTTCAATTTATTTAAAGAGGCGTTCATAAGGCCTGTCCGCTCTTAGGCGGGTAGTCAAAATTGTGTCGCTCTAACAGTTGTTGCCTAGCTGTTGACTAATTTTATTTAACCTAGACTAGATAGAATTAATATCTATAAATTATTAATTAATCATACAATTATTGTGTAGATTTTACCAATGCGACAGATGCGAAAATCATGTTTAGCAGTCCGCTGAAGCACATACCCAGATGTGGGATGTTACACAAACAAAGACCTATAAACATATAACACCTATAAACAAGTACCTATAAACCTACCTTGGTATAAAAGTTGGTTGAGGAGTTCTTACTCTTTAATTATTTACCTTTCCTGTTATGACGGGCATGAGCGTGCAGCAGTTGGTAGGTAGGTCTAGGTAAGTACCTACTTAAGTGTTCACGTCAACATTGAAGGCCAAACATCAATCGATGTGAACGAAAAAATCAATGAATAGGTACTTATCTACTACGACCTATAATTTATTGCTACGAACGCTGTTTTCAGAAATTCAGACCGGACACGCCGCGCTTGGTATTTCATACTTTAACAATAAATGCTAGCAAATTGAATATTTCAGTTGCAGTAGTAGTTCTTGGACTTTTTTCCGATGGGTATCTATTTTTTATTCATAATAACAAGGGATTTTCTCTAGTGGGGTTAGGCATGTGTAATGACTTCAAGTCTAATAGGATTATTGCGTATCACTTTACAGCTTCAAGCCGCAGTATACAATATTTATAGATACCTACTCATTAGTTACCTATAAGTACCAACCTACTCTTTTATACCTACCATTTAAATTAGGTCTACTTATCAAATTGTAATTTAATTAACATCCTCATTCGTCGAGGTCATTGTACTTACAGAACATAATACATAATGTTCTGTTTGTACCTGCTCACTAGATAATACTTAAATCCACTATTTCGTTATTATTTACTCACAATTAGGCAAGTATGTAAAATTAACATATACCTAAATTTTATACTTTAATTGTTTTTAACTAATGTACTTTTCATTCCAGCCTTGGCCGTGTGGTTATCGGTAAACAAAAAAGGCCACCAGGGTCACCCGCATGCTCGTCAGCGTCAGGGTGACCCGTAGGGTTTCTATTGTTATTTAAAATGGCCAGAGGTATTATATTTTGAGTCAAAACGAAATGTAGGTAAGTGGGAAAATGATTCGTTGAAGTTGTGAGGGTAGGTAGACGGAATAGGTGGGTACTATCTACTTAAACAGGGTGAAATAAAGCCTATCATGGGTATATAGAAAGGTTACATAACATAACATCACGCCTGTATTCCCCGAAGGGCAAGGTGTAGGTAGAGTACAGTCAGTGTCAATAATATCGAGACGAACAGACTGATCAAAATGATGTTAACAACTAAGAAAATTAAATATTAACTCAATGACACAAGGAATGTTTCAGAATGGTGACAGTAAACGACAACTGTCATTCTGACGAGATCTTTATTTCATTGAGATAAAGTTTAATTTTCTTCGTTGTTGAGATAATTTTGAACAGTTTGCTCGTCTCGATATTTTTGACGGTGACTGTACAACCACATTTCGCCAGTTATGTTTATGTAGGTAATGGTTTCCCAACCGGTGGGACGCGCTCCCGTGCCCCCCTATTGATGTGTAGAGTGACCGATGACTCCAAAAGCAAACCGTATCGGTATTTGTTAAATTTAATTTTCTTGGTATTACAAAAGGAGGAAACGCGGACACGTGGTCGTTAGCGTTCTTTCTGTACTAATGTAGAGGTTCCTCTGATTTCTCACGAGTTAATGATACTAGAGCAAATATTTATTACGATATAACTTATATCTACCCCCGCCATGTCCCTTCGTTTTGTTTTTTGGCGCTTTTCTGCCAATATTAATATTCTTACTA
The DNA here is from genome assembly GCA_949091785.1 of Polymixis lichenea. Lineage (NCBI taxonomy): Eukaryota > Metazoa > Arthropoda > Insecta > Lepidoptera > Noctuidae > Polymixis > Polymixis lichenea. The sequence goes on from OX420937.1 coordinate 12,728,262, forward strand.
TTAATATAATTAAGCTTTAATCTGACATAAAAAGTATTGTTTGCTTGACGTTAGTGAAAACGGACATTAATGTTTGTACTTAGTTAATTTTAAACGTCTGTCACAATTTTTCATATACCTACCTACATTACCTAAGTACGCACCTATAACAATTAATTACTCATCACCTACTCACAACCTAACGGCTCAATACATTTTTGGTAAAGTGGTCGCTAGGTAAGGTGGTTATCACTCTGCGATGTGCGGTGCTGCGGTTTTTAATTAACTTTAACTATAGAATCTTGATTTGTATACAATAACCGCAGGAACTTTCATCATAGATGCGGTGTACCGACACCTTACCAATCAAACCAATCTTAAAACACTGTCATATAGGTAAAGAAACAACCTCTGTCATGCTTCCAATCACCCAATCATTATACCTGCGCAAGCTTTCATAAAGTATCTAACACTAATGAGTTACATAATCCTACAAGTGCACCCTTAAATTACGGAGTGTGCACATAAGTACCTACTCAGTACCTATAGGTATTCAGCTGGAGCTATCGTTCACTGATATACAATACCTACCTATAGCATTATTACATAAACGTATGTTTTAACACAGCTCAGTATCAGAACTACAAAACACAAACAAAATAAAATGATCGAAGTATTATAAATCATAAAAATTCAAAAAAAGTTACATCTAAAACATATACCGTACGGTTATCTAATATTAATGCGGTTTGTATACCGGCATCGGCATGACAGTGTTTTAAGATTTGAGTGTAACTGTTGGGAGTCTCTCTCCAAAAACTGTTCCGTCAAGGAGAAAAGTCATTATACTAATTATATTATTGCGGTGTAAATGTGGTCGATCCAAATAGGTGTTATACGTAAATACAACCTGACACTAATCGCAAACTGCTTATAACATAAGAAAATAATAATTTTAACAACAAACAATTACATTGCGCGTGTCTCCTTTGACAGAACCACAGAATCAATATGGACAGTGGCGAAACTACGAAAAACGGTCGAAACGGCACACACGAGGTCTCTCGGTGAATGTCGCGGTGCACTCAGCGGCGGGTGGCCGTGTGGAGACAGCTGGTCAACTTTATTTTTTGTTATCTCTTGCACCACGCAGACCGCTCACGATCTTTTTAGAAATTCGCGAAAGAGCGTATGGAGTATTTCGTAATTAATTGTTGTCTTTAAAATACAGAAAATTCGGGTATAACGACTCTCAAGGGCGAATCTTTATCCTAATAACCGGATACCCGGACGACGCACAAGATGTTCGGATAATTTAAACTTGTTTTTTTTTATTATGTATTAATGTTTAAAATACGTGTGCGGTCGACTGGGAGACCCCGTCATGAACAAAGTTACCTCTGACGTATGATTTAAACATAAATAACGCAGCCACCATCTTGAATTTACATATTGATCAAAGACTACAGTCGCATGGGCATAACATGTATGAACGGTTTTTCACGTAACGATTTTTACCAGTCAACTCCTACCGCAAACCGCGTCAAAGAACTTGGTTCCAATAGATAAAACACTACTTAATTTTACAAAAACGAAGAGTGACGAAGAAGAAGCGTTAGGGTACGCTCCGATCGCGATGGAGCGTAGGTAATTACTATATCAACAAATAGGCCTAGTTTCTACACTGTCCATATTAACACTGTGACGAAACACTTGTTCAAACATTCACATAAATCATGGAACACTGTCACGTAGGTATACAACCTCCATCAAAACCGAGCAAACCGGAATAAAAGGGTAACCTACCTACACAAACCTCTAATTATACTCCAATTCGCGTACAGTCAGCGTCAAAAATATCAGGACGATCAGACAATTCAAAATGATCTCAAAAACTAAGAAAATTAAACTTTATGTCAATTGGATGGATCTTGTCAGAATTACATTTATCGTGTACACTTCATTCTGAAACGTTCTTTGAGTTAATATTTAATTTTCATAGTTGTTAAGATAATTTTGAACAGTCTGTTCGACCCGATATTATTGACGCTGACTGTACAACTAAAGTAAATACAAAAATTAGTAAGGTAACAGATAAGTGCAGGATCTATCATGTTGGACTAAGTGCAGCATAGATTTCTATTTTCCACCATTTCTACAAATTCTACATCGAATATGAAGCAATGAATCTATAATGAAATAGATTTGCTGCTTAATTAAGCTTTTGCGGGCATAGGTGCTCTTATTTAAGTGTATCTAGTTCCAAGTAAATATAATTAATGACTAGGTGTGTTAGTGGGTATTATTGTGGCTACAAATTTTATGGGCACCGGCAATTACATTAACGTTACGACTTGCATGCGTATACCTAATATAGCCATAATACTGACGGGTAATTAACTTTTTTGCACTTCTTTGTCACAAAATAAAAGTTTGAGATGGCATTCATAATAATATTAATGGTTAGGTACAGACGCCAGCACATCAAGCTACGCCAATTTGTCAAATTTCTTTGATAGATTTTCAACTATATTGGCAACTATAAGCATAAGGTTCATGTTCAATTGGGAAAATTTTACAGTTTGGGGTAGCTTGATGTGCTGGCGTCTGTACTTCAGCTTTAAAGGTACCTATGCTCAATATGTGCCCTGCAGGGCACGATAAAGGGAAGTCACTGATCAACCGTTTGTAAATCAGCTAAATAGTCAACGACAAATTGATTAGATCACTGGATAAATACTTAGTTATCTAAAGTTTCATATGGATTTGCATATTACTTTTATGTATTTATAACAAATTATTGAGGGAGCGAGAATAGTATAAAGATAGGCCTACTCTTAATATATAGCACACAACATAAATTGCGAAATATGGATGTATTTTATACCTGTCTCCACCCGTTTGGGCAATACAGGCGTGATGTTATGTTAATACGTTTATGATAAGGTTTAAAATAATAAATCAATATATTAATAATAGTTCTATGATAATTTCATTTTGAAACGTTTAGTAACCTTTGTCGCTGACTGAACAAGCAACTGTAAAGCACAAACTTGACTGCACACTTGCACAGCAGGACCCGCTAATAATGTTAAGCTAATTTTCAAGGAAGTCTTGAAAAATAAAGCTTGCTTGCATTATACGCAGAGGCCACGGGCCACATGTGCATGCCATTTCTTTTGCTAAGGTAAGGAATGTACGTGAGATAAATAGGGCCACATGTGCATGCCATTTCTTTTGCTAAGGTAAGGAATGTACGTGATAAATAGGGTCACATATATTCTTTTCTTTGCAATGGCAACACAAAACGTTTTCACAACTTAGTTTCAAAAATAGTTTGAAAGGCCGCATTATGGGGTCCAGAAATTAGGTACTAGGCCAAACCTGCGTTTTGCGCGTTATAGTTTAAACTATTCTAATATTTTTTTAAATAATATTTTTGGACAATACTAAAAAAATCTTGTAGGTATATCTCGCTCTGGAAATAAAATTAAAGACACATAAAATGTTGGTAGTCTTATACAAAAGTAAGGCTTATAATCTAACACACAAAACACGGAAATAAGATCTTTGGTAGAACTAGGTCGTACATCGCGGTCAAGTTTACTAATTAAATATGGTGGTTCAATGAATGAAATAAAAACAATTTTAATTACATGGGGCTAACATCATAATAATTTACGAAAAAAAGAACAGCCACAACATTTACCTATTCCGAACGACTAAGCGAAATTCGAATCTTTTATAGGTAGCTAGTATTACCTACCTACCGGTATTTGACCACAACGCGTTGTGTTCACCAAGAACAGCGTTCACCAACAAAGCGTCTGCCAAAACACAAAAAACAAAGCGACTGCACATGAGCTGTCATGATACAACTACAGGAGGTTGATACGATAAACCCCTGCGACAAAATTCGCGTTGGGCCGATTACAATACCAACCGTCCAAAATTAACCAGGAATCTCCGGCTTTTTTGGTCACCCGTCCGGACTTTCGGCATAAGCAGAACCTTGAGTTGAATAAAAAATAATACCTAAATAACAAAGCCTTTGTTGCGGATGTCCAATTTTTTGACAAGAATTGCTACCGAACTGGCATAATATATTTATATGTTTTTAATTAGTCACAATGTAGCTGTTTTATGTTACAAATGCCACAGCCACAACAGGAATCACCCGCTGTGGATGGTTCTAATGATTTCAACGCGTTGTGGACGTTTTTGCACAATGCTAGTTTTCGTTCCGTGTCTAGCTCACACAAATACACTATACCTACTTAGTTGCAAGCAATTAAGTGTAGCAATAACTATTTAAATTACCTACAGACGTAGCTGTATGGCGAATTGACCCACATGTACTTAGAACAGTTTTGCCGTTTTAGTTATTATAATATACCACAATACAATGCTTAAAGGTAACGAAGGCGTGTTTACATGTTAAGTTGAGATTATTGGTACCAATCATTACAGTAATTAGAATAGACTTAATATCAACAAATATCATCACAAAAATCTTTGCAAAAGTTCATTAATAAACTTTTATAATTCTTACCTTATTAATATAAATATATTAACCACCAAAACCAAATGGACGCGATGAAATATTGTTCTCCAACTCAAAAGGCAATTTGTATTATAGTTTTACCTACCCTGAGAGGGATTACAGCCATAAATTGTTCCAGCTACAACAGCTACTAGTCCTTATGGTAGTCAATTTGTTTGTTAACAGCAAACCTGTCCATAAGAGAATCCTTCATATGTGGCTTTACTTTAGTAGGCGGAAATTTCGTAAGGCAGAAGTCAGCGATCAAACAAAAAACTTTGCACAGCAAGGGGCACAGCAGTGCTTGGTGAACCACCGCTGCTACTCTGAACCAGGGCCCATCAAACGGATCTAATATAGCCGGGCAGAGCATGTGATTCAAGTTTACTTGGGCTGGCTGAAAAGGAAACAAAAAGACATTAATTACGACGGAAAATCTCACTGTATATTGCGGACATAGCCTACTCTATATTACTACTTTGCTGTGCTCGACAGAGTCCATAAAGACCATATCTCTGGAGGTAAGTTAACATTTTGGAATGGAGTATTGAAATGTCTGCAAAATGGTAGTAAACAAAGTAGCAATGCATGAATGCTTTAGAGCAAAAGTTTGTTTTAAGGCTTCCACAAACGCGACGTGACACTTTGTAGAACAATTTCCATGAAGTTTTTATAGAAATTGTTCTAAGAGTGTCGCGACGCCACCGTCGCGTCGCGCTAGTCTGCACGAGCCTTTACTGTGCTTAATTTGTAAAAATTGCAATCCTTTGTTTTCGTAACAATATCTCAGTTATTATTAACAAATTCTATAAATCAATCTTAATGACAATTTATGTTCTTGTGTTATTGGTAAATTAATTTAGATGGTAGTTTTTTAATCTTAATTTTATCCTTATGCTGTGCCTTACAGGGTCCATATTTTTATACCTAGCGTTAAACCCTTTGTAACATCTCTTTTACAATATGCAATGCAATAAATGAATATCTTTAGTGATTCGCTGATAGCTAAATAATAAAATATAATAAAAACCTACAAGGTAAGCACGTTAATTCGAAGCTACCTACATATTGTTAAAAAAAGATCACAGCACCTTTGTTTTTATAGCACCAATTGATACAATGAATTAACCAAATTGTTTATAAGGGAATAATCAAAAGAGTCTCTAGTATTTGAATATATTGATTATTTTGCAGATTTCTTTCAGAAATAGGGAGTTACGTTAAAAGTGAACTGTTTAACGTCTATTTGATCACATTTTTCCGTATGTATCTGTTGAACGGTAATTCGATTTAATCTCCCTTCTGGCCAAAACTCAGGACCCCGGGCAACGACACCACGGCCTTGATTATCACTTCCACCGCTGGCGACTGCCATTCCCGCCAGCCGTAGTTCCGTACGCTACGGGTCATTTCCACAACACGATTTTTGCCGCACGGTTAGTGATCCAAGACTTCTCTTATTTTGGCCCTTATTTTAAAACTCGACTGATTTTTAGATGCCTAGGTTAAGAGCCTATATGTAGGTACTTATAGCTCTTTAGATCTCTAACCTTAGTCGACATTCACACGGACGTAATGAAATTGCGGCGGGATTTTGACGCGCACTGGCGCGTCAAAATCCCAAATTTTCAACTCTCTGTGTTAAACTGAGTATTTAGAATTCAACAGAGTGTATCTCTGGGCGTCGAAAATCAGTGCGCGAAAAAATCACGCTGCGATTTTATTACGTCCGTGTGAACGAACGGCATAAGGATGATTTCGACCAAACGGCTCGTATCGCATCGGATCGGATAGGATACGAACGGATGCGGCGACAGCCGACCGCGTCCCGCAGGATGTCGACGCATACGATAGCGTCCGGCAGGATGTCGACGCATACGATCGGCTCCGTACATATGCGAACGTATCCGGATCTGCGCCTAGTCAAATAATTTCTTTCCTACCGTTTTGACGTGTTCTAATTATTGAAAATGGTTGAAGTTGACGTAGTATTGTTGGCATTAGAAGAAAATAATCTTAATTTATCTTCTAAATTCATAATTGAGTGACGTCTGCAGTAGAGATGAGAATATTGGTTGAAATTGTTTATTGGATAATAGTTATGTTAAAAAAAAATCTATAAATTTACTGGTTGAATGAAAATATTAGTCAATATTTTTATTCAAGTAGTTAACTGCAACATGGTTATTAATGGTTGAATATTCTACTAATGCATGTTGAAATTGTTAAGTTAAACTCAATTAACTTTCCTTCATACTTGAACAGGCTTAGGACTGACTACATTTATATTGGTTAGATATTCTAAGATTTTTAACACGTGAGAATAACTTTATTTCAAGTATCATTATTTCGCCTCGGCATTTGTTAAAACAGCTTCACAATCTTCACATTAATCAAAAACAAACCACGCGACGACGCGCCTTGTTATTAGAATAACAAAACAAAACTAACTTGTTCAATCAATCAACTATTAACCGACCTAAATATTAGTTAAAAATATCACTTGCGTTTGTTTAGAATTAAATATCCCCAACAGTAAATGTCTTTTATCGTAAGAGAGATAGAGCATAAAATTGAATGCACGTAACGGAATGAATATTTTTAAGAAGTTGAAATGATATTTATATTTGATAATGTTAATTTTGTTTATCGAATATCATAGTTAATTTTAATGGTTGATGGTTATATTCAATAGCTCTAGCCTGCAGTGCGTGCTCTTTCGAGAATGAGTGGTGCCGACCGGCACGGTTATGAGCGCACGCGACGACATTCGAAAGGATCCGATCGGATACGAACGGAGCCGATCGCGCGTCACAGCATACTTTCGGCTACGATCGCCTGTCGCGGAAGACGTTTGCGGTCAAGCTGCTGTGCGCGACTTGGTAATATAGCCTTTAAATACTGTGTACACGATTTAATATCGTTTAAAGATTCTAAAATCCGTTCCGATCCGATACGTTTGATGGAAATTAATTATCCTTTAGATCTGTATTTTAGTTTTTTGCTACCGACTTCCGGTAATGAAAGTTATTTTTCACTTTGTAGTATTTTTTATTGGAAGGCAGTTGTTTTTAGTTATGGTAACCTAACCTACCCCACACCAATTCGAAAGTATTAGAAGGTCATCAAGTTACACGTGGCTTACCTACATATAATTTTTATAAGATAACGGAACAAAAGAATTTTCGGAATCGATCCGCATTTGCCGGAGATACCGCGGAACATACATAAAAAAAAAAGAAAAACAGTGACGTATTAAGAACCTCTTCCTTTTTGAAGTCGGTTAAAGAATATCGGGTTCTTATGTTTTTGAAAGACCGACCCTTCGACGTCTTTTACTGTCAGAGGCTCTAAAAAGGACTCCGGAGCTAATTTAGAGATAAAACGGATAGTATTTTTTGGCCGGATGCCAGATATTCGTCGGCCAGACATAGCCTGATTAGATTGACCCCATGGAGATGAGGTACGAACAATCGGGCAGATTCGTGTGGATTCAGGAATCGTCGTTCATGAGTTAAGTGGGCAAATTACATATTGATTGTGTTTGATCCGGTATTCAGCCGGATTGCAAAAGAATTCCAGGTAGGAGCCCAAACGTGGTCGGCGAAGTGGCGACTGCGTACCAGAAGGCGTAAAGTTAGAAGGTCTCCCACAAGTTGGACCGATGACCTTGTGAGTTCCGCAGGTGTCCGCTGGATGCGGGTAGCACAGAACCGGTCGAAGTGACGGAACTTGGGGGAGGCCTATGTCCAGCAGTGGACGTCTTTCGGCTGAAATGATGATGATGATAAGGCCTGATAGAGGGTAGTTGCAGCATATCAGTGTCATCTCAAGTTCTAACCCTTTCCTGCGGGCGTTTGTCTAGAACTCCTTTACGAATCTCTATTAACGATTATCTATTAACGGTAGATTTTTATTGTACATCTAAACATATTATCGACTCATTTAAAATCTACACAGACATTCACATACAAGGTGCTCCTACTTTAGTAGTAAAATTTTGTGGTTTAATTTTCAGAACGGGTGTACTCATTTCAGTTTATCTGAATTGCTTGAATTAAATTCGTAACTTATAAAATAAATGAACGGTGAAATTATGATTTTGTGTTCAAAATTATTATCGCATTCTAAAGTAGTTGTATAACCAGTTCTTAATTTAGTACAGTAGCAGGAAGCATTTTACTTTTATCCTAATTGTGCCTGCTATCATGTTACCAACCTAACCTTCTCCAAATTACCTCTCAAATAAAGTAACGGCTTTAACTTTTCCCTCTATAGAGCTACAGGATATGGTTCAGTCAAAGCATACAAATTTGGAACTATATTATTATGAACATTAGCTTGCATGTGTATTAGAAGCCAAAAATAAATTTAATGGGTTTACTTACGATTGCAATAAGTTGTAATACAATAAAGTGATATATCAAGTTTAGACAATAGCTGAATATTGCCCAATTAAAATCCCAAAAAGGTTCTATGTTGTAGGGACCTAGAAGAAGAAGTTGGTAAAATTATTATGAAATAGAGAATGCAAAATATTAATAAAATTCAACTCACCACCAATCCTTAGAAGATAATATGGTATGACGAACATCATTCCATGTTGAATCCAGTAAAGTGCAGCCTCAGCAAATATCTAATATCAAGATAAAAATTAAGTAAAAGTGACAACGAAACAAAAAAAAGGCTGTGACAGACAAGTGATCCTATAAGGGTTCGGTTTATTCATTTGGATGTATGGAACCCACAAAATACAATGCGTGAATGTGTGTATTGCAGTTTCTATGTTTGGGTCTATAAGGTTATGGGTGCTAGACTGCCAGTGTTATTAAAGGCACATGGAACATTACAATTTTGTCTCTAGGGAGCTCCTGGTATAGCCCAAGTCCATAAGTAGCAGTGACCACAATCCATGAGGTGGCTGCCTGCATATTGCCCACTCAACATTATCAAATAGAAGGGTATTTACCTTCCTTGAAGCAGTTTCAGGAAACAGAAATGCTAACAAAGGCCCATTTAATAAGTTCAAATGAATACGAAATAAAGCTGTAACGGTTTTGCTGGGTGGAGCTGCCAGTAGATATATCTAAAACAGTAATAACATTTTATTGTACAAAAGGTAAAAATATCTTCAATTTAAGTTATTATCAAAGATATTTGATTCTAAACAATTCAATTTAAACTGAAGATAGGTAAAATGAATATGAAATATTTGTAATACCTAGTGCAGAAAATATTTTTACAGTAATAAGTAATGAGTTTTTTATAGTTTAAGACATTAGGAATATTTTATACTTTGATTTCTATGAAGATATTTAAATGAAAGAAATCCCTCTAAGATGACCCACTGACCAATCAAATAAATGATTATGATTTAAATGTAAGTAATTTGGCTTGGGAAGTAACTGTTTAAAAATACTCACTTGTATCAATGTTGTTACATGGCAAGGATTTAACAAATAAATAACAGTGCGTGAAGCAAATTTAAAACCGATTTCCATGCCCCATAGCAGAGCCAAAAGTATTACTAATAACCTTTTACCCCCTCTATCACTTTTCACATAATTTGAATCTTGAGGTATACTTAATCTTGGAAATGTCTTAATCTGTAACAATTTTCAAGACATTGTTTATTGAACTAAAATCAACACTTTAGGTAAATATTGATTTATAGAAATAAGGCCGCGTACTAATTTAATTACGCTAGTTACGAGATAGCTATTGCAACCAGATTTAACAACTTGCAATAAATTAGTCTTAATGTACTCCATTTAATATTTAAAACCTAGATACTTACTGAAATATATACACAAATCGTAACCACGATTACAGTTTCTACTATTTGCCTTTTAGTCGTCAAAAAGTAGGCACATTCTGGGCCTACATTTCTGGGGACAGCTTTATTGGCACCACTATATGCCCACTCAAACATTTTATGTCGCGTTGATTGATTTTACTGCTATTAATTTTTCATCGATTAACTTAATATTTTCGGAATTGCCTGTTCGTTCAAATTGTTCAATGTTTCAATTCCCGCTACGTTGACAGCTAGTTTAGCTGCTGCGCGAAAGAGAATGTAAGTACTTGTATTTTTTATACAAAAGCCAACCTAAAACCCAGTCTTTTTAGCAATGCATTGGACGAAAGAATCTATAAAGGCACTTTTGACGATCAATCTTCAATCCCTCAATCATTTGTTAGCATAAGGACCGATTCGTTTTACTCCAGAATAGCTTGTCGAATATTGAGATTTTGCATTACCATAAGAGCCATATCTTCAGGGACGGTTACCGTTACCAATAAAATACCGGTAAAACTACCAAAACATTTCGTTCCGTTCCGTTAACAATTTAACGTTAAAATTACTGTTAAATCATTTGATTTACCAGTATTTAAATAGCGATAGCAGTATTGTTACTGCGCTAAAATCTTACAAGAAGCAACATTTTGTGCGACGTTGCCAAACCGAACCAAGCGCTAGCGGTGGGTAATCTTTATTCCGGAAAGTGAATTGATTCACTTATTCCGACTCCGGCTCCGGTACCGGTTCACCGTAGTTATTCCTTTGGCACCATTTGACACCGTCACTTATTCGCTCGTTTGGTTCCCCGGTTTCCCTAGAACTTATATTATATTCTTTCCGTTCACTGGATCATTTGGTACATTTTGAATTGTGTATTACTATAATATATATTTACTTTAGTGTGAAGTAGCGGGACAAGAAAAGATACCAAATGTACACTTTTTCTGAGTATGACCCAGGTGCAGGACGTCAGCGCCGCGTGGACTGGGAGCCCTACACACACTGGGATAAAACCTGGATAGGCATACACCCTCCCCACATACCCCTCGCGTCCAAGCGATCACCCCCGTCCGGCACAGTATCTATTATTAATTATTTAATTAAGTAAATCTGATGTATTTTCTTTAATATTGTCTTTCTATAGTAAAAATAAATAAGACCTACTTTAATAGGTCTTATTTATTTTATGATTGTAAACCTTTTTTTTTATTATTTTAACGCACTTTGAAATAAGTCTCATAATTTGTATGCACTTTTTGTACTTCTTTATGTGACAAATTCTGTTAAAATAATTTGGTACACTCCTATTCATATCTGGCAATACTTTTATGATTATAAGGGACGTTAGATACTAAGTCCTGGCAACATTCCTCTTCTTCTGTTGCCACCGGCACCTCTGCAACCTAATAATGTATCTCCTTTAATTTTCCTGTAATTCATTGATTTAATAGTAATAAAAAGTGTTCTGCCCAACTCTCGTTTGCCTTTTATCCACTACGCCGTATACTCGCGAACAGGTTATGGGCCCAGACAGCGTTAAAATTCAAGATTGACTGTGATTGATTTTTCCCTTTGTTCTACGTGTACGACCAGTACGACACACGACACGGCACAAGAAAAATGGCGGCGGAGACTGGCCATGTGCCTCTGGCCAATCAATCCGCTAATTCTTTTGAAAAATTGGACGGAGTTGGAAATTACAACACTTGGAAATTCCAAATGAAAATGTCGCTTGTTTTAGAAGGCTTATGGAAAAGCGTGGAAGGCACCGAAACCGATTCCACTAAAGATCAACGTGCTTTGGCCCGTATTTGCCTCGCTATAAAATCGTGTTGCATTCAACATGTCAGATCTGCTAAATCGTCAAAGGAGGCGTGGGATGCCTTAAAATCTGTCTTCGAAGATAAAGGTCTGTACCGGCGTGTTCTTTTGTTACGTAAACTTCATCGTGCTAACTACACCGATTACAACACAATGAACGAGTACATAGAAGGAGTAATGACATTGGTGCAACAACTGGCGGACATTGGGCGCGTGATTGAAGACAGCGAAGTCGCTGAAATTCTACTAAGTGGACTACCACAGGAGTATGACGTCCTTGTATCCGGTCTGGAATCGTTGTCATCGTTAGAAAAACTAACAAGTGAGATGGTTCGGGCAAGGCTTTTGCAGGAACATTTTCGTCGCCATAACAATGTAAATGGAAATAACAATGAAACCAAAAATGATATGGCTTTTATAAGTACAAAACGTAACATGGTGTGCAGTTACTGCAAGAAAACTGGCCATGTCAAGGCGAAGTGTTTCAAACTGAAACGTGAGAAAACTGCCTCTAAAACGCAACAGAAAACAGAGACAGGTACTCTGTTTGTGTCAGCTTCTGCTTTTGCTACGTGTCTCAGCTCACATTATTGGATTGTGGATAGTGGGTGTACATCACATATGTGTAAGGATAAGGAACTGTTTTTAAATTTGGACACTAAGTTTACTACTTTAGTTACTGTAGCAAATAATGACCAACTTAAATGTTTGGGTATAGGTAATGTCAAACTCAAATTTAAAAATGATACCAAAACTATTGAGAATGTGTTGTATGTCCCTGGTCTGTCCGCCAACTTATTATCTGTGAGTTGTTTAACTAAAAATAATCGCAGGGTTGTGTTTGATAATTTAAAATGTTATATTTATGACAAAGCAGGAAATTTGATAATAGATGGAATTTTCATAAATGGAGTTTATAGGTTAGAGTGTGTGCCTAATGTCTTATGTTCCCAGGTCTCTTCCAATGTTCTGCAGATGAACAAGGAGCAATGTTCTCATGTTGACAGTAGCCAAATGGAATTATGGCACAAGCGACTCGGTCACTTAAGCTTGCAAGGTATGTATGCATTGCGTGATGGTCTTGCTGTAGGAATTGATTTCCAGCGTGACTCTGGTCATTTGCAAGACTGTATCCCATGCATTGAGGGGAAGCAAACTGTGAAGTCTTTCCCCAAAGGTCAAGCTAAGCGTGCAAAGCAGCTGTTGGAGTTAATACACTCTGATGTTTGTGGGCCAATGTCGCAGAGCAGCTGGGGAGGAGCACGTTATTTGGTGACGTTCACTGATGACTTTTCAAGGAAGACTTATGGCTATTTGATGACACAGAAGAATGAGGTAATGAAATGTTTTATTAATTTCAAAAATTTAGTGGAGAAACAAACTGGTTTTATGATAAAATGCTTGAGATCTGACAATGGTACAGAGTATGTCAATAAAAGTTTTGACAATTATTTATCTCAACATGGGATTGTACATCAAACCACTATACCTTATAGTCCTCAGCAGAATGGTGTTTCTGAGCGGCTTAATAGAACCTTGATTGAGAAAGCTAGATGTATGTTAGCTGAAGCTGGCCTAGACAAGCGCTATTGGGGTGAGGCTGTAATGACAGCTATATATCTTAAGAATAGGTCCCCTACTGCTGCTTTGTCAGGCACAATTCCTGAACAAGTGTGGACAGGGTACAAAGTTAACTTGAGCCACTTAAGGGTGTTTGGCTGCAAGGCTTTTTCTTTAATACCTGACTGTCATAGACAGAAATTGGATTTTAAATCAAAACAATATATTTTTGTTGGGTATTGTCAGGATTCAAAAGGGTATAGGTTAGTTGATCCACTATTTCCTAAAAAGATAGTAAAATCTAGAAATGTGCATTTTATTGAAATGAATAATAATAATATTTCTAAAATGAATAATAATATTTTAAATATTGAAAATGATAGTGACATTTCTAAAATAAATAATAATGGTATTTTAAAACTTTGCAATGACAATAACGTTGTATCTAATATGAACAATGACATTTTAAATTATAATAGTTTTAATAATAATATACCAAATGATAATTTTATAAATGTAACTGATAATCTTTCTGTTATTACCAATGATGCAGCCACTGTTGAGCCCTCTACTAGTTTTGAGGCACCCAGTCAGAGTGAGGCACCCAGTGAGACACTTGCATCAGAAAATGAACAAGTGGTAAGTTCTGATGAAACCTTGAGGCAGGGGAAGCAATGTCTTTCACCTCAGAGCCCTGATTTTGAGTACCAGTCATGCAGTGACATTGATGACAGCGAATCTCCAGAGGAGCTAACTGCTCCACAGCGATCGGTTAGGAGCACCAGAGGTATTCCACCTAAACGCTTTGGTGATTATGAGGTAGATTTTTCCTTATTATGTCAATCTTATGTTCTAAATGAACCTCAGTCTTATGAGGATGCAATAGCTAGTCCACAAAAAGATGAATGGGTAGAAGCCATGAAATGTGAGTATGACTCACTGATAGAAAATGGTGTCTGGACGTTAGTTGATAGGCCTTTAAATAAAAATGTTATAAAAACTAAATGGGTATTTAAGGTGAAACAGGATACATCAGGAAACTTTGATAAATACAAGGCACGTTTAGTTGCACGTGGATTTACTCAAAAGCCTGGTGTTGACTATAATAAAACTTTTTCTCCTGTTGTCAGGCATTCAACTATGCGTATTTTATTTAATCTTGCTAATGAAATGAACATGGACATAGACCACATAGATGTCACAACTGCATTTTTAAATGGTAAACTAAATGAAGAAATTTATATGGAACAGCCACAGGGTTACAGACATAATGATAAAGTTTGTTTATTGCAGAAAAGTATCTATGGCCTTAAGCAGGCCAGTAGAGTCTGGAATGAAACTGTCCATAATTTATTGACTAAACATGGTTATACACAGACCAAATGTGAGCCATGTGTTTATATTAAGAGGATTAATGACAATTTGACAATTCTAGCCCTTTATGTTGATGATTTTTTTATTTTTAGTAATTGTTGTAAAGAAAAATCTGATATCATTGACATTTTAAACAATAATTTTAATATTAAGAATTTAGGGCCAATAAAGAATTGTTTGGGCATGAGTGTACACAGAGATAGAATTAAAGGTACAATACTGTTAAGACAATCTGAGTACATCAAGAAATTGTTATCTACTTTTGGAATGTTAGATGCTAATAGTGTTTCTACACCAATGCAAATTAATGAGAAGTTTGAAAATTGTGATAATAATAACTCTGAATGTGATTTGAAATATCGAGAACTTGTTGGTAGTTTAATGTATTTAAATGTATGCACAAGACCTGATATTTCTTATTGTTGTAGTTTATTAAGTCAATTTAACAATAACTTCAACAGAAGTCATTGGTTAGCTGCCAAGAGGGTCCTTCGTTATCTGAAGGGTACAATTGATCACGGTTTGTTATTTGTGAGAAATAATAAAAAGTTAGATCTAGAAGCCTTTGCAGATGCAGATTGGGCGAATGACCCAATTGATAGAAAGTCATTTTCTGGTTTTGTAATTAAATTGGGAGTTAATACAATTAATTGGGAAAGTAGAAAACAGCGTTGTGTTGCAATGTCCAGTACAGAGGCTGAATATTTATCCATGAGTAATTCTTGTAAAGACATATTGTTTGTAAGGAATTTTTTGTTTGAGTTAACTGGTAAATATTTTAAATGTGAATTAAGAAATGATAACCAGAGTGCTATTAAAATGTTAACAACTAAAAATTGTCACAAACGAACAAAACACATAGACGTGCGATACCATTTCATTAAAGATTTAATGAGTAAAAATTATATTAATGTGACTTATCTTCCCACAAATTTGATGGTAGCGGACGTTTTAACTAAACCTTTATCAGGTACTAAGCATAAGGATTTTATGAATCAATTAAATGTAAGAATTCTGATGTAGAAAATTTGAAAGTTTTGTTTAAGTATGTTTAACTGACATTGTTTGTGGTAGCAGAGCAATATGTATATGTAGTGTAAGGGGAAGTGTTAAAATAATTTGGTACACTCCTATTCATATCTGGCAATACTTTTATGATTATAAGGGACGTTAGATACTAAGTCCTGGCAACATTCCTCTTCTTCTGCTGCCACCGGCACCTCTGCAACCTAATAATGTATCTCCTTTAATTTTCCTGTAATTCATTGATTTAATAGTAATAAAAAGTGTTCTGCCCAACTCTCGTTTGCCTTTTATCCACTACGCCGTATACTCGCGAACAAATTCACCATACTAATAGATATATAAGTTCTTTTATGTAATATGTTATTAGTGAATAAGTCGTTGGAGTACCTTATTTAAATAAATATATTTTATAAAAAATAAAAAGATAGGTCATAAAAGTCAGTTTTAGTGTATTATTCGTCAATTACGTACTTACTTATACATCGGAAACCTCCCTATTGCAAATAGCTAATGTGGTATTTATTATTTTTTACATGGTACCTAGTCTTTAAATTAACCAGTCGTAGCTGCCATTTATGGAATTGTACGTGAGGGTAGTATATATATATACATATATATATATGTCGCCGCGGAGATTATTCGGGCGTTAATTAAGTTGATTTTGTTTTATAACAGTATCTATCAATATTTTGAGATATTTTATGTTTGTTAATATTTAACTTCAGATTTGGTTGGTAGTGATTTTGACATTAAGTTTATGTCAAAATCACGACTAATTAAATCTGGTACGCTTCTAAAATTTAATTTTGATTGTTTTAAATTACTTGCTATTTTGGAACATTGTTTTGTAAATAGCTTAGAGTAAATAGTAATACCTGAAACTTAGTTACTTTTTAAAATGTAACGTTTAAACGTCATCTGTTGATTCGGCGGGAAAGTACTGTGTGATTGACGTTTGTCTCTGGTGGGGCGAACGAGTTAATAAAAGGCGCGACTTGAGCGCAGGGTTCACTTCTTCGATATAGCGAAAGCTTTCGACAAAGTCTGGCACAACGGCTTATTATATAAGCTGTACAAACTCGGTGTGCCCGACCGTCTGGTACTCATCCTTCGAGACTTTTTGTCGAACCGCACCTTTCGCTATCGCATAGAGGGAGCGATTTCCTCCCCCCACCCCATACGCGCCGGCGCACACTGGTCCCAAATTAAAAAAAAGTGGACATTGATAGTAGACCGCTGATATTTTTTTTTATTGTTGATATAATGATAACAGATAAGGCAAAAAAATATTATTGTCCTACTTCAAATACTTTTCTCTATAAAAAATATTTCTTTTTTTTTTGTATGGGAGTGATTACATTTTACTCAATTTCTCAAAAACCTTAAGCGATGTCGAGATGGCATTCACATATTTTAGAAAACTAATAATTCTGAGTATTTGGCTCGAAGAAACTTATTGCTTATCTCTGCGTACTTTCGAGATAATAGTGACAGAAAATAACAATTTTTTTTAATGTTAATTGTTCGCTTTTTTTTAATCATAGCCTTACTCATATCGCAATAGGTCCGCTGGCCAGCAAAATGGAGCTTCGACGCGAGTTTGCCGGGATAACAAGATGGCCGCCTCTCATGACGTAACGTAATACGGTCACGAATCGCGCGCGTACACCTCACTCAGTGTACAACTAAATGTGGTTGCGATAAGACGTGTCCTTATTTTTTCTGTGCGCTTGAAGAAATGCTTGTTGTTTGTTTGTTTTGTTATTGTTGTATTTTGAATCTTTGGATTTTAAAATCAAATAATTTTTGTTTGTCTTTCTTTCGTCGAATTTGTTTTCGTAATTTTTTTTGTTAAAATCAAAGTCACTTTGTCTTTGATATCTTTGATTCTAATTTGTTTTCAATTTTCCTTAAAATTATAATATGTCCGCATTTGTCACCAACTTAGACTTATACGTTGTTCTTAAATCAGGAGGTGGTTTTAAAAATGTCGAATTTTTATTTAATGCCCTTATTGAACGTATTGGTGTTGAATTGTCTTCCGAAGATTTGAGTAATATTAAATTATTTTGTCGTAATTTTTCAAGTAATATCTCAAAAAGATGGTCTGCTTCCAGTAGAGCTCAAAAGACCTTTCTTAACAAAAATTCAGACTGGTTACAATCCCAAATAGTTTGGCCAAAATGTCAAAATATCGGTTTAAGCAGCATTTTTAAAGTTGCCGAGGAAGTAATTCCAAATTTCGAAACGCAAGTGGATACTCATCAATTAAGTTATGGTACAAGTAAAAAACCATTTGTTGATATATCTGATAAACAGACGAAAAGGCGTTCTCTAACACTTCTAGATCACACAGAGGAGGAATTAGTTTATGCTTTATGTGCCAAATTAAAAGAGTCTAAAAAAACAAAATTAGCAGCTATATTAAACGAACTCAGCCAAAACAAGGAAAAATGTGAGATGGTATATGATGTACTATTCGCTAAAAAGACTGACAAACCGTGTTTACCAGATGATAAAACGTTAGCGCTTTACACCTCAACAAATTTGTCAAAATGGCAATATCGAAATTTAAGAACTATTCTTGCTTCAGAGAAAATGTATGGTCTTCCATCCTATCAAAAGCTCCTGGAAGCTAAAAAAACTTGTTATCCTCCAGAGTCAGACATAACTGTAACTGAATCTGATGCTAAGATAAGACTTCAATCGCTTCTAGATTTGACAACTAATAGGATATTAAAAACAATTCAGCACAACTCTGCCGACAAAAAATCGCTAAAACTAATAAGCAAATGGGGTTTTGACGGGTCATCTTCTCAAAGTAATTATAAACAAAAGTCACACTCCGACACTAAAATTGACGATTCTTCAGTTTTCATGATTAGTTTGGTTCCGCTTCGTTTGGAAGAAGAGAGTGGTACTATCTTGTGGCAAAATCCTGCTCCCTCTTCAACAAACTATTGTCGTCCAATTGGCTTTATATTTGCAAAAGAAACAAATGAATTGATAAAGAAGGAAAGTGCATCCTTAGAGGAAGAAATTCGTAATCTTGTTCCCACAATTGTAGATAATTTTGATATTAAACATGATTTGTACATGACTATGATTGATGGGAAAATTTCTACTGTGATTTCCAATACTTCTTCTGCAGCTGTTTGTAATATTTGCAATACCCCACCTAGCAAAATGAATGACTTGGACTTTGTATCCAAAAGACTCATCAGAGAAGATATGTATAAATATGGTCTGTCTTCGCTTCATATGTGGATAAGATGTATGGAATGTATTTTACACATTTCGTACAACTTAGACTTCAAAAAGTGGGCTGCACGAAAAGAAGATAAATTGTTAAAAGAAATTAAAAAGAATTTGACACAAGAAGAATTCCGGGAAAGAACTGGTTTGTTAATTGACATAGTAAAACAGGGATTTGGTACAACCAATGACGGTAACACGGCAAGAAGGTTTTTTGAAAATTATGAAGTATCTGCTGAAATAACGGGTATCCACCCTGATTTAATCAAGAGATTTGCAGTCATTTTACAAACAATTTCATCTGGTCAACTTATTAATACCAACTTGTTTAGGGAATATTGTAAAGAAACAGCAATGCTATATGTAAACTTATATCCATGGTATTACATGCCTTCAAGTGTCCATAAATTGTTGATACACGGTGCTGATATTTGTGAAAATTTCTCCTTTATTCCGATAGGCATGCTTTCCGAAGAAGCTTCCGAAGCGAGGAATAAAGATTTCCGGAATGTTAGAATGGCACATACAAGAAAAATCGGTAGAGTTCAGTCTAATTTAGACATTATCCACAGCTTTCTAATTAGCTCAGATCCTTACATCAGCCATATCAAACCAAAGTTTGCTCGTTTACATAAACAGTTGTTTCCAGAGGCTAGTGCTTTGATCTTGAACAATGAATTGCTTTCGTTGGAAAACGAGGAAATAGAGATTTCTCAAGAGAATATAGACCCAAATATTAATCTTTCACCATAATATTTTTTCAGAATCGTTTGTGAACATATTCAACTTTATGTTTGCAGCTTAATATGTCTTCATTTTGATTGTTTTTTAGAACTGATGAAAGTACTCCTTCAGAAAGGTCATAGCTTTTCAGTCATTAGTGAGCCCCCATAACCTCTTTTACAGAGAAGTCTCTTTTTACTTATTTGACATTACGCATACATTATAATTATGTGCCAAAGTAAGGCTATGATTAAAAAAAAGCAAAAAATTAACATTAAAAAAAAATGTTATTTTCTGTCACTATTATCTCGAAAGTACGCAGAGATAAGCAATAAGTTTCTTCGAGCCAAATACTCAGAATTATTAGTTTTCTAACATATGTGATTGCCATCTCGACATCGCTTAAAGTTTTTGAGAAATTGAGTAAAATGTAATCGCTCCCATACAAAAAAAAAAGAAATATTTTTTTTACAGAAAAGTATTTGAAGTAGGACAATAATATTTTTTTGCCTTATCTGTTATCATTGTATCAACAATAAAAAAAAATATCAGCGGTCTACTATCAATGTCCACTTTTTTTTAATTTGGGACCAGTGTGCGGCGTCCCTCAAGGCGCCGTGCTATCCCCTCTCATTTTCACGCTATTTACTAGCGATATCCCCAAGCGTAGAATGACAAAGTTGGCACTGTTCGCAGACGACACAGCCATTTACTACGCTGGGGTCAGTCAGGATGCGATATCCTCCAGACTCCAGACCGCAGTCAATGTTCTTGGCGCGTGGTTTAGAAAATGGAGGATCGAAGTAAACCCAGACAAAAGTCAAGCGGTTCTCTTCTCGAAACCGCGACACAGACCCGACCCCCCCCGGCCCATCTCCATGTTTGGCAAGCCTATCCCTTGGGAGAAGCAAGCCAAATATCTAGGAGTGATCATGGATCAGCACCTCTCCTTCTATAAGCACATTATGAAGGCGCGCTCACGCGCCGCCTTCGCTCTTGGAAGGCTGCATTCTGTTCTGAACGCACGTAGCAAGTTGTCACTCAAGTGCAAGTTGCGAATATACACGGTGTGCATAAGGCCAATCATGACCTACGCTAGTGCAGTCTTTGCACACACAAAGCCCCGATACATCCATAGGATGCAGACATTGCAAAACCGTTTCCTCCGTCAAGCCACAGGCTCGCCCTGGTATGTTAGGAACGAGATCCTCCATCTCGACCTTAAAATCCCAACGATAGCCCAATTCCTAAAACGTAATTCAAAGCGTTTCTTTGAATCCGCCGCGCAACACCGCAATCCACTGATTGCGAAGGCCGCTAGTTATGTCCCCAGCAGAGTCAGTCGAATCCGCCGGCCGCGACATGTCCTCTCCGACCCTGATGACCCCATCACTCTTCTTCAAGAAAGCAGTAGGGCCACCAGCACAGCACACAAAAACAGACCGTGTTTCCGACCTCGCCGCCGAGGTCCTCGCGCCTCGCGAAGACCCCGAGTAAACGAATCCTCCCCCAACCGTCCCTTGCCCGCAGAAGTGCCAGCCCGCGCCGAAGCTGAGCAAGTAGCGTTAAAATCCCATGATTAATAATAAAGAAATTAATGATCCAGCCTGTCCCCACTTGCTGCCCTCCCTGAAAGTGACTCCCTGAGCCGAGGCTCGTACCCTGCAGGGGGTGCCCTCAGTGCGCAGTTGCTGTAGGTTTTAATTTTAGTTTGTAAGCCCTGGCTGGAGGCTCTTAGCCTAAAAACTATTAGTCCCCACAGGAAAGCCCGGTTAAGTAGTTACGGCCTCTCAAGGTCAACTACGAGATGCCCTATAAAAAAAAAAAAAAAGCAGGGTTCACTTGGGCTACCGATTTTGGACAAGAAACATTGTGAGTAAAAGCTATGTCTGTTTGATTAAAAACGTTATTACATTAAGTAGTTTATTTGTTTTTATTTTACTATAATCCTTGATCTGCCTGATAAATCAAGTGTAAAATGTATTGTAGTTATAGCAGAACCGATGACCAGAATAAGGTCAGCGGTTCTGCTTATTTTTAAAAATAACCTCCTTGTCTCATCTTCGACATATATATATAAATATGTATAGATTGTATATTGGGCACGCTACGTTTACGGCGGTAAGTCCCCACTTTGAGGAGTGGCTTGAGAGGCGGCATGGCGTCCTCACCTTCCGCCTAACACAGGTCCTCACCAGACACGGCTGTTTCATGGCATAAGGTGGAGGTCTGCTCGGCTTGGGCGGAGCACCGCCGTGTCCTCGTGGAGGCAATCGGCGGCGGCGATCTCTCGCCTCCGGCCCTGGTCCAGGCCATGGTACGGAGCGAGAGTGCATGGTTAGCCGTCACTTCCTTCAGCGAAGCAGTGATGCTCGCAAAGAGGGAGGCGGCGCACGTGAGGGAGAGGCAGTACATGCGCCCTCATAGCCGCAGCCTTCGCAGGAGACGCTCTGGGCGTCGGGAATCCCAGGCTGATTCCCGGCCAGCGTAGGCGCGGGCTTGCAGACGGCGAGCATTGGCTTCAGAATCACAATCTTGAAGTAAACAACAAAAAAACTAAAGTCATACAATTTAAATCCTACCAAAAACAAAAAATTAACCTAAAAGATATAACAGACACTATCCATAATGAAGAAGTTGAAGAATTCTAATTATTAGGTACTACCTTAGACTCTCATTATCCCGCCAACGCTGAACCGACCCTTAGATCCAATGTGGAAGACATTCATAAACCTCCGTCGTGCATCAGCTTCAGCTGGTTAGACGGTTGAAAAATTATGTTTATAGTCGTAAAAACCTGATCCAGAGTTGGGTGGACATTTGATTATAACAAATGTTTTCCATCGATTGCCCCACGGCAATGGTCGAACTGGCAGAGTTCTTTAAATTCGGCAGCAATACTTTTCCATTCTTGTTGTGTAGGTTCCTTTAATACGAGCTGTTGTAAATGCTTCCACAAAGCGTCGCACACCTCTGTAACTATATTTGAGACAGTTGATTCACCAATCCTGTAACTGAAAGCTATGGTTCGAAAAGAATCAAACACATAAATCTTAATAATAAGGTAATAGAAGTCGCAAAGACGCGTGACCTTGTCGCCGCGCATGAGTCTCGTAGAACACAAGACAAGTGCGCGTGGAGCGTTTGTTGCGGTAATTTATGTTGTTCGGGACGCGGAGAGGTAAACATGGTGTTTTACAGCATATCCAACTGCGGATATTCTTCCAAAATTTATAACTTTACAAATAAAGGGATAACATTTCATTTGTAAGTATTTAATTTTTTAAATAATGTAGTTTTTAATAAATATGGGCAAATCTAATGTTTTCACCACCACTACTACGATTATCGCAGAAAAACTATTTTTTTCTCAATTCAATATCCATTAACACTTAAGCTTGTTCATGTCTACTATTACAACTGCTAAAAGCAGCAATGAAATTATTGTCATGCGCAATAAACAAAATCACCGCGTACGTAAATTTCAGGAACAATCCGCATGAATTGGCCGGGAATTAGTGACGTACCACTACTATTTTGTACCGATAATTTATTGTTTCGCAATACCTAGTCTTACCGAAATGGGAATGAAATATGATTTTTCGTTAAATATTTAATTATTACATCTCATTATGTATGTCTTCTTCGTATTTAAATAGTTTATAAAATGTCGTATATCAAAGATTATTTGTTAATCCGTACTTGCTGACCTCTCTGACGGCGCGCGTGGATCACAACGCGCCGTCGATCCGGGCATATTTTTTTTTTTTGTTGAACGTGGAGAAATGCCTACTGCGCTAACACGGGGACATAGCGCAGTTATGTGGGACTGTAACCCACTAAAACTCTACGGTGTCCTCCAGTGCTGCTTGAGGCGGGAACACGGAAACGCGCAAGCCATCCGCGAACCCGCCGCGGCTGTCCGTCACCGGACCCTCCTCGGAGGGGAATAACCCCTATCACCGGCGCACCAGGACACATGGCACGCCGTGACCACCCCAGGGACCAAATAGCATAAGGGCCCCAGACGACCCCGTGTCTGGCACCCTTGGTTCCCCTGCGACGGGTCAGCACAGTGGCCCCGCGGCCTACCACTTTTCGGTCGCAGGGAATAGGGAGAGCGGCCAACGGTGTACCGACACTCGGTACACCGTTGGCCGATTTTGTCGCATGTTTTCAAGTCAGCCTGTAAGTATTTATGTATGTATTGTACACAAATGTTCAATTTATTTTTATTTCACTATACAGGACGTAATTTAAATGCGTAACGTAGCTCATGGAGTGTGGTATTAAAAAAAAGTTATATTTAAAAAAGATTTTAAATGTTTAAAACTTAAAAAAACAAGTCGTATTTTTGTCTATTTTTACTTTTTATACTTTTTTAAATAATACTTTTAATTTTGTGTTCTGTCATCGATACGGTGACCTATGGCATGCATTTAAATTAACATCCTGGTATTGTAGTTATGGCGAAAGCGCCAGGGTAAGGTCTAATGGCTAGGTCAAATTTGGTTTCGTTTGGGATTTGGTTTTTTTTTTGGGTTTTTTTTATTTTCTAACGTTTTATGCAATTTGCAAGTCAGTATTAGGTTGTATGTTGATAAAGTTATGATTGGTGACCGTAATCACTAAAGTCATCAATACAACTCTCTAAGACCAAGTTACCATATTGAATGACTATTTTATTACACCATTACATTTGAGTTTGAGGCAATTCTAACATAAGGAGTTGTATTGTTAATTCTAATGATTAGAATTCTGTAAATACATATTTGTTACGGTCGCGAATCACATTTCAATCAACATACAACTTGCCACTGACCTGCAAATTGCAAAAAACTTAATTATATTTGAATTTCGCGAGCTACCTTAGCCCTTCCTCTTTAATGAAAATATTTTTTTGTTTCAGATACTTGTCAACTGGTAATTCCACAGAAATCTTAATAATAAGGCAATAGAAGTGCTATCTACTGTCTTTTAATACTGGGACGCGTGTCACCAGTTCGCAGCAAAGAGAACCACTTGAGAGCTGGGGGCCGATTCTACTAACAAAATTGTAAAAAAATCGCTTTCGTCTAGGCACACGACTCACCACTGCGGGCTGGGGGACGAAGAGGAAAGAATAATAAATTCTCCTAAATGAAATTCAAATTCTTTCAATTCCGGAATATTTCGAAATCTAAAATGTAAAATTACTTTTTACCATTATACGTACCCCCCAGTGGGTTCCCGCATTCTCGTTGCGGGGGGCTCAGTAGCCGTGGTCATCCTCACGGTGAAGCGAAGAGGAACCCCAAGGTGGGGCCGCTCGTCAGGGCTTTTGCCTCCAAGCCGACGACATAGCGGCCAAAAAGTAGGTTGCGGTGAGGTGCATCGCAACTGAGGCAGGCCGCGATATTGAATGGGAGGCATCGCGGGTGAGGGTTACAGGCTGCGGCGGAGGAGGGGTGCCGGTACTTGTGAGTAGCGCTCTTCCCTTCCGTGGCCCGGACGGGGCCGCCACCGTTTGATAGCGGACGCGGTGGGGCAGCTTTCTGGAGGGACCAGCAGCAGGGCCCTCTCGGAGTCGTCAGATGGTGAGCCGGACGCCGCACACTGGTCCCAAATTAAAAAAAAGTGGACATTGATAGTAAACCGCTGATATTTTTTTTTATTGTTGATATAATGATAACAGATAAGGCAAAAAAATATTATTGTCCTACTTCAAATACTTTTCTCTAAAAAAAATATTTCTTTTTTTTTGTATGGGAGCGATTACATTTTACTCAATTTCTCAAAAACCTTAAGCGATGTCGAGATGGCATTCACATATGTTAGAAAACTAATAATTCTGAGTATTTGGCTCGAAGAAACTTATTGCTTATCTCTGCGTACTTTCGAGATAATAGTGACAGAAAATAACAATTTTTTTTAATGTTAATTGTTCGCTTTTTTTTAATCATAGCCTTACTCATATCGCAATAGGTCCGCTGGCCAGCAAAATGGAGCTTCGACGCGAGTTTGCCGGGATAACAAGATGGCCGCCTCTCATGACGTAACGTAATACGGTCACGAATCGCGCGCGTACACCTCACTCAGTGTACAACTAAATGTGGTTGCGATAAGACGTGTCCTTATTTTTTCTGTGCGCTTGAAGAAATGCTTGTTGTTTGTTTGTTTTGTTATTGTTGTATTTTGAATCTTTGGATTTTAAAATCAAATAATTTTTGTTTGTCTTTCTTTCGTCGAATTTGTTTTCGTAATTTTTTTTGTTAAAATCAAAGTCACTTTGTCTTTGATATCTTTGATTCTAATTTGTTTTCAATTTTCCTTAAAATTATAATATGTCCGCATTTGTCACCAACTTAGACTTATACGTTGTTCTTAAATCAGGAGGTGGTTTTAAAAATGTCGAATTTTTATTTAATGCCCTTATTGAACGTATTGGTGTTGAATTGTCTTCCGAAGATTTGAGTAATATTAAATTATTTTGTCGTAATTTTTCAAGTAATATCTCAAAAAGATGGTCTGCTTCCAGTAGAGCTCAAAAGACCTTTCTTAACAAAAATTCAGACTGGTTACAATCCCAAATAGTTTGGCCAAAATGTCAAAATATCGGTTTAAGCAGCATTTTTAAAGTTGCCGAGGAAGTAATTCCAAATTTCGAAACGCAAGTGGATACTCATCAATTAAGTTATGGTACAAGTAAAAAACCATTTGTTGATATATCTGATAAACAGACGAAAAGGCGTTCTCTAACACTTCTAGATCACACAGAGGAGGAATTAGTTTATGCTTTATGTGCCAAATTAAAAGAGTCTAAAAAAACAAAATTAGCAGCTATATTAAACGAACTCAGCCAAAACAAGGAAAAATGTGAGATGGTATATGATGTACTATTCGCTAAAAAGACTGACAAACCGTGTTTACCAGATGATAAAACGTTAGCGCTTTACACCTCAACAAATTTGTCAAAATGGCAATATCGAAATTTAAGAACTATTCTTGCTTCAGAGAAAATGTATGGTCTTCCATCCTATCAAAAGCTCCTGGAAGCTAAAAAAACTTGTTATCCTCCAGAGTCAGACATAACTGTAACTGAATCTGATGCTAAGATAAGACTTCAATCGCTTCTAGATTTGACAACTAATAGGATATTAAAAACAATTCAGCACAACTCTGCCGACAAAAAATCGCTAAAACTAATAAGCAAATGGGGTTTTGACGGGTCATCTTCTCAAAGTAATTATAAACAAAAGTCACACTCCGACACTAAAATTGACGATTCTTCAGTTTTCATGATTAGTTTGGTTCCGCTTCGTTTGGAAGAAGAGAGTGGTACTATCTTGTGGCAAAATCCTGCTCCCTCTTCAACAAACTATTGTCGTCCAATTGGCTTTATATTTGCAAAAGAAACAAATGAATTGATAAAGAAGGAAAGTGCATCCTTAGAGGAAGAAATTCGTAATCTTGTTCCCACAATTGTAGATAATTTTGATATTAAACATGATTTGTACATGACTATGATTGATGGGAAAATTTCTACTGTGATTTCCAATACTTCTTCTGCAGCTGTTTGTAATATTTGCAATACCCCACCTAGCAAAATGAATGACTTGGACTTTGTATCCAAAAGACTCATCAGAGAAGATATGTATAAATATGGTCTGTCTTCGCTTCATATGTGGATAAGATGTATGGAATGTATTTTACACATTTCGTACAACTTAGACTTCAAAAAGTGGGCTGCACGAAAAGAAGATAAATTGTTAAAAGAAATTAAAAAGAATTTGACACAAGAAGAATTCCGGGAAAGAACTGGTTTGTTAATTGACATAGTAAAACAGGGATTTGGTACAACCAATGACGGTAACACGGCAAGAAGGTTTTTTGAAAATTATGAAGTATCTGCTGAAATAACGGGTATCCACCCTGATTTAATCAAGAGATTTGCAGTCATTTTACAAACAATTTCATCTGGTCAACTTATTAATACCAACTTGTTTAGGGAATATTGTAAAGAAACAGCAATGCTATATGTAAACTTATATCCATGGTATTACATGCCTTCAAGTGTCCATAAATTGTTGATACACGGTGCTGATATTTGTGAAAATTTCTCCTTTATTCCGATAGGCATGCTTTCCGAAGAAGCTTCCGAAGCGAGGAATAAAGATTTCCGGAATGTTAGAATGGCACATACAAGAAAAATCGGTAGAGTTCAGTCTAATTTAGACATTATCCACAGCTTTCTAATTAGCTCAGATCCTTACATCAGCCATATCAAACCAAAGTTTGCTCGTTTACATAAACAGTTGTTTCCAGAGGCTAGTGCTTTGATCTTGAACAATGAATTGCTTTCGTTGGAAAACGAGGAAATAGAGATTTCTCAAGAGAATATAGACCCAAATATTAATCTTTCACCATAATATTTTTTCAGAATCGTTTGTGAACATATTCAACTTTATGTTTGCAGCTTAATATGTCTTCATTTTGATTGTTTTTTAGAACTGATGAAAGTACTCCTTCAGAAAGGTCATAGCTTTTCAGTCATTAGTGAGCCCCCATAACCTCTTTTACAGAGAAGTCTCTTTTTACTTATTTGACATTACGCATACATTATAATTATGTGCCAAAGTAAGGCTATGATTAAAAAAAAGCAAAAAATTAACATTAAAAAAAAATGTTATTTTCTGTCACTATTATCTCGAAAGTACGCAGAGATAAGCAATAAGTTTCTTCGAGCCAAATACTCAGAATTATTAGTTTTCTAACATATGTGATTGCCATCTCGACATCGCTTAAAGTTTTTGAGAAATTGAGTAAAATGTAATCGCTCCCATACAAAAAAAAAAGAAATATTTTTTTTACAGAAAAGTATTTGAAGTAGGACAATAATATTTTTTTGCCTTATCTGTTATCATTGTATCAACAATAAAAAAAAATATCAGCGGTCTACTATCAATGTCCACTTTTTTTTAATTTGGGACCAGTGTGCGGCGTCCCTCAAGGCGCCGTGCTATCCCCTCTCATTTTCACGCTATTTACTAGCGATATCCCCAAGCGTAGAATGACAAAGTTGGCACTGTTCGCAGACGACACAGCCATTTACTACGCTGGGGTCAGTCAGGATGCGATATCCTCCAGACTCCAGACCGCAGTCAATGTTCTTGGCGCGTGGTTTAGAAAATGGAGGATCGAAGTAAACCCAGACAAAAGTCAAGCGGTTCTCTTCTCGAAACCGCGACACAGACCCGACCCCCCCCGGCCCATCTCCATGTTTGGCAAGCCTATCCCTTGGGAGAAGCAAGCCAAATATCTAGGAGTGATCATGGATCAGCACCTCTCCTTCTATAAGCACATTATGAAGGCGCGCTCACGCGCCGCCTTCGCTCTTGGAAGGCTGCATTCTGTTCTGAACGCACGTAGCAAGTTGTCACTCAAGTGCAAGTTGCGAATATACACGGTGTGCATAAGGCCAATCATGACCTACGCTAGTGCAGTCTTTGCACACACAAAGCCCCGATACATCCATAGGATGCAGACATTGCAAAACCGTTTCCTCCGTCAAGCCACAGGCTCGCCCTGGTATGTTAGGAACGAGATCCTCCATCTCGACCTTAAAATCCCAACGATAGCCCAATTCCTAAAACGTAATTCAAAGCGTTTCTTTGAATCCGCCGCGCAACACCGCAATCCACTGATTGCGAAGGCCGCTAGTTATGTCCCCAGCAGAGTCAGTCGAATCCGCCGGCCGCGACATGTCCTCTCCGACCCTGATGACCCCATCACTCTTCTTCAAGAAAGCAGTAGGGCCACCAGCACAGCACACAAAAACAGACCGTGTTTCCGACCTCGCCGCCGAGGTCCTCGCGCCTCGCGAAGACCCCGAGTAAACGAATCCTCCCCCAACCGTCCCTTGCCCGCAGAAGTGCCAGCCCGCGCCGAAGCTGAGCAAGTAGCGTTAAAATCCCATGATTAATAATAAAGAAATTAATGATCCAGCCTGTCCCCACTTGCTGCCCTCCCTGAAAGTGACTCCCTGAGCCGAGGCTCGTACCCTGCAGGGGGTGCCCTCAGTGCGCAGTTGCTGTAGGTTTTAATTTTAGTTTGTAAGCCCTGGCTGGAGGCTCTTAGCCTAAAAACTATTAGTCCCCACAGGAAAGCCCGGTTAAGTAGTTACGGCCTCTCAAGGTCAACTACGAGATGCCCTATAAAAAAAAAAAAAAAGCAGGGTTCACTTGGGCTACCGATTTTGGACAAGAAACATTGTGAGTAAAAGCTATGTCTGTTTGATTAAAAACGTTATTACATTAAGTAGTTTATTTGTTTTTATTTTACTATAATCCTTGATCTGCCTGATAAATCAAGTGTAAAATGTATTGTAGTTATAGCAGAACCGATGACCAGAATAAGGTCAGCGGTTCTGCTTATTTTTAAAAATAACCTCCTTGTCTCATCTTCGACATATATATATAAATATGTATAGATTGTATATTGGGCACGCTACGTTTACGGCGGTAAGTCCCCACTTTGAGGAGTGGCTTGAGAGGCGGCATGGCGTCCTCACCTTCCGCCTAACACAGGTCCTCACCAGACACGGCTGTTTCATGGCATAAGGTGGAGGTCTGCTCGGCTTGGGCGGAGCACCGCCGTGTCCTCGTGGAGGCAATCGGCGGCGGCGATCTCTCGCCTCCGGCCCTGGTCCAGGCCATGGTACGGAGCGAGAGTGCATGGTTAGCCGTCACTTCCTTCAGCGAAGCAGTGATGCTCGCAAAGAGGGAGGCGGCGCACGTGAGGGAGAGGCAGTACATGCGCCCTCATAGCCGCAGCCTTCGCAGGAGACGCTCTGGGCGTCGGGAATCCCAGGCTGATTCCCGGCCAGCGTAGGCGCGGGCTTGCAGACGGCGAGCATTGGCTTCAGAATCACAATCTTGAAGTAAACAACAAAAAAACTAAAGTCATACAATTTAAATCCTACCAAAAACAAAAAATTAACCTAAAAGATATAACAGACACTATCCATAATGAAGAAGTTGAAGAATTCTAATTATTAGGTACTACCTTAGACTCTCATTATCCCGCCAACGCTGAACCGACCCTTAGATCCAATGTGGAAGACATTCATAAACCTCCGTCGTGCATCAGCTTCAGCTGGTTAGACGGTTGAAAAATTATGTTTATAGTCGTAAAAACCTGATCCAGAGTTGGGTGGACATTTGATTATAACAAATGTTTTCCATCGATTGCCCCACGGCAATGGTCGAACTGGCAGAGTTCTTTAAATTCGGCAGCAATACTTTTCCATTCTTGTTGTGTAGGTTCCTTTAATACGAGCTGTTGTAAATGCTTCCACAAAGCGTCGCACACCTCTGTAACTATATTTGAGACAGTTGATTCACCAATCCTGTAACTGAAAGCTATGGTTCGAAAAGAATCAAACACATAAATCTTAATAATAAGGTAATAGAAGTCGCAAAGACGCGTGACCTTGTCGCCGCGCATGAGTCTCGTAGAACACAAGACAAGTGCGCGTGGAGCGTTTGTTGCGGTAATTTATGTTGTTCGGGACGCGGAGAGGTAAACATGGTGTTTTACAGCATATCCAACTGCGGATATTCTTCCAAAATTTATAACTTTACAAATAAAGGGATAACATTTCATTTGTAAGTATTTAATTTTTTAAATAATGTAGTTTTTAATAAATATGGGCAAATCTAATGTTTTCACCACCACTACTACGATTATCGCAGAAAAACTATTTTTTTCTCAATTCAATATCCATTAACACTTAAGCTTGTTCATGTCTACTATTACAACTGCTAAAAGCAGCAATGAAATTATTGTCATGCGCAATAAACAAAATCACCGCGTACGTAAATTTCAGGAACAATCCGCATGAATTGGCCGGGAATTAGTGACGTACCACTACTATTTTGTACCGATAATTTATTGTTTCGCAATACCTAGTCTTACCGAAATGGGAATGAAATATGATTTTTCGTTAAATATTTAATTATTACATCTCATTATGTATGTCTTCTTCGTATTTAAATAGTTTATAAAATGTCGTATATCAAAGATTATTTGTTAATCCGTACTTGCTGACCTCTCTGACGGCGCGCGTGGATCACAACGCGCCGTCGATCCGGGCATATTTTTTTTTTTTGTTGAACGTGGAGAAATGCCTACTGCGCTAACACGGGGACATAGCGCAGTTATGTGGGACTGTAACCCACTAAAACTCTACGGTGTCCTCCAGTGCTGCTTGAGGCGGGAACACGGAAACGCGCAAGCCATCCGCGAACCCGCCGCGGCTGTCCGTCACCGGACCCTCCTCGGAGGGGAATAACCCCTATCACCGGCGCACCAGGACACATGGCACGCCGTGACCACCCCAGGGACCAAATAGCATAAGGGCCCCAGACGACCCCGTGTCTGGCACCCTTGGTTCCCCTGCGACGGGTCAGCACAGTGGCCCCGCGGCCTACCACTTTTCGGTCGCAGGGAATAGGGAGAGCGGCCAACGGTGTACCGACACTCGGTACACCGTTGGCCGATTTTGTCGCATGTTTTCAAGTCAGCCTGTAAGTATTTATGTATGTATTGTACACAAATGTTCAATTTATTTTTATTTCACTATACAGGACGTAATTTAAATGCGTAACGTAGCTCATGGAGTGTGGTATTAAAAAAAAGTTATATTTAAAAAAGATTTTAAATGTTTAAAACTTAAAAAAACAAGTCGTATTTTTGTCTATTTTTACTTTTTATACTTTTTTAAATAATACTTTTAATTTTGTGTTCTGTCATCGATACGGTGACCTATGGCATGCATTTAAATTAACATCCTGGTATTGTAGTTATGGCGAAAGCGCCAGGGTAAGGTCTAATGGCTAGGTCAAATTTGGTTTCGTTTGGGATTTGGTTTTTTTTTTGGGTTTTTTTTATTTTCTAACGTTTTATGCAATTTGCAAGTCAGTATTAGGTTGTATGTTGATAAAGTTATGATTGGTGACCGTAATCACTAAAGTCATCAATACAACTCTCTAAGACCAAGTTACCATATTGAATGACTATTTTATTACACCATTACATTTGAGTTTGAGGCAATTCTAACATAAGGAGTTGTATTGTTAATTCTAATGATTAGAATTCTGTAAATACATATTTGTTACGGTCGCGAATCACATTTCAATCAACATACAACTTGCCACTGACCTGCAAATTGCAAAAAACTTAATTATATTTGAATTTCGCGAGCTACCTTAGCCCTTCCTCTTTAATGAAAATATTTTTTTGTTTCAGATACTTGTCAACTGGTAATTCCACAGAAATCTTAATAATAAGGCAATAGAAGTGCTATCTACTGTCTTTTAATACTGGGACGCGTGTCACCAGTTCGCAGCAAAGAGAACCACTTGAGAGCTGGGGGCCGATTCTACTAACAAAATTGTAAAAAAATCGCTTTCGTCTAGGCACACGACTCACCACTGCGGGCTGGGGGACGAAGAGGAAAGAATAATAAATTCTCCTAAATGAAATTCAAATTCTTTCAATTCCGGAATATTTCGAAATCTAAAATGTAAAATTACTTTTTACCATTATACGTACCCCCCAGTGGGTTCCCGCATTCTCGTTGCGGGGGGCTCAGTAGCCGTGGTCATCCTCACGGTGAAGCGAAGAGGAACCCCAAGGTGGGGCCGCTCGTCAGGGCTTTTGCCTCCAAGCCGACGACATAGCGGCCAAAAAGTAGGTTGCGGTGAGGTGCATCGCAACTGAGGCAGGCCGCGATATTGAATGGGAGGCATCGCGGGTGAGGGTTACAGGCTGCGGCGGAGGAGGGGTGCCGGTACTTGTGAGTAGCGCTCTTCCCTTCCGTGGCCCGGACGGGGCCGCCACCGTTTGATAGCGGACGCGGTGGGGCAGCTTTCTGGAGGGACCAGCAGCAGGGCCCTCTCGGAGTCGTCAGATGGTGAGCCGGACGCCGCACACTGGTCCCAAATTAAAAAAAAGTGGACATTGATAGTAAACCGCTGATATTTTTTTTTATTGTTGATATAATGATAACAGATAAGGCAAAAAAATATTATTGTCCTACTTCAAATACTTTTCTCTAAAAAAAATATTTCTTTTTTTTTGTATGGGAGCGATTACATTTTACTCAATTTCTCAAAAACCTTAAGCGATGTCGAGATGGCATTCACATATGTTAGAAAACTAATAATTCTGAGTATTTGGCTCGAAGAAACTTATTGCTTATCTCTGCGTACTTTCGAGATAATAGTGACAGAAAATAACAATTTTTTTTAATGTTAATTGTTCGCTTTTTTTTAATCATAGCCTTACTCATATCGCAATAGGTCCGCTGGCCAGCAAAATGGAGCTTCGACGCGAGTTTGCCGGGATAACAAGATGGCCGCCTCTCATGACGTAACGTAATACGGTCACGAATCGCGCGCGTACACCTCACTCAGTGTACAACTAAATGTGGTTGCGATAAGACGTGTCCTTATTTTTTCTGTGCGCTTGAAGAAATGCTTGTTGTTTGTTTGTTTTGTTATTGTTGTATTTTGAATCTTTGGATTTTAAAATCAAATAATTTTTGTTTGTCTTTCTTTCGTCGAATTTGTTTTCGTAATTTTTTTTGTTAAAATCAAAGTCACTTTGTCTTTGATATCTTTGATTCTAATTTGTTTTCAATTTTCCTTAAAATTATAATATGTCCGCATTTGTCACCAACTTAGACTTATACGTTGTTCTTAAATCAGGAGGTGGTTTTAAAAATGTCGAATTTTTATTTAATGCCCTTATTGAACGTATTGGTGTTGAATTGTCTTCCGAAGATTTGAGTAATATTAAATTATTTTGTCGTAATTTTTCAAGTAATATCTCAAAAAGATGGTCTGCTTCCAGTAGAGCTCAAAAGACCTTTCTTAACAAAAATTCAGACTGGTTACAATCCCAAATAGTTTGGCCAAAATGTCAAAATATCGGTTTAAGCAGCATTTTTAAAGTTGCCGAGGAAGTAATTCCAAATTTCGAAACGCAAGTGGATACTCATCAATTAAGTTATGGTACAAGTAAAAAACCATTTGTTGATATATCTGATAAACAGACGAAAAGGCGTTCTCTAACACTTCTAGATCACACAGAGGAGGAATTAGTTTATGCTTTATGTGCCAAATTAAAAGAGTCTAAAAAAACAAAATTAGCAGCTATATTAAACGAACTCAGCCAAAACAAGGAAAAATGTGAGATGGTATATGATGTACTATTCGCTAAAAAGACTGACAAACCGTGTTTACCAGATGATAAAACGTTAGCGCTTTACACCTCAACAAATTTGTCAAAATGGCAATATCGAAATTTAAGAACTATTCTTGCTTCAGAGAAAATGTATGGTCTTCCATCCTATCAAAAGCTCCTGGAAGCTAAAAAAACTTGTTATCCTCCAGAGTCAGACATAACTGTAACTGAATCTGATGCTAAGATAAGACTTCAATCGCTTCTAGATTTGACAACTAATAGGATATTAAAAACAATTCAGCACAACTCTGCCGACAAAAAATCGCTAAAACTAATAAGCAAATGGGGTTTTGACGGGTCATCTTCTCAAAGTAATTATAAACAAAAGTCACACTCCGACACTAAAATTGACGATTCTTCAGTTTTCATGATTAGTTTGGTTCCGCTTCGTTTGGAAGAAGAGAGTGGTACTATCTTGTGGCAAAATCCTGCTCCCTCTTCAACAAACTATTGTCGTCCAATTGGCTTTATATTTGCAAAAGAAACAAATGAATTGATAAAGAAGGAAAGTGCATCCTTAGAGGAAGAAATTCGTAATCTTGTTCCCACAATTGTAGATAATTTTGATATTAAACATGATTTGTACATGACTATGATTGATGGGAAAATTTCTACTGTGATTTCCAATACTTCTTCTGCAGCTGTTTGTAATATTTGCAATACCCCACCTAGCAAAATGAATGACTTGGACTTTGTATCCAAAAGACTCATCAGAGAAGATATGTATAAATATGGTCTGTCTTCGCTTCATATGTGGATAAGATGTATGGAATGTATTTTACACATTTCGTACAACTTAGACTTCAAAAAGTGGGCTGCACGAAAAGAAGATAAATTGTTAAAAGAAATTAAAAAGAATTTGACACAAGAAGAATTCCGGGAAAGAACTGGTTTGTTAATTGACATAGTAAAACAGGGATTTGGTACAACCAATGACGGTAACACGGCAAGAAGGTTTTTTGAAAATTATGAAGTATCTGCTGAAATAACGGGTATCCACCCTGATTTAATCAAGAGATTTGCAGTCATTTTACAAACAATTTCATCTGGTCAACTTATTAATACCAACTTGTTTAGGGAATATTGTAAAGAAACAGCAATGCTATATGTAAACTTATATCCATGGTATTACATGCCTTCAAGTGTCCATAAATTGTTGATACACGGTGCTGATATTTGTGAAAATTTCTCCTTTATTCCGATAGGCATGCTTTCCGAAGAAGCTTCCGAAGCGAGGAATAAAGATTTCCGGAATGTTAGAATGGCACATACAAGAAAAATCGGTAGAGTTCAGTCTAATTTAGACATTATCCACAGCTTTCTAATTAGCTCAGATCCTTACATCAGCCATATCAAACCAAAGTTTGCTCGTTTACATAAACAGTTGTTTCCAGAGGCTAGTGCTTTGATCTTGAACAATGAATTGCTTTCGTTGGAAAACGAGGAAATAGAGATTTCTCAAGAGAATATAGACCCAAATATTAATCTTTCACCATAATATTTTTTCAGAATCGTTTGTGAACATATTCAACTTTATGTTTGCAGCTTAATATGTCTTCATTTTGATTGTTTTTTAGAACTGATGAAAGTACTCCTTCAGAAAGGTCATAGCTTTTCAGTCATTAGTGAGCCCCCATAACCTCTTTTACAGAGAAGTCTCTTTTTACTTATTTGACATTACGCATACATTATAATTATGTGCCAAAGTAAGGCTATGATTAAAAAAAAGCAAAAAATTAACATTAAAAAAAAATGTTATTTTCTGTCACTATTATCTCGAAAGTACGCAGAGATAAGCAATAAGTTTCTTCGAGCCAAATACTCAGAATTATTAGTTTTCTAACATATGTGATTGCCATCTCGACATCGCTTAAAGTTTTTGAGAAATTGAGTAAAATGTAATCGCTCCCATACAAAAAAAAAAGAAATATTTTTTTTACAGAAAAGTATTTGAAGTAGGACAATAATATTTTTTTGCCTTATCTGTTATCATTGTATCAACAATAAAAAAAAATATCAGCGGTCTACTATCAATGTCCACTTTTTTTTAATTTGGGACCAGTGTGCGGCGTCCCTCAAGGCGCCGTGCTATCCCCTCTCATTTTCACGCTATTTACTAGCGATATCCCCAAGCGTAGAATGACAAAGTTGGCACTGTTCGCAGACGACACAGCCATTTACTACGCTGGGGTCAGTCAGGATGCGATATCCTCCAGACTCCAGACCGCAGTCAATGTTCTTGGCGCGTGGTTTAGAAAATGGAGGATCGAAGTAAACCCAGACAAAAGTCAAGCGGTTCTCTTCTCGAAACCGCGACACAGACCCGACCCCCCCCGGCCCATCTCCATGTTTGGCAAGCCTATCCCTTGGGAGAAGCAAGCCAAATATCTAGGAGTGATCATGGATCAGCACCTCTCCTTCTATAAGCACATTATGAAGGCGCGCTCACGCGCCGCCTTCGCTCTTGGAAGGCTGCATTCTGTTCTGAACGCACGTAGCAAGTTGTCACTCAAGTGCAAGTTGCGAATATACACGGTGTGCATAAGGCCAATCATGACCTACGCTAGTGCAGTCTTTGCACACACAAAGCCCCGATACATCCATAGGATGCAGACATTGCAAAACCGTTTCCTCCGTCAAGCCACAGGCTCGCCCTGGTATGTTAGGAACGAGATCCTCCATCTCGACCTTAAAATCCCAACGATAGCCCAATTCCTAAAACGTAATTCAAAGCGTTTCTTTGAATCCGCCGCGCAACACCGCAATCCACTGATTGCGAAGGCCGCTAGTTATGTCCCCAGCAGAGTCAGTCGAATCCGCCGGCCGCGACATGTCCTCTCCGACCCTGATGACCCCATCACTCTTCTTCAAGAAAGCAGTAGGGCCACCAGCACAGCACACAAAAACAGACCGTGTTTCCGACCTCGCCGCCGAGGTCCTCGCGCCTCGCGAAGACCCCGAGTAAACGAATCCTCCCCCAACCGTCCCTTGCCCGCAGAAGTGCCAGCCCGCGCCGAAGCTGAGCAAGTAGCGTTAAAATCCCATGATTAATAATAAAGAAATTAATGATCCAGCCTGTCCCCACTTGCTGCCCTCCCTGAAAGTGACTCCCTGAGCCGAGGCTCGTACCCTGCAGGGGGTGCCCTCAGTGCGCAGTTGCTGTAGGTTTTAATTTTAGTTTGTAAGCCCTGGCTGGAGGCTCTTAGCCTAAAAACTATTAGTCCCCACAGGAAAGCCCGGTTAAGTAGTTACGGCCTCTCAAGGTCAACTACGAGATGCCCTATAAAAAAAAAAAAAAAGCAGGGTTCACTTGGGCTACCGATTTTGGACAAGAAACATTGTGAGTAAAAGCTATGTCTGTTTGATTAAAAACGTTATTACATTAAGTAGTTTATTTGTTTTTATTTTACTATAATCCTTGATCTGCCTGATAAATCAAGTGTAAAATGTATTGTAGTTATAGCAGAACCGATGACCAGAATAAGGTCAGCGGTTCTGCTTATTTTTAAAAATAACCTCCTTGTCTCATCTTCGACATATATATATAAATATGTATAGATTGTATATTGGGCACGCTACGTTTACGGCGGTAAGTCCCCACTTTGAGGAGTGGCTTGAGAGGCGGCATGGCGTCCTCACCTTCCGCCTAACACAGGTCCTCACCAGACACGGCTGTTTCATGGCATAAGGTGGAGGTCTGCTCGGCTTGGGCGGAGCACCGCCGTGTCCTCGTGGAGGCAATCGGCGGCGGCGATCTCTCGCCTCCGGCCCTGGTCCAGGCCATGGTACGGAGCGAGAGTGCATGGTTAGCCGTCACTTCCTTCAGCGAAGCAGTGATGCTCGCAAAGAGGGAGGCGGCGCACGTGAGGGAGAGGCAGTACATGCGCCCTCATAGCCGCAGCCTTCGCAGGAGACGCTCTGGGCGTCGGGAATCCCAGGCTGATTCCCGGCCAGCGTAGGCGCGGGCTTGCAGACGGCGAGCATTGGCTTCAGAATCACAATCTTGAAGTAAACAACAAAAAAACTAAAGTCATACAATTTAAATCCTACCAAAAACAAAAAATTAACCTAAAAGATATAACAGACACTATCCATAATGAAGAAGTTGAAGAATTCTAATTATTAGGTACTACCTTAGACTCTCATTATCCCGCCAACGCTGAACCGACCCTTAGATCCAATGTGGAAGACATTCATAAACCTCCGTCGTGCATCAGCTTCAGCTGGTTAGACGGTTGAAAAATTATGTTTATAGTCGTAAAAACCTGATCCAGAGTTGGGTGGACATTTGATTATAACATCGATACCTTAATCTGCAAACCAGCCAACTCCATTTTGCTATAGTTTACAGGAGACACTTAAAACTTTCTAGTTTTTATTTTGAATAAAATAAAAAGAAACTAAAAGTCCCGTTGGTGCATTATGTCACAAAGTTTAATATTTTACTAGGTTTATTACTTAATAACTCTTCATTCGCAAATTAAAGCGTTATTTTGGAGTTGGCCCTTTTGCTAAACACTGAAAACATAGCAATCTGTAGTTATCTGATTTTACTGCAATAGGTAAGTAATAAAAAAGGTTGTTTTCTTTAAAATAATATTTATTAAAATAGTATTAATGCCATAGTTTAATACAATGTAGATCAAGGTATGTTTATTCTTCATAAGATAAATTGTCATAAAAATTTCGGTAGTCTTCAGGCATCGTATTTTTTAACTGTTGCAAATCTAAATACTTTTTTTTTGTTATTTTTCTGCGTTCAGTATGTAGCTGTGGTATGTTTTCAAAAGGAGTTTTATTTAATGCCTTATTTCGTCGTTGATTAAGTAATGCGAATTCATCACGAAATCGAAGCTTATAGAACACTTCAAAAAAAAAAAAAAAATCCATTTTTCTTTCTTTCTTTTCTTTACTTGACCATCCGGATCATACTTCAGAGATCTTATATCGGTCACCTGGAAAACGAAGAGAAGTACGAGTAATTAGATTAAAGGCAAATAGGTTCATTTACAAAACGATAAGTAGGTAAAAAGCACATAAAGTTCTACCCCACACCCATCTACCCACTTCTACAATGGTATGGTAGGTATAATTTGAGCTCGAACTTGGTTTGGTACAGTTTGTCGTTTTTGTTAAATAAATGCTTACTTTTGCATCTCCTTTTAGTTTTCCCGGTCTTATTGATCTGAAGAAATTGAGATTTTTAAAACTTTTAAAGTATGTGTGGGTTAAGTATTTCACATGGTAAGGTTTTGTCTTCTTCGCTTTTTGGCAGACAGTTATATACTCAGCTGGTACATTGATGGTTTGATTTTTTATTTTTTTTTCAACCATTGCGTGCATACTATCGACCTCCATCTGCGTATGGCCGACTTCTAAATATTTTTGAATGATTGTCACATTATACAACATTGCTACATTAGAAAGGGCATTCGCTAAGACAGTGTTCCTATTTTGGTAACAGCAACCATCGGAGAATAAAATAATTTCACGATTGTTATTGCCCATTTTGGGAATAACAGTTTCTATAAAGAATGTGGCTATTATGGTGGCGAATTCGTCTGAATTAAGACCACCCTCGGTCTCGTTCCAAAGAAAGCAATACCCTTCACTACTTTTCATATCATAAATACAAAAGTTGTGTACGCACAAATTAGTTTTATAATAATGTGACGACACATTAAAACGAGGTGACATCAAGACCGCTTGCAGATCTACAGTAAACACAAAGTCTTTATGCTCTTTATCAGAATCTTTTTCTGCTCTAGCTTCTTCTTTCTTAGCAATATGAATATCGTATTCCTCTTTTCTTATAGTTTTTAGCTTGTATCCGTTGCAGATCTCACACAAGTCTTTTTTGGGTTTAAACAAAGATATTTTTTGGACTGCCAGGGCGTTGGAAAATGTAGCTATCGATAGTGAGTTAGTATTGTTGTCCAAGCAGTATTGTTTATAGAGATTGTAGAGTTGCCGTTTGCTCTCAATGTCTGGTTGTAAATAAATCTGACTGGTCCTTTTCCTGCAATAATGCGAAGGCATCTTCGGTAACTCGTCCAGGAAATTTTGCATTGTTTGAAGTTCATTCTGAAAAGGCGCCTTTTTAGACTGTGTTGTTTTTGTTTCATCAGTTGTGGTTTTAGCTTGCGTCTTCCAACCCCAGATACATGATTTACCGATTGATAAAGTATTCAAAAATAATGTTTTACAATCTCTAATCGGCTCATCTCCTTTTTTCAAGTAGTATACAAAACTGCACGATCTTTTCGATTCATCGGGGTTTTTTCTGTCCCTTTGTCTGTTAGTGGGAATAGTTTTTACTAAATTTTCTACATAAACCCGTTTTTCATTCCAAGACATGGTCCAAAATTTATCAAAAATCTTTTGTCTGTCTTCTTCCAATACGAGGTGGCACTGAATCATTCCTTTCGTTTTTTTACATGAGCATCGAGGTTTCATGATCCTATTAGGTCTCATATCTTTTTTCCATTCACCTTCAATTTTTTTCTTACCTAAGTATTTTTTTCCAGTTTC
Source organism: Polymixis lichenea (assembly GCA_949091785.1). Classification (NCBI taxonomy): domain Eukaryota; kingdom Metazoa; phylum Arthropoda; class Insecta; order Lepidoptera; family Noctuidae; genus Polymixis; species Polymixis lichenea. The sequence goes on from OX420937.1 coordinate 12,770,165, forward strand.
TCTCTTCTTTTTATTAATTTCTTCCGCCCAATCTTCTTTCTTTACTTGGCATCGTTTTTTCCTTTTTATTATTGGTTCATCTGCTTCAGATTCAGTGTCACTGTAATCAACGAGTTTGTGTGTATCTGTGATAGGTGCATTTGGGGTTTGAAGTATTGAAATACCTTCCTGTATATGATTTGAATTTGAAAATGTTGAAAGAACTACATCGTGTGAAAAGGCATTGAAAGAGTCAACTGCACTAACAGGATCAATAACCAATTCGTCGTTATTTGAGTACCTAGACTGGTCAAGCTGTGACAATAAACTTGGAGATTTCTCTTGAAATCTTGGTTCAAACACTTCTTCAATAATAACTTCGTCAACAATGCTATAAGGGTATGTATTGTTGAGTGCAAGCATCTGGTCATGAGGTAAGTTTAAAGTCTCAGCGGGTACTTCAAGCGCGTAGCATAATTCAGAGCTGTTGTTGTTAGAAGAAGTATTGTTGAGTGCAAGCTCAGGTAAGTTTAAAGTATCAGCGGGTACTTCAAGCGCGTAACATAATTCAGAGCTGTTGTTGTTAGTAGAAGAAGCAGTTGAAGGCAAAGTATATTCATCATAGGCTGTAGGAAACTGGTTATTCACAAATAAAGCAGAGTCTGGGTTATTTTGTTCATCTGTGCTTTCTTTTTGCATACTATTAAATATTTTTTTCAAGCGTGATTTTTGGGCAGCCATCTAGCGTAATAAGTACAATACATGAAACAAAAACAAAAAGGTTTTAACACACACACAAGCAGAGAAAACAAAAAAATATGTATGCATTTTTTGACAATTAAGGTTTTTACTTTTCTGCTGCTAGCAAAGCGGACACATTAACCTTTTTACTTTGCCAAAAGGAGAAAAAAAAAAAAAAACCTTTTTACTTAGTCATACAATATGATGACGATATACCATGCAGTTTGTATTGAAATTAGAACTTTTAATTGCAAGGTACATTATTGCAAAATAAAATGAATAAGATAAGCTAACTCCCACCACATATACAAAAAGCACAAGGAAAATCGGCCAACTCCAAGCAAAAAATAAAAACACAAATTACCCAAAATTTACAATGCATTTAGATAAATAAAAGTGATTAACACTTACCTTGAATCCTAATAATATTATTCTGAACTCGTTTTCAATCTTATACACTGTTTTTGTTCAATTTACGAAAATACAACGCAACTACAACGTACTCGTGCTGTACCACTATACATACAAAATGGCCGACTGAGCGGAGTTAGCTGTCAAAATTGGCGCGTTCCGAAACGCTTGGAGTTGTCTGATTTTCGAACACCAATTTACGACAAAAATAGACTTTAAATGGAGTTACTGCTTTTTCCAGTTTACGCGGAATTATTGTAGGAAAAAAACGACATCATAATATTTTTTTTGACAAAAATGGAGTTGGCTGGTTTGCGGATTAAGGTATCGACATGTTTTCCATCGATTGCCCCACGGCAATGGTCGAACTGGCAGAGTTCTTTAAATTCGGCAGCAATACTTTTCCATTCTTGTTGTGTAGGTTCCTTTAATACGAGCTGTTGTAAATGCTTCCACAAAGCGTCGCACACCTCTGTAACTATATTTGAGACAGTTGATTCACCAATCCTGTAACTGAAAGCTATGGTTCGAAAAGAATCAAACACATAAATCTTAATAATAAGGTAATAGAAGTCGCAAAGACGCGTGACCTTGTCGCCGCGCATGAGTCTCGTAGAACACAAGACAAGTGCGCGTGGAGCGTTTGTTGCGGTAATTTATGTTGTTCGGGACGCGGAGAGGTAAACATGGTGTTTTACAGCATATCCAACTGCGGATATTCTTCCAAAATTTATAACTTTACAAATAAAGGGATAACATTTCATTTGTAAGTATTTAATTTTTTAAATAATGTAGTTTTTAATAAATATGGGCAAATCTAATGTTTTCACCACCACTACTACGATTATCGCAGAAAAACTATTTTTTTCTCAATTCAATATCCATTAACACTTAAGCTTGTTCATGTCTACTATTACAACTGCTAAAAGCAGCAATGAAATTATTGTCATGCGCAATAAACAAAATCACCGCGTACGTAAATTTCAGGAACAATCCGCATGAATTGGCCGGGAATTAGTGACGTACCACTACTATTTTGTACCGATAATTTATTGTTTCGCAATACCTAGTCTTACCGAAATGGGAATGAAATATGATTTTTCGTTAAATATTTAATTATTACATCTCATTATGTATGTCTTCTTCGTATTTAAATAGTTTATAAAATGTCGTATATCAAAGATTATTTGTTAATCCGTACTTGCTGACCTCTCTGACGGCGCGCGTGGATCACAACGCGCCGTCGATCCGGGCATATTTTTTTTTTTTGTTGAACGTGGAGAAATGCCTACTGCGCTAACACGGGGACATAGCGCAGTTATGTGGGACTGTAACCCACTAAAACTCTACGGTGTCCTCCAGTGCTGCTTGAGGCGGGAACACGGAAACGCGCAAGCCATCCGCGAACCCGCCGCGGCTGTCCGTCACCGGACCCTCCTCGGAGGGGAATAACCCCTATCACCGGCGCACCAGGACACATGGCACGCCGTGACCACCCCAGGGACCAAATAGCATAAGGGCCCCAGACGACCCCGTGTCTGGCACCCTTGGTTCCCCTGCGACGGGTCAGCACAGTGGCCCCGCGGCCTACCACTTTTCGGTCGCAGGGAATAGGGAGAGCGGCCAACGGTGTACCGACACTCGGTACACCGTTGGCCGATTTTGTCGCATGTTTTCAAGTCAGCCTGTAAGTATTTATGTATGTATTGTACACAAATGTTCAATTTATTTTTATTTCACTATACAGGACGTAATTTAAATGCGTAACGTAGCTCATGGAGTGTGGTATTAAAAAAAAGTTATATTTACAAAAGATTTTAAATGTTTAAAACTTAAAAAAACAAGTCGTATTTTTGTCTATTTTTACTTTTTATACTTTTTTAAATAATACTTTTAATTTTGTGTTCTGTCATCGATACGGTGACCTATGGCATGCATTTAAATTAACATCCTGGTATTGTAGTTATGGCGAAAGCGCCAGGGTAAGGTCTAATGGCTAGGTCAAATTTGGTTTCGTTTGGGATTTGGTTTTTTTTTTGGGTTTTTTTTATTTTCTAACGTTTTATGCAATTTGCAAGTCAGTATTAGGTTGTATGTTGATAAAGTTATGATTGGTGACCGTAATCACTAAAGTCATCAATACAACTCTCTAAGACCAAGTTACCATATTGAATGACTATTTTATTACACCATTACATTTGAGTTTGAGGCAATTCTAACATAAGGAGTTGTATTGTTAATTCTAATGATTAGAATTCTGTAAATACATATTTGTTACGGTCGCGAATCACATTTCAATCAACATACAACTTGCCACTGACCTGCAAATTGCAAAAAACTTAATTATATTTGAATTTCGCGAGCTACCTTAGCCCTTCCTCTTTAATGAAAATATTTTTTTGTTTCAGATACTTGTCAACTGGTAATTCCACAGAAATCTTAATAATAAGGCAATAGAAGTGCTATCTACTGTCTTTTAATACTGGGACGCGTGTCACCAGTTCGCAGCAAAGAGAACCACTTGAGAGCTGGGGGCCGATTCTACTAACAAAATTGTAAAAAAATCGCTTTCGTCTAGGCACACGACTCACCACTGCGGGCTGGGGGACGAAGAGGAAAGAATAATAAATTCTCCTAAATGAAATTCAAATTCTTTCAATTCCGGAATATTTCGAAATCTAAAATGTAAAATTACTTTTTACCATTATACGTACCCCCCAGTGGGTTCCCGCATTCTCGTTGCGGGGGGCTCAGTAGCCGTGGTCATCCTCACGGTGAAGCGAAGAGGAACCCCAAGGTGGGGCCGCTCGTCAGGGCTTTTGCCTCCAAGCCGACGACATAGCGGCCAAAAAGTAGGTTGCGGTGAGGTGCATCGCAACTGAGGCAGGCCGCGATATTGAATGGGAGGCATCGCGGGTGAGGGTTACAGGCTGCGGCGGAGGAGGGGTGCCGGTACTTGTGAGTAGCGCTCTTCCCTTCCGTGGCCCGGACGGGGCCGCCACCGTTTGATAGCGGACGCGGTGGGGCAGCTTTCTGGAGGGACCAGCAGCAGGGCCCTCTCGGAGTCGTCAGATGGTGAGCCGGACGCCGCACACTGGTCCCAAATTAAAAAAAAGTGGACATTGATAGTAGACCGCTGATATTTTTTTTTATTGTTGATATAATGATAACAGATAAGGCAAAAAAATATTATTGTCCTACTTCAAATACTTTTCTCTAAAAAAAATATTTCTTTTTTTTTTGTATGGGAGCGATTACATTTTACTCAATTTCTCAAAAACCTTAAGCGATGTCGAGATGGCATTCACATATGTTAGAAAACTAATAATTCTGAGTATTTGGCTCGAAGAAACTTATTGCTTATCTCTGCGTACTTTCGAGATAATAGTGACAGAAAATAACAATTTTTTTTAATGTTAATTGTTCGCTTTTTTTTAATCATAGCCTTACTCATATCGCAATAGGTCCGCTGGCCAGCAAAATGGAGCTTCGACGCGAGTTTGCCGGGATAACAAGATGGCCGCCTCTCATGACGTAACGTAATACGGTCACGAATCGCGCGCGTACACCTCACTCAGTGTACAACTAAATGTGGTTGCGATAAGACGTGTCCTTATTTTTTCTGTGCGCTTGAAGAAATGCTTGTTGTTTGTTTGTTTTGTTATTGTTGTATTTTGAATCTTTGGATTTTAAAATCAAATAATTTTTGTTTGTCTTTCTTTCGTCGAATTTGTTTTCGTAATTTTTTTTGTTAAAATCAAAGTCACTTTGTCTTTGATATCTTTGATTCTAATTTGTTTTCAATTTTCCTTAAAATTATAATATGTCCGCATTTGTCACCAACTTAGACTTATACGTTGTTCTTAAATCAGGAGGTGGTTTTAAAAATGTCGAATTTTTATTTAATGCCCTTATTGAACGTATTGGTGTTGAATTGTCTTCCGAAGATTTGAGTAATATTAAATTATTTTGTCGTAATTTTTCAAGTAATATCTCAAAAAGATGGTCTGCTTCCAGTAGAGCTCAAAAGACCTTTCTTAACAAAAATTCAGACTGGTTACAATCCCAAATAGTTTGGCCAAAATGTCAAAATATCGATTTAAGCAGCATTTTTAAAGTTGCCGAGGAAGTAATTCCAAATTTCGAAACGCAAGTGGATACTCATCAATTAAGTTATGGTACAAGTAAAAAACCATTTGTTGATATATCTGATAAACAGAAGAAAAGGCGTTCTCTAACACTTCTAGATCACACAGAGGAGGAATTAGTTTATGCTTTATGTGCCAAATTAAAAGAGTCTAAAAAAACAAAATTAGCAGCTATATTAAACGAACTCAGCCAAAACAAGGAAAAATGTGAGATGGTACATGATGTACTATTCGCTAAAAAGACTGACAAACCGTGTTTACCAGATGATAAAACGTTAGCGCTTTACACCTCAACAAATTTGTCAAAATGGCAATATCGAAATTTAAGAACTATTCTTGCTTCAGAGAAAATGTATGGTCTTCCATCCTATCAAAAGCTCCTGGAAGCTAAAAAAACTTGTTATCCTCCAGAGTCAGACATAACTGTAACTGAATCTGATGCTAAGATAAGACTTCAATCGCTTCTAGATTTGACAACTAATAGGATATTAAAAACAATTCAGCACAACTCTGCCGACAAAAAATCGCTAAAACTAATAAGCAAATGGGGTTTTGACGGGTCATCTTCTCAAAGTAATTATAAACAAAAGTCACACTCCGACACTAAAATTGACGATTCTTCAGTTTTCATGATTAGTTTGGTTCCGCTTCGTTTGGAAGAAGAGAGTGGTACTATCTTGTGGCAAAATCCTGCTCCCTCTTCAACAAACTATTGTCGTCCAATTGGCTTTATATTTGCAAAAGAAACAAATGAATTGATAAAGAAGGAAAGTGCATCCTTAGAGGAAGAAATTCGTAATCTTGTTCCCACAATTGTAGATAATTTTGATATTAAACATGATTTGTACATGACTATGATTGATGGGAAAATTTCTACTGTGATTTCCAATACTTCTTCTGCAGCTGTTTGTAATATTTGCAATACCCCACCTAGCAAAATGAATGACTTGGACTTTATATCCAAAAGACTCATCAGAGAAGATATGTATAAATATGGTCTGTCTTCGCTTCATATGTGGATAAGATGTATGGAATGTATTTTACACATTTCGTACAACTTAGACTTCAAAAAGTGGGCTGCACGAAAAGAAGATAAATTGTTAAAAGAAATTAAAAAGAATTTGACACAAGAAGAATTCCGGGAAAGAACTGGTTTGTTAATTGACATAGTAAAACAGGGATTTGGTACAACCAATGACGGTAACACGGCAAGAAGGTTTTTTGAAAATTATGAAGTATCTGCTGAAATAACGGGTATCCACCCTGATTTAATCAAGAGATTTGCAGTCATTTTACAAACAATTTCATCTGGTCAACTTATTAATACCAACTTGTTTAGGGAATATTGTAAAGAAACAGCAATGCTATATGTAAACTTATATCCATGGTATTACATGCCTTCAAGTGTCCATAAATTGTTGATACACGGTGCTGATATTTGTGAAAATTTCTCCTTTATTCCGATAGGCATGCTTTCCGAAGAAGCTTCCGAAGCGAGGAATAAAGATTTCCGGAATGTTAGAATGGCACATACAAGAAAAATCGGTAGAGTTCAGACTAATTTAGACATTATCCACAGCTTTCTAATTAGCTCAGATCCTTACATCAGCCATATCAAACCAAAGTTTGCTCGTTTACATAAACAGTTGTTTCCAGAGGCTAGTGCTTTGATCTTGAACAATGAATTGCTTTCGTTGGAAAACGAGGAAATAGAGATTTCTCAAGAGAATATAGACCCAAATATTAATCTTTCACCATAATATTTTTTCAGAATCGTTTGTGAACATATTCAACTTTATGTTTGCAGCTTAATATGTCTTCATTTTGATTGTTTTTTAGAACTGATGAAAGTACTCCTTCAGAAAGGTCATAGCTTTTCAGTCATTAGTGAGCCCCCATAACCTCTTTTTTCAGAGAAGTCTCTTTTTACTTATTTGACATTACGCATACATTATAATTATGTGCTAAAGTAAGGCTATGATTAAAAAAAAGCAAAAAATTAACATTTAAAAAAAATGTTATTTTCTGTCACTATTATCTCGAAAGTACGCAGAGATAAGCAATAAGTTTCTTCGAGCCAAATACTCAGAATTATTAGTTTTCTAACATATGTGATTGCCATCTCGACATCGCTTAAAGTTTTTGAGAAATTGAGTAAAATGTAATCGCTCCCATACAGAAAAAAAGAAATATTTTTTTTACAGAAAAGTATTTGAAGTAGGACAATAATATTTTTTTGCCTTATCTGTTATCATTGTATCAACAATAAAAAAAAATATCAGCGGTCTACTATCAATGTCCACTTTTTTTTAATTTGGGACCAGTGTGCGCCGCTGGGGGCTCTAACTCGGAGCAAATGGTGAGGTTCGCGGAGGCCGTGGCTGCTGCAGTCAAGGGTTTGGCCTTGAAGAGGACTCAGGCCTCTAAAGACAAGGCCGTGCCCGCAGCCATAGCCTCCAATATGGCGGCAGCGGAGGACATCCGCACCGGACCTCCGTCCGACAACATGTCCGAGATGCGGGCGGAGGTCGCCCGCTTGGCAGCCGCCACGGAGCTTATCCGAAAGGAGAACGAGGAGCTCCGAGCGGACCTGGCAGCGCTCCGAGGAGCTGGCCCCAGGGTGGTGCCTCAGAAGGGGGCGCGGCATGGGCAGGGTGGACCCGACCGGTGCCGACCAAGTGTAAGAAGGCTGGTGTGGCTGCGCAGGTTGTGGTGGCCCCAGCCGTGGTGCCAGGACGGCTGGCCCCCCACCTCCTAAATCTCCTCCGGCTGACAACGAATGACAAGTGGCCGGGGAGAAGAGGAAGGCGGGTAAGGCTGCGAGGGCGGCGAAAAGGAGGGAGAGGCGGCAGCGAGCCAAGAAGCGGAACGCCGCAGCTAGGTTACGCGCCCCGAAGTCCGCAGCTGTAGTTATCACACTACAGCCGGAAGCGGAAAAGAAGGGCGTCTCCTACCGCGACGTGATCGCGAAGGCAAGGTCGGCTGTGGACCTGGCGGACCTAGGCGTTGCCAACGGCCTCCGCATCAGAGTCACTGCGACTGGGGCCCGGATGCTGGAGGTCCCTGGCGCGGCCAGTGGCCCGACCGCTGACGCTCTGGCCGAAAGGAGTCTGGGCGTCCATAAGTGCGGACGAGGCCGAGTATCCAGGCCCACCAAGTGCGCTGACATGCGCATCTTGGGCCTGGACGACTCCGTGACGGAGGGCGAGGTGGTGGCCGCCATAGTCTGGACTGGAGGGTTCTCTGCCGAGCAGGTGAAGGCAGGCACCATTCGCCCTGACAACACGGGCATGTGAACCCTTACGGTGAGCTGCCCCGTGTCGGCGGCCCAAAAGATCACCGGAGAGGGCCGACATCAACCACTGCGCCACCGCTCAGGATCTGTTGCTCCAGAGCATGGCGCAGTGGTCGATTAACATCGCCGTGGTCGCTGAGCCGTACTTTGTCCCGCCCAGGGATTACTGGGTGGAGGACCTGAGCGGCTCAGTGACCCTAATTTCGTTGGCCGCCGCCGGTACCCCGGCTCTCGAGGGTGTCCAGAGGGGAAGGGGTTGCGTAGCAGCACGGTTCGGGGAGATTGCAGTGGTAGGGGTGTACTCCTCCCCGAGCCGAACCCTCGCCGAGTTCCACAACTCCCTTGCGGAGTTGAGAGACGTCGTCGTCGAGTTCCGTTCTCTCCCCATGCTCGTCCTCGGGGATTTCAATGCCAAGAACTTGGCTTGGGGTTCCCGGTTGACGGATGTGCGGGGTAGGATGGTGGAGGACTGGGCTCTAGAGGTGGGCCTGGTCGTTCTAAACCGGGGTTCTGTCGTCACGTGTGTGCGGATGCGGGGTGAGTCGGTGGTAGACATTTCGTTCGCCAGCCCCGCTCTGTCGCCGCGTGTCGTCGACTGGCGCGTCATGGAGGGGGTGAAGACGTCTTCCGACCACCAGTACATCCGGTTTGACGTCTCCGCCCAAACCTCGAGCGCGTCGGTCCAACAGGCCCCGTGTGGTCCGCGGTGGGCGCTGAAGTGGCTGGACCGGGAGCTCGTCCTGGAAGCCTCGATCGTGCAGGCCTGGGTGTCACCACCGGACAGGCCTGCCGACATCAACGACGAGGCGGGGTGGTTCCGGGAGGCCATGTTCGAGGTATGCGACGTGGCAATGCCCCGGGTCCAGCCAGGACCCGTTCGTGCTTCACGCCAGGTGTACTGGTGGTCGCCGGAGCTCACAGCTCTGCGCGAGGCTTGCGTTGCTGCGCGGCAAGGTACACCAGGCACCGCAGGCTCCGTATCCGCCCTCCGGATACGGAAGCAATTCAGGCGGAGCTGTACGAAGGGTACAGAGCGGCGAAGACGGCCCTCCGAGCGGAGATCCTGCGGGGCAGGTTACTGGCCCGCGAGGAGTCGCTGGAGACTCTGAACAGAGACCCGTGGGGACGCCCCTACAAAACGGTGCGGGATAAGATCCGCCCGTGGGCTCCCCCGCTGATCCAGAGTCTCCAGCCTCAGCTCGTGCAGGACGTGGTGAGCGCTCTGTTTCCCTCGTGATGCTCCCCCACCCATGGCTCCGCCTCCTGCGGTGCCCGATGCGGACCACACCGACGACGACGACGATGCTCCAGAGGTGACCGAGGTAGAATTGAGAGTGGCGGTACATAGGCTGAATGTGCAATTAACTAACTTATTGGACGGGCAAAAACATATCGGGAGTAGGGCATAGGGTATATTCATAGATTGGAGTAGGGACAGTTGTCAAATCGTGTTGTCATTCATTCTTAGTTGAGTCTCTTGGTCAAACTAATCTTCTGTCCGTAAGTGATACGGAGTTGAAAACGCCCGTTACTTCGACCGAAACGACGGACTTCGAGCTTAGGGAGTAGGCCCCCAAGGACGGACGCGAGAGATCGCCACCGCCGATCGCCTCCACGAGAACACGGCGGTGCTCCGCCCAAGCCGGGCAGACCTCCACCGTATGCTCCACTGTGCCCTCTAGGCGATCTACACAGTGGTAACACCCGGGCGTTTCCTCCCGCCTTATCCGAAACAGGAACCTTCCAAAACAACCGTGTCCGATGAGGACCTGCGTCAGGCGGAAGGTGACGACGCCGTGGCGCCTCTCAATCCACTCCTCAAAGAGGAGACTTACTGCCGCAATTGTGGCTTGCCCAGCCTAGCCTCTTCCCAACTTTTATGGTGACGGCTTCCAATCTAACCGGATGCAGCTGAACACCAGTATTTTACATGGAGCGACTGCCTTTCGGACCTCCAGTTAGATACTCGGTTACTGGGTATCTAACGTGATATCCTTTGGTAAGACAGCTTGCCAGGCTTTCGGGCTTCTGACTACCCGTAACGACTGTCAAAGATGTTTAAATGATGGCCGACACCAACGGCTTAACGTATGTTCCGAGATACGGAGGGGTGTCGGTATGTAATGGATGGTCATCCATCCACCGACCAACCTCGGCAAGCGTTGCTTAACCTTGAAAATCTACCCGAGCGGGAGCCCTGTAGTAACAGATAATACCAAAATTATATTAGTATTGTTACTACCCACAGAACAGTAAAAACAGTTACTACGTACCTATGCCTTATCAATGGATACTGCCTATGGCTGTCCTTATCCATTCATTTTAGAAAGGACATATTATACAAGTACACTTCGCACGGAAGTAAAAAATGGAGAAGAACAAGAGTTGAAAATCCAGTGCGTTTTACGTTCGTGCGAAGGTTGTCTATGACGTAAGGTATGTTCTTATGGTAACTAGGGAGGTAGTGGGTTGAAATGAAAAACAAATACCAACAACTTTTTAAGTTATTTTTATTGTGTACGAATTCTTAAATTCATTAACATTAATCTATCTACAATATGGCAGTGTTGTATAAAACATATTTTTACCACTAGGTTCTCTAATTTTTTTGTGCAAATAAGTCATTATATTTACCTAGTATTTTATTTATAATAGGTAAAGTAGATGAAATAGTTTTGAAAATTTTGTTGCATTAATATTTTTACGTGGTATCAATTATTTCGAATCTATAAGTGTTTAAAAAGGTAGGTAATATAAATTCATTAATCTAAACAGGAAACTAAGAAGTATGTAAGGTAAGTAATAACAGTTGCTAAATAGGTAAACGGTAAATCTAAAACTTCTAATTAACGTTTATTTATTATTATATACAATTAGGCAAAACTAAATTATCACAAATCGAGTGTATCTGTGCATGAGGGTTTCAACTTTCAAAGTCGGATCGTTCATTTTGGCTACTGAAATACTTATTATAACACACAATTTTCAGCAACAAAAAAAGTAAGTAAAGCAAATATAGATATTATAAAAATATACCACTAGCTGTACCCGCGATGCTAAAGTTTGGGATTCCTACGATAGCGGTGACCGCCACATAAGTCGACGTGGGTATTATAAAAATGTTATTAACACACAGAAATTATAAAATCGCTTCGGGATTTGATCGCGCACTGGACTTTCAACTCTCTGTGTTGAACCGACCGTTAAGAATCCAACAGAGTGCTGCGCGCAGTAAGCCACTGCGCGTCGATAAAAGACAGTGTTCGATCTTTAACTATCAGCGCTAAGCAGTGCGTTAAAGATCGAGTGTGCTAAAAAAATCCGCTGCGATTATATTACGTACGTGGGAACGTAGGCTAACGGGAGTATGAAAGTGGTTTCAAAAAAGCTCTCTCGGGGAACACTAACTTACTACTTCATACGTTACGTTTCAGTGACGTCATTCGACGGTAAATTGCGGTCGCTATATTGCGGCCACCGGAGTTTTAGGAAACCCTAGCTTGTCGCAGATATAATTTTACCTCAGTACGTTTCAACTAAATCATACCTACACTACAGGGTCTGCGCCGACACTATTGAGTAACAAACATTATTTTGAACCTTTCGCACTAACATTAGTACTGACGGTAGCACATCAAGCTACCCCAAACAGTAAAATTTTACCAATTGAACATGAATCTTAAACTGATGTAATAAAGTTGAAAATCTATCAAAGAAATTTGACAGATTGGGGTAGCTTGATGTTTTGGCGTCTGTACCTACGTACTAGGTTTAAAAAAAATAGCTGATTATGTTAAAATGTTAGCCCAGACAAGATACACCAATATTCCAATATTGATGACTTAATGCATTTTTTTCTATAGACAGGTAAATAACAGAATTAAGGAATTTAAGTAACAATGCAATAACATACTTTGTAAGACGTTATTTTTATAATAATTAAATAAAATACCTTACGTTAAATTGCTTTGGTGTGTTATTGATAAACAGGAACTCAATTACTAAGTGACTTCATTTACAAAATGGCGAATAAGACTCCTAATCTTTTCAGCCTCTTCATACCTTGCCAATAGCTGTATTTTCAAATAGAAAATATAATTTAGAATTATATTGATTATTTAGATAATTATTAATAATTACTAAACAAATCCAGATCAGCGGTGTTGGCTTACAATAATTTCATTATTTGGTGTTCTTCATGCAAACTGCGCATCGAGCCACTCGCTGCAGTTGATTTCCTGACTTTAATGTTTCTCGGATAGGTATAGCAAACTGCTCCTCGTCTCTGATGGTTGTAAGCCAAAAGCTGAGTTTATTGGCAAATTTATGACATGTACCGCCCTCGCCGTTACATTCTATGAATGGTACAGTGCGGAAGCTTTCTAAACACGATCCAGGACTCTCCAAAGCCTGTCCTCCACCTTGGCCTCCAGCTCCCGTGTGCTATAAGGTAACATCATTAACATTAATAGTGGGTAGCAACTTTATGGACTGTAAGTTGTAACTAGATATTTTATAAAACTGGCGTGTGTATGACCAGATGTATAAACGTAAGCGAACCAAAGAAAGAAGTGTTTAAGGATCGTAGAATCGTTTTCGCCATTTGGCAGACTACCCTAAAAAGGGTTTGTGCGATCATGTGAGTGTGGAAGAGTAATAATGGAGGCTGTATAGGTATGTCATGATGAGGAGTAATGAGGAAAATGTAGTGAGGAAAGTTTTTAGTATGAATGTGGATGGCTAAAGAGTAGGGGAAGACTCAATAAACGTTGAATGGATTGTGTGAAAAATGATACGGCTAGAAAAGGGGTGACTACTGATTTCGCGATTAACAGAGTTATATGGAAGAAGAAAGCATACTGCGCTGACCCTAAATAAATTGTAATAACGGCAGGAGACTGATGATGATATGAGTGTGGTGGACTGTGAGATGAATGGTCATTGACCTATTATATACGCAAACGTTATGAAATAAGCACTTACCATAACAAAACTGTATCCGATCCAAAGTGCGTCCCACCCTCCAGGACATTCCGGTACACTGTTCGATTGACTGTGAACAGCTATAACATTAGCTGGTGCTTCGCAGACCACACATCTTGAGATATACTTGATAATATCATTTCCTTGTACTGGATTCATGGGAGTTTCTTCATCCGTTGATAGCCAGTAACTTCGGTCATTTCGACTCGCATAATTGCAAACTTCATTCAGGTCACAGAAAAGGAATGGCATTGTACTGAATTTTCTTACACACGAGCCAGCATGTCCTAAGTCTTGATTATGTGCTTTTTCGTTTCCGTCTATATACAGTAAAGAATATCCGTCCCAAAGTTTTATTAAACCATCGGGACATTCCTGTACATAGCTTCCTTGACTGTGACGCACAACCAGGATTCCCGTTAAATAGTCCGTTTCGACACATGCAGCTCCAGCCGGTCCAGGTGGTCCTCTCATTCCACTAATACCGATCTGACCCCGATCACCTTGTAGTCCTTGCAGACCTGGCGGTCCAACTGGCCCTGGTGGACCTACTCTACCTTGATAACCACGATCACCTTTCATACCTGGCATTCCATCTATTCCTGGCGGACAGGGTAGCCCATCCCTACCTGGTATTCCATCTGATCCAGGTTGTCCAGGAGGTCCACGGTCTCCTTTTGGTCCTAATACAAAAGTGGCAGCTTCACCCTTGTCACCCTTTGTACCTTCATTTCCGACTAGACCAATTCTTCCAGGGATTCCCCGTTCACCTTTTTCGCCGATTCGACCCATAGGGCCAGGTTGCCCACCAAGTCCATCATATCCACGATCTCCCTTGTTACCTTTTTCTCCAACCATACCTGTTACGCCTGGGACTCCTTGATCTCCCTTCTGTCCTTCATAGCCGATTCCAGTCGCACCTTTCTCACCCCTGTCACCCTTTTCTCCTTGTAGGCCTGGGGTTCCATGACTACCAGGTCTTCCATCATAGCCTGGAGGACCAGCTACACCTTCTCGGCCTTGATCACCCTTTATTCCCTGTGGTCCCACAGAACCTGGTGTTCCAGCCGGTCCAAGCTGACCAGGGAGCCCAGGAAGACCTTGCTCTCCCTTTTCCCCAATTGAACCAGGCGGTCCTGGGCGGCCGTGTTTACCAGGAATTCCCGGCAATCCCTTTTCACCGAACATTGTTAATCCTGATACTCCTGTTGGCCCGGCAGGACCGCGATCACCTGTAATATGTAAAAAAAATTGGTAAGTAGGTATATTATTTTGATCATTTCACGTTAAACGCAATATATGCAATTATTTTAATAATGTTGCGATAAAACAACAGTAAACAATTAATAGGTACAGAACTCTTAAAATGAACTGAATAAAGTAGGTATATTATTCAGTATATATGTACCTATACATTTTCACATTTGATGTTTTTTCATCGTCTGCGTATCACTGGTCAGTTTCCCTCACTCACCGGTTCATTTAATTCCCCAGCTGGTACACCGGTATAACTGGTCAGTTTTCTGATTTGATAGTTTGTTTTTTTTCTCGCGGAACAAAATATTTTTACGTTTTAACAAACAAAATTGGATTATTTAAGAAATATCTAACCAATTACAAACATTGCAAGTTAAATAAAAGCTTGGAAAAAAATATTAAGTAGGTACTTAGGTAACTACTTCTAACAGTTCTAACATCTAAACTAAACAGGAATCTGATTATAGAAATATGATTTAAAAGTTATTCATTGTTATTAGTAGTACCAATTTGTTTTTCTTTATTTAATTTAGCCTCATTGTGTGGTGATCGCAAGTGCTAGTCTTGAGTATGCGATCCTGGTTTCGGTTTTCAGGTCGAAAAAACTGATAGGTATTGGAATTTTCAATTAGGAATATTCAGAAGCGGGCCTAGTAAATGGCAAAAAGCTCGCTTCGTAAGTATTACACGGCTCTTAAACACTACAACTAGTGAAAAATGAGTGTAATTGAAGTACCTAAACCTACGAGGAAATAGGCGTAGTGTTATTTTCTGTACTTAATACATAATTAGATTAGCAGTCAATTAAGAACATAGGAAAAAACACTGGAATGCGAAATTGACTAAGTAACGAAACTGGCGAATCGATAAACTGACTAGTGGGAAAGTGTGGGCACTTTCAATTGAACTAAAAAATTTGCAAAATATTAATAGTAATATTTCTTCAACACACACATTTTGCGAGATGGTAGACAACGAATAGCGCTTTAATAATCTCATAGTCAATTTCACCAATCTGCATCAAACATCGTACGCGCGACGGACGCGTCATGTCCCAGGAATAGAAAGTTACATGGCTAGGTTATTAAAAAATACAAAATCAAAAATTACCTTTTTCTCCCGTAAGACCAATGAATCCCATTTCTCCCTTTAGGCCAATGAAACCACGATCTCCTTTTTGACCTTGCTGACCTTGTAATCCCTCGGGGCCTCTATCACCTTTTACTCCTTTCACTCCAGCTAAACCCGGTAACCCGATTTCTCCCCTTTCTCCTTTTTCATTAATTGATACTCCGGGGAGACCTCGATCTCCTTTGTCACCTCTAAACCCTGGCGCACCTTGGGGTCCTTCAGGACCGGTTGGACCTCGTACACCCGGCATTCCATCATATCCGTCTCTTCCTGATAAGCCTATATCACCTTTATCGCCTTTTGGACCCTCTGGCCCGGGCAAACCAACATCTCCCGGCATACCAGCAGGACCGTTCAATCCAGGCATCCCGGGTTGGCCGGGTTCACCTGACAAACCCATCGGCCCTTTGTCTCCCTTAATTCCTCGGAAACCTTGGTCTCCCTTTTCTCCGTCTTGGCCCGGCAGTCCACTTATTCCAGGCATACCAAGGTCACCTTTTTCTCCTCGAACCCCAGGAATTCCATAGCCAGGGATACCTGATTCACCTCTGTCTCCTTTGTCTCCTGATGCACCCGGCCTACCATCAAACCCTTGCTGACCTGGCACACCTGCATCACCCTTGTCTCCTTTATCTGATGCTGAACCAGGTTCACCTTTCAGTCCAGCTAATCCAATAGAACCTCTGTCTCCCTTTTCACCAGTTAATCCCATTTTCCCAGGTATTCCTGGCTGTCCAGGATAACCTTGATCGCCTTTCAGGCCATCTCTACCAGCAGGCCCAGGAAGACCGTTCATACCAGGTGCACCAGATTGTCCAGCGAAGCCACGGTCTCCTTTGTCTCCTTTTTCTCCCGTTGCACCTGCGATGCCTTGTGGGCCATTCCGACCTGAACGTCCTCGATTACCAGGGAATCCCTTCTGACCAGGCATACCTTGAATACCTGGTTCTCCCTTACTTCCAGGTAACCCTATAACACCTTGCTTTCCAACAGGTCCAGGATATCCTTGTTGCCCTTTAGGTCCGTCTTTTCCGGGTGCACCCGGTCTTCCTGACACACCAGGTGGTCCTATGGGGCCAGGATCACCCTTTTGACCTGGGGCACCCGAGAAACCTGGTCGACCTGAGGCGCCCTGATCCCCTTTTTCTCCACGTAACCCAACAGCTCCGGGAAGTCCATCAGCACCTGGCGTTCCAGCAGTTCCTCTGTTTCCTTTTTCACCTCTACCTCCAGGTAAACCAGAAGGACCAGGTGGGCCAGGCATGGATATACCAAGTTCACCTTTAACACCTTTTATGCCAGGTGTGCCTGGATATCCTCTAAGCCCCAATTCTCCAGGAGTTCCTGGGGCCCCAATTGAACCTATTTCACCAGTGTCACCTCTCTCTCCAGGGATACCTCGAGGACCGACTGGCCCTTGCTTTCCAGTTAAACCTCTGTCACCCTTTGCTCCTGGCTGCCCTGAATAGCCTCTATCTCCTTTCAGACCTCGTTCGCCTGTGGAAAAGTGGACAGAATATAGTTTCAACCGTTTTTTACCACTACTAAGGGACTGTGAAAGAGCAACAACTAAATTACCTCATTTTTATTTTAAACAGGAGTAGAAAATGGTATTATTTTTACTATACGTCGTCGCATAAATAAGAATCCAACGTCATTAATCACAATCTTAAGTAGATAAGTTGGAGTAATTAATTTGGCCAGTTCTGTCTCATGATAAAAGTCAAATAACACCTCTTCTTAGTGCTCATATACACGAGCGGAACGCGTCAACGGCGGCAGGGCAACTGTAGCCATCGACGCATCGGTGGCGGCAGCGGCGACTACCATCGATAACCTGTCGCTCGTGTATTGGAGCACCGTACTCAAATACGCGTTTCGACGGCTACAATTGCGTTTGCCGTTGCCTGAGTTGCCTCTGCTGTTGACGCGTGTCGCTCGGTATAAGCACTTAGTCGTATATGAAGGGACGTCATCATACAAAGAATAGAACCAAGGAATATTGACCAAGTAGACTAAGACTAAGTATGGATTGTTAATAACTAGAAAAACTACAATAAAAAGTAACAAACAAGCAAGAATAAAAAAATAATAATAATAATAATGAAAGTATACCTGGAGCTCCTTGAGTACCGGGTGCTCCTGGCGCTCCTCGGTCTCCTCTTGTTAGTTCGGCCAGATTCGCTGGGCACTGGCCAGCTTCACCCTTTTTACCAAAACTGCCCGGGAATCCTTTGTCTCCTTTTAGTCCTGAACTTCCTGGTGACCCTTTTTCTCCTTTGATTGAGAGTCCATCTCTACCAGGAGTACCTGGATTTCCATCTGAACCGGAAGTGCCATCGTTACCAGGGGGGCCCATTAAACCATGATCTCCTTTTTGTCCAGGCATGCCAACTTGTCCTTGGTTTCCTTTTAATCCTAAGCTTCCCTTTTCACCCTTCGGGCCAGTATAGCCTGGGAGCCCTCGATCACCCTTTGGTCCGGCTTCACCCTTTTTAAGGTTCTCAGGTTTTACTATTGCATTTTCTCCTCTTTCACCAGGTGGTCCAATCGGTCCATCATCACCACGTTCACCCTATTTATAAAACAGGAAAATTTAAAATATTTTTTATTTCAAATAAACCTACATGGGCACCTACTTATGAAAGGTCAAAGGCTAGGTTACAATTATAAATTTATTTTTCGTTTCCTATGGAAAAAGCCGACAAGAAACTCCACGGTAACACTTTTAAAAAGAATTGTTTTTTGCAACGTTTTCGAATTAAACTATTGATAGGTATGGAAGGCCTCTAACAAGTACTAGGTACTCATCAAAGTAGAAAATGAATGACAGTAGAGTTTATTCATAATAATAATAAATAGAAAGCAATTAAAAACAGGTACTTACCGTGACTCCTCGATCACCGTGTTGCCCGTCTTTGCCGTCGGCTCCGCTCTCGCCTTGTTGACCTTTAGACCCAGGTTGCCCCTTTTCTCCAGCAGAACCACGATAGCCGTCTGTACCGCGTTCTCCTTTCTGTCCTGGACCTCCAGGTCTACAGTCATTGCATCGTCCACCTATGTCTCCTTTAGCACCTGGATTACCTGGTGTGCCATCATAACCTGGGCTGCCTTTTTGACCCTTCTCTCCTGGATGTCCAATCTCACCTGGACTACCGGCAGTTCCTAAACTGGAGTTACCAGGGATTCCTCGCAATCCAAAGTAACCTTTGTCACCCTTTTCACCTTTTGAACCATTAAGTCCATTAAGTCCGCTTTCGCCTTTACGACCCTAAAATGTGAAAGGTAATGTAATAATACAATAAAGACCTTTGACCTAGATTACGACAAAGGCAAATTTTTATCCCGGTAGTACGTTCCCCTGGGCTAAGTTTAACGAACATTTTTGTTTTACAACGAATTATACGGAATGCTTTTCTCAGTAAATAAGATAATATATGGGAATTACTTTAATACATCAAATGTACTTAAGGGGAATCTAGACACGGGCTCGAACTCACTGGTGGGTCTGGCTAAAAATCACGCTGTATCACCAAGCATCATGTCCAACAGAGGGCGATCAGTGATGAGCAGTTAGACGCTAGTCTACACGCACAACGTTATTAAGTGAGATGCAGGATTATTTATAGTAAAACAGGCGTTTGAAAACTTAAGAAAGGTCTTTCAGAAGATCGGGTTTATGAAAACACCACACCATAAATAAATAACCAATAAAGTTTATTGAACTATTCAATATTTAAGCTTTATCGGTACGGACTTGATTTTCGAGATTTCACACTTCTCATATAACTTAAACACGCCCAAAGTTAAGTTAAATTAGCATAAAAACTAATCTTTGTTGGCTCCTAAGTTTTTAATGGCTTTTTATTTTAATATTCTGTTTCCGCACAGAGAATATTAATTGAGACAAAACCATACCATGTTTAATTTTTGATGTACATTGTCAAACAGTGGGGTAATACACTCCCAAAGTTTCTATGGAAAGAATGTCGACTAGTTTTTTGAAATAATAAACGACAAAAACATTAGTTGTAGTGTCAAAATCAAAGTTTCAGAATCCCTGTTACATATTTCTAAAAAACATAAAATAACTTACAGGTATTGAGAGACCATCTTCACCCTTAGGACCTCTTAACCCTGTTGGGCCTTGAGGCCCATCGAAACCGCGGGGTCCAAGATCACCTTGCGTTCCATCTCGTCCTGGTACTCCCTTTTCACCTTTAAGACCAGCTCTTCCTTCAATACCAGGAGCACCGTGTTCACCTTGGCCTCCTGGAGGGCCCGTTGGTCCCATATCGCCCTTGTCTCCTGGCATGCCGTCGGTTCCCTTAGGTCCAGGTCGACCCTGATAGCCTCTTTGACCTGGTGGTCCTGGTGGTCCACGTGACCCAGTGCGGCCACCAGCTGGACCAGGAACTCCCTTAAGTCCTCTGGGTCCCGATTGTCCATCACTGCCAGGTTCTCCTTTAACTCCAGGTCTTCCATTCAATCCATGCAATCCATCATTTCCTCTATCACCTTTCTGCCCCCTGGGTCCAGAACTACCAAACGGTCCGTCACGACCCTAAAAATATAACATGTTATATTCTTGATTTTGTATGTACCTATACAAGCATATCTGTCACATAAAATCACACATCACATATCGTCAAATATTTCATGGGAACGGTTCTTATTTTAATATTTACTTGCAAGGTGTTTTATTATGTGAACCTATAGCAATTTGCCTTATAAAAAAGATGCATTTTAAATTAACTTACTCTTTCACCGGGATTGCCTATAATTCCCTTTTCGCCCTTGATACCCGTTTGTCCGGGACGTCCTGCTTCACCCGTTAGTCCAGTGTCACCTTTATCTCCCATCGGTCCAGGTTCTCCTTTATCACCCTTATGACCCATATCACCTTGTATTCCTTTTATGGCTCCCTTAGGTCCTTTGAAAGGGAAGGGAATAGGAGGACCACTCGGACCTTTGTCACCACGATCACCTCGGTCACCTTTATCTCCTTGAACAGCTGATCCTTTAGAACCTTTGTCGCCCTTGTAACCTTTTGGACCAGGTGGACCCTTTATGCAAGGAAAGAAAAAACAATCAATGAGTATACTTTTTGAAACCCTATTGCTATCCTTAAGCACTAAAGATAACAGCTAGTATAGAATCACTATAAATAGTTTCAGCTAAAAATAAAATACTCTAAAAATTGATACCAAATTTTCGGTCTCTTAAGTTTCTTAATTTCAAATCATAACAAAAGTGTCACGTTACTTGCCAATATCACGATAAATCTCTTACGAGTGATGTTTTATTTCAATTTGAAAAGTTCTGTTTCTGGTATCAATGTATTAAAAATTCTTATAACTTCCGAACATGTAGAGATAGGATTAAAAAACCATTTCAATATCCTTTGATTACATCCAAAGAAGACGTGCCCTTGGTATGTATACACCGTGAAATTTTAATGGTTGTTTTCCCGCAGTGAAATGTTTTTGTCTTGGTCATACAATAGTTTTATAAACAAATAAAATATTAGAAACAAAAAATGGCAGATTAACCATTGTGAAAAATCACCACGTGCGAGAGTTTATTTTGCTTTGAACATTTATGGATCGCTGTTCCCTTTGTCGGCGGTGCATGCGATTCGAGTAGTATCTACCAGTTACTTCTAGTGTTACTATTGAGTAGTGTTTTATCGAGTTAATGAATATTTTTTAAATTATTTTAAAACAAAAAAATCTTATATTTTTAACTTTTACTCTATGCTTCGAAAGCACTCCTTATGGCAAGTTGTTCTGCCACGGGAAAACAACCATTTAAATTTCACGGTGTATACCCTTTCCGTTACACGTTGTTTATACAAAATATACTCCGTGCTTGGTAATAAATAAGTTACAGTTACAATAAACAACAAAAAAGTGTAACTCAAACTGAAAGATGTTGTTGTAAAAGAGTTTTCAAAAATCAACATCTGAAATTATTTGTAAACATGTTTTAGAGAGAATCGGATTTCTCCGCTTTAAATATCAACTTAGTCTGAATATCTACGTAATCATATGTAGTATTAAGTACAATAATAAATAATCTGGTTGGTCTAATAGGTATAATTATCTACCCCTTTTTTAACGATTATTTGAGTGTTAAAAATGTAGACTTACCACAGGTCCGGAGTTGCCTTTATTTCCTGGTAGACCTTGATTACCTTTTGGTCCTGTAAGACCTTGGCTGCTTGAACCTTCTTCACCTATTTCACCCTTTTGGCCTTTTTGATTTCTTCCTGTGTAAGCTGCCTCTCCTTTGTCTCCTCTATCTCCTTTGGAACCAGGAAAACCACGAGGTCCCTGTATTCCTTGAGGTCCAGTCACTCCAGATTCTCCCTTTAAAATATAACAGCTAAGGTTATCAACTTATACAATATTCTCACAATATAGTAGCTTTACCTGTAACTAGTAAACTATTTACAGTTTCATCTGCAGAATCTGTTAACAGATGAATACGAATAAAAATAATAAAAGGACGAAGTAAATAGATTGTCGACAAGAAAGCGACTCTAGTATAAGTTTATACATTATTTATTCACCCAAACTTATAAAGCAGAGGGTACTTACGTCTGTTCCGTTACAACCGTCTCTGCCGGGAATACCAGGTAAACCTGGCTCACCTTGAGGACCAGATGGACCATTTCTTCCAACAAAACCTCGGTCACCGGGTTTTCCTCTGTCCCCTTTTGGTCCTCGAGGTCCCGGATTTCCCATCTGTCCCTTTTGTCCTTTTGTACCTTGTGGGCCTTCAAGTCCTTCATGACCAGGAAAACCTGGACTTCCTGGAGGTCCAGATGTGCCTGGGAAACCCTGAAAAAAAAATTGTTTTTAGCAAATAAGTGAAGAATACGCAAGTATTCTATACAGTTATTCATAGTCTTAATTATCGGTATTTACCCTATTTCCTTTTTCCGCAAAGCATTTTGGTACGCAGCATCCCGGCGCCGTACAGTTGCGATCAATAGGCGCTACCCGTTGCCTGGTCACAGGATCGTACACCGCGAAGTTGAGGCCTCTGCTGTTTGGTGGCGGAAGCGGCGGGATGTCTTGCCGGTTAAATAATCCCTGTGTGGGGGGGGGAGGTCGCTGGGGTGGGTATGGACTTTCATGTTGCCTGTTGTCTGTGGGCCATTCCACAGCATTATTCCATTCATCGTATCCTGTATTATATTGCTGCAAAAGTTGCAAAAAAGGTATAGATAAAGATTTATAAATAGTAATAGTAAAGTAAATCCATAATGTGCCCTTACAAAGAAATCGTACCAATAAAGAATAGAGAAAAATGACGGAGTTTGGGAAAAAAAAGCCAATCTATAGTTTTTGTCTTTACTTTTCAGGTTTGGGAAGGTTCTCACTCTGCATAAATAATATTAAACATAACGCCTATTTTCTCAGAGAGGTTAGGCAGCGGTGTACCTACCATAGTACTTACACGCACATTTCGCCAGTTATGTGATGAGTGCTTTGTCATAGGGGGCGGGCTATTGCCACCAGCCTGGCACAAAATTATGGCCTCCGTGCTGCTACTGAGACTTTTTAATGGAAATACCCAATAACAATTTTCCCGACCTGATTTAAAACTTGGGCAAATCCCTCAAAACCTTTTTTGTTTTAATTCGTTGACTACAATACGTTGGATATACAACTTTTCTGCGAAGTTTCGCAAATAAACTCGAATTATTTAACGGAAACTTAATTCAGTTTTACAATTTAAAAAGCTAAACTGCCATAGCAACTTGTTTTTATAGACATACATACATTACATACTTAAATATCTTGGACTTTGACTTAAACCTGATACACTATCTACCGTTGTGTCAGCTTTTCAGCAGTAAGTTGATAGGTACCTACGTATTTACACGAATGCTATGCAAATAATTGCACCACAGTGGAATCATTCATACAAAATTATTAAACTTTCTACAATTTTAAAAGAAGAAATCTCTAACATGTCGAATTCTAATAGTCATAAATGGAAAATCACTAAAATGTTGAGAGTTGGTACTCTTGTTTCAACATATTAGGTGATCCTAATGAACTAATATCAGCATTTCAGTGTTTTTCTATTTACGACTGTAACAATGAATTAGATAGGTACTGTGTATATAGGTACTGTATATATAGGTACTGTCACATAACTTGATAATCTTTTTGGGTCTATTACATTTCCTATTTGATGCCGGCCTGACGTGGCCTGCAAAGGCGGGCCGGCACTACCAGGGGATTGTGAAAGGCGCACAAGTTCCCATGATCTCCGGTCCAACTGTGGGAAGGGAGGGAACACGGGGGTGGTTTTTAGTCAGTAAGAGTCTGACAGACCACGCCGCCCACTCCAGGGCGGACGACATCCATGAGGATTTTCCACCCCAGAACAAAAAGTAAAGGTAGGTACACCGGCCAAACAGGTTATAGTGTAGGTTGGAACTAAGACTAACCACGCGCGAGTTGAACCGAATTGGTTGCAGTAACTAAATACTGGCCAAATAAATACCAAAAAGGGTGAGGTTAGTTTAGAACTGTGAACAACCGCGCGTGACCCGAACGAGCAGAGCCAGCCAGGCCAGCGGCCAGCGGCTGGCGGGCGCTACTTCCAAGTTGGAGGCCGATAGTGGCTATTTAGTTCTTTTAAGACCACATTATAACAATTATTTGAGGTTAGATTGAATTATACATACGTATACGTGTACGTAAAACCTCGTGCAGTCAGTGTATGCTTTTTTAATTAATCCATAACGTACGAAAGGCAGGCACAGTTTCCTTCAAGGAAAGCAGTCTCGTTGCCTTACTGGCGACTCGTCGAGCTTTCAATTTTGTTTTTCCAGCTACAAACTGCTGCTTTAGTACTTAACCTACTTAATTGAAGTACAGTCTAGTCTATTCTATTTTATGATATCCCACGACGACGACGACGCGATTATTTCACTTGTTTGAAACGTCAATTCCAATTTTCCTCTACGGTAGGTAAGTATCTACCTATACCCCATATGTGTTCAAAGAACAATGGCAACTCTTTTAACATGCTTGGACTACTAAAATTTTACAAAACGTCCCTTGATTAAACATACGTTGTTTCATTTGGCTATTTATGTGCAACTAAGTATAGCCTTCAATATATTTTTAAAAGATGGGAGAGTCAAGTAATTAAGAAATATGGATTTTGAGGTTATGTGGTACATTAATAACCTGTGGCTTTTTGTATTGAGAGGTTTTTCGCCTGTTTTTTACATATATGTTACAAATGATGTCAAGTCC
This sequence comes from Polymixis lichenea, assembly GCA_949091785.1. Classification (NCBI taxonomy): domain Eukaryota; kingdom Metazoa; phylum Arthropoda; class Insecta; order Lepidoptera; family Noctuidae; genus Polymixis; species Polymixis lichenea. The sequence continues at coordinate 12,795,397 of OX420937.1, forward strand.
AAACCAGATAAGTCCGTGCGTGTCCAAGATCGGCACTAATCGTGGTCTTCTACTTACGGTGCATATTAGTACCTACATATTACGAAGCAACACCCTCAGTCGCGTGCAGCTGCAGACTTATTTGGCGCGCACTCTACATATCTGTTAAGGTTGAGCTATCTTCATTCATAAGTATAGTCCTTCAGACTGTATTTCGGTCATGGCGGCCAATCTCTTCGGAGACTAGCCTTCGGCGCGGGAGATATTATAGTGCACAAATGTGTGCGCAGACACAGGTGCACTCGCTTTTCCCTAACTCTCATAATCCGATGGGACGGCAATCCTACACGACCGGAGAGAGACGCAGGACCAACGGCTTATCGTGCTTTCTGAGGGGCGGCGGCACCCCACCAACTTATTTTTAAGTGGTTTATGCCTAGAGTTAGTAAAACAAAAGGCTTTGTCCTGATTGACTCACCCTTGCCCACCTCAAGCCACTTTGACAAGACAAATGAATTTTGGACAGGGTAGCGATTTTATATTGTATAGATAGTCACCTACCTACTTATCAACTAAGAGAGGATTTTCCGTTAACTTTTGGAGGGAGTTGAGGTAAGTTGGTAGAACTTAAAAAAACACACTATCAGCCACTGTGATTGTGATTAAGGCACAAATTGTTTTATGTTAAGTCTTTAATAAAGTATTTTTAGTAGGTACCTACGTATATATAGTATATGTGTAGCATAATCAGCTTATATTGTTCCCACTTCTGTGATCATGATCCACCGCGCGAGTCCAGATCGGATTGGCGGATGTGACATGTCTTTGAATTTTTGGTTCTGGGAAATGCCGGTTTCCTCACGATGTTTTACTTCACCGTTTTTAGAGCCGTGGTGAAGAAGTAATTTACACAAAGTAAGGTGCCTGCTTGAGTTCCAACCCGTGACACCTACAACTCGTAAGTCGCGGCCATTACCAATGGGCCATCACTGCTCTCTATCTACCTATCAATGTACTAGTATGTAAAGTCAGGGAAATGTGTTGTTACGCAAATTGACTACCAACTTAAATTATCCGTATTTTCAAATCACAAATGCTGTATGAAATAGCAATAACAGGGCAAATTGATTTACCTGATGGATGGTGTACCAAATTGCTATAAATTTGCTAAGCAATAAATTTTCCTGATTGTACCTTACTATTTATCAAGTTCGAAGTTATTTAAAAATATACTTGAACTTTTAATCGTATTCAGTAACTTGAGAGATGGAGGGATCTACTAAATGCGATGACCTTTATAATGTACGTTATGCATCTTAAAATTGAAAACACATTATGCAATATTTTTTAAATAAAACCGAGTGTAATGACCAATTTCACGTTTTTCAATACTCAATACACTGAAAATAATTTTACACTCGACCGCGTAGCGTTAAAACTTTTATAACGCGTTTATTTTGCATGAGGTCAAAATAATTATTTGCAATATTCCTACTCATATAGAACACACCATTATTTTTAGATTTATATTTGTTTTACCAGTCATGGTGTAAACGGAATTACGAAAACAACTAATTAATTTTTATTAATTTAAGTTTGAAAATTATGGATTCCATACAAACTTTGAACAGTGATGGTCCAGTGGTAGCGACCGCGACTTATGAGCTGTAGGTCGTAGGTTCGAACCCAGACTGGCGCTTTACTTTGTGCAAATAATTTCATCACAACTGCTCTCAAAACGCTGAAGGAAAACATCGTGAGGAAACCGGCATGTCTAAGAAACAAAAATCCGAAGACATGTGACATGTACCAAACCGCACTGGCCCCGCGTGGTGGATTACGGCCCACTCCGTCTCACAGAAGTCATAGAGAGGAGGCTTGTGTCGCAGCGGGACGAACGTACAAACTTTGACCCCATTTTTAACGCCCTCAGGGATATTACTTCCAAAATCCTTACCGTATGAAGAACTAATCAATTTTCAGGTTTTATACTTAGTTTTGAGATTTCGTGATTAGCCAGTCGTGGAGAAGTCGTCGAGTGTATTTCGTTTTCCTTTTTAACCAACGAAATAAAGGAGAAGGTTCTGAAGTCAACGCGAGTAATTGTTTTTTTTAAGGTAGTAGAACACTATGCTTTTCTTTAAGTTTGATAGTTAACGTTTAAATTTGGTTAATTTAAACCTACCATACTATTTAAATTTTGGAGTATTGCCTAGGTCAATATTTTCGAGGATAGTTTAATTTCCTAAAACCAATTATTATTTCCTAATACTTATTTAAGTTTTGGATTAGGTCCGCTCTACATTTTACAAAAGCAAAGTGTGTCATATAACTGTAGGAAATAGTAGGTTTGCGCAATACCGACGCACTGCATCCGAACGACGATAAACTTTGTCGGTCTTCCATTTATTATGTTATAAATATTGTTGCAATAAGTTAATAACTTATGTTAAGAAGTCGAACAGTCACCAAGATTGGGTATAGTATTATATTTGAATAAACCCGCCTTTGTTGTAAAGTAATTTTAAATTAACTTCTTTAGTCTTCGCAAATGTTCGATAGCGTTAGCATTTTGGAGAAATTAGCAAAAGGACGAGTTGAAGCGGACAGGCCGGTCAACCCGCCCGCCGCCGCGCGCTCTCGCTACTTCACCGTCTCGCAACATTCCCAAATTCTACTCATGTTTTTCTGTCCGTATTAATTTTAATCACTAAGAAATAATACAAGGGGCAACGAAAATAGAAATTTAAATTGTATGTACTTACTTGTGTTTTCACACCTAGAAGCGGTGCTAACGCAGCTATCAACCTATTTAGTAAGATAAAATTAAGTTCAAGAAAGTTATGATCATTAGCATTACAAAAATATAATTATTGATTTAAAAAGATGTTGCAAATAATGCGCAATTATTTTAAGAATAGTATAACAATCTTCCAGTATATTAATGAGAAAAAAAAGAAAGTGCAGACTATGAAGGAATTCAGACTGTATGTTAGTTAATTGAAACTTACCATAGGACCGTCACCGCCATAGCCCGGAGCGCGCTGCGCCTAATTCCCGTGCGCGCGCGCCGTTTGTGCCGGGATACTAAAGGATAGAGGAGTGCTTGGGCAGCAGTGTGATCACCCCCGCCCCGCGGAGGCGCGGGCGCCGGGCGCGGCGGCTGCGGCCCCGGTAGGCCGTGAGGGCGCGCATCCAGTAGTGGCGGCGCAGCCATGTCGGGCCTGGCGCGTGCGCGATTCATAGCGCTCAATCTCGTGCCCGCCACACTTCTGGTCTTGTCATGGACTCCTACTCCTTCTTCAGCGGTAAGTAAAATAGCTCTAAGAACTGAAAATAACTAACAGGTAATGCTTAGGATTTACGTACCCGTTGCACCTTGACCGCCGAAAAAGACATCAACGCGTTATGTCAATTCAAAGATTCCTACACAACGTACCTATACATAAATTAATTAGTATCTGACAATAGCAGTAAAAACCATATTATATGTATCGTTTGTAAATAAGTGTAAATTGATTAAGTTACCTGCATAAAAACGTTCAACAAAGTTTACACCACAAGCAGATTATGGTTCGTGATTATGGTTTCCAATGCAGCATTATATTGGTGTAGACAGAGCTTATAATTGTGAAATGTGGCGAACTACAAGTTAAGGTAAGTTCCTGAAACTGATGAATATTTGAAGCATTCGATATGCGAAGTTTGTGTAAAGATTGATCACTGTGAGATATTATTATTATTAGTCTTAACCTATTCTTAATGTTTAATTCATTTATTATTTTAATGGTGCGTTGTGAGTTATATTATTGTTACACTTTTGAATGATCGAGACTAGAACTCACGTATACCTACTTTTATTTTCAAACGTCGAGTGACATACAACTTTTCCACCCGAAATGCTACGAATCTTATCTTCACCGGGTTTTTTGTAAATCAATGCTTTCACAAGGCTTTCACCTATGTTTTTTACTTAGGCCTCGTGCTCGCTCACTTATCTTAGGATGTTACTTAGAAATTATGATTAATTTCAGTGTTTTTCAGCTCTATATGAATGGTAGGCAAATTGTGTATTTCTATGTGTTATGCAAAATAAAGTAAAGTAGGTACATGGTGTTCTTATCCCAAGCATTGAAGAACTTGAAACTGTAATAGGCAACATTATTGAATAAATCGTGCTATCGACACGTAAATATAACACAATAAATATTGTTGACTGGTCAAATTGGATGGCTTTAGGATTGTTAGTGTTACATGCAATTACTCCGCTGGTTATTGCTACTACCATCGATATTTACAACGCAAGTTTTACCAAGTCTCACATCATATAATATAGCAAGTCTTTGAAGATGCTGAAATGGTCCCCATCGTTTATCATTCTTTTTTGCTCAAAAATAAAATATAAGAAAAAATAAATTGATGTTTTTGAGATTTGAGACAAGTTCTCTTAATGTAAATAGCCTTGAATTTCCCTCAAGGCCATTTACATTAAGAAAACTTGTCAACAGTTATTTAAAGCTTTTGAAAATCCACGCTCCATAGATTTTCAAAAGCTGTAAATATCTAACTGTTGACAAGTTTTGTTCATTTGAATGGCCTTGAATTTCTTCTTCTCTACTTCACGAAAATCTAGTTCTCATTGATACTTAGTTGTACGTACGGAGACATATCAAGCCAAACATTTCCAGTACAACCTGACTTCTCATTGTACGAAAAGCCTATAAACTGTGAGGTCAGCTGAAACTGGAATATATAGCTACTATGCGTCGCATTACTTCTAAACATTCCCTTGCGCTCGCTCTTTGGCACAGCAGTAATGAACGCAAGTTAGTTTGGGCATGGGATTTGCTCTGGTGTACAGAGGCCTTAGTGTGAGTTTCATTTAACTATCACGATCAAACGCATCGAGTGCGTTTAGCGTTCCGATTGGCCCTGGATTGGTGACGGACCAATCGGAGCGCCGAACGCGCTCGATGCGTTTGACCGAGATGGTTAAATGAAACTCACACTAGGGCCACTGGCTTACCGAGAAATTTTGGCTCTCCAGTCCAGGGAATCTTAGTTCAACTGTAATCAAGTCCATGTGTTCGAATTTCTTTTGTTGACCTAAGAACCCTGAACAAGATCGTTTAGATCAAGGTCAGAAATAGGTGATCTAGGCAGGGTCGACAGGAAAACTGTCCTCATTCCAGCATAGGACCTTAATATCGTAGGTTATAGATTGAACAATGTTAGAGCCCGTTACTACTAAATACGTAGGTACTGGTATGGTATTCAGGTGCATTCGGTTAAACTGTAAACCGATCCCAATATAGTTAGAAAAAGGTTTGGCAGATGATGATGATGATAGAGCTCGTTGGCAACTCAAGTACAGTCTAAACCACTACCTAAAATAAAAACGAACCAGCCCGCGCGGCACGCACAGTGAAGGGTTCCGTAGTTGAGATAAATATTTGTGCTTGCGCTGGTTAGAATAGATATTAGCGGCGGCAAAAATAGGTTTGTTTAACATACATATTATTTCCCAAAAAAAACTATGAAAACAAAGTTATTTTTGTGGCTGTAACCGGAAATATTCCATACGATCAAAATAAATTTAATTACAGGATCGAATAATACCCTACACGGATTATAAAGCATTGATTTTTTTTCAACTCTCGGTTACGTATGCATGGGGAGTAGCACACTGGCTCTTTTTCGTTATTTCATTACAACATAGTTCAGCGTTGCACAGAACACACCTTCAATCCAATTTTCATTGATTTGGCGCTAACATTCTCCTAGTAAAATGGGTGTCACTTCCGGACAGACGGGCAGACGGCATGAGGAAATAGTAAGGGTTCTATTTTTTTCTTTTGTTTACGGAACCCTCTAAAAAGCACACATCTGTGACTAGTATACAGCTATCTGTGGCGCATTTTCCCGCACTAGTGCGGGAATGCAAAGTAAAAAGCATGCGTGTCAATTACACAGCATCGTGAACATAAAATCGGCAATAAGTGCCACTGTACGAACAACACGTAACATCTACTTGTATCGCCTGAATGGTTGGGCTGTGCACCTGTAATATACCCACATTTCATCAGCTACGCTTAAGACCAGACCAGCCAGCCAGGTGCAAGCAGGCCCCAGGCTGCAGGTCGGCCAGTTGTGTTTTTTCTTGCTCGTTGTGTACCTACACAACGGGTCTTCAAAGATCTTTTGTCATCCCACGTCATATTATAATAAAGAATTTACCTGCCAGATTTCTAGTAGGTAAGAAGTAGTTATGCAAGGTTTTATCTGGTTTTTGTAATGTGATGAGTTTAATAGTTGTCTAATAACCATCACTGCTGCTGCGATTGACGAGGCTATGTCTGAGCCCAATTGATCTAAAAAAGATCCATCTTTCTACATGATTGACCCTTCCTATATACCTTTGTAATGAATTCGCTTTAATGTGTTCAGTGTGAGTTTTAAAACAATATTGAAGGTTGAGTTTGACCGCCATTTGATTAGCTAGGTTCTGGTTGTTAGGCTTTTATCGATTAGCAAAGAAAACCAACAGTACCTAAACGTGTCATGCCGTTGTTCTGGACAAGAGTAGGTAAGGTCAATGATCGATCCTTGGGGAACACCCTAGTTGGGTACTGGTTACCAGTAGGTAGTATAGCTCATAAAGCAGAAATAGCTCTTTGTGAAGGAACTCGTCCGATAGAGAATGACACAGTTAAACAGAGTTACCATCTGACCTCAAACTCGATTATCCGCTTCCGAACAAAAAATAACGGTTTGTTAAATTAAACTTTAGTGATAAAATGCCTACTCCTATACAGAGGCTATCGCATATTCCAAACATTGATGTCATCACTTGATGCCTAATTATAAACTTTAAATAATAATTACTGTCACTGTAGGATAACACACATAAAAGTCCGCGCTTATGACCTATGTGGCTTTATTGAATATTTGCGTTTGAAATTAATAATTCGCAAACCCAAACTTTAAAGTATTTACCTACGGAAAATTACTGTTCGAGCGTAGAGTATTATTATTAATAAAAGAAACAGAACATTGTAAATTAAATCTGCAATAACAGCCTCCTTGCTTTGCCGGTCCCTTAATTTAAAAAAGGAAGAAACAAGAAAACGTTCTCATCATAAAGCCGTTGTCGATGCCATCTAAACAATAGATTGGAGTGCCCTAAGTGCCCTTTCACCTGCACCTTGGATAATCTGTATAAAGCCACTGACGCCGCAATAAATGTAGCCACCTACTTACTGGGCTCTAAGTATATTTAAAAAAAAATTGACGGCACGGTTGGCGCAGCGGTTAAGCGATTGACTGCTGCGCTGCGTGTCGCGGGTTCTATTACCGCACGGAACAAATGTTGGTATGCCCTACAAGTAGTTGTTCCGGGTCTGGCTATTTGTGTATATGAGTTTAAATGTTTGTAAACGCACCCACAATATAAGAGAAATTCCTAGTGTAGGGAAACGTTTAAAAATAAAAAAAAGTGTACAAATACCATCGACACGAAAAGAAGAAGTATAATACATTCTAACAAGCGATTATCATCTTTAAGGCAATGTGGCATAAATGTAGGTACTTACGACCACACCTTTCAGATGAGAATATTCTCTTGTTGAACGTCATTTTTCAGTAGTCGGGTTTAATTTTGAATTTCCTTTTTTTGTTTCACTATAAGTATTTGAACTACGAAGTAGCACATAAGTATGTAGAACAGCTACCATTAAATCAGGCATAAAAACAGGAAACAGGTCAAGTAGAATCGTTTTGATGGTAACCCAACGGTCATGCCTATGCTGCATCTTTGCATGCAAGTTCAAATACTTAGGTACTTACAAAATATATAATTATGACAAAAGTAACTTCGAATTAAAACACCAGAAATGATGTAATTATGTTATTATTTACTTAGCTACTTCATTCATGAGAGGTCAATTGAAATATTCAACAATTGATAAATTATTTTAATTGGTCATTCGATAAATCCATAGTTATTATTTTAAATTGGAAACTTATTTTATCATCGGTTTATAAAGCATAATAAAGTTTTACATAACAATGCAATTTATAAACCTAACTATATACACGTGATGTATCGTTTTTGTAAACCTAACTATTTCTACACGTGATAAGACACTTTTCCAAGTTCAATGGCTCCTGGCTTGTATTATATCTTATTTATTTAATTAAATATTTTATATTGCCATGCCATAATCAGTCTATAATTATCCTACTGCTGGGACACTGTGAGAGGGTGTGGGCCATATTCCACAACGCGGGCCCAGTGCGAGTTTGTGGATGTCACATGTCTTCAAATAGACGTCTGGGTTTCTTCGCGATATTTTCCTTCGCCGATTTGAGAGCAGTGACAAGAAATTTATGAACATAAAGAATACTGCCTGCCTGAGTTCGAACTGACGACTGTAAGTCGGAGCCGGATAACACTGGGCCACCACTGCTCATTTGCCTTTCATATTGTTTACAGATCATATTTTCTAAGTCCTTGTTTTGTTGATGATAAAAATTAGGTATACTAACATAAGTACTTTTATTGAAATTGCTTTCTGTACGCAGATGACCTGGCATTAACTTGCCAAGCCACTGACTTTGAGGAGATTAAGGCCAAACATTCCTACACTTCTCAGTTCTCAGCCATTATTATGCTGACCATGCTCTAAAGAAATCCTTCAAAAACGCAGTCATACTCCTTCTACCTTCTTAAGAGACAAGCGGACTGAACACTCAATTTCTCCTGGTAGGAGACAACTCGGACCAATCATCCACAGTACCCACCCAAAATATTAAGTATCACTTACTTCACTGGATAGGTCACTCAACTATAACCGAAACTGCACACAAGGAATAATCTCCGACGTCGCCTAATATCCACCATGGGGTTATCATACCAAGTCCAGCGTAAAACTGGAATGTCGTTCTGCTTCTCCGTTGCTGAATATGCCTCCTGTATGGAACCGCTTTGCCCACTCTAACTTCTTAGTGGATAGGTACATTTCGAATGGAGACGTGCTGGATTTCTACTGCCTGCCTTAAGCCAAAAGAAAGCCTTTAAGGCGAAAGAAAAAGTCCCGCGAAATTCAAATTTTCTCACATTTTTTGCAATTTACAGAGGCCCTAGTGTGAGTTTAATTTAACCATCTCAATCAAACGCAGTGAGCGCGTTCGGCGCTCCAATTGGGCCTGGATAGGTGAAGGACCAATTGGAATGCCGAACGCGCTCACTGCGTTTGATCGAGATGGTAAAATGAAACTCACACTTAGGCCTCAGGTCAGTACAGGGTTGTATACGTTCATATAAATTCAGTCAAATCAGATCTTAGTTCATATTACCCTATATATGTGAGTATTTCTTGGATTCATGACATTTGTGGTCCTTTTTAACTTCTTAATTAATTCTAACATCATTAAAATCAGCAAAACAAACAACTCCTTAAGTAGTATTGCTGATTCTATTGATTATTATAGTTCTGTGAAGTAAAATTAGTTACGGTTGTGAATCATATTCTTATCAACATACGATCTGACACTGACTTACAAATTGCAAACAACTTAAGTAAAGAATTACGCGGGTTACTTTAGCGCATCCCCTAACAAGTATTCTCTAACAACTTCACTGGCTAATCGCTTCGGTTATAAATAAAAAAAGAAATAGCCCTGTGTGCCACACATACAAACAGACGGCGTAGGTTTAGTAGTACGGCTCCCTGGGCATCCTATTGAACGAATCCCTAAACAAAATAACTTTCCAATATTTTTTATATCATTAATTAAGTAGGTATAACACACATTTATGTATTGATGCAACGCTCATTATTAAATCACAGCATCTGAATCAGCAAAAAAATTAGATTCCAACTATTCGGTACCTGTGTTACTACTCACTTTTCATTGCGGTATCAATTACATAACACGGTGTAAATGTCTGTATACTTAATTATAAACATGAGTTGATATTCTATGTCGCGAGATTATGAACTATCGAAAAATTGTGAACCGCAACAAACCATTCACAACTTAACCCATTATTTTACGATAGTTTATAATCTGTCCATGGCAAACCGACAAATTGAACGGATTTGGCACCAGGTAGACCATAACCTGGGTTAAGACATAGGAGGCTTTTTATTTTTGTGCGGTGGTATGTAACCGTAGATAACTTCAGACGTCCGCGTTGGCGAAGCCTCGAGAAAAAGCTATTTCTAATCAACTTTTATTCAGTAAATGCATGTTGTCGGATATGTGATGCACTGCAACGTGGTTTGCGTCACGATCGGGAAACCGCCACCCATGTGTTTTGATGCAGGTTTTCAATAACTATAAGCCAGCAAAAGATTTAAAGTTAATATTGTGAAGCGACTCAAGTGACGTTGGTATTTATGGGTACATATACGTACACACTTCACGATCTTTTCCTTCTACATGCAGTAGATATGTGGCGACGGCAACGTAGTTCACTATGTGTGGCTAGGGGATTAATTCATCACATAACAGCAAATAAACCATTTTGGTAGACCTGAAACAAAACCTACAAATATTCTGAAATGATAGATGGTCATGAAACATCAATGTCGCTGCGCTGATGTACCGTAGCGTAGAGGCTTCGTAGACTAGGGCGTAGAGCCTGCGTAGACGACGACGAGCGACGTAGCAAAAACAACTAGGTACAAAAATTCTAGGATTTACTTCTCTTTGCCCATATCAACTTGATCGGTTTTTCTTTAATTATCAGAATTAAGTGTACTAAAATAATTGCTGTGAAACGTTGGAACCTTCAATATCTCCATAGCCGGAATATTCCTAAGTATGGTCCAGTACAAAAATATGTTTACAATGACGCGAAGAACAAGTGACTCTTCGATTTCGCTTAGCTTACATCTTTTTACAAACGTTATAGTGATATCAAGTATCCTAGGTAATATTATAAATGTCCAAGTAACAACTTACTTTTGTTTGTTACGTTATCACGCTAAAACAGCTAAATGAATTTAGATGAAACTTGGCACACAGATAGACCATCACCTGGGTAAGGATGTTATTTTGGTGGTACGTAGCACGTACTTTTCTGCACATTTAATTTCATTGCACTTTTCATCCCGGAACGCAGACGAAGTCGCCGGCAACAACTATTAATAATAGATATTATATTGTAATAATAGAGCCAACCTCATGCTTGTTTTTAATTACCTATCTACGCCAAAGCTTCATAAAATTTTGTGAATTGAATATTGCTTAATACAAATAACTAATTTAAAATAACTTTACTCCAATAATCAGATGTTACGGTAACCTTTGCACTATTATCATATAAGTTTTTATTTGGTACGTTATATCAACTGGCAACAACATCGTTTATCATTTCATAGCCTCGTGACCTAAAAAATGCTATTTAATTACTCAAAATCTTTTGTTCCGTGATTGTTTATAATGTCAAAGTATGTTCATCAACTCCAGTTAGGTAGGTACAACTGTTATCAATAACTGTTTTGTTACTTTATTTTGAGCTTTTTGAACTATGTAAACGTAGGTCTAGTAATCTTAATAAAAACATATATCATTGCACATATCTGCTACATATAATGTTCCATTAAATGAATACGTTCATGTTTTCAGAAGTTATTATCTTATCACCAAATAATAAACTAATTTTGATTTTTAAGGTTATAACCCCCCGATAAAATAACGGATGAATGACGCATGATTATTATATGAAATCCTATTCATTATAATGATTCGACCTAGTTACTGTGTCTATCCAAATTATAGTCTTAGGTATGTAATCAAAGTAAAAACCGTTACATACACGCATAAATGTTGAGGGCGCTTTTACCCGACTACACCCGTTAAAGCCAAAGTGATACCGGTACTGTAACGAAATAATTTGTGATGAATATAATATCATGTTCGATATCGAATGAAAGGTCTGAAGGAGTACTTTATGAAAATTTATTTGTTACAGGGTAGGTACCTCCCTATACCTCCTCCCTATACCTCCTCCCTATAGATTATATCTACACATGTAAAGGTATGTTCCTATTGGTACCTACGTTAGAACGGTTCTCATACGTAAATATTTTCAATTTTCCCAAAACCAATGAAGTGGTTAGGTAACTGCCTCACACTCATTGATTCCTGAACTTATAATTATTGAAATATAGTACCTAAATAGAACCCAACTACGACAAAAATGCAACTAATAAGGTATAAAAAAGACATCGATGTCGATTTCCTTATAGCCGTAGTCACATGTCTTAATAGAGTCATGTAATTAAAAGCTCCATACATGTTAACATTTTTGTCGTCCTTAATTAGGTTTTGCTTTTTATCTTATTACGAGCTTCAATATGTAATCGTTAGGTAAGCATTTAAGGTAAAAACTGTCCCGCCCATGATATTTCCCTAGTTAGCTTCAACTTGAGGCAAAACTTAATTTGGTACCTCACGCCACCCTGGTTCCGACGACGGTTGTTTAGGTGAAGTCATAAACAAGACATCACAGCTGTTCTGCTTGTTTTGAAAACATTCATTTTTCAGTCTCTACATCCACACTATCCGTTTGTACCGCTACCAAGTACAATTTTCTGCCGTGATATTGCTACCTACGAGTCCCCTAAGTAATTACTTAACTATTAATTCAGAGGAGGACTACATAACGGCACACCATGCACCACAAACATCCACAAATCTAAGTAGGATTTTGTTCAGAAGTCATTTTTGGATTTAAAGCCACGACGTCCATTTCTTGAACAGACACGTCTTTGTATGTAAAAATTGGCACATATGACATACATCCTGCATCCTTGTAATGATTCAGTTTCATGTAGGTAAAAACAGCCTTTGACCCCCCTTATAGGGCATCAAAATCTGTTCCATAGCGGTTTCACTTTGTTGTCCAGTCGTTACGTTAATGATTCAAATATGTAATTAATAGAGGTCCACAGTGAACTTGTAGGTATCTAACTTGTCCATGCTCAAAGCTGATAATGTCCGTTAACACTATCTATGGCTCATATCCTGTTAGGAAGCAATTATTCCGGGAATCACGGCAACAACCCGGCAACATGCGCAAAATTTAGATCTGTGCCGCGGTCTATCAATCAAACGTTTATAAATTAGGTCAAAATCAGCTTCCATTGACAAAGCTTTAAAAACGAGGCCGCGACACAAACAGCAGCATCTGTTATCAAAGTGACAGGAAGCTGCTGCTATCAACTTGTCGTTATGTATAAAACACAATTTTTGCAATTATTGCCGAAATAATAAAATAACTCCCACGAATTGATATCGGTAAATGATAATAAGTAGGTATAAGGTTTTGTGTGTCGCGATGATAAACTTCACGACAACAGATAAAGTAAGACCTTTAAATACCTACTTGAGTACGACGAAACAATATAATGAAATACAGTTTAATTAAAATTATCGATCAAGTTTTTAAAGTAGCTATTGTAACAATTTAATTTAGGAATACTCATTAAAATACTTAGTAATTGTTTACAGACAATCCTAAGAAGACAAACAAACATTTTTTGCTTCTCGAACTTTTAACAGTGGCAATAATAGGTATATGTATGCTTGTTGTCAACCCTATCCCTATGGATGGTTGGTTTTTGCTTACATAATACCTATAAATGAAACATTTTGTTATGATAAAATGAGCAGCGTCGGTCTTCGTTTAGTTATAGGTACTCACTATTCCGGGGTGAGGCGCCCTGTCAATGCACGAGCTCATTCATGAGTTACTCTTTTATCACCGTGACGTAGCCTGGTACAGAACGTTGAACCCAAAGGGAAGTATTCCATATTCCTCATTTTTATTATATTCTGTCGATATCGCTGCCATACATTTATATGCACGGTCTTATTAATTTATGTTTTTTTTCTTTTTACCTCTACGGAGTCACTTAGATAGGTACATCAGGCACATGTACCTACAGCTTTGTCTTAGAAAGAAACCATAAGGAACGTTAAGAGCACACTCCCTATGAAAAGCTTCTTTATTGTGACAATTAGGTTCCTACTAAAAATAAAGATGATGAAATATTTCATTCTTGGAATTTATTTGTTCCGATACAATAATTCCAATAAATACCTATAAATCATTTGTTTCGCGTGTGTTGTCGCAGACTGTAGAATTTCAGGGCCGGATAGGCGCCTAAGTTATCTTACCTATCCACAATGTCTGTCTATAATTCAGTGTCTACAAAATTCAAACTGTAGTCTAGTGAGTACCTAGTTTTATTGGCGACTTGTGAGCTAAAAGGACGAAAGGTCCCATTGAGCGAAAAAACAACCCATAGTGAATTGTGGTAATTTTGAAATCGTCCACTAGTTCCGGAACGCTATGAGCCTATGATGTGGCACTTGTACACCCGCACCGCGTTTTGACTAGCTTGCCACGACCACACCACCTTAATGTATCTACAAAGCTTGCGATAGGCATGTTCGAATAGATAGACTCAGAAGAAAAATAAAAATATGCAAAAATCTGTTTAAATAAAAATGAATCCCTATTTCCCTTGGACACGGCATCAGACGTGAACAGCTGGACCGATTTTGCTAATTCTTTTTTGTGGTGTTTGTTATTGTCAGGATAAAGTTCTTAAGAAATGATAAAATTAAGGAAGTTGCGCGTAACATTGGAAAATTTAAGAAAACTTTAAGACCATATTAATTTTCATATTCATAGTTATGACAGGAGAATGTCTGTCGGGTCAGCAGTATACAATAAAAACAAATAGGTATATTACCTAAATTGTTTACCTCGATGGTCTAGTAGTCGCAAGCGCTACTGCTGAGAATAAGGAACTGGGTTCTATTCCCAGGTCGGGTGGTATTATTGGGTTTTTGAATTTCTCAGTAGCAGCTCGGAGTATTGAGCCAGGTTGATTACAATAGAGGCGCCTCCTAATACATGGCACTTAAACATTACTGGTGAAATGTGAGTGTTACTATAGGTACGCCTCTGCCTAACCCTTTGGGCATTACAGGCGTAATGTTATGTGTTATAAATTAAGCAGTAAGGTTTATAGATACCTACCTACTCATCAGAAGCTTGCAGAATGGAAACGTAATAGTAACGAGCAATCAAGTTCGTTTTACTTGATATCAAATTGTGACCTCTGCTCCACACCCGGGGTGTAACGTTGATTGCTAGTTTCTTGCATAGCAAGACTGGAAAATTCTGCCGCATACTGCCCTAATCTAGTTCATGTATGTAACTGTGCATAAATCGGATACCTATTAGTATTGTAGTACACCGGCGATTAAAGCCTCCCACAGACCGGTGCGACCCCAAACTAGTAGATAAATTTTCATGAAGTATTCATAGAAATTGTTCTATTACAGTTTTTACCGCCTGTCTGCGGGAGCCTTAATAAGATTTCGAGGATAATTATTAAGCTTCTCGGTTAAGCATAGCTAGTTACAAAACCAATAAGCCTATTTATTAATAGGATATGCTCCAAAATATCTTTTCTGGTAGTAGGTACCTACCTATGTAGGTATATATTTTAGAAGGTACCTTGTGTTTCTACATATTTAATGAATTATTACATATTTAATTATATTTAATAATAATACATATTTTCCTAGATACATTGCAAGCAGCTGAGCATAAGTCAAAGAGTTACCAATTTCCCGTCTGTATTCCGTCCGCGCTTCGATTACTCACGAGTCGGTTTTATGATGCGAGTGTTGCACTGAAAGTTATTGCTTACTTCCAGTAAAGTGAAATAGGTCAATAGTTTCAGTACTGTAACAAAAGCTAGTTGAATGTGCAGCTATATTCAACGTTTATATTTAGCGCAGGTCGCTGACAGCACGATGCCAGTTAAGAACTGCTAGGACTTACAATGATTTAATGGTAATGATTAAAAGTATGACAAGATCGACGTAACAACAGCGACTACTGATCCCCATTATACAGTGATAATAAATAATCCAACATTAAAAACAATGAAGTAGATAATTAGATGAACTTTCAAAATATCAAAAACTGATTCCTTATTGCAGACATTATCTATCATTAAGACATAACTACTTACTTAAATAAGTACGAATAATCGTTTCTAACTTAAAGTTGTAGATACCTATTGATGATTTTAATAACCTTTGCGGTGGCCTACGAATAGACTTTTATTACTTATTCGTAGGCGATGGCGTACTTTCCCGCAATAGTGCGGGAATGCGAAGTAAAACGCACGCGTGTTAAATAGATACACTGCATTGTGCACCTAAAAACGAAGAGCCACTTTTTGAATAAATATGTTAAAAAACCGCTAGATATTGTAACATAATCATTATTAACTGCATTTATTAAGGAAACCATTATGAAAACAGAAATGTAATTCAGGGCGGCTGAGTCAAAGTAGTTCAAAGCATCGCGTCATGCGTATTGTCGTAAACGTATAGCTTAGCATTGCAATGCAAAAGCTCCGGTTAGCGCGCTTGACTTGTTACAAACGATTAGGTTTTCAGGTTAGTTACCTACTACCACCAAAACAGGATGTATTTTTTAAAAGTACAAAAAGTGAGAAAACAATCGAGACGCGTTCTTTTTCTTTGTAAGTATCATCTAATACCTACTTATGTAGAAAGTTAGCAACTGAAAGTTGTAGTAGGTAGGTACGAGAGTCAAATAACGGCGTGGCGCTATCTTATGTTTTCAATTCAATTTTCTCATAACAACTTTACTAATGTTTAGCTACCTTCCAAGTATTAGTGAGCCCCTTTGGTCAATGTCATTCAAACCGCATAAGATCCATGACGCATTGTATTTATGCGTATCAGTTTGTCACTAGTGATCATTGTTCTCTATACAAAATCGTTTACTAGTTTACTACCCAAAACATGTAGGTAAGTATTGGTTATAGCAAACCAAAGATAACTAAGTATACGAAGCAGTGGCACGCAAGCGTGTCGCGCGCTGCATGCTTCGGAGTCGGGGCGGCGTATATCGGGAACGCGTTTATGAGCCGACGGGGTCACCAGATTCCGGTAAATGCTCGTAAATCTCCACTGTATGCTACGTTTTTTCTTTTGACACAGTTTCAACAATAATAATTAATAGCTTGTCTATAAATAGGTACTAACCGACACCTACACATTGTAATTACAAACACGTCATGCTCATGGACACTAAATTTGTTCCATCTACCAAAATTGTTCGGTCGGAAGATAGGTACGTAATTAGGTGTTATATTGTGGGTATTACCTATATCACATCAGCAAGGCAGTTTCTACAAAATCATAAAGTACCCACGTAGGATGAATAACGATTTCGCCTGTGGTGACAGTTGCGCGAAGTCTCAGGAACTGGAAGTAATGAAGTAGGGTGGGTGATCTATTTTCAGTAGTGACCAGGCGGCATCAGCTATTTGATTTATAAGTAACAATATAGTCTACATTTTGTATAATCCGACAACATTCGGCGAAAATCCAGTAGGGCGGTATGCAAATAAGTATGGTACCTACCTAAATATCTACTTGTGTCTTTTCTTAGCCTAATAGCAAAAGCCCAGCTGCTGCTAAAATCTGCTCTACTTAACTGCAATATTAATCATACAGAATCACAATTAGTTTGTAAAAATACTTGGGACATCAAAATAGTATGTAATAAATAACACTGGTATTAATTAATATTACAGTGTAGCATGTGCTGGCTCATACACGTGGAAGCAGGGTGTGAGGGGCAGCGGGCGAGGGGGGAGGGGTTCTGCGGGATGTGCGAATGGTCGTTATCGTGTTGGACACTGCAATGATTGTTTATCCAGCCTGTTCCTTGAATTGCAACCGATGACTCACCCGTTCTATAATCGCGTGCTGCCATAATATTATGTTGTCATGTCATTAATGGGTAATGAAAACAAGGATAGTTTGTCGAGTTGGAAGTTTTTCTAACCTATTCTCTTGTTTCGATAATAGAAACAAATACCTTGTTGATATTGATATTTACAACTAGGAACCCCATTTTCCAGCTGAAATGCTCACCTAGAGTATGAAAAATAAGAAAAAATTCCGACGCTCATACGCAATGGTATCTGGGGGCACGGCAGTGCCCCCGCCAAGTCAAGCACAAAAAAAGCGGCACGGCTGTACCATCCTTTTCTTGAAAGAAGCAGTTCAGGCCATTTTCGTCCCCCTATAACTTCGTTGTGGATTAAACTAGAAGCCTGTATTTCTAGTAACCAAGCAAGCATTGTATAAACACGGTATATTTCAAATTTCATTAAATTTGAACCAGTAGTTTAAGAATTATAACTAGTCAAAGTTTTTAATTTTGTCATTCACTGACTGACCGATCATCAAAACTCTAAGGCACTTCTAGTAGACATAGAAGCTTCCAATTTAGAATACAATTAGTGTTTAGTATTTAAATTAAGGAAAAACTAAAATATTTTGCAATCTCGGTCCAGTTTTCTAGAAACACCAACTGCATAAATAACTTTGTAATCCCATATAAATATATAGGATTACAAAGTTACATTTACAGTGAATGAATCAGTGTACCTGTATGTATAATTAATCTACAAAAAGAAATGAGATGCCACCAAAAACAAAACTTGTAAAAAGTCTCGCAACTCAGTTCTTCTACCATAAAAAGTTGTGAGATCCATGTAATACCAAGTCGGTTGATTTATTCAGTCCCTACTTAAGGAAAGCTTCTGTCTTAAGTTATTACGTAAGTTTAGCTAATCTAACAACATCTTATAGTGACCATATCAATATAATATAATGTTTTAAATAAATAGATTGACTTGGCAATCGCGCTAAACAATCTAATTTAATATAATATTATGTATTACTTGTAAGACATTGCGTTTTCATGCGATGGATAATAAGACCATCTTCTAATAGGAACACTTAAACCCGTTCAATCCTATTCGCTCTGAACTCTTCCAAGTATTCAACGAGTCGCGTCATAAAGAATTATCACCTTTTAGAAGTCGGTCAAATCCTCTCAGCAGGTAGGTATCGAAACAGATGTAAGTGCTTCCATCGTAACTTCTTCGTAACTCGTAAAGGGTCTTAAAGGCCCCCATTATACCTACTCCAACGCTGCAAGTCGTTGACGCTGGAGTAGTCGCGTGCGCATACGGTGCGGCGGACGGAACGCGCGCCGCCCACGCGCGTCGTCCGGAAGCTACACACTACCTATAGCAACACCGAACATTGATGCAACACATTACTCAGGCCCTCAGCCTAATCTGCGCAGCTGCAGATTATAACAACGCAACATAATATTTACATAGCGTATTGTGTTCTCTTCGTAACCGTAGGTTGTCATCACGACCGACATATATTTCGGTGCTGGCGTTTACCACCACAAACTAAAAGCAATTGCAAGCTTTGCTTTCGCTGGGCTTGTAGTCCGCATATAAAGGTTGACAGAAATGTCAACACCAACTGGTGGGGTCTGCAAGCGCCGATGCCTGCCAGGGGTACTGTTTGTTTGAAAGAGATACCGTGGCCCCTGACACACATGCAACCAATGATATTATAGCATTCAACTGAAGGAACACGAGTGGGTTCTAGCCTGTAAAAGTCGGACACGCCCTCCCGCTCCGCGCAGAGCGGGAGAAGTAATTTGATGATTTCCCATCCTCAAAAACAAAAAAAGGTTCACAGAAAACCTTTCATTAATCAATAAGCTGAAAATTTCATACGTTTCTGCCACCTTCCAGAGTTAGATAGGTACTTACTATCTTCTTCACAACATAATATAGGTAGGTACCTACTCAATACAACACGCCCACTGCTGCGCACAAGTGCAATGTAGTTAGATACCTACCCGCCTGCGCGGTTGTTAGGTGACACACTGTCAGTGACTATGGCTTTCATTTCGACAATTCAACAACGTTCATTGCGTTATTTACGTTGTTGAGCAGACAATTTTTTCGAGCATGAAGCAATGGATAAACTTCCAAATGTTCAGATGAGTTCAGATAAATAAAATTGGAGTGTCTGTTTGTACTATTAAAATCGCTTTTTACTAAGTGCATATGGATGTATACACGGTACATATACTAAAATAACATTTTTTACAATTTTTGTCTGTCTGTTTATTCCGGGTAATCTCTGAAACGGCTGCATCGATTTTGACGGGACTTTGACTGGCAAAATAGCTGATGTAATAAGGAGTAACTTTTATTTAGAAATTTTATTTATTTTCATCAATATACACCGTGACATTTTAGTCGTCTTACAAAGGTGAGCCACTCAATGTATCCGACATAAAATACCTACAGGCGCGATTAAAAAATTATTACCATTAATTAAGCTAATAGGTAGGTATTAAGAAAAATAAATAATGCTTTAGAATCAAGAAACACCCTGTTATTAATGTTTACGTATCAAACGGTAGAAGATGTATACCTACCTACAATAATACCATTACATTTCATAATTCATTCCATCTCCATAACAGGGTGTTCAAAACTACATCATGCGTCTTAGTGAATTATATATTTTTTTATTATTATTCAGATGTCCAAAAAATAATTTTTATTTTCTAAATGATTAGTAGTCATTGGATACATGAAATGGGCTGCCGTTGTAAGACGACTAAAATGTCGCGGTGTATATAATATAAATAAATAATAAAAAATAACTATTCCGCGCGGACGAAGTCGCGGGCACAGTGATTAATAAGTATGTTACTTAATTTGGGTGCAGTTAAGAAGAACTAAGCGGTCACACAGACAGACATGGAAAACGACTTTTCTGCAGACTTGCTCGAAAAGAGGCTCTTATTGCACAGATTTGAAGTTCAAAACGCTGCGTATTGAACACGCTATATAACGCTGCGTATTGAACACGCGAAAATTCAACTCCGCTGGATATAATTTCTGAGGCACACCATGCAAGCGACAGCCAGTGGCAATGGAAACATACATAGCATCATTAGAAACTTTTAAAAGACATTTTCGAGGACGTTATTTGACATACTTCAATGAAGGTGGGGAGGAGGCAAATTTATACGTACAATCCCAGCCTGTGATGAAAAATGGCATTTGATACTCGTGTGCAATGACACTTGCATAAAAATATTCCATTTAATACTAAGTATGAGTTGTTATTGATATTGATGTTGTTCCCACAGTAGAGAATGTTACCTCGTCATTAGAAAGACGAAAAATATCTAGCTTTATAGTAATCTTATCCTTTTTTATGTAGGTACCCATGATCAACTAGTATTTCTATGGCTTCGTTGCAAATATTGCAATAATAAATCGGTACAGTGCCAATACTACTGTTAAGGCCAGGGACCGAATTACCGGTATTTTTAAGATGACGTTACCAATTACCATTCTGTTGAAGATAAAAAAGTAACGTTACTAATACCGATACCCAAATTCAGCTAACGTTGTCTAATTACTAGTATTAGTATCGGTAAAAGTAACAATTCTTATACCAGTAATTTATACGTCTATCTCTTTCTAACTACGACGGTGGGGAGACTAGCATCTTTCGGTGTATGCACAGAAACAATATTACATACACGCCGAACGTGCGACTACCTTCGGCGTGTATACAATATTGTTTCTGTGCTACAGAAAATTATAATAAACAGGGTGGCAGGGACATCAACGCGAAAACTAAAAACATGAATGAACCTTCAGCGTGCATACAATATTTGTGTCCATTCTCTTGTACACCGAAATAAACTAAGTGATAGTTTAGTTAGTTTATTTAGTGTAGGCTTTGTGAATCTTAAAATTATTCTGCAAAAAAATCTCTAAATTAAAAAAAAAACTGACTCAACTAAAATCGCATTTGACAATCGCGACTCAACTTGGTATTTTTTTGTGCGTCGCAACGTGATTATTTTTTCTACGTTATTTTTAGGGGCTCCAGCCTCGGTGTTTTATATGAAAAGGGGAATGCCCATCCCAATGTCAAGGACAAAAATTCCTGAAATGAACAACAATGAAATATACGCCAAATTGCACTACAAATCGTAGACGCCAGTTCCAACCATGTTTTCTAAAATATAGGTTAAGTCAAGGTGAAGCAACAAAATATCATTCAAATGTTTTAATCGATGCAATATCGAGATAGCAGTTAACCCAATATACGTTTCTATCTATGAAGTGAAAACAAAATCCTTAAAAATGGCCACAATGGTCGATAAATATCCTACAAAGCAATATGTATGTAACTCAAGTCGTAAACGCAAAAAAAATAGTCAATCAATTCAAATATACAATTGAAAGAATGAAATGCAGTAATGTCAAACTGTCAGTATGGCAAAGGACACGTGACGCATACAGCCTACGATACGTTTTCTATTTTGAACATAACTTGATTTTAATGAAATATTGACATACATAATTATATTATTTTAATTATATTAATATATAAATAGGTCCAAATATATTAAATTAATGTGTTTACTATGCAGTAATTCTATAAAATAGTTCGTTAAGAATTATTTGACAATTCCTGTTTAGCTGAATGTCGATTACTCGTGTCAAATAAACACTGACCTCCAATAAAAATGTGAATGAATTAGACGAATATCAAGTTAAATATTTTAATTATCCTTATATTTGCACCCTAGGTATACAAACTTGAGAAATATTACATTATACATATTTCATTCTAAATAGAATTAAGGACTATCAGTAGTTTCTGTCCATTATAGGCATTTTTTGGGCATTCCCCTTTTCACTTTTTGTATGGAAAATATAAAAACATTATTTCCTACATGTTGAGTTTTAGAAGTTTATGCGTTTAATAAAGGGGTCGAAATTTTCATTATTGTTGGGATAGGACACACCATTTTCGAGATATAAGCAAAAGAAAAGAAAAAAAGATACAGTACTGCTTTTACACCTAAAGTCGAGGTGTTGGGGTGAATTTTAGTTCATGACAACTACTTTTATTACACACCCTTTTAATCGCGATTAAACATAGTCAGATTTAGTTGCTTTTTGTTGCATCTCGTAGTTAACCTTGAGAGGCCGTAACTACTTAACCGGACTGTCGATGATTGCCTTAAGAAAACTTAAAGCCTCCAGCCAGGGGCGTAAAACTACTTATACTAAGCGACTGCACGCTGAGGGCACCCCCTGTACGGGGGTACGGGCCTCGGCTTAGGGCGTCACTGGTAGGGCGACAGCAAGTTGGTACAGGCTGCATCAAATCATGTTCATTAATATTAAATCTCAGGGAATTTAACTCTACAGGCTCAGCTGCGGCGCGGGCTGGCACTTCAACGAGTAAGGGACGTTCGGGAGCAAGGGACGGTCGGGGTCATATTTAGTTAGACAGTCAAAATTTTAGCTGAAAAACGTCAAATTCAGAATAGCAAAATTGGCATTTTCATTAAATTAATAACTCAGTGCCATCTTAGTGTTGTCAAACTAAAATATAGTTAAGTTGTGTCACTTTAGTCTATTTCAGATTGGGAAATCGTCGTTTGACAGGAATAAACAAAATTTTGGTGAAGTTTAGTCTAGTTTAGTGGCATTTCTGACAAGAGAATCGGCACCATTGTTTCTGTGCTGCAGAAAATTATAATAAACGGTGGCTCAAGTTGAAAAAAAGTACTCAAATTACCTGTAACCGCATTTTTCTATACAAAGAAATATTCCTGTCTCCAAAAATGTATAGTTACACACACGTTTCTGGATACAATAAAATTGACCATAACAGCGCCTTTATGAGGCACGTAAGATATGAGAAAAGTTTTAATAATCCTCGTAACATGCGTTGTTGCCGCTCTAGGCGCTTGGTTTGGTTTGGCTACGTCGCAAAAAATGTTGATTCTTGTTAGATTTTAGCGAAGTAACGATACTGGTAACGCTAT
Organism: Polymixis lichenea; assembly: GCA_949091785.1. NCBI lineage: Eukaryota > Metazoa > Arthropoda > Insecta > Lepidoptera > Noctuidae > Polymixis > Polymixis lichenea. Next base: position 12,819,215 of record OX420937.1, read on the forward strand.
TTAAATACCGGTAAATCCTATGATATACGGTAATTTTAACGTCAAATGGTTAACGGAACGGAACGAAATGTTTTGGTAGTTTTACCGGTATTTTATTGGTAACGGTAACCGTCCCTGGTTAAGGCGACTACATACTAACTTTGCAAACACAGACGTCTCAGACCAATCGACACATTTGGGTCATTGCTCGAACTTTAGTTAGATCACTATGGTAAACATATTTAACTAATTGAAACAATCTAAATTGTAACGACAGATCATTCAATTCTCTAGCTCAAAAATGAGCTCTAACAGTGGTCGCAATAAACTGGTAATTTAAAAGTAGTACAACACTGAGCTCTATTGCATAGCGTCGTCATGCAAATTTAGCAATGTTGTTATTTGATACGTTTGAAATGGCGACTTTAATAAACTGAGACCGTATTGTAGGTATACTTTCTATGTCTATGTCAAACAAGTCACACACTGACTCAATTATTGTCTACATAACAAGTTTTATTTTATATATTATCTGTTAATTAGCTAGATACTCTTCTTGAGTAAGAAAAAGTATATTATCCCCAGAATTCTGCGAGTAATGTGCTATTCTAGGGAGATGATAATTATATTATGTACCTACTGTAGGATTAAGGTACTTTACGAAACTGTGCAGTACCTTGGTACCTACTTACGCTAACAACACTAACAATCTATAATATGGGCGGTCTTTGTTCCAGTGAACGAATATAGATTGCCTGAGAGACATAGGAAGGTAGTTATTAAAAATATTTTCACTCAAATTGGCATTTACCTAAATAACTATGGTTATTTTCGTTTCTTTAACTGAGGACAGAATTCTTGCTTTTTCACTGGCTGAATGACTTTAACAGATACACATGTTGTTAAAGGATACAATTCCATTTGACTGCAATAAAACTAGAACGGAGAAGCTGTGCTTAGCGTCTGGTTTGTTCAAAAGATGATGTAATGCAAAACGCTGACATCATCTTCGACCATAAACCACTCTGCTAAATCTATTTCGACTTGTGAACAATAACTATTATAGATTTTGACAAAATATACATTTGAATACAGGGGGTGGAAGCTATAGGGTAGCCCGCGCAATTAAAATGTACTTTTTTAATTTGCAGGTCAGTGCAAATTGCTATAAACGTAAGTCAATTTTAAGCCCTACCCTACCCCTACCTTAGAGCTTTCACCTTAAGGGGACACTAGTCGCGGGCTTGAACTCACTGGTGGGCCTGGCTAAAAAGCACGCTGTCTCACCAGGCTTCGTGTCCGACAGATGTAGTACCAGTGATGAGCAGTTAGAGGTTAATCTACACGCAAAACGCTATTGACTGAAATGCAGGATCATTTATAGTAAAACAGGCGCGTAAAAAATTAAGAAAAGTCCTTCGGAAGATCGGGTTTTATGAAAAAACCACACCATAAATCAACGACCAGTAAAGTTTATTGAACTTTTCTATAACTGAACTTTGTCGGTACTGACTTGGTTTTGGAGATTTCACACTTCTCATATTACTTAAACACGCCCAAAGTTAGGTTGAATTAGCAAGAATAACGAATCTTTGTTGGCTCTTAAGTTTTTAATGGCTTTTTATTTCAGTATTCTGTTTCCGTACAAACAATATTAATAATGAGACAAAACCATACTATGTTTATTTTAATGTACATTGTCGAACGGTGGAGTAATACACACCCGAAGTTTCTATGGAAAAAAAATCGACTAGCTTCACCTTAAGGTGTCTCTTCTACTTACTAAGTACACATTTTAGTAAGTATGCATCTAAGTAGTAGGTACTTAGATACCTACATTCTAAATTGTGATGAGATAATAGGTAAGTACTGAAATAGATTAATGAGTAAGATTATAATAAGAAACTCGTTTTCATGCTCTATTATGAAGTAGGAAGTGCAATGTTCTTACACTTGCTCTGCGTCGAATGTATGTCAGAGGTCCCGACGATAAGGCACGTTCTTTGTTACTTACTCTATAACACAGTATTTTTAATTAATGCGTAATACTTTTATAGAATTGTGACAATTATTTTACTAAAAAAACTTGTTTTTATAATTTGAATACTGAAACAATTCGGTACATTTTCATGTCAACACAATGGCATTTTTGTTCCACACCGTGTTTTTTAGTTTTGTAGGCTGTGGAATTTCTAAGAATGCTTTGTCTTTGATGCCTTTGAAGCCTTTCATGCCTTTGATGTTCAAGGCCGGCTATCGCTTGCATTTTGTACCTCAGTGAGGTAGAGGTGACGTCGAATCTAAAAAACTACCCAAGGGCGTGTCGGATCACGCAAAGTGAAGAGTTCCGTAATTAGGATAAAATGTACATGGCCCACACATGCACAGTAGTGATATTATGGACCGCTTAAAAGTTGGTACATACAAAGTTATTACTGCCGAAATATATATCTCAAAAACAATTGATTTAATTTTAAAAACCACATAGTAACATCATACCTACTTACTTAATCTTTTTAATATGAGACCCAGCGATACCCCACACGCTTAGAAGCATATTTTTTTCATCATCACACATCGCACCTTTAGAGAATTATAGTGACCTAATGCGACATTAGCCGCAGGCAAAATAGGTCTCTATAATTCTAAAGGTGCGACATGTATGAGGAATAGCGGATAGGAGGATAGCTTTCCTCATACATTAAATTTGTACAAAATTGTTTTTTTCGTAATCTACACCATGACATATTTCCAATTTTCATCGAACTAATATTTGGGTAAGTAGGGTAAGTAGGCTGTGGTTACATCCGGACGGATGGATACGGACAGACTGATAGACGGACGTGACAAAATTAGGAACCCTGAAAATTTACTATTATCTTTATTGTGCATACTCGCTTCATACTTCCACAAGTTAAAGTAGAGGCAAAGGTGTAAATCCGCCATACGCCAATGAAATACATTTTTGATTTATGTTGATTTTTTTTTAATGTTTTCGTCATATCTCGGGACTCTGCGGTCCCGGACCTATAGAAGGCGTACGAACAGACGAAGCCACCTCGCAGAGGTCCCTTAGACAATTTTAAATGATGAGGAGGCACTAACCGACCGATATGCCTGTATGCACTATGCAAGTGCCCACAAGGACAGCCCGAGGTTAACGCAGGAAAATTGCAGAACATGGAAACAAAACATATTGGGCTCTATGTTGAGTGGTTATTTATATATTTAAGTACACACAAATCCACTAGTTGTAGGTTACCAATGTAACCTGCCGGATCAATGTTAAGTAGTTAATACACGGACAAAATAGCAGGTGGTGACTCACACACTCAATAAGGGAGGTTCCTGAGGTGCTTGAGGAGTAGAGAGGTATTCCACGGCTATCAAGACAATCCTGGAAGTACGCTCCAAATCACCAACACCTTACTGAAATACTTCCTTTTTTCGAGCACGTTAGCTATTGCCAATCTCCACCCAAGCCGGCCAATAAAGGCAAGAAAGAGGTGAAAGTTCTGTTCCGAATCAATGTGCTCACCAGCCGGCCAATAAAGGCACCACCTCTGGGGTGCGGAACAAGACTTCTCCCGGGAGATAGGGTCCAGAGCCACCACTGCCCAGCAGCTCGCCACGTGCTGCCCTGCCGGTTTATGTATCTCTCTCGGTCTGGCTCCTCACTCTAGACCTGATTCGGCAAAGTCAACTCTACCGGGGCACAGAGTTCAGCAACGACGTCAACGTAGAGATACGGCGGTGGGGTTATATATATTTTATTTATTATTATAGTTTATATACATATTAACAATTAGGCATAACAAAAGGCATGAAGACTATTTGCTGAAAAATTAATAAAAGGCTTTTAATCCAGTTCATCTATGTTTGTAATCTTCACATAGTCATTGCTCAAAAAAATGTGGCGATGTTTTGTATGTAATATCAACAAGATGTATAAAACCATTCGATAGCACGTTTAAGCTCAGTTCTTGTCTATAGCACATATTAGCAAAGTTCAGAAAAACATCAATCATTGGCGCATGGAGTTCGTCATAACTTATTTTCATAGCATGTCTGGGGCAGAAGTGTTTCTGTTTACCAATTGGAACAATAGTTGCGCTAGCTGTGTACCTAGCGGCTCGATGCACTTATAGGCTTGAGTCAAGCCCAGCTGGGTTCTTTAGGTCGTCCATCCGTCTAGCTGATAGTGTCCCGTGACGTGACACGTTCGTCGATGCTCGATATTCTTCCAAGAGCAATAATTTTGACTAAATATAAGTACATGTATATGTAACTATGTAATATTAGGTGTATTTGTACTGAGAATAATGGGGTACAGTCTATGTATGATCGCCAAAAGAAATTAAATTTCGCCCTGTTGCAATTTTGCTTTCGCTACGATTTTATTGTATCATGTACACAATAAAATCGTAGCGATGTCAAAACTGAACATTTTTTGTTTTTTGAATTATTTTTTTCGAGTGTTGGGAACGATTGCAATACCGAAAATATAAGTATAAGAATTTTCTGTGTAATGTTCCAGCATCACGTAAAAATACGGGATAGATGTTGCATACATAATCCCTTTATAGTCAGCCATAAATTGTCTCGCTGTTAAGTATATCTATTCTATGGTGGATGAACAATATTGCAGTTTGTTCATTAACTTGTGTAGTTTATCGCAAATTGTAAAAAACGAGCCAACATATTGCAGAATGGTAACAAATTTAATCTTTTAAATGATTATCATCTTTATGGTGCTAAGCAACCCTGTATATGTCAATCATGACATATACAGGGTGCATTTTTGAGATGGGACAGTAATGGAATGTACCATAACCGTTGTTGGTACAAGAATATTTTGATCTGAATTCACAGATTTTGAAAATAACAGTCAGCAAGAAAATGGGCAATCTGCACATTTTTTTTTTTTAAGCAAATCTATCCTGCTTCTTATATGGGCCAAAAAACACTAGAAAATTCAACTATCGCAAAAAAAACTTCTGAAGAATTTCGTAAAGTAAATGAGGCTGAGATAAGAGAGAACACAGTATACTGACAGTTGAATTATTCCAATATTTCACGGGTCTGAATAGGGAACGAATATAGCAGATAGTTACAGATTTAACCTTTTAAATGGTTATCCTCATCCCGTTATACCTTTATGGAGCCATGCAGTCAATAGGTAATGAATCCATTACATAGGTAATAATAATATAAGACCGGCTATTTTAGTCAACATTCAGCAAAGCAAACAGCTTACTGGTTCGACGATTGTTTGCAAACTTATGTTCGATTGAAAAAAAATAAAAAATTGTGCTTCTGTTTTTACATTTTGTTATACTATTAGATTATGATAGTTCGTGAAACTTACACAGAGAAACAAAGTTTGGGCGTCTTCTGTCTTCTTTAGTTAAAATTAAATTAAATATCTAGTAAATTGCGGTGACTTACGACTTCCACGCGAACGATGTCGCGTGCAGAAGCTAGCTTCTGCTCTCGGCTTATAAATGAAATTAATAATTCACAAACGATGTCTATGTTTAGGTGGTGTGTAATCAAACAGTATGCGACTGCGCTGGCATCAAAGGCGATCAAGGGAGCATAGGACCTCCCGGTGTTCCTGGCGTTCAAGGTGACTATGGTGAAGACGGACCCATCGGCCACCCTGGCTGGACGGGCGTGTCTGGAGACTTTGGTGACAGAGGCGACTACGGTGATAAGGGAACACACGTAAGTATACCAAACACCAGGTTGTCTAGTTTATTTTCCATAATATTTTTTGAGTAAGTATAATTAATTGCCTTTTTATTTTTTAGGGTATCGATGGACCTTACGGACCAAGAGGAGACACAGGGCCGCAAGTAAGATTTTTTTAGAATAAGTACAGCCGTTTTTCACATTAAAACATTTTTATGAATTTCTAAATATTCGACTCAATCTTAACCCTTTTCCCTGTCTAGGGCCCATATGGATTGGAAGGTGTCATTGGGATACCAGGTTTAGACGGATGTAGCGGCGTTGACGGTATTATGGGACCACCTGGATTGAAAGGCTATCCTGGTATAAGAGGTTCCCCAGGACCCGGAGGAGAAAAGGGTTCTCGAGGTATGGCTGGTGAGGGAGGAGCAAATTCAAGAGGTGTGAAAGGTGACATCGGTGAAAGAGGTCAGCCAGGACCACCCGGACCTATTGGATATAGGGGTCCTAGAGGTGATGACGGAATTCCAGGGCTAGATGGTGATACGGTAAGAAAAGATTCACAATTATTTTTACTAGACAAAAACAATTGGTTATTAAAAATAAAGGATAAATAATATCTAATAATAATAAATTCTGGTAGATATTATAGTAGTCGTATAAACAGGATGATTGGTAATTGAGTGCAATCCTTGAATTGGGTAAAAATAGAGCTAATATGCAAGATTCGTCCGATCTTGCCGATCGGTCCGATCCTGGTCAAGCACACGGTCAAACAGAGGAAACAGTTACTTATGTACTACTGCCTAATAGCAGATAAAAATTACTTTTTAAGAAATACAGTATTGCTCGGTTCCTATAAACAAAAACACGTTTTGCTTAACAATGGTAGCATTTTTTACTGCCAAACTAGGTATATAAATCGATTCGTAGGCTAATTTGACCTGTGGTAGCTACTTCCATATGGGAGGATCCACTATGCAAAGCTATAAGCTATCAGGTCTTTGTTTCTTTATTGGTGAAGATACAAGAGTCTTAATTTTAACCAATAACGGCCCGTAAATTATAGGAATCGGCTTAAACCGAAGAAAAAATAAACTCAAAATCGAAACATAAATAAAAACTGTTAGTCTAACTATGCTCTTATATCATTTTTAAATTATTGTACGGATTTTGAGTCGATGCCAAACAAACAATCAAAGAACATCCAATCAAGCTGCCAAAGCTAGATTGATCTTCGAAAACATATCAAACAATTTTCAAAAGTTGATTTATGATTTTTTTATTTATTTGATCTATAAACTCGAAATTTGAGATGAGATTAAGATCGTAATGATTCATTTTCGTAAACTACCTTTTAACGGGGTTCTAGTAGTATTCATACAACAATAAAATAGAATAAAAATCGTTGCACAATGCATTTTAGACTCGATTAGAGTATTAATTATTTACATTGTCCCTGTATCATCTCCTAAAGTATAAGATCGATTCCTGAACACAACTGCACTACACATACTATACAAAACACACACATTACATTATGTTATTTTTATATAATTAACACTTAATCGGTTTAGGGTCCCTTTGGTCTTCCCGGAGAACCAGGAGATAGAGGGGAAGACGGTGAAGAGACCGTAGGACCACCCGGAATAAAAGGAGACCAGGGGCCAATTGGTGAACCAGGGAGACCAGCGACCATTGTGGTAGTTGACGACTTTCGGGAGAATATTACAGTCATATCTAAAGGAAACATGGGTGAAAAAGGATTGAAGGGACAACGGGGCGTAAAAGGCCTCAAAGGAATGCTCGGGTCAAGGGGACAAACAGTAAGTAAACATAAATAAACTGTTTTTATTCACAACCGTTAGATTCGCTTTTCGATCTAAACGATCGAATAAAATTGTAACTTTTTAAGGAAGAAAATATTACGTGGTAGGTAAATAAATTGATATCATTCGGCATTGCGTCTGCTGTTGTTTTGCTTCAAATTTATTCACCACAGAATGTTGTCACTTTTGTATGTCACTATTAATTGTTCAAATAATTTTATTGATAAAATCAAAGCAAACAAATAAAATTGTATTACAATTATTATAGTTCGGGTGTCATTCATCTGACATTTTAAGAATGTGAATATTAAAAATTTCGATAAAATCTTGGACTCTAAAGCCATGTGCCAGATCCTATGTAGCGTATGTAAGTATCTGTTAATTTCGTTTCATTCATAACGAAATTATTTTTTTTCACTAGGGAGCTTACGGTCCTAACGGTGTACAAGGTTACAAAGGAGATCAAGGTGTCGACGGTCCTAGGGGAAAGATGGGTCACCAAGGTCCAGTCGGCAGTCCAGGTCCAAAAGGAGACAAGGGTGCCCCCGGGTACGCAGGTCTCGACGGAGAAGATGGATGGAAAGGTGAAAGAGGTGAAGATGGAATGCCGGGCAATCCTGGACTGCAAGGTTTTCTTGGAGAACCTGGAATTTATGATGAAAGGCTAGATGTACCACCATCGATAGGGCCTCAAGGACCTCAAGGCCCTGAGGGCCCATTAGGCCCAATAGGAGAACCAGGCTATAATGGACAACGAGGTTTACCTGGGATTGTGGGACCAACTGGATTCCCTGGAATCAAAGGAATTCAAGGCAGGCAAGGAATTCCAGGCACATCTATTAAAGGAGAACATGGAAATGACGGATATAAAGGGCTTTCCGGATTTAGAGGACCTTCAGGATTGCAAGGGTTGCCTGGAGTTACCGGTCCTACAGGATTCAAAGGTACAAGGGTTATTGGTCCAGACGGTGAAGAAGGCGTACCTGGTATGGATGGGATACCTGGCCAACGAGGAGATCGAGGTATTCCTGGTGATATGGGACCACAAGGATATCCAGGAACTGGCGTTCATGGAGTTGGACCTCCAGGGGAACTAGGTCCACCGGGATCTCCAGGACAGGTCGGTGTCCCAGGAGACAACGGCCGTCCAGGATTTCTCGGACCGAAAGGAGAACGTGGAGACGATTGTCCATATTGCAAATCAGGTAATAATCAACAAAAAATCTTCTTTCTGTAAATCTGTGTCTGTTTAATAAGGACCACATTTAATTTTTATAACGTATAAACCTACGCGCAGATGTCTTGCTTGTTATGTGGCCTATGATCCATCTGATTATTTATAAAGCTAAGTTTGCCCGATGATATCGTGAAGATTTTTTTGTTTTAGCCTGCGGATTCCTTTTCTATCCATTACGCGTTTTGTCAGGATGTCTGGGTGGCGAGTTAATCGTTCTTTAAACTTGACTTGATTGTGTGTTTCTTCTTTGATTTTAATTATTTTCAGATCGTGGTGTAGATATTCGTTCGGTACAAACCATGTGGCAAAATTAAACAGTCTGAAGTCAAAAATCACAATCCAGCAGAACTGATAGAAAACTATGCGAAGTGTGTGAATAAGTTGTTCATTTTTCTACACTTTGACCCCAGCACTCGTTGGCTTGCCGGTGGGAGAGACACTATTCCAGTCCGCTTTAATTTTTATTAGCTCTCCACAGTGAATATTCGGTAGCAGCTGTAGAATCTAGGTTGCTCAGACACCTACCCAACTCCTAGAAACTATTGTTTCCGTCGTTGTTTACAAGCTTTTTGAGGTTCCTAATGGCTATTACAACAATTTAAATGCCCTTAGCCTAAAGTAGGCTTACTTTAATGTACTCTTATCTTCAGGGCATTTAAATTGTTGCCATTGACTTCTGTCTTCTATTTTCAGATATTTTAAAGTGGGTTCATGTTTCCATGTTTAGTATATCAAATTCTAGCGTAGGTCCCAGCAACTTCGAGGGTCTACCTTGAGACCCTATAGCCATGCTTCACATTGAAGCCCGCCAGCGTTGAACCGTTTGCTGAAGAAATTGGAGAACCACTGAAGTCTACCTGCTTAAAAATTTCGGTAAACAGTAGAGAGCTGACACAATAACGGGCTTATCCAAACTTCGACTATGACAGTTGTTGCTTGCATTAGTGGTTTGTAGTACGATACTGATTCTTAATGTCATAATTTATTTTTATGATTATCGCTGATCCATTAGGTACTTTCCAATTACGGTGTGTGGTATAATAATATATCCAGGGAATTATATATGGCTTCTTGAAGTGAAATGTGATTCAAATATTAACATTATGTCATTATGTCAATACCCACACTATGATGGTTTAAAAAAAAATTCATTCCTCAGTAGTGTGACAGAGTAATTTTAATGCATTACATTTTTAAGCATTGACAACTTGACAAGAGATCTCCCAGCATCTTGGTCGTTAGCATGACTTCCTTCCGGCTTAGGCTGAGGTAGGTGTGTTGTTGTTTTGGTTTCTTTTGTACGCAAGCTTGGTGTACCGGTTGTTATTTCTGCGGATATGTGACATTGCCGGCATTTTCATCTCTGCTATATTTGATTGTACCGCTTGTGTGTCTTTACTGTGTTAGGTTTTTGGTCTCACCCGGCAGTCCTTAAATTTTTGTCATTCCTTACGTACATACTAGTAACTTTTGGGGTGGTTTCCTTCACACTATTTCGATAGCGTGTATCCATAACTCTGACAGTTGAAGCATCTAACAGTTCGTTAATTGTTCGGCCTAAAATAAACTCGATGTTGGAAATTACTGAAACTACTTGGGATTGCTTCGTATTCCATTTTTACTTGTTTTCTTAAAAACTACAAAGTGTCACTAAAATGGTGTTGGACATGAAAAGGAGTTATTACACTCATCATCATGAATAATTTTTACTACGGGACCAAACCTAAAATCGCCAAATAACGCTGTGCCCTACATTTTGTCGTGGTATTTGATCATAAATGTGTGGAGCGGCTGATTAAATTTTTGCGAATTCAGAGTTGACCCCATAAAACACCTTGTATTGATGGAAATGGAATTCCATGCTAGATATAGCGTTAACACTCAACATTTCGTTTTAGGTCCTCCTACGTCTGGATTGACTATTTGTAGGTAGACAATCCCAAGTAGCCTTAGTATAGTCTGTACCTACTACTAGTATATTCTCATCTATAATGTGTATATACCTAAATATCTACCTCAACTACGTTACAGTCTAAGTGATACTATTTTATTATCTGCAAAAATTATCATTTTTAGAAACATAAGATAATGATTATTTATTTTATTTAGTTCGAAAAAACATTGTTGGGCTTTTTATTACGTTACTGGCGACCCCCGGCTTCGCACGGGTACACTTTACATAATGTGAAGGCGGTATTCTGTTCACGACACGTTGTGCACAAGTTCTGAGCCTAAGATCTGAGTCCTAATAAAAAGCACCAGGCTTGCATGAATTCAAGATAGTATTTCATTAGTATTATTATGTACTTTGTATATATTTACATAATATAAAGCCTAATGTGCCCATCTGGCAAAATGTACCTTTTAAATGGTGAAAGAATTTTCAATCAGGAGCTGTGATTCCGGGGATTAGGTAACCACTGCATATACACAAACTCGCAAAATTTTCTTTTTCTTCTTATAATATTATTTAAAATTATCACAAATTTCGGTCTGTAGTCCCCCCTGTCAGTAGTCCCCGCTGTCAGTAGTCCCCGTTAGGATGACAACAAACTTACATTTTATGTTTATTCTCTTAGGCTTAGATGGACAAAAAGGACAGAGAGGAGATGACGGCTATCCTGGTATTAGGGGCACCCCAGGACCTGTAGGTGAACAGGGAAGTAAAGGAGATCAAGGTTATCTTGGGAGAGATGGGATACATGGACAAACGGGGCCAAAAGGCAGCAAGGGCACGGCAGGCGGAACAGGACCACAAGGACCAAAGGGGCCCAAAGGCAGAGTTATTTTTCCACCAGAAGCTATGATTATAGCCGATACGGGAGCACCTGGCGATAGAGGTATTTATTACATAAAAATATATTCCAAATCTAATTATGTGTACGGATGCATAGGTAAATAAATATAAAAAGATTTTGGTGTTTCCAGAGAGGGCAGTGAGACCAGTCGCTCAAGTTATATTTCGTAATAGCGCCAACAGAAATGGTAAGATTCATGAAGATTTATTTCATGTGTTTTATTTTTTTATTTCAGGTTTCATAGGTTCACAAGGCCATCCGGGTGACGCAGGCTGGCCAGGGTTTACTGGTGACTCTGGATATAAGGGAGTTAAGGGACAAATGGGTGACGATGGATACCCTGGCAGGCCGGGTCGAAATGGCACCAGAGGACGAGACGGAGAGATGGGATTGCCGGGCTATCCAGCCACTATGCCGATTCAGTTCCTTCTTGGGGAAAAAGGAGATTCTGGAATTAAGTAATTATTATTTTTACTCAAATAACTTGGTACGGCCGCTACTTGATTGCTGATCGAGTTATACTTGCAAGACAATACAGCTATAGACATAAAATTTAGATCTTAATATAGATAAAAATAACTAGATTTACCGGTGCACAACTTGAAGGCTCCTTTTCAATGAAAAGATATATTTACCAATTTGGATCCATGGGAAGCGACAAATTGGAACCGTGCACCTAGCTTCTGACGTTTCATAAGTGCCCTTGCAGGTTTATGTGAAATAAAATATTTTGATTTGATTTGATTTGATTTGGATCATCATTTTGCCTATGGTTGGTTAGCGAACGAAACTCTCGTTGGCTTTTTTTGGATTTCGCTTCTAACTTGATGCACCTAAATACCAGTATTTTTTTAGCCTATCTGACGTCCACAATCCAGTTACCGGCTAAGATACCCCTTGGTAAGACTGGTTGTCAGACTTTCGGGCCTCTGATGACCCTTAACGACTGCTAAAGATCCAAGAATGATAGCCGGGACCAACGGCTATCATTCGACCAAAGTCAATCCCAAAAAAATACATTTCCAAAGATTTTATTTCATAACTTCGTTGGCGTGATTACTATGTAACCATGCCAAATAACAGCTTTATGGTACCACGGGTCTCTGATTTATAGCAGACAGACAGGTTGACTTGGCGAAACTATGAGGTTTCTACTGAACCGTACCTAAAGACTGGCCAAAAGCAAGTCGGACTCACACAACTATTATTATTATTATTTAAACACTGCTTGTCCTGCTCCACAAGGTCGCTAAAAACTAATTGGATCAACATTCGAAAATATCGTTGGAGCTACTGAAGATTGTAAAACTAGATATTTTTGCATTGTATAAACTCCATAATTGCATAGCACATGTGTGAGCACTACTATGTTCCTACTATAAAGCTACCATTTACTGGGTACGTCTTTCATTGACTTGAATGTGCCTTGGCAACCTGACAGTTTGTCATGCTTACTCAAATTAATGTCTCACTGATGGTGACGTGTGCGTTGGATCATTAAGTTCCCTTCAAAATGGTTGAGCTGAATGGTGCTGATCCATAAGTCATGTTCGTGAATGTGCGTCACCAGTAGGGACTGGTCATCTCATATCTACTATGCTTATTTTAATTTCTAAATTGTCATTCGTTTTTTTTTTATTACGGACGCTTTTAATGAATTTGAACATAAATGATAAATCCAACTTTCTGTAAGAAATTGTTAATAACAATATCATGATTTAAAAAGAGTGTCCATGGAGTTTCTTGCCCGTTCTTCTCCATAGGTACCTACTACGCTTCGGAATGGGCAACTAGCTTCATCTTTCCGACTCTGACTATTCAAAAGCGCTTGTAATTGGTTTATTTAAAATAAATACTTTGAGTTTGAGTTTTGAGTTTGTACTACAAAATAGACTGAGCAGTATGTGGCAAGGTCCCTGACCTGCGGTAATTACTGTACCGTGTGTAATTAATAAACCTGCGCTATACCCCGATTAAAAAAAGGAAAGCATAAAAAAGCGGAGTGCAGTTAAACATTTTAAAACGATCTCACTATTCAAGTTTGTCTTTGGTTGCTTGATTTGCTTCAAGTTGCTTGCATTTTATTAATAACACACTGTATACCTACATTACAGAGGTGAACTTGGTGAGCTCGGAGAGCCTGGTCTCCCTGGTGAAGCTGGAGAATCGCTTGCCCACGGAATAAATGCCAAAGGCCCCAAAGGTTACCCCGGATTACCCGGATTTAAAGGTATGCATTATTATTAATACAATTAGATTTACACTTTTGTATACAGATACAATATATAATGCTGACACTTCGCCCGCGTGGATTTCGAACTCCCTACACACCCCTAAACACCCCTTGTCCTTGCGTGACTAGGTGAAAAGAGGTAAACTTTTCACTTAGTCACGTTGATTCAGTCGGGTTGATTTTCGCTAAATTCATAAACTCGTATCTAATTCAATTCTTTTTTATCATGACTTTTGCCAGCGGCTTCGCCCGCGTGGTGGTCGGAATTTATGTCACGGGAACGTACTACCGGTATAAAAAGTATCCTATGTGTCAATTCAGGTTTAAGTCTATCTGAGTGCCAAATTTCATCCAAATCCGTTCAGCTGTTGTTGCGTGATTGAGTAACAAACGTCCAAATATCTTCACAAACTTTCACATATATAATTTTAGTTACATTATACTTATAATTATAGTAGGAAGTAGGATTATTCGTTTGTAATCTACAAAAGCAATAAAATACTGAATTTAGTTGAATAAATTCTGGCCACTTTAGCATTCACTGAAAGAGTATTTTCGGAGGGTTATCTTTTCATTGGCCACTCTGGGCAATTGGCCAGGGCCCCGCGATCCCCTAGTTCCAGCCAGCGTCGTAAATACTTAGAAGCTCTTAAAAGTTAACTTACTTACCTATTCCAAGCGGGGTGCTATTTTCGAACTCACTTTGCTCGCTCATACATCCTACATTTGCTTAGTTCACAAACTTTTCGGCATAATTCGACAAATTACCTACTTAGGCACATCCTATTTCTCATAAAAAACCTAGCTAACGCCTAACAGAGGCAAGTTGCTTTATCGAGTTCGCTTTGCTCGCTCATCCATTCCACATATTTTTACATTTATATAAACATAACGAGTTTTTATGCTGCATACCTAAGCCAATTAAGTTCTATTTTTGCATGAACAGTCAAAAGAAACCCACCCTAACCTACCGGAGGCGGGGTGCTATACATTTTTATTTATTTTCCTAACGAGCCCAGGGTTTCCATAGGTTAAAGCCGTCCCTGTTTTCGGTCATGTAAGTAGGTATGCAAAGTGGCGAGGAGAGAAAAAATTAGTTTCATTGAAATTGATAATATTAGCTGAGCTTCTTATGACTTTAACCGTTTTTTTCATTAAATTAGAATGACAAAAAAAAATTAAGACAATAATCCGCAAAAGGATCAAATAATCCTGTTTTATAAATAACAACAAGTCTTTATAAGTCAGTGTGCCTGTGTAATATTTTATTTCTTATAAAAAAAGGCGGTAAAACAAGAAAGTTAACAAGTTGGAGGTGAATACCTATGTGCCAAGTTTCAAACCCAAGGAAAACCTATTTTTATTTTTCATTTTTTAAATCCTTTCTTATTATACCTACACTTTGTCATATCTGTTCTTTAGCGGTTTGAGCTATATGTTTGGGCTTCGCGAGAGTTTTACGAACATGGGTATGGCATGTTCACTTATAAATAACCATATATCTATTGATGAATTTAATAAATGCTAGTATCTATGTATTAATTCAAAACAATTTTTTTGTAGGTATCATTGGAATGAAAGGAGAAAGAGGTGAAACGGGATTCGACGGTACCCCGGGTTCATTTGGCGAACAAGGCCCACCTGGCAGGTCTATACAGGGTTTGAAAGGCTACAAAGGCTTTTTCGGAAGAAAAGGTAGTATAGGCCCTTACGGTATTCCTGGCAGTCAAGGACAACCGGGGCCTGACGGTGCTGTGGGGAATAAGGGAAAGAAAGGAAATCGTGGCGATGCTGGTTTGTCCATCCTAGCGGGCGAAAGAGGTTTCGATGGACTGGCCGGTGAACGAGGAGAAGATGGTGATACAGGTTATCCGGGCATGGCAGGAAGAACTGGATCTATGGGAAATAAAGGACAACAGGGTCCAGCAGGAGATATGGGTTTCGATGGACCTCAAGGGCCACAGGTAAACATGAATATTTATAATAACTTTCTAGTCACAAAATCACATCTAGACCAAATGTAAGGTTGCCAGAACCTTACATTTGGTCTAGATGTGATTTGAAATACTTACCTACCGACACTGACACATCTTATTGCAATTTCATTAATCAAAACTTCCAAGACTGACAACAGGACTTGACCAACCCCATTTATAGAAACTTTCAGTACCTACCTAACTGTAATTTACTCACTTTAAAAAAGAAGGTATGCTGCTCCTTTTTTTACCATAGCTATAGATTTTGCCCACAATGTTTATTTTCTTTTTTTGCCAACAGGGAAGAAAAGGAATACCAGGCATAGAAATACGAGGTGCCCCAGGTTTCTCTGGTCAGCCTGGATTTCCTGGACGCTTTGGTTTGATTGGAGAACCAGGTTTACAAGGCTCTAATGGAATAATTGGCGATAACGGTCCTAAAGGAATGAAGGGAAACATAGGACTTAGTGGCATTCGGGGCATGCAGGGGGAAGATGGGATGTTGGGTCAAAACGGATTCCCGGGCAGAGCGGGCATTGTCGGAAACCCAGGAGCTCTAGGAGAACGGGGAGACACAGGTGCCTTAGGATTTGACGGACAGCCTGGTCAAACTGGAGAAGTAGGACCTTCTGGTCTTAAAGGTACTATTGGTGAAGTCGGTCTTCCAGGTTTATCTGGCAATGACGGCAGTCGCGGTTTTAAAGGATCGAGAGGAGATTGGGGTTTTCCTGGTTTAAAGGGTATTAAGGGTGATAATGCCGCAAGAGGCCTGAAAGGTGACAAAGGTAAACCTGGTTATGATGGACTTAATGGAAGACCTGGTTTAAAAGGTTATAAAGGTATGATAGGTGACTCAGGATCACCAGGTATAAGTATTGCAGGGTCACCAGGAGTAAAAGGTGATAAAGGAAATACTGGGTACCCAGGGGCATTTGGAAGACGGGGAAGGAAAGGAGTAATGGGTGATTTTGGTCTTGTTGGAGAACGTGGTGAAGGAGGTGACAATGGTTTCTTTGGAACACCTGGTCGTCCAGGAAGGTCGGGAGAAGTAGGAAGCAAAGGTCAACAAGGGATAAAAGGAGCTGTTGGATTTGGTGGTCAGAAAGGCGACCGAGGCTTCGAAGGTAGACCTGGACGCATAGGTTCTCCTGGACTTCCTGGTGAAGTTGGCTTCAAAGGTCCAAGTGGACGGTTAGGCAACCCCGGAATTAAAGGAGAGCAGGGTGATATTGGAATTACTACGTACGTTGCCCCTACTAACGGTGATATTGGTGAAATGGGCATGGAAGGTCTTCCTGGCCTTCCAGGAGATATCGGTGAAGCGGGATTTTATGGACTCAAAGGTATCAAGGGTGAACAAGGAGATGAAGGCCTCCAAGGAGGAAGAGGCGATTTAGGTTTAAGTGGATACCGTGGTTCAATTGGTGATCAAGGACCACCCGGTCTTGCTGGTATTAATGGACAAAATGCCCCACGGGGAGAACAAGGAAAATCTGGCTTTGATGGTCTTCCAGGATGGCCCGGTGCTAGGGGTCAGAAGGGTAAACCTGGCGAATATGGCAGCAATGGTCCTGATGGGTTGCGTGGTCCCCCGGGTCTTATATTCGAAGGACCAAAGGGTATGATCGGAATGGATGGAGCACCGGGACCACGGGGTATTATTGGACGACCAGGAAATCCGGGACTGGTTGGAAACTCTGGCATAAAAGGTTTTCAGGGGGAATCGGGTGAAACAGGTGACTCGTACAACCCTAAAGGTGCACAGGGAGACCAAGGGTATCAAGGGTTCACTGGTGCTAAAGGACAAAAAGGAGATGGTGGTGATTCTGGTATGCCTGGGCGGTTAGGCCAAGGCGGTGCGCAAGGTTTTAAAGGTTTGCGAGGTGATGAAGGTGAAGAAGGGCCCTATGGACCACCTGGCCTTAAAGGTATAAAAGGGGATACAGGAGATTTATTAGCTGCTTCTAAAATTATACCTGGATCCATTGGCGACATGGGTGCGCGTGGATATGATGGGCGGCCTGGACGTGATGGTAAACCAAGTGAAATTGGAACTAACGGTGTACCAGGACAGAAAGGAATGAAAGGAGATGATGGTTTCACCGGTGAGATTGGAGCCGCAGGACTAATGGGACGAGAAGGATTGAAGGGCATAAAAGGAATACAGGGTTATGAAGGATATCGTGGAGTTATGGGTGATGCTGGCCCTCCTGCTGTGCAGCAAGTACCCAAATCTAGAGGTTTTAATTTTGCTGTTCACTCACAAGAAAGAATGATTCCGCAGTGTCCGTCAGGAACCTCACCCCTTTGGAGCGGATATTCTCTTATTCATATTATTGCAGACGGAAAAGCACATGGACAAGATCTAGGTAAGTTATTTATTTATTATAACTTTATGCACAAGTAAATACATACATATAACCATACAAGGGTGGACTTAAGGCCTAAAGCATTTTTATCAGTCAAGGTGGAATGAGACAGTTAGGGTGATGTAGAGACTAAACATAAGTTATGTGCAAAATTATATACTTAAAATTAACTTCTAATACTTAAGAAGAAAATACAATAATACATTAGATATATAGGTATATAATGTACCTAACCGTATCATTTAAAAAAATATACTAAGTCGATAGAGATAAAAATACGTAAATAAATAGAGAAAAACGAATAAATCAACTCTTAAGATGACTCTGCCAACTTTTCGCGAATGAGAAAGTTATCTGATAATATCCCTAAGTGATAGATTGGCTCAAGTGGGGGGACAGTGTAACAAAAAAGTATTTTTTTATAAGAATTTTTTTTAAAGATTGTTGTAACAAGATAGGGTACACTTAAACAGTAGATTATACATACAAGAAACGAAATAAAACAAGAGAGAGAGAAAATAAGACAAAATCTGGTTCTAAAGGAAAATAAAGGACATTATTATTTTTAGGGCTTTTGCGGACATAAAAGACGTCGATTTTCAAATATATACTTTGTCTGTTTTCCCGAAAATTTTACAACAAACTCATCTTTTTTTGGACGTTTCTCGTCTCATTCCGATTCCGAACCATTTTCGATAAAACACATCTAAAAAAATTAAATCTCACTATAACACATGTTACACCCAGGAGTGCGTGTTCGAAAGAGATACCGTGGCCCCTGGCACACAGGCACAGGCTGAAGGAACACGGGTGGGTTTTAGTCAGAAAAAGTCTGACACGTCCTCCTACTCCACCCAGAGCGGGAGAAGTTATTTGATGATTTCCCACCCTCAAAAAATTACACTGTAGGTACCCCACACGCTATTGTTTAAAACAAAAAAATCGTTACAAAGTTTGGGTTACAAATTGCAATAAACTTTCTTTACTATTTACACACGAACTAATTGAAAATTATGGTGAACATTATAGTACTTAGAAATTATTCGTTTTCCAACAAAAAACAAACCTTCACTAGCCAAATTTTTCTAATTTTTTTGTCAAAAAACAAATTCGCGACTTCTTCCGTTCTCCCAGCCATAAAAAAAACACGTAAAGAGATACCATAGGAAAAATTAGAAAAGGACAGAGATAATCTGTGCCCCTTGTTACTCTCCCCCACTTGACACTACTGTAAAAACAATTTGAAAGTTGGTAAGTCATGTACTACATATGTACAATAATGTATTTTCTATTTCTTTAAGGTGCCTCTGGGAGCTGTTTGCGCAAATTTTCGACTATGCCTTACATGTTCTGTAACTTCAACGAAATCTGCAATTTCGCTCAGCGTGAAGATTATAGTTTCTGGTTATCGACTCCAGAACCGATGCCTATGTCTATGACACCCATACAAGCTAAAGATGTTGGAAATTATATATCCAGGTAAGGCTTTTACAATTATTATTGTAATCAGCTTCATGAGCTGATTACATTTAATAAATATCAGGCCATCAAAGCGAATCAATCTCAATGCGTTCGCGTTATCTACCTACCTTTATTAGTACCTCAATTGAATTATATCTTAGACCATCACTAAGTTGTAAGCGAAAAAAAGCATAGTACCTAACTCTACCTATAATTAAACTAGCTAAATGAACACATTAACTTTCTGGAATAAATGATCAGTCTCAGTGTAGTTTAGAAAATCTAAGCGGTCTTACAAGAAGACACGAAAAGCGACAATGTGTTAGTTTACAGCAATATCTTCAGGTAGAATTATGACAAACAGTTACATACTTATTCTTCATTTTTAAACATTTTTCAGATGCCAGGTATGCGAAGCACCCACACGAACTATTGCCATCCATAGCCAAAGCAACTTAGTACCTGCATGTCCCAATGGCTGGAGGGAGTTGTGGCAAGGTTACAGTTTCTTAATGGTAAGAATGATTCGCTACTGAACTACCTATTGCACTAAATTATTGTTGGATTTTGCTAATTAAGTTAAAATACATATAAAAGTACAGAGACAAGCTAAGGCGTTTCAAAAAGGTGTGGCATTAACTTGTCTTATCGTTTACAGCACACGGCTGGAGCGCGCCATGCAACAGGACAAAGCCTTATTTCTCCCGGATCGTGCATGAGACAGTTCCGCTCGCGTCCTTTCATCGAATGCAATGGACTCGGTCGTTGCAACTTCTTTGCAACTGCCATTTCCTACTGGCTCTCAGTAATAGATGATTATAGAATGTTCGAGAAACCAGAACAGCAAACCTTAAAGGCCGACCAAGTATCTAAACTTAGCAGGTGAGCAAACTATTTAATGTGTTATTTAATTTTTTACCAATTACGTAAAGATTCGAGTCTTCCATTACCAACCTGCTTAGGTACCTACTGTGATTAGATTTGTATACCTATACGAGGCAGTGTTGTTAATCGTTTTTCCTGTGCCCAAAAAACTGATGGCTTCACCAACTCTTGCACTCATTGCATAAATTCTAGCGGGGTTATGCGGTGAGCGGGGGATCTGTGGGTAGTTACTTAGTTACTAACAATTCTCTATCCCCACTGAGAGATGCAATCCTTCACCACAAGTCCAAGAGGAAGGAGTCATGTCTCGTTAACTCGTACCCACGAGTGTATTGAGATTGAAAGCTCCGAGAAGGCAACGTAGCGACTATTATAAATTATATATTATACATATTAATGTTTCACAATATAGTTGGTGCTTAACGGTCGGTTGTTGGTAAGCTAACTCACCAGTTACTAGGTAGGCAGATATGTTTTGTTGAAACTTACGATCTTTTTTATCAAACAGGTGTGCAGTTTGCATAAGAGAATGGCCGGTGCCACACAAGAGCTCAGTGCGGGTGCCTACGCTGCCGGTTGGCAACTTGAACTCAGTACCAAACGCAGCTATACGTCGGCCGTATCGTCCGTACAACCCCCGCCGGCAATACTACCGCCGCGGTGTACGAGGAAGACGCCGACAGTGAAGGACTTGCCAATCTTTCTGAGATTCACTTGAAACGCTAATTCTAGGATTAAAATATTGTGATGATTCTATAGGTAAAATAATTAAAAGAAGGAAGAGAATACGGATAGGATATTATATCACTGCCAAAATTAAATAAGTATCTATGTTTATCTATGTTACTACTTATTAGTATTTAATTTAATTCTTTTTGTTCATAATTTTATACATACCTATGCAATACCTACTATAGCAATCACAAATCATTTGTCATGCAACCAATTTACAAGAAATAGTTACTTAACATTTTGCGTTATTTATATAGGTACGTACCTATAAAGAAATAAATTAGAAGACTAATATAAGCTTTTTTTAATGTTTTAATAAAGCGATATTTTTTATAGTAAATTGAAGTTGAACAAGTAATTTTCACAGGACAATAGGTGGGGCCTACCTAGTACCTACTATATGTAATAATTATTCAAATAACTCCATGGTATTTGTATACTGGAAATTCAAGTCTATAACATAAAATGTTTACTAGGACCGCAGGATTGTAAAACTGTGCCAGGACATAGTCCGATAAATAAAGCACTTTATTAATAGTGTTGTAAATATAATATTATCGACCTAGTTGCGAATAGAGTAATAATAAAACAATTTAAAATACCCGGTATTTGATTTCGACAATAATTCCCCTTTTAAATTCAAAGTAATATATTTGACAGAAACACGATAGGTATCCGGGCCGTTATCCTGCTGACCGACTAAGGGTAGGGGTAGGCAGTTGGGATGGTTGCCCCGGGTGGTCTTGCGGGAGAAGTACTTTCTAATCGAATCTCCAAAAGGTCACAATTATTTTCACTAATGGCCTATTCATATATTACGGACCGTTATTGGTTAAAATTAAGACTCATAACTCTTGTATCTTCACCAATAATGAAGCAAAGACCTCATAGCTTTGCATAATACTTAGACCCTTCCAAATGGAATTAGCTATCTCAGGTAAAATTCGTTTACGAATCTATTTCCCATATGGTCACTGGTCAGCACCCTAATTGCGTAACTCACGATTAATCATATTCGGTTTCATTTTGACAGTTCAACAATATTCATTGCGTTATTTACGTTGTTGAGCGACACATTTTTCAAACATATGGAGCGATGGTTTAACAATCTGTTTCATAACGAAACAGATTATGATTAATCCTGCCTTACGCAATTAGGGTTCAGTTTGACAATAAAAAATGCTACCATTGGTTAGCGAAAATGACTCGCTTTTGTTTATAGGAACCGAGCATAAGTAGCAGTTTCGAGTTGGAGGCCCCGTACATGTGTAAAATATACCTAAATACAGGGTGCCAAAATTTTCGAATTTCGAGATCACATCACTCGCTCTTACCGATGCCGTGTACGTGTGATCGGACCTTAAGTAAGGTCAAGGTTGACGCGGGCCCAGGTGCGGTCGCAGCCAAATACTTTGGAGTGGGTCACAGACAAAGACTACCTACATATTAGTAAGAAAATTTATTATATTTTCGAAAAATCACTAAGCTTATTACGTTTACGGCTTTGGGGGGGTCATGACCCCTAGGAAACCCCCCTCCTTGGACCGCGCCTGCACTGGCCACCAAATTATTAGAATCGTCATGCATAAATAGTCACGTTATGAGTATACAAAAATTATGATGTCAAAGAACTGTCCTCAAAGTAGTCACTGAGACAATAGTAACTTTTCTGTATTAATACAGTACATAGTTTACGCTTGAAATTTACTAAATTTTGACTTTTTATTGGCCAAGGCAACTTATTGAATATTCATTGGGCAATACAAAAAAAACCTTTTCCTCATTAAAGCCGTACGTACAGTCGCCAGCACATCAAGTTACCCCACTTTGACCTTGAACTCGTTATGAGCAACAACATCGAGAATCGTGTGAAAGAGATATATAGCTTTTTGTCCGTTCTTACTTGTAATATTTCTTGCTGCAGGGCGTACATGAGGGTGTGTGCGTATGCGCGTCGTGGTGTAGAATAAGATACTATGCGATAAGAAAATTTAGCGTAGCGGTTGACTTGAGTAGAATCTTAATAATGGCATGGTAATAAAAAGAAGCGGCCCGCTCACGGCCGGCTCAATGCCCAAACTACCTATCTATGAAAGTTTATAATCATGTTTTTTTTATTTAATTTCTTCATTTTTACATATTTGTTGTAAGTATTAAGTAGGTGTTACTTACTCATATATTTAAACAGGTAGGTAGCGAAATTTCACGCTCTCGATGAATAATGTTTAGTAGACAGGTAGGTAATCTGATGTGAGAAAAACAGTTTTTTATTTTATTTCACGCAGTTTTTAATTACCTTTTCCGGGTTTTGTAACCTACTTACTGGCGGGCTGGCGCTGCTGGAGGTCACCTGTTTTCGTGCGTACCTAGCTCTTCAATTCCAAGTACTTTTTACGAAATTGCATGCTGAAAACCCATGACACGATCGGCTTGAAATTTCGAAAAAATATAGATCCTAGAGAACCTACCCCATCACCACAGATAATATAATACTAGTGTGAAGTTTTTATCAATTATACCTACATAAAGCCTCTTGCCAGTCCGCTGTGTTTGAGATTAACGTTTAGTCCGTGACACGATCTTATTACCAAAACAATAAGGTTGAACTTAGTTAACTTAACGGAATTACCTATACCTACCTAACGAAGTTTGCTTTTACATACAAGTTCAAACTTACTGCGCAAGGAATAAGATACGATTTCTAGGGTTATGAATTTTCAAATAAAATTCGAATCTATGTATTATTATCGTCACTTCATTACATTCTAAATATTTTATAAGTAAATGAGAATAAGAGTTTCTTTGTTTGTTACGCATCATCATGAAGGACATGGGTCCCATAGGAGGTTCCTATTCGGCTACACCCGAATTCTCATGAGAATACTTATTCCTATGAGACCTCAGGTGAAGCCACATTAAATTGGGCCCCATATTATAAAAATATCTTGGCGGGGTCTTTTGCAAATAGGACCGTGACGTTTTTTTAAGTAAATGAATATACCGTCGGGGTCCCGTATAATAGATGCGGCGGTAGCCAGAGCTACCCCCTGCTTCTGGCGCCGTGACTACACCACCGATCATCATGGAATTTTGCATACCTACCTCGATAGGTAGGTTAGGCTTTATCACCGAGAGGAGGCCTGTGTCCCAGCAGTGGGAATATTAAAGGCTGATTATGAATCATCATAATCAGCCTTTAATGTTGATATCTCTCGGTGATATCCAACCTACCTATCAGAAAACGACAAAGGATAGGTTCTTACGGAAACACGTATGAAACCGCGGGAAAATTATAAAAATAAAATGAGGAATAACAATCTTAATCATTTTATTTTTAAACATTAATATAATTTGAAACTTAAAAACAAATCCTACACCTACTCTAAATTAAAATATATTTACAACAAAATTCATAAAACCAAACTATACGAGTACGTTAGGTATACAATAGATTAAAAACAAGTTAATAATATTAATTTACAAGCTTATATTTTTATTGATTTGTAACAGATTAAATAAACAGTCTCTAATGACCGCCAAGCAACATTAAATGCTGGCGCGAAACAACTGTAAAATTTTACCTATACCTATACCATTTAAAATAAGATTAGATATTTAAACAAACCTTTTTTACGGTCGATTCAACCAATTCTGCTTCTATTCCGTAGGCATAGGGATAGCATTTAAAAGCAAAAAAGTGGTTACAATAGGTACCAACTGTGTTTCTGCAGATACCATTTATCATGCTGCCAACGCAATAGAGTTCAAAATCAGTTGAACGGACTATAAAAAAGGTTTATTTAATTGTCTAATCTTATTTCAAACGGAGTATAGATTGTTATAATTTGACTGGACTGTCTATGGCTCGACACTCACTGGCGCTACGGCACGTTCTGGCATGCCGTGGCATCCTGAATTGTGAACCTTAACTTTGACAAAATAAGGTATCAGATCATATGCGCTTACTAAAATCCCTTGTCGTTTCATGCCGCGAGTGGGTGATGACGCTAATTTAAATTATCACCAACAATAGCAAAGGAAAAATCTTAAGAATATAACAATTATATGAAAAGAAGTAAAACTAGCTACTTAGTTTATTATGACAGAACATTAGCGAACGACATGTCTGGCGTCTTTCCCAAATCGAGCAATGGAAGAATAAGCGTTTGAGAAACAATGGTTGGAAATAGCTTAATACCTTTATTTTGATAAATAAAATAATTACAATATTAAATTACTACATAAGGATTGTAAAACTGTGCTACTATGTATTTATTGTGAAAGTTTGTGAGAATGGATGGATGGATGTTTGTTACTTTTTCACCCTAACGGATAAACAGATCTCAGTGAAACTTGGAACTTAAACAGACCATGACCGTATTAACACATAGGATTGGTTCTTACGGAAACCCGGGTGAATGAAGTGCAATAATTACTAGTGCCCTCGAATCGTAGTTGTCATCTAAAGCTAAGGCTACGACACTATACACCGTGCATTCAGTGTCCGGCACAGTGTGCCTCCCTGGGTCATTAAAATCTTCTTGGCAGGGCGGCGGCATTTCTTTCAGGCGCCTCCTGACGATGTTTATTGAAATTCTAAAACAAAAAAAATGTTGTCAATTTCAATACATAAGATTCTTTATTATGACAAATTGTAGGTACGGGACGGGCCAAATTAACTAAATGGGTATGGGACGGTTAAAAATATTATTCTTCAAAATATAATAAATAATCTGTTGTACTGAGAACTTCCACTTTTGTTTAGGTGGGTTGCAAACCGAACATTTATCTAATAGTAATATTTTTTACTAAGTATTTCCGTGCGACGCGCGTAAAACCGGTTTGAGTGAGCGCCGATCGCCTTTTTTTGTTACAACTGCATGTCTATTAGGTAGTAGGTATTCCCTTTTATAATCAATTTTGCTATTCACTTCTTAAGAAAACCATGTCTAATGTAAATAATGATTATGTTAAGGTGATAAGAGTGATTACAAGCTATACATGGACTCACGCTGTACGAAGTTGAGGTAACTTGTGTGCTCAAAAAAGAATTGGCAGTGACCATATCCGCATCGTCTGCTGACCATATTCGTCTCGTGGCTCTCGCGCGTTGGTGGTGGTGGGCCCTAGAAGCCCACTTTCTTTCCACCGTCGAAGCCAGAAGTAAGCAGTGTTTTCTGGAACGAAACAAATAGCTATAGTTTATTTGCACATTATTACTCAGTTTATTACTCTAAGCAAACATGTTTTAAAACTTATATATAATTCCCTACAATAATATAATCTGCCTAGCCTTTTCCCAACTATGTTGGGGTTGGCTTCCAGTCTAACCGGATGCCGCTGAATACCAGTATTTCTCATAGAGCGACTGCCTATCTGTCCTCCACAACCCAGTTACTGGTAAATTCAATTACCCTTTGTAAGACTGGTTGTCAGACTTTCGGGCTTCTGACGATCCTTAAGGACTGTCAAAGAGGCACAAATAACAGCCGGGACCAACGGCTTAACGTGCTTTCCGAGGCATGGAAGGGTGTTATGTAAAGATGGTCATCCATCCACGGACCAACCGCGTCAAGCGTAGCTTAACCCGATCTATCGACCCGTGTGGCTGTTATTACTTAGCCACAAACCCATACAGTAATAGCTAACTTATAATTATTAAATTATTTATTTACACACAAACATCGATACCATTACAGGGTTACACCCAATCCGATTTCGTGGTAACTAGATTGTAACTAAACTTGGAGTTGCGTGTTCTTCCACGAGAATACGCTTGACCCAGCAATGTTTCTTGACAAAAAGCAAGTGCGTGATTGTTGGTAAATATTTACTTTAAAATCCAATCACTACCTACTGGATTAACTTTTGTTTAGAATAGTTATGACTTATTGGAATCAAAAACAATAGTTCATCGTTTATCTTCTAATATATAAAATTTCCATGTCACAATGTTAGTTACCGTACTCCTCCGAAACGGCTTAACCGATTTTTACCAAATTTTATATGCGTATTCAATAGGTCTGAGAATCGGCTACTATTTATTTGTAATACCCCTAAGTGATATGAAATAATTTATAATGCAAAACAACGTTTGCCGGGTCAGCTAGTTATGTATAACTCTCTAACGCTTTCACGGTTACTCAGATCATATCAGAAACTCATTAAAAAACGAACACAAAGACGATACCTACCTACTTAACGCTTGTGTTAACTTATTTCGAATATTCTATAGAAGAAACAAAATTGACACATTTGTTTATTATAACTAAAAAAATATTTACTCACCGTTATGCCCGGCGGCGCACACTGGTCCCAAATTAAAAAAAAGTGGACATTGATAGTAGACCGCTGATATTTTTTTTTATTGTTGATATAATGATAACAGATAAGGCAAAAAAATATTATTGTCCTACTTCAAATACTTTTCTCTATAAAAAATATTTCTTTTTTTTTGTATGGGAGTGATTACATTTTACTCAATTTCTCAAAAACCTTAAGCGATGTCGAGATGGCATTCACATATGTTAGAAAACTAATAATTCTGAGTATTTGGCTCGAAGAAACTTATTGCTTATCTCTGCGTACTTTCGAGATAATAGTGACAGAAAATAACAATTTTTTTTAATGTTAATTGTTCGCTTTTTTTTAATCATAGCCTTACTCATATCGCAATAGGTCCGCTGGCCAGCAAAATGGAGCTTCGACGCGAGTTTGCCGGGATAACAAGATGGCCGCCTCTCATGACGTAACGTAATACGGTCACGAATCGCGCGCGTACACCTCACTCAGTGTACAACTAAATGTGGTTGCGATAAGACGTGTCCTTATTTTTTCTGTGCGCTTGAAGAAATGCTTGTTGTTTGTTTGTTTTGTTATTGTTGTATTTTGAATCTTTGGATTTTAAAATCAAATAATTTTTGTTTGTCTTTCTTTCGTCGAATTTGTTTTCGTAATTTTTTTTGTTAAAATCAAAGTCACTTTGTCTTTGATATCTTTGATTCTAATTTGTTTTCAATTTTCCTTAAAATTATAATATGTCCGCATTTGTCACCAACTTAGACTTATACGTTGTTCTTAAATCAGGAGGTGGTTTTAAAAATGTCGAATTTTTATTTAATGCCCTTATTGAACGTATTGGTGTTGAATTGTCTTCCGAAGATTTGAGTAATATTAAATTATTTTGTCGTAATTTTTCAAGTAATATCTCAAAAAGATGGTCTGCTTCCAGTAGAGCTCAAAAGACCTTTCTTAACAAAAATTCAGACTGGTTACAATCCCAAATAGTTTGGCCAAAATGTCAAAATATCGATTTAAGCAGCATTTTTAAAGTTGCCGAGGAAGTAATTCCAAATTTCGAAACGCAAGTGGATACTCATCAATTAAGTTATGGTACAAGTAAAAAACCATTTGTTGATATATCTGATAAACAGAAGAAAAGGCGTTCTCTAACACTTCTAGATCACACAGAGGAGGAATTAGTTTATGCTTTATGTGCCAAATTAAAAGAGTCTAAAAAAACAAAATTAGCAGCTATATTAAACGAACTCAGCCAAAACAAGGAAAAATGTGAGATGGTATATGATGTACTATTCGCTAAAAAGACTGACAAACCGTGTTTACCAGATGATAAAACGTTAGCGCTTTACACCTCAACAAATTTGTCAAAATGGCAATATCGAAATTTAAGAACTATTCTTGCTTCAGAGAAAATGTATGGTCTTCCATCCTATCAAAAGCTCCTGGAAGCTAAAAAAACTTGTTATCCTCCAGAGTCAGACATAACTGTAACTGAATCTGATGCTAAGATAAGACTTCAATCGCTTCTAGATTTGACAACTAATAGGATATTAAAAACAATTCAGCACAACTCTGCCGACAAAAAATCGCTAAAACTAATAAGCAAATGGGGTTTCGACGGGTCATCTTCTCAAAGTAATTATAAACAAAAGTCACACTCCGACACTAAAATTGACGATTCTTCAGTTTTCATGATTAGTTTGGTTCCGCTTCGTTTGGAAGAAGAGAGTGGTACTATCTTGTGGCAAAATCCTGCTCCCTCTTCAACAAACTATTGTCGTCCAATTGGCTTTATATTTGCAAAAGAAACAAATGAATTGATAAAGAAGGAAAGTGCATCCTTAGAGGAAGAAATTCGTAATCTTGTTCCCACAATTGTAGATAATTTTGATATTAAACATGATTTGTACATGACTATGATTGATGGGAAAATTTCTACTGTGATTTCCAATACTTCTTCTGCAGCTGTTTGTAATATTTGCAATACCCCACCTAGCAAAATGAATGACTTGGACTTTGTATCCAAAAGACTCATCAGAGAAGATATGTATAAATATGGTCTGTCTTCGCTTCATATGTGGATAAGATGTATGGAATGTATTTTACACATTTCGTACAACTTAGACTTCAAAAAGTGGGCTGCACGAAAAGAAGATAAATTGTTAAAAGAAATTAAAAAGAATTTGACACAAGAAGAATTCCGGGAAAGAACTGGTTTGTTAATTGACATAGTAAAACAGGGATTTGGTACAACCAATGACGGTAACACGGCAAGAAGGTTTTTTGAAAATTATGAAGTATCTGCTGAAATAACGGGTATCCACCCTGATTTAATCAAGAGATTTGCAGTCATTTTACAAACAATTTCATCTGGTCAACTTATTAATACCAACTTGTTTAGGGAATATTGTAAAGAAACAGCAATGCTATATGTAAACTTATATCCATGGTATTACATGCCTTCAAGTGTCCATAAATTGTTGATACACGGTGCTGATATTTGTGAAAATTTCTCCTTTATTCCGATAGGCATGCTTTCCGAAGAAGCTTCCGAAGCGAGGAATAAAGATTTCCGGAATGTTAGAATGGCACATACAAGAAAAATCGGTAGAGTTCAGACTAATTTAGACATTATCCACAGCTTTCTAATTAGCTCAGATCCTTACATCAGCCATATCAAACCAAAGTTTGCTCGTTTACATAAACAGTTGTTTCCAGAGGCTAGTGCTTTGATCTTGAACAATGAATTGCTTTCGTTGGAAAACGAGGAAATAGAGATTTCTCAAGAGAATATAGACCTAAATATTAATCTTTCACCATAATATTTTTTCAGAATCGTTTGTGAACATATTCAACTTTATGTTTGCAGCTTAATATGTCTTCATTTTGATTGTTTTTTAGAACTGATGAAAGTACTCCTTCAGAAAGGTCATAGCTTTTCAGTCATTAGTGAGCCCCCATAACCTCTTTTACAGAGAAGTCTCTTTTTACTTATTTGACATTACGCATACATTATAATTATGTGCTAAAGTAAGGCTATGATTAAAAAAAAGCAAAAAATTAACATTAAAAAAAAATGTTATTTTCTGTCACTATTATCTCGAAAGTACGCAGAGATAAGCAATAAGTTTCTTCGAGCCAAATACTCAGAATTATTAGTTTTCTAACATATGTGATTGCCATCTCGACATCGCTTAAAGTTTTTGAGAAATTGAGTAAAATGTAATCGCTCCCATACAAAAAAAAAAGAAATATTTTTTTTACAGAAAAGTATTTGAAGTAGGACAATAATATTTTTTTGCCTTATCTGTTATCATTGTATCAACAATAAAAAAAAATATCAGCGGTCTACTATCAATGTCCACTTTTTTTTAATTTGGGACCAGTGTGCGGCGTCTGCCGACAAATCTTTGTCACCCAGCACCCACTCAATTGAAGCGCTATGATCCACTCTCTTTCAACTTGCGTCAACTGAGGCGCTAATCTCCATAATAATATAATAGAGTTACTAATAACACGCACAACACGACACAGCACGACTCCACGAATTTTTAATGACTGACGACCTGACGTAAAGGATAAATGAACGATGTGATGAGTGAAACTCTGGAGCGGTGACGTATGCGCAGGGGCGTGGCTTATTCCTAGTAAAACATGATAATTGGCTCCCAAATATTGGTATGTGCAGCAATTGGGCAATTTTAGAAACGTTGAAAACTCAACCAATCCTGGCAAGGATACTTTCTTTCTAACACTCGATGGCGCGTCGTAGTTATAGTTATGTATAGGGTGTAGCTTGACGTGCTGGCGACTGTACCTGCATATGTGAAGTTTGTTTTAACAAATACATTTACTTCATAAATATAAAGAGAAGGGAAAGGTGCCGATTCTCTTGTACACCGAACTAAACTAACTAAACTATCACTAATATTCCTTACTTTTGGCTATGAGAATGTTATAGCTATTCTGCAAAAAAGATCTCTAAATTTAAAAATAATTTTGACACAACTAAAATCGAATTTGACAATCGCGACTCCACGTGGTATTTTTTGGCTACGCAACGTTGTACTTGTTTGCCCTACCCCGTGATTTTTTTTAGAGCAGGTGTCGCGCAGGGGGGGCAGTCTCGACGTGTTTTAAATGGATTTTTTTTACTTTTTGTATGGAAAATATGAAAAATTATTACCTACATGTTGAGTTTTAGAGTTATATGAGGTTTATAAAGGGGTTCCAAATTTTCATTATTTTTACGATAGGATACACAATTTTCGAGATATAAGCAAAAGAAAAGAAAAAAATGATACAGTACTGTATTTGCACCCGAAGTCGAGGTGTTGGTGTGAATTTTAGTTCTTGACAACTAATTTTATTCCACACCTTTTTAATCGCGATTAAAAATAGTCAGATTAGTTAGACAATCAAAATTTTATGTTGAATAGAATAATGATATTGAGAACAACAGAATAGCAAAATTACCATTTTCACTAAATTAAAAACTCAGTGTAATCTTAGTGCTGTCAAACTAAAATATAGTTATGTTGTGTCACTTTAGTCAATTTCAGAATGGGAAATCGTCGTTTGACAGGAATAAACGAAATTTTCGTGATTTTTAGTTTAGTTTAGAGAATTTTGTGACAAGTGAATCGGCACCAATATTTTGAGGCTTTTAAATAGCGGTTGACAGCTGTGAGTACTTTGTAAGTCACACATAGCTTTGGGCTTTGAACACAAAGTCTTATCAAATGAATTGCCCCAGTACATTATACCACATCTTAGTGTCAATGCAACATAGCCATGGTAAGCTATTAAAAGAGCTTCTAGACTACAATCGTAGCTAGTTTACATATGCAAATTTATTAACTTTTTTACAGATATCGTCCATTTTAGTCCCCAGATAGTGAATCTCAAGGTTAATATTAGAAATATTTTGATGAAAGTGCATTATTTTAGTCTTTTCTAGATTTATCACAAGATTATTGTTATTTAGCCACGTAATTATTGTATTTAATGTCAAATTTATCTCTGTATATACACTTCTGGACACATCTATTGGCCCACCTTAGAGTTTAGGTTTCGATGGCCCCTACCGAAATATGATTGCTAGATTGAACAAAAACTATTGATGCAGTTTTAAACCTGCATCAATAGTAATCAATAATCATCATACATTTTACCATCTTTTTCGATCGTATTGTTTTAAATTTGAATTCACGACATGGAGCTACGCCTAACAAGTCGGATATGCGCCTTATTAAAGGCAATTGATTTTTGAATAAAAAACATGTTTTATCAAATAAAGGTTTAATTTAATAACGCGTGTTGCCTCCATGGGCATCTACCACAGCTCTCATACGATTAGGCATAGAGTTTATCAACCGCTCTATAAAATTTTGAGGGATCATCTCCCATTCCTCTTCTATGGCAGTTTTCAACTCCTGCATCGTCTGGGCAACTGGCTGACGAGCCCTAACACGTCTTTTTAGCTCGTCCCACATGTGCTCAATGGGGTTCATGTCTGGGCTTCTGGCTGGCCAGTCCATAACTGTGATATTCACATCCCGAAGATATTCCCTGACGATGCCGGCCGCATGGGCTCTTGCATTATCATGCATAAAAAGGAAATTTGGGCCCACATAGTCAGCGTATGGTATCACGTGAGGTTCTAAGCACTCACGAATGTACCTTTCAGCATTTAATGTTGGCAGCCGTGGTCCTGTAACAACCTCAAGTTGAGTTTTGCCGCTCGCGGATATACCGCCCCAGACAGTCCATGAGCCACCGCCATAAGCAACCCTCTCTTCAAAGCAGCATTGTGCGAAACGCTCTCCCTTACGTCGGTAGACCTTCTTCCTTCCATCATTGCCAAGTAACACAATTTTAGACTCATCAGAAAAGAGTACACGGCTCCAATCTTGCTGTGTCCAATTTAAATGACTGCGTGCGAAATGAAGGCGCGCTGTTCGGTGGGCTCGCGTTAGTTTGGGCCCATAAGCTGGCTTGTGTGGTACCATATCGCGTTCATTTAACCTTCTCCGAACAGTTCGAGCGCTCACAGATACTCCGTGGAAGTCGCGAAGTTGGTTTTGTATCTCAATGGAGGTAAGGTGACGATTTCTCAAGCTGGTCGTCACGATGAATCGTTCCTGCCTTTCAGTTGTGACCCGAGATCGTGGCCTTCCTGGGCGACGAACAAAGCCGCCAGTCTCTAGGTACCTCCGATAAACATTTCGGACCGCAGATCGACTTAAATTAAGTTGAGCACTCACGGGCTTTGGCTGTGTCAGGCCTGAATAAGTGCCACAGCTTGGGCGGCGACTTCAGGTGAAGTATCCATAGATTATTGATAGAACCTCACCTTAATGTTAAGAATAAGTAATGTTTGTTGCAAAACCAAAGATATCAATCACTTTTTCAAGAATTAAATACAAGTAAACCAATAAAACCAAGTTTTCTTAGTATTCGATTGTTTGATATCAACAAACAGGCTCCAAATTGTCTTTTGTTTCTTTAAATTCTGTGTTCGAAATTCAAAAAAAGACTATTGAATGAAATTGTGAATGTGCTAGGTTCAAAACTGCATAAAAACTTTTTGCTCGACCTAATATAAAATTTTAGCTAGGACCAAACGAAACTGAAAATACAAGGTGGGCCAATAGATGTGTCCAGAAGTGTATTAGGATCGTCACATTTTACTACTACCGTGCTGTCGTCAGCAAATAGTACCATAGGATGCTTTATTTCTTTGTGCCGATCATTTATGTAAGTTAAGAATAGCGGAGGTCCTAACACACTGCCCTATGGGACTCCGTATTTAATGATCCTACCACTAGAGCTGTATCTTTTTTCGTTTCCAGTGCGTGGGAAAATTAGTGTTATTTCTAAAATCTGTTTTCGGTTGTGTAAGAAACTATCAAAAAGCGTTAAAATGTTGCCTGTGAGGCAACATTTTAAAGCTTTTTGAAAGTTATACGTACCATAATTTTCTAATTTATTTAATAGTATCTTAAAATCTACATAGTCGAAAGCCTTTGTAAGGTCCATGTATATCGCATATACGGCATTTCTTTCATCCCTATTAGATAAGATAGGGCGTATCAGATCATTTTGTATAGTGGAGTAACTATTGACGTTTTGAGTTTCTCCGAGAAGATACCATTCTCAATACTTAAATTGATGATGTAACTTAGATGTGGGAGATTTATTGAGAGACTGCTTTTATGGCTTTTGTGCAGATCCCATCACTACCTACACTGTGTATATCTCTAAGAGTTTTAATATGATGCTCGATGTCATACGGCAGAGTTGCTTGCATAAATAAAGACTTCAAAATATTAGAATATATGGGGTGTTTTATGTCATGACTTGAATTAGATACTTGGTTAATATAATATTCGTTAAAGGAGTTTGCGGGGTTGGCGTTTGTTTGTTTGGGGAGTTTGTTTGTTTGAATTGGGTTCGTAACAATTTTTGTGTCAATGTTTAATTAGTGTATGGGAAAGTAGGCTTTATTCTTATTAATTACGGTTCATATCGCTTTAGTTTTATTTTGTGCTGTTTTGATAAAATAGTTGTTTTTCGATTTTTGTGTTAAAGTTATCTTTTTTTCGCCTATGTGAATATGCTTTGAACGCATTTTTGTTTTTGTTGTCGTGGGCTTAGTTCTGTATTGCCACAGAAGTTTTCTTTTACTACATTTTTTTATCCCCTTTGAGATCCACTTAGATTTTTAGTTTTGACGTTGTTATAATTTCGTATGGAAAACAGAGATCGTCAAAGCATTTGAATAGGTCTAAAAAAACGCCATATGCCTCATTGGGGTCGAAGTATTGTAAATTTCTGAGAATGAGAGATGTTTTATACAGTTTTTTAAATATATCCAAATATTCTTGGCAATAGTTTCTACGTTTAATACGCCATAACTTAATAGCACATGTTTTTTTAATTGGGTATCTTAAGGCCATTAAGTGGTTACCCCTCCAAAAGACATGTATGTTCAAATCCGTGCTAGGCCCAAGTTACTTTTGTATTTTGAAAAAACATTTGAATATAATTACTTTATTGGTTTAATGAATATGGTTAACATTTACGAGAATCATTCAACGGCTAATTAGACCGGAGGTTACAAGACCGCGTGCCGTGCATAAGATTGGAGGATTAAATCCTGGGCACGAAATGTGCTTTTGGCTATGCATTTTTTTAAATATCGTCTTTTTGTATTTCATATTTATAAAGAATTAAAAATTAACAACAATTAAAAACTTTCTCATTTCATAATATTTACTATTGCTATTATCTCTCTAAAATATGCTCTGCGAACTTCTACTAGCAGATTATTTTTCAAAAAGTACAATTTTAAAACTGATTTAGGCACACAGTGGTGAGTTCCATAGTTCCAAATATTTTTCCGGAATAGTTCTGCAGATCTAAGTCATGAAATAAAAAAAAAGAAAATGTTACCCGCTACAAGAAAAAGAAAACCATTTTGTTAAAAGAGGCGCCTGGTAAATTTGTAGCTTTTCGTAGATTCTATGGACTAGGTTTAGTAGCAGTCAAGAGCCCCGGGAACAGAAAAAAACTAAATAAACGCAGTTGTCTCAGAAAATTATCAGCAGACCCTTACGAAAAAGTTAGATTACAAGAAATCTAGATTTCATTAAGTGATTAAGTTGGTATGATAAAAAAAGTTGACTACAACTGAGGAGCTAAAACTCCACGTTACATGTTGCAACTATAAAAGAACTGCACTTGCCACCAGCGCTTACCCGAGCACTTGCCGCCAGCACTGGCCCGAGCACTTGCCGCCAACACTGGCCCGAGCACTTGCCGCCAGCATTGGCCCGAGCACTTGCCGTCAGCAATGGCCCGAGAACTTGCCGCCAGCACTGGCCCGAGCACTTGCCGCCAGCACTGGCCCAAGCACTTGCCGCCAGCACTTGCCCGAGCACTGGCTCGCAGCACTGGCCACCAGCACTTGCCCAAGCACTTGCCCGAGCACTTGCCGCCAGCACTGGCCCGAGCACTTGCCGCCGGCACTGGCCCGAGCACTTGCCTGAGCACTGGCCCGAGCACTTGCCCGAGCACTTGCCCGAGCACTTGCCGCCAGCACTTGCCCGACCACTTGCCCGAGCACTTGCCGCCAGCACTGGCCCGAGCACTTGCTGCCTGCACTAGCCCGAGCACTTGCCTGAGCACTTGCCCGAGCACTTGCCACCAGCACTGGCCCGAGCACTTGCCACCAGCACTTGCCGCCAGCATTTGCCCGAACACTTGCCGCCAGCACTTGCCTGAGCATTTGCCGCCAGCACTTGCCCAAGTACTTGCCGCCTGCACTTGCCCGAGCACTTGCCACCAGCACTTGCCCGAGCACTTGCCGCCAGCACTTGCCTGAGCACTTGCCGCCAGCACTTGCCCGAGCATTTGCCATCAGCACTGGCCCGAGCACTTGCCACCAGCACTGGCCCGAGCACTTGCCGCCAGCACTTGCCCGAGCACTTGCCACCAGCACTTGCCCGAGCACTTGCCACCAGCACTTGCCTGAGCATTTGCCGCCAGCACTTGCCCGAGCACTTGCCACCAGCACTTGCCCGAGCACTTGCCACCAGCACTTGCCTGAGCATTTGCCGCCAGCACTTGCCCGAGCACTTGCTGCCAGCACTGGCCCGAGCACTTGCCGCCAGCACTTGCCCGAGCATTTGCCATTAGCACTGGCCCGAGCACTTGCCACCAGCACTGGCCCGAGTACTTGCCGCCAGCACTTGCCCGAGCACTTGCCACCAGCACTTGCCCGAGCACTTGCCACCAGCACTTGCCTGAGCATTTGCCGCCAGCACTTGCCCGAGCACTTGCTGCCAGCACTGGCCCGAGCACTTGCCGCCAGCACTTGTCCGAGCATTTGCCATCAGCACTGGCCCGAGCACTTGCCACCAGCACTGGCCCGAGCACTTGCCCGAGCACTTGCCCGAGCACTTGCCGCCAGCACTGGCCCGA
Organism: Polymixis lichenea; assembly: GCA_949091785.1. Taxonomy (NCBI): domain Eukaryota; kingdom Metazoa; phylum Arthropoda; class Insecta; order Lepidoptera; family Noctuidae; genus Polymixis; species Polymixis lichenea. The sequence continues at coordinate 12,856,695 of OX420937.1, forward strand.
GCACTTGCCACCAGCACTGGCCCGAGCACTTGCTGCCAGCACTGGCCCGAGCACTTGCCCGAGCACTGGCCCGAGCACTTGCCCGAGCACTTGCCCGAGCACTTGCCGCCAGCACTTGCCCGAGCACTTGCCCGAGCACTTGCCCGAGCACTTGCCCAAGCACTTGCCCGAGCACTTGCCCGACCACTTGCCCGAGCACTTGCCGCCAGCACTGGCCCGAGCACTTGCCGCCAGCACTGGCACGAGCACTTGCCACCAGCACTTGCCCGAGCACTTGCCGCCAGCACTGGCCCGAGCACTTGCCACCAGCACTGGCCCGAGCACTTGCCGCCAGCACTGGCCCGAGCACTTGCCGCCAGCACTGGCCCGAGCACTTGCCGCCAGCACTGGCCCGAGCACTTGCCCGAGCACTTGCCCGAGCACTTGCCACCAGCACTGGCCCGAGCACTTGCCCGAGCACTTGCCGCCAGCACTGGCCCGAGCACTTGCCACCAGCACTGGCCCGAGCACTTGCCCGAGCACTGGCCCGAGCACTTGCCCGAGCACTTGCCGCCAGCACTTGCCCGAGCACTTGCCACCAGCACTTGCCCGAGCACTTGCTGCTAGCACTGGCCCGAGCACTTGCCCAAGCACTTTCCGCTAGCACTGGCCCGAGCACTTGCCACCAGCACTGGCCCGAGCACTTGCCGCCAGCACTTGCCCGAGCACTTGCTGCCAGCACTTGGCCGAGCACTTGCCGCCAGCCTTTGCCCGAGCACTTGCCACCAGCACTTGCCCGAGCACTTGCTGCCTGCACTAGCCCGAGCACTTGCCTGAGCACTTGCCCGAGCACTTGCCACCAGCACTGGCCCGAGCACTTGCCACCAGCACTTGCCGCCAGCATTTGCCCGAACACTTGCCGCCAGCACTTGCCTGAGCATTTGCCGCCAGCACTTGCCCGAGCACTTGCTGCCAGCACTGGCCCGAGCACTTGCCGCCAGCACTTGCCCGAGCATTTGCCATCAGCACTGGCCCGAGCACTTGCCACCAGCACTGGCCCGAGCACTTGCCGCCAGCACTAGCCCGAGCACTTGCCGCCAGCACTTGCCCGAGCACTTGCCACCAGCACTTGCCCGAGCACTTGCCGCCTGCACTTGCCTGAGCATTTGCCGCCAGCACTTGCCCGAGCACTTGCTGCCAGCACTGGCCCGAGCACTTGCCGCCAGCACTTGCCCGAGCATTTGCCATCAGCACTTGCCACCAGCACTTGCCCGAGCACTTGCTGCTAGCACTAGCCCGAGCACTTGCCCAAGCACTTTCCGCTAGCACTGGCCCGAGCACTTGCCACCAGCACTGGCCCGAGCACTTGCCGCCAGTACTTGCCGGAGCACTTGCCCGAGCACTTGCCGCCAGCACTGGCCCGAGCACTGGCCCGAGCACTTGCTGCCAGCACTAGCCCGAGCACTTGCCACTAGCACTTGCCGCCAGCACTTGCCCGAGCATTTGCCCGAGTACTTGCCCGAGCACTTGCCCGAGCACTTGCCGCCAGCACTGGCCCGAATACTTGCCCATGAACTTGCCCGAGCACTTGCCCGAGCACTTGCTGCCAGCACTGGCCCGAGCACTTGCCGCCAGCACTTACCCGAGCACTTGCCGCCAGCACTGGCCCCGAGCACTTGCCCGAGCACTTGCCCGAGCACTTGCCGCCAGCATTGGCCCGAGCACTTGCCGCCAGCACTGGCCCGAGCACCAATTTGGATATATGTTTTTTTGTTTGAAAGGGTATACTGTCCAGGTGGTCCTATGATCATCAAGTCAGGATCTAATGATGGGATCCTGGAGAAATAGAGAGAACTCTTCAAATTTTACAGGCACATTTGAAGAGATTTGGGTAGTTTTTGGAATAGTACTTTCTCGGAGTGGTCCCATTGCAATTTGGTGAAGATCTGATGAAGAACTTCGGAAATAGGCAACGGAACTCCTCAATAAATGATAGCATATAGACTGGAATTGCAGAAATCTCATATCTGTCTATTGTTTACATCAGTTCATAACATAACAACACGCCGGGACGCTGTGAAGAGGTAAGCACATGTGAACCACTAAAAAGTGAAAAAAAAAACTTAAAAAAAAAAATAACCGACTTCCAAAAAAAACACTAAAATGTGAAAAATTACTTTAATTTCGGAAGGCGGTGACAAAAAATTAAAATACATATCCAAAGTCACCGCCTCCCGGAATTTTTAGTTATTTTTCACATTTTAGTGTTTTTTTTTCTTTTGAATAGCAATTTATTATTGGCCATAGTGCGAAATTCAACCACCAGCGCCACCTGCGTGGCTTTCACGAAGTGTAAATATATTTTCAAGGCAACCTATACAAAAAGAAAATCCCCCTAAATAAATGTACCCCCTAAAAAGCCCCACTGGACATCTTGATTCCCCCTAAATTTGGGGGGACAACCCCCAAGTTGGCATCATTGCCTGCAGCACTAGCCACCAGCACTGGCCCGCAGCAGTAGCCGCCAGCACTGATTTTCTTTTTTTTTTCTTATTTTTGGAAAGGCTTACCAGACTAATAACATTATAATAATAATAATATAAAACGATCTTAATTAAACTTATTAAAACTAAATTGCTAATTACAAGCCCCCACAGATAAATACAAAATTATTACTCCCTCGGAGTCAAAGTTACATCCTATCTGTGTACTTATAGGTAAATAAATTATTTATATTATTTTTAGTTAATCCCTCAAGTTTGTTAATTTCCGTCAATAGTTCGTTGTTCAAATTTTAAGCTAATTCGGACAGTAATTGTTTTTGTGCCGGCAGGTAGGTGTACCTACCTGCCGGCACCCCGCGCGGCCCCGGCGGCCTGTGCTACCTTGTTTTTTGTACAAGGTGTTGTACAAAAAATGGTTTTGCTAAGAGCTTCCTTAGTGTGCTTGCATTGGTGCAGAAAAGGTCAATACCTTCTTTACAACATATGGAGACGCGATCGTAACTACTCCCGAACCGGTCAGTTGCGTGGTGGTGGTGTACTGATAGCGGTGAAACATGATCTTACAATGGTTGAGAGGTTGGATTGGCGTAGTTCTGCTGAGGATATTTGGCTGTCTTTAATCCTTAAAAGGACCAAACCACAGGTTAGTTACAATTTGCATATATGTGCACTTTACCTGTGCAAGGAGAATCTAGGTAATTCTCATAGTGTTCAGTTGCGTAACTTCACAGATAGTCTCAACAACTTAATTCTGACTCATCCACTTGACAAGTTTCTGCTGGTGGGTGATTTTAATTTCGGTAACGACGTCGAGTGGTGTAATGGGGACATAGCTACCAATGGTGAGTTAATCCCGCAAAACATTTCTTCTCAGCATATGATTCAGTTCTTCGATGCAATACAAACGTTCAACTTATCACAGTATAATGGTGAGCGGAACATTAACTGTAGATTACGTGATCTTGTATTCTGTAACGATACTGTGACTGTCTCGGGATGTACGGACCCACTTGCTCTGCCAATTCATTTGCCTCTGATGTTGTTCTGCACCAGTGTGGCGACCTTTAGACGGCTTTTGGCACAGTCATTTTTTATGGATAATTAACTTATCTAACATTAACTAATTAATACCTAACCCACCTAACCTAACCTTTTTTTTTTTTTTTTGATGACGGGGGGAAATCCTCATGGATGTCCTCCGCCCCGGGGAGGGCGGAGGGGTCTGTCAGACTCTTACTGACTAAAACCACCCCGGTGTTCCGTCTCTCACTTGCACCGGGGATCACGGGAACTAGGGTGACTTCCGCGATCCCCGGCTAGTGCCGGCCCGCCTCTGCGGGCCACCTCGCGATAGGGGGGGAGTGAGGTGTAAAACTCCCCCCTTACATCATAGAGAGGCGCACGTGGAACACAACGCGCCGCCATCTCGGGTCCTTAGAAGTAGAGGGCGACAGATTTCCCCGGATCTGTCGCCCCTGGACCCATTTAGGGGGGCTGGAAGAGGGCGTTGTCCGCCCTCTGCCGACGCCCGGTGCGTCTGCTGCGTATCGGGTTAGCGGAAGCAATCTCCCGCTCCCTCTCCGCAGCCTCCTTCTGCGACATGACTGTTTCGCAGAAGGATACCACCGCGTCCCAGGACTCCTCGCTGCCGACCATTGAGTCGACAACGGCCGGCAGCGACAGGTCACTGCCTACTCCTGAGATGAGGGCACGGCGCGGCTCCTCCCAAGCGGCACACTCTGCCAGCGTGTGCCACGCCGTGTCCTCCCGACAGTCGACGCAGTGGTGACACCGAGCGTCCGGCTCCCTGTTTATGCGACACAGGTACTTCCCGAAGCAACCATGCCCCGAGAGCACCTATGTCACCCGAAACGACAGGGAGCCGTGCCTCCTCCCGAGCCAGCGCTCGAGTACGGGCCGGACCGCCCCGATGGTAGCAGGGCCGGCGGTAGGGCGTGAAAGCCTGGCCCGCCATTCCGCCACCAGGGCTGCGCGAAGCTGTGACCGACGCAACTCCAAATGTCGCTGCGTCAGCCATTCGCCCCGCGCCCTCGAGTCCTCGCGCCACCGATACAGTGACGCGAATACCTTCGCCTCGAGGTCCCAGGGCGGGGATCCGGCCAGTACACAAGCCGCCTCGTAGGAGATCGTGCGATACCCCCTTATGACTCTGACGGCCATCGCTCGCTGCGGCCTGCGCAGGACAGCGATGCTGCCGGCCGTCAGGTCAGCCGCCCAGATCGGGGCCCCATACAGGGCCATCGATTGCACGATCCCCACGTAGAGCCGCCTACAGGCGGCGCTCGGGCCCCCCAGATTGGGAAGCAGCGTTGACAGCGCCCCAGCCGCGCCCATCAACTTGGGCACCAGCCGCTGGAAGTGGGGGCCAAAATCCCACCGGCTGTCGAGCACCAATCCAAGATATTTCATGGTGGACTCGACAGCAATTCGGGACCCCCCGACCACGATGTGTGATCCCAGCGGTGGCGCCCGCCGGGGGCCATGAAAGACCATGGCCTCCGACTTGTTGAGGGCCACCTCCAGGCCTAGGCGCCGTATGCGAGTCACCACCTGTGACACCGCAGCCGTTGCCAGCAACGCTGCCTCCCTGTACGAGCTCCCCCGGGCCGTGACCAGCGTGTCATCCGCATAACACGTCAAGTCCACGCCCGGCTGGAGCTCGCCCCTCAGCACCCAGTCGTACCCGATGTTCCACAGGAGCGGTCCCACGACCGAACCCTGTGGAACACCGCACGACATGCGGCGCTGGTTTCCGCCATCACGTCCCGTGTAAGTGACACACCTTTCCGCCAAATAAGCCCCAACGATGCGGCGGAGGTAGGAAGGCACCCGATGATACTGCAGTGCCTCCCGAATGCAGCTCCAGGGCAGGGTGTTGAAGGCGTTGGAGATGTCCAAGGACACCGCCAACATCACCCCGCCCCGGGACACCGCTTCCTCCGCCAGGACTCTCACCCGCGATATCGCGTGGATGGTGGAGCGCTCGTGCCGAAAGCCGAACTGGCTCTCGGCTAGGTCAGGCCCCTCCCTGCTTAAGTGGCCGACGAGGCGGGCAGCGATTATCCGCTCAAACATCTTGCCCACCTCGTCGAGCAGCACTATGGGCCTGTATGCGGACGGCGAGTCCGCCGGGCGCCCCACCTTCTTGAGCAGGACCAGACGACCAGATTTCCACAAAGTGGGAAACTGGCCCTGCTCAAGGCACGCGGTGTAGAGTCCTCTCAGTTGGGGCTCTAGCTCCTTCAGAGCGAGGGCTAGCACGATGCCGTGAATACCATCGGGCCCCGGAGCCACGTTCTTGGCCCGGAGCCGCATCACGGCCGCCCTCATCTCTGCCTGTGTCACCTCCGGGACGCTGATGGCGCTCTCTTCGGCAGGCTCTGCGGCTGTGGGCAATACCATCGGCGGACCTAACCTAACCTTTTTTTTTTTTTTTTTCCTCGCTGGGAAAATGCGTTACGCTCGCGGGGGACGAGACGGGGTATGTGGGACTCCTGTCAGAAGAGCAGTCTACCCACTAAAAACCCAGCGGTGTTCCCGCATCGCCGTGATGGGAGGGTCATGGGAAACCGGCTCAGCCTTTACTTCCACAACCCTCCCGGCATGCCCACCTTCTTGGCGGGCCCCGCATGCCCCCAGGTTGGGGGGCTACGGGAATGGCCGGAACACCTGGCCATTCCCGTCCGACACTGGTGGAGGCCTGTGCAATACAGGCTAGGGTGCCCCCGCAACCGTTGCCTGCTGGCCTCCACCTGGGAGGAGTCGAAGATGACTGTCATACTGACGTCTTCTTCGGCCCCTCCTCCGCCTTCGGAGCGGCGCCGCTTGAGGATCGTCCTCTCGCGCGCGCTCCGCCGCCTCCTTCTGGGACATGACATGTTCGCAGAAGGAGGCGACCGCCGCCCAGGACCTCTCATCTCCCAGCATGGTGTTGACCAAACCGGGGAGTGAGAGGTCCGGTCCGATCACCGCAATGAGACTGCGGCGCGGCTCAGACCACGACGGGCACACCTCGAGGGTGTGCTGCGCCGTGTCCTCCGCCGCGCCACAGCCGTGGCACGACGGTGTCTCCTCCCGTCCGATTCGGTGCAGGTACGATCCGAAGCAACCGTGTCCGGACAGCACCTGGACGAGACGGAAGGAGAGGAACCCATGCGACCGCTCGAGCCAGTCTCGCAGGACCGGCCCAATCGCGTCGAGGGTTCGGCGGCCGAAGACTGCGGTGGCAAGGTCCCCCATCCAATGGACGACGATGGCGTCCCTTGCCTCCCGCCGGACGGCCTCCCGCTCTTCCGGGACTGGGCGTTCTCCTCTCGCCCTCCGCCCCGCCGTCCATTCATATACTCTGGCGAGCACCCACGCCTCAAGCTCCCAAGGAGGGGTGCTGGCCAGAGCACATGCTGCCGCAAAGCCCACCGTGCGGTAGGCCCGCGCCACCCGCTGGGCTATGGCCCTTTGGGGTGCCCGCAAGGCGGTGGCGTTCTCCCTCCTGTGGAGGGAGTCCTCCCAGATGGGGGCCCCATAGAGGGCCATACTCCTCAAGATGCCGGCATAAAGTTGCCGGCATCGTGCGCTGGGCCCCCCCAAGTTGGGAAGCAGCCACGATAGCGCGCTTGCGGCCTTTAGCAGGCGCGACGACAGCCCGCTGAAATGTGGACCGAAGTGCCACCTGCTGTCAATGACAAGGCCCAGATATTTCATCTGGGCCTTAACCTCAATCCTGACGCCCTCCACGAAGATGTGGGCGTCAGGTGGGGGGCGCTGCCGTGGTCCGTGGAAGAACACGGCCTCGGTCTTGTGCAGCGCCACCGTTAAACCTAGGCGGCGGATCCTCCCCGCGACCAAGGATCCGCCCGCCGAGGCCAGGCTGGCCGCCTCCCTGAAACTCCCCCCCCGGGCGGTGAGGAGAGTGTCATCCGCGTAGCAGATGACACTCGTGCCTCGGAGGAGAGTTCCCCGTAGGAGCCAATCATAGCCGATGTTCCACAGGAGAGGTCCTACGACTGACCCCTGTGGAACACCGGCTTCAACGGCGTACCGCCGGACTTGGCCAGTCCTATTTACCAGGAGGATCGCCCGGTCCTCCAGGTAGCTGGCCAGCAGACTGCGCAGGTATCGAGGCACTCCGTGGAATCGGAGCGCCTCTAGGATGGTTGAGTGGGGGACGGAGTTGAAGGCATTGGCTATGTCGAATGACACAGCCAACACTCCGTCCCCCGCCTCCATCGCTTCCTTCACCTGGCCCTTAAGGCAGGCCAGCGCGTCCACTGTGGAACGCTCAGCCCGAAAACCGAACTGAGCATCCGACAAGTCCGGCCCGACATCCCGCAGATGGCCCTTTAGGCGAGCAGCGATTATCCCCTCGAACATTTTGCCGACCTCATCGAGCAGAACGATGGGCCGGTATGCCGAGGGGGAGTCTGCTGGGCGGCCCTCCTTGCGAAGGAGGCACAACTGCCCCTCCTTCCACGGTTTCGGAAACCTCCCAGACGCAAGGCATGCGCTGAAGAGGTCCCGAAACCTCTCCGCCATTTGAGTGGCAGCGATCGCCACCACTCTTGCGGGAACACCGTCGGGGCCTGGAGCTGTCTTCTTGGCGCGGATATGGAAAATTGCCGCGCCAAGTTCCGATTCCGTGACAGGAGGGGCCTCCTCCTCTTCCTCGTCTGGCAGAGCTATGCCTTGTGGTGGGACCATCACTGGCGGGGTGAAGTTGCCCCTGCACGGGAACAGGGACTGAACCACCCCATCCAGAAATGAGGGCTCCAGGGTCTCGGCAACCGGGGGACCAAAGGGGCGCAATTTGTTGCGCGCAGCCTTGTACGGTCTCCCGTAGGGGTCGTTGTCAAGACCCTCCAGCAGCTCGGCTCTCGCCGAGTCCCTGGCGGCGGCGATGGCCCGACTGAGGACCATTTTTGCCTCCATGTATACCTCATAGAGGTGGTCCTCGTCGGACAGATCCCGTCGACGCCGCCGCCGGCTACGCGTATAGGCCCTCTTAGCCTCCACACACGCTGCTCGAAGCCCCGCCAGCTCCACCGACCACCAGTACACGGCACGTTTGGGGTGTGGTCGGCGAGACCGAGGCATGCTAGAGTTGCATACCTCGGTCAGAGACTCCCTCAGCTGCCCCGCTACGGTGTCCACATCCAGGTTGGCGGCGAAAGCCAGTCCTGGATGAACGCCGCCTCCCCCGCTGCCTCCCTGTCCAGGCGGGTTAGAGCCCACCGCGGGAACGGTGACCGCACCGAGAGGGGCCGCCTCTCTTCGGGACCACTGGTGGAGATGTCGAACCGCACGTAGCGGTGGTCCGACATAGTCTCCACCAGGTCCACCCGCCAGTTCAACACGCGCGCGGCTAACGCAGGGGTGGCGAAAGTGACGTCCACTATTGAGCCACCCCCACGCCGCACGCATGTCTGGACGCTACCTCTGTTCAAGAGGGAGAGTCCGGAGGAGGCTGCCCACATCTCCACCGCCCGCCCGCGTGCGTCGGTGGCCGGGTTGCCCCAGGTCACCGACTTGGCATTCAGGTCTCCCAGTACGGAGACCTGACGCGGCGCCGCCCTGCCGACCACGGCGGCCAGGACTCCGAGATAGTTCTCGAAGTCCTGAAGAGGGCGGTTTGGGGAGAAATATACGCCCACAAGGGCTAAGTCTCCCCACGCGGCGGCCACGTATCCCGGTCCCCTCTCTAATAGCGACAGGGGAGGTGAGTCTGTGGACGACCGCGCCGCGAGTGCCACCGAGTCTTCCTCGTCACCCAGCCAGCTGCCGGGGATCGAGTAGGGCTCGGTGACCACCGCTACGTTCACCAACCATTCGGCCATGACCTGCACTACTAGGTCCTGGGCCGCTCTGCAGTGGTTGGTGTTCGCCTGGATGATGCGATAGTCGTAACCCATTATTCGGACATCGCACCATCCTCCTCAGCTACCACCGCTGGAGCTGCAGCGGCGACGACGGCGGCGGTGGTGGCAACAGGGCGAACCTGCGCCGGCACTATGCCCTTCCGCACGGGGGGCTTACAGCTCCTGCCCGTCATCCTGTGGTCCGCGGGGCGGCCACTGGCGGCACACGCCGTGCAGTGTGGCGTGGTGGCGCGGCAGGTGACACTCTTGTGTCCTTTTTGCCCGCATTGGTAGCACGTGTCTCCCCAGTCGAATTTGGAGGGACACGTGACCCGGGTGTGGCCGAACGCGAAGCACTTGAAGCAGCGCATTGGCTGGTCTTCAAGTGCCTTGACCACAGCCGAGCTGAGCCCCACGAGCAGCCGTCCCTTGGTCGCAGCAAGGACGGCCCCAGCCGCGGCTACTGGGCACTCGACGCGGATGATGCCCATACCGCGGCGGCCAAGCCTGATGGCTCCACCTTTCACCGCGCCAGCGTCGCAGCCTCCAGCCACCGCGACGGCCGCCACCACATCCTCCTTGGTGACCGAATCCTCCAGATCGGCCACCTCCAAGGCTGCGGTCTTAACCGGTCTGACGACCGTCGCCGCATCCGCGATGGCCTCTTGCAACTTTGTTGCAAAGAGGTCCGCATTTGTGCCGCGCTGTTCCCCCGAGAACTCGAAAATTCGAGCCCCGGTTAGGGTTCGGCGGCACGCGACTTTGCTGATCCCCAGCCGGGCGGGATCAGCATTGGTACGAGCCCGTCGTAGAACGGACTCGTACGTCTCACCTCGCTCCACGGCCTCCGGGGTGATGGTCACAACGACGGCCGCAGTTTTGGGAGGAACTAGCTTCCTCCCGCTGGCTGGAGCCCTTTTGGCTGCAGAAGCAGGCTTGGGGGCCGACTTTTCCGGCTTCTTCCCTCCTTTCCCCTTTCCTCGCCTGACCACTTCCGTCCACGGCTGGTTGGACGGGGTGGTGGAGGGAAGAAGGGCGTCTTCCTCCTGTGAGTTCTGGGGGGCTGCTGCAGTGGCAGACGACCCAGACGCTCCCTCCACACTTGTAGTGCGGATTTGAGGAGCCTGCTTGGCGCTCTTGCCCTTGCCTTTGCCCTTAGAGGCTTTTTGGGCCTGGGGCTGCGCACCCGATGCCGGGCCTGCTAGAGGCGCAAGTTCTGGCTCCCTCGGTGGTGGAACTTGGTCCGCCGCTAGCGGTGGGCGGAGCCGCTTTTCCGGCAAGAGCCGGTCCTCGATGCCTGCGAAGCAGGCTCTGGTGAAGGCCCTCTCCTCCATTACAACCTTTCGGATTACATCCTCAAGGTTGGGAGGGGAGGAGGAGGAGCCTCCTACCACTGGACCTGGGGCAGGTTGGGCAGGCCGGGCCGTGACCTCAGCCAGCTTCTGATGTAGCTGGCTGACCTCCGCCTGCAGGCGATCCACCTTCGCCTGCAGCTGCCGCGTCTCGTCCGTGGCCGTCCGCTTCACCAGCTCCAGGACAATGCCGTGCAAACTGGCGGCCCGGCATTTGAGGGCCTTTTGAAAGGTCCCCTTCAAGTTGGAGGACTTTGCGGCGACCTCCAGGACTTCCTCCTTGTCCTCCTGTGCCATGCGCTCCAGTTCCGCGAGGGAGTGGTCAGCATACAGAACAGTGGATGCACCATAGCCAGCCCTCGACCTGGCGGTTTGCACCTGGTGCTCCTTGGCAGCGACCCTCTCCTCCAGGTCTTGCTGGAGTTGCACCCTTTTTGCCAGGTTTAGCTGGCGTTCGGCATCCACCAAGCCGACATCGTGGGTCGAAGCCTTTTTGGACTTCGACCCCTTCTTCGCTTTGCTTCCGGCCAGATCATCGGCCCCAGAGGCCACGCTCTCCACGCTCTCCGCGTGTTCGACAGAGGCAGACGTAGCGCTTCCCTCAGGTAGACGAGAAGGTCCACCTCCAACTGCGCGACCTCGCCTACTCCTGCCCGTTGCCACCTTAGCGGCTGGCAGGTTCTCCTCGCTGCGGGAGCGTGGCGAACGCTTCCTCCTTCCCTTGGAGAGACGCCCAGCCATCCCTTCCTCAGCCCGCGAGCGCTCCGAGCCAACGCTCGCCACGCTCGCCCTCCTCTCGGATGCGGTGTCGGAGTCCGACATTGCACCCTTGCTCATCCGCTCGACCAACACGATCGGCAACTTCTCAAAATTTGTATTTTTAATATCCATAGAGATTCCCACGAGTATGGGGGATATAAACGGTCCACCTAGGTTCACCCCCTGTCCCTAGGTAAGTGTAAATTTGTGACCCAACCAGGGGGTCCACTAATCCCTGGCTGGGGGTGCGCTTGGGACTGATGCGCCACCTACAACTAAGAAGCTGCAGATGACACCACTCCTCAGCCATTCATACCCTCGCCGCGCACCAAAACTTGGTATTAGAGGAATTTTTTATAGAGGTTATCTTCCTCGCGATCCGGGCGGTCAAGCCAAGATCCTCGTCCCGTTCCGAGTCATAAAACATGACCATGATCTCGTTACGGATTACGATTTCGACGGTTGCAGTCGGGAGAATCAGATCCCCCGCTGCTAGCCCGTTGGCAGGGTGAGTGCACAACGAGCGCCGCCCATGTTTCTCCACATGTCTGTCTGTTTGAAACAGACAGAAATGTGGAGAAACGTCCCACGCCCACTCAACTCACCCTCTGCAAGCAGAGGGGTGAGTAAGCGACCATTGGGTGGTCTAAGTCGACCGACCCCGGAGCATAAAGCTCCCCCACCCACGCGCCGGAGCGCACCTCCGACAGGATATTGGCATACGGACAACGACACCCCTTAGGCACACGTACCTAATGGGGGGAAATTGCCCGCACCCCAGGGTGCACCGTCCCGCAGACTGGCCTTTCCCCCGGACGCATCCAAGGGAAACTCCAGCCCACGGGCACACGAGGAGGTTTCCTGTCCTAGCACCCCGACCTAACCTAACCTTTTTTTTTTTTTTTTTTGATGACGGGGGGAAATCCTCATGGATGTCCTCCGCCCCGGGGAGGGCGGAGGGGTCTGTCAGACTCTTACTGACTAAAACCACCCCGGTGTTCCGTCTCTCACTTGCACCGGGGATCACGGGAACTGATGTGACTTCCGCGATCCCCGGCTAGTGCCGGCCCGCCTCTGCGGGCCACCTCGCGGGGGGGAGTGAGGTGTTAAACTCCCCCCTTACGTCATAGAGAGGCGCGCGTGGAACACTACGCGCCGCCATCTCGGGTCCTAACAAGTAGGGGGCAACGAATTTCCCCAGATCCGTTGCCCCTGGACCCATTTAGGGGGGCTGGAAGAGGGCGTTGTCCGCCCTCCGCCGACGCCCGGTGCGTCTGCTGCGGATCGGGTTAGCGGAAGCAATCTCCCGCTCCCTCTCCGCAGCCTCCTTCTGCGACATGACTGTTTCGCAGAAGGATACCACCGCGTCCCAGGACTCCTCGCTGCCGACCATCGAGTCGACAACGGCCGGCAGCGACAGGTCACTGCCGACTCCTGAGGACCTAACCTAACCTAACCTAACCTTACCTACCCTATTTATTTACTAACTTGTATGTACTTTTTTTTATCGACTCTTTTCTTTAACTATATGTGGAGGCTTGTTATTAGCAATTTTTTTTATATTACTTTCTTTAAATCATTGGTTTGTTAGTCTGTAAGCCTTTTTCAAAATAAAATAAATAAATAAATTTAAACAAATTTCGTTAAAACTGCGACTGGCTCTATGAAAGTATGCATTACGCTTATAATTAGTGTTTGAACTACTGTGTGTGTGTACTTGTAGAAGTGGTCGCTGTCGCAGCCCCATTTGATTAATGTGTATCGTTAATTTTGAAAAAAGTTCAGGACAGTTTTTTTTTTGGGTGGGGCAGGAGGGCGTGTCAGACTTTTACTAACTAAAACCCATCCGAGTTCCCTCGGTTGCCTGTGTGCCAGGGGCCGCGGTATCTCTTTTGAAAAACCCGCGCCCCTGGCACACAGGCAACTGAGGGAACTCGGATGGGTTTTAGTTAGTAAAAGTCTGACACGCCCTCCTGCCCTACCCAAAAAAAAAAACTGTCCTACACTTTTTGCGGGCCCCATCAGTTATTGCTGAAATCTCTTTGAGGTGCGCGTGGAACATCACGCGCCGTCGACCCGGGCTTGGTCCTTACCGGATAGCGAGCTACCCATTACTCGCCGTCCGCAAGCCCGCGCCTACGGTGGCCGGGAATCAGCCCGGGATTACCGACGCCCAGGGCGTCTCCTGTGAAGCTACGGCCGTGAGGACACAAGTAGGCAGTACTTGTCTCCCTCACGTGCGCCGCTTCCCTCTTTGCGAGCATCATTTGTTTCACTGAAGGAAGCGGTTGCTAGCCATGCACTCTCGCTCCGTACCATGGCCTGGACCAGGGTCGGACGCGAGAGATCGCCGCCGCCGATCGCCTCCATGAGGACACGGCGGTGCTCCGCCCAAGCCGGGCAGACCTCCTCTGTATGCTTGGTATGTTTGTGAGTAATCAAACGACTAGGTGGCGTTCAAAGTAGTTTATTACTAAAGGTGTGCGCGCGCCGCGGTCCGTGCGCCGCGCGCTATACATACGTACATGTGCATACATACACCACATTCCTCCACCATTACTCGTTAAATACTCTAAAACAATAAATAATACATACAATTAGGGTAAACTTAAAAGAACTTTTTATGACATACTTCCTTTCTTTCTCTAACGGAACGACCGAGTCCGGACGTTCCACTGCCCGGTTCTGTTTGTTTGTCACAACAAGATGCCGTATCAGCAGATCGTTCGGGCTCGGTTCTTTCAGTTTCCTTTAACCCATCCCCCACAGCAACATCCAACCCTTCTTCTACCCGTCCATCTAAAACTTCAATATGTCCCTCTGTAGGGATGTAAGCTCCACCTTTGAGTTCAATAGTCAACTGTGAGGGCATGCTGGTGCGGCTGATGACTCATTAGTAGGTAAACTTAACACTGTCTGCTGCTGCCGGGATTCCGTACATTCAGAAGTCTCAGCTGGCAAATATTCATCACAATGATTCTCTGTAGGTTTAGTAATTTCTTTTCCTTTTATGTCTTTTACATACAGTGTTAAACTTTTCAATATACAAATCAAAAACTCTTATTCTTAATTTCCTTATTATTTTTCCTAATTCCCATTGCGGTTTCCTACCTGTAAACCATTTACACCAAATAACTTCCCCCACCTGGAAACTTCTGCTTGATTTTAGTTTAACTTTATCGTCACTCATATTTACATTTTTACATGGTAAAATCACATCCAACCTAGACCGTAAATTTCTGCCGAACATTAACATAGCTGGTGTAGTTCCCGTAGAACAATGTACAGTGTTACGATATTCAAACAAAAAACTCAGTAATTTCCCATGTATTTCACGCTGTGAGATACTTTTATTGTCTATTATACATTTTAACATCTTTTTACCAGGGACCGAAACCGGTATGAACAATACCGGTATTTTTTCGGTTACAACCTTTATTTACCGGTATTTTTAAAGGTTACCTAAATTCTTCAATTTTTCATACAACCAGTATTAATACCGGTAACCGAAATAAAAATTACCTCTAACTTACGCGTGCCGTCGGCATTACTCAAAGGGCGCGGATCGCCTTTGTGTGTGCCAGAGTCGAGACGAACCGCGCGCAGGTGGCGCCGCCACGCCACCGCCGCATGCTTCTATCAGTTTGCTAGCGTGTGTTGGATTGTTTGGGTGGCTTCGTAAATAGATAGACCATTTACTACTATTTAAAATGGGACGTAAGCGAAAAAACCATGTATAAGCATATTTTACTTATGATAACGAAAAAAATGCATCGAAATGTGTTATAGAAGGTTCCAATAAAGTTATAAGTGGAGTTATATTTTATCGTCGGAGCTTAAGTAAAATAAGATAACTGGTTGAAGATTTACCTCGTCAAATAATGTCACATATGGCGGTCACCTATGTCTTTATCAGTTTATCACTCATGTCGTCATCACTGTGGCTGACAATTTTTTTTATTTGCAATTTATGCTTTCGAGCTGATGAAGGTAGTCAAACAGCTCAGTAGTCGTTGCTAACAAATGTGCATCCGCTGATCCGCATGATTATTTTTATTTCATAAATTATACGAAGAAGAAGAATTGCGTCTAGGTACTTGATGTACTTATTCTGACGTCTTCCAGCTTCACGTGTTGATTTAAGTTGTTTGACTGTTGCTTGGGTTATACCTACTTTATAAAGGTGGACCAATTTACCTTTTTAATTGGCCTTTTTTTGACAACTGTCCTTGTAATAGGTCATTTGAGAGAACGTCATGTCTTTGCAACGTTTCAATTTCCCGCTGGCGTAAACTCATGAGTAAAGAAGAAATGTTTGGCATACCATACATCACCAAGGACAACAATATTTACTGGGCTATGAGGATGTAAAAGGCATAGCGTTATTCCGGATGATGGAAATGTTCATGGAACGAGCTGGGCCCGTTCACGGGCGACCTGGAAAGTTGAAACTAACCTACCAAACTAGCAACCAGAGACGTTTTGTGCTTCAGCCCGAATGAAGGGGGTGGAGACGTATTCCGACCACCGGAACATCCAGTTTGACGTCTCCCCCTAGACCTCGAGCGCGTCGATCCAACAGGCCCCGTGTGGTCCGCGGTGTGCGCTGAAGCAGCTGGACCGGGAGCTCCTCCTGGAAGCCTCGATCGTGCAGGCCTGGGTGTTAATACCGGACAGGCCTGCTGACATCAACGACTAGGCAGAGTGGTTCCGGGAAGCCATGTCCGAGGTATGTGACGTGACAATGCCCCGGGTCCAGGCAGGACGTGCTTCACGCCAGGTGTACTGGTGGTCGCCGGAGCTCACAACTCTGCGCGAGGCGTGCGTTGCTGCGCAGCACCAGTACAAAATCCACCCGTGGGCTCCCCAGCTGACGCAGAATCCCTCTAGCATGCTCTCCCGCCTATGGCTCTGCCTCCTGCGGTGCCTGATGCGGACCACACCGACGACGACGATGCTCCAGAGGTGACCGAGGTAGAGTTGAGAGTGGCGGTACGTAGGCTGAATGCGTAGAATACCGCCCCAGGACCCGACGGCTGGCCTGGAAAAGCCTGAGCCTGGCCTTGGAGGCTATCGGGCCTCGACTAAGAGGGCTCCTAAGCACATGCTTGGAGGAGGGCCGGTTCCCACTTCACTGGAAGATGGGGAAACTAGTCCTCATTAAGAAACCGGGGCGCCCCGGAGACTCTCCGTCCGCTTACCAGCCCATCGTGCTGCTCGACGAGGTGGGCAAGGTCTTTGAAAGAGTAATTGCAGACTGCTTCGTCGGACGGCTGGTGCGGGTGTGGCCGGATTTGGCGGAGAGCCAGATTGGTTTCCGCAGGGGACGCTCTATGGTGGATGCCACCATGCGCGTGCGAGCTCTGACGACGGGGGATGCTGTGGCCCGGGATAAGGTCATCTTGACGGTGTGCCTAGACATAGCCAATTCCTTCAACACCCTGCCCTAGAGTTGCATAAAGGGGGCACGCCGGTATCACCGGATGCCGACCTACCTCTGTCGCGTGGTCGAGGCCTATTTGGCGGACAGGGCTGTCACCTACCCCGGTCACCAAGGAGAGTGGAACCGGCGAGAGATGTCGTGCGGTGTCCCACAGGAATCGGTCTGGGGCCACATCCGTGGGACATCGGGTACGACTGGGTATTGCGCGCCGACCTCCCTAGTGGCGTTAGCGTAGTTTGCTACACTGACGACACGCTGGTCCTGGCGCAAGCGAGGTCGTACCAGGTGGCGGCCGACTTAGCGACAATCGTCGACAGGATCCGGCAACTGGGACTCGAGGTGGCCTTGCACAAGTCCGAGGTCATGTGTTTTCATGTACCTCGGAATGCGACACCGACGGGTTCCCAGATAACGGCAGGAGGGATTCACATCGGCGTCGAGTCGATAATGAAGTACCTGAAACTTCGCGGAGCATTTCCGACATTTGACTTCTAGACTGGAGCGGGTCGGGGCTGCCTTGAAGCGGCTCCTACCCAATCTAGGGGGGCCAAATGCCTCCTGTCAGAGGCTCTACGCGGGAGTGGTGCGCTCCATGGCCCAGTACGGGGCAGCGGTGGCGGCGCCTCGGTTGAGGCGCCAACCAGCCCGTCGGTTGAAGGCGTTCCATAGGGCCATCCGGATGATACGGGGATACCGCACGATCTCCGGTGAGGCGGCGGGCCTCCTTGCCGAATTGCCGCCATGGGATCTGGAGGAAGAGGGCCAGGGAGTGGTGCGAGGAGGCCAAACGCCAGGGCGTAACTCCGCTGCCGCGGGAAATTGCGGCACAACGGACAGAGCTCCGGCGGGATTTCATGGCAGTATGGAGAGTGAGTTAAGGAACCCCAACCTACCAATATTAGCTTTGTCAGACAATAAGTATTTACTAGATTATTATTTCCCAATTTCCCCACTGCGCGATCAGCATTTATAATTATCTAGAACATGCGTCAATCTGATCACGCTGTGCATGTACTACGTTAGCAATTAAGGTAGTATATAAGATCAATATTTTGTTAGATTTGATTAATTACTGTTTCGCTGTAACTCTGTCGGAATAAAGTTATTTTTAAATACTTCCGTTGTCGCTTACTTAATTGGCGCAGCCGGTAGGATCTCTGTAGTCAGTTTGCCGTGTATACAATTCTACGTGGAGTAGCCGACGTCCGTGTCTACGGTTTAGCAGAGATCGCCGAACAAATAAATTCATTAAGAAGCCACTTCGAGTTACGGAAGAGGACCAGCCACAGCAGTAATTCAGGGAGCATGGAGCTAGCTGCGGAATTGTGAGTAAATCTTTTTCACCTTCCTCTCAGCTCTTCCATCTATATCCCAACCTTGTAATAGTCTATGTGTTTGTGTATTATTAGGGATTGGACAACGCCGTAATAATATTTGCATAGATTTTAATTGTACTAATATTTTAGAGTAGTGATAGTTTAGTAGCACATTAGTGTGATTTTTTTCTCCGCGTTGGTTTCTTTCATAACTTTTCACAATGGAAAACGTAACCCGTGTCCCACAGGAATTGGTTAACATCATACCAATATTCAGCGGCGACACTAGAATGTTGCCTTTATTTATAAAAAAATGGGAATACATTTTGTCTACGTTCTTAGGAACCGCAGCCCAAAATGAATATTTATTTCATGTAGTAACAAGTAGGTTATCAGGCGAAGCAGCCAGTTTGGTAGGCGAAAGAGAAGCTATAGGTACGTGGGACGAGCTGAAGAAGTTGTTAAACCAACACTTCGGTGATCCACGCACAGAGGATTGTTTAGCAATGGAGTTAGAATCGTGTAGAATAAATAAGGGTGAAAGTTATTTAGATTTTTGCCATAGAATACAGCGGATGAGAAGTGTTTTATTTGCTAAAATATCAGAAACTATCATTGATGAATCTCTACGTAAGGCAAAGCAAATCATTTATAGTAACAGAGCAATGAATGCTTTCTTGTTTAATTTACCGCCATTTTTAGTTAGATTAGTTCGTTTGCGCGACGTCACAACGTTAGAGGATGCATTAAAAATAGTTTTAGAAGAACAAAACTTCCAGGCAGTCTATGAGTCGAAAACAAACGACAGACGTAATTTTAGCAGAAATAACAGACCCAATTTGCCAAATAACCAAAATGCAATTGAATCTAATAATCAAAAGAAAGATTCACATAGCATATCAAGTACACATGTACCGAATAGTGCTACAAACAGCACATTTACACCGAACAATTCGCATCAGCCCAGACATTATAAACAACATAATAATATTCAAAGAAATCAAGACAATTTTAATCGTACAAACAACAATAATGCGTCACCGCAGTCAAGTAGGTCATTTGTTCCGATTGCACAACCGAACCAACAGTTCGCGGCACATGCACCGAGCACGCCGTCTTTTGCAGCGCAAGCATCTACGTCGGGTGCGAATACTGATGTCACCATGCGTACTGCAAGTTCACGACGTGTTAATTACATAAATAATTCTAATAATAATGAACAGAGTTCAAGTTATTCGTACAATGAGTGCCAAGAAGTTTCTCCTGAAGAGCCCGGGGCGGGAAATTTTTGCATAACGGCCTCTACCCTAGAGAACGAATAAAAATAAATTGTAATAAACGCTTAAATTTACCACATATAGTTATACCAGAATTAAAGGCAGTTTTTATGATAGATACGGGGAGTGTTAGATCGTTTATAAGCCCGTATATAGCGAATAAATATTTTAAAAATTATTTACAGTATGAACCCTTCGAAGTTGTTAGCACTCACGCATCGAGTGTTCATAGTGAAACGACTATTATTCCATTACCGGTTACCTTTGGAAGTCAAGAGTTCCATAAGTTTTATGTCTATAGTGTCGACGATAGGTATGATGGGTTAATAGGTAGCAATTTGCTGAAGCAATTACAGGCAAAGATTAATATGGAAAATCAGATACTACATTTAAAAAATACTGATATTCCTATCATATATTCACCGCCTATGAGAGAGATATATAATCTACCATCTCGTAGTGAACTTAGAGTAAGACTCCCAGTCAACGTACTGAACGGGGAAGCTGTGTTAGATTTTAAGCAATTTACGGAAGGGATTCGAATGCCCGCCGCATTAGTTACGTGTATTGAAGGCTATGCAACAACTGTTATTCAGAATTGTAGCCATGAAAATAGAAAATTAGTAGTTACGGGACCTTTTCAAGTGGAACCATACATACAGGACCCATCTGTTAGTGTTAATTTCATAGATAATAATATAGAAGTGGACAGCTTGCTAACAAAGAATTTAGACAAATTACAGTTAGATCATATGAATTCAGAAGAACGAACGGTTATTGAGGGACTTTGTAAAGAATACAAAGATATATTTTATTGTGAAAATATTCCGTTAACCTTCACAAATCAGGTTAAACATAGAATAAGAACAAAAAATGAAGACCCAATAAACGTTAAGGCACATAGATTGCCACCTATTCAAACAAAAGAGATCAGTAGTCAAGTCGAGAAAATGTTAAGGGATAACATTATCCAGGAATCTCATTCTCCCTGGAGTGCTCCCGTACATTTAGTGCCGAAAAAATTAGACGCGTCAGGCCAACAAAAATGGAGGATGGTAGTTGACTATAGACGGCTCAATGAAATCACAATTGATGATAAATACCCTTTGCCCAACATTAACGATTTATTTGACATGCTAGGTAATAGTACATACTTTACAACTCTCGACTTAGCTAGCGGGTACCATCAATTAGAGGTTCAGGAGAAAGATAGAGCTAAAACTGCGTTTAGCACACCTTCAGGTCATTATGAATTTAACAGAATGCCGTTTGGGTTAAAGACCGCACCCGCAACTTTTCAGCGAGCGATGGATAACGTCTTACGAGGCCTTCAAGGCTTACATTGCTTAATATATCTCGATGACGTCATTATTTTTTCTAAAAGCTTGCCTGAACATGTAGAAAAACTTAGAGCAGTTTTTGACCGCTTCCGTCAAACAAATTTAAAAGTTCAATTAGATAAGTCTCATTTTCTTAGAAAGGAAGTACTCTACCTAGCTTGCGAAACATGTAAACGCATGAAATATGATAGAAAGCCGATTAAACCCCACATTCAGTTAACACAAACCCAGGATGCCCCTTTTCAGGAAGCTTTTATGGATTTATTATATATTGAAGGGAAATATTATTTAACTATAGTGGATGCATTTAGTAAAATAGCACAAGCCATAGAGGTACCGAATAGGAGTACACCAGAGATAGTTAGGGCATTGATTAAATATTTCAGCATGTATGGTCTGCCTAGGAAAATTAGTTGCGATTCCGGTACAGAATTCAACAATACTTTGATTAAAGAAATGTTAAGCTTTTACAAAATTGAACTTCATATTGGGACGCCAAATAATCCCAGTTCAATGGCAATAGTAGAAAGGTTTCATTCTACCATTATTGAGATTTATCGTATAGCAAAATACGATAAAAGCGATTTAGATGCAGCATCAGTTATGACTTATGCCATCATGGCTTATAACAACACCATACATTCAGCAACAGATTTTACGCCTTTTGAACTAGTATTTGGTCACACTTATTCCGATAATGTATTTAACGTGGATAGAGAGAAGAACTTAACTCAGAAATTATTGTTAGATCATAGAAAACGCCTTAAAATACTCTATGAATTCATAACAGAAAAATTAGAATCCGATAAAATTAAAATAATTAATAAAAAAGGTGGCGAAACGACACCGGTACTCGAACCAGACGATAATATTTACATGAAAGACACTAGGACTAGAAAAGCTAAAGAAAAACCTCGATATGAAAAAGCGAAAGTAATAGGTGAAGTTGAAAGAAATATAGTTCCAGTAGAAGTAAAGAAAAGGAAAACTAGAGTAGCCTTAAAAAATGTAAAACGTCCTCCACAGATCGTGCCTGGTACTTCTGGTACTAGTGGTGCCAACACTCACGCTGGACCTCCAAAACCTCGGTCAGAATCCGGGGATAGCAGCGATAAAGCGGGGAGTAGCAGTGAAGAGGAATAGTTATTGGACAATATACAAAAGTGTAGATTTAGAATCATTACACTTACAAATAGATAATAATATTCGGGATTTTATTAACTTGAAAATTAAAATTAAGGAAAATAGTCTTAGTAACGAAACTATAGGAATAGAAAGCCAAATAGAATATCTTATTAAACTAACTAAGGATAGATTTTTTCAAATCTTACCTTTCCATTATAGAAATAAAAGAGCTTTGTTTAATCCATTAGGCTCACTTGTAAAAGCTATCACAGGAAATTTAGATGAAGACGATGCAATTAAATATGATAGAGAAATCCAAATGATACAGAACAAAGAGCATGTGGTCGAACGTAAAGTATCATCAATGCAAAAAGCTTTTGATAAATTAGTAAATGACTCTGAAATAATAAATTCAAATATTAAAAACTTGGGTTTACATACCAATGAAATGGAAAAATTAGTTGAACATGAGTTCAGGTTTAACAAACTTTTCCAAATATTAAATACTATGTATCAAATTTTAAATAACTTTCGGACCTGTTACGAAAACATACAAGAGATTGAAACGGCAATAGCCTTTAGCAAACTGAATACATTGCACCAATCCATTATAAATAGTACAGAATTATATAATACGTTAGAAGTCATTGCTAAACATGCTAGAACAATATACCCAGTAAGCAAACATAATTTAATAAAATTAGAACGTAATATCATACTTAAATCATATATAAATAACAACAAGTTAGTTTTTGTTTTAGAAGTTCCCCTAATAAATAACGAAACATATAATTATTACAAGGTTATACCCATCCCTATATTCCATTCTCCAAATACCTTTACAATAATACCCAAATATCCTTACCTGATGGTGAATAGATTGAAATACATGCCCGTGGTAAGCCCATGTACTGAGATTGAAAATGGAAAATTTCTTTGCGCTGAAACTAATTTAGCCCAGTTTCCAACCGAGACCTGCATTGAACAAATAATGCTGATGAAGAACAACTACAAAAACTGCATACAGAACCATATTGAAATAGAAAAAACTAAGATACAGAAAATAACCGACAACCAATGGTTGGTTTACTCAGAGGAAAATCTCATCATCACCGAGAATTGCAATACAGAAATCCTGAAGTACACTATTCTTGGGACCTACATCGTGACACCTGGCCAACAATGCGAGACACAAATAGGCGAAGTCATCGTTGCCGCCACCACAAACACTACAGTTTCCAGTTTCCAGCTGCCATTGATCCAGATGCCAGATCTACAACAGGACATTCAGAGAAGATCAAAGAAAGTGGATTTAAGAAATGTGGACTTCAGTGATGTGAAAGAAGTGTTACAAAGTGCAAAATTTAGTGAAATAGACGATACGACACAAACAGTGACAATAGAAATTAGTATATGGACCATCTTAGAGTATGTGGTTATTGTAATAGCAATAGTTATCTTTATAATGTATAAATTTCAGTTCATAAACTTTTGTCGAAATTCTCCGAAACCGTCTGCGACACCTTCGGATAATTCCTCTCTTAGGGAGGGAGGAGTTAAGGAACCCCAACCTACCAATATTAGCTTTGTCAGACAATAAGTATTTACTAGATTATTATTTCCCAATTTCCCCACTGCGCGATCAGCATTTATAATTATCTAGAACATGCGTCAATCTGATCACGCTGTGCATGTACTACGTTAGCAATTAAGGTAGTATATAAGATCAATATTTTGTTAGATTTGATTAATTACTGTTTCGCTGTAACTCTGTCGGAATAAAGTTATTTTTAAATACTTCCGTTGTCGCTTACTTAATTAGTGCGATTGTCGCAACCCAGTGCTGGGCATGCCACGATGGCGGTGGTTAGTTCCCTCTTTGAAGAGTGGCTTAAGAGGTGGCATGACGTCCCCACCTTCCGCCTGACACAGGTCCTCAGTGGACACGGCTGCTTCGGGAGGTTCCTGTTTCGCATAAGGCGGGGGAAAACGCCCGGGTGTTTCCACTGTAAAGATCGCCCTGAAGACATGGTGTAGCATACGGTCGAGGTCTGCCCAGCTTGAGCGGAGCACCACCATGTCTTCGTGGATGCGATCGGCGGCAGCGATCTCTCGCGTCCAGCCCTGGTCCAGGCCATGGTACGAAGCGAGAGTGCATGGGTAGCCGTCACCATCTTCTGCGAAGCAGTAATGCTCGCGAAAAGGGAGGCGGCGCACGTGAGGGAGAGACAGTACATGAGTCCTCACGGCCTTAGTCGTCGCAGGAGATGCACTGGGCGTCGGGACTCCCAGGCTGATTCCCGGCCACCGTAGGCGCGGGCTTGCGGACGGCAAGTAATGGGTAGCTCACTGTCCGGTAAGGACCAAGCCTGGGTCGATGGCGCGTTGTGTTCCACGTGTGCCTCAAAGATATGTCAGCACCAACTGATGGGGCCCGGAAGGGCCGATGCCTGCCAGGGGCGCGGGTTGTTTGAAAGAGATACCGCGGCCCCTGGCACACAGGCAACTGAGGGAACACGGGTGGGTTTCAGTCAGTGGAAGTCTGACACGCCCTCCTGCTCCACCCAGAGCGGGGGAAGTTATTTGATGATGTCCCACCCAAAAAATAGCCTGGTATCTACGCGCTGCTAGCACGCTCAAACAAATTGCAAGTTTATGTTTATGCGCTTTGTTTACAAGTCAGTGGTGCCCTCTATGAGAAAAACGGGCGTACGATTTTGCGCAAATTAAGCAAACCCAAATTACCGAGTTGATTTCTATGGCAGTATGGCGAGAGACAAAATAGCGAACAAATGGGATTCTACCTGTTTACAATGTATTCACGTAATACTATCTTACCATTGCTCATTTCCTTTTTTTTACTTTAACTCAAATACTCCACAAAAAGGCAAACCAAATAAACCTACACAGTAGTACGACGATTCGTCTGGTAATGTAGTATTTTCTAATGCAACAAAATCAAGGACTTTTTTCGGTAACTGTTATTAAAACGGTAACCTAAATAGAGGTAACATGTTTATTTTTCTTGGTTACCCGGATAGCGGTAACCGTAAGTCGTAGAGGTAACCGAAATTCTTCAATACCTGTACCGTAATTTATAAAGGTTTTCGGTCCCTGCTCTTTACAAGTTTTTACCGAATTTTCCGCTTGACCGTTACTGGCAGGATGATAAACAGGGGAAGTTAAATGCTTAATACCATTATTATTACAAAACTGGTGAAATTCGGTGGACCGAATTTTCGCGTCATTATCTGATACTATAACGTTTGGTATTCCAAATGTTGAAAATATGTCTTTCAATTTCATAATCAATGCATTTGTGGAGGTACTGCTGTTCATATGAATACATTCCAACCATTTACTATAGGCGTCAATCACAACCATATAAACACTCTGGCCTAAACTCATGTAATCTATGTGGATACGATACCACGGCTGAGAAGGACAAGCCCAAGGCGCGGGAACAGCGCGGGGCGGTGCGTTCCGTACTCGCGAGCACTCGTTACATTTACCTATCCACCGCTCGATGTCTTTATCTATACCCGGCCACCACATTCTACTGCGGGCTGCACTTTTGGTTTTTACAATGCCAAAATGAGCCAAGTGTAATTCTTCTAACATTCTGTCCCTGTAAATCTTTGGGATTATTATTCTATGCCCTCTAAACAGACACCCATCATTCATTTCCAAATCAGTTTTACAATAAAAATAAGGCAATACGGATTGACATGTAATTTTACGTGGCCAACCGTGATTCATATACTTTTCCACGGTGGCTAACACTGTATCGAGTTTAGTGGCTTGCTTGATACCATCGAATGAAACCGGTTTCGTGGTGGCATCAAGAAATAGAAAAGGAATATCTTTGTTCTCCTCTTCCCTCTTACAGACGTGTTGTGACTGAGGTAACGGCGCTCTAGAAAAATAATCTGCAACTAAATTATTTTTAGCAGTAATGTATTGTACTACATAGTTATATGCAGACCATATAATTGCGTATCGTTCTAATCTTAACGCTGCCGTAACAGACACGCCATTTTTCTATCCAAATATGGATAGAACGCGTCTGTGGTCTGTTTTAAGAATGAAAGGCTCCTGCCTACCGTAAAGATACTGGTGGAAATGTTTAACACCAAATATGACTGCCGTTGCCTCTTTTTGAATCTGGCTATATACCCTTTCACTAACTGATAACGACCTAGAAGCAAAAGCAATTGGACGCTCGCAGCCCTTATTGTCAACGTGAGAAAGAACTGCACCTAAACCCGACGGCCCCGCGTCCACTGTAAGTACCAGTGGTAGTGATGGGTCAAAATGTGCTAACAGTCGGTCAGAGACCAACTCCTTCTTTACTTTGTCAAACGCATTTTGCTGACTTTCACCCCAATGCCATGTTACGCCTGCACGCAATAATGTGTGTAACGGGTTTAATAAAGACGAAGCGTTCGGAACGAAATTACGATAATAATTAACGACGCCCAAGAACCTCTTGGTTTCAAGGACATTTGTTGGACGCAGCGCTTTTAAAATCGCATCTACCTTCTTGGGACACGTCCTAAGCCCATTTTTATCTATTACGTACCCTAGGTATGTGACACTGTCCTGGAAAAAAGCGCACTTTTCCTTTTGCAACCGTAATCCCGCATCCTGCATCCTTTTAAGAATTTCCTTAATCCTACACAAATGCAATTCACGAGTGGGAGCAGTATAACATACGTCATCTAACCAACAAGTATCGCCCTCTATACCCGCCAACAACGTTTCCATAGCCCGTTGAAAAATAGCTGGCGCATTAGCAAGACCGTAACCTAGGCGGGTATATTTAAATAGTCCCGGAGTATTTATTGTAGTGATATCCTGTGACGAACGACATAATTTGAACTGATTATAAGCAATTACTTAAATCCAATTTAGAATACTGCAACCCTCCCCCAATTTTGGCAAATACCTCCTCAATGCGCAGCAATGGATATTTATCAATTTTTTGAATTTTATTTAGTGTACACGAAAAATCACCAGCTATTTTTACTTGTCCATTCGCTTTTAATACAGGAACAATCGGTGTCGCGTATTCTGAAAAGTTTACAGAAACTAAAATATCTAAGTCTACGAGTCTGACTAACTCATCTTCAACTTTATTTTTAAGGGCAAAAGGAATAGAACGTGCCTTAAAAAAAATAGGCCTTGCCCCCTCTTTGAGCTGAAAATCTACTTCGAATTTATTAAAACATCCTAGTTCGTCCTTCCAAAGGTCAGGGAACTCGTTTAACAGCTGCTGCACCTCCCCTGTACATTGATTATCGACATTGATTTTATTTACATTAGTTGAAGAGAAATATATTTTAAACTTAGTCATGAAATCACGGCCTAGTAACGGTGGTCCGCCATTTTATATAACATAAAACCTAATTTTCTGGCACGTGAAAATATGAAACCGTACAAATGAAATAGCCTATAGGAACAATTTTATGCCCATTGTACAAACACATGCTCAAATCAGTTTTAATTAAATTATAATTTTTAAAATGTTGTAGATATAACTTTTCTGAAATTACACTAGTACCTGAACCAGAATTTAATTCCATATCGAATTTCAATTTATTTATCTCTATTGGAATGAGATCATTATTAACATACCTCGTATTGAACGCATTGGGTCTCATATTGGGTCGCATTCTTCACATTTGTGAGACTGTTCATCACTAACTAGGTGATGCAATTTTGAATTTTCACTTTTAGCTTTACACATTTTTTTTAAATGTCCTTTCTCACCACAATTTTGGCAAGTATAATTTTTAAACCGGCACTTCACTGATTCATGATTTTTATAACCACAAACTGAACAACGCACACTGTTAACGGATCCACGTGCAGTCGAAGTAGTAGCCGCTGATGAATCTCGCCGTTCGCGAGCCTGCCCAACCCTGTAGACAGGTTCTTCCTTCATAGCCGCCTCTCCTAGCCTGCCATCCACACTTACATGGGTGCGAGCTCCACGTGCGCATGCCACCTGTTGAGCAACTTCCACCGCTTTTGCAAAGGTTAAAGTTGCCGAATCCTTCTCAAATAGACGGTCCCGTTCACGCCCTTCTCTTAGGCCTAAAATGAACTTATTTCGTAGCAAAGTGTCCAATAACTCTTCGCCGAATTCGCAATATACGGCGAGTCCTCTCAAACGCGCCGCCCAGTCTTCGATACTTTCGGATATTACCGCGTCATAAAACTTGGCTCTGTCTACGAAAGTCGACCTTTTGTGTTTGAAATGACCGTTGAGCTTCGACACTAAGTCTTCGAAAGTTACTTTATCCAGCTCCTTGGGATGAACCAGGTTCCTTGCCAGACGATATGTTTCATCTGACAAATGCGTGAGTAATAAGGACGCTTTATCTCCCCCTGATATTTTATTCAGCTTCATAAATTGATTTAATTTTCCATAAAATATTTGCCATTCTTGATTTTTATGGTCAAATACATTTAATGATCCAATAAAACTCATTTTCTATGTTCTGACACACTCGCGGGTAAACAATTATTCTCGTCGCCAAATGGTATGTTTGTGAGTAATCAAACGACTAGGTGGCGTTCAAAGTAGTTTATTACTAAAGGTGTGCGCGCGCCGCGGTCCGTGCGCCGCGCGCTATACATACGTACATGTGCATACATACACCACAATGCTCCACCGTGTCCTCAGGGAAGTTCAGGACAGTCAATTGAAACTTTCGATCCATCTTTCTGATTAAATTCTTGAGTTTTTCTGTCTTAAATATTTATCCATGCGACGCTGATACCTGAGTCAGAATTCTGGGATTCGTTTGCATGTTTTTAGATAGGTCTTTAATGGTGCATAAAAAACCGTGGAGTGGGCCCGCTCCTGAGTGCTACTAACATTTTTTTTATCCATGTTTCAATACCACTGATTAAAATCCTGATTTTAAACTATCTTAGATCTTTACCCATGCTCTGCTGATACTAAAGTCAGAGTTCTGCGATAAATTTTGCCTGTTTTAGTATAGTTCTTTTATAGTTAGTTTTAGCTCCTCAGTTGTAGTCTAACTTTTTTTTATCATACCAACTTAATCACTCATGAAATCTCGATTTCTTTTTCATAAGGCTCTGCTGATAATTTTTAGAGACAACTGCGTTTATTTAGTTTTTTTCTGTTCCCGGGGCTCTTGACTGCTACTAAACCTAGTCCATAGAATATACGAAAAGCTACAAATTTACCAGACGCCTCTTTTAACAAAATGATTTTCTTTTTCTTGTAGCGAGTACCATTTTCTGTTTTATTTATTTCATGACTTAGGTCGACAGAACTATTCCGGAAAAGTATTAGGAACTATAGAACTCACCACTGTGTGCCTAAATCAGTTTTAAAATTGTAATTTTGGAAAAAATGATCTGCCAACGGAAGTTGGCAGAGCATATTTTCATTCGACCTTTTTTCAGGCAAAAACTCCTGAACTATTTTATTTTAAGGATAAGGAACTCCAGAACTCAAGCGCATGCGAATAGAACTCACATTATATTTTGCTCTGCTGAGAAATGATCTGCCAAGTTCACCCACATACTGACAAACGGGTCCTTATACAAGTGACATCCTTTCCACGCAAAGGAATGTTACATGATCTGCCATGTCGACCCTGCAAATAAACGTTTTGAGTGATCGTATACATCAAACGTTGTAGATATTATAACTTGAGGGTAGGGATTAATTTTATAAAGAAAACGTAAGTAAGTTAAATTAATGGATA
This sequence comes from Polymixis lichenea, assembly GCA_949091785.1. NCBI lineage: Eukaryota > Metazoa > Arthropoda > Insecta > Lepidoptera > Noctuidae > Polymixis > Polymixis lichenea. Next base: position 12,886,413 of record OX420937.1, read on the forward strand.
CCCTCAAATAACATAGTCTATCGATTAGATAGAGACCTAAATATGAAGTGACTCGGACGATAGTCGATAACAATTGCATCGCAATTCAGGGATTTTAAATACCTTGAAAAAGGCACAATATCATAAAAAAAACGCGCGTAAAGCATCAGCCAATCAGAGCGAGGCACAATATTGAACATTTTTACCTTAAATACCTCGACCCTTTACCGTAACAAGGGCCGTAATACATTATTTGCGTTTTTTGATAACTTTATTACATTTGCATAGGTAAAACTATATATAATCGGACTCTATGTAATAAGAACTATCTAAGGAAAATATAAAATCAACTAAGACCATATAAAATATAACATAAACCCTTGAACTACTACTTACACCTAGTACTCAATTACACAACTAATACGACTAATATTAAACTATGGTAAACTTATTCACTTTGTACTGTCTTATGAGTGTCTATGTATCACTTTATATACACTATTCTACTATGTACACTATTCTATCACTTGTCCCGCACAATTTTATTATTTTTACTAACCTACTGACCAGCAATACTTGTATATGCAACTGCACTACCTGGCCTTTTCAATTTGGTCGGCTTATTAGAGAATTGCTGATATATTCTTGTTTTTTATACAACTTTCATTAAAGCCGTAATTGAGAGCTGGAAAATTAACAGGAACGAATGTTCATGAATCATTTTAATTTGTTTAAAGTATGGCATGTTTCTTAATCAAAATCAAAAATATCAAAAAAAAATATTTCACATAAACCTGCAGGGGCACTTATGAAACGTCAGAAGCTAGGTGCACGGTTCTAATTTGTCGCTTCCTATGGAGAAGAGCCGGCAAGAAACTCCTCGGTTACTCTTTTAAAAATAATTGGGTTTTACAATGTTTTCAAATTACAGTGATAATAGATATGAGGAATGAAAATAAAGAATAGAAAATCGTCTATAAATCTAGTATGTAAGGCCTACAACGTTCTCCCATTCACAATATGTAAAAGATCTACATTAGTAAAATCAACCTATTTAAACCAAGTGACATGATTTTCATGAGAATCACTAATCAATCGTTGTTATTAGAAATGATGTAAAATGTCAAAAAATGACGAGAATATGTCAGGAAGTGTAAAAAATAAAAAGAATAAAAATTAACATTGTAATTTGGGATCAGTTAATAGACTCTCACACAGTTATGCTGTTAATGAGGTACCAGGGAAGCCACATGTGCAGAAGGAATTAATGCCAAACTTCCCTGTCTTCAACGTAGTCTTTTATCTTATAATATGTTTTTTTGATAAGGACACGTTTGATGTGAGTTTTAAACTTTCCATCGCTAAGTTCAATAACTATCACCGACTTTGGCAACTTGTTATAGAAGTGGATACTGTTTATTAGAAATTAATTGCTAGTTTTAGTTAATCTGAATTTTGGAATCACAATTTCATCTTTACTACGTGTATTTAGATTATGGAAGTCGCATTTTTCTTTTAAAAGACCTAAGTTTTTGCGAACATACAAGATATTTTCTAGGATATAAAGAGAAGGCAGAGTTGGTATATCAATTTCATTGAATTTGTTTCTACGAGACTCGCGAGGTCCCATTTTATAGATTGCGCGGATTGCCCTCTTTTGTAAAATGAAAACTGAATCTACGTCAGCTGCCAATCCCCACAGCAGAACGCCATAAGACATAATACCGTGAAAATAAGCAAAGTATACTAACCTAGCGGTCGCTACATCAGTCAACCGCCTTATTTGTCTTGCTGCGTAAGCAGTTGAGCTTAATCTAAGTACTTGAGAGAGCTCTAATGTGGGCACCCCATTGCAATTTTGAATCTAAAGTATTTCCTAGAAATACAGTTTCGGAAATAGCATCTAGTTTCTTGCCATCAAGTTTTAAATTTAGACCTACTTGGGGTACATTTGGTAATGAGAACTTAAGACATTTAGTTTAGTTCGCATTGAGTAAAAGATTATTAGCCGCAAACCATTTCGAGAGAATGCCAAGCGTGGCGATTATGGCAAATCCCCCCTTTTGGGGGAGGCTTATGTCCAGCAGTGGAGACTATCGTTGACATGTAAGACATCCGTGTCTATTCTCATAATGTTATGGGAACTGAGTATTGGATCGCTAAAGTAGGTACGACCAGTGTAAAATTAATCATGTTTGTTTTTATGTTCATTTCGTCTAAAGTTACAAAATCTAAAATTCCTGACGTTATAAGCGTCTACCACAGGTATTTTTTACAACTGTATATTTGATTTGTGTATTGGTTTACTTGCAAATCCGTTTTTTCTGATTTTTGAAAATATTTAATTACATTGGTCTACGTAAACCAAACAAAAACTAATGTTTAAACAAATGAAGGTCTCCTACGGGTATTTTTTTCAGACTTCGTTGAGCCATTTTCGAGATCTGGGAAATCCCAAAAAATTTAATTACTGAAGAACAATAGCACACACAATTTTTGCTTTTTACAAGCATTCATTAGGCAACAAAAGCTATCTATTCATGTAGGTATTTGGTTCCGGGCTGAAGCGTATTTTTGAAAATGATTTTGCCAGGGTAACATTTGAAACCTTTACTCCATCAAAATCTATTTTTAACCGACTTCAAAAAAGGAGGTTCTCAATTCGACCGTATTTTTTTGTTAATGTTTGTTACCTCATCACTTTCGACTGGGTGAACCGATTTTGACGATTCTTTTTTTATTTGAAAGCTGGTGCTTCCCGTGTGGTTCTATTTCAATTCACGTAGATCTGGGGCCCAAGTCTGCTATTTTTATAAATTCGTCATTCCAACACGATCCCATTGTCATTTTGCTAAAAGTTCGTAATCTGCTAAATTCATAATGGTCGATCATTGGTCGGTCAATGGTCTCGTAATATATTAGAATAAGTGTCCGTATCCAATCGCAGACACTGTCTAAAAATAAAACACAAACTTGTTCTTAATCTAAAACAAACAAAAACCAAAAAGTGAAACAACAAATAAGGCAAAAAAAAAAAAAAAAATATTAGAATTGTGTTATAATGGCATTGTCGTATTGCCATTATTATAAAACCAGTTAGTAGAAATGATTTTCCAAAAACTACTACTAAATTTGAACATTTATTCAAGCCTGATTTCATTTATGTATATTTTTACATATTATTTATTTCGTTTTAATAAACTAATGTGTTAAATTTTAGCAGATTACCGCCTAAGTCAGTCATTTATTTGTCATTTTGTACGAGATTACCATTATATGCCATTTCTTTCAATGGAGTGTCAGTGGCTGACCATTGGAAAGTCATATTGACGCCATTATATTAGTAGATTACCAAACTTGTCAAAATCAACAATTATGAAATCAATTATAGACCATTCTGACACTATTGTAATAGCATACTTGAGGCCCTGATGATGCGTTTCGGAGACACACAACGAAACTCTTAAAAAAATAACAGTAAATAAACCGCGATTGCTGCTATCGCATAAATATGCATTGCTTTGACCCTAAGGATGATGAAATTTCGAATTAGTGGGGTAGATACCACAGAATAACCGAGCTATAACTAAAAAGTAGAGATGGGCAGACTATGACTTTGGCCGACTAGCCGACTGGTCAGCTGCAAAATAGCCGACTAGTCGGCCAGGCCGCTCATTGATTTCGGTTGAGTTCGGGTGACATCGGCTATGTTCAAAATGGCAAACCTACTTATTGGGGTACTAGGTTAGTATGCTTTGCTAATTTCACAGTATTATGTCGTATGGCGTTCTGCTGTGGGGATCAGCAGTTGACGCAGATTCAATTTTCATTTTACAAAAGAGGGCAATCTGGGCAATCTATAAAATGGGGTCTCGCGGGTCTCTTAGAAAGAAATCCAACGAAATTGATATACTAACTCTGCCTTCTCGGTATATACTAGAAAATATCTTATATTCGCAAAAATTAGATCTTTAAAAAAAAGGTGCGATTTCCATAATCTAAATACACGTAGTAAAGATGAAATTTTAATTCCAAAATTTAGAATAACTAAAACTAGCAAGTCATTTCGAATAAACAGTATCCGCTTCTATAACAAGTTGCCAAAGTCGGTTACAGAACTTAGCGATGTAAAACTCACATCAAACGTGTCCTTATCAAAAAAGCATACCTATTAAAAGATAAAAGACTACGTAGAAGACAGGGAAGTTTGGCATTAATTCCTTCTGCACAAGTGGCTTCCCTGGTACCTCATTAACACGTTCGAGGACGCTACCACTTGAGACTGTGTACCAAAATGACACAGTAAATGTCCATACAAATTATACGACGTATGAGTACGTAGCCTCCCATGAAAATATATTGTTTTAAAGACATCATGACACAACCGTTTTATCACGTTATCGTATAAATACGTTATGTCATTAAAAGTAAGTTAACTAGACGTGAACGGACACAACGTGTAATAACGTCTAACGTATATATACGTTCTGGCACATCATAGGTACGTCAGTAACAAGCAGTGCCATCACAATGTATATATATGTCGAACGTGAAATAACGTTCTGTCACTTGTAATCTTAAGACAACCACATCATTAGGTCACAACGTACTATGCCGACCATCGTTTCAATACGTTTTGTCGTATCATACTGAGATGGCAAATTATGCCTGTGTCACAACGTCAGTGTACGTTCAAGGTATCTAAACGTTTTATGATAATGCATGTGTAAATAAATAAATCAAAATCAAATTACGAAAATCGACTGTTTATTTATGTAAGAAACATTTTTCAATCATAGGTAGAAACGTTTCTTCTTTTCTCTTTCTTCTCTAACTTTTAATCACAACCATTCGTACTTGCATAATTACTTACATCTATTCATCACAAAAAAGCAACCTCTACATAAAAATAAAATGTAATCAATAGAATAATCAAAATCTAAAATAAGTAATATAAAAATTAAGTCTTTCGTATAGGAACTCGTAACATTATTAGGTAGAAACTTTTTTACTTAATCACAACCATTAACTTGCATAATTACCTATATTTATCACAAAAAAGCAACCTCTGCATAAAAATAAAATGTTATTAACAGAACAATAAAAATCTAAAACAAGTAATAAAAAATTAGGAACTAGTTTTCAGTCTCATTTTCAGTCTTGTGCCATTCCTCAAAGCACAATGCACAAAGTGCGGGTTTATCTTTGTACCCCTTACATCTCAATCCAGTTTCCTTGCGGCGGCGTTTATTCTTTGCACACATTTTGCATTTTAGGTAGTTGTTACTTTTTTTAGAACCAGGAGGAAGTGGAATTTTTTCAGGCCAATGTTCACCACTGCTATTATCGGAACTCTGGTATAGGCGCTGTAGTTTCTGTCCAATCTTCTATAGTTGTAGTTATATCTTGCGGATCATTAGATGGTTGGCCGGAACACATCTGCTGTTCCTGGACTATCTCGTTTTGGCTGTTTTCAGAAACGACAGATGTCAAATTTTCTAAGGCCAACTCATTTTGAGATTCGTGGAATAAAGGTGGTAGTTTGTCAAGTCTAAACTCACCTGTATTATCACAGTTTTCAGCCAAGACATTAGAAATTAGTGATAAAGTCGACGGACCCAATATCTCATTTCGAGAGGTGTTGTGTGAAGCTTGGTTATCCAGATTTGCAAATGAAGCCACATATTGAGGGACAATAGTTTCAGGTTCCAGTTCAGTTACCTCATTTGAACTTGGATTTACAGTAGGCACGGTCGTAGTTGGAGATTTAATCAACTTTAACCGTTTGGCTAGAGAAAAAATTTCTTCTGAGGAATTCGAATCATAACCCTCCTCTTGAAAACGTGATGAGGTAGGAGTTAGAGGCGACGGTGTGTTAACAGTGCACAGTGTATGATCACTCCCAACAGATTTTATATCGTCTTCATCGCTACTAGGTTCAGAAGTAACAGGTTTCTGAGTTGAATTACCGACCAAATTTGATTGACCCTTAGTAGTAGTTTTTGACGATTTCCATCGGTAATTTATACAAAAAGAACTTTCACTACCTGATGTATTGCCTTGTGGGTCAAAATCTTTATCCGAACCATATTCTCCATCATCGTCTTGGTAAGGATCCGCCTCGGTAGAGTTGTCAGAATCATCGAAAATGCTCATCAGTCTTGTTTTGCGCTTATCCATCTAAAACACATAAAATAACCCATTAAACATCAATTTCACAGAGTAAAATTATTAATTCATAGTAAAATAGTATACTGTCTGGCTAAGGAATAATACATAAATCAAATAAACTAAATACTTACGATGTTTTGTCGCGGCAAAAATTACGATACGCCACGAAATGTTTAGCGAACGCGAGCGCACCCCGCAGTGACGCAGCCGCACTGAATGTAGGAGCGTGGTGGTAGGCGCGCGCGACGCATTTACACGTTGTGCGTGTGTGAGTACCGTTCCCGCACACTGTCAACGGCACTTATTTGAAATAGTTTAAAACTTACTCTACGTGACAGTAAAGCTTCGGGTATTTTAAATATTGTGACACAAGATACATTCAATAGGATTTTAACATGAACGTTCATCGGAAATGTACGTTCTGTCGTAAAGTAAAAAAATTATTTGGACGTCATTGTACGTTGTGCCATATCAAAATTTCGAACGATGACGTATAATCTCGTTCTGTCCTCGAACGTGTTAACAGCATAACTATGTGAAAGTCTATTAACTGCTACCAAATTACTATGTCAATTTTATTCTTTTTATTTACAATGTCAGACATATTCTCGTCATTATTTGACATTATACTTACATGAATTCTAATTTCGACTTTATATTAGTGATTTTCATGGAAATCAACTCACTTGGTTTAAATAGGTGTTCGGGATTTTACCAGGTCTTTTAGCGGGAGATGCAATAAAAACGGCTTGATTCTTCAGTAAAATTGAGTGTATTAATAAAAGTAAAAACTGTTGGTAGAAGGTAAAATTAAATAAAAGAAAAAAGTCCTTAGCTTAAACACACGTAGCTTCTAGTGCTATAATCACTTTAGCAGGCGTTCCGGGAAAACATACCCCCGGGCGTTGAAAGCTTGTCTTTCAACCGGAATAGTCAGACTCGGGGTAGATGGGTAATGGACAAATCTTGCAGAATGATCTGCGGAGTAGGCCGCTGGAGGTTTTGATGTCTGCAACTCTGATCACGCCATCGGGACCTGGATAGGTAGCGACAATACGTCCCATTTTCCACTTCAGAGGCGGCGTGTTGTCTTCCTTTAGAAGTACCAAGGAGTTCAGCTTCAGAGAACCCTTACATGTGCGCCATTTCGTCCTGAGCTGGAACTCCGATATATATACTCCTTGGTCCATCTGTTCCAAAAATGTTGTCGGAGTTGTTCGATGCGTTGAAATCGAAATAAGGAACTGGTGGTGGCATGGTCATGGTAATCAGGTGTCGGCAAAGAAGTCAATGGACGTCCAGTTAAAAAATGTCCAGGCGTCAATGGTGCTAAATCTTCAGGATTCGATGACAGTGGAGTCAGTGGTCTGGAGTTTAAAATAGCTTCTATCTGCACCAGCGTAGTATAAAGCTCCTCATAAGTTAGATTACAAAGGCCCAACACCCTGACTAAATGATGCTTTGTTGACTTGACACCAGCCTCCGCAAGGCCAGCAAAATGAGGAGAGTATGCAGGGATGAAATTAAGTTGAATTCCCTCTTTAGCCATCTCCTCAGATAACGAGTCGCAATTAGTTTTAAGAAATTTTGATAGGTCATATATATGCACCAACAAACGAGGTGCCATTATCCGAAAATATATTAACAAGTTTACCCCTACGCGAGATGAATAAAAGTATTGCTGGTTAAATCACCGACTAGTTCAAGTTGAAGATTTTGTCGTAAATCAAACAAAAATTGCGATATATACTTTCACCAATTTACAGCCACGACCTTGTCGTACAGCAGACTGTATTGGACCCGCATAATCCATGCCAATATTTTCAAAAGGGAAACCTCCAGCCAAACCGCGCTGCCGTGGTAAATTACCCATGATCGGTGTGACGGTTTGACCTTTAAGACGACATCAACGTACACACCTACGGTAGCACAACCTGGCTAAATTGCGACCTCGTATGGTATCGACCCAGTACGTATCCCGTATAGAAGCTAACAGCAACTGGGGCCCAGCATGAAACAACCGTTTGTGTTCGTACTCGAATAGTAATTTTGTAAAGTGATGACTAGATTGCAACAGAATTGGACATTTTTTATCATAAGGTAAATCCGAGTCTTGTAATCGACCTCTAACACGCATTATTTTATGGTCATCCAGGAAAACGTTAAATTTCAATAAGGCACTTTTCTTTGGTAATTGTTTATTATGAAGTAACAATTTGTATTCACTAAAAGACTCCAGTTGACTTAATCTAATAATCAAATTTAAAGAATTTTGTAGTTCATCGTTAAGTAAGGGACCATAAATAGGTAGTTTTTTACATGCAGCAATAAAACGTAAAAGGTATGCTACCGTGCGCTGAAGCCTTAAAAAACTAGAAAATCGGTTAAAATAAATAAATTCATTGGCCACATTCTCGTTATCGTTAACAGTACCGTGTAATGAGACATTTGATTTAATTTCCGGCAATAACTCATCAATAGATTGTGTAAATCTAGAAGGCCAACATGATACGTCATTCTTTAAAAAACTTGGACCATACCACCAGTCATTTAAAGAGGGTAATATATTAATGTCTACTCCTCGAGAGACATAATCAGCGGGGTTCTGATCGGTTGAGACATGTCTCCACTCACAGTTGCCAGTCTTCTCTAAAATTTCAGCAACTCTGTTGCGAACGAAAGGCTGTAGCCTACTAGGCAACATCTTAAGCTATCCTAGGACGACAGTGGAGTCTGTCCAAAAGAACGTACGTGGCCTAGTGTTTAAGCGTAATGATGCGACCACCTTTTCGTATATTCTAACTCCGACCAGGGCACCGCAAAGCTCAAGTCTGGGAATGGTGGTTGGTTTCAGAGGGGAAACACGACTCTTTGCTAACAATAAAAGTACCAACACTTGATGTTCATTGTTGACACTGCGTACGTATAAGCATGCTCCGTATGCTCGTTCGGACGCATCAGTGAAAACGTGAATCTCTAAAATCTGCATTGAATCAATTAAAACACGACGTGGAATATAAATTTCATTTAATTTTGGTAAATTCATTACTATTTCAGCCCAAACTTTCCTAATGTCCGGCGATAGCTGTTCATCCCATGACAGTTTGTGTAACCATAGTTTTTGAAGTAACACCTTCATCACTATAATGCATGGAGCAAGAAGCCCCAAAGGATCAAAAATTTGTGATATGATCGAAAGCATGTCACGTTTTGTATTGCTACAAATAATTGGTTAACTAATGGGAAAACAGAGTTGATCAGATTGTGATTGCCAACCCAGAGCTAAGGTTTTGGTAGACTCAGATCCACCCATATTCAAATCAAGTGAAGATTGTGGACAGTCAGAACCAATAACCAAACGCATATAATTTGACTTCCACTTTCTTAGGTTCATTCTAGCTGAAGCAAGAGTAGAAGTTACTTTATGACGCAAGTCTCTTACTTTATTGAGATCATCTCCGCCCGTCAGCAAATCATCGACCTAGAAATCGCGTAGAATGACCTCAGCAGCCCTTTATCAACGCAATCCAAACCTAGCTGTTTAATACACCTCGTTGCAAGGAACGGAGCGCTGGCGGTACCGTACGTCACGGTATTGAGCTGGTACGTTTGCAAATGAATTAACGGATCATCACGCCATACGATTTGTTGGAGATGTCTGTCATTTGGATGAACCACTATCTGCCGGTACATTTTCTCCACGTCGGCAGCAATAATATGTTGTCTGAAACGTAACAATATCGATAAAAGATCATCCTGTACTACAGGCCCGGTCATCTGTATACTATTAAAAGAAGTGCCTTTAGTAGTGACACTGCTGGCATTAAAAACCACTCTTAATTTAGTGGTGACACTGCTGTCACGCAAAACTCCGTGATGAGGGAGGTAATGAGCAGAATGTTCGACATTTTTACATTTTGACATATGACCTAGACTTTCGTACTCTGCCATGAAATCTTTGTACATCTTGGACAGTTGAAGCTGGCTTTTAAACCTACGCTCTTAGGAAGAAAAGCAATGTTTAGCCCTTAGAAAGGATTCACCTAACATATCCGGGGAACATTTCAGTGGAATTCGAACACAAAATTGCCCGTTCTCCAAACGTGTAGTATTCTTATTAAAATGTTCTTCGCATAGCTTCTCTTCTTGCGAATACACTGATGTAGTACAGACCTCGTCTAATTGCCAAAATCGTGTGAGTTGATGATCTATGCTAATATTTAATTCATCGTTACCGTCAGACATAATCTTTGTAAAAATACATTTTACCATTTCTGATGGTGTCGAAGCATGATTAATTTTAGTTGGACCTGAAACCAGCCATCCCAGTCAAGTTTCGCAAAGAATAGGTTCTCCATCTCCTAACTTAATTCTTTGGGATCCCAGTAAGTCCCAAAAGATGTCAGCACCGAGCAGCATATCTATTGGTGCCGGTGAGTAAAAGTTGGGGTCAGCTAGACAAATATTAGATGGGATTTTCAATTTTAATAAATCTACATGTCTACTGGGAATATTATCGCTAATTGAAGGTAAAACAACAATTAATGTTAATGGAAAAGTTGTCGTTTAAAGATTTTATTGAGACAGAACACATTTTATTGATATAAGAAGATGAATTATTAATACCTAACATGGAGTTGTTTACAGTATTGGCAGTTAAACCTAATTGGTAGTACAGTCATGAGACATGATGTGCTGCCACTATCGAGCACAGCGCGAGTAACGTATCGCTGACCGTTTTTACCTATGATCTTAATTAACGCCGTGGATAGCTATACGTCACCACTTTCAACATTAGCAGAAAGAGACAAACCTGCACTAGCAGCTGACGGAGCAGGGGCACTGGTCGCATCATCACTCTTAACGGACGTAGTACTACACTCTGACTTCTTTGAATGATCTGCGACATGCACCAGAGTGTGGTGCTTGCGCCGACATATTTTGCAACATGCCTGTTTACAGTTATTAGCGTAATGTCCTGAAGACAAACAATTATAACAAATCTTATATTTCGGTAGCAATTGTAACCGGGCTTCATCATTACTCAACGCCAAAAATTGAGAACAGTTGCTTAATTTGTGCTCACCGTTGCATTTAACACAACTCTTAGGTTTAGAACGTCTTTCTACATCGTTCTCACATTGAAAATTTCAACATAATGATGTAACCAACTTTTTGTAACAACACCATGATTTTAAAAGAGTGTCCATGGAGTTTCTTGCACGTTCTTCTCCATAGGTACCTACGCTTTGGAATGGGCAACTAGCTTCATTTTTCTAACTCACCGACCTTGACAATTCAAAAGTGCCTGTAATTGGTTTATTTGAAATAAATGGTTTGAGTTTGAGTTTGAGTTTGAGAAGAACTATTGTTCACCTGATTATTCTTATCTATTTTATTACTGGAATCCTGTATTACCATTGTCCTAACCTTAGAACTTTTATTAGTGTTTGAATGTTTATCAATTGTTGAACTTGACATTTCTAATGTTTCAATTAATTCAGCACGATTCTTAATGAATGTGAGGAACACAGTAAATGTAATCTCGTAGTGCTTGTCAAGGCCACCCTTATACTCTTCCCATTCACGGTAAGTTTTATTGTCCAACTTAGATATATCTTGTAATGTGAATGAATAAAGTGTCCCAGTGATTAACAGGTTCACCGAGGGATTCCAAGGCACGCAAGTTCTTATTATTGTGATCGATTAAAGCTTTTAAATTTACAGACGACTCCTTACTGATCGTCTCAATATTAAATAATGCTGAAACATGGTGTTGGATCAACATATGTTTATTATCAAACCGGTCACAGAGTAATTTCCAAGCGACTGAATAATTAGCGGCAGAAAACTGGATTGAGTTTATCACCACTGCAGCTGAACCTTCTAGTGATAACCTCAAGTAATGAAATTTGTTTATGTCGTTTATGCCGTCATTAGAGTGAATAAGGCTGACAAATGTATCGTGAAATTCCAACCAATTTATGTAAGAACCGGTGAATTTTGGTAACTGAATAGTCGGTAATTTAACAAAGCTGTGAATATTAGAACGTGAACCTCCCTCACTATCAGTTGGATCCCTTTTCTTATAATCATCAAGCACTCTCTGTGCTTCAGAGAGGGTTTTGTAATAAAGAGACTCAAACTCGCTACGTTCTAACATTTGACCATCCAAATTATCAGTAGTACATTCCAGTGCTAATTGCACCTCATCATACTGGCCATACAATAACTCAAGCCTATTCAAACGTAATTGCAACTCGCTTACTTCAGAAGGACTCATAGAAGGTTTTAATGAATTTAAATAATTCAAGAACACTGTAACCCTTCCCTTGTAACTCGCCCTTTTTCTAATGAGCTCTTTATCCTCTGGCATTGCGTAAGCTGCTGCAGACAACCTGGGGCCCAAGTCTGCTATTTTTATAAATTCGTCATTCCGACACGATCCCATTGTCATTTTGCTAAAAGTTCGTAATCTGCTAAATTCATAATGGTCGATCATTGGTCGGTCAATGGTCTCGTAATAGAATTGTGTTATAATGGCATTATCGTATTGCCGATATTTATTATAAAACCCGTTAGTAGAAATGATTTTCCAAAAACTACTACAAAATTTTAACATTTATTCATGCCCGATTTCATTTAAATATATTTTTACATATTATTTATTAATTTATTAGTGTTAAATTAGCAGTCATTCATTGGTCATTATGTACGAGATTACCAATAAATGCCATTTCTTTCAATGGAGTGTCAGTGGCTGACCATTGGAAAGTCATAATGACGCCATTTTATTAGTAAATTACCAAACTTGTCAAAATCAACAATTATGAAATCAATGATAGACCATTCTGACACTATTGTAATAGCAGACTTGAGGCCCTGGGAATGTATACAATTAAAGTTTTAACAGCGTCTACAATTGTACGATACCTGCCTGTAAATACCTACATATGAAATACAAATGAACTGCAAACTTTTCGTTAGTTGTTTTCCTTTAAGTAAGTACTTTTAAACTATCAATCGTTTTAACATTACAAAATCAGTACAAACCTAATTAACTACTTTATATTCACAAAGCAATTATGAACCTACCTAACTTTTAACGTGATTACATGAATAAATGACTCAGTAACTGTTACCTACCTAATAAAGTTATAATAATGCAACTATTTGATAGTTACTCTTCAGAAGGTACAAATAACTATGATTATCACAAGATAAATCGGCTAAAGTCTGATCAATTATAACAATTTGTAAGCACCGATATGGTTTTACAATGAAGAATATTAATCTGTACTAACCTGGTTATTAACAACAAATTACCACTAAATACAACCTATAGCACAGGTTTTCTATGGACATAGTAAGTACGAGGTTGTTGCTATATAGTGCCATACCGAGCGTGCCCCGTCCTCCGCCGCCTGCACACCCCGCCGTTAGCGAAAGCAGAGTGGGCAGAGAGAAGAGAGCCCGATCGCGACGATAACGGACGTAACACATGGATCCTCCGCGACTCTCAGTCGCGATGCCTTTTATGGTAAATTGTAACACAAATGCTTCTGTGTTTTCCTTGTTCAGCCAATAAATGATTATATTTAAAGAAGTGACTTTAAACTGGCGCCCAACGTGGGGCTCGAACCGTTACGAAATGTGATACAGTGCCTACGTGACCAAACGTGTACATACTCACCTTGTTAGGAATAAGCACGGACGTTCGACCTTACCGTTGTCATCACCAGCGTGAAGATGCCGACAACGAGGAGAGGAGAAGCGCTCCGTCAGCAACGAGGAGAGGATGATGATAACGTCACGCTCACTCAAGAGGAGGAGAGCGTCGTCGAGCGCGGCTACGCGGAGGATACCGCCAGCGCTGGCTCGAGGTCAACACAGCAACCAGCTCCCCAGTTCCCCTCTGACTTCCTATCCACGCTCATCGAGACGATAACGCGTGCGCAAGTGGAAGCAAATAGAAGCCTCATCAACTCGCTGATGACATCCAACGGCGAATTCAGGGCATCCACCCCAGTTGGGGCCTCTCCAACCACCAACGCGAGCAGTGGAAGTGCCGCTGCAGCCGCATCGCGTGCCGACGCCAACTTCACAAGATGCACGGCGAGATTCTTATTGGCTGAACAAGGAAAACACAGAAGCATTTGTGTTACAATTTACAATAAAAGGCATCGCGACTGAGAATCGCGGAGAATCCATGTGTTACGTCCGTTATCGTCGCGATCGGGCTCTCTTCTCTCTGCCCACTCTGCTTTCGCTAACGGCGGGGTGTGCAGGCGGCAGAGGACGGGGCACGCTCGGTATGGCACTATATAGCAACAACCTCGTACTTACTATGTCCATAGAAAACCCGTGCTAAATCCTCCCCCTCTAGCCTAACTAAGTGTCCCCGCAGTTGGGCTAGTCTAAATACCTACGCGGCCTACCACGCTTACGTTTTTCTCGAATGGGTGGTTCTACCTGACCGGCGAAAGGCGTGAGGTGCCAAACGTGATATTTCTCTACGTTCCTACCGGTCTGTACGTTCTCCAGACCATAAGTGGTTGAGCTGATAATTTTGCCGATTTTGTATGGGCCATCACGACGTGGGATAAACTTTGCGGTCTGTCCGCGGCCTGCGTCATTAGGAAAACTAGGTCGACTACCTTATACTCCGGTGACGGCCTCCTCTTTTGGTCGGCATTCTCCTTCTGGACGGCCTGCGCCTTCTCGTGAGTGTCCCTGGCCTCGTCCAGGGTTGTAGCCATCTTCTTCAAGTAAGGCGTAATGCTGGGCACGTAGTTGTCGTGTTCTACGATAGCCCTCATGTCTATCGCGGAATCAGAAGGAGCTCGTAACTCTCTCCCGAAGGTGAGATACGCCGGCGAATACCCTGTACTGCTGGTAATCGCGGAGTTCATAGCAAACCTGATTGCTGCGAGATGCATGTCCCATGTGGTATGATCGTGTCCTACAAGTACAGCTAATTGAGGTTTGAGGTCCCGGTTCTTCCTTTCTATGGGATTGGCCTCAGGGTGATAAAATGGCGTGAGTGACTGACTAATTCCCAGGACATGGCAGACCTGCTGCATAACCTCGCTCACGAACTGCACGCCGTTGTCACTGATAAGGTGGCGTGGTACTCCATACCTGAGGAACACTTCATTCGCGAGAGTCTGAGCACATTCGACGCTTGTGGCATTCTCTAATGGAAACAATTCCACCCAGCGCGAGCAGACATCTTCTACGATCAGTACCCACCTATTCTTCCTAGGTGTCTCGACGAGCGGACCAAACAGGTCCACGGGGACTACCTCGAATCGTCGTGACACAGCGGGGGTTTGCAGCAGTCCTGCTGGTTTGCGGTTATCGGCTTTGTACCTCTGGCACGGCACGCATTCCTTTATATATATTTCACGATGAACGTGCGCATGCCAGGCCAATAGTACCTTGCACGGACGCGGCTTAACGTGCGCTCCACGCCAAAATGGCCGGCTATCGGCGCATCGTGGAGGTCAGCCATGACCTGCCTTCGTTCGTGCTCGGGCACAACTAAGCTACAGTCCTCTCCGTCGTCTGACTCTAGGCTGTATCTGTATAAGATACCGTCGGATATGGTGTACCCGCGGTCAGACCATGGTC
Organism: Polymixis lichenea; assembly: GCA_949091785.1. Lineage (NCBI taxonomy): Eukaryota > Metazoa > Arthropoda > Insecta > Lepidoptera > Noctuidae > Polymixis > Polymixis lichenea. The sequence continues at coordinate 12,902,196 of OX420937.1, forward strand.
TCCCCCTAGAGGGTTCGTCGGACTCCATATCCTCGATAATTTTCCGAACTTCCGGGTCCAATATTTGATTGCTGCGGATATCACCGCTGTTCCGCTTTGGTATATCAATAACCGTTATGCATAGGTCACACCCATTCTGGTCTGCCGAACAAATAGGCCGGGACAGCGTATCTGCAACCACGTTCGAGCGACCGGGGGTATATTCAATGCTTAGATCGAACTCTTGCAATGTGAGAGCCCACCTGGCTAGTCGGTCACTAGGTGACCTTTGACTCATCAGCCACCGCAAGGGCTGGTGGTCCGTCCTAACCGTGACCTTCGCGGTTTCTACATAACCACGGAACTTACCGAGTGCCCACACGACGGCGAGAGCTTCCCGCTCGGTCGTGGAGTAGTTCCTCTCGGCGCTAGTGAGAAGTCGACTTGCGTACTCAATCGGCTTCTCGTCGTGTCCCTCCCCCTGCATAAGAACAGCCCCAAGGCAATAAGCGCTGCTGTCAGTACAAAGAACGAATGGCTTCGACTCATCCGCCTGACAGAGAATAGGAGCGGACACGAGGAGGAACTTGATGCGTTCAAACGCCTCCTGTTGCTCGGCGTCCCATCGCCAAGCACTCGACTTCTTCAGGAGGTTACTAAGGGGCCTCGCGACTTCCGCGTAATTATTAATAAAGCGTCGGTACCAACTCGACGTCTGTAAAAAGCATTTTAAGTGTTTTACGTTCTGAGGGGCGACCATGTTGTCAATGGCTGCTGTCTTGTCTGGATCCACCTGGATTCCGCCTGGCACGATAACGTGACCTAGGAATTTAACAGACTCCCTCGCGAAGAAACTCTTGTCCCTATTTATTCTTAACTTGAACATGGCCAGTCGTTCGAAAACTGCCTCCAAGTCAGCCAGGTGCTTCTCGAAAGGCCCTGGTGACAGCAATATGAGATCATCAAGATAAGCGAGGAGATCCACTTCCTTCAGGTTGGACCGGAATCGGTCCATCATCCTCTGAAAAGTGGCTCCCGAATTCCGCAGTCCCATCGGCATCCGCTTAAATCTAAAGGTACCAAGTGGCGTTGTGAACGCAGTCTTGTCTTGGTCCTCTGGGCAGACATTCACCTGATGGTAACCTGATCGCAGATCAAGAGTAGTCATGTACTCACTGGTCTTGGCCGCGTGCAGTATGTCCTCAATGCGTGGGAGGGGGTACCGGTCTGGCTCGGCCACCGCATTAAGCCTTCGGTAATCTATGCAGAGCCTTAAACTACCGTCCTTCTTACCCACAAGCACGACATTGGAGGCCCAAGGTGCCTCGCACTCTTCGATGACGTCATCTCGCAGCAGCTTATCAAGCTCCTTCTGCAAGGCCTCTTTCTTATTCGGAGACATCCTTTACGGTGGACAAGCAATAGGTTCTTGGTGTGGACTCACCTGTATTCGATGCGTGGCGAACTCCGACGCCGGTCCGTCGCGCGCGAACTGTGGCGCGCGGTGTTCTATAAATGCGTTAAGTGTACGCCGCTGCTCGGGGGTCAACTTTGAACCTTCGTCTGAGCGCAACGATAACTCAGTAGATGCGGAGCACAACAGGTCCGCATCGATAGGGTCGAGCGTATAAGTGTAAACAAAATCGTAACAATATCCCGGACTGTCCGAGAATGACCAAGTGCGTCGGGCGACGTCTATTACCATGCCGGCCCGCGCCAAGAAATCTACACCTAAAAGCGTCCTAATATTACTACCAGGCAATACTAAAAACTGACACACTACCCTACGACCTCCAATTATCATCTCTACCTCGGCTGACAACAGGTCTCTCCACCCTTGCGTACTATGGTGTTATTAATAAGGGTATAGTTGTAAAATGTCTTAGCCCAGTTATGTTTCTTGTGTCTGTAGATGGTGTGGTTAAGAAAGTCCATTTAAACCAAATGTCCCATGCACCCCTACTAGCCAGTACTCCAGTTTCTACTCCTTTAGTGCCAAGTTCAGTATATCCTGGTCCTGTAGTCATTCCTCAACCCAGTTTTAGTCCATCCATTCTAATGCATCCTGGACTAGTCCGATCAAGTCCCTTACGTCCCAGTCCAGTCCAGTCTAATCCAGTGTCAGCGCCTCAACTCAGGAGATCTAAGAGAATCATCCACCCACCAACTAAACTAAATCTGTGAGGGAGGATGTAGTGTCCATAGATTAATAATTAGTTAGTGTCAAGCACTATGGTTGTATCACACCCCTACGAGATAGAGTGGCTGTTGTTAGTCAAGAAATAAAGGAACATGGCGACGACAAGATATGGTTGTTTTATTGAGTCGGATAAAATCCAATAAATCCTGGAGCATCACACATAATAAGATTCCTGCCGAACCACGAACACAACACGTACCATCAGCCAGGCGTACAAAACGTTTAGTTTCGCTAAACCAAACTCCTGAATTTACTAAAAGTCGGTGCAATAGAGGGCTCGCAATACTATGTGTAGCGCCGGTATCTACAATCGCCACGCCATTTCGGCCCATAACACTAATATTTACCATTGGGTACTGTTCGCGCGCACTTACACTACTTACAGTCTTACATTCGTTATTTGAACGCACGAACGCACGAAGCAGTCTCACTCGCACCAATGTTATTATTACTATTATCGTCATGACAATAAAAATCTACATCAACAGTGTTGAAAGATGTTTTCTCGTCTGGTTTCGAAAATGTTTTCACGCAAACATCACATTTCGATCTCACGACGCCTTGTTTACCACAACCATAACAAAGTAACTCCCTTGTCGTAGTGTCGCTATTACTTTTATTAGTAGTTGCCATAACACGGTTACGACACTCCTCACTAACATTCCAAATAACCCAAATAACTTGCAATAACTACACCGGGGTCTATTTTTGTTGTTGCTATGCGGTCCAGGCGCACTCGTAGTAGTCGAATTCGAGTTCGACATCGATTGCGTGAGATTACGGTCGGTGGTAGTCACCGCCAAAGTTTTGGTTTGTGGTGTCGAATTCTTATTGTAAACAGAATTTGTTACCTTGAGCGCTTTGTATGTATCCTCCGCGATCCTCGCCTTATATAACAAATCATCTAAATTACGAACAGAATCACGCGGCACTCGTTTTATTACGCGTCGGTGCAGTAATCCGTAGCAAAAGTCTACCTCCACTACCTCGTCGAGCTTGTACGGTAATTTGGTAATTAATGCGCGCACTTTACACAAAAACACTACCGCACGTTCTTCCTCTCGTTGTTCCGTAGCGAAGATCTGCCGTAAGACTTGGTACGCAGGCTGCGCCACGCCGTAGGCCGCGCGGAGAGGCGCGATCGCGTCCGACCACGTAGCCGTCGACGCCTTCACGCCGCGCCACCATACTGCCGCTTCACCTTCGAACAGCATCGGCAATCCTCGGAGGGCATGCTCGTCGCTTACGGCAGCGCACTCCTTATATGTTTCGACAGCGTCTAGGAATGCTTCCAGGACCTCAGCGTCCTGGGAGGATCCGTCGAATCTCACCGTGCATCTTGTGAAGTTGGCGTCGGCACGCGATGCGGCTGCAGCAGCGGCACTTCCACTGCTCGCGTTGGTGGTTGGAGAGGCCCCAACTGGGGTGAATGCCCTGAATTCGCCGTTGGATGTCATCAGCGAGTTGATGAGGCTTCTATTTGCTTCCACTTGCGCACGCGTTATCGTCTCGATGAGCGTGGATAGGAAGTCAGAGGGGAACTGGGGAGCTGGTTGCTGTGTCGACCTCGAGCCAGCGCTGGCGGTATCCTCCGCGTAGCCGCGCTCGACGACGCTCTCCTCCTCTTCAGTGAGCGTGACGTTATCATCATCCTCTCCTCGTTGCTGACGGAGCGCTTCTCCTCTCCTCGTTGTCGGCATCTTCACGCTGGTGATAACAACGGTAAGGTCGAACGTCCGTGCTATAAACCTGATAATAGAGTGTTGGGTGGAACTTATAATGATTTCAATTATCCAGACCACGTAAAATTCCAAATCTTTGCAATGACACAGCAAAATGAAAGTCACACAACCAACTCCGCTTGTAATTAGGAGTTTCCACCAATTCTCTTGAAATCCTTATTAAAAATAGCTGATCGAAGTTTTTCCAACGTGAAATCTTCTAATCCAGGCTCGATAGGACCATGTTCGGGATTTTACCAGGTCTTTTAGCGGGAGATGTAATAAAAACGGCTTGATTCTTCAGTAAAATTGAGTGTATTATTAAAAGTAAAAACTGTCGGTAGAAGGTAAAATTAAATAAAAGAAAAAAGTCCTTAGCTTAAACACACGTAGCTTCACTAGTGCTATAATCACTTTAGCAGGCGTTCCGCGCAAACATTATGTTCGCTTTATTTATGTAGAATCTTTTACATATCGTGAATGAGAGAATGTTGTAGGCCTTACAGACTGTAAGTAGATTTGTAGACGATTTTCTATTCTTTATTTTCATTCCTCTAAGTAGGCACCTGGTAGGTACTAATTGACAGGCCTGCACTGTCCTCCCAGACCCCTATATAAAAAAGTACTCTGTGTCCCAGACCTATAAATCATTGTAATTTGAAAACAGTGGTGCCGATTCTCTTGTCACAAAATTCTCTAAACTAAACTAAAAATCACTAAAATTTAGTTTATTCCTGTCAAACGACGATTTCCCATTCTGAAATTGACTAAAGTGATTAAGTGACACAACTTTTTTTTTTTTTTTTGATTTTGGCTTCACACGGTTTGTGCATTTAGCCAGTGTCAAGTAATTTTTCTTTTAGATCAAGTAAATGGCCCGATATCGGGCACGAAGTTACAAAACAGTCATAGTCGTCGTTAGTCAGTCAAGTCAGAGTTATTGTAAAGCGGTAGTAACTTTACAACAACCTAATAGGAGTTTTTGGGGGGAACACGAAAAGTCCACGTTAGTCACTTATTTTCACCTTCACTACACTTGTGCACTCACACGTAACTAAATTGAATAATTCACTATCAAAATTATACAATTTAATTCGCTATTTCACTAAATTCCATGAAAATGAAAATTCGTGCGACATGTTCCAACGCGATCCCGCCAAAAACTCCGTGACACAACTTATCTATATTTTAGTTTGACAGCACTAAGATTGTACGGAGTTTTTAATTTAGTGAAAATGGTAATTTTGCTATTCTGTTGTTGTCAAATTCATTATTCTATTCAATATCAAATTTCGATTGTCTAACTAAATCTGACTATTTTTAATCGCGATTAAAAAGGTGTGGAATAAAATTAGTTGTCAAGAACTAAAATTCATACTGACACATCGACTTCGGGCGCAAATACAGTACTGTATCTTTTTTTTCTTTTGCTTATATCTCGAAATTGGTGTGTCCTATCGTAAAAATAATGAAAATTTCGACCCCCTTTATAAAACCCCATATACCTCTAAAACTCAACATGTAGGTAATAATTTTTCATATTTAAAAAAAAGTAAAAAAATCCATTTAAAACACGTTGAGGCTGCCCCCCCTGCGCAATTCCGGCTCTAAAAAAGATCACGGGGTAGGGTAAACGTGGAGTCGCGTTTGTCAAATTCGATTTTAGTTGTGTCAAAATTATTTTTAAATTTAGAGATCTTTTTTTGCAGAATAGCTTTAAGATTCTCATAGCCAAAAGTAAGGAATTTTAGTGATAGTTTAGTTAGTTTAGTTCGGTGTACAACAGAATCGGCACCATTGTACAACCCAAGTATTTTTTTAAGAGTAATGTGGAGTTTTCGCCGGTCTTCTCCATAGGAAGCGACAAATTGGAACCGTGCACCTAGCTTCTGAGGTTTCATAAGTGCCCATGCAGGTTTATCTATATTTCTATACTTCTCCAATAATATTATAAAGAGGTAAAGTTTGTGAGGTTGTAGGGGTAATCTCTGGATCTACTAAACCGATTTTGAACATTCTTTTACCAATAGAAAAGCCACGTTATTTGTGAGTGTCATAGGCTATTTATTAACCTGAAAAAAACGGTCGAACGAGGGATCCCACTCGTGCGAAGCCGGGACGGGCAGCTAGTGTGAAATAAAATATTTTGATTTGACTTGATTGCCAATTGTTTGCTAAAGGGTTTCTTCTTTTTTGTTATAAGTATTAATTAATTTTACTTTCGGTACCTATTTAATTTCTGGATCTAAGTCCAATTAATTAATGGACCAAACGAAGGGTTCCTATTCCTTACTATCCTAATTTCCAGATTGCACTGAAAGTAAAATGTAAAACTGATTCTATTAAAAAAAGATATAGTTAGCAGTTCAAATTTCATTTCAATCACAGTCTTTAAAAATTTTAAGCGTATTAAATACGAGTAAAAAATGGGCCGACTAGGTGGTTTAGCTCGGTGGTTTTAGCCGACTAATCGCCGACTACAAATATGGCCGAATAGTCGGATTAACCGACTAGTAGGCGACTAGTCGGCACATCACTACTAAAAAGTGAAAAATAAAAACTTGAAAATAAAGCAGGTGCAGTTGCAATCCATACTGATTCTGCATATAACCAGCTACATTCTTATTAACCATACCGAATACGAATAAAGAAAATAAAGACATTTCACTATATTTAACATCCCTAAGGGCACGGTGGAGCATACGGTGAAGGTCTGCCCGCGGAGGTCTGTCCTCAGGGTGGCGATCGGCGGCGGTGATCTCTCGCGTCCGGCCCTGGTCCAGGCCATGGTACGGAGCGAGAGTGCATGGCTAGCAGACGCCTCCTTCAGCGAAGCAGTTATGCTCGCAAAGAGGGAGGCAGCGCACGCGAGGGAGACAGCCGTGGCTTTCGCAGGAGACGCCCCGGGCGTCGGGAATCCCAGGCTGATTCCCGGCCACCGTAGGCACGGGCTTGCGGACGGCGAGTAATGGGTAGCTTGCTGTCCAGTAAGGACCAAGCCCGGGTCGACGGCGCGTTGTGTTCCACGCGCACGTCAAAGAGATGTCAGCAGCAACTGATGGGGGGCCCCATCAGTTGTAAGGGCCAATGCCTGCCAGGGGTGCAGGTTGTTCGAAAGAGATACCGCGGCCCCTGGCACACAGGCAACTGAGGGAACACAGGTGGGTTTTAGTCAGTAAAAGTCTGACACGTCCTCCCGCTCCACCCAGAGCGGGAGAAGTTATTTGATGATTTCCCACCCAAAAAAAACTATATTTAACATCAAACTTTCCACAACCAAACTGCAGTTATTTCATAACACACCCTGGAATAGACATGATACTCCTAACAGGCGGGCCCAACAAGTTAGGACTGCGACGAAATCGACGACGAGGGCGGTTCATCTTCCGACGATAAGCATACAGTTTCTTACGACCACGGAGGTGACTCCGTCTCCATTTTCGAAACGTACTTCCTTAAAACGGGGATGTACTATTAAGTGGACTTTTTAACCTAGATGTAAAAAACGTGTATAGACTGCCGTTTTAAATTCTAAACAACGAATTTCTGAGTTTGCATTGGCAATGGGGTCTCCTGATGTTGTTAATAATGAGCATTCTGCTAAAAAGGCGGTGACAAAAAATTTAAATATATGGGGAGTTATGGAATCACATACAACGTGCCCACACAGTGGCGCACGGTACACTGACGAGATGCGCCGGATTTATAGTGTGCGTACGGGCGACGCTATACGTCGCGCACGCGCCAGAGCGAGATGGGTGCGCGTTCATCGTGGATCTTTGTCACAGAATGTTTTTAAGCTTTGTAAATCAATGTGCTCCCATTGGTCAATTAAATATTTTTAACATAGGTGAGCCTAGTTACTAAGACTAGGTCCAAACATATGTAAGTAGGCACCCTTTACCAATAAAACACTAGACCCGATACATCCATAGGATGCAGACATTGCAAAACCGTTTCCTCCGCCAAGCCACAGGCTCGCCCTGGTATGTTAGGAACGAGATCCTCCATCTCGACCTTAAAATCCCCACGATAGCCCAGTTCCTAAAACGTAATTCAAAGCGTTTCTTTGAATCCGCCGCGCAACACCGCAATCCACTGATTGCGAAGGCCGCTAGTTATGTCCTCAGTAGAGTCAGTCGAATCCGCCGGCCGAGACATGTCCTCTCCGACCCTGATGACCCCATCACTCTTCTCCAAGAAAGCAGTAGGGCCACCAGCACAGCACACAAATACAGACCGTGTTTCCGACCTCGCCGCCGAGGTCCTCGCGCCTCGCGAAGACCCCGAGTAAATGAATCCCCCCCCAACCGTCCCTTGCCCGCAGAAGTGCCAGCCCGCGCCGAAGCTGAGCAAGTAGAGTTAAAATCCCCCTGATCTAATAATAAAGAAATTATTGATCCAGCCTGTCCCCACTTGCTCCCTGAAAGTGACTCCCTGAGCCGAGGCTCGTACCCCGCAGGGGGTGCCCTCAGTGCGCAGTTGCTGTAGGTTTAAGTGTTAGTTTGTAAGCCCTGGCTGGAGGCTCATAGCCTAAAAACTATTAGTCCCCACAGGAAAGCCCGGTTAAGTAGTCACGGCCTCTCAAGGCCAACTACGAGATGCACTTCCCAAAAAAAAAACCAATAAAACAAGCAATTATTCCCTGCAATATACCAGTTTCATTGTACACTATCCTGAAGACCGCAACAAATACATATCCAAAGTCACCGACTTCTGAAATTAAAGTTATTTTTCACTTTGTACTTAGTGTTTTTTCGGAAGTCGGTAGTTTTATTTTGTGGAAAAAGTTATTTCTCAAATAACTTTAAAACTACAATTCATGCTCCTCATGATACCCTAATTATTTGTTACAGTCTCACCTCTCGAAAGCACAAGTCAGCACATTTTGCCAGGGTTACGCACACCACTTGAGGTAGGTACCTATTGGTTTAATTGAATTCAGCCTACATTCAGTTAGGATTATTAACAGATCAATATGAGCTACACTATTTGATTAACTAACATTATTTTCATCTATCTCGTAAAGTTTAGCCAGTTAGCAATGAAATCGCCCAAAAATATGTTTTTTACGACATCATTTCAATTCTTTGAAATTCTCGGCTTTTCTCTACTACAATAATAAGCTTGTTTTAACATATAAAACCTTCCGGAAGAAGTTCTTTAAATGATAGTGAAAATGGTATCAAAATCCATTTCGTATTTTAAAGGATAGACGGAGTTATAGACAAATGAAAACACCGAATTTATACTATACACCGTTACATTTTAGTCGTCTTACAACGGCTGCCCACTTCATGTATCCAATGTCTACTAATCATTTATAAAAATTTAAAAAATATTTTTGAACATTTGCATAATAAATTTTAAAAATATATTTCACTAAGACGCATGACGTAGTTCGAAACACCCTGTTATTGAGATGGAATTAATGCTGAAATGTAATGGTAGATAGGTAGATATCTTCTACCGTTTGATACGTAAACATTATTAACAGGGAGGGGTTTCATATTTTTTTGTACCTATTATCTTAATCAACGGTAACAATGTTTTAATCGCAACTAGAGGTATTTTATGACGCATAAATTGAGTGGACCACCTTTGTAAGACGACTAAAATGTCACGGTGTATAAATAATTGTTCTGACTCTACAAACTGGAACACTACCACGCTTCATGGCCGGCAGATATAGATATAGTGGTTGCACAACCTCGAATGTGCGTACAAGCCCTAAAACTAATCATTGCTCATTCAACCTATTGGCCAAGGTTACAGTTAAGAGTATGACCAAGCTGATGTTGCTGTCTTTGTGAGACAAAAGCCTTTAAAAAAAATACAGAAACATAATATAATATGGATTTTATATGAGAACAAAATCATTTACACTTCAATGTAGGTAAAGTAGTCATACAATTTCGCAGGTATTTTAAATTATTCTGTAATCTTATTAATTCTCATAAGTTTGCTCATTGTATTTCAATGACTGTCATTGAATTTCTTTAGATACAGAATCTATATTTTTCAGTTTGTGGTCATCAATATTTGGCCTCATTTCATATGTGCAGATAGTTACTCCATGTCTGTGGCCAGGACTAAACTCTCCTTTTAATCCAATGTAATAAATTATTGTTTTTTCTGCACCAAAATTGGCAGGGAAATGCATTGTTAAATGATAAACTGATGAAAATGTTACAATCCTGAAAAATTAACAAAAACAAAGTATTAAATCTTGCTAAACATATCATGAATAAACCACAAAATCATTTTGTCTTGGCCATTGTGTATCTTTTTTATTTAGTGAACTTTATATAAATAATATAAAAACATACTTAGGAGAATATTCCAAGACACCTTCACTATCCTTTTGAAGTTCAAATATTTGGTCTGGTTCCATTGATACATCATCAAATGTCATGTTGGGTTTATTTTTAAACCTAAAAAAGAATAGCAAAGAATAGCACGTTAGCTTCCTAGAACTACATTTACAATAAATAACTTACTGTATCTCCAATGATTTTATACTCACAATCTTAACTTTGCAGGATGAGAATCGGAATCTTCAGCAGAAATTTTGATTCCCTTCAGTTTCACATTCCCTGTGAACGGTATATTGAATAGTAACTCTTCATCGGCATCACTTTCAACAAACTGAAAGTTAAATGAAATGATAATTGATTGATGATAATTTGTGAAAAAATTATTCAATTATTGTGAGCTTCAATGCAACTTCTATTGTAGTGGGACCTATGGTCATCTTTGCTAGACATAGTTCCTCATGAGCGTCCCGTAAGGTTTAATCTTTACATGTCATCATCCAAATTTGGACCTAGTTAAGCAGAAAGGACTTAATCCACACAAAGTCGCTTTTATGGGCGTTTGAAGTTTACACATTTTATGTGCTCTTCATACTGTGGGTTGAGTCAGGGATAGGGTTTTCATTACATGATAGATTCGACCCTCAGGAGTACGATGGCATAGTTATCTCAATTTTGGCCAAACTGTGGATCGAGTCCTTTTTTGCTTAACTACGTCCATTTAGCCCGTAGTTAAAAAAGCAAATCAGCAGAGTTATTCACAAGCATTTTGTTAATAAGAGGTTCTAATACTTTTTGAATATCGTATTGAACTGACATTCAATTCAATCTTTTTTTTACTGTCAATTATATTTCAATGCAAAACACACGTTTGTATACAATTTAACATGGTAGCAGAGCCTAAAAAGGATATTTTAACGTGCTGAAACTGGATCTCGTGACCTATATAATAAGTGCGCATCTACCAAGAAGTTACAGAAAGATAAATTCTGTGAGATTTGAGTTTGGGTGGATCAGAAGGAAGTACAAACTGGCAGACGTGGAACTACAAGATTTCCCTGCTCTTGCGGAGCACCCCAGGTACGCTAGACATTATCCAGGGTAAAGTAACTAAGCCAGAGCCACCAGCGGCACCGGCGTTACCAGCAAAGTTGTTGGAATATAAGACGGTATTGAATAACTACCAAAGCCTTGATAGTCATGCCTTGCTTATTCTTACCACAAACATGGCAGGAGAAATCCTGCACAAGGTCATGTGGTGCAATACGTCAAGTGAAATGTGGACAGAGTTGCATCGTCTTTATGATGGAGCCAGGCAGGATCGAAGTTATGAACATTGCATGAGATTCTTCCGCTTACAGAAGACTGAAGATCACGATATGGCTACTCACATTTCAACGCTCATAAACATCTGGTACGAATTGAATAAAGAATTTGAAGGTAATAATCTTACCGAAATGCTTTTAATTTGCAAAATCTTGGACTCACTTCCTGATCAATATTTTCATTTCAAATCGAGCTGGCTGTTAATGAATAAGAGCTATCGGAACATCGAAAACTTGACGATACAGTTGTGCGCTCATGAAAGGGCTTTAACAAGTGGAAACCGAAAGACCATTATTGAAGAAGCTCTAGTACTGAGATCGAAAGAGAAAAGCAAGCAGAAAGACAAGAAAAGGAAATGCAACTATTGCGGACAGCTAGGGCACAGAGTCAAAACTTGTCCGAAATGGTTAGCCGATGGGAGACCACTCAAACCCACGCCAAATAACCAAAGTACATCAAACGTCAATATGAACCTAATGACAATTGTAAATAATGTGGAAGACATCGATCAAGACAGCTGGTATGTCGACAATGGGTCTACTAGTTACGTTTCAAATCGAGGAGACTTATTTAAAACCTTTGAGTACTTCTCTACGTCGCACACAGTTACAACTGCAAATGGTACAGCTATTCAGGCCGCTGGAAAGGGAGCACAGGATATCGAAGCTGACGTACGTGGTACTAAGAGATTATTACTCTTAACGACGTGTGGTATGTACCATCTATTAAGAAGAACCTGTTTTCGGTACTGTCAGCTCAGGACAAATGAACAAATACTCTATTTGAATCCCGAACCCAAGAATGTATAATGAAGTATGAAGGCGGACGACATCTACTGATTGGAGTGCGAGCTAAAAATGGAGGACTTTACAAGCTAAAGGTCAAAAACATTAAGGGCTCTCATGAAATTAATCACGTAGAGATATCTGACCAGATGCAATTATATCATGAGAGGCTGGGACATCAAAATAAGTTTCATGTTAAGAAGGTTGTCGAGACAGAGCTTGGCATAACGCTGAAAGGAGACAGTGAACTCTGCGAAGGATGTGTATTTGGCAAAACCCATCGACGCAAGTTTGGCACTAGAGAACGTGCATCACAGCCTGGAGAGTTGTTACACATTGACGTATGTGGCCCGTTTTCTTCGCCTTGCCCGAATTCATTTTCCAAATTCAAATATTATGTTCTTTTTAAAGACGACTTAACAAAATATCGGCAAATCTACTGTCTGAAAGAAAAAAGAGAAGTTCATGAAAAACTTGAGCAAATGTTGGCAGAGACTAAAGCAACATACACATATTTCTTTTACATATTGTAAAATAAATTCTTAGCGACATCGGCGGTGAATTCGTTAATGCGAGAGTTCGGGAAATTTTACACAAGAACGGAGTACGTCAAAGATTGACGATGCCTTATACGCCAGAATAGAATGGATGTTGTGAGCGTGACCATAGAACGATTGTAGAGTTAGCAAGAGCCATGAAGCATGCGCATGAAGAAATGCCTCAGGGCCTATGGGCTGAACTTGTCAATACTGCCACTTACATCCTGAATCGCACTGACCGACACAAGAAGGATAGTCACCTTATGAACCCTGGTTCGGCATGAAACCCATTATCAAACATTTGAGAATTATCGGAAGCACCTGCTACGCCCACATCCCGAAATACAATAGAAAGAAAATGGACAAGAAAGCCGTGAAAGGAGTCTTAATTGGATATGACAACGATGATGGATACAGAATTTGGTGCAAAGAAAACAGTACACTCAGAAGATCTCGAGATGTAACGTTTCAGAAGAGAACTTTTTCACCACGTAATGAAATCATTCTACAACCAAGGAAACCAACCAGGTTTTTATTAAGGATACCTGGATCCAGTCGCATCGACATCAGCCGCAGAACATGCCTCTGTTACTGATGATGAAGAAGATGCTGATCACAGTTTGAGTGTTGAAAACGATTTCGACAGATCTATTGAATCGGAAAGAGAGATGGAGATAGAACCTGAAAGTGATGAGTATTTATCTGCACAAGAGATAGAAACTGAAAGGCTCAAGACACTCAGAAGCAGATCTGACCTCAAACCTCCCTCTAGATATGGTTTTGTTATGACCGTGAGTAGAGATGATGAAGTTAATCCGAACCCTAGAACATACAAAGAAGCTATGAACAGTATTGACAAAGATAAATGGATATAAATAATAGTTTAAAAAACTAAAAAACACGCTTTAAAAACCAAACTAAAAAATTAGAAAATAATTTAATTCTATTAAAAAGCGTGGGGCTAAATCAATTAATATCAAGCACCCCACGCTTTTTAATAGAATTAAATTATTTTCTATTTTTTTAGTTTGGTTTTTAAAGCGTGTTTTTTAGTTTTTTAAACTATTATTTATTTACAATTTTTTAGTTCTGCTTGCTTGAAAAGCGTGATTTTTAAGTTTTTTTTTGTTTTTTTTTCTGTTTTTTTTTTTTAATTTTTGAATTGTCATCGGTCCTCGATAAGTCTACAAAGTTTCAATGAAATCTGACCGTTTGAAGTGGGTCAAAATAGCGTCCAAAGGAGTCGGTTACATACAAACATACAAACAAACAAACAAACATACAAGTGAGCTAATATAAAGCGTGTAAAAAGCAATGAATGAAGAGTTAAATTCGCTGAAGGATAATGACACGTGGGAAATAGTTGATCTACCACCTAAACGCAAAGCCATTCCTTGCAAGTGGATTTATACAATCAAAACTTACCCAGATGGCAGTATCGAAAGATACAAGGCTAGACTCGTTATAAAAGGTTTTTCGCAAAAAAAAGGCCTTGATTATTACGATACCCTTAGCCCGGTAGGTAAGACAAGCCCTATTAGAGCTCTCATAAGTACCGCAGCAAATGAAAAAAATGACACTTGGACAATTTGACATGTCTACGGCATTTTTATATGGAAGGCTCAATGAAGAGATCTTTATGAAACCTCCTGAAAGATGCCAGAGTGAATCGAAGGTGTGTAAACTCAAGAAAAGTCTTTATGGATTGAAACAAGCACCGAGATGCTAGAACACCTGTATGACGGATTATATCATCCAAATTGGTTTTGAGCAAAGTTCAGCGGATCCAAGCCTGTTCATCAGGAAAAGAGGGGATAAGAAAGCTATAATTGCTTTATATGTGGATGATGGATTGGTGGCTGCGAGTGATGAAAATGAAGTGGAAAATGTTTACACCGAGCTAAGGAAAAGATTTAAAGTCACGACCAAGCTCGCATCCTATTTTCTCGGAATAGAGATACATACTTCCGATGATGGATCTATCATAATAGACCAAAAGGCGTCCGCAAGGAAAGTACTGCAACGTTTTGGTATGGTAAACTGTAAACTAGCACCAACGCCGATTGTAAAGTATCCGCAAACAGAAAAGACGACAGGCAGTTGCGAGGCAGTTGTTGCTCTGTCTTATTAAATGGTTGGCACAAGACCAGACATAGCTTTCGCTGTAGGAGTGGTGTCTAGAACACTATAAAGCCCGAGTAATGAAGATGTAGTAAGAGTGAAAAGAATATTTCGTTACATTCAAGGCACTCTGGTCTACGGCATCACTTACACGTATAAAGGTAAGCATAACGATATTGTTATGTACACAGATGCAGATCACGGGGGTGACCCCACCACAGGAAGATCGACATCTGGCAGGCTTTGCCTGAACTCAGGTGGCGCCATCTCTTGGCGGAGCAATCGCCAGAGAACTGTAGCACTCTCGTCAACCGAAGCTGAGATTGTAGCGGCGAGCTAAGCTGCCGGAGAAGTTTTGTGGCTAAAGAAAATTGTTAATGAGATAGCTATGAACGTGGCAATAGTGAAGTCGCTTAACAGACAATCAGTCTGCATTGAAACTCATCAAGAATCCGATTGAGAACCACCATCAGACTAAGCATATGCACGTGAAAAGAAGACACTTCTTCTTGAGAGAATGCAATTTAAATAGTAATTTGGTGGCTAAAAAGTTACTTCGGCGCAAAACTTGGCTGACATGTTAACGAAGCCGCTATACAAGCCAAGGCTGCTCTATCTGACTGAGCTGATGAGCCTCAAGTGAAGAAGGGAGGGAATGTTAAGAAGAGGTTCTAATACTTTTTGAATATCGTATTGAACTGACATTCAATTCAATATTTTTTACTGTAAATTATATTTCAATGCAAAACACACGGTTGTATATAATTTAACACATTTGAAAGTGATAAAACTATTTTATCATTTTGTAATAAGACTCGTGGTTGTGACATGTAAAATATATATTTTACATGTCACAACCACGAGTCTTATTTCATAATGATAAAATAGTTTTATCATGGTAGCAGAGCGTGGTTACAAGTGAAAGTAACTAGAGGAGTCATCAACCAAGTTTAAAACAATCCGGGTCGACAAATATTCATAATGCAATCACCAAGTTGTAAAATTGACATTGGTCACCTGGAGGGTGTGAAGAACTGGTCGACTTGGAAATTTAAAGCGACATTACTACTAAGAGGTATGCCCGGTGGATTGGATGCGGTAAACGGTGCTCTAATAAAACCCGCGAAACCTATTACCAACAATGTCGACGAAATTTCTTGGTATAATACTGCTCTCGAAAAATATAATAAAATTGATAGTTCTGCATTACTTCTGCTTACTGCAAATATGTCAGATGAAACTCTACAGAAAATCATGCGTTTAAGCTCATCTAAAGAAGTTTGGGACGAACTACATCGTTTGTTCGATGGCACGTCTCAAGACAAGAGTTATGATCTATATATGAGATTTTTCAGCTATTCAAAAGATCCGTCACACGACATAACAACTCACATCTCCAAAATAAAAACCATTTGGTCAGATTTGATAAATGAATTAATGAAGGTAGATAAGTCTGAATTACCAGATATCCTATTAATCTGCAAAATTCTGGATACTCTACCTGAACCATATTTCTCATTCAAATCAAGCTGGATGTTGATATCAAAGACAGATAGAACAATAGAAAATCTGACTACACACAGAGGCGTCTTTACCTATGGTGCAGGGTGTGCGGCGCACACGGGCGCCGGGTCTAAGGGGGCGCCGAACGCCCTCTAATGCGACACCTCCAAAGATGCGTCACTCGCGGCGCCGCGGCCGCCCGGCGGCGGCGCTCTTTAAAGACCCTGCGCTCGTGTTATGGCCGACGCCGGGCGCGCGGTAGCAAAGCCACGGTAATATTATCTATACAGTATTCCAACTTCATACAAACGGACGCAACGCGAGCTATATCTACGCGCCTCGATCTCGGCATGCGCTCGGCATGAAGACAGTCGCGACTGTGCCGGACGGTGTGTTGTTTTTATAACAATAACCGCGCGACTTTTTCACAAAAAATAAGTTCAAGTAGGTACGTATTTAATATAACGAGTAGGATATATAGAAAAAATGGAGGAAATATTCCGAACTTCCTTTAAGCTTTAAGTATATTATAATGCGGTTTATTTGTACTTTAAAATTTAATAATAAAGCATTTCGTACGTCTCAGACGAGGCGCAAATATTTTTTTTATAAGACCGATTTGTTACCTACTCAAACATTAACGAGGTTTTTTAATTAAATCTACCAATCAAAAAACAACACGCATACGCATTTTTATTGAACTCTTCTTTAAATTCACAAAGTATTTTATTTGTTTATATAAAAAAAAAAATATTTACAACCACAAAACTAAATGGAAACACAAAGTAGGCAAATGTAAGTAACTAAAATGCTGGAGGCGGGCAGCCCTATCGCATGTTTAGGTACCGCGCGGTTGTAGGCATTTCTTTTACGGCCGAGCGAGTTACAATGCTGTATAGATAATAGTAGGTACCGTGGCAAAGCAAGACTACTCCTTTTCCTACTCTATTTAAATTTACACAATAACTTTTGTTTCAACGTGAAATCAGCCTTAAAACAGATAATTAAAGATTAAATTGGCGTAATGTCGCATCTTGCATCGCTACCAAACAAAGGCGCGTGCCGGCATCGGCACCTGTTTGTTTTGATTCGTTTGACAACACGCCGACAATCATTGCTAACTCGGCTGTATTAGAATGCTATAAAATTCAAATTAAAATTCCCAGGGACGTGCGGCGGTCATTTTCAAAGGCTTGTGTACGCGCGCCGCAATTTTTGTTTTACCGCCACACCATAGTTTTGCAAAATAAGCCTTGATTAAATTTGATTAAGTATCATCTTTGAATAAACATGTAAATATGAAGTAAATCGGCTTTTCTTTTGATAAAAAATATATAAAAAGTAAGATTTGGTTATTTGCTTGCACAATTATTGCGACATGCCTCGAGGTCGGAGGTCATCAAAATAGCTAACGAAATTCATGAAAAAAAAACCAAACATCGAGTGATAAATACTGATATTGAAGTTAAATCTATGCTCGTACCTATACGACCTAGGATTTTTCATTTGTTTATCCTACTGCAGTGCGGAACAAACAAGGTAAGTTAAAGTGCATTAATATGTACCTACTAGTATACTTAGGTATTTATTTGAACAACGAACTACTTTTTTATTTTATTTATTTATTCCGTTTGATTGCCTAATGTAGTTAGTTACCTAGGTACCGCGACGTTGATTGATGTGTCATATCATATCCATACTTATATTACCTATAAATAAATGCGAAAGTAACTTTGTCTGTCTTTCTGTCTGTCTGTCTGTCTGTCTGTGTTTTACGCTTTCACGGCTCAACTGCTGAACCGATTTGGATGAATTTTGGTATCGAGATAGGATAGCTGAGTCCTGGGGAAGGACATAGGTTACTTTTATTCCGAAAAAGTGCAAAGATCCCAGGGGAATCACGATATACAAATTCCTCGCGGACGAAGTCGCGGGCAGAAGCTAGAAATAAAATTAAATAATACGTAGTCCAAGTTGCAACAACTAGTTCTCTGGGCCTATAGTAATTTACATTGTTAGTTCTTTTAGGTGCCTATACTTAGTTTTTTATTTATTTTAGATGTCTGATGGCAATGGAAAAAAGAAACTTTCTGGTGCACAGAGTCGAAAAAGAAAGCTGGAGAAGGAACAGTCTCTGAAAAAGAATACAAGTTCTATTAAAAAGTTTTTATTTCGATCCGGTGCGAAGCGCAGAAGCGGTGAAAATGATTAATAATGCAAAAATAAGTTTGTCTGAATTTCGTAATGAGCCCGCTTTTGAGGAGCTCCTTAACAGGGCGAAAACTGTAGCGGAAGAAGTCGAGGCAATAGTAGAATTTCCCACACCTGCACGCCCTCGCGCTCGTAAAAGGTTTTTTAATTATGAGGCGGAGGATGAACCGATAACAGACGCGAAAACACATTTTAAAGTACATTTTTACTACTATTTGTTAGACACCGCAATTACTAAGTTCGACGAACGGTTCGAACTTTTGAATGAAAATAATGAAACTTTTTCATTTCTTCAAAAATTGAAACACTGGAAAGATTTGGACTCTGATACAAAAAAAAACACATTGCTCTAATTTAGAAAATAAACTTTGCCATGCTGGCTCTTCAGATGTAGAACAGTTCGAGCTCTATAATGAAATCGAATTATTACCGATGTTTATTGATGATTCCACTACGCCGTTGGATATTTTAAATTACTTGTTTACGAATAAATTAATTTCAGTGTTCCCAAATCTGTCCACAGCACTGAGGATATACCTGACACTTCCAGTCACGGTCGCACATAGCGAAAGGTCATTTTCTAAACTAAAAATAATTAAAAACTACCTTAGATCAACATTGTCGCAAAGTAGATTGACAAATTTATCGTTAATAAGTATTGAACATGAAATCAAAATTGAAGTTAGTGACATTGTTAAAGATTTCGCTAATGCAAAAGCTCGAAAAGTAACTTTTTTGTAAATACATTTGTGTGTACGAGCGTCCTGTTATGTACTTAACTATAATAGTTTTTAAATTAAATATTTTTGAAAGAACTACAAAGTTGTGATTTTTTTATTCTTATAACCCCTTCCTTCCTAAAAAAACTTATTGCTTCCCGACATCATTTAAAATTGCACCATTTGCATCCGAATTTCCGTTTGAAAATATAACTATGTATTAGTATTCCATTTTGACCCCGCTCCTACTAGACTAGAGGGCGCCAGGGTACTGGTTGCACACGGGCGCCACAAGGGCTAGAGACGCCTCTGACTACACAACTCTGTGCCTATGAGCGCTCTATCTCTTTGAAAAGTGAAGGTTCTGCAAATGCTCTAGCCTTACAGAATTATATTAAAGCAAAGAAGAAATGTGGATATTGTGGAAAAGTCGGTTACAAAGTCAGGCAATGTCATAAATGGAAAGCTGACGGTAAACCAGCCAAGCCTGAAAGTAAACAGATCCCAACAAATTTGAACTTAATGGTCATGCAAGTCAATACAGATGTAAATTCAATGCATACAAACTATGATACATCGAGTTGGTTCGTCGACAATGGTGCATCACCTGCCGGAACGACTATTTTTCTAGTTTTCAGCGTTTTGAAGAAAATCGTATGGTGATTACTGCTAATGGAGCTACAGTCAAAGCAATTGGCAAAGGTCCTGTTGACTTCAAAACAGTTATCAATGGCAAGGAATCCAGAGTAACACTCTGTGATGTATGGTATGTACCTGATATTATGCGAAACCTATTCTCTGTACTGGCTCAAGACAGACTAAATAAAAGTGTTTTCATGTCTGAACACTGCTCGCTGAAAGCTGATGGACAAGTTAGACTGACTGGCAAAAGGATCAAGAATGGTGGCTTGTACAAGCTCAATGTAGAGACTATTACAAAGTCAACACCTAATGTAAACATTTTGTCAACAGAAAACATACTACAATTGTATCACGAAAGGTGGATGATTGTGTCGAAAATAGCTTGGATCGCGATGCAAATAGCTCTGATGACCTTAGTTCGATTTTGCCCCCCACATCGCCGGATTTGGTTGTGAGTCAGGAAATAGAAAGCCAAGATGGCTCTACTGAACCATTACAAACGTCTTCAGAAGCATCAATGCCAGAATCACTTCCTTATGAAGTCGCCTTAGATGATGGTGATGATACTGAACGACCAAGAATCTCAGATGATATATCTGAGATAGCCACTAGAATGACTCTACGAGATAGAAGTCAAATAGGGCCACCTATTAGATTCGGAGATTATGTCATGATGTCAGATGAAATTTTTAATCAGATCAATGAACCTAAAACCTACAAAGAAGCAATGGCTTGTACGCATAAAGATCAATGGGTCAAAGCAATGGAAAGTGAGGTGAAGTCTTTAAAGGAAAATAAAACCTGGATAATGGTGGACCTTCCAAAAGACAGGAAGCCTATATCGTGTAAATGTATATATACGATCAAAACCAATGCTGATGGCTCTCTAAATAAATTCAAAGCAAGACTAGTTGCTAGAGGATATACACAGAAAAAGGGCATCGACTATGACGAGACTTTCAGCCCAGTTGCTAAGATGTCGACAATAAGATCAGTCTTAAGCGTTGCTCAAATGAAGGCCTACAACTCACACAGTTTGATGTATCAACTGCGTTTCTCTATGGTTTACTGAGTGAAGAAATATATATGAATCAACCTGATGGCTACTCTGATGGATCTAACAAGGTTTGTAAACTCAAGAAAAGTTTGTATGGTCTCAAGCAAGCGCCTCGGTGTTGGAATAAATGTATGGTGGATTATTTAAAAACCATTGGATTCAAACAATGCGATACCGACCCCTGCCTGTTTATAAGAAACCGTGCGAGTAACAACATTATTCTTGCTCTCTATGTAGATGACGGTTTGGTCGCTGCAACAAATCAGGAAGATTCTGAAAAGTTAATGAGAGAATTGAAGAGAAGATTTAAAATCACGATAAAAGATGCATCCTATTTTCTAGAATTAGAAATAGAGGACCATGACGGTAATATAAAAGTGTCACAAAAGCATTATGCTCAGAAAGTTTTAGATCGCTTTGGTATGAGTGATTGCAAACCTGTTACCACTCCTATACAAAAAGATGGACTACCAGATCTGGATAAAGGAGTGGTAGACCCCGATTTATTTCCGTATAGAGAAGCTGTGGGAGCACTCGCATATCTGACCGTTGGAACCAGACCGGACTTAGCATATGCTGTTAGCGTTATATCCCAGAGTTTAGAAAACCCTTCTAAAGAAGACATCCAGAGGCTGAAACGTATCCTAAGATACATCAAACACTTTCAACTATGGAATAGTTTTTAAGAAGAGCTGCAATGTTGGAATTCTAGAATGCTTCAGTGATTCTGACCACAGTGGAGACCAAAGTACAGGACGTTCGACATCAGGCATATTATGCTTATACTCTGGAGGAGCAATATCTTGGACAAGTCGACGACAAACATGTGTTGCAATATCAAGCACCGAAGCCGAATTGGTTGCTGCCAATGAAGCGGCTAGAGAGATTGTCTGGATCAAAAGACTCTTTGCTGAAATATGTAAATTGAAAGAAATACCTAAGCTAAAGGTTGATAATGATGCAGCCATAAAGATCTCACACAATCCAGAACTCCACAGAAGAACCAAGCATATTGCTATTCGACATTTCTATGTGAGAGAACTCGTTGCAAATGGAGAAATACGTGTAGAATACGTTCCCAGTGAGTTCCAATTAGCGGATTTGCTGACCAAAGCATTACATAAGCCACGGATTGTATCAATCGCAAAACAAATTGGCTTGATATAGTAATAGGGTTGCCAAAACCAATGCTATGTTATACTAGAACCTTATTATTTTTGATAACCTTTTTAAACTTATGTCAGATGTATTGCTTAGCAACCGCTGTTATTATCCAAATATATGTTTTACATGTCACAACCACGAGTCTTATTTTATAATGATAAAATAGTTTTATCAGAAAGGCTTTAGTATTGAACATGACACTTTTCGATAACCTGATTTGCCTTGCCTTGTCGTGAAAATAGCAGTCATCTTTTTGATTTAAACTTAAAATGTTCAGGTTTTTGATTTGTGAACAGCATTCATAGGGTTCCTACGATAACATTTCGATTCGGTACGGAAGCGTATCAATGGTTGTGAATAGCTATACAGGAAGTCTTGCTTTCTCTGTGAAGAGGACTTCCCATAAGACGACCCTCTAACTGATCTATAATGGCCAGTCCATTATAGATCAGTTAGAGGGTCGTCTATAGCATAGGTACACATAAAAAAATGAATAATTTACACTCACGTGAGTTCTATCAAGTCGTTTGTCCCAAGATTTGAAGACAGTCTTGCCAGAGCCTTCAATAGTTTCGTTTAGACATTCTAAATTTTCTTTATCAATTTTTTCATACAAGTTATACTGTATGCCGAGTTCGTCGGTGTCGTTGTGATCATGATCATGACCATGGCAGTGATGATGAGACATTATTGATAAGTTCTGGGTGTAATGCACGGTGGAATTATCAACTTAACATTCAGATTTGTACTAGTCCACCCGGTCTTGAACAAGTACACTGTGTGATACTTTTCGCTACTGGCTCTGCAGACCGCAACATAGACTACTACATGTATATACTAGGTAGGTTCGCAACATGCAGATTTTGATGATAAATTAACAATTCTGTTAGTCATCACATCACTTGAGTTTCCATTGTAAGCTGTCTTGAGTGCTGTCAGTTGTCACCCTAAAGTCCCTAAACTCAGGCTACATTCCGAATTATGCAAAAATCGGCCACAGCGCCCACAGCACTCAAATTAATAATTTAGATTTAGACATCACGTCTTTAAAACTAAGCGTTGCAGAGACCTGAAATAGATAGGCCAATGATAAATTGAATTTATCAAAATTAGTAGTAATACAACAAAAATCCTAGGTTTATATTTCAGGAGGTGTAGTATGGTATTGCGTTGAAATAAGTGGTGATTATCTATCGAAGAAAGTAAGTGTTAGCGAGTTTTGTATTGTAAATAACAATTATTAATAAGTAGAACTACCGATAGCATCTAAAATAAAATAAAAAATTGTATTTTTACTAATTTTGACAAACTCAAATCTAGGTTTTACAAAAAACTTCAGACCTCTGCGATGCTTTTCAGCGAGATATCGATGATAACGTGTTTTTTAGTTTCAATGGCGCGGCCATGGGGTTATAGTCTTACAGCTCCTAAAATATAAACCTAGCATTTTTTTTTTACTTTTACAATTTTTTACAAATTCAATCTATCGTTAACCTAAATTTCAGGTCTCTTCATCGCTTAGTTTTAAAGATCTCCGTGGCCGCGCGGTTCTCCGCGTTTCAATGGCGCGGCCACGTTCAAACCTTTAAAACTTTTGACCATATCTTTGACATGGTTTTGGGAATCAGCTTTTACAAAATCTTGGTAACTTTTTTTTTGGAAATATTGCCGTGGCCGCGCCATTGTAACGGACACCATCGGCACTGTCATTGGTCAATTGCAATATTGCTGTACTGACAAAACAGATTCTACGACGATTCTACGCCACTAAAAACACAGTCATATTAGAAATAATAATAAAAGGTATATAGGTTAGTAGCTTTTGCGTGCTACGGGGATAAAAGTAGGGTACTTTTATCCCCGTAGCACACAAAAGCGTGTTAATCCAGGTCATAAACTAATATATTCGTAGGATTTATATAGTTGACCCACGATTGAATTTATTTTCGCGCGCGTTAGTTTTTATTTTGCGATAACTCCTAGTCCTAAGACGTGCCAGCAAAGCGAAAGATTTTAGAGTTAACTCCCGAGCGGAGCGAGGGAGTTTAAACAAGAACCTTGAGTGCAGCGTGGGATACAAGGTCACCCAAGATGAGCCTCCATCTTGGGTGACCTTGAATCTCACGCTGCACTGCTCCACACTCTGCGCTGCGCTGCGCCTGCCTTTATCCCCGAGGAGAATACTCTACTTTTCACACCATCTACGACACCATAAAAAGCAATAGTATTAGAATGAAAGTATTTATTAAAATTACAATTACGTTAGTCGACCTATATAAAACAATTAAATGTTAAAGGTAATGTTTGATACATTAGACCAGTTGTGGAATGACAAAGTTATGTTTTTATTCGGTACATTTATTGAAGTTGAGGTAGAGTTTATTTGAGTATTACTGTTATGTAAAGTTTCAGAAACTTGGGTCTGCTGAGTACCATTTTGGATCGTGAAAGTTGGTGAAGGTGGTGCTTGAGGCAGCGGGCTAGATGAATAGTGTTTTGATGTGGAAGGTTGTGCTGACAAAGGTGTCCAAGGATCAGTTATCAACGGTGTTTTTAGTTTGATTTTGTCACCAATGCGGTAGCTTATTTTATCCTTATTTTGTGTAGAATTTTCAATGTAGCCCTCTGCTACTACATCAGATTTCCAGCCACCGTGTCTTTTAATCTGGGTCATGTCTGCTCCTGAATCCGCCAATAGAGTAGCCGATGTTCTCCTGAAACAATGGCCCGTGTAGAGTTCGGGCAAAAAATTAAGTCATAATTTAAAGACTTAATTTTTCGAACATACAAGATACTTTCTAAGATATAAAAAGAAGGCATATTGCGAAGGGAAGCCGGAACGGAATCGTGTTATTAGATAGCCTCAGCCCTGCTAACCTAACTGTAGCTATGTTAGACAACTGCCTTACTTTTCTTACTGCATAAGTAGCTGAACTTAATATTTTTGAAAGAGCTTTAATGTGGGCACCCCATTGCAATATTGAATCTAAAGTTATTCCTACAAATACAGTTTCTGAAATAGCATCTGGTTTCTTGCCATCAAGTTTTAAATTCAGAAATACTTGGGGTACATTTGGTAATGAGAACTTAGGGGGCTTAGAGGAGCTAAACGCAAATTTTATAATGCCTAAAAGTTTATGATCCACTGCAGTACACAAAATCAGAAAAATATATGATAATCTTCAGGATATATACTAGTTAGATAGTGTGTTGAAAACATAATGCAACAAGTTTGATACGATAGATAAAAATCACGAAGATACCTCGAAAAAATTCTTTTAACGATTAAAAGCCATTATAATGTGCATGCAAACATTCTGATTTTTTGGCAGATTATTCTACAAGCAAAATACTAGCACAATAGTGTTTAAATTTTTTAGTCCAATTAATAGATTTTTCATAAATCGCATATTCTTATTTCCAAATATAATACGTATGCATGTGTGCGTAAACGCCCGTGTACTGACAGTGTCGGCCGACGCCTGGTGCTAATTAGGATGTGTCGCTCTTTTCGCCGCATTATTTCCGCTAAGATTGTTTACTGTTTTCGTACTCCATTTCGTAAATTGTTTATTTCATGTATTCTTCCAGTAACAATTTTTCTTTCTTGTAAATATAAAATACTTTTACTACAAATAGCGTAATAAATAAGGTACTTAGGTTTTAATCATTACCATTTGTTAATATGGGAAGTAAAGTTAAAACAGTTACGAGGAGTAAAAAACGTTCATATAAATCAAATGCTGAACATATGAATATTAAAAGATGAGAACATTTTATTATCACCAAATTTTTATTTTTATTCTATCAATAAAACTATGAATTTGGAAATGTCTAAGTAACCGTGAACGAACTGACTGAACCGCCGCCGGTTCGCATACTTTCCGTTTTTTGACTTGATTGTTACAATAATGTAATGTATAAAGGTATGCAATAATGTAATTGTAATGGGTAAAGGTGTAGCCTTGCATTGGTAAGTGCTCGGGTTCAAATCCCGGGACATTCGTTTTAATTTTTCTTTTATTTAAGTACTACTATATTTAGATATATTTATTCAATTCATTTTCATTTATTTCACATAAATTACAATAATATTATTTGTATCTATCATAACATAACCATCCATAGGTCGGTAAATGTTTTTTTTTTTTAAATAATATAATAGCAAAAGAATACAAAATAAATAGAATAATATAAACTTAGTATTGGATCAGGACCGCACTACTCGTACATGCAGTTTTGTCCAATGCTCCATGAGGGAGCAATCTGCGTCCATTCTCCCTGCAATAGTTGCAGCAAGCTGTTGGGGCTGCCCCGTATGCGGCGCATCAGAGACGCTAGTCTTTTGCGATGTATCGCTTGAAAGGCATCCACTTGAGCGTCTGCAAACATACCTGAAGCGCTACAAAAGCGTGGCAACCCCATCAACATCCTAAATGCGTTATTGTATTGAACACGCAGGGCACTGTAAGTCCCCTGCGTATACTTCACCCATATGCTGCACGTATAAAAAGATTGACAGTATGCCTTGAATAAAGTTATTTTTATTCAAGGCATACTTGCATAATTTGTTTTGTATGTTATTTGTTATGGCCGTCGTCGTTAAATGGCGTTCACGTCGATTGGGTAAATGTGTGCGTGCGTTTTTCAAGGCCACTTAGGTCTTGTAGTCCTCATATGTCTGTTTCTTAGCAATAGCACACAACTAGGTCTCAGTCGTTTGATAAATAAAAATATATAAATAAAACCAAAACAAAATAAAAATAAGTAAGCAACAGTTTTCCGTATACAGCCGTACTTAATTATTGAATAATTGTGTCGTACGTAATTAGACCTACATCCCATGTCTGCTTCAATAGATAAAACTGCCAACGCTGAATCTATCTTGACCCATTGATTTTTTATTCATTTTTATTATTTTCAGCGTAGGCTGTACTTACTGGTATTGTTAGCAAAATTCGAATGACAATGCAAATGTTCGGGTTATTTTCTGTTACACTTAGGAGCAGCTGTTTCACCATCAT
Organism: Polymixis lichenea; assembly: GCA_949091785.1. Taxonomy (NCBI): domain Eukaryota; kingdom Metazoa; phylum Arthropoda; class Insecta; order Lepidoptera; family Noctuidae; genus Polymixis; species Polymixis lichenea. The sequence continues at coordinate 12,929,501 of OX420937.1, forward strand.
TAAAAAAATTGCGGCGTATTGAACACGACAAAAAATATTACTCGTCCTGCCTTCGAGGTGCGAGCATTATTATTATTATACTCTTTGGGTGCGAGACCCGCGATCCCTGCTATCCTGTACATAAAGTAATATACTAGTTACAAAACTCAATAAATAGTATATACTAATTCCATGGGTACAGCATATTAATGTTCTGTGGTTGTGACTTTCTGCCTATCAGAGGCCAAAGAGTAAAGTATGTCAGCAGAAGCAGAGTCAGTCTGAGTCAGTGATATTTGATTTGTAAATTAATAATCCTAATATCCTTCATACAAAAAATAATTTACGCAGTGTTAAATGTGTTTTAATTGCTGTGTAATAGCAATATAAAAAGTTGTTGAATTTACAGTAAAGTGATAGCTTCGGTTATAATGTCTTTGTCAACTAATTTCTGTATTTCATTAAGTTTTCTTACAATAGTCATTACCTGTATTATTTTATCTAGCGGTAACTATGCGCAAGCTAGTGAAAATGAAGTCGAAAGCATTACTAAAATCGGACAAGGTGTAGGTCACATTATGAACATAAATTACTGGTAAGGTTTACAGGGACTATTTATTTCATAACCGTATCTGTATGATTCTAGGCAAGCTTATAATGTATACCAACAATTTACATGATTGCAGTTATTCTTGCGGATACAGAAAAGTGTTCGAAGATTATGCAGGAATAATACAACAAAAATATCCAGAAATATCTGTAATTGGAGCAAACTATGATCCTCCAGGCTTAAACATGTATCTATCCAGATTGATTGTAAGTTAATCTAACTTGATTTGGTTTGTTTATTCATTCTAGATGCAATTTATTTGATATTTATACATAATTCAATAAATAAAAGAAAATTAATATTTTGATTGTACAATTTAGGTATTTATGTCATATAAACCACTAAATTACCAGGCACCTATAAATAACATGGAACAAATTTGTTTGTTGTGTTTGTATATTTGTCCTGAATTCATTTAAAATAACCTATTGAATTTTAAGTGATTTTCACTGTCATTTAGTTTTTTATTTATTTGATTTATATATAATAAATCTTAGCTATAGCACAGAAAGCTTGTGGTAGCCTTGTGTGTTTATTCACTGAGCATATTGTTTTCGTACTGAATATGCTTGCTGAAATACCATCTACATTACAACAAGCAGAGTCAGGCCTCAAGTTTTGTAAGGAAAGACTGAACTTCATGTGTGAAGTGTTATTTTAAGCATAAGGAGCCCTAGGTTCTCTAATTAACTTCTTATTCAAAGTATTACCAATTTTAAGAGAGTAATATTATTAAGATCTCTTGGTCATTGAGTTCTTCAAATTAACACATCTTACAGTAAATACAGCAATATATTAAAACAGTATAGATAGTAAGGATTTTCACGTTGACATTGATCGAGCTTTACAATAGCACCTTGTTATAAAATTTATATTTTAGAGATCACAGAATCACAGAATCACATGAAACCATAAACTGATGGTGTTTTATGGTTTCGTAAAATATATCAGTCTCCTCTTCAAAAAAAAAATCAAAATCAGAATATTTTACATAAACCTGCAAGGGCACTTATGAAACGTCAGAAGCTAGGTGCATGGTTCCTATTTCTCGCTTCCTATGGAGAAGAGCCGGCAAGAAACTCCATAGTTACTCTTTTTAAAATAATTGACTCTTACAATGTTTTCAAATTACAGTGATAATAGGTATGGGAGGACAGTGCAGGCCTGTCAATAAGTACCAAGTACTTAGAGGAATGAAAATAAAGAATAGAAAATCATCTACAAATCTAGTCTCTAAGACCTACAACATTCTCTCATTCACAATATGTAAAAGAATCTTCATTTAATAAAAATAACCTATTTAAACCAAGTGACATGATTTCCATGACAATCACTAGTAAATAGTTGTTAATAGGATTGATGTATAATGTCAAATAATGACGAGAATATGTCAGACATTGTAAAAAAATAAAAAGAATAAAAATTAACATTGTAATTTGCGAGCAGTTAATAGACTTTCACATAAATAAGCTGTTAATGAGGTATCTGGGAAGCAACATGTGCAGAAGGAAAGAGTTTTCAGTATAATTTTATGTTGCAGGGTTTTGGCAAGATGATACTGATCATGTGCATACTAAGTGGGGTCAACATATTTGCCTGGCTGAACAAACCGCAGCCTGCTTGGTGGAGCTGGTGTATTGAGAACAAGCTATATGCATGCATGATGATGTTCTTCTTAGCTAATATGATTGAAGGTCAGCTAGTATCATCTGGAGCATTTGAAATATCTCTCAATAACATTCCATTGTGGTCAAAACTAGAGACAGGACGGATTCCACAACCTCCTGAGCTGTTTCAGATAATTGACAATACATTACAGTTTTCAAAAATGGACCTGCCCAATAGTAACTTTGTGCAATAAGGTTTTTGTTACATTTTTTACGTCATGCTCCCCAAACACCCTCTCCCCATCATCTATTTTGCTGTTTATATTCATATCACAATTGTAGACTATATGAGTACCAAATTAGTACATAATTTAAAAAATAAGTACCCTAACAGGTTAACAGGTACAGGCAACTGAATTTTGGCTTGCTGTAGAGAATCTCCCAGCAACCCCAAATAAAATTTGAATAAATTTTATGTATACACATATTAAGCAACTACGTGGTTAACAAAATTGTACTCTTATTTTTACCACTGGATGTGCTATGGCTACTTAAAACTTATTTTAAATCTCGATTATAAGCGCCTGAGCAATGTGTTTGTCTGTGGGTCCAATAGCTTTCTCGAAAACTATTGGACCGATTTTGATGCTGTTTTATGAATTACATGGATACCAACTCAGAGTACATTGTCAATTATATTTTACATCACATTACAAACAAAAAAGGAACAAATTGAATAGAAACTGTATTTCAGTAGCTCTTTAAATTAACCATCTTAATGGTCAACCAACCTAAGGGTGTGTCCAGACTTGGCGAGTGCTCCGCTCGCGAGCCGCTTGCGCGCGTGCATTTCATGTTCGCAGGCTACGTAACATGAGTTCGACTCGCGCAGTTCGCAAGCAGTTCGCGAGCGGCGCATTCGCCAGATCTGGACACACCCTAACGTTTGCATTGGCAAACAAATAAAAAACAATGTTCCTTGCTTCAACTTTTACTTTGGGTTGCTGGGAAGATGCTCTACCTACAGCAAGCCATAATTCAGTTGCCTGTACCCGTTAAGGAGTTATTTATTCGCGTATGTACTAATTCAGTACACATTGCGTTCAATTGTGATATGAATTTATTAACAGCAAAATAGAGTGAGCGTCAAAATGAAGGGACCAAGTCCCCAATGTCCGTCATACATATATAAAAAAGAATACCATTAATCTACTATTTCTTTCCTTTGCTATAATTTTAGCTACCTCATCATATACATAATATTTTAACAAAATGCTTGGTCCCTCCATCATGATATCAAGATGGAGGGATCAAACTGATATACTACTCCCAGGAATGTTCTACCTACTTAGTGTTATAATACCTTAATTCTACCTTAATATTATTGATTTTGGCTGCCCGATAAAGTTGGTCCCTCCAAATTGACGATTCAATTATTTAGTGCAACAGGTAAATGGGCAGTTTATTTTCGACCTTTGAAGGATAAATATTTCATACCTATTTACTACCTTCCAATCGTGCAAAATTTATAATGTTAAAATTTATTTTGGAATAGCTGATTTTATTTTCGTGATTTGAGGTTTGATAGTAAAAGTTGTTCATAATGATGAGTACAATGACCCCTTATGAGGTTAACGATGATTAAAATTACACCCTGTATAGCAATATTGCATTCGCACTGTATTTGTTCATGGTTTCCCACAGGTTTCACTACAGTGCAATTCATCGACTATGTTTTAGAACTACCTTTAATATTTTTCTTTGTGTTTACCTACATTGAGTACTTATTACGAGAATTCAATAAAATGAACCAATAAAATAGTAATATTTAAAAACTGCAGATACATGTTATATCACTACATAGTATAAAACAAAGTCGCTTTCTCTGTCCCTATATCCCTATGTATGCTTAAATCTTTAAAACTACGCAACGGATTTTGATGCGGGTTTTTTTAATAGATAGAGTGATTCAAGAGGAAGGTTTATATGGATAATACACCGACCTCCACGCGGGCGAAGCCGCTGGCAAAAGCTAGTATATATATATATATATAGCTAGATATTTTAGTGCTATTCTTATTAAAAAAACACCTTTATTAATGCTACTACGATAAAAATTTGTACATTGTACCTACCTATTACTTAATTTTTTTTTGGCTCGTTAAAATAAATTTTATCATTATAAATTTTGCACGATTAGAAGGTAGTAAATAGGTATTAAATATTTATCCTTCAAAGGTCGAAAATAAACCGCCCATTTACCTGTTGCACTTAATAATTGAATCGTCAATTTGGAGGGACCAACTTATATAATCGATATCTTTAAAACGATATATGTATCGGGCAGCCAAAATCAATAATATTAAGGTAGAATTAAGGTATTATAACACTAAGTAGGTAGAACATTCCTGGGAGTAGTCTATCAGTTTGGTCCCTCCATCTTGATATCATGATGGAGGGACCAAGCATTTTGTTAAAATATTATGTATTTGATGAGGTAGCTAAAATTATAGCAAAGGAATGAAATAGTAGATTAATTGTATTCTTTTTTATATATGTATGACAGACATTGGAGATTTGGTCCCTTCACTTTGACGCTCACCAAAATAGATGATGGGGGTGGGGTGTATGGGGAGCATGGCGTAATTTTTTTGCATATTGTTTATAAAAGGGACTGAGGTTACTAAGATTATAAGGGTGAAAACTGAAATTTTATGTTATATGTAATATAATGAAACCTCCTAGTATGGAAAAACAATATATTTGTACAATTGTAATTGTGTGCAAATGTTATGAGGAATTTTCGTAAACCAAAATGTTTAAGCTCCAGGCAATAGAAATAGGTAAGGTTCACTATTATTTATTGTATGCTGTATACACATTGGTTTCCTTGCACATTGTGGAAGGTATGCCGTTACTTGTCATTTAACCAAAGAGTAAGTTTTCCCAATAATGAAGATACATATAGAATTAATGAATAAAATATATATAAACAAAATACTACCAAATTAAAACCAATATACTATTGTTTCTTGGAACTGAACAGACCTATCCATTTTTTAAAACACACCCAAGGTACAAACATTTCAAATATTCAAACATTTGTTATTGAAATGAAACATTGTAATACTATTGTTTATTTATAGTAATTTATTGATAATGATTTTGTGAACATTTAAATGATATGTATGAAAATTAAAACTACCTACCTATCTCATTTAAACATTCAGCTACAATTTGATTCACGAAAGTTCTCGTGGCAACCTTCAATTTGCAAACCTGTACGCATTTTTGGTTATTCTTGTTAATATTCAGTAAATGTTATCACAGTTTTTTAATACTATGTGATCATATGCTACACTTTTATTTTGATGATTTGTTTCAGTTTGATGAGGGTAGGCTAAATGAAATTCGTAAACAGTGAACTAATGTCAGAACTCTGAATCCCAATTAAAGTGGTAGTATGTAGCTGCATAATCACAGCATAGGTACAAGTATCGGCGCGGTTAAAGAGCACCTGGTGAAAATAGTGTGATCGCGCATGTGTACACACAAAATTACTAAGCGTGATAGGAGTGTGAGCGGAGCGAAACCGGGGACAGCGACTGACTGACCATTAGGGGCAATAGTCGGTGGCGCCGGCTGCGTCACACCTCTCTCCTACACCTCGCTGCAACCGCCAAACAGACCCATAAACGACTTCTGGCGCATTCAAGGTCAGCGCTCTTAAACCGCGCCGTTACTTGTACATACTACTACTTTAATTTGAAGGTATGAAATTTAGCAAGACTTAAGATTTGCTATTAAGATTGCATTAAAAATAAAATGTTTTTTAATACCTCATTTACACCAGATCGAAAGAAGCGAAGAAATGAGATTTTAATGTAGATAAATAATTTCACTTATTTTGTAATATTTCCCACAGTACAAATAATGTAATTTGCTCAACTTACACAACAATCATTCTGTAATATGTTGCTTTTTTATTTATCTAGTCAGGCGATTATTTTTCAGTGATGATTAAGATAAAGAAAACAAATGTTTTTACTTTGTGCAACCCTGTTTAATTAAAATTTAGATAATTATTATCTATTGCCTTTTCTTTCATATTTTTTCTAAATATACAAGGTTTAATAGAATAGACAAGTCCTGAAAGTACATAGTTTGTTCTTAATTGACTACGGAATCGATTTGTCATTTTTAATAGGTAATTTTTTGAAACTTATGTAGGTATTTTGCCATACCAACCGATTGAGCTAAAAACAATTTAATCTTATTTCGAAACAATAAGACTCAATTCTAAATGCATAAAGTAATGCTAGGGTCAACACGATTTTCTTAATATTTGTTAAAAAGTTTCGGTCGTTGTATTATGTTTTTATCTCAGTCAAATTTAAAAAAAAATAAAGCAAGAGCTTTAATCATGTTACACGTTGTGTATACAGATTAACATATAATGCGATCGAGTAGGACCAAGAAGCTTATAGATAAAAGTGGAGGCAACACTCTAAATACCTAAGTGAAGACGACTGCGGGCTGACGCTCTCTTTCTAAATATATACATAAGAACGAGAAAGTGATACGTGTTTTCTCTCTCTTATGTATGTATTCAGAAAGAGAGCGCAAGCCCACAGGCTGTCTTCACTTTTTATTTGGAGTGTGGCCTCCACTTTTATCTCTATGCTTCTTGAGTAGGACGCAGGTAGGACAAACCTTAATTATTCCTAACCTGACCCGAAATCCTAACCCGGTCGCGGGCTAGGTTAGGAACTTTATCGTGTTTTTAATTATTAGTGTGATCTGATTTGACACATAGGTACAGAAGCCAGCACATCAAAAAATCCCAAACTGTAAAATTTCTCCCAATTGAACATGGAACCTTATTGTTTTGTAATAACTTTGAAAAGCTATCAAAGAAATTTGACAAATTGGTGTACCTAGCTTGATGTGCTGGCCTCTGTATGTACTTTTTATTCTAGAAAGGCGAGAGGGGAAAACGTCTCTATATCGCATCGGGTTATGATAGGAACGATACTTCGGGTCAGGTTAGGAATAGTGTTACGTTTGGAACAAATATTATAATTTTTTTCAAGTTCCTAACCTAACTCGCGGCCGGGTTACAATTTCGGATCAGGTTCGAAATAATCCCAAACCTTAAGTAGGGCTATTTTGAATAAAAAGATAAAGTAAGTAGCTCTAAGTTCAATCATCGTAAAAATGTAGGTCTGTAATTAATGTTATCTTATCGGTAAAAGATAATAACTGTTTGTTTGTACCTTTGCACCCACAGACGTAACTTTTACTCATGACCTGTTTTATATCTAAATCTTGATGAATAAGTTCTATCATTTTGTTAAGTATCCTAGGAAAGTTGCGCATGACACATAGGACACGAGTGCCGCAATACAAGTTCATGTTGTTGCGCGCGCGCTCCGCAGGTGCTGCAAGTCCACACCGTGTGCGGCGCCACTAGCGCACGCCCCGACACTGCACACTCGGGGAACTCGCTGCTGCATCCAGGACAAATCGACATCCTAATAATAGACATCAAACACAAGTGAACATATTATTATACATACATATTTTTAGATAGTAAGACAGTAGGTACAGCCCGTACAACGAACCCTTGCGGTGTACCTTGTGTAACTGGTCTCCAATACAAGAAAAATAACAACCAGAAAGCGGCGACTGCGTTTCAAGCCGCATGATACAGTCAAGGGCCCATACCATCGTAATCACTTCTACGAGTTCTAGGGCAGGGTAGCATACCAATTGCGTAACACACTTTCGTAAGGAAATTCCTAATCCATTGCTTCCAATGGATTAGGAATTTCCTTCTAAAACCATAGGATTATGACAGAAAGTGTATGAGAGTGGACGAATTTTTTAAACTTGAAGAAGTTTAAAAAAATCGTCCACTCTACAACTTAAATAATGCAATTAATTTTGTTGAATTCTCAAAATAAAAGGCATTGTGAATATTGTGTGTTACACAACTACCCCACTGCCGTTGGTGAAGTAGACACTTCCTTTTTTGTCTGCAGGCTTAGCAGGCATGACGCTTTCTTTTTCTATTACTCTACCGTAGAATAAAAATCGCTTATCTACATGTCTCGGTGCAAAACTCAACTGTATACGGAAACGTCATTTTTAGGGTTCCGTACCCAAAGGGTAAAACGGGACTCTATTACTAAGACTCCGCAGTCCGTCCGTCTGTCTGTCTATCCATCTGTCATCAGGCTGTATGCCATGAACCGTGATAGTCGGACAGTTGAAATGTTCACAGATGATGTATTTCTGTTACCGCTATAACACAACAAATACTAAAAAACAATCAAATAAATATTTAAGAGGGCTCCCATACAACAAACGTGATTTTTTTGCTCGTTTTTGCTCGATATTGATAACGTCAACAGGTAGACCCTTGAAATATTCACAGAATGTTTAGTTTAAAAATAAATAATTAAATTAAAATAAAACAAATACAGGGTGTCCGCCGGCAGATTTTGCACTTCATAAAATAAAATAAAGTATTGATAAAATCAAAATTATTTATAAATTTTCTTGCAAAAGAACAATGCGGAGTTCACTTTTTAAAAATTACACCACTCAAATGACGTCCTTCTAGCCGCAAACATTCTTGCAATCTTTCCTTCATATTGGTGAAAACTCTTGCAAAGTTCTGGACTGATAGATAGCCTCTACTTCGCGTCGGATATTTTCTTGTAAGGCCAGTATTGTTGATAGCGAATTATTGTAAACGCGAGACTTGAGATATTCCCAGAGCAAAAAGTCGCAAAGAGTCAGATCTGGAGAGCTAGGGGGCCAGGCTATGTCGCCGAATCGACTTATCAATTTACCAGGAAAGAGCTCTCTCACTTTAACCATCGAGTCCCGGGCGGTGTGTGCCGTGGCCCCATCCTGCTGGAAATGTGTTCTGTTATTGTAGCCAACATGATGATGCAGCTCGGGTATAAAAAAAAATGTCCAACATTGCGCGGTACTACTGTGCGTTACAGTTTCACCTCTGCTAAAAAAAATAAGGGCCAATTATGCCATTTCCAGAAATGGCGCACCAAACCGTGGTCTTCGGGCTGTGAAGAGGTTTTTAATGGACTTTTTTTGGGTTGCTTGCACTCCAATAACGCATGTTCTGTTTATTGACGTACCCGTGTGCGTTACCCAGGCCAGATGTTGTCGAAAATGGTCATTTGAATCTTATAGATAATTAGTTTTGCGGCTTCTGTAATTGTTGCGCACATTTTTAAATTTGTTGCGCTTATAGTTTTTTAATTATTTCACAAAAACATTTCCTGCTGGGGTAACGTTACGCCAGCCAGACCTTTTTCTTTCTAATGGGAATATTTAAATAATTACTAGCTATAAAATTAGTTGTCTAGATGAAGTAAATGTTGTGCCTTATTTTGTATTTGTTCTTTCATCGGTTGCGAAGTTATTCGAGATTTTGCTGGGGTAACGTTTTTGGTTTTGCTAGATCTTTGAAATGGTTAAGCGGATTCTTATCATATTTTGTACATGGCTTCTTGGGAATTAGTTTAAATTTGTTCTGCAATAAAAAAACCAAAATAATACATAGCTTAAAGGTTATTTCATTAAATCGAAAAACACTTCAATTGGTCCCAGCACTCTCAATAAGAGCTCTAAAGACTTACTTTAAACGTTATTATAAAGCTTGTAACTGCCTTCAAATGTATGTGAAGTTTCATTAGTATCCTGTAAGTATTTAACAAGTTATGATGATATTGAGTTCTTCACGAGCACGGTCTTGATGCGCGCGGTGTTATTTGGCCACTGGATTGGATATATGAACTGAATGTTATGTCAATTATTAGTTTTTTAGTTCAGTTGTATATCAGTAAAATTTCAGCTCAGTACATTGGATAATTAATGAGATAATACGATTAAAGTCATCAGGAAGTGAATGACCGTGGTAACCCGACCAAATTTAGGTGGTTACGAAAAAGCGAAAACGCAGAACATTATAGTATCTTTTGAAATGTTTAGTATAATACACCTTACAATTTCGGTACAGACGCGTACACTGTTAAATACATTAATAATATAATAATATCTGTACTATGAAAACATTATTATTATCTTCCAGTTGCACAAACTTATCAAAAATCACTGATATAACATGTCGTTCGGTGGGACGCGGAAGGGGTGGGGTGAAGGGGCGCATTGTTTGCATATCGCACTAAACATGCTCCGTAATCACATAATTCACATCACATCACAATGTAGTAAAATGCTCACAGTTAGTCCTACTGTTTTGTTGTCTCATTTCAAATATCACATTTTTTTCCTAAGTTTAAAATCACAGATCAAAAATAATAAAATTAAGTAATATTAAACTGCAGTCAAATAATGTAACTATTACTTTTAACTAATTACAATCTCAAAAAGTCGACGTGTAAAGGTACATTCTAAAACTTTGTTAACTGCCGAAACGCATGCGCACTCTACAAGATGAATTATGTGATTACGGAGCATGTTTAGTGCGATATGCAAACAATGCGCCCCTTCACCCCACCCCTTCCGCGTCCCACCGAATGACATGTTATATCAGTGATTTTTGATAAGTTTGTGCAACTGGAAGATAATAATAATGTTTTCATAGTACAGATATTATTATATTATTAATGTATTTAACAGTGTACGCGTCTGTACCGAAATTGTAAGGTGTATTATACTAAACATTTCAAAAGATAGTATAATGTTCTGCGTTTTCGCTTTTTCGTAACCACCTAAATTTGGTCGGGTTACCACGGTCATTCACTTCCTGATGACTTTAATCGTATTATCTCATTAATTATCCAATGTACTGAGCTGAAATTTTACTGATATACAACTGAACTAAAAAACTAATAATTGACATAACATTCAGTTCATATATCCAATCCAGTGGCCAAATAACACCGTGCGCATCAAGACCGTGCTCGTGAAGAACTCAATATCATCATAACTTGTTAAATACTTACAGGATACTAATGAAACTTCACATACATTTGAAGGCAGTTACAAGCTTTAAAATAACGTTTAAAGTAAGTCTTTAGAGCTCTTATTGAGAGTGCTGGGACCAATTGAAGTGTTTTTCTATTTAATGAAATAACCTTTAAGCTATGTATTATTTTGGTTTTTTTATTGCAGAACAAATTTAAACTAATTCTCAAGAAGCCATGTACAAAATATGATAAGAATCCGCTTAACCATTTCAAAGATCTAGCAAAACCAAAAACGTTACCCCAGCAAAATCTCGAATAACTTCGCAACCGATGAAAGGACAAATACAAAATAAGGCACAACATTTACTTCATCTAGACAACTAATTTTATAGCTAGTAATTATTTAAATATTCCCATTAGAAAGAAAAAGGTCTGGCTGGCGTAACGTTACCCCAGCAGGAAATGTTTTTGTGAAATAATTAAAAAACTATAAGCGCAACAAATTTAAAAATGTGCGCAACAATTACAGAAGCCGCAAAACTAATTATCTATAAGATTCAAATGACCATTTTCGACAACATCTGGCCTGGGTAACGCACACACGTACCCTCCAATGTGAAAATGCGCCTCGTCACTAAAAAAGATGTTAAACAAACGCGTAGGCATAGAAAATCATTCAATAAACACTCTTGTTTTGTCACAATTGTTCAATAATTCGAAGCTTGTATGGGTGGAACTCATTTCATTTCATAATCCATAGCATTTTGCCATAAATTAGAATCAGGCCTTGCCAATTGGCTTCTTCAATTGTTATTCGATCGCCATATACATATTTTTCGAATTATTTTATGAACTGACGGCTTTTTCACACCTGTTGAAGCTGCAATCTTCCGGATAAACCTGCGAGGATTTAGCAAAATTTCCCTTCTCATAAGCTCTGTATTTTCAGGCGTAGTTACAGACGTTGAAGGTCCAGTTCGAGGCTCATTTATGACTGATCCGGTTTGTCTGAACTTCTGTACCCACGCCCATATCAATTGATTTGACGGCACATCCTTTCGTTGACGGGCCATTTAATCGTCGGATACCGAAGTAAGAAGTAAACCGACGCCTCGCCACACTGATCGAATTATTGTTCGCAAAATACGCCTCGACTGCGAAAGCGCGATGTGCTCCCGTCCACTGACTCATGGCTACTAAACAAGTAAACAACCCGCAATACTCCCGCGTAGAGATGGGTCTAAAATTAATAAGCTGCTAAATTAACACTGCTATATTTTTTTAGTGTCAACACCTGTTAAATAAATTCTGGGATAGTGGTTAAATATAACAGTCAACCCACAAACACTAATGAACACAAATGTGGGACAGATAACAATGAACAATCACAGAACACAGCGGCATCAGGTAGGTACTCTGCGCGGTGCTACCCCGCAGTCGCACCACACACGGATATATTTGTCCCTCTTTGGCCGCAGGCAGATGGCTATAAACAAAACAAAACAAAGGAAAGGAAAGGATACAATGATGTTCCGTCTCTACTGAATTGTTTTCAATTTAGCAAGTCAGTTCAGTGTTCAGTCAGACATTATTATTTAGTCGAGTTGATTTAATTAACTGCTAACTGCTGAATTCGGAAATGTTACATTTAACTAGTGTTAAATAAAGACTGATCTTCGTTACGAAGTATAATGTTTACGTGTTTGTTATCTAGGTAATAGGTAGCGATGTCCCGAGTACGGCTTGATTCGAGTCAGACTCGATTTCTGTTTTGGACTCGCCTACTTGAATACCAATTTATTTTGATTCGAGTACTCCGGACTCGATTCCGGTACTCGAGTCAGGAAGAATCGATATTGTACTCGCTGACTCGATTCTATTATGCGAGTCCAACTGACTCGAGTCTAGTATTCGTATTAGGTTGAGAGGCAATGAAGATAAAGAAAATATCTTTCAAATACACTTTTACCAACAATGTACGAACAGTGTAGAACAGAGGTGCAAGAAGTCATAAATAAAGAACTTGAAACCATCTGCATTACGACTGACAATTGTACTTCGGCGAGAAATTATGCTTTCATGGCCGTTACTGGGCATTTATGTTTTATAAAAGGCATAGTTTGTAATTTTGTACATAAGTAGTTATAAGAAAAAAAATACATAAAAAAACGATGATTGAAAATTATGAGATACTAAAAAAATTGCTATAAAAAGAAATCGCTGTAAATAAATTGATTCTCATTGTAAATACGCCAACAGAAAAAGTTGACAGTGCTAAGCCTGTGAAAAGTATGAAGGAAATGACAATTAATTATGTTAACAATCTGTCTGTGATTAAATTTAACAGTTGCTAAAAATAACTGCTAATTTGAAGTGTTAATTATTGTTAGCATTAGCATTTAGCAGTGTTATTCTTTTTTTAACGTTTAAGCCCATCTCTACTCCCGCGTCGAATGATACCCTGCGCCCCCCGCCACCGCTTGCTACACGCCGTGAGCTCGTTTCAAAGTATATAACCTGCCGGCGGACACCCGTTATTTAAGGGGGTGCTCCCATACAACAGACATGATTTTTTTGCCGTTTTTATAGATTCCGGACCCTGGACCCCGGTACGGATCCCGGGGATCCGTACGGAACCCTTCGTGCGCGAGTCCGACTCGCACTTGTTGACACTCTTCCGACGACAAAACGCTTGTCTACGGTTCTCGTGCTAAGCCTGCTGCTTTATGCAAAAACATTGACTACATAGTACCCCACAAAGTAACAGCACGTGCAGGGCGCACACAAAAATGCAAAGATGTCTGTAATTTAGAGATATGTTCACACGTGTGTACGTGTGTTGGTAGAAAAATTATGTATATAATTTACTTAAATTACTTTTACAATATTCAACACGACTAACTATCTACTGAACGTACCAAATTAAATTAGGTATTAATGATGTTTTTGCGCGTTTGTTGGTAGAAAAATGATGTATATTATTTACTTAAATGAATTTTAAAATATTCAACGCAACTAACTATTTACACAAGGAACTAAATTAAATTAGGTACTAGCTAGCTATACAAATAAATACAAACACAAAAGGACACTTTAGGCGTCAAAGTACTGGTCCGAATTGCTGTTATCCGGAAACGTGTCCAAAAGACTGGCAGCTTTGCCACGTCGACTGGCAATGCTAATTATTTAGCCAAAGAACGACCCAGCAGCCATCTGTTCACATGAAGTGTCGACCAGTCAGCGAGAAATTTCCTTAAAAAGGAGACGCGCTCTCGGGCCCCATGACCCAAGTGTTTTGACCCCAAACGGCTCAAAACTGTAGTTACCCATAAGGGTACAGTATTTGCGCTGCTTGAATTTCAGCAGCGGCGCCAGCACAACCCGCCGTGCAGGAACATGAGGTGGCGCAAGGCGTGTACAAAGGTCCCACACCAGAGGCATCCCACCATCCAAGGCAACAACGTCATGTTGTCTAGTCGACGTGACGATGGGAAGAGTTCCCATCGTCACGTACCAAGCCGTTTGGTTCTGTTATGGCTTCGGCTAATACGTCGGCGGTGACAGGGACTCTACGAATAATATCGTTGTTGCTGGCGTGCCATGCTATGCGACCTGCACTCCTGCAGCAGGACAGGCCATTGACACCGATGCGAAGCAACACAAGGTGTGCCTAAGCGGAGATATGAAGCGAGCCGAAAAGATGAGTCATGTCATCATAATGCCTAAAATGTTTATTTATTTATTTATTTATTTATTTGGTTCACCAACAATTGTATACACTGGTATAAGTAAATGAAACAAGAGCAACAAATCAGAATAAAGTGTAACAATCACTTATAGGTAAACTCTGCATGCACACAAAACGTTGTTGTAACTTACAAAAAAAAAAAATGTGAATTAAGAATTAAGATGTTGGTAAGTAGTATACCTATTTGCAAACAAAGAACCCATATTGGTTAGGTAAGCCAGGCTTAATCCTGTTAATGATCTATTAATGAAACCTTGCGATTAACAATGCTTTCTATGAACATTCTTTTGTTTCATGACTGTTGGTTAGAAGAGTTTGGAATACACATGCCAGCTGGTTGCAATGAATATTATAAACATTTGCTGCTCAGAAGATCACCGGACTAAACCTGTATAGAGTCGTACTGGTCGTAGCGGTACTTACCACTCAGGCATGCTGACGTCGCAGTTCGGGCATTCAATCTTATTTCCTTTCGCGTCTTTAGGTTTATATCTTGTAAATATTTCTATAGCTAAATTTTCAAAAGTGTCATGCTGGAAAATAATTTAAAACAATTATTAACTAGTTTACACATCGAACAAATGTTACGAGCGATTTTTTATCGCGCATTTGATTTTGAACTCTCGGTGTTGCGCCGTAGTTCAATCACACTCTGCTGGATTCTCAATGGTGGCTCGGCGCTAGGATTGCCCAGCGCATCAAAAATACAACTCTCGGCGCTAAGCAGTGCGTTGAATCTCCAGTGTCCGATAAAATATCGTTGATTTAAAATTTTAAATATTAGCGATATATTTTTGTAGAAAATGCTCTGTTTAACTCGTTCATAAATTTTGGCCGACCATATTTAAGTATAATTATCAAAAATAAATAAATAGAAATTGCTTACATCAAGTGCTTCCAATTTGATCAATGCCTTGGAACACAATTCAAACGCTCGGGCTTGAATCGCTATCGATGCTATGGTACACCAAATCTGTATTAAGTAATTACAAAGACATTTTAAAATCATAATTTTTATAATAACGTTATCTAAATAGTTATTTAATTTTCTCCTCTTCCTTCTGTTTCGTCATATCGTACCATCCTTATGCACGCACCACCACTCGCCCATATTGCGCTGCCTCTGCGACACTCTTTCGTACCGCGAGTATGGCGCAACTCTTGATATTCACGTAGTGGGTACTAGTTTAGAACTCCACTTAACAACGCTGAATCGGGTTAAATCAGGTGGATATGCATACCGGACAATGGATGCTCTTATTCCGCAGACATAAAGTACTTTCTGACCAGCTCGTGCCGAATCCTTGTCAATAAGTAGGGAAAGTGATCATAAGGAAAAAAATCAGACATATTATTATGTGGAACATGTCAGTGACCTGCGTTTGCTGCGCATCGTGTAGCGCGTGATGGTGCTGCGCGAGCCGCGCGGCGGCACGCAGCGCGGCGTCGGGCCGCTGGGGCCGTGCGCGCACCCGCGCCGCGCCTGCAGCCGCCCAGTGCGCCGCAGCCGCCGCACGCCAGCACCGTGCCGCGGAGCGCCCGTGCGCGCCTTCTGCGCATACACACTCAACTGTATATAGATGCCACTTCAAACTAATAATAACATCCAACTGACCGAATTTCCGTCACAGCGGCTAATCTCAACGGAGAATATCCGACATGACCGAAGAGAAAATGTCTTATAGAAAAAACCTATTAATACTACCCGACATGGGAATCGAACCCAGAACCTCACGCTGAGCAGTCGCGCTTGCAAACACAAGACCAACAGGGAAAGCTAGTTCTACATATCAACGCTTTCGGATACAAAGGGCTTGACTCCAAATCTCATACATTTGGCAATGAGTAAAAAAAGAAAAACAAACAAAAAACTTTCTTAAATAACTCTTAATTACAAATAACTAAAATTTCAATTTTAACCTTTTAACAAAAATATTAATCAACGAAAAAAAAAATTAAAGCAAATAATAAACTAACGTCACGTAAAGAAATGTCAGCTTAATACCGATCTGCGTTGATTGTTTGTTTGTGTAAATATTAAATCATTGCTAACGCCCAACCCACAGAAATGAAAAAACCAGTAGAAGTCGCAAGTAGGCTCGGCCCGCGTACCCCGAGCTTTACGTAGTTTTGCATAAGTCTGCTTCCGCGCACACACCACGCACATCAGTCTTGTTACAACCGCCACGGAGAAAAGAACTTGACAAAAAAATACAATGGTGCCTTATTGTGCTGTTTTACAATGTAAACATGATAGCAGAACTAAAAATGTATCAAATGGAGGTATATCATACCATCGGTAAGTCTTAATTGATTTTATTTCGACAAAAATTTTAAAAACAATATTTTATTAAATAAGACAAGTAAAAGTTGTCTTTATGGTATCTAATTTGAAGTCTACTTTCTTTTAAACTCAAACATATTGTTGGCGAAGATTCCAACTATGTACATGTCACAGTCAGCTACTCAATTAGACATTACCGTTATCGATAATGAGTTATCGATATTTTAAACTTACAATGTTCTTTGGGTCCTATGATATATAGGGAAAAATTTGACCTTGCGTGCGGTTTGTTTTTGCAGTATTAGTAATCGAACACATTTCCATTGCTCATACCTTTTGTTTTCTAATTCTACTTAAGTTTCGACCATACGAAAAATAATTACAAATGAACATAGAACCTCCTTCTTTTTTAAGTATATGTGTTAGTCTGACATCTAAGATCTATCTACTATACTAAAATTAATCAAAGTTCGTTACGGAGTTAGTCAAGCTAAACATAATACGAGTGTATCCGCAGGCAAAAGCGCAGGCTTCCAATGTCAGTAGGACGTAGTGTAACCGTATTATCTAATCACCAAAAAGAAACACCACAGGGTGTATCTTTCTATCAATAAAATAATTTTCAAAATCGGATCAGTGGTTTAACATAACAATTCTTAATTATACTTTTTGTAAATCGTAAGTATATATCAGAATAAATATATATATATATATATATATATATATATATATAAACACTTGATTTCAAACATGATAATATTTATCAACTCTAGCTGTTGACTATATTTTGTTTGAAAATAAAACGGAATGTCGATAAATAAGTCAACGACAGTACATACATCTCTAGAGACATATCTCCTACTTTAATTCAATATTAAACTACCAATCGGACCAAAGTTTTCTTAGTATTACGAAATACAATTAACTTGTATTCGTGTGAGTTTGGGTACGCTGGTTCCGATACTAATGAAGCGTTATACGACTTCTACTGGTTTTTTATTTCTGTACCGTGACCTATATAATTATCAAAACTATAAACTATAAAGATTTTTAACACTATAATATTATCATTATAATTATAATCAATGATACAGAAGTAAATATCTTTATTTTTCCTCTAATTTAATTAAATGTAATGTAATCAATTACGGTTAATTCAGGAGGTTTTAGCATACCTACATTTTACTTTTACGGCTTTAATAATACTATTTCGTAGGTTTCTTGACAATATCAACGGACTACATATTTAAACTTTTGATTCAAATTAGGGGTTTATATTGTATCCTCTTACACCATTAGTTATAATTTTTAATTAAACTCTCCAAATAAGTTTTGTGGAAATCGAATACCTGTAAAAGAGCAATTCTTGCATATACATATATATATATATATAATCTGAATCTCGGAAACGGCTCCAACGATTTTCATGAAATTTAGTATCCGGGGTTTCGGGGGCGATATATCGATCTAGCTAAATTTCATTTTTAGAAAACGATCATCCAGATAATAACTAATAATGGCTAAATCAATCACGATTGGACAAAAGAATACCTACCATGTATCGGGATGAATAGGGATGCAGGGGTCGGATCGGGACGAAACTTTAGAATGGATTTTAAGGATAAAATAATACACGGTGAAATTTTAATGGTTGATTCCCCACAGCGAAATGGTTTTGTCTTGGTAATACAATCGTTTTATAAACAAATAAAATATTAGAAACAAAAAATGGCAGATTAACCATTGTGAAAAACAAAACTCGAAAGCGAGCACGAACCAATAGTTCCAATACCTACGCGCGGCGCAAGCCGACGACGCCGACGCCGAGCGGCCACGCGGCCGTTGACCCGCGTGTTTTTCAATCAGCTGATAACTTATTCTTGATAATAATAAGCTTTAGCCAACAAGTTACTGAAATTTTCCATTCATACTTTTACGGGCTTAGGACCGTCATAAGTAGTTTTTTAGCTGCAATTTACTGAACAAGAAATTCAATAAAAACAAGTTTATATAATTTTTAAAATTAGTTACCTAAAAAAGTATTTGAGGCGTATTTCAAAAATTTGAATCAACTTATTTACAATCATTTTAATGAATTTAACTACTTTTAAATGTTCACAATTTACAAAAGTACGAGTAGGTACTTACACTTCCCGTTACGGAGTAATTGTTCGAAGTGCAAGCCACTGCGTTAAATGCACAATCGAGCACGTTTTAATCGATTGTCTTTCAATTTTAATAAGGCGTCTGTGTCACTTCTTACGATATTGAAAGCGTCCACTATCGCAGATATTAACGCGTCGCGAGTTTCGTGTTCATCACGATAAACCAGGTGCTTGAGCTCAGACCTCAAGTAAAAGTCTAACGGAGTTAGGTCTGGGCTTCTTGCTGGCCAAGGCACTGGCTCGCCGCGTCCGACTCAGCGCTGTGAAAACACCGAGTCCAGGTGCTCTCGCACGGCGCGGTGATAGTGAGCTTGGCACCACTCCGCTCCATAGCGACGTACTCCAAATTGCGATAATTGTAATGACGATCCATTGCACTGATAACGCGTGCTGCGCTTACGACATTTGCGGGAAAACTAAGTGCGCCGCCGCCGGCCCGCCCAATAGGAAGATGGCGCGCTGCTTGGTTTGTAATTGTCGTTAATTTGTAGTTTATGCCGTATCAATACACGCGAGAGCTTATTGTGCTTTGAACATTTATGCATCACTGATCCCTTTGTCGGCGCGGCCGCGCGTGCGTTTCGAGTAATACCTACAAGTTATCTCCAGTGTTACTATTGATTCTCACGTTTTCGAGTTGATGAATATTTTTTAAATTATTTTAAAACAAAAATATCTTTATTTTTTCATTTTCACTCTATGGTTCGAAGGGACTGCTTATGGCAAGTTGTTCTGCCGCGGGAAAATAACCATTAAAATTTCACCGTGTATAGTTTGTAGCCAACAAGGACACACTTAATTATAATACAGTCAACACGTTAGAGTCCTTTTTGGCAACAATTTATATTATTTGAATGTTAAAATCCCTTTTAAAGTTTTGTCCCGATTCACGCCTGCATCTCTATTCAAAATAAAAGTATAACACAAAGTAAGACTGCATCAAAAAGCCAATTTGCCCAAAGTGGTCTTTTCGCCGTTTGTAGCGGAAAAAGTCGAAATGTATGAGTATTGCTGTAGGTATAAATGAAGTATAATGCTCACTAACCGACGTTGCTTTGGCTGTACAAGTGACCGGCTAAAATATAGAGCTTCTTAATCTTCAAGGGCGATGCCTTCTTCGAAGCTTCTACATTAGCTAACTAGAAAAATAAATATGGTTACACACATCGTTCAATTCAGCTTCTATGCGCACGATGTTTATACGTTTTAGGGCAGGCGTAGCGCAGCAGTTATTCATACCAAAACAATATCAACATTTCGTTTCTTGAAATAAAGTCGAAAATAGATAATTTGACTCTTAGGTAACCTGAGACGTGCCTCTCTGATTGGCGTGGTGCGCCCTCGGGCTAGGAGGTTAATTTATAGTCGACTGTATTTCAACCACTACAACGTCGATATTTATTTGGCAGTAACAACCACTGCGCTGCACCTCCCTAAGATAGAGGCTAACGCGTGTGGCCAAAATCGGAACTAACGCCAACATTTTGTTTTGTTAATACAAACTGTGTCAATTTCACAAATGTTTACCAACAACGCCCCATGTCAATGTCGTTCAGGCGTCAAAAGATCCTTGTAGCTAGCACGCTACATATTTATGACTAACAGAAAAGACGCTCTAAAAAGCTCAAGTGTTTCTTAACCGCCGCGTAAACACATTCTGTAACTTGCCTGAAACGCCATTTCAGCTGCTTGTGTCATCCTGCCGCTTTCTTTTAATTGCATAATACCTTGTATAGATGGCTCTTGTCCAATGCAATCATTTAAGTCATCTAATGCATTTTGCTTTATTACACCAACCTCCTGATGACAGTAAAGCAAACAGTTGTTCTAGTTTGTTATCAAATTTCGTGTCCGTTTCAATGGCGCGGCCATTTTGTAAAAATTTGTAAAAGTTGATTCCCAAAACCATAAATTCGTCAAAGTTATGGTTAAAACGTTATAAAGGTTTGAACGTGGTCGCGCCATTGAAACGCGGAGAACCGTGCGGCTACGGAGATTTTTAAAACTAAGCGTTGCAGAGACCAATTTAGGTAAATGATAGATTGAATTTGTAAAATATAGAAGAGGTCCGCTTATTAGAGAATTACTGATATATTCTTGTTTTTGTATAACTTTTATTAAAGCCGTAATTGAGAGCTGAAATTAACAGGAACGAATGTTCATGAATCATTTTAATTTGTTTAAAGTATGTCATATTTCTTAATGTCATGAGAACTGAGTATCGATCGCTAAAGTAAAATTAATCAAATACGTTTTATGTTCATATCGTCTAAAGTTACAAAATCTAAAATTCCTGACGTTATAAGCCACAGGTATTTTTTACAGCTGTTTATTTGGTTATAAGTGTATCGGTTTACTTGCAAATCCGTTTTTTCTGATTTTTAAACCATTTACCTACATTGGTTTACGTCAACCAAATCAAAAACGAATGTTCAAACAAATAAAAGTCTCTTATGGGTGTTTTTTTTCAGTCTTCTGCGTTGAACCGTTTTCGAGATCTGGGAAATCTCAAAACGTTACCGGAGCAAAATCTTAAATAACTGAAGAACCACAACACACACAAATTTTATTTATAAACATTTACTACGCAAAAGCTACCTATTCATGTATTTGGTTCTGGGCTGAAGCGAATTTTTGAAAATGATTTTGCTAGGGTAACGTTTTAAACCGTTATTCCAGCAAAATCTGTTTTTCTCAAATAACTTTAAAACTACATTTCACACAAATTTTGCTATTAGTAAACAAATTGCTCCTCATAATACACTATTTATTTGTTACAGTCTCACCTCTGTAAAGCACAAATCAGTACAACATTTTGCCAGGGTAACGCACACCAGAAATTTAGGCAAATGATGGATTGAATTTGTAAAAAAATTGTAAAAATATAGAAAAAAATCTTACGTTTTATATTTTAGGACCTGCAAGACTATAACCCCATAGCCGCGCCATTGAAACGGCGAAAAACACGATATCGCCGATATCTCGCTGAAAACGCATCGCAGAGGTCTAAAGTTTTTGTAAAAGCTAGATTTGAATTTGTCAAACTTTAAAAAATGCACAAAAATTCTAGCGATATATTTCAGGAGCTCTAGTACGCTATTGCGTTGAAATAAGTCGTGATTATCTTTCGAAGAAATTAAGTATTAGCGAGATTTTTTTTGTAAACAACAACTGTTATTATGTAGAACTACCGATACTATGTAAAACAAAAAAAAATCGTTACATTAACCCTTTTTTTTGGGTTTTTTTTTTTTTTTTTTTCTGCGTGGGAAATCATCAAATAACTTCTCCCGCTCTGGGTGGAGCGGGAGGGCGTGTCAGACTTTTACTGACTAAAACCCACCCGTGTTCCCTCAGTTGCCTGTGTGCCAGGGTATCTCTTTCGAACAACCCGCACCCCTGGCAGGCATCGGCCCTTGCGGGCCCCTCTGTTGCTGCTGACATCTCTTTGAGGCGCGCGTGGAACACAACGCGCCGTCGACCCGGGCTTGGTCCTTACCGGACAGCGAGCTACCCATTACTCGCCGTTCGCAAGCCCGTGCCTACGGTGGCCGGGAATCAGCCTGGGATTCCCGACGCCCAGGGCGTCTCCTGCGAAGGCCACGGCTGTGAGGGCGCATGTACTGCATCTCCCTCACGTGCGCCGCCTCCCTCTTTGCGAGCATAACTGCTTCGCTGAAGGAGGCGACTGCCAGCCATGCCCTCTCGCTCCGTACCATGGCCTGGACCAGGGTCGGACGCGAGAGATCGCCGCCGCCGATCACCTCCACGAGGACACGGCGGTGCTCCGCCCAAGCCGGGCAGACCTCCACCGTATGCTCCACCGTGTCCTCTGGGCGATCTTCGCAATGGAAACACCCGGGCGTTTCCTCCCGCCCTATTCGAAACAGGAACCTCCCGAAACAGCCATGTCCGGTGAGGACCTGTGTCAGGCGGAAGGTGAGGACGCCATGCCGCCTCTCAAACCACTCCTCAAAGAGGGGACTTACCGCCGCAATCGTGGCGTGCCCAACCCTTTTTTTTGGGTGGGAATCATCAAATAACTTCTCCATGGGTGGAGCAGGAGGGCGTGTCAGACTTTTACTGACTAAAAACCACCCGTGTTCCCTCAGTTGCCTGTGTGCCAGGGGCCGCGGTATCTCTTTCGAACAACCCGCACCCCTGCCAGTGGCCGGGAATCGGCCTGGGATTCCCGACGCCCAGGGCGTCTCTTGCAGCGACTAAGGCTGTGAGGGCGCATATACTGCCTCTCCCTCACGCCGTGCCGCCTCTCAAGCCACTCCTCAAAGAGGGGACTTACCGCCGCAATCGTGGCGTGCTCAAAGCTTTTTTTTTTTTTTTATTTTGGCTTCACACGGTTTGTGCATTTAGCCAGTGTCAAGTAATTTTTCTTTTAGATCAAGTAAATGGCCCGATATCGGGCACGAAGTTACAAAACAGTCATAGTCATCTTTAGTCAGTCAAGTCAAATCAAAGTTATTGTAAAGCGGTAGTAACTTTACAACAACCTAGTAGGAGTTTTTGGGGGGAACACGAAAAGTCCACGTTAGTCACTTATTTTCAACTTCACTACACTTGTGCACTCACACGTAACTAAATTGAATAATTCACTATCAAAATTATACAATTTAATTCGCTATTTCACTAAATTCCATGAAAATGAAAATTCGTGCGACATGTTCCAGCGCGATCCCGCCAAAAACTCCTGCTCAAAGCTTTAAAATACGTTTTGAGTTTTTAAAGCGGGTGACCATGGCTTATTGCTTACAAAAAACTTTCCACCTATTTGTGTTAGAAATGATATCTCAAAGATTCTAAATTAAATTTAAATGAAACGAGAAGATAAACATAAATGAAATGAAATGTTTATTTATGTAAGTAGATCTTAAAAGACACTTTCACACGTCAATATTTTGTTGGTCAATATTTTAAAACCTAGATGGCGCCGGCATTTCCTAGCCGACTGTTCCCTGAGAAGAAAAGCCGAAACAAACTCCGAGGTCATGGTCTCTTTTAAAATTCAAACATTATATTATTTGAATTTTATGTGAGTAACAATGCCGGGCAATGTCTGGAAAGGCCTTTTGAAGAAAGAGCCATTGCAGCTTTGAGCTGACCTGTCCCAACAGACGGCATGTATGTATCAGTCACCGCGTAGCTTATAATATGTTTATTTCTTTAAAATCACAGATTTATGTGATTTTAAAGAAATAAACAAAAATTTCTAATACGTTTTCTGTAAACAATAAGCCATGGTCACCCTATCGAAACATTTAAAACGTATTGCAATACCGTACTACAGCTCCTGAAATATAAGCCTAGGATTTTTGTGTATTTTTACTAATTTTGACAAATTCAAATCTGGGTTTTACAAAAAACTTCAGACGTCTGCAATGCTTTTTCAGCGAGATATCGGTGATATCGTGTTTTTCAACATTTCAATGGCGCGGCCATGGGGTTACAGTCTTACAGCTCCTAAAATATAAACCTAGATTTTTTTTTCTATATTTTACAAATTCTATCTATCATTTACCTAAATTTCAGGTCTCTGCAACGCTTAGTTTTAAAGATCTCCGTGGCCGCGCGGTTCTCCGCATTTCAATCGCGCAGCCACGTTCAAACCCTTCTAACTTTTTAACCATAACTTTGACAAGTTTATCGTTTTGGGAATCAAGTTTTACAAATTTTTACGAAATCTTGGTAAAATTATTTTTTTGAAATATCGCCGTGGCCGCGCCATTGAAACGGACACTAAATTTTATACGGGTTTTGTTGAGATCGGTCATTCTTTGCTTATCTACGTATTATCTACTTTTTTAAATACCTTGAGTCTTGGAGAGCCTGTTAACAATTTAGCTAAGGACTCGTTATCTTCAAGCGCCATATGACATTTCCTCAAGCCGTCTGTGTTATTTGACATAGTGTAATACTCGAGTGCATTTGTCCTGTACAATACACAACAATCAGATTTATTCTTCCATTATTCTTTCATTCTTTGGCATATCAATTCTAGCTCATTTATTTTATGAGGTCAAAAATTTAATTGATCCTTTAAAAAACTTATTCCCTTTCTAATGATGTACGCTTTTTTAAAATTAAATAACCCCTCTTTCAAATGTATGAACTCAAGATTGGTACACCGTAACATAGCTAGAGCACCCTAACCACATTAGGTCAAGTGCCTAACCCATTGAATAGGTTATAACTGAGACCAACCGCGCTCAAGCCGAGCGGTACTGCCGCAGCCGCTGGCAAGCGCCACATCGAAGTTGGTCGCAGATACCTACTAGTTATTAATTAGCATTTTTAGAACAATAAACTGGGAATTATTTTAGGTCACAAAAAGAGGCACATTTATGAAATTAGGGTGTCCATTAGTATTTTTAGGAAATCAAAACGGGAATTATTTAGGGCGTTTTAATGGTCTGACAACTGTTTTTCCTTGGTGGGATTTTAAAAATATCTATTTACCTAATTAGTGAAGTGTATTTACCAGTTTTGTCTATCAATGAAATAGTCACCGATGTTACTATATGCCTGTTTGACCTGCGCATCGGTTGTACTTGCAGACATTTTCAACAGCTCAACTACGCGGAACCAGTGCCCTAAACGTTTCCGAAGAGCAATAGCCAAGTCTCTGTAATGTAATGAAAAAACATGAGAATGTACTTAGATAAGGTCATAAGCACTAGTTTAATTAATAAATGCGTAATTATAAGGTAACAAACCGTCTATCTTCATTGTGATATATTTTTTCAGCTCCATCAAAGTCTTTGAAATAAGCTAATATCTCAGCTTTTTTAAGAGCATTTGAATGCAATGCGTTCAAACGGGAAACAAATTTTATACCCGCGTAATCATTACGTCTCACAAACGCAGCCTCAGCAGTATCAAGTGCGGATTCAGACTCGAAATTTTTTAAAGCAGCTTCTGCTAGCAGCAACCTGGAAAAAGTATATTACCTACAGACAAATGTTGAATTGGTAACTAAAATCTTGATTACTTATAGAAAATCATGATTCTGATGATGATTAGTTGTATGTATCATTTTTCATCAGCATTCCTATAGAACATAGTAAATTATAGAAACCACATACCATAGTTGCGGATGTGGGTTATCTTTAATAAAGTTTTCCGCTTCCTTCAATCCTACTTTTTCAATGAGCTGTCGCGTGTCTCTCAGAGACTTAACCTCTACTCTTACTATGTGTTGAGGTGTACATTTATCGTCCACATTGTCCAGAAGTGCCGTGGTGATTTCCAATTCCTAGAAACATTTAAATTTTATAATGTATTAGCTATACTGCCTTCTACGATGTGGAGCAACGCAAGACAGAGGTCTGAAAAATGGGTCCATACAAACAGCTCAAAACTATTGAATCTATATCGACGCAGGGAAGGAAGTCTCTGACTAGCAGTTGACGACAAAAAGGTGACGATTGCACGTACCTTAAACTTACACAAATAGCCCTGCATAGTCAAAGGCTCTTCAGGTTCAGTATCTCTCATCACATAGAGTCTAGCTTTTTCCGCAACTGCCAACATTTGTGGGTTGTCTGACGCCCAGAGAGCGCTCCACACATCTTTACGTAACGCTTGTCCGATACTTATGTTGTTGGCCATGTCGGTCTCCAACAAATACAGAGAGCCTGGTTGGTCAATCACATAGAACTTGCTACAAATAAATAATGGTGATTCTTAAATTGCATGTTGTCTTTCAAATAAATTTGTATTTATCGACTCGCATAAAACGATTTTCAGATTTTTCTCTAAGTACTTTAAGTTATAGTGAATGGAGCCGCAAGTCATACCTGGAATTAGAGTTGAGCCCCAACCTATAGGGCCGCGAATTCATATTTATTGAAGTGATTTTCTTAAAATTCACAAGAGAAAATAGCAATATGGAGCCAGAATCTCTTCCAATTAACAAATGGGTGTCAGAACTTGTGACGCAGCATATCGTATCGTCCTGAAACCCTGCGTCTTTGGCCGTGACTGGCGACCCATCGGCTTGGTGCAACTGTTCTGTAGCGCCTGAAATATCACATGGCATGTCAGTAACACACAATAATAACAGTAGATCTTAAACACCTTGTTTCTGGTTTACTGAAGTTAACTCAGTCAATAAAATAAATCGTCATTATATGGAATAAAATAATGTATATAATATATGAAACAAGACACCATTTCATTCCTTTCAAAGACGATTTATTTTATTTGACACTACTACTCAATTCGATTGTGAATTCAAAGACGATTTATTTTAATTGACACTACTACTCAATTCGATTGTGAATTCAAAGACGATTTATTTTATTTGACACTACTACTCAATTCGATTGTGAATTCAAAGATGACAGTGCATTGGATTTGTTTAATCTTGTTCGGCACTGATTGCTTATATGTTTTTGAGCAGGTTCTTTTTTCACAATTAATTCAGAAAATAGATTACTGCGTATACTTACGAGGTCTGGTCGGCGTAGAGAACTTCCATATTATAAACGATTCCTTAGACGCTGCTACTACAATGGCTTTGCTGTTGATGGTCACATATACTACCGGGATACTTACTGGTTTGGCTAAAATTTTACACATAAAACGAATAAAAAAAGGTGATGAGACTAGACCATTTACTATAAGTTTTTACCCTTTTAAACCTGGAAGTTTACAAAACAAGTAATGTCAATTAACATTGACATTTTAACTTGTTCTGATTTACGTGCCATACTTATGATACCGTTAATTGCATGACATTTATAGAGAAAACTGAATGTGAGTACAATGCAGGCTAGATTGAATACATGACTTTAAAACTGTCTGGCGGTTATGTATGGCCTAAGTTAGGCGGATCACACACACTGCAACGCGCCACGCTCCGGGGTGCGCGAATTTCCAGCGTTTTTATTAAATTTGTATGTAAATAATCACGCGCGGGAGCGCGTTATCTGCACCCCGTCGCGTGATGCGTCTTAGTGTGTGAATCGCCTAAATGTCCTGCAGATCTGGTGGTGTCTTATGACAGGTCGTGGAGCTCCCTAAAATAAAGTTGAGCTACACGATGGCAAATGCGTACCGTGCTGGCTGTTGGGACAGGTCTTCAAAAGGCCCTCCCTTACAGACATGAACCTGCATTGTTAGCCACATAAAACCCTAATAATATAATTTTTGGACTTTAAACGGGACTATGACCTCTGAGTTTGTGTCGGCATTTTTTGTAAGGGATCAGTTGGCTAGGAATTGCCGGCGCAATCTAGTTTTATAATATTGATCAACAAAATATTGACGTGAAAAAATGTCATTAAAGATCTTTCATTTCGACAACTGATCAGAGACTTGATAATATTTAGTAAAATCAAGATTGTCCTCACCATCACACTGAATTCCTTGCTGATTTGATATTATTACTAGCCCCAAAGTGGCTATCACACAGTATTCGTCCACTGCGCACATATCAATGACATCAGGTATATGATTTATCCAGGACTAAATTCATAAATAAAAAACAAACATTATTTTTGTGTATGGTCACCAAAAGAGATAAGTAACCGATTTTGGTAAGAAACCGATGGATGTTTTCAGCATCAAACAAAAATATCAAAAAGAAAACATCCATCGGTTTCTTACGAAACTACAAATCCGACTACCCTGGTTAATTATCTCTTTTGCTGACTGTACATGGAGTTTTTAAAGCATGCCGTGAAAACTGTCCATTAACCTGATGTGTTACAGTATCCCAAAAGGTCACGGTTTCTGTGCCTGATACATATGCCAATGTATTCCCATAAAAAGCGTACTTGTGGTCCATTTTGACGTTAGCAAAGTATATGAAGGAGTCGATGGCGATAGCAAGTCGCAGTGACTTCTTCTCCCACGATAATGCCCTCATGTTACCACCCGGCACACGCAACGTGCGTATATGCTAGAAAAAAAGAATATTAAAGCCTTTATAACTTATCGCTTACTTCAAGTCATCAATTTAATTTTCATATTCTACGCACATACCTCCCCATATGCGCCGAAAAACTGAACTACGTTGGTCTTGTCTGCCGTGCAGCCGGCAGCAGCCAAGATGGTGCCATTATGATTCCAGCGACAATCAATAATCAGCATGTTTGATTCTACAACGACGCTATCTGAAATTGTTTGCAATATCTTACCTATATGATTTTCATTACAATGCCTGGAGTTTTCATTCCAATGAGTATTTTACTTTTTTATGTTACTTATAGGCATACAAACCATCCCACCGATGGAAAATAGTAACCACTGTATATGGGCACCTGTAGCTCCTAGTAAAGGATCATTGATGATATTATACACCCAAGGATCTTATTAAATCAATTAACAACTTTTTCAGTATCGAAAATATCGATTTACCTTCCTCATTGCAATTTTTCATTAACAATATCACGCCACTTCTGTAAGATATTGCTAGAACGGGTCTATTGGCTGGAGTACTTCCGGAATACCAGTCCATTGTTACAATATCCATAGATCCCGACACACTGTGAATAGTAACTGGCATCTAAAACGGTAAAATATCGTATTGTACTACTAAATCTTACTACGATTTAATGCATATTGCAAAAATATTAGATACTTTTTTAAGATAATTTCGGTTTTGTAGGGCGACGCCCGGCCAGCAAAAATTACAAAATTTTAACCAAACTTTCATCCCCTAGTCAACCCCTTCAGGGAATGATTTTTTATTGCTTATTTTCGTTATTTAGGGAACTCTCCTGCAACATTTCATGTTTCTAGAACTAGCGGTTTGGGTGCAATTTCTGCCTTTTTTGTCAGCAATAGAATTTGAGATTGTTGGCATTGTGCCCAAACCTTAAGCGTGAATTTGTGAACAAACTAAATTCAATTCAAATCTATTTGGTTAAAATGTATGAACATAAACAAAGCAAACGGAGTATGTACCTAAGGATCGTAGCGGGTTGCGTCATGTAATTTCTGTCTACCGCCTATAGGAAAAAGGCGTGATTTAGTTGTTATGTTATGTTGGTTAAAAAATTATGCCAGAGATGTTTTTAACGTTCCTCGGAAACGTAAATTAGACAATGTTACTACTACTACTACTATTTACTTTCAATTTGTACAATTTTTGATAATCATTATAATTCTGTAAATACATATTTGCTATGGTCGCGAATAATATTTTGATCAACTGACTTGCAAATTGCAATCACGATTTCGCTTTAACCAGAGTTACCCTACGGTACTATGTTGCATTTTCAATTTGTTTCTGAGATTAGTATGACCAGCACATCAATAAAAAGAAAATTGTAAAGCTCGAAAGTAAGAAATATTTTTTAGCTGCATTTTTTGCGAACTTTGAAAACATGTTAGAGTAAATTCAATTCAAATTTTTTAGTGATGTGCCGACTAGTCGACCATATTTGTAGTCGGCGACTAGTCGGCTAAAACCACCGACTAGTCGGCCCATTTTTTACTCGTAACAATATACTTATACATTTAAAAGACAGCGATTGAAATTAAATTGAAATCTATACTGCTATATATTTTATTATAGAATCAGTTTTACAGTTTACTTTCAGTGCAATCAGGAAATTAGGATAATAAGGAATATTCTTCGTTCGGTCCATTAATTAAATGGACTTAGATCCAGAAATTAATTCCCGAAAGTAAAATGAATTAATACTTCTAACAAAAAAGAAGAAACTCTATAGCAAACAAATGGCAATCAAATCAAATCAAAATATTTTATTTCACATAAACCTGCATGGTCACTTATGAAATCTCAGGAGCTAGGTGCACGGTTCCAATTTGTGCCGGCAAGAAACTCCACGGTTACTATTTTAAAAATAATTGGCTTTTACAATGTTTTTAAATTACAGTGATAATAGGCAGCCCCGGATTTAGGGGGGGGAGGCACAACGGGTCGGGGGGCAAAACCCGTTCCGGGCAGCAGTTTCAAGGGGCGCCGAAATCATAATATTGTGTGATTAAAAATAAAAATCTTGCTCCACAAAGCGCCTAGCGTACGGAAGCCTGGTTGGCTCACCGTCGACTTGTAAGAAAAAGGCGCCACACAGGCCCACACCTAATTAATTGATCTCAAACGCTGGAGAGAGGGGTGCCACTATCAAGTTTCTGCCCCGGTTCGAAAAATCGTAGCTCCAGGGCAGATAATAGGTATGGGAGGACAGTGCAGGCCTGTCAATAAGTACCAGGTACCTCCTTAGAGGAATGAAAATTAAGAAGAAAAAAAAAAAGTTAAAGAATCTACATAAATAAAATAAACCTATTTAAACCAAGTGACATGATTTCCATGAAGATCACTAATAAAAGTCGAAATTAGAATTGATGTATAATGACGAGAATATGTCGAACATTGTAAAAAATAAAAAGAATAAAAAAATTACATTGTAATTTGGGAGCAGTTATTAGACTTTCACATAGTTATGCTGTTAATGAGGTACCAGGGAAGCCACTTGTGCAGAAGGAATTAATGCCAAACTTCCCTGTCTTCAACATAGTCTTTTATCTTTTCATAGGTATGCTTTTTTGATAAGGACACGTTTGATGTGAGTTTTACATCGCTAAGTTTTGTAACCGACTTTGGCAACTTGTTATAGAAGCGAATAGTGTTTATTAGAAATTACTTGCTAGTTTTCGTTAATCTAAATTTTTGGAATCACAATTTCATCTTTACTACGTGTATTTAGATTATGGAAATTGAATCTTTTTTTGAAAAGACCTAAGTTTATGCGAACTTAAAAGATATTTTCTAGGATATACAGAGTAGGCAGAGTCAGTAAGTATATCAATTTTGTTGTATTTGTTTCTAAGAGACTCGCGAGGTGCCATTTTATAGATTGCACAGATTGCCCTCTTTTGTAAAATGATAACTAAATCTAGGTACGTCAGCTGCCGATCCCCACAGCAGAACGCCATAAGACATAATACTGCGAAAAGAAGCAAAGTATACTAACCTAGTACGCCAATATGTGTAGGTTTGCCATTTTGAACATAGCCGATGTTACCCGAACTCAACCGAAATCAATGATCGTCTTGACCGACTAGTCGGCCATTTTGAAGCCGACTAGTTGACCAAAGTCATAGTCGGCCAGGCCCATCTCCAAAATTTTTCAATTTTACATTGCATTGTGTAAGAATTTTGCAACTAACTAACCTAATGTGAAATTATTCACATAAACCAACTACAGAAGCTACTTGGCATCTGTTTTCATTAAAAATAACAAAGCATTCAGGTTATTAACAAATCGACATTTAGGGATTGGGCTACATTTAGTGTCGGTGACTCTACAATGTACATTGTACATACTGTAAAATTTCCTTGATCATCATATATGTGTAGCTCGCCATTGGTCAGCGCAAAGAGAAGCTGTGAATTATCGGGCGACCATTGAACTGCAGCGAGCCCTGGCCCTTTAATGTCTTTGCCCCACACTCGAGAACCATCCACAGAGCCCACAATGACAGCTCCTGTAATAATATCATAAGTTATTGACTTTGCAAATCACGAGCGCGTGTCATGTGTCATCTCGTAAACTGCAATTCACGAACTGCGATTAACAATCATCACTCTCATCATTGGTGCTGAAAGTAAAGACTGTTAATTGCAGGTTGATTGGTCAACTGTGTGCATAAGGCATAAGGGTGAAATTTAATTTAAATGCACATTTATCAGCATTTTTCTGTATCTCTACCCTTTCTGTCATGATGTGCTAGTCTCTCTCTGGAGCGAGAAGTCCATTTGTACGTATATGGGCTATCGATGCGTACGAACGCAGAAGATGCCGTCTCTAAATGACAGAAAAGATAGACATACAGAAATGCTGATCCTTGTCAGAATAGATCCCTATTTCTCGTAAACAAACTTCTTGCCTTCAGTCTTAAAATTATGCTTTGTAAGTCCACTCATAGCCACCACAACAATATAAATGTACTCTAGGTACTAGTACTAACAATTTACAAGTTTAATAATGAATATTGTCTCACCATCCTCATAAGCTATGCAGATTTTTTGGCCATCAGAACCCCAAGCCATGCTTCTCACAGTTGATTTATTTCTGTTATTTATCATTTCTTCATACCAGGACCCCTGGAAAGTAAAAAAAAAAGTAATATTGTATTCGTTTCCAAATCCATCAGAACACAGAATGCATAAATAAAAACTGATTCCAGGACGAGACATTGACTATTGGCTTTTATAAACACATGGATTTTTTTTTTTAATAAAGATGCCACTTTACAAAGTATAAATTACCTTATAAAGCATCCAAACAACAATGACACCATGCTCATCACTCGTTGTCAGCTTCTGGAAGACTTCATTCCAAATAGCCACACATAACTGGCCAGTGTGGCCTTCCAAGCTTAGATTCATTGAGAGATTCCCACCACCTCCTGTAATGCATTAAGAAAATATGAATTAATGCCCACTGCCATGACTCCTCCCCCTTAAAAATCATCCAAGCTGACAACAGCCACAGCAGGCAATTTGCTTGATTTACTACTTGAAAGTTATGATCTAAGTTTCCCCATCTTGCACTGAACCAAAAAATCTTAGTAAAAAGAGTTACTAGTCACTATTTTTTGTGAAAGGGAACAGATACTCATTAAATCATTCACAAGAAAATCCACAATTAGTCCAGCCCTAAAATTAAAATAAATATTTGTATTATTACCAGATTCCAATTTTAAAACTTTTAACATGCCATCTTCTCCACCAACAGCAATGTATCCAGATGAATGGTTCCATGATATGCATGTTACGTTTGATTGCTTGGGTATTGCAATCTGAAAAGACAATAAAAACATATTATTTAAAATTTGTTTAATCTCTCTGTCCCTTATTTTATTGAAAACTTTAGAACCAAAAATCTTCTTAAGCTATGGTTTCCTAGATGAGCTGTGGCCGCCACATAAAGGCCCCAGCAATGGTTGTCAGGAAAATGATGGAAGCCGGGTTAGACTATGTCAAAAGCTCTCTCTAGAAAAACATACCATCCTACTTCAATAATTAATGTTACAGTGATTCATTTGCCTGTAGATTAGGGATGCTATCTGGTGGCCATTGCTCTTCTATGAAACCCTAGCCGTAGAAAACATACGGTTAACTATGCAAATAACTATGCTTATGAGTTGAGTAACAATTTATCTTTGATCTAAAGTTAACCAATAACTTTAAAGTGATTGAGGCCTATTTAGGTATTGTGCATTTTAGTACCAAAAAATTACTACCTACCATAGTACAAATAATAATCCTTCAAACTAAAAGACTTAAAGTTTGAAGCTAAAAACTTAAGTCTAAGCTTTTTAGTTTGAAGTTAAAAACTTAAGTCTTAAGTTTTTTAGTTTGAAGTTAAAAACTTAGTCTAAGTTTTTTAGTGTGAATTATCTATGGCAGACCAGAGTTATTATGTTTTTTGTTTTATTAATGTACGGTCGCTAGGATGCTGTTGATATAAAAATTGTCACTATGTTATATATATATATAAAAATACTGTTCTTTCAATATGTATTTCCTAATTTAATTTAACATGGTAGCAGAGCGTGGTTGTAACAATAATTTTTAACCTTTCCGAAATGTCGAGCACAAAAATTGACCCTCTAACTAGAGAGAACTACGACACTTGGGTTATACAGGCTGAAGCTGTACTCGTACGACACAAATTATGGAAATACATCGAGACTGATACTGAAATGGTTGATAAAGAAGGCGATAGACAGGCGAGATCTGAACTCATACTTATAATCGCTCCTTCTGAACTTAAACAAATAAAAAAATTGCACTACTGCTAAAGCATTATGGCAAAAATTGAAAGACACCTACGCCAGTAAGGGACCTGCGCGAAAGACATCCCTATTAAAGCAACTGATCCTAACAAAATTAGAAGGACACGATGTAAGAACTCATCTAAACAAGTTTTTGGATACAGTTGACAAATTGGCAGACATGGACGTAGCTATTAATGAGGACTTGCTAACAGTCATGATGTTGTACAGTTTCTCAAAGGAATTCGAGAACTTCAGAGTCGTTATAGAATCACGGACACTCTTCCGAAGCCAGAGGAGCTTCAAACTAAAATAATAGAAGAATGTGAAGCACGTCATAGCCAAAACATGACTAATAACGATGAACCTGAATCCTCTTTTCAAGAAGAAGCCTTATACGTCTTGTAAAATTTGCAAACGTAGTGGTAATATCTTCAAACGCAAGACTCACAAAATTTGTACCAATTGCTGGAAGAAAAACAGTAAGAAGCCTAATAAACATACTAACGATTTTCATAAGACCAATTTTGCTATGCAGTGCCTCCTTACATAACAACTCCTACACATAACAAAAAATCTGAAAATTGCACATGGGTTTTAGATAGCGGTTGTACGTCTCACATGACATCAATGAGACTTATTTAAGACTATAGAGAGAACATCCGGAAAACTGAACTTTGCAACTAAAGAACAAACTGCAGGGATTAAAGGAAAAGGTACAGTCTCCTTTATAACAAAAAATGGTAATGGCACAGCCCTTACACAGCTACAAGACACTCTATACGTACCTAGTCTATGCACCAACTTGTTGTCTGTCAGTAAGATGACAGATGCTGGCTGTTCTGTCCTCTTCACAAAAAATAAAGCGACGGTCAACAATCCAAAAGACATAATAACTCGAGTGTGAAATCTGTATCCAGGCAAAACTCCATCGAGTACCTGCCCCCCGTGAGAAAACAACTCAACGAACAACAGAACGCTTAGAAATCGTTCATAGCGATGTATGTGGACCTATCAGAACGCCCACAGTAAGCGGAAACAAGTACTTCATTACTTTTATAGACGACTATAGCCGATACAGTAGAGTTTACATGATCAAAAGCAAGAACGAAGTATTACAAAAGTTGAAGGACTTCAAGGAGTTAGCGGAAACGCAAACTGGGGTCAAAATCAAATTCTTACAATCAGATAATGGTACTGAGTATGTGAACAAAGAGTTCAACGCTTATCTGAAACGTTGCGGGATACAGAGACGTCTCACCGCACCCTACACCCCGAACCAAAACGGAGTTGTTGAACGAAAGAATCGTACTCTTGTGGAGAAAGCAAGGGCAATAATGATTCATGCACAGGCACCATTAAAATTCTGGGACGAAGCAGGATCCACTGCAAACTACCTATCAAACAGGAGTATAAACAGCGCCGTTCAGAACCAAACGCCTTTCGAGCGATGGGTTGGGAGGAAGCCATGTATTATAGTGTGGCCATTAGTGCTGTGCACTCCCTGAGGTATGCGCGGCGAGGTGGGAGGCGAAGAAAAAAGTGCATGGGTTCACATGAGATCGATACATGTCGGACAGATCTTACGATATCAGTTTGCATTTCTAAGGCAAGACTTGTGGCGGGACGATGGTCGGAGGCTATCATCTGTAATATATTATACTTACTTAGTTGATTAAAATGTAACCCAAATATACTCATATTTTATTAAAAATATGCAGGTGATAAATAAGAACTAAACTTATAATTCAAAGCAGGACTTGTTTTATTGAACATTTTTTATATTTACAAACAATTATATATTCTAACGAAAGTTATTCCGACCCATCTTTGAATATTTTTCTCATGTGCGTCTGACATAGACAGTCCGATACAGATAACACTACCTGCGAGTTTTTGGCGGGATCGCGTTGGAACATGTCGCGCGAATTTTCATTTTCATGGAATTTAGTGAAATAGCGCATTAAATTGTATAATTTTGATAGTGAATTATTCAATTTAGTTACGTGTGAGTGCACAAGTGTAGTGAAGGTGAAAATAAGTGACTAACGTGGACTTTTCGTGTTCCCCCCAAAAACTCCTATTAGGTTGTTGTAAAGTTACTACCGCTTTACAATAACTTTGATTTGACTTGACTGACTAAAGACGACTATGACTGTTTTATAACTTCGTGCCCGATATCGGGCCATTTACTTGATCTAAAATAAAAATTACTTGACACTGGCTAAATGCACAAATCGTGTGAAGCCAAAATCAAAAAAAAAAAAAAAAAAAAAAACACTACCTGCCGCCACAAGCGTTGACGGCGCACTGACAGAGAGCAGCAGCCGATTCTCCCCCTCGTCTCGCCACGCGCATACCTCAGGGAGTGCACATCACTAATGGCCACACTATAATCATTTATACGTGTTCGGTTGCAAGACCTATGTTCTGATGAAAGGCACTAACGGTCACAAATTTGCACCAAAGGCAATTCCTGGCATGTTTGCGGGATACTCAGAAACATCTAAAGCTTTCCGAATATTCATACCCTCGAAGAACAAAATCATAACTTCAAAAGATATTAGGGTATTGAAAACTATGTTCTACGATGAACCGAATAAAAATGCAATATC
This sequence comes from Polymixis lichenea, assembly GCA_949091785.1. Taxonomy (NCBI): domain Eukaryota; kingdom Metazoa; phylum Arthropoda; class Insecta; order Lepidoptera; family Noctuidae; genus Polymixis; species Polymixis lichenea. The sequence goes on from OX420937.1 coordinate 12,967,246, forward strand.
CAGACTGCTCACCGATTTAGAGTTTTCACAAGAACAACCTAAAAAACGACATCGCAGAAAACAACACGCAAGCGAGTGGATATTAAGCATGACAATCACGAAGCAGATGATCAGCAACATGATAGTGATTTTGACGCAGATGATCAAGATGAAACGCTGCAACAAAGCTTGGTCGATAGCACTGACGACGTTCAACAAACGGAACCAGGGAATAATGAAAGTGAATACGAATCTCTTTCCGGATCTTTTACCGTTGTCAATGATAATGAACCTGATGCTGATTTTGAAGAAAATGCGACCATTCCGATGAGGTCTTTGAGAGACAGGTCAAATATCAGAGCTCTTAAGCGCTATGATGATTTTATTTTGGTAGCAGCAGAAGAAATCGAAAATCTTCACAAGCCTAAAGAGCCTGAAACCTTCAAAGAAGCGATGGAATCTCCTTACAAAGCAAAATGGCAAGATGCTATGCACAGTGAAATAACTTCACTGCATGAAAACTAACTTGGGATCTGGTTGATTTACCCAAAGGACGAAAAGCCCTCTCTTGCAAATGGGTGTATAAAATAAAAATGAATCCTGATGATACCGTCGATAGGTATAAAGCCAGAATGGTTATCAAAGGTTACTTCCAGAAACCCGAAGTTGATTATGATAAAACGTTCAGTCCAGTGGTCCGTTTGAGCACCGTTCGAGCATTGCTTGCTATAGCTGCTCGAGAAAATCTAAAATTACATCAGTTCGATGTTACCGCCTTTCTAAACGGCACAGTAAAGGAAGATATTTACATGAAACAGCCTGATGGCTATCAGGATGGCACCAAACGAATCTGCAAGCTAAAACGCAGCCTCTATGGTCTGAAACAAGCACCACGATGCTGGAACACATGCATTGCCGAATTCTTAACAAATTCTGATTTCCAAAAGAGTGAAGCGGATCCATGTTTATACGTTCGAATCTAGAGAGGTCTTTATGTTGACGACGGACTTGTAGCATATAATACTACCAGAGCAGGAGACGAATTTATCAAGGAATTGAAAACAAGGTTTAAGATAACTACGAAACCTGCGTCATACTTCCTAGGAATGGAAATTAATGCCCGTAAGGACAAGACCATTTCACTTTGTCAAAAAGCCTACACAAAGAAAGTTTTAGAAAAATTTAGAATGTCAAAATCAAAATCAAAAGTCATTTATTCAAATTAGGCTGAGAATCAGCACATTTCGAATGTCAAAATTACATAAGACAGTCCCCCAAAACGCCCGCCCTTCACCACTTCCTAGTGCTTTAGCTGTGAAGAAGTGGCGCAACAAACTCCCCAGCAGCACAGCTGTCTGTTTAGTTTTATAGACTTGATTCTATACATAGGTAGGCAAAGTAATCAACATTACGAGACACAGAACTTAAAAATTTGTCATTATGTCAGCTAGCCATGCCAATATACCAACAAATAAAATGAAAACTTAACTCAAGCACAAAAAAAAAGTAAACAAAGCATACTACCAAAATAAAAGCCTCCTGGTATAAATGGCGAGATAGCTTACATATGCAATGCTGGGTTATGTTTACAAATGATAACCTAGGACCATCGACGTAAAATAAATAAACAGGTAGGTAATTATTAACAAACAATAACAAAATCATGGTCAGCAAGACGACCAGTCACCACAAGCAGCACCCGTTCACGAGCATAACGCAAAGATCAGCCATTACCCCCCTCGCCATAATTGAGGGAAAGAGGTAACCCGATCCCAACGCTACCGCAAGCAGTGACATCTACGGGAGCATGACGAACTTGCTGCCGGTTGCTCAGGCAAGAATAGAATGATCAATTGTCGAGGTCGCTAGCTAACCATAATGCCATACAACTCATCATAAAAAATATTGTTATGAATAGATCATGTCAACAACTAATGAAAAAATAGATTATAATTTTAAATAATTATATGAACCCATACCCGTACCTAGAGACAGGTTATCTGTCTCTAGGTACGCTAATTCTGGAGAAAGAACATTAAACATTGTCTTGAGTTAATCACAGCGACCAACTATTCTTGTCATTTAAATAGTCGTTGATGGAATAGTAAGCCTTTAAACACAGGATGGATTTTATTTGAGCTTTAAACGCATCAAGAGGCAAATCTAGCAAAGCAGAGGGAAGCTTGTTATAAAAGGTTATACCAAGCCCAACAAATGAATTATGAACCTTATGAAGCCGGTGAAAAGGAGCACGTAGTTTGTCCTTGTTTCTAGTGTTTACGGTGTGAATGTCACTGTTTTTAGTGTACAAGTGTATATTTTGTCTAATATATAAGATATTGGCAAAGATGAATTGTGATGCCACCGTGAGAATACCAATATCTTTAAAAAAGTCCCTCAACGGAACTCTGGCACCTAGCTGGTAAATTGCTCGAACAGCACGTTTTTGAAGCACAAATATATTTTGAATATCAGCAGCTTTGCCCCACAGCAGAATACCGTAGGACATAACGCTGTGAAAATAACTAAAGTAGACTAACCGAGTTGTATCGACGTCAGTGTATTGTCTTATTTTTCTGACGGCGTAAGCAGCTGAACTGAGCCTCCCTGCTAGGCTTGATATGTGTAATCCCCACTGAAGTTTGGCATCTATTGTTATGCCCAGAAAAACTGCAGAGTCTACAGTCTCAAGCACCTCTTTATTTAAGACGATGTTGGGACCCAGATTTCTAACATTCGGTAAGGCAAACTTTACACATTTAGTTTTCTTGGCATTGAGAACTAGGTTATTTGCCGTAAACCAATCCATAACCATTGAGAGTGCACTGTTTACGTCGTCAAAATCTTGTCTATTCAGGTCTACTTTAAAAATAAGAGAAGTATCATCTGCAAACAGTACAATATCACAAATACCCTTTAAATAGAATGGTAAGTCATTGTTATACACTAAAAACAAGAATGGGCCGAGTATTGAGCCTCGAGGAACATCTAAATGAACTGGTAGCCCGGACGATTTTACTCCATTAACACACATTGGTACCTATTATGTAAATAAGAATGTATTAAGTTTAAAGCTTCGTTATGGACACCGTAATAACGTAGTTAACGCAAGAGCGTCTCATGGTGCACGCAATCAAAGGCTTTGGAGAGATCACAGAAGACTCCAGTAGCATTTTGCGATTTCTCCCATGCGTTAAATATGTGTTTCATCAGAGCAACACCCGCATCTGTAGTCGAACGACCTTTTGTAAAACCATATTGCTCATTATGAAGGAGTATCAACTTTTCGAATATTTTGCTCAATGCAGGTAAGATAGAAATATGCCTGAAATTACGAACGTCATTTTTATTACCTGATTTAAATAATGGTATGACTTTACTACTTCTTCATGAGGTCAGGAAAAGTTCCTGAATCAACACATTTATTAAAAGTGACAGCTAGATAGGGCTACGGTGTCTATTATGTTACTTAAAAGTTTAATGGAAATGCCCCAGAAATCACCAGTCTTTTTAGACTTGAGTGTGTTAAAAACATTAACTACATCACGAGGCGTTACGTGTTCGAAACTGAATAGGTTGCTACATTAAGGCACACCACTATGCAAAAGGTTTTCAGCTTTAGACGGGGACGAATTTAGGGAGCAAGTCGTAGTTACAGGTATGTTGGCGAAAAACTCATTAAATGCCTGTGCTACGTCAGCTTCCTTATTAACTAATTTGCTGTCGACCATAATCTCAAGTTGTTTTTCTTGTTTAATTGATTTACCCGTTTCATTTTTAATGATTTTCCAAGTGGTTTTAACTTTATTATTAGGATTTTTAAATTGTATCGCCTAAAAATTTAGATTTTGCAAAAGCACTAATCTTTTTAAATTATTTTGAATAGTTTTTGACATATTCTAGGAAAGGAGCATCAAACCTGTCCAATTGCAAACCAGCACCAATGCCAATCATCAAAGAAAATGAGACGGCAGAGGAAGACGATGTCAACGCAAGTTTTCCCATTCCGACAAGCCTTGACTAAGAAAGATATCATGCTGGTAAAACGCATCTTCCGGTACTTGAAAGGGTCCTAACAGAATGGGCTAACCTATACGGAAAAGTCGCCTCCACTCTTAGTCTGCTACAGCGACCCAGATCATGCAGGAGACCAAACTATTGGAAGGTCAACATCTGGAAAGCTGTGCTTATTCTCTGAAGCTGCTATTAGCTGGAGAAGCCAGAAACAAACGACAGTCTCCATCTCTTCGACTGAATCGGAGATTATAGCAGCAAGTGAATCTCCACAAGAGATTTTATGGTTGAATCGCCTCATTAACAATTTGTTTAAAATTGAGAAACCAGTACTGAACATGGACAACGAATCGGCTGTAAAACTTGCGCACAACCCAAAATATGAATATCACAAGCGCACCAAACACATCAAGCTGAAACATTTTTTGTAAGAGAATGTGTTAGCAATGGAGACTTTGACGTAACGCATATTCCTTCCGAGCAGCAGTTGGCTGATATGTTAACCAAACCACTGTTCGGTCCCAGGCTGCATAATTTAAGTTCAGCATTAGGATTAAAGAATATATTACCATAACATTCTTTCAAAAAAGTTCCGAGGATGTGAAGTATCTATGGCAGACCAGAGTTATTGTCTTTTGTTTTATTATTGTATGGTCGCTAGGATACTGTTGATATAAAAATTGTCACTATGTTATCTATATATTAAAAATACTGTTCTTTCAATATGTATTTCCTCATTTAACACACACACACACATTTAGTTTGAAACATTATAATTTTAAATGGTTGCTGAAATAAACAAATTAAGCATAATAATAAAGTATGTAGGTCAGTTTCAGTTCTTAGCATTTTAGATTATTAAAAATAGTTTTTTTTTATTCATGTTTATACAGAGAAACAACATAGATTTTATGCTAACACAGTATTCACAGTCACCTAGAAAAAGTTAAGAGTAGGAGTTACATACTTTAAAAAATAAATTGGACACACTACAATAAAGTTTGGTAAACTACATAGAAACTAGATCTAAAGATATTTTATAAAAAAAATATCAGAACGTTTCGTTTCATATAAAACGGAGCCCTAGGGACAATAAATTGAACATACAAAATCTCTATGGAAACACCAAATAACAACAAAATAAAATAACTACCTTCTTGCTCATATAAATGAACATTTTGAATGTGTATTTCCAATCTGTGTTATTTTATTTGTACACTATTATTCCTTTTAAAATGCGCGTTTTCAACTTTTCTTCACGACACAAACATGAAACATACAGTTACAACTTACAAACAACAACAAAACTAACTGCTAAACTGCTGTCAAAAAAGTAACACTTGTTGTATTTGCATGTTGGTAATGTGGAAAGTATACATTCTGCAATTATTGCGATTAAATTTATTTTGTGGTAATAGTACAACTTTTCGTCCAACTGGGCAGCAGTATCGGATTCCCAAAACACTGCCAAAAGTCGCAATGGGGGAACGCCCTAAAGAACTTTAAACCTGTATTTGACCCACGGTAGGCGTTTATAAATAAAAACACAAAATCGGGAATGCGGGAAGGTTCGTTAGGTTCGAAGGGCTAAAATTAAGGCTCGATTTCAAAACCCAAACATTTCACACTTATATGATACTGGTGCTGTTAAACAAGATCATGCTATTCTGCATACCTATATCGACAAGGTGAAATGGTGATTTATTCATCCAACACTTAGTGCGAGTGCGGTGCTTCTGATCAGACTATGACCCATCTAATGGAGTTTGAGTGCCCAAAATGCCTGGTCGACTGCACCCTTGACAATCCGCAGAACGTCTCGGACGCCGTAATAGACGTGGCCTTCTGCTGCGCCCAAACAGGATGTCCGTACTTACACTTAGCATAGGCCCGTTGGCCGATCTGTTAAAACCTCAAACGACTGAACCTAGTTAAAGTAGCCCAGCACGATATGAAAAGGAAAAGGAGAACTATTTGTGATGGGCTAAGTTTTTAACTCTAAGGGCTGCTTTAACTAGGTTCAGTCGTTTGAGGTTTTAACAGATCCGCCAACGGGCCTATTCTAAGTGGGCACGAAACTTGCGGTCACCATAATTACGAAAATCTTAGACCATTTAAACTAACCAAAATTCAACACCAGTGGTGAAGGAGCGGTGAAATAAAACTAGAGTTTGTCCCTGTCGTGCATAAGCATAGCATAATCTGCCTATAATGTTCCCACTGCTGGGACATAGGCCCTGGCCTGGCTCTTCGAGAGGGAGTTGGCTGTAATCTACCATGCGGGCCCAGTGCGGCTCGGTAGAATGATGTCACATGTCTTCTAATTTTTGGTTCCAAGCCATGCCGGTTTCCTCACAATGTTTTCCTTCACTGTTTTGAGAGCAACGATTATGAAACTATTTACACAGAGTAAAGTGCCTCCCTTGGTTCGAACCCACAAAGTACAAGTGGTAAGTCGGACCCGTTACCACTGGGCCACCATTGCTCCTCTACTGTCTCTGTCGTGCGTAACAACTCATTCGTGTCGCACTGTGTACACCCATTACGTGCGCGTCACTTCAAAATTCTAGTACTTTACTGATACTACATTTGTCTAACGTCGCCGCCAACGCGCCGCGCTGACCCTAGTGGTTCTGTCAGACCGCCAACACTAATTTCCTTCCTTCGATCGACCCTTGTGGCTGTTATGATTGAGCTTCAATTTCATGACCCATCTAAAACATTTCACTGAAACTCATACTATTTCACATTCTAATTAAAAGTCCAAAATCCACTGATCCCAATTTAAAAAAAATATGTCGATCGATGACAGTATACAAAGTATATCTCACCTGGCAACATATGGAATTTTGGGAAATCAATACTAAAAACATGTCAAAACGGTTTTCGCGAAATCTTCATAAAATAATTCAATTTTCAATCATTTGTATTGTTACTGGTAATTTCGATTTAAACAGTTAATTCGGCTCTCAGTCTTTTGCATTTTGTAGCTTTTGTATATTTAAAAAGTTCGGCTTACATAGCCGATATTTTCAACGCAAGATTTCAAATAAAATAATTATTAAGTTCATGAAAATGTTGGGTCGAAAACAAAGTCTTAAAGGGGAGCAAGTACTAGCAGACTACGGTCCAGAGGAATCCCTAAATGAAAGTGCTGATATTGAATGGGTCAACAAGGTAATTTAGGGAATGCAATTTTTTTTTACACAATTGAATGGGCTAAATTCTTGCCAGATCTCCGTCGTCTACAGCACTTACAGCATGAGTTCGAGAAATGATTCGTTTTAAAATACCATTTCCCAATGCAGGGTACAGGGCCTTCTATTGAAAAACTCCACCCTTAAGACGACCTACTGACCAAAAATCCTCATGAGGTAGCTTAAAAAGGTGTAAGAAAAAGAAATTATAACAACATTTTTTATTTCAGTTATGGGTTAGAAGAATTCTAAGACTATGTGCTTTATTAAGTTTAATGTCTGTGTCACTGAATACTCCAAAATCATTTGAAAAGTACCCATCTCTGCAAACTATAACATTTGCTGTGGACTGTAGTGTTACACTCTTATTTACTGCAGAAATGATAGCTAAAATGCATATTAGAGGAATACTAAAGGTATGCCCTAAACAAATATTACTTGTGGTGAACTAATATAAGGCTAGCACCTTTAATAATAATAACCTTGGATTTTTAAGCTAATTAGTCTTTAGTCCTATTAAATAAATAAGGAGCCAATATATGCCCCTAGGCATTTGAGGCTATGATAAGATGCTTTTGCAATGTTAATATTATTGGTCTCAGTTTTATAATTATGGTATATCCGTCCCTATGATTATTTGACCACTTCTGATATTATAACGATTTATAAATGCCTGACTCAAAGGAAGACTAGATATCTTTCTCTGAGATTCTACCCCTATTCTGTAATTGTATTCTAAATTGGTGATGATTATTTTGGGACTAAACATTGGATGAAATTACTGATTATAATTAATGTTTTCAGGGGGATGTGGCTTACTTAAAAGACCACTGGTGCCAGTTTGATGCTTCAATGGTATTCTTTCTTTGGGTATCTGTTCTCTTACAAATGTTTGAATTGACTGGTATAGTACCCAGATACAGTTACCTAAGTATATTAAGAGCACCCAGACCATTGATAATGATAAGATTTTTGAGAGTATTTTTAAAATTCTCTATGCCAAAATCTAGAATCAATCAGATATTCAAGTAAGTGGATTTAATGTAAAGGTTGCCTGCCTTGCTTATGTCACTTGCATTTTTAAAACATACCTAATAAGCTTGATAATGATTTTAATTGATCTTTGCCCAGCAGTGAGATTATTTAGGTTGATAAAAATCCTTGTAATTTCTTCTATGTATGATTTCATCACATAATGCTCACACTATGTATTTTGTGTTTTACAGGAGATCAAGTCAACAGATCTATAATGTGACCCTATTCTTCTTGTTCTTTATGTCCCTGTACAGCTTGCTAGGTGTACAGTTCTTTGGAGAATTAACACATCACTGTGTCAGGAATGATACAAATCCACAGTTAGTATTATAATCTCTTTTAAGTTTTGGGTTTGAAAAAGGATCTCCATGGTAGCTAAGAGGTGTTGTGAGAAGTTGAGAGTGGCGGCACGTAGGCTGAATGCCAAGAATACCGCCCCAGGACCCAATGGCTTGCTTGGAAAAGCCTGAGTCCTGGCCTTTGAGGCTCTCGGACCTTCGACTAAGAGGGTTCCTAAGCGCATGCTTGGAGGAGGGCCAGTTCCCACTTCACTGGAAGACAGGGAAACTGGTCCTCATCAAGAAGCCGGGGCGCCCCGCCGACTCTCCGTCCGCTTACCGGCCCATCGTGCTGCTCAACGAGGTGGGCGAGCTCTTAGAAAGAGTAATTGCAGACCGCCTCGTCGGGCGGCTGGCCGGACTTGGCGGATAGCCAGTTTGGTTTCCGCAGGGGGCGCTCGCCGGTGGACGCAATCATGCGTGTGCGAGCCCTCACGACGGGGGATGCAGTGGCCCGGGGTGGGGACGTCTTGGCGGTGTCTCTAGACATCGCCAATGCTTTCAACACCCTGCCCTGGAGTTGCATCAGGGAGGCACTCCGGTATCACCGGATGCCGACCTACCTCTGACGTGTGGTCGAGGCCTACTTGACGGACAGGGCCGTCCTCTACCCCGGTCACCAAGAAGAGCGGAACCGGTGAGAGATGTCGTGCGGTGTCCCACAGGGTTCGGTCCTGGGGCCGCATCTGTGGGACATCGGGTACGACTGGGTGCTACGCGCCGACCTCCCTAGCGGCGTCAGTGTGGATTGCTACGCTGACGACACGCTGGTCCTGGCGCAAGGGAGGTCGTACCATGCGGCGGCCGACTTAGCGACACACGGGGTTGCGACAATCGTGGATAGGATCCGGCAACTGGGACTCGAGGTTGCCTTGCACAAGTCTGAGGCCATGTGGTTTCATGGTCCTCTGAATGCGCCACTGACGGGTTCCCAGATAACGGTGGGAGGGGTTCACATCGGCGTCGAGTTGACGATGAACTACCTAGGACTCGTTCTCGACAGCCGGTTTAACTTCGCGGAACATTTCCGACGTTTGGCTCCCAGACTGGAGTGGGCCGGGGCTGCCTTGAAACGGCTCCTGCTCAATCTAGGGGGGCCAAACGCCTCTCTCGCCAAACGTCGCTCTACGCGGGCGTCGTGCGGGCCATGGCCCTATACGGGGCGCCGGTGTGGGCGCCTACATTGAGGCGCCAACCAGCACGTTGGTTGAAGGCGGCCCATAGGGTCATGGCCATCCGGATGATCCGGGGATACCGCACGATCTCCGGTGAGGCGGCGGGCCTCCTTGCCGGATTGCCGCCATGGGATCTGGAGGCAAAGGTCCTCAAGCACACCTGGGAGTGGCGCGAGGAGGCCAAAGGCCGGGGCGTAACTCCGCTGCCTCGGGAAATCGCGGCACAGCGGACAGAGCTCCGGCGGGATCTCATGGCGACGTGGAGAGTGCGATTGTCGCAACCCAGTGCTGGGCACGCCACGATTTCGGCGGTAAGTCCCCTCTTTGAGGAGTGGCTTGAGAGGCGGCATGGCGTCCTCACCTTCCGCCTGACAGGTCCTCACCGGACACGGTTGTTTCGGATAAGGCGGGAGGAAACGCCCGGGTGTTTCCACTGTGAAGATCGCCCTGAGGACACGGTGGAGCATACGGTGGAGGTCTGCCCGGCTTGGGCGGAGCACCGCCGTGTCCTCGTGGAGGCGATCGGCGGCGGCGCTCTCTCGCGTCCGGCCCTGGTCCAGGCCATGGTACGGAACGAGAGTGCATGGTTAGCCGTCACCTCCTTCAGCGAAGCAATGATGCTCGCAAAGAGGGAGGCGGCGCACGTGAGGGAGAGGCAGTACATGCGCCCTCACGGCCGCAGCCTACGCAGGAGACTCCCTGGGCGTCGGGATCCCAGGCTAATTCCCGGCCACCGTAGGCGCGGGCTTGCGGACGGCGAATAACGGGTAGCTCGCTATCCGGTAAGGATCAAGCCCGGGTCGACGGCGCGTTGTGTTCCATGCGCGCCTCAAAGAGATGTCAGCACCAACTGGTGGGGTCCGCTAGGGCCGATGCCTGCCAGGGGTGCGGGTTGTTCGAAAGAGATACCGCGGCCCCTGGCATACAGGCAGCTAAGGAAACACGGGTGGGTTTTAGTTAGTAAAAGTCTGACACGCCCTCGGGAGCTCCACCCAGAGCGGGAGAAGTTATTCAATGATTTCCCATCCAAAAAATGAAAGCATTGTTGATATGCTTGAAAAGATCTGGAAATATTTCTAACATCAAACCTGCCTATCTCTTATGTTGACATAGCTGCCTGTTCAAAAACCAAATATATTATTTTATGTTTAATATAACCCAGTGTATAAAATAATTTAATTAAACTACTTTCTGTTTTTCAGTGAAATTACTATAAATTCCTTAGCTATTCCTGACACTTTTTGCTCTCCTGACCCTGGTTCAGGATATCAATGTCCCCCTGGAATGAAGTGTATGAAACTAAATTTATCCAAATACATCATGGGATTCAATGGGTTTGAAGAGTTTAGTAAGTAGAAAAACAGCAATATTACTAGGCTTTAAATCAAACCATGTTATTTAAGTTACTAAATAACTTTTATTTCTGTTTAGCAACAAGCTTGTTCACGGTCTACCAAGCATCATCTCAGGAAGGTTGGGTTTTCATAATGTATCGGGCTATAGACTCTCTACCAACTTGGAGATCAGCTCTATACTTCAGGTAAAATTAAAGTAATAAGTACTTAACTTCATTCTGTCAAGTATCAATTAATGTTACAAATTATTGTAAAATCTTTACAGCACAATGATATTCTTTTTGGCCTGGCTGGTCAAGAACGTTTTCATAGCTGTGATCACTGAAACATTCAATGAAATAAGAGTACAATTCCAACAAATGTGGGGAGTGAGAAACCCTATTACTAAAGGTAGCACTACCCAGTTTTTCACTGGTGACGATAATGGATGGAAGTTAGTTACTATTGATGAAAATAAACATTCAGGTAATTATCATAAATAATTCTGAATTTAAATGATAGTAAAGTAGATGAAATAATCCTCACATCACTTTTTACCTTGCAGGCAGTGCACCAGAAATATTCCATAGATTATTAAGGTCCGCATATTTCCGACTACTAGTCATGGGGGTTGTATTGGCTAATGGAATAATAACAGCAACAATGAACTTCAAACATGATGACAATCCTAGAGAATTCTTTTATGAGAAATACTATTACATAGAGGTAGCTGAGATTATGTTTTCGTAAGCCATGTTTTTAATCCAAAGTTAAGTATTATATTTAATAAAACAATTATTTTCCATACTTTCAGATTGCATTTACCATTTTCTTGGATTTGGAGGCATTAATCAAAATATGGTGTTTGGGACTAAAGGGCTATTTCAAGCACTCTGTTCATAAGTTTGAATTGCTTTTAGCTATTGGCACTACGATTCATATAATACCCCAGCTGTACATGTCAGGGTTTACATATTTTCAGGTAAATACAATTGTTTTAAGAAAATACATGTTGTTACAATAATGCAGTGAACACAAGGCATTCGTAAGGCAAATAGAGTGCAGTTATGTATGCATTTGATTTTATTTTAGGTTCTTCGTATAGTAAGATTGATAAAAGCGTCACCATTATTGGAGGGATTTGTCTACAAAATCTTTGGACCAGGAAAAAAACTTGGCAGCCTGATTATATTCACAATGTGTTTGCTCATCATCAGCTCTTCTATATCAATGCAACTGTTTTGTTTCCTGTGCGAGTTTACTAAATTTGAGACATTTGATGAAGTAAGTAATATCTGGAAATTATTGTCTACTTTAGTTTGCTTATTTTTGGTCCTGAACTTGACTCAAAAATCTTAAATTAAATCACTCTGACGACAACACACAGCCTAAACCGTGTCTAGAAGCATGAAATTTTGTACATAAGCTCCCCTATCTTACGAATGTGAGCACTAAGGAAGGTTTTTGGAAAATCTCTCCCTAAAGAGGCTAAATAGTGGATGAAAGTTTGAATAGAATTTCATCAGTTTTGTTGATGATCTTATTGGGCACATGGCCTACAGGCCCTTCAGACCTATAGTAGCTACACACTTACATGCTTATAAATAATGTTAATTCAGATAATAATATTATGTTTTAGGCATTCATGTCTATGTTCCAAATTCTAACTCAAGAAGCCTGGGTAGAGGTAATGGATGAGACCATGGTGAGAACAAGCCAAACATTGACGCCCCTCGTTGCCATTTACTTCATCCTGTACCATCTGTTTGTTACTCTGGTAAGGAAGATAATTATCTTAGGAAAATCATGCTTAAATGCATTGATTATAAAATGCTCATAATTTAGTACTATTTTCCAGATTGTATTATCACTTTTTGTAGCAGTAATCTTAGACAATTTGGAATTGGATGAGGATATTAAAAAACTGAAACAACTCAGGTACCGCCAACAAAGCGCGGAAATCAAAGAGAGTCTGCCATTCAGATTAAGAATATTTGAGAAGTTTCCCGATAGCCCGCAAATGACTAAGCTGCACAAAGTGCCTGGCGATTTCAATCTACCCAAGGTTCGTGTATTTGTATTACATATTTAAGATTAAATTCAGGACAAAAAAGTACATGAAAGCATCCAAAAATATAAAACACAGACAGAAACGCCCAGTGCGAAGACACTTTCATGTAACTTAATGTCGCGGTTTTTGGAATTGTTGCGATCTACACAATAAAAAATCGGAAGTCATTGATAGACTATTCACTGATAGCCTAACTCACTTGGTGTTGAAGTATCAAATTTTGCCCGAAAGTTCCTTGTGTAATGAAGGTGAGTACTAAAGAACGATTTCTATAGATTCGTCCCCTAAAAGAGTTATGACATTTTATATGGAAGTTTGTCTTTTTTGCGAATGGGAAATTCCATCGGGCACACGGCTTGTAGCTACGTAAAGTAAAACAGCAAACCATTTTTGGTGGTGGTGTGGTGGATCGAATAACGTCTCCCGCTCGTAATACGTAATACCCGGGGCCGCGGTATCTCTTTCGAACAACTCGCACCCCTAGCAGTGGTAGTATTATGTGGTTGCTGTGTTACGCAGGTCCGCGAGTCGTTCATGCGTCAGTTCGTGTGCGAGGTGGAGGGCGAGGAGGAGGCGGGCGCGGCGAGCAGCGGCGACGTGTCGCGGCGCGCCTTCGAGTACATCGGCGTGGCCAAGATCGCCTTCCCGTACCGCAAGCGCTGCCTCGTCAAGACGCTGCTGGTGGCGCCGCCGTCGCAGCGGCCCAGCTCCGCGCTGCGCCGCCACGTCGTCAGCTCCATCATTGAGTTAGTGCAACACACCCTGCCGAACTATCGGTGGGCCTGCATGACATTGCATCGTGGTAATAGCATTAAGCACTGGGCTTTTATTACCCAGCTTGGGCTGAGTGAGTGACCCTTTCGGTACAACGCAATGTAAATGTTCTACGTGTTATTATTTTTCATTGTTGTTGTGCTATGTCCTAGGAACAAATGTTTTTCTAGTACTTATTACTAAAATATGGGTCTCGAACTCTTCTGTCCTAACGGAAATAATCATGTAATTCAAATTTTTTACATTGGTTTTTGTTGCTTTGATTTTATTTTTACATTTACAGGTTTATCAATTTTGTCGCAGTCGCGTGATTAAGGTTTATTTAATTTATTTCTATTTTTGTTTTGCTTTTTAATTACGAATGATTATTAAGTTATTAAGTTTGTAATGGCGATTTATAATTCTTTGATGCAATTTCAGGGACTCTAATAATCACCGACCACTGCTGGGAGATTCAGCGATGTTAGCGACTGGAGGCAAGTCTGGTCTGAAGCCGCAAGGGACCATATCGAGCGCAAAGCAATTACGGGTCGATCAGAAGAAGTATGTATTTAATTTGGTTACAATATTTAACTTGAATTCAGAATCTTCGATACTAGTTTGAAACCACAAACCCAACAAACAATGTCATACAAGACAAAGTTCTCACAATCTATTGTAACCAAAGCTTCTCACAGTACAACTTAGATTACATAACGCTAAAGTTAAAAATTGAATAAGGAGCAAAGGAATTTAAACGATCTAATAATAGCTGATCTGACAGACCCTGTCTCAAACAAAAATTTCCATAGAAAAAAGCACTTTCAGTTTTTCCCGAATATTCTAATTGTCCGGGAAATTTTTCTTTCCTTAAAAACCTTAGAAATAATGACTATTCAAAAAATAAAAATAACCAAATCGGTCCAGCCGTTCTCAAGTGATGTGCAAAAACAACATTTCATTTTTATTATTTAAACAGATAGATTCTGAATTCAAGTAATAGTATGGTGGTGTATAAAAGATATGGCCTGATTAACGAGTGAGCAATAATATGGCTCTCAGGTTCGGCTCGCGCTCTATCAGGCGATCGGTGCGCAGCGGGTCCATCAAGCTGAAGCAGACGTACGAGCACCTGCTGGAGAACGGCGACATCGGCGCCGCCTCGCGCGTCGTGCCCTCCTCGCGCGCGCGCCCGCCCTACCTCGACATCCGTCTGCTGCAGGCCAAGCGCCAGCAGGCCGAGATGAGGAGGTGGCCTTTCATTTATACCTAACTGGTGACCCGACCCTGCACTGCACGGGTTTTACTTGACAAAACTTGAAGATTTTTTTATTATATCTAAGTTAAATATAAATAATGTATTATCATAGAGTCCTGGTATCACATGGTCATAGTGAAAAAAAAGAGATAAGCTAATTGGCCAATACTTCAAACAATGTTGGCGTTGAGTATTCGAACCTTTACAACGCACTTTCTAAGAGTCGTCAACTTTCGGTGCTGCGTCAAGTGCTGAGTATTCACAGCGCGCTTTTATGTATGCACTTATTTAAGGGTCGCCTAGAGTTATTAAAATCGGGCAAAAAGCTCAAAACGTTATGACACACAATAAAAATAAAACGAATCAAATTGTATTTTAGGAATCAACGAGAAGAAGACCTGCGCGAGAATCATCCACTGTTCGACACTCCCTTGCTGATAGTGCCGAGAGAGTCCCGCTTCAGGAAGATATGTCGCGCCATTGTGGACGCGCGCTATGACGCCCGGCTGCGAGATCCCGTCACAGGCAACGAGAGAAAAGTACATTATAAAAGTTTTCAGTAAGTATTAATCTATTACTAGCTGCGACCCGTGGTTTCCCCTGCATGGTGAAAATTAAAAACCCATGTCACCGGCATATCCGGCCCACAAAAACACATTGATCAGATGCTCCTTCGCTGCTTAAAATAAGAAACAAACCAAGAAACACATTTCCGCAGATTTTAGTAAGATGAGCATTCCTAATCCAATGCTTTGCTCAGATAATGTGATAGTTGTTAGACTCAAGTTTTGTGTCTACTCAGACACAAAATTTTAGTCTCACAATCAAGACACTCAAGTTTTGAGTCACATACACTTGTATGTGACTCAAAACTTGAGTGATTTACTTGTTGCAATTTCAATTGCTATTTCAAATGTCATGATTGTATTTTCAGTAATTTCCTCGGACTAGTGACTTATATGGACTGGGTCATGATCATGGTCACTACACTCTCGTGCTTATCCATGATGTTCGAAACACCTACCTACAGAGTTATGGAAAACTTCGTTTTGCAGGTGAATGTAGCCAAATAACTGATCATTTATCGAATTCGCCAATAAGAAATCATCAACCTATGACTCACTTATTTTTTTAAATCTTATCAAATAATTGAATGTTTTATTATTTAGATTGCGGAATACGGGTTCGTGGTGTTCATGAGTTTGGAACTGGCGCTGAAAATTTTAGCCGACGGTTTGTTTTTCACGCCTAAAGCTTATCTGAAAGACGCCGCCGCAGTGCTGGACGTTTTTATTTATATTGTAAGTAACGTCAACGTATCATAGATTAACATTATATGCAGAAATGTACAATTAGGTGGGTCCACACCACACACACACTGACCCTTAATAATTATACGTATGTGCTTGATTTTGGAGACAACTAAGACTGTTGTGTGAGAACCCTATAGCTTTTTGAAATAACCATCAACTAGTTTATTTTTGCACCGAGCATAGTCAATTAACTTGTCGATAAAAATCATCCGATATCGATGAAAAACCTTTGTCGTAGGGCCACCGAGCACATATTCTAAGTAAAGGTACGTATAAATGTTCGTGCAAAATGTCGTGAAAGTTTTGTGCATGAATGTGGATGGCTATAAGAGTAGGGAAAGACCAAGAAACGATGGTTGGACTGTGAGTGAATGTGGCTAGAAAGGGGCAGACTACCGAGATGACGCCTGATAGAGAAATGTGGAAGAAAGGCACATGTTGCGGCGATTCGAAAAAAATTGGGATAAGGGTAAGAGAACTCTGTTGCTGCGCGTGCAGGTGTCGCTGACGTTCCTGTGCTGGATGCCGCTGCGCGTGCCGCCCGGCTCGGCGGCGCAGATGCTCATGATCCTGCGCTGCGTGCGGCCGCTGAGGATCTTCACGCTCGTGCCGCACATGCGCAAGGTGGTCTACGAGCTGTGCCGCGGGTTCAAGGAGATATTGCTCGTGAGTAAACAAGAAATAGGCTTTTCAACTATGGAATGCTTAATAACAGTAATCCTAGTTAATATGGTACAAACGCCCGGATTCTGGAACGAAAATAAACACAAAAAATTGTCTAGCCCGTAAACCGCTGTGATTGGTTGAATGAATTATCAACAGCCTATCACATCACTTGGCTTCGATAATTCCCGATACAGAAACTGAGAGAGTTTTAAAAGAGAATGCCTCACATGTATCAATTACACAGACGAAGCTCTTCAAAGCCGACCTTTTTTCTGAATGTTATAATAGGGATCGTAAAAATAATTCTCGAAAGCACGGTACTCATTGTTCTTTCAAGATTTATTTCATCACTGATAAGACAGTCTAGATTACTATAGTAATTATATATTTTTGTCTGCTTGAGATTGAAACCAAACAATTTACTTTTTAACAGGTATCGACTCTTTTGATCCTTCTGATGTTCGTGTTTGCGAGCTATGGGGTACAGCTATATGGGGGCAGGTGAGTGGCAACATACTTACACCATTTAAATTGAATTGGCTTTGTTCTACTACGTCTAATCCCGATTACGTGAGAATCCTTTATACTATCGGGTTTAATAATTGAAAGGTAAAATACCAAACTTCTAGAGAAGGTTATTTCTTGGTAGCCAGTTTTTTTGTACCACATCTGGGAAAATACATCACCATACTCCTTCCAAACCTCTCTATCTCTGGCGATCGTCACACCATTTTCGCTGACGCCGAGACCTCGAGAGCGTTGTCCATTGAGTAGAATGTTGTTTATTGAAATCGAGCACGTTTCAGACTGGCGCGGTGCAACGACCCCACGATAACGAAACGCGAGGACTGTGTGGGCGTGTTCATGCGCCGCGTGTTCGTCACCAAGATGAAGATCCGGCCCGGCCCCAACGAGACCTTCCCTTCCATGCTCGTGCCCAGAGTCTGGTATGTAACACAATCATATACTTTTATAAATGTCGGCTGAATGGAGAACCAAGATAACCGACAACTCTACGATCATAGCCGCTGTGACTTAAAGTCGCCGTGGGCAGCACATTGCTTGTAAAACGGATAGCCGAGCTCTTCTATTCGATGGTTTGCAGACCTAAAAGAAAACTATTTTGTGTGTTTTCCTAACTTACTATATAATATTTATTATTTCAGGGCAAATCCCAAACGATTCAACTTCGATAACATCGGTGATGCACTCTTAACATTATTCGAAGTACTTTCTTTCAAAGGCTGGTTGGATGTCCGGGATGTATTGATCAAAGCACTAGGACCGGTCAGTATGCATAATTAACTTTCAAAATAGGTAATATTCGGGTTTCTTTTTTTGTATCTCTAGTTATAAATGCTATAATCTGTGTTGCCAGGTACATGCAATCTATATACACGTTTACATATTTCTTGGCTGTATGATTGGACTAACTCTGTTCGTCGGTGTGGTGATTGCTAACTACTCGGAGAACAAAGGCACTGCTCTGTTGACTGTCGATCAGCGACGTTGGTAAGATAACATTTTATACTACAGACGCCAAGAAAAGTATGCGCTTCGGGAATCTTCGCTTATCTTCGGAAATATGAACGCGCGATGATCTAATATACAGGGTGTAACAGAAACCCTATTGCTATCCTTAAGCACTAAAGATAACAGCTGGTATAGAATCACTGTTCATAGTTTCAGCTCAAAATAAAATACTTTAAGAATTGATACCAAATTTTCGGTTTCATATGTTTCAAAAATTAAAAATAAATTCAAATCATAACAAACGTGTCACCGCGCTACGTATGTCAATAATTTTCCACGTTACTTGCCATTATCACGATAAATCTCTACCGAGTAATGTGTTTGTTTCAATTTGTTCTGGTATCAATGTATTAAAAATTCTCATAATTTCCGAACATGTAGAGATGGGATTAAAAAACCATTCCAATATTGTTTGATATCATCCAAAGAAGCCGTGCCCTTGTTATGTATATACCCTTTCTGTTACACGTTGTAGAGCCGTTACAATCTTGGATGTACTTACCTACTTGTACAAAATTAGAGATTATCAACTCTATGCAATTCCAGAAAACATTTGAGTGACAGATCTGCGACCGAAGTAGGAAACGTGCAACGTTCGGTGCACTACTACAAAGCGCGGCAGTACAAAACTTAACTTATGCTTTTGCCTCTGTGGGGTGTTACATCGTGGCACCGACATTCGATATTCGTGCTAATTTTGAAACACTACTACACACTACTTTTAAAGTGTACACACTACTTAAAGTAGTGTGTGCACTACTTTATCTCGACACTACCGAAGCGCATACCATTCCTAGGTTAACTGTCCTTACGTAATACGCAATATTGAATAGAAATTAAACTTGAATTCTAACTTGTGCCAGTTGAATTAGGATTACAATGAATCTTTATTACAACAAAAAAAAAACAAATCCAATCCAAATTATTTTTCTTTTATCCGAAAAAAACAATATGATTAGTAATTAGAGCATCTTTCCGAAAGCGGGCGAAGCAGGAGCGTGTGGCTTGGTTACTACAACACTGTATTTGTTTCCAGGTGCGACCTAAAGAAGCGACTGAAAATCGCTCAGCCGCTGCACTTGCCTCCTCGCCCCAACAAGCGCAAAGTCCGCGCCTTCGCCTATGATGTCACACAAAACTTGAGCTTCAAACGAGTGATCGCGATCGTTGTTCTCATAAACAGTGGATTGTTAGCTGTCACGGTTAGTCACCTTCCAACACAGGCCGAACTTACTGTATATGTAACATGAGTAGGTAATGCAGAAGTTCGAGTTCTGAGCTCAGCAATCGGATGGACAGCTTCGTGCTGTGAGATATTTATGTGGGCGTGAATATGACACATTGAGCATTAGAAAGAGACAGACACAATTCTCAACAATGCTGATGAACTTTTCTTGAACAGTATGTCTATAGCCGGGTGCTGTGTGGTCAATCTTAAGTCATGGGTTCCTGAGGCCGCACCGCCCTTGGGGGGCGTAGAGTGACCAACGGGGGCGCAACAGTCTGGTATTACATAAGGTTAAACCTAGTCAGATAAAAACCTGAACGTTTAATAAAACTAACATAAGTGAAAGCACTTCTGTAACTTTAAAGAAACTGACATTAATCTTTTCTGAAGAAGTCTACAGAGAGTAACTTGGTGGGCGTAGTGAATTTAAAAGAAACTTGGGGCGCGTATGTTAAAAGGTTGGGAACACCTCAACTAAGTGATACAACTTTCGACTCTTGAGTATTCAAGAGTAAAAAATTTAAAGGGAAAATTTAAATACATCTTATTTAAGTTTTGCCTTCGGCATTCCAGTGGTCCCGCTACTCCCCGTACACGGAGCAGCTGGCCCTCACATCGGCTCTGCTGACCCTCGTGTTTGTGGTGGAAGTGCTTCTCAAGACCATCGCGTTCACTCCGCGCGGCTACTGGCAGAGTCGCCGCAACCGATACGATCTTCTCGTCACCGTCGCTGGCTGCATCTGGATCTTTATGCATTTCACTTTGAAGGTACCTAATACTTTTTCACCTCACCACCTCGGAAAGGTTCCGTTTGTCATTCGAAATCTGCGTGCAAAAGTGCATTTTACCCGCTAGCGTGGAAAGAGTTTTTGAAGTTCGAACCTTTCCATTCAATAATTTTCCGTACAGCCAGTCCACTGAAAATGCAATAATACTTATTTCATGTCAGTGCGCCTACCCAATTTTTAGAATAATCGCACTGGCCAGCTGAACGTTCTCATGCAGTATGAAAAAAAAAGAAACTTAACAAAACTACTCTGTCTCTTTTCAATTCGCTTTCCATAATTTTGGCTTGTTTTTTGATAAAATCGTAAGAAATCATAAAATATGAGCGAGTCCAGCAGCGACGAAGATATAAATTTAACACCTGCAGAGTTAGTGCAAGCGGTACATAATGCCGAATTGAGTTACCTTCCGGAAAAATCGCGCGAAAAGTACATACAAGCGTGCAATTGTTCAATGCATGGAGACATTCTAAAGGCGTGAAAACATTTTCGGACACTACAATGCAATACTACTACTTCATTGATCTACACTAATTTAATATATTATTTAGGCTGTTTTTTTGCACCTAGCATTTTCCTCGCTGTAGTGAGGTGAAAAATTGTGTTTCGCTCGGCAGCAAAAGTATTTTGCATCTCGTACCTTTGAAAGCCTCGCTACGCTCAGGATTCTATAATTGAACCACTCGCTTCACTCATGGTTCAATCCTAGAATCCTTCGCTTGCTCAGCTTTCAATACAAGTACTCGCGTCAAAAAACAACTTTGTAGCCTTGCATAACAAATAACTATTTTTGTAAAAAAGTTGAAGTGAGATTTAGGTGAACGCATTAACGATACTTGTCTTGGGCCTTCAACTCATGAGCAGCCGTACGCGAATGTTGGCCTATGTATCATTTATATTTACCCCAACATATACCTGAAATCTCTCATTCAGATATTTTATATAAACAAAGAAACGTCAAAGAATGTCACTGACAGGACGTGGTCAAAACAATTTATCGATACAAAAAAAAACATTTCTCTAAACCTCTTTTTTCAATCATTTTATGTGAATTACCATTAAGTACATACATATTTTTTTAATCTGTTATCCTCTTTGTTTACATAATTAATCTGAATTAGAGATTTGGGCTATATCAATGATTTGTTGGAAAACTGCTATGCTGTACTGGGACTGGGTTGGCAGCGTCTGCTATAAGAACAATGAAACGTGGGTCAAAATAACCATTTCGTGGAGCCCTGACACAGCCAGAATGCGTCGCGGCAGACCCCGTAGAAGATGGCGGGACGAGTTGGAGAAAACGCACGAACCAGTGGTCTACTTAAGCCCTTTTTTTTTTTGGGTGGGATATCATCAAATAACTTCTCCCGCTCTGGGTGGAGCGGGAGGGCGTGTCAGACTTTTACTGACTAAAACCCACCCGTGTTCCCTCAGGTGCCTGTGTGCCAGGGGCGGCGGTATCTCTTTCGAACGACCCGCACCCCTGGCAGGCATCGGCCCTTGCGGGCCCCATCAGTTGCTGCTGACATCTCTTTGAGGCGCGCGTGGAACGCAACGCGCCGTCGACCCGGGCTTGGTCCTTACCGGACAGCGAGCTACCCATTACTCGCCGTCCGCAAGCCCGCGCCTACGGTGGCCGGGAATCAGCCTGGGATTCCCGACGCCCAGGGCGTCTCCTGCGAAGGCCACGGCTGTGAGGGCGCATGTACTGCATCTCCCTCACGTGCGCCGCCTCCCTATTTGC
Organism: Polymixis lichenea; assembly: GCA_949091785.1. Taxonomy (NCBI): domain Eukaryota; kingdom Metazoa; phylum Arthropoda; class Insecta; order Lepidoptera; family Noctuidae; genus Polymixis; species Polymixis lichenea. Next base: position 12,989,669 of record OX420937.1, read on the forward strand.
GAGCATGACTGCTTCGCTGAAGGAGGCGACTGCTAGCCATGCACTCTCGCTCCGTACCATGGCCTGGACCAGGGTCGGACGCGAGAGATCGCCGCCGCCGATCACCTCCACGAGGACACGGCGGTGCTCCGCCCAAGCCGGGCAGACCTCCACCGTATGCTCCACCGTGTCCTCTGGGTGATCTTCGCAATGGAAACACCCGGGCGTTTCCTCCCGCCCAATCCGAAACAGGAACCTCCCGAAACAGCCATGTCCGGTGAGGACCTGTGTCAGGCGGAAGGTGAGGACGCCATGCCGCCTCTCAAGCCACTCCTCAAAGAGGGGACTTACCGCCGCAATCGTGGCGTGCCTATACTTAAGCCCTGGATCGAAAGAGTTGGAAGTCTTAAGGAAAGGCCTTCGCCCAGCGATGATGCGGGCTAAGAGTAACATCAGTAATCGCTGATTGCGGTATACAGATCAAATAAAATTTACATATCCAATCATTACATGGAACTAAAACAAAACTGGATAAATATGGGTGTTTCTGTAAGTACACCTCTGCCCTACCGGGAATACAAGGTCGATGTTATGTGATCATATCATCGTATCTATTACAAAACACATCATATTTGAGAGGTTTTGTAATTAAAAATGCTCTCAAAACAACAGAAAAATGTTGTTAGTACAATTTAGTTGTATTGAATAATTGTGTCATGTTGTGATTGTAGAACGACCTGTCATACTTCGTGGGCTTCATGGTGGTGATCCTGCGCTTCTTCACGATCACCGGCAAGCACACCACGCTCAAGATGCTGATGCTGACGGTCGGCGTCAGCGTGTGCAAGAGCTTCTTCATCATCTTCGGCATGTTCCTGCTCGTCTTCTTCTACGCACTCGCTGGTACCATCGTTTTTGGAAACGTCAAATACGGCGAAGGAATTGGCAGGTAAACAATCATTTTGGTACCTATTTGAGTGCAAGAAGCATATATAGCAATAGCAATATGTTTTGCGACACGCCATTAAGGTGCGTCCAGGTTTTGGACATAGCAATGTACCAAACTTCACCTAACGATTACCCTGCTAAACATACTGTTCAATGGCTGTATTAAATCAGGCTTTGCTATTAAGGTTACACTAAAGTAAGCCGTAATCAAAGATTATATATAATCACCTTTGCAGGCGCGCAAACTTCAACTCTCCGATCCACAGCGTGGCGATGTTGTTCCGCATAGTAACAGGCGAGGATTGGAACAAGATCATGCACGACTGCATGGTCGCGCCGCCCTACTGCACGCCTGCAGACAACTACTGGGAGACCGACTGCGGGAACTTCACCGCCTCGCTCGCTTACTTCTGCACCTTCTACGTCATCATCACATACATCGTGCTCAACTTACTTGTGGGTTAGTGCAACGTTTTTGTGTTATTAGAAATTGCATAACATCATGCCTGTAATCCCCGAAGGGGTACAGACAGAGACAGTTTTACCTTTAGTACACCCACATTTCGCCATTTTTTTAATGTTTACATTCCATGTAATGGGGGGCGTGCCATTGCCACATATTGCCTTCAATCGGGCACTATTAATCCAGACTCCATGCTGCTACTGAGAAATCTAAAAATACTTTGTCCGACTTGGGAATCGAACCCAGGCCCTGAAGCTCAGCAGTAGCGCTTGAGACCATTAGACCAACGAGCCAGTCTAGTTGTATCAATCGTAGAGACGAGTGAGACAATTCAGACAAAGTTGATATGTCGCATTTTCAGCTGTCCTCAAACTATACGTAGCACCACCATGGGTAAATTGTAAACGAAACTTAGCATAAGCATAATCAGCCTATAATGTTTTTGAGAACGAACCTGAACATAATTATAAACAAAACTTTCGTAAGAGTAGATAATATAACACTACTGTAACATCATGTTTGTATCTTGCAGCTATAATCATGGAGAACTTTTCATTATTCTACTCAAACGAAGAAGACGCTCTTCTGTCTTACGCTGACATAAGAAACTTCCAAAATACATGGAATGTTGTGGACGTGCATCAAAAAGGTGTTATACCGGTTAGAAAGGTAAGGTCGGAAATAATTTCAAACATTTTAATTTATTTTTAAACTTTTATCTTCTATATTTTATCAATAGTTAAATTACATTACATAATTTTACCATAAATATTACCTGATGAATATCTGACTGAATTACTTATTTTGAGACAGATTTTGATGACAGTTTTTTTTTTCTTTACAGTTGACATTTTTATTTTATTAATGTTTTGTGAATTCACTTTAAATTAATGATATTGACTTGAAACTAACCATTCACAACTATTCATTTTGAACGCCATAGTATGTGGCAAACATTTCTGAACTTGTATTGTTTGTGAATTCACTTTAAATTAATGATATTGACTTGAAACTAACCATTCACAACTATTCATTTTGAACGCCATAGTATGTGGCAAACATTTCTGAACTTGTATTGTTTTTAGAGTTCCGTACGTCTGATTAAAAAAACGGAACCCTTATAAGATCACTCGTGTGTCCGTCTGTCCGTCCGTCACAGTCAATTATCTCCGAATCTACTAGACCGATTAAGTTGAAATTTGGTACACATATCAATTTCTGTGACCCAAACGCAGAGGTGTTACGTGAATAGACGAAATCTGTATATGGGGGGTCACTTTTAGGGGGCAGATGGAAAAAAAAAATTGCAAATTGCATCGTGTGACATATCAAATGAAAACGCTTGTTGTGAGGATCTCAAATATATTTTTTTTAATTTTAAAATAAATAGTTTCCAAGTTATTCAAGAAAATTGACGAAAATTGACCGAAACTACTGAACCTAAAATTTTGAAAAAAATACAGAAATTAGTTTTCTACTTATAGATTATGGGAAAACCTATAAGAAGTCCATGATATTAAAATAACATGGTAAATCACTCAATATTGTGCGTACCAACTTTGCAGTTGGAATGTGTGGGAGAACATATTTTTCAACTCCAATGTAAAGTTTTGTTAAATCGGTTTTATAGATAATGGTACGGAACCCTTCATGCGCGAGTCCGACTCGCACTTGGCCGGTTTTTTCTTGATGTTATCCCGCATGCACGTTTTCATTCTTGTATGTGTACATGTTTGAGGAAATAAATAAATCTTATCTTAAAAAACGCCCTTACTGCTACGAAATAAAGACTTGGCTATCAAAATTGTTGCCATGGACGTCCGGTTGCACCACGTTAAATGCATGGTTTTATGCCATTTCAGGTGAAATTCATATTGCGGCTACTGAAAGGTCGCCTAGAATGCGACACCCACAAGGAGAGGCTATTATTCAAGTACATGTGCTATGAACTTGAGCGACTGCATAACGGCGAAGATGTTACCTTCCATGACGTCATCAAGTAAGATGCTTTTTTCAGGGTTGCAGAGGTTAAATCCGTGAAATTATTGCTATTCTATCATTTTTGACAGTATAGAAATATACATGAAAAAAATTATGAATGATTACAGTATGCTGTCGTACCGCACGGTGGACATTCGCAAGTCATTGCAAATGGAGGAGTTGTTAGCGCGAGAAGAGTTCGAGTTTCTGATCGAGGAGGAAGTCGCCAAGCAAACCATACGCACGTGGCTGGAAGGCTGCCTCAAGAAGATACGCGCCAATAGTAGCGTAAGTTATTATATACTAGCGGCCCGTTCCGGTTTTTTTTTTAAACCATTTTTGGGATAAATAAAGATAATTTAAGTTATAAGTATGCTAATTAAAACGTACATGACTCAGTTTGTCCAAATGTTCAAAATTAAAAAGAAAGACTTCAACCTTTAAAGTAATTTTCATTTAAGTTAATTATTATTATTTTTTTAAACGTTTCACATTTTTTACCATAAACCTGTTTTTATATTTTTACATTTTATTTATATATTTTTTGTTCTTTTATACGTTCCCTTGCCCGTGGTTGCGAGTTCCTAGCTCTATTTACAGCAAGACGCTGCGAGCGGTTGCCGCTCGACTGTCATTCGCATAGCTGTGACGATCTCGTATTTTGTTCTGCAAGACGAAGTGAACGTTCGGCGCTAAATTCTCTTGCACGTGTTTGCGAGTTCCTAGCTCTATTTTCAGCAAGACGGCGCGAGCGCTCGGCGCTTGACTGTCGTTCGTATAGCTGTGACGATCTCGCATTTTGTTCTGCAAGACGAACTGAACGTTTGGCGCTAGATTATCTGGCCCACGATTGCAACGCGTACTCTCTCATACTTGCGAAACGATCTGAATTTTCAGAAGAAGATTCTCCATTGCGACGTAGTTTTGCTAATCTCGCTTTGGAACTATGTTTAGATAGTTGCGACTTTCTTTTTCTAGGCATATTGTTTGGAAGGTTTTTTTTTTGTCCATCCCGAGAAAATAAGAATAAACTAAGATTATAAAATAAGTCAGGAAAGGTTTAAGGAGGTAGTTCTGAAAAGAACTTTTGATAAATACTTACATACTATAAAACGTGTGAGAATACTATAAAAATTTAACAGAATTGAATAAAATAATTTATAAGTAGTTCTGAAAATATTGTTTTTCACTGGAACATAAAAATATGCTATGAAAAACATCAAAATATTCAATGTCGCTTGAGTCCCTGCGTAGGGAGCCAAACGCGCGTATGAGCAGCGTGGCTACCTATTTCATAGATGCGCACACCCTCTCGCCGCGTAGCTCGCTGCGCTGCGTGGAGCCACACCGGTGCGTCGGCGTGTATTTTTTGTTTATATTGACATTTTTAATTTAATATCTTTTGAATGGAATGTCCGATTTCAATAATAACAGGTATTGAAACAGTCTTGAATACGAAACAATTTATTTGGATAAGAATTAATACAAAGGTATGGGATAACATGGTCTGATTTTGATCGGCATTTCTATCAACTTTTAAAATGTAAAAAGTAGTTATAGTGACATAACTACAATAGTTGGACATATGATTTCGCGAAGTTTTTTGTGGATATTGTTAAGGTCTATAATGTTGTAGAACATTTTTTTGTTCTATCATCAATACTTTCCGCAGCGCATGCGATGAAAGATATTTTATGGCTATTTTTTTACACCTTGGGTTGGTTTTGGTAGGGATTTCTAAGGATCTCAAATTTTTCTAGTAATAAATATAGCCTATGTTACTCTGTTATAATGTAGTTTTCTAATGGCAAAAGATTTTTTGAAATCGGTCCAGTAGTTTTTACGTTTATTCGTTACATACAAAAATACAAATCTTTCCTCTTTATAATATTAGTGTAGATGGATAATAAATTAATAATGGATATAATGATTTTCTGCATACGCATTAGCTAGTAGCATCTCTGCTCGAAGAATTTCCAAAATAGTGCAAAATTTACATGACTTTAGAATCTGAGATACCTAATTTACATTTCGTGCCACTTACTCAACTGACTAGCTTAGCTTTCTGTATTCTAAGTAAATTTTTGAGTGACCATGTGTAATATAAACGATCCTATCTTTTTATTGCAATGGAATTTGAACTTTATCATCTATAACATTAGGTATGTAGTTCCAAAATATGATAATGATCAAATTATGACTTCCATTTTAAACCTTTATGTTCATGCCGTTATTTATTGTTACAGAAACAGCAAACTAGTTTAATCGCTGGCTTGAGAAAAACAAATGAACAAGCTGTTGACATGAGCAGCGAGAAGGTTGACAAAGAAAAACTGGAAGCTGAAGCCCAGGTAACCAAAATCACAATCAAAAGTCATTTATTCTGAGAATCAGCACTTTTCGAATGTCAAAATTACATAAGACAGTCCCCCAAAACGCCCGCCCTTCACCACTTCCTAGTGCTTTAGCTGGGAAGAAGAAGTGGCGCAACAAACTCCCCAGCAGCACAGCTGTCTGTTTAGTTAGAGAGACTTGATTCTATACATAGGTAGGCAAAGTAATCAACATTAGGAAACACAGAGCTTAAAAATTTGTCATAATGTCAGCTAGCCATGCCAATATACCAACAAATAAAATCAAAACTTAACTCAAGCACAAAAAAAAAAGTAAACAAAGCATACTACCAAAATAAAAGCCTCCTGGTGTAAATGGCGTGATAGCTTACATATGCAATGCTGGATTATGTTTACAAATGATAACCTAGGACCATATTAATTGATATTGATAGCATTCTGTATGTGTAAGAGAAAAATACATAACTTTAAATAAATTTCCAGCAGGTTATCGCGAGCACAGGACGCACGGAAATAACAGAGTCCACTTCACAGCCAGTTATATCTAGTAAGATTTTTAATCAATTATTTTCTTTAAAAAAAATAGAGGTTCTGTATTTGTGTTATTAATATTTATTTTGATTTAACAGATATATCATCATCGTTTGATTCACAACCGAAAAGATCGTCGACAAAAAGCCAATTCAAGAGGCCTGGATTGCCATCTGTCACAATACCGAGGTAAAGTAGAACTTAGGAATAACTGTTGCACATACTAATCTCAAAAATAATTTAAGAAGTAATTCCTTACATAACTGCATAACTTGCAGACCGGAGAGCCCGATCAAGAAGTATCTTCAGCCAACTCTCAGTGATCCACATCCTACCCTCATAAAGAAGACTTCTTGTAAGTGTGAGTGTTCTGTTTTGTTTACTAATATTATCGTTTAATGTAGCATAAGATACGATTAGGGACCTTAGGGTCTCCCTGTTCTGGGATCGAACAATGAAACACGTTCGTTGAGCGATAAACGATAATAATTCCAAAATCTTTCCTTTTGCTTGTCAGCCTAATCTCACGCCTACTGTATTTTGTTTTTGCTATTCTCCTTCTAAATAAGATTGACAGTTCACATGTCTTTAAAGTAATTTTATCGCCTTTCTGTACAGCATAAGGTCGTCTTTTATAGACAGCCTTTACAGTACACTCTTTAATCGAGGCAGCGCGCATTTCAATGTTAGGTAGAATAGAAGCTGGAAAACATTAAAAGAAGCTTTGACTAGAACATGTTCGAAATAAACTGTATTCACAATAACTTAAAAAGCTATAGACCATACATACATAAACTCACGCCATGTTCCCATGGGTGTAGGCAGTTATAGACCAAATTCAGGACAATCCAGATTGGTTCGATTTAGGAGTCCGGAAGCGCGGACGGCACGAAATCCTCCGCCGGCAGCTTTTAGAGTAGAGATGGGTAACTCAGGAGTGATAGATACAAAAGATATGAATCAATCCGTTTCCATCAATCACTCTTTATATCCATTCACATCCGAATGTATCAGTGTATCTTTACAACTCACTCACTCACGGATTCACGGCCTTTTTTTTTTCAATCTGTATCGGCAACACAACCGCATAGCCACACTCGTAAACAAATTTTCGGAAAGTCCAGGCGTCTCTTTCGCACCTCACTATTTAGAATGTTCTGTCGCGCTTTCGCAAGACGGATAGAGTGAGTTGTTTGGCCATTATAAACTGATATACGTCGGCACAGAAAAGTAAATTAGTAACTCTATAACCGGTGCGTAGGGCATAAAGTCGTTAAGCGGAACGTGAATATTTAAGTACTATACTGGTTTTAACTGTACGTGTACTTTCCTTTAAAAAGTTTTAGTAAACTATGCAAACTAATTTCGGTCATAAAGATCGTTTTTAGTATCAGGATAGAAAAAAAGTAGATTTGCGATTTCAAATTAATCAAAATATCAGTTTGCGTCATTAGTTCAACCTTGACCTTCGTTCGCTACCGTTCGGGATCGGGTCAGTTCAATGCGTTGCGTGTCGTGCGCGCGAGCGTGATCTAGTGATACATAAGGATATAAAGATACAAAAGAGTGATACATATCCCAGTGATCGAAAGATACATTTCAATCTTTTCTTTTTAGTGATACATTTTGCCCATGTCTATTTTAGAGACGGCAGTACTAAAAAAATTCCAGGCTCTGAAAGTGCGTTAAGCGCAAAACTTGAATTAGGTCGATTAGTAAAAAAATAAAAGGATAATTTAATAAATATTGAATGCATTTTTACCATTTATTTTTTGTTATTGATTATGATGATTCTCCTAGCTGCCCTTATCTCGATTTATTTGGGGTAGATGCAACATGTATTTTTCTTCCAGACTTCTCTATTAGTCATGTCGATAGTCACGCCCTCTCTAACCATACCATCATTCACACAGTCCATCCATAGTTTCTTTGGTCTCTCCCTACTCCTACAGTTATCGACATTTCTACCCTGCCCATACCTTGACAATGGATTTCCACACAACTTTTCAGTCTGGTGCCCATTACAGATTTCCTTTTATGTACTCATTTCTTATTCTATCCGTTCATGATAAATGATTTTATTTCTGTAAGTAGATTTGTAAAAACACTTTTACACGTCAATCATATTTTTTAAACTATATGAGGTCGGCGTTTCCTATCTGACTACTCTGAGAAGAAAGGCCGAAACAAACTCAGAGGTCACAGTCTCTTTTAAAGTCCAGACATAATCTTGGTCAGATCATGTGAAGACCATGTGGATTGGTGTCTGAAATGGTCTTTTGAGAAAAGAACCACACAGATTGAGTAGACCTGTCCAATCAGTGCACGCATTTATCAGTAATCATGCAGCTCAACCATCGATCACTAATAAAGAACTAGATACACAATCAGCGGCAAAAAATGTCCTCACCGAATGATCACCCACTTGAACATTTGGGTGCGCTTTTGATTTAGTAGCATTCGAACACTCCGACGGGAAACACGCTTCAGTGCTCGTTTAAAAATTGGACGAATCTAGGACGCTAAAAAAGGATGGAGTTTCATATTTTCGGTAAGTATTAATATTATCATTATATAATTGTTATCACTGTATTATAAATGCTGATATTTTGTCAAGAAATCATCGTAAAAGCATTTTTTTAAATAAATCGTATTAAACAGCAGGAAATTGTAAAGACTCTTACTAAACTAAACTAAACGTATTATCATACTATCGCATGCCCACTTAAATTGTTCGGGTTATGTGAGTTGATTCTGTTCCATTTATGGAGACGCTATTGTTTTTCAAATGTTATTATTATAGAATGGAATGACTGTTTTTTTTGTTTAATGAGAGTACTTTGCTGTTTCTATCAATATTATAGTAACATTTTATAGATTTAATTTTGACTAAGTGCATGTAATAAAATTAAAGATGTGAGTTTTTTTAGCTTTCCTCGAGATCCAATGAGGTGTGGGTGATCCGAAGAATTCTTCAATCCGACCCAAGGAAGCGTTGTATGTTTGAAGCATTTTTAGAACGTGATATTTCATATTAGCCATTAGCGATATTTCATATTTCCATACACTATTGCATAATTAATAAAAACAGGTAAATATTTAACAGCTATTTGCGGCGTTGCCTGTAAGTTTAATCGTTTACTAGCTGACCGGTGCCCACTTCGTTGGGCGGTAAACATTTTTATATCACTCAATAGATTACAACACGGTCGCGGTTCCATACAAGCGAGCTATGTCGTATTATCTCTTTAACCATTCGTCCAAATAAGGGTGTGTCCAGACCCGGTGAATGCGCCGCTCGCGAGCTGCTTGCGCGTTCGCAAGCCGCTTGCGAGTCGCGCAGTTGCGCGCGTGCATTTCATGTTCGAACCCACGAACATGAAATGCACGCGCAGATTCAGAGATTACTCCCTACAACCTCACAAACTCACAAACTTTACCTTTTTATAATTTTAGTATAGATTAGTTTTAAGTCTGTAAGTTTAATAATTAGATCATAATATGTATAACAAAAAAAAAATAACAAAAGGAAGATAAATAATAAATAAATGATTATGACTACTATTTATTAGTTTCATTAATAAATAAATGTGGTGGCCTATCCAAAAACATTTACATTCAGGTAAATTATAATCATGACACATATACATCATAGAATAGAATAAAATATGCTTTAATATGTACACATTTTTTTTGAATTTAACGAAATTAAAAAAGTCCATTGATTATTACAGTATAAACAAAAAATATTGGACAGTTCGACTCCAATCATTCCTTGTGCTAGCGGAGAGCCCCGGATCATAAAACTTTATTGCTATTTATTGGCGCTTTTTAATTCAAACTTTAAGACATGCGTGTAAGGTTCAATTTGTTTTGATGTACGTTGACCACTGAGTATCGGTCGTAAAAATGTATTGCTTTTTGTGAAATACACTTTAAGCATTGCGTTTAAGGTTGAATTTCCATTAATGTATATTTATTTCAACGAGCATTACCTAAACACAATTTGGTGACAGTTTTAAGAGAACTTTTGCTTGGGATTGTGTATCTAGTTCTTTATTAGTGATCGATGAGCTCAACTCAGAACTTGAGGAGTTCAACGATTTTACGAACAATACCAAAGAAGGGACATTTGGGTAGGCCGCATAAATTACTCAAACTGCCAGACCATGACTAAATGAAGAAAAAAAGAAACACCCACACAGTCATCACATTCACAATAATTAAATCAATATAATAATACTTCTCAAAGTAAATATTCATGTCAAAGTGTATATAATAACCATCAAATGTCAAAGAGTTTAAGGTTGCAAGAAAAAACACCATTCGGTATGCAAAATTGGAGCAGGTCAATCCCAAGCTTTTGTCCTCAATATAATCTTTTACGGTATGAAAGGCTTTCAGGCACAACTTACGTTGAATGATTTAAATTTATTGAGACTAAAGATCTTGAACATGGCTTGGAAGTTTATTATAAAAACGTATACATTGACATCTGAATGACCCAAATTTGTGTAACACACATTCCTCTTAACATTCTCATCTCAACTACATGCAATTGCCTTTCATCCACACAGAAAAAAAAACCTGTAAAAGTCGCAAGTAGGCGGGGCCCCCGTACCACGAGCTTTGCGGAGTTTTGCATAGGTCTGCTTCCGCGCACACACCACGCACATCAGTCTTGTTACAACCGTCACGGAGAAAAGCGCTTGACAAAAAAAATACAAACATGCCTTATTGTGCTGTTTTACAATGTAAACACGATAGCAGAACTAAAAATATATCATACCATCGGTAACTCTTAATTGATTTTATTTCGATAAAAATTTGAAAACCAATATTTTATTAAATAAGACAAGTAAAAGTTGTCTTTATGGTATCTAATTTAAAGTATACTTTCTTTTAAACTCAAACATATTGTTCGCGAAGATTCCAACTATGTACATGTCACAGTCAGCTACTCAATTAGAGATTACCGTTATTGATAATGAGTTATCGATATTTTAAACCTACAATGTTCTCTGGGTCCTATGATATATAGGGAAAAATTTGACCTTGCGTGCGGTTTGTTTCTGCAGTAATAGTAATCGAACACATTTCCATTAATTGCTCATACCTTTTGCTTTCTAATTCTACTCAAGTTTCGACCATGCGAAAAATAATTACAAATGAACATAGAACCTCCTTCTTTTTTAAGTATAAAATGGCATATGTGTTAGTCTGACATCTAAGATCTATCTAATATACCAAATTTAGTCAAATTCCGTTACGGAGTTAGTCAAGCTAAACATAATACGAGTGTATCCGCAGGCGAAAGCGTAGGCTTCCAATGTCAGTAGGAAGTAGTGTACCCGTATTATCTAATCGCATAGTATAATATCTATCGCATAAAAATAGAAAGAAACACCACAGGGTGTATCTTTCTATCAATAAAATAATTTTCGGATTAGTGGTTTAACCTAACAATTCTTAATTATACTTTCTGTAAATCGTCGTAAGTATATATCAGAATAAATATAAATATAAACACTTGATTTCAAACATGATAAAATTTATCGACTCTAGCTGTTGACTATATTTTGTTTGAAAATAAAACGGAATGTCGATAAATAAGTCAACGACAGTACATACATCTCTAGAGGAGTATGAGCGCTGGCAATACTGGCAGCCGGCCGTCAAAAATTTTGTTAAAATAATAAAATAATTTTCAAAATCGGATCAATGGTATAACATAATAATTCTTAATTATACTTTCTGTAAATCGTAAGTATATATTAGAATAAATATATATCTAAACACTTGATTTCAAACATAATAATATTTATCGACTCTAGCTGTTGACCATACTTTGTTTGAAAATAAAACGGAATGTCGATAAATAAGTCAACGACAGTGGTACATCTCTAGAGGAGTACGAATAGTAATGACCTCGTTACGCAAATATAAATCTTATCGGTAGCGAAATACAACTTTAAATTGAATGCGTTTATTATAGTGACATCTAGCGGCGAGTAGCGTAACTTGCTCATTAAACTATTCCGTGTGCGCTTTAAACGGAAAAAGTAATAAATATGTAAAAAGAGTAGACAAAAACAACTCTATAGTAATTTTTTTTGTGGTTTATTATCAATTCTGCGACGAATGACATATTTTCTACTTTCATTCAATATTAAACTACCAATCGGACCAAAGTTTTCTTAGGTTACGAAATACAATTAACTTGTATTCGTGTGAGTTTGGGTACGCTGGTTCCGATACTAATGAAGCGTTATACGACTTCTACTGGTTTTTGTTTTCTGTGTTCATTCATATCTTTTGTGGCCCAATTTTCTGACCCTTACAAGACAGTAGATAACCATGGTTTTATATATCTGCCCCTTAAGTTTAAGGGGAATGTGAGAACGCAGATTGTTCCCGGTGACCTGCCACCATTTCATCCATCCAGTGTTAATTATGTGCTTAACCACCTTATTTTTTTGTTATTGATCACATTAGTATTAAGGGTACTTTCCCTCCCAGGCCCACTACAACTTGCCACCTTGTATTATTGTGCTATCCACTTACCCTAAAGCCATCCGCTGCGCAAGGAGGACGAACGCGTGTCCTGCTTAACGCATCTGACGGCTTAACAATCCTTTGATAAGATATCCAATGCATGATTTGTTAAATTGGGATGAGATCTCGTATTGATGATAATTGTATGTGTCGACAGCATCGGTAAAGAGTGGAGTGCGCGTGAGTCACAATAGCGGCGGTGGCGCCCGCGACCAGCCCGTGCTGCACGACGTGCACTCCTGGTGGGGCGCACAGGTCGCACGACTCGCCATGCTCGACGCAGAGTAGCGGCGGCGGCGTGTGCGACCAGCCCGTGCTGAACGACGTGCACTCGTGGTGGGGCGTGCAGGTCGCACGGAATAAGTATGACATTTGTAGCAAAACTAGATTAATATCGTTTTGGCTTGAATTGAAGTTAATAAAATGAATAGATCTATTTTAACATGTTAATAAATAAGTATACCTGTGTTAGTGCCAAAATAGTTGGAAACGATAATAAAAATCACATCAAAATATTTTTAATATTTTATTCAGTTTCCCAATATATTCGATATTTAAATAACTATAAATGTCTTATGATTCAATTATGCTTATTTACACACCGAGGATTTACAACTCGTAAACTTGCTAGCTGGTGATTCAATTTCTAATAAAAATAACAACATTAAATTAATACTTCAAGTACAGATAAATTATTGTAATAAGTGACACATTCCAAGTGAGAAGAGTACTATTAGAGTAAGGGTGAGTACGAGACACAGGTATCGGCCGGCGATGGGGTAGTGGAACAGCTTGGCGTGCAGGCGCAGTGAGGACGCGTACAGCAGCACGGCGGCGATGTCCTCCTGCGGCGTGTCCTGGTGCAGGAACGGCCGCACGCTCAGCTCGTGGCCAACCGACTGCGTGCGCCGGCACTCCTTTGACAGACGAGCGGCCTGTAATTATAAAAACAACGTTAAACGCAGGCCCGGATCGAGGGAGGAGCACAGGGTGCAATTGCCAAGATTGGGGGACGGGGTCAGCTACCAGCCAGTTTTTCGTCAAACTAAATTCATCACAGCCAACAATTTCAATAATGGCATTATAATTGACGATTTCACTACAAAACTGTCGAGAAAATAAACTTTCTGAATTATTTACTTTAACAAACTTCGTAGTAGGTGTGTTATTTGTTGAAAATTTTTGCCTAGAGTGCGGCAAATTGGTATTTATTTTTAAAAATGTAGATCCGGTGCTGGCTAACCGTGGGCCAACACAAACTTTGCCAAAGTTGCTTAGAATTTCTATAAGCAACTAATGCTGAAAAGTTCTGTTTAGTCATCTAATTTAATCTTTACTAATATAATAAAGAGGTAAAGATTGTGAGGTTGTAGGGGGTAATCTCTGGAACTACTGAGCCAATTTTGAAAATTCTTTTACCAGTAGAAAGCCACGTTATTTGTGAGTGTCATAGGCTATATAAATAACCCGAAAAATGAAAAGACTCGTGGTCGGATTTGTCGGGGAAATAACGGTCGAACGAAAACGTTTCTTACGAACGCTGCCTTGACGAGGTGGGCTCTTTGAAAGAATAACTGCAGACCGCCTCGTCGGGCGGCTGGTGCGGTTGGGGCCGGATTTGGCGGAGAGCCAGTTTGGTTTCCGCAGGGGGCGTTCCACGGTGGATGCCATCATGCGCGTGCGAGCCCTCACGACGGGAGATACTGTGGCCCGGGGTGGGGTCGTCTTGGCGGTGTCTCTAGACATCGCCAATGCCTTCAACACCCTGCCCTGGAGTCGCATCAGGGAGGCACTCCGGTATTACCGGATGCCGACCTACCTCTGTCGTGTGGTCGAGGCCTACTTGACGGACAGGGCCGTCATCTACCCCGGTCACCAAGGAGAGTGGAACCGGCGAGAGATGTCGTGCGGTGTCGTCCCATAGGGATCGGTCCTGGGGCCGCATCTGTGGGATATCGGGTACGACTGGGTGCTGTGCGCCGACCTTCCTAGCGGCGTTAGCGTAGTTTGCTACGCTGACGACACGCTGGTCCTGGCGCATGGGAGGTCGTACCAGGCAGCGGTCAACTTAGTGACACACAGGGTTGCGACTAGAGATGGGTAACACAGGAGAGATAGATAAAACACTCTTTATATCCATTCACATCCGAATGTATCAGTGTATCAGTGTATCTTTACAACTCACTCATTCACGGAGTCACGGCCTTTTTCTTCAATCTGTATCGCAACACAACCGCATATCCACACTCGAAGTCCAGGCGTCTCTTTCGCACCTCACTATTTAGAATGTTCTGTCGCGCTTTCGCAAGACAGAGTGAGTTGTTTGACTATTATAAACGGATATATGTCGCCACAGAAAGGTAAGTTAATAACTCTTATAACTGGTGCGTAGGGCATAAAGTCCTTAAGCGGAACGTGAACATTTAAGTACTATACTGGTTTTAACTGTACGTGTACTTTTCCTTTAAAAAGTTTTAGTAAACTATGCAAACTAATTTCGGTCATAAAGACATCGTTTTTAGGATCAGGATAGAAAAAAAGTAGATTTGCGATTTCAAATTAATCAAAATATCAGTTTGCGTCATTAGTTCAACCTTGACCTTTGTTCGCTACCGTTCGGGATCGGGTCAGTTCAATGCGTTGCGTGTCGTGCGCGCGAGCGTGATCTACTGATACATAAGGATATAAAGATATAAAAGAGTGATACATATCCCAGTGATCGAAAGATACATTTCAATCTTTTCTTTTTAGTGATACATTTTGCCCATGTCTAGTTGCGACAGTCGTCAATAGGATCCGGCAACTGGGACTCGAGGTGGCTTTGCACAAGTCCGAGGCCATG
The DNA here is from genome assembly GCA_949091785.1 of Polymixis lichenea. Lineage (NCBI taxonomy): Eukaryota > Metazoa > Arthropoda > Insecta > Lepidoptera > Noctuidae > Polymixis > Polymixis lichenea. The sequence goes on from OX420937.1 coordinate 13,005,321, forward strand.
TGTTTTCTTGGTCTTCGGAATGCGCCACCGACAGGTTCCCAGATAATGGCGGGAGAGGTTCACATCGGCGTCGAGTCGACGATGATGGTACCTACGCTTTGGAATGGGCAATTAGCTTCATCTTTCTAACTCACCGACCTTGACAATTCAAAAGTGCCTGTAATTGGTTTATTTGAAATAAATGCTTTGAGTTTGAGTTTGAGTTTGAGTTTGAGATGAAGTACCTGGGACTCGTCCTCGGCAGCCGGTGGAACTTTGCGGAGCACTTCCGACGTTTGGCTCCCAGACTGGAGCGGGCCGAGGCTGCCTTGAAGCGGCTCCTGCCCAATCTAGGGGGGCCAAACGCCTCCTGCCGGAGGCTCTAAGCGGGGGTCGTGCAGGCCATGGCCCTAAACGGGGCACCGGTGTGGGCGCTTACATTGAGGCGCCAACTAGCACGCCGGTTGAAGGCGGCCCATAGGGTCATGGCCATCCGGATGATCCGGGGATACCGCACGATCTCCGGTGAGGCGGCGGGCCTCCTTTCCGGATTGCCGCCATGGGATCTGGAGGCAAAGGTCCTCAAGCACACCTGGGAGTGGCGCGAGGAGGCCAAACGCCGGGGCGTAACTCCGCTGCCGCGGGAAATCGCGGCACAGCGGACCGAGCTCCGGCGGGATCTCATGGCGGCGTGGAGAGAGCGATTGTCGCAACCCAGTGCTGGGCACGCCACGATTGCGGCGGTAAGTCCTCTCTTTGAGGAGTGGCTTGAGAGGCGGCATGGCGTCCTCACCTTCCGCCTGACACAGGTCCTCACTGGACACGGTTGTTTTTGAAGGTTCCTATTTCGGATAAGGCGCGAGGAAACGCCCGGGTGTTTCCATCGCGAAGACTGACCTGAAGACACGGTGGAGGTCTGCCCGGCTTGGACGGAGCACCGCCGTGTCCTCGTGGAGATGATCAGTGGCGGCGACCTCTCGCGTCCGGGCCTGGTCGAGGCCATGGTACAGAGCGAGAGTGCATGGGTAGCCGTCGCTTCCTTCAGCGAAGCAGTGATGCTTGCAAAGAGGGAGGCGGCGCACGTGAGGGAGAGGCAGTAGTACATGCTCCCTCACCGCCGTAGCCTCCGCAGGAGACGCCCTGGGCTTCTGGAATCCCAGGCTGATTCCCGGCCACCGTAGGCACGGGCTTGCGAACGGCGAGTAATGCGTAGCTCGCTGTCCGGTAAGGACCAAGCCCGGGTCGACGGCGACTTCAAAAAAACGAGGACGTTCTCAATTCGACTTTGTTTTTTTTTATGTTTGTTACCTCAGAACTTTCGACTGGAATCATCGAACCGATTTTGATGATTCTTTTTTTATTTGACAGCTGGTACTTCCCGTGTGGTCTCATTTCAATTTCATATAGATCTGATGATGCGTTTTGGAGACAGAACGGAACTCTTCAAAAAATAAATCAACCGCGATTGCTGCTATCGCATAAATATGTATTGTTTTGACCCCAAGGATGATGAAATTTCGAATTAGTAGGGTAGGTACTATAACTAAAAAGTGAAAAATAAAACCTTTTCCAAGAAAAATAACAACCGATTTCTGAAAAACACTACAAAGTGAAAAATAACTTTAATTTCGGAAGGCGGTGACAATAAATTAAAATACATATCCAAAGTCACCGACTTCCGAAATTAATAGTAGATTGTTATACAAGGGACGAAAGAAATCAATTCCCATACAAGGTATTTAGACGCCTGAGCACAGCGAGGACGGCTATGGTCCAAGTAGGAATTGATGTCTTTCACCCGTGTTAAGCACTCTACTTTTCATTTCGAATTTAAGGATAGTAAAAAATAGTAGGTTTTCTAAAATATTTATTGATAATAATAACATGAGTAGTACCTATTTAAAATTAATTGAGAAGTTTTCTCAATTTACGCAATCTGGTCAGTGCGTTTGATGATAGGATTGCCTTTTTTTATGCAAACCTATCTAAAATACATATCAGAGTAAAGTCGTTGGGATCGACTTTTAGGTTTAGAGTAAAAGACCTCTCCCTACCTAGATAAACGTTTATAGCTTACCTTTACTGACAAATATATCTCGTCGGGGGCTTCATTTAAAAATGTTTCCACTTCGTATGAGGAAGATACTGTGTTTTCAGAAACGATATTAGATTATGGAATCTTTTCATATCGGTATTGTGTTTTACTTTTAGTGTACTCTTGAGCATTGAATACCTGCTATATAGCGTAGAAGGCTTTATTTTGGTAGATAGTCCATTGAAGTATGTAAACAATACACTTTCGGAAAATGATTTTATTTTCGCTCGCCACTTCATAAAGTCATTGTATGTATTTAAGTATCTTTCCTTTGAAATTTCTGGCAAAAGATTTTCGATAAGTGTATTTGCCTCGTCTTTAACAGAATCTGGGGTCAACATTTCAGAATCACTTGGAACTCATTTTTAATAAGATTTTAGTCTAAATAAACCGAGATTTCGAAACAGCTTACAGAGTTATTATCCCGCTAAATTAAAATCAAATCAGTCTATTCCAAATTTCAACTTTGGAACACACACGCGTCACTGCCGCGGGCGGACGTGCTTACTTTTTTTTTAATTCGCACTGGCTGTTTATACACTCACAAGACTGCAGCATTTTTTTCGCCGACTGCCTAACCAAATTTAGTTCTATTTTTTAAATTTATTCCCACCCTAGAGAGGGAAGCAATTACTATGAGTCTTTCCCGCCCAAAGGATGGAAGTAGCATCTTCCACCCGCTACTCGGATCAAACAAACACTACTTTCCGAGTATGAGAAATGAAAAGTTATTTTTCACTTTGTAGTGTTTTTTCGGAAGTCGGTTATTTTTTTTTTTTGGAAAAAGTTTTTACTGCATACAATTCGGACGAATGGTTAACACATTCCATGCCAAGCACCCAGCATATGGGTCGAAAAATAGTTGATTCTAGTGCCCACAACTTGCATCCGAGTCGTCGCAATAATTAGCTATTGATGATTCTGTTCATGCCCAGGACCCGACTAGCGAGACTACTTATAGCGACGACTCGGATGCGAGTTGTGGGCAAACAAACTAATTATTTTTATTTTTCTTGCTTGGCATCGAATGTGTTAAAGAGATAATAGATACGACATATTTATGGAACTGCGACCGTGTCGTAATCTTTAGCACTCAGTACTAACCGAACCACACTCATTATTTCATCACAAGTCAAAATGTTTACCGCCCAACGAAGTGGGCACGGGTCAGCTAGTATTATATATTTTGCCATTACCTGGACACAACGACCGCTGATATCCACAAGAGCTCATTAAGAATGCTTATTCCAACCAAGGGTTCCGTTTCAGTGTCCACCTTGTCCAAGTTGAGTAGCCACATATAACCAGAGCTCAGCTAGTATTTATATATTTTGCCATTACCTGGACAAATGGTACAACGACCGCTGATATCCACAAGAGCTCATTAAGAATGCTTATTCCAATCAAGGGTTCCGTTTCAGTGTCCACCTTGTCCAAGTTGAGTAGCCACATAAGACCAGAGCTAGCCCATGAAATGTTCACGATGGTGAACAAACAAACTGCGGGCGCTAGGTCATCATTCAAATATTTTAACAGCTTACGAAATTCTGCTATTTCCTGCGAAAAGAATATTTTATATAGGTAGGAGATTGCTTTTTTCTTGGTTGACCATGTTCTAAAAAGTTCAAACAAGTTATCGCAAAGGAAAACTCACTCTCATCCAGTTAAGCGGAGTAATGGTTCGGTTAAGAAGGCGCTCTTTAAGGAACATAAGATGTGCCTGCAACAACTGCGCTTGTAGGCAGTAACTTGTGATGATAGTCGCCTGCACCATGTCGTGAATCAATGTGCATATTATAAGTAAGATCTTCAACAACATTCTTACTTCATATGAACTGGAATAAAGTTATTAGTAGATCAGTTTTTAGTACCTACCTACCTACTTAAAATCAACAGTTCGAGGTATCAATCTTACACCGACAGTACCTTTATGTTGTAGCAGTAAGGGTGGTTTTCGTGTTCAAGTGTTACGTTCAAAATATGTGACGCATATTAAAGTAAATTTTTAATTGTATTATCATTGCCAACATTTTGAATGAAAATTACAGATCGAAAAGTGACATACGCCCCGTTCTGTGGGAAAGGAATTTGTTTGAAAATTGCTTAAGACTTTCGTTCCTTGACGGTCGTTCCATATCTAAAATGTTAGGTTTGTCCTTACCTCGTTTCCATCCATCTGAAGATGATGTTGCCTCTAGCCAGCATTAAATTGACAGAACACAATGATAGGCACATCCACAGTACGCTGAGTATTATGAAAAACCACAACATGCGTAGCAGGCGCTTTGGCTTCGCTGTAGGCATCCCTTGCGGTGAGTAGGATGACAATAGAAATACCTAAACAAGATCTATAGTTAATGTTTATTTTTATGCGCTATTAAGAACTTCAGAATAGGTACGTTAGTAGGTATTATTGTATAACAAATAATCACATAGAATACTCACTCTTTCCATTAGATTTTGTAATTGTTCATTATCCGAGGTCCGAAATAAATATAATGCGTACAAAAATCCCACAAAGTGCAATATGCTGGGTCCAATGTAGGTGAATATAACGTTTCCATAACACACTTCTTTATAATTGTCGTATTCTAAAGTGGATGTTAACGCCAACGGTACTAACTTGTAACAAAACCCCCTGTCCCGTCTGAAACATATACGACACTTAATTAGATATATATATTACAATATAGAGCTCAATTTGCATTCTAACAACATGAAAGTTAATATTACCTGAAACAAGCCATATATTGAAGTACATATCCTAAAAACATTAGTATCGCAACTTGTATTGAATGAAAATGTGAACAACAAATAGCGCATCTAGATGAGTTCGATACATCCAGTACCGGCCGCAGTCCCATAATAGTTAAAAGTTTTAAATATGGGAGTAATATCTGTAATAACACACAATTATATCAATAAAATTATAAAGTTGATAGGGAAACAAGGTGAAGAACTTCCTCAAAAAATGTTTACCTTAGATTTACAATAATGTAATATAGCAGAAGTACTCATGTATTCAGTATCAGGGGACTCCGTTATTTCTCCAATCTGGGAAGGACCAACAAGGTGTTGACACTTTGAAAGTATAATATCAAATATAAGCACACGACTTGCAGCCTCATAAACACACTATAAAAATTGAACTTCTCACTTGTTCAACTCACAAAAGATTCGGGTTCACATGCACACACTGTCCCCATTATAGTGGGAAATGATAAATCATTACTTTACTCACGTCCACACTATTCGCGTCGAGACTGGACCTGGTAGATCTCTCCATCGCTGGTTCCACAAGCTTGTCGTTCCCCAGTACATGGCTGTCCAGTAAATCACTAGCTACATAATCATTTAAAAAATTCACATTATCCAGTTTATTGCCCATATCTACACATTAATTACCAATACGCACATTATACGAAATGATAATATATTAATAATTGAACATTTATGTAGCAAACAACTAAGATTTCAGTAATGACGGTAGGTAATTAAAAGCTTATTGTGCTTACCACTACCGTACGATGCGTTGTCATTTTGCATCTTTTCTATACTGCTCGTTCACGGATATATTTGAGCTATTCTAAAAAATTAATTTCACTTTCGAAGAGAGTTAAAAAGGATACATTAACAACAACAGATAACGATTCACTGCAATGTTTTTTATAATACGTAATAACATCGAATGTGTACTTGTAGGTATTGCACTGAGTCGATGCATTCACTCTGATAATAGCCAATGTCATTGTGTTAACATCGCGACCCTACAAGATTTTTTTTGTATTGGTAAGCACATCATGAAGGTATTATGTTAGATTATCAATATTATTATGATGGGCATTTTAGGTAAATATGGTCTGTTTTGAAGTAGCTTGAGTTAGAGGGCATAAATATACTTGAACTTAGCAATTAGCGCTCACTACGGACAATGAACTTTGATAAGCCAGAAACAAAGATAAATGGTGAAAAAGACTAAATTTTAAATACTTTGATTTCTGCGAACATAACTAAACCTTTAAATCATCTACCAAGGTGCACGTGAAGCAGCAAGCGCAGTCGCAACTCCTACACCTTTTGACTGACTGTTTGGCAGGCGTATCCAATTTGTATTGTAATTCCGAAACAGTTTTATAATTCCACTGGAGGTGCGTCTCTGCAACGCTGTGCCTCCTAGACAGTGGCGTAACTATACGGTGGCAAGTCGGCAAAATGCCACGGGCCCCAGCCGGAAGGGGCCTCCGGTCAGAGGACAATCCCAACTTTAATTATGGAATTTTAATAATTACAATTTTTCACTTAAACTACAATTGTGATTTCAGTTCACTATGTACTTTAAATTGTAATAATTTAAAGTGAATTATTAGAAAATCAAGTAATTATAGAGTTTGTATTTAAGTACCTACCTACTTCACGTAGTGATTTACTATTAAACTCTTACAAGTAAAAGTGTATATATAAGTATTATAAAATAAAAAATACTATTGACATGGGCCTCGAACGGTATAGTTACGCCACTGCTCCTAGAGTATGCGCTGGTACGTAAAAAGGTAAAAAATAAAAGATATAAGTATTAATATGCATACTGCACTTTACTCCTATTTTTAAATTAATTTTATCAATATGATTTAGGGAGCTTCTTTTTCGTTAAAAACCCTGTTCGTCGCACAAATTGTTTTCTCTCTTGATGATGTTTCTTCATTTGTCGATTATTTTCCGATTCTGACTTCTTCCCTCTCATACTAAACTTCATTTCGCGGTTTCCACCGCTATTGGTTACCATTGTTGAAAAGCTTTCTTTAGCTAATCGATCTCCTAAACTAGCTTTGCTCACCCGTGATATACTTTTAATAATATTTGAAGTTCTTGGGGCGTTATTTGTGTTATAATCTTGCTCATCATTGGGTTGTGAGTCATCTTCTCTTCGGGATTTATTTCTAATAATTTTGTGCTGTTTTTTAACTTCTTTTACCCACGATCGATCTTCATCAGAACTATCGCCTTCATCGCTAGTCTCATACAGTTCCCTATCAGAATCTTTATCTTCAGTGTCTTCCACCTGCGAAATGAAAAAAAAAATGCCGGTTTTTATACATAGTTATGCACAGAATAAAAATAAGTCCGAAATATCCATACAATCTTTTAATTCGATATATTATAAATGTATAAAGTGCAGAAGGCACAAACAGCATATACAAAATACTTCCACATTTATAGACAAGATTAGGGGTTACTCTTTGTTACCTGCATTGGTTCAGCTTCCACTTTCTTCTCCTTGTTTTTATCTAGCCTGGACAAAACTGGGTTAAGTAAACGATATTCTTCAGCTCCTCTATCCACCTCAAAGTCAGGGTTTTCAAACAAGGCCTGTAATAAGAAAGTTATTTTAAATATCAATGATAGTGACTAGATTAACTGTTATTCACAATATACATTGTAAATCTTAAGCACACCTTAAAACGATCATCTTTGAGTAGATTAGCTGATTGTTTCTTCTTTCTTCCTCCATCACCCATGAGTTTGGATGCCAAATCTCTGTTAACTTTAGGTAAGTTGTCCTCAACTTTAATCCTAGATGGCCTCTCCTGTTCAATCTTTTCTCTTATCTTACGTTTCTTGTATTGTTCAAACGCAAATGGATCCGCGATTGACTTTGCTCTCTTGTACAAACGCACATCAACAAAGTATCTGTAATTTTAATTTGCATATTTATTTTATGAATGAATCTGTGACTCAAAAATTACATTTTCTTATTTGAGAAAGCAAATCTTACCCATGCATGTATGCTCTTAATAGATTTGTTCCCAGCAAGTGATCTAATCCTAAGGATTCCAGTTCTTGTTTTGTGATGAATTTATAATCATCGTAAACTGTTTGTGATGCTGAGCTCTCTAATTCCTCAGTCAAATTATCTAAGAAAGCACACCATCTGGGTGCAGGACCTGGTAAATAGTGAAAATAGTTTTAGTTCTGAGTTTGCTTTTATGTAAACTTATATTTCTAGTGTCCAAGTACTATTATTAACTGAATTTCAAAAAGGGTTGTTCTCTGTTCGAATATGTATGTTTGTATGTCCATGATATTCTCAAAAACTACTGATTCGATTTGAATGGAGATTTCATTATTTAAATGAATATTTTTCAGAGGTTTTAGTATAATCATAATACTAAAACCTTCTCTGAAAATCTCAATGGAACTCTTAAATAACTATGTAACAGTTTTTAGTTGTTGGTAACAATTAAGTGAAATAATAAAGAATCTGTGGCAAAACCGAATATACAAAAGACAAGACACAGACTTCCGAAATTAAAGTTATTTGTGTTTTTTTTTATACTGTTGTGTTCAAGTTGATGTGCACTTACCTAATGATGGAATGTAATATATTTGCATTTTTTGATCTTCAACTGCCATCATACTTAATCCTGTGTTTGGAAAAATACATAAATCATTGAAATCCCCTGATGATTCTATGCTTGTATATTGCTTGCCCTAAAATAAAAGATTGTAATTTGAATATATTTAATAATAAAATAAATGATTAAAATATAAAATATCTAAAAATATCACAATTCAATTAGAAATAAGTCTTAGTAATAGTTTGGGTAAACATACCGTATTTTTATCCCATATCTTCACAACAGTAGCATCCATGGAATAAACGTAATTCATTGATTTATGGAATTCCAATGATTTTATAGGTATTTCGTTCATGTGATCTTTAACAAGAAGCGGTTTACTTGATCTTATGTCATACAATAGCACATGACCTGTAGAAGTGCCTACACCCATTCTGAGAGGACCATCAAATTTAGCAGCAGTTATAGCAGGCAATCTGTCATTTCTGTAAACAAATAATACAGAAAATTAAAATGAATCAAAGGGCATCATTCAGGTTTCGAACATTTAGTACCCAAAAATTATAAGTGGCAGGCAAGAAAAAAAAATAGTTTTCCTATAGGAAATAACACCTTCAACATTTATAATATAATGTGTGACAATACTAAAATTCTTATTTTGATTATACAATATCAATAATATTATTATATACAATAACTGATTGCGTCTTTAAAAAAATGTCCAAAATATGATTTTTGGTAGGTATTTTCAAACTCAAAATAGCAGCTAGTTAATTGTTGACTTTCGTTGTTTAAAAATAGCTTATGCCGGCAGCTTCGCCCCCACAAACCAATTTTAACAAAACCGTAACAAATTATAGACCTAAACCAAAGCTACTAAACGTTCCTCATGACTCACTCTGTCTATCCACAGTGAAAACTGCATGAAAATCTGTTCAGTACTTTTTGAGTTTATTTCGAACAGACACAGCAGGGGACATTTTATAATATATAGTGATGTTCAAAATGTTATTTCCCATAACAAAACAGCATTTTTTTTCTAGCTGGCACTTTTATTTTTCAGTATGAAATGAATAATATCTTTTCTAAAATTAGTTTTAATGTTTGTACATACTTGTACTCGGAATCTGTACAATGCATTGCACAATCTAGTATGCCTTGTCTTGATTTGGTGCGTGGATCCCATGCTTCCACATGGCCAGATTCTGTGCCAAGCATTAATAATCCATGTTCTTCATTCACAGCACAACAATTAATTTCATTTGCTTTTGTGACAAATGGTGCTAAAAACTGCCCTATTTCCAAATTCAATCTATACACTTCCTGTAAACACAATTTTTTATGACTTAGTACAACATTTCAATCATTATTAGTTAGATCCAGTGGTAAACAAAATGTCCACATACTGATGAGGCACCAACAACAAAAAGATCACATGATGGTCGATGGTAAGCTATGTCTCTTCCGAACCGGGGTACTCGAAGGCGATAATGACGACCATGTCCCACATGGAATTCAACATATCGATCACATTGCAAAAATACAATCTGAAAAGAAGAAAATGTTTTACAATGTATTCTTTTCTTAAACAGGCTAGAGCAAAAAAGAAGGTATTGTAATGTAGCATTAGTCTTTAAATATTATTGTTACTTACTTTTGAATAATCTTCACTCAATATTTCAAATGTTATTACTTCAGAGTCAAGACACCGTTCAAACTTCAAGGACAAATTATTAACATCATAACATTTTATTCTTGGTTTATAGATGCCTGTAGCCATTATATACTGTCCGTCTTTAGAAACCCGCAAGCTGGTGCTCACTCCGGGCATGTCAAACTCTTGAATCAATTCAATCCTTCGCCTCAGGTCTACATTCTTTTTCAAAAGAGCACGTTTCTTCCTTTCCGTTAGCCACTGTAAATTTTAAACGGAACAGTACCTACTGAGTAAAGATTGCATAAGGGTAAGGCCGCGGATTTTGCCACTTTGTAACATAGAACTTCTATGTTACAGTAACATAGAAGCAACGCTGAAGTAACTCATAATATTTGTAAGGCTCATTGCATAATATGGTATTTTAACCCACTTAAAAAAAAGAGTATGTTTTACGATGCGCTAAGACCAAAAGGTTCAGCCCGAAATTTGCATTTCGACAACTGTGAAAGTTTCAATGATAGCAGAAAAACCTGCTAAATGCGCGTGATCAGAAAAAGGTTTAGAACTGTATACAATCAGAATTTGACCACTTACCAAATTAAGGGAACATTATCAGGAAAACAAAAACTACGATAAAAGTAAATGTAGTAACAAGACATTTATTGTGATAGATTTATCAAAAAGTCTTCTTATATTAAAGGCACTAAATAACATTCATTGTAGATATTATGTTTTGAACCTAGAAAATAAGCTACACACAATGAAATCAATGGTATTCAGTAAAATCACAAAAATGAGAACAATCTTATAAAATAGGTACACACGGCTACATATTATCAAGCTATACATTTCCGGTTTACGCTGATCTCGCATTATATAGGATTTCCGTACAATGAGAGGTCAGCTTATACTGGAAAGGAATAGCTTGATGTGTAGCCTTGTGTACCTAGGAATATGTCTATTTAGTTATACTTATTAGAAATTAGCACCGCCGTGTCCCCGTGGAGGCGATCGGCGGCGGCGATCTCTCGAGTCCGGCCCTGGTCCAGGCCATGGTACGGAGCGAGAGTGCATGGGTAGCCGTCACCTCCTGCGAAGCAGTAATGCTCGCGAAGAGGGAGGCGGCGCACGTGAGGGAGAGGCAGTATATGCGCCCTCACGGCCTTAGTCGCCGCAGTAGACGCCCTGGGCGTCGAGAATCCGAGGCTGATTCCCGGCCACCGTAGGCGCGGGCTTGCGGACGGCGAGTAATGGGTAGCTCGCTGTCCGGTAAGGACCAAGCCCGCGTGGACGGCGCGTTGTGTTCCACGCGCGCCTCAAAGAGATGTCAGCACCAACTGATGGGGCCCGCAAGGGCCGATGCCTGCCAGGGGTGCGGGTTGTTCGAAAGAGATACCGCGGCCCCTGGCACACAGGCAACTGAGGGAACACGGGTGGGTTTTAGTCAATAAAAGTCTGACACACCCTCCTGCTACACCCAGAGCGGGAGAAGTTATTTGATGATTTCCTACCCAAAAAAAACTGTTTTAAGTGATTATGTATTTTATGTGCCAGTAAGTGAATTATTAGCCATCTTAAACTTTACAAACGCTACTTTACTTGGTAAAAACCAATAGCATAATACTTAAAGTTTTTTTACAAGGGTTACCTTGCCGTGTAAAACGAAAAATATAATAATCTACGATATGCACAAACCTTTACAACACTTCAACGTTACCAGAACATACAATCAACGTTACTTATAACATAGAAGCTACATAGAAGCAACGTATAAGCGCAATTTTCAAGATTATAAATAGGCATAATTTCAAAACCGAGCCGAATTTGGAACAAAGACACATAATCACGCACTTCTTAGTCACTCGCGCATAGTAATATGTAAGAGGTGTGTAATAAAAACTGTTATTTACCTTTGAAATCGCCAAAATTCACAATAAAAATCCACTGCCGAAACACAAGTGTATAGTTTGACAACACTCCAGAGACGACAAAATAGCGTCTTTTTTTTCTTTAATGCGTTCCCTTTATTGTCAGTTTTGCTAGTCAAATTACTAAAAACTACCACTATCTGTTTTAAACAACTAGAAGCCAAACTTTGGTAACATAGAAAATAGTAACATACAAGTAAAAATATGGAGACAAATGTTTGAATAGTGATAATTCAATGAAAATCGCATTATTAAAGATATGAAAACCACGATAGAGCAGCTTAACATTTAGAGATTTAAGATAGTCACAAATAGTAAGACTTTTACTAGAAACAAATAAAGTTTTGTAGCTTTAAATGTGTGGCCGAACCAAAAAGACACCGTGTTTTTGACGAAATTTTGGGGTCTACACAGCTTTAACTCATTGTATTTTATAAAATGTATGACTTACATTCACTTTAAGAATACATTGTATGAGTTTAAGAATAACGTAATCAAAATATGTTTTTTTCATTGCAATTTACCAAGCATTATATTTTTTAAGAGCAATCAAAATTTGGGACAAATTTTTCATTCAAAAAGTGGCAAAATCTACGGCCTTACCCATAAATGTAATTACTGACACTGTTAGGTTATTTAAGATATTAACACTTACATCAGGAAGAGACTTTCCAACGCTGAGGTTGTAGATCTTAACGTTATCTATTTCAGAAAGCTGCATGATTGTAACGAGAAGCAGATCGAGCGTTAGGGTCTAATATATCACAATTAAATAATCTTCACATTTTCAAAACATTGTACATGCTTGCTATTCGTTTTGACAGTTTTGACACTGTCTCACTCACAGAACACTATACTCCTAGCGGAGAAGAACGCCAACTTCAAACAAAAAAGAAAAAACGGAAGTCGTTTCTAGCGACATCTAGATTACGCCCACAAAACTATCATGCACCGCGAAATTTAAAACGCCGCAATCCTACTTTCTTACATTTTATTAAGTTTGGGCACTCTCGCTTGAAGAAAACTCGAATCGTCACGTATTTCGAGTTTTCTTACAAGTGAGAGTGCCCAGAGTATTAGAAAAAATAGAAAATAAAACAACGATAATGAGACATTATGTTTTAATTTACTTTTCTATCAGATAGATAACTACATACAAACTGAGACATTTTCTCTATTTTTGAATAACTGAGAGTTACGTATGGTTAAATTCTAACTAAATAGCACATCACATACCAACAATCAGGTGAAAAACCATCCTACATAATACACATTTACACGGCAAACAGTTAAGGTCATAATATAGTGCATATTCTATATAGTTTAAGATGTGTACAACACATTGTTTGGATAAATATCAATGTAACAAGAAAATTTTACTTTAACAAAGTAAAAACCGACTTCAATAGCCTAAAATTAACAAAAATCTTTCATAAAAACTTTACGGCTTCAGAAGTCGGTGTCTTCAATTTTTCAATGCACCTTAGCTTGGAATTGAAACGAGAAATTGAAGACACTGACTTCAGAAGCTGTTAAGCATTTATAGTTGAATAATTACATAGAGAAGTATGGAATAAAAAGCCATGATGCGCCGACCCTAAATTAATTTAAATAAGGGCAGGAGAATGATAGCATGAGAATACAATTACATCAACCCAAGACGAACGAAAAGAAGAATTATAAAAAATGGTTAATTCGTTTTTGAGAAAATCGCCATACATACGGGTTGAATACAGAGCTTCCTTTTTCTTTTATTTCCTTAATCTCTATTCCTTAACAATAAATGAGATATCAACATTCATAGATTATAAACAGAAAACAGTGTTTTTTTTATCATATGCAAAACAGTCAAGGGTATAATATAGTAATGGTTTATAGTATGTAATTAACACATTGTTTGGACAAGTATCTATGTAACAAGAAAAATAACAACAAATCAAAGGATATATAAGTACCTATTTTTAACATTAGTTTTAGAAAACATGTTTTAAAAAACGTTACATGTATATAATATGCTTTTGTGTTTTACTGTTCATTTGTTTTAATATCTCCGATTTCCTAACAATGAATGGGATAGGTATCAAAATTCATTTATTAGTGTAAAACACAAAAATCTAATATTCAGCAGATTATAAACAGAAAACAAAAACAGTTTTTTTTAATCATAATGCAACAACTGTTCACCAATAAAAATACTATTTGTGAAGAATAATTTTCATCTTGCGATTGAGGGCAGCAGCTGATGCTTCTTGGGAAAAAGATCTATTTTTAAGGACGCAAAAACGTTTGATACATATGATAAAAACACTGTTTGTAATATGTTCAATATTAGATTCTTTGTGTTCTACACATTCATTAAGAAAATCGAAGTTAATTTTTGATTTTATATTTTCTTTAATTCTTTTTTTTAAAGAGTTTGTATGGCCATTTTCTTTTAAGATCTTGTTTATGAGTGTTGCACAGCACTCAACGCAAGCTATCATTGGCTTCGTTACATAATTTAAACTTTTTTTCAGTTCATTATACTCCCGGCACTCTACAAATAAATGTTGTGGTTCCATTGTCTGCGTCAAAAAAGTTTTGTGGCAGGCTTTGCATACGTTTTTTATTTTTTTTACAATAAACCCACACACATAAGCACAGGCCTGAATTTCAGCATTCTCTTCTTCAATATTTTCTTCCATTAATTCAGGCATGTCCTCAATAACAAATTCAGTTTCTGTGTTTATGTTTGTAGGCCGCGATTGTGAGGCTGATAAAAAAGTATTAAAGTTATTAATAATTGTATTATTATCACTCTCGCAATTTCCTGATGTGCCTATGTTGGACAAATTGCTGAGAATAGCAGTTTTCAATCCTGCCACAAATTGGCCACACGTGGGGTTTGTATTGGACCCACAGTTGCCCCGAATGCATCCAAACAGATTTTCGATTGGGTCCTGCTGCAGCCTTCTGGTAGCCAGGGTGGTAATATTACCCGCCTCCAAATTTCTCCGTAATCTTAAAAACGCATTTAATGTTGTTAGCCATCCATCTTGCGATGGCGGCCTCCGAGGACAATCAATGAATTTCATTGTTTGAAAAAAAACTTTCATTTTTTCGAAGAATTCGGAGTGTGGGCTCTTCAAGGACCAATTGGTGGAATGAGGTTTTCCTCGCCTTAAGTCTGGGCTGTCAGCGTTCATTAAGTCAAATAACTTGTCCATATCTGTCACCAGACTGGCTGTCACAGTACCTTCAGTACTAATTGAACCTGAAATTGAAACATTTGTGGTTAATAAAAAAATACTAATGAGGTGTGAGGTTAGAAAACGTTGGTACTAACTTTCCATCAATTGTAGAATTTGTATATTACCACTGGAATGACCTACATGCCTATAATAGAATTAATTTATAACCAACTCCAAAAAAGAGGTGGTTATCAATTCGACACAATGCATGTAATTGTAAGTGTGATGGCCTAGCTTATTGATGCGAGCTATGGGTGTCAAAGGGAAAACATCTTAAAATCTAGTGCAATATTTACAACAAACCACATTACAACCACACTACTCATTACAAATATTCCAGTTTTTACATAATTAAAAAAAATTCAATCAACTTCTATGAAATAACTTTAATTTCGGGAGTCCATAGAAACTCTGCCGAAATTAAAGTTATTTCATAATTTTGAGTTAATTTCTTTTTGAAGTTGATTTAATTTTTTTAAATTACTTTTTTTGTATTTGAACATTCCATATTAATTACCGTTGGATATTCTCGCCAACATTCCTCCTGCTACAGAGTGGCTCAGCACTTGTGCAGCTAGGTTCACTTTCATCTTCTGCTTTGAGTTGGGATCTAGATGATCTTTTTTCAGCACTGGTGCATATACAAAATTGGGATTGGTGCTGTCCACTTTGTAAAATTCCTTTATATGGGACCATTTTGCAATACCTGTAGATAAGCATTTTTTTACATTATCATTATGTCACATGAATAAAATTATTGCAACTATAAAATGAGGTCAAATTTCGATCAGTGTGCGACCACTAGTTATAATAAAACTATACTTAAATTCTAATTTTTTTTAAATACTTATTTGATACATTATATCTTACCTTTTCCAACTAAGCCATCAGAAGAAATGTGTGTAGTCATCTCAACGTTATATTTCATAAACATATTTCGGAAACATTTAAGTAGATGCGGTGGATCGAAAAATCTCTCCGTGAAATCTGTCTCACTGACACACGGAAACTATGGCCACGTTCCGAGATACGATAATATCGATTTGAGCGTGCTCACACCCGTTCCGAATTGGCGTGAGCGCGATAACGTTGTCCCGTGAACAGAGATGTGAATTATTTGAAATACATGTATTTTAAATACAAATACAAAATGCAAAATACCTATTTTTATTTTACATTTTAAATACTTTTTTCGAAATGTATTTAGTATTTTATTTGAAATACTTTATATAATATATTTAGTATTTGTAAAATACAAAATAGTTTTGTTATCTTATCCCTTTTTCAAAATGAAATGGGTGCCAAAAGCCAACAGAGAATACATTAAAGAAGTATTTGTTTCAGAAGTGAGAAAGATAAAACAAGAACGTGAAAAGAGTTCCCAAGTCCAACATACTGACTTTAATAAAAAGAAGGAGAGATCAGAATCGTATTATACGTTTGTTGAGGACTCTGATTCTTCAGCAGCCAGTGATAATGCCAATACTACAATAGATTTGGAAGCACTACAATATTTAAAAGATGAAGACAATACTTTAGAATCCTTGAACAAATTTCCAAACGTAAAAAAACTCTTCCTCAAATATAATACCTGCTTACCAAGTTCTGCACCTGTTGAACGACTATTTTCATTCGGTGGAAAGATTATGAGGCCCCATAGACGTAACATGAAAGATGAACTCTTTGAACAATTAATACTAGTATTAAAATCAGTTAAATAATTAATAAGGTATTTTATTTGGAAAACCTATTTTGAAATACGTATTTTGCATTTTGTATTTAAATACTTTTATTTAAAACTATTTTGTATTTTTATTTTAAATACTAATGTACCAATGCATTTGCATTTTGTATTTAAATACTTTTAATAAACCATTTTTAACATCTCTGCCCGTGAATCGTCATAGATGACGTCATGACATGCGCCATCTTGCGATAACGCCGACCATGCGTTATACTAATATCACCGTGAGCGCTGTCAAAAATGACACTTGTGCTGTTTTGTTCTGATTCGTAACATAGTTTTAGCTAACTTATAAATAGTGCTTCTGGATAGAGTCGCCACATATTCAAATAAGAAGATGAAATTTGTGGTCTATACAAATTTATATGGTGTAAATAGGTTTTAACATTGAGTGAGCACTGTGTCCTCGACAGCCGGTGGAACTTCGCGGAGCACTTCCGACGTTTGGCTCCCAGACTGGAGCGGGCTGGGGCTGCCTTGAAGCGGCTCCTGCCCAATCTAGGGGGGCCAAACGCCTCCTGCCGGAGGCTCTACGCGGGGGTCGTGCGGGCCATGGCCCTATACGGGGCGCCGGTGTGGGCGCCTACATTGAGGCGCCAACCAGCACGCCGGTTGAAGGCGGCCCATAGGGTCATGGCCATCCGGATGATCCGGGGATACCGCACGATCTCCGGTGAGGCGGCGGGCCTCCTTGCCGGATTACCGCCATGTGATCTGGAGGCAAACGTCCTCGCGCTCACTTGGGAGTGGCGCGAGGTGGCCAAACGCCGGGGCGTAACTCCGCTGCCGCGGGAAATCGTGGCACGGCGGACAGAGCTCCGGCAGGATCTCATGGCGACGTGGAAAGTGCGATTGTCGCAACCCAGTGCTGGGCACGCCGCGATTGCGGCGGTAAGTCCCCTCTTTGAGGAGTGGCTTGAGAGGCTGCATGGCGTCCTCACCTTCCGCCTGACACAGGTCCTCACCGGACATGGATGTCTCGGGAGGTTCCTGTTTCGGATAGGGCGGGAGGAAACGCCCGGGTGTTTCCATTGCGAAGATCGCCCAGAGGACACGGTGGAGCATACGGTGGAGGTCTTCCCAGCTTGGGCGGAGCAACGCCGTGTCCTCGTGGAGGTGATCGGCGGCGGCGATCTCTCGCGTCCGACCCTGGTCCAGGCCATGGTACGGAGCGAGAGGGCATGGCTGGCAGTCGCCTCCTTCAGCGAAGCAGTTATGCTCACAAAGAGGGAGGCTTAGCTGTCATAATCGTGATATTTAGATACCCTCGGAACGCAAATTATTGATGTGAACGCTCACAGCGCTATTTTTCTAATTCGAAAAGTGGCCTCACTCCACTAACACAGTGTTGCCAGCCAGGTCTTGTAAAAGTTGCCTGACATGGATACAAAAGTAACCTTTTAGTGTGAAAAATAACCTTTAATTTTTTTCCAGTAGTAAGATTATAGACAGAAATATGGATAATTGAGTAATTTTTCATTTTAATGCTGTGCGATTATTAATCTATCCAATAAGTAAACTCCAAAATTCGTCCTTCCTCGAGCAAGTTGAGATAGTAGTTCATGAGAAATCGACATAACACGGGAACAAAGACACTTTCAGCCATTCTTTGTTATCATCATTGTTTATAAATACAACTCTCGTAATCCGAGAACTGTTTATAACTTTTTTATTATAGTCTGTTCATTCACGAACCCAAAACAGCTTACATTAGGCGACGAGAGGCCATAAAAACTCGAGCCGACCTTTTTTTATGAGCACGCTCAATAAACATGTCACTTGTCAGTCGGCGCGGCACTTTAAGGGTTTTGACGTCATAGGTCAAAAGTCCGTACGCCACCGGTTAAGCGTAACAACGCTTATTTGTGGCACGCGTGCCACGCCTACTTTGCACTTCCATGTTTTCTCAGTTCCGTGTTGAAGGATATATAATTGGTCAAGAAAGTTTATGCGACCTAGCTTTGCTCAGTGTAGGGCGCCTATGTGATGCGTGCCCTAGGCGACATTTTCTATTGGTACGCCCCTGTTGGTACTTAAACATTATTGCGAGCACTGAGAGGGAAGGACTCATTTTTAGGAGTTGCGAGAAGTTTTACTTTAGCCAACATTGGCAACATTGCGTTCTGTTTCAAGGAAGAAATTAAACATATTCTACAAATTCCGCAAAACCACCTAAAACCTTTCGAGTCGTGTAACCTAAAAGTAACCGGAAGGAATAAAAAATCACAAGTTCAAATTATCAAGTTCCTGCGTCGAAATTATCGTATTGTCGGAAAAATTATCATACAAAAAAATTTACAAAATAAAAACCGAAAACATTCATCAAACATTGATAACAAACCACAATTACTAGTCAAAGGTGAACAATATGTCAAGTTTCACCACTATTAGCGCTAGCAGCACAAACTGCCAAATTTTTCACACAACCACGAAATAATTTTATAATCACAGGTCACAAGAGTTTTTATTTACTTTTTACGATCTGTGTTCACGCGTGCCCATCACACTTAAAGCTAGCTAGGAGCAAATATAAAGTTATCTGAGAAAATCACAAGAATACAGTATAAAACGCGGAGTCGCGGTTGGATGGAAACAAGTGATAGTTTCATGTGAGGGAACGAGAGAGAGACACATTTACACACGGAGTAAATACAAAAGCATTTACATGTTGATGTTGACATACTTGACAGATGACGTTTACATTTTATTGACTTCCTGTGTTTTATTTTGTCCGGTGGGAATCGGATTAATATTATTATACTCTTTTTTTTTTTTGTGGTTGGGAAATCATCAAATGACTTCTCCCGCTCTGGGTGGAACAGGAGGGCGTGTCAGACTTTTACTGACTAAAACCCACCCATGTTCTCTCAGCTGCCCGTGTGCCAGGGGCCGCGGTATCTCTTTCGAACAACCCGCACCCCTGGCAGGCATCGGCTCTTGCGAGCCCCACCAGCTGCTGCTGACGTCTCCCTGCGACGGGTCAGCAGTGGCCCCGCCGCCTACCACTTTTCGGCCGCAGGGGATAGGGAGAGCGGCCAACGCTATACCGACACTCCTCTTCCCCTGCGGCCCCACCGCGTCCGCCATCAAACGGTGGCGGCCCCGTCCAGGCCACGGAAGGGAAGAGCGCTACTCAAAAGTACCGGCACTCCTTCTCCGCCGCGGCCTGTAACTCTCAGCCACGATGCCTCCCATTCGACATCGCGGCCCGCCTCAGCTGCGTTGCACCTCACCGCAACCTACTTTTTGGCCGCTACGTCGTCGGCTTGGAGGCACAAGCCCTGACGAGCGGCCCCACCTTGGGGTTCCTCTTCGCTTCACCGTGGGAGGGTGACCATGGTTACTGAGCCCCCCCGCAACGACAATGCGGGAACCCCACTGGGGGGGATATTATTATACTCTTTGGGATCGGATTCTTGCGATAGTACTGGTGTACGCCTGGTGGATATGTTGGACGATCTTGACCTATGTATTATTAATGATGGCAGTGCCACACATAGGTTTAAGGCAAAGTAATAGTTGCGTCGATCTGACATTTTGCTCATCCGGCATTGCCAGCCTTTTTAATTGGAGTCGTTTGTGTATGACCCACAGAGTACATTTTACATGTATGACCTATGGTAGTGATCATTATCCCATCACAGTCCAAATTCCCTCTAAATTCCTTCATGGAAAAACCTCCCCTCCCTTACTAAAGTACCAGCTTAACTCTGTGAATTGGGATCTTTATTCAAAAATTTTAGACCTACGTATCTCCTCCCTCCCAGCCATCAATGCTGTGAGTGCTCAAGAATGTTTTGAAACTTTTTCTAACACCATATCCGCTACAGCTGATGATTGTTTCCCTGCTAAAAAATCACCTACAGGCAAAATCCCATCTCCGCCTTGGTGGGATAGAGAATGCACTACTATGATCAGGGCTATGAATGAGGCGGAAGAGACTTTTAACCTTGAAATGAACCTGGAAAATCTAGCTTTCAATAAAATATTGGCTAAATCTAGGAACTTAAATAGAAAAAAGAAAAGAGCAGGCTGGGTATCGTTTTGTAGCTCCCTGAGTCCATCCACCCCAACGTTGGTGGTGTGGCAGAGAGTGAAAAGTTTTAGAAACAGTATAAAATCACCCACCATGTACGTCATATCTGAAGATTTGGGGTACTTACCAGTTTTTCACGAAAGTCACCCCAGTCTATGTTCCTGCTATAGACGAAATAAACTTTGCAGGCTCGGTAACGTCAAATGATTCTCTTAATATGCCATTTTCCGTTTACGAACTTAAAACGGTTCTTGCCTATGTTAAGGACTCTGCACTTGGCATTGATGGATTCCCTTACTCTTTCATTGCAAAAGCAGGTGTAAAATGCCATCAATATTACCTGGACTTGGTCAATTTTTGTTTTATCTCTGGTTATATTCCTCCAGCTTGGAAGGTTCAAGTGGTTATTCCTCTGTTAAAACCGGGCAAAGATCCTAGTGATCATTGCTCTTATCGACCAATTGCTTTATCGTCTATCCTTATTAAACTTCTTGAACATCTCATTAAAAACCGTCTAGAATGGTTAGTTGAAAATAGAAAGCTGCTCCCAGCGACTCAATTTGGCTTTAGGAAAGGTCTGGGTACAACTGATAGTGTGGGTATCCTCACATCAGAGATCCGGCTGGCCCTAAGTAGAAATGAGTCTATGGTAGCCGTTTTTCTGGACATTTCAGCTGCTTGTGATTCTGTCCTCCTCCCAGTTCTCAGGCACAAGCTGCATGAGCTGAGAATACCGGCTAGGATTATTCAGATCATCAGCACTATTCTTTCAAGCCGCACTCTTCAGCTGAGAATTCCAAAGGAAAACTCTGAGCAGAGGGTGACTTAGCGAGGCTTACCTCAAAGATCCGTAATTAGTCCCATTCTGTATAATATTTACACTTCAGATCTCCCTTCGTGCTTAAATTACAATTGTAAAACCCTTCAATACGCTGACGATATTGCATTATTGGTCCCTGGAAGTTCCATAGAGGATGCTGCTCTATCTTTGAATGTCTCTTTATCTTCGTTAAACCAATGGCTACTCGATCACGGGTTGTCTTTGAGCGTTCCTAAGAGCACAGCCGTTATTTTTACTCGTAAACGTCTTATCCCCCAGGTAGATATAAACATAGATGGTCAAGCTATCCCGATCAAGGAAAAGGCCAGATTTCTGGGAGTTATACTGGACTCCAAAATGTCGGGTGTGGATCACATCAACAATGTAATGAAAAAATGTGAGCGCTCAGTATGAGTCCTAAAGGCTCTATCTGGAGTCTGGTGGGGAGCTCACCCACACACTCTAAAATTAGTATACAACGCTCTGATCAGAAGTGTGATGGACTATTGCTGTTTTTTACTTGAGCCCTAATAAAGAGGCGCTTCGTAAGCTAGACGCCATTCAAGCAAAATGCCTAAGGATTGTCGTAGGAGTAATAAAATCCTCCCCTACAAATACCCTCCAGGTAAAATGTGCAGAGCCTCCCCTTAGCCTTCGAAGACAATACCTAGCAGATCGCTTCCTGTCAAAAGTTTTAGCCCTTTCGTTCCATCCCTTACTTCCCATCCTAGAACAAATCCACCTATCTTTACAAGTATCCTCTTATTGGAAACATAAGTCGTTTCCCCCGCTGATGAAGAGGTACGTACTTAAAAACCTCTCCGCACCTGTTTGTCAATATCCCACCCTACCTGTATTTTCTTCCGCATACGAGGTGGTCCACTTTAAGCCAAAAGTCGTTTTGGAGCTTGGTATTACAAAGAGTTCCGAAGACATAAAAGGTGACTTTGATCGGGCCATTCAGAGGTACTGGAAGGGTTGGAATTTATTCTACACAGATGCGTCTAAATTAACTACAACAGGATGCACAGGAATTGCAACATACTTCCAGAATTCTAGAATTGCCCTTCTCTTTTAGTGCCCTCCAGAGGTTTCGGTATTCACAGGGGAATGTATTGGCATCTTAGAAGCAATTCATTTGACGACATGGTTGGCGTAATGGCTGAGCGATCGACTGCTGCGCAGCGTGTCGCGGGTTCGATCCCCGCACGGAACAAATATTTGTATGATCTGCAAGTAATTGTTCCGGGTCTGGGTGTTTGTGCTTGTGAGTTTTCTATGTTTGTAAACGCACCCACGATACAGGAAGAAATTCCTAGTGTGGGGCAAAAAAAAAAAAAAAAAAAAAAAATGAGAAATTTAATTAAAACATTAATATTCAAAATTCGGTAATTATATGTCAAAATCAATTAAAATCAAAAATTCATAGTAAAATCATTTTATACATTCTAAATTTACTCTTCACTTGTTCTAACAACAATTTAAACATTGAAATAGCTTGGGTTCCCAGTCATTCGGGTATAAGCGGCAACGAATGTGCCGACCGCTTGGCTAAATTTGCTACAGTATATAATAATGTACTCTGTGATTTGCTACATCCAATCCAACCTTGTTGACCACAAACATTATGTCGTCCATAGCTATGACTTACGGGCTGATACCAAATTGAAAATGTTTTTGTTAACTCGTGGTCCACAGTGTGGCAGGTAAGCTCAAAGCTGAAAGGGGCCTACTACGTCAGTATCCAACTCGACGTCCAGCGGAAACCTTGGTTTTTTAAATGCACTAAATTATCGAAAAGAACTGTTTCATCCTTGTGTAGACTGAGACTCGGTCACTGTTGCAGTCCAGTATTCTGATCTTAAACAAGATCCATGTTCGTGACAGTTCCTTGTGCGAATGCGGTCTTGATTATGGTACTCTGGACCATATATTTTTTTCATGTCCATCAAACTCCCAATCTTTTGATTTGTACCTTATGCTTTCCAAAATGAAAATAACGCTTCCTACTAACTTCCATTCCCTCTTGACTAACTTTTCCCCTAATCTTATACAAGTCCTATCAAAATGTTTAATTGACAATGATATAAAAATGTAGTTTGGAGTGTAATACTAATTATAAGTTTGTAAATATCTGTGTCGCTTTATATGTAGTAGTGTAACAACTATTATTATGTTGTGGTCAACTAACTTGATTTGTCCTTTCAGCTATTAACTCTAACAAATAACAACTACCACAAAGTGCAAAATTCGACGGCTCATCTTGCTGTGTTGCCGACTCTACATGACGCTGGCAGAATAGTCGTCATCTCAATTGCCAAAAAGGAAAAAAAAAGTTTTGTTCATAGAACTTCTTTTTCAAAGCCAGTCACTATCGTGCATCGTACCATTGGCCAAATTATCGTACGCCCCCATAATTATCGTACCTATGATCGTACCTATTATGGATGAGAATTTTGGTTGAAATTGTTTATTGGTTATTAGTTAATGGTTAAAAAAATATCGATAAATTTACTGGTTGAAAATATAAGTTAATATTTTTATTCAAGTAGTCAACAGCAACACGGTTAGTGGTTGAATATTCTACTAATGCATTTTGAAATTGTTAAGTTAAACTCAATGAACTTTCCTTCATACTTGAACAGGCTTAGGACTGACTAGCATTTATTTTGGTTAGATATTCGAATATTTTAACACGTGAGAATAAAATTATTTCAAGTTTCATTATTTCATCTCGGCATTTGTTAAAACAGCTTCACATCAATCACATTAATCGAAAACAATACAACGCGACCACACGGCTTTGTTATTCGAATAATAAAACAAAACTATAACCTATTCAATCAATCAATCAACCATTAACCCACCGAAATATTTCAACAGTAGGTAAATGTGTTTTATCGTAAGAGAGATAGAGCATACAATTGAATGCACGTAACAGAATGAATATTTTTAAGAAGTTGAAATTAAATTTTTTATTCGATAATGTTAATTTTGTTTATCGAATATCATAGTTAATTTTAAATATTAGTTAATTTTAAAGGTTGACGGTTATATTCAACATCTCTAGTACTTAACGATTTGAGCGTGCTCACTACTCGGTGCACACACCCGTTCCATCGTGACCGCTGTCAAAAATTAAAATTTTTATGCTGTTTTGTTTTGAGTCGTATCAGCTCATCATCTTTACGTATATCTCTAAGTAGTCTGTGCGTAACTTAGATTTATTACAAATAGTGCTTCAGGCTAGAGTCGCCACCTAACCAAATAAGAAGACGAAATTTATGGCGTATACAAGTTTATGGTGTAAATGGGTTTTATTAACATTGAGTGAGCAGCTGTTAGTACTCACAATGCTTATCACAATGTCATGCTCACTCATCATGAGCGTTCCGTATTGTTGATAAAAATTACAGCTCTCAGCTATCATAATAGTGATATCATCGGAACGCGCAAATTAATTATGTAAGAGCTCACGGCGCTATTTTTCTAATTCGAAAAGCGGCCCATGAGTTGACTTAGAACGAAATGTTGTGTATTACTGTAAAGTGATGGGCGATCCACACAAAATAATTAGTAAATTCTATTGTGTGGATTTAACATTATTCCGTTTTAGACGGTTTGTTCTTTAGTTCAATGCGCCGTACTATTTAGAACAACAGAAATGGTGTTCTTTGCAGTACATAAAGGCTCGTGTAGACTAGCGCGACGCGACGTAAGCGTCGCGCGTTGAACAATTTCTGTGAAAACATCATGGAAATTGTTCTACAAATGTCGCGTCGCGCCTGTTTGAAGAAGCTTTCGGAATCTGTGTTTATTTATGTATATTTCATTATAAGTTCAAATAAAAACCCAACGGTATTTATTAAAAGTGTTTAAAACAACGTACAGACGCCAGCACATCAAGCTACCTGCCAGGGGTGTGGGTTGTTGGAAAGAGATACCGCGGTCCCTGGCACACAGGCAACTGAGGGAACACGAGTGGGTTTTAGTCAGTAAAAGTCTGACACGCCCTCCCGCTCCACCCAGAGCGGGAGAAGTTATTTGATGATTTCCCACCCAAAAAAAAAACCCCATCAAGCTACCCCAAACTGACAAATTTTACCAATTGAACATGAACCTTATAGTTACGTGATAAAGTTGAAAGTCTATCAAAGAAATTTTATAGATGGGTAGCTTGATGTGCTAGCATCTGTACACAAAAATAAACATAACTTTTAAAATGTCTCTAAACAAATTAGACAGACGAAGTCGCACCTGGGTGGGACTACTTTAGGGGTTTATTTTTAGTCACACTTTCAAATAATTGTCAATTAGACGCACAGACTACTTAGAGATGATTAGACGTAAGGACAGTAATTAGGACAGTCGGCCAGTCGCTGCATGACTTGAAGTTGACTCCAACATAGTTGGAAAAGGCTAAGCTGATGATGATTAAGCCCACGTGGGCTTAATAAAATCGTAGTGGAATAATAAATATATTTATAAATATGCGCTTAGCGCCTTAAAAAATCACTTAGAACTGATTCGTCGTACAGTGTGGACGTACGATGATTTCAACAAAATTATTAGCAGCCATTTGTGAGGCCAGGAGACCATAAAAAAGCAAAAAAAATATGGATGTACTACTTATATTTGACTAGCTTTTGCCAGCGGCTTCGCCCGCGTAGTGATCGGAATTTACCCCACGGGAACGGACTAAAGGGATAAAAAGAATCCTATATGTTAATCCAGCTACCCATCTGTGCTAAATTTCATACAAATCCGTTCGGCTGTTTTTGCTTGATTGAGTTACAAACATCTAAACATACAAACATTCACATTTATAATATTAGTAGGATTAATTTTGTTTCGTAATCACGGGCTTCTTGAAAGGAAATCGTCAGGTTGGCGAATATACGATTACAAATAAGTAGTTAGCCGAACTCGAACGAACGAAAAAAAATTAGTAAAAGAAAGTAAGTGTGTACTGTCCCCAACTCCCCACGCCCACGCTGTCGTCTTTCAACCAATGACGATGAATAAATTCAAATAAATTTATGACTCCATCCAGTGTTTTATTTACAAAAAATCGCATCGGGAAGAAACCGCGGCCGTGCGAACAGATGTAGTTTCCTATAAGTTCCATTCCAAGCCCGGTATGCGATCATATACGTCCATACTAAAAAGCCCTTGCTCTAACCACACTTTGACATTGACAGTTGACGCAACTATGACAGAAGAAGCTAAGACACTAAACAGTTTAGGTTAATGATAGAAAATAATTCCGTATTATAAACTAACGTGTTTTTAAATTAACCACGAGACTTAATCAACCTGTGTGGAAAATTGGTAGCTTATAGTAGCACGACAGAACTGTAGTTTTTAAATTGTATAGTAACCAGCAGTTGCGAAGATATCAAATTTGGAGTTGTGGTGTAATTCTAATAGGTTATTTAGATCTTCTATTGCAGTTAACTAAAACAACGCTGGCATAGTCCAACAAGTCTTATCTACTTTAGTACTTAACTAATTAATAACTTTAACGTAATAACTATGGCTGGCATAACCAAAAAAATACAATTACCTAAATCGGTACTGGATATGAAGTTCATGAAGAAAACAAGAGAGAGAATAGAAAAAGAATTAGAAAACACTCAAGATCATGGCAGTTTATACTCTAATATAATTACAAACGAAATGCGAGATGCATCAGGTAACTTTATATCAGAGTCAAGCTTTATATTTTGTGAAACAATGCTTGAAGGCAGACTATCATTCAAAGGTATGAACCCAGAGATCGAAAGGCTTATGGAGATGGAGAATGAAGTTAAAAATGAACAATTCAGTGGCGAAATGGTTAAAGATATTTCAGATGATATTTTAGCCAAGAAAATGGAAAAGTTTAATAAAATGAAAAGACCAAACCAGAACTCAGTCAGTGAGCTGACAAATGCTAAAAGGAAAAAATAGTTATGTATCTTGATTGGCATTGATCTGTAATATTATAAGTATGACAAGTGATATAAAATAAAATATTGATATAATGTTAATACAAACTGTTGTAATACATGTACTTATTTCTAAGTATTAATTTGTTTGTATTAGTCCCCACTTCTTCATGTGTAACTGTTCCTGAAAGAAATATGTGACAATACTCTTGAATACCCAATTTCAATGAGATATAATTTATTTAACAAAACCAGCGTGGTTGATGGGCATTGTCATCAGCAACTTCTGAGAAGCGTTAGGAGCGAGTTTACAATAAACAATAATACAACTTAAGTGTGTTAAAAAGAAGTTACTAACTTCTAAACAAACATTGATCCCTGAGGTAATACAGGCTGGTGTCCACAATGCCCATATTTTACGTACAGAACATTTGTCCCATATAAAGCGCAAAAAACTTTCGTGCTCGCCTTCGTAATATAACTATATAAGTTACTAGCTGACCCAGCAAACGTTGTTCTGCCTTATAAATTATTTAGGGGTGGACTACCCCTAACATTTAGGGGGATGAAAAATAGATGTTGGCCGATTCTCATAGATACCGGATAAGCACAAAAAATTTCATCAAAATCGGTCAAGCCGTTTCGGAGGAGTATGGCAACGAAAACTGTGACACAAGAATTTTATATATTAGATATTACAAGGGCAAGCA
Source organism: Polymixis lichenea (assembly GCA_949091785.1). NCBI lineage: Eukaryota > Metazoa > Arthropoda > Insecta > Lepidoptera > Noctuidae > Polymixis > Polymixis lichenea. The sequence continues at coordinate 13,033,806 of OX420937.1, forward strand.
CAAATGTTTTTTTTTTTTGTTAAATATCATATTTCTACCACTTTAAGCTGTGCATAGACTGTCAGTGAATGAATCTAAGTTATAAGTACGTACTAACTTGCAAAAATACCCCGTAACATTTTTGAAACCCCTATCTAACCCAGCTAAGAGATGCATTCTTAAAAATTCTTAGTGATAGGCTCCATATTGTAACTCTTGTGCAAAATTTCTGGCTTCTAGATCCAGACCCAGCGATCGGGGCTGTGTTGTCTACTTGTCTGTAAGTGAATGAATTCAAACGATTTTTACTAAGTAGATGATAGTAAAAAATCCTGTGCTGCACTGTGCCTATAAATGTTTGCCACTGACTTCCGGACGTGGTGAAATTTATATGTGACCACAGTCAGGGCAGGTTGAGTACCCTTTTCCAGTTTGTCCCTTTTTCCGGTTTGTCGCTTAGGCTGCGACGCATCAGATTTGCCGGTTGCGACAATAGCAGCGTAGATACGAAGATGGTCACCCATCCACGGAGCAACCGCGGCAAGCGTAGCTTAACCAGTCGACCCGTGCGTCTATTATTACTTAGCCACAAGACCACTCGGTAAGTATACGCTTTCAAACAAAACCAGAATTTTATAAATTATGGAGGTCAGAGGTAACAAAAACATTAAAATAAATACATATAAATTGAGAACCTCCTCCTTTTTGTGAAGTCGGTTAAAAAATCCCATTCCAGCATTACTTTCTGATACCTAAATGTTGCAAGGATAGTTCAAAATAGAGTATGGCTAAAAAATAAACTGCTAATTTTTATCCTTTATTGTTAATAAATATATATGTAGCTGTATGTATGTATTTCTAACAGTAAGTTCTAAATCAGCTTATGTCAACAGTGAGAAAATTTCAAGAAAATTAAATCTATAAAATATTAATAAGAGTGGGAGGTTAGTTTGTCAGTTATTTCATTACTTCTGACATTTTCATCATGTGGTCCTAAAAATAATAATGTGTCAGTCAAGTCCCTGTTGCATGAGGTTATGGAGATCTCTGAAGGCAGCTCCGAGGCGTCCCTGGAGCGTTTGTCGTTTGAGCAAAAAAGCGCGTACGTCCAGCAGCAGTCGATGTATCTGCATGCATTTAGAAAACCGTTCCTCACGAGGAATGTCTACTCCCAATGTACGCACTGGGGCACTTACATTAGCTCTCACCACTGATGAGAAGTTACGCACTATGAGCCTCAACGCATTGCAGCCACACTGCATGTATCTGTAATAAAAAAGCAACATTAATTTATAGTGTAGGAATCAAGAAAATATAATTATTTAACCTTTTGAACGCCAAAGTCGGCTATACTCGACATGCGCAAGCGTGTCCGCTTCTCGCCAATGACGACACTCACAGGGAGCTAGTTGAACTTGTGTTGTTGCGCCTCTCTCAGCGTTGCGTCTCGTCTGTTCAGAGGCCCTAGTGTGAGTTTCATTTAACCATCTCGATCAAACGCAGTGAGCGTGTTCAGCGCTCCGATTGGTCCGTCACCAATCCAGGGCCAATCGGAACGCCGAACGCGCTCACTGCGTTTGATCTGAACAGACAAGACGCAACGCGGAGAGAGGCGCAACAACACAAGTTCAACTAGCTCCCTGTGCTGCTGGGGAGTTTAAACAGGTTACAGTAAAATACAAAATATAATTTTGGAATCCCAATTTTTTCCGTAGGTCTCTATCGATTATCGGGCTAGGCGGACAGGACACGGAGATGCCGTTATCGCGTGGCGTTCAAAATTTTAATAGCTACTATGTTTAGTATAATAATACATACGATTCATATTTGCTCTGCAATAATTCATATATCTTGGGTAACATTAAAAGGCAGATATCTAAGTTCCACAATGATCTGCAACAAAATAAATGGAAACAACATTAGACTCTTCACTATATAATTAAGGAGGATGCGGCAAGGTAGCCCGCGAATTTATTATTATCCTACTATCCTACTTACAATATTATAAATGTGAAAGACCCTTAGTTTGGATGATTGTTAGTCAATCACGCTAAAACGACATAACGGATTTGGATGTAATTAAGCACACAGATAGTTTGTAACCTGGATTAACACATAGGATACTTTTTATCCCGATTCCAGTGGGATAATTTTCGACCTCCACGCGGGCGAAGGCGCTGGTAAAAGCTAGTATATATATAACTAGCTTCTACTCGCGACTTCGTTCGCGTCAAATTTCTTGCTCCCCTGATCCACCGTAGCTTTGAATCGCCTGCCCATGCCCGTGCGAGTACTTCGTATTCGTAACTTTTTTTCTCTTTGCACGGCTCCTAAGGGTCTTAGCGTGATGTTATATATGGCCTATAGCCTTCCTCGATAAATGGGCTATGTAACACTGAAATAATTTTTCAAATCGGACCAGTAGTTCCTGAGATTAGCAAGCAAACAAACAAACTCTTCAGCTTTATAATATTGGTATCACTACATAGTATATAACAATGTCGCTTTCTCTGTCCCTATATCCCTATGTATGCTTAAATCTTTAAAACTACGCAACGGATTTTGATGCGGGTTTTTTTTAATAGATAGAGTGATTCAAGAGGAAGGTTTATATGTATAATACACCGACCTCCACGCGGCCGAAGCCGCTGGCAAAAGCTAGTAGATTATAAAGTATAGATTTGCAGGTTGTATGTTGATTAAAATATGATTCGCGACCGTAACAAACATGGCTTTACAGAGTTATAATAATTAAAATCATCAATGCTTCCCTCTAATTTCGTATAATCTCATTGCATACTGCCTGACACTGACTGCAAATTAGAAAAATCGCAAGAAAATTTGAATTTCGCGGGCCGCCTTGGCGCTTCCTCCTTAATAAAAGTTTCTACTCGAAACTGTGCATGTTTGTATTAATTAAAACTCAAAACTTACGGTCTATGTGCCATAACATTAAGAATGTCGAGTATCACAGACGTGTCCTCGAGAGCGATAACAGATTCTAACGCAGATCTCAGACTTTTATTAACTCGGACGGAATGAAAGATCTGAAAAGAAAAAATGTTAATTGTGCATAAAAGATGGATATATGCTGTCGCGGACTTTTATTTAGAACTGTTTAAAAAATTATACAATACAATATCTTCGTCTAATTCTAACTCTCTTAATAACAAACACACAACGAAGTTATGCAAGGAAAACAAAGGAATATCCATACATTTTCATAGGTTTAAACTTATAATAACTTTATTGTGTTTATTAGTAAGAGGGTTTACGGTTTAGGCAGCGCACGCCAAGGTACCTCTCAGTCAGAGGGCAGGATTTTTTCTGACTTAGGTGCTTGATTATCAAAATCAAAATATTTTATTTCACATAAGCCTGCAAGGCACTTATGAAACGTCAGAAGCTAGGTGCACGGTTCCAATTTGTCGCTTCCTATGGAGAAGAGCCGGCAAGAAACTCCACGGTTACTCTTTTAAAAATAATTGGCTTTTATAATGTTTTCAAATTACAGTGATATTAGTTATGGGAGGACAGAGCAGGACTGTCTGTAAGTACCAGGTACTTAGAGGAATGAAAATAAAGAATAGAAACTGTAGGCCTACAACGTTCTCTCATTCACAATATGTAAAAGAATCTACATAAGTAACATCAACGTATTTAAACCAAGTGACATGATTACCATGAAAATCACTAATAAATACTCGATATTACAAGTGATGTAATAATAAAATTAACATTGTAATTTGGAAGCAGTTAATAGACGCTCACATAGTTATGGTGCTAATGAGTTACCAGGGAAGCCACATGTGCAGAAAGAATTAATGCCAAACTTCCTTGTCTTCAACGTAGTCTTTAATCTTATAATACGCTTTTTTGATAAGGGCACGTTTGATGTGAGTTTTAAACTTTCCATCGCTAAGTTCTGTAACCGATTTTGGTAACTTGTTATAGAAGCGGATACTGTTTATTAGAATTGACTTGCTTGTTAATCAAAATTTTGGAATCACAATCTCATCTTTACTACGTGTATTTAGATTATGGAAGTCGCATCTTTTTTTGAAAAGACCTAAGTTTTTGCGAACATACAAGATATTTTCTAGGATATAAAGAGAAGGCAGAGTTAGTATGTCAACTTCGTTGAATTTGTTTCTAAGAGACTCGCGAGGCCCCATTTTATAGATTGCGCGGATTGCCCTCTTTTGTAGAAAGAAAACTGAATCTACGTCAGCTGCCGACCCCCACAGCAGAACGCCATAAGACATAATACTGTGAAAATAAGCAAAGTATACTAACCTAGCTGTGGCTACATCAGTCAACTGCCTTATTTTTCTTACTGCGTAAGCAGCTGAGGTTAATCTACTTGAAAGAGCTCATTGCAATTTTGAATCTAAAGTAATTCCTAGAAAGATGAGAGATTATGATAATAAATAACGGAACAAGCCCAGATGGTTTGATAGGTGATGGATGACTCTATCATAGAAGCAATGTGTCCTGTGAACGCAGCCCAATTTACACCTGTTGAAGCATACGTTTTAAAAAAAAAAACGAGCGAGCCTATAGTAGCCGCATTGTGATGTGTAAGCCCACGTTCCCACCCAATGACGTAATAAAGTCCTGGGGGGATTTTTTCGCGCACTGGCTCTTCAACGCGCGGCTTAGCGCTGGCAGTTGAAAATGGAACACTGTTTTTTCAACGCCCTGAGACTCACTCGCGCTGCACTCTGTTGGATTTTTAGTGCTCGGTTCATCACAGAGAGTTGAAAATTCAGAGCGCGTCAAAATCCCGCCGCGTTTTTATTACGTCCTTGTGAATTTCGACTAACATCTGACATCTCACCTTGGTAATAACACTAATAAACAACAACAACATTATAATCTTGAAAAACAAGATTCAGGTATTATTGGAAACGATTTTTAGTAACGAAGAATATATATTTTAAATATATTTTTTTTTGTTAAGGACGATTTAGGAGTACTTATTGCTTTTTTTTTTCAAGACATGTACCTAATCTAATTAGCCTGACTAAAGTTAAGTTTGAAGACCATTTTGGATGTTGTTAGATTTTTGTATACACATGATGAAAACGAGTTTTTTTTAGGAGAGGCATTTCAATAATTTAAGTCTCAAAAGATAGGTTTAGGTCCAGAACTAATATCCCAGTTGGAATTATGAAAATCGGATAACCCGTTTAGAAGATATGACCAAAATTATGATTATGAATAAGGTGAAATCTTGTATTTACTTAACTTTTATGTTCTAGAAACTTCGTTCTCCTTCTTTATTTCACTTGCCTTTCTCGGCACGCACCCACTGTTGGCTGACAGTACCAACCTCTCGGCAAATGGGTTGGCTCCATCTAACGGCCAACTCCAACAGCGAGCGCGCTCATTGGTCAAATCAAATAGCGCGCGCTTCCCCGGCTAACCTGTTACCTACACATACGGTCGTTCATTTTTAACCGACTTCACAAAAAGGAGGAGCTTCTCAATTCGTTTCTATTTATATTATTACTTTTTACCTCAGATCTCATTCATTTTTATACCGTTTTGAAAATTCTTTTTTGGTTTGAAAGAGCGTATACCTAGTTACCGATTTGTCCCATATAAATTTGGGCCAGTTCTGTTGATGATTTTTGAGTTAGCTTCAGGAATACGTATTTTTTATTGATCTGCCAGTGAAAGTCACTTCAAAATCGGTCCAGCCGTTTCGGCCAACCGGCCGGAATGAGCAGACAGACAACAATTAAAAAACCGGTCACGTGCGAGTCGAACTCGTGCGCTGAGGGTTCCGTACCTACCCATTATACCGCCATAACAAAAAAGATATGGGCAAATTTAGATTTTCGCGAAAACTTGTAAGTAACAAAACTTGCCTTAATTTTCAACTTTTATTTTATTTTTTGGAATTCTTCCTTTGTTTGTGCTGTAAGACCTTGCTTTTTGTCAACGGGGACTATCATATAGGTTTTCGACCCAAAACCTATAGGGTACTTCTGGTTGACTTAGAATTGTCAATTTTGGTTAATAGCAAGGCACAAGTAAAGGGAAAATTCCGAAAAATAAAAGAGTTGGAAGTCAAGGTAAATTTTGGTACTTACAAGTTTTCGCGAAAATCGAAATTTGCCCATATCTTTTTATCGTCTTGACTCAGGACCTTGATTTTTATACACCTAATAGAGACTATAGACCTCAGTATCTGTTATAAATTTCAACTTGCTAGGTCCACCCGTTCCTGAGAAAATCAGTGGTGACACACGGACAGAGACGGACAGAGAGTGATCTTATAAGGGTTCCTTTTTTACCTTTTGAGGTACGGAACCCTAAAAAGCTGATTTTTGTAATAAGTACTGTATGCTCTACTGTTCGACAATGTACATCAAAAATTTAATATGGTATGGTTTTGTTTCATTATTAATATTGTCTGACGGAAACAGAATACTAAAATAAAAAGCCATTAAAAAGTTAGGAGCCAACAAAGATTCGTTTTTCTCGCTAAAGTTTTACACGCACAAAGTTAGGTTAAAACCTAACTTTGTGCGTGTTTATATAATAAAAGAAGTGTAAAATCTGAAAAACCAAATCGGTACCGACAAAGCTCAATATCGACAAGTTCAATAAACTTTATTGATCATTGATTTATGCGTGTCCGTTACCCAGGCCAGATGTTGTCGAAAATGGTCATTTGAATCTTATAGATAATTAGTTTTGCGGCTTCTGTAATTGTTGCGCACATTTTTAAATTTGTTGCGCTTATAGTTTTTTAATTATTTCACAAAAACATTTCCTGCTGGGGTAACGTTACCCCAGCCAGACCTTTTTCTTTCTAATGGGAATATTTAAATAATTACTAGCTATAACATTAGTTGTCTAGATGAAGTAAATGTTGTGCCTTATTTTGTATTTGTTCTTTCATCGGTTGCGAAGTTATTCGAGATTTTGCTGGGGTAACGTTTTTGGTTTTGCTAGATCTTTGAAATGGTTAAGCGGATTCTTATCATATTTTGTACATGGCTTCTTGGGAATTAGTTTAAATTTGTTCTGCAATAAAAAAACCAAAATAATACATAGCTTAAAGGTTATTTCATTAAATAGAAAAACACTTCAATTGGTCCCAGCACTCTCAATAAGAGCTCTAAAGACTTACTTTAAACGTTATTTTAAAGATTGTAACTGCCTTCAAATGTACTTGAAGTTTCATTAGTATCCTGTAAGTATTTAACAAGTTATGATGATATTGAGTTCTTCACGAGCACGGGCTTGATGCGCGCGGTGTTATTTGGCCACTGGATTGGATATATGAACTGAATGTTATGTCAATTATTAGTTTTTTAGTTCAGTTGTATATCAGTAAAATTTCAGCTCAGTACATTGGATAATTAATGAGATAATACGATTAAAGTCATCAGGAAGTGAATGACCGTGGTAACCCGACCAAGTTTAGGTGGTTACGAAAAAGCGAAAACGCAGAACATTATACTATCTTTTGAAATGTTTAGTACAATACACCTTACAATTTCGGTACAGACGCGTACACTGTTAAATACATTAATAATATAATAATATCTGTACTATGAAAACATTATTATTATCTTCCAGTTGCACAAACTTATCAAAAATCACTGATATAACATGTCGTTCGGTGGGACGCGGAAGGGGTGGGGTGAAGGATATTTGAAATGAGACAACAAAACAGTAGGACTAACTGTGAGCATTTTACTACATTGTGATGTCATTTAATATTACCATTGATCTGTGATTTTAATTGATATAAGTAGGTATTAGTAGACACACGTAAAGGTGCGTACAGACCATGTAACATGTTATATAACACTACAACTCTATGTAAAATGTTATACAACAATGTTAAATAACATGACCACACTATGAAAAATGTTATATAACATGTTATGTTACATAGTTTGTACGCACCGTAAGTTTAGTGTTAACTGAAAAAAACCATTGTATATTATTTATTGTCTGTGATCATTACACAGTCCAATATGTGTATATTTAAATAAAAACTGTAACTGTGTACTGTGTATACCGAAATCTATAATTTAATTAAAAAATAATAGAAAATTTCAAAAAAGCAAAATTACTATCTGTAATTTTAATCTGTGATTGTTTTTAAGTATAAGTTTAATAATACTTTAAAAGTTCAATTGAAATGATTATATTACCTGTCAATAAAAATGATTTAATAATCACGTAGTTTTTTTTAAACTTGTGTACATGTCTGTACTAAATTTGTAACACTATCCTACATATTTTAGAAGGTACCATAATGTTTTGCGTTTTCGCTTTTTCGTAACCACCTAAACTTGGTCGGGTTACCACGGTCATTCACTTCCTAATGACTTTAATCGTATTATCTCATTAATTATCCAATGTACTGAGCTGAAATTTTACTGATATACAACTGAACTAAAAAACTAATAATTGACATAACATTCAGTTCATATATCCAATCCAGTGGCCAAATAACACCGCGCGCATCAAGACCGTGCTCGTGAAGAACTCAATATCATCATAACTTGTTAAATACTTACAGGATACTAATGAAACTTCACGTACATTTGAAGGCAGTTACAAGCTTTAAAATAACGTTTAAAGTAAGTCTTTAGAGCTCTTATTGAGAGTGCTGGGACCAATTGAAGTGTTTTTCTATTTAATGAAATAACCTTTAAGCTATGTATTATTTTGGTTTTTTTATTGCAGAACAAATTTAAACTAATTCCCAAGAAGCCATGTACAAAATATGATAAGAATCCGCTTAACCATTTCAAAGATCTAGCAAAACCAAAAACGTTACCCCAGCAAAATCTCGAATAACTTCGCAACCGATGAAAGAACAAATACAAAATAAGGCACAACATTTACTTCATCTAGACAACTCATTTTATAGCTAGTAATTATTTAAATATTCCCATTAGAAAGAAAAAGGTCTGGCTGGAGTAACGTTACCCCAGAAGGAAATGTTTTTGTGAAATAATTAAAAAACTATAACCACAACAAATTTAAAAATGTGCGCAACAATTACAGAAGCCGCAAAACTAATTATCTATAAGATTCAAATGACCATTTTCGACAACATCTGGCCTGGGTAACGCACACGATTTATGCAGTGGTTTTTTCATAAAACCCGATCTTCCGAAAGACTTTTCTTATTTTTTTACACGCCTGTTGTACTAAAAATGATCCTGCATCGCAGTCAATAATGTTGTGTTGTGCGTGTAGACTAGCTTCCAAATGCTCATCACTGGACACGATGTCTAGTGAGACAGCGTGCTTTTTAGCCAGGCCCATCAGTGAGTTCGAGCCCGCGACTAGGTTCCCCAGTACTGTAAAAGAATCGAGCGGACAATGGTTTCAATGTCTGCGTGCGCGTAATGTTGTTGTGTTGCGACTCAGATACCTAAACTTGACTGATTTGAAAATGTGATAGGGTCCTTAAGTTAGGATATAAGCATTTATCGCATTGGGTTATCCTCTAATGGTGTGCCTACTTCTTACTTTTATATAAAACTAGCTGACCCAGCAAACTTCGTATCGCCATATTTTATTTCTCCAGTCGCGACTGAGGATATAAAATATGGCGGTACGAAGTAAAATCAAAGCAGTTGGCCGATTGTTTCGTCAAAGATCTGTCAAAGCAAAAAGTAAATGTTAACGGGGCAACGTCCTCGGGGTCTCTAGTTAAGATGGGCGTGCCTCAAGGTTCAATTCCAGGCCCTTTTTTATTTCTAGTTTATATTAATGACCTTCCTTACCTAATGGCTAACTTCTCGGAAATAATTTTATTCGCTGATGACACTTCTCTTATTTTTAGCATAGATAGTAAAGATACGGATTAAGACATCTGTATCTTTCAACGATAGTCTAGCTGTTCTCTCGAAATAGTTTGCGGCTAATAATCTTTTACTCAATGCGAACAAAACTAAATGTCTTAAGTTCTCATTACCAAATATACCCCAAGTAGGTCTAAATTTAAAACTTGATGGCAAGAAACTAGATGCTATTTCGGAAACTGTATTTCTAGGAAATACTTTAGTTTATTCAAAATTGCAATGGCGCCCACATTAGAGCTCTTTCAAGTATATTAAGCTCGGCTGCTTACGCGGTAAGAAAAATAAGGCAGTTGACTGATGTAGCCACGCCTAGGTTAGTATACTTTGCTTATTTTCACAGTATTATGTCTTATGGCGTTCTGCTGTGGGGATCGGCAGCTGACGTAGATTCAGTTTTCATTCTACAAAAGGGGGCAATCCGCGCAATCTATAAAATGGGGCCTCGCGAGTCTCTTAGAAACAAATTCAACGAAATTGTCATAACTACTACTAACGAATTGACATAACTAACTCTGCCTTCTCTTTATATCCTAGAAAATATCTTGTATGTTCGCAAAAACTTAGGTCTTTTCAAAAAAAGATGCGACTTCCATAATCTAAATACACGTAGTAAAGATGAGATTGTGATTCCAAAATTTAGATTAACTAAAACTAGCAAGCCATTTCTAATAAACAGTATCCGCTTCTATAACAAGTTGCCAAAGTCGGTTACAGAACTTAGCGATGGAAAGTTTAAAACTCACATCAAACGTGCCCTTATCAAAAAAACATATTATAAGATAAAAGACTACGTTGAAGACAAGGAAATTAGGCATTAATTCCTTCTGCAGATGTGGCTTCCCTGGTACCTCATTAACAGCATAACTATGTGAGAGTATATTAACTGCTCCCAAATTACAATGTTAATTTTATTATTTTTATTTTTTACACTTTCTGACATATTCTCGTCATTATTTGACATTATACATCACTTGTAATAACGAGTATTTATTAGTGATTCTCATGGTAATCATGTCACTTGGTTTAAATACGTTGATTTTACTTACATATGTAGATTCTTTTACATATTGTGAATGAGAGAACGCTGTAGGCCTTACAGACGTCCGCGTCGTCTATGAATTTTATTTTCATTGTACCTGGTACTTATTGACAGGCCTGCACTGTCCTCCCATACCTAATATCACTGTAATTTGAAAACATTATATAAGCCAATTATTTTTAAAAGAGTAACCGTGGAGTTTCTTGCCGGCTCTTTTCCATAGGAAGCGACAGATTGGAACCATGCACCTAGCTTCTGACGTTTCATAAGTGGGCACTTGCAGGTTTATGTGAACTAAAATATTTTGATTTTGTAAGTGTTCTGTCACATTCACATACCGTCAGTCACTTTTTGTATTAGATTGTAAAAATTCATTCTGATCAAATCTATATATTTTTTATAAATTTTCTTATATACAAACCTTGTCCTGACAATATGGAACACATAAAAAAAGAATCATCCAATTTAGTGCAGTCGTTCGGAAGTTATACATTTCGGGGATTCATTTTTATTTATATAGATAGATTAACGCACCCATTTAACGCGGACATTGGTGTGGGTTACACGTTTATTAGTTTTAAATGTTCCAGTTATTATTTCCCAATAAAACAAAATAAAATAACTTGCAGGCTGCAGCAGGATGGAATTCAATCAAAAACTATTACATTATGGGACCGAATGTCTTTCTTTCTTCGGACATTTGTACACTTGCTGACGATGCGCCTAGCGGCCCCGAGTTGAAACAGTGTTTGAAGTGAGTCGACATAGTGTGAGATAGTGTGAGAAGGCTCCATTCGTATGTCTGGATATATACACAGTAAAATTCCGCTAGCATTCCGAAGATTTCATCATGCAAAGGGGGACAGTTATGAGATGTGTGCGTACCTGAAGGGCGCGCTGACGCGCGGTGAGCACGGCCATCATGGAGTCGTGCCCGCGCATCATGACGCCCAGCACCTCCTGCTCGCTGGGCTGCACGGCCCCGCGCGCGCCTCGTCGCGCGCCGCCGCCCGCCAGCCCACGCTGCAACGCACGCGTCGCAACGTTAGGTACATCAATACCACATGAGTAACCAAACGGAACAGAGGCAAAGCTTCTCAAGAACGTGAAAAATTGTTACCTATTTTGGTAGGGTTGTTACAATAGGTGAAGACAAATTAAACAAAACATTTGTTCAATAGTTTTATTGTTCAGTATGATAGAAAACTTTACAAATTACTTTTTCTAATATATTTTTTTAAATAGTTTATTGTTTCTTTCTTTCTTTATTGCAGTCGCTCCATGTAAAACACGAGTATTCAGCCGCATCCGGTTAGACTGGAAGCCGACCCCAAGCTAGTTGGGAAAAGGCTAGGGAGATGATGATACCTATTTTTAAATATTTATTTAATTTAAAGACAGAGCGACTAGTAGCGAGAAATAAGAACGATGTAGGTATTAATGATAAATTTTCATTAAAAATGCTTTTTAAGCGTGTATTTAAACTTTCATGATAATGCTACAATAGCTGTTGAGGAGTTCCCTCGTGATGAGACTATCCTGTCTGCAGCAGCAGTTTATGGTGAAGATTATGTTTAGCAAACAAAATTAAATTTAAATACGAAGTTTCGAGTCCATGCTACTAACCGTTAAAGAGTTCCTTAGTGAGGAGACAATCCTGGCTACAGCATCAGGTTATATCTATCATATTATTTCATTGTCACTGAAGTTACGGTATACAAAATTTCAGCTCAATCAGACATCGGGAAGTGGACTTACAAATGACATACCTACAAATGTTTAGTAAAAATTTGTAATAACAATAAAAAGGTAAAACCACACCGTGTAAGTAGTACCCTCTTCTTATTAAAAAAAGGATCATACAATAAAATAAAGGTACTTACTTGAAAAAGTAATAATGAAATATTTACTTACCTATTGTACTCCTTGTGATAGTTCAAGTATGATATATTTTTATTTTTTTAGTATTATTCATACACACAGTACAATATACAACCACTGTTAATATTATAATACCACGTTTTTACATTAAACGGTGTAGGCCGGACGATGACTTTTGACGGTAAGTAGCCGTCAAGTCCCGCGCCGATATCTGACAGCTGGCTTTGTTCACAAAAAAGGTCCACTCAAGTTTTTATAATATTGAAACTTGCAACTAATAAAACGTGCGTCGCACTAACCCTGAGATTGTCAACTGGCTGTGCCAGCGTAAACTGGTTTGTTCCAGTCTCGCCGAGTACGCGACAAGTGGCCAGTGGTCACGCAAACATGCCCCGCGTGCTTGTAGTAGTGCAATCGATTCGCACGGTTGTATGAAGCTTTATCTCTGTTCCGTTTGGTTACTCATGTGTCAATACTACACGCATGCTCGTCGAGGGCGGTTAAAACAATAGAGTGGGTAAGTGTGAGTGAGGTCCCTGTTCGAACATTTTGTTTTGAAGTGAGAATTGACATTTAGATTGACGAGTTTGGATCTGTGCAACTCACGGGCAAAAACTCGTCGAGATCCAGTCCGACAGGCCTGTCAGTGGTGTGTGGCACGAATTCAGGCTCCGGGTCCACTTCTGGTGCTTCCACACTACGGGACACTGTTACGTTTTCTCTGCCAACAGGCTCCACTCTTCTCCTGGAAACATTATTTATACAAAACCACGAACAGCTTAGACTAACCATATCAGAATAAGCCCATACCTCGAAGCATCAGTAGGAGCTCTGGTGAAGGACAATGATCTAGGTCCTAATGTTGGCGGACCCAAGGATATATCACTATTACTTGGCCGGAGATTGCAGGTAGCTAAAACATGACATATTATTTTTTAAATAACGAACGAACATTATTTAATATCATATGATAACAAAGAAATATATTCCATGAAACTTACTTAAATCTGTGGTAGACTTCGTCTCTTTGTATGAGTTATGTCGATTAAGCGAGTTTACTGTGAGTGGGCTGGCGGCGTAATCTCTTAGTGCTTGCGCTGAAGTGAATGTATTATTTTCTTTTGTGTTGTCCGTCACCCCTGATTAAGCAAATAGCATATTATTAAACCCTTAATACCATGGAATGCATTGCATATGTTTTGACCAACAGGGGGTACCTTTTTTCACGAAAATACTTTATGTAATGGGTCAATTTCAAACCAACCGTAAAAAGTGGGTTTGTGAAATAACTGCTTAAATATTGTTGGAATACGCGTAGTTTCTATTTAATGGGATGTTTACATTACATCTTAATATTGTACAGTTAGAAATATTAAACTATCATGTTTAATATTCGAGATAATTCAAAAAAACTATCTATTTTTTCATTTGTGTCACTGGTCTTTTTCCTGATTTTTCAACAAAACATTAATTATAAAAAATACTACTCTGTGAAAATGTATTTTTTTAAATTTTGGTTACACATTAATGATCATAAATTCAAGTTACGCTGATCGTTTTAAATTAATACAAAATATAATACGATTTCTCTGTGTTTTATTTTGTGATCACTTTTTTCAATCATTAGTGTCGACTAAATAATCGTTCCGTTATTAAGAACATCCCAGGTGGTTACCGCCATCCCCACTTCCGCGCTGCGTAAAGGGTCCCTAGTGGCACGTGAACGTTCGGTGGAAGCAGACGCGCGCTTCGTTATTCTGGTAAGAAATCGCAATTTCATTTGATTTCTGTGCTTAATACGAAAATTGAATCATTCGTGTTTATAATAGTGTGATAATAAGTGTTTGAGCAATGAATTCTTTATCATGCACGTAGATTAGCAACAAATAACCGGGATATTTTGTGGCGTTCTAATGTCGTCTAGAATATTCTACGACGCAATAAATTAGGTTATTTGTTGAAAATTTCATTCGTGTCACTTCATTAGTGTCATTTTTTCGAGTGACACTAATGAAATTTCATTCTACACGAATGAACGGTTCATTACTTGACTACAAAAAGGAGGGTTATGATTTTTTGCTTGTTTTTAGCTTTTGAGTCATCAAACTTCAAGAGTTTTTTCTCATTTATGTGTCTCCCATGACAATTACTTTGTTAAAATTATAAGATGGTTTTTCTTGATAGTATATGGTACATAAATTGTTTAAGGTTTAAAATGGCGAAAGAAAAATGTAAGAAAAATGAAGATGAGTTAGAAAGGAGAAGGATTGCAAGAAGGGAAAAATATAAACGAATAAAAAGCGATCCCGAAAAATATGCCATTGAAAGGGCTAAAAAAAAGGAGGCTTACTTAAAAAGGAAAAGCGAGCAGAAAGTCAAAAATATCAATAAAATGTCTCCACGGGAACAAAGAGCACAAAGAAAACGTTGGAGAGAAAATTCGAAGCGATACCTGGAGAAGAAAGCAAATGAACGGAAGATACAAGAAGTAACAATTTTTTCTCAAATGCTCGAAGCTCATGGAAAAATAAATGATAAAGAGTTCTCTGATCCATTGTGTGAGGAAAATGTAAAGAAAGAAATGAATAAAGAAAGTAACAAAAGAACATTCCATGTTAAAATTAAAGCCTTAAAGTTAAAACATGCGATGGAAAAAAAAGAAATGGCCTTATTAATTAAGAAGTACCAAAACCGCTGCAGAATTTTAATGAAGAAATTAAATAAAATGAAACAAAAACAGGCATATACTGGTTTTGACGAAAACATTGCATTACCTCAAGTGGCTATTGATACATCGAGTTGCCCTGATGCTGCCAAAGAAACGACAACTGAACAAGTTATTTTAAAGTCCGCTAGCAATATGAAACGTAGACCTAGTATAGAGCTTCGTAAAAACTGTCTAAACGACAGATTTCAGCAGAAGATTAAGCAAGGTAATGACAGCATCCAAGAATTAATTATAAGATTTTATGAAGATGACATTAACAGTCGCATTGGCGCAGGAAAGAAACAATATGTGAAAAAATTCGGAACACTAAAACAAAAACGGTATCTGCTGGACTCTGTTAAAAATTTGCATACAAAATTTCTTGAAGACAATCCTAACATACGGATTAGTTATGTAACGTTTACAAGGGCAAGGCCCATTTTGGGTTTATTTGCCACGAGATGACAGGGAAACATGTGCATGTACGGCACATACAAATACAGATCTACTGATTTTCGCTTTAAAGAAAAATAAAATTGCTGACATAAAGAATTATCAGGACATGCTGCACGTTCTCTGTTGTGACAACTACAATACAAAGTGTGTTGGTAGAGATTGCGAAATTTGTAAAGACAGAATTATACCATACAAAGAATTTAATAATCAGGAAGAAATTGAGTACCATGAATGGTGCAGAGATAAAAAGAAAGTGGGCTCCAAAGAAATAAATATAGTCAAAAAATTTACAAGGACAATAAAGCCTAAAGACCTGATATATAAACTTGAGCATTCCTTGCCAAAATTCTTTATTCATACTGTGAACATCCTAAATCAATACCAAGCTGTTACTCTATTGAAACAATCCCTTAATCATGACGAAACAATTCTCCACATGGACTTTTCAGAAAACTATTGTTACAAATTAATTTGCTGAAGAGGTGCAGAGTCTACATTTTGGGGGTAGCCGTGGACAAGTGTCTCTCCATACCGTGGTGGCTTATCTCAAGGAAGGAAGGGAGACTATTCACCGTTGTCTATGCACGGTCAGCGAATGCACACGGCATGATGCCCCTGCAGTCTGGGCGCACTTACAGAAGGCGTTAGAATTTGTGTTCGGAAAATGTCCCTATATTACCACCGCACACATTTTAACAGATAGTCCAACAAGCCAATACCGAAATAAACAAATATTTTATATATTGACTCAGCTCCGCAATACCTTCCCGTCTTTGAAGTTAGTTACATGGAATTACCAAGAAAGTGGTCATGGCAAAGGCGCCCCTGACGGCGTTGGTGCTGTAGTTAAGCGGACAGCTGATCGTCAAGTTAAATGTGGGCGTGACGTCGGGGATTTCTCTACATTCCTTGCAGTTGTTCGCGAAAATGTTCACAATATTGAGATAAAAGTAGTAGAGGAGCATGAAATTATAGAAAAAGAACTTCTGCTTCCTAAGGATATTTCACCATTCAAGGGTACTATGTTAGTTCACCAAGTGGTCTGGAATTCTGGATCCGAATTTCTCGAGTTCCGAAAACTAAGCTGCTTTCTGTGTATCGACAAAATCTGCGAACATGAGAATAAACATATGCAATTACATAAAATCTATAAGAGTGTCGTCGAATCGGCCGTCCAAAATATAAAAGTTATTCCACCAAGCAAACGAATTACAGTTTTGAACGATGTATCCATCCAGTATTATAATCCGAACAATAATCCGTCAACTTCTGGAACACGCAAAATTATAAAATCTAGAAAGAAAGAAAATCTAAAAAGACTTGCAGATGTAAAATTTGACAGGACAAATCAAACATTTATAAACACTCAACAGAAGGTGTCTGGTGGACATGAAGAGGCTTTCCTCCGCTTTATTAATGAACAGTCTTTTAAGAATACAGAATGAGAAAAGAATAATAATAGAAATGGAAGAATAGAAGTGATTGTAACTTTAAAAGACGATCAAGACTGATTATATAATTAAGTTAATAGGAAAATATTCAAAGAATTAATAAATTATAGAATTAAGAAACAAACAAGATCGATTAAGAAACCAATCTGTAAGATTTAATTAGATATTAATAGAAGATTACCTATCCAACATGACTGAATAAATAAGGAAAATTAGCTAGGTAGAAATAATTATATCAGAAAATATATACCTACAGATACATTGTTACCAAAAAGTTTGATACTTATATTTTGTTGATGACAAAAATAATTTTGTTTCAATCACAATCGTGTTATTCTTAATATTTTATTTTTTTGTATTTTTTTATGTCCATATTTAATTAAAAACTCATTACAAGTATTTTTATTGTTGTTCTCACTTCTCACCTAAAATTGACAAAAATTATGGTACTTGCATAATACTTTCTTGTGCATTATTAAGAAAAAACTTAGTAACAAATCAAAAAAATATGTGGTTCAGTTAGCCAGTATCATTAGTGTCATGCAGACTCCATTCGTGATATGAGAATTTCATTTGTGTTCCCAGGTAACTCATTTGTGTTACCCTGATTTTGATTTTTTGTCACTTTTAAGTAGATACGCACCGTGATTTTACTCTTTGCGTACATAACTTCATTAAAGTAAACGTTATAGACCGTCCCTTAGCAATAAAACGGGTATTTGCAGATAGCAAAAAAAAAGTGTCAAATTAATTCGACTCGTGAAATCGACCCTAATACGGGGTTAATAGGTAATACGGGCTGGTGTCCGCAACACCACGTCAATGCGCGTATTTTGCGTACGATTAAACAATCATTAAATAGTTAAATAATGTCTGTTATGACACGCCAGAATACATAACATACATAATCAGCCCATAACGTTCCCACTGCTGGGACACAGGCCTCCTCTCTGTGAGAGAAAGAATAATGGCAAATAATGTCACTCGTATGACATCCTTCTCTCCCGTCATTGCGAACCCAGCCCGATTTTGTATTGGAACTAAGAGCTTGTCCAAAATTTTGGCATATCATAGGATAACTTGGAAAATGGTGTTGGCTCTTTTCGATATGCCAGTTCAATTGGAAGCTGCAACAAGAGATCTCGCCATTACCTGCCTAAATGGAGATTGAAAAAAATTAAATCAAAAGAGCAAGCCGCTCCGAGCGCGTAGGCTAAAGCTACATTAATGGTCGTGGCTTTGGCGAGCTTATAGTTCTCTCCGCTATTAGTAGACTAAGACCGTTGTTATCAAAAACCATTTCTTCCTAATCTAACCCAACCATAATTACCTATACTCCAGGTCTAGGTAGTTAAACAAAGGTAAACAAAAAAAACCACGTGACTCATAGATGCGAAACCTTTTATTTCAAATGTTAAGATCATATTATTTATAGTCATTTATTTATAGGCTCTTTTCGGAATCTGAATCAGAATCTGATGAACTATCTATCACATTAATAATAAATCGTTACATTGTATCATCAATTATTTTCCTATCTTTAATAACGAATTTTAACAAAATCGAAACGCACTCGCAAAATCGTAAATGTCGATTGTTGAGAGCACTGTCAAAGTCTGGTTAACCGACTAAACATAATACCTGCCACTTCAGTTGCCATACCACATCACATACAGTTTTACTTTTCAATTTAACAAATTCGTTGTATTTTCAAGGTTTAGGGAACCTGTCATTTTGGGCTCTTTAGAATGGGCAGATTACAAAATATTATATTATTGTAATTAACAAAACAATTGTGCTCAAATAGTTACATCTAGGAAAAGTAGTTCACGAATAAATGATAAAGTTTAATATTTATTAATAGAAGAGGAAACTATCATATAAATCGAAAATACATATGATTTTGTTACACCGTATTTTTAAACAAGAAAGTGTCAACTATAAAGAACCCTTTTTACGATTTGTTTACCTTTATTTAACTACATATACCTATGGAGTATAGTTATAAAAGCTAGAAGCAAGATTAGTAGTAAATAATGCAGAAATCTTACTTGGGAAACCATCAGTTTTCTTTTCCACAACAGCGAAATGTTCTTTGGTGGAGGTAGGGATGCGTGAGTAGTGTTCTGATCGCTGTCGCTGCGGTGGCGAGGGCTGCGGCAGCGGTCGGGTCAGCGGCACTGGCTCGTCGAGCATCAGGTCGCGCAGGCACGTATTCACCACTGGTTCCGACTTCTCTGTTGGCTCTTGCACTATAAAGCATATACAAAAAGATATGACTACCGTTTTTTGTAGGTATATAATCCACTAGAAGTAGTAGGTTTAAAAAAAATGTGTAAGTTTTATTGTGAGAGTAACGATGTTATAACAACCACACAATCGATATCTATCGGTGATAATGAACAATGTCATCGAAAGTCGACTTTAGTTTGTTGAGGAATTTTACTAAATTTGTCTTGTAAAATTCCTCAACCAACCATCCTTGATAACTCTGAGCTGCGGTCTAATTGAGCAAGTTACAGGTACAATATCGATTGCATGGTATTCTTGTTAGTGTTGCACCATTAATGATATTTTTATCAAATATGAATTTCACCTGTTATTGAATAATCTTCTGAAGACAAACTGGTAGCGGGTGGAGGTGTGCGTGTTACTAAAAAAATTAAAAAAATGAATTTTGAGATTTTTGTAATAGTGATGTTGTTTGAGCATATTTCTGTGGCCGGGCTGGGTTCGTGTAATCTACTCACATGCTCTAGAAGGTCGGAATATCTCAGTGTAGTCATTAAAATTGGGTATAACAGCACCTGAATCCTCATCTGCTTCCGTTCCTGATGTAGATTCTTCAGCAGTCTTTTCGTCAAGGAGAGTTGGTCTATGCATGACTGTGATGAAATATTAAGATGGATTAGCTTTATAATTTATATACGGGTTACTATTACTAATGCAACGGCTACAATAATAACAATAATCCAATTTCCAACCTGGTTTTGATGGTTTTTCTTTTGAGAAGCTTTTGCGCACTGAGTGCCCCTTTTGAAAAGGTGAAAGGTCCCTCACAACAGGTGATGACATTGGTGCTGGTCCACCAAATGGGTGAACTTTAGTGAGATCAACCACTGATAGAACCACATAAGTTGAATGGAAGGATCCAGCTATCTGTAATAGTATGTGGAAATTTATGAGTCAAATATACTGTTGTACCATAAAATAAGTAAAACATTGGTAGTACACTTACTAATTGTGTTTGTGCAACAGTGATATCATGAATTTGACCCCAATGTCCATGAACGGTGTCAAACACTCTGGCTGGTTCCCACCCAACAACATGCAAGCCATCATTAGCACAACCAAGCAATGTTGCACCATCATCGCTGAACACCATATGTCTAAACAATGGAAATGTACAATAATTATAGACTCCATTTTGGAAAATAATATATTATCATGATGCTAATTAACCATGTATCTCAAATTAGAATTAAGTTTAAGTCTCTCTCTCTCTTAGTTTATCACTTATTTCTGATATTCTAAGGATAACTGAATGTTTTATGACAATGACATGACCAATTCATAAAACCCTAGTACTTATTGGTACAGATTAGATTTCAAGTTTCATCAGTCTTAAGTATGTAACAATCAATATTTTTTTATGAATAAATGGATGAATGCATGCAGTTAATGCAACACTCTAAACCTTTTGTAAAAGAAAGCAAATTAAAATGCAAGATTCATAGGTCATTATGATCAACATACCTAATAGAAGTATTATCCTTATCAAATTTGGAAACCAACTGGAACTTCTCCATATCCCAAAAGTTAACAGTTCTGTCAGCTCCACAGCTAGCTAGCAGAAACTCGTGAGGGTGGAACTTAACACATGTCACTGCTGACGTATGCTCCATAAACTCATGGAGCACTTTACCAACACGAACATCCCAAACTTTAACTAAACCTGCAAGTAGATTACCTTTTTTAGTGTCAGGCAATTATATTTACAGTATTATTACTGATTGTTGTTCTTTCAACATACCATCTTCACAGGCAGACGCAATCCATTGTCCATCAGGGCTGAACTGAAGGCTGTTTACAGCAAGGCGGTGGCTGGAGTAAGTAACAATACATCCTCTCTTTCTTGTGTCCCATAACTTAACATTACTGTCGCAAGAACCTGTAGTTAGATAATCTCCATATGGATGGAAGTCCATACATTTTATAGCCCCTTTGTGGCCTGTAAATGTCCTTAACAATTTAGCTGCTTCCAAGTCCCATATTTTTAAGGCACCAGTTTGTGATCCTGCACAAACTAAATCTTCAGAATGGCCAAAGCACACGCATTCTACAGGAGTTGTATGCCCACTTAAACTCTGAAATTTTTTAAAAATTTAACAAATAATTTTTTTGTGGAACTACAAATGGTAAATTGAAATAATTGCACTGTATAAGCACTGCACTGCAAATTGAGATAATTGCACTAACCATGAGACAACTCTGTCTGCCAATAGCCCACAAATTAACTTTTTTGTCGTCGCCACCAGTTGCCAGTACCTGGTTGGACTTGTGGCCCATAGCCAGGCAGTTGACATTTGATTTGTGAGCAACGAATTCTTCTGCAAATGGTAAAAGTCAATCAACATTCATTAATAGTTGTTTATTGTTCTTCTTTATCAATAACGATACACAATATACATACGCAGTTTCCATGATCGTCGGACACTCTCCATCGTGATTTCGAATCATGTGAATTCCATGTACGGAAAATGTAACCTTGTGGAACAAAACATTCACTTCAAATCAATTGTTCATTCAAATTATTTATTTTAACTTAAAAATTAATTTTGTCTTGTATCGTTAAACATTTCACTATTATAATTTACATATTTGTTTTACGTAGTTATTTATTTGTGTACGGTTTGATCCGCTACCAGTTCTTTAGTCTTCACATCTGTCACACTGTCACACCTAAACGATGTCATCGATGTCAGGACTCAGGATGTCAATGTCATTTAGATTTTATGACATGCAGTAATATGTCGGCAGTTTTTTTTTTTTTTTTAGGGTGCGTATATCATGGACGCGTATAGTTAAGTGCAGTGCTCCTAACATATATAATGCTAGAAACACACAACGGAGATTTTAATATCTCATACTCACACACCTTTTTTCAGAAAAAGTGGGCCGTAATATACCACGCGGGCCCAGTGCGGGCTGGTAGATTACTAGATCTTCGATTTTTTTTTGTTCTAGAACATGCTGTTATCGTCACAGTATTTTCCTTCACTGTTTTCAGAGGAGTGGTGATGAAATAATTTGGTTAAACACAAAATGAGGTCCTCTAGTTCGAAGCTACGACTTACATCTCGTAAGTCGCTGCCGTTGCCACTGGTTGGGCCAACACACTTACGTAGATTTTCAAAGTAGGTACGTACCAGTATAATTATTTTGAAACAAATACACACTCAACAAATCATTAAAAGCAGGATTTCATTGTATATTTGATTCCTTGGGTTGTAAGTAAACCCAGGAAATCAAATATCGGTACTCGACTAAAAGACGATATTCATAATTTCAACGAATTTTGATACTACACAGAAAACGGGAAATGGTGTAAGTACCTACTTACACCATTTTTTCTTTCGTAATGGATAGTAGAATTACGAACGCAGATGAGTTGCCTGAATTTTATTAATTGTTGTTCTAAGCAAACACTCTACTGATACAACTGAATTGCGATAAAGTTGTCAGATTGAATAATTTACGCGAGTAATAAAATAATGTACTCTGTGATAGGTTAGAAATTTATCAAAATAAACACTTGCTTTTATCGTCTCTATTGTATAAAAATATTCATCTTAGAATGGCCTTAAAATGTAATTTGCGCTCAATTTTTAAGACAGTATTATCATCACAATATATTCAAGCGCGTTATGTTCATTATATTCAAGGTCAGGAGCCCGAACCAAAAATAAGGGAATATTTTTATTTTATTGATCACCAAGGGATGGTAAGTAACTTTTGTACCTACTTCGTGTAACGAAAGACCTATGAATTTTGTTTCAAAAAACTATAGAAAAAAATGGGAGTTGTGATTTATGGTGTTAAAAAGATAAGTAGGTGTACTTAGCATATTGGCCATTGTTTTTTATTATGTAGTGGGTACCTAATAGCTAAACGCTTTTTAAAAGACCACATTCAACAACATGAATTTACTTATATCATTCTTTATTTAGTTATTTTTAGATGATTCTAAGATGAAAAACTTCACGTCGTGCTTTAAGGAAAAGAAGTTTCTACAGTTTTTTTTCAAGAGGATTCGTCTCAATAAAACTGGTAGATATGAAGAAGACTTCCCTTTTATATCGTTATGTGGAAGAGAACGAAATTTTATAAGATGTGATGACGTCCCTATAGTTTATACAAATATCATTACTATTAATGACAGCGATTTTCTAAGTTATGGATACACAGGTGACTTATTGACTTCAAAATTTATTCCTGATAAAATCTATATGCTACCAAGTACTGGCAGAGTATATCACCCTGCTGATGACAAGTACGGTGGCGTAGGGTTAGTAAAATCCAAGTTAGCCATAGAATTTAGCAAATATTTTGAATTTAATAATAGTGAATTAAATGCGCCCACACACTTTAAATGGCAAAATAAAACTTATGAACTCAATCAGAGTTGGTTTATGGAACAAGTTAAAAAACATGAACTGACCATAAGATCTGAACCGGACAATGTATAAGCTATGTTAATGTCAATAGGCAAATTACCTTGTTGGGCAGTAAGTAAAATTACTTTGAATATAATAATAATATATTTTAATAGGTGGTTAAAACAATAAATTAGAGAACAATATGGATAATATTATCACAGGATATAATTATGGCGAATTAAAATGAACTTTTGTGATTGTGTACATAATTTCTTAGTAAATATTTAGATTGTATGAATAAATATATTTTAAATATATTGAAACTATATTGTTTCTTCCTTAGAAAAAGCTTGAAAAGACCCTGGTTGTACCCAAGATATACCTTGATTAGCACCTTCATTTGGGGAAGGGGTTTTAAGCATTATATTTTTTACAGTATCATGAACATCTGGGTCGTATGGCTTAAATGTTATAAAATGCTTGTCTTCTGTAGGTGGATCATCATATACATGGTCTATACTTAGCACAACACACTCTCTTACTTTCTCCATAAACAGTTTTTTATTGCTTTTGTACCTGAAAAGGTAAACATATAAGTTGAAGAGTTTTTGCTTTAATTAGTGGTCTCTTATTAGTCTAAAAGTTAAATGGTATGATGAATAAACAATGTGTTATACTTACGCAACTGAGGCCTCAACATTTGCGGGTGCTTTAACATTTAAGTTATGAAATATTGAATAAACATATTTTAATATTTGCCAAATGTGATTCTGTTTTCTGTCCCATTGTGGAAAAACTTCACATAAATTCAGAACCCCAGTATGAGCATCAATTGCTGGGTGGTATAAGTTCGATGTGAATGTCAAGACCTGAAAATGAAATATATTATGTACATTTCATAAATAAGTATGGGAAAACGCAGCCCAGATTCTAACTATATGTATAATTTGAAGGTAACTATTGAAGGCCTACGAAATGATATAAGTAAATGATATAACAAGGCCATCCAGCCGAATTTTTCAATTTAGCCACACACTAAACAGCTGATTCACTGACCTGTGCCAGGCATGATGATTTTAATTTCTTATGGGCTATGTTTATTCATAATAAAGTGATCATTATCAATCCTATTTAGCAGAAGGTGCTGGCCACCTGACACGGTGATTTTGAAAACAGTAAGTTGTAAAGCTTTCCTTTGTTCATAAAACTAAAAAGGTATTAGTAATACTTACAGGGACTTCCTCATCTGGAAACTTTTCTGGTAATGTTAATGTAAATCTAAAAACACCCCCTTCATAGATACCAGCTCTCACAAAAATAACTCCAAACCACACTGGAAAAGTTAATACATAGGTACTCAATTTATTTGTTATTTTATCTTTTAACAATGTGTTTAAACTATTCTACTTACAAAATGAGTTCTCATACGATGGAATCACATAAATTCCCTGAAGGTTCTCCGTTTGTAACATACGACTAAAAAGATAAATAAAGAATTAGTTTAGTTTTTACGTCAGTTTATTGTATCTATTGCATCCTCAATACATGGAAAAGCATTGAATCTACAAGCTAAATGACAGACGGTGTTCTTAGTAAGGGAGTCTTTAGGTAAGTACCTTATGTATTTCTCGAAACAACATTACAAATGAAAGAAATAAAATATGCTCTTACTATTCTGCCATGATAACGTACTCTTGATGAATCATGGAATATAATTCCCTAGTTTCTTTAACATTATTCTTCATCTCGTCATTCATAATATAACAATAACATAAAATTATATTAGCGTGTCTAATTAAATGCAACAAATATTTTTTTCCAAAATTCTATTTCAATTATTAATGTCGTGAATGTTGCGATGTCAAGTTTGTCGAAAACACAGTGTTGCCAACTCCAAAAGTTCAAATTATCGATTTCCCACGTCGAAATGATCGTATTGTGGGCAAAATTATCGTACAAAAAAATCACGAAAACAAAAACCTAAAACATTCATTAAACATTAATAACAAACGACAATGATTAGTCAAAGGAGGAGCACAGAGTACATTAATATAAGGAGGAGATTATGCCAAGTTTCACCACTAGTAGCACTAGCAGCACAAACCGCCAAATTTTACACACGACCATGGAGTGTATCACAGCCCACAAGGGTCTTTGTTTATTTTTACAGTCTGTGATCACGCGTGCCCACGAAATATGAAGATAGCTAGAAGAAAATGTAAAGTTTAACTAGCTTTTGCCATTGGCTACGTCCGCGTGGAGGTCGAAAGAAAATGCTCCCACAGGAACCTACTTCTGAGATGAAAATGATCATATGTGTTAATTCTGGTTATAAACTATCTGAGTGCCAAATTTCATTCAAATCCGTTCAGCCGTTTTTGCGTGATTGAGTAACAAACATCGAAATATCCAAACATCTAAATATACAAACATTCACATTTATAATATTAAGTAGGATCTGAGAAAACCATAAGAATACCTACAGTATAAAACGCGGAGTCGCAGTCGGATGGAAACAAGTGTTATTATTTTCATTTGAATGAAATGTGAAGGAAAGAGAGAGAGAAATTTACATGTTGATGTTGACATACTTGACAGTTGACGTTGACCTTTTGTTGACATTTTGCGTTGTATTTTGTCTGACAAATAAGTTTAATAAGTTTTGTTCATGGAACAATTTTTTTTTCAAAGTTCAAAATTATCGTACGCCCCCATAATAATCGTACGGGTTGGCAACACTGAAAAGTAATGTCATTAATGTCAAACTTGTCAAACAAATGTTTCTGTTTGACAAGTGAGTGAGGGGCATTCGCCAACTGGGTATTCAACCTTTCTTCAACCGGGCTTGTAGATCGATCTATTTACATCAAAAACCGTATAATCGCCTAAAATAATTTTTCTTTTTATTTCAATGAAATTATAGTATTTGATCGTTTTTAAGAAATCGATTGATAAAATGTTCGTTGTGTATATTTCCCAAAACGATGTATTTCTAAAACAAATATAATTAAAATCAATGCAATTATTTATGAGTTTATCATTATTAACACACATAAATAAAGGTTTCTTTGGTACACGTAGTTACAGTAGAACACTGACTCCTAGGTCACAGGGTTCCCCTAGTTTAGGAGGCAGGGTTTTTCACTATTTGTACAGCCTTTCCCAAAAAACAATGTAACCTGCCTATGTGAAATGTATCGGTATTGTATACAAAGGTATTTTTGTGTCAATAAACTTAAAAAAATAATAATTACGGAATTCTCTAAGCTCAAATTACCCTACAGTCGCGAATATCTTTCTCAACATGCAACGATGGCTGCCCCTCATGGCATTAACGGTAAAATGTCGCTAGATGTCTCTGTTAGAAGGCTGGCTTTGCATTTTTTCTCCAATGTTCGAAATTCGAAAATGGATTATAATTCGTATAAAATCTGTCGGATCATATTCGCTCGCGAACAGAGTCCAATAATTAATGGATGTGGGCTCTAGTCATAGTTCGTTACGATCTTTTTACGTCAATAGTTTATATACTTTACATTCATTATTTAGTTATAGGTATAAGTTTTGATGTAAAGACCAATTACAGGATTTTACGACATTTAGATACTTATGGAGCAAGCGCCAGGGTAGCCCTTGAAATTCAAATTTTCCTAAGTGTTTTGTTCTAGGCTCTTTAAGTTCAAGTTACCGGATTAATTTAAATTTAATATTTTTCTTCCGGCGACTGGGCCTACCCATAAATGAATAAAATAATCTATTGCTCAAGCCAAAAACATTACAGTCAAAAGAAAAAATGTTTAAAGTACCTAATAATTAAAGAAAAAACTGTAATTCAATAATATATAATAGATTTGCTGCGTCCGCGACTTCGTCCGCGCGGAATAGTTATTTTTTATATTGTATATATTAATAAAAATAAATAAAAATTCTAAAATAAAAGTAGCCTAAGTTACTTCTTATTACCTACATCAGCTATCTAGTAGTGAAAGTCCCGTCAAAATCGGTCCAGCCTTTTCAGAGATTAGCCGGAACAAACAGACAGACAGACAAAAATTGAAAAAATGTTATTTTGGTAAAAAGCAGTTATTATAATATTACAAACAGACACTCCAATTTGATTTATCTGTATGAATGTATATATGTTTAGTAGTTACTTTGTCGACCTATGCCGAAAAGTTTGAGAATTGCAGAGGAAAATGCAGTACTTATGCAAAGCGAGCTCGACAATTTTACCACCCCCGGAAAACTTAGGTCTCTTAAAAGTTTTCAGGTTTACAAAGGAAGGAGGCACCATAGTCTTGAGGAAATTTTCGTCTTTTGACCAACAACCAATTTTTGCACCACGCCTCGGCTAGGTGTTCGGAAAATTTTTGCTCCCTACTTTTATATTTTGCATACCTACCTACGTACGGGTTTCCCAACTCCAAACTACCAATTTTCTCTCAGTTACTGAACATATTTTGGCCTTGTTGGGGACTTGAGTAAATTAGACTTCTTAAAATTTGGAGTACCCTTAGACGTAATAAAATCGCGCCGAAATTTTTTCACGCATTGGATTTTCAACTCTCCGTGTCGAACCGAGCATTGAGAATTCAACAGTGTGCATCTTAACGCATCGAAAATCGAACAGTGTGTTTTACTATTCGATTTTCACCTCTCGGCGCTAAGCAGTGCGCTGAAGATCCAGTGCGCGAAAAAAATACCGCCGCGACTTTATTAAGTCCGTCAGAACGTGGGCTAACGCCCGTCGGTACGCAATTACCATAAGAATAAAACAAATACAATTTGTATTTTTCTAGTGTGGGTGGATGACCAAGTACGCAAAATCCTTAAAGGTTCACAGTTTCATTAAACACAATTGAAAAATATTTTTTCCTAGCCAGGCAGCGAACCTATTTATTTTGAAAAACGAAAAAGGAAAAACACGATAAGTATTACCTATTGCACCATCGGATAGTGTCGCTAATAAGGATCAAATTCTGGGAAGTAAGGTATGTTACCTACTTCCCGGAATTTGATTCTTGTTAGCGGCATAACCTATTACGGTACACGAATGGAAAGTGTTGATTCATAATAAACTGATTCATATTTCAGTGGTGAAATTTTGTAATGTGTAAAATATAGGTAAGTATGTCGACGCTTGAAAGGCAATATTTACCAAGCGACATTTTGGCAACTTTACAGTAGATCATTTTAAAGTTTTTATTTTTGGAAAAAAATACGTTAAAAATCACCTATTTGTCTCTACTTAATTCCAACGAATTTTAAATTTAGTTTAAAGGCTTAATAAACTGGCATTTAAAGATTATGAATTTTCTCAGTATGAAACTCAATATCGTCCAACATGTCGCTTGGTAATTCTTGCCTTTCAAGCGTCATTGTGAAAAAAATAAAATAAATTAAAAGAGTGTACAAGTACCTGTGAGTGTGACTTGGGAAGTCTGTTTACAAGGGAAGGAAAGATTATTATAGACGTAGAAAGGAGACTAATGCGGTACATAAATTAAAAGGTGCTATACATGCGATTGTGACCCATCAGTTGATGTCCGAAAAGGCTCGACTGGCTGTTCAAAATAGTGTGCTAGTGCCTACGCTCATGTATGGAAGTGAATGTTGGGTATGGGAAAAGAAGCATAAAAATAGAATAAATGCTGTGGAAATGCGTTCCTTAATATTGCGACCGAAGCATGAGTGGTGTGACAATGAATGACGGAATGATGTGATAATTCAAAGGTACGGTTAAAAAAAGATGTGGTGACAAAAACTGAAAAGTGTATGCTTAGATGGTTTGGTCATGTTGAGAGGATGAATGAAGCTCGTCTAACAAGGCAAATGTGAGTGGAAATGCCCAGGAAGCCAAAATAGTTACCTTATTGGTGATGTTCTTCAGAAACATCAGATGCGTAGTACAAATTCATCTTCATTGACATAATAGGTTACAGAAACTTGTTATAAGTGTCTGACTCCTGAACTAGGTGGACTTGTATGTCAGGAGTCAGTGCCCTCTTCCATTTTATTTGCCTTAGATACTAATTAATGCCAACATAGGAATAGACAAACTTACGTGCTACAAAATACAGTTTTAAAAGAAATAAAAACAAAACAAAATGTATGTGTATAAAGTGTCTGACCTGACTCACACTAGGATCTCAGATGTATGAACATAAACGAGGCAAAAGGAGTTTGTAAGGATTTGTAGCATATTATGGCGTTCTGTAGTTACTGCCTACTCTCACGGGAAAATGGCGTGAGTTTGTGCACTGTTTTTCATCACATTATTTGCTTTTGTAAACAATGTAATAATTATTCATTTGTGTTCTGAAACAGAAATACCCTAGCTATTTAGTTTTTACATTGAATTAAACATGATTTTTTTTAAAAAAAAAGCTTCGCAAAATTAGCAATTTTATTAAGTAAAGGACTGATTAATGCACATTACCTACAATTAAAGCGTAGTTACCTGCATAGCGTTCACAGCAATATATTATGTATTGCCTTGCAATATAATTTTATATAGGTACCTAGGTAAGTACTAAACTAAAAACTGGCCAGCGGCACGTACTTACTACGTTACGTAATTAGTAATTACGCATACAAAAAATAGTATTAAAAACAACTTGGCAAGGATCATCATCATCTGCCTAGCCCTTTCCCAACTATGTTGGGGTCGGCTTCCAGTCTTACCGGATGCAGCCGAATACCAGTATTTTACATGGAGCCACTGCCTATTTGAACTCCACAAGACCATAACCCAGTTACTGGGCAATACGAGACCCCATGGTAAACCTGGTTGGTTGTCAGACTTTCGGCCTTCTGATTTTGAATAACCGTTGCGACTGACAAAAATGGTAGTCGTAAAGATGGTCACCCATCTACTTACGGATCAACAGCGGCAAATGTAGCTTAACCTGATCGATCGATGCGGCTGTCATTACTTATAGCTAAGGGTGGGGTGTAAGCCTCGATTGATTTAATTTAAATTTACAAAAGGGTTATCAAAAATATATATTTTTTGGCCCTTTGTAAATTCTTGGAGCTGTTAAGGAAACACTTTGCAAAAGGCAACTGAACTGTATTTTTCCAGTAATAAGTTTATGGAGGAAGCATACATTCAAAAGACGTCTACGATCTCGAAGATTAGCACTAACAAGACTGCATAAATCTTCACTGCTTGCATACCTAGTATACCTACTCAAGATTTCTGGTTCTGCGCACTAAGGTATTGTAGAGGAGGGAGGAGTAGCGCTTCCAAAATCGAAGCATCTGGGGCGGCCTTTGTCACTGCTGCATCAACAGCAGTGACAAAGGCCGCCCCAGATGCTTCACACACATTGCTGCGCATTGATATGTGTCAGGTAAACAGCACATTCACTTATCTATGTTTCAGTGTTACGCTGCCAATATCATACTTCATCTAGTTACGAAAAAGTGTTTTTTTTTTTTACTCTGCCGCCACCTGAAGCGCCGGTTATTCTTGATACATATTGAGGCACAAAATGCAGGCGATGGCCTGTTGGTATCAAAATCTAAGGAAAAATACTTTCATGTTAGCAACCTTTTTAACGCTACAAAGAATGAATGATTGGCCGATACCAAAATTTGCCGATGTCATGGTTCGCCGGAACACGCTTGAACTAAATAATCTTTTATTTACCGATAGCTATTTTCGCCGAAAGCACCTTTCCTTACGCCCGCCGCGCCGCTAGAAAACAATTGTCTTCTGTTTTTTGCCCATAACATTTTGAGAATAGACGATAATAAATATATAAAAACGAAAATAATAAAAGAGCAAATCTGATTATTTTTACCCGACTGCGCCCGAAGGAGGGTTATGTTTTTTGAGTGTAGGTATGTATGTATGTATATTTCTTTGACACGCTCTGTAGCCTAGAGCTAGATCGATTTCAGCTTGAGAGGTACCGTTAGATCCGTCTTAATTGTGCGAGTGACACTGGGAATATCAAAATTGAAAAAAAAATGGGCGATTTTTGGCGCCATATTGTATCTTCCAAAAAAAAAAACAAATTCTCAAAACTAATTGAGTGGGGTATCAAAATAAAAGGTTTCATAAATAGGTCTCATTAACCTCAAAAATAATTATATTAACTAAAAAGTGTAAAATAAAAAAAAAAATTACAAAATCGAAAAACTTTAAGCAGTCTCATGCATTCGGTGGCATCTTCTTAAATTTAACAAACCTTTATTGCCTTAGTATTCAGTCTAATAGTCATCCTTTTGACGTGACAACGTCTTATAAATTGGTTTGCCGGGTGACACTTCAAGAAACTGCGTTACGCTTCGCTCACGTTATGCGCTCACAATGAGAGCGAGTGAGAGGCACGCGTCCCTTCCACTCGGGCATGGTTAGCCCGCCTAAGAGCGAGAGAGACAGACATAAAAAGTGCAAGTTATTGTATGTATATTTGTATATAAATACGTATGTATGTGTAAAGGTAAAAATAAAATTTTGTTAATATGAAATTCAGTGCGAGATTCTTTGTATAAATTAATGTTTTAAATATAATTCTTTGTATAAATAAATGTTTTAAATTGTTACTATTATTTCATCCTTCTTCCTACTATACGAATGAATATTCACATTAAAATTATTTTACCACTCAAAGTCGTTGTCACGTAAAACTTTCGCCCGTATACCGACTTTACAGGCAACCAATTTTTTTAAAAGAAGTTTCTTGTTTGCATCTTTTTTAAATTAAAGTTCACTTTTTAGGCAGTCAGGTTTTTTGATTTTATTAATAATTTTAATAATAATTAAATAGTTAATTAAAAATACAAGTTGCAAACTGCCCAATCATAAGAAATATGATAGAAAACAAACATTTTTGAAAAAAAAAATTGACATTATTGGGTTTTGCTGTAGGTATACATGATGTGAGCTGCCAACCTTTATAAGTGTCTATGCTCATCTCACTCTTTTGGGACAAGTGCTTTTCTAGTCTCGCTTCATATTGAATTTGTGTGTTTCTTATGATTTCAGATAGGGGACTCATTTAATTTAGTGTCGCTTAGGCACATTTTTAAAATAATTTTGTTAAAAATCTTTAAGTATGTAGTTAGCTTTAATTTAAAAAAATAAACACGTTACTTAAATAATTGTAGATAAGTAAGTGAAATAAAGTAAAAAACTAAAGGGGGTTCTTTAATATTCTAAACTTAATTTTATTTTTTGTTGTTGTAGAGGCAATTGTAGTATAGATACTCACTGATAAATTCAATTGTTTTTCTATTATTGTTCAAAAGATGCAGCCCTGTGATGTGACAGAAGGACGCAGGACGGAGGGACAGCGGAGCCTTAGTAATTAATGGTCCCGTTGACACCCTTGGGTACGGAACGCTAAAAATGGTGATGACATAAAAAGTACATACCTACCTAATTGTTTTAATAATTTTATCTTTTATTAACAACTTAAGTTCGTGTTTAATTGATTTATTTGTGTGTTGAAAAACGTTGTTTGTTACCTACTATTGTGCATTTGTCATTGCACCTTCGGCTCCAGTGCAATCCCACCTTGAGTGCAATGACAAATTTGCCACACTCAAGAACTTGCATCATATTGTGCTATCGATAAAAATAAGGGTATTGTCTTGTTTTCCATAAAATAATTTGTATTATTATTGTTTTCCATAATCGTCCCTACTCATAATATTTACTTGCACTGTTATCTTTTAAACTAATAACGCTTGTCATTCCAACTTATTAGTCATAACTTTTATTTGCCATAAAATAAGTTTCCATAATAACATGTGTTATAAATTTATAATCATTAGTTTCTATATATAATGTGTATTATTCCGAATGTTCATTTATAATGAAATTGTTAGGCCTAAAACATTTGCTAAAAATTAGGTTTTAGTGACAGAAACGAATTGCTGTTAATCCGACTCCACGCAGTCTTGTCTGCCCTACGCCTATAGTGTAATTTAGAATCGCGTAGGCGCGGAGGGGCGAGGCGTCCCGCGAGTTGAGGAGCAAGTGGATGTAAAACTCGCCATCGCGGCTGAGGCTGGCCGGCAAGGCCGGTCAGCAAGACGAAGCTGCGGTGGTGAGTGTTAAACCATCTGCGACGATAAGCTCGCGTGGGACCGCCTGAGCTCCGCAGCGCCGGAGCCGTGACAGAAACCATGCCTGTTGCATTTTGCATGCTCGCTTGCATGCTGCATGCTACATGTTGTATGCTCACTTGCATGGTGCATGCTTGCTGGCTTGCATGCATGGTGTATACTTGTTGGCATGCTTCTTACAGGGAACTATCCAACAAGTGAACTATCTCAAAACAAGTCGGTAGTAGAAAAAATATTTCCCGTGTGTCCTATACCTAACTTGTATCTACTTTAGACAATAAACAGTTTGTCAAATGCGAAACGCCTAGGTTAGGTTAGGTTAGAACTGTGGCTGTCGGGAGGACACGGCGTGGCACACGCTGGCAGAGTGTGCCGCTTGGGAGGAGCCACGCCGTGCCCTCATCTCAGGAGTCGGCAGTGACCTGTCGCTGCCGGCCGTTGTCGACTCGATGGTCGGCAGCGAGGAGTCCTGGGACGCGGTGGTATCCTTCTGCGAAACAGTCATGTCGCAGAAAGAGGCTGCGGAGAGGGAGCGGGAGATTGCTTCCGCTAACCCGATCCGCAGCAGACGCACCGGGCGTCGGCGGAGGGCGGACAACGCCCTCTTCCAGCCCCCCTAAATGGGTCCAGGGGCAACGGATCTGGGGAAATTCGTTGCTCCCTGCTTCTTAGGACCCGAGATCGCGGCGCGTAGTGTTCCACGCGCGCCTCTCTATGACGTAAGGGGGGAGTTTAACAACTCACTCCCCCCCTATCGCGAGGTGGCCCGCAGAGGCGGGCCGGCACTAGCCGGGGATCGCGGAAGTCACATCAGTTCCCGTGATCCCCGGTGCAAGTGAGAGACGGAACACCGGGGTGGTTTTAGTCAGTAAGAGTCTGACAGACCCCCCGCCCTCCCCGGGGCGGAGGACATCCATGAGGATTTCCCCCCGTAATCAAAAAAAAAAAAAAAACAAAAGGTTAGAACTGTGGCTACACAACGCTAGATTTCTTCTTTTGCAAAGCAAGCATGCATGGTAGATTAGGTTATTTTTTAGGTGGGCAAATGAATATTATGGTGAATAAATGTTAGGTATGGAAAACGACATTATTGATAATGAAAAATATAGCAAAAAAATTATCGATTATGAGTATTATGACCAATGAAGTGTGAAAATTATTTTATGTAATTTCACGATTAAGGCAACTGAAGCGTTATTTATAATGAAATTATGGCAAATACAAGTATGGTATATAAAATTATTGCATTTTAAATTATGGCAAACATTAGTAAACCAAAAATAAGCCCTTTCATTTAGTTTGTCGTTCGACATTTCTACTCAGTAACGGTTGAGTGCTCGCTCTCGTTGAAGAGCGTTCACCGCCGCGCGCGAGGATGAGCACCTGATGATCTAGGGATCAGCGCCGCGCGCCCTCAATTAGCCGGGATTATCCTGCACGTGGCGCAGGATTACATGTTGATATCCTACGATCTATTGAAGTATACCTGCATTAATGACATTTTATTGATTTTTGATTACCAATGAAATGGTTATACGTTGTACATAATTTGCAATATCTATTTTTAAACTATTCCGGTATGAAATCATAGTCCAGTCATATTTACCTAATATTTCGGCTAAAATCAAACATACATGTCTAATGCAAAAGCTCCTAATTCAAGCACCTAATTAGCTTACGAGAGATAGACCTAGTTTCTGTGAATTATTCCTAAATTCTATAATTTTAAGGTCTTACAATTCAATTCAAGCCCTGCAAGACGAGTTCAACCGGTTAATCTTTATTCTTTTTTTATTATAAACTAACAGTCAATAATGTTTAATGTAGGTACCCGTGTTAAATCTATAACGAGCTTTATGACAGCCGTTTTCTTCGTAGAAAACAGACGTTAATTCGAGGAAACATATGGATGAGATGGCGGTACTCGGTTTCAAAGTGCCGCTGGCCGGCGCTCGCTGGCGCGATGTCGGCTCGTCGGCTATAAAACGCTAACATTTGATGTATCTGCTGTGCAGCTCGGTCATTTAGAAACGTTGTATAAATAAACAGCTTTATCTGTTTTACAACTTCATATAATTAAAATGTTGAGTTACGTAAATAATGTCTTTATCTGACAACACCAGATGAAATATAGTTTCGTAGCATTCTGAAAAAGTTTGTCTAGGTACCTAATTTTTGATTAGGTATGATTAAAGTACCTACATCATATTTTACTTTCATGCTTTGGGTATTTTTCAAACCTTTTAATTGCACCGTTTTGCGTTTGTACCTCGTCTACCCTCGATGTTAGTGGTTTCTTTCTGCCAGGAGTGGCGCCGTTGGACCAGCCTTGGGAAGCCACACATACGTGTGCACTCGCGCCACTCAAGTGTGAGACGAGACTGGTCGACTCACGTGTCTTCGGGAAGCCTCGTAAGTTCGGTTAAGATGGGTATCACATTCAAACAACTTTCAACAAGTTACCTCTACTTCTCTTAGCCCACAATGATATTATATTATACAGCGGTGGCTAATTTATCAACAGGAGAGCTGCCGCTCGGCTTGTTATCCATCCGATATAAGTACATACCTACATATGTAGTAGAATCTCCAAACGGCTGGTTAACACTTCCCGTGACCTAAGGACTGACTTTTATCTTGGCCGGAGGCATTCACATACAACGTGGCAATGCCGCCAGGTTCTTGTATTGGGTACATTACCAGTCGACAGCGATGCGGATTAATTTTTCGTTACCATATTTTAGTTTGTTAATAGATAGTTTTAGTTAGGTTAGGATATTATATTTTAATGTTATTATGTTATTCATTAGGTATCAGTTGTTATTTATCCGCATTTAATTTGAAATCTTAATAAATTTCCTGTTTCTAGTAGGTACATGTAGATGTGTGATATTAAATACATTTACTAGGTAAAGCAAGTCGAATTTCAGATGAAGTCCTAACCTTCCTATGTAAAGAAAATTGTAGGATAAACCGTGATATAGAATTTATTTATTACGTAGGTACCTGCAAACACTGATAATGTTTTACGTTAGTACTTACCTAGATATGATTTAGTAGTGTGACGTTATGCAAGTAGCAATTAAAATCAAACCTAACAATTAGATATGTAAGTGTACCAAAAGTGGACCACTTGACCGCAAAGTGTCCTACCATTACCATGCGATGAGTATTCGGTATGAAATAAGTAGATGGTATCATAATCAAACAGCCTCATAAGCCGATGCGTTGTGTTCCCACGGTCTGCGCGCGGATTACACGAAATGCCCTTTTGGTGCTTCGCTCCGACACTGACCTGAGCTTTTTGCGCAAAAAGAATGCTCCGATAAATCACGGGTTCATTGTGAGCCGCCTCTGGATAGCGTTCTCTGATTTATGCTTTGTAACATACCAAGTTTTTTGTGGCATCGATCAGAGATCATGCCCAATAAAGGAGGTACCTGCTCAATTTTGACGGTCAAGGTGCCGTACGTCACAATAAAGCCCTACGATAACATCAATGGTGTCGATGTCGTCCGGATAATGCTTAGTTCCGTGTATAATTTTGCAATATCTTACGACGTCATCATGATTTCTATATAGATAGAGAGAGGTGGCATTAGGTTAGTTCTTATAATATTTTACAATATGTACCATCTATCCGCACAGTCTGTATCATGTTCTTCATTCTTTAGAGCCTTTTTATGTCGCTATCCGGTGTATTTTATAATCTTTCATTCATGCTTTCTGGGTAAGTCTCGGTAAGCACACAGCTATATCCTACCTACTTAGATTTAACTCGCATAGTAAGTCTTCGGGGCATTGTTGATCGACTTGAATTCCAGCTGAAATAAAAGACGCCTAAGTGTCCTTTTGTTTTTTGTATTTATTAGTACAGTTAGTAATTGAATTTAGTACCAACTGTAAATAGTTAGTTCTGTTAAATATTGTAAAAGTTATAAGTAAACTAACTAACTTAGATTAATTAACTCTTAGCATAGGTTTCTTCGACATGGTTACATCTTTCCACTTCTTGATTCATGGGTGTACCTTTCGGCCCAGTTGTTTTGCTAACCTTTGTTTACCTCTCTTGCTTGTATCCACTAAACCTCAGTTAATTATTGTTTTAAGCCGCGAACTACAAGTACAAGAATACCACGTGATTTAGTGGCATTCTTGTGTCTTCTTTCGCATGAGTGCCGTTCTCAAATACCAGCGCCAGTGCGGCTAAAAGATGCCACTACGCAATAGCGCAATACGCAACAGCGTGTCACAGTTAAATGAACTTTATAACCACACCGTACTACTACTACTACTACTACTACTACTACTACGTTAATAAACTATTTACGTAATAAGTGTTAAACCAAGAAAATATGCAATTAAAATCAATACAAAAGAATGCGACCTAAGTACCTAAATCTAACTAGTTTTTCAGGAATTTAAAAGTGAACAATGCGAAGTTCAAGTCCAAGTTCGCAAGATTTATGAATTTCTAATGAGTTTCAAACGCTATCATTAAATGTAACAACAACGTTTAAACAAGCGTTCAATGTGTGTGGTGTTCAACGAGCATGAAGAATATTATGAACATTTCCTTAGTTGCGTAAATTGCGTATAATGAATGAGCGAGGGCGGGTAGAGGGCGGCGCGGGCGCAGGTGCGTCGCGCGTGTGCGCTGGCCTGACACGGTGTGCCGGCGCCGCGCGCCCGGCAGGACTGGCATTTGTTCGAAACATGCCACCGACAACTAATTATGTCCAATTTCACTAGCGTGTAACTTTCGAGGGATCGCCACCCTCACGTTATAATAAAACGATATCGAAACCTTCGTAGTGCTCACAGCAGGTACTTGATTATAATAAAATGTTTTTTTTTATTTCTACGGTTGGACAAAAATATTGAGTCGCATAGAGTGACGCTACCAAACCGTACTACTAATGAATAAATACAAGAATAGTAACAAACTTTTATTCAAGTTATTATAAGATTTTTAACTTTTCTACGAAAAGTAAATACTGTTCAGACGGTCGGTTGCTTGGTGGCAAATGTCGATCTATGAACGTAAGTTCAGTCAGATATATAACCATCCCAATTCACAGTAGCATTAGACTCCTAGAGACACACCACCTTCGCTACGGAAACGCTACGAAGCTGCTACGGATATGCTGTGCTGCTGCTACACCTATGTTACAGAAACGCTTCGCAGTTAGCCTAAAACGCTACGTTCCAGCGTAGCGTTTCCGTAGCGGGGATGTAGCGGCTACGTAGCGATCCCGTAGCGGGGACGTAGCAGTGGCGTAGAAGCTTCGTAGCGTTTCTTTACTAAGACGTAGCAGCGGCACAACGTAACCGTAACGTTGGCGTAGCAGCTACACAGCACGGAGTTCCGTTTTCCGTAGAGGTTTAAAATACAAAATATAAAAATCCTATTTTTAAATTAGGCTGACAATCAGCACTTTTTGAACGTCAAAAGCAGCTGACACACAATATAGCCTATGTGGCAATTCCCGTATTTTTGAAGACCGCTTACAATCTGATCTGTGTCAATCTAGCTTGAATACTTCTAATTTCCGTACATTAATGGAAAGTTCTTGACATTGATTGTCGCTTAGATGAGATTGCGCCTAGATTTCGAAAGTTTTAATTACAGGAATAAGACTTTTGCTGCCTGCAATCCTATATCCTACTATAATATTATAAATGTGAAAGTTTGTATGTTTGGATATTTAGATGTTCGGGTGTTTGTTATTCAGTCAGGCAAAAACAGCTGAACGGATTTGCATGAAATTTGGCAAACAGATAGTGTATAACCTGGATTAACACATAGGATACTTTTTATGTCTGTAATACGTTCCAGTGCGATAATTTCCGACATCCAGCGGTTGAAGCTGCTGGTAAAAGCTAGTCTACGACAAATGTTTTTAGGGTCCCGTACATATACTGGTAAAAAGTACCGTAGGCTTCTTGTTTTATCGTTTTACATAAATCTACAGTATATTGTCCGTGCGTAGACACGGTCATCAGTGTTGTGTGGACCACTATGTAAGCTTGTTGACAGTTACGATTAGGACTTTTTTCCAGAATGATGTGAAGAATTTGATCATTATATACCTTTGACAGGTCCGTTGACGACACATAAGGTATAGGTACCTATATAATTAAATACAGTAAACGTATTGTACTCATATAAATATATAGAATGGGTATAGTTAAATATCGTACACACGTTTAAAATTCAGTAAAGATTTATTTACATTATTATCACAATACTTTATATTTTGTTACATATAAAATCAACTTAAAAATAAATAACATGTACCACAAACTGAACAAGAACGTTAATTAGTAATAATTACAAGTAATGAGAAAAATATCAATTCCTAACGACTGGATCCATCAGAATACGAATTGTTACATAATTTTAATATGTTTTAGATTGCTATTCTATGCGTAGGTACAACTTGTTCTTAGGTATGCTTTAAGGCTCCCGCAGACTAGCACAACGCGACGGTGCAAAGTGATTCTGGTAGAACAATTTCCATGAAGTTTTCATAGAAAATGTTCTACTAGAGAGCGTCGCGTCTCGCGTCTCTGCGTGATCATTTATGGTAAGTAAACTACTAGGGACTGACCTACATTATTATTAAAAGTTAGCGTTTTGGGCTGGTGTTACATTGGAGCCTAAGTGCTTATGTTGCAACAAAAGTATTAGTAGACATTATTTAATGGTAAGTTCGAGTATTTTCTAAGTAGATAATATGAATGACGTATTAAGTCTTTAATTAATGTTCAAAGAAAGTACTACAACTGGAAATTGACTGTTCAAGATCGTCTTCAGATGTGCCTGAACGAGCGTTGTGTACGAAACATTTTTATTACTCAATAGCTTCTGCTCGCGATTTCGTTCGCGTCAAATTTCTTGCTCCCCGAGCCACCCGGTCGCTTCGAATCGCCTGCCCATGCGAGTACTTCGTATTCGTGACTTTTTTCTGTTTGCACGGCTCCTAAGGGTTTTAGCGTGATGTTATATAGCTTATAGCCTTCCTCGATAAATGGGCTATCCAACACTAAAAGAATATTTCAATTCGAACCAGAGGTTCCTGAGATTAGCGCGTTCAACCAAACAAACTCTTCAGCTTTATAATAATAAGAATAGATTTCATCAACAAACTGAAAATGTAAACGACATTATCAATTTTTATAAGAGACTGAAAACATAATTGTTTGTAGGTAGGTAATGGTCTAGCTTTGTTCCAGACGAATTTTGAAAGGTTGATGTTTTATGTAAAACAAAATCACATTTACTTTATAATAGAAATACTTACAACTAACTAAATTACTAACATTGCATATCATATCGCCGATGTTTTTTAGACACCACGAGTAACGACGACAAAAACGACTAAAGTAATAAATGCTTGGTAAAAGCGGTAGGTACTTAGAAATAAGAGGATGTTAATATAAGTACAAGTTTTCTTCGTTTCAAGTCTACTGTATGGTGATTTTTTATTCAAACAAAATGTAACTGCAATTGTTATGTTGAAAACATGTAAGCGCCTTCACACGACCTACAGGTACTTTCAATTCGATTTAGCATAACATTTTCTAAGCCTTTTGAAGTAGTAGATAAAGAAGT
This sequence comes from Polymixis lichenea, assembly GCA_949091785.1. NCBI lineage: Eukaryota > Metazoa > Arthropoda > Insecta > Lepidoptera > Noctuidae > Polymixis > Polymixis lichenea. The sequence goes on from OX420937.1 coordinate 13,075,530, forward strand.
ATCACTTCTTAAATATGCCTACAGTAAACTTTTAAACAAGTTGATAATTTCATAGATTTTAGAAGAGAATCTGGCAGTTGGGTAAATAAAAAAGTCTTAGGCGTTTCCGTCAAACACTACCCACTATGGCTGATTGTAGCCATTTGTTACTGAAACACCTTGTCGAAACCACATATCTTTCACTATTTAGCTCGTCAACCATTTCCCACAACGTAGCACCTCTCCAGACGTATGAAAGATGAAAGGTATCGTGTTTGTAACGCAAACTCTTCGTTCTAAAGCCGTATTGCTTATTCATTCCGGAATGCGCAACATCTTGCATACGTCTCGAGGTCTTTGAAGTTCCTCTCACTCATGAATAGTGATGCTGTGGTGGTAGTATCTACCTATCTACGAGATGAGCGCGCCCTGCGAGTGTGGCTTGATGTGGCCGGGATGCGGCGGGTGCGGGTGCGCAGGATGCGCGGCGTGCGGCGCCTGGCGCGGCTGGTGGCACCGCTGGTGCACGTGCGCGTGCGCGCGCAGCTCTTCGCCGTGCTCGCGGTAAGCGCGCTGCTTGTCCTCGAAGTCGCGTAGACGCTGGTTGTACCGCTCGATCTGGTCGCGCAGCGCCGCGTCCTCGATAGCTGCTCGCTCCTCGTCCAGTTCCAAACACCCGACGCCGTCGAGCCGCTCCAAATCGATCCAGCCCCGCCATCTCACGCACACGCCGTTCATTATAAATCGGGACACGATGTGGGCCTGTTGACAAAAAGCTACTTTTAAAATGTTGCACAAAAAAAAAGAAACAAAAACTGCCACACTGTTGGTGGCAAAAGTTGAAATGCATTTATCGGTCACATATGGCTCGGAAGTGATCCTAAAAAAAGTGTACAGGTAGATGTGTCCATTCTTGGACCACGCTTTAACAAATTTAAGGAATTGGGTTGATAGATTTTTTTTTTTTGATAACTCATTATTTAAGCTAGCATATTTAAGTCGTAGCCATATCGTAGATTTGCTCACTTCATGAAATGTTCGAGAATTTTTTCTTGAGAAGACGGTCGACGTCAGGGGCACCCCAAGGTTCAGTTTGGTTAGGTTCCTTTAAACCCTGCACACAGAAATAGGACCCCACGCAGTGGGGCTCCGTCAATCTGACGTCGACCGTCTTCTTCTGTAATAAAAGAACCAGAAGAAAACGAGAATTTCATGAAATTGCGACCTTTTCATGAAATTCTTGAGCATTTCATGAAGTGAACAAATCTAAGATATTGCCACGACATTTACATATGTAGTGTGTGTACTGTAGGTATAGAACCAGGTCAAGTAAATATGTTTACTTAAAATTTTAAACTTATTGTAAACAACTAGGCAGGTAATTGTAAGTTTTGGTAACAAAGCAGAAGGACAACACGACAGAAGGCAGACGTGTGTGGATCCAGATCGCGTGCTGCCTTTATTCCGGCTGCCGCATCCGCCGCCAACAAACCTTTAATTGTGCCACACATTCAACCAGGATGCAATTTAACTAATAACAAGTTCACTTTAGGTTCCTTTAAACTTGTAATACTGAAAACCGACGCCTGCCGTCTGTTTATAATTAACATGGTTTGTTGTTACATGCAGAAATGTAATTTTGCCCAAAAATAATAAGTTCAATGGTATTTTTAAACAAAAGTTTTAAAAGACCCTGCAAATATTTTTTCACTATTGATTAATATCGAGATAAGTCGGGATCACGTTGGGATAATGAGACGTGAGAGGGGTGCAGTGACGTCGCGCGGCGGCCATGTTGGCGGGGCGGGCACGGCGTCGGGACGCCTACCAATCCCGACGCTTTTTCTCTATCGATTTCAGGGGAAATGCTTTTCTCCCTTTCCCGAGGGAGAAAAGCATTGATGCCATTTTTCCTAAAGGTGCCCCCTTACAGTCAAGTTCATGGGGTTTATTAGAAGGGGGTGGTGTGATAGACAGATTATCCCCTGGGAGACTAATCCAAAGAGATAAGTAAAATAGAACAGGGTCCTTGTTGTGTTGCATAATATATCATTTCAATTATGAACGTAATTATCTTTGATACTTACAGTTTACTAAAAGTCTTTGGACTGATTGATTTGTAAATTGTAATGTCACTAACCAGACGCTTCTCAAGTGAATGCGAAGCTTACAATGTCAAGATATCAATAAATCGAATTGAGATTTGCCAATCATTTTAGATCTATTAAACTGAATACGAAATCTACGAGTAGTTTGAAGTGCGCTATAATAAAACATCGTTACAAGACGAGGGCTCATGCACACTCGAGCGCTTTGTTAAATGAACCGAGTGTAAATAAATATAAGTATTCATACAGCGACGCAGCAGGGCTCCACTGGTCTGTAGGGGGGCTACATTCAATAAGTCCGACACCAAATGTGCTCCTCTATAATACCTATAACAGATTTACGCATTATACATTGTACCAATGCTGGCAGACAGACGCGCTGCTGTAAACATAGGCGTGATTTTTAACGGTTTAAATCGATTACCTTTATGTGAAGTACCTAAAGAAAGGACTGTCCTCTGTATCTGCATGGAGTGGGATATTATAGTGATAATCTAGTATTTCTGTTATATCTTATTATGGCAAAATTAGTAGGATGGCCTAGTACTGTTATTTTTATCCAAAATATCAATGAATTAAATTACCAATGAAAACACATTGGGTTATATTCATAAAACCTCAAAAATGTATAGTTATACAGCCACTAATCATTACTTAACTTTAAGCAACTTTTATAAATAAAGGGGTTTATGTACAGTTCATGAATTTAACACGAAACCTGCATATTCAATTTCATAAAATCTTGAAAACATTTTGCTATTATTCGTATCAAAAGTGTTTGAGCTGATTTATGGACATTATTTATTCCTAACAAACCAAACTTACAAGATTTATGTCAAGCATCCTAGAATTTATGAGTCCTAGCCCTATGGCTAGGACTCTCAATAGGAGTGTGTCGATGGTGTAAATATGTGATCTTAAACTTACTGATGCACGTATGTACTAATAGATAAATCAATCGTACCAAACAAACACACAAATAATCAAATATATCTCTTTAAAATAAGATTATAGTTTAGACTAGCTCTTGCCTGCGACTTCCTCTGCGTGTCCCGCACTTTTTAGTAAAAGAGGCAAAATACATAGTTATGCTACTAGAAAAGAAATAGGGCACTATTAGTTCAACCAGGTTTCAGACAGGATAACTAGACCGATTTTTCATGGGCTACTGTTTAAAATGTAACAATAAATGATCTCCCCACACGAAAACGATTAGCATTTGAGAATATTGTCGGAACGGCTGAAGATTATTGGAACATTTTTGCATTGTTTAAAGTCTATCTCCGTTGAATATGTTTATATGTATATTTCATTATAATATGATTGCATAGTAGGTATACGGTATAGATACTATAAAACTACCATTTACTGCGTATGTCTTTTATTGACTTTAATATGCCCAGGCGTCTGAGAGTATGTCATGCTCACTCAAAAGTCTCGAGAAGGGGAGGCGCTTATATCTAATTATTTTCATTCAATTCCCTGCAAAATGGTTGAGCTGAATGGTTCTGATCCATGCTCCATCATCGCGAACGTGTTTTAAATATTGACGTTAAGCATTGGATTTCCACGGTACAAAGTAACGACGAAGAGATCGGGAAAATCAGGGAAATTTTACGTGACAAAAATACGAATTACGTAGCAGATGTGTATAAAAATTATCAATTAAAAGTTGATCATGTGTAGAATCGTTGGTCATAAAATAAAATGATTAGTTCCTAGAGCTGTTAGATGGCAAGTTTTAAGAATGTACCACGACAACGTAGACCATATTTTAGCTACGAGAAAACTCTAAGTCGACTACGCGAAACGTTTTGGTTCTCTAAAATGCGACGATTTACCAAGAAATCCATATCGGAAAGTCTTGAATGTGCCCACCATAATGCTCTGGGTGGCCGGGAAGGTATGCTTCATCCATGCCCGTTCGTTCGCTCTAGGAGAGGTAACACTAACAGTCATGCGATTATCGATTCCTTTACAAAATGTACATATAAGCATTAGTGCTATACGAGATACAAAAAGTACCACGGCCATAAAAACATTTAGAGATCATTTTAGCACATTTGGTACTCCAACACATTTTATCACTGATCAGGGTACTTGTTTTACAAGCTCGAAATTTAGATCATTCATGGAAAGTACAAAAGTTAAATATCTACTTAATGCAGTGGCCACCAAAGAGGGAGGCGGCGCACGTGAGGGAGATGCAATACATGCGCCCTCACAGCCGTGGCCTTCGCAGGAGACGCCCTGGGCGTCGGGAATCCCAGGCTGATTCCCGGCCACCGTAGGCGCGGGCTTGCGGACGGCGAGTAATGGGTAGCTCGCTGTCCGGTAAGGACCAAGCCCGGGTCGACGGCGCGTTGTGTTCCACGCGCGCCTCAAAGAGATGTCATCAGCAACTGATGGGGCCCGCAAGGGCCGATGCCTGCCAGGGGTGCGGGTTGTTCGAAAGAGATACCGCGGCCCCTGGCACACAGGCAAGTGAGGGAACACGGGTGGGTTTTAGTCAGTAAAAGTCTGACACGCCCTCCCGCTCCACCCAGAGCGGGAGAAGTTATTTGATGATTTCCCACCCAGAAAAAAAAAAAAAAAAAAAAAAAAAAAAATGCAGTGGCCACTCCAAGGGCGAACGGACAAATGAAAAGTTACAATATAACCATATTGAACGCTTTGAGCACGAAATGCCACGGTAAAGGTGATAACACTTAGCATGAATACGTCGGTGACATCCAGTTAGGCATGAACACCACAATGAATAAAGCTACGGGGAAAAGCCCATCAGAACTTCTATTCGGTTTAAAAAATTTAAACTCATCAGAAAACATAATAAATGAGGTGTTAAATGAAGTTAAATGTCGTTTGGGACTGGTCACCTCTTAGCTGACACGGTTTATTACACGCTTTTATATATCTTGCAATGCATGTAGATATGTTTGTCCGGGTGGACTCTTGCAACTCAATTTTGAAGCAGACATCTTTAACAGAATGAGCTGATTTTTTTAAATAATTGTTTTTGAACTGATTTTCATTTGCTTTTAGTCAGCACTCACATACATACCTCGTAAAATTATAAATTCAACATTAACGATGTAACATATATTTAGTACCATCATTGAAAAGAGTGTTTTAGAATTATCTTGCCCGTTCGTCTTCTTGGGAACATTACGCTACGGAACATTCGAACGCTACGCTATGGAATGGGGAATCTTCATCTTTCTTACTAACCGACTCCTTCGACAGTTCAATGTCCGTAAATGGTTTAGATGGTTTAAATGTTTTGAGTTTGTATTATGTACCTATTTAGCATTATTTAATAAAAGTATCCAGGATGAGAAGTATCCCCTGCCAAACATACCAATCGGTTCAGTACTTTAGGCATGGTACATTTAACGAATAAACGACTTTGTCTGGCGATTCTGTCTGTTGGTCAGTCAGGTAACTGACCAACAGACAGAATTGCGTTCGCTTTTGTAATATTACAAGTATGGAATGAATGAAGATACACCTAGCATGTGAGATCGTGGGATGTTAAAGATTCCACTAAAATATCATATAGTTCAGCATCAGCGGTATCAGTTCTTGTTACGTCTATAGCCAGTAAAGATCTTGGGTTGTCATATTTAGTTAGTCCACCCAATTGTCGAATTCAACGATCCAGTAAAGTAAATACACCTTAATACTATCTTCTTTGAATGGAAACGGTAATGATAATGTTAGCTTCTAAATGAATTCGTTCACATGTCCCATCATCATGCACATTACATTAGTCGAGCCGGAATGATTCTTTGTAGAAATATGTCTTTCGCTCAGAGAGTGTATTAAGCTATGGCAGAGCGTGACCGACGCGTTATATGCGGGGTTACGCCTTTATGCTTTATCATTAGCGGCTTCGAAGTTATTTATGTCTTAATTTTGGTTATGAAAATGTGGGCCGGAAGTTCTATGCGTTGATGACGCGCGTACCAACGACATGACGACTGTTGACAAATGAGGCTATCAAGCATTAGGTACCCACTGGTACATTGGTACTACTAAACAGTTGGCGTAATAACTATGATTCATACGGTTTTATTGTTGTGTTGTATTTGAGAATCGGTGTGCGTGCCCCGCGTACGTATGTATAAAGGTTTTGATTTCCCTATCTTTCATCAGGCCAAGCTGCGCCTAAGATCATCAAGAATGGATTTCCTTAGAGAGCATTTTCCTCGACGACAGCTAAGTAGCAATATACTTTTTTAGTTGAGTGTTAATATTTATGGATTTCCACGGATTTATTTTCCTGTTACCGAATGTCATAACATCTAGGTATTACCCACCGAATAAAATGGTTAAGTCACTTTATCGTGAGATGTTTTTTATTGCATTTTCGTTTCAGAATTGGTTACGTGATGCTAGATTTTTTTGTCAGCAGGTATTTAAAACAAAGTTATAAAAAAAAATCGATAGCAGGTACACTTTTCTTGTACTGTACACTAACAAACCTGTCATATCATAATTCGCGTCGAATCTCAATCAAATAACAAAATGCGGCAACATGTTTTACAATACATCGTACATTGCTTTTAATCACAGTAAGTATCTAAGTATATTTCCCGTACAATTAAAAAGATGCATAGGGCGAATCAGATTCCAATCTGTCAATGTCTTGTTTAAACATACCTCTTTTAATACGGTTAAGTTATGTATGTAGCATTATAAGTTATATTTAAATTACTTATTAGCGAATACGCTAGATTGTAATATGAATAAAGGTTTGGTTTGAAAAGCAGAGTAGCGAGAGATTGTTATGTTGTCCATTAGTTTAAACGTCGGTGAACATGAGTGTAATGCTACAATATCTCATAGTTAAAAATCACTTGAATAATATGGTAAAAACCGTGTTATGGTAACTAAATGTTCACTAGTACATTTTCCGGGCCCGCGCCAACTCGACCCGCTTAGACTCGACCCGAAGAATAATACCAAATGTTTTACTACCAATTCAGTGCCATTCGTACAGTCAGGCAAAGTTTTATTTAATTCTAAATAACTTATGTTATGATACTTACATAAGTTACCCTGGTAGTCAGTGATTTTTTTATATTTAGAAGTTAGTACCTGCTTGTTAACCTAATAATTTTAATCACGTATAAAGACTGATTCAATAAATACCACCGTGCCACTAGCTATAAGATTGTAATGATAATTAACAATAATCTGTAATTTATACTACAAAGTACAAAGCATATACTATATTAAAAAAGGATAAATACTTGCTTGTTTCATTATTGATTTATTTATACAAACATTATTTATACACACTCTCTGTGGTGCAAGCGTTAAATAAACATTTTTCTCTCTGACGACATCGACGTTTTTACGCCTATCAAAACAGAAAAATCCAGATATTATTCTTCGGGTCGAGTTTAAGCGGGTCGAGTGGGCGCGGACCACATTTTCCACCGTAGATGATTGTTTTGAGAACGTAAAATAATATCTACCATTCATTTGGGATATAAGTTACAGGTAGTGCTAGAAGACTGAGTAAATGTAGGTTTACCCGGGTTAAACTACTTAGAAGCACCCAAGCTTTTTGGGTGAAGTACGAAATAATAATTGAAATAAATTTTTATTCGGGATTTACTCGTGCACACCACACCTAGTTCTACCCAACATTGGCCGGGTAATTCTAAGTAAACCCGGTTGTACCCAGGCGCGGTCGCAGCCAAAGACTTTGTGGGGATATTATTTTAAGCTTTATGTTTACTCCTTGGGGGGGGGGGGGGCGGCTGTGCGGCATGACCCCTAGGACCCCCGCCCCTTCGGACCGCGCCTAGATAAACCTAGGTTTACTTAACCTTCCATCATTAGCCGTAATGTTTCCTTACTCGAAAAAGACATTTTACCCAGTAAAATCAGGTATTTCGGGTTATCATTTTAATAGATAGGGGCGTTAATTTATAGTAGTTATGTATTGAACATCTAATAATATTTATCTTGTGAAATTCTGTCTTACTAATGATTTTTACAACTAAGTACCTATATCCAGAGAAACTTCTTGAAGTGACCCACCACTTCAAGAAGTTTCCAAATACCATGTGTATTTGTAACAAAATCAATCATAATTTGTTTGGAGGATTCCTTCTTTCATTTTCTGAATCTATGTAAGAATATGCCTTTGTATACACGGCTACACATCAAGCTATACATTTCCAGTTTACGCTGATCTCGCACTGTACGGAAATCTTATGCAACGAAAAATCCTATCATCGATATACAGACGATGTACGTTGTTGCAATCCTAATCCTAACTAATATTATAAATTCGAAAGTAAGTTTGAGCATTTGTTACTTTCACGCTAAAACGGCAGAACGGATTTGAATGATATGGCACACAGATAGACCATGACCTGGGTAAGGACATAGACTACTTTTCACCCAGGATTGCAGACGAAGTCGCCGGCAACAGCTAGTTATAGGTATAATAAAAGTGAAACTAACCTGTCTGTGCGTCAGTTACCTTTTCACGAATTACGCAGACGAAAGTCGCGGTAAACAGCTAGTCAGCAATAAATATATTTAAAGGCTTCTTCAAACAGGCGCGACGTGACAGCGCGACGCGACTCTTTTAGAACAATTTCCATGAAGTTTTCATAGAAATTGTTCTACCAGTGTCGCGTCGCGCCTTTTTGTAGAAGCCTGAACTCCTTGTTGTAACCTACTATCTACGTATACCTATATCTACCTCTACAACTACACCACAATACACTAACTATTCGTATTGATTTTACCTTTCGTTTGATATTCGAGGTTCCTCTAGCCTTTCGATCAGTGAATCATGAAATTGTATGAAGGTACCTATTATGTCTCGTTTAATTTCATAAAATTGTGCCAGTAACCCTTTTTATAGCCCGAACTATTTTTTTACATTCTCTAGATATAATTTAGGTAGCTATTCAATAGTTAATGTTAAGATCTTATTTAAACGAATGTAGGTATTTATTACGAACACAAATTACCTGTTGATAACGAACAACGATTAAGGTCGATTCTTTGATTATTGCAAGGTGTAGACTACCTTTCACTACAAAATGTGGCTTGTTTGCTACGCACTACGACGATCATACCTCGCCTCGTTTGGAAAAAACGTGGAAAAGCCCTGCCTGGGTTTACGCGATAAATATTTACATGAAAATTAATCTACTCATTTAGGATACTCAGAACTACACATAATCAGCCAGTGAACTCCATGCTATATTACCATATTAGGGGCTTATATTTAGTAATACTCGAACCATACTCTTATGTCGTCACGAAGCGATAACAGTTGTTTTTAAAAGGAAAATAATACAGTAGTTAATTACCTTGCCGCTCTCTTTCTGGAAGTCGCAGCCTCGGTTATTGTAGGGCGAGTGGTCGAACACCAGCTGCAGGTTGGTGCCCGTGGCGGTGAACGCGATCTCCGTGTGGCCCTCGCGACACCCGCTCTGGAACCGCATCTGGCGCTCCTCCGGCGGCCGGTCGCGGTAGCCCGTGTACCTCACCTGACGTCACCAACACACCAATTAGCTACTCATCATACATGTTCCTATTCTGAAGTATGGCCCACGGGTTACCCTGGTCCATCAAGTAGTTTCGTAGGTTTGAATACAATCAAGTAATAAAATGTGAATACAATATTGTAAAAGGAAAACAATACAAATGAAACAATTACAATGTTTCCAAACGGATGACTTAATAATTTAACTAATTTTCCTGTTAACTTACGATTAAAATGGTTTCAATAACGCATTTAATTAGCTATACATTTATATTGTGACGTTTAAAATGTAATATTATAATTTAGAAACATTACATACCTCACTTTCTCTACTCAGTCTTTTGAATAGATCGTCTGATTCAAATTTGGCTTTCTGATCCGGAACTACCCGCGGCATTTTAAAGATAAAACGTGGTTTTGGCTGTTCGTACAGTCCGATGGAATCGAAAGGCAACATGCCTGCCAAAGCAGCTGGATCACTCATGGCGTGCATTACACGAAGATTAAGAATACACTAGAATACTATTCACCATCACACCCGAGTATTAACAAGCGCACCACACTGACTCAGCGACGCCGATGATTCAAATGTGTTTGTTAGTTCGCAATACTTGTATCCGTGCGGCACGACTACCTGTCACCGCGACAAACGCTTACTGAATGAACGCTCGCGTAAAGGTTCAGGGAGCATTTCCACCAGGGCGGAGTCTCCGGCGGGTGGGGAACAGTGGGCCAATGATGGGGCCCTACGGCACCGCCCGACGCCTTCTCTACGCGCTTTCGGGAGCTTTCAAGCGAAAAGAGGGTTTTCCCCCTCGAAACTGTTCAAAATAAATACTGTAAACGACAAAACACATGAATTTATAATGATGGGCATTATCCTCTTTGGACGTTTGAAGTGTTTTATGTAGTTGTATCAGATCCTTTGTTCCTTTGTAACGAGATAAATGTACGCTATATACAGTTTTATAAAAGGGGAGTAGGATCCCAGGATGCGATAGAGCTCGTGAAACGTGATATTTTTGTAAGGCATAAAAGCTGCATTTATTGGACGCCCAGTAGCCTAATTGTATTCCATCATGGCATACTTAAATTTCAATAGAAGGGTCTCGTATTTACCTACTAATTATTATTAACACGTTCTTGTTATTGATATGACGACTGAACTCGACGTTCAAGTCTGTTCATAATAGCTGCAGCTTCTAGTCGGAGGAATTCAGTCAGGAAATCAAACGAGGAACCTATTTGAACCATGAATTAAGCATATCATTCTAGAGCCCCCGGCAAAGAAACTTTTCGTTAGTAAAAAAATCAGCTGCTCCATACATTTTGACCGCGTAGGTATTGCAGTTTTCTATGAAACAGCTGATTATTTTTTTGTGCTACCGACAAAAAAGTTCTGCGCTGCGAGGTCTAGAATGATAGGCTGAATTCATGGTTACAGTTTGCGCACTGGATAAAAACTTATCCTGTATAGAAAACTGCTTTACTTTGAAACTTTGAAGTTAGCTAAGTAGTAATTGAGTGACTAATGTAATTGTTTATTAGCGTCATCTGTCTAGCCAACTATGTTGCCGGATCGGATGCAGCTTAATACTAGTATTTTACATTGAGCGAGTTCCTATCTGACCTCCACAACCCACAGTTTCTGGGTAATACGATACCCCTTGGTAAGACTGTTTGTCAGAGTTTCGGGCTTCTGACGACCCGTAACGACTGTCAAAGATCCACGAAAAACAGCCGGGACCCACGGCTTAACGTGCTTTTTGTGTTTATTTTGTGTACTTACTTAAGAAAATGAAGTGTAATTTATTTATTTATTTATTTTCTCTCAAAACGGTTACAAGTTCGGTACATGGTATCTAGGTTACAGGCAAATTCAAACCTTTGTGAGAGCTGGAGTCTATACTGGGTTCGGGACCTGTATTACAGTTCTCCAGGCTCACACCCTTAATACTAAAATTTTAAATTGCACTTACGTACTACAACATTGTTTATGCTCCAAGTACTGAGAGGACGACAATTTATTACAAAACAAAAGAAGATGTGGTATATGTGTCTTTGGGGAGTGTTGTGTGTCCGTGAGTGCAATATAAGTCCTCACGCCCAGCGCCCGTAAAGGGCACCGGGCCTGAGCACCTACTTGCCCGAGAGTGTGTGTCTGTGTGTGGTAAACAAGGTGAAACGCGACCTAAGATTTATTTAAGTAGGTAAAAAAATATTTTTGAATATTTAGTATATTTTCAGTCTTTGCATAATCCAATTCAAGTAGCCATTTCGTAATAGTGCTTTTTCATTTTGATCTGCACATAGGGTATATATTTAAAATCTTATTAACCTTGTTATAAACGTAGCTACTGAGGAAAGGGAAACTACGTTGGGCCGAACGACAATATGTGCGGTAGGAGGGACAGACAGTATGTTTACGTCGTTGGGAGCCAAATTTGCCTGGAGGGTAGGGAGCTTGACAGTGTGTGGTTAAAACAAGGTTAAGGATAAATAATTTACGAACAGAGAGAACCGTACATCTTTTATAGAGATCGATGGTAAGAAAGCGGTAGGGCAACCGCAATCCAACCTTCAGGAGTGCCCTTGGAGCATGTTCCAATTTCAGCATGTGGGTTTTTGCTGATCCACCCCAGGTAATTATGCAATATTGTATAAGTGATTGGCAGAGGGCGAGTTATACAAGTCTTAGCACCGTAGTGTCTGCAACGTGACGTAGGTACTTAAAAATGTAGATCAACCTCCGCAGTCGTGAGGTGAGTGTGAGTGTTACAGGAGTGGACAATCAGGGAATAAGGAGAGGAAGGGGGTTTCCCAGCGGCAGTAAAGGAAAAGGTTAGGTAGTTAGTTTTGTCCACATTTAAAGTAAGCAGGTTTAGAGCCAACCAGTTGTTAATAACTTAATAAGTGTTTCTCGAACCACTTAATCATATCTGTTTCCGTAGATAACTAAGTTACTAAAATAGGGCCCATAGTTTAGTTACCGACCACACTTTCAGATCCAAGCTAACTGTTAGAGACACGAATACTACGAATTGTTCTGTTCTCTAAGTTGCAGTGTCTGTTTTCACAACACGTCTTTCGTAAGTAGGTACCGAGTAGTTTCGTAGGTACTCAATTTATTTATTTTTTACTAATCAACTCGTCAAATTATGTTTCTGCCTGTGTCAGTCTCAGTACATACCTATGTATAAATTGGTAAGGATCATAGGCCTGATTTCCTAAAAGTATCTGTCAGCTAATTATAAATAATATGATATTACAGAATCATAACAATTAGAATCATCAATACAAGTCTCTAAGTGAGAATTCATTTCAAATGTAAAACTTTATAAAATTAGATATCATAATATAATAAAGTTTTAATTTTTAACCTGCAAGTTATACGAGTATCTATTGATCATCATCTGCCTTTTCCCAACTATGTTGGGGTCGGCTTCCAGTCTAACCGGTTGCGGCTGAATACCAGTATTTTACATGAACTGCCTATCTGAGCTCCACAACCCAGTTACTGGGTAGTACGATGAGTAAGTTATACCCATTGATGATTTTAATTACTATAATTCTGTAAATTGAATTTACAGAATAATTTACTCTTCATGTGTGATAAGGTCACGAATTCCGCACGCTACCTTTGCCATTGATACTCACTCTTGTTTTATTGTACAATAGCATAGGTTAGGATCTTGTTACCATCAAAAGCTTTTAGTTTGAAGATGGATCCTAAAAGACAAAACTGCAGAAAAAAAAATGTAACTCAATAGCTTAAGACACCGCACTTATCCGATTATATTGCTTTGCAATGGTTCCCTACTGTCCCAGTTGTAGTGGTGGATTAGACAAATATAGTGTCAATTAGCAGATATAAATCTAAACATTTGGACAGAAGTGAAACGTCTCAATGATCGCAGTCAGGCGAACCGAAATGTGTCCGTTTGGTAACAAAGGGCGGCGCGCCTTGTGAAATGTATCGAGTGCTGCTGGAAGCGTCCGACTACGATCGACACTCGATAATATTCGTTAAGTGTTGGAATTGATGTTACTTTTTTATTGAAGAACTGTTTTTGCCGTCCCATTTCATAGCCACCTAAGTAAAAGATGCCCCTCAAACAACATCCAACTTAAGTAGAAGAAGGTATAAGAGGTAGACTGAAGACAATAGCATAAGGGCCAAGTGCCCACTTTATTATACAGGAGACGGAAACGATTACATACAATCTTGGCTCTGAATATAGCGAAAAATGGAGAGAATTAATAGATTCAAACTTATTAGTGTCTCTAGTTCACTCTCTCTAGTTGTTTCGACCATTTAAGAGCTGAGTTATACTAAGTATACCTCTATACTTAGTAAACGTAAGTTTATTTATTTTACAACTTACAACTATCATTACAGGGTTGTTCCTAATGCGATAGTGTACATCTAAATTTTTATCATATCTTATTACTAACTTATCATTATTTTTATAATATTAAAATTTTGTAACATATTACAAATTTTATAATTTATTTTTTGTGAACTCACTCAGAAAACAACTGAATATGTCCGAGTCACTAGCTATGAAGTTGAAAGTAGGAAGTGCACGCGTCAGTGGCGCCTCACTCAAAAGATTGGTCCGAGAGCGCGGCTCCGCTAGCAGTCGTGACTGTAGTCGTCGCCACAGGTGTTCGGAACACATAAACCTGTGTGCCCCAAAATGTCCGAATTATGTACTTTTCCTCTAAATACCTTGAATATGTACGAGACGATTACGAGATCCCTCCTGACCCTCAGTTCGTTATATCCAACCGTACCCAAAATTTAGTTACAATCTTCCACTAACAATTGATTCTTGAAGTGCAAAAAATGTTTTTTAAACAGTAATGTTTAATATATTTCGTTCAGACATTCGCAGGACCATAGCTAGCCGTATTGAAAGGCCGAAACTACAGGCTGACTCACGTCACCCAATGCACAACTACGTCTCAGTGCCCCAGAGGCTAAAGAGCCGAATAAGTTTTATAGGGTGTGTGGGTACAGTCAGTCCAGCCACTAGCAACGTCTCCACAGCGAGATGTACTTAACTTTTTTGCCATCGATACCCTAAGAACAAGAATTATATTAAGTGGAGAATGTTTAAAGAGTCATATGAATGACTTGGAACTTGCAGTCAGTTTCAGGCGTTACCTATAGACTGAGGTGCAAGCCATTGTCGAATCGCTGACAGAATTGTTTCAACGTCTACGGGTCGTCGGTCCAGTGTATTGCAGTGACTAGTTGCCATAATTCACACAGCGATCTATAGTTTCAACAATATCTGGTCCACAAGGCGGTGGTAAAATCCAAAATAACAATTCCATGTCAAACGTGTGAAAGATCTTCGGTATCCAGTGTAAAACAAGGGTCGGAAAGAAACAAAACGGTCGTCGTTATGGTGTGACTACCAAGCTGTGGCTATATTACTTGGCAACTTCCTAATGCCATGTATACAACAGCAGTGGTTTGCAGTAAGCAGAAGTGGTGATCAAGAGATCTATGGAGTATATTAAACCTTCCACATCCCTACTTAATAATATAAATACGCAAGTAACTCTGTCTATCTGTTACACTTTCACGCCTAAACCGCTGAACCGATTGTCATGAATTTCATGACGAATGGTGACAGAGATATGACATGGGATATGGATGGGCACGCCACGATTGCGGCGGTAAGTCCCCTCTTTGAGGAGTGGCTTGAGAGGCGGCACGGCGTCCTCACCTTCCGCCTTACGCAGGTCCTCACCGGACACGGGTGTTTCGGGAGGTTTCGCATAAGGGGGGAGGAAACGCCCGGGTGTTTCTACTGCGAAGATCGCCCTGAGGATACGGTGAAGCATAAGGTGGAGGTCTGCCCGGCTTGGGCGGAGCACCGCCGTGTCCTCGTGGAGGCGATCGGCGGCGGCGATCTCTCGCGTCCGGCCCTGGTCTAGGCCATGGTACGGAGCGAGAGTGTATGGGTAGAATAGAATAGAATAACGTTTAGTAGCTGTCACCTCCTTCTGCGAAGCAGTAATGCTCGCGAAGCGGGAGGCGGCAGGCAGTGAGGGAGAGCCAGTATATGCGCCCTCACGGCCTTAGTCACCGCAGGAGACGCCCTGGGCATCGGGAATCCCAGGTTGATTTCCGGTTACCGGAGGCGCGGGCTTGCGGATGGCGAGTAACGGGTAGCTCGCTGTTCGGTAAGGACCAG
The DNA here is from genome assembly GCA_949091785.1 of Polymixis lichenea. NCBI lineage: Eukaryota > Metazoa > Arthropoda > Insecta > Lepidoptera > Noctuidae > Polymixis > Polymixis lichenea. The sequence goes on from OX420937.1 coordinate 13,091,351, forward strand.
GCCCGGCAAATGGGATATGGACAAGGACAGCTACTTTTTTACGCGATAACCGACGTTCACGCGGGCGGAGCCTCGGGCAAAAGCTATTAAACATAATTGTCTGGATAATTGTGTAACGCCGTATGTCGTGCTTTGGACTGAATATTGCATAAGTGATTTACTAATTTAGAAAATCACAGTCAAATTTTCTGCGAAATTAGTACACACGGCTATAACAGTTTACGCTGATCTCGCACTGTACGGAAATCCTACACAATGCAAGATCAGCTAATACTGGAAATGCATAGCTTGATGTATAGCCGAGTGTACCTTTATTCGATTTTATTTTTATCACTGATCTCAAAAGCGTTACGAAAATAATTGTAGTACCTATACTTCGTGCTCAACATCAAAGAACAACATTTGCCTATTTGTTTTAATAATCATACTAGAAATATTAGAATTCGTCACGTATCTCTTTATCGTGAAAGGATGGCCACGTGGCCGGTGCGCAACGTTTGATATTTATGCAAGGTGTAGCGCGGCTTTGACGAAACTAGAAACACCCTCCCACATGTCAATAAATTCATAACAAGAATTTTATCAGGGTTTACAATACAGATTTTTGTATTTTATTATCAAATCGAGGATTTTAGTTCAAAAAGGGCGTAGTGCCGCAAGGTTCTATGTTAGGCCCTTTTATGTTTCTTTTTTAATTAATAGTGATCTTTATTTCACGGTCCCAAAACTACGCGATGGTATATCGCGTAGTTTTACCCAATGTTTACACGAACACGCGATATGATACGACAGCTACTACCGATGTTGATTTAGGTCTTGTGAGAAAATTACCATTAGAACAGTCATGGCCAGTTTCATCAGTATCGTCATATTGTCAGCATCATGCCGTCTACAGCTAGAGTTTAGGCTAATGACTTTCATTTTTATAACGATGAAAATAAAGGCTGTTCAGTATACCTGGGAAGAAGTAGGAGCCTGATTGTTTTGAAGCAGACGGGTAAAAGATTATTTATTGTTTGGGGATAAATAGTTGCCGTAGTAATTCTAAAAGATTATACAGTCACCTTTCCTAAGTGTGCCTTTTCATTAAAATGATTATACACCCGCTAACATACGTGCAATGTTCTAAGTTTTTTTGATGATATGTGACTTCATAAATCTAAGTGCACGAAATTATTATAAACTGTTTAATAAAAATATGTAATTGATAACGTAGTTCCCACAAAAATATTCTCACGCCCACGAGTTTTAATATCGTCACTGTCCATATACGTAGGTAGAACCCGATAACGATTTATGATGTACTAAAGTAAAACTACGAAGTTAGACTTAGCTTTATATCTACTGGAAAAAGCGTTTTTCACTGTTAATCAAGCGGTGGTTTTGTTATAATTTTAACCTTGTTGTCATCATGATTTTGCCCTATAGCAATGTATTTAGTGTCTGCGCAACATGTTCTTTTTGGCTTATTAGTCGACTCACCCGAATTGTAATAATGTAATATTTTCTATAGACGACTCGCACAAAGTTAATTTATTTGTGGGCGAACCGTCAATTCCAGAAACACGATTTAGGCAATTGCCTATGGTCCTGAAGAACAAGGCTTATTATTATATAAATTCAAAACAAGCCAATTTTATTAGTCATCATCTTGGTAGTCCCCCTTTCTATAGACATATCGTCTTTCACACAGTTCATCCATCGTTTCTTTGGTCTTCCCCTGCTCTACATTCATACTCAAAACTTTCCTCACAACATTTTCCTCAGTCGACAATCGAGTCACGACAATCGATTTCAACACATAATTTTTACCAACAATCATTTTTGTTTTTGTTCATCTAGTTTCACTACCGCTAGGTCTCCATTCTTAAAATCTCCATTTTTTCAAAGATACACTGTTATTGCAGTGGTGGTTAACAGGTGGTTTTGACAATGCCAACTTTCCATGTCGTTTAACTTTCTTATTTTATTTTTTTTGACTTCTAGTTGCCGAATATTGGTTTTAATTTCAGTCAAAGCTTTACTAACTTCATCTTGGTGTTAAACTTACCGTTGCCTGTCAATAGACATATTGTTTTAAAACGCACTTTGATTCAGTATTTAGGGCAGTCAGTTGTTCTTTCAGGCAATACTTTTTGGTTGTCCTTTCTGAGGTGGAACAAAGCATAGACATTGATTTTATCTTATTCCTAGTAGCAAAGGGTCCGTAGCACATGCTCGCCAGTGCAACGTTTTAATTCTAATCGAACTTTATAGGTAACTGGATGACTATCCTAGATGAAAAAGGAGGGTGGTGGTGGATACTGACCGATGACGATCACTTATCTTAGCTTTCCAATTACAACGTTAGCTGTCTTTGCCTAGTTCAGGATTAATATACACCGACATAACAATTGTGGCGGGGTAAATAGCTATATTGCCAATGTATAAAGCCTTCTTCAGACAGGCGCGAGGCGACACTTGTAGAACAATTTTCATGAAGTTTTCATAGACATTGTTCTACGAGAGTCGCGTCGCGCTCGCGACTCGCGACTGTTTGAAGAACCCTTAGGTCGTAAGAAATGTTTATTATGAATGGACTTGATAATATTAAACTGTAAAAGTTCACAAACTTTGTTCGTTATCTACTTATGTACAAGTTACAATAATTCATATTAGTAGATAATTTAAAAAAAAATTGTGTAGCTAATGTGATATCGCGACGTAAACCACATCCTTTTAGATAAGTTCCTACTCGTAAATTCTGTAGTAGAAATATGTGTTGTTTTTATTCTACGCCAAATAATTATGTGGCATACGAGTTACATGTTAGCTTACTAAAAAAACGAAGGATGATCTACATAAATAGATGGGTAAATTATGAAAATAGCATACTTATATATCATAATCGACTTACCAACCGTCAAAGAACCAAAAACGCTTGTTCAGGCTAGGCTTAAGTAGGTACTACATATTTAGTATTCCCATTTTGCATGGGCTAATATTTTTTCCCGACTACGGCGAAGCAAAAAGGAGGGTGATGTACCATTTTGATCGGTAGGTATGTATGTATGATTATCTGTTCCCTCATCTATACTAATAATAAAGCTGAAGAGTTTGTTTGTTTGCTTGAACGGGCTAATCTCAGGAGATTCTCGGATTTGAAAAATTCTTTCAGTGTTAGATAGCCCATTTATCGAGGAAGGCTATAGGCTATATATCATCACGCTAAGCCCCTTAGGAGCCAAGCAAAGAGAAAAAAGTCACGAATACGAAGTACTCGCACGGGCAGGTGAGGCGAGCGACGGGGTGGGTCGGCGAGCAAGAAATTTGACGCGAACGAAGTCGCGGGCAGAAGCTAGTAATATCTATACTTCCTATCATAATTTGTCAAATGAGGTATTCGTTGGAAGCGTTTGATCGTCCGCTGGTTTAAGGCGTGAATATGGCGCCCTCTAGAGGACATAAAGTCACAAACTAAAAATAATGTATTCCTCGTTACGCCCAGTCCGATATAATCCTGTTTTGTCATTGTTAACATGTCGTTCATATTTTGTAACTTACTGGTGCACTGAACAAATGTTCCGTATTTCTCACCTCGGCTGGTACTAGTACAAGCTTTTTATGACCATGACCAATAAATCACAGCTTTGTTGCTTAGTCACTCATTTACATATGTACACAGTGACAATGACCGTGGAGACATTTAATTAATTGATTCATAAACCTTTTCATAGTCGTAGAGCAAAAAGTACGCATTGACCCCTGAATAAAACAAAAAGTACACAATAAAGAAAAGGGTTACAACAACGTGTTCCCATTAACATGTATTTTAATGTGAGGCGCGTTCGGGCAGTTGAGTCATTTGTTACGATCTTTTATTTTATTGCCACCCTTTCAAATAACGTTTTTTGTTCCTTAATTTCTTTACTAATTTCGTTTTGAAACATTTAGCTGTATGCTGTTGTTCTCCTGTCAGCTTGACGCCAACAGTTGTGCGCGATATTCTACGAAGAGACCTTCTTACTCAGAATGGAAAATATCCAACAATGAACCAAAATTCAGAGCTCTTATAAAACAACTAATCATTGAATATATCATTGGTGAGAGTTGACAGAAGGTATCGTAAGTATATTACAATTCCTACTCTCAACTCGTATAGGATTTGTATTTTTTAATCTTATTTTTTTCCTTTCTATTTCAGATTATGCTATATTATAGTATTCTTGGGACAGAAGTAAAATCACAATTAAAAAAATAAAGATTTATTAACCTAAAAACGAATCACATGAGTTTACTAAGATTAATTAACACATTTGGCAATATTACAATCAGAGGAACAATGTCATCACTACATCAACAATAAAATCAACGAGATTACCAAGATAGCAGATTACACCGAACAGCAGACGGGTAGCGCTTCCGCACGCAACCGGGTCCAAATGAGAAAGAGGGCGCGTCCTATCGCCTGCGGTAGTTTTATAACGTTTACCCCCTCCATGTTTCTGGGCCGGGTAGTAGTATCCAACACGACCATCCTGATCATGCGTCGTCCTCGACGGCATCAGAAAGGTCCGGCAAGCTCTGCATTGCTGCTCCATGGGTCTCATAAGCTGTACGGGAAGGCCCAGCGACTGGCTCCGTACCGTGTTGGGCAGAAGTGGTGTCTTCAGTCAGGTCGTCTGCTGTGAAACCAACAAGGAAGATTAACGCCTCTCGGAGATCACACACATTTGCCTATTCTTCAGCTTACACTCAATTCATCTTTCGTGGCCTTTTCTTTCATTCATCAGACACATAAATTAACTAGCTAAGTAGTCTATGAGGTACCAAGACGTTTTCTTAGTACTCCATAGAGTTTCATTCGTCACACCAAAATATCAAAACTCCTGTCGCCGACAGTCATACATCACACAAGTCGCTGTCATGTAGGGCATTTATCGCCAAGAGGAGCGTCTCGCAGTCCGTCCTCTACATGACCCATCGTGTAGGGCGATTACCAAATCACCGAAAGGAACGTCTCGCAGTCCGTCCTCTACACGACAAAACACACGTTATACGGGAACGGCACCCGTTACACGTGGGTGGCAAGGCCACACTTTATGAGACCGGTCAGGTGGCTCGCAGTTTACCTGACGTAGACGTCTCGCAGTCCGTCTACTGTCTCAGCCTAAGATCTGCATCACACTCTATGGCAATGTAGACTCGCCATAGTACACAAACATACTCACGCTCAAAGAATGCAGCGCAAGTCTCAGGACACCACTCCCCTTTCCAGAGCACCATGTACTGAGCAGCAGCTTGTGTCGTCTTGCCATAGGAGCCGGTCAATAAGCGAAGCTCATATCGTCCACTTGGCAGTACGCGTATGACCCTGTACGGCCCTCGCATCCCATGGTCCATCTTTCCAGTTGCCTGTGAAAACTTAATTACGAAAACCAAATCATTTACATTAAACATTTTTGGTGTATGTCGGTTTTGATTTACATAATGGTCCTGTCGAGACTGGTTTCGTTTCAGTAAGTCAGTTGCACGGGCTCGGCGTAACTCTCTTTGTGCTTCACGGTTCGGCTGTGCACCTTCCAAAGCGACATCACGGACCAGTGACCTGATGACGGGGGTCGCTGCATCGGTGCCCACCAGTAGATTTAAAGGCGATGCTTGAGTCGTCTTCTGCTTGGTCACGTTGAGGGTCAGCTGGAGTCTCCACAGCGTTTCAGACCAGGCTGTCCCTTTGTGATTGGTCTCGATTCGAAGAAGGTTCAGAACGGTTCGAGCGTACCTCTCGACCTGGCCGTTTGATTGGTGCATCTCTGGAGTAACCAAATGGATCACCGATCCCATATCTTTAACAAAATCTAAGAACCTAGTGGACTGATACATTCTGCCTCTATCTGTCACAATCATTTTTGGCACACCAAAAAGTGATACTGCGTTTGTGAACACTCTTAAGAGTTCTTCTACGTCCTGCCTATAAATGGGGTAAAGGAGCGTGTACTTAGTAAACGCATCCACGATGAGAAGAACAAACTTGAAGCCATTTGACTCGGGAAGTGGACCTAGGACATCCGAGTGTACTACAGAAAAAGGTTGATCGGGTTTTTCCCATGAAGTTATAATTTGTTGTGGAGCCCTAGGCACACGTTTCTTAGAAATACAGATCAAACAATGATCGAGGTATTTTTTAGCGAATTGCCTGAGGCCTGGAAACCAAAAATGCTTTAGGATTAGATCCAAGGTCTTGTCATAGCCAATGTGATTGTGTTCGTCATGGAATACTCGCAGCAGACTAAGTCTGAAACCTCGGGGGACAAAGCAAAGAAACCGTGGTTGCTCGCCTATTGGGGTGTACCTATAGTACAGCAGGTCATTTTTCTCAACATAGCGATTAGGATCTAGATTGCCTTCTCTAAGTTTTTGGAGAAGTTCCCGTGTCTCCGCGTCCGCAGCTTGTGCTATCTGAGCCCAATTGCGAGGTTGACTGATATGAAGTACTTTACGAGGGGGGTTTCTGCTCAAATAATCAGCGTGTGACATCATTGCCCCTTTTCGGTACTCCATATCAAAGGTAAAATCTTGTAGGTACATCCACCAGCGGGCAACTCTTGGCAGTAGATCCTTTTTACTCTCGGTGGACTTGAGAGCATTGCAGTCTGTAATTAGTTTGAACTGTATTCCAATTAGATAGTGCCGGAAATTCTGCAACGCTCTCACGACCGCCAGCGTCTCTAACTCATAAGAGTGATATCTACTCTCTGCACCTTGAGTAGTCCGGCTGAAGTAAGCCACAACTCTTTTGCTACCTTGCGGGTGCGTTTGCAAAAGAATGGCGCCGTAACCGATGCTGCTTGCATCAGTATGAACCTCTGTGGGTAGGCTCGGGTCAAAAATAGCTAACACCGGCTCATTGGTCAAAATTGAAATAATTTCCTGACGCACTTTTTCCTGTTCAGAACCCCACTTGAACTGAACACCTTTTTTGGTTAATTGTGAGATTGGGAACGTTTTCGTTGCATAGCCCTCAATGTACTTCCGAAAGTACCCGGCCAGTCCTAGGAACTGCCTAACTTGTTTGACGTTTTCCGGGGCAGGTGAGTCTACTAATGCTTGGATCTTGTGAGGGCTCGGCCTAACCTGACCTTGACTGATTATTCGGCCAAGGTATTCAACCTCGGTGGTGAGGAACACGCATTTACGTACGTTTATCGAGAATCCTGCCTTGGTTAAAGTCGTAAGCACTTGTCGCAAGAGGTCGACACCTTCGTCCACTGTGGCGCTCATCAACAGTACATCATCGATATATACCAGGACTTGTCCCGCGTCGATGAATTTGCGCAGCGTTTTGTTGATGATACGTTGATACACAATGGGCGAGTTTGTCAGACCGTATGGCATTTTTAGGTACTCATAATGCCCCTCCGGTGTGACAAATGCGGTGCGATGGACTGACTCATCACTAATTTTTATCTGGTGAAAGCCAGAGGCCATATCAAGTGATGTGTATCTCGTTATGTTCTTATCACCTAAACGATCGATATGATCATCTATTAACGGAAGCGGATATCGCTCTTTAACAGTCACCCTATTCAAAGCGCGGAAATCAACACAAAGCCGGTCCGATCCGTCCTTTTTCTTCACTAAAATTATAGGACTAGAATATTCGGATTCGGATTCTCGAATAATGCCTTTTTGAAGAAGATCATTGATGATTTCGCGGACTCTAATTTTCTCAGCAATCGAAAGTTTATAAGGGCGGTACGTAATGGGCACGTCGCTGGTTACGTGGATATGCATTTCGCCCGTAGTAACAGTAGTCGTCGCCGTGCCAGTTATAAAAAAATCGGCAAAATCATCAATTACCCTCCCCAAGGATTCTCGCTCTGCACCCTGTAGAGGTGTGACTATAGGCATGCTAGTTTCTTTAGAGACCGTATACACGTGAGAGGTATTTTGACTGTCAGGCGCGCGTGTCAGATACTGATGGTCTTTGGTTCTAGTGTACATTATGCCATCTCTATTTAATATGTCAGTTCCAATTATCAGGGGTGTGCTCATAAATGAGGCTGGGACTACAACGAAATCGGCCTCTAGTGTAATATTAGCGAACTCAACCGTAAGGGTTACGTAGGATGTGGACACAATTTCGTGGTTACTTATACCCTTCAACACACACTTAGTAGGTTGTATAGTGCAGGCCAAATGTTTTATAACGTCTGACGATATAAGGGAGACATTGAGCGCGCCACTGTCTATTAAGACATCGACCGGTATACCCTGTACTACGGCGGTGGTTATGTCGCTGTTTTTTCCGCAGGATCCTGATAAAAATTTACGTTACGCTTGTTCTGCTGACCCTGTGGTCCAGACGATCTTTCTTTAGCAAAACAAACGTCCTCCGTGTGCCCTATCTTTTTACAGAACGTGCAGGTCGGAGCATTGGGTCGTGCTTTGGACACTGGCTCGGAAGCCTTAGACTTTTTTGGGCAGTTGTGAGATAAGTGACCTTGGCTCTTACAGTTAAAACAGGTCTTACGTTTATTCGAGTCTGCGTGTCCTGCGTCGCGTTTTCGTGATGGAGGGTATGCAGTAGATTTAGTTGAGCCACCCTTTATTTGATCTGGTTTCGCATATATGGACAGAAAAGACACCAGATTTTCTGGAGAGAGTTCTGCATTTGCCGCCGCTGCCCGCACTTGTACATCGTCTATGCCGCGGATCACTATTTGTGTCATTAATTCCTCACTAACGCCTTTGACAATGCGCAAGCGAAGCAGCGTACGCCTCGCGTACTCGGCGTATGACGTGAAACCGTTAGATGTCGTATTCATTGTCTCAAAAAGTATCGTCGCATAATCTAATTTTCGAGGGCAAAGTGGTTTAAATTCGCGTTTGAAACTACTCCACGATCTATCAGAGGTTACCCATTCATTCAACCACGTTTTCGCGTCGCCCTTTAGACATCCGGCTACGCGTGACAGGCATTCTTGGTCCCCCCAGCGATTGGCTATTAGTGCGCGATCCACTTCATCGCACCAAGAGTCCACGTCATGGATAGACGGGTCAAAGTTTGAAATAAAATAATGCGAACGTCCTGGGTTTATGGAGTGAATCGCATCTACTATAACTTGAGCCGCGGACGGTGCCGTTGATTCCGGTTGCGGAGTGGAGGTAGACGTGATTTTATTTTCGATCGTTTCTAGTCGGGATAAGATTGTATCTAGCGTTCGCGATTCAGTAGGGGTAGACCGCGGTGTATGGCTAATATACGACGTAAGCGGTGGAATCCCGTTCGATCGTACACTGGAGGGAGTCCGTTCGCGACGGTTACGTGACTTATTTCGTGATTTTCGTGAGCTATCTCGCGACCGATCGTGCCTACGATGCCGTCGGTACGATCTGCTACGTGATCTACTCCTTGAACTATGCGTGTTAGGCATATTCACACGTCGAAACAAGTTATATGTTCACAAAACACAAAAAATAAAATAAAGCAAAAACAAAAGTCACACGTGGGTAGGTCACGACAAAGTTCCTCTGTTATGAAATTCAAGCTAGTCAGTGGGCCCGAATTGGGGTTGGATTGCGAATCCCACTTCTGATCTTGGGACAGAAGTAAAATCACAATTAAAAAAATAAAGATTTATTAACCTAAAAACGAATCACATGAGTTTACTAAGATTAATTAACACATTTGGCAATATTACAATCAGAGGAACAATGTCATCACTACATCAACAATAAAATCAACGAGATTACCAAGATAGCAGATTACACCGAACAGCAGACGGGTAGCGCTTCCGCACGCAACCGGGTCCAAATGAGAAAGAGGGCGCGTCCTATCGCCTGCGGTAGTTTTATAACGTTTACCCCCTCCATGTTTCTGGGCCGGGTAGTAGTATCCAACAGTATAGTATTTAGCTATCGTTGATTTTACTGATACCAACTTAGCTCACAGTAAACAAGTAAGTATGAAATGCATTCTTTGGTCAATCGATGAGGTTTTTAGGTACCTACTAAGTTCCTACTTTAATTTCGAGCCCGGCAGTGGATATGTAGTACTTAAATTGCAAGGAATGACTTAACTTACGGTCTATTGTTTGAATTTTAGCCACGTAATTAAACCAGCTTCGTCTAAAATTATTTTATGAACCATCATAAAATAATTTTAGACGAAGCTACACACAGAACACCAGTCACACACCACACAGACAGACAGACAGTTTCAGAACACCTACCTCACCAGAGGTAGGTGTTCTGAAACTGTCAATTTTCCAAAGACCACCCAAAGATGCTACTGAATACCTGTGTTGTCCAGGAAACTCACCATCCGGCCGGAGTGACGAAATTACCCTAATAAAATGATCTAATTGGAACTTGTCCATACATCCATCTAATTTAGTATTTCAAGCATTAATTTTATGAGGCATGCGTGTGCAAATTCAAAGATTATAGCCGTTTCATTAGAGCGGGCCGCCTGCTGCAAACCAGCGGCCGTGGACGGTCGTAAACCGGCAAAGAAGCCGTCAGATGTTGTTTATGCGAGCAACTCCGGTCACCGCTTTGTCTTTCACCGCGCGGCCTTCGGACGACACCCTAATAAAAGGCGTGGCAAAAAGGGCCCTAATGGGTGCTGATCCTATTTCAAAGTAATAAAATGCAACAAAATTAGCCTTTGTTAAATTTAGAACTGTAAACGTGTAAACTGCAGACATAGTTACGGACGGGTCCGACCGGCTCGCCGTTTGTCCGGACTATTGTTTTATGGGCGTATAACTTTCAACTATTATTCTTTTATAATGAGGGAGAGGCGCGTAGCGGGACTTTTAGCAATTGTTTCCTTTCTGGATACCTGCCAACAGTGCCAGAATTACAATGTTTGATTCACAATATTAAAGGAACAAAAGTAACTTTCTCTTTTAGGTTTTGTGCTGCGCATGATAACGAAACCCTTTTTTTTAAAGTGCATCTTAACTTATTGTCAAACCGATTAGGTACTTAGAAGGTAAAATTATCAAGTGAAACAACTTCGTTATGAGGTCGTATGGTGTGTGTATCTGATGTGAGTCATAGATCGTTCGCATTGAATGCTAATGTGTAGTACTAGTAAATCCGAACCGGTTTGTGAGTTCCGTTTGCGTCTCTCTCACCGTCATCGATTGTCCGATATGACGCGGGCTGAGCTCGGGGAGTTCCTTCCATTTTTTTCCTATAAATTCTAATTTAATACATCAATAATTGAGTTAGTAGAACTGTGATTCAAGAATTTATTTCAATTCTAGCCTTTTCTAGCATATTTAAATGCTGTCGAACGTGATTATTTGATTATCACTTACTTATTTCAATTAGAATCCACATCTAGAATTGAATAATTTTCAAAATTCGATACTTATTTCATATATCAACCGATCTCGTGCGATGCAAAAACTCGAGAATAGCTCGACTGATTGTGCAGATGTGCTGACACTTCGGTAAGTTGTATGCGCGCAGAAGGTTCCTAACAAAAAAACATTAAAGATGCGTTGCAACTGGGCCGGGTAATAACTAGTGTATATAATTATATCAGATAATAAACGAGAAAGAAAAGCATAAATATAATAATATGCTTTGCTAATAAATGCTAAGCATTTACTAACAAAAATGGAACCAAAAGCAAAAAAGTGTTTTTTACTAAACGCTTAACATTTAGGTTCGCGTTTTACTCCAAGCAGTTTACAATTTCAAGTGTAAGGTGTCGGGTCGATTACATGAACTATTCGAAAGCCTATAATCGAATTAAGAGCAGTAACTACCTTGATAGCCCACGCCCATCAGTAGGTACCTTTCTATATACGTATAATTATACTACTAACTAATACCTGCGGTCTAAAGATCTGCATGCTGCTTATGTTCACAAAAATAAAAACTTTCTCGCTGTGCTGTGGGCAGCGAGTACTGCTATAAGGAAAAAGATGTTTCGTATTTATCGATTAAATATCGTGAAAGTGAATACGTTCTCCACAACATTTGTTCGATGTGGTGTCGTCGACCACGCGGCACGGGCCTACCATATGTATTCATGTTTTGGAATTCCCTGCATGGCGTATGGCGTGTCCTTGTCGATAAGTAAGCAAATTATTCACTGTGCCATTGACTTGAGGCATTGTATGTCAATGATCTCGCACAGAAAGCCGTGACGCCTAAAATGATTGCACTGTCTATAGAACAATCAAACATAAAGACAATACTTTTGCAATTCAATTAGATAATTACAATTGCAGCTCAAAGTTGAATGTGTCACATAACCAGATTACTTATAGTTATAAGTAATCTGGTCTGTTAGTTAACAATAATACCTGTCTTGCATCAACCGGGGATTGCCCTTGGGTACACTTGCATAGTGCAAACAGAGCTGATCGTCGGTTGGTGCCTCATATGTTCGACGTGTAACAGACCGCTGCGAGTTGGCTTCGGCCCCTCGTGCGCCTTCCAAAGGTCCGAGACCCCAGGGTCCCGAGCTATGTCAGATAATATTACCAGCCTCTAAGAAGAACGTAAAATCATACAACTCTCCCAAATGAAAGCCTCTTGCACTATGGGAACTTAATATTGGCCACGGGTAGTTTATATCTTCATTGTGTGTACCATTTGAACTGTTAAGTTTATTATATTTGGAGTTTATATAGGAAAGTCCAGTGTCCGTAATCTCTAATGTACCTTCTATCTAATAAATTATGAAATAACAACAATCTACATCGTGTGATTTAATTGCGTAAGATCTGCCTATCTGTGTTAGTGTATAATATCGCTCGAGCTCCGGAAATACCTGCGCTGGGGAATACCGGCAATATTTATCTACATAACTGTTCGTGAACATAGGAATGTCTCTACATTCTATTATCTAGTTATTATTCTACTTATAGCTGCCAGATAGAATGCTGTATGTAAGCCGGAGATCTTTTTTATGCCTACGATAACCAAAAAATCATTCTGATCGATCAGGCAGTTGTTTTTTCCAAGAACTGGCAATTTCGCCATTTTTATATGGCGTTTATACCTTCTGACGGAACTGACCATGGAAATATGATATTTCTATGGACCTGATCGTCCATTGGTCCACCTGATATACCAATCATTTACAAAGCTATTAAAGTGACATACATACCTACGTGTATAAAAAAAATGGAAATAGTAACGGAAGACAATAAAAATGTATGTAAGAACAGTACTTCTTCCTTCTTTCGAGGCTTTTCTACGATGTTCAACGTTTAAAACTTTAGCTACGAATAAATTCCTTAGATACATAAAATAATCTTTGGAAAGTAAATTTCCAAAATTGCTGTAACTTAGCCGGAATGTGTGTTATTCTGGCCATCGGTAGGTACTGATGTTGAATTCTTGATCATCATACAAAACGTTCATGATATTATTACTTCACATTTGATAGTTTGCAACATTACCGGTTATATATGTTTTGCTGTTACAAAAGTTCATTACGTTTCCTCTTCTGTCTTGATAAGTGGAGCTATACACAATCTGTCATAGCAAATCTACACCTGATGCATTTGTAGAGTATTAACACACGGAATAGGGGAAATCCAATAATGATACATTATTGGATTTCCCCTATTCCGTGTTCAAAAATCTTTCGTATGTATTGCATGATATTGTAAAATCCCAGTGATATTGCGCTATTTACATAATTGGAAATAAACAAGACGAAATACTGGTTTTGTTCCGGTTGAGTCCACTTGAAGTCTTGAACAACTTACTTACTGTCTGACTCATTAGCAATGTGATTGTAAATGTTGGATCTTGCAATTGTATTAAATGTATTATACGCCCTTTCACAATTGTTTGCTAATAGTGTTATTTATAGTCTGAAGTAAAATGTGGTAAAATGTGATTATGTTAAAAGGGGTGTGAGCCCGGAGATCTGTCTTACATGTCCCGAACCTAGTTCAGACTCCAGCTCTCACAAAGATTCTAGAATAAGGCAAAATTGGATATTAAATTACTGTAACTACTACTACAATGACTACTAATCATTGTATTGAATGTAATGGTAGGTAGCTAGATATCTTCTACCGTTTGATACGTAAATATTATTAACAGATATTTCATAATTCTAAACCAGTATTTATTTTTCTTTGCACCTATTATCTTAATTAATGGTAGATGTTTTAATCCCGTCTACAGGTATTATATGACGGATACATTGAGTGGACCACCTTTGTAAGACGACTAACATGTCACGGTGTATATTATTATTATTATATTATACAGGCTGACGTATAAGCTAACGGGGTAAACTCCCATAAAGGATGCTCCGAAACACCCCCTATGTATGCTCAAAGCTACCCTGTATAGAATTTTACTTCGTAAGCTTCAATAGAAAAGAAGGAATTTAGGACGTTTATTTGGCAAAGTACCGTCAGCAAGGAACACATTTGAACAAATTAAATAGAACGTATAAAGAAAATGTAGAATCATGATGTGAGCAATAGTAGATAGATATATTTTAAACTCACACTAGTGGAAATAATTATTTCTAGATACATACATACTCATTCATGGGACAAGGGCAAGAGAATCAAGAACGATACATACCTACCTCTACCTACACAGTAGTCTCAGGTCTGACAGTCAAACTAGGTTCATATACCTACCAAAAGCAAATTCTACAAGTTTTTACTCACTGTTCGCATAATTTTCTACTTTATTGCACAAACAACATTGTTCTTGCATGCATCTTATATTTTAGAATCCATATGGAGAAGGACATCCAGACAACAAATAAATTGTTACTCCCGCAAATCCAATAATTGAAAAAGAGAAATAAGACACGCTATTGGGCCTCGCATAGCGTTTCTTATTTCTCTTTTTCAATTATTATAGATTTCTTCTTAGAAAGCAAGCCAACAATGGTATTTTATGGAAACTACGAATCTACCACCATTAACACGTAGCATCTGACCAGCAGGCCTAGACAAAACACATTTCTGTAAGCGTTCACGCCAAACGTTACGCCAAAATGTACGGGAATGACATTACCTGCGGAAAGATTACGTCTTGTCGTTTCCGCAGATAATGTCATTCCCATACATTTTGGCGTAGCGTTTGGCGTGAACGCTAACAGAAATGTGTTTTGTCTCAGGGCCCAGAGCCCACGCAACGGCTACGCAGCGGCTACGTAGCACCTACGCATGGCCTACGCAGCGCCTATACTACGTGTGACCAACGCATAATCAATGCTTGCCTATCTGTATAATCTTAACTAATAAAAATCGGAGAGAAAGCTTCGATTTTTCTCTCCTTTTTTTACTTAGGGTTGGAGGTTGAATAAACAACCTACCGTTTAAAGTATAACACAACGCTGAAGTTTGTACAGACACTTATATTCTTGTAATAACTAAGGTAAATAAGGAAAACCGTCAATTAATGGCACGCTGGACTTTACGTGCTTCTTAGAAATTAGACGGCACGCCAAGCCTCTCGACAGACCTCGGCGTGGCGACGCGACGGCGACGGTGCTCGATTACGTCAAGCTACGATCGGAAATACCTCATCGTGACTGTCTATTTCGGCGTGAGTGGCGACGCAGACACACCTGTCTTGCCGACTGCGGCTCGTGGCACAGATAGTAAAGTAAACAGAATCAGTCGCTCGGCTAGTGGCCTCGGGATTTCTCAAGCCATGGGTTTTACCGCTCGCTTAAAAAACACACTGTGGAACTAGAATAGTTTTCGTTGAACAAAACAACTGAGGATCTACTCTCTAAGTCCGTCAAGAAAGATGCGGGCCCGTCCGGAAGTAGTTGATTCGTCAAAACAAGTGTCAAATTAAATTTTCAGACGGACAAAAACCCATGTGGCTTTGGGACAACTGTGAAATCGTGTTGTCATGCGTTCATAGTTTGGAAACCGAAGCAATCTTATGTCCGTAAGTGATACCGAGTAGGAAACGCCCGTAATTTCGGCTGAACCTACGGGCATCATTCTTAGGAACGAACATCGTTCTTAGGGAGTAGACCCCCTGGAACGACTTTTCACTTGCCGTAAATTAAAAAAAACATTTCACAATCCTAATCGGATTTGCTGTTGTCAATGGATCACAAAATATCATTAATCAACGGTTTTTACGAAAGCATTCGCTAACACGTTATTACATAAAGCTTATTTTGTTGTGAACGGACGGCACCGTTTATAAAACGTTATCTTCAAATGAACACAATAACAAGTTTAATAATAGGAGTGATTAATGTGCTCACAGGATGACGCGCACTTTGCGCCGAGGGCTAAGGGAGGCGCGAACACGACACTGCGCGACTGCGCAACACTGCCAGTCCTGCTGATCTCCCGCCCGACACAAATGACCAGACATTATTTAATTGAAATGGAAGTGAAAGGGTGACAATTGTAATAGAAAACAAAAAAAGGGTTACGTTTTTGCCGGAACGACGCGATGAAATATTGCGCCAGCCGTGCATTGTAACAGTTGTTCCTTACTACCTATTTAGACAAACTGTTATGAACATAATGGTGTTTATAATATTAATATCGCTGTCAGTTAGGTATCTGTACAACTAATATGCACACTGCTAAAAAAAAATCGTGGATAAACTTAACGTTTATCAAAAGCGAATGTAGGATCATTCATAATCCTAATTTTGCATAGAAGACTTAGGTTCCGCTACGGAATGTGCAGTAGAAACAGTAACAAGTGAAATACAAATAAAGCATTTAAGATCAATATTAAAAGAAACTATAAATCACAGTTTAAGTTGCGAGTTGTTTACCTACTTGTTTGACTTAGCGTCTTGTAAGGCTGTTTGTGTAACAAAAGAAGCGGATTCGGGCTTGACATTTGCTAACTAATGATTCCGCGCGACAAAGCTGCTGCTCGCTCCCTGTCAGGCGACTTTAAAAGCCCTTTGTAATCAGAAATTTTTAACACTTCAATGTTTGATTTGTGCGAATTTGCGACATCGACAGAAAAAAAGGCGATTGATATGTCACGTTTTTATTGTTGTTTGTATTGCTACCTGAACTTGTCTATAGAAAAAACAAGGGTAGTCCATATTGATTGCGCGTCGACAGTTTGGAGCCTTTCACGCCGCTCAACGAAAAATTATGTCAGTTTCATGGAGAAGTCGTTGACTTTATTGTAGTCAAAAGTATCATGTCGACGGGATAATTGATGCCCATTCGCAGAATTCATTTATATTTTTGGTTGAATTTTATAAAGTTGCGACTTGCATGTAATAATGCATTTCAACCTAACCTTCATTTTGTACCCAATTTTTGCATAAATCATTGATTTATTTTACATCAAATAAAAAACAAAGCCGTGTAGTAACATTGTATTAATATTTAATATCGTAGCATTGCAGGGTAGCGAGGCCGAGGGCACAAGGCGTGAAATCAAATTGTCAACGCGGACTCCAGTGAACATATTGATATTTTAATTAGATTTACAAAGTCGGTGCTCGCAGTTCCGTGGGCACACCCAACTCTTTGAGCCGCTCTAATGGCACCCCGCGGACTATAGTTAAGGGTTGTCGGAGCCCGCTTTGTGCCTCCTCAATATTTACTCCCAAATGTATTAATGCAACAATACTTACTTGGTTTTTTAAGTTTTCGTCGCAGCTTCCGCGTTATCGTTTACAAAAGCTTTGGAAATGTCACTCACGGCGTAATTATAGAGCAGCGCAGCAGGTAGCTTCCATACTAATAGTAGCGACTATGAACAAAATCATAATTGCTTTTTCGTCTATACGTGTAAGCTATAAAAACATTTTTTGTGAACATCTTTTGTTATTTTAGTAACAAAATTCGAAGAAGAAATAATTACTCGTCGACACGACGACGCGTTGTGCAGAATTTCCGCAGGTAGGTAGGTATATAAAAAGCGACACATGAGGCAAAAGAAAAAAAAACTAAATTAAATTAAGGCAGGTTTAGATATGTAATCTTTTAATGTATCAAATGAATCACAACTATAGCTTCAAAGATTTGAGATAGTAAAGAGGGCTCGATATTAGTCGAGCGTATAAACGTGCACATCCCATTGTACAATTTAATTAAACTCCAATTAACATATCAAGCATTATTTATTTGTTGCCATTATACTCGTAAGAACAGACTACCGAAAATACAGTTTTTGGAAACAGACAAACATATCTCAGCAGGAGCAAAACATGCTGGACATTCTGACTGGAATTGTAGAGAAAACATATGCACGTGAAAACAAAAACGACACGAACAAACATCTGCAAAATCATTTTTATTCCAAAACAACACGATCAATTTGTCTGAATACGCAATGAGCAGAGTGCAGGGGGTGGCGGAGTCCTACTGCGTCCCCGGCGCGCGCCGTCACTTCACGCTGCGCCGTCGGTACACAGAACTCTAATTGACACACTAAAATACGTCACGGCGCATAAAAGCATTGATTCCGGCGAGCCCTTCCATTTTTCTAACAATATTTTATGACAAGCGAAAGGTTAATTCATTTTCTATAGATCTATTTTAATTTTATTTTGCAAACTGCGAACATGATTCCATAGATAACCAGAAGTTTGGAACCGAACTAGACTGTAACGATAGTTTACTGAATTACTAGCCCATCATTATTTAATCTTGTCTTCTTATTAAACACTGTTCGATTTGGCTTCATGTATAGCATCCCACTGCAGGGTGAACGCCTGCGTTCCCTTCTTCCACTAGTCCCTGTCTACTGCCATCGGAGGCCATATTAGTTAGGTGGGTACTCTAGACATCCACTATCTCTTTCTGGGCCCGCCCTGAAGTCGATGATAGCAGTTTGGAATCCGCTGAGTGTTGTTTTCGCCCATAGCTCATCGTACATGCTGCAGACGTATCTAATTGACGAGCTTTCTATAATGACAGCAAATCTTCAACAAAAAAATATTAGAAAACTTTACCTTTTAATCATTTTTTGCGGAAACACTTTTAATAAGTATTTTAAAATTAGTAATCATCAAGATTTCGGTCATCAACTGCCGAGTATTTTCTCACCTATGTTGGGGTCGGCTTCCAGTATAAGCTGAGGCAGTTGAATAGGTACCAGTATATTTTATGGAGCGACTGCCTGCCTATCTGATTTCCACAACCCAGTTACTGGGTAAAACGATAGTCGATACCCCTTCAAAAACTAAGAATATATTGCGCAGATTGCTCGAATCTCACATTTTCCTGATTATTAGATAATACACAGCTTATTGTAGAAGAGTAACCAATAGAATACAAATGTACACCAACCTACATTTTTAGGTTCTGGGCCTGGGATATAGTGAGAGTGCAACCGATAAGTGAAGTGACCTATCCTTCATTTATTGCACTCTCACTGTACCCCAGAACTATAAAAATCGATTCTGTGTTTGTAAATTATGATTAAATTCAATCAAATCTGTTAGAGGTTGATCTTTAATCTGCCCTAAAAATCAAGCAAAAAGCAATACTGGCAAAATCTTTAACGTTTATAATTATCTTAGATCAAAGAGAAAAGGAATTTTAATCTAAAATATTTTATAGGTAAGTAGGTAACCCTAGTAAGAGCATTATTAAAAGAAATTCTTTAAATACTCTAATTTAACGAGATTTTTTATGTAAGAGCCCCCTGATATACTATCCTCGGTTGCTTTCCTCGCCCCACGGCTGCCCGAGGCAAATATCTGCAGAATGCGTGTAATTATTTATTTGCCCTCTGAGCCCTCACTGCCCCTGCTTCCACTCAGCCTTTCAACAGCCATACAAATGAATACAATGCGCACGCAATACAACAGAAATTCAAGGAATGTGGAAACTGGGCTTTTTGTCATACCTACTAGTGTTATGAAGAGAAACATTTTTGGGAATAAATATTAAAAATTGGTCTCAAGTTGAAAAACTGCCGGAAGAGTATAATATTGCTTATGCACAAGAGACGAAATATAAAATTACAATTAGTGCCGCAGTATGTACGAGCCTTTATGTATGTCTATAGCTACTTCATTGGTTGTCAATATTATAATAAAATTATCAAGTATCATAATATTGTATGATTACTCAACATTACTATGGGCTTGGCGAGTATTTTCTGTGCTGGATAAAAAGATTCATGTATAGCATAACAGTAACTTTACTCATCGACCTTACCTTACCTTACTTGGTATTTCCTGGGTTCCAATTATAATCGAATGTTTTTATGATCAAATCCAATAAGTTCAAATACTTTGATTAGTGTGATATAAAAAGTGGAGTGGATGTTAAAAACCATTTTATGTAGGTAGGTACTTAACTCTTTCTTGAAACGTTTGTTTTTAGGGTTCCGTACCCAAAGGGTAAAACGGGGCCCCGCTGTCCATCCGTCTGTCTGTCCGTCTGTCACCAGGCTGTATCTCATGAACCGTGATAGTTAGACAGTTGAAATTTTCACAGATGATGTATTTCTGTTGCCGCTATAACAACAAATACTACAAAACAGAATAAAATAAATATTTAAGGGGCTCCCATACAACAAACGTGATTTTTTTGCCGTTTTTTAACCGACTTAAAAAAGAAGAAGGTTCTCAATTCGCCGGAACCTTTTTTTATATATGTTCCCCGATTACTCGAAGATGGCTGAACCGATTTGGATTGTTATTTTTTTGTTTGAAAGAGTATACTTCCCAGGTGGTCCCATGACCATCAAGTCAGGATCTGATGATGGGATCCTGGAGAAATAGAGAGAAAGAGAACTCTTCAAATTTTATAGGCACACTTGAAGCGATTTGGATAGTTTTTAGAAGAGTACTTTCTAAGAGTGGTCCTATTTCAATTTGGTGAAGATCTGATAAAGAACTTCGGAGATAGGCAACGGAACTCTTCAATAAATGATAGCAAATGGACTGGAATTGCTGAAATCTCATGTTTGTCTATTGTTTACACCAGTTCATAACATAACATCACGCCGGGACGCTGTGAAGGGGTAAGCACATGTGAACCACAAAAAGGTGAAAAATAAAAACTTTTTCAAAAAAAAAACAAACCGACTTCCAAAAAAAACACTCAAAAGTGAAAAATAACTTTAATTTCGGAAGGCGGTGACTTTGGATATGTATTTTACTTTTTTGTCACCGCCTTCCGAAATTAAAGTTATTTTTCACTTTTTAGATAATGGTACGGAACCCTTCGTGCGCGAGTTCGACTCGCACTTGGCCGGTCTATTTGCAGATGCAACATCCATACGTTGAAGCCGTGCGTTCAAGTGATGACGATACGATAAATAAAAAAATATTTTTAAAGTTGGAAGCTTTGGAAAGAATAATTATTATGTAGTAATGAAGTTAACATTAATTTCAAAAATATGGAAATCAGACCAAGACATTCTGTACGTATAAATAAACATATGTATGACGCGAACTTAAATAAGATTTTTATAACATGCCGCTCACATTAAACTTACACGAGGCGGGAATGTACTGGAATGTAATGAATCTCTTATGTTGATGTTGTGAGCACCGATGTATCCGGCAGCATCGTTTGTTTGTGATATGTACGGCGCTCTGCATTTTATTACCGACTCAGTATTTAAGGATACACCAATCACTGTGTATTGTATACGCACTATTTTATTATTTTATATTGTACCAAACTATAATATAGTGTCAGGTAGGTGCCGAGTTCTTTAACGTTAGTTTTACGGATAATAAAGAGCTTAAACGGTATCGTTTTTCATGCAAGCTTTAGAGAATAGAAAATACACAATGGCGTCTGATAAAGCTGGAGACAAATACAACGCGCCGGGCCGCTACTATTTTGACATTTTAATTTCACCCTTGCTCAAAATCCGTTTTGAATGGCGATAGATGGGGGCGCGACGTGATGTTGAGCTCTCTTGATACATGTATCACAGTCGCGGGAGAGACTTGATTGACGTTTATCGCCGGGATTAAAATACAATTAAATTTAATTTTAAATTGAGCACAAAATTCTGTGCAACCCTTTACAAGACCCGGACGTGCTAGCAAATAGGACGAAACTACGTAAGTATCCGTCGTTCTGAATAACAGCAGTCGTGCTCAAAGGCTCTTACAAAAAATATTTATTGTAAAATTGTGCAAAAGTATCGACAATGGGTTTAGATTTATGGATTGGAACGGCCATTTGGTTGGATGTTCTCGATTAGAGGTAATTTGTGTCAATCACTGGTGCATTGTGCCGTCACGTCCGCCTGCGCCTCGGACGGCCATTCGCTCTAATTAAACGTCGAGCCCCATTTACAAAAGTCAATCGCGGGATTAAAGTTTGACGTGAACAGACCTTTTCGAACTATTTTTATGGTCTTTTGTAGTTTCTGCTATTAGGATGTCAATCTTCAAGAGATTAATTTGCACTTTGGTATTAGTTTTCGGAAACCGATAAGTGTAGGTAAGGTATTTTTATTTCTTAGTAGTAGTTATAGAATTTTTAATGCCAATAATTCCTATACTGGTTTTTTAATTTCTACAATTTCTACTTTGTATATCTAATAAACCGTTCCCACAGTACAAGCTTAACTAAAAATCCAAACTTTATTGCTTTCCGCGTGATGTCTAACCCCGTGTCGTGACGTTATTATCGCCAATAATAACTTATTTTATCGCCCACACACAACCGATTTCATGTCCAAATTTGTTTGCATTTTAGATTTGCGCAATCCTTGATTTGCGGTCTACTGAGGTCTTCGTGTAAAATAGAAATTCTCTGTCCTTTTTCATCAAACACATTTATGTACGAGACAAAACGAGGCAGAATGCTCAGAGTAGGGTTTGGTATCACAAAGTGTGCAGTGGCTGCAACCCTTTCATTTAGTGTGTGACTGGTAAACGGTAATTTGATTTCACGCTAGTCCAGTGATTAATGTCGGTGCCTTATCGCTCCATATTTTACCGATTTAGGCCAATATCACTTTTTATTTTGTTCTATTTATAACGTGTGCTAAATTACTATCCGAATAATGAAAACTACTGTGAAAGTTCTTATTAAAAAAACGATCACAGAATCGTTTGTGAATGAGTGAGATATGATTCTATATGATTATAATTTTAATGAATGTTAATTGAAAGCCGGCACGCGGCGCAGGCGCTGCTATTTAAGGAGACAAAGATGTATCTACACTTAGATCACCCTCATTTCGTTTTTAATGGCGTCATTTAGTGTTTTATTTGATAGAACGTAGTACATTTCAATTAACATGTATTGCTTATGGTACCTAATCTGTTTCAATTAAATGTGAAATAATTTAGGATTTCAACATAGATGTAAAAAAAATGTTACCGTACAAAATAAATCAGAGAGGAGATCAGAGAGAACCACACGTCAAGTTTAGTGTAAAAGTAGTTCCAATTATACCTGAAAGTTGAACTTTTAAATATACGCGTGGCTCTAGTTACAATTACAAAGGGTCTACGCCAAATATTTTACACTCGGATGATTCGTCTATTTACCTACTTAAAGGTTCAAATCAATGAGAGTAAGTTTTAGTGAAAACATGTGTAGGTACGTGAAGTCTACGTGTATCGACCGCCCAGTGCTGCGTAGGCACGCAGGCGTAGCGCAGCGTAGCATGCAGCGCGCAGGCGTAGGCGAAACGCGCTACGAACACGTACTGATTTCAATGTGATGTGACATTTTGAGAGCAACTATATTAACAAGCTCAATCCTTTACTTTGTGAAACAAGACCATACAGTGACTTTACAATAAAATATGATAACAATGATAAATAGTCTACATAGGACCTACAAAGACCCATAAAAATGACATTTTTTTTAACTATTTCGCGTTATTTACTTATTAGAGTGAGGTCGATTTTTTTTGCGTAAGGCATTACCTAGCATCATTAATTAGCTAAGTGTAAGGTACCTTTCTATATGTTTGACGAGTTATCTTTATGTTAGTTGCTAACATAAAAATAACCTTTAATACAATAGCATCTTAAAATTAATGTTAAATAAGAATGTAAAGTCTGAAGTTTGCTTGTTTAGGCTACTTTACCGCTTAAATCCTCTTAAGTGAACAGGATCGCCTCTTTTTATGTAATGTTAAGAAAAGACTCCTCCAATGTTCTCATAGTCGTGTATGTGTCTAAGTAATCAAATAACGTTAATACCCATCCTAATCCTTGGATAATGCTTTTGTGCGTCAGTTTCATGCTCCGCTACGCCCTCGCTCAAATATTTGTTTATCTTTATGCGCCCACTCCTATCGCGATCTAAGCTATTGTTGAATTTCGAATATTTTTTGGACAAAATAGCTTTTTTATCGAAAAAACGTTCGATGTGTAAGCACGTGTCGGGTGATCGATCACAGAGTACCGTCGCGTCGCTCGGTTCGCTATGAAATCTGTGACACAATCATATTTTACACACCCAATAGAATAAGTAAGTACTTTTTCACGCCAAGGACGGAAACAGTCCTCTCTTTGCATAATGCAATTTTGTATTCCATTAGTTTCAATTTTAAGCTTAAAGGGCTTACATCACTCTGTACCTATGCCCAATGCACGCGATCCCTAAGTGTGAACATCTGTATTTGCGTATGGCGCTCCCACTCTTACGCGCACTGCTATAAAGCCGTATTCAAATAACTTTAATCGCTTAAGTACACAAATCCATTCTCGCTACTAACGAATTATAATTATTCATAGGCGACACCGACATCAATCCTTTCCATCTACATACGATGTTTGCATAATGCTCGCCCGAACTTTATAAGTATAAAATATGGTAAAGCTCGCCAGACCATCAGAACTTATCGTGTTTCACAAACGGGTTGTGTTGTAAGTAAGGTCTTCCTCAGCAAAGTATAAAACTATGATATCAGATACATCCTGTCACGGATCATAACATAAATTGCTGTAACAATGCCGGGGTTAGTATCCATTAAACCCTTTTATACAGTTTTTTATTGAATTTAGTCGAACGTGTGCATTAGGTAATCAATAAAATTATCCGAACTCACGCTTCCCGAACGCAATCGGGTGAAAATGTTAGAGCGGGCTCTTCATTTCATGCTTGGTGGAGTCGCTTGCCGTGACATGTTCTCATGTGACATGTCTATGTGAACGCGGACGCGTCGGTACGTTCGACCTGACATGTATTATTGTGCAAAATGTTCCCTACAAATAAATAATTTTACAAATAAGTATTCAAACTTGAATCACTTATAGTAAATGACAAAATCTGTAGGGTAATCAAATACCTGGCTGGTGACTGCAATTATTAGCTTAAATGTGAAAATTGATTTAACTTTGAAGACACACTTTCGAGGAAATCCGAGAAAATAGTTTTTTGTATGTAGGTACTTGACGTTATCAACTTTAATAAAAGACGTAAAGAAATCAGAATTAATAGAACATTAACGTCTAGACAACAAAAGAGTTTTCATTTCCACCAGATGTGCGATAAACGTTATCAAGGGGGTTAACCGTGACCTCATAAAAAACAGAATTTATTACATCTCACGACCCTTGCCCTGAAACTAAGACAGCGCACAAAATAATAGAAAAATATCGTAATTAAAATCCAACCCTTCCTGTTCTGTGCTTTTTTATGGAGGGATGAAATTGGAGCGAGGCGCGCGTGACCGATGGGATGATATAGTGAGTGAGGTCCTGCCTTTGAGTGCCCGGAGTCGGCGAGGGCGGGTCGGCGCGCACGTCGCGCCTGCTCGGCCTGAGCGATCTTTAATGACTCTGTTACCTCGTTTATTGTAATGTTAACATATGACGGCTACAATTAAGTCTCCACGATAAATGCTTGTTTCCGTTCTTTGACTTATATGATGAAGCAAAACCGTCTGTTTAAAACAGCTAAGTAAGAACTTTATAACAGGGAACTAGGGATGATACTAAGCTAAAATGCTATTGCTTTTGCTTCGTCTACCATCTCATTTGTGGCAGTTTCGTATTATAATTCATTTAAGACATTCAATCCAGGAAGTGCCGGTTCAAGGTGTCACCAAAAGCAACTCGGGCTTTTATGATGAGTTTAAAAACAAATTATTACTCAAACAAAAGTACAATGTACCTTGTGTAGCTTGAACGAATTTTCGTTGATATTACAATTGTGGATAATGCGAGGGTACTCCTGTTGCCAATAACAGAAGCTTTGTCTGCGGCAGCGCGGACGTGCGGGGGCGGAGCGTGGACGTGCCACTTGCTCCATCACGTTTTATATTGCTCACTAAGATGGAGCGTAAACTGGCAGCCGATTACGATTGCCGTAATCACTACCTTTATGCAGACGCACATAATTATTGTCTCTGCCGATACGAAATTCAATCAAACTTGTAATTTTAAAACAATAACATTTCTGAATGCTGATATCATTGGTAGGTACAGCGCGTAGACACAGACATCCTCACTTTTATACTGCTTCTGCTGATGAACAGATCGAACGGGAAAAAATATGGATTTATTTCGATTCTCAATTACCTATGTTTGAAAAGGAACTATTGTGTACTGTAAATGTATTCAGCAGAATGGATTTTCTTTTATCGAATTACTAAAGTAGAGCCAAACATTTCAATAAAAGTTTT
Organism: Polymixis lichenea; assembly: GCA_949091785.1. Lineage (NCBI taxonomy): Eukaryota > Metazoa > Arthropoda > Insecta > Lepidoptera > Noctuidae > Polymixis > Polymixis lichenea. The sequence continues at coordinate 13,117,868 of OX420937.1, forward strand.
TATAAGAACTTAAAGTTGTACAATGGATTATTGAAGAAAAGGTAACTTTACCTTGTGTCATGATATGCCGCCTCCGATTTTCTAAAGATGAACTAAAAGGTATCCTTATGATTGTTGGCATAAGGACGATACTCAAATAAAGTAATACGAGCCCTGCGAGAGAGGTGCGATGAGCAAGTTGCAATATTGTTTGTTGTTTGTTAAAGTATGCGTGAATAAGAGCTCTTCAGACAAGTATTGATTGATATTCAATGGCAGTACGATGAATGGCTACCTGACAATGCGATCATTCTGCTACTTATGTGTACATTTATTTTATCTATATCTATACTATCTATCTATACTAATTATAAAGCTGAAGAGTTTGTTTGTTTGCTTGAACGCGCTAATCTCAGGAACTACTGGTTCGAATTGGAATATTCTTTTAGTGTTGGATAGCCGATTTATCGAGGGAGGCTATAGGCTATATTACATCGCGCTAAGACCCTTAGGAGCCGAGCAAAGAGAAAAAAGTCACGAATACGAAGTACTTGCACAGGCGGGCGAGGCGAGTGACGGGGTAGGTCGGGGAGCAAGAAATTTGACGCGAACGAAGTCGCGGGCAAAAGCTATTTGTACAATATAGAGAAATAGGTAAGAGAAGTGCACGACGAACAACGTCAGTTTCTGAAGTTTTAGATCATTTTGATTACACACTTGTGTGTTTTCCTATCCTTTATAAACATTAACCCGATATTATAATTTCCGCCTATTATACATTTTAATAAACGGATTGACGCCTAGGTATAAGTTACTTTGTAACGACAATTAGGCCTAAACTCTCTATCATCGGGAATCATGACTCTAGTTTAGGATGGACTTTGGGTTTAACTTGAAAACAAATTTACTTTCGGATAGGAGGTTTGTTTAAGTAATCATATAAAATAAGTGACAATACTAACAATCGTTTAACATGGCTACTACTAGTGTGCACTGAATATAAGCAGAAGGCCACGCATCAGCGCGCGGCTTGCGAAGCGCCGCCAACGCCGGTGGTCTCCGTTCCCTGCCCATCAATGTCCTCTACTATTCTTATCCATGTAAAGCTCTACTCTCCAGAACTTAAGAATCAATGAAAAGTATTCATTGTATACTCGTTATCCAAGTCTCAATCGAGTGCATTCTACCGGACTGCTACACTTATTGAGTCTGGTAGACACAGCGACGTCACTCCTTTGTTGGATATTGTTAGCATTGTCCATTTAGATTTAGATACGTTTATAATAGTAGCTAAGAAACGGTTTCATTTTAAAGAAATCCTTTTAGTAGCGCTTACAATTTATTTGAGCCGAAGTTTAACATGTGAAGATGTTATATATTACTGCGAATCAATGTCTAGTTCTCTACATGTCGAGTATTCCACATGCCCCTCCTCCGCCTCAGTCAGTGTCAGACCCTCAGTGTTGAATAAAGGTACCTACTCATTTCGCCATTTGTCTATAACACAGCAGACCGTTATAGAAAGAAGAAAACTCGTACATCAGTACGAGTTGCCTTTTCTGGTTAATAGGCATGTCATGATCTTCACTACATAGCATAAAACAAAGTCGCTTTCTCTGTCCCTATATCCCTATGTATGCTTAAATCTTTAAAACTACGCAACGGATTTAGATGCAGGTTTTTTTAATAGATAGAGTGATTCAACAGGAAGGTTTATATGTATAATACACCGACCTCCACGAGGGCGAAGCCGCTGGCAAAAGCTAGTACTTAATAAAAGAAAGTTTATTAGATTGTTTTATACAAATTCTAGCTACAGAATGGATTTGTTTTCATAATTCGCTTCCATCTCATCATTCGATTGCGTACTATGGTACGTAATTGGGTAGAATGCGACATAATATAGCCGATTAAATTGATCAACAATTACTTAATTCGATTGTTGATCCTCTCCTGGATCTGGCGAAAATTTATATTAAATCATTTTCAGTTTTAAGCATTGGCTGTTATAATATTTTTTATTTGTGATAGTAAGAATTCAGTTTCAAGATTGGGGGAGGACATAATGCCTGGAACAAAGGGTAGCGCCGCGCGAGAGCAGTCTCCTCGTGTATGTGCGCACGCGCCACTTGAATCTCGTTAGCGACTCGCTCCACAATCGACTAAAACAATACGTTACCATTACGCTAATTGCGCACACAACATGTTTTGTTTTTCATTCGCTTTTTAATGTTCGAAACATTGACGGTTCCATTATTTTATTAGTTAGTAGACCCAAGTAAACCTCTTTTTGATGGACGTTTAGGTAATCACCTACTTACCTACATCTTTTCTCAATCTAAGGAAGAACCAAAGGTCTTCTTAAGGTGGAAGCACCAGGGGCTAAAATTAAACATTACGCGAGCTATCGGGAAATTCAAATTTTCTATAGTTCTTTCAATTTGCAGGTCACTGTCAGGTTACGTTGATTCAAACATGATTCGCGATGTCATTATAATCATCAATACAACCATCTAAGTTCAACTAATCCCATTGAATGACATATTCATGACAAACGTAAGAAAATTTTAATTTAGCTATCTACCTTAGCACTTCCAACTTAAGATTGAACTTAAAATGAATGTATCGCAGGGGCGCGGGCGTACCAATAGAAAATGGCGCCTAGGGCACGTTTCACATTTGCGCCTCTTCGTAAATTATCTTCTCGGTCTACACTGAGCAAAGCTAGGTCGCATAAACTTTCTTGACCAATTATAGCCTTCAATAACGAAGTTATTAATTTCAACTTGCTAAAAATCGGTCACAACTTGCAATGCTGCAATTTTAAGCAGAATTTTTACACTTAGAAATGGGCAGATTTGGAAACACGCTTTCATACCCTTATTGCACATTAAACTCAAGTAGCTCTTCAGATTTCTTAGATAAAACAGATTGAAATGGTTTATTGAAGAATGTTTATTTTTTAATTTAAAAATTAAAAATATTGGTGCCTTTTCGCGCCCCCCCTTCGATAGGCACCCAGGGCTCGTGCCCTGCTTGCCCCACCCTATTTACGCCTCTGATGTATCGACATCCTTTACCTCCTACTTTGAACATTTACTAGCACTACGGAAAGCTTGACTGAACGCATCAGGGCCCCAATTCTCTATGGTTATAAGTTATAATGATTTCCCGCGGAATCTACGTCAATATCGTGTTTTGTAGAAACCAATTTAACGGTAAGGAATCGTAATGTCATAAATTCTGTTTATTCCAAGACAATTTGTCGATATTTATTAGTTGATGTCGTGTGTTATCTAAGGAATTGACGTGGTTTCGAAGTAAGGAATCGTTAAGTGGTCATAGTGAATTAGGGCCCTGTAGTAAATTGATAAATACAGGAAATAATCACATTTTTGGCAATCGCTCTTGTCGCACAACCTACCAATTAGAAACGTGTAAGTATCCACTTAATTTGTACCTATTTAATCTACAATGGGCATATTGTGAGGAGGAACAACAGGCGACACAAGCCAATGTGTCAGCAATTAAGAACCGGCGCAGGAGCATTTAACGGCTAATGTGTCTATTAACAAATGTATTTGCCGTGTTGAAGCGCGCTCGTAAATTCCACAGACAACTGAGCAGTTGGCTCGTATCGCCGTTAAACATATATCATTCGGCTCTAAATTGTCTAAACATGATAGTTTTCTTTTTGCTTGAACGAATGAAGAGTTGTGATGAATCCTTTATAGGTAGGTACGTATGTAGATAGCTCAAATACGTGACTACTACGAGTCACTTCTCTTTTATTGACTTTAGGATTGTTATTTCTTGTCGAATTTTGAGGTCAACAACAAGAAGCAGTTAGTAAACTGTTAACTGAAAAGTAATATTTTAAGCATCCAAGTTTATCATTCGTTGGGCAACCACCACCATAATTGGACCTAAATAACAAGTTTCAGAATAAATCGCCCAAGACATACTAATTATAGGCAGATAGGTACTATATACCAATATTGTTGAATATAAAACAGCAAGGTTTCTACAGGTACGTACACATTGTATTTTATACATTTATTTTTCCCTTTTTGCTCGTTTGAGAAAGAAACTGAAGATTCGTAAATACGATCAGTGTGGATGCAAATTGCAGAGAACGGATTTTATAATTAATGAAACAGGGAAAGGAGCAGATGCTTAGGAATGTCATCTCAGAAAAGTAACATAGTAAGTAGCTACAGAAGGTATTAAAACAACATTCTTCGTTTGCATCATCTGTCTCCGAAAGCAATATATTAGTAGACAGGCGGCTCGTCCACAGTCAGCCGCGCCACCCGCGCCGCCACGCGCCCTTCGAGACAGCTACTCGTATACTACGAGACTAATAACTTAACCCGCTTTTGTTTTTCTATACAAAGCGCTCAGTTTATTTATGAGATCTACCGATTATGCTCTGACACGCGTCTCGGCCTAATCGCTCTCAACAAAATGAAATCTCGTAAATATCTCAAGCTTTTGTTAAACAATAATTGGGCAAAACTAGAATTGATTATTTAATTCGTAGCGAGATGGTGAGTTTAGAATTTCAGTTTGGTAAAATTGTAATATAAACGAATACGTTTTTTTTTTCACCGTAACTGAACATTTACATTTTTTAGCATATAATAATTGTTTCGAATATCGTTGACGCCATTTTGAAAGCGCTGAATCAAGCTCTGATAAAACAAGGGAACAAAAGAATAAAAAATAGTGGATCTGCGACGATTATTAGAAATTTTGCTAATTGCCCCGTGTACACCGTAGCCTATAACTGTTTTGGTACGAGTCCTGAATTATTAGGTTAGAATTAACTTTACACGTTTCATAATGTGATTTTTAATACTTACTGTTATACCACTGGTTTTATATGGAAGAAAAGTTACAATGCTCTTTCAACCTTCTATTACAAGATTGCAATTAAACTAAGAAGCCATTTAGAAAACCTAGGCGCTTCATTTGATGCGATATTTAATAGGATTGTAATTAATGAAGAAAAGCTGTTTTTTTGGCAAGCTTGAACATGTTTACCTACCTAACGGTAGTAGGTGGGTATCTTATATTTATAGATACATATTTACATACATAAAATTCGTAAAAAGTAACAAATTAGTTTTTAACTAATCATAAAATAACACGACGACATTTATAAAAGACCACTAGGTAGATATATAAAATGTTTAGAACCGATCCTCTAAAGAATGTCAACGAAACCTTTTTTATTATATCAAGTTTTCAAAACATTATTTCAATTGAACATTGTGACCCCTCATTTTCATCTGCAGTAATGAGATGCTTCGAGTTGCGATTTGAAGTGGCATTCATTGAATTGTCGAAAATATTATGCCTTTCTAGTCGAACTGCGCACCAGTGTCGCATTGCTTGTCATTTAAATATGCAATACAGTGTAGGGTGACACATCAATCACGGCTGCGCGACGGACCATTGTCATTGTCGAGTCAAAACAAAGCTCTCAGCTCTACCAGCATCAGTTGTACGTTGGCGATATTTTAAATATTGTTCGCGACGATGCGTCACTTCATAATGATATAGTTTGTTTTTGACATTAACTTAAATTCATAGTGATAAGAGTGATAGTTAAACCAATAAACAATGGTGAATATGCGCCTAGTATAGAAAACCATAAGTGCCACCCTTACAACCCTCATTTAAGTGGGCTATATAGCCGTAATTTATAGTTTTAGTACGTCCAAGTAACCTAGTACCGAGACCTAGTCCTGGACCTAACTTTCAATAATGTAAACCTAAGATATAGCCCACTTAATTGAGTTTGTATGTCGTGTTGCTTTAGTTAAGTAATTCTTAAGATTTATGTTATTGCTAACCCTCTTTCAGGGCGCGTCACGCCCTGAAAATCATAGTTGTACAGTTTTAAATATCAGATTGTTTTAGGTCTATAGACCAGACTGAGGTACTATAATTGGATTTCAAATCCATTCAGTAGTTTTCGAGGAAATCAACTTAGAAAATAATATTATTCGGGTTTCCTCGAAATATTCTTTCAGTATGGAAAGATATGGTTAATATAGATATCTCAAGAGATGGTGAATTTTATGGGAAATGCAACGATATGTAACATGACTTATGTATTTTAATAAATTGATGTGTTATATGCATAATTCCGATGTAACTGTAATGAAATATAGAACAAAAAACAGGACGCAATTTGCGGCTCTCGTTACGGTAAAGATTCATAGTAGGTACCTGAGTAAACGTGTAATTTTGAGTAATTTGTAGTCATCGGCAAGGTTCATAATTAAATCTTAAATTAATTGATAAATAGAGATATAGTTCAGGAAGCGTTCTGAAATTGCTTCCCGAAGACTTGTAAGAAACTTGTGTTATTAACCAGGTAAAGTACCTACCCTTCGTCAGAAGTCAATAAACGCTCCCTTCCTAGGAGAAAGTCTGGAAACTGTTTCTTTCAAATCCAAAAACATTGGTACATATGGTAATGACATGAAGAACGGAAGATAGTAGCCGTCCTGAAGATATCCGAAATCTATAGGTGCAGGACGTCCGCGCCGCGTGGACTGGGAGCCCTACACACACACCGGGATAAAACCTGGATAGGCATACACCCTCCCTACACACCCTTCACGTCCAAGCGATCACGCCCGTCCGGCAGAAATATTGTTATTATTCATTCCTACGTTTAATAACTTTCTGTGGTCTACAGTCATAAAATACCGCAACAGCGAAGTTTCTAAAGATAATTCAGATTCTTAGGAATGACGGCGATGTATGCGGGTGACCGGGCGAAGAGTTTGCGGTTTGGCCGGCACTGCGCAGTCGTCGGCCGCGGTCGTCGATGAGATGGCTGCGTTCTCATGTAGTTTCGCGGTTTCTTTCCAATATGCAGACATTGTTTTCTGCAGGCGAAAGCGGTTGTAAATCAAAAATCTCATTAGAATTGCAACGGCTTAGACATTCTAGCATAAACAAGGTTCATCGCTTGACAATATTTGAATTAGTGTCCAATTTTTTGCAACCTTCGGGCAGAAGGCATTTTTAAATCTATAGGAATGATGCTGGGGCGAAGAAGGCTTAAAGAGTCAAAATCTTGTCTTGTCTCCAATCTCATTGGACTCATTATTATGACAGACGCCTGGACTAACCTATGGATTATATGGATAACTCACTCACTCAACTCAACTATTCTTCAACAAAACTTTTAACAGGAGAAAGAAGTACCTACTTAAAAATCTTTACTGTTTTGGTACACTTTGTAGGTATTTATAATAATCACAGAAGCGTTTCACGATGATATGGTCAGAGTGTAACCCGACGCCTGTCGGTTAGTATCGCAAGGTAACTATTTGATAGATCGAAGACCACACATATTGCGGCCGGCTGACATTAAGTCTCCTAGCTATCACACACAAGACATGCGGTGCACTCACCTGGAACGGGAACTTATTTTACTTTGGAACAACGAGCCGAGTTGGGTAAGGGTACCTAGTACCTACAACCTACATCGGTATGGTCAGGAAGACGGATTGTTTGGCCAGCCGTATGTAAGGTCAGCAACAAAACACGATTATCACTGTTACTTTTACGTATCCTCCAAAGACAAAAACTAATTACCTAGGTACCTAGGTAATTAGTTTTCTTCTTAGGTACCTAGGCTTGGCTAAGCGTGTCTATTACCTATCTTAATTTTTAAATGTTATAGTCAATATTGATCATTTAAGGTGAATCTAGTCGACATATTTTCCATACAAATTTCGGGAGTGTAGGTATTACTCCACTGTTCGACAATGTACATCAAAAATTAAACATGGTATGGTTTTGTTTCATTATTAATATTGTACGGAAACAGAATACTAAAATAAAAAGCCATTAAAAGTTAGGAGCCAAAAAAGATTATTTTTTCTTGCTAATTAACCCAATTTTGGGCGTGTTTAAGTAATAACAGAAGTGTAAAATCTCCCAAACCAAGTCGGTACCCACAAAACTCAAATATCGAAAACTTCAATAAACTTTATTGGTCATTGATTTATGTGGTAGTTTTTTCATTAAACCCGATCTTTCGAAGGACTTTTCTTAATTTTGAACGCCCCTTATTTACTATAAAATGGTCATGCATCTCACTCAATAACGTTGTGCGTGTAATAGCGTTTAACTGCTTATCATTGTAGTCTTTGTGCTTATCACTGATACTACCTCTGCCGGACACGATGCCTGGTGAGACAGCGTGCTTTTTAGCCAGGCCCACCCAGGCGCGGCCGCAGCCAGACTGGGGGGGCCCCGGGTCACAGACAAAGACTACCTACATATTTATAAGAAAATGTATTATATTTTCGAAAAATTACTATTTTAAGTTTTACGTTTACGGCTTTGGGGGGTCATGACCCCCCTCGGACCGCGCCTGGGCCCACCAGTGACCTCGAGCTACGACTACATTCCCTAAGTGTTAATCAATTTTCGTCGTTGACCGTGAATAAGTTCTACTGAATAATAATCACTGAATAGGAAAGTTAATAAAAATAAGACGAAGAGTCGCAAGAGAGATAGAAGTAGGTAGGACCTTAATATACAAAATAGGAAAAAATGACCCTTGTCAGGTACGTCTTTAATTCTTCTGAACTAAGTTAGTTAAACAATGGATTTTAGTGCGGTTTGCATCATAAATCAGACAGTCAATTCCGGAAGATTTATATGTTGGTACCGATGACCTACATTCATATTAACTTAGATATTTCACAGAAATCTATTGTACCCAACCACCCATGCGAAGCAGGGCAGGTCGTTTGCTACCTACCCACTTACACAATAGAAAATTAGATATAATGTTCGTCTCTTCAAATTCAATGTATCAAAATTAAAAAGCCAAAGCTAAATAACTTCGGTACCTACTCATGTAGTTATCAAAGTTATTTAATTTTGACCAACCCAGTGCACCTACTATAGTAGGAAAACTTATTATATACCAACACAGACCTTATTATTTATAAGTACTTACCCTTTTAGGTATATATCTGGCTACCTGCTACGGCCAACGTTAAAACGTGTTTTATTTTTGTAGTAAATGAGCGTAACATAAGCTCATGAAATCGAGGTCGATCCAGTCGCGGTTACCACAGGAAACCGCAAACTATCCATCTAAATAACTACAGTGCAACCAGACTTGTGTTATTTTTTACTTTGTTGAACATTGAACAGCTAGCTCGGTTTCAAATAAAAACCTCTGAAGACAAATTACAACATTATTAGTAGACACACGACAAACTTACATTGCTGAAACTTAAAGAAATATTGTTGTTCCTACCTATAAACCTCTTCCATATGAAAAAAAAATCCCTAAGCGAGTTGCCCTTTTAAAGAGTAAAAAATGATAATATCAGATAATAATTGTTATCTTTCCTTCTTTAATAACATAGTAACATAATACAAGTAAAATAATAAAAGCACCCTGTTGACGTGAAATAGTACATACAATAGGGATTTCATAGTTGGTACAATAAGTTCAATGCTTGAATTTTGCATGTTAGTAGATCTCTTGCGCCATCTATGATTTAGTTCTGATACAAAAAAAAAATCTTCAACATTATGGTTCTTTAATAGTGATCGATGACTTCACCTCATAAATGCATGTGTGATTAATACCCTGTTAAATAATTGATACAGATAACTTATGATTATTGTATTGCTGGAACGGTAAATAAAATAATGCTCCCCATAAACACCGGGGGAAAGTATAGTCCCTCTATAAAGGGGCTTTTAGACGGTCAATATGGGTGAGACCAATCAAAACTTATGGACTTTTTGCGTATATAGCATGACGAACAGTGCAGACATTGGCAGCTTGTGAAATCAAAATGGATAATAAAATATATAAAAATGCTATCGAATTCCGTTATCAAATATCTACAAAAATTAATCTGAGACTTTTTCTAATTGGACTCATATTTCGTGAGAAAATCGATAAAAAGTGTTTTTCTTTTCGTATTAACACTTAAGCTCCCCCAGCGCCTGAGTTTCGCCTTGTTTCGGGTGGTCATTTTTATAAATTGTATCTATCTACTAAGTGCCACATTTCGTCCAGACACATGGTGCCCCAAAGGTGCACTTTCAGGGATATAACCGATTTTCGTTTTATCATAAAAATACAATAGCATGACCAAAATACCATTGTAACCATGAATTTTCACTTGGCTTGAACCAAAATAATGTGTGTATGAGTGCCTAGGTACATTTACTTTCTAAATACAGCGCATTATTATAAAATATAATTGGTCAGATAGATTATATAAACATATTATGTTATGATGAACTACTAGCAAGTAAAAACTTGCCTCTAGCTTGGGGATTCATACAATTTAATATGTTTATGTACGCTATTTATGCTAATTGTTTTAATTAGCTAAATATTTACCAAATAATACAATTTGTTAAAAAATTAAATAACTGTTTCATTGTAATTGGCAATTCGCCAATTACGATGAAACAGTTAGCGTAAATACACATCAAAAAAAGTTAGCAATCACTTTGAAAAATCTAAATATTTTTTGTTACGGTAGATTATATTATGATTTCTTCTTTTTAGTTTCATTTTTAAAAATATGGATTTAGAATATAAAACAACAAAACAGTTCAATTGTTTTTCCATATAAAAGGCTTTCAGTCCTAGCTTACGCTCATTCAGAAATCTGATTTAGTCAATTTTAACGGATTTAAAATACTTTTTCGCTTAAAGTTGTGATTTAAAAAATGCCAAGAGAATTATCAGAAGTTTTACGAGCAAGAATAGTAATTTTGAGGGAAGACGGATACACCACGAGAGATATTATAGCACGCAGAGTTGCTATATCCCAATCCTGTGTCGTGACCACGTTGCAGAGGTACCACGAGATGGGTAAATTTTGCTGACCGACCCCGCAGTGGTCGCCAAACTGCTTTGACTGCTGCCCAAAAGCGTTATATTAGATTGCTGGCAGCCCGTGACCCAACAATCAACGCTATTAAAATAAAAGCAGAAGTTCGGGTCGCCTCTGGGCTTGGAGTTAGCACTCAGACCATTCGGAATTGCTTGCACCAGGCTAGATTACGAGCACGGAGGTTTTGGCAAGCTCCTCTGAATTCCTGGCAATGACAACGACAGAGATTGCAGTGGGCTAGGCTTCGGCAAAATGAAGAAAAAAACATTTGGCAAAAATGTCTCTTCGTTGACGAATCGCGAATCAGTACTCATCCAGATAACTGACGTGTCCGTGTCTGGAGAAGACCAGGAGACCGTGAAAGGCAAAGAACTGCCACTGGAACAGTTCAGCAAGGCGGGAAATTGGTGTCCTTTGGGGTGGTATTATGATTGGAGCTAGAACGCCTTTGATCCCGTATCGAGGCTTCATGACAGCAGACATGTATAGAGCAATTGCTATTGATGTAATTGTCAGAACATTCCGAGTAAACCATGGGCACCAATTTGTACTGGGCGATGATAATGCGCCCACCCATCGAGCTCAACGAGTCAATGCTGCTCTCCGAGAATACGACATCACAAGGTTAGACTGGCCTGCCGGCTCTCCTGAGTTAAACCCAATGAAGCACGCGTGGGACGCTCTTAAGCGAGCTATTTGGAACCAGTCAGCCACGTCTCCAAACAGTGCCAGAGCTCAGGGAAGCCGCTATTCAAGAATGGGACAGGTTACCCCAAGAAGTGCTGGATAACTTGATTCTCAGCATGCCCAGGAGGGTGATCCTCCATCGTTGCCAATTACGATGAAACAATTAGCGTGATTAACAACATTAGGGACTATAGTCGATTGTTTAATACATTAAAATCAAGTTATGAAGTGCCATTAATTTATGGCACCTCACAACTTGATTTGGTTCTCGAACAGAGAATGTTGAAAAAGACTTACAAGCTTGGTGTCGTCAGTTTTGTTTCTGCATTTACGCAAAATGGTCCCAAGCTTCTTCAACAGTTCTTTACTGTCAACAAGTTCATGGGCAAAAATACTAAATGGCTAGAATCTGACATTAAATGGCCAGATTCTTTCAAGGAAAACATACTCATGAAGCCTAATGTTGATTTGCCTGAAGAGCCTAATGTTGATTTGACTGAGGAGCCAGTTACCCCTTTAAAATCAGTTGCTTCGACATCAACTGAAAAAACTCCTCGCAAGTCTTTTGATGACATATGTAACCGTCTGAAAGGAAGACGCACCGAAGATACTCGTACATCGTGCAGTTCCAATGAACTATTATTTTCAGCAGTTATTCTCAAGGCTTCAGGGAAAAGTGATGAAGCTGCTATTGTGAAGTACATTTTAGAGAACCCAAATCAGGTCGCCACATTTTTAAATATGATCAAAAGTGAACAGAACAGGTCAGTTCACGAAGTTTCTCTACAAAAAGCTTTAGAGCTATTTGTCACTTTTGCGCTTTTCGAAATGGCACTACATGACACTTAGAAATTTTAGTTTAGCTTATGAAGTATCCGAGCTATTATATGCTACAGAAGGAGAAAACTGAGTGCTACCCTAAAAAAGAAGATATGACGATCACGGAGAATTCAGCCAAAATCAAAATAAAAGCGCTGGTTGACATCACAGTGAGAAGACCCATTAAAGCTTTCAACTTCAGCTGTGACGCAGGTCAACATCTACAGTTGATCAGCAACTGTGGTTTTGATGGGGCCTCCAGCCAGAGTATTTATCACCAGAAAACCAGCATCAGTGAAGAAGATTGAAGTAGCATATTTATAGCGAGTCTTTTAGCTCTTAGGCTTGTCGCTGCAGATGGAAACGTCTTATTGGAGAATGAGCGGCAATCTTCAACAAGATACTACCGCCCAATTTCTTTTAAATTTATAAAAGAGACTGAATTTAATGTCGAGCGCGAGATGGCTGAAATAGAGTCCGAGATGGCTGACGTATCTCCAACTGACTGTGGGGTGTTCAAAGTTAGCCATCGTTTCATATTGACTATGATCGCTGGCAAGATACACTCGTACATATAAGAAACATCATCAGCTGTATGTGATGTAAAGCGCGTCCTACAGAAATGGACAATTTAGTGGATGTGTGGAAGAAGCCAGTGAATGAAGAATGATATGAGCACGGCCTTAGTTCACTGCATGCGTGGATTAGGTCCATGGAGTGCTTACTGCACATCTCTTATAAAAGTGAGATGAAATCATGGCAGGCTAAAGGCGAAGAAATGAAGAAAAAGGTGAAAAAACAAAAATAAATCATTCAAGAAATCTTCAGAAGAGAAACCGGATTGCAGCTGGATGCAGTTAAAAAGGGAGTGGCAAGACCAATTTTTATTTTGAGTGGCAATGCAGCAAGGTGGTTTTTTCCAACGCTGAGAAGACTGCCCAAATTACAGGTTTACATATTTATTTAATCAGGAGAATTGCTGTGATTTTGCATCGTGTTTCTTCGGGAGGGAAAAATAAATCTAATAAAATTCGGAGAGTACTGCTCCGAAACTGCAGAACTTTTTGTGCAATTGTACCCATGGTATCCCTCCAGTCTGCACAAGTTTTTGATTGATGGTCATAAGCTAATTTCTTAAAATTACATTAAGACTAATATAGTTGAAAAGTATTTTTTCTATTTTATTTGTATTTTTTTAATAAGTATAATTTACACATTTTTATTTTATTTTAATATCGTTTCTCGCTTCTTCGTAGCGATTCATTTTTTATTAATATTGTTCAAACCACCTTTTTATTTCAGGAGAAAGTATATGTTACTTCAATAAAATTATACTACAATAACGTGCATTATTTTGGAAGTAAATACATTTACTATTTTATTTTAATTTTTTTTGTGTGTGTGCCTAAGTACACCTAGGCACACATACATACCTTATTTTGGTTCTAATAATTCATGGTTACAATGGTATTTTTGTGATGCTATTGTATTTTTTATGATAAAACGAAAATCGATTATATCTTAGAAAGGGTACCTTTGGGGCACCATGTATCTTTGGATAATATGTGGCGTTAAGTAGATAGATACCAATTATAGAAATGCCTACCCAAAACAAGGTGAAACTCAGGCGGTGGGGGAGTTTTAATGTCCATTTCCATACAAAGAAAACACTTTTAATCGATTTTCTACTGAAATTTGAGTCCAATTAGAAAGTCGCAGATAAATATTTGTAGGTATTTGATAAAGGAATACTATAGCATTTTTTTTAAATTATCCTTTTTGATGTCACAAGACGCATAGGTCCAACCTCTTCTATGGGGACGATCTACATACGTAGTATCTTGTAGTCTGTGCTAGACTTGTGTAAGTAATGCGAGTGATGCATTACGCGTCATATAACCCGACCGCGTACTGTAGCATTACACATGACTCTCAAACATGACGCGCGCGCTGTGACGCGCTGTTCGGCGTTCGTAAGAAACATCGTATTATCTCGGTAATTTTCGCTGTACTGTGTGCAAGTGAGAAGGAGCATGCGCCGCGCGGCGGTCGGCTGGCAGCGAAATAAGTGAACTATTATTTAGAACCGTATCGTCCAAGAAATAGGGTTTACGTTTTACTGACAACGCGGACTGCCTGTGCCACGATGTTTATTTATATCTATAAATTTCATATTTTATTTAAATCATGACTCCGCACATGACTCCGTAATTCTATGACCTATGACATTACATTTTGCCGCGCGCGCCATACGATACAAAATAAAACAGTAACACTAAACAAATATAAAACTGAGTGTTGTGTTTACGATTGTGTTATCATTATTAATTAATGAGGTATTGAGTGATGTATAGAGAAATAACTTAAAACTGTAAATAAATAGATTAATATTACGTAAGTGTGAAAATATCTTGTGTTACTAAGGCGACGAAAAGAACAATTGCGAATGAAATTAAGAATCATCACGAAACAATTATTGTAAGTACATAAAATCGATTTTTAAATACGCCAAAATTCGCAATCATGGTCAATAATCAATATTGCAATCCATGTTTATTACTGGAATGTCCTTTTGATTGAATTAATAATTATGTATATCTTCTACAACGCGAGCATTTCATTACAATAGCCATCGCGCGTGATGCGTCATTACGCGTCATGTTTGCAGTCATACGAAGCGCGCGAGCATTTCATTACAATAGCCATCGCGCGTAATGCGTCATTACGCGTCATGTTTGCAGTCATACGAAACGCGCGAGCATTTCATTACAATAGCCATCGCGCGTGATGTGTCATTACGCGTCATGTTTGAAGTCATGGTGTAATGTAACATTACTCGGTACGAAAAGTAATGTCATATTACATCACTTTATAGCGCACTGTTTTGCGCATGTCTAGTCTGTGCGATCTATTGTGCGATAGACATGGGTAGTTCGCGAACGATTGAAGGAAATGAACTACTTCATATCACAAAATAAACTTATCATTCAATCAGTAGTCATTCAAATGTGTCTCTACTTCACTTAGTTCAGTCTTTCTTTTCGCTATTTCAATTTTAAATACACCAGCCTAGACAAAAATTTCTAAGTATCAGTAACAAAAAATCAAAACTTACCTACTACTTAATAAAAATAGTTTTGCTTAAATTCATATTTCTAGGTTGACAGTCCTAAGCCTGTATAAAGCATGAAGAAAAATCGACTTAAGTAATAAAACGGAACTAGAAAAGTGCATCATTTGTCATAAATTGTCAATCACTATCGTTATCCTACGATATGGACTCGTTCTGATTCGCTGAACTAAATGAAGTACTGAAGGAAATGAGTGGACTACTTCACTAAGCGAAAAGATATACTTCATACTTCACTCATTTCTTTTTACTGACACATTTTGCGCATCTCTACTGTGCGACGCAATTAATTTGAAATGTATTTAACCAATACAAGATCAGGAGTTTATGGATGCCAGATTGATCATCTAAAGTCCCCCATAGACAATATGATGTTTGCATTAACACTCTTTAGGAAAATAGTATTATTCGACTAAAAATAACCGCAATTTTTGGTGAATACAAGGACCCTAAAATTGACAGATGTCAACTGTAAAACTCAATGTCACTACAAAAATTCATTCGAATTTCCAGTTGCATTGTTTTTGATCAAAACTGAATTGCCTAATATTGTAGAAAAGGTAAAACAAGGTAACACATAATAAAATAGTCTCAGTGTAAATAGTAAAACATTGAACTTAGCGTTGATTGCATACTTTCAGAATCGGTATCATTTTAACAGTTTTTTCAGAAGTACTACGGTGTATCGAGTTTAAAAAAAGGCATACTTAGTATGAGAAATCTTGCTAAAATTATGGATAAATATACCCGGCCGAACATTCCGACTACTCAAGGTGTGTTGGAAGATTTATTTGATGCTGAAATTTTGCAAGTGAAAGATCATCCTATTAAATTAGCTGAAGGCAATGAAAGTTTAATAAATGCTCATAGTTGTTTCAAAAACTTCAAGCAGTTGCAAGAGGATGTGATGAAACAAGATGGATTGAATTCTAAATTAGATGAACTAAATAAAAAGCTAGTTGAAAATATAGCTAATATGAAACAACAACCAGATTTAGATTTTTAATTGGCAAGTTATGATTTTACAAGAATGTCATTTATATGGATAACATGTGCTTAGCACAGTTAGCACTTTACTTAAATATAGTTAATAAATTAGTTAAATGAAGTCATTTCTCTTTCATTGTATGTAACTTAAATACCCATCAAAGCGTATTCTAAATACTTGTTAGTTTGATTCACAGTTAGTCCTATAATCTAATGGAAAAGAACAGTTTGTATGTAATAACTGCATTGATATAAAAGCTCATTTTATTATACTTCCAACCTTAACCAAATCTTCTTCTGTCATCAATCCTAAGTGGAATAAACAGACTAAAGCTGCACCTTGTTCAGCAAATTTCTTGTTCTTCTCCCAAAATGAAGATGTGTATTTTTTGCCATTGAAAGTAATTATAGTACGGAACAACTTTTCCACTTGCTGTGTTTCATACGATGGCAGTTTTTGACCATTCTTTCCTGCCCATGCATGTAATTTGGACTTGGGTAAATTAAGGTCATTGAAATTCGCTCTCACAAAACATACCTGAAATTTTAATTTATGAAATATTATTCAATCTTTGTCTAGGTACTAAAGCCAGGACACCAGAAATCTAATAACCACAATACCTTCATTTGGACAACATCAGTGAGATCAGTATGAATGGATTTCATCTTCTTTTGTGGTGGCTCTAGGTCCTCAGGAGTCACTTGCCATCGCCCCTGTATTCCCCTTTTTTGATAACTTGACTGTTTTTCTTGACAGTATTTTCCTAAATCCCAAATGGCGCTGCAAAAACATTACAAAGATTTCTTTACTTGAACAATTAATTTCTTAATAATATTGTTATGATCAGGTACTACCTACCATATTTGTTCAAGCGTTTGACAATCTAAAAATTGCCTACCCCTTGGAGTGTCTTGCAATTCTCTTAAAATGTTTTGGATGCAGTATTTTGTGTTTGCAGGTGAATTATCAAAATCAACAGCCAGCTTAAGATACTCTTCTATGACAGTATCCATAGGCAACATGCCTTGTTTCTTAAAAATGGAACAGTTCCATTCAGCTGCACGTGCAATCATTACACTAGAACATCCAGTCATTTCCTTGAATTTGTAAATATCATTATGCTTTTCAATTTCTTTAGACCCTCCACTGCAATTGGATAAGAAATTAATAAATATAATTACACCTACACTAAAAACATTTATTGTGAAGCTACATTAATCTAAGCTTTTTAAAACAAGACATACTTTGCTATAACTGGTATTGAAATCCTTTCAGCAATATACTTTATGATATCTGTATGCACTGCATGTTGTGGCCGTTCATCCTTTGTCCTGCCATGAATTCCAATTGCTTTAATGCCTGAACTCACCAGTTTCTGAACAAGTTTTAGTGTCTCCTCTGGTGTTTGAAGAATCCTAATTTTACAAGTAACCGGTATAGATAAATGATCAACTAAAGTAGTTAGGATGTTATAGGCTTTCTCTGGTTGAGCAAGCAAGGCAACTCCCATGCCTCCTTTTATAGAAAATTCTTTTGGACATCCCATGTTTATGTCTATAGCAGCCACATCCTTTTCACTAAAAACAAAACATTTTTAGGATTATTGTTAAATAAGAACTCTGCAAACCAAAGTTTGGAAACATAAGTTATCAAGTTTTCTTACACAAGTTTAGCTACTTTTAAAGCTCTTTCAGCATTACATGTTCCTAACTGTAGAATAACTTTATCCTTTTCTTCATCACAAGTCCGAAAGACTATAGTTCCATCTGTTTGGTCTACATAGTCAACTGTGTTTAATATATCTGAAAACAAAATGATAAATTTATTTACTTATTATTTATCTTTAGCATACATTTGTCTAAATGGTAATTCTGTTGAACATGGGTTTCCCACCAAAAACATCACACCAGCATCCTTAAGTTTTTTGCTATTGACTGAAGTTTAAGAAGAACTTGTAGATTGTGGACGCGATTTTATCAAGGAATCTAACTTTCTCATGTTTATTACTTGAATCTAATGCTAGAACTAAGGTTATTAGAGGTGAGTTGTATATACTGGTACAGGTATATATACCAAGTATGTGCTATCCAGTATGCAGCCCGGGTACAGACCGAAATACTGGGTAAATACCTTGATGGTATGATGTCATACGTATAGGCTAGTAGGATACGAACCGCTACCACAAGGTAGGGGCCAGTTCGTGCGGCATCGGCACGCCCCACCGCGCGCCGAAGCCACCCGAAGCTACCCTAGAGCAGGACCTGAAGCGTCATTTGTGCTTTAAGAACGTTTCGACAATCTAATTCAGTTAGAAAAAAATTATACATACGTCTACGTCCTTATATAGCTAATATAGCTAAAAAGAATATTACAAATAAAAATTATGATTGTAAATAAAGTGATTTGAAATCTTTTAACTACGCCGCCGGCTAGTTAGTCATCTAAATATAATTAATGTTATTTTGCATATAATTATACCTAAATAAATAGCACTCTTTAATAACTATCATCATATTCTTAGCCGACAGTCCTTAGCCAGGTAAAGTAGGAGGGGAAGATTTCATGTCTCTTTAACGCATATGTATACTTGAAACGTCGTACCTACATTATATTGGAGGTATACCATATTTATCGCATATGTTTACTTATCGAAATCATAACACACCCAAAAGTATTTTGAAACCCGGTTTTTGTACCAGGTATTTAGCGATACCCATACCTTGAAGGACGGGTATGGAGATTAGCAAGTATCATCTCATCTCTAAAGGTTATGTTTACTCCTAAATTGTTAATATTTAACAACAACACATCTTTTCCTTTAATTATGTACCTATAGATCGATAACAGATGTTGTCTTTTTTTCGTCGTCATTTCACGAATTGGATAACCCTTACCGTTGTATTTACGTTTTGATCTTAAAAATTTCCAATCAATTAGCTCTTCGGTATAAACCAAATCTGCGCCATATCTTAGTGCCAAAAGACGCATGGGTAAGGTCCCAATACGCACCATAGGCGCAAGTATTATTTTATTTTCATATGATATCATTGTAATATATTTTTTTTATTATTTTACAAAAAACGTGTGAGTAACCATGTCAATATTATTATCAGTAACTGTCACTTCATCACTGTCACTTTGAACACATCGGTTTGACATTTAATTGACATTCAGAGCTACGAGATTTTTAATCTATATAATTTTACCTATCTAATGCTAGGTACACACGCAGCGACTTTAGTCGCTGGCTTGCAATTTCAAAGTCCACATAGATTTCAATTAAGATTTGCAAACGATTTTAAAATCGATATTTTAAGATTTCAAACATAGACGAAATATATCGATTTTTTTTAAATATCGATTTATTTTGCTCATCCCTGTGACACTGACAGTGACGTTGTTTATTTATTAGTAGGTTCAGTTTTACGGTTTTACGTCTGGGTCTGGCTTGATGCGTTTTTAGAGATTTTCTGCCTTCAAGTTACGCCGACCCGACTATAATCTTTTATAGTTATTTTGTAGCCACGTAAAGAACTACTATCATTGCCGTTGCTGCTTTCAATAACATGAAACCAACAGTAGCTGCTGATGAAATGTTTCCTGAAGGTGTTGGACCATACATGGATTTAGAAGAAGTGAGTTAGTTTAGAAGAAACAAATTCTTGGTTTTAAATGCAGTACCTATGACTAATGCTGAACTTATCATACACTCAAAATTAAATTTCGTTCTGACAGAAACACCAATGTTTAGTGTTAAAAATTATTATTTGAGAATCTCATTTTTGTGTTCTTTGTCGACAGGCTGGAGGTCCCTCAAATTTATTAATGGACTTGGCTGCGAATGAAAAGGCTGTTCATTCAGATTTTTTCAATGGTAAGATATAATCTGCCACTTAAAAAAATTTCATATGTTAATGGCCACAATATTAAGCTTGTACATGTAAAATATGTTTTCAGCAACGAAAATCTGAACTTTTATTTACTATGGAAATGGGGCTTTATAGGCCTGCCATATGTATTGTTAGTGTCTAACGTAAAAATCCTAGATTTTCAGTCAACTACTGGGAATATGTATATGGAAA
This sequence comes from Polymixis lichenea, assembly GCA_949091785.1. Lineage (NCBI taxonomy): Eukaryota > Metazoa > Arthropoda > Insecta > Lepidoptera > Noctuidae > Polymixis > Polymixis lichenea. Next base: position 13,138,469 of record OX420937.1, read on the forward strand.
AATGGCATGCTTACGAAACATGTTTTAAAGTCAAGTTTACACTTCAGCAACTCTTGTATGAATGAAATGTTGTACCTACCTCATCCCTTGCAAATCAATGAGAATTAATATTGTCTCATGTACATCTTAAAATAATCTATACTAATTTTCTATGTAAAGCATTCTCAATCCTAAGCCTAAAACAAAATTTTTTATTTCAGATTTTGAAGACTTGTTTGATGATGATGATTTGAAGTGAGTCATTCTTCAAATGTGATATCTTTTTGTAACTAAGTTAAATGGACAAAATAAAAATAATTAATATTTTTTATTGACATTTATTCCACTTATCATTAAAACAATTCCATGTCTAAATAAAAAATCTATTTCTATAGTCAATTGGGGGTGATTCTTCATATCACACACTACACTGGTTTCACTGTGGCTATACTGTATATAGGAATGAAAATATATATTTCTTTTGGGAAGTGCTTAATCATACATTGAGAAATACATATTCCCAAATGTATAAAATAGAACAAAGAAAAATCATAACAATACTTATCCAACTATAGCAAAATAGGTTTTGAGATCATTTAGCAAATGTACAGTACAATAAAAGTAACTGAGACAGCAAAAAGGTAGTTGTTTTCTGATTTTTTCTTTTCAATGATTTACATACATGCATGCGAAATTCAAAGCACATTCTACATACAAGTACTGTTGATTTATGTTAACCAAAATGTATTCTTTTTTGGTACAAATGTTAAATCATATTTTTTCATAGGAATTGTTTTAAATATAGTATTAAATTATTACATTGTGTCAAAATATGTTTAAGCTAATATAATGTTTGAACTTGTGTGGCATATTACATAAACTTAGCCCACATGCAACAGTAACACCTAGTTAATATAAACAAAATAGTTATAAATGCGCAATACTGCGCGCGCGTGCTCGCTACACGTCGACATCGCTGCTGTCGTCGCTGTACTCATTTCCCTCTGGTTCCTCATGCTCCTCTTCCACCTCGGCTTCTGCTTCTAACCCTTCTTCTTCCTCACCTGCCTCATCACCGAGTTCCTCTTCTTCAAGCATTGTTGAAAGTTTCGTTATGACACCTCTGCCCATTTCTGAAATCAGAGCAAGAGACAACTAATTTTATGTTCCATGCATTTTCCAAATCTAGTGAGGAAAGGGAACTCTGTCAAAACTTTAGTTTATCTGCATACACCCATACACACTAAAAACTCATGATTAAAATTGATTGTCAAAAATGGTTCAAGATTTGGGCGAGATTTCCGCGAACTGGCTTGGTTTGATTCCCAAGCGAAAACTTTATTTATTTGCCGCGCTGTGAGCATTTTGCCGCTATCGGCAAAAAAAATTTCAATATTTTGTAAAATATTTGCGCGTATAGTTTAGGCTTTTTAGTAGCTGCACCCATTTTGGTCGTCGACCTGAGCCGAAAGGTTGAACTCAATCAGTGCAAGAAAGACTGCAGGAAGAGGTGTTCACTATCATCAGGTGTCGCGTGGCGGCGTTTTGCTTGCTTTGCTTTACGTAAGTACAAATTCTGTAATCTTTAATGTATTTTCTATTCCAGTATAAAACATAACGAAACTTTTAAAATAATTAAGCATTTTCGTTTGTTTTTAAAGTATAGGTTGTAAAATGTAATCTATGGAGATAGAAAGAAGATACTCTATTTCCGAATAAAATACGTTTTGGCGACACCATATATTGTGTGTTATGTAAATTTTATTTTTACGCTTTGCATCTTCTGCAGAATCCCTCTACCTTCGAGGTACGAGGGCAAATGCAGTATTTATCCAACAAAGAAAAATAACCCAAAAAAGGGTGTCATAGATAAGATTAAAGTTTTGTGAGATGGACAATCACTAAACATTAATTTGGGGATGTTCTTTTCACAATACTACTTATTCAGACTTCTTCTCTGTTGTATTTTAACTACTAACACTGGTAATAAGTTACAATATTGTTTACTAACATGCTGGATCATTGTTGTCCGAAAATAAAGAAAATAATAATAGATGCTCAAATTTACTGTGCAGTGAGCATTGCAGATACTTTTTGTTATGCTAAAACATATCCTGTAGATGTAGAAGTTTTTAATTTTGTTATATTTTTTAAAAGGTATTTTTATTTAGAATAAGTCAAACAAATCCATAAAAAAGTCACTAGTCATTTCCAAAAAATATTATGAGCTGAAGTGTTTTCACTAATTTTTTTTCGTCTTTTAGTTAAACCCTGAAAATATAAATTAATTTAATTGCAATATTCCTACTTATTCATCATCATAATCAGTCTATAATGTTCGCACTGCTGGGTCACAGGCCTCTTCTCTGTGAGAGGGAATGAGCCGTAATCTACCACGCGAGCCCAGTGCGGGTTGGTAGATGTCACATGTCTATCAATTTTTGGTTCTAGGGCTCGCGGTTCCCTCGCGATTTTTTCCTTCATCGTTTTTGAGAACAGTAAAAGTAAAGCGACTGTCTGGGTTCGAACCTACGTCCTACAACTAGTAAGTCGCGGACGGACGTTACCATTGGGCCACCACTGCCCTCCTACTTATTCCTAACAATGAAATAGAGCAACAATTAGCTCCCCACACGCCCACTGACGTTATACGGAAAGCGCGGTCACCGTAAGGGTAATAAAATAGCAGAACTGATACTTACGTTCTACATATGTCTTTAAAGATTTTGGAACCATATTTTTTGCTCTCTCTATGTCCTCTTCTGAACATTCACCTTTATCTAACCCTGTGGAGAAAAAAGAACTTTAAATAAGGACATAAAATGAAATTATTTTAAATGGAAGTCAAAGAAACAATGTGGTTTTGTGATTTTAATAGATAGATTGAGGAATCCTTTAATCACATAAAAAATCTTCTTTTTTTTGTATTCGTGCATTGCAACAAATATTTATACATGGATTGTATAAATATTTGTTGCAATGCACGAATACAAAAAAAAGAAGATTTTTTATGTGATTAAAGGATTCCTCAATCTAAAGGGGAAATTATAAGTGCAACAACAAATGTTTTCTTTAGCACCTGCAACCTAACGACTTTTTTTGTAAGTAGGCAACGAGTTAATAGATAAGCTTCTATTACAATAATTCATTGTCTTCAGTTGTACAAAAAAATATCAACTGTCCCATATATTTGACCGTGATTGACCCATTAGATTTTTTTGACCTTGTAGGTAGGTATTGCACTTTTCTATTAAACAGCTGAGTAGTTTTTGTATAACTGACGAGAAATTTCTACGCTACGGTCTAGAATGATATGCTGAATTCATGGTTACAGTTAGCGCACTGGATAAAAATTTACCCCTGTATATTTGCTTCTGAATTGTTAACTCAGCAACTAATGTTGTAAATGGGCAACTTTATATATTTTAGAGATTCATATCATATCAAAATTATATCATGTGAACGTTATTTCAAGTGATATTATACTATCTGTTATAATGCCATAATTATATACACACGTTCGATTGGGTAGGTATAATAGTCATCATATGCTTATGACAGTGGCGTGCAGTCCATAAAGACAGAAAGACACTGCCTACCCTACCTAAATCAGATAAATCTGTAAAACTAATATTATTTTATCAATCAACAACAAAATCTTTATCCATAAATCAGCGCTACCTGTCGAGCGTCGGTCGTACCATTAGTATCATCGATACAATATCCCGTTCGTACGTACAATTTGACACAACTTCGCATTGCGATGCACTAGCGCCGCTGAGTGCCTCGGGAGAGACACGAACTATTCGTGACTCAACGTTTGTATGTGTGCTCTCGTGGTCATGCAGATTTATTCAGTGTGCGTTCCTATACATACGTGGCACACAATGTAACAAATAACGCACACAACCGTACAGGGTAGTCACTGGCTTTTTACGATTTTAACAACGAGACGAATTACGAAACTCACCGAAGTTTTCCGAACAAAGTTGGTTATGCGACTATTTTAAAAAGTAGCATTGTTTAATTGAATTGTGACTACATAATATTTCGAGTAATTCGGACGCCATTGTTTGTTTTGGTTGTGACTTGTATGCTATGATGGCATGTATTTAAAATTTTAACATTGATACATAGTGTGAATAATAGATAATATTCACTGTGAAAGTTGTTCAGATGGTGTGTGTAAAGAGAACAGAAAAATTATGCATTTTCAAAACTATCTAACGGTGAAAAAAAAAAACAAGTATCGTGAAAAGTAGTTGTACATCGGATTTGCAATTAATAGGTACAAACTACACGTAAAGTCAATCGTAAATTCAATACAAAACAAAACACTGTGATTTATTTAATTGCCTCATAGGTTGCATGTTGTGTACTAGGTACAGCAATCGGTTTGCTTTTTTTTTGCCTTTTTTTAAATTTCTGCCTACCCTGTTTAAAAACTCTGCGCACGCCACTGGCTTATGATGAATGAAATTAGAGCTTTCATTGGCTATTATTTGATGACAGTAATAAGGTAATTTTATGTTCAACTAAAGTACATTATAATTTAACTCATCAATTACTTATGCTAACGTATAACTATATCGGTGACTATATTAATTTAGACGATCTTAAAATTATTTTATAGATGTAGTTGATACACTAATTAGAAGCTGGTAATGCGTAGACATATCACAAATTTAGTTGCTTAAGAATTATCACGTTGCTGCGTCATATTAACAGTGCCCTGTTTTACAATATAATTATAATTTAAAAAAATGTACAGGCTGCAAGAAAATGAGCAGTTTTCACAAAAACTTTTTTATATGCCAATAGTTTCTTTTAAGTATCAAAACACTGTACGTGTTATAATTTTATTTGGTTTGAGAAAAAAAATATTTTGTTGCTTTTGAAAACTTTTCCCAGAAAGGTTTTTTGCGATTTCTAACTTTTGTAAAGTATGGGCTTTTTTTTGGCTAATCTGTCCTCTATAAAGTAAATTGGAGTTTCTTTCCTACGAATTGTATAGGATCAATATTTCTCAAAAAAATAATTACCACTATCCTAAGACCGTTTTCTTATGGCTACAGGCAGTAGTTAGGTAGGTACCTGCCCTTATTTACCCATCTCAAAAATCTACCCTGTATAATTATGGACATGATATGTTATACAGATAAAAAGGAACACTTACCGAAGAGGAGACCCATTCTTTTCAAAATGTCGATGTCGTCATGTATTTGGAACTTTTTGTTGAAATTGAACATATATTCTGTCCTGTAAAAGATGCATTTAAAATACATTTTGAAAAATGGATATCACTCTGGGAAATTATAATAAAATAATCAACAATTAATCCTTTATTGACTCGATATAGATCGGACATCACATCAAGTCAATCAAGGAATTTATTGTTTTTATATTTTTTTTAGTCTATTTAGTCTAGGAAAGTATTTTCACTCACTTATCATTAGAAATACTGCAGTCAATTAAAGCTTTATCACTAGTATTTACAACAATGAATGGCAAATGGATTGCTGATGATGGAGATGGCTTAACTCCTTTGCTCTCGGCTTCTTTGTTTCTTTCTATCAAACTCTTAAATGAAATATGCTGAAAAGAAGATAATAATTTTTTATTAGTTGTGGGCACCATATTGAGTAGTTTATTATGGTGATTTAATAAGTTCTGTGCCGGGAGCTCTCGTGGAGGGCTCATGTTGAATATGGGTATTTCTAAGTAAATTTAATGCTTAAACTGGTAAAAAATGTAACAAGATGTGATTTCATCTGTCAGTCAGTTCAAGTCTGCCACAGCTGCTTATTTCAGGAATTGCTAATACTATAGACTTGAAAGAAGAATGGCAGGACTCCATGTTATCTCGGTGTCGCATGTAGAATTTAAATCATAGTATCTTGGTTTGTTTATGGCATGGCCTATAATGGATTTAGCCAAAATAAAAATTTAATCATTTGCATCGTGATTGGGCTATAGATAGATGGTGATCAGAGTCTGATAATTGAGTACCAAAGTGGAATGAGGATTAATGAGTAAATTAGCTTCACTGCGGGAAACATACGTAAAGCTGCCCAGATGTAAGCGAGGCATAGGGCCATGAGAGCCTCTGACATGATTTGAATTTGGCGCCATCAACTCCCTAGAAAAAATTCGGAAAGAATGCTAAAATAATGTACCCGTGTCTGGTGCTATTACTAAGCCTCCACTGCCGCCCGTCTGTTCATTTGTCGGTCTGTCTGACATAAGCAAATACCTAAACAGTCTGCCCTTCATTTTCAAAGTAAAAATCACTAAATTTGTTATTTAGCTTATGGTTGGAACATTTTTATTTTAATACATGGAGAAATGCTCAAACATACTGTGCTACCACGAGGAAATAGCACAGTCATGTGGGACTCAAACCCACTAAAACTCCACGGTGACCTCCATTGCCCCTTGTGGCGAGAACACGGGAATGCGCAAGCTATCCGCGAACCCGCCGCGGCCGACCGTCACCGGACCCTCCTCTGGGGAATAACCCCCATCACCGGCGCACCAGAACACACAGCACGCCGCGACCACCCCAGGGACCAAATAGCACATGAGTGCCAGGCGACCGCCTGTAATGCACCCTTGATCCCCTCTGCGACGGGTCGGGACAGTGGCCCTGCCGGTAACCACTTTTCGGCCGCAGGGGATAGGGAGAGCGGCCATCGTAATACCGACACTCCTCTCCTGCTGCCTCACTGCTTCCGCCATCAGAAGATGGCGGCCCCGTCCAGGCCGCGGAAGGCAGAGATAGCGCTGCACAGATACACCGGCACTCTTCTCCCATTGCGATGCCCTCCGAAGCGTTTAGGAGATATAGAAATTTAAAAAACGAAAAGAAGGTCGTCCAAGTAATCAAAATTGGTTGTATATACACGTTTATTTTTACATCGTTCTGGAGCCGAAACACAGTAACTCCAGACGAGTAACAGTCACTATTGGCATTGTTATTTTTGTTTTAAGACATCTAATAAAGAAGTTAGAAATTTATCACTTTTTTTCTGTCATTCGAGTTAAATTTTAGTAGCGCTTCCACTATTTCATTCATAAACACAAGATCGTACGCGATCTGCTCGGTGATGACGTAGCGCGGCACAGCTGTGCGTGTGCGTCAGTTCAGCGCGCCCGCGGTGGGTCAACGGAAGTCGGACGAATAACCGGCTGTAAGTACGCACGGCTACACATCAAGCTATACATTTCCAGTTTACGCTGATCTTGCACCGTATGGAAATTCTATTCAATTTGAGATCAGCTTACACTGGAAATTTATAACTTGAGGTGTAGCCATGTGTACCTACAAGTAGGTATTTCATTTCAGGTACGATTTAGGTTGGTGTAAGTTCATTTACCTCCATCATCTCGTATCGAAAGCACGGCACGGTGTTTACCACTATCACATCTCGTAAACGAGAGAAATTAATTGACATTTAATTCACCACTCTCGCATCACGAATCACCTAGTAGGTACTCGTACCTATTCAACTAGACACGACGAGTAGGCTTGGGAGTTGTATTTTACCGCTATCGTCCGGCTGGTACGATATCGTACCAGTAAGTCGAGCACCCTTCAAGCCCGGCTGGTACGATATCGTACCACCCAGAGGCAAGCGGTTTTTATCTTAATACGTAATATAAATAAGGTTTAATTTCGTCTGGGATGATTTAACTCTATGGGCCGATAGCCAGTCTTTCGTAAACTACATCATTCAAACGCATAAAAGTTCTGTGGCAAAATTTATAAAAATAGTTGACAGTGACGCTTCGAACGCGCGCGTGGACAGAGAGTTATCTTGTTAGGTTCTCTAGTTATTTAGTGTTTTTTCTTATTTTTTGTGCATATTCGACGTGAAGTGGATAAATATTCATTTATAAGTAGTTATTACATCGTTTTAGATAATATTTGCATCAAATAGCATCTTAAAAACTGTTTTTTCGATAAAAAGTGTTACGTAAACAAACCGTTGCTGTGACGTCATTGTTATGTGAAGTTTGAGTGTGTTGAGTGTTTCACAGTGAATTAAGTGTATCCTGGTGTATTTAATGGTATGTACACAGATCGTACTCATAATTAAAGAAAATTCTAGGTATATTTCATAACAAAACTATTTTTAAAAGATCTTTGAATGTTCGAGTGCACAAAACGGCCTTTGACCTCCGCGCGATATGAAGTTTGAGTTTAAATATTATGCAAATGTTCAGTAGGATTCCCAAAAAAATACTGCTGTTAGATTAAGTACTTGTCTATTCAACAAGAAACAAATTCGAGCGGACCTTTTTTTTATGAGCGCGGTTGCCTTGAATCGAGTGACGACCAATCGCGCTAATAGGTACATATTAAGCATAAGTACCTACCTACCATACACGGTTAATTTTAGGTCGTTCTGGAACCGAAAGCCATGAACTCAATCATCGAACTCGAATCGATTGGGACTAATTTTTTCAATAAATAACAATAAAAAAAATTACGAAAACTTAAATTTATTGATTTTTTTGTGAAATAATGAGAACTCGAAGTAACGCTTCCTTGCCATCAATGAATTTATGCGTGTGTAATGTGTGTAAAAATATGAAAAGCGAATTCAGACTTTATTTCTTAACAGTAAAGGTTAAAAATATAAATTACACCAAACTAGGTAAGTAGGTCCGCAGTTTACTAAAATTATTCTTAGAAACCTATTGTCTCGTGTTCGACCGGCCTTTACAAGAATGCACAACCGAATTTCGCGGTTAAAATTATGACAATAAGATCTTAATTCGGTTCAATATTTTCATAGAAAAGGGCACCTCCAACTAATAATGAACTCTATGTCACAGACTTAACGATTCATTTTTCTGTTTGAATTGCCTGCCTTTGTGAAGCCGCCGCAAGCATTGTCGCATAAAAAATATTTTAGGCACATTTTTTTTTTTTTTTCGGGTTGGGAAATCATCAAATGACTTCTCCCGCTCTGGGTGGAGCGGTAGGGCGTGTCAGACTTTTACTGACTAAAACCCACCCATGTTCCCTCAGTTGTCTGTGTGCCAGGGGCCGCGGTATCTCTTTCGAACAACCCGCACCCCAGGCAGGCATCGGACCTTGCGGGCCCCACCAGTTGGTGTTGACATCTCTTTGAGGCGCGCGTGGAACACAACGCGCCGTTGACCCGGGCTTGGTCCTTACCGGACAGCGAGCTACCCATTACTCGCCGTCCGCAAGCCCGCGCCTACGGTGGCCGGGAATCAGCCTGGGATTCCCGACACCCAGGGCGTCTCCTGCGACGACTAAGGCCGTGAGGACGCATGTACTGTCCCTCCCTTACGTGCGCCGCCACCATTTTCGCGAGCATTACTGCTTCGCTGATGGTGGTGATGGCTACCCATGCACTCTCGCTTCGTACCATGGCCTGGACCAGGGTGGGACGCGAGAGATCGCCGATCGCCTCCACGAGGACATGGCGGTGCTCCGCCCAAGCCGGGCAGACCTCCACCGTATGCTACACCGTGTCCTCAGAGCGATTTTTGCAGTGGAAACACCCGGGCGTTTCCTCCCGCCTTATGCGAAACAGGTACCTCCCGAAACAGCCGTGTCCGGTGAGGATCTGTGTCAGGCGGAAGGTTCCCGTGTTATGATGATTTCTGATAAAATTACGATGTTAATTTGCACGATATTTTGCTTGTTTCTTGCTGAATAGACAAGTACTTAATCTAACAGCAGTATTTTTTGGGAATCCTACTGAACATTTGCATAATATTTAAACTCAAACTTCATATCGCGCGGAGGTTAAAGGCCGTTTTGTGCAATCGAACATTCAAAGATCTTTTAAAAATAGTTTTGTTATGAAATATACCTAGAATGTTTTTTAATTATGAGTACGATTTATGTACATACCATTAAATACACCAGGATACACTTAATTCACTGTGAAACACTCAACACAATCAAACTTCACATAACAATGACGTCACTGAGCAACGGTCTGTTTACGTAACACTTTTTATCGAAAAACAGTTTCTATGATGCTATTTGATGCAAATATTATCTAAGACGATGTAATAACTACTTATAAATGAATATTTATCCACTTCACGTCGAATAGGCACAAAAATAAGAAAAAACACTAAATAACTAGAGCCCAACAAGATAACACCCTGTCGCGCGCGCGTTCGAAGCGTTACTGTCAACTATTTTTTTAAATTTTGCCACAGAACTTTTATGCGTTTGAATGATGTAGTTTACGAAAGACTGGCTATCGGCCCATAGAGTTAAATCATCGCAGACGAGATTAATCCTTATTTATATTAAGTATTAAGATAAAACCGCTTGCTTCTGGGTGGTACGATATCGTACCAGCCGGGCTTGAAGGGTGCTCGACTTACTGGTACGATATCGTAGCAGCCGGACGATAGCGGTAAAATACAACTCCCAAGCCTACTCGTCGTGTCTAGTTGAATAGGTACGAGTACCTACTAGGTGATTCGTGATGCGAGAGTGGTGAATTAAATGTCAATTAATTTTTCACGTTTAAGAGATGTGATAGTGGTAAACACCGTGCCTTGCTTTCGATACGAGATGATGGAGGTAAATGAACTTACACCAACCTAAATCGTACCTGAAATGAAATACCTACTTGTAGGTACACATGGCTACACCTCAAGTTATAAATTTCCAGTATAAGCTGATCTCACATTGAATAGGATTTCCGTACAGTGCAAGATCAGCGTAAACTGGAAATGTATAACTTGATGTGTAGCCTTGCGTACCTACTTACTTGCAGCCGATTAATTCGTCCGACGGCCGTTGACCCACCGCGGGCGCGCTGAACTGACGCACACGCACAGCTGTGCCGCGCTACGTCATCACCGAGCAGATCGCGTACGATCTTGCGTATATGAATGAAATAGTGGAAGCGCTACTAAAATTTAACTCGAATGACAGAAAAAAAGTGATAAATTTCTAACTTCTTTATTAGATGTCTTAAAACAAAAATAACAATGCCAATAGTGACTGTTACTCGTCTGGAGTTACTGTGTTTCGGCTCCAGAACGATGTAAAAATAAACGTGTATGATAAATCCCCTCTTTGAGGAGTGGCTTGAGAGGCGGCATGGCGTCCTCACCTTCCGCCTGACACAGGTCCTCACCGGACACGGCTGTTTCGGGAGGTTCCTGTTTCGCATAAAGCGGGAGGAAACGCCCGGGTGTTTCCATTGCGAAGATGGCCCTGAGGACACGGTGGAGCATACGATCGAGGTTTGCCCGGCTTCGGCGGAGCACCGCCGTGTCCTCGTGGAGGCGATCGGCGGCGGCGATCTCTCGCGTCCGGCCCTGGTCCAGGCCATGGTACGGAGCGAGAGTACATGGTTAGCCGTCACCTCCTTCAGCGAAGCAGCGATGCTCGCAAAGAGGGAGGCAGTGCACGTGAGGGAGAGGCAGTACATGCGCCCTCGTGACTGCAGCCTTCGCAGGAGACGCCCTGAGTGTCGGGAATCCCAGGCTGATTCCCGGCCACCGTAGGCGCGGGCTTGCGGACGGCGAGTAGGTAATGGATAGCTCGCTGTCCGGTAAGGACCAAGCCCGGGTCGACGGCGCGTTGTGTTCCACGCGCGCCTCAAAGAGATGTCAACACCAACTGGTGGGGCCCGCAAGATCCGATACCTGCCTGGGGTGCGGGTTGTTCGAAAGAGATACCGCGGCCCCTGGCGCACAGACAACTGAGGGAACACGGGAGGGTTTTAGTCAGTAAAAGTCTGACACGCCCTACCGCTCCACCCAGAGCGGGAGAAGTCATTTGATGATTTCCCAACCCGAAAAAAAAAAAAAAATGTGCCTAAAATATTTTTTATGCGACAATGCTTGCGGCGGCTTCACAAAGGCAGGCAATTCAAACAGAAAAATGAATCGTTAAGTCTGTTCCATAGAGTTCATTATTAGTTGGAGGTGCCCTTTTCTATGAAAATATTGAACCGAACTAAGATCTTATTGTTATAATTTTAACCGCGAAATTCGGTTGTGCATTCTTGTAAAGGCCGGTCGAACACGAGACAATAGGTTTCTAAGAATAATTTTAGTAAACTGCGAACCTACTTACCTAGTTTGGTGTAATTTATATTTTTACCCTTTACTGTTAAGAAATAAAGTCTGAATTCGCTTTTCATATTTTTACACACATTACACACGCATAAATTCATTGATCGCAAGGAAGCGTTACTTCGAGTTCTCATTATTTCACAAAAAAAAAAACAATAAATTTAAGTTATCGTGATTTTTTTTATTGTTATTTATTGAAAAAAATAGTCCCAATCGATTCGAGTTCGGTGATTGAGTTCATGGCTTTCGGTTCCAGAACGACCTAAAATTAACCGTGTATAAGAAGTTAGTTTCTTTACGTTATAATGCAAAAAAGGGGTATTAATCCCTATTTATTGTCCAGGGGGCATTTTAAAACCATAGCAGTGTTATCGATACATTAAAACGTGAACATAAAAAGGGTTACTTGCAGAAGTACCCCTTTTTATGAAAAAATTTCGGAAGATGTGGCACAGTTAAAGTTTATATGGAGAACAAGTTCCGAAAGCTAATATTCTACTAATTTTATAAAAAGTGAAAGTTTGTATATCTAGATATTTAGATGTTTGGACGTTTGTTACTCAATCACGCACACAGATCGTTTATATCCCGGATTAATATATAGGATACTTTTTATGTATGCACTACCGGGAGTACGTTCCCGTGGGATATTTTGCAACCTCCACGCGGCCGAAGCCGCTGGCAAAAGCTAGTTTGTATATAATAATGCATTTAAAATACATTAAATTAATAATTTAAATAAAATTGTGGTTAAATTTCGACCACTGGGCGACCTTTAGTTTTGATCAATTTGCTTAGTCATCACTCATCAGCTATTATTCTGATTTTATTTTGAACCAAATTGAGTGCTTTTTGGCGTATTCTGACAAATAAGTAGGTACATGTACAAAACACCTGCGACATCAATAAAACCCTATAGGGTTAAACCTAATTATTAACTAAAAGGCTAACTGGAAAGATATTGTGCAAATGATCTCATTCAAGTTAAAGGTATCTGCACACAGCCGTCCCGCTCGACGCGACGACTCTGTGTGTCGTCGTCCGTAATATCTAGTACATTACAACTGCTCAGCGTCGCGACGCCGTCCCGTCCCGACAGCTGTGTGCAGAGACCTTAATTCTTCCAATAATTAGATTTGTAATAGTTAGTCCGGTTTTTGGACGAAAATGTACAACAGGCCGAATTACGGTTTCGTTTTTGACCGAAAAAAAATCCAAATTCGTTCGGACTCCAAAAAACTATCTCAGAATCTGTGCGAGTGATAAAACTTTTTCCTAATCAATGTATAATAATACCTACGTGAAGGGAAATCGATATAATAATACGTGAAGCAAAATGTACCTACATAATAATACGTGAACCAAAACCTTTGTATTTATTACGATAATTCCGCGGACGGCGGAGGGTTTCGAAATTTGGCAGAGTTAATGTTTATATGGAGGAGTGCAAAATATTTTTATATTATGATGACAATTTTTTTTATATTGTTGAATTACTACTGGGCGAGACCACTAGTTTTTATTATTTCACGTCCCTACACCACGAGTATGCGGTCGGAGGCAATAAAAGGTCTTTATTTTTGAATTAAAGAAGATGCCTCCGACTGCATGAGATTGCTTATAGTATTCAGTCTAATAGGCATCCTTTTAAAACAAGTTTCTCGTTTCCATCTTTTTTAATTAAAGTTCACTTTTTAGGCAGTTGGGGGGTTTTTGATTTAGTAATTTTTTTTTTTTTCACAGTTTTTAGTTAATATAATTATTATTGACGTTAATGAGACCTATTTATGAAAACCTTTATTTTGATACCCTACCCCACTCAATAGGTATGGAGCAAAAAAAAATTATTGAAACCACAATATGGCGCCAAAACTCGGCTATTTTTTTTTTTTCAATTTTGATGTGAACCCAGTGTCACTCTCACAATGAAGACTAATCTAAGGCACCTCTCAAGCTGAAATCGATCAAGCCGTTTAGGCTGCATACCGAGCGTGCCAAAGAAATATACATACACTCGAAAAACATAACCCTCCTTCTGGCTGGGCGTCGGGAATCCCAGGCTGATTCCCGGCCACCGTAAGTACGGGCTTGCGGACGGCGAGTAATGGGTAGCTGTCCGGTAAGGACCAAGCCCGGGTCGACGGCGCGTTGTGTTCCACGCACGCCTCAAAGAGATGTCAGCAACAACTGATGGGGCCCGCAAGGGCCGATGCCTACCAGGGGTGCGGGTTGTTCGAAAGAGATGCCACGGCCCCTGGCACACAGGCAACTGAGGGAACACGGGTGGGTTTTAATCAGTAAAAGTCTGACACAACCTCTTGCTCCCGCCGACTTTTCCCGCTCTGGGTGGAGACCCAGAGCGGGAAAAGTCATTCGATGATATCCCACCCAGAAAAAAAAGACCCTCCTGGCGCAGTCGAGTAAAAATACCACCAGATACAAAGTATAGCGACAAGACCGCCGTGAAAAAACAATTTTACTATGATTTCATCATCATGATCACCATTTCAGCCGAAAGACGTCCACTGCTGGACATAGGCCTCCCCCGAGCTCTGCCACTTCGATCGGTTCTGTGCTTCCCGCATCTAGCGGAATCCTGCGGCCCTCACATGGTCATCGGTCCACCTTGTGGGAGGCCTTCCAACTTTACGTTTTCCGGTACGCGGTCGCCACTCCAGAACCTTCCGGCCCCATCGGCCATCTGTTCTGAGAGCAATGTGCCCTGCCCACTGCCACTTAAGTTTGGCACTTAAGTTCTCCTACGGATTTCTTCATTCCTGATTCGATCACGTAGGGAAACTCCAAGCATAGCCCTCTCTTTGCCCTTTGGATGACTTTAAGCCTTCTTATGAGGCCCATTGTGAGCGACCACGTTTCGGTTCCATATGTCATCACTGGCAACACGCACTGGTCAAAGACTTTCGTCTTGAGACGATAAAGATATATAGCGAAGATATTGCGTAGCTTCCCGAATGCTGCCCAACTGAGTCGGATTCGACGATTGACCTCTTTCTCGAAGTTGGACCTACCTAACTGGACAGTTTGTCCTAGGTAAACGTACTCGTCCACAACTTCGAGTGCAGCGCCTCCGATCGTTATGAGAGTGGGTGTTACATTGGCATTGGACCTTGTCTTGTCCATGTTCATTTTAAGACCCACTCTTTCGGAAGCTCTACTGAGGTCATCTAGCATTGTACTGAGGTACTCCATGATCTGATCCACGACAACTATATCATCGGTAAACCGAAGGTGAGTGATGTACTGGCCAATGATTTATTTATTTACAGTTAATTAAAACGGTAACACCAATTACATTCATTAACGTAGAAACAACATTATAACGTGGCAATTAACTATGTTAACATATATGATTGAATTAAAAACTAACATGGAACAGTGGACTCTCTTGCATACTTTCCCCCACAGAACACCAGACATATACGCATAATTTTATTGCATTCATCCGCAAACACATCACATTCAGGGTGGGCAGTCAGAAGGGCATTTAGCATCTTTAGGGTACGACAGACTGGGGATTCGGCTCTGGCTACAGTTTTGAATGGCAGTTGCGCAAACAGATTGTGCCGGCGGCTCTGACGGTGTCCAATGTATTTTTCGGGTACAAATAATCGGCAGAAAAGGCCATGGAGCTCTGGGCAGTCAATACGTCCCTGTAATGTCCTACAAGCTACCGTGAGCTGATCAAGACCTCTTCTCACCTCTAATGAGTTAAAACCCAACGTCGCTAAAAGATAGTTGGTAGGGTACATGTAAGGAAAGAAATTATATAACCTTTGCAACAGGCATCTTAGGAAAGTTTTCTGTACCTTTTCCAGCATCAGTGTTTGGGTCGCGGCATAGGGATGCCAAACACAGGCACTGGACTCCAGTTTGTTGCGAACCAAAGCAGTGTACAACAGTCTAATAATATTAGGATTGTGAAAGTCACAAGCATTCCTTAAAACAAACCTAAAATTTTTCCTACAATTTTTGAGGTATTTTTATAATCAATTAATATCAAGTACCCCACGCTTTTTAATAGAATTAAATTATTTTCTACTTTTTTAGTTTGGTTTTAAAGCGTGTTTTTTAGTTTTTTAAACTATTATTTACTTACTATTTTTTAGTTCTGCTAACTACAAAAGCGTGTTTTTTTAGTTTTTTTTTTCTATTTTTATTTTTGAATTTTCATCGGTTCTCGACAAGTCTACAAAGTTTAAATGAAATCTGACCGTTTGAAGTGGGTCAAAATCGCGCCCTAAGGAGTCGGTTACAAACAAACATACAAGTGAATCTAATATAAAGCGTTACAATTTAGCGCAATGCTCCATTTATAGATGGCGTCAATATCCTGATATATAATATGTTGATGTTGATGCCAGGCCCTTTCCAGTCCAGAACCTTGAAGACATCCTACAGTGCAGCGGTGAACAGTTTCGGAGAGATAACGTCTACCTGTCTAACACCTCGCTGTAGAAGGATAGGTTTCGAGGTCTTGTCCTGGAGTCTGACGGACATAGTGGCGTTTTTGTACAGACACTTTAACACCTCAATGTACCGATAGCCAATCTGGCACCGTTCGAGGGACTGCAGAATCGAATCGAAGGCTTTATCGTAGTCCACAAACGCTAAACGGAGAGGCAGGTATTACTCTTTGATCTTCTGTATAACCTGCCGCAGCGTATGTATGTGGTCTACGGTGCTAAAGCCTTTACGTAACCCAGCTTGTTCGGGAGGCTGGAAGTCGTCAAACCTACGCGCTAGACGGATCGTGATGACTCTGGAAAACAGCTTGAAGACATGGCTCAGAAGTGAGATGGGCCTAAAATTCTTAAGAAGGGCATTGTCACCCTTCTTAAAGAAAAGTACCACCACACCTGTGTTCCATGCCTGTGGCATTTTGCCTTCGAGAATGACGGAAACAAACGGCTTCTGGAGGGCCTTAAGAACAGGTTTCTCACCGACCTTTAGGAGTTCGGCCGTGATTCCGTCATCACCCGGCGGCGCCTTGTTGTTTTTGAGTTTGAGCTACAATGATTTAGTGTTTCTTAAATCGGTTTTAAACCTAAAGAACCCTCTTCGAGTTTTCACTTTAGCGCAAACGTAAATGCCGGAGGATCCACTAGCAATATCTATGGCGACAAGGCATTGGGTGTACTTATGTGTTAAGGTGATAAAATATGTACCTGTAATATAAGTTCTTGTAATTGTTGTGTCTTCTTTTGAATCTGCTCTAGCTTCGACTGTTTTTCTTTTTCTAATGCAGTACATTCTTGCACACTATTTGTCGGTAGTCCAAGCCATCTTATTTCTTTCTTTTCTTTAGATATTATATTCATTGCCATTAAGACATTTAATGCATCATATACTCTTCTGCGGATATTCTTTTGGTCATATTGCTGTAATGTTAAATTAATCTGAATTACATTTTTACTAATTAAATTTGCCATTGAACCTATTTGAAACTAAATTGGCACACATATTTTTTTTGGAAACGAATGCATTTATATTCGGAATAGAAAAGTTGTATTATGGTTTATAATTATTGAGTTTGTAGATATCAGAAGGCCAATTCTCGTAATTAATAACGTTCAAAATGGTATTTTTGACAGAGTGAAACTGAGATCAGACTGTGAACGTTCTTAAAATTACGAGAATTGCGCCTCAGAGTTAGGCCAGTAACATAAAAATAGAACTATAACACTTTAATTCATATACATACTTGGCTATCTGCTGAACCATGCATTCCTGCAGCAAATTCTAGCACTAATTCATCTGCTACTTCGTTATAAGAAGTGAAGCCTTTATTTCTGACCTTTTCACATACTTTCATTGAAAAATGCCTCAAACCTTTGCCAACTTTGTCCGCATGTTTACGTCTCTTAGTGGTACTGAAAAAACACATAACAAAAATGTATTAGGTACAAGGCGGTGACATAGAAAGCGAAATATTATTTATGCATACTGTTTGCTACTTGCTGCATTACGTTAGATGCTAATACATGGACGAGATTGATTACAAATGTTGACTACATGGACTTTTACCCTTGTCTATGAGTATTGTTATATACCTACCTAAACGCAAAGTCATTGACTATTGAGCAATAAGTCACCATAAAAAAAATGCTTAAAAATAAAGATAGCTTAATTGCTAAAGAAAATTCGTCCGAAGCGACTCGTTTTATAAAATTGTACTCACTATTCTGCTGGGGGATCATTGTCGGAATCATGTCTCCTCCTAGAGGCATGCGACATAGTTGGAGATTTGCTATTTGCAGTGCTAGTGCTTGTTACGTGGTTTTCGGACTTTGATGGTAATGAAATTTGATCTGGCACAGTATGTGCAAATTTCAGTTCAGTCGGCTCTTGTTTTATCTAGAAAAGTAAGTTTTACATTTTAGTAATAGGTTATATAATTTGGTAACAATTTGATTGATCTATGTAAATATTTTTTGTATTAAAGTTAAAAAAAATAACAAGTACCTCAATTTCAAGTTGTTCAACTTCTTTTGGCTCAACTTTAATTTTTTGCAAACTTGCTAAATTATCAATATGCACAAACTCTGAAATATAATAATATCCCGTTTAAGTAGGTTAGGTTAATACAGTTTCAAAAAATGCTGGTCATCAGCTCCTCTCCTCCTCACTTCGCTTATGCTTGAGAAGCAGCCTCTGACCTCCAAATATTGCGCAACATGTGCCATCATTGAAAAAAGAAGTCTATAAATTGTGTTCTGTAATCGAACTGACGGTTTCTTTAGCGCGTAAGTCCAGTCAAATTTAAAATATTTGGTTTCACGTAAACCTAGAAAAGGTAATAGCGGAAACGACACTTCGTAATGGGAAACTTGCATTGGCTGGAATGACGAGAGACCTGAATATTTCGGGGTCTATGACGCCCGACCAGACAAAGAACTAAGACGGTAGCATGCTGCGCTCTATAAACAAATCTGGCAGTATATCTTGAAAGTTTTAAACTTTTAATTTCTGTGTGTATGCAAGTAGGTACAATTCCCGCCACCGAGGCGTAAGATTGAATAAATACATTAAATTACTATAGTAAGGGCTCGTGGCAGAATGATAACAGCCGTACGGGTTGATAGCTGTTTAAGCTACGCTTGCCGCAGTTGGTTCGTGGATGGGTGACCGTCCATTACACATCGCGACTCTTCCGTGCCTCGGAAAGCACGTTTAGCCGTTCGTCTCTGTTGTCAGTTTACGGGAAGCTCAAGTCTGACTGGGTTGTGGAAGCCAGAACAGCAGTTGCTCTATGTAAAATACTGGTATTCAACTGGATCCAGTTAGCTGGTAGCCAGCCCCAATATATTTAAGTCAAAACTTTGGTTTCCCTGAACCAGCTGTATTAGGATTTTAACACATTCAGTGCTTTGAGCCTTCCAGGAGGGCTCACTGAAGTCGCATATAGGATGCCGAGCAGGGACGGTTACAGTTACCAATAAAATACCGGTAAAACTATCAAAACATTTCGTTCCGTTCCGTTAAATACGAAACGTTAAAATTACCGTGAAATCATACGATTTTCCGGTACTTAAATAACGTTACCAATATCGTTACTTCGCAAAAATCTGACACGAAGCAACATTTTGTGCGACGTTGCCAAACCGAACCAAGCGCCTCGCGGCCTTGCGTTCGGCTCTTCTAAGAGGAGCGGCAACAACGCATGTTATGACGATCGGAGATATGAATATGATAAGACTCGCGCTCGCGCGTGTTTTATTTCATAATCATACGGCACACAAACATTGCGTCGCATACACCGAACGTACCTACGTCTACTGCCTTTGATTTATCAACTAGTTGCTTGTGTAAAAAATATTATTATGGGCCGAAAGAAGTTTCAATCTTTTAACTTCAACCGTATTAATTATTATAACTATATTGTTAGTTTTTAACTAGTCATAAGTTTGTTTGTAGGTACAGTCGTCTACACATCTCTGGATACAGAATCCGTAGTATTTAGTCGCAAGTTGAGCGTGTATGTGATATTGTTTCTGTGCACACACCGAAAGATGCTAGTCTCCCCACCGTCATAGTTAGAAAGAAATAGACGTATAAATGACCGGTATAAGAATTGTTACTTTTACCGATACTAATATTGGTAATTAGATGACGACGTTAGACGTTAACTGACTTTGAGTATCGGTATTATTAACGTTCCGTTTTTTATCGTTAACATAATGGAATTGGTAACGTTATATAAAAAATACCGGATGCCGGGAACCCTCGCGGAGGGCTCATTTTAAATGTACTTTTCTAATAAAGTATAATAAACTGTAAAAATGAAATTAGCTTTGTTTTATTATGTTTCAACAAGATTTATTTGGTAGCATATTCATTGGTTTTCAAATTCTAGCATTTTTATTTTTTTAATTTGGGAGTCAGGACTCAGGATGACCCGTATTTCAGGGCTGGGGGCTTTCAATATGTATGGCGGCATGGTGTATGAGTTCGATAAAAAGTGGGTGGAGTTGAAAGTGCTCCTAAATAGTATTAATCTATTTACAATGTAAGCAGTTCCAAGATTTCAATGAAATCATGTTTTTTGGGAAATACATACTGAAACACAATTTATGAAGTACCTATGGTGAGTCTCACTAGCTGCACTATTAACCAATTAGGTCCATACCAAATTATGATAATGATAAATATTACAACAGGATCAAAATAATGGCAAGAGATGGTGCAACTTACTTGATGCACATTTGAGTCCAGTCAACTTCACTGCTCGGTATAATGATGTCTGCAACATGAAGAGAAATGTCTAATATTATTGATGTGTATTTTTTTATTTGATATGCTGCTATTACAGTATAGATTTCAATGAAAAAAAAAAACAACTTAAAACTAGTCATTTGCACATTCACAAGCATATTACAACATGTTATGGTACAATTTACTTTGCAGTTTCACAAAAATTATTGGTCTAAATACAAAATGCTCCTCAAAATACTAAACAACTACATTATTCCATTGTTGACTAACAATAATTAGCAGTCATTTTGATGTTCATTTCGCAAGCATCTGACTGAGAATCATTCACTAGAATTACACATTTATGATTTGAATTTTGTCTTAGATAAATTGATTTATGACTCATATTGTTGTACAAACCTGCCAGAACTTACATAATTATATTTATCATCAGTACATGATTTTAAACCAATCAAACAAAGGAACCATCTCCCTGTGTGATCCGTAAGCTATTAATAGACTCAATGTTTGACTTTGATGAAGGGTAGCAATAATTTATTATTTTTAATCACAAAAGAGTTTATAAAGTACAGCAAGTTCTACACAGGAAAGAGAGCAGTATGCTTAATGTTGTATGCCTACAATTAGCTTTGGTTTGCAATGAATTGAAATTTAATTTATGAGCAATGACAAAATTTGTTTTGACTTGATACAACAGCAAATTATGAATAGAAATGCTCTAAAAGTGCACATATAATAAATCTCTTGCAAGGTTTAAAAGAAATGCTATCCAAAAGTAACACTTGTCATTTTGTAATCCATCCAATGCTCACAATTTATGCTTATCAAGACAAAGACAGTAAGTGGTGTTGCAGTTTCTTATTACCATTGATATTTTATATTCAATAAACAAAATTAATTTTGATTTGCAAAATCTCAAGAAACTAACTAAAAAACAGGTCTGAAGGTTTGCAGAAGTCATCAGATATTATCATCAATATGACTGATATAAACTCTTAAAAAGCTAAAGAAAAAACAGGTTTCAAGGGTTTCAGCAGTCTCATGGATATTGCAAAAGTTCTAAGAACGTCTGTAGTATTTAATTACATCCATTCAAACTTTGCCTAAGGGTTAAGTAAATATTGGTAAGAAGCAAACATTAAATGCCAACTAATATGTACTTATGTAAATTATAATGATAATGACTATGACATACCACATACCTTAATACTTCCTTCTACTGCAGTAGGCAGTTTTATAATTTTCACAGGATTAGGTTTAATTTTGATCTGACCAAGTGTCTGATTGTTTGTATTATTTTGCACAACCTTTACCATTTGTGGATGTCCTAAAATAAAACATGGTTATTTATACATGACATGCTTGGTCCCCATTCTTTCGTAGGCGATCACTGGTGGAATTGGGCAAGCAGGTACTACAAACCAACTTTACAGTGGGAAGAGTATCGCAATCTTTGAGAAGCATTAATTCATAGAACGACAAGTTTGATGAGTAACAAATGCACAAATAAACTGACAACGGGAAACATTGCCCAAATGGGCGCGTCATGTATCCATTTTACGGGTTCTGTAAATTAGTAAAATTGCATGACTATTACGAGGAGAACTGTAAACATTAAGTGATAATGATAACAAAGTAAAGTAAAAGCTTCACGAAGATAGCTTGGCTACTAACCATTAGCGTCATGTATAAGAAAATTTACAGTACTATTCGTCTGAGACATTTTCTCCAAATTCTTTGCAAATGTACGGCCATTTACGTAATTCACTAATGTAGCATTCAAACATTTGTTGATGACCAAACAAAATAATACCTACTAAACTCGATTTGTATGGTCAAAATGGCGACATTAGTTTTGGGTTAACTTCGAAGGTCAGAAAATTCAAACCAAACTCTATTGTTTATTCTATAAATCACTCTGTTTTAAATATCACGAAGCCCATCATAATTAGGTATATAAAACGTAAGCACAAAGGTATAAACAACGCACGTAAAAGCACAATTTAAAACAACGGAAGAGTAAATAGACAGAGGCGGGCGGGCGGTTTTATGATTTACCAGCTGATTGGACAACTGCTGTTATGTTCACGTGGTAATCGCGGTGGCATCCACCGGGAATTTTGTATTCTGGAAAAGGCGCCAAATAAATGAAAAAATACCGCCATCTATTGAGTAAAATTTTACTTAATTCACTTGTTCTACTTATTTTTTCGGTGGCAATATTAACAAGTTTTAAAAATAAAAACTTGGAAATGGGCCCTTTGATTCCATACATTCTGAACAATCGACATGGATGTAAGGCTAGATACACACACAGCGACTTTATTCGCCTCAAAATTTTTGAGGAATGCATACTCCTTATTATTACTCTATGGTTGTGTTTGCCTAGCAATACTTACTGTTGATGAAAAGTCATCTGATTTCTAGTATTATTAAATTCTTTGATATAGTTATCTGTGTCTGATTTCATTCGTTTTTTCTTAGATATAAATATACTTTTACTCGTTTCTCATAATAACTGTTTTCCTATACCCTCGCCACCTAACTGGTAGCAGAGTGTGGTTGCGAGAGAAGCTGCAAAAGGTTTTTCCTAGTAGAAAAGAATAAGTAAGAAATAAGTAAGTAAGAAAATTATTCTAGCAGAAAGTGTGCCTAGATAAATCCATCGACAATGGATACAGCTATAGCTGAAGCCTCAAAGGTACAAATAGTGCACCTAAACGGAAACAACTACAAGCACTGGAGAATAGTACCGAAACCATGGAAAAGAAAACACAGGTGGAACTGCAATGCAACAAAATTACTATATGAACCGTTGTCGCCAAACTCACACAAATAAAGCGATAATCATTTAATGCACTACAAATAAACAATTCATTGGATTTGTCGTTTTACTTTTAGTCAAAACTAGCATGCCACAGATACTACGTCTGGAAATAAACTTGCATGCTTTAGATAGGATTTATTTTGGTTTAGCCCAGAAAGTGTTTACCTACGTTTTGTAACCTAAAGTGATCTAAAGTCAAACTAGATTCGTTTGCCGAGTAAATTCCGCTACTCGACCATAGATGACAGTATTCTCATTGGTCGCAATTTTAGACATAATTGTGATAACGTTAAGGTTGACATTCGTATTGTAGGTCGATATCTAGTGCTACTCGACCAAGATCACACCAGTTCAGAATCAAGAAGCTTATAGCAAAGCTTATAGATAAAAGTGGAGGCCACACTCCAAATAAAAAAGTGAAGACAACCTGTGGGCTAGCGCTCTCTTTCTGAATACATACATAAGAGAGAGAAAACACGTATCACTGTCTCGTTCTTATGTATACATTTAGAAAGAGAGCATCAGCCCACAGTCGTCTTCAGTTAGGTATTTAGAGTATTGCCTCCACTTTTATCTTTAAGCTTCTTCTTCAGAATGCATTGAATTTTCAATTACATTATCGATATCGATAGATACTTTTTCGAATTAAACCAGAAATCAGGTAAGTCTTGTTGGAAGTTTAGTAATAAAACTGTAGGAAGAATGACGTAATTAAAATAATTATTTTATTTTCAAATTATTGAAAATAAAATCATTATAATAATTACGTGATTATGTAAAAGTATGATTACGTTTTTGCTGTAAAGCATCTATGCAACCTAATACACTTCTTAAAATAAATTTCGTGTATGAATGTTAAGCAACCTATATTTGTATTGTAATGTTGTTGTTGTGACGGCATGGTTGGCGCAGTGGTTAAGCGATTGTCTGCTGCGCTGCGTGTCGTGGGTTCAATTCCCGCATGGAACAAATATTGGTATGACCTACAAGTAGTTGTTCCGGGTCTGGCTATTTGTTTATGTGAGTTTAATGTTTGTGAACGCACCCACAATACAGGAGAAATTCCTAGTGTGGGGCAAAGTTTAAAAAAAAAATGTTATTTTGTAATAAGTAATAGATGGCTATTTTTTTATCGATATCCATCGAAGTCACCTATTCCTCGGACATTAACCGCTATTAACGCTCTCCTGAACTCGAATACAGATTTCGATATGTTTGCGAATGAATGGAAGATGATGTTGTCAGAATGTTTGAATTTTTGTGAGAAGAATGCATGACTGTGTAAATAGAATGTAGATATTGTAATGTAGATGTTGTTATGTGTATATTGATGTGTTTAAATAATGTAATTGGCTTCGGCCGTTCTATTTAAAATAAAATAAATAAATCGATTAAACCAACATCCGACCCGACTACATCACTAACTGATTAGTGAAGTACTTTCCAGAACGAAATAGTGAATACAATCAATCCAAAATTAAATTTATTTTAATCTCATACGGTTGATTTTAACTAGACGTTATTATGAGTAAATTAAAATCAACTATGATTTTATTAGAAAACAAATAAAACCGTACTTATCGATGATACGAAACACCCCCATTTTTAAGATTTATTCTCCTACTATCATTTTTGCGCTGCAAAATGGAACAGTTAGATAGCTACGGAAAAATAAATTTGTCGCGAGACTAGCAACTCGACGCGATGTTAGATCACGACTGGGATCAATTAAGCGTAACAACGCTTATTTGTGACACGCTTGCCACGCCTACTTTGCACTTCCATGTTTTCTCCGTTCCGTGACCGAAACGGTATGCCGAGCCATTACCGGAGCTGAACAAATTTTCGAAGGAAAAATAATCAAGCCCGGAGAACTAGCAAAGACTGCTGATGCCACTGCTAAAGTAAAATATGAGAACGATTCATAACAATTTAAAAACATTGATTGTATAGTATTGACTCTGATGACAACTAATATGACAGACGAGTTATAACTTATAAGTCATGCTTTACATTAAACAAAAGCGCAAAAGAGGTATGGAACGAACTAGAACGCCTATACAGTGGAAGCTCCCATTAATATTAATAAACTCTTTGAGTGGAAGTAGCGAAGACAATAGTTACGATCTCTGTCTGAAATTCTTTGATTGATGATGAAAAAAGATCCTGAACCATTGAGGTAATAAATAAAAAATAAAATTGTTTACATCTGTAAACAATTTTTCATAGACAATGTCGCGTAAAACGAGTGAGTTAAGGACTCATTTTGATAGCAAAAAAACAACTGACTTCCGAAAAAAACTACAAAGTTAAAAATAACTTTAATTTCGGAAGGCGGTGACTTTGGATATGTGTTAAAATTTTTTGTCACCGCCTTCCGAAATTTTAGTGTTTTTTCGGAAGTCGGTTGTTTTTTTTTGGAAAAAGTTTTTATTTTTCACTTTTTAGTTATAGTACCTACCCCACTAATTCGAAATTTC
This sequence comes from Polymixis lichenea, assembly GCA_949091785.1. Taxonomy (NCBI): domain Eukaryota; kingdom Metazoa; phylum Arthropoda; class Insecta; order Lepidoptera; family Noctuidae; genus Polymixis; species Polymixis lichenea. Next base: position 13,164,581 of record OX420937.1, read on the forward strand.
ATCATCCTTGGGGTCAAAACAATGCATATTTATGCGATAGCAGCAATCGCGGTTTATTTACTGTTATTTTTTTAAGAGTTCCGTTGTCTGTCTCCAAAACGTATCATCAGATCTATATGAAATTGAAATGGGAACACACGGAAAGCACAAGCTTTCAAATAAAAAAAGAACCATTAAAATCGGTTTACTTAGTCGAAAGTTATGAGGTAACAAACATTAAAAAAAACACAGTCGAATTGATAACCTCCTCCTTTTTTTGAAGTCGGTTAAAAAGACAATGCTGTATATCTGTGTGTAAATAAGTATTGTCAAAACAAATTTTCCTATAAATCAACCACCGAGAATTCGAATTATCATTTAAAAAGATGATATGCTTCTATTTATTTGACGAAGCAAACCACAAATAATGTCGAATCTGAGCTTATCGAAAATGCCTAGTAAAGCATGAAGGGAAATCGCCATAATTACAAGTAGCTAAACTGATAATTCAAATAACTTTAAAGATCTAAAGTACCTATATCGATGTACACACGGCTACACATCAAGCTATACAATTCCAGTATAAGCTGATCTCGCATTGTATAGGATTTTCGTACAGTGTCAGATCAGCGTAAACTGGTAACGTATAGGTTGATGTGTAGCCGTGTGTACTAACGGTAGAAGTGTGAGTTTGGGTATGTCGTTAGTTTGCGTTCCCGTTGAGTTTGCTCATCAAAATATCACGGCTGCGTGTGCAAACCGTACTACTGATATCGATATCTGAAAACTGTTTTCGATATCGATATCTGAAAACTGTTTTCGATATCGATATGAAAACTGAATATCGGTTACATATCCGTTTGCAACAAAAACCGAAAACGATCCGATCTTTACTGTGTTAAGCCACTGAGCACTTACCGAACAGATTCAGAAATGTCAATGTCATAAGAAATTCGATTTGTGCGGTTGTGCCTCATTTATGTCATTCATAAATGTCATTTGTCAAAAAGCAAAAGCATTCAAAGTTTGTTTTTTCCTTTCAAACTTTTAATTTTAAAATAAATGATTAAAGTATTTTATAAGGGTAATAAAAATCTAAATGAAAGTTGTAAAAATGTGGCTGCCGCTTTATTTTTTCTACTTTTTGGTATTACTTAATAGTATAAGTTCAATAGGAATTGATGATCTCAATGTACCTCCAGAACATGTAACATATGTTTTCAATGCGTTCCCTAGTGTTGCTGATGCTTGTCTATCAGAACCTCAATGTTTATACAAAGATTTAGTAGGGATTAAAGGATGTTGGGGCTATGAACATGAGTGTTATAGAAATGTTTCATACCCTGTACAAGCTGTCTGTCCTGGTGATCACCGGGGCTGGGTAAAGACGAAAGAGGCTCAGTATGATACATTCTATACTCAAGCTGATTTTGGTAAGTACTGCTCTCGACATACTATACAAAGTTCTGCGTGAATATGGGGGTTTCATGGGCTAGAGAAAACTGTTATTGTTAAATATAAAATTGTTTAAAAATTTAAATCTGTGAAACTAATCATTTGGATGGTTCCATGTGATAAGTTTGCAAGAATAGGTGACCATGAGTACAGTATTAAATAGCCCACCAAACTGAATGTCAGAATATTGCTACAATGACTATGGCTATTGCCATGGTGATCCTCTAGAGATAAATATTTTAATACCAAAGGAGGTGGCTTGATCACTTTCCGTAAAATATTTTTATTTATAAAAGAACTTAAAAAAATAATAAGTAAATACCCACCCAATCAACAAAAATAAAAGAATAGCACCATCCCATTTCGTCCCGTGGGTGTCATAGAAGGTGACTAAGGGACTTACTAGAGAATGGGCAGCAGCATTCTCTATGCATTTTACCACCATACTGCGATTGCCAACCTGCCTGCCAAGCGTGGTGATTATGGCAAAACCCCCCTTTGGAGCAGGCCTATGTCCAGCAGTGGACATCTTTCGGCTGATATGATGATGATTATTATTGTTTCAAGTAAATTTGTCACTTTCTAATTATAGGCTATGTAAAGGAACAAATAGAAGATTTGATGGTCATGTGTGAAGCTACCTATCCTGATGACACTTCTCTGGAATGTTCAAAGTATTTAAGGTATTTACTTTAATTTCATAACATTTAATTTGAATGCAAGTCTAAACTTTTACTGATTTTAAACTCACTTATTACGAAGTGCCAAATACTACCCTTAGAAATATGTTTTATTACAATAGTACCTACATATCTTATCACTTACATCTTGTCCACCAACCCGCATTGGGTCCGCATGGTGGATAATGGCCCACTCCCTCTCACAGAGAGGACGCCTGTGTCCCAGCTGTGGGAGCACTCTAGCTTGACTATGCTTAGTACCTACATACATATTAAAATCAAGGCATAACATTGATTTATATTTTAGTACGTAGCCTAAACTCTTAGTTAATCATGAATATGTTTGAATTCTAGGTTTTGTCGCGGTCGGAATATGATGTTAAATTTTACAGGCCTTGTGGGCCGTGGAGACAGCTTGCGTTATAAAATGGATATTCTCGGGCCTGGTCAGATAGGTATGCATCTTTTTATGATTCACACTTCTGGATTGTTTTTTTTTTTAGTAGTAACAATCCTTACTAGTAATATAAATACGAGAGTAACTCCTGTGTGTCTGTTACGCTTTCACGCCTAAACTGCTGAACTAATCGTCATGAAATTTGGCAGAGATATTACCTGGCATATTTAGAAGGATAAAGGCTACTTTTTACACAATAACCGATATCCACGCGGGCGGAGCCGCGAACAAAAGCTAGTATTTCGTATAACTATAAAATTAATTGTTGAACTGATGAGAGATAACTTCTCATCATATGATTTTCTGTAATTAATTACATCATACATGTGACGTATACCAATCCGCACTGAGCCTGAATGGTGGATTACAGCCCACTCTCTCTCATGGAGAGGAGGCCTTTGTCCAAGTGGTGGGAATATTAATGGCTGATTATGCTTATGCTAGAATCATTTATTTAAATTGGTTCTTTAGTTTTCAATATACTTTAGTTATCAAATGAGCTGGCAATACTATCTAGTCTACACTGTAAGATATTTTCATTAGCAAAGAATCCTACTTATTTTTAATATTATAATTGTGAAAGTTTGTAAGTATGGATGCATGGATGTTTGTTACTCTTTCACGCAAAAACGGCTGAACGGATTTGAATGAAATTTGACACTTATGTAGTTTGTAACCTGGAATAACATAACACAGGATACTTTATATCCCGGTACTACGTTCCCGTGGGATAGTTTTGGAACTTCACACAGGCGAAGCCGCTGACAAAATCTAGTAATTAATATATTTAAAAGTATTAACTACAGATTATTAGTTTCTATCAGCATTTTTTAAATCAATCCTCTCAAGGGATGGGGTTAAAGTTGAAACCAAATTGACACATGCATATTTATAATGTTTCAGGTGGATTTTGCAATTTTTATTCTGAGCGGCTCACAAAAGAAGCAGAACACATGAGTGCTCTACAATCGTGGGCTCCCGAACTTGTGCATTTTGTCAAAACTCCTCGGAGACCCATACCAGATGGAATGTGTGATATAATTATAAATAAACCAACATACATAATGAAATTAGATGCAAGTATGTTATTTTCTGATGTACATATCTGTTCCATAATCAGCCATGTATACTTATCAATAATATAAATTCCTGTGTTTCAGCTGTTAACATGTACCACCATTTCTGTGACTTTTTCAACTTGTATGCATCTCTACATGTGAATTCAACACATCCTTCTACGTTTTCTAAAGACAATCACATATTGGTGTGGGAAACATTCACCTATGAGTCTGCTTTTCAAGAAACTTTTGAAGCATTTACTGATAATCCTATTTGGGACTTAAAAACATTCAGAGGAAAAGTAGTATGTTTTAAAAATGTTGTGTTGCCTCTTCTACCTAGAATGATCTTCGGCCTTTATTACAACACTCCCTTGGTACGTTTATTTCAGTTTTTAAACATTAGTTAAAGAGCACGCCATAATAATTAACACAACCCTGCCATAGTACGAGTTTCATTTAGATAATGACAATCTAATAATGGTTTTGAAATTTGTTCATTATGCAGACATGTATTTTGATTGCTGTTCGCCTTTTGCAGATATATGGTTGCGAAAGGAGTGGCTTGTTCCATGCATTCTCAAAACATATTATCCATTCTTTAAATATAAAACTACACCCACGGACCAGCGACAAAGTGAGAGTAACCCTGCTATCAAGAGGTACAACATATCGCTCGATATTGAACGAGAAGGCCATCATTGACGCTTTAACGAAAGTAGAAGGATATGAAGTGAATCTGGTGGTGTACGATAAAACTGTGCCTTTTCTGAAGCAGTTGGAAATAACTCATAATACAGACGTGTTTATTGGCATGCATGGGGCCGGATTAACGCATCTGCTCTTCCTGCCTGATTGGGCGGCCGTGTTTGAAGTGTAAGTACGATTTTTTATACTTCATAGAATTATGTGAGATATATCAAGCACAATTAAACCATTTAATAAACACATATATGTACTTTTTATAATAATAAATCAACGTTATGAGTGCAAAAATTTGTCACATAATTTAATCATTTTTTTCAGTTATAACTGCGAGGATCCTAACTGCTACTTAGATCTTACGAGACTTCGCGGACTTAAATATGTAACTTGGGAAGATAAAACAAAACTTGTGCAACAAGATCAGGTAAATTTTGATTTTACATCTTTGCTTTAAACATAGAAGTGTAGAATTACGTGTGCCCTGGGCAGTCAGCCTAGCTATCGCATTCCTAACTGGCAAATATTATTAGCGAGGCATGATACGACGTGTAGAATTAGATTTAGCGGCTATGCTAGTCCATGGCAACGTCGATGTCGGAAAATATCCCATGGAAACATACTACCGGGATTTACAGTATCCTATTTGTTAATCCAGGCTATAAACTATCTGTGTGCTAAATTTCATCCAATGTTATCGCGGCGCTTGCCACCTTACACTGTAAGGTGTCGATGTGTAGGAAACAATCTTGCAAAATAATAAAAAAAAACCATAAAATATGACTATAAGGCTTAGGCCTCATAGTCCAAACCTTAATGAATGATACACCCACCCCATGAATCGCTCCGTCCATTGGTGAAAACCGTAAGAAAACCCGTACCGTAGTTTTTGAGTTTAACGCGTTCAGAGACAGACAGACGCGGGGCTGTGTTTTATAATATGTAGTGATGAAACATTATTTTCAGGGTCATGGGCCCGGCGGCGGTTCACATGCAAAATTCACAAACTATTCATTTGACGTGCGTGAGTTTCTGAGATTAGTCGAGAAATGTGCGGAACACGTACGGCAACAAAAGGCCTTCAATGATTTCCTCGAAGTCTCCGGAGTACGGCGAGCACACGAAGAGTTGTAAGACAGCCATCAGTTTATGTTTCCTAACTTGTGATATTTCTTCCTAATTGTTTTGCTTTCTATAAATCATTCCCATTGTAGTGAAATTAGGTATTACTTTTGTTACGTAGTTTTGAATCTCGTTATAATGCAAATTGTATCGAATGACAGTATTATAAATGCGCATTGAAAACATTGTACGAAACTGTTACTACTCTCAATACGGCAGCTTTAAGGGGAATCTAGTCGCGGGCTTGAACTCACTGGTGGGCCTGGCTAAAAAGCACGCTGTCTCACCAGGCATCATGGCCGACAAAGATAGTATCAGTGCTGAGCAGTTAGACGCTAGTCTACACGCTCAACGTTATCGAGTGAGATGCAGGATCATTTATAGTCAAACAAGCGCGTAAAAAATTAAGAAAAGTCCTTCGGAAAATCCGATCTGATTTTATGAAAACACCACTGCATAAACCAATAAACAATAAAGGTTTTTGATAATACTTTTCGATATTTGAGCTTTGTCGGTACCGACTTGGTTTTGGAGATTTTACAATTCTTTTATTACTTAAACGCGCCCAAAGTTAGGTTAAATTACCAAGAAAAACGAACCTTTGTTGGCTCCCACCTTTTTATTTTAGTATTCTGTTCCCGTACAGACAATATTAATAATGAGACAAATCCATACCATGTTACATTTTTGATGTACATTGTCGAACAGTGGAGTAATACACTCCCGAATGGAAAAAATATCGATTAGATTCACCTTAACGATAGTTCGTAGCGGTATTATTTTAAGATATCGCTTTAAGTACCTACGTACAAAATAGTTGTGAGTCAATACTCACTATTTAATTGCATAAAATAGTACAACATGGCCCAATACTTTTTATGAGGCGAACATTCGGAGTTTCCAGAAGAAAATTCAGTTGTTTTTCATTCGGTGCAGTAGCAGAATTGCCAGTAAGGGCGGGGGCGTTAGTTTGATAAAGTAATTTTATACCGGCTGAAAATTCTACCAAAAATAGATTTACCTTCGCGCATAAGAGATCTGGTCGTCAGTTACTCCTATAGTGCTCCAACTTTGTCATGGTCCAAAGTCCCTGCCAGGGGTGCGGGTTGTTGGAAAGAGATACCGCGGCCCCTGGCACACAGGCAACTGAGGGAACACGGGTGGGTTTTAGTCAGTAAAAGTCTGACACGCCCTCCTGCTCCACCTAGAGTGGGAGTAGTTATTTGATGATTACCCACCCAAAAAAAAAAATGGTCCAAAGTCAGAGCATTACAAAGTTGCCAAAAAAACTTATGAAAAGGATATTTCATACTGCGCGAAACTCAAAAAATAGTCGGATGCATAGAAGTAGGGGGAAAGTAATATACAGTTGTGGTAATTTAAGAACGGTTTGAAGTTTTCGAAATTTTTATCTAAATCATGTCATGTGTAGTTATGTGTTCTCTCTTAGAAGTAACTAGTTATGTTATGAAGTAGCCATATGAATAGAGCAAACGGGATTAGGAATATAGAATAAAATCGCTAACAAATTTTTTACAAATTTTATTTATTCTCTAAAGTAATAAATGAAATGAAATAATGAAACTGGACAAATAATTAAGAACGATTTATTAAACTGCCCGATAGCTGTTTTATATGAAACTTCAATTAAATAAACCACATTAATGTGAAGTGCGTTAAGGAAAAAGCAATTTAATTCATTTTTATACTAAAATTAATAGTTGGTAGCATGTCCTTATCTATTTTGACATTTCGCAAGAGAGATAGAGTTCTATTCTTTTAAGAAAACGTCGTACAGTTCTCTAATATTGCCACACTGTCGATTTGAAACCTTTTTCTTGATTTCGCACCGAAGATGCTCTATTGGATTTAAATCTGGGCTGCTATCTGGCCAATCTCAGACCGAAAATGATTGCATGGTGGGAACAATGATCAATAATAATAAATAATTATAATTCCTTAACGGTGCGTGCTGTATGCTTTGGATCATTGTCGTCCTGGAATGTCCAAATCCTGGAAACACGTCTTCAGCATAAGGTAACATTGTTTCTTCCAGTATATTTTTGTATTGGATTGATCCATGTTTCCTTTTATCAGCTTAACAGGTCCAACACCATGTTCAGAAAAGCACCCTCAAATTTCCACATTACCCCACCATGCTTTAATGTCTTTTTTGTGTACTTAGGGTCGAAAGCTTTATTCGGAGGGCGTCGTACATATCGATTTCGTTATCAGAACATACCCTGTTTATTTTTGTCTCGTCAGAAAAAACTACATTTTGCCACTGTCTAACTGTCCAGTTTTTATAACTTCTTGCAAATGCAAACCGGGCTTGCCTATGGCAGCGTTTTAACATGATCACCATCCTTGCTATGGGAGTATAATGCACCTCGGAGGTGGACCGCAGCGGTCACTGCTTCCGCTGCGGTCAGACCGGTCACAAGGCCGGCTCATGCAATGCCAAGTCGCAATGCTATTTATGTGCGGCAGCTGGCAAACTGGCCGAACACCGGGCTGGGAGCAAGGCCTGCGCCCCACCCGCCAAAACTGGGGGCCGAGGCAGGGGTAACCCTCCGCCACCTCCGTCACCGCCGTAGCCGCCGCCACTGCCGCCGCCGCTGCCGCCTCTACCATCGTTGTTGCCGCCGTTACCACCACGGCAGGGCCCTCTCAGGGAGCTTCGGAGGGGGCTGAAATGGAATGCCAATAACGGCCCCACTAAGCCTCCTCCAGGCGAACATCAACCACTACGCCACCGCTCAGGATCTGTTGCTCCAGAGCATGGCGCAGTGGTCGATTAACATCGCCGTGGTCGCTGAGCCGTACTTGGTCCCGCCCAGAGATGACTGGGTGGACTTGAGTGGCTCAGTGACCCTAATTTCGTCGGCCGCCGCCGGTACCCCAGCTCTCGAGGGTGTTCAGAGGAGAAGGGGTTGCGTAGCAGCACGGCTCGGGGAGATTGCAGTGGTAGGGGTGTACTTCTCCCCTAGCCGAACTCTCGCCGAGTTCCACAACTACCTTGCGGAGTTGAGAGACGTCGTCGTCGGGTTCCGTTCCCTCCCCGTGCTCTTCCTCGGGGACTTCAATGACAAGAATTTGGCTTGGGGTTCCCGGTTGATGGATGTGCGGGGCAGGATGATGGAGGACTGGGCTCTAGAGGTAGGCCTGGTCATCCTAAACCGGGGTTCTGTCGCCACGTGTGTGCGGATGCGGGGTGAGTCGGTGGTGGACATTTCGTTCGCCAGCCCCGCTCTGTAGCCGCGTGTCGTCGACTGGCGCATCATGGAGGGGTAGGAGACGTATTCCGACCACGGGTACATCCGGTTTGAGGTGTCCGCCCAGACCTCGACCTCGAGGCGTGCGTTACTGCGCGGCACCAGTACACCAGGCACCGCAGGCTCCGTATCCGCCCTCCGGATACGGAAGCCATTTAGGCAGAGCTGTACGAGGGGTACAGAGCGGCGAAGTCCGCCCTCCGAGCGGAGATCCTGCGGGCCAGGGTACTGGCCCGTGAGGAGCCGCTGGGGACGCTGAACAGAGACCCGTGGGTCGCCCCTACAAAACGGTGCGGTATAAAATCCGCCCGTGGGCTCCCCCGCTGACTCAGAGTCTCCGGCCTCAGCTCGTGCAGGACGTGGTGAGCGCTCTGTTCCCCTCGCGAGGGGAGCATGCTCCGGCGGTGCCCGACGCGGACCTCACCGACGACGACGACGATGCTCCAGAGGTGACCGAGGTAGAATTGAGAGTGGCGGTACGTAGGCTGAATGCCAAGAATAGCGCCCCAGGACCCGACGGCTTGCCTGGAAAAGCTTGGGTCCTGGCCTTGGAGGCACTCGGGCCTCGACTAAGAGGGCTCCTAAGCGCATGCTTGGAGGAGGGCCGGTTCCCACTTCACTGGAAGACTGGGAAACTGGTCGTCATCAAGAAGCCGGGGCGCCCCGCGGACTCTCCGTCCGCTTGCCGGCCCATCGTGCTGCTCGACGAGGTGGGCAAGAAAATCTACGCAACGTCGGCGGTCTGCAATTACTCTTTGAAAGAGTAATTGCAGACCGCCTCGTCGGGCGGCTGGTGCGGGTGGGGCCGGACTTGGCGGAGAGCCAGTTCGGTTTCCGCAGGGGGCTAAGGCCTGGCGCCAGGAGGCCAAACGTGAAGGAGAGGCAGTACATGCGCCCTCACGGCCGCAACATTCACAGGAGACGCCCTGGGCGTCGGGAATCCCAGGCTGATTCCCGGCCACCGGAGGCGCGCTTGCGGACGGCGAGTAATGGGTAGCTCGCTGTCCGGTAAAGACCAAGCCCGGGTCGATGGTGTGTTGTGTTCCACGCGCGCCTCAAACAGATGTCAGCACCAACTGATGGGGCCCGCGAGGACCGGTGCCTGCCAGGGGTGCGGGTTGTTTGAAAGAGATACCGCGGCCCCTGGCACACAGGCAATTGAGGGAACACAGGTGGGTTTTAGTCAGTAAAAGTCTGACACGCCCTTCCGCTCCACCCAAAGCGGGAGAAGTTATTTGATGATTACCTTCCTAAAAAAAAACCATCTTTGCTATCCTTCCCTGCAACTTTTCTTCTACCAAACGCCTTCGAATAGTGCGTGCCGAGATTGCTGAAGGGAGGTTTTCACCAAAATGTTCTTTTTTTCTCAGCTCATTAAACCTTTTAAAGGATTTTGTTTTGCCAAACGACCGATATTTCAATCATCTCGACGAGATGCCTACCCCGTTTAGGTACACGCGGAACATTTGAAGTAGTTTGTTACGTGCCAAACTGCTTCACAGCGTGGAACCATCATTTTTGAGCATTGTAGGTGGTCGGCTATCTTTTTATGCTACCAATTCTTCTCGCAATGTTTTATTACTGCGTCCCTAATAGATTTATCACAACTTTTATTTTTCGCCATTATTTTCATATGAAGCAATCACCTTTTAGACTTTTACAGTACTAAATGGCGCCAAAATTATACGAATAATAAACTGGTGATTATTCGTATAATTTTGGCGTGTCACTATTTAAATTTGAATAAAATATAAACTATTCAGCGTTCTTGATTATATGACCAGCCAGTAAGTAGTAATACTAGGTTCAGATCTAATGTATAAAGTTTATCTTTTTTCCGCTAGTATGGAAAAGTTTTACGGCACCGAGAGAAATACAAAAAAATACATGCAATTAGCTATACTTATTACTTTGAAAAAGCTTCCCTTTAAATAAGCGTTCATAATTATATGACCACCACTGTAGGTATGTCAGTCGCGTAAATGAACATGTTTGTTACGATGGCACATCAGGGCTAAATTCGAAACTATGCGCGTAACTAGGTGCGGCGATTTATGATTATTGAATGTTAAACAACTACTAGAAAAGAAATTTCATTTTGTTTGGTTCAAAATTGCTCGCAATAGTCGAGCAGTAACCAACTTAGCTTCTAAAAACCATTTTCAGCCAAACCGTAACCGAAAGTTTAACTCCTATTCGGTGTTATCAGTCGCAGTGCAAAGGTCGCTCTGGCTGCAGGTGTTGGGGCACAAGGGCGAAATGACCATTGATCCCTGATAGGGGGTGGGACATAGCTTGTCATCACCCTTGCAACCGCACCGTATTGGCCATTTATCAAGACTAACCAGAGTGCATCCTGTCACTTGGGGTCAGGGTCGGCGGGAGATACTCACTTGGTGGTAGATAATGCCGTAGTTTGCGACGAGCCTCGATTGAGGATCGTTTTAGGGCCTCGGGGTTTTAAATATTTTCGCTGAATAGTAGTCTTGTGTCAGACGCCTGTTTGTATTTTACCACTGCGTATAACAATAAAATTCTCTTCGAACTTGTGCAGGCGCTATACCAACTGTAAGATAGACCGTTGAGTTGGTCGATTTGAGGCAACGTATGATAGTGGCATGTTATTTACTTAGCAATTCCCACTTCGTCGAGGTATTTAAGATTTAATCTTGGGTCGAGTAATGTCTCAGCCATCGGTGAAGATGGCAAAGTGTTATTGGGGTTTTCCATCAGGAATTTCTCTGTGCTTACTGAGTGTACTGCCGTCAACCCCTATTTGTGTACGGCTCGACCATGAGACTTAAAACATAACTGTAGAAATGTGGGTGTCCTATAATAGGTAAACCTCCAGGGGCGCATCTTTTACTTACTTAATGATGCGGGTGCTTTTTGATGTCTATACTACATTTATTATAGCATTACAAAAAAGAGGCTCGTAAAAGCAGGAGTGCAAAACATTTTATTTCAAAGTTAAGTTATAACTTTTTTAGATAGTTTTAAGACAGTACTAAATACTGAGATAAACGAAATAATAGTCATTTTATTTTAAATAATGCTTTATTTTTAATAACATCTTCATCAGACATTACAAACTTACAACAAAACAAATGAATGAAACAAACACATGTTTAATCACATGATGATTTAAATTTAATCTAATCTAATACCTTTAAACAAGCAATTCTTGTATATATATAATCTGAATCTCAGAAACGGCTCCAACGCATATTATTGCTGTGATCATAATTTTAATTGACTAACTACTTGACTAATTGTTACGTAATTATGATGACGAAATTTAAATATTTGTACGCCACTAAGGCCAAACATGACTGATCTAAACTATAATGTAATTTAATAACTTGCATGCTCTGTATGTGTACTCATGTTTCCACAAATAAAGAATCTTGAATCTTGAATCTTGAACGATTTTCATGAAATTTAGTAGGCAGGGGGTTTCGAGGGCGATAAATCAGTCTGGCTATTTTTCATTTTTGAAAACGTCAAACCAATAAAAATTTCGAGCAAAGCTCAGTCATCCAGATATTTAAGATTAAAGGAAATAAAACATTTTTTAACAATGCTTTATTTTAAAAACATCACACAATACATTGGTGAAACATCTTCGTCTTTATCAGCTAATTTAGTAACTAAACGTTCTCGGTATTATCCATTCCTGCTTCTTTTAGGTTTCTAGCATTGCCACTTTAATTTTAAATGAAATAATTATACAAATAAAAACTACTTAATTTCATAAGATAAATAGTTAACATAACTAAAATAACGTGTGGCAGCTGGTACGAGGGTCATTCAATAAATACTTAGCCTACAAAAAGTAAACGAAAATTTTGGAAAAGTGGGAATTTATTTTTCAACATAGTCTCCTTTTAGTTCGATACACTTAGCCCAGCGATGCTCCAACTTTTTTAATCCGTCCGAAAAATAGTTTTTGTCAAACTCTGCAAAATAGGCCTCCGTGGCGGCGATGACTTCCTCATTCGATCCATATCTATTCCCGGCGAGTGATTTTTTCAGATTAGGAAACAGAAAGAAGTCACAAGGGGCCAAATCTGGAGAATACGGTGGATGGGGCAGCAATTCGTAGCGTAATTCGACCAATTTGGCCATGGCAACGGCAGACGTGTGAACCGGTGCGTTGGTGAAACAGCACTTTTTTCTTCGCCAGATGGGGTCGTTTTTTCTTTAATTCGGCGTCGAATCGGCCCAATAAATCGGCATAGTAAAGCCCTGTAATTGTTTTACCCTTCTCGAGGTAATCGATGTAGTTCACACCTTGTGGATCCCAGAAAACGGTGGCCATAACTTTTCCGGCCGATTTTACAGTTTTCGCCTTCTTTGGAGCACGTTTCCCGGTCTGGATCCATTGTTTTGATTGCTCCTTGTCTCTGGTGTGTACCAGTGGATCCAGGTTTCATCGACGGGCACAAAACGACGCAAAAACTCCGCTGGATTCCGCTTAAACAGCGCCAAACACGTCTCCGATGTGGTCTCACGGTTGCGCTTGTTTTCTGGTGTGAGTAAACGCGGCACCCATCGCGCCGACAGCTTTCTCATGCCGAGTTCCTCGTGAAGAATATGATGCACTGTTCCTTCTGAAATGCCTACAGTCTCAGCTAGCTCCCGAACCTTCAATCGGCGATCTGCCAATACGAGATCATGGATTTTTTTAATGTTTTCCTCCGTAGCAGCTGTTTTCGGTGCACCTGGACGTGGTTCATCAAAAACCGACGTACGGCCACGTGCAAACTCGTTGAACCAATTCTTGACGGTGGCCATCGATGGAGAAGAGTCACCGTACACAGCATCCAAGCGCTCTTTGATTTCGATGCGCGTTTTCCCTTCCAAAAATAGGAATCGAATCACCGAACGATATTGCTCTTTTTCCATTTTTGTAAAACCGATCGACACGTTCGCTTCCATAAGTTGTCAAATTAAAACAAATGAAGGGATTGGAATGAAAATTTGAAAAAAGAATTAAAAAAGAATGTGCTACACTGTGGTAAAACTCTTTTGAAACTACAGCGCCCTCTGGCGATGAGGCTAGGTACTTATTGAATGCACCTCGTACGTACATAAATAGATTTTAATAAATTTGGCGTTAATCGTAACAGTAACAAGTTTAATGTACTTTAGTTACAAAGTGTACATTAAAAAGAACCTTTTTTAACTTCAGTCGGATGCTATTATTATAAATGGAGTATAGTAAGGTTTGAGAACAGTAGCGAGTGAGATATAGGCTAGTTTGAAATTTTTAATAACCCGCCTTGGTTTTGTTTTATATTTTCAAACAGAAATAGGAGTTACATTGTAGACTTATGCAGGGAAGCCCAAGCAACTATGAGAATGTAGGATGCAGGAGCGAGCGAAGCGAGCTCAAAAACTTTGCACACTCTCGGATAGGTTCCATTTTTTTTTTTGATAATACCAATATAACTATGTAGGAATTAGTTGCTTTGTCCGAGTTATGAAGGAAGGTTCTACCCGTTTTATATAAATTTAGGTTTTAGAATGTTGCCTTAACCTTCTTAGCCTTTTGAACCTTCGTACAAGCGGGTTGCCCAAATTCCCGAGTGTGCTTCGCTCGCTTTTGTAAATCTAGAATGCTAGATTTACAAATTTTCATACCAGGCTTTTTGAAGTTAATACTTCTTTGGGCGTGTTCTGCGATTTTTGGTAAGGGAAAATCTTATAGGTTCGCGTCACCGACTTGCTAATATTAGCAGTATTCTGTGGCTATGAGTTGGACATATTGCGCTTGTAGTTACACAGAGTGCCGACAGATCTGAAAAAAAAAGCATTTGTTTTGGTCTTTATTGTTAAAATTAAGAAGATGCCTCCGACTGCATGAGATTGCTTATAGTATTCACTTTAATAGTCAACCAATTAAAATAAAAGTTTCTTGTTTCCATCTTTTTTAAAGTTCACTTTTAACGCAGTTGGGTTTTTAAAGTTTGGATACACTACAAAGGCACTAATACATTGTTGAACACTATTTAGAGGCCTTTCCTATTAGAAATCTTCGCAAGTTTTACTTCTGAAGCAGCTCTTGAACGTTTCCTTCCAGTAGCGGTGGTTTAAGTCAAGGGTTAGTAGCCTCGGATCGATCAATCGATGTCTACTTCTGTGGTCTCAGTTGTCTTGCCGTTACAGCAATTGTTGTGTGTTATAAAACACTTCTATAGATTTATGAATTTTCTCAAAAAATTCCATGTAGAAAGGCCTAAATTTTCAAATTCATTATAAATGCCGAAGATTCTATGCACATAAATCAAGTTAATGTAACCTACCTACATAAACTTATAGTCTTAAAGTGTAGGTCGACAGTAACTTACAGGTAATAATCGTTGAAAAATTACAATGAATGTTGTTGATGTAATCTGTTTAATTTATTATTTGGTGAAGGCACCGCTAGTTTAATTGTAACAGCGCGCGTCGAACGTTAAGTTCCATAATTACAGTTCGCGATATTCAGATAAATGTTCACAACATCGGCTGAGAGCCCGCGTCCACTTGAGTTATTTACATGTACGGTTACACTTAATTTTGAGATCTTGTAATTCTTATATTGATTTTATTTTTTACTGTATTTTTTCGTTATTGTTTACTGGTAGTTTAAAAGGTTTAACTGGATTTTTGTCGAAAGAACACAATTCTACAAACACTCAACTAGTACCTTAAAATACCCTTGGTAACATGTGTACCATTAGACGATTTTTAAAGGACGATGCCACGAAATGTATGGAAGCTGGTACCCGCTCCAATAGGAAAACAATATATATCATTAGACAGGTATTAAGATTCGGTGCAAGAACTCCATTGTCTTGATTCCATGACAGATTTGAGTAATACAGGGTGGAAGATCAGACGAGGCGGTAAGGGAAGCTACCTTAACCATTGTAGTTACAGAAAAACGTTCTTAGGAGACTGTCCTTAACTTCTTGAGTAATTTCGAACTGCATTCCAGATTTTTGAAAAATGGTTCAGTCAGCAAGAAATTCTTGAAGTAGTTCTTACATTTTATTTTTATGATGCCACTTGATGCAGTTTCATATAAGGATTCAAAGACACATTTGAACAAACTAAGGTCTTGGATTTGGAGTAAGGCGCCAATATAATTCCAATTCAGATTAAAAAGAGCTATCTAACGGTGTATTACATTGGGCACGCCGCGATTGCGGCGGTAAGTCCCCTCTTTGAGGAGTGGCTTGAGAGGCGGCATGGCGTCCTCACCTTCCGCCTGACACAGGTCCTCACCGGACATGGCTGTTTCGGGAGGTTCCTGTTTCGGATAGGGCGGGAGGAAACGCCCGGGTGTTTCCATTGCGAAGATCGCCCAGAGGACACGGTGGAGCATACGGTGGATGTCTGCCCGGCTTGGGCGGAGCACCGCCGTGTCCTCGTGGAGGTGATCGGCGGAGGCGATCTCTCGCGTCCGACCCTGGTCCAGGCCATGGTACGGAGCGAGAGGGCATGGCTGGCAGTCGCCTCCTTCAGCGAAGCAGTTATGCTCGCAAAGAGGGAGGCGGCGCACGTGAGGGAGATGCAATACATGCGCCCTCACAGCCGTGGCCTTCGCAGGAGACGCCCTGGGCGTCGGGAATCCCAGGCTGATTCCCGGCCACCGTAGGCACGGGCTTGCGGACGGCGAGTAATGGGTAGCTCGCTGTCCGGTAAGGACCAAGCCCGGGTCGACGGCGCGTTGTGTTCCACGCGCACCTCAAAGAGATGTCAGCAGCAACAGATGGGGCCCGCAAGGGCCGATGCCTGCCGGGGGTGCGGGTTGTTCGAAAGAGATACCGCCGCCCCTGGCAAACAGGCAACTGAGGGAACACAGGTGGGTTTTAGTCAGTAAAAGTCTGACACGCCCTCCTGCACCACCCAGAGCGGGAGAAGTTATTTGAAGATTTCCCACCCAAAAAAATACGGTTTATTACATATGGCTATTGGATGGGGGTACTAAAATAGGCATCATCCTTTACTATCAAATAAATGAGTTGACAGTTTTAAGTTCGAACTTCAAGTGCAATATCATGTGTTTTTGCGTTTGGGATCATTACAATAAAATTAGTAGAATTAGGTTTTATTACAGACAAATTTTTATCTCTTCTAATTGCTTTCTAAAAGGTTATTTTTTAGCGTAGTTATTTATAATAATGTACTAGGTACTTACTTAATAAAATTTCATTATTAATTTGATAAAGCGTGTGAAAGTAAGAGCATGTCAGATTGTTAGTATGAGACATAGTGATGGTCAAATGGTCGCATTAATAAAATGAAATATGAAACATTTTCTCCATATTTGTAATTTTTAAAAAAACAATTAAAATAGTATCTTTATTTCTTAAATAGAACAACAAGAGAAAGAACAAGTAGTGTTCATATCTAAAAATAATTTGTAAAACGGGGAATTCGTTCATATGTATAAGTAGTGTACAAAATATTCAATAATTTTCTCACGATAATCTGTACGGCCCCTAAATCGAAAAGAGGTCGGCGGAGAGAGCATTAAATCGTAAAACAATCGCATAATGTGGAGGCAATATTTACAGAGGGAAATTAATGAGAGATGCCCGCGCGAGCCCTCGGGCCTCCGCGCTCATAACTTTTTGGCATAACCAGATCGTATCGTGAAATAAAAATCAAGAAGTTAATTGAAATAATATAAATTTTCAAATTAAATTACGTTGAATTGAGTTACATTAGTTATATTAAAAAATAATAAATCTGTGATCATTAGTAGGTAGCTATGTGGGCAAATAATAAAATAAATAACGTATTATTCATGTGTCTTAGCTAGAGATATTTCGATCTAAAATTATAATCTTTTAATTACAATTTGTACCTAAGTGATGATACGTAATGAATGCATTTACTTTTATCGTTATTACCTTCTGTTGATGGTATTAATGCCTACTTTTGTAACATTGCATTTCGCATTGAAAAAAAGAGTGTTTTATCAATAAAATTTATTACATAGTAACTAAGACCTAATGTTTTGTACTTACATGTTATTGTAATAAAAGTTTTTGAATAATCGTATTTTTTTAATAAACCTTATTTCTTATATGGTCAAAACCCTCCTCATTTAATAATATACAGGGTGTTTGGCAGAATGTCGAACATACGAAAATGGTGGATAGGTGGGGTCATCTGCTACTTACTCAGCCCTAATTTATGTGGCCCTGGCCCCCTAGATTTTTTTTTATTTTTTTTTTGCTTTCTTCTGGTTTCACCACTTTCTTAACTTTAAAGTGTAATTTTTATTAAAAATGAGTAAAACAGGCAATGTTTTTGTTAGATGTTAGCTAGAATAAAGTTATGAGCCCTCAAACTTCCAGAAAGATGTAAAAAATACTTAAATCTTAATTTCGACTTGCATTAAAAAAAAATGATTGCGGAGTTCCAATTCTAGCAAAACATCCCTAGTGTGTGACCTTTCTAATGGTATGTAATTTGCTTTTATAAAAAAAACCTTTAAGAGTTAGTTCATTTTTTTTTGCCCAGGGCTAAATAAATTAGGGCTGAGTAAGTAGCAGATAACCCCACCTATCCACCATTTTCGTATGTTCAACGTTCTGCCAAACACCCTGTACATATATATATAATAGACCTGTTCCTAATAATTAACTACTACTAATAATAAGAACTGTATTTAACATAAGAAAATATTGTAACATTAACCTATCTAGTAAATAGGGGCAAGGATGACGAGCCACGACCTACCTAAGCCTAGGTATAGATGTAGGTGAGTTCCAAAATAAAGTTGCTACGGTCATGACGAAAATGGACTGTTGTTAACAAAATTATATGTTACTTGTGCGAATAAAATCTCTGCAGAGATTAATGTTAAGGGCGTGTATAGATGTTAGAAGCATTAGGGCAAGGGGCAGGCGTAGTGTAGGCGCAGGCGCAGACCGGGCCGCGGGCTCGCGGTGGCGCAGAGCCGGGTGGTCGTCGATGCGACGACGCTGATTCATGTCGCTGATAGCTATCGCAGGCGCCGGCGCCCAGTGCTATTTTCTAAATTTATCACCATTCGTATTCGCCTACCACGCGTACTGTAGTTTTGAATAAAGGCATCTATAATTCTAGCCGAAGAAAAGATCTTAGTTCGATCTGGACCTGGATCTGATTTATGAATCCATAGTATTATTGAATAAATAAAATACTCCAGAATTATTTTGAAAACAAGTTAATCAGACGTGATGTAAAACGTGTGTTAAAGTCAATTTATGGAGGTTTAAACTCTCAGTCCGGTGGCTAAATCTAATAGGTACTACAAGGTAGTTGGCTTTTATTATTGTGTGATTTTTTACTTTTTAATAAATTCTAACGTTTCTCTAATTTAATGAAGTTTAGTATTAGAAATTCTTTTAATGACTTTTACATAGATATGTAGACGACCTCCGGGATCGGTTCGGATAGCAACCGGTGTACGTATATCCTTGCGACACACTCATCATCATCTAAAGACTACAACGTGCGGCTAAATGTACACGTTTAGTCCGCTTGATAGATCTGCGTTGACCTGTGACATCCTTGGCCATAGAGGCAGCCTGTTTTAATCACCGTAGCACCACACCAGGGGTTGACATAAATACATAAATCTGATCTTCAGGCGTCCGCTGCATCTGCTTGTTGGACTCGGTCACCGTTTGCTGTTTCAAGGTCTTTATTCAAACCACAGAGTAGATAAGAGGTAGGTACCTACTCAAAAGCTCGCTTGCTTTAAAGAATAACCGAAGTGGCCATGTGGCCAGCATACTGACACTAAAGCATGCTTAATCTGCAACCAAAGCTGACGACTCCCGTAATTTTCAGATCAAACGCTTCTACAAACAGGCGCGACGCGACTCACGTAGAACAATTTCTATGAACATTTCATGGAAATTGTTCCACAAGTGTCGCGTCGCACCTGTTTGTTGAAGCCTTAATCTAATTTGGGATCTCATTCGTGATTGAAACATGGAGCATAAGCTCGTTGAGATACTGTAGGTACTAGTTATTGGCAATAACTGTTGCAGTAGATCACATAATGCAAAGGCTAATTTTCCAATCAAAACAAACAGTTTCAACATTCGTACCTACTGAAGAAAGAATAAATGTAAGCTCCATCCAATATCCTCAATAGTTACACAACGAATTGAACAATGTTTTCCATCAACTATGTCAAGTGGATTAACGGCACCTGAGAATGCCAAGTGTGCCAACGAGAAAAAGAATTAATCTTGAGTCTACAAGCAGTTATTTATATAATAGCAGCGCGAATTAAGGCAACAAGTCTCAGATTAACAATAGCAACAAACAAACGGAAGGTAACAGAACGAAGACAAACATTCGTGGCTCTTTCAAAGGCACACAATAGTCGTCATCAATTACAGGCAATAGATCGCCCAACATCATTTGTCCGTCCGTCCGTTACTCGACTGGGGCATTCCCACGGCTCTCGGGACGATCGTGTTTGTTGTCGGAATATGTCCAACGAGAAATAGTAATAGAAAATTGTTTCTGATTGCCTCGCTCTCTACCTACTTTGATCGCCTACTCGTCCACGTTTCTATTTTTATTAGGTACTCATGGTACTGATCTTTCGTTTGTCTTCTTACCGCATCAATATTGCATTACTCTTCTACCAATATAGTTAAGTACCTGATGCCTTTCATTCATCCTATACACCATTTGCTGATTATCAGTAGGTAGTAGAGTAGTAGATACTTACCTAACAGCGGTAAACAGAACTGCTTTTTGTTATTTTACCTATTTGAAAACTTACTACGGTTTCCGAAGGGTCATAAACCCCTCGGAATCCAATATACCTTAACAACAACATATCAAAAATAATAACGAATGCCATTAGTATGTACTCACACGGTAAAATCACGGAGTACATTCCAGGTTTATAATTATGCAGAACGATGCAAACCGTTGTTCTCCAGATGTTATCAGACACAAGACCGAAGAGAAATTGCTCCGATCAAAAGATAATCTCGCCGGAACCAAAATTGATCATTGATAGGAGGCGCGCGCGCGTCCTGCCGCCTGCCACCAGCCCACGCCCACGACAATGTTAACTCTTTTTAATTTCAAGAAGTTTGTTTCTGAAAATTGGCAATTTATTTTAATAACACCAATACAAGGAAATGTTTATGTAGGTAGTAGAAAATGTACTGTCAACCACCCAGTGATAACAGCTAAAGAGTCTAGGCATAGTTTGTGCGGGTTATAATGTTAAGTTGTCTAAAGCTACACATATTATTAGTCTGCATATTTAGGTTACCTCTCAGTACAGCCAGCTTCATTCGATCTCTCGGTCAATAAATATCAGATTAAAGTGCCGCTATTGTAGCCTTCACGCACAAACTAGTACCGTGGCTTTCAATAACGGTTCGCACTATGCAGATTATCACTGGGGCGATAACCACGACGTGAAAGCGATAGCGGCGACACGATGCAGTGGAGCGGGTGGCGGCGCTGTCCCGTGGCGCGGGCGCAAGTGCTCCGCGGCGCATGCGCGAGGGACGCGTGACGTGCCATGACGTGACGCCTCATCCACCAGCACACAACTAGGTTCAATAACTCATACCTGCTGTTAGACTCCTGTTTCTGAACATGTGCACGATCTGTATTTGTCCCAATTAATTAATTTGACAGTTTGCTTTACAACGTTCATAGCAGGTAATGTTTGACAATATTTTCTATGTGTAACTAGACAAGGAGAATTATTCTTCCCAAGCTGGTGGTGTCTGGTAACAGATATTCTGTAGAACAAACATATTATTAAGCTACAGAAAGAAAAACAGCTTAACCCGAAAGATCAGCGACATCACGGCCAGTCTTTAACGTTTCCTAATCCTTTCCTTACCGTCAGGAAAGACAACCATGAATCAGTTAACATGTAGCTCCCAATTCTAATTATCTACGTGTTTAAACATCCAAAGAGAACATCTGCATCCTTTTGCAAAAATCTATGCTAATAGTCATAAGAGGATTCGGAGGTACTCTAGAAATAAGGTACTACATACCTAGCTGAAACAAAAATATCAAATAATAATTACTGTCCACGTAATACAGTTAGCAGGTTTACAGGTTAACAGCAAGTTGAGACGACATGAGTAGCTTAAAATACCACCTACAGTTAGATTACAATTTTTTTTTGCCAGTGAGCCACAAACTAGACAGTTGGTCTTGGGGTTATCCCTAAAGGCGATAAATAGGTAAGCTATCAAGAATTTTGATCCTCATTAGGAAAGTGTAGGTAGATGTGTAGGTAACACCCAGAGTACAAGCTGTTGGTCTAACGCAAAGTCAGGTCATACCCATTTACAGATCAGAATTTGAGTTTTAAGTACTTAGTATTTATAGAGATAGGAATTACATTATATATAGTTGAATGATGAAGATATGTATGGTGAATTTGTGACCCTTGTCGCGCTTACGACGGGATCAATAAGGCTGTTAAAGATTTCCAAACTACTCCAAAAGGTCAATGTTATCTTTGATACGAAAAATAAGTTACACAGATTTGACGAAGTAGCTAATAATGTCATATCACAATTATTTGAATTTCACAAGTTAGATGAGATTGACGTTTGACCTCGAACTTGTCGCCTGTCCATGTTAAAAAGCAAACGATGTTTATTGAAAAGCTCATCTTGCAACCGATATCGACTCAAGTATTGCTTAATCGTCTTTTATTATTTTTGGTCGTCGGTGTTGATTTTATTACGATGAGCCTCGACCGCATTTGTGAATTAAATTGTACCTATTGGTTTGTAGTGTCCGACCGATATTTTTTTTCGAAATGAAAACGAATTTTAGTCCGATTTGATACTTTATTCCTATTATTCTCCAAGGCATGTGAAACGATCTCATAATGCGAGAAAATATATTTTGCAAATCCATTTATGTAGTTAGTTGTTGTGCTTGTCGTAACGACAGATTTTCTCTGAAAAATTTACTGCTATTGCTAGTATATAGTTGTAGATAATATTACCTAGATTTTTCGCAAAAATGTTTTCTTTGCAAATATATTTTTGTAGGCCGAAAACGAAAATAGCCGAATATTTATATTTCCTCCCTTAACTTTTAGAGTAATTTTTTACTCCATTTTGGACAATGGTGCAGGTCTCTAGGGCTCGTGGCTAAGTTATAATAGCCGCATGGGTCGATCGATCAGGTGAACCTACGCTTGTCGCAGCGACTTGGTGCATGGATGGGTGATCATCTTCATACCAAGACCCCTCCTTGCCTCGGAAAGTACGTTAAGCCGTTGATCTCAGCTGACATTCGTGGATCTTTGACTGTCGTTACGGGTCGTCAGAAGCCCGAAAGTCTGACCATCAATCTTACCAAGGGGTTGGGTTGTGGAGGTCAGGTAGTCGCTCCATGTAAAATACTGGTTTTCAGCTGCATCCGGTTATATTGGAAGCCAGCTCATACTAAGTTGGAAAAAGGCTAGGAAAATGATGGTGCAGGTCTCTAGAAAAACAACACCTCTCACGTTTTATTTCTACCATGCCAATCCAAGCAGTTTCCCATGACCGATTAGGTAGGTATTAGATAAGTCATAAATCGCAATAAAACTGTGCCTCGGAGGCTTGAGACCCGAAACAGCTTCCTGAAGTGACCTAGGGATCGACAGATCCCGTTGTCAACGTCAGATGACGTTTCTAAAGTCATCATCAAAGACTACAATAGTATACTGGCAATCATCATCATATTTCACCTTTGGTGCGAATATATTCGAACGTTTGTTCTACATTTCGAATAGCTCTGCGCTGGGCTCAACCTGTCGAAGCCAACCCGAAAGCCCTTGAACCGAACTCGCACGCAAGTCGGGTAAAGCAAGGAGAACTTGCTGAGATGGGGTTTTACCGGACACGGATGCGAACAGTTCCAACTGAAGGTGTATTTGTGGTGTTGTGTTACAAACCATGGCACCATCGCACTTCGTGTCCTGTGTGCCCTACATGAAATAGATAAATCCCCTGACACCCAGGAAAATTGATGATGAACACCGAAGGAAACGCCATCCAGCATCTTTGTGACGCAATATTGGATCAACAAAATATTATAATGAATCATTTACTTTTACTTTCCACAGGTACCAGGCATAGACTTTCAAACTAACATAGTTTTAAAAGTGAATACAAACTTGTGCTAAAAAATAAGCTTATGTTAGTAACACTTCACTTCAGTTCACTTGTCAGCGGAATCGACGGAACAACGGCTTGCAGCCAAAAGTCTTTTTGACGAGGGATAACTATTCGATCCTCGCAGCACGAACGGCTTGAAGTAGTCGTTGCGGAGCGACTCCAACTGCACCCTCAGCGTGTAAGTTTTGACATGCGCTTATGACAAGTATGTGCCATCAACATGATAGAAATCGACCATCATCAACATCATCATCATCGTCATCGATCATTCTTGTGTGCGTTTTTTTGCATAATTTAGGTAGGTACATTGAAAACCAAAATGTATATTATTTCAATGATACTAAACTACAAATCTTATGTACATGTTTCGTCTACTTGTGTTTTTCATTTGCAAATATGGATCAATACAAAAGGTTGTGACAGCAAGAAGTATATGTTTATGAATAGATGCTCTTAAAGTTCAAAGGTGAATTTTGCTCAGATTTTGCGTCAATCAACTTTAGTTTCGCACCTACGCATAAAAGCAAAAAACTCAGTGAATGACCCCACGTGTCAAGGTATTGGCATATATCTACCCAATAAACGTCTGTGTGGAAGTAGCACTCAATTAAACAAGCAAGGTTACCCACTGTCAATTGCTTGGAAAGTTTCACTTATATTGCAAGGTGCTCTATTAACAACTATTGTAATATTTGAATGAGTAATCTTCAGATGTGATGAAATTTATACATTACGTTGCTTATAAATGTATTGGATTAATATAAAGGATTTATATTAGCACGGTACATTGCAAATCGGCTCGTAGGATGATGCGTGAGAAATTAAATGATGTCTTCATTTCTTCAGACTTGAGATCGGTAAATAGGCGCCTATCTAATCTACAAGTGCAATAGAAGTCTGAACGGAATCGTATTTCAATTTGAATTGATTATTATAGAGTATTGAATGTGTGCACTAGTTGAAAGCACTAAGCACAGCGTGGCGTGGGTGCTGGCCGTAAACAAAATATAATGAACTGAGTAAAGGTTTCAATGGCACTTAACCTTTTGTCCACGTGCGGCTCTCCAACAAGCCATTGTGATATCTGTCTGTTCGTTCTTTTACCACTCTCAAGTGTTTTCTTGGTATACCAAAGCATTGTTGTTATAAGAACCTATCGGGGCCATGCAGTGATGTGTGATATGTTAGTGTGGTTTCGATCCATGTGATTTATTGTTGATTGTCAGGTGCTATCGATTTTAGTATCTTGAACGAAAATTGTTCGCCGCTTTCACTCAAATAGATGACTCAGTCACACTCTGTGAGCGCTTGTTTGTAGTTAAGTAGGTAGATTTAGTTTGTCTCGTTGCATTGATCTATATTAATTAGAAGTAGCTAGCTTTCCGATTGAGTTTCTTTAAAAGGAATAGAAAACCAAACGCGAGTCACGAAATTATTACAAAAGTGCCATGAAATTCAGTTTATACCAACTGGATATAATTAGTAGAAACAATTGAATTTTGGTAGTGCATACTACGTTCTTATTGGCCTGAATAAAATCGTTTTAAGCTCATTAATGCATTTACGTTGAGAGTTTTATCAATAATTTAGCTTATTATCAATTTGTGAACGGTAATAACATGACATAGTATGTGATGCGGCACAGATAGCGAGTGCGTGGCGTTTACTGTGGACACGTCTGATGCACAAGATAAGGCGGGAGGCAGCGCGTGTCCTGCGAAGCGCCTAATGGCCGACATCGCCGCGGGCGCAACGTGCCTCACAGTTTAAATTGAACGTCAAGCTATCGATTTGCATAAATCACACCGTTACCATTTTCAATTATTTGACTGGTTACATTTAACTCGGACAATCAAAACATCTTTGATTGTTATTGACGTTGATGCTCCAGATCACCTACCGACGGAACAGATGTAGAGCATAATGAATAGGTTAGATACCTACATACTAAATGGATGTCACGCCACCGCTGTACGTGTCTTCATTTATTATCCTAATTTTGAAGGTCCCAATACAACTTGATAAAAACGATAAACGACATTTTTTCAGAGAGCAATGTTTTTAACAAAATTCATATTGTTAAATATGTATGACATGAGTATTAAGGGAAAGCTGACGACGTGAATAATTTTTTATTGCGTCGATTCATTTATTATCCGAAGTTCGAAATCCATAAATTACGTCCTTTTATTTTGACAAGATACGTTGTAAGCAGTATCTTTTGAGTAATACTTACTTTCAATTACTTTGATACTTGCTCTTCATTTTCTTCGCAACAAGTTGATGTGATTATTTTTGCAAACGAATGTGGGACAGGCAAATATTTAGCCAGGACTAAATATTTTGCGGCGGTGCTTATGAATTTATTTGAATGTATCAAAGATGATATGTGAGAATCGTCGTTAGCAGTATATGCAGTGCCGATCGGGCCGCGGCGAACAATGGCCTCAGTATAATAGTGTCTCGCGCCGAGCTGTGGAGCCGGCGACCACGCCTGCCGCTTTCCGCGAACAACTTGACGGCTCTGATAAACGTGTACCTTATT
Organism: Polymixis lichenea; assembly: GCA_949091785.1. Classification (NCBI taxonomy): domain Eukaryota; kingdom Metazoa; phylum Arthropoda; class Insecta; order Lepidoptera; family Noctuidae; genus Polymixis; species Polymixis lichenea. The sequence goes on from OX420937.1 coordinate 13,191,030, forward strand.
TAAATATTTATGAATGCGACCCATTTGGTACCTCGTCATTGAATGATAACATAATTAAGACACAAATACTTATTATTATGCAGGGAGGACTTAGTGAACGTTTTCTACGATGACGATGCAGAATTAATAATCTCGTAAGAGCCACCGGTAATAAATTTGTTTCTACTCAACTCACTGAATCACTGAATCAAGAGACTCGTGAGTTCATCAACTATAGTCTCTTAGAAACTAAGTTTTCGGATTCTCTTAACATTTACAATGTTAATAGTAACTATAAGCTTTACTTTAGCAGGTGCACAGATGTAAGTAGGTACCTACCTATATAAGAGGCAGGTTGGAGGCAGACGCTACTATTTGCGTTATTTCCATGTATACGGTTTTCAACCCATAATAACCGGTGCGTTTATTATAGAGAACAACATAGATTTAGATAGCAAATAAACAACGCAACTACCGATATAGGCATAGTCTATAGTGGTATTATTTTGAATGGCCGTTGATGGGTCTACTGTAAAGCTTATAACTCTAACAAAACATGATGTTATGTGTTTTCGATTATCGTCTGCACATGTCCAACGTGGGTGTTGATGGTTGCGGTAAAGAATCTAGGAGGTGGAGATCAAGAACGGTCACTGTGACTGTTTCTTCAGTATGACGGAATGAAGTTGTCAGGAAAAATACCATAGGTAATTTACCTACATGTTTGCCTGTTTAACATAAGTCTTATTTGGAATAGGTCGGCGGTCGGACCGCGGTCAGCCATTTGGGGACCCTTGATCAAACACGTCAGGTATAACGACAATCATAAGCACCTTCAGATGATGTTTGAAAGTAGAAACTGCGTGAATTTAAAGACAAAATACAGTTTTCACTTCACGATTTTACATCATCATCATATTATTTCCTGGAGAGTTTCCTGTACATAATATTAACATCGATGAGGCGAAGCCGTCGCACGCCCTTTAAACAAATTGTTTCCAAGAAGAGCTTGATTTGTCCAGAAAACAGTAAGGGGCTAGTAACTGATTCACAAGTTTCATAAAACACTTTTACAGATTATGTACTTTCGAAAGTATCTACCATACTAGGTGATACAACTAAAGTAAGTACGAGTAGCTCGTGGTTAGCTTATAAGTGTTTTTCAAAAACCTTGTACCCATATAAAATAAGATGTTTATTTAAGAGTAGATATTTTAATTTTTCTACTTTCTTGAAGCTACCGTCCTCTAATTGGTAGCGGGCACGCGACCCCAGGCCGCGCGCTACACCGCACATCGCCCGGACCCGATAGAGCGGCACTAGTAATTGACATTTTATGACTCGTTTACTTATATAATCCATTTTATCTGTTTATTAGATCTGCTGGTAATAAAGATGAATCAAATGTATCAAGTGTCTTTATATTTATTGCTATTAAGGAATGTTTATGGATTTTTATTGAGTTTTCCATAGGCATAAGCAGACGGTTGTGTTTTTAAATGTAAAACACATCTTCCCATGCCTATCTTTACATTTTGTTTTAAGAGAAAAGCCCCTTTTCAAATTCTTACCATAATTGATGACTACTTTGCGAATGACCTTTTATCCGTTCATAGCTCTCCTTTAAATAAGTTGAATGGTCCATCTCATGATATTCTGAATTTCTGAACATTCATTTGAATCTTGTTGCAGATCCTAAATTTAAGGAAAGACAAGTAAGGTCTACCTTTCTCCTAGAACGTAGGCAAGGCGAGAACAAACGGTTGTTTTAGTTTTTGTGGAATCCGAAGTCTTTGCGCTCAATAACAAGAAAGCCTTTTATATGTGCTACAGTACACTCGCATCTCTATTCCATAACTGCGCCGAGACCTGTTGCATTCTCATTTAATCAAGCACTATTAGCGAACCTGGAAAATTAGCTAAGAAGCATGCGCTAACCGTAATAATGTCTACTTAAACTTAAATACCCTGCTTTAAACGCTACACTAATAAACAGTCGACATTTCCGTAAATATATACAGAGAGTGTTTGATACTCGCGTGTGTTGCATTACGCTATGGACATGTTAAAAGTGAGATATTATCTTTTGGAACTAAATACTCCGCGCCGCCGTGTATGGCTAATTGACAGTGAGGCAATGAGATTAACTGTGATAGCTCTGTCTCGGTGTTGTTGGTGCCTCACATACGGACATTGTTTTACAATTTTACGCTTCTGGAAAACTTGTTTCGGAGACTTTATAGTGCATCTTTACGAAAAAGCAGAATCAAGTAAGTACTTTGTTCTTTCTTAGAAGTGAAGACAATAGTGCGAGTTTCTACTAAAACCTGTCGTAAATTGAATAAAACGGGTCGCCGTGGTGGTTGGAAGTAGAGTTCTACTGACCTCTTATTAGAAGCTAATGTTCTTTTGTGATCTGTAGCCTGTAGGTAGGTAGGTCTCTAATACCGTACGCCATGATGACAAGTTTGCCGTAAAAGATATCTACCAACCTACTTGTTATAAGTATTTCAGGAAGTCATTATGAAGGAGCAGCTCGTAACAGATTTACTACATTAAGGTTCCTTAATAATGTTTTCCTTCATACCTTAATACTTAGACATTATTTAAGTCCGTTTAATGTACCTCTAGTACAAATAACTGAATCAGATGATTCATTCTATTGTTCAATTGAATCATCATGATCTCAGTTTAATTTGTTGTTGGATGTAATTCGTTACCGATTCCATTTTGGGAACGGAAATATTTAGTTGACAATTAAATAGAAATCTACTACCTACACGTTCACTAAAATAGGTGTACGATATATTGTCTCATTATAAGAACAACACACTGTTACAGACGTTAGATAGGAGAGGCTACCAATTTGAACACGGTTAAATAAAGAATAGTTATGATTTGAATTTCTGTTAAGGCTCGAGTCCCAGCCGCCAGACCATTGTTTGAGACATTATGGCCCAAATACGGCGTGCACACCTGTTAGTGTTGCCCGATACCTTACTAACTTAACCTACTTTATTAACTTAGTAGTCTAATAAATGTATTACTAGTTTACTTAGTTAAGTTAGAAAGTCCGCGCGGTATGGTAATTTCATTACTGATTTTAACGAATATGGCAGTATGAAAGCAGAGAGCTGCATACTGCATAGGTAGCTAGTTGAATCCAAATAGTAATTTGCGACCAAGTAGATATCTTGGTAATATTGAGTTGAAGGGCTAATTTTGAATACAGTACAGAGAGGCCAGAGATAGCTTCTATATTTTAAAATTCTATTTTACCATTCTTTCTATGTTATCGCAATCTCAAGCTCATTGTCATCATGCATCCATCGCTGTAGGTAGAAAACCAGGCTCCACAAAAGGAGCGTTTTACACTTGCAGCAGGGCTCCTAAATTGGTTGTGCGTGAAGAGTGGTATGGGATGTGTGTTGTAGCGATGTAGATTTGGATGCCGTTACAATATGTATCGGGCCGTGTTGCGGGACAGCGATGGCCGCTGCCGCCGTGGCCGAGGTGCGACAAGGGCGTGCGACGGACCGTTCCAATTTACGGGTCACGAGCGGACCACTCGCGCGCCGACCTATCTGCCTTTCCTCCATAATTGAATCCAATGGCGTGGGAGACTCGATACCACTAAATAAAATATTTCATAAAAGCTACGCTACCGATAACTGGCATTTTACTTATACTTAAGTACCACATTTACAGGTGCTAAACGATTTAGTTTGGGTTGAACTTCTAGTAATTTAATTTCTAACTGTGCAATCATTGAGAAGATCCAATTCAAGTAAAGCCCTATTAAAGTATACCCACACTACATAATTGGAACTGACATACTCAATTACGATAAACAAGAAAAAGCTTTCAGAAACAGTTTGTGGATAAGTAATTAAGCAAACTTTAACGTTTACCATTCATAATAATATGAAACAGTCGATGGATTTGTGTATTTTTCTTAACACCTGTTTACGCAAATTGGAAAATAGAGCAAGTTCCACACAGCTAGTGTCAAGTGACTATGTCCGTACGTAAGCCTTTTTTGAAAGTGCGTCGGCGTCGGCGCCGGCGCGGCGTGGCGCAGGTGCGCGATTGTCGCGGATCGGTCTCAGATAACGCTATAGCATTAAACTTAAATACGAGATCAAACACTGAACACTTGTGCACTGCGATATTGGAATTGATTGCTTTTAAAATTACCTGGAGATTTATCAACAAATGTCCATAGGTTCAACAGTTAGGTTTCCTTTATGCTCTATCAGATATTATCTTATAATCATTTGATTACTTACTATAAATATCAAAGTTCGTTATTAACACAGACTTTTCTTAGAAGTTTGATGTAATGCTGTTCACAATATTATATTTTTTATGCACGTTGTTACATTATAATACTTTGATTCAAAGATACACATTTGCAATTAACACACAAACTGAGATTAAATTTAAACCGTTTGAGATAAATACTCCCTTCTGTTTTTGCAGTATCGGTTGTGGTGTTTTATGCCTGTTGTAATACCGGTAGTGCTAAACTGAGGTAAATTCAGAATAAGTAACTTTGGGCGGACTACTGTACTTTAGACAAGCAACAATGTACTTTTACAGAATTCCAGTATTTATTCATGATAATTGTTAAATTTAAATACTCGTCTTCCTAAATCAGTAAAGTTGCTTTTATGCACGGCAAAATATTGTACGTCTTTAAGAGCTTTTTTCCTTAATTGTGAAGTGGTAGCTATTGCTCCAAATTTAGACAAAACTCGCAGCGGTATAAGCCTGTAAGGAGAGCGCATTATAAGGCGCATAAACCGCGATACGGCCGTTGCAAAGGTTAAGGGCACAAGACACCACGTGGGAGGTGCCAGTTTAAGAAATCCGAGATCCTGTCTTGTTCACAAATGGCGTCCATTTTCACTGCAACTTTGTCCTGGAAATGCATTAAACAGGTACTATAGTTTACCATGTGGAAATATGGATACAATAAAATGTACTTGAGATAGTTGGTCGAGTAAAATGTGGAATGGGCTATTACAGTGTCAATAATATTTCTTAGTAATATTAAAATACCTACTAGGATTAGTACGGTAGGTAGCGACGTTGTAATAACATGCTACCTATTTTTGCAACTGAGTTACTTTAATCTTGATTTACAATGGTTAAGAATTGAATACACTATTAAAAACTCACAGTCGATATCGAATCTATTTGAATTTATGTTTCAGTATTTACCTGCTTACCTAACCTTGACTATTCAAAGTGTTCGACAATCTATGTAATAGCAACACGCTAGTTTGTATTAACTGCAAACAATCGCTGATAGTATCTGCTACACTTGTAAGCTGTACTTCAGCCAAATATCATGTGAAGGGTTGTTTTATATGGTAACGCTGCGGTGCGCCGGGTGAGCACGACTCTCGGTGAGGATAGTGGATTACGTGTGAGTGCACTGGCGCAGTCGTGCACACGAGCTGGTTCATTATCGCGCGTGATGCATTTCGCTTGCCGCCCACCGTCGCCGGGTCCCATAATGTTCGCTCTCCAATATAGCTCCAACAATCATTGTTGATTTCGTATGTCTCTGTCTTATATTTATTTCATTCAATGTATGTAGGTATTGTTAAAAGTTACCAATACACGTTATGGTATGTTGCGGTTGTGACATCTTTTTACGTAAAATTTTGCTGTATAGTTTATATAATAGGATCTGTAGATATGGTGCAGCCCAAAAGATTTGAAATGAGAGAATATTTAGACAAACTGCTTCGTTAGTCTAGTGGTCGCAAGCCCCACTGCTGATCATGAGGTCCTGGGTTCGATTCCCAGGTCGAGTTAAGTGTTATTGACTTTTCTTTCTGGAATATCTCAGTAGTAGCCCGAAGTTTAGATTTGTGCCTGGTCGACAGGGGCAAGCTATCTTTCTCAGCTCTTACATGGGAGTTAAACAAAACTGGCAAAGTGTGGGGTAGTATATATACAGCTCTGCCCAACCCTTAGGGGAAACAAGGCGTGATGTTATGTTTTTTAAAGGTTAGTAGAGTTTTAATGCAACAAGGAACAGAATGTCCTGTCTATCTACGTAATAGAACACCGAGGGTTACCTTGACACGTATCACACTAAAAACAGCTTAAAAACGTAATTTAAATAGGATTCGGGCGTTTCCTGGAGTTTGCATAAATAAATCATGAAGTGAATAGTATGAATCAACAACATCAGTAGCATCAGTAGTCAACATAAATGTTTCTGTTTTTCAAGTAACAGGTTTCTTGCATTTTTAATTTGATTAGGGTCGTGTCTCAATATGTTCCTTGTGACTTCTCAAAATACCTATTTAAAATAAAACTGATTTAGTAAATAGGTACCCGTACAGCTTCATAATAAAACGTAGTTGAATCAATTGAGACATGCAAGGACGGTAAGTAGGCACCAACAGAGCAATACCATTAAATTATATGGGCACAAACATAAATATGTTAGACAGATCAAACACAATTGTTTAGTACTGGGGGAACTCGTAATTTTCACATCATGTTCTCAACTGTAAATATTTCCTACCTTATGCTTTGTTTTCAATAGCGCCGCTTATGTAACAGAATTAAATAAGTTTTTATTTAAATGCATGATTTACACTGTTAAACAAAAATGCGGTTATCTTTTTTTGCTGAAAAGTCAAGTCCATTAAGTATGCCTTACCTTAATATCGGTGTATTTCCGTATTATTGTTAATTACAGGGATCACAATCAACTAACAGTACATAGGTACACAGGTACAACAGCGTATATATTAGAAAGATAAAAAAAACTTTAGTAGATATTGTTGCTCAATTTTTTTTTTAAATAAAAATAAATTATAGGTAGGTATTCGAAATCTTTAATAAAGGTGGCTAACAGATCATTGGTTTAAGTTAGTCACACATTTCAGCCATTATTATCGACTTCGTCAACAAATCCTGAGCAGTCACTTGAACGTGGTCTTAATTCCGATCAATGATTTACAACTTGTTAATAATACCGCAGGCGCAGGTTTAAACCGCACATCCATAAATCAAGATCCGAACTGTAGCTTAAACGAAAATATTGATTGTAATGCTCCGGTTTACGCAGTTCGATGTTTATATGTAAGAGATTTTTGCTCCAAGCAAACGAATTTATGATGTAACGGTTAAATCGGCCCTTACTCGTCCATTTATCCCGAAAGTAATGATAAGTAACTATGTATTATTAAAATTTCAGCGAAAGGCATCTTTTATCAGGTAACTTTTTTTGTTACAATCATTAAGGTGATGTTTCTCAAACAGGCTAATTGATTGTTTGATGCGGCTAGCAGGTATCACGCGGCAGTCATTACCGCAGTGACAGATGGAGGTAATAAATACAATTTGAACACGGTTAGGTTAGGTTAGAGTTAGGAAGAATTACTTGCGAGAACATATATCCGTGCCAGACGTATTAGTAACGCAGGTGTAATTTGTGCAGTGATGGGCGTTCTGCTCTATTGGTGTTTCTAATTACTAAAGGTAATTTAAACGCTTCATACCGTGCTATCTTTGTAAACAAAGAGGAAATCTGATCGATTTTTTCTGTAAATTTACGACAAATGTAACGTGACGTACCTAACCTATGAGTGCATACCTACAGGGCCAAATTAAAATAGTAAGCAAAACTCCGCGGACGTAATGGATAATCGATTTCTAAACACATCAAAATAAAAAAATAAGATTTTTATGTTTTTTTTTTTGGCGTGAGCAACTATTGGTAGCATTGTTACTTGAAGTACCTATGAGTTGATAAATCTGTTTTTTTTTTGTTTTATCGTGTTTAGATGTCGATATGTTAAGCTTATACAAAAAAAAAACTATTTTTTAAACTGAAAGCCAATTCTCGTAATTAAAAACGTTCAAAATCTAGTCGCTGTCTCACCTCGTCGACAATCAATTAATGTCAAAAATGAATGGAAACTCGAGTTATTTTTGACAGATTAAAAGTGAGATGAGACTGCGAACGTTCTTAAAATTACAAGATTTGTCCATCTGATATAGAAAAAAACTTAAAAAGAACTTTTTTTTGGGTATTTTGTTTTATAATTTTTGGATATCGATACCCATCACCGTCTTCGGAATTTCTCTACAAAATTTAATTTTACCTTGTATACATGGTTGTGTTTGTACGATGCGTGTGTGTGAACTGTAGGATTCTAATGTTGCAATTTCCAATCTGCTAACCCGGCGCGACGTGGACAGACATTGTACAGCTGATTTACTCAACGACTTATGAATATGGAATGACTGGGACGAACGTAGATGGCAGTGTGAACCACCGAATAACTCATAACAATAAATGTGTGCTTATGGCTTTTAGCTCAGTTCATTTGGTACTAGTGAAATTTATTATCCTCATTACAGTAAGTTGAATATTCTATTAGGTCTTATCAGTGGCGTGCACAGAGTTTTTAGCCAGGGTAGGCAGAAATTAAAAAAAAGGCAAGAAAAAACAGATTAACCGGTGCTGTACCTACACAGCGTGCAACCTGTGAAGCAATTAAATGAATCATATTGTTGTATTGAATTTACGATCGACTTTACCTAGTTTGTATTAATTTCTAATCGACGGTCACGATCACGGGTTTTTTTTATGTTCACCGAAAGATAGTTTTGAATGGATCATTTTTTCTTCTGTTTATACACACACCGCCTGAACAACTTTCACAGTGAATAATTTCTATTTTTCACACGTTAAAACCTTAAATATATGCGATATTTGGTTGTGAGCTATGATAATAGCTCACAACCAAATATCGATGATACGACCGACGCTCGACAGGTGGAGCTGATTTATGAATAAAGATTTTCTGTTTATTGTTAAAATAATGTTAGTTTTAAATATGTACTTGATTTAGGGGTGTCTTTCTGTCTTTATGGACTGCACGTCACTGGGTCTTATCCATAGAAATATAATAATTAATGAAAGTATCATAGGTCCTTAACGTACCTAGCTGTGGGAAGACAAATAAGGTTACCAATTATATAATCTATATATTAATGTGTGAAGCAAAAACTTTGTAGGTACCCCTTTTTTCGAAAATTAAGCGGACGGAGGTGTAAGAAATTTATAACAATTAAAGTTTATATGGAGAAAAAGTGCAGAAAGCTAATATTTTTTATTATTGTTGGTTAAAATTGAAATGTATTATGATCGAATTTAAATTTGCGCATAGAGAATTATGGTCGAATTTCAATTTGCATAAACAGAATTATGGTTGAATTTCAGCCACAGGGCGACCACTAGTAACAATAAATACATCTACTATGGACCTAAGTGAAACATATACTAATAAAATCACGCTTTTATGGTAATTAAAGTGATAAATATGCCAGGTAGCTTAATTAGAACTCCTCGCTACTTGTTAATGTAACATGTTGAGTTACATACGTAACAAGCAGTACTCGTCATAGGTCGGGAGGTGGAACAATGAGGCTGCAGGCACTGCAGAGTAGCGCCCGCGCCGCGCCGCCACCGCCGCCGCGCCGCCGAGAGCCGCGTGCGCCGCTGCCGCGCGAGGTGAGCTCCGGGGTCACTGCTCTGACCTGCGCGTGGGCGCGCCCGTTTCCGCCCGCGAAACCGAATCATTGCGCCCCACACTCCTAATCTTTAACGATATAGCACATATACACACACGGCCTACAACACTTGCTGTTATGCCTTTATGACGGACATAAAAAGTTATTCAACCGACGCGATTCTTTCAAAAAGGATGTTCAAGTAATGTCACTTGTCACAGTGAAAGTTGTCATTTACTTTGCGTGAATTTTATGAAGTTGCGTATTATGAAAGTTGTGCGCCTACAGGTGTTTACTCGATCAGAATGCAATTTATGAAAGTAGAATTCATCCTGAAACAAAATACTGAAGTGTTCATAGCTAAAGAGTTAATTCGGGTGATGAAAATAGAAAACAGCTGTGTCAAATCTCGCTTACCTTTACAAATTGGTTCAAGCACTGTACATGTATATGAAATATGCTTTAATAACTACGTAGCGAAAGACACGACGCGTAGCCGTAATTTACTGTACGACGTGTGAGACGTTTAACAGGCCAAACCTTACATCAGTGCAAAGATTTTTCCGGTTTCATTGTTACTTAGTGCGTGTATTGTTCGTACCACTATCGTTACAATTAATAGTTTAAAACAATTGCGTTTACAAAAGCTCCGTTAGCTCACTCTATCTGCGTCAAGAGAGCTCGGTGCCGAAATATGTTTATCGACCATCACCAGATCGAACGCTTGAAAGTCCTACGAGATCGCTCGCCAACTATGGAGATGGCTAGTCGTTATTTAAATCCCATCTTTCTCTGCATTCTTGTGATATCCTAATGTTTAAAGATCATATCTGCGAATCAAGGCATCTTTGCAATGCACGAATCCTGTTTACGTAGGATTTGGACGATGTTGTAGGCGTTTCATTCCACTTCCGGTGGTAATACAATGAATCTGTTTCCATATTATTGCATCTGAACCAGATAATAAAAACTACATTTGCATACACACGTAGGAATCACAATGGCCGATTTAATTACGGTTTATTTTTTATATGAATTAATAGCAGGTCCAAATGTGAATGGGCCATCGTGGTAGACCTGTTTAACATATTGTATTGCCAATCTATATGCATATTTAATGTTCAACGGGTATAACCAAGTTATATTCTTAAGTATGAATTAAATTCACTCATGAATCACAGTTACCAAATTGGATTTCTTTCAGAACCTATTTTAAAATGATAACACGTAACCTGTGAAAAAATACTGTATTTCATTGTTGAGAATATTCTCAACACAAACATCAACATACAGAGGGCTAACTTTCAGTACCTACCAACACAGCTTCTTTCATTTTCTTCGCTGCTCAAGTTAAAACCAACCCCTGTGCAGCAGTGACCAAGATCATCTTTACATAAAATAAAATCGTAGCAAAGTCAATAACTGTAGTGTTTTTTAAAGTAATTTTTAGTTTGATCTGGGTACGATTTTCATGCCAAAAATACACCGTGAAATTTTAATGGTTTTGTCTTGGTAATACAATCGTTTTATAAAGAAATAAAATATTAGAACAACAAATGGCAGATTAACCATTGTGAAAAAACACCACGTGCGAGAGTTTATTTTGGTTTGAACATTTATGCAACGTTGTTCCCTTTGTCGTAGGTGCGTGCGGTTCGAGTAGTACCTAAAAGTTACCTCTAGTGTTACTATTGAGTAGTGTTTTATTGAGTTGATGAATATTTTTTAAATTATTTTAAAACAAAAAATCTTATTTTTTTACTTTTACTTTATGCTTCGAAAGTACTCCTTATGGCAAGTTGTTCTGCTGCGGGAAAACAACCATTTAAATTTCACGGTGTATATGTTTTAGAATTTTTGTCTATTTAGAATGTTTGTCTGAATGCATATTCCAGCATCACGCAAAAACTACCTGATAGATTTTGTTCAAGTTCTGCAAATGTATTTTCTATAAGTCTGGTCAGTGTGTAGGCTATAAATAATCACGATATTTGATATAGGGGATGAGCAATACTGTATTATGTTTGTATGTTTACGAGTATGTTCCTCTCCGCAAATTGTAAAAGACGCGCCAAAAGGTTGGTATATTGCAGTTAGTTACCGATTTAACCGTTTAAATCATCACGCTATACCTTTATGGAGGTAAACATTATACCAAAACTACAAACGTGGTACTTATACGGGAAAGTTTAAGACATTTTTATTAAACTTTCCCGTATAAGTACCACGTTTGTAGGCTGTAAATAGTGGAGGCTTACAACTTCCATTCGAACGAAGTCGCGGGCAGAAGCTAAACCACTGTAAAAATCTTGTCAGTACGACCTGCTTAAATGTCTACCGAAAGCGGTAGCTACATTAATCTTAGTTATACCTCAATATTGTTGGTACATACTGCCGCTACTCGCTAGGTACCTATATATACAATCTACAGTCACATACATGCTACATATAACTAGTATTATATTGTCACAACAATGCACTGTATGCATATACTTATTCATAATAATAAATCTAAAGAGAACTTTCATAAAAGCGTTCGTGGTAAGCGTTTACACTCGAATATTTTTTGGCACCAGACCATTGTATGCAAATGAAGTAATGAATGTTTTCACTGCAACAAAACACGAGTAACGGTTCCCTTAAGTGAAGATTTGTCGGCCAATAATAATTATCACCGGCTTGTAACAAATCCACGCGCGTGTCGGTACCTATCTACGAGTACTTATCAAGTCAATGATGTGTAGGTGCGGTATGGTAATTTTGCTTTCGAAAAGTGACAGAAATTAAATTGTTAGTAGACATGAATGACTGAACTTTTACAGAATGAAGCCGCTCAACTTTTCATAGAGAATATTACTTGGAGTTCTTGTTAGCGCCAAAACAGGAAATGTTCTTTTGTTATGAAAGCAAAGTGATGCTTTATCGGTGGGTGGTACTTCAAGCGAACTTAAGGGCGTCAATGAGACGAAGTAAAGTATCGAGTAACAAGTGTCTGTAAATAGTGACAATGTTGAGTCAGAGTTATGATGACTCTCACAATGTATGCGGGGTGACACAACACTTGATATCTGCAACATTGATTAACATAGAAATGTATAAAATAAGACATTGATTTAATTGTATCGTAGTCGTTGCAGACTAAAAAAATGACACTTAACTGATTCATTATATTCCCATCCGATGAGATTCCAGTTCAGATCCCCATAGATCCGGCTGCTACGGGCTGCTACTTGAGCACTCATAGCCACGCATTGTCGGCAGTATCGCGGTTTCATCGGAGATTCTTCGAAATCTGTTAGTGTGATAACGCGGAAGAAATCATAATTTCGTCAACTGAAAGTGATGTCAAACTAAGGTTACCATACAGTTATTACTATTGAGACTTCGCGCATCCTCGCGTCGCTGATACACGGTGGACCTCGGTTATAAACAGAATTTCAGAAGTTTTTTTCTAGTTCCACATTTGACAAAAGTTACTGCATATCGGCTACGAATTTCTCGTAGCTTTCACCAGATTTCGTAGCAGCTACGAAATGAGTTATGATCGTAAGTTTCTATACTATGCAGATTAATATTGATAAATATTTGTAATGTCGTCCATTTGGACTAGTTTATTATAATTTTTGTAAATAGTACAAATACAATACACAGAGGAAAAAATAAAGTTTCCGTAGCTAGTCCTAGCGTAGCGCTTCGTACCGCTGTTTTTGTTAATATTTACACCCAGATTTCGACGACTAGGATTATCTTAGCCGTCGAAGTTTAATTTTGATGAGCCGTTTCAGTTTCTGTTCTAAAATTTTTTCTTAGAATATCGATTACTATGTAGTACTTTCTACCTACCTGGACATATTGACATGCATATGAACCATTTGCATGGATTCATATCTGGGAAAGCCTAAACGACTCTGGGACATATTGGTAGTTATAGTTACCTACAAGCTGCTTTTTGACACAACAATCTCAATGATAGGTATAAGTCATTACCCTAATTAATTAGAAGTACCTTCACCATGGCAACTTTGTACATTGGCAGGTTTAATTTTGCCATTTACAATCTAGACTGTGGTTGGTGTGACATGAGTCATGGCACTACTCCCTTAAATGTCCCGTATTTAGAAACACAGATGGGGGCCCTACATGGTGCATGCCGGTGGCGATGACTAGCGACTGATTCAATTAGTGATTGCGTTCACTTGTCGGCGGGCGCGGGCGCGGGCGCGGACGTGACGGTGGCGGCGCTGCGCACTGCGCAGGCGCGGGAGCCTGCGCGCACGCCGCACTCCGCACCACTCACTGATGCAATGATACCATCTACTTTTCAAGCGAGACAATGTCGTGATGTTTTAAGCTGTGATCTAAAAAGTAAATGGCCGGTGTTTTTAGGTTGCCATTAGTCGATCTTTATTGTTAGGGTTGTTATTCAAAAGAAAACATCTAAATGGTCTAGCGTAAATGTTTGATAGTTATAAACTTTAAATGCCACTTACCAATTACATTTGAACAGTAGTAACTTGCGATAGTGTAACTTGTCATGAAGTTGTGTGCATTTCATAATCCAGGATGTCTGAAAATACGATTTTAATGACTCTTGTTTTTATTTTTGTGAAGACTTTTACGTCTTAAGTCATAAAAGTTAATACTTTCGAATATTAAATAGTTCACGCTGTATGAAGCCAGAAGAGTTAAAGACGTAAAGTATTATAATAAATAATAATTCGCTTCTAGCAGAGACTAATGTCAGCCATTATTATTTTAAAACGCTTAAAATATTTTAACGGTCTCGAGATTATTAGGTATCTGTCATCATTATCCGATTAAATGCTCACTCTAATTGATGGAACTGACTAGAGCGGGCGGCGCGGCGCGGCGGTCTGCTGAATCAAAGAATGTGCTGCTTAATAAATTGCCGAGTCAATGACTGTTTACATATAAGTTTATGTCCCAGTGTATGTGACCCAGTCAGTTTTCATTATTGATTTGTGTACTCGATACTTAACTTGAATTAAATCGTCCAGTCTCAATAAGTACGGTGTAGAAGCATGGGCTTGTATTATCTTCAGCATCTGTATAATCTATTTGCTTAGAAATTAATGTGCTAGTATTTCGACAAATGAAGTTTTATTGAAGAGTACCAAGTGGAATGAATAGCAAGGTTTGTAGTTGAATTGTTTGTCTATCATCGGCGCGAACGTAAATTTGTCCGGCTAGCTAGATATACGCGGCGCATCGTACACTGGCGCACTACAATGATTGTCTTGTCACTCCGGCGGAGTTACGCGCTCCATCCACTCGGTACATTTGCTTTATGTGAGATCACCTTTTCCGGGAATGCATGTATGATAATATTTAAATAGAGACAACATTCATGACAAACTGCTTGGCTGTTATAATTAAGATTTCCATCCAGTGCAATATTTACTTAAATTAATGATATTAATGTGTAATGGTTAGTTTTAATATTCTAAGTTTTAAGTAACAAAAACTCTAGTTATTGCATTGTTAAATAACTCGCTAAGCTTACTTATAAAAGATTTTAACTTAATGGACTGTTTATGGCCAGCGTGGCTGAGCAAATTAATCGATAAAACTTAACAGTTCGTGTATATTGGCAATATAAACAAAAATGAGCCATTACGTTACAAACCTATAATAAAGATAATAGTCAAAAAGCAGTCCACTAAATATAGTGGTGTAATTTGCTTTTGTGAGCAGGTTGTCAGTGAGGTGAGGTCACGGCGTCACGGCGCGGGAGAGCACTCGTGGGCGGGACCATTTTGACTTTTGGTAATTACATTCGGACACCTTAGACGGACATTTGGATGAAATAGGCAATTACGTTTCATCATAATGTTGTACTTACGGTTTACCTATTCAAGTGGCGCCTTGTGTTTCCATAATTCAATGTCAAGCAGCTAAGTTGGCGGAGATTTATTGGCCTCCACTTCACGTTAAAGCGGATTCGTAATATCAATATTAGATATTCCATTGATTTGTTTACGACTGTACATTGGTTCAGTCAGTACAATTATTGAATTTCATGATGTGCGCAAACATTACTTGACGAATAAAATTGCTCCGAAGTCAGTAGGTACGTATATGTGATTAGAATACCCATAAGAGTAGGCAATACTAAAATCTTTTCGAACGTTATTGTATCTAGATTTTCTGTTGAGTTATTCATTTCTTAATGCTAATTCGATGAAACATACGATAAAATCGCAAAACTATGTGTTTGTACGGCAACAAATTTCTTTTAATAAGATTGCCACAAATTTGAAACATAAATTATTATTATTTTTAGAAATCATTAATTGTGTGTTTATATAGCGGTTACTTCGATCTCCTTTGTTTCACGAACAATAGGTAAGGTCAGTGTGAAATCGTTTTATTTTCTGTTCTTAAAATGCACTTTCACCAATAAACCGTGTTGTCCAAAAGCGCCAATTTGAAGAATGGTGGCCGTTTAAGGCTTTTATATGTATTTTTAGTTTCTATTAACATTTCAGAAACAGAATACAAGATGGTTGTTCTGCTTTATTTTATTAAAATAATGTCCGATGATAGTGGTTCATATTTACTCAAAATTTATTATAAGACTATATTGACTTAGCTATTTTAACACAAATGTCATCTTCATCATAAGTAGCCTATAATGTTCCCACTGCTGGAAACAGATACATACCACTGATCACTATCAGATAGCCACTGCTGGGATCCGGTGTACTCGGACACAGGCTTCCTCTCTGAGAGAGGGAGTGGAACATAATCGACCACGTGGGCCCAGTGCGGATTGGTAGATGACACATGTTTTCGAATTTTTGGTTCTGGGACATGCTGATTTCCTCTCGATGTTTTCCTTAACCGTCTTGAGAGCAGTGATGATGAAATTAAATAGTTACACAAGTTAAGGGGCTGCTTAGGGTCGAACTCATCACCTACAACTCGTAAGTCGGGGCTGATGCCACTGTGCCAATACTGCTCTCAAGTCTGAACACAAAAATGTAGGTTAATGTAAATCTCTCTTCGCACTGGTGCTAAGCAGTGCAATGACATTCAATCAAATTATTATGGTAAGAGAACATCGAAGTATTTGGTACCTATAGTGTTTAACAGAATAGAAGTAAAAATGACTAAGGGATCACTTAAAACAAAATTGAAAAACTTTATAAAGGCTAGCAAACAAGTAAATTACATTGTATAAGATTAAACCGTAACAGTAACATATATAAGTAGTGGCTATGTACGTAAGGTGGTTCATTGTTATGAAAAAGAGCGCCTCTCGCCATTAAACGTAAAAGTTTGACGAGTTTAGAAATAAGGAACACCTCTGTATTATATTTTTTTAAATAAAAAATAGTAAAAATAAACAATACTTCAAAATTACACCAAACGTCACAACAAGTGGCTGTTACAGTTTGTAACTGGACTAATATTTTTTACGTGAATTTCAGCAGAATACTTGGGAATGTAAGGTTGTGTACAGTGAGTGCCGACGGGGGCGGGGCGGCGGGCCGGGGGCCGCGACGTGGATCGTGCGCGTGCGCTCGTGGACCGATGATCATGCCCCGGAGCCTCCCGATCGCTGACACACGATCTATTTTCAATCGATCTACAATTCACTTCATTTGCATGCTTTACCTATACTGTTTGGTTTTTAGGAATTAGCCTTGAGTACGAACGTGTGTTGTGTCTGTAGATGGTCGCGTTACGATGGTTGTGCTTGCGCAATCGTTACTTTATGATGTTTTGTTCCAAAACTAGCGAACATTACCCACGAATAGTTGCTGTGGAAGTACAAATTAGCCTTCACTGCTCTTTTCAGAGCTGTTCGGCTTCTTCGTAGTAAGTAACTCGTGTAGTGTAGTTATGGCATAAAGACGTTATTAATTCATTAGTAACATATTTTGATACCTATTCAGATTTTAACCATAATCATTTGTTATGTTGATAAAGTAAAATCCTTCAAAATAAGGTTTCAAAATACTATCGTAAAAATGTCGCAACTATAATAATTTTGAGCATCTTAACAGAAAATAACCAATTAACATTTATGTTAAAATTAATAACATCTATTAATTTTAAGACGTTGACAGGCGAATAAGCTTTGTCTATAGCAACATTGTAAAAAATCATGGTATTCTGATTTTATTTCGTTAGAGTTTCTAAGAAGCGAGACAAAGAGTCGTGTTGTTTATACTCAGCGATAGCCTACATTCACAGTCTCGTTTTGATCTCCACACACCTTCACATACCTACGACATGTTATATAAAGAATTGCTAGTATTTATAGAAAACACGTAACGTATGTTCATTATAAAAATATTTGTTCCAAGTATTTGTGGAACGACGTCTCAAAAGCGCCGATGTTCGATTGTTGTGCCGGTGCCGGTGCCCAGCGAAGGTAATTTTTCGATACATATCTATGTAACGTAGGATTTATCACCTTGTTCAATGGGTAGATATCGTGTTGCTACAGATTCAAATGGTGTTAAGGCTTATAACATCTGTAAGTACCATTATTTATAAAGTTTTTGACGCTGAGCCACGAGGGTATAGATCCGACATTGTTGATAGCGTTTCAAGTAAGTAACGTTGTTTCACAACCTCTTACATAATAATCAATGTAACCTTAAATCTATCGAAGTCTAGTGCTCGCCCATCTAGAAAAAGAATATATTCTATGTCCAATTCCTATAGGCTTCGTTGTGAATTGCAGCACAAAATCCTCAACCTACTTCGTGTAACTCAAATAGGCCATCATTTATGATGTGGTATTAAGATAGTAGAGCTACTTGACATGATTAAAGAAATTAGGAGCATTTTAAATGATGATGGATTAAAACGTAGTAGTGGGTTGTAAGTAGCGGCGGCGGTGCGGCGGCAGCGCGGTGCGGTGTGGTGCTCAGGTGCACACAACAGTTAAGTGAGACGTTCACCCCGAGTAGCGCGGGCGCAGCAACACGCGCCGACCCGATCCCGCGCCGGCTAACTATGTAGATCTTCCCACGATTTATGCCGAACCACCTTCGATTTCTTCTAGTACGGACCTCCAACTATGTGGGAAATGGACTAGCATCGTAACACAGAGTGGACTAGATACTTTTTATAACAATTCCAGACAAATTGTTATAACGGCTAGTGAAATATTATTTCCGTACTTGAATTTTTAGATCGTAATGTTTTTGATGTCGTTGATGTCTTTTGTTCGGAGTTTTGATTTTAGCTTCAGAAGACATACAAAATATCAATGTTTTGTGTAAAAATATGTCATGCTAACTATTTGTTTTACCTAAATAAGTAAATGAGAGATTTTGTTGAAATGACAACATTAATAAAGATTACCTTGCACTCTTCTCGAGTAAGTAAATCCATGATCTAATTTATGGATTTTGTTTTGTTTGCTGGAGCTATATCTACAGCCTAACTGTAACTAAGTAATGTACGAAAGGTACAACGCTTTATTTGTTTGCTTAGCTTCTTACAGAAAACCGTTGTGATGTATGATTTGTCGATAATATTCGCATCCGTCTAAATCCATCCTGATTAAATAATTTGCTCAAACTTAACCGTCCTATTGTAATAGTGATTTTAAATACTTAATTATATAGAAAACTTCGTGTGATTGTAATTTATTCCGCAAGTAGAACAAAGTCAGTAAATGAAGGCGTTCTTTCTGAGATGACATTATGACACAAGTAAACAGCATCAATGATTCCGCAGGTACGTCTTCTTTACAATCGAAACATGATTGTTTTGTTGTTACGTCATTTCTGCGATGCCGTATCGATACAGTTGAACGTGACTTAGCCAACTACGTTACTTAACACGATACACGCTTTTAACACAAAAGAAGTTATCATAACTCATTTGTGTATACCTATCATCAATTTTAAAATATGTTCTGATGAAAATGTACTAAGAGTTAATGAGCTTACACAATCGAGTTATTATTTTAGTGGTATGTGCAGGTTGCCTTATATAGTCACTTGATTGGTAGATAAGGAGTACACTTATCCGGGACTAGTTAATTGTAGAAAAATGATAACAAAATCGAGCGCCTTATCGTCTAGCAAGAGTTGTAAAAGCTTCTTGTGCGTATCGTATAAGCTCGTAGTAACAGATTCACGAGCTTTGCACTTGCTTTTATCACGTTCTAAATTATACTTTTGATCCTGATCTAACCCTACGTTGCATGGCTGCATAACATTCCACCATTCAAAGCGGGGAAATTATTTCAAAATACCAGAAGGAAAGAGGATTTTTTTCGGAATATTTCAGGAAGCGTGTGAGTTGTCGGCATGTGATCTCCGTAAGGTTGCGGTGTTGCGTTACGTTCCGGCGTGGTTGCGGCCGGTCGCCGGTCGCCGCAGGTAACCGTTGCAGGCTGCGGTCGTTCCCGACACCCTACACTAATTAGCAACTACGACACGTGTCGGGTTCGCGGCTGACACTATGCGCTGCTTTCTCCTGACATTCGAGTACTTGTAACTCTGCGGTGGTATCTTTCTTGATAGCTTTCTTGTCTTCAAGAAAATTGTTCACTGTTAAGTTTATTCTTTTCGTGCTTCTAACACGTGAGTGTTGGAGAATTAGTTCATAGAGACTGTTATCCTCTAGCAGCGAACAGTCCTCAAATAGCTCTAAAAAGTCAAGACTTATTTACAATATGCTTAGCTAGCTTAATTAGCTAAGAGTCGCAGTTCTTCTATAAACAAATGACTTTAACAAACATTTCGTTTCATTTCGACGAATTCTGAAATAGTTTTCAACAATTCTCATCGTCTAATCCATTTCTTTTGCAAAATAAATGAGTCGATATAAAAGGCTTTATCAATAGTTCGATAAGAACCGGTCTCGTGAGCTATTATCGTAGTAATGTTGTTTGCTATGGACGCTAATGATACGGGGCGTACGAGCTGCGACCAGTCGCGGCGTACTAATGGCACCTAATCTGAATCTACGGCTCTATAAACATGGCGAGTCCCGCACTTAATGCCTATTGACACTCGTAAAAATCATCCCTTCGTCATTTTAATAGTGACAATAGTAGTAATACTTCGAACTATATTTAAGGTGGTGGTCCTTTTATCCTAAGTTATAATATGAACCTGTCGTGTCGTAGTTTGCTACTGCTCTGAAAATATGTCGTTTGGCTTAAGAGGTTTTGCAATGAAACATATATTTCATTTCATTCGTATATATAATTCTACTTTAGGCACACATCAAAACAAATACATTTGGAGCTCATAGTTGAGTTATTAACTCATAATCGTAAGCATTATAAGCGTTAATTTGGTAATTATTTGAACTCATCACAAAAGCAGCATGAAAAGCAGCAGTCATGAAAAATCAATAATTTAGAAAATTTAGAAAGGCAACCATCTCAATATAGTTTGAACTCGGGCTTTGTAGGACGATTGACCGTGATCTTTATAACGGTTTTAACTAAACTGCGACGGACAGAGTTCACGACTCGTTTTTATTACACGTAATATAATAATGGGTGTTTGCTCTGTTCTTAAGTTGGAAACCCAAATAGATGTTGATCAATAGCGCTATAACTGAATTCCT
Source organism: Polymixis lichenea (assembly GCA_949091785.1). Classification (NCBI taxonomy): domain Eukaryota; kingdom Metazoa; phylum Arthropoda; class Insecta; order Lepidoptera; family Noctuidae; genus Polymixis; species Polymixis lichenea. Next base: position 13,212,135 of record OX420937.1, read on the forward strand.
CGAGCAACTGGCAATAATAGCTCACGCCGCCGCTACAGTCAATAACGAGGGCGAATATTTTTGAATAACTAACAAATATTCTAAAATCGAACGAAGCCATCGACAGACAAACTAACGAATGTCTAACTTCTAGGGACCTTCACCATTGGTATTTATATACCACATGTCAATACTGCTCACTATGCCATGTTATAATTGGTGCGGCGCGCGGATATCCACAGGTACATTAGTCACACTGTAATGACTTAACTGTCCGATTTCATCTGAATAATTACAGGCGTTTGTGATATAAGAGAACCATCGATCACAATGTATCACACAGTTATTAAAGGGAAAATATGTATATTAATTTATGCTCATATTTTTATTCGTGGAAGAGATTCGACTACGCATTCATTGATATTTAACGTAAGTCCATTGCGTCACGTCACATGTGGAAGCTGAGATGCACTGTTGCACAAAGAGAAAACATTGCATAATTCACGAGGTTATTTTAGGTATGGTAATGTTTCTGTACGTAGATTGTTGACTAGATTTCACGAGGTGCAGTAAAATGTTATGACGGAGAACACTGCTACTTACAACAACCAAATGGCTTTGCTTGTTTGTCCCGTGTGTTACTTAACAAACGCTAAGTAATTTAAACATTTATTACATTAACATACAAATTATGTTACTCGTAAACGCAAAGTAATTGTTGTAGTTATGTGTACAACGAGTAATTTCGTGTATAATTATAATCCTATAAATTAGCCTGTACAAAATTTAGGAGGGCATCCGTTGTCTTCATTAGTTGTTGAACACTGCAGTTTGTTAGTACCTAGTACATCAACGAAGAAAGATTGATTTACAACTTGGTATAAAAATGTTACACATTACTTACAAAAGAGGAGGACAACTGGGATTTTTAGTGCAAAAGCTAAACATTTAGGAACGACTAGAGTCCGACTGAATTTCTTTTTTGTTGTTGGATTTTAGCAATTATCGGCCGCAATATCCATTTTCGGCAATTTTCGTTTCGACCGAAAAAAATGAGGTTCCTGCAAAGCAATACCTACTTTTAGACCTACTAAAATCAGTTTTTTTGTATTATTTAATTCTTCCGATTTTGAGTAAAGTACGTATAACGTATGACGGTTAATATATAATGATTAAAAGATTGACACTGCATTTCTTCTACCTTAAAAAAACCTATCGAGAAACAAAAAATCCACTTTCGGTCGGACTTTCAAAATGACTCTTTAGTCAAGAAAAATGGTTAAATTCCGATTATCCAATTGAAGAATCAAGTGCATGTATCAAGAATCTGTGAGTATATAGACCTACGTCCCTTTACAAAGTTTGCTTTTACAATCGTTGATTTGCGGCTTGCCCTATAATAGCAATAAAATTAATACGAGCATTACGTTCCAATTTAAAATGTGAGCTTTAGGGTTGCTCACCTCAACCACATTCTGTTTTATTGTAATTTTTTCATTACTCATTTATATACATATGTAACTTGAGCAATATACACTAGTTGTAGTATAACATATATTTTGGAATTACTCCGTAAAGATAAGAGATACAGCATCGTTCAGATTTACTGTTTGTTGTAACACCTATGTCGATTCTATCACGTGTGTTATGATATCTTGTAAACGATTCGAGGCATGTGATGTGTGTAAAACAATTTACGATGGATTACACAAAAATACGACACGTAAAAATAAAAAACCATAAATCATGGTCATAAATATCGTCTCTTTTATAGATTTTACCTACTCGCGTTCGTTTTTCAATGAGATAATAAAGATAAGATTTTTTTATGTTGATCAGGAGAGCTCGTGCCACCCGTAATTTAATGATTGGTGTGGTTGGCGGAGACATGACGTCGGTACTGTTTGTTGAGAGGTTGCGCGTCCTAGCTGGCCGCACTAATAACAATGTGTAATTGAGTGCAAACGTGCTACGAGTGATGTTGCGGCTCGGGTATATCTTCCGGCCAGCGACATTGGAATTAATACACTACAAATCTTCGGTGTGTTCAGTAAATCAAGGTGTTTATGAGTCATTCAAGTCACCGGCGAGAGACCGCGCGACCTCCGTACTGATTTGCAATCTTGAGTGCTTATTTCTCAGTCCACCTCTGCTCTTCAATCTGTATCTACTATGTTATCCAAAACATTTATTTTGTCGACTGAGAAATTTAGAGCTTTCAATATAAATCATAGTATTTCATGACTTTGAACCATAACTAAGAATAGATAGTGATTCCGTGTTTTTAACCGACTTCCAAAAGGAGGAGGTTCTCAATTCGTCGGAACCTTTTTTTTAATTTTTTTTAATGTATGTTCTCCGATTACTCGAAGATGGCTGGACCGATTTGGATTATTATTTTTTTGTTTGAAAGCGTATACTTCCTAAGTGGTCCCATGATCATCAAGTCAGGATCTGATGATGGGATCCTGGAGAAATAGAGAGAACTCTTCAAATTTTGTAGGCACACTTGAAGCTATTTGGAAAGTTTTTGAAAGAGAACTGTCTCGGAGTGATCCTATTTCCATTTGGTGAAGATCTGATGAAGAACTTCGGATATAGGCAACGGAACTCCTCAATAAATGATAGCAAATGGACTGGAATTGCAGAAATCGCATGTCTGTCTATTGTTTACACCACTTCGTAACATAACATCACGCCGGGACGCTGTGAAAGGGTAAGCACATGTGAACCACTAAAAAGTGAAAAATAAAAACTTTTTTCAAAAAAACAACAACCGACTTCCAAAAAGAAGACTAAAAAGTGAAAAATAACTTTAATTTCGGAAGGTGGTGACAAAAAATTAAAATACATATCCAAAGTCCTTCCGAAATTAAAGTTATTTTTCACTTTTTAGTCTTTTTTTTGGAAGTCGGTTGTACCAGGTAAGATTCTTCTTTTCTTTCGTGTACCAACTGAATTTTCAGCATATTCGGATTTTTTACAAAACCTAGCAGTAGCCAGTGCTTTTGCGACCGCAGTGGTTGCGCATTACAGCAGCCATTGGGACATCCATATCCCTAGTGGTCAGGCTCTATCGTGTTTGTTTGATAGGGCATATTGTTTACCGACACGCTAACGATTTAATAACAACTATCAAACCGTAATTAATTATCATTGAACTAATAACTATTTCCACACCATCGTTTGGCTAAATATAGAATAATGTGCTACAAAATAATTCAAGTGGTGTCTTAGACGGGATGTATGGAGAGGTATGTGGGATTAGGGATGGCATCAGGTGAATTAGCAGTAGGGCCCGTAATTATTATGCCTAATTAAAGGAATATTTCTGCAAAAAGTACTGAATCTGATCAACAAAGAATAACGTAGCGATTATTATTATATTAAATGTTAGTCTGCCTCTACAAAACTATATAACACTTACGCATACGGTACTCCCATAGAGAGTCTTAGCAATTAAGTAGTGGTTGTTTCTGTCATGTCATGTGTAGGCATCTGTTAGACACGGGCGCATATCCCCGTGGTCCTTTTGTAGAGAGAGCTCTACGTACGTTAATGTTACCTTCCAGTTTTGGGAGCGAGCACGATGACTGGTTCCATGAATATTTAGTTGAGCTTCATTAGTGCACTCACTTGTTCGAAGAAGAGGGCGTGGCGAGATGTGCTCTCGCTGTGTCTTGTCCCATAATAAAGCTCTGCATGTAATGATTATCATTACATTGTTTTGTTAACAGCGGCGGGTGCTGACTACTATGACACTTATCAAAATTTTTCGTAGACTGGATATATTTACGTATCTAGGTACTAAACAGAACACACATGCACCTGAATGAATGAGCAATAAATTCCATAATAAGAATAGAATTTATCATATTTATCATGCAAAGGCAAGGTGGTTTTTTAGAACTTTTCACTTAAGCTGGAATTTACATTCAGAATACAATGGTATTCAAAGGATTCGCCATTTATCACTGATAATAATAAAATGTTAAGTGTAAAATTACTGTGCTTTCACACTATTATTATTCATCGTATTATTATCTCCACTGTCAACTAGACAAACCCCCGCGAATACATCACCATTGTTCCGACGACGAAATGAAAGTTCTTTATTTGCATATCTTAAACGCTATAGTTATCATGCCAGCCATCAAAATTATAATATAATAATATCTCTGCGGAGAATGTGTTAGTAAATATAAGTACCTAATTGAGAAAGTCTCTTTGATATACATAAGAGTACCTGTATGAATTACTGTCATGAAAAATACACTTTGATCTTTCACAATTAAGTTGTTTTTGTAATACTTCTGGGAACTGTGTTTGTTTCATGTCAAGCTCAGTTTGATTTTCTCCTGAATCCAAATAAGTTTTGTGACGAGGTTAAAGTGCAAAAGTCTCTCTAGAATCTCCAGTATTTGTGTTATAACTATAAAGTTTTCTCAAGTTTTAAATGAGATCAGTGGATGTAAAAGGCAAGGCATCACAGCGATCATTGCAAGATTGTAAATCGCAATGCTCGTAGCCGACAGAGACGTGTGCCTTATTGTTGTCCAACATGATGAGTACTTGACGTTCGCTTATTACAATTGTGAAAGTAAGATATTTAAGCGGCTGAGCATCGTACTGGTGACACGGACAAGGCGCTGTTCCTGGCGCTGCGGAGTTGCGTGGGCGCACGGCTCCCGTACTCCGCCCCGACAATACACCGCCACCGCACGCGCCGACTGCCTCATTCACGCTCGCCAAAACTAACAAACCTATTGTTCTACCTAAACATTCGTGTCAACTTCCAAAAACCAACCGCGTATGTCACACAATATTGTCATGACAATTAATAGTAGATGATGTACTCCTTCTGCACCAATCAACTCATATGGCAAACAGCTTAGAGGTGAAATTCTAAATAGATAAGATGTTGCATGGCAATGTTATAGTTGATTTAAAAATAAAAATGACTAGGTAGTATGTTCGTGAGGACGTGTGGAGTCCATGCATTGTAGCGGACAATGTTCGTATTTGTGGAGTCAAAACAAGAAATAAAAGAGGATGTTCATCAGAAACAAGACCATAAAACGAGCCCTAAAATGTTAAACGACTGCTCAAAATTGGTGGTAAGAAGAAATTACAAAATAAAAGGACGAGATTACGGTACTTTGAATGAATTTTTGAGAGAGAGACCGTCTTAACCTATATTTCACTTTATGGGTGAACGATTTTTACAGCCGTCTCGCGGACAATCCAAATGACTACGGCTCTGTAGAAAGTTTCTGAAATTGTTTCGAAATTATCAGACAATTCAGAAAGCCAAGTTTTCCTTATTGCAATGACCTCAAGTTCATGTCTTACTGACTTTTCATTGAGTAAACCTGCTTTAAATTTGATGACTAGGAATTAGATGTAGAGCAAGCGCACGATACGTACAGTTCCTGATGCCTGTAGGCTGTATGTTGTTTCACATCGAATAATAAACACGTAAGTTTATCGGGTGAGATATTTACGCACGCTTGTTTGTGGGTCGGGCGGGCCCCGAGTGTTGCGGCAGTTAACAAATCGGAGCAGGCTGACAAAGCGTGTCGGCCGGTGATCGACGCGTCGTTGTCGCGCTCGCTCTCTATGACAAACGCAACGCTATGAGTGATTGTGTCCGTCCGTCGCTCGGCACTCGATCTCTTTGTGTTCTCAAATAATCCGCCGCGTCGTGATCTGGAGTCTAACGGTGCAGGTCTGCGAGCCTATTGAGTGCGCTCTCTGTAATAGGCACAATTTTTCAAGCTTTCACATAAGTCCACACTAATACCGGTTAAGCCCAAAACCCATGAATGATGTATTATCCAAATTGCTGATTTTTATAAAATAAATAGCTGTTAATTGTTGTGCGTTTAGAGAGTAAAAATTGGTGCTTTGGAGTTATAACACTTACCTATTACCTACATGCTAGCAGATTATATTAAAAATATATGAAAACACAGACTAACGTACCCATTACAATTTCAAATAATCCCCATGTGTATGGATATATGTGTAGGTGCTCGTCAAATTGCGTTCACTATCGATAGAATTTTCATTATGAGTGTTTATAAGTGATATTTAGTTTAGTCGGTTTTTCCTAATCTCAATAATATCTTAAACCTACAAAATTTAGCAGCAAAACAATTTTATTCGTCAAACAAAAGACATTGGCCCCTATTATTGTCCTTAGGGAACACCCATTTTAACTTGAGAGTTTGCTATAGAGACATTTATCGTTTTGATGATAGTTACTTTTAATACCCGCTTTTACCTATATCGACTTCTAATCGTTATAGTATAGGTAGTGTCTTAGTTTAAGCGTATGCCTAATTGCTTATGTACATTCAAAAAAATATAGTATATTAGACATAACTTAGTAAATTATGTACATTCAAAAATAATTGTGTAATTTCTTTCTGCTTTATGCTTGAATGAAAATGCAAAATTATTGAGGGGGGTCTTGAAATATTTGATTTTTTCTTGACGATCTTTCTTTTTATTCGAATAGTCTCGATCCTTTGCATAAAATAACATTGACAGTAACGAAAACATACTTCTTAAAGTTAATTACTGTAATAACCAACTCGATATTTATGTATCGCTATATCATCTTGGCTTTATTAATTCACTGGTGGACGTAGCCTTTCCTCCGCGACCCACCCACCTGATTATCCGTTAAAATGCTTCTCTTTTGAACTGTCATGGTGTGTTCTGATAAGTTACGGAGCTTGTCCTTGCATATTTGTGTCTTGTTGGCAATTTAAGTTTTAGTTTTAATTCGTTAAAAATAAATTTAAGGTAATATGATCAATTTAGGAAAATGTTCTATTCTTTTTTTTCGTTTGTAGATATGCTAATTTAAATAATACATGAAAATATAAGTCAGTAAGCTGAATTGGATTGGACTTTAAAAATAATTAAATAAGGATTAAACTTTTTGCACCGTAAACTTTAATTATCGGGTCGAATTTCTATAAAAAGAACATGTAATTTGATTATACTTTTAAATAAAAATTTGGAACATGTTAATTGGCCTGGTAGCACGCGTAATTTTTCACACTGAGGTGAACCTGACGCGAGTTAAAATCTCAGGTCTCACCTGCACACGGCCAGCCACCTGTTAACTGCAACTCAGCAATATAAAAAAAGAAAAGAAGCGAGCGCCAGCCAGTGCAAAAAACGAGAATCCAAGACGACACGTTTGGAAAATAAAAAAAGCTCTCGCCCACCAGATGGTCGCCTCGACGCGTCGAGAAACCCGCTTTTGAGCAGGTTGTGACTTACCACGCATATTTATTCGCGCTTTTGAATACAGGGAAAATTGAATAACAAATACGATTAATCGTTACGAACTGTGAACAACCAAATGTCTCTTGCACTGTAGGTGGAGAAATGTATTCAAGGTCGTAACTCCTCGTCTGCATAATTAAATTTGCATAGCCTTGGCAGTATGGCACCCAGTATTACGACTACCAATATTACGTGCTTCTTGTTTCATTTAAAAATATGAGTATATTCTATAAATAGTGCTGTAGGCTCGTGCCATAAGGCAGTGCAGATCTAACATTTTATTGCACCTTTAAAATTCGTTCCAAATGTGTTCATTTAGAAGCTAGCAGAAATTAATTGGCCATATGTTTTCGTTGTTCATTAAACAGCCTATTTTAATAACGATAAGACTCCATATGGTGCAATATTTTTTGTGTCCCTGTGCAAAAACAGGATGGAACTACACCGACAAAACAATCAAACAACTAATAAAAAATCGGACGCATGGACCTGTTTCAAATTTAAATAAAGTGTCAAGTCATTTCATCACCTTAGTTCCTGTTCCTTCTTTTGTATTGGTAAACGGTTTATTCTTTATTTAATTTGATTCGACATCATGCAGAACATATGAGTTTGTAATTTTCCATATAGGTAATGTCAAAAATATTATGGTTCCTGGTTAAGTTTACACTTTACTGTGAAAAATATTGTCTGTTTCTCACAACTAAATAAGGCAACAATGTGTGGGACATAGATAAATAATATCGTTATTTGTGAACTGTGTCATCGATCTGTAATGCACTACGAAGAGGGGATCGGCGCTGTTGATCACGTTGTGAGTATTAATTGCTTCGGCACTAGCTAGGAAATGGGCCCGCCTCCGCAATTACTCCCTAGTTTACTAATGCTCGTGTAACTTATTGCCGACGATAGCAGCCGTCTCATGTCGCTCATTAATGGATAGTTTCCATTACTAATCGACTTCAAACAACATTTCACATTGTTATTTAAGAGGCTGGTAGGCACCTAATTATCTCATTCGCCTATTATTAAATAACCATTTGAAATCAAGCGAGTCAGGTCAAGTCGCACTTATATTTATGGCACAACAATTTTAGATAAAACTAATAATGCACACAGCAGGACCGTTAAAGATTACTTTCGTTGTTTTTTGACACCCTTTGGTTATAAGTGTTAATCAGCACCATCTGTGGAAGCAATTATTTTTTGTTAATCTTTGGTCTTACTGATGTTGGTCAGTGTTTAGGAACACAGGTGGACAGGAGATACGACGTGTGAGTGGCAGAGCGGCTACCTGCGCGAAGACGGCGCGTGCGCACCTGTGCCCGCATACCCGCTTCTACATAAATGATGATCACATAAACACGCAGCATGATACATTCGTCCACTCGTGACATACCTACTTACGTTTAGAATTGGACTTATTATTATTACGTGGGTTCGAGAGCGATATCGTACACACACACCACGCCACATGCAACGTAATGAACCTATTCATCACCATATCAGGTGAGAAGCCTGTTACTTCCAACTCTGCGTTTGTCACGAACACCGACTATCTCGCAATATACTGCACAGATTGTAGAAAGCAACAATTAAAACTACTTACCTTAAATGAATTTTTATTCAATAGGAACTTACTCAAAAATGAATGATCAAAAGAAATTAATATTATTTTGAAAAAGGGTTTAATAAATGTGTTTAAATGAGCATGAAAATGTACCGTTGCATGTCGAACATACAGCGGAAGGTTATGACTTATGACTCTTATGAGGCTGTATTTAAATTGAATCAGTGTATTTTCAAGAATATCTGAGATATGTCTGTCTGTAACATGAACTGAATCAAAAACAAGATTCAATCATACGATAAAATAATAAATGATCCCACTCCCGCACATCAACACTTAAGTCGTTAAGGGCACTTCACATAACACTGCGCACGCGCTACTGCCATGCACTTACGTCGTACATATTAAGGTAGATTCCAATACTTTTTTTACAAATGTTGAGTCACGATAATTGGTAAAGTTGAGAAACGTGAACTTATTTCTTTCGCTTGGTTTTAATCGTCTATTGACAGCTTACTACGTACGAGGAAATTCTGCATACTGCTCAGCTCGAAGTATAGAATTCGTAAAAATGTAAAAAAATAGACTAAAAGAAAATCCATGATTTAAAAGGAAGCCTGTAGAGCTATTGCTCTATAAAATAAATACATCTTTATATAAGAGCAGACACTGTGACTGTGTGTCAGATAGTTAAAGGCTTCAAATGAAGATGTCTTGGGGCTAGTTGAGTGGGGGAGGGGGATGAGCGAGAAGGAGCGAGGAGGAGCGCGGGGCGCGGAAGTGCGCTGCAAAACGACGACGACGGCTGCGAGGCTGCGTCGGATCTTATCGCACTTATCTGCTATATTGATTGCGCCCGTGTCGAAAGCCTCGCCTGGCCAAAAGCGGCGCAAAGCAGATTGAAACCTGAACGTACACGATGATTGATTATAACGTAATGGACACCGACGCCTGCCTGCAACTCACTCAATACGGTATTTTAAATACCATTGGGACTACACTATGGAATTTGTAATGCGAGCGCCAATATTCCAGTAATACCTACGTTGATACAATTTGAAGTATTTTTTCTGATTCTGATAAGTAGTTCAAAAATTCTCAATGTGTGAGTGCTTTTTAATTTATATTACGTAATCAAACAAAAAGTCTCATGGTGGTAGTAAATACCCTTTGTATTTATAGATTAGGAATAAGACAATGTTTGTGAAATTGTGATTAATTTTCATTATTTTGATTGAGGGTGAGGGAAGGTATAGACGACACGGTATACCTATATTTCTTGCCGATACGAGAGAAGATGATGCATACCTAAATGTCGGAATATGCAGACGGTAGATATAGGTACGAACATGCGCAGGTACCTCAACATTACCAATTACCAGAATTTCACGCTGTTATCGGTCCATAACGGTGGTGTAATGAGTTTTAAAGAGTTTTTTCGATCCGTGGAATTCAAAATCTTTGCGAACAGGCAGGATCTTAATCTGAAGATCCAAGATGTACACACGATGCGCTGAACTTGTATAAAGTGAGACTCATATTCTCCGAAACATTCTTCACGGAATCATGTGATTTATGTTCGCACTTGGGAAACTATGAAGCTGGAAATAACGCCTGGCTCTGCTGGACTTAAATACTCGAATAAAGAAAACACGAATAAAGGCAATATCGTTTTCATTATTTCCTTCAGCAAAGGTAATATAAATTATGATCACATAGGTATATGAAAAATGCTCACGAATTTCGCGAGGTTAATGCGTTGTCGCCGTACCTACAACATGTTATTAAGAATAATAACGGGTGATAAAGCTGTAAATTGTGGTACGTGAGTTCGAAGCACTCTCGAGCAGGCACCTCGGTCCCTCGAGCCGCGTGTCCACTCTCAAATGGAAGGATCGGTGGCCGTCGAATAAATCGCCAAACCATGCGACTCATTTACACTTGTCATGACTTCACGATTGATCCACTTCTGTAACATTTAAAATTGATATTTAAAAGTGACATTTAAATTTAATGTCGCGTTTGTTAAACATGACGACAAAGGACCCATTAAGTCCATACCAAGGCCACTTTCAGTTAAAACAAAATGTCTCCTATTTGATATCTGATTTTAGTATGTTTTAGCACCAGCTGCACCACTGAGGTTTAAGGAAAAGTAAACAGATAAAGTTATCTAATTCCAACGCCTCATTAAAGAATGAGGCGTTGAAATTAGGAACTGAAATAGACAGTGATCAAAATTAAATAAAACGGAACTTTTATTACGTGGACATTTGGTTTAAACATGATTGTTTTTTAAGTATTCCTATAACTAGGGAAACCAACGAAACAATATTTTTGATAATTATCTAACACAGTCTTAAAGAAATGTTGCACCGCATGAACCAGAAAACGACCTTAGACAAGAATATCTACGAAAAGACTTCCAGTTTGCTGTTTCTTCTAGCCTTTCCAATAAGTATGAGTTACTATTCAAGTAGTAGTGACATTAGTACATGTATGTAACGTTGCGTGACGTCCACCTGTCGCGTGCCGGCGCGTGCCCAACTGCCGGCGACGCTCAACCGTGGCCGGCGCGGGCGCCTGCACTTGCCGCCGAGCGCACCCACCGTGGACAACACCTGACGCGCCACCACAGTCGCATAGCGTCACCCGCGACGTTGCTATGACAATCCTTGTCCATACAGAAGAAACATGCACGACTAACGGCAAACACTTTACCTTTGCCATTGCGAGGTGGAGTTTCGAGTTTGGATTGTAAATTTGGCACGGTGAATTTCGGAAGTTTGGTTATTTAGCATGGAAGCAAGCAAATATCAAGCTGATGGGTGTCTCCATTCTGGCCGTTTTTTTTTTTTTTTTTTCTGGGTGGGAAATCATCAAATAACTTCTCCCGCTCTGGGTGGAGCGGGAGGGCGTGTCAGACTTTTACTGACTAAAACCCACCCGTGTTCCCTCAGTTGCCTGTGTGCCAGGGGCGGCGGTATCTCTTTCGAACAACCCGCACCCCTGGCAGGCATCGGCCCTTGCGGGCCCCATCTGTTGCTGCTGACATCTCTTTGAGGCGCGCGTGGAACACAACGCGCCGTCGACCCGGGCTTGGTCCTTACCGGACAGCGAGCTACCCATTACTCGCCGTCCGCAAGCCCGTGCCTACGGTGGCCGGGAATCAGCCTGGGATTCCCGACGCCCAGGGCGTCTCCTGCGAAGGCCACGGCTGTGAGGGCGCATGTACTGCATCCCCCTTACGTGCGCCGCCTCCCTCTTTGCGAGCATAACTGCTTCGCTGAAGGAGGCGACTGCCAGCCATGCCCTCTCGCTCCGTACCATGGCCTGGACCAGGGTCGGACGCGAGAGATCGCCGCCGCCGATCACCTCCACGAGGACACGGCGTTGCTCCGCCCAAGCTGGGCAGACCTCCACCGTGTCCTCTAGGCGATCTTCGCAATGGAAACACCCGGGCGTTTCCTCCCGCCCTATCCGAAACAGGAACCTCCCGAAACAGCCATGTCCGGTGAGGACCTGTGTCAGGCGGAAGGTGAGGACGCCATGCCGCCTCTCAAGCCACTCCTCAAAGAGGGGACTTACCGCCGCAATCGCGGCGTGCCCATCCATTCTGGCCGTCAAAGATTGTATTTATTCGGGCTATCCTCCAACCATAATAGTTTAGTTATACAATAAATTCGCACCTTCGTTCACCTTACTTGCTTGGCCCTACTCTAAAATACAAAATTGAAGGCTGTGTAAGATGCTAACTAAGAGTTAAAGGTCGGCTTGCTGAGATCTTCATTAGTTCATCCGTTCCAACATTCTGTAGCGTGAGGGCATCCTAATCCTAAACCATTGTATTTTGTTTCATGCTCACAGTCCTTCCTTCATTAGGGGTGATTGGCTCACGATAGCGCACCCAAAGCCACATCAAAAATATGTTTGTTTTGTAATTAAAGTTAAACCTTCGAATGACTAGTTGAAAACTATTTTGTAAGAACTTTTAAACAGAACGCGAAATTTGCAAAGTGATTAGCTCAATAGTCCCTTTATAACAGTAGGTGTTTTCTTAATTGTTACGTTGAATTATCCGTCAAACATTATAATTAGGCTAATATGCACGCTTATGTTCTGTAAGGCTTAATTTATGTCAGGACTATATTTTATCTATGGTTAGGACACACCTAGTTTCCCTAGACCGTCAACTGTAATACATGACACGATGCACCCTTTTATAGTTCGGTGATACACAGAATGCCTGAAGGCATGACGATCTACAGCCTCGTAGCAAATAAATACTAATATAATGTTTTGGCTAAGCTTGTTGAGGTGAATTGGTATAAACTTTTCTGGGACAGCAGTAGAGTAAATATCAATCAACTCAGCCTATCGAAGTCCACTGGTGGACATGGGCCCCATCCAGGCTGTGTCACAACATCCTGTCCTCCCCCTTCCGTCATTCAGTCCGTCGCATCCACTTTCTTAACGTCGTCAGTCCATCTAGCTGGGCAACATCCCACGCTACGCTTGCCCATACGCGGTCTCCACTCCAGTAGTCATCTGCTCCACCGGCCGGGTCAATATACTTACGTAATAAATCGTCCTAACATTGTGCACCGTTATTCTACAAAAGTTTGAAGTAAATCTACTATGGCACCTACCATAGTGGAGGACCTCCTGAATACGCATCAGCTGGCCGGTATTCTTCGCCAGAGACTGGAGAGCGTTGCATCTTCCTTCATTGAATTATAACCAGTGCACCGACAAGTGTCCTTACAACAATTCTGCAATTTTATTCTATGCCGCACGTGTCTAGAAATCATGCGGGCACGCCGGGTACCCGCTTAACTGCCACACAATCACCTGTTTATAACTAGAAATAGACATATGTTAGGAGGATATTGATATCTAACGTGTTGCACAGTTGCACTTATGTAATTATTATGGTTTCTGTAGGATGTCGCTTAAAAATAAGGTCGGGTGTGGCCTTGTTATGGATGGACTAGGTCATCACATTCCTACATGAAGTAATATGTTCCTATCTTCGTTTATTAATAACATTATTACATTAACAAACACAGGCTGGCAGGAACATCGACGCGCAACCATAGATTCCACGCCACCCTGTATAGTGAAACAAAGAAGCGGTGAATTGAGCACGCCACAATTGCGGCGGTAAGTCCCCTCTTTGAGGAGTGGCTTGAGAGGTGGCATGGCGTCCTCACCTTCCGCCTGAAACAGGTCCTCATCGGACACGGCTCTTTCGGGAGGTTCCTGTTTCGGATAGGGCGGGAGGAAACGCCCGGGTGTTTCCATTGCGAAGATCGCCCTGAGGATACGGTGGAGCATACGGTGGAGGTCTGCCCGGCTTGGGCGGAGCACCGCCGTGTCCTCGTGGAGGTGATCGGCGGCGGCGATCTCGCGCGTCCGACCCTGGTCCAGGCCACGGTACGGAGCGAGAGTGCATGCCTAGCAATCGCCTCCTTCAGCGAAGCAGTTATGCTCGTAAAGAGGGAAGCGGCGCATGTGAGGGAGATGCAGTACATGCGCCTTCACAGCCGTGGCCTTCGCAGGAGACGCCCTGGGCGTCGGGAATCCCAGGCTGATTCCCGGCCACCGTAGGCACGGGCTTGCGGACGGCGAGTAATGGGTAGCTCGCTGTCCAGTAAGGACCAAGCCCGGGTCGACGGCGCATTGTGTTCCACGCGCGCCTCAAAGAGATGTCAGCAGCAGGTGATGGAGCCCGCAAGGGCCGATGCCTGCCAGGGGTGCGGGTTGTTCGAAAGAGATACCGCGGCCCCTGGCACACAGGCAACTGAGGGAACACGGGTGGGTTTTAGTCAGTAAAAGTCTGACACGCCCTCCCGCTCCGCCCAGAGCGGGAGAAGTTATTTGATGATTTCCCACCTAAAAAAAAAAAGAAGCGGTGAATAAAAAAAATCCTTTAGAATCATTTTACTCATACACCTACTTCTCAGTCTAGAATAAAGTACTTTATTTTGGCAAACAGCGTGGGTTTAACAATAATTGATATATTTGTAAAAACTTAAAAAAGCCATAAAGAAAACCAATAAAATAAGAAAACATGTAAAAATATGAAGGATAATATCTGCACACTGGGTGGCCGCTGTGAACAAACAACTAGATCGCCTACGCTAACTTCATTGAGGCAGGCGCCAAAGGTTATCAGCGACCACCAGTTGCCATGCAAAAGAGTTTACGCAACATACGTTTTAGTTGGCGTTCGTTACTTAAACAACGGTAACGAGAAACAACTCCCAACGGTCAAGTGAGTGGAAAAAATGATGAATTTAGCGCGTGCTGGTCGTGTGTCGGCGCGCATGTCCTGCGCACGCGCCGCCCGCCACGCTCCGCCGCATAACACCCTCTACCCCTATCCTCTACGATACCACTTTTTACATTTTACTCTTCTAAGCGTCATGTGCGCGACAGTTGGATTTAGACGCTGATAACTGATAACGCTACTATAGCATTAACGCGCCCATGTAATTAAAACAACGGGGGATGCGTAAATTATGACTGCTCATATTAAAATATATCAACTTGTCCGAAACCAGCATAGTTATTTTATGTGATCACAACATACCATTCCATACCCTATTTAAAACTGTCTATTAAAGCAGCCATCGCATCTACCATAGGCGAACGTATGCGCTGCAAACGCATCGATTACGCCGCTACTTGTGTTCGATACAGTTGTCTTGACGTGACGATGCGAGTGACCACGCGACGTCAATCAACGGCAAAATAGAAGGCACAAGGCACCCTAATTTATACGACCTTCTTAGTGTCCAAAATAGTTGATAAAAACCCTTACTCGTCAATAGTTTGATATGAAACTCACAAATTGACAGAAACCTTCACCTCGCATTGGGAAAAAGCGATAGCATCAGTAAATGCAACAAAGTCTAAACAGAAACCAACAGCTACCGTTCGGCCAAAGGTTTGCATAGATACATCTACATCGCTGCATAAAATTAAGCATTTTTCTTTTTACTTTTTCGACGGTAATAAATTGTACGCCAACTAGTTACCATAAAACGGTATGACCAAATGAATTTTTATAAAAAACAAAACGTCCAAATAACGCCCGTATCCTTGCATTACTGGGTGAGCTTGTAAGCGTTACAAAATTTGGAACGAGTGTGTATAAAAGTCCATTTATGGACAATAATGCACTATTATGCTCTGAAAGCAGTGAGTAAAGTAATACAGGTTAGGTGTCGGGAGGAGTGCGGCACGACGCGGCTCTGTGCGGTGCGGCGGAGCTCGGCGCGCGCGCGCGCAGAGTCGCGGGGGCGGCGGAGCTGCGCGGTTGCCGTATTTTATTTATAATTACGGACGACGACCCGAGACCCGGACCTGTCGCGATTTCACCTGCTATTATTGCCATTTTATTCATTGTTATTGCATTTATTACGTTGCTTGTTACAGATTTTACTGTCTGTAGGTTTTAACGAATGGCTCTTAATGATGAGACTATATCTCCGTGCTGATTTCTCCTTATAAACGCGCACGTGTAACGATCTCATCTTATAGTGAGCGGTGCCGATTTAATTGATATGATTAAGTTTTTAATGTTCCACCAGTCCAGATACACAATGTAAAAAGAAAGTAAAAGAGCATTTACCATTAATGTTTAACTTTCATATAATAAATGTTCTTGTTCCTTTGGTTGATATTGATGATCCTTTTCATTAATTATTAATATTCTTGGGATATCAATTTAACGTCGACTCATGTCAGGACATACTTTCTACATACTTAATTGTTTGTGTAAGCACTTGTGCAACTAACGTTAAGTACAGTTACAAGATCATAAACAATTATCGATAGTGATAGATCTGAAAGGGATCCTACCCACTACACAGTCACACACTGAATTTCAGGATACACAACATTAATTGACATGATGTGTTGATGCCTTGATGCCATGATGTTTTGGGGTCAGCTTCAGTCTAATCAGATGGCTTTTGATTTGGCTGGCAAGAAGATTCTAAGTACTAAAGTGTCTTTGATAAATAAGGTGCTATTTTACGAGTACCTACCTATAACCTCATCGAGAACATTACATTGGCTCTGTTGTTTCCATTTCCAACGCATACCTAATACTTTCCAATTGTGTCACAAAAACTCATACCAAAACACTGCCCAACTCTATTGGTACGTACAGCCCAACAATGGGATGACCATCTGTCTTGCCAGTACTTGCGACTACGTACCTACACCACTGTTTAAGTGAATTCGGTCTTGAGATGAAAATGAAATGTAAAATGAAAAAAAAATGAAATATGGTTTACTATTTCTTAACTTAACAACTAGTGACTGTAGTCTCCGTTTGAGCAATTAAGCCTGTGTTAGGAGACTCCGCTCTTCCATAACTTAAATAAGTGTATTTTATTTGTTTCATACAAATGTGGGTACAGGAAATAGGTAATAATATTTAAAAATAGAGAATTAAAGCTAAACATTAAGTTTGAGATTGAGATGCCAAATCGCAAAATATTCTGCAGCAGCGCTTAGTGATACTTTATGTGACAGCACTAATTTAATCGGTAGGGGAGTTTCCGTATGTAGTAAGATACAAAAATGCGTAATACCGGAATGACATAATTAGTAATACATGAATCTGATGTATCGGCGCCGTGATCCGAGTGACGAGCAGGTCGGAGGTGAGGGTCGGGCGGCGCGGCGAGGTGCGCCTCCTACGCGCGGTACCGTTACACACCGGTTAATTTTTATGCAGACACCAGATTATTGTATTAACGCCCGCGCCCTCTAGCGAACAAGGAAACCGACCGAGAACAAAAGACCGCTTCGATTTGATCCGAGTAACTGTCTCGATGTGAAATGTAAAAAATAACTCATGCCCCGAGCGCTTTGTAATAATAATCATATTAAATTCGTATCACAGTTTTACATAAATGTCACGTCACTCAAGAAAATGTTGATAACGGAATTATGTTCGTTTGATTCGTATCTTGTTTTCTTTATGACGATTTATAAAAGCGATCCGTGTGGGTCAGGAAAATTGAAATTCATGCTGAAGTTACGATGTTTTCGTTATCTTGATGGTACGTGTCAAAACGCGATGTAATAAGCAAGTAAGTAGGTTTAACTTTTTGTATTTCATTAAAGAAATACAAAAATCATCAATAATTTAGTTTGATTTTATTATTAACATTAAGGTGCTTATAATTATAAACAATTTTCATTAAATAGGTAGTAGTAATAAATAGTAAATGAGCACCTCTATATATAAATACAAAGAAATATTATGAGACAGCAATATTTAATTATCAAAAAATTTGGCCAGATGTATAACCAAATAATAACATCAACAATGCCTAAAAGGCGGATAAAAAGTTGGCCGCCTATTTTATTACCTGGTTCGCATAACCACAGTGAGAGATGACGCGGACGGTTCGTAATTAACATTGGATGCTAATGTTAGCGGCGGGTGCTCAACTGCCGAGGAGTATGCTTAAGTATGTTTTTATTGCGAGTGTCGAGATGCTCGACCCGTGACTCACCCTGCCTACACACTTCCATAATCTTTGTTTATTTATTGGTATTAAATAAAAAATGACAATGAAAGTTACGAATAGCAGATTACTACTTCCGATTTTACGTCATCGTAATAAATTAGAGACTATTATGTTGAAAACCATTCACATTTATAACCTTTGAAATATTTCCCTGTTAATGATGTAAACGCGCTGCCCAGTGCCCGTTGATGTCTTTTGTTAGCGGCAGTCCGCTCGACCGCTTGTAACTTTTATTATGAACGATATGTTTAAACTTGATCGAATTCAATTAAATTTCATAACTTACTTTGCGTTAAAATCTTTTCGACTTTTTTCAAGTTTTTTTATTTTTAACCCCCGACGCAAAAAGAGGGGTGTTATAAGTTTGACCGCTGTGTGTGTCTGTCTGTGTGTCTGTCTGTTGCACCGTAGCTCTTAAACGAGTGAACCGATTTGGGTGCGGTTTTTTTATTTAAAAGCAGGTTTTCTAGCGATGGTTCTTAAGACATGCTTAATCAAAATTGGTTTAGCCGTTTCAAGGTCACCAGTTATTTTGTTAGCTGCGGTAGGGTTCTTAGACGCATGATGTGTACTTACTTTACTTTCAAAACTACGTGTGACCTAAACTTTGAAACACTCATGTATGCTATATAACTACGCTACTACTGATGCTGCAGCCAGGACATCCAGCACACTAGTACGCTTTTGAAAAAATAATAGCAGATATATCGTGTTTGGATTAATTTTGATCAGTATTTGATTCTACACACAACGCAATGGTGGCAACACGATGAGCTAATGCTGCCGACAGGACACTTGTACACTCTTGAAAAAAAAATAGTAGATGTTGTTGATTGTTGTTGTGTCGTGTTTGGATTCGTTTTGATCAGTATTTGTTTTTGTTTTATTTGAAAGGTGACTTAATCGAAAGTGTTTTTAGCTATGATTCAAGAAAACTGATTTAGCCGTTTGAAAATTATCAGCTCTTTTCTGGTTGATGAAGGGATTTGAGCAACTTCCACGGTTCTGATCGAGTCTAAATTTAGTATTCTATTACTTCAATGATATTAGACGAACGGAATTTTCAGGATAGGTACCTAACTACCTTACCAATAGTAGAAGTATCATGTTTGGGCTCATTCAAAAGGTCTCAATGAATAGGTTATAGATAAATGGTGATCAGGGTCTGATGATGAAATAGCAACGATGAATGAGGATAAATTAGTAACAAGCTTCACTGTGGGAAACATGCTGCGCAGATTTAAGCGAGACATGTGTCGATTGTAGACAGTTTACTATTACTACGTATTTATTAAGTTTAAAAAGCTGGAAATAAAAGTTAAATTTAAAATGATAAAACCCCCGACCCAAACAAGAACCTCTTAAAAGTAAAAAAATAACATTTACTGCCCTTAAAGTTGTAGGTAATATTTTGATCAAGCCATTGTCACGTCGGGGGCGGTCAATGAAAACGCCAAACAGACGAGGCCTAGCAATAATAAATGTTTTTTTTTTGTTGGTGGAAAATTCTCCCGCCCTGGGTGGAGCAGGAGGGCGGGCGTGTCAGACTTTTACAGACTAAAACCCACCCGTGTTCCCTCAGTTACCTGTGTGCCAGAGGCCACGTTATATCTTTCGAACAACCCGCACCCCTGGCAGGCATCATAACTGGTGGGGCCCTTGCGGTCCCCACCAGTTAGTGCTGACATCTCTTTGAGGCGCGAGTGGAACACAGCGCGTCGACGACCCGGGCTTGGTCCTTACCGGACAGCGAGCTACCCATTACTCGCCTTCTGCAAGCCCGCGCCTACGTTGGCCGGGAATCAGCCTGGGATTCCCGACGCCCAGGGCGTCACCTGTGGAGGCTAGGGCTGTGAGGGCGCATATACTGCCTCTCCCTCACGTGCGCCGCCTCCCTCTTCGCGTGCATCACTGCTTCGCAGAAGGAAGCGACGGCTACCCATGCAGTCTCGCTCCGTACCATGGACCAGGGCCGGACGCGAGAGATCACCGCTGCCGATTGCCTCCACAAGGACACGGCGGTGCTCCGTCCGAGCCGGGCAGACCTCCACTGTATGCTCCACCGTGTCCTCGGGGCGATCTTTGCAATGGAAACACCCGAGCGTTTCCTCCCGCCTTATCCG
Organism: Polymixis lichenea; assembly: GCA_949091785.1. NCBI lineage: Eukaryota > Metazoa > Arthropoda > Insecta > Lepidoptera > Noctuidae > Polymixis > Polymixis lichenea. The sequence goes on from OX420937.1 coordinate 13,232,669, forward strand.
AAACAGGAACCTCCCGAAACAACCGTGTCCGGTGAGGACCTGTATCAGGCGGAAGGTGAGGACGCCGTGCCGCCTCTCAAGCCACTCCTCAAAGAGGGGCCTTATCGCCGCAATCGTGGCGTGCCCTGCACTGGGTTGCGACAATCGCACTCTCCATGTCGCCATGAGATCCCGCCGGAGCTCTGTTCGCTGTGCCGTGATTTCTCGCAGTAGGGGAGAGCAATAATGAATGTAACTGGGCTATTGTAGAAAGGATAACGTTTTCATTAACCGTCCCCCAACGTGACAATGGTTTGATCAAAATATTATCTACAACTTTAAAGGTCAGTAAATGTATTTTTTTTTTACTTTTTAAACGTTTATGTTTGGGTCGGGGGTTTTTTAAATTTAACTTTTTATTTTTCAAGCTCCAATATTATTGCCAATATTTATAGATAGATAAAATTGCTGTAATTTAAACTCGCCATTATTAAACTAATGATAAGTTACAAGCACATATTGAACTAATGAAAAGGTATAAACAATACAAAAGTGACACTTAAGCGAGTCTTATTACATAATAGGTAGCAACTACTTAGTGCACTTTGGATCTGACTTTTTATCGAATTCCTGGACGATAAAATGAAATATAATGTTAGTATTGTATCAAAGACAATGAGATATAGACATCTAAGCTATAAATATTTGGTTTTATTTCACTTCTGTTTATCAAGTTGATACAAAACTAAGATTGCGCAATCACAGCCTCCAAGCTTAAGGAAATAAAGCATCAGAATCCATTTACGCGAATCCACAAAGCATCGCTACCGGTGAATAATCTTTTCAGAGTCGTTGAAGCGCGACGTCGCACAGTGGAACGAATGTATGGGAGCGGTTGGACGTAGACATGTCCGAAAAAAAAGAGTAAAATTATGCCAAACTAATGATGCCATCTTATTCGATTACTTAATGCCTTCATAACTTGTGGTGATGAATTTCTTCATAACTCCCATATTTCGGGAGTAATTTGAGAAAATGTGAAATTTTACTATGAAAATGAGTGTATCGAGCTCTCTCCCTCCTGATTCCGGGCTTGTTTCAAGTAGCGGTCTCTAATATCATAATGCTAATACTAAGAGCTATATTTAATACTAAGACACATAGTGCGCCAAATGTGCACTTTCTGGGATAAAGAGTGATGTTTATTTTATAACACAATTTTTTTATTTTTTGTTTATTTTGTTGATTAAAACCGTTTTTCTAAAGGTTTACCTTATTACAATAACATTTCTGAGCAGCCAATTAGAGAAGATATAAGCTAATTAGGATATATAATTAGGGACTTAAGGTTTACATATAAAACTGATGCACTAATGATTACTGATAAGAACATTGCTATTATTTAATTACTAAATGGCTCTTAATACACTAATTTAGCATGCATCATTTACTAATTATCACAATAACTAATTACCTTGCAATATTTAACAAAGGATACCTGGGATACCTGGATTTTATATAAATAGGTCACTATTAGTAACTTTAAAATCAGTGTTGATTTACACCTCGTTGTATCCAAGCTAATCTCGCAATGTATTTTCCAAATTTTAATACAAATCTTGATATTCACGTTGCTTTATGCGCACGCGCACATAAAGATTTACGCGACTTTAACTATTTGTTCAGTGTTTTAAAAGATAACAGTTGTGTTCAGTTATGTGAAAGTGCTGAAACAAGTTTAAAAGACTGGTGTCGTCGATTTTGCTACCGCATTTATGCAAAATGGACACAGTCTGGAAGAAGCACAGATAAGTTTCGGAAGAAACATGAGATTTGGCTACAGGCTGCAATTCAATGGCCGGAATTACAGAATGAAAATATGGAACCTTCTACAGAAAATATAAGTGACGTCATCGAGCCCATAATTTCTCCTGCTAAATCTGATGCTTCAACTTGTACACATCCTAGTCCTCGTAAATCTTTTGAGGACCTTAGTAACCGGCAAAAAAGAAGACGCACTGAAGATAGTCTTTCATGCAGCAGTAGCAGCGCTGAAATTATGTTTTCGGCCGAAAGGGCGCTTCAAAAGGCAGGACAAAGCGATACAGCTTATGTTATGAAATACTTGACGGAGAATCCAGAAGAGGCCTCAAAAATCAAAGCCTTCATTGAAGGTAAATCAATTCAGGTACGGGAAATATCCCCTTTGAAGGCATTGGCTCTTTATGTATCGATGAACTTATCGAAATGGCGCTATAACACTCTTCGGGATTTCAACACTCAAGAAGGAGCTCTTCAATACCCGAGTTACTACATGTTGGTTAAAGAAAAAATTAAGTGCTATCCGGCCAAAGAAGATCTCACAGTTACAGAGAGCTCTGCAAAAATCAAATTACAAGCCTTGATGGATTTAACCTCAAGAAGACTTATTAGGTCGTTAGAAACCCCTGTTGATCCCAATCAACAGCTCGTATTGACCAGCAAATGGGGTTTTGACGGATCATCTAGCCAAAGCATTTATCATCAAAGGACGAGTGAAGATGAGCAAATCGATCTTGCTAGTAATTTTATGATTAGTCTTGTACCACTGCGGCTCGTCTCAAAAGGTGTAACAATTTGGGAAAACGAGCGACCATCTTCCACTTCATTTTGCCGGCCAATATTGTTTAAGTTTATAAAGGAAACCAAAGAAAATGTGCAGAGAGAGATGGCTGAAATCGAAGCAGAGATTGAAGCCTTAACTCCATCCACCATCACTGATGGAATTAGTGTCAAACACCAACTGCTGTTGACAATGATTGATGGTAAAATTCATTCCATTATATCCAATACAGCAGCTTCAGTGTGTGACATATGCAAGGCTTGTCCTAAAGAAATGAATAATTTAGAGTTAATCAAAGATAAACACGCAAACGAGGACATGTATAAATATAGCTTAAGCACCCTTCACGCTTGGATTCGCTCAATGGAATGCTTATTACACATTTCCTACAAATTAGACATAAAATCATGGCAAGTAAGGGGTGATATAGCAAAAAGGCAAGTTGATGACAGGAAGAAAAGAGTTCAAGAGGCTGTAAGAAGAGAAACGGGCTTACTTCTCGATGTTGTGAAACAAGGCAGTGGATCCACCAACAATGGCAACTCGGCAAGGAGATTTTTTGAAAACTACACTAAATCTGCTGAACTGACCGGAATAGATGCTATGCTTTTAAGAAAAATCTGTGTGATCTTGCAGTGTATTTCATCAGGAGAGAAGATCAACGTAACTAAATTCCGAGAGTTCTGCTTTGATACTGCTAAGCTTTACGTGGAGTTATACCCATGGTATTATATGCCTTCTTCACTTCATAAAATTTTAATGCATGGGCCAGACATAGTTCAGAACATGTCAATTGTGCCCATTGGTTTTCTATCCGAAGAGGCATCTGAGGCTAGAAATAAAGATTTTAGAAAATATAGAGAGGGGCATTCTCGAAAGCATAGCAGTATCTCATGCAATGAAGATATTATGCACAATCTTTTACTGTCTTCTGATCCACTTGTTACAAGTATCCGTCCAAAAGGAAATAAGTTTGTAAAAAAATCTTCTTTTAAGGAATTTTATGAGCTTACGGATTCTGAGAAAAGTGATATCGAATTTGTTAACATAAATGATTTAGCGGACATCGATTCTGAATTTGAATTAATTGATGATGATGATGATGACGAAGATAATTAAATGATGTTATTGTTTTAAAATGTGTAACTTAGTAAATTAGAGCTTACATCTTAATTATTTATTGTACTTTTAATGAAACTAGGTAATTTATTATCAACTTACTTAAAAGTCATACTCTCATCAGTTCTTGTGAATATTTTTGTTAATATATATTTCTGTATATATATAATATATTTATAGACCTCTTAATAAGTCTGTCTGCGGTTTAAAGTAAATACAAATGGGGAAAAACGTTTTTTTTTTTTAATTTTCATTTCCTTTTATCCCAGAAAGTGCACATTTGGCGCACTATGTGTCTTAGTATTAAATATAGCTCTTAGTAATAGCATTACGATATTAGAGACCGCTACTTGAAACAAGCCCGGAATCAGGAGGGAGAGAGCTCGATACACTCATTTTCATAGTAAAATTTCACATTTTCTCAAATTACTCCCGAAATATGGGAGTTATGAAGAAATTCATCACCACAATTTATGAAGGCATTAAGTAATCGAATAAGATGGCATCATTAGTTTGTCATAATTTTACTCTAATTTTTCGGACATGTCTACGTCCAACCGCTCCCATACATTCGTTCCACTGTGCGTCGCCGCCCACACGCCGCAGCTACCCATAGCTCACGGGCCGCTGTGTCGTGCTTATTGGCACAGGATCGCGCGATTTATCGCGTCGCCGTCACTCCTCCGCCGCGCCGCGACACTCGCTCTCCGGACACTCCGGACACTGCGACACTCAGCGACACTCCGGTGACACACGTGGCTCGCACCTCGATCACTTGCGCGCTAACGACACCATCTGTCTCCCGCGTAATCATAAAACGTACGAGTTGAGATGACGTACTCACGCGTGTTTGTTCTCTGATTGTAGTCGGTCGCTACTAATGTAATCATGACAGGATATTTTTACAAAACCAGACTTATATTATTATACCTTGTTTGTAACATTTATATTTTCTTTTATGACTATCGTTTCATAATTAGCCTATGATGTGCCCACTGCTGAGACTCAGGCATCCTCTCGTGCGGGTTGGTAAATGTCACATAACTTCGAATGTTTTAGTTCTAGGACATGCCAGTTTCCTCACGATGTTTTCCTTTACCGTTTTGAGAGCAGTGATGATGAAATAATTTACACAAAGTAAAGCTTACTGTTACTAACCCTATGGACTTTGTCTGAAATAAAAATATTCTATTCTATTCTATTCTATTCTAAAGCACCTGCCTGGGTTCAAACGTACGACCTACAACGTGGACGTTAGCGTTACCACCAGGCCACCACTTGTCCCGTCAGTTATCTAAGTTAAACTGCTTTTGTTACGTAATAGACAAAACGGTGCAACAAGTGCTACAGTCCAGTTAGTGGTTTAACGTAATATAATAATGATATTAACATTTTATGGGTACTCACTCAGAAACTGATCAATATAATGTTATTAGCTATGCAACTTGGAGTAAAGGATATCAAACGCAATTAACAAAGCTATAAATTATTGGCATTGGTACCTTAATGTGCTTGTGATTTTGTGAAACGGCTGTCGTATTGACATGGTTGTAACAGTTCATGCTCCAGCCCAAGTGACGAAACTAGGTACCTACCTACTTATAATTTAGATTTACAGATTTTGTACCTATTTGCTTTTTAAACTCCTTAAATAATCGTTATTTTTATGTAATATTGAAAGCGCTTTGAAATTGTTTCTGTAGATTCAATTTAACTGAGCTGTGTATATAAGTAACCAGACATGCCTGATGGAACCATTCGGTACCTTATAAAAAAAACCAAGAGACCAACCCGAGTTTGATTCCTGAGGAATTATAGGCACTGTTTACGGGCAAGCTTTCACGTATTTTAATGATTCTTTCAGAAATATTTACAGGTACAAAAAAATGCGGTTCACATATAGTAAATAAATAAGGCTGTGCCAGAGTGGCGTTCCAGGACTGGAAGACGAGATGTCGGTCGTCCGGCGGCAAGATGGGCTGACGACATTGTTGACATCGTGGGCAAACCTGGATGAGGCTGGCACGGGAGCGTGGGGATTGGCACAAGAAAATCTATGGCTATCAGTGGGTGGAGTCGGTCTGTGGATGATGATGATGATGAAGCAAATAAGTGCCCTGGTCATCATCATTGGCAGCCTTGGTCCACCCACTGCTGAGTAGGTATAGACCTTTTTGTGCCATGCTGCCCTGGTCAGTAGTAAGTGCGAGTGTCATCCTGGTATTCCCCGCGATCTTCTCGTAGGTCGTCGACTCATCTGGCTGTAGGTCTGCCAACGCAACTTCTCGCTTGTCTCGGCGACCATTCTGTTTATGTACGCAGCTATCTAGGCACTAATGTAGTACTCATTCATCTAGCACAATACAGCGTAAACACGAACCCACATAAAATATAAGCCTATAGGTTTTAGATGAATAAACATCTTATATTTATTGTTAACACATGAACTTGGTTATTGTATCTCTATAAAACTTCCATATTAAAGGCACAAATGAATGTGTTTAATATCATTTTAACAGTATTATCAAACAAATCAAATAACTGCTTTAATACTGTACCTATCACGAGCAGTATTAATGTGATTAGGGCATGTAGCTGTTACTAACTTTATTGGCCATGTTCATAGTATTGATTAATCGTGCTACGATTATATTATTGTGTAATTGCAATGCGCCGCGTAGACACGCCGAGTCATATTACACACACCTATTAATAAAAGTAATCAACACTTAAATAATTGTACGATAGAATCACTGAACAAAATGTTTCTCGTGATTAAAAATGTTCTCCAATGGGTATTCCTCCATACTGTCTGAAACACTCGATGTGACAGTAAACTACATCATGTTGACGTCACACAGCATGTTCCAGACAAAGGTTTGCAGGCGGAAATCTTCAACACCAAAATGTATCGAGTGTGTGAGGAGATTATAAATCGTTACAATGTCATATCAAGAGTGGGTTAGATAATTTATTGAGAGGTGCGCATTGAAATCACATTTATTTGTGCGCACGCGCCGACGCGTCGCGCGACGTTACAAATCATGCTTATCGCCGCAGCTTGACTTGGTCCATTGCCGCCGCCAGTCCTAAATCTAGACGGATCTAGATATTTACGTACGACTTGGCCTCTTCAGCGCTGCACATAAGGTAGTACCGAACGGTAACGTCGCGCCGACCCGCCTTGCGCAACTCTGCAAATTGGTTTATTTCACGAACAAGTACGTACACACGTTCATGTTATTATCTATCTATAATCTCCGTACTACATTAATAATGTTTCTAGTTTAAAAGATATAAATAATTAAACATAACAATACCAAAGCTCTTCTCGAACGAGGTCAAATTAGTGTCGAAACCCGTTTGCGTTATCTTTAAGGCGATCACTAAAAGTTATAACTAATAGAAAAGTTCAAAGTTCTATTAGACTATTAGGTGTGAACTCTAATTGGTACCGCATATCAGCGATCGATATCAGATTAGATAATCACGATGCAAATAGGAACAGAATTAATTAATGAGAATGCATTGGATTGGCCGCAGTGCGGGGACGCTGCGCACGCGCCGCGCTCGGTGCGGGCGGCCGCGGTGGTCGTCGGTGACCAATCACGGCAACTCGCACACGCATTCGCGCTCTCAACAACACGTCTTCACTGACTACCACTAATTGGCATTCGTATAAGATAATATGTATTTTCTCCTATTATTGCAGCCGTGTGTGTCCTCGCACTATCGTTAACGTACCGTAATTTAACTAGATTCTAGCCCCAGGTTGCTCGCGTTGAGAATGGAATATCGTATCATAACGAAGGACTAATTGCATGATTTACCGAAAACAGTACTTCAGTTTCTCTTTATGAGAAATATCATCTCATAAAGAGCCACTTTTGTGTTTTAACGAACCAAGAAGATATATTTTTTCACGACAGAAATGAGAGTAGAAATTATGTATCAACAATGTTTTTTTTTGTTCTATAACTGCCACTACTCGTCAACAGATGTCGCTACGATATAAAAATGTCTCAATGCTTAGTAAATTGTTACGATATAAGTTTCGTAAATTGCTTCGATAATATCTTAATTCCAAACAAATCTATAGAAAAGTGCCAATAATAAGTACCTATCTGACGTTTAAGAAACGTGCACTTGCCTGACAGGGTCAGAGGTCAATGGAGAGATCAATATCTTATTGGACAACTTTCGTACTAGTAACCCTCATGATCTGCTTTATGTTCTGATAAACTTATTGGATTATGATGTCAATTAAATTTTAAATGTTTATTCATTGAATGAGTCAGTGGTTTGTGTAAATGTTGGGAAACAATAGCTTGAACTTAATGATTTGAATTAAGTAAGTACTAAGTCTAAATTGGAGATACAAAATCTATGCCAAAATAATTTTGTCAATGGCAAGTGTTTGGCAGGCATTTGTACTAGTGCTGTAGTTGAACGAACAAACACATGGATTATGTAGAGTCACAGAAATTTTTATCATGTATCGTGGCCGCTGATCGTTACTAACAAAATTCAACATATTGTCACATTGATACAATCAATCCTCACAACTTAGTTTTTTCTTTACACATGACATTCAGTATTGACCAAGGAGTTTATTTATTTATATTATTACTATGTAACGAGATAGTGATTTTCAGTAAGCTAACTTAATTTACAGTTGTGTCATCATAACAATGTACTGGGTATTTCATTATTTCATAGAAAGAGCTTACTGAACCTACATTTAGGTACGACTCATTGTGGTTTTTCAATTTCCCGATGCTTTTTTTGGCAAAAAAAGGTAAGTAAGCCTCGGAGCTTTTGATACCAGCCAAGGAAAACCAAGTTTAATTTAAAACGAATAATAGTTTTTTTTTCTTCACCCTTCCACCGCTTTCGGGATCTTTACTGAGGAACGTGGTTGTTGGTTTCGTCACCCTCTCAGCTTTTTCCAGTTGCAAGATAAGGAATAATTAGCAGCTTCGTATAAAGAAAATCATACGAGGTACGGGTTACGGGACGGTACATATCTCGTTGCCTGATTAGTGTGAACCGTAAAGTACCTGCATACTTACTTAGACTTTTCTTCTTACCGCGCACACGCAGAAACGTCATTATACCGGTAGCCTTGATATCTCTAGGATAGCTTTAAATATGTTTATGCAACTTCGTTAGACTAAACCGTTTTCTTTTGTTAGCATCGAGTTTCGAAGAAGCATCCTAAACGAAAGTATCCCGGACATGATAGTATGAAAACTATGAGAAACATGAAGAAAATGTAGTCCCTAAGTGGTGACTGAGTAATGTTGGTGGACATTTTAGGTATTTCTATTAATTAGGTATAGGGGAGATGGCGGCGGGTGCGGACCGCTGTGACCTCGTGGCCGGGTGACCGGCGGCGGCTGGCGCCCACCGGCTAATGCTCGACCCACATCAGACCGGTGCCCGTGCTTTGCGCTATTGTCTCGATAAACTCGCTGCCGCTAAATAACCACTTACTGAACCACAAATTGCGTCTAAAGTAGACGCGACGCGAACTTTGTTTGTTGCCTATTAAAACATTGCTTATGGTTTATAGTTTAGATTTTGATGCAGCATTGTTTATTTTGTGGTTTTAAATGATAGAAGGTTCCAGTTCCCATAAAATTAGATTGTCCTCTAGTTTGGTAGATACATGATGAGGCGACGTTTGTAATGTTGGAATTTGTGGATAATATCGGTCTACTAACACCGTAGATAAGAATTGTAGTTTGATGCTCTCTAATATTAAAGACCGAACGAAGTCTCTAAATTCAATACTCAATTCATTTAGCACGTCATTTTTATCCTATTGGGCCTATCCCAATATTCCCAAATACTTGACGTCAGCGCAGCTTGTCTTTTTCTTTCGTAGCTCCATCTCTGAGGAGATGATCAATTACATTTTCTTAATGTACTATAATTTTTAGCCTGTGCTGGCCGCCCACTGAAGCCCTAAGGACTCTTACTTATCCCAGTCCTCTCGATCTTGTGTTAGTGTAAATGTGAATTGTCCGTAGGAGTAATCTCGTCCCACCAACTTCGTGCGGGATTGCCTAGTAGCCATTGGACGATTTCCGAACTTATTTTGGTATTTTAGGTGTAACTTTGAGAGTGATTAAGTAAAATCATCTATTTGTCAGTGTTCGTTCTGGGCGGTCTATAGGATACTTAACTAAATTAAACTTAGCTATTATTTTGAGTAAGGTAGGTAAGTGAAGTTTTCGTAGTGTTGTATTAGCGATTTCTACATAATGAACTTGTAAAAGCACTTATTTCCCAAAATGGAGATCACGCATCATGATCATGATCACGCGCATCCCGCATTCGGCGAACTAACCATTGTTCCATAGAACATAATATGCCCAATGCTACGAACTCAGATAACTTGTGGAATGATAGGAAGCACAGGGTTACATGAAAGAAGACAGCTAGTTCAGTTTATGACATGTTTAATTTTCTGCTTTAAGGAGGTAACAGAAAGGAACGCGATTAGACCATCGGCTTAGCTATAGCCTCATTGATAAGTATTATTTTAATACAGTACATTAAAATAATAGCATAATGTTATACTTTTCTCAGAATATATTAATCATTTATAATTAAGGCACTTTGTACATGGCTTAGGATACGAATATAATTTTAATAAGTGTATGACACTCGGCAAATGCCATATGACTAGCGTAGCCACGGTTGACGTGACTAAATATAAACCTTACATTAACTTATTTTAACTTAAGCAAAATGTCTAAATTTACGTTGGTCCCCTATACAAGAAACGTAAAGTATAAATGTACACACAGTTGAGATTTAAACCATTTACAAAAATAATTTAATTTTAAATACTTATACTACTAGAGCGTCTTTCAGCTAACGCTTACACATACAGAATGTTACAGCTAAATGAGAGATCGAGGATCCTGCGGGGCTCAGTCTTTTTAATAGGCATGTACAGGGGCGGGCGGAGGCAGGGGCTGGTGCGAGTGCGGCGAGGACATCGCCTCCGGGCGGTACTCGTAAGGCGAAGCCCCGGGGACTCCGCAGCCTCCCTCCAGGTGCTTGCTCAGCAGGGACATTCGAGAGAATGTCTTGCCGCAACCGGAACAAGAGTACTTCTTAACGTCTGAATGAGTTTGGAGGTGAGCGCGCAAGTTCGACCTGTCGGCGAAAGCGCGGCGACAATGATGGCAAGAGAACGGCTTCTCCCCGGTGTGCGTGCGGATGTGTCCCTGTAGCAACCACGGCCTGGAGAACGCCTTGCCGCAGAGGTGACACTTACAAGGAAGGGTGTGGGTTCGGATGTGCATCTTCAGCGCTCCGAGAGATGTGTATACTTTAGCGCAGTATTTGCAGCTGAACGATTTCCTTGCCAGACTTCCCTCAGCCGCGGCGCAATGGTATTGCTGATGTTTCGACAGACCGGAGTAAGTCGAGTAGGACTTCGCACAATCCGGGCACTGGTAGCGAGGGCGTCGAGGTGCTGAGACGGATATTCCGGAGTCTGAGGAGACTGATCCGGGTGAGCGCAAGTCTTCGGGGCAAGGTGGCGGTGACACTGATGATGGTGGTGAGGCGGGCGAGTAATGATGCGCGTAGAGTTGCGGATGCGCAGGTGGGGACAGTGAAGGTGCTGCCGGGTACAGCTCTTCCAAGGGGTAAGGTGCGTACAGCGTCGGCAGGTAAGCGTACTGCGGTGTGGGGCGAGCCAGCTCTGTCGGCGCAGGCTCCAGGCGAGCGCGACACGCAGCCAGGTACTCCAGTTGTTGTTGAGGCCACTCGCGAGGTTCCACCTTAACTGCTGTTGTCGACACCGGCGATGAAGCTTTGCTCGGGTAGTTGCCAGTTTTAGAAAGGTCTTCAGGTTTTGTACTAAGATTTTGTGGTTCATCGTTTTCTGTGTCACCTGTTGACAAAAAAAAAAGGAAAATTAAGTGATGTCACTATTTTAAATTTCACTTGTTTTTTTTATTTACATGTCAGTAAAGAATTATTAAAATGATTAATTTAATATTTTAAAATTTTAAACGATATTTTTTATTAATTTAAAGTAATAAGATAATAACTACACAACACTACATAACTTTATAGCGTTAACCCTGAGTCTCAAAGTTAACGCTTATCACTTTTAAGATATAGGGAAGTAAACTTAGTCTGAAGATGTTTCAATTAGGCAGTAATTATAAACAAATTGATGACATAACACAATACTTACGATGATAATCGTAGTAAAGTCGCGTGGCGAGGTGGGCGGGGTGAGGCGGCGTAGTGGGCGGTGTCGCCGGCCGCTCCTCCCGCACCAGCACCGGCCGCTTCTTCAGCGGACAATGTGCGTACTTCTTCGTCATCAGAGCGCGAGTGGTCTGTGAGTCCTCCACGAGCATCTTGCACAATATTCACTAACACTTTAAAAAAGTCTTCAAAAAATGTTCGTAAAACGTATCACTAGTTCACTTATAATCGTAACAATCCAAACATCACAAAATATCGTCGAAATCGCGTTGACAGTGTCGTGTTCGGGACGCGACAAACGTGTACGTGCACTCGTCGGCGTCCTGAGCTCGAGTGGTGCGGTGAGGGAAGGTTCGCCGCTTATAAAGCGCTCCCCGTCAACGTCGCGGCCAGGTGGCGGCGGGTAGGCCTCGCACGTGCGGCGTACCCAATCGGCGGAGGGCGCGGGGCCGCGGCCAATGGCGGCGCGGCGCGGCGCGGGGCGGCCGGCACCTGCGCCTCCGCACCCGGCGCGGCGGAACCGCTGCCTCTCAGTGCGATATGCCCAGCTTCTCCATCGCACCCGTGCGAACGCTCTCGCTGGAAATGAAACGATTTTTTGCACAAAACTTGGGGTTAAGCACCTTTGAACTGAACCAATGCCGTTTTTTGAAATGCCTCTGATACCTTTGTTTGGTTCCATCTATTGTAAATTTAACTTGACAACATCAGCAACAGCTGGACGTTTCTCGTACGAAATCTGTACCCAGACTTGTGTAAAAGATCATGCTAAAAGATGTTAGAATGTCAATTAAGTCATTAGATTGACTTACATAAAGGATGATGGTTTATATACGCCTAGATGTGCAAACAATGTAGTTATAGGAAGTAGAAATAATCGTACCGACCGACGCCTACGACAATAGTTTCTTTTGATTGTCTAATAACTTACACCTTGCATGTAATAGTTGTTACAAACAAAGCTGACACATATAAACTCCCCTTAGAAGCATGAGGAGGGCCTAGCGCAACAGAGAATACGAGCTTTATTAATTTGGCAAATGAAAGTTTGGGCACTTCATATCACCTACGTTCGTAGAACTCACTGGTAACACAATGTAAAATGGTCGAATGTAGTATCCAAATATCAGGAAGGCATTTAATTATGAAGGTACACCAAATTGAGGAGAATTCCGCAAATTTTAAATAAAATATCCATAAGGGAAACCTCCATTCATACAAAATTTACCAAAATGAAGTTCGAGAAGAATTACCTAAAACAACGGAAAAGCACAAACAAAACAATAAACCGTATGACTCAGGTAAATATGTATTACTAAAGACGTCAACAAACAAAGAACGCACTTATCCGTCACGACGGGATCGCAGATAAATGAAACTTGATCGAAAAGCTACAGTAATCAAAATCATATAGGTGCGATGATGTATCGACCTAGTTAGCGAAAAAGGTATGTTATATGAAACCGCGATGACACACAGCGAGTTATTATTAATTATTCGACTCGGGGCGAACTTATCGTCTCATTTGACCTTGTCCTCCTTCCTGTTGCGATTCGTCTTCCTTTTACGATTGTGCTCCAAAACCAACAATTACACAAGAGTAACTCTTATCATATCTGACTACAAGTTACACGGAATTCATTTTATTTGCATATCTCACCGACACTTGCCTTTTTAAACGATCGGAACTGAAAACATTTATGAATGGTAGAGTTGCTTGAACAAAACTGATTTTATTAAAGGTCTACGTGTTATTATTATAGGAATGCAGGATCAGCATTTTAATACGTTTTGTGAAGCAGGTACATTGTATACGTGTTCATTAAATATTTAATTCATTTAAATGTCGGTTTCTTCACTAAATAGGTACCTGATACTAATATCAAAATCAAAGCACTGATCTAAAGCAATGCAGAAGATGATCATGATTATACTAAATAAACACGTTTGGATGTCAATGGTCTTCAATAATAAGATCGTGTGAAAATGAACAATATATCTATTTTAACTTTGACCTAACAATACAGAGTTCAGACAAAAACTCCTTCCGGTACAAGTCACAGAATCACGTTGGAATGTCCACTACGAAAATCACACGATTCTAACGGATTACTAATTCAATAATAGTAATAAACGGGAACCGGAAGGCTGAGAACCCGTTTATACTGCAGATCGTTAACAAAAACACTTCCTTGTGTGTATCAAACCAAACAAGATATTTTTACAACCCCTTCCCAACGCGGAAATATAACGTCCATTGAGTCTTTGTTATATTTTTTATGCCACCGGTGTTAATTCCCACAGGTCAGACTGTTCGTCGGGCAATTTGGGTTTCTCACAGAACAAGTTCACAGTTTACAAAGGCAAAGTGCTATATGCAGCCGTCTCAGGCAGGCTATTATGCACTAATGTAGACCGTATATAAGCTTGTGTATTTCAGAAGCTATAAGAGTTATTAACGCTTCTCGTGTTTCTAAATCACAACACAAAACGAACCTTGACCGTCGTCAACGTGACGCTACTGATTGTCACGTTGACGACGAACTGCCTACGTAACCATTTCTTTTGTTCTATTTTCGGAGATTTTTGTAGTCGCTCTTAAGCTCGTAGCTGAATTTTAAGAGATTTCCACCTAAAGTGAACATAGTTGAGTACTTACAAATGTATAAACTATAACGTATACATATACAAAGACGGATGAACACATTCTCAGTATTAGTATTCCCACTTATAATACATTCATATCTGCATGCGATATGCATAAAGAAATTGACTTTGTTTTCTAATCTAATATGCATTCGTTTTTGATTATATTGTTGCCGTTTCATTGTGAGATTTCTAAGAATAAGCAAGGAAGTTAATCTTTGCGATATGATTTCACCGTACGTTTTGCTGGCTGTGCAAGTTCAACGTTCAAATCGCTTATGATATCATGATGACGAGGATCATGGCGCGAGGTGAAAATTCACCTCGTGACTCAGCGTACCTATAAGTATGTGTCAAGGGATCGACGTGTAATTGACATCAACATCTCGATTGTATTTAATAATACTGTGACTAATCGCTTCGATCGACCGTCAACAATAATACTTGGTATGGCAAAATGAGAGCTCTTCATTATCGAGTCATTGCAAGCTTTCGACACTGTAAGTAGGCGATAATGACGACTATAACAAACAGACAGTCACTCATTAACTAATTATTTCGGGTCTTAATGAATGAAACGTTATCTCGATTACGCTTGGGAAACGTAAACATAACACCGGAAGATGGTTGATGGTAAACAACATTAGACATACTGTTTTATCGAAATGAATGGCATATTGATAACGGACAAGCACTTAGTCAACTCGTTAAGAGAATAAAATTGACTTGCTTGACTAATGTTTATCACCTTGTTTACCTTATTGATAAAACTAATAACCAATTCGTAGAATGAGTTCAGTAAAATTTTGTAGGTATGCCTTATTGTGAATTAGACCAATGGCCGTTGGTGTAACACCAAAGTTTAGAATTTTACATATCAATGAAATCTACGAAAAAAAGAAAAGTTCCTGCCCGTGAAAACGTGAAAGAAAATATAATATTTTTCTTTTGTGGGAATCATAAATTATAGTTAAGCTATGTAATAGATGTTAAATACGTAAGTGTCATCTATATAAGTATCTTCGTTATTAACAAGTGTGATATGTTTCGGGGCGGCTGCGCGGCGGCCAGGTGCTGTGTCGCGGGGGCAGGGGCGCGTGCGTAACGGTCGCGGCACGAGCGGCGCAGGCGCAGGGGCCGCGCGCCGTGCGCTATGGAGTATGGCGGAAATAGCGATGGACAGGGGCGCCGCGCCCGGGGCAGGTGGTGCGATACAGCGCTCTCAATGTCACACATTGGCGGTTAATTCCTCGCATACATTACATACAAATGAACCTAATGTGCGATGGAATTAATTTTGATCTTCATTTAAATAATAATATATGTTGGTTTTAATGATTTGATAGGTCAAATTACTTGCGGAATCTCTATCATCCCATTATCAGCTGTTGACACTTACAACGGCCGCCTTCGTAATAACTATGTTTGGGATGACAATGAATGTACATAAATCTTTACCAGTAGATGCCTTTCTATGTAATCCAAAACCTTAGTTTCATCAAATTGAACACATTATATAGATCTGCTTAAACTTTCTAAGAAATAAATTGATCCTTATAAAACATAGTTCATGACCATTTAGCACTGTATGAGCCAACTAATTTAATTTATGTGCAAAAGTAAGACAATAAGTGAGCCATAAGGTTTGATCAGTATTATTATCTAGACAGTTATCTGTTATTATTATTACATCGAATTAACGACCGACCCATGGCACACCTGAACTGTACCCATCATTGTTGTTGTATGGATTTGTATCATTGTTTGTTGAGCTTGCCTACACATCAATGTTATACAAAGCGCAGGCACCCACGAGCTGAGTCCGACCCTGCATTGTATTGAATCAGTGCACAGCTATGCCAGCAGCTGGCTGCGCGTGCAGAATCACATGTCTGTACCCGAATCGCACATCTGCATGGAACCGCCAGCTTGCAACCAAACAGTCTAAACGCCATACCAACCCCTACAACTCAAAGGTACGTAGTACCTTCTGGAAATAAGCAACTCGATTAGGGTCTCCCCCATTCATTGTTTCGCATGCGGACTACGAAAGGTCTCAAGCACCGCTCTGCTCGTAGCAAGTTTGTCACTTTGGAAGTGAGAAATGTATATTTTGGTTATGTCGTTGTAATGGAGGAAGAAACAAAGATAAACCATATGACCCTCTCAATATGGTTTTTAATCGGATGCAGCAGGGTGCTCGAGTAAAAATAAAATTTTGGTCGTAAGGTCCAAAATTGAATTGAAAAATATTGTATGACTTATGTAGTTTTGGTACCCGGAGTGTTGCGTGCAGGTAGGTGAGTAGTTTAATTTTAAATAATGGCATAGCTGTAGAGTTTTCTATATAAAGCGCACAGGGCCATTCAACGCTTTTATAAACACTTTTAATACAGATGGATTGAGTCTTATACAGGCCGTTCATTAAACTGAGAATTTAAAGTTTTAATTTATTTGATAACATTTTGAAGATATTATGTCATTGATTAGCTTAGTGACAGTTTGCTATAATTTCAAATACATATTCCGAACTTGAACTTGATACTAATTTTATTCTACAACAAATATTTACTTCCTTCGGTGGTGACCAATTAAAAAAATACAAAAAGGAAATAAATAGACTCCTAACTGATTATAATTGTCAGTACTTATGACGTTTGTTTTCATTTATTTAAAAAAATATGTAAATTATTTACTCCGTGCTACGGCGTAGCAAGGATAATTCACTGTGCGTTTATTATGTATTTATCCTTCCTAATACGTGCTATTGCTTTTGCTAATTAAAAAAAAAATCATTATAAAAGCACCATACTGTACAGTTTGTCGCGGCAACAGCTGAGATTTGGGCACACGCTACGCGGCTGGTGCGTCACCGCGCCGCGCACCGGCCACCTTTCACCCCTCGCGCATTCCCTCGCGACTTGCGGCCTTCTTGTATGCGCAGACGCACTATTTATATCTACGCATATGCGCAACGTCCTATGTATACCGATCGCTTGAGGTAGGTATTGAGGTGATTAATGGTT
The DNA here is from genome assembly GCA_949091785.1 of Polymixis lichenea. Taxonomy (NCBI): domain Eukaryota; kingdom Metazoa; phylum Arthropoda; class Insecta; order Lepidoptera; family Noctuidae; genus Polymixis; species Polymixis lichenea. Next base: position 13,250,285 of record OX420937.1, read on the forward strand.
TTTGGTGGTACCTACATTAATGTCAATGTAATTGAAAGCTCCGATTCAGTGGTAACATTTGTTGGACAAATTGTTATTTTTTTATTTTTAAGCGAAATAAAGCTTTTAGTTTTTTTGTCAGAAAGAGAAGTTCAATCCATTTATAACGGAGAAATAACATGAATTTTAAAAAGAACTGTCATGTTCATGATCTAAAGCTATACATTTTTTGATCCAAACAAGATGTGTTTAAGACGATTTGAAATTTGTCATTTTTGTCGGAATCATCATCTGTTTAGCCTTTTTCAAACTATTTTTGGGGTCGGCTTCTAGTCTAACCGGATAATGTTTAATATCTGTATCTTACGTGGAAGCAACTGAGTGTCTGACCTCCACAACCCTGAAACTGGGTAATATCCAGACCACACCTAGGTTAGACTAGACTGGTTTTCTGACTCTCGTGTTTCTGAACACCCGTAACGACTGTCAAAGATCACCGAATAGTTTATTGCTGCGGGCGGGACTTTCCTGGGTCGTACAGCAGTTTCGGATTTTCCTGAAATACTTACCTCTGTATATTTATTTTCAGAAGAAAAGTGGTCAATTACGAATAACAGGTGAACGACGTACTTCTTCAAAAACTTCTGCCTCCTTTTTTTGCTTGTGTTGGATACGTCGTAACACTAATAATAGTTATTTGTTAAGAAAGGCTGCAAAGGTGTTTTTTGGCGCGAGTATCGTGTACTTGTATTGAAAGCTGGGCAAGCAAAGGATTCTAGGATTGAACCATGAGTGAAGCGAGTGGTTCAATTATAGAATCCTGAGCGTAGCGAGGCTTTCAAAGGTACGAGATGCAAAATACCTTTGCTGCCGAGCGAAACACACAGTTTTTAACCTCACTACAGCGAGGAAAATGCTAGGTTCAAGAAAAACAGCCTAAATAATTTATTAAATTAGTGTAGTTCATTGAAGTATGCTAGCGAGGGGCTTGTGTGTAAGTAGTAACAGCCGGACGGGTCGATCGATTAGGTTAAGCTACGCTTTACGCGGTTAATCCGTGGATAGGTGATCTTTACATACCAAGACCCCTTCGTGCCCCGGGAAGCACGTTAAGCCGTTGGTCTCGGCTGTCATTTGTGGATCTTTGACAGTCGTTACGGGTCATCAGAAGCCCCAAACTCTGACAACCAGTCTTACCAAGGGGTATCGTATTACCCAGTAACAGGGTTGTGGAGATCAGATAGGCAGTCACTCCTTGTAAAAGCCGGTATCCGGTTAGATTGAAACAACCCCAACATAGTTGGGAAAAGGCTAGGCAGATGATGAATGAAGTATGTTAGCATTTCACTGTAGTCTTCGAAAACATTTTCACGCCATAAACATGTCTCCATGCATTGAAAAAATTGCACGGTTTTTGTATGTATGTATGGTTATTGTATGGTTCAAATGAACTGTAATGTTCACACCAACTTTACAGTACCTAACAAAAATATTACACTCAACTTAAGTAACTGTAGCAACGTAAGGTTTTAACAATATGACGTGAAAAGAAAATGGCGCGCGCAAAGTAAATTAAAGAAAAGTACACCAAGAAGGTTCCGAGTCTGAGTTTTTAACGAATTAAAAAAGGTTGTATGATAAATTCGGCACCATGGAGGGAGACGTAAATAGATTTAATGATGTTTTGAATTCACAAACTTGTGCACACGATGTTCTAAATTCAATTTACTTTGTCCTCTAGCGGATAAAAACGGCTTTTGCACTCAGATATCGAAGAGCAAAAATACCCTTCCCGTGATGGGGGGATGAAAATAACTATTATATCTTCGACGCGGTCATATTTTAAGGTTTCTTATGATCTTATCAAAACACAAACCAAAATTGTAGAGACGAAAAATGTCAAAGTTTTCTTTTTCATGCAGTTGTGGTGGTGGCTAGTTCGATTATTGTAAAAATGTGTTTGGCGCTCTGAAATGAAGTAAGTATTAATGCATTTTCAGTGGACTGGTGGTATAGAAAATAATTGAATAGAAATGTTCGAATTTCAAAATCTCTTTCCACGCTAGCGGATAAGATGCAATTTTGCACGCAGATTTCGAATGACAAACAGGATCTTTCCGAGGTTGTGAGGTGAAAAATATATTGCTATGCTATTATCCGCTTGTTTGTTTAAAGTCCGGGGGGCGCGGGGCGGTCGCTTGTTCAAGTGGTTTCGGTTTTCGCGCGCTATTGGTACGCGTACAATGAATCATCTCTTAACGACCCGTAAACATCTTTGAGAACATGTACCCGTTGGACACTAGTGTCCGCGAAACAAGCGACGGCCTTTTCTCCATGGACACTATAGTGTCCAGAAATCGATCAAGCAGTTATATGTATAAACGGTCACAATATTTTTAAACTTAAGAATCATTTTTCAGTAATTTCCTTTTTTTCCATGATTCCTCGTGGTGGACCTAGTGGTCGCAAGCGCAACTGCTGAGCAGGAGGTCCTGGGTTCGATTCCCAGGTCAGGAAAATTGTTATTGAGTTTTTCTATATGGAATTTCTTAGTAGCAGCCCGAAGTCTGGATTTGTGCCCAATTGATAGCAATGGGTTCGCCCCCTATTACATGGGACTGAAACATAACTGGCGAAATGTGGGTGTACTGTCCTTACTACTCTCACTACTACCTCTACCTAACACAAAACAAAACAATTCTTGATGTAATATCTAGATATATGATTGTATCTAATACTCGCATGATTTGCTACCGAGCCTTTTAAAGAATCCTCTGCTCTACGAAAGACTAGTCTTGACATAGGTATGTACCTATACATATGTGTGTAAGGCAAAGTATTTAGAAGAAAAAAAAATTCACAAATAAAACGCATCATTGATTCAAGCTTACGTAAAAGGCGTGACGTATCTGCGTTGCACCTTACATGTGATGCCATTCATACCGTTACAATGTGTAGGAACAATAACATTGCAATCTAGGGAAACAAGAATCGACCGTTTCCCACATTCGATATTTTTTTCCTAAATCTCACCGTTATAGGGATTTTTTTTTGCATTTCTTAGAGCGAAAAGGTATTTATAGTGTTACGGTATGAAGGGGAGAGAGACCTGGGGTCGCGGGGACGCTGGGGACAGCTGCATCCAATGCGCCGGAGCAAGCTCGAACAAGTAGATCGTTCGGTACAGGATTAACAGAACCGTAAATGACGAATAACGGTTACATTATTATTTTTTATCTGCAGCAAATGGGCCACTATTATTACCTGATGTGCAAATGTTTTACTATTCCTAGTTAACAATATTTCCGCGTTGTACGTAGAATTAACGGCTGGAAATGCTTATAAGAACTATCATTCTTTAATGGACGGCTTCCCACACCCGGAAATAGGAAATAATATCCAAAGATATTACAAAAACTTGGTATTTTCGTGGTATTATGAATAGTATTTTCATCTCTTTATGAACAAAGGACAAGGAGTGCAAAATCCATTTCTAACGACTAGGTAGGTAGATAAAATAACATGTAAATAACATTACGTTGTTTCTCGACATAACAAACATATTGCTCGAAAGTCGTACCTCTTTGTACCTACTCACGTACCTAACATTTTAGCTAGGTACGAGATTTAATTAACCATGCCGTTGAAACGACATAGTTAGTATGTATTTAGGCACAGATATCAAATGAAATGTAATTACTTTGAGCAAACGACGGACACACCCGTTCCGGGACACCTTTTCATTTAATCAGAACTTGTTTGCGCACCCAACAAACGGTGTTTTGTTCGCGGAGGGCGACCGATCCGCGCTGCATAGTTGCACCCGAACACCGGTTGATTTAGTCGCCGTCTTTTGATAGATCCTTTTTTATAGACGTACTGAAATTTATTAAAAGCGCACCGAGGGTGCGCGTGCGCAGCGGCAACTGCCGAGATTGTTGCGCACCTGGCCCCGCGCGCGCCTTACTTGCACACAGCACATGGAATGTACGTACCGTGTCCTCTGCCCTTGTCAATTATGTTTATTCATAATGATTTGAATTATAAATATCTATCAAAACCGTTAAAAGATTCACATTTCAACGCTTTTATTATGTTTAATTTTCTAAGCACCATTAACTGAAGTTGTGTGCTATTTGATATTATTAAAGTAATTTGAGAATTTTATATTGAATGTAGTATTGGTGATAAACTGATAAGGCAAATTGCTAAATAAAGTTGAATTGATAAAGAAAACAATTATTACCTACAAGCTTTCGGGTATGAGGCATATCTATGTAGACATGCAACTAGGTACATATATCTATTCTATGTTTGGTTGGTAATTTGAAGTGATATACTATCAAATGACTCTAATTTCAACCGGATTCCAAGAATTTAGTATATTTTGCTTAGGTAGAGTATTAAAGATGATTCTAAGCACCTTACTCTTTGTATTGAGAATTGTTTATGTAGGTATAGTTAGAAATGATACATAAAGTTGCCAAGACTGCAACAATCTTGTAGACATATTATGTCGTAATATTAATAAGCTCTGGGGGCTCTGCTGAGTGCAGGACCACACGGCCGGCGATCTTGTGCGCGGAGTGCAAGCCACACTGCGTCACTTTGTGCAGAGAACATTGCGTGCGCGCGCTGAACGGTGAGCCGCGCGACGCTGCGGCCCTCGTGTACGCTAATGTTGATATGTGTCATGTTATCGACCGCCCACCGAGCACTGACTATGTGGTCTCATATCCTACGATACTGTCGTTTACCTAGCATGCGCGAAGCCAACCATCAGGATATTCCACTGACCCATAATGACCGTTTACCACAATATCATTAACGAAGAAAGCTACACGAAAGCTGAAAGTTTACGTCTCAATTTAAAGCTATTATCGTTTACACTTATATAGGAATGAGTAAAATCATCCAATTTTGTGGCTACGTAAGTATTTATTTACAACTTCATCATCCCGGACATAAAGATGCAGACGTGAGCTGGGTTGAACGGTACAAGAATTCACTTGCGTAATGATACATACAATAATGTTTTTTCCATTACTTGTAACGATTAAACGGCCCGTCACCAAATAAGTAAAATAAAAATACCGCAAGCTACGTTGAAGAACTTCGTTCCGAAAATCAAAATTCTATTTAATTTTAGTTAAAATCTAAGTAGATCTATTACTTAGTCTAGCCAACCGTACCTACAATACGTTCGACTTTTCATAGGAAATTCGCAAATTACGGGCTAAGAGTCAACATCAGCATGCTATTACATCCATAAAATGAGAAATCAGTAGTTCATAAATCTACATAAAATGAGCTAGGCTACGAATTATCAATTTAGTTACTCAGTTATTGTATGTGTGCTGAAAAACCAACGGGTTGTCCCGATTTGGAATCAGTTATTAGAACAAGTTTCTTATCAAATAGACATATTATGTTAGATATTGAATATACAGAAGCCAGGAAATTATGAGTTCAGCAATCAAATCCATTTCACAGAATTGATCTGAATGTCGATGGAGGTCGGCGGCTCCGGCGGGTCGCTGTTGCAATGGGTGCCTTTGTCCGCGAGGCATCAATGTCGTCCTCGTTGCCGACGGTACGAGTAAAATGCGGAAACAATGCGCGGACCACATTCGTGCATCGCGACCGCGACCGTGTCGTGTTCGGCTGTGGCCCGATGTTTGTGCTCATAAAGTGTCATTATGGTAACAGTACCTCATTGTTGTTTTCGGCGATGCCCGTCTCCCTATTTTCTTCGCTCGCCGTGTAAAAGCTCGGCGCGTCACGGCGAGTTATAACCAAAATGGGTTACGACCGACTCTTGCGAAACTTTTACGGGCCATCGTCTCCGTTGAAATCTCGTTCGGTTTAATGGCCTTCGAATTTTAAGTGCTAAAGAAAGGTAAATCACTTTGACGTGTCTTGAACTTAAATCCGTGATTTGAGAAGGACTCGATGTTTTGGGCTCGTAATAAATGACGACCAGTCGGTAATTTCTTAAAGATATTACAGACTTTTTTCTTAATAGTAAATAATCATGGTTGTGTATGTTCATTTTTTTATATTGAAAATTAATAAATGAATTTAAGTTGATTGAACCACGGTAGGTATGTATCCCGACCGTGAGAAATAACGACTAAACTAGGTACGATCATAGCCCATTGTAAGTATTGGTTACCAAATAGGTACCTCCATCTACGTACAGTCGTAATGTAATCGGCTAACGATTGGATTTATCCAGTCTTTCTCATCTCTCCTAAGTAATGGAACAATCACCGATCTAAATATTTAAAGGACATTTCAGTACGTACTTTAGCAAAGATCCTAATGTACACGGACTCTTTGTTCGCCCCAAATAGTTAATCAAAGGATCGATACAAAAAATTACAATGTAGTTAGGACTTTGGTTACAACTTGAGCCGTTGTTTATGATTACATAATTCTCCTTTGTACTTTGTCATTGACCTCTTTACGTCGCCTGACTCAGGAATTTCGTTGCAATATTGAGCGGAGTCAATTACAAAAATGTGTGTCAAACTTGTGTCGTTGATCCATTGATCGGTGTCTTATAACTTCGTTAATTGCAAAAAAATAGAAACAAGATCTTTTCATTACCGGTATAATTCCAAATAGATATGCTTACATAGCATACCCATTGTAATGAGCTTAGCTATAATTCTGGTGATAAGTACTCGATAGCCGTATTGATAGACAGCACAAACATTACAATCAATTAATGTGAACGTCTGAAACAATAGAAAGTCTCATCTAACCTACTTTCTTTTCACGTCCTACGTACCCGGAGCAACCCCGATATCGCTTTCTGCTTAAGCAAATTATAAAAGAGTCGAGGTTATTATTAGCATTGTGATTACAGCTATTGTTTGTGAATCATAAAACAATGATTATTGAAAATCATTATGAAGATGTCAGCCACTGATCAAAGTTATAATAACAAACGATAAAAGCACGCTTGAACAAGCAAATATAATGGCCTTAATGATATGGAAGACAATGGGATGATTCCTCAGGGCGCGCGGGCGCAGCGTCGCGCCTGGCCTGCGCGCAGACGCACTTACGCATTGCCACTTGACTGGAACTTGACTCGCTCGAATAGACTTGACAGAGGACGGAAGATATACTGTCCTTTTGTTTTACTTATATTTATCAAGATAATTATCTAGGTTCAAATAGTCAACATCCGTCTTGATACTAACATTTAATTATAGACAAGTTCTCAGCACATAGGGTCGTCGAATTAGTTTAATGATTATGAGTCAACACTGAACACGTGCGCCATTGCAGAAAAAAATATAATTTATTTCAGTTGATTTATTGTTGTTCGTATAGAAAGGGCCGAAGAGTCGAGTACAGCGGAAGTAGCTCCCAGAAGAGACGCGCGGCGCGTGCGCAACACTACGCAGCGGAAGCGGATATGGCAATTGCATTCAATAAATCTACACTGTAACTGAATACTTTAAATGGCACTTTAATATTTGCATTATTAGTATTAACATTGTATTATAGTGTAGCATAAAAAGAATCATGTGTTTTATACCATAACGTAAAGAAACGTACTTTTTGAATGTATGTACTTACGCCAGAAAAATTTAATGTTCTTATTACTTCCGTGACATTCGGGTCCACGCAAAGGTTGTCTGGGAAAGATTGCCGCGAGCGACGAAACCGCCACTTTGTTTTAACAAATGTTTTGTATTTTATTCATGTTATTTTTTGTTGTATAGTAATTATATTCTAGTCTGTCTGGCTGGCTGTGTAATATATATGTTAACTGACAATAAAATAATAAAAATAAAGAACTATGTTTTTCAACAGTACATTATTACGAACCGGTAACAGTTAAAATCGAATAGGTTTACAATTTAACATATTTGATTAAATACGTATAAAAGTGATTTATTAATAGGAACAGGTTGTTCGAGTATGGCGCATATTGAATCGCGGTGTAATCAGCGCTATTGAGCGGCCGTCACCTGCAGGACTCGTTGTTATTGTGACTGCGGGCTCCCGGCACAGAACAGATACACACAGAAGGCTGGCACCATGCAACGAGCGAAAATTCACGTACACATAGATGCGTTATCATTTCAGCCGAAAGACGTCCACTGCTGGACATAGGCATACCACAATTTGGGGGGGATTTGCCATAATCGCCGCGCTTGGCAGGCGGGTTGGCGATCGCAGTATGGTGGTAAAGTGCATAGAGAACGCTGCTGCTCATTCTCTAGTAAGTCCCTTTGTCGCCTAAGCTCCTATGACACCCATGGGAAGAGATGGGATGGTGCTATTCTTTACGTCCGGCACCACACGGAACGCCACATAGACGCGAACGTCGCGACGGCACCTACTTTCGCTGTACATTGATTGATGCGTGTCGCAATATACGTCTTTTTTTGGCTGGTTGTATGAAGTCTACCCTCTGTGTTTATCTATATTGTGGCTCGGGGCAGTCGGGGCTGAATGACGCCGTGGGCCGCGCCTCAACTCGTCGGGGTGCCCCACTAGAGTCGCCGACAATCATGTACCTACTTCATAAACTATCTTGAAATTCCAGCAGCTCATAATTAAGTATGCGTATTGTAATCAGATTTTTAAGTGTTAATGAAACCATTTTATGTGATGCTGCTGAGCTGTTTGTTCTTTTCCAGTAATTCGGCTTACATAAGAAAAGCTTTTTTAAAAACAAGCTTTTATTATTACTTGTTAATAAAACGAACTAAAAAGCTAATAAAAATAATTTAATCTCAATTATTTAAATAAAAGCGTGTTACATTTTGTGGGCAGGAGAAATAAAGAACATTTATTAGCATGTTACACCTATTTCTAACCGTCAATATGTAACACGTATACATTTAAATAATTGAGATTAAATTATTTTTAACTTTTTAGTACGTTTTATTAACAAGTAATAATAAAAGCTTGTTTAAAAAAGTTTATTTTTTCTTTTAATTTTATTTTTAACTTTATAGTATTTACGATGCGGGGTTTACTACGGCGTAGTTCGTAGCAGCGTTTTCCGTAATGTAGCTCGTAATAATTGGAAGAACCCACACATTTACGTTGTTTTGAGCACTTAAAGTGTTATGTATTTATACCTTCCGACAAGAGAAGGAAGGATTTAGTTTGCATAAAGCTTCAAACGAGAAATGCCAATCGATTTCATGTGTTTTTAGGTCCTTTTCTGTATAATAGACTTAACAAATTAATGAGCATCTATAGCTTAAGTTATAAAAAATGTAGTACTCTGTTATCAGAATACCTAGCGTTACTCAATTACACAGACACAGAAAAACTTCTACAAATTATGTCATGACGATAATTTATTCCATCGTAAGTATTTACTTTTGTAGTATTTACATTAACTTAGGTGTAGGCATTAATGTTTAATTACCCATATGCTTTATCTCACAGTTGTTAATAGATTATTTTTGTATCAATTTAATTTTAAATGCTAATGTCCCAATTTAATTGAAATGTAAAGTGATGGCCCGAAACACAGGTTTAAATAAACCTAGATCGGGCGGGTCGCTACCTAATATTCTAATTTCGAAACATTATCACTTGCACTTGTAATAAAAAAATATTTTAGAAATAGTTTGTTTTTAGGCACTATAATTGTATGGGAAATTTGCTACTGTTGACTAAATTTTTTTTTAAATATTAAATAAATTATTATTTATTTATTTATCATTATTGATGGCCACCTTCCAGCTCCAGCATCAGACCCTAGTTACCATATAGGATCAAAGTACCCGTGAATACAAATCAAACGTGCCCAAATTCGATTGGGTTGTGTCGTTTTATTCAAAATCAAAAATCAATCAAAAGTCATTTATTCAAACTAGGCTGAGAGTCAGCACTTTTTGAACGTCAAAATTACATAAGACAGTCCCCCCCAAAAAGCCCGCCCTTCACCACTTCCTAGTGCTTTAGCTGGCAAGAAGAAGTGGCGCAACAAACTCCCCAGCAGCACAGCTGTCTGTTATGTTGGAAGAACTTGATTCTATACAATAATAGCATATAACCATCATTCAACGATAAATGAAAATTTAATTAGTAAAAAATAAAAAAAATAAATGGTTTATGCAGTCAAGTTAAATAAACAATGATATGAAGTAATTCATATGACCTACTAGTTAAGCTAATTCTGGTGAAAGAACATAAACGTTGTCTTGAGTTAATCACAGCGACCAACAATTCTTATCGTTTAAGTAGTCGTTGATAGAATAGTATGCCTTCGAACAAAGATTTGATTTTACTTTCGCTTTAAACGCATTAAAATGTAAATCTAACAAAGAAGAAGGAAGCTTGTTATAGAAGGTTATACCAAGCCCAGCAAATGAGTTATGAACCCTATGAAGCCGATGAAAGGGAGCACGTAGTTTGTCCTTATTTCTAGTATTAATGTTATGAGTATCACTGTTTTTAGTGTATAAGTGTATATTTTGCCTAATATATAAGATGTTAGCGAAGATGAATTGTGATGCCACCGTGAGAATACCAATATCTTTAAAAAATTCTCTCAGAGTAACTCTAGCACCTAGTTGGTAAATTGCACGAACAGCTCGTTTTTGAAGAACAAAAATATTTTGAATGTCAGCCGCTTTACCCCACAGCAGAATGCCGTAGGACATAACGCTATGAAAATAACTAAAATAGACTAACCGAGCTGTATCAACGTCAGTGTATTGTCTTACTTTTCTGACGGCGTAGGCGGCTGAACTGAGCCTCCCCGCTAGGCTTGATATGTGTGATCCCCACTGAAGTTTGGCATCTACTGTTATGCCAAGAAAAACGGCCGATTCTACAGTTGCAAGCACCTCATCATCTAAGACGATGTTGGGTCCCAGATTTCTTACATTCGGTAAAGCGAACTTTATACATTTAGTTTTCTTGGCATTGAGAACTAGATTATTCGTGGTAAACCAATGCGTAACCCTTGAGAGTGCACTGTTTACGTCGTCAAAATCTTGTGTATTCCTTATTGTTGTCTATATTATTGCAGAGCCACCTACCAGCTCCAGCATCAAATCAGCTCCATGTTATCATAATATTGCATTGTCACGCGATATACATATGTATGCAAAATTTCAGCTCAATCGGTTAAAGATATCTGCTTCAAAAGTGAGTTGCAAGATTCCACCCGAACAAACAGTTACATACATTGCAAGTTAAATAAAAGCTTGTAAAATTGACAGATCTACAAAAATACTACGTTTTTGCTACGGAATGAGCCGCGGATTAGCTACGTCTGTGCATTGGCAACGCAATGCAACCGCTTCTGAGACGCTACGGGCTTACGAGGCAGACGTAATGCAACTGCTACGGGAACTCTACGCTTTTGCTACGTGCTACGCCTGTGCTACGGAAACACGACGCATCTGCTACACCAGCTTGAGAAAAACGCTACGCTACCGTTACGCAGATGCTACGGAACTACGAGGCAGACGCAATGCCACCGGTACGAAAACGCTACGCATCCGTTAACGCATAAGTTAACCACACTCTTCGAAAACTGTACGCAAGCTTCAGACCACTACTCAATCCCTATGTGGCTTGCCTGCAATTTTATATATTTTTGACCGACTTCAAAAAGAAAGAGGTTATCAATTCGACATGTTTATATCTCCGTCATATAAAGACGGATTTGCAAAATATTTTTTTGTTCGAAAGGGATTTATTCCGAAATGGTCCCATTTAAATTTCATATAGATCTGATAATGAGTTTCGGAGACAGACAACGGAACTCTTCAAAAAATGACAGCAAATCAACCGCGATGGCTGCTATCGCATAAATATGCATTGTTTTGATTTGATTGACTTTGAGAATACCCAAGGATGATGAAATTTTGAATTGGTGTGGGGTAGGTACTATAACTAAAAGTGAAAAATATAAACTTTTTCCAAAAAATAAAACAACCGACTTCCGAAAAACACTACAAATTGAAAAATAACTTTAATTTCGGAAGGCGGTGACAAAAAATTCAAATACATATCCAAAGACACCGACTTCCGAAATTAAAGATATTTTTCACTTTGTAGTGTTTTTCGGAAGAAGGTTTTTTGAGCATATTCTATTATTTTGCGATATTTTTTCTTATCAAGCAAACAAGCTTATTAATCCTATCAAATATTTTGTTTTGTTATTTATTTTTCAATCACATGCAAGCCAGATGTGGTCTGGTCACCCTATATTCAGATCCTATTCATATTAGAATAAAAGCGGTCCCTAAACCCCGACCAATACATTTGTTTAGGAACCGGTTGATGTTTTTATTTTCAGGTAAATTAGGTACAGGAAACTAGCAGCGTTATGTTACATACTTTTGGAAGGATCGTCTTCGTCCAGCAGATTTATGACTACATAACATAACATCAAGCTTATTGTTAGTGAAGGGTTAGGCAGAGGTGTTTCTTTAGTAGACCCACGTTTCGCCCGTTATATTTAAGTCCAATGTAATAGGGCGAGCATATTTCCATCAATCAACCTTGCACAAATGCAGACTCCGGGTTGCTACTGAGAAATTCCCGACTAAAAAAACATAATAACGCTTTACCCAACCGGGGAATAAAACCCAGGACTAGCTCTCGCAACTACTAACCAAGCAGTCAAAGTATTGGCAGTGTGATAACTGCTGTAAAACATACTCAGATCATTACCATTTAGTTCACTGATTTTGATTGACAATCCCGTACTTATGTTTGAGAACGTTCGTATCTCAGTCTCAATCCGCCAAAAAGTCTCTAGTTTACCAACATTTTTGAGATTGCAACTGCAGCAAGAGCAGTAGTAGCCTAGTGTGCGAGTGGTAACGGCCGGCCGTGACTTCGAGTTCGTAGGTTCGAACCCAGTCAAGCGCTTTACTTTGTGTAAATGATCTCATCATCACTGCACTTAAAACGGTGAAGAGAACATCGAGAGGACACAGGCACGGCAACCGCGTGGTGGATAACGGCCCACTCCTTCTCGCTGAGACGTTTGTGTTCCAGCAGCAGGAATATAATACGCTGGTTAATCATAATATCATCAGATATTGCAACTTGAATTTGATTTTTTTTTAAGTACGAGACATGGGCTTCATGGTTTTTATCACGTAATTAAAGTGAGACCAACAAAAACTTTTTCCAAAGTGAAAAATAACTTTAATTTCGGAAGTCGGTGACTTAAATTTTTTTGTCACCGCCTTTCGAAATTAAAGTTATTTTTCACATTGTAGTGTTTTTTCGGAAGTCGGTTGTTATTTTTTTTGGAAAAAGTTTTTTTTCACATTTAAGTTATAGTACCTAGCCCACTAATTCGAAATTTGTACATCCTTGGGGTCAAAACGATGCATATGACGCGGTAGCAGCAATCGCGGTTGAGTTACTATTATTTTTTTAAGAGTTCCGTTGTCTGTCTCCGAAACGCATAATCAGATCTAAATTAAATTGGAATGGGACCACACGGGAAGCACCAGCTTTCAAATAAAAAAAAATCATCAAAATCTGTTCACCCAGTCGAAAGTTCTGAGGTAACAAATATAAAAAAAAACATACAGTCGAATTGAGAACCTCCTCCTTTTTTTGAAGTCGGTTAAAAACGAGTGATCGCCTTAAGTAATCTATTTTGTATAAACAGCACCGTAATTGCGTAGCGCACGAATCGCACGATCAATCAAAATCTGAATCATTTTGAAACAGATTGCTAATCCATTGCTTCTTATGTTCGAAAAATCTGCTCAACAACGTAAACAACGCAATGAATATTGTTGAACTGTCAAAATGAAACAGATTATGATTGATCGTGTGTTACGAAATTAGGGTGCAGCCTAATGTAGGATAAGTATAGGTATATGCGAATACTTTTGCTCAGGAACATATACTATATTATGTTCTAATGAAAGAAGGGTGTATCAAGCTAAAGGATTCAATACAAGCCTTTGGAATCCAATAATTAAACGAATGAATGCCATGTGTATGTGTATGTTATGAGTTTGTAATTCCAAACCCGAACAGCAGAAGTAACAAACAGACCGTCTTACAGGTACACACTTCCGTCACATCTCAATGTATGTTCTGTTCACAATCGGTTCGCTGTATTTGTGACGATGACGCTCAAAACTGAAATAAGATCCGCCGATAAATCGTAGGATAAGTTGCGCAAGCGCGCCGGATATCGCGCCATGACCGGAAACACTTGTTTGTGCGTACTCGCAGGTAGGTTCCCATTGCCGCCACGTACACATACATACATGCCCGCGGGAGGAGGTCCGCGGGACCCTTTACATGAACACGTGCATGCCTGTACGTACTCACCATAATCCCCTCACTGAGATCCGGATTTTATTGCGTCGTTTTTCTTTGAATGTTTACAAAGTCTTTCACATAACTAGGTACTTGCTGTCGCACAATGAAGACTATGTGATGTGACCTACTCTGAAATTACGTAGTTCATCTACTTCACAGGACTACAAAATTATCAAAACGATCGTTATTTTCATTTTTATAACCCGTTGCCAATTCCGAATCTTTTGGAGTTTTTATTAAATAATTGTTATGTATGCCGAATTATTTTGCATCAAAGCTGTATACTGTGTGCTACCTCTTTCATCAATCTTATAATTCTCTGTACCTTTAACGAAATATATGTCAAGATAATTTACTACGACGCAGTTCTATAAACAATGTCTAACAAGTTTAGGACAGAATGAGGACACACCGGCCAAACTACGAACTTCTCGTTACATCACTTACGACAAATAATAATATATCAAGTTGCTCACAGATATTATTAATCAAACAATAGGCATTCCGTGAAACAGTGTGTCGGCGAGATGGGCGATAAGGGTCCGGTACTCCGGTAGCGCGCAAACGACTCCCGGTGCGCCCGCGCCGCACTGCATTGATTCAGACGCAACGAGTATTTCATGTTTATAGTTGAATGGTTCAGAATAATTGAAGAAGTTATTTATAAGTTTCCTCTTTAGAAGCGAATCGTGTGCGCGATCGGAGCCGGATGCCGCCACCCTTCGGAGGGCATGCCTTCACAAAGGCATTTAGTCTATTTAAAGACATCCTGCTTAGTGCGGGGGCCCGAGTCCGCTCTCGCACGTGCGTCAAGTGTCCTGCGCCCGCCGACCTGTCAATTACTGTCACCCTCACCTATCTGTGTGCTCGCTGCGTCTGTCTCCGCTGATAAACCGACGGAGTCCATCATTTTGAATAGCGTCGCTTAGCACAAAGTGCCACTCCGCAGGTTTTCACTCAATCATGCGATCGTTTAAGATACAAAATCAGATTATGTAGGTACTATTTACATACATGAGTTCTGATGATGATACTTTCTCAAGTCGTCAAACAATCATGTCTTCAGGAAATTACCTTGATAGGTATCCTGTTTCGCTCAATCAAACACAATATTGCTCAACGTCGGCTAAATTTATCGAAGGAGTATATCTGACAATATAATGGAGTTGGAAACAATACTGAGCGATTATAAAGAGCAGTGGAGCGAAGATTATGGCGTTCGCATGAGACAAGCACAGGCGCGGCCGCCAGCCGACCGCGGCGGCTAATGGCTCGGAGCAGCCGAAGCAGGCAGCACCGAGCCACTTGCGCCGACCACCACCTTCATCAATAACATCACTTGACAAACTCATCCATACATCAAAAGATTCATGACTATTTCGGTATTTCACATTATTGCGAAATATGGTATGTAAAATATTCAGTGAAGTGTAAGAAATGACATGCGCTGTATAATTTTGTCCGCTTCTGAATACATTGTTGCTGTTCAAAGTGCATACCTGAGTTTAAAACTTCGAATATACCTGGGATTACCTACGTAGGTCACCATTTAGTTATATCAACAATTTATAGAAACATATACTGTTTTTCCTTGCACGGGTAAATACTAGTCGGAAAACCTTGTTTTAAAATCAAGGGGATGCGCCTTATACTGTTCTATAGATCCTTCCCGTTCAATCCTCAATGTAATCGCTGAAGTGGTAAACATGTAAATCATAGCTCATAAACATGAAGTTAAAAAGGTTTGGGATAGTATACGTTATGTTGTGACTAACAAGCGCACGTACCATAAAATTTAAATATCATTGTAAGGAAATCGTACACCGGCTGATATCGCGAACAAGATCGCCCTGCTCGTACATACATCTATCTGTTTATTGTTTATTTTATTGGCAATGTCTCTCTGATCTAACAGGACATCAATACATATCGTTAAATCGGCAAACGTTATAAATCATCATCATAACCCAGTCACTAAGCTTCGTAAAATACGATATTGTATCAATACCGCTCTTACTCGGTACATCTACTTATAAACCAGTGAATCACTATATTACAAACTGTAAAATAATAACAACAAAGTATGTTTATGCATAGGTATTACAAAATTCTTTAAAAATCAGAGGCTTTAAAACTGGACAGTACACCGCTGTTTATACTTTTACTTTGGTAACATAAAATACCTATAGGTACCATTGTTGGTAAACACAGTTATTTTATATTTACTTTTTAAATAGCACCAAGTGTCTGTTAAGACACCGTACAATACGAATGTAAGCATTTTCCGATTTGGTTTGAACAAGTTCTATTTACCTTTGTAGGTAATTAGTTTTCGTAAAAATTACCGTCAGCAACGCAATATGATACGCAAACGCAGGCGTGAAAAATAATGTTACAGTTAAAAACGCAACTTACATTTTCTTAATGGTTACCTCAGTTCATCATAATTACTTAGAATAAGTTACTAAACCAGAATGTTCCAATTAGGCAATCAAAATCAAACGTAAAGCGTGAAATTGAGAAGTTCGTTAGCCTAGAGTCGTTTTATGTTGCGGAATTCTGTTGTATTGAACGTGGAGGGATTGTGAGGAGTTCTATACAACAGTGAGTAGGAGGTCGTCACCTGCGCGGGCGCTTCCCGAAGTGCGAGTCACACAAGGCGACCTCATATTATCCCACGTAAGCGTCGCACCGAACGGTGACAACCCTCCTCTAAATCAAACAGAGCATTGAACCCGGCGCGCAGCTTGCTCCCCTCATGAAATTCAAAAATATCGGAACCATATGTTCTTGACCTTTCTCTTACTTTTACCGAGCTTAGTGAAAATAACGATCTCTTCCGATCCCATATCACATGGCAGGGATTTTTTACATTGATTAAAAAAAAACTCAGGTGTGTCATGTTCTGGAAACAAGTTTCTTAATATACTTAAAAAATTTATATTATGTAGGTAATACTGATACTGACTGAAAAACTATCTACAACTACTTATTTCAAGAAAATGTTTTTTTTTTAAATAACCAAATGAGTTATTGATATGATCCTACCAATGGAGATAATTTATGAATACCAACGTAAGTATACCTACGTGTATTTTTTTTCAGTAAGTTAAGCTGAGCAAAATAATGTCTAATACAAACACTTTTCATTTTTTCATTTTATTGTGAAAAATACGAGTACAAAATATCAAGAAGTGTCCTTATTTTTTTTCGCCAAATATAATTTCAAATCATAATACAACATTAAAACGAGAATAATTGTTAAATAAAAAGCACATAAATAACAATAACAGCCATTCTGTAATTATCGTGTAACTGCAGAAGCCTTCAAATCAATTATATGGTGGCCAGACTGTGGTTATGTAGTAATTGAAACATACAACACCATAATTTGTTGATTAAAGTAATGGTGGCTACGCCGTACATCTCAATTTTCTCACATAGTTAAACTGTTTTCTACCATTCCTATTGATTATGGGATAAATAGATAATTTGACAAAAGTATCACACAAATGTTTTAGTGTTTGTTTGGTCGTGTACCCGTATTTGTTTATTAGGGGGTTTACACATATGTTGGTAACAGATTTTTTCGGTTTCATAAAATAATAGAAAGGTTTTACTAAAGAATTCAGAAGTAATATGTCGTACATTACTTCTGAATTTTTGTAAAGTACGCATTGATGTTTTGTTTATTGTTGCCCAATAAATCGGATAGTGCAAGTACCTATACATATACCGACTACATAGTATAGCAAAGATTCTTATGATTCTGTCTTGGATGGGTTTACCCACTAAAGGGAACATTAACGTCCATCATTTTAGTAAAGTAAAAATACCCGATCATGTATTTTCGAGCCGAAATTATCATTTTACCATAGTCAGAAGCAAGCTAATTCGCCGGCTAATATGGTTCGTTCGCGGAGAATACGTGACATGCGTATGCACATGATTGTTCGACCGGTTTTCTGCACATACCTACATAGATGCCATGCTTCAAATACTGTAAATTCATTACTCGGTGAAATAACATTTAATTAAGCATTATACCTACTTAAGTATTTCTTGAGTAGGGATAATTTTTATTTGTTTACATATATACATATTGACCAAAATCGTACATTGATGTAATTGACGATAACAATGACATGAAAGATTATTGACACAATATGATTACTCAATATTGCTATAAGTACTTCTTGTAAGCACAGCTTCATATAAAGCAATTCCTAGCTGCATATACAGGTGTCCGATAATTAATGGATTACCTTAATATGGTTCATGGTAGAACTAATATCTAAGAATACATGTCCAAAGACCAACTTCCAAAGTTATTTTTCACTTTGTAGTGTTTTTTCGGAAGTCGGTTGTTTTTTTAAATATTTTTTTTAAACTGATAAATTAGAAATTATAAATGTTTTTTCTTAGGCCATTAGTTCTACCTGAACCATTTCAAGGTAATCCATTAATTATCGGACACCCTGTATACATCAGCAGCTCCAAACACAATAATAATATACATACTTTATACTCATACCTTTTGCAGTTTGACATTTTTGTAACAATGCCTAACGATCCTATTCTTAGAATGCAGCTCTGACATTGTTTCCGGCATCCATTACGTAAGTAAATCAATCGAGTTCAAATATCGCACAGGCCATCTTATTTTCTAATCGAGTCACTTGCATAATTGGACCGATTTGCACAGTAGTGGCCGCATCGGGCACGGGCAGGCTTCGGCGAGCTCAGCCGCCGCTTGCGCAATCACAATAATCGATGCTCCGCCGATGAAACAGTGAAATCAATGCTGCGACGTCAAGTTACCGCATCGCTTGCTCTATATTCACTGACATCACAACTTAATCAGATCTCATTAGCCGTTCAGGTTCGCATTAGGCAATCATTATTGGAAAATTAATAAATCTACTTAGTAACAGAATTAAATGCAGTTTAGCTTCTGTGTGAATAGAAGTTAAACTGCATTATGTTAACCAAAGGAATAAGCGAGAGACAGGTTTGATGAATGCCTATTGAATTTTGTCAAGAGTGTTGACTGAACGTGCCCAAAGACAAAATACGTAGTTTTTACGACGTATAATAAGATGTTGTTAGTGTCCAAATAATATAGTAAACTGAGTTACAAGTACATTCATAAGAAACATGGGTAGTTAACGTCAAGGTAGAGTGGTACAGTGGGACGGACAGTGGTCGCGGGGCGAGCGGCAGCCGCACCCTCGGGAGCTGCGCAAGCGGCGTTGTTTCTCGTGATTTAATTGTACCACACAGCGGTGACTCGCAACTGGCCTGTTTCGACTCGCTGCACAATTTCTCGCCACTTGGCAGCTACAAGTGTATGCGAACCTATACTATTTGCATGTCACATTCAATCACTTCAATTTGCCTACAGCCGCTTGCTCGTAAAACGCCATTAGCATTAGATAGAGTTAATTAGATCGATATCTTAAGGTGATTAATAGTCTATTTATATTTAAGTTTAATATAACTCAGGTTTAATTCAGTATACCATGTTGAAATTCGAAGTATTTTCTTAAAATAATTGACAAGTAGAAATTACACATAATGAAAATGTGTTGCAGCGTAGCGATCAATATTCGCTCAACATTCAGTTGCTGTAGAACCCACTAATTGAGACACAGCTACAATATCCGCCCCATGTTTATGACTCCCATATAGCAAGCTATCAAATAAATTCCGAACATGTAGGAGATATTGCCTCGCGTGTAGCGATTATAAGAACCTCATTTTGTTATCTCAGCATCATCCAGACATAATGTAACATTATAGAATAGTTACATAGGATCACAGTCAGTGGCCGGTAGTCCGAAGAGAACAGTACGTATAAACTAGCATGAAGGTAGTGTGTCAGAGTGTGTCGGGCGTTAGTGCGCTACGGACAGTGGGTAGGTAGATAACTTATTAGGGTTGGTTCGCAGATTGCGTGAATGCGTTCACTTCACGGTCGCGTTGCCTTTGTTGGTGCACCGCGCTGGGTGGGCCGCTCTATCGCATGCTCCACATTGCTCGCCGCAGGTACCACTGTACCAACGCTGCACCGCTGCACCGTCGCACCGCTGCATCGCACCACACACCACGAACATAAATACGCAGACAATACGTTTTGCGCAATTTGTTTCGTTTTCTTAGATCGGAATTACGACCGATAATCACGAGACTCTCTGTTCCCTTTGTCACTCATTCGTATGAATCGTAGGGGTTAATTTAGTAGACAAGAGAGTGTCGATGAAGATGTACGGCTCTAGCATTCACCTTATTCATCACCTACTTTTAACTCTAATACAACTCTAACATAGTACCTTATGAACTAAAGACCAGGATAAGGAAACCAAAGCAGCAACAAAACAAATTGGATGATTTTGAATCACCGTTCGTAGCGATTTATGAATCAGCGATAATGTTGTTTAAGCTTTGGGAGTAAGTATAAAACAATGTTAAATTATGCTATCGTAGTAACATGGCGTTTTGTCTGAGAAATAAACTAGACACAGATTATTTGAGTTGTCTTTATAGCCAACCGGTATTATGACTCAGCCGTGATTGTTTAATTCAGTGCTTCTAAACGTGTCGTGGCTCGTGGCGCATGCGCCCAGTCACTATACTACTACTTTGATTCATAAGCTTGCGCAGATAATAATTTAATTTGTATTTACTAAATTAATATTAATCGGAATTTTGCTTGAGCTTTAATGCACCTTAGGATCTATTCTACAAACATGACGTTAAATACACTAACAACTTCAAGTAGTACGTTCTTTTCCATTTTTAGATAGGTACCTTTAGTTTGTAGAACATCATTCATAATGCTTTTTACATTCCTAGTAAAGGTGGTGGTGGTTTCTTTGGTCCCCAAGGAAAAAATGTATAAGTAGTAAGAGAATTGAAAAGAGCCGACCACACGACACCTAAACTAGAAGATAATCGGGCATGTACCTGTTGCGTTGCGCACTCCTTTCATGGAATATTGTTATAGAGAGCACACGACACAAAGCGGGTTTATCTGGACGCATTATGAGAAGCATCTCCGCTCCCAGATCGCGCGATAATACTCGTCGTCGTCGACTCACAAAAGTATAGAGCGGCGCGGCGGCGCAGGCGCACGATGCATAGTGGTACGACGCGGCGGAGGAGCGCGGTGCGGGCGGCTGCGACCGATGTAAGGTGATCTCGAGCCGAGCTGACCTTTGTGCATTACGGGCAACCGCCGTCGATCTTCTTTGTGTCGCGGCATGCTTGTCAGCGTCCTCGCAAGAAGGAACTTTGTTGTCTTTCTCGAAAAGAAAGTAGGTAGAGATAACGATGTAAGCATTGTTCCGCCTTCGAGTTAATTCAATATAGTGCTGCTGTCTATCGAACGCCATTTTTGTTTAACATTTGAATAGGTCTTATTGTGCTCGCTGTTTGGCGTTCTGAATAGAGAGCAGGTGTGTCTTAGGAGGTGTACGGTCGCTGATCTCTGACGTCTCGTAAGTTCGTAACCTGAACATTATTCATCGTTTGGTTCGGGCTTTTCAATTTTAACTGATCGAAAGTTCGTGGTCCGGTATCAGATTGAACAATACTAAAATACGCACCTGAATAGATAATTACTTTATTATCTTGACTTTGATTGTGGCACAAATAGTAGAAACTTGTTTGCATGAACTGTACAAAAGCTAAAAAGCCATTAATATCTATCTAATCGCTTATCTACTTTATTACAACAATCGTATAAATCATGGTCGGAATAATATCGTAACAAGAAAGTGATTTGGTGACTAAAATTAAGGGAAGTTAGTAAGCTATTGTGAAATAATAAAACGATGAAATGCCAATGGAGATTACCATTTATATGGTCACCCGCTTCAAATGAGCGATGAAGAACTGAGATGTGTCATCGGATTTTACCATAGAGAGCGACATGTTGTCAAATGTGGGACTTTGTTGCGCGTGAGATAGTCGCGGTGTTGCGTGGCCAAGCATTCATATAAAGGCTTACTAACTTCATTCATATGTGAATGAGCGAAGGCTTTAGTTCTATTGATTATTTTTTTTATTTTACGAATTTTTAACGTATTGAATTCGTTTCCACGGTAATCATAAACAATTGTGTGTTTAGTAAGCGTTCTCTTGTCACGTCACTAATCTAATGTTGGCAAGCATAATTTACATCACAGAGATATGCTAATGTTGCATAAATTGCAAGAGTTCTCCATAGCCATAGCTATATATCATTGATATAGTAGACAAATAACAAATTGAGTAGGCAAGTGTTATTAAGACGTAGTAAATCTTTGAACTCTGCAGTTTCCTCTAATTCAAAAACTTTAGCAGCGTAGAATTCAAATGAAAGTTCGAGAATCTTGTTAAAGCAATTTCAAATGTTCATTTTTATTATTTTTTTTTTTTATTCGTAGGTATTGTCTTAATACAATTTCGTTAATTTGTATCATTAAACCAGAGATGGTTTGTATTGATACTCACATTCACTAAATAGATAACACCGCTTAATCACTAATGGGTTAAAGTAATAATTAAATAATGTAGGTACATCCAAAATAATATGCACGTAACCACGCGAAACTACGATAGCCGTAAACATCTATCAGTAAGTACCCTACCTAAGTGAGTCACATGCAATGTTTATAGAATTTGCTCAAAAAATAACAGTTCTAGTCAATCTCAAGATTCCTATACAGGTTGCTTTTATTTTTGTTCAGGGATATTTTTTTTTTTTTGTAGACTATGTTACTTATGTGTTTAATATGTAGTTATAATAGTATTTTTTGTATCTTTGCTTATAGTTTTTAAGGTTTATATCGGTTTTAATAGACTTGGGTATTTCATTCATTATGGTGGGAATTAAAAATTTTACTGTTCGCCTGCCATAATAATTTCTAACCTGAGGTATTGTTAATTTATTTTGGGTGATACTTCTTGTGATTATTTTATGTGATATAGGTATTTGAGTGCTTTTGTTATTAAATTGCTCAATCAAGAGGGCCATTTTGAGTCTGGTCTGAACTGGCAAAATTTTACAATATTTAAATAGTTCTATAACGTTCTCTTTATATTTGTGTTTTATTTTTCTGGGTACGATCAGTTTTAATAGTCTTACTTGTAGATTGGAAATTTTGTCAGAATATGTTTTAAATGTACGCCCGTAGCTCGTAAGTCCGTATGCTATAATTGATTCTGCTAAGGCAATGTACATGTTGAGAAGCAATTTGAAAGGTACTTTAGGTTTTAAAATGTAGAACTTTGCCAGTATAGCCCGCAACTTGTCACAGACTGAGTCCACGTGAAAAGTCCAGCTGAAGCGATTGTCCACGACTAATCCAAGATAGGTGTGGTGCGTTACTTGGTCAATTGCCTCACATCGACATATACCTGACATAGTGGAGTGAAGACAACTGTGACCATGTGCGATTATCTTAAAAGAAGTAATCTGCTTTAGGTGACTAGAGTGGACATGAATGATTTTGGTTTTACTTGCGTTGAGAATCAGGCCAGCATCATGTGCCCATTTGGAGACTTGAATAAAATCTTCCTGTAACCATTGAGCTGCTACTTTTACATCCCTGTGGGAAGCTACAAGACACGTGTCATCTGCATATTGATAAACAGAACAGTGTTTGACCACATGTTCCATATCGTTAACATATGTCAGATAGTGTAGGGGTCCAAGTACTGAACCTTGGGCTGTCCCTTCGGTGACTTCAATGGCGTCACTGATTTCATTGCATATTTTGACATTGTATTTACGGTTATTAAGATAGTCCTCACACCATTTAAGTATTGGTCCTCGAACTCCAGAGTTATTTAATTTTGTCAGCAAAGTGTCATGCCTAAGCGTATCGAACGCCTTACTGAAATCGATAAATAGTAAAATTACATTATTTTTATCATTAAGGGATTCGTTGACCTCATCTGTGAACTTAGATAACAGCTGTGAGGTGGACTTATTGGGTTGAAAACCGTATTGTGTGCTGGATAACACATCATTTTTTGCGTAGAAGTCTTGAATGTGATTACAGATATACTTTTCTACTATTTTGTCGATAACGGGTAGAACAGTGATCGGTCTATAATTTTCATAGTTGGCCAGACTTCCTTTTTTATGTATTGGGCGCACTATACCAGTTTTTAATACTTCCGGGTACTTTCCTTGTTTGACACTAGAGTTGATCAAATTGGCAATAACGCCTGCCATCTTGTCACAGATAGATTTTATATCAATACACCTAATGTTATCTACTCCTGGAGCTTTATTTGTATGAAGGTTTCTAATTAGCTTACCGATACTGTTACTTGTAGCTTTCCTGAAGCACAATGATCTGTCAAGGGGAAACGTATATTCAGATTCGTTCAGCAGACGACGGTTACACTGGGGCAAGATCTTCTTAACACTATTTCTAAATTTTGTCGCAAAATTGTCAGCTATTGATTTTATTTCTATATTATTATTTTTGAAAGCACTCAAGATGGTTTCATCCACCGACTTTTTATTGCGACCCGACAACTTATTTAGTATTTGCCATAGCTTTCTAGGGTTCGTTTTATAATTATTTATTTCTTCTAAAAAATGTTTATTTCTCGAGGTTTCGATGATTTTATGAGTTCTGTTTCTTACCTTGTTATATTCCAATCGCAGTATTTTATTCGTTGAATCATTTTTCCATTTCAAAAATAGTTGATCCTTTTTTTTACACATGTTATTAATTTTATTATTTATCCAAGGCTGTTTGTTTCTTTTACTATTTTCATTAATTTTTCTGATATATTTTGATTCTTCGTAGCATTTATGAAATTGGCTTTGTATATGATCGTAAATTGTGTTTGGACACTCTATGCCATCTATTTCACTCCATTTTAATTTTTTAAGTAAAGTTTTAATTTTAACATTATCAATTTGTTGCATCGTTTTAGTATCAGCCTGTATCCGTGTTGGGTCAGGTCCTACGCACGACAATATTATCATGCGGTGATCGGCCATTACAGTTCCGAGTGCGGCCGAGTACAGATCTAACGAGCGCGTTCTTACAAATATGTGATCTATACAGCTACGTGTAGTGTTACTTCCGCGTATTTCAATTCTTGTGTAGTCAGATATTGCGCTCGTTAAACCACACTCGGACATGCTACTTACGTAATATTCTCTAATGTTGTCGTATGTCTTTAGGTCTATGTTAACGTCTCCCAACAAATAAGTGTCGTATGATTTAATATAAGAATTGGATAAGATACCGCTTATTTCTTTTACGAATAGATGTTTACTTTGGCTTGGTGGTCTATAAATTGCACAGATATATGCGTGGTAGTTGTGAGGTGTAGTGATTTGACCAAGAATACATTCACAGTGTATTAACGAATGATTCGTTGGTGTGAGTACGTAGCCATCTCTGACGTAAATTATTATTCCACCGCCTTTTCTGTTTATACGCAACTTACTGTGCATTTCATAGCCATCGATGTTATACAAATGAACAGTGTTTTCATATACATTAACTTCTGTTAAGATCAAGACATCTATAGTCACATTGGATGTGCTGATTAAATGTATTACACTACCAAAATTTTTAACTATGGATCTAATATTTATGTGAACAATATTTAATTTATTAGTAAAAGGTATAAGCTTACTAAAAACATTAATGTTAGCACAGTCAAATAATTCTTGGTGATCGGGAGAGAGATCCGGGATAACTTATTTTAAAACTATTACCGATAAGTATTTTGATGTGCTGCTTGCGTTGTAGTCGAAAGGCGATCGACGTCCATTTCGCTCCTTACGACTGTAGGTTTGTCTTTGTCTTGTTTACGTAGCAGCACCTTTCCATCCTGGAACCATACATATTTATATGCTGGACCCAATTTTTGTTTGGCCAGCCACAGTAGCGATTTATTCGATTTTGTTAGGGCGCGTCGCAGAATCACTTTAGACTTAGAAATCTCTACAGGGGCTTCAGTAACTATTTGTTCCAGCAAAACTTCTTCCTTTCTGGATGCACGTACCCATGACTGTGCCTGTTCTGCTTGTTTCAACTCCATCTGGATGTTTCCCTCACGTTCATTTCGATCTTCTACACGTTTAACATTTAGTATCTGTGATTTATCCAAGTTGAGAGTTTCAGCTAGCTTACCAGATATCGAGTCAAGGTCTTCATTTTGAGCTTTAGGGATTCCTATCACTTCCAGCACGTTATTTAGACGCTGTTGTTCTATATTACGCACATATTGTTTTAGCGAGGTGATTTCTAATTCGAGATGAGTTTTTTCGTTGCTCAGGTGGGTGTACTTCTTCTCCAACTCCTGTATGTGCTTACTTTGGATTTCCACAGTTTTTGTCAGTTCGTCTACTTTTTTGCTGCAGAGGCTTACTGATACTTCTATTGGTTGCAATTCCTTCTTTAGGACCTTTTTCAGTTCGGCTGTAATATCCTTCAGAAACTTTACACTATCTATGTTGCAGTTCCCTAGGTTTCTACTGGAGGTCGCGACTTCTTCTTCTTCTTCTTCGTCTTCCTCGTCCGGGACAAAGAAGGATGATTTCCTGTTAGGCGAGTTGTGGTTGCATTCCTCACATATCCAGTCTAGGCTGTCCGCATTACGAAGTGCAGATAGCTGCTTCGCAGTAAGACCAGAGCAAGCTTTATTAGCATGAACAGTCTTAGCACATGACCTGCATTCCAGTCCTGGCGATCTGCTGGTTATGCCTTTATTGCAATTATCACATTTGGTCATTTTGGTTAGAGTAGGGGGTAGTTAGCGCACAAATTACTCAGACGTTGACACCGAACCGGTACGTACGACAGAGCGTTAGCGAATTAGCATTTAATCAAAGTATTTAAACTTGCCTTACTATAAAAATATATATCTCCTAGGGACTGTTTACCGTGGTCCGCAGATGACGCTTGTGGCGCGGCCGCGCGGGCCCGCAGGCCGGTCATCCGCCCAGCTAGGTGAGCAATGACAGATGTGCCAATTTAGCCCGTGTCACCTCGCCCGCCTCCCTACAACAACTATTAACTTCGTCTGTATAGGAAACGGTCAGCTGGCATATTTTTTTTACCAATCTGGATCAGTTGGTCGAATTTTATGCGTCTGCTGACCCATATGTCTCGAAAACGTAACGAATTTCGACACATCAGTACAATAATTATACGCTATATAAAAGCAACCAGGCTATTATGAGTATTAAAATAATGAAGGAATTAAGAAACACCTGATGAATTAGGAGAACAGGTAATTGAGGACATGACTACCTGTAGCGATTCATCTAGAAGACAGTTAACGCTTCTAGAGGAAATAAACCACTAGAAAGTTACTATAATCTGGATAAAAAATAATACAATACCATATTAATTCTCGATATTCTAAGTTTCCAACCACGTAAAAGCATTGAAATAAATTAAACACCTTCAGAGCAAAAAAACAGACTCTACAAACAATAAGAAGCATTTATAACCGTTTAAAGAATTACTTACATTCGCTTATATGCATAGCACGACATTACAATGTAAGTAGGTAGTCGTGTACATACGTATGTACATACACAACACAAACTGTTCGGAGGGACACGCCACAAAGTATTCCATGAATGTGTAATCAGAGAGTTTATTGATCGTGGCAAGATTAACACCACTCCGCATTGTCTGAGTTGGCACGTCTTAAATTTTCCTTTTTTGTGCCAATAACTTAAGGAATTCACGAATTAATTTTTTTTCTTCACCTTTATGAATGTCGTCGTTTATCACAACTGGAAAGAAATATTCCTTCTTATGTTGCGCTTTCGTAACCGCTTTTCAATTGTAAATTGTGATGTTTTACGACTATCTTTCGTACCCAAAATAGAATACCTTTATTTGCACATAAATACATCGAGTGCGACGTTGCTGACACGACGAGGAAGTACCACCGAACTTATGGGTTTCAAAACAATTGAAGTCGAAATATCGCTTAAATAAAATAAAAAGATTTATTCAATGAAAATACTTAAATAGCCACGTTAAGGAGCTATTTGTTTAATACGTTTAAAATTAACCATGGCAACGCGACGTGAAGAGCAGCTACATAGACACGAGAATGTATGTGAGTGCAGCCTGGGAGGATCGCTCGTTACATAATTGCAACGCCACCGAAGGGCGCTCTGCGCATGCGCATCCTGTGAGCACGTGCCGTCCACGCGGCCGGAAGTGCTTCGCATCGACCCACTTACCGCGACCTTCGTGTATTTCTATACTATTTATTTATCCTACTACTTGTACTACAACTTTGTTACTTTCGCCAGCTCAATAGAGCACGCGCCAAATACATCGTGTGCTTACAACAGAGCTGTGGTCGGTCAGTCGTAAGCAGCCAATGTCATTGTCAATACCTGCCTGCGAAATCAGCAACTGCTATCCGCTATAAACAAATTGAGGTGCGATTTACGATGTTGTAGCAAACTGGAATCCTACTTCTATTTCACAGATTTACAAATTTATTAGGTAGGTACTGTAAGAACTTAAAGTTCTCCTGTATCGGGATCGGACAATAAACCAATTTTTTGTGTTTTGTCGATTATTGTTTCTTTAAGTGGTTCTACGAATCTTATTTTTTATCTTCTTCCCATTGTTTGGCAACCCAATCTCTCTTCTATACTATCTCTAAATTAGTTTGACTGTACCTATATTGGGTACGTACTAAGAGGTACGTGTATAATTAATATATAAAAAGTTCAGTGTACAGGTATATTCTAGCTACAGCAAAAACTGCATTACCGTTATATGTTTTATGATTTTTTAACAATAAGTACAGGTTTATTTACTGCCACTTACTATAATGCAATGGGAATTTTATTATCTACATGTGAAAATACACATCGGACATGATTGACACTTCAGGGTTGCATCAAGTTATTGTACGTTAAGTTTAATAATAAAAATCGTATCTACGTGTTATTTGCATAGGCACTGTTGACTGAACTTAGGTACGTCGATAAGGCTTGGACAGGTTGTGGGGGCTTATCTGTTGGCGAGGACATCCGCACGTTGTTCGGACGTGCGTTATCCAACTAACACAGTTTTATTATCGCGCATCCCCGTCTTCATCGCGATCACATCGACGTATCGGTGACCACGTGATAAAATGCTCGTTTCAAATCAACATCGCATTTGAAACACGGAAGTTTGTGTCATATCAAGGGCAACGGAGACAATGATGTTACCAAAGATAAAATAAAAGCTTATGTTGCTCTCTTTTATGTTATGTTATATCATCATGGCGCACTGTACCGTTTTATAAGGAATGCAATCACTAAGGCAATAAGCAGTTACAAATGTTTCACCCATCGTCGTTCCAGAGTCACAACCTCCTTTGAAGTACATAATTATTTCGTAAAGGCTTTTCTGTTTTGTAAACCCTGTTACCTCTAAGTTTAATTTAATTAAATAGCAAATATAGCAATAGCCATCAATGATTGAATGAATGAACTGCACCGATCCCATCGTTGTTTGACCAGACTCGATTAATCGAATGAATCCCAAGATTTGCACTAGCCCCAAATAAACCATTTTTTTCTATAAGTAGACTGCATATCGTGCGGGCTGCAGCTTATTGTTGCGTGTTTCTTTGGTCTCGTGAGCAACATATTTTAACGAAATGCTAGATTTTGGTTTACGTTTTATAAAACGCTAATATGTAGTGTAGAACACACAGTAGTCAGCCTTTTGGAGAGAATAAAATCCCTACTAATATTATAAATGTGAAAGTAACTGTGCCTGTTACGCTTTCAGGCCCACATCGCGGAACCAATCGTCGTGAAATTTAGCAGAGATATAGCTTGGGATGTGGAGAAAGACATAGGCTATTTATTACGCGATAACCAACATCCACGCGTGAGGAGCGGCGGGCAAACGCTAGTCTAATAATATATTACAAAAATAGGCGCTTTTTTCCAGTAATCATCTAGTTTGACTTAAGAGTAGCACATAAGTTTCGCATCAACCCGAGGGTATATTTTTTCTAAGATAATTAAGTTTTCTTTTTTTTTCGGGAGTATGGTGTACCGCTTTTTTCGGGTTAGGTACGAACAAATAGGTATAGCCGCTTTTCTTCTAAAATAATATTTTGAACATCTAGTTTCTTTTTTATAGCGGTTCCACGCTCTGCTTAAGCTAAGCATCATACTTTTTATAATTTTCTTCTTAGATGAATAGGTTGATAAGGGACCCTTTGGGACGCAGCATTTACAAAACCCTTAAAGTGTACCCAAGTACTATCTTGAAAAGTCTCTCCCTATCTCGAATTGCTGGTCTTCCGTATAACGATGGATTGGATATTGAAAAATGAAAACCAGTCCTTAGGACAACATTTTGTAAAAACTATGTGTGTTCTTGAGCCTACAGTTTAATTTTCTGTCACATCTTATGAGGTCGACTACTAGATTGACTAGAGTATGCTTCCTACAAGTTAGTGGAATACCGCCTCACAGTAAAGCTTGCGTAATAAAACAATAAGATTATAACACAATCGAGTGGTAGTAATTATGTAGCTACTTAAAACTATATCTCTACTATTTATAGTGAAATACTTCTTGAAAAGGCTAACTATTGGTGCAGGCTGACTACTGGGTGCTTTACCTTATTATTTGATGGAATATACCGTGAATCAGCAGATGAGACTACGCAAACCAAGCATTAGCTGCATAGACTTATTGCTAATCTGTGCATTTATTTTTATTAAGTATAATGAACACATAAGTTCAAAGAACTTTAACCTAGTTAAGTGATCATTTATTTAATGGTCTGCTTTATCAGGTTATTCTTAATCATTTTTTTTTGTGTGAAAAACAAGACATAAGTATGTTAAATCTGTCTTGAGTGATAAGTTATGTAAGAAGTAGAAGCGACATCTACAATTGTTTTATCAAATCACATTTGTAACAATTACGCAACACGTGAAATAACAAAGAAGTCCACAGGTAAACTAAACAACACCATTTGTCATGGTTAACTGGAAACACAACAGTGCGATTGTTCCTCTTTAAACCTTGAACATAACCTGTTCGAGAGCAGCGTCGGATTTTTTTCCAAAATCTCCTTTTATTCGTATTCAAAAAGCTTAATGGAATTTCGCATTGCGCCAGTCGGCGTATTGTACAACGGCGAAGAATGTGGATAAAATCAACAACGCATTAAATCACACATACCCGATTATTCAATAGTAGGGTAAAAGAATATTTACGCCCCATGGTAAGAAAAAATGTTGAAGATAAAATATCTCTCCACAAAGAGAAATTCGGTATAGCCGGGAAGCTTTGTGCGTGGGATAGACGGATAGCAAATTCGTGAGTGGGTTTGAAGCGTTATGCAGTAGGTATGTGGCATTGCGCAGGGTGCAGGTACTGTTGGGAGCTGTGTGCATAAATCTGCAGGTCGAGCGGCCGCGGCCGGTGCGCGCTGTTCACGCCTACATCGCGGGCGCTGCAGCGGCGCTCGCGCCTGCCGAGGCGATCTGCACGTTCTTAGCATATCTGAATCTGTCTACACGCGGCGGCACACCGCCGCTACCAGATATGGGCAAAAATTGAAACACGGAACGTACATATCTGAGTGGGCCTCTGCCTACACATAAAGCGTTGCGTTCGTGCTTTCTTTATGTCCCGTCCCTGTATGGTTAAGAAAATAAAATCTTGTCGACGATCTGCATATCACGCAGGTTTCACAGGCTTTTACTACAAATTTCTATTTAAGTGAACATAGTTTGAAGTCTTTTAGGCAGCACTACTTACTTTAAGTAAAACTGGTAGGTACTTAATCAGCAATTAAAACATTTAACATACCTGCGGTAATTTATTATGTAGACACTTCGTTGCTAATTTAATTGCCAATGTGTGTCTCAAGTCTGACCTATATGCAAGCTTTCATTTAAATATCGGTAAGGGTACTATCTACCATAAGTCTTATTAACTTGGTCGTTTTTCCGCATTCGGTTGCCAATAGAATTTGAGCTACCGACCAAAATGAGCGATATCGGGCACAATATTCGTCCAGCTTCGTCGCCCACTTCCACGACCACATATGCCGAATTCGGGCAAATACTTTCAGACACCCGCGGGCTAAAACTGGTGCCTTTAGCGTACTTAGTTTGTACTTTTTTGGTTCGGTACCTACCAAACCAAATGGATATAATCACTAAGTCGATGACCGGAAGGTCACGCAAGTGGATTTCGATACCAAGACTTTCATACTAGCGTACCATTTAAACAGTTTTTCAAATGAGCGTGTTCGCGACAACGTCATTCGATATAGCGGTTTTCGACTCGATGTGTTTTCGAACTAGCGTACCTACCACTCGTAAAGTTTTTCGAAAAAGCGCGCGTCTCAATAACGTCGTTCGCAACTTCATATCACTCCCGTCTTTTTAATCGCAGTAGGTAGCTACTTGTAAAAACAAGGTACCTACCCACCCAAAATATAAAAGATTTCGTGGTGTGGATCTCGTAGCACGCAAGTTCAACCTGCACATGGCCGGTTTTACTGATAATGTAGTTGTTGTTCTATAACTACACTACTAAAGAGAGAAGAATACGAACTGACTAACGACTAAGTACCTACCCACAGCAATTTAAATTAATCAAACTGTCTAGATATTCGGCATTACAGATCGTAAGTACAATAGGTCCGTTTTTGCGCGTCTCCTTACCTGCATGAGCCGTATCCCACGGCCTCGGCGCCTCAACAGGTGTGCACCTGAGCCCAGACGCACTTTTTCATTACGGACATACAATCAAACAAAACGAACTACATGCTTGTTTGAGAATGATGCTTGATTCATTCATCGTTCGCCGTGGAATTCTTTTATATTTGCTGGTCGAACTCGATCTTATTTTTATTGTCTCTTTCGTTCACATTGACGATATGACCGTGCCTCGACGATGGATATGGAGATTTTCCTTAATGATCATACTTATTTATATGTAGATTTACGACATTTGGTTTTAATGAATAGGTACCGCCCATATCGATACTCACTCTGACTTATTTAGACGGTCGACCAAAACATAGATGACACGGTCAGAACCAGAACCTTTCATGTTAAATGCAGTCTGTTTAAAAACCGAAACAACAATTTTTGTAAAGTCATATCAAATAACCAGTAACGTAGCACAGGTGTAACAATTAATTAAACGCACCACAAGCGCAAACAAACGAAGAAAGTAGGTACGTACCTACTACGTGAAATTGAAGAGTACTAAATCGTAATAGGTCAGAACGTAACAGTGCATTGTTATGAAATTGATTTCATTGAACCTATTATATCACGGTTCAAACAAAATGTTATTTAGAGTGATTAAACCGTGTGAGTCAACCGTGACATTTTGGGATGTAATTTGCAGTTCCGTAATATTTTAGTAGAGCGCGTCGCGTGCTGCCGGTAACCTTGATAAAGTGCTGGTCAACACATTGCGAGCAGGGCGTTGTCGCATACCGATGGCCCATTTAAACCTGACACTTCCATACGACTCGCCTGCTCTCTTAACTTTAATTCTTTCGCACTAAATCCAGACAAAAATATTTATAGAACCATCTATCATTATTAATTCGGCAAAGATTACGCCTAACCTACTGATTCCTTAACATAGATATTACGGTATCTATCCATACTACTTTTAATAACGACAGTTTTTTCTACAGTCATGAAGTTAACCTTGAATATTTCGGCCGGGACATGGTTAATATTTATTTTATATATTTACATATGCATAGATATCTGTAGAATATCATAAACAAACAGATCAACAAGTCGCACTGTTAGCTTTATACCATTTTATCGATAAATTTGTTCTTGATTTACAGTGCCCATAAAAGATAAATGCAGCCGTAACCTTGATCTACACACATCTTGATATTGGAAAATGTGAGCAAACAAAGGTGGGTTAGTGTTGCTTACCAGTTCATATTCCACGAATTATATAACGTTTGTGTCAACAATAATATGGATCAACCTTCAAGATTAAGTAGGTACCGTGTGTTTTAATGTGGGGTACATATGCGTGTTCTCCTGGTAGGTATAATTTCCTGTAAGAAAGAAGTGTTATGTGAGCTCTCTAACGCATGCTACGGAGTTTCTGTACCTCAACCGCAGCAAAAAGGAAAAAAAGCAAAAGGGAAACTAATAGTACATAATATCTAATAATTTCCCATCAACGAGAATCTGGTCAATTTTTGGCAGAATTTGTTTCATGTTTGATGTGTATAATCGGTAATATACTTTCTCACGCAGTCAGTCGGTAACTCTCGAGTCGTCTTTACAAATCGATGCTCTTTGCGGAATATGTTTACCTAAATCAGCTGATTTTGGGAATTTGAACGGCTTGAATGAACACAGAAAAAAAAATCCACAGCCGATCTACCTGTTGGTGAATCGAAATTGCGTTGAGAAACACGCACCTTTCTGTGGGAGAAATATCAATGTGCACTTAATATAATAGATAAGTATAAGTAAGGCAGTGAGACAGCCGACTCGTAACTTTCACATGTCATCGACGAGGTCCAGGTACAGATGTTCTGCATCCTTTTACCAAGTGAATTGGGTGTAATAGAAGAGTGATTTATTTTCTAATTAAATCGGAGCATGTGTAGGTTGATTTAGGCGCATATTGTGGTGTCGGGCTGCACGGTCAGTTGCGCTGGCGCAGCGTGGCATGGCGGCTCGCTATCGATGCCGGCCGATCGCGTCGTGTTAATTACTTTCATTAAGGGCAATTGTCCTGCTCAATCGGTCTGATCAGTCAGTTTGCCGCCGCTCAATATTTCTACTCAATACCATTAGCCCGCCTCGTACGACGCAACTCTTGCCTGAATTGCTTATTGCTTTACATGCGGCTATCTGAGCTTTAATTCAGTTAGTGCTAGTTTATAAGTTTCTAACCCTTGCTTTTAGTTGACCATAAGCAATGTTGGCATAAAAGTTCATACATTAAGTTCTAATATACAATAACGGACTAAGGGGCAGCGGCAGGGACAAATGAGATGCGCTGCACTATTGGCGTGAGCAGGTTTCGGGGAGTGCAGTTAAATGCCAAGAACTCTCCGTTTTTACAGCACATGCTCGACTTTAATTTGGCGACATAAAATTAATGGCTAGCCTTCTATCTCTCGCAAAAGATCGATGCCGCGGTGAACCAGAGGCGTATGAGTGCCTCTGTGGTAATAATTTAAAAATCCTTTATTTTAGAAATATTACTTCGAATAGTGGGACCGCTGAGCGGCATGCCCTTTTGACGCTTGTGAGTAAGTGCAAAAGCGACACGATTTACTTGATTTTTTGACTACACCACTGGCGCCTTTTTTGGATTGGAGTATTATTGTACCGGACGGGCGTAATCGCTTGGACGCGAAGGGTGTAGGGAGGGGGTACGCCTATCCAGGTTTTATCCCGGTGTGTGTGTAGGTCTCCCAGTCCACGCGGCGCTGACGTCCTGCACCTATAAATTCCAGATATGTTCAGAACGGCTACTATCTTCCTTTCCTTCTTTTCTTCATGACGTTACCAGATGTACCAATGTTTTTGACGATTTCTCAAAATAATCGTTTTTGGCTTCTTCTTCTAGGAAGGGGTGTTTTTGATAACTTCTGACTGTGCACTTTACCTGATTAATAACAGAAGTTTCTTACAAGTCTTCAGGAAGCAATTTCAGAACACTACTTGGGCGATATCTATATATAAAGAATTAAATTAGAACCTTGCTGATGACTACGAGCTAGGCTAAGTTACGTGTTTGCTTACGTACCAGCAAACTTTAATTCAACGAGAGCCGCTAATTACTTCCTGTTTTAAAGTTTTATTTGAACTATATTTCATCACAGTTACATCACATTTATGCTTATAACATTTCATTTTGTCAAAATACATGAGGCATACTACATAATATTGTATTCTCTATAAAGTCCCGTATCTCCTGAGATATCTATTTTAGCTATATCTTTCCATACTGAAAGAATATTTCGAGAATAACTGAAAAATTATCAAAAATATTAATAAAAATTCCTTAATAAGTTGATTTCCTCGAAAACTACTGAATCTGAATGTAAGATATCTTAGGCTGGTCCGATCTAAAACAATCTGATAGGTATTTAAAATTTTTCGACTATGATTTTCAGGGCATAACGCGCCCTGAAAAGAGAATTGGCAAAAACATTAAAATTAAGAATTACTATCTAAAGTACACGAAATACATACCTAAATACTCAATTAAGTGAGCTTTATTAAGATAAAGCTCCTAAGGGTCTAGAACAATAAAATTAGGTCCAGGGCTGGTCTTGGTCTAGGTTACCTGGACGCACTAAAAAACTATAAATTACGGCTATATAGCCCATTTAAATGGTACTTACGGTTTTGTTTACTAAGCACTTATTCACCACTGTTTATTGGTTTAGCTATCACTATTATTGTTATGAATAAAAGTTATTGTCAGAAAAAGCTTTAAGGCTTCTTCAAACAGCCGCGACGCGACACTTGTAGAACAATTTCCATTAAGTTTTCATAGAAATTGTTCTACGAGTGTCGCGACGCGACCGTCGCGTCGCGTTAGTCTGCACGAGCTTTTATACACTATTTGGTGACGCAACTGACGCATCGTCGCGAACAATGATGGATCGATAAAATTTGACTTAGGTAGGTATATGTTGCTGGCAAAATATTCGAACTCGCTTCGCTCACTCTCTCGTAATTTTTAAACTCTCCGCACGCACTTACAAAAACAAACTTATCTAAGGCAAAGTGCCTCAGATAAGTTAGCGCGATAAATGTTCGCGATCGCTTCGCTCGCTCGTGCATTCTAGATTGTCTTAATTGGTGTTAAGCTTTTCTGAATTTTCAATCACAAATCGTGATAAGATTAATCATTACAAGGTCATCGACTTTTTTGCAGAACAAAAGGCGAAAAGTAAAATTATAATTCTAATCTATACTAATAATAAAGCTGTAGAGTTTGTTTTTTTTAACGCTATAATCTTTGGAACTAGCAGTCACATTTGAAAAACTTTTTTTTAAATATAAAACAATTTCCCAAATCCAGGAGCCAGGTCCAAAGATAGCCCAAATCTTGAGAAAGGTTAATAGCTACATTTAACAACACACTACAACCCTTCCCTTACCCTCTTACTAATAAATACAGAATAAAGTTATTCCAAGTTTAAACCAATGAAAATGTTGGTTATTCCTGGTATAACTTTATTCCGTATTTATTAGTAAGACAGCTAGAAGCCGATCGGAAAGAAAAAAAAATTACAAAACCTTAAGCGAAAACGAAGAAATTAATAGCACGGGCGAGCGATGTGCAGCAACGCGGTGGATCGGGGCCGAAATTTCCTGCGGAAAAATAGTCGATATGTCCATATACGTAGTAGGGCTTGCAAATATTCGAAAATTTTCATATTCGAATATATGGAATATTCGAATATGAAAATTTTATTTCGGGTAATTTTCGAATTATTCGAATACTTAAAAAAATAAGCTGTTTTAATAATCATGTCTTTATTTGGCACTGTCTTATATGCAGTAGGAGTCTGAGGAATATCAAGGAATAAATTAATATTTTACTACTTTATAAAAGTACTACACGAACTTAAATGCATTTAGATGCAAAAGCGATCGATACACAGACAGCCAAACACAATACAAGTCTTATTAACCTGTCAACACCTACTAATGAGACACAATTGATTTTCTATTGTATTGGGCCGACATCGGCCCGCGCGGTATGAAATGAAATGAAATGAAATGAACCTTAATTAATTCATCATATCAGCCGAAAGATATCCACTGCTGGACATATAAGCCTCCCCCAAAAGGGGGGGTTTGCCATAATCGCCACGCTTGGCAGGCGGGTTGGCGATCGCAGTATGGTGGTCAAATGCATAGAGAACGCTGCTGCCCATTCTCTAGTAAATAATGTAATAAATTACTACATTCTGTAGTAAGTAATATAATTAATTAATTAGTTAATATAATAAGATCAAATAATTAAATAACAAGTAACACCATAGAGGAAGAATTTGGGCAAGGCCTTTGCCCAGCAGTGGGACAGCATAGGCTTATAAAAAAAACTCTGTAAAATCTTCAGTGTAATAAAGCACTTTTTTACTTATTCTAATGTGATTTTTGGTCACAGCACCGAATTACAAGAATTAAGGATATGTAACCTAATCAAGATCAATCAGATTACCAGAGAATGGTTAAAAAAGGATAATCGGAAGGCATCTTTATCAACATCATCATTATTTCAGCCGAAAGAAGTCCACTGCTGGACATAGGCCTCCCCCCTTTGTTCTTCAAGATAATTTTGTTTCTTTTTGTAAATATATATATCCAACACTTATATTAGCATTTCTATGTGCTACACATGGTTGATGATACTTGTCGACCACACATACCACACATCACGCTTGCGCCGTCAGTCTCGCAGGGATCGCAATCAGGTGTTATGGAAATTGGTCGAATATTCGAATGTCGCATGTTTTGCATTCGAATATTCAAAAAAAAATATTATTCGAATAATTCGAATATTCGAATTCAAGCCCTAATACGTAGGTAATAGAAAAAGCTTCATTGAAACGTTAAAAGCTGGCGGGGCGGGGGCAGTGGTGTGCAGTCCATAAAGATAAAAGACACTGCCTACCACTAAATCAGATGAATATTTAAAACTAATATTATTTTATCAATAAACAAAAAATCTTTATTTATAAATCAGCTCCACATGTCGAGTGTCGGTCGTATCATTAGTATCATCGATGCAATACCTGTTTGTTCGTACAATTTGACGCAACTTCGCATTGCGATGCACTAGCGCCACTGAGTGCCTCGAGAAAGACACAAACTATTCGCGTCTTAACAGTGGCGGATTAGGGAGAGGCAGTACATGCGCCCTCATGACCGCAGCCTTCGCAGGAGACGCCCCGGGCGTCGGGAATCCCAGGCTGATTCCCGGCCACCGTAGGCGCGGGCATGCGGACGGCGAGTAATGGGTAGCTCGCTGTCTGGTAAGGACCAAGCCCGGGTCGACGGCGCGTTGTGTTCCACGCGCGCCTCAAAGAGATGTCAGCAGCAACTGATGGGGCCCGCAAGGGTCGATGCCTGTTAGGGGTGCGGGTTGTTCAAAAGAGATACCGCGGCCCCTGGCACACAGGCAACTGAGGGAACACGGGTGGGCTTTAGTCAGTAAAAGTCTGACACTCTCTCCTGCTCCACCCAGAGCGGGAGAAGTCATTTGATGATTTCCCACGCAAAAAAAAACAGTGGCGGATTTACACACTTGCCGCCAGTAGGCTATTAAATTTTTGCCGCCCCTACAAACCTATGCAATTCAATACCCTACTTTACAATCTTATTAATTAAAAAAAACTTTTCCTTTTTATTTTTCACTTATTCAAAATCAAAATCAAAATCAAAATATTTTATTTCACATAAACCTGCAAGGGCACTTATGAAACGTCAGAATCTAGGTGCACGGTTCCAATTTGTCGCTTCCTATGGAGAAGAGCCGGCAAGAAATTCCACGGTTACTCTTTTAAAAATAATTGGGTTTTACAATGTTTTCAAATTACCGTTATAATAGGTATGGGAGGACAGTGCAGGCCTGTCAATAAGTAACAGGTACTTAGAGGAATGAAAATAAAGAATAGAAAATCGTCTATAAATCAATGTCTGTGAGGCCTATAACGTTCTCCCATTCACAATATGTAAAATAATCTACATTAGTAAGATCAACCTATTTAAACCAAGTGACATGATTTTCATGAGAATCACTAATAAATAATTGATACTGGAAGTGATGTATAATGTCAAAAAATGACGAGAATATGTCAGAAAGTGTAAAAAATAAAAATAATAAAAATTTACATTGTCATTTGCAGCTAATAGACCCTCACATAGTTATGCTGTTAATGAGGTACCAAGGAAGCCACATGTGCAGAAAGAATGAATGCCAAACTTCCCTGTCTTCAACGTAGTCTTTTATCTTATAATATGCTTTTTTGACAAGGACAAGTTTGATGTAAGTTTTAAACTTTCCATCGCTAAGTTCTGTAACCGACTTTGGCAACTTGTTATAGAAGCGGATACTGTTTATTAGAAATGACTTGCTAGTTTTAGTTAATCTAAATTTTGGAATCACAATTTCATCTTTACTACGTGTATTTAGATTATGGAAGTCGCATTTTTTTTTAAAGACCTAAGTTTTTTCGAACATACAAGATATTTTCTAGGATACAAAGAGAAGGCAGAGTTAGTATATCAATTTCATTGAATTTGTTTCTAAGAGACTCGCGAGGTCCCATTTTATAGATTGCGCGGATTGCCCTCTTTTGTAAAATGAAAACTGAATCTACGTCAGCTGCCGATTCCCACAGCAGAACGCCATAAGACATAATACTGTGAAAATAAGCAAAGTATACTAACCTAGCTGTGGCTACATCAGTCAACTGCCTTATTTTTCTTACTGCGTAAGCAGCCGAGCTTAATCTACTTGAAAGAGCTCTAATGTGGGCACCCCATTGCAATTTTGAATCTAAAGTAATTCCTAGAAATACAGTTTCCGAAATAGCATCTAGTTTCTTGCCACCATGTTTTAAATTTAGACCTACTTGGGGTATATTTGGTAATGAGAACTTAAGACATTTAGTTTTGTTCGCATTGAGTAAAAGATTATTAGCCGCAAACCATTTCGAGAGAATAGCTAGACTATCGTTGACATGTAAGACATCCGTATCTTTTCTATCTATTCTAAAAATAAGAGAAGTGTCATCAGCGAATAAAATTATTGTCCGAGAAGTTTGCCATCAGGTAAGGAAGGTCATTAATATAAACTAGAAATAAAAAAGGGCCAAGAGTTGAACCTTGAGGCACGCCCATCTTAACTAGAGACCCCGAGGACGTTGCCCCGTTAACATTTACTTTTTGCTGCCTGTTTGATAAATAGGAAAGTACAAGATCAGCAGCTCGTCCACGAATTCCGTAGTGGTGTAATTTACAGATGAGTGTATTGTGATCAACGCAGTCAAACGCTTTTGAGAGGTCACAGAAAACGCCAATTGCATCCTGGGACTTCTCCCAGGATTCCAAAATGTGACTGATGAGTTTTACTCCCGCGTCAGTCGTCGACCTACCTTTCGTGAAACCAAACTGTCGACTATGTAAAATCCTATTTGAGTTAAAATGTGACAACATCTGGTCTAGCATGATTTTTTCATAAATTTTGCTCAATGCTGGAAGCACAGATATCGGTCTATAATTAGAGGGATCACTCTTACTACCCGATTTGAAAATTGGTACTACTTTACTATGTTTCATTAAGTCAGGAAACGTACCACTGTCTAAACATTGATAAAATATGCCTGTTAGGACAGGGGCAATTGTGTCAATGATACCTTCAAGGACCTGAACGGAAATCCCCCATAAGTCTTCAGTGTTTTTTGTATTAAGACTTTTAAATACTGTTTTAATTGTGGCAATAGAAATGGGTTTGAATTCAAAATTTAGAATATCCTTACTGAAGTTTTCTTTAAGAAGAGATTCAGCTAATACAGATGATGAGGGTAGAGATTACGTAACCTCTATTGGGATGTTGGTAAAGAAATTTTCTAGAGTCTCAGCAACTTTTAACTTATCTGAAATGGTTTCATTTTCAATTTTTAGAGCTAACTCATTCTGATCTCGCTGTTGTGTGTTTCCAGTTTCTTTGTTAATTACCTGCCACACAGCCTTTATTTTATTTTTAAAAATATTAATTTTGTTACTTTTTAATTTTGATTTAGCTTGAGCGCAGACTCTTTTGAATATCTTAGAATAGTTTCTTACATAATTA
Organism: Polymixis lichenea; assembly: GCA_949091785.1. Lineage (NCBI taxonomy): Eukaryota > Metazoa > Arthropoda > Insecta > Lepidoptera > Noctuidae > Polymixis > Polymixis lichenea. The sequence continues at coordinate 13,292,430 of OX420937.1, forward strand.
TGAAGGGCCTGATCAGAAGTCAATGATTTTTCGTGATACAAATTATATAAGATATCTCTGCTTTTTCTAATGCCAGCTGTGGCCCATTCGCTAAATTTTGGTTTAGGATTGATTGTAACTTTTTTTACAGGACATGCTTCATTGAATTCTTGGCACACTGTAGAAAAAAATGTGCCATAGTTTATATTGGGGTCTTGTGAATCAAAACTTGCTGTTGAGAGATTGCTAAGAACATTATTTTTAAACGTTTCTAATTTATTTTTAGTCAGAGGTCTCAATTCAATGGTTTTATCAAGGTTTAACTTTTTATCTAAGTCAAACAATACAAGCTGACCAGTATGGTCTGACCTAACGCCACTAATTAAGGACGAGTATTAGTTATAGTACCTATCCTTGGGGTCATAACAATGCATATTTATGCGATTATGGTTGATTTGCTGTCATTTTTTGAAGGGTTCCGTTGTCTGATTCCAAAACGCATCATCAGATCGATATGAAATTTAAATGGGACCATTTCAAAATAAACCCCTTTCGACCAAAACAAGAATTTTCCAAATCGGTCTATATATGACGGAGTTATGCCCGAACATACATAAAAAAACGTCGAATTGATAACCTATCCTTCTTCTTGAAGTCGGTAAAAAAATGTGTTTTCGTCAATTAAAATGCAATTTAATGATTTGTGCTCTATCGTCATCATTACTTCAACATTTTCCCGTTATAAGTATGCTTGTGAACTGAGGGATTGTTGTGCCAGTTCCTAGATTATTCTCATAACTTACGATTTAGTGAAATTTACTCAAGAAAATAGTCTTTGGGTATATTTCTGAGCTAAGAAAAGCTCAATCATGTCCTTTTTTATAAACTGGGGGTACGTTAATTTTATATTTTTTAACTTTTTAATAAATGTATTAACTTGTAATTATTATTCTTTTATTATACCTATTTAATTTGTTTTAAACAATTTAAAAAAAACATTTTGCAAAAAAGACTAGGTAATTAAATATTAATTAATTAAAACAAAAACTCAAAAAATAACCCATATATAAAGCTAATGAACTTATTATTATAAATATTTTCGTAAAAATTCACCCTTAAGACCTGTAAAATTAAAATAAGTTAATTAATAAAAATTATGTTTGGTTGAAATAACTTTTGTTTTACGTAAAAAAAGCAGTTCATCGGTTTAAAAAAATTGTTAAGTCGTTTTCCTTTCTAATAAGATGATTTTTGTATTATTTATACGTATATTTCATCTGTTAATTATGATATACCTAATGTTAATGTTAGCGGATTGTGTGATTGGACGTTATAACATTTAGGTACAGTCAAACAAGCTAATTGAATACAGGCCAAAATTGTCAGGTATTCCGTTTTTCCAATGCACGTGGAGTATTCATTTTTACAAACCTACTTAAAAAAACTTTTTCCATAAAAAATAACAACCGACTTCCGAAAAAACACTACAAAGCGAAAAATAATTTTAATTTCGGAAGTCGGTGACTTTTGATATGTATTTGAATTTTTTGTCACCGCCTTCCGAAATTAAAGTTATTTTTCACTTTGTAGTGTTTTTTCGGAAGTCGGTTGTTATTTTTTTTGGAAAAAGTTTTTATTTTTCACTTTTAGTGATAGTACCTACCCCACTAATTTGAAGTTTCATCATCCTTGGGGTCAAAACAATGCATATTTATGCGATAGCAGCAATCGCGGTTGATTCCCTGTTATTTTTTGAAGAGTTCCGTTGTCTGTCTCCGAAATGTATCATCAGATCTATATGAAATTGAAATGGGACCACAAGGGAAGCACCAGTTTTTGAAATAAGAAAAGAATAATCAACATCGGTTCACCCAGTGGAAAGTTCTGAGGTAACAAACATAAAAAAAAATATACAATCGAATTGAGAACCTCCTCCTTTTTTTGAAGTCCGTTAAAAAAAGCAACCGACTTCCGAAAAGACACTACAAAGCGAAAAATAACTTTGATTTCGGAAGTCGGTGACTTTGGATATGTATTTGAATTTTTTGTCACCGCCTTCCGAAATTAAAGTTATTTTTCAGTTTGTAGTGTTTTTTCGGAAGTCGGTTGTGTTTTTTGGTAAAAGTTTTTATTTTTCACTTTTTAGTCATAGTACCCACTAATTCGAAATTTCTTCATCCTTGGGGTCAAATCAATGCATATTTACGCGGTAGCAGCAATCGCGGTTAATTTACTGTTATATTTTGAAGAATTCCGTTGTCTGTCTCCGAAACGCATAATCAGATCTAGATGACAATGAAATGGGACCACACGAGAAGCACCAGCTTTCAAATAAAAAAATAATCATCAAAATCGGTTCACCCAGTCGAAATTTCTGAGGTAACAAACATTAAAAAAACATACAGACTAATTGAGAACCTCCTCCTTTTTTTGAAGTCGGTTAAAAATGCAAAGAATTGACTATTCAACACGAGCACGGCAATGCTGTGAATAAAGCATTGTTTAAAAGTTGCTTCAACATAAAGTTAGCTGCCTGTATACCTGTATACCAAATAGCTTGTTTGACTGTACACAGAAAAAAAATAGTAATAATAAATTTAAAAAAATGGGTCAAAATGAATAAATTTAAATTGTAATATTTAAACGCTATTCAAATATGTTAAAAATCCATATTCACAATAGTTTTCTTTTCACAGCATTTAGTAATCCCTACTAATGTTATAAATGCGAAAGTAACTCTGTCTGTCTCTAACGCTTTCACGCCTAAACCGCTGAACCGATCGTCATGAAATTTGGCAAAGATATAACCAGTCATATGGAGAAGGACATATGCTACATTTTTACGCGATAATCGACATCCACGTGGGCGGGGCCGCGGGTAAAAGCTAGTTTTTCATACACAGACGTTGAAGTATTCGGTTTAGTACTAAAATATTGTAATTTTGTTACATTTTCGAGACTTCTTTTCTCCGTGTATATAATATTTTTTTAATATCTGTAAGGCAAAAAAGGTATTTGAGAAAATAATTGCCGCCGCCCTAAAATGTGCCGCCCTAGGCTCCAGCTTACTCAGCCTGCTGGTAAATCCGCCACTACGTCTTAATGTTTATATGTGTGCTCTCGTGGTCATGTAGATTTATTGGGTGTGCATTCCTATACATACATACGTGACACACAATGTAACAAATAACGCACACAGCTGTACAAGGTTGTCAGTGGCTTTTTACGCTTTTTTACAACACGACGAATTACAAAACTTACCGAAGTTTTCCGAACCAAGTTGGTTATGCGACTATTTTAAAAAGTAGCAATGTTTCATTCAATTGACGCTACATACACTATCATAAATTTTCGTCATATTATGTTAATATTCTGACGCCATTGTTTGTTTTGATTTATATGTTTTGGCTGTGAGCTACGATAGCATGTATTTAAGATTTTAAGGTTGATAATAGCGTGAAAAATGTATAATATGCACTGTGAAAGATGTTCAGATGGTGTGAGAAAAGAAAAAATTAAGCGTTTTCAAAACTATCTTTCGGTGAAAAAAAAACAAGTGATCGTGTTGTACACATTCACCTGGAACTAATCACATCTAGTGGATGTTTTACCCTGGCCCTGCCCAATTCTATTCATAGATATTCACTACATAATAAGCATAGGTACCTACGCTTACCCGCATACCACCAAACAAAATAATTATAGGTAGAACAAATCATTAATTGCGCCTGCAGCGATGTTGAAGTTGCGCCGACGCATAGCTGGTAGCAGCCGTAGCAGGATGCGCGGTTGAGGTCTATGAACAATAAACTATATTTCTCGATAGGCCATTAACATATCATTGTAGTGCGCTAATCGAATGGCCGCAAGCGCGGGTGTACACCGGCGGAGCCTGACCGCTACCAGCCACCAACAACTACCGAATCTACTCGTTACAACTTAAATAGCTTAATGAAATAGGTAGTTACTATATGTATATTATCAGTTCTCTTCAAGTTAACATTGTTATTAAAATTATAGTGTTTAATGCAAGTAAATACGCATCTAGTACACGTATCTACCAAAACTAATAAGACGATGCGTAAGTGCGAGCAATGCGTGAGCGGGAACTACCCAAATATGTATAAAATAACATATTAAGTAAACACTGAGGGAGTAGAAAGTGTGAATTTCCGGTAACACCGGGAGTGTGACCCGTCTGAGTCGATATTCCCTACGTAAACACGTGAATCATAGGCGGACATCGTATGATTGCGATTTGCGACATCAATCGCCAATGTGTGAGAATTAGCTAATCTTTTTTTTTTTGGTTCGTTTTGTTACATTTTAATTAATTATAGACTTTTTTATTGATTTTAAAATTTGTTAGCCTTGATCCTATTAACATAACATAAAATAAAATTACAATTTTTCTTGAAAAGGCGGTTTTTTTCTATAGTTTATTTTATTTAGTCATAAATTAGCTGAATAAAGACTACCAAAATCTCATAATAACTTTTACAATGACTCAGTCATCTACTTCAGAAGGCCAGAGGGGTAATTGCGTAATACACTATCAGTAGGAATCGCTTTCATTTTGACAGTTCACGACATTCATTGCGTGGTTTACGTCGTTGAGCAGACGAATTATACAAACATATGAAGCAATGGATTAACAATAGGCTTCAAAATGATTCAGATTCTGATTAATAATGTGTTACGCAATTAGGGTGCAGTTCACGTGTTTAAAAACATTTGAAATCTAATCGCCTAACAATGACGTCAAATGTCAAAAAAATACAATAATGTGGGTATCTTCACTGATTGGAATGCTACCATTCGGGAATTGCTCCTCAAATATTACATGATAACGACCTTTTTGGAAATAAGAAACGGGGAGTTCATAAAACTGGCAAAGTGCGAGTTGGACTAATGCGCCATGGGTTCCGGATCACAAACTATTTACTAGGTACCTTCTTTTTACCATGACAGAAACCATAGTAATAATTCAGTTTGTAAAAAAATCAACTGTGTGTGACAGACAGGCGTATGCTTGGTAGTAGGGTACGGAACCCTAATAGCAGCAATTACCGCATTTATATGTGTAACTTAATTCAGTTTAGTTTAGTGTAATTAACTATAACCATAGCTTATTATCCTGCATATATTAATTTACTACAAGGTGTATAACATGCAAAACAAACTACATAGATACTTACTAACAATATTTTTTAACAGACTTCCAAAACGAGGAGGTTCTCAATTCGTCGGAACCTTTTTTTTTATGTATGTTCCCCGATTACTCGAAGATGGCTGGACCGATTTGGATTATTTATTTTTTTGTTTGAAAGGGTATACTTCCCAGGTGGTCCCATGATCATCAAAGTCAGGATCTGATGATGGGATCCTGGAGATATAGAGAGAACTCTTCCAATTTAATAGGCACATTTGAAGCGATTTGGGTAGTTTTTGGAAGAGTACTTTTTCGAAGTGGTCCCATTTCAATTTGGTGAAGATCTGATGAAGAACTTCGGAGATAGGCAACGGAACTCCTCAATAAATGATAGTAAATGGACTGGAATTGCAGAAATCTCATGTCTGTCTATTGTTTACATCAGTTCATAACATAACATCACGCCGGGACGCTGTGAAGGGGTATGCACATGTGAACCACTCAAAAGTGAAAAATAATAACTTAAAAAAAAAAAACAACCGACTTCCAAAAAAAACACTAAAATGTGAAAAATAACTCAAAAAAATTAAAATACATATCCAAAGTCACCGCCTTCCAAAATTAAAGTTATTTTAAATACGATTACCTACTGTATCGCATAACAACAATATGTTAATTTGATAAAATGCTAACAATTAACAGTAATAACGTGTACGGACGAACTGATATGAACACAGTACATAGTCACAAGATAACGAAGTGGTTCCATCAGCATGGTGAATCTTTCGACATCTATTATCATTGTTCGATAAAGCAATTGATCAAACAAGTGTGAAACACCATCACACGTAACGCTGAAAACCCGTAATCATTTACATAAATTATGACGCAATTCTCTAAGTCATCTACTTCCTTATGAATGGATGGAGTAGCAAGGGCCGACGGGCGGGGCGCGGGGGCACGGGGCAACCATATTGTAATTTGGACTGCCCGACCATCGCTCCAGTGGCGCAATTGGTTAGCGCACGGTACTTATAAGACAGTGTTCGTGAGCAATGCCGGGGTTGTGAGTTCGAGCCTCACCTGGAGCAGAGTTTTTGGATGTTTTTTTAAATGATTTTGTTCCTTTGTTAGGTATGCTGCCCATCACGAATGCAAAGCAGCAAACATTTGTAACATCGTTCTAATAAATAAAAATGTCCTGTGGAAAGATTTATATGCCTATGTGGCAGATATTTAATTAATATTAGTTTTCAACTTCTTTTCCCTGTCCGAAGTCGGAGTTAAATAATTTAAAAACCGAATGAAAGAAAAAGTTCGCAACAAACAGATTTCGGTTCTTACGACGGCAATGATTATCCTTTTAAATGAAAGCAACAGAACAGGACAAATATTAAAAAGAAATAGAAAATAAATCAGTAAGTATTTAAAATTTCGTTTGGCAGTACATAGGTATTGGTGCCTGTACCTACCTAAGTCAACAAAAATCTAGTATCAACGTTTACTATCTTTTGATTTTTGTACAAACATAAAATAAGTATGTATTTAAGTAGGTACTTAAAGTTCAGTCAGGCTAAGTAGGTACTTAAAGTTCAGTCAGGCAGACAGTAAAGAATATGTGTGCGTTGGATATGTCATGTTTTTATGGGTCGAAAAATGTATGACTGTTGCGCGCACTTTTCAGTAGGCACTAACTGTGTTGAAACTCTTGACAATTAAAAATAAAATACTGTAACAGGAAGTAAAAGTACTTATTGGTATTTAGTTTATATGAATGGAATGGTCGGGCAGCGCAGAAAAGTTATGTTTTTGTATTTTTCTTATCTATCAAACACGTTTTCTTAGATTTTCATTTGTTTTCTAGTATTTTTGTTAATCTCAATCAATCAAATCCTTATGCGGAAAAGGCCAACATGCTCTTGGCTACTTTAGTTCGCTGCGGACAAAGTTATGGTGAATAGACACTTATTGAAAAACAATCAAAATGTGTTTGTTAAAACTTATTGATTTTCAACCCTCGGTGTTGAACCGAGCATTGAGAATCCAACAGTGTGCATCTTAACGCGTCGAAAATCGAACAGTGTGTTTTACTATTCGATTTTCAACTCTCGGCGCTAAGAGTGTACGACTAAACGCCAACAGACACTGGCGACAGGCTGAACACCGACAAGACTTTACTTCGACGGGACTCTTCGCCGACAAGTCAATTCGCCGACAGAACTCTTCGCCGATAGGGCTCATCCTGGCGCTATTACTAAATAGTGAAGTAACTGCCACTAACATGGAAGTAGCGCTCGCCGGCCGCTGCCGCGGCACCGATCGCTTCGCTCGCTCGGCTCGCGGGCGGTTAATCGCAATTCTAACCTAACCTAACCTATTACCTACCTGATGAGCCCTGTTGGCGAAGAGTCCCGTCGAAGTAAAGTCTTGTCGGTATTCCGTCTGTCGGCGTAGTGTCTGTCGGCATTTAGTCGTACACTGCGGCGCTAAGCAGTGCGTTGAAGTTTCAATGGACCAAACAATCCCACCGCGACTCAATAACGTCGGTGTTTACGTCGACTAAGTAAGTATATCATTGCTTAAACAACTGCACAAACTGTGGCGAGCATATGATATATAAATAGGGTATTTTACTCTATATGAGAAAATATCTAAAAATATTTTACCTACCTAATGAGATAGCTTAGGCAAAATGCAGTCGGAAAATGTTAGTTTTAGTTCATGAAACAACAAAATAAGTTTTAAAATAAATTTTAAAAATTTCAGTTTTTTTAATCTGTTTTTGAAAATAGTAGCTGCCATGTTATTACGTCATACGGCATGTCAACTGAGCAACTTTGTACTTTTATTATTTTCGTAACCAAAGTTATTTTTATTTAAATAATATTTTGTATTCAGGAACAGCAAATCAACGATAAGTAGAAAAATAACAAATTTTTTGAAATTATAAACACTTGCCTTATAAAATATCAGCGCATTTGTTTATGCATCAAATTGACGTCATACCCACAGAGCAATATGGCGTCCACTGCGTCCAGCGTTTTCGTCAAATTACGCGCAATTTGAAAATGTAAAATTTCAATGCATTTTTGTGGCACTAACCTAAAAAAACCACTAAAAAAAAATGTTTTTTTTTTGTAGTTTATTATTAGCACTCTAGAATCTAATTAAGATACTTTTCAATAATGAGTGAAACCGTAATACCCTATTGGGTGATATTATTTCATTGAGGGGTTTGGGCTGGGCGTTGATGAGTCAGTCAGTCAAGACTTTTCTTTTAGATAAATAGATTAATTTTTGGGAAAAAAAAAGAATTTAGTGTCTAAATTCTTAAATCTAAAAAAAGAATTTAGTATCGAAATTATTTTTTTACATGTTCAGTTGTAGTTTCTTTGGTTTTTCTGTTGTTTTATAATCCTTAGAAAAGTGGGTGTGGCAGTATTATAGTTATTGATTATCATGAATGTCAAAACCACAAATTCACAACCCATTATAAATCGAGGCTGACGCAACTAGATGGGGTGGGTATGTTATTTAGCGGCAATAGTCCAACGGTTGCAGCACGAGCTGTCGAGCAAGGTGGTCGTGGGTTCAAACCAAGTACAATCAAACCGAACCCTGTGCATTAATCACTTAGCAAAGGGACTAACAGGAATAATTTTAATGTGCACAGGTAGTATTTCCTATTAGACAAAATCAAATTATTTTTTTCAGATAGGTAGTACCTACGTAGTACCTATACTTACTGAATAAGTAGTTCGGGAACATGAGCGCCTGAATTGAAGTTTATGTCGACAGAATTTGAAGTAGCTTTATGTAAACAAGTTTAATTCAATAAACTTCAATGACCCTTCTCAAAATCAATAAAAATCGAGAATGCAGTTGTAACAACGGCCTTACTAACTCACAATGCCTGAGGCCGCTACTGCGACATCTTGTCATTAATCCCGCACGAAGCGCAGGGGACCCAATGTATTGCCAAATTTGTCGAGAGCCGATCGCAGGCTAATAGCTCACTTATCTGAGCAAAGTCAATAAACTGAGACAATAGCCTGATGTAACCGCTTTCTGACCGGTATCGGGATCGCGGTTCTGTACGATATTGAAAACACGTTGTCAAAAGAATCGGACGAGTTTCTAATTAAATTAGTTTATTATTTTATATTTTAACGTACCTAGGTACATAAAATATGCTATCACACATCACCAACAACGTAGGTGTAGGTACGAACCTATATAACAATTTTTACGTAGATAATTATTACATATTTTAAAGCAATGTTATTTGACCTAAGTTTTGTAAGATTTTTAAAATGATTAAACAACAATTAAACTATAAAATACCTCATTAAAATACTCACAAATGACTAAAAAACATAAAATCAATACCATACTGAAAACACCAACTCATTAAAAAGATGTACCTTATAAATAAATGCTGCAAGCCATCTTAATTATTTTACAAACAAGAATGCTCGACAACAATTAACTATCGACAACAGTCACCGCAGTGATTCACCCATTGTGCGTTAAATGAGTGTGTCGTTTCTACGAGTAGTGCAGTCTATCAGTAGTCAGGTAGGTACGTCCAGTAGTCAGCTGGAGGGTGCACGACGTCGTACTAAACCACTAACTAGTCGGGCAGCCGCTGCACGCTGCGTGACCCCTGATCCTGCGCGACCGCTCGCCCGGCGCCCGCGCCGCAGCCGCCCCCTTCCTGCCAGCTATTTGTTTAACTCGTGCCCTCATCTGATTAGAACAACCGAACAACTTCTAGGGAATTGAAGATTTATACCCATTTCCTCAAAAATTCCAATGGTCAGTTTAACAATCGTTCCGTGAGCCACGCAGGTTTCTGTAAATTCCTAATGATTTCTTTTGTCACGATTTTTTATGATCCTTTACATGTAGAAATCGACCCGACCTCGGTATGCCGACCTCAAGCCGTGAGGAATGTAAATTGTTGACCGTGCGCGAACAACCCCCGACACTATATTACTTCTTTGATTTTTTCTGTCACCTACGAGAAAATATTCGGGAGGGCAGTGCTACGTGCGTAGCCAACGAGAATATGGACACCTTACAAAAGCCACGCATCCACCGCTTTTCAAGACTACTCACACAGACGTGCCTACCCCTGGTCATCATTAATAGTTCCTTTCCAATGTAATCTAACCACTACTTAATTGATTAATTGAATACATCGAGATTGGAATGGATTGGAGCAGGTAGATACATACCTAACCTGTGTTTTAATTATTAAAGAAAAAACACTTACATATTATTAAACGAAGGACTCTGAAAAACAATATTTTAATGTTTAGGTATCTCATTACTGCTACCAAACTTAGAGCTCACATAATTTACAAATATTTTAATACTAATGGTCTTGAACGTCTCCGGAAGTGCAGATAACGAACAAAGTAAACAATTGCCATACAATTGATTCCATCTTATATGCGTAAATTTTGATTTTAAATTGACATATAGATAGAAGGCAAACATGAACAAAGATAGAAAGGCAATAAAGATAAGGACCCTGTCCGGATATCATATGATCAGCAATAATATAGTCTAGGGCCATAAAATATGTACTTTGGGAATACGGCATGGCATTGTGCTGTGCCGTTATTAATGGAATATCAATGGGTATAAACGTATTTAAACATTTCTTTAGTTTTTGTTTTAGGTATATTCATCACAATTTTCATTATTGGTAGGAAGAGTATAATAATAATTGATATCGGAGTATTAAGAGATGTTGTACAGATTCGATGAGCGTAATGGTTGTTAAAAATAAAAAGGAGCTAGAATTAATTACGTGCGTCAAGTTATTTTAAAATATTTTTTTTTAATAATATATGTACTCAGATATTTTTTTTTCGTTGCTTTGGAATTTTGTCACTGTAGATGTTTCTCTTAAAATATTTCGTGTACGAATGGATACGGCTTATATATTTGTGTATAAAAGTAGAAGACGAGGTGGCCGAGAGGTTAAGGCGTTGGACTGCTAATCCAATGTGCTCTGCACGCGTGGGTTCGAATCCCATCCTCGTCGTAACATGGGTTTTTTTTAAATCTTTATATTCCATCTTACTAAAATGTCCCATTGAGTGTCGAACACAGTAATATATTTAATGAGATATTAGCAAAAGAATCTCAATCTTTTAAAAATCATTTTGATTTTAAATAATGTTATTAATTTAATTAATTAATCATGACGGAATGTTGAATTGGAACACATTCTGTAATTGATTACAGATTGATTTTCTGATAAAAATCATTGTCATTCAGAAATGTCTTAGATAGATAATATTTATATTGAACCAGCCTTCTACGCTAACGACCGATCGGTAGCGACTAGCGCCAGTAAAAGCAATGAATGATAGGTCAGAGGTCACGACTACGCATAACTCGTAAGTGGCGACAGGTTATTAGCCTATCGAGTGCCGGCTCCTCAATAAACTAACTACATTTTGCGCGTTTGACTACGAAACAACTTTGTTTTGTACGCGATATTTACGTGACTTGTTGCGTGCTCAATGCTACATAGTGCCTAGCTGTTATAGGTAGTGTGGAGTGTGCCATATATTTTTAGACAGTTCAGTGATGATAACACTTTAATATTCGTGACTTTTATTCATGATCCCTCGTTGATGCCGCCCTAGTGGTCGCGAGCGCTTCTACTGAGCATGAGGTCCTGGGTTCGATTCTCAGATCGGGCAAAGTGTTATTGGGTTTTTCTATCCGGAATTTCTCAGTAGCAGCCCGGAGTCTGGATTTGTGACTTTAGACACCTGCCCATCCCTTCGTGGTAACAAGGCGTGATGTTATACTTTTTTTTTACTGATCTGAATAAAAAGCGATGAATACATGTTTTTGTTAACATAACTATAGGTTTTTAAATCACCCAGTTAGCACCACACTTCACGATACCTAAAACCGCAATTTAAACTCAATACCGAAAATATTTTGATACAGTCTCAATAGGTCAGATAAGAGACAAAGAATTCATGACGAATTAAAATTCCGCTGTAAGTGGGTACCCATACAATCCAGTCGTAAAGATAAGCTTGGGACAACTGTGTTTAGCATTGATTTTGGAGCACCGTTCGTTGATCACGAAGTGGTCTGCTTTCGTCACCGAACAGAAGTCGATCAATTCATAAATAACAGGCTAACGGAGCCTTTTAATTCACGACGCTATTAATGCTGCATTGTATTTATAATAATGGTTAATTAAGCCTTTGTTTTTTGCTCCTGGATCCGGGTGTCAAACGTAGCACTGAGTGGCGATACTGGCGGCTAACGAAACTGTTTCATGACCCCGCAATTATAATGCAGACTTGTTGTATTTAATCCTGCGTTTTTCGAAATTTTTCGAAATAAACCTACTTATTATAAAATCCGGCTGCATCTATAACGGCTTTGTGAGCGTTGTGTGTGATCGACTTTCTAGACTGCCTGTAATAAACCTTAAAGTCATTCTTTGAAAGTAGATATCGGCTCAAGATCCGATCTACTACCCCGAATCCGGTCTTATCTATTTCCCCCTTTGAAATAAAATACGTCCCCATTTTCTTATTGTCCCGAAATTGCAATTACTTGTTTTGTTTTTGCGTCTAAAGAATACAATTTACAGTTATGCTAAGTAGTGTCAAGTTATCAATGAATCATTTTGAAAATGCCGTAATAATCTTAATCGGTCTTCGACAAACAAAGATTTTGAAATAAATAAAAGAAAAAGTAAGAAAATAAACGAAGTTTTTCCAATCGTATTCAAAAACCCGACGATTTAATCCGTACTTTAAAAGAATTTCCTTATATGCTCTCATTCATCAACGATTCACATATACCTACAGCCAGCAACGAAAGTCGATTATAACTTCAATCAATCAATCAATCAATCAATCAATCAATCAATTATTTAACACAAATATGCAACGTGTTCCCTCAGAACCCAACCAATGTTTATTATAGGTACTCAATAACCTAATGTTAATTGTTTTAAACACACATAGGTACCTACTAATAAGTTGGTAAGTACATGTGTAATTCAGTGTACTGATTTGTCTGTACACTGTACTGTACTTTGTACTGCACCGTATGTTCTCGATGCCTGAATGAGAGCACCATGAACGTCGATGAACACCTTAGTTCGTCTCAACTGATAGGTAAGTGAACTTAAAATGCAACCGGTTAATTGTAATGACTTTTCTTTTTGGCACAGTTCGTGGCTGTCACAATAGAATGGACCGCTGACAATCGTCGGCGCGCGGACGCTGATTGTATCTGTCAAACAGGAGCGTTTGTTTATGAGAAGCGCTGCTACTGTGCCGCGTCCGCCGCGCCGCGGTCGCAGCCGACACCGCCCCACTGTCATCGAGGACATGTCCGCACTCCACTATCAGCTGTCCATCACTCTGAACAACCCACTATTTTCTTCCAACTTTCTAATAGCACCACGTGCGAGAATTAGCATAAGTATTTAGGTAATTATTCGCATCTCAGATTTATTTTGTAAGTAGGTACATGATTGACAATTGTCGCAGATCATTCGTGCTTGTCAGATTGGATTACCCTTTGAATTTGAACAAAAAAAACCGAGAAAGTTGTTCTATCAGATGACGCAAAGTGGGTGGGCTGCTGCAGCGGCCTGCGCCAATTGTTACTTTCATATCAGTAAGCCCGCGAGTTTCTATGAGAAATCAAAACACCAGCATGTCTTGCACAGCATTATCCTAACCTCAATATGCAGTTTTTGCAGTCTGAATATTGAGAACATTCTTAGCTTGTATACCTACGAAAGGGTGAAAGCAATTTCAAATATAGGTTTATTTGCATATTATTTACTGTTACATTTAATCATGATTCATGCTGATTTTACGACTCTTGAACACCTACATCACCCGTGGAAATGCGTTGCGAATCGCTAATACTTAAGAGTTTGCCTAAACCGATTTATCAAACTACGGTCAGCGCGAGCTGTGCGGATCGTACTGTCATATGTAATTCACGAGTGGTACAAAGAATTGAATCATAAATATTAATCAAGATCGCAATAAAATCAGTATGGCGCAGCTACGTAGTACCTACCTGCACAGGCGCGCGTCTCCGCGCGTCAAGCGCCGCATGCCGCGCACACCAGCCGCCCCACTAACACTTGCGACGTTACGTTTATATACCTATAAATTATTTTTAATAATCACCGTCAAGATCCATCTATAAAATATATTGCTAGAATGACAAACTTTTAATTGTGACAAATGATACCCAGTCGAGAAAACAATATGTCGAGTGTGGCGTATGGGCTCCGGGCACAGACAGACGACATTTGCAACACCGCGTGTGGGTCGTACTTGGTTAACGATCGAAAGGTGATGCTTGTGGGACTGAGGCCAGCTGTAACAAACATTATGTACCTAGAGGTAGTCCATAGAAGTTGTAGCAGTCATCAGTACATCACCTAATAAAGCTCAAAATTAAGAAGATTTTTGTTTATTCAGCTTTTTCATGCTATTTAATTAGATATTAAGTTAAAATAAAGTGTTTCATATAGAAAATGGAACAGTGCTGGCCCAGTAGTAGCGGTTGTGACTTAGAAATCGTAAGGCGTTTTACTGTGTGTAATAAATTATTTCATCACTGCTGCACTCAAATCGGTGAAGGAAAACATCGAGAGGAAACCATTGAACCATTAATTCGAAGACATGTGATATCTACCAACCCGCACTGATTATGGCCCACGTCCTCTTACAGAGAGGAGGCCTGTGTCCCAGCAATGGGATCGCTATAGGCTGATTATGCGTATTCTATAGGTACAGGGTGTAACAGAAACCATATTGCTATCCTTAAGCACTAAAGATAACAGCTGGTATAGAATCACTGTACATAGTTTCAGCTCAAAATAAAATACTCTAAGAATTGATAACAAATTTTCGGTTTCATATGTTTCTTAAATACAAATCATAACAAACGTGTCACCGCACTACGTAGGTCAATAACCTTCCACGTTACTTGCCAATATCACGATAAATCTCTTCCGAGTGATGTGTTTATTTCAATTTGAAAAGTTCGGTTTCGGTATCAATGTATTCAAAAATTCTCATAACTTCCGAATATGTAGAGATAGGATTAAAAAAACCCTTCCAATATCGTTTGATATCATCCAAAGAAGCCGTGCCGTTGGTACGTAATGTACGTATATACCCTTTCCGTTACACGTTGTATAGTAAACTCTCCTGCATGTTCGATACTTAGGTTAAAATATCGTAACTACATCTTGTAGTCGTACAATATGACAGTCGAGAGACGGCGCTTGTTTATTAGTGACGCAGCTGCGGCCAACGATAGCTGAAACCTAAGATACTGTCGTATTAACCAGACGTGGTAACTTACGATCTATTAAACATACTGCATGCTTAGCAAAATTATCTCGATTGTTAAACCACTACCGTTTATCATCTTTTCTTTGATTTATCATAGCATACATATGTAGAATGTCATCAGTATTCATATTTACGTCCTAGCCTGGTTATCTTTTCAGGGTTTCAGTCAAGGTATAGTAGGTATGTTCTACAGCCATGTTGCTAGCGGATAATACTCATGTTCCTACGTCTTTTCGTTTTTTTTTAAATCATAATAATTACAAATAAAAGAAATTCATTTGTGGATGGTAGGATAGTAACTACTCAATTATAAGCTAACTCACTGAATGGCTTCTAGGATACGTTCTTTTCCACGGTATTTCACTACACCAAAAACAAAACTTTAAAACGTAATTTAGTCAATATGAATATTATAATATTCAGCGAACGGTATACAATGCGCCGGTCGTCGAGATTTAACAACTGTAAATCAACACTGACATTTATCGCCAAACAGTAAGTTCAAAGACAATGCGTTGGCAGATCGTTTGGGCATAATGTTACGGTGATAGTACAGTGGTAGTTGGTACAAAACAGGAATCCATGGGCATGAGTCAGGCAGTGAGGCGAGCGGGGCGGCGCGGTGGTGGCGGCACGGTGCGGTGGCGCGGCGTCGCGTGCGCACCGTGGCGCAACACCAGCGTGCCACCGCACCGCCCGCACCGACAGTGTCGAGGTGAGCTACAGGGTGTAATAATAATACCACCCTGTTACTGTCTCACTGGAGAGCAAGGCATCTTCTCATACAGAGAAGGCATGAGTATTTGATCACTTCGAAGACGGGTTGGCGATTTCAGAGTTTTATCAGGCTTTATATAAAGTCCGGGTTTCCTCACGATGTCTGCTGTCACTGATGTCAGTAATGTTGTAGATAAACTTAGAAAGTACATATGCATTGAAAAACTCGCATTGGTACTTGCCCGGATTTGAATCCACAACCTCCTGCATGAGAGGCGAGCCCACTGGGCCATCACGCACGACATAAATACGCGGAGGTGCTTATCCTAGCCTCTTCTATATTTTTTTCTCGAGAGATCTTAGGTCTCTCTTTAGCTGTTTGCTGATGAATAAGGAAATATTCTAATCTAAAAAGTCATCTCAATAATTTAAAAAAAATAAAGCGCGCGCTTTTCTGTCTATATCTTTCCATAAAAATCTTAATAATCCATAGTTTATTATTAAGTAGATATGACAATCAAGTTTCTAGACAAAAATCTCGACACCTCATTTTGAACCGACTTCAAAAAGGAATAGCTTATATGTTCGACTGTTTTTTTTTTTATTGTATGTTCACCGATTTTTCCCCATTTGTGGACCGATTATAATTTTTTTTTAAAGAGTATACTCCTGGGGTGGTCTCATTGGCACCAAGTCAGGATCTGATGATGGAATCCCAGGGAAATCGAGGGCAACCCTCAAATGTTATAGATATTAACAATTTTTTTCATATATTTTCTAAAACTATTGAGAGATTTGCTTATAGAAATCATCATCTCATGACTCTGAGCTGATGAAGAAAGGTACAACCTTCCTTTTTTTAGTTATGTTCGGGCATAACTCCGTCAATATAGAGGGATTTGCAAAATTCTTTTTTTTTTCGAAAGGAGGTGATTTTGGAATGGTCCCATTTAAATTTCATATAGATCTGATGATGCGTTTCGGAGCCAGACAACGGAACTCTTCAAAAAATGACAGCAAATCAACCGCGATTGCTGCTATCGCATACATTTGCGTTGTTTTGACTCCAAGGATGATGAAATTTCGAATTGGTGTGGGGTAGGTATGTACTATAACTAAAAAGTGAAAAATAAAAAACTTTTCCAAAAAAAAAAACAACCGACTTCCAGAAAAACACTACAAAGTGAAAAATAACTTTAATTTCGGAAGGCGGTGACAAAAATTTCAATACATATCCAAAACACTTAGTAGTGTTTTTCCGGAAGTCGTTTTTTTTTTAAAGGGATCAACAATTAGGCTACTTTGGAGGATCCACACCTGCATATGCAGGTACATATAAACATAGTAAGCATAGGTACCTATCTAGACGGTTAAACTCATTAACCTTCCCTTTCCTGAGTAAAGTAAAAAAGGATGGGAACGACACTTGTGATGGAACAACAAAAAGCCACGGGTTTTTTTACAAACACAAACAAATATGCAACAAAACAACAAAAAAAATACAGAAAAAACTGTCAAGAAACGGAATGGGATATGGTAATATAAACAAGGGTAGTTAATGGCGATGCTTCGCTCTTTATTGACGATCTACGCCTTACCTTACTATTTTAGTATTTTTCAACAAGGAAGTTTGCGTTCAATACCGTCTGTCATATTTTACTACTTAAAAATACGTAGCCCGTAGCGCAGCGCGTAGCACTGGCTACGTAATGGAAAAGAATTCTTGTAAAAACCACTGTAAGTACCTACTTACCTACATAAAAGCAGGTACCTACTACAATTTTAATTTCAGATTTATCTACTAGGTACTTACTATACTTGTGTCAAAGTTTAAAAAAAACGTATTATCATAGAAAAATACAAAAGCTAACTAATTAGCAAAGATTCAAAAGCTCGACGGCCATCTCACAACAAGTATCGGCCAGTGAAAGGTAACCTGATATTATTTGATTGATTCCCGCTATTGCATCTCCCAGTAAATCGGGAGCACATTTGATGAATTCTCACGATGCGTTTGGGAACGAGGTTTTTTCTCGTTTCATTTCTCTCGGCAAACAATAGATCACCGAGCGCGGATGTATGGAGGGTTGGAAGTACCTCGCCGCGCCGACCGACCAATATTAATGTGAGTACTTGCAAGCAAAGTGGCGCTGTTGTGTGTTGGCCTAAATAACTTACGTAGTACATTGTTCTAACTTCTAAACTGTACAAGCTTTTAAGGAGCACTATAGTTTGGTTGTAAAAAGTTTTTAGATGCCCTAAGCATTAACCCTGTCGTCGGTTTCTTTTTCTAACCGTTGCTGTCTCCGTGATAGGCATAGGCCAAGTCCATACTCTTTTCCCGTACCGTTTCAAACCAGTCCTCATGGCACACGTCTAATGCATCTCGCCACCTCTTTTTGGGCCAGCCTCGCTGATGCCTTCCTTCTTTAGGAACCCATTGCACGTAGAATGTTGTCCAGAGTTCACTGCGCATGAGCAGAAGAAACCCAGATTTTACATTATATTGCAATAACTCCAGACTTTTTTTCTCTTTTAAAACTGAAAGCTTACACAAACAGTTAAATCCCAATCGGACACGAAAATATAAGAGCCGACTTCTTTGAAATACCTTCTTGGATTCATTTATTGTAGAACCGATCACCTGAGCGGGCATACTGTCACGCAGTGTACAATCCTCTGCGACCCCAGTATACATGTGTGTCGCTCCCCGGCGCGACGCGCTCCCTGTTCCGTCTGCGTGACTACAACTTGTTGCTGTGAACCAATTCCTGAACTAAGGTGACCTGTCAAATTACTTCCTCAATTATTTATGCAATTTATGCACTTTATTTTTTTGCATAACACTGCGTCTTGCCGTACCCGTATAATATTTTTATTATCAGTCGGAATATCATTTAAATAAATAATACTTAATTGTTACAGTTTCAAAAAGATTTTGCATATTATTATAATTTTTAGGCATAGGTAATGCTGGTAGGAGGTAGGTACCCCGGAATTTGCATTCATGAAAATTAAGTAGTTATGGTAATTTGAAAGGGATAGAATTTATTAAACGAGTAGAAAGTTTGAATTACTTAATAAACAAATTCGTTGAATACCACTAGCTTATAACTTACCTACGCTCACCATCTACGTAGCCTTGTCCCGAGAGGGGGAGAGGTCTTGGTGTGTAAAGATGGTCATCCATCCACAGACCAACCGCGGCTTAACCTGCTCGAACGACCCATGCGGCTGTCAATACTTAGCCACGAGCCCCTCAACTTTTACCGACACTACTTACTTATATTATAAACACTAGCTGCTGCTTGATATCAATGAAGTTTTAACTTTGTAAGTATGATCTTTTACCACAATCGACACGAAGGTATGACCTGTGTATCATAATCGTCTCTCATAATCTATAAAATGTAAATCAATACGTAAAGCTCATGTCATATCGATATCAGAACAATCAAGAGTCGGACGCCGAGCCAGATCCAATTGGACTTGTCTCATTAACTGTGATACATTTCGCTTGAATCACGAGGCGGGAATGTTACCTGACCGGTACAGTTACCCATATCCTACATTGCACACACTGTAATGATTATCCTCAATGTGTTTAAAAAAGATTCAACGGAAGCTACTACCTGTCTCGTGAGAATTGACAGCGGATGTTGCAAAAGGTGCCCCTGTTTTTTATGAGTCATGTTAATGAAATTGGATTAAGGGTGATTCCGACTCCCATTTAGTAATTCCTGAGAACTGTTCTTAAACTTGTGATTGAACAATCTGGTATGATGCTGAAATTGACATTTCTTCCATTGAATCACAATGTTCTTACGTCATACTTAAGACCGTTGTAAGTAGGTAGTTGTATACTTATTTTTTTTTAAACTTATAGATAAACCTATTTATAGGTAAGTTCATTAACCTGACTGTTGACCTTTCGACTTTTTCCTTCGCACAACTATACGATTTCTAAAGAAAAAAGCATGAGAAGGATCCAAAATCTCAAAAAGCATATCTGAAATCATCGCTGAAATAAAACTTCATTATTTCAAGCCGTAACTCGTGTGAAATTCTGTTCCATCCACCTGCTACAGTGTCGCGGTTGAAAAACTTAAAGCAAAAAACACAAGAAGGAAACGTAAATGGTGTCGGTTATACGTACGATCAGACAAAAAAGTATTTAGAGTTGTGCACTTGTGAGATCCGTTCCCACAGTGCTTTATCGATCATAGGAGCATCATCTGTAAGTAGAATGTCGTGCCCGCCTCCATTTAAGCCGTAGAAAGTTCAGTAACCTTGATGTTCTTATCTTTATCATAATAAGGCATTAACAATATAAAAGCAATCTATCATTTGAAATTAATATGATCAGTGATCGGCGGCGCGGCGCGCGGCGTGGCGGTGGTGCGGCGCGGCTCGCCGGCACTCGATATCTGCATGCCGGCCGGAATGGCGGTTAATCAGGTGGCCCGTTATATTACATTGTGCTCGCCGTGAGCTCCAACCCGAGAGAACAGGTTGCTCCAATGACAAAGGAGCAGATTCCATCGTCCGCAATCCGCGTCTCCGAGCCCCACATTATAAATAGTCCGTCGAAATAATCCGTTGCAACGTGTCGCTGCGGCGCCCACCAACGTCGACCGGTACACTTCCATACTTAATGATATCTAACACAAAAAAAAACAATTCATAAAAAACTGCTAACAGTGAACATTCCGTTTCCGCGTGCAGCTTTGACCTTACGGTGATTGATGGTTCAAGTATTATTAATAGTTTATCTACGTAATAGATGGTAATAGTTGCGACCGCGATCGATATTAAAAATCTTACTGTGTCATCTTTACATTATTTTTTGTTTCGATTTAAAACAATTACTAAGAAATGGCCGCAAATGCGAGAGATAGTTCGTTTTATATCTCCGACGTTTAATAAGCTATGTTTACTCCCGTACTTTCAAAATTGCTGTCAGAATAGTAGTGACGATACCTATTTATATCTCAACGGCAAGCTTACCCTAGGAAATGACCAGTATCTTTTTTCAACCTTGGCGACTGATTAATAAATATAATATTAGAAACAAAATACATACAGGATATGCCGTTGTGATTTTGAATATCGCGGAATCTCTTTTAAATCGACGACCTAAAATAAACTCCATTTCCCTACCTCTAGCTTTATTTCTAGATTTCTTTATTCAAGCTTTAGATTTGTCCGAACTGATCTATCCCCAACGGATCTTTTCATTCTTTCTCTATTTATCAAAAAATTACACCAGTCCAGTTATCCTAAAACTATGCCAATAGAACCGTTTTTACGGTTTTGTCTTTGGGAACAGACCATAAAAAAGGAGTTTATAACGCAGTGCGGATAATAAGACCTACTTGACTGGTTTGTGTTTGTTGCCATAGGAAAGAACTAGAGTGATAGGCCGCTCTGATGAGAAGTGTTATGGTCATTTTAAACCAGCATGGCAAAGTACGGTCTAGAGAACTGAATAGACAGAAGACGAGGGAGCGATAGTATCTAACCCATTTTTTCCCACTAAAATAGTTCTCATAAATGAATAATTAAGAAAAGCACCGTAAAATCTTGAGTAATAATCGTAAAATACAAACAATCGACTTTCATTTTAAAACAAGGATGTTTGCGCCACCTGCGAGCCAGGCGCGGCCAGACGCGGGGCGCGCCGGCGCGGCTCCACCGCCGGCCGTGCTTTACTACCGCTGCCGGAACAATGGACCTAAGGCCACGCTGTCGTCGGCTGCAGAACGTGGTGCCTATGTAGTAGGCACAATGCCTTCGCGACCACCTGATTTAAATTACTTTATTACTTAATTTCCTTAAAAGTGACATTAAGGTAACGGGACGTTCTTCCCGCGTCTCGGAATTCACACGACTGTCTCAAGCTTTTCAACCATTCACACAGGTTTTAAAGAATTTTGTTTTTATTGTTTTGTTCTATCCCAGATGTAATTCCAATTGAGATTTATCTACGTCTTGATGAAACATTAGTAGTTTGTAATCTGGAAACAGCTTAGTTTCACAGCCAATGGCGTGGTCTGTAGAATTTAAGTACGAGTTTCTTCCAGGTGGCTTGCCTTCGTTTGGCTGACTCACTTTGTGATAGCTGATTATTACACAGTTTAGCAAGCGGACCATTCCCCTTATAGAATGTCACATAACGTAAATTGATATAATACGTTTGAGACACTGCATCATTATTCGCTATTTAGTCTACCTACGTATACAAACGCTAATTGAAGATTTGACATCAACCACGACTCCACAAGTAATTCATTCACAAGTCAGTCTTTCGTTTCGTCCCATTGTTAGGTATGATTTCCAAACCAAGCCAAGCCAAGATGATTCGCGTCACTATCACTATCATCGTATCATTTGTCTAACGTGCTGTAGGTGTCATTACTACGGGGGGGGGGGGTGGGTTAAAGCGTGTTTTTTTAGATTTTTTAATCTATTATTTTTTTTCTATTTTTTAGTTCTGTTTACAGTTTTTTATTATTATTGAACTGTCATCGGTCCTCGATAGTCTACAAAGGTTAAATTAAATCTGACCGTTTGAAGCGGGTCAAAATCAAGTCCAAAGGAGTCATTAACCAAAAAAAAAACATATCAGTAGGCCAATAAACTAACAACCGATCCTACTACTGGTCCTATGTCAATGACTATTTTATTTTATAGGTATTAGTAATATTAAATCACAATGATAAGAGCTATTAAAGCCGAGAACCGCATCGAAGCAGTTTATTTCATAATTGATACGGTTCATAAAATCATAACACCCATCAAGGTGGACCAAAATAGAATTCAGTTAGAATCACAGCTGGTGCGAGCGCCACAGATCATAAGGCGATTACACACTATTATGAAACATAAATGATTGTAACGCCCCACAGTGGAACGAATGTATGGGAGCGGTTGGACGTAGACATGTCCGAAAAATAAGAGTAAAATTATGACAAACTAATGATGCCATCTTATTCGATTACTTAATGCCTTCATAAATTGTGGTGATGAATTTCTTCATAACTCCCATATTTCGGGAGTAATTTGAGAAAATGTGAAATTTTACTATGAAAATGAGTGTATCGAGCTCTCTCCCTCCTGATTCCGGGCTTGTTTCAAGTAGCGGTCTCTAATATCGTAATGCTATTACTAAGAGCTATATTTAATACTAAGACACATAGTGCGCCAAATGTGCACTTTCTGGGATAAAAGGAAATGAAAATTTAAAAAAAAAAACGTTTTTTCCCCATTTGTATTTACTTTAAACCGCAGACAGACTTATTAAGAGGTCTATAAATATATTATATATATATACAGAAATATATATTAACAAAAATATTCACAAGAACTGATGAGAGTATGACTTTTAAGTAAGTTGATAATAAATTACCTAGTTTCATTAAAAGTACAATAAATAATTAAGATGTAAGCTCTAATTTACTAAGTTACACATTTTAAAACAATAACATCATTTAATTATCTTCGTCATCATCATCATCATCAATTAATTCAAATTCAGAATCGATGTCCGCTAAATCATTTATGTTAACAAATTCGATATCACTTTTCTCAGAATCCGTAAGCTCATAAAATTCCTTAAAAGAAGATTTTTTTACAAACTTATTTCCTTTTGGACGGATACTTGTAACAAGTGGATCAGAAGACAGTAAAAGATTGTGCATAATATCTTCATTGCATGAGATACTGCTATGCTTTCGAGAATGCCCCTCTCTATATTTTCTAAAATCTTTATTTCTAGCCTCAGATGCCTCTTCGGATAGAAAACCAATGGGCACAATTGACATGTTCTGAACTATGTCTGGCCCATGCATTAAAATTTTATGAAGTGAAGAAGGCATATAATACCATGGGTATAACTCCACGTAAAGCTTAGCAGTATCAAAGCAGAACTCTCGGAATTTAGTTACGTTGATCTTCTCTCCTGATGAAATACACTGCAAGATCACACAGATTTTTCTTAAAAGCATAGCATCTATTCCGGTCAGTTCAGCAGATTTAGTGTAGTTTTCAAAAAATCTCCTTGCCGAGTTGCCATTGTTGGTGGATCCACTGCCTTGTTTCACAACATCGAGAAGTAAGCCCGTTTCTCTTCTTACAGCCTCTTGAACTCTTTTCTTCCTGTCATCAACTTGCCTTTTTGCTATATCACCCCTTACTTGCCATGATTTTATGTCTAATTTGTAGGAAATGTGTAATAAGCATTCCATTGAGCGAATCCAAGCGTGAAGGGTGCTTAAGCTATATTTATACATGTCCTCGTTTGCGTGTTTATCTTTGATTAACTCTAAATTATTCATTTCTTTAGGACAAGCCTTGCATATGTCACACACTGAAGCTGCTGTATTGGATATAATGGAATGAATTTTACCATCAATCATTGTCAACAGCAGTTGGTGTTTGACACTAATTCCATCAGTGATGGTGGATGGAGTTAAGGCTTCAATCTCTGCTTCGATTTCAGCCATCTCTCTCTGCACATTTTCTTTGGTTTCCTTTATAAACTTAAACAATATTGGCCGGCAAAATGAAGTGGAAGATGGTCGCTCGTTTTCCCAAATTGTTACACCTTTTGAGACGAGCCGCAGTGGTACAAGACTAATCATAAAATTACTAGCAAGATCGATTTGCTCATCTTCACTCGTCCTTTGATGATAAATGCTTTGGCTAGATGATCCGTCAAAACCCCATTTGCTGGTCAATACGAGCTGTTGATTGGGATCAACAGGGGTTTCTAACGACCTAATAAGTCTTCTTGAGGTTAAATCCATCAAGGCTTGTAATTTGATTTTTGCAGAGCTCTCTGTAACTGTGAGATCTTCTTTGGCCGGATAGCACTTAATTTTTTCTTTAACCAACATGTAGTAACTCGGGTATTGAAGAGCTCCTTCTTGAGTGTTGAAATCCCGAAGAGTGTTATAGCGCCATTTCGATAAGTTCATCGATACATAAAGAGCCAATGCCTTCAAAGGGGATATTTCCCGTACCTGAATTGATTTACCTTCAATGAAGGCTTTGATTTTTGAGGCCTCTTCTGGATTCTCCGTCAAGTATTTCATAACATAAGCTGTATCGCTTTGTCCTGCCTTTTGAAGCACCCTTTCGGCCGAAAACATAATTTCAGCGCTGCTACTGCTGCATGAAAGACTATCTTCAGTGCGTCTTCTTTTTTGCCGGTTACTAAGGTCCTCAAAAGATTTACGAGGACTAGGATGTGTACAAGTTGAAGCATCAGATTTAGCAGGAGAAATTATGGGCTCGATGACGTCACTTATATTTTCTGTAGAAGGTTCCATATTTTCATTCTGTAATTCCGGCCATTGAATTGCAGCCTGTAGCCAAATCTCATGTTTCTTCCGAAACTTATCTGTGCTTCTTCCAGACTGTGTCCATTTTGCATAAATGCGGTAGCAAAATCGACGACACCAGTCTTTTAAACTTGTTTCAGCACTTTCACATAACTGAACACAACTGTTATCTTTTAAAACACTGAACAAATAGTTAAAGTCGCGTAAATCTTTATGTGCGCGTGCGCATAAAGCAACGTGAATATCAAGATTTGTATTAAAATTTGGAAAATACATTGCGAGATTAGCTTGGATACAACGAGGTGTAAATCAACACTGATTTTAAAGTTACTAATAGTGACCTATTTATATAAAATCCAGGTATCCCAGGTATCCTTTGTTAAATATTGCAAGGTAATTAGTTATTGTGATAATTAGTAAATGATGCATGCTAAATTAGTGTATTAAGAGCCATTTAGTAATTAAATAATAGCAATGTTCTTATCAGTAATCATTAGTGCATCAGTTTTATATGTAAACCTTAAGTCCCTAATTATATATCCTAATTAGCTTATATCTTCTCTAATTGGCTGCTCAGAAATGTTATTGTAATAAGGTAAACCTTTAGAAAAACGGTTTTAATCAACAAAATAAACAAAAAATAAAAAAATTGTGTTATAAAATAAACATCACTCTTTATCCCAGAAAGTGCACATTTGGCGCACTATGTGTCTTAGTATTAAATATAGCTCTTAGTATTAGCATTATGATATTAGAGACCGCTACTTGAAACAAGCCCGGAATCAGGAGGGAGAGAGCTCGATACACTCATTTTCATAGTAAAATTTCACATTTTCTCAAATTACTCCCGAAATATGGGAGTTATGAAGAAATTCATCACCACAAGTTATGAAGGCATTAAGTAATCGAATAAGATGGCATCATTAGTTTGGCATAATTTTACTCTTTTTTTTCGGACATGTCTACGTCCAACCGCTCCCATACATTCGTTCCACTGTGCGCCCTCACTAAAAGGGTTAACCCGTGCGGCGGAAATTGATTTAAATTATGCTATTAATAATATTAATATCATGTTCCAGTAGGAACATTTTTTCCAAAAAAGCTGCCCTGAATCATTACAAAAAATTATAATTATAGACACCTGAATTAATTGTACGTTGGTTTTAAGAGAATTTATTGAATTCAAGAAAACAAATATTAATTTTGAAATAAAAGAACTAGTGATTAAAGTTGTTTTATTGGGTTATGGTCAACTTTTTTTGTTTCTGGCCTAGTTTTTATCACCTGCTCTGTAAGAGGATCCCTGAAATCTATGCAACTGTAGGGAAATTAAAAATAATCTAATCCGAATCTCATCTATTTAATCCTTAATATTTGGATTCTGTTAAGATCAGTTCAAGACTAGTCGCTCCATGTAAAATACCAGTGGTATTCAGCTGTATCCGGTTAGACTAGAAGCCGACCCCAACATAGTTGGGATAAGGCTAGGCAGATGATGATGATCAATTCAAGACTAAATATAATATAGTAAGAGAAGTGGCCATCAAGTTCTTTATTGATCACATATTTTCATTTGATCGATGCAACCGAAAACACGCCTTAGTGTGAGTTTAATTTAACCATCTCGATCAAACGCATCGAGCGCGTTTGGCGTTCTGAGGCTTCAGTGTGAGTTTCATTTTACCATCTCGATCAAACGCATTGAGCGCGTATGGCGATCCGATTGGCCCTGGATTAGTGACGGACCAATCGGAACGCCGAAAGCACTCGATGCGTTTGATCGAGATGGTTAAATGAAACTCACACTAGGGCCACTGATTGGCGCTGGATTGGTGACGGACCAATCGGAGCACCGAACGCGCTCGATGCGTTTGATCGAGATGGTTAAATGAAACTCACACTAGGGCCCTAGTGTGAGTTTCATTTCACAGATCATGATCGTTTAATTATGTAATGATGTTTTAGTAACATATTTTATTTATTCGAATTCACCTCATCTAGTAGCACCTCACACATACAAAACACTATATTTCAATTATCACAAAGCGAATAACTACACGGACTGAGGCACCACAATGTTTATTTTTAGATAGATTAGTAATCGACCCAATTTTAATGATAATTCACTCATTCGTAATCATTTACATAGAAAAAAACTTAATATAGAAAACACAATGTCGGCGGTCAATTACTGACCCAGCAGGCGTTATCCTGGCCGCGGTTCAACAGATGGTTGTTTTTTATCAGTCGCGGTGATGGGGCGCCGAGCGTGGAGCGCGGGGGTGCGCCCTATAACCGTATAATTACACGTTATAGTTGCGCGCGCGCCGGCACGCACAATTGGCTTAAACGAGTGTTTGCTTTGATGTGCCGCCGGCCACGGCGGTTATCCACGTGCGGTCGCTACAACCCGTTCTCATGTTAAGCTTATTAAGAAGACGCTACCCGTTTTACGGTTGTTTATACGTACGACAAGAAATACCTTCACGTGGCAGATTTAAAAGGCATCTGGATAAAAGCACTTGGCGAATTCCACGTACCGCGTTATGTCTGCGAGATTGCCCACCTACTCCTAATCTGTGCGCGCTGCGTCTCGGCTCCTCGACTCTCATTATGTATGTATATGCGTTATGATTAATCAATATAAACATCGTGTCAATCGAGCGACACTCGTAACTGTGCCGTGTACTATCTGTGTCATCTGTTTGTTATAAAGTATACAGTTATGTCGCACAAATGCCAAGGGCTACATCGATCAACCCGGTGTTGGCGCAAGTGATTCTTAATCGACAGCCGTAGTCGAAAGTTGAGTAGCGACATCGTGATGCCGAACTTAGCCTCCTTCTTCGTACCGGTACACATAGCGCGTTGTGAAAAAGTCGCCTCGCTCGTCTCGATAACGACTGCGACACCGCATAAAATATTATTAATCTTCAGATCGTGACTAACGGTTTCGGATCATCGTTTACATGAGCGGAGGCTGAGGCGAAAGAATGACAAATATTGGAGCAATTGTTTGCACGGTGAAGCTTTCAAAGGTGTGCGCGCGCGCAAGCCTATAACACTGAAGTTCAGTCACGCAGGGGTGCTTGACACCTCCGTTTGTACTGTACGTGTCATGATTGCGCTAAAATCGCAGGAAATGTCATGAATGACGAAATTAAAAAGGATAGTTTTAGTTAATTATACGTTAACCATAATAAACAAACAAACACTACTACAAAAATCTAAAGTTTTTAAAGGACCCCGATTTCTGAATTATAGCTAGCGTAATTTTTTGTCTTCACTTTAGAATAGATACTCGACTCGATACATAATAAAATAAAAGGATATATTTTTATTACTTATAATAATAAAAATACATCCGATATATTATTGGTTTTAGTTGATGATCACTGATTGATGATCATCTACCTACTATAGTTTTATTTGTAGAACTAAAGCTATTAAAAATATAAAATGATTCCGGTATCAGTTATATTTATCTAAATAATGTGTGAGATTGACTTTTCACCACGTCATCAATTCCATCGGCAAACAGTTTAGGTACAGGATGATTCGCAGAAAATATTTTACCTAGGTTACAAAGATAACAACATTTTTAATTCGGTTTATCGTAAACTGGCATTTTATCATTTCAATGCTATGAAATTGGTGTAGTCCATTTTAAGAAGATAGTTAATTAAATGAAACAAGCCGTATGTATATCCGATGAGATTTCTAACAGGCAAAAATCACGAACTTCCATACAATCTTTCAAACTCTAGGTACTTAATGGATGGGAATGAATTTTCAAGAATCCATCCTAAGTAGGTACTCTCTTTTGTTTCTATTATCTCTTTGCAAAATTTCGCATTATCTGTCAGTTAGTAAATAAAATAAAACTATGTTTCCAGTTTTACAATTTTAGATTTACCCCATGGTATAATATGTTACATTCATGATAATTTCTGTCTTAAAAAATTGTAGGTTCATACAGATTTAATTGAATGAATGAATTTTAAAATGTTTATTTATTAAGTAGAAGACATATACATAATCTGTATCACAACTACTCAGAATTTGCAAGCATGCTTTATTTAGTTAGAATATGAATAGATTAATTGTGAGTACCTAAATTATATGGAATGCTAAAAAAATAGCTATGAACACCAAAAACAGGCTTTTCTTTTTGGTATGTCGATCAATGACCATCCTGTATGTTCACCGATGATTTAACAACGCGATGAATACGATCGCCTCATATGTTACGATTGGATATCTGTGGCAGGTGTTTATAGATCGGGCTTCTAACACACTCGATGGTACCTTGTGCCCCCAAACCGCCGATGAGTCTACTTAACACCTTGATAGATCGTTTTGTCCGTACAGATAGTTTACAACGCTAATGAAACATAATAACTGTTGATAAGTATCATAAACTGAACATAATGGAATTAATCACGGACGTTTAGCTCGCCGGACTAGGTGAGTATCTTTAATCTGCCGGTGATTTATTTACACCTGCTACGATATTGTTCAGCCACTGGAGCCTTAAACGTAGCATACAGATACGGTAAGTGTTCCAACTGGGAACATGGAACAATGAAATAAATTGCAGTTTAACATTATGGGCACGTTATCATAGCTTATTACTCTATTTGCACGCATCGGGCGAATCGACACTGTTAAATAAAATGTTAATTTCTATGGGCGACTCGCACGAATTTAATTTATTTGTGAAGAATTGGCACGTTCTGATTTTATGCAGTAGTACTCGCAGTAACCGTTTACCACAACATTCTTGCATAAAATTCAATAAGTGCCAATTGCCCAAATCGCATTCCTGGAGTTGTCGATTTGGCACAAATAAATTAACTATACGTGACGTGAGAGTCGCGTAGGTATAAACAAAAAATAATTAAAAGAGTAAATTCGTGCGAATTGACTAAAAAGCCGTTATCATTCTAGAATTGCACAATAACTGGCGAACAATTAATGCTCAAAGTATCGGGCATTCTAACATTGACCCGCAGCTACGCTTGTAGCAACCTTTCATGACACAGCGATCAAAGTTACACAACTTATTAATCCGGTTCAACACAAGAAGTTGCGGTAAGCATTCTCTTTATTAAAAGTTTATTGTTTTACATTTCATATTGCTACATGCGTTATTGAATACGTCTGTATCTAGGCTAACCGAGATAATGATAGATAATACGGCACAATGAAGCACGCGCCGCACCGTGCACCGGTTCGTTAGTGTAACTGTTGAGTCACGGACCCAAAGATCACCTGACGGGGTGCTTTGACAGCGCGCGAACCAGCGCACGCGCACCTCCGCACACAGTACACACCGACCACCTAACTGTGCCTGAACTACTATACGTACTCTGTAAGCACTGAATACTATGAATCATATATTACATCCATGCACTAACGTAATACCAATAACGCTTTAAAACAAAAATATAATTGCTCCAAGCGAATCATCACTTATGTTTATGTAACACTAAGTATAACAAACTGCGCGTTTCTTCAAATTACGTGTTGAAAGTTACAACAAAACATCGAAATTAGCACCTTGTTACTGCATCCTGCAGGGTAATGCCTCTATAATCAAAAAGGTAGCAATTTAGCGTTTACTCGCCAAAGCAAAAAGTGTGAGCAACAAAAAACAACCAAATATGTGTGAAGCGAAGTTTGAAAATAGCCTTTATTAGTCAGAAATTATATATAAAAACTCAGTTCCGATTATTATATTCGGATACATTATTAAATTGTGTAAAAATAACACAAAACGAAATAAAGTCCTCCACCGATGGATACAAGAATCAATAAAATCCACTAGGTTGAAGTCTGAAGGCTTCTAGGTTCGTACCAAAGCACAGCACTTATGACTGAAGAGCTTTTATAGTAGTTGATTTCCAATTAGTTGTTATTCAACAGACGGTTTCACGTAAAACTTTCTTATTACAAGACAACGTAGTGAACTTTGCAGGTACCTAGGTGATATTCAGCTACACAACATTGCTGGTAACTTGCAATATTTTCTATTGTACAATTATAAATAAGTACTTACTACTTACCCATACTGAAACTCTTGCATTTGACGGGACAGCAGAATGATCACCTACCTCGAACCCTCTTTGTAATAGATACCACGCCGACCTTCGACGGCGTGCGGCCACTTCACGACTTTACACAAAGACTGTCAAGAATAATTAAAGTAATTACTGTTTACAGTAATTAATGACCCACATAACGTGATATGGTTTGATTGATCTCAGAACTATGACGAGATAATTGTGGCTTGCTGGCGTTATTGCCACACGCCATCTTGCAGACGGTTTTCAATTAATGAATACGTAGGTACCCACTTCGCCATCACACTTCGCCTATCATCGCGTTGTGAAACAACGTTTTGTTTGAACGAGTCTTTTATATTTCAATTGTTTTAGCGCTCTAACGATAGAGTACCGGCTGACACTAAGTACTATGTTTCGCTTACAAAGTTATGCGATTGCGATTTTTATTACATTCTAAGCGGTCATGACAGGCAATACCTAAGTTTAATTGTATCAATTTCAAACCTTTCAGGTACCTACTAAACAATCACAATCTTTTTCTAACAAAACTTATATGCAGAGCCGTAATTTTCTAGAAAGCTCGAAGGTAGCGAGGGTGATTAGTGAGGCTTTTAAATAAGATCTTCGAAGCATCGTCGTAAGGGTTATCGATTGTAATTCTGCGTGAGTAGCGGTGCGCGGTATGGCGGCGCGGGCGCAGGCGGCGACGCAGATAGCCGCCGGCTATCCGCGTACATAGACACTGCATTAGGGCTCCTACGCCCGCCCGGCGGCTCCTTTGCCGCCATAAGCGCATTTAACATGTAATCGCGCTTGCATTTCTCTTTTGTGTGCACAAATAAAGACTAAAAGAATAACTTAAAGGCAGTTAATTATTTAAGCCCCGTCGCAATATACATGTAAATATGGAATAAGTTATAAGCGCTTGCTTTTAGATATTAGTTGCGGATAAGGTCAACTGAGATTTATGGATGCCGTAGTTTACTATTGTGCACCTTATCAGTTGAAAGTTTGCTTCTTAGTGAATATGTATTCTTTGTATGTAGTCATAGTAAACAAGAAAGGTAAAACTGGTTGTGAAACTTGCAAACTTTTTAAAGACACCTGCTTAGCTATTTTTAGGCCATCCTCTTCTGTGGGATAAAAATCTCACTGTGGCTTTAATTAAACAAATGGAGAGAAATGTTAGTACAACATTAACTTTGTAAACAACTCTTAAAATCAATAACAACTCGAGTGAATCGCAGTCTTAAAGGACCTTATTTTGCTGCTAAACTTGAAGAACAATGAAGCTGTTTTAAATTAAATCGTTATTAGGTTTTGTTCGGACTGGGGTACGTTATTAAAGACAGCGGCGGCGACAGCTTGCGTGGGCGCGATTGACTCGTCAGCGGCTATCGGGGCTCACCGGCTCACTTAGCGCTAACGTGGCGCAGGCTTTATCGTAGCCTGCGAGGCCGCCGCGCCTGCGCTTCCAACATTCACTTAACTCAATCTCGACTAAATTAATATAAAGTATTCTACGTAGTAGTACGTCTTCGCAGAAGAATTGCGATTAAATAAACGAGGAAAGTAAACTGTGGTATAGGAAAGAAAGTCTAATTCTTAGCATACTTAGTTTTCTTTCCTTAATTTTTAATTATTATTATATTTTTATCGTATTAAACGAGAACACACTATAAGTGTTAGTAGCTTTCAAATGTAACAAAATCGTTGTGAATCTTGGTAGAAAAAGTAGAACCGGAGAAAAGAAAAGTTACGCAAAACTTCCCACTAAACAGAAACTAAACTTTGTCCTAATGAACTTAAACTACCGACAACATTGTTTCCTACATCTCGAAAAACAGACACGAGTAGCACAATAATACCAAAACAGTATTCTAACTAGTTTGCACGATATAAACGAGTGGTAAATTAGCTCCTTGAATCTATTCTTGTAGTGAAATAAAGCCACTTTCTATCTTTTATTTAGTGTCGCGCTGCCAAGCCCTTTATCTCGCTTGACAAAGAGGCGGGTAATTGCCATTCGTACTGCGCCAGGGATTTCATTAAAACTTGATAAAACTATTTAAATATTGAGGCTAGTATATAGTAAGTATCTCTACCATAAAGTATGAAGAGTTTATTATGGTATTAGATAATTTTATAACTTTTTCTTTGAAATAAACTTGAGTAGTGGCGATTGTATATAGGCATGATGCGATTATTTACATGTATGTAAGTAATTGTTAGGCCTATTTTGTTTTTTTTTTTTTTTGGGTGGGAAATCATAAAATAACTTCTCCCGCTCTCCGTGTCAGACTTTTACTGACTAAAACCCACCCGTGTTCCCTCAGTTGCCTGTGTGCCAGGGGCCACGGTACCTCTTTCGAACAACCCGCACCCCTGGCAGGCATCGGCCCTTGCGGGCTCCATCAGTTGCTGCTGACATCTCTTTGAGGCGCGCGTGGAACACAACGCGCCGTCGACCCGGGCTTGGTCCTTACCGGACAGCGAGCTACCCATTACTAGCCGTCCGCAAGCCCGTGGCTACGGTGGCCGGGAATCAGCCTGGGATTCCCGACGCCCACGGCGTCTCCTGCGAAGGCCACGGCTGTAAGGGCGCATGTACTGCCTCTCCCTTACGTGCGCCACCTCCCTCTTTGCGACCATAACTGCTTCGCTGAAGGAGGCGACTGCTAGCCAGGCACTCTCGCTCCGTACCATGGCCTGGAGCAGGGTCGGCCGCGCGAGATCGCCGCCGCCGATCACCTCCACGAGGACACGGCGGTGCTCCGCCCAAGCCGGGCAGACCTCCAATGTATGCTCCACCGTGTCCTCAGGGCGATCTTCGCAATGGAAACACCCGGGCGTTTCCTCCCGCCCTATTCGAAACAGGAACCTCCCGAAACAGCCGTGTCCGGCGAGGACCTGTGTCAGGCGGAAGGTGAGGACGCCATGCCGCCTCTCAAGCCACTCCTCAAAGAGGGGACTTACCGCCGCAATCGTGTCGTGCCCAAGGCCTATTTTGGTTAGATTTACTTTTACTCAAGCGTTTTGTTCGGAATTGCACAAATTGTTCTTTTTTGGCGCATGTTTTACTAAAACTTGTCCTGGCAATCCCGAAACAAACCAGGGGGAATCCCTTAAACAACATTACCGATTCCTATTTGTTCTTTTAGTCACATTACATGGGAAATAATTTATTTGGAACCCTTTCAGCTAATTTGCGGGCACACAAAATTATAACAGCTCTGCATAATAATGGGTGCAATTTCCTTTTGTTCGTCTCGAGTGAATGTTTTGTCGATACCTAATCGCTCTCCCCTGTGAACTTGAAATGAAGCAATTCTGAATCTGGTACACCCATGAGAATATTTTTATTTGGTATATTATTATTTAAATTTCCGATTGTTCCTTAATGAGGGGATCAAAATTGTAATAACCGGTAGCGCTTACATTAAATGCGTTTTATTATATAAACCTACAATTTGGATATTCAACTCTTTAATCGGCTCGAGGTGTAACAAAGGACAGAATTTTAAGTTTAACCGTTGAAAAATTAAAGGTAAAGTTACAAAAGAAACAATACAGTATACATTACTTTAAGTAAACATAACATAACTGCGTTAGTATTCGTTTAAACGACTTAGTTAAATGGTATATTTCATTAGACACAGCTCAGAAAAGTAAGCAGAAACACGAAAGCTTTATAAAAACATTTTAATTAAATATTTATTCATTCGGGACTAACAAAATAGCGTAGAATCATCTTAAATTCATTAGAGAACGTAAATGGATATTGGTTAATGAAAATTAATCGAGACTACCACGCTTCGAGTGAAGGGGTGGTCGCAACAGTGATGTGATGAGCGGCACTAATGCACGCAGGTAACACAGAGGTGGAACTTCTCGTTAGTAATAATATCACGTTTTGTTACTATTTGGGCGTTTTATAATAAGTCTATGCAAGTTTCTCTGTCGTCTACAAAATTCGCCAGGAGTACCTTATCATTGCTTGTACAGAAAAGCTTGAAACGTTAAAAACTTAAAATTTTGCAATTTTACTTTTACTTACCTACGCACTGGGCGTATATACCAACGACTACTTTCATTTATATAACTTGAAGTTTGAGCACTTACGTATTAGCATAATATTAAGTACTTAGTACTTATCAAGGGGTCTACTCCCTAATCACGAAATCCGTGGTTTCGGCCGAAGTTACGGACATTTCCTATTCTGTATCACTGTTGGACATGAGATTAGCTCAGGGACTGAACTAAAGATGAATGACAACACGATCTGACAGTTGTCCCTACTCCCGACATGTTCTTACCCTTCCGTAAAATAATAATTGAAACTTGTTTTTGCGGTCCATCTACTTTCGCACGGGCCCGTATCTTCGTTTATGGACTTAGAGAGTAGACCCCCAGACTTGTTAGTGCTACTAATTTCGTCTTACTCGAGGAATGCGTAATTTCAATTCTAAGTCTGTTCGGAAGTAACACAGTAAATTTTAGTCGGGGATTATGCACTATATCGATGAAAATTGGAAAGAAGGTTATTATGTGTATATTGTAATAGTATATTGCCACTAAATAAAATAAAAGTAACAAACAGATGAAATTTCAATGCTATGTGCATTGAATTTTATTTTTCGTCAGTTCGTTATTTAAAGCGTGCGTTATTTAAAGAAAGAAAGAAATATGATAGAATAAAGAAACGATGGATGGACTGTGTGAAAGCTGATATGGCTAGAAGCAACGAATAGAGAAATATGCAAGAAGAAGACCTGGTGCATCCACCCCAAATGAATTGGGATAAAGGAGAATGATGATGAAGCGCGTTATTTAAATCAATAGTTTACTTTGCATATTTTCTTTTAAAATCAAAAAAAAATATTGCTCTTAATTTTTTTTAGTATTACTATGAGATACCAACGTATATTTGCGAACGATAAAACAAAACCATATGTGCATGCATAAATCATTTATCCCAATTACGAAATCCGGAAAAACGGACCACACTTGACCGGTTTTTTTTTTAAATTAATTGATAGTCTATCCTGTTGCGAATATGATTTGATGAAGCTTCTAAATTCATGCTTTGAAAAACAAAAAAAAAACAGTTTTCTTGTAGTACCTACCTACTTATAGTTCCTATACTTGCGAATATAATAATCACTGCGTAGCTGTATACGGTATGTTTGTCTATTAGTCGTAGCGCTGACGTCACAGCGTGTTTGTTGCGCACGTGCGTGCGCGCAGGTGACAGTATCAGCGCGCCGCGCATCTGTGGCGCTTTGTATATCTATCGCACTTTTTTCTGCTAACCTTTGATTTATTGTGTTACTTGTAAATAGTAACCGAAGCAGCCGGCCCAGGGTTCAAAGGATGAAACTACATCATGTAGCTATCTACGCGCGTTTATAATTTTTAACTCAAATATCATGATTCATGAAGAACATAAAGCCACGGAGGCCTTGTAGGGACACGACCTTCAGTAATGGAGAAGGCGACCAGGAAGAAGAAGAACAAGATTCTAAAAGCAATTTATTGGTATAACGTATACAGCAGGCTATTGTAGGTTCATAATTATTTATCATTGCTGAAAGCTGTAAAAAAATATCTACTTATCATCGTAACAGAGGGCCTACTCTCTTAGTCCATCATCGAAGTTACGGGTCCGTCCGAATCAATACGATACATTGGAGTGAGCCCTACTCCAGATTAATGAACAAGAAATAATTTTGGACAAGCAAAAACATGGGGAGTACGGACTTCTGACGAATCGTATTGTAATTCATTCTTAGTTCGGGCTGCGAACTAATCTTATGTCCGAATGTGATACGGAGTAGGAAGCGCTCATAACTTCGGCTGAAACTACGGATTTCGTGCTTAGGGAGTAGACCCCCAGATCAGAGTGTCGCATGTCGGTTCAAAGGAGCGTCAAACACACGGACTTAACACATGTAAAAAAAATTAGATTGAGAGAAATATTATGAATTCAGAAACATTCGTACCTAGTTAGGTTTTATTAAATTTCTCGTTGTATGTATGTAACCTATATTTAAAATCCACTCCTATTACAGGAATGTTGTGTTCTTGCGCAAGCAAAATTTAACAAAAACAGGTGCTCAATTACCCTACACTGCTTACAATTATTACAATTACAATACCCGAGACACATTTTCTGAACAGTTGTTTACTTGCAGTTTGTTTGCGTGACAGTCTAGAGATAGTTGTGCTAAGGGCCAGTGCAGCAACAATTTCATATTTGCATTACTCACAGGAATGCGTCAATGAAAATTGAACCATAATGTGGTGGTATTAAAGCGTTTGGTAGTAATCAAGTTTTGTTTGATAAACAAAGTTATCTGTGTAAAGTGGGAGCGCGAGCTTACTCACCGGCTGGCTGCGCACGTGCGCGCGCGCCGCCTCGCGCCGCCGCCGCACCGCGGCCGCGGCTGCGCTAATCGTTCCCAGGTTAGTGCCTTACCTAA
Organism: Polymixis lichenea; assembly: GCA_949091785.1. Lineage (NCBI taxonomy): Eukaryota > Metazoa > Arthropoda > Insecta > Lepidoptera > Noctuidae > Polymixis > Polymixis lichenea. Next base: position 13,330,560 of record OX420937.1, read on the forward strand.
CAATCATATCGATAACTTCTACTCTGCGTATAATGATGGTCAAGTGCTAATTATACACAGCAGCACGTTATTATGAACGTTCTACTACATTTTGGTAAACCGCATTCCTGCCGTTGAAAAGACATCAACGAGTAATCACGACTTATTTTATTCGTTTTCATTATCTGAAAAATACCTATCAATAACGTTCCGTGTGGTGCCGGACGTAAAAGAATAGCATCATCCCATTTCTTCCCGTGGGTGTCGTAGAAGGCGACTAAGGGACCTACTAGAGACTGGGCAGCAGCGTTCTCTATGCATTTGACCATCATACTGCGATCGCCAAACCGCCTGCCAAGCGTGGCGATTATGGCAAACCCCCCCTTTGGGGGAGGCTTATGTCCAGTAGTGGACGTCTTTCGGCTTACTATGATATGATGATCTGAAAAATACTATGTACCATATAATTGTGGGAATCATGCCGATCATCTATTAACGCGTTATTGACTAGTTAGCCATTGAAACACCATAAATATAACATTCTGGCTACTCATTGGTGATTTGAGTTTGTCACCGTTACTTTTGAGTAGTGTCGTGTATGACAGCTTTTATTGTTAATATTTTTTTAATTGAAAATATTGTCATTCGATAAATGTATTCCTTAACATCGTAAACTCGATGAGCGTAACTTAAAGAAAAGAGTTCTCTTATATGACTACGTGACTTGGTTCATTTGTTGAAATGAGTTACTTTTATGATTTTACCAAAAAGTCAATAATATATCGATATGTTCAATTTTGGAGTGGGCCAAACGGCACTAGAGCTGGCGTCTCAGCTCGTAATCGTAAATATCAGACATTTAACACACAGTGGTCTCGCCGGCCGGTGATTATAAATAGATTGTTGCGATACTGACGACGTGTTTACAGCCGGTATCTGTCGATAGCTGATCCAATACCAACCACTAACGTCATGCAATTAACATCATGGAATGAACGCCGAACAGACAAATAAGCTATGAATGAATCTGATAGCCGCGATCAATGAATACTCGCTGACGCCTAACGTTTTCCTGCGAGACGCCTTAAGCGTAATCAGTTCATTAGTCATGTTCCTTACTACTGTTAATACTCATAGTAGTCACTTGCGATTCTTGTTTGAACGTTAAACCGGCTCTCGTTCGAAATTATCTAAGCATTACAAATTCGAATGCACTTAAGTATTGATTATGTTACTTCAATAGATACTTCCTCTTCTTGTACTGTGTAACTACAAGACTACTACAGAGGTATATACTCCTTGCCTCTAATGAAATAAATTTTCGATACAAAGTTGTTTTCAACCAAATTTGAAATTTCTCAATATTCATAGAGACTCATGTTCTGTAATCGGTATGATACTCGCTATTTCGTTTATTCTTTGGCTACAATTAGATTAAATTTTTAAATAATTAGTTTGTTCATCAGCATCTATAAATCAAGGTTCTTTTAAGCTAAAAATTCCTCGCTCGACATTGAAAGCCATTTTTTACCGATTAACGTCTGTTCAAAGTCATCAAACGAACCGATTGTCAACTTTACATCACTCAAAAACGGTACAACTGAAATAAAGTGCAGTTTGTAACAATATAATAAGGAGGACGCGTCAGTTAACATCTTCACTCAGTTATCTGCGCTGTCAGTAACAAGAAATAATGATGTACGTATAATATTGCGCATTGCGTGCAGGAAACGATTGTAAGCAATACCATAGCGCTGAGAGCCTGCCACAAGTTATAAGCTGCCTAAAACCAACTGGATTTTAAGGGATATGCAGAGGCATTGCCGGTTGACTATCAATGTCATCATCTACTCAAACCTTTTCCTAAATATGTTGGAGTCGGCTTCTATTTTACCCAGATGTAGCTGAATACCAGTTTTTTACATGGAGTGGCTGCCTATATGAACTCCACAGCCCAGTTACTGGGTAGCAAGATATCCCAAGGTACGCGGCCACATTCAAACCCTTATAACTTTTTAACCATAACTTTGAGAAATTTATGGTTTTGGGAATCAACTATTAGAAATTTTTACAAAATCTTGGTAGATTTTTTTTTTAAACGGATACGGACACAAGACTGGCTGTCGGACTTTCGGGCTTCTGACGACCCGGAACGACCTTCAAAGATTCACGAGATCCGTCTTAGATAATGAGGTGCTTGCAATTCGGCCATTTTTCTAGGCATAACAGTAGATGCCAAACTTCAGTGGGGATCACATATATCAAGCCCAGCGGGAAGGCTCAGTTCGGCTGCCTACGCCGTCAGAAAAGTAAGACAATACACTGACGTTGATACAGCTCGGCGCAGCTCGGTTAGTTTATTTTAGTTATTTTCATAGCGTTATGTCCTACGGCATTCTGATGTGGGGCAAAGCAGCTGACATTCAAAATGTTTTTGTTCTTCAAAAACGAGCTGTTCGTGCAATGTACCAACTAGGTGCTAGAGTTTCTCTGAGAGATTTTTTTAAAGATATTGATATTCTCACGGTGGCATCGCAATTCATCTTCGCTAACATCTTATATACTAGGCAAAATATACACTTATACACCAAAAACAGTGATATTCATAATATTAATACTAGAAATAAGGACAAAGTACGTGCTCACCGCGGTATTTCACCGGCTTCATAAAGTTCATAACTCATTTGCTGGGCTTGGTATAACCTTTTATAACAAGCTTCCATCTTGTTTGCTAGATTTACTTACATTTCAATGCGTTTAAAGCGAAAGTAAAATCAAATCTTTGTTTGAAGGCATACTATTCTATCAACGACTACTTAAACGATAAGAATTGTTGGTCGCTGTGATAAACTCAAGACAACGTTTGTGTTCTTTCACCAGAATTAGCTTAACTACTGACAGGTCATATGAATTACTTCATATCTTTGTTTATTTAACTTGACTGCATAAAACATTTTTTTTAACTTTTATTAATTAAATTTTCATTTATTGTTGAATTTTTTATTATATGCTATTATTGTATAGAATCAAGTTCTTCCAAAATAACAGACAGCTGTGCTGCTATGGAGTTTGTTGCGCCACTTCTTCTTCCCAGCTTAAGCACTAGGAAGTGGTGAAGAGTGGGCGTTTTGGGGGACGGTCTTATGTAATTTTGACGTTCAAAAAGTGCTGACTCTCACCCTAGTTTGAATAAATGACTTTTGATTTTATTTTATTTTTTTCACGTATGACTTAACGTGTTTTCCGAGGCACGGAGGAGTCTTGGTATGTAAAGATAGTCACCCATCCACGGACCAACCACGACAAGCGTAGCTTAACTGATCGACCCGTAAGGCTCAACTTTTCATTACATGGCCAAAAGCCCATCTTATTAAACTGTTACATCAATGTGAACCCTTGAAATCCAATAGTAAGAAACCATTTTATGCCTGGTGGCTACGGGCTACTAGCTACTGTGTAGTCAAGTCAATCCAGCCGCATACAACAACAGTATTCAAAGCTAAAACAATATTCAGCCTCTCCACAAAAGTATACCTATATGAATTTACCCATGAAGCAGCAGTCATTCCTTTTCCAAACTATATTGAAAACAGCTTCCAGTAGTTAACCGGATGCAGCTGAATAGGTACCAATATTCAGCGACAAACAGTAAAAGCATTACATTTAAAATACACGCCAACTATTTAGTGCCAAATTGAAATTAACTTGCTTTTCTATTCACAATAGTTTTTTTTATAATAACATTTTTCGCCGCTGACTTGCACCACTGCGCAGGAGTGCAGATCAGATCGGTGCGCGGGCGCCGCTTGCCGATTGTTCCTCCGTCCGGCGCGACGAGCGACATGTCATCCACTGCTATGTGCTAATAAGATATATTGACATAACTCTCCAGTTTTGAGTCTAGCTGCATTTAAAGGCACCATTTATTACTCACCCACGAGTACTGATTACTGTTAACTGCTCATGGTTCTAAATTAATATAATACTACCTTTTACTAAATTATGTACCATGATCTAATTGTTAGTACAGCTAAAATGTTTTTTATATGGATTTGTATGACTGACTACCTGTGTAAACATTTAAACTGAGTTCTGATTTTTAAACAAATCAATAATACTCGAAATAAAATGTTATTGTCCAGAGATAAAAGCTGGCAAATACCCGTTATTTTTTCTTTTAAAGGTGTTTACGGTCAATGTTTAAATAATTGATGTATTTGAAGATAGATTTTTTCTAGACCACATCTGTCTACATTAATGAATGATAATGTATCATTTCATGCTAATATTATGCGGTCTAGGCAATTCAGAGAATCAGTTTTACAGCACAGAGGCTACAGATTTATCTAGCGCCAAAGTGCCAGCTGAAGTAATGACGTAGGTTGTGAAAAAAACTGACAATAGCGTTGCGCGAGCACACAGGCAGGTATGCGCACGAGCCATCTCGTAGCACTCTGTCGAGTCTGTAGTAGATTTAAACGAGCGAACGCCCGGCCTGACTCCGCCTTGGCCACTTGTTCCATTGTTTGTAATTCGTGCAAAATTGCGGAAATAGAGTCCAGTTCTATAACTAGTCCTATAACTATCGCAATAAATAATACATTCTGTTATTATTGGGTTTACGTCGTCGCTACCAAGAATTGGTGCCTAGCTAGATATAAGTACGTGTTTGAAATAGGTTGTTTACCATAAACTCTAATAATAAAATATTTCAATGCTTGTTCATTACCTGTTTTTGGTCTCGTTGTACTTACATGTTTGAATAACCAGGCAATAAAATATTTTCATATCATAACTTTCGTGAGGCACATTCATATTTATTCATGTCCACGGTTGCACTGACGTGTTCTGGATTGCCCGACATGTTCGGAGATCCCGAAACAAACAGTAGGTATGCAAACAACCTACGTACTTAGTACGCACCTTATATAAACAGGTACCTACAAATTTTATTGATGCACTGAGTTTCGTGCTGGGGCTTGTAATAAAGTAATAACAGCCGCACGGGTTGATCGATCAGCTAAAGCTACGCTTGCCGCGGTTGGGCCATGGATGGGTAACCATTTTCTCATACCAAAACCACTCCGTGACTCGAAAAGCGCGTTAAACCGTTAGTCCGGACTGTCATTCGTGGATCTATGACAGTCGTTAAGGGTCGTCAGAAGCCCGAAAGTCTGACAACCAGTCTTGCCAAGGGTATATAGTATATCGTTTTATCCAGTAACTGGGTTGTGGAGGTCAGGTAAGCAGTCGCTCTATGTAAAATACTGGTATTCAGCTGCTGCGTTAGACTGGAAGTCGACCCCAACGTAGTTGGAAAAGGCTAGGCAGAAGATGACTGGTTTCAGTGCTTACGGGCATTAGATCTATATGTACCACATTATAGATACGTATGTAATAGGTTTATCTAAGGTACCTTGTTGTTGATGAGCTTGCGGACGGCGAGTAATGGGTAGCTCGCTGTCCGGTAAGGACCAAGCCCGGGTCGACGGCGCGTTGTGTTCCACGCGCGCCTCAAAGAGATGTCAGCAGCAACAGAAGGGGCCCGCAAGGGCCGATGCCTGCCAGGGGTGCGGGTTGTTCGAAAGAGATACCGCGGCCCCTGGCACACAGGCAACTGAGGGAACACGGGTGGGTTTTAGTCAGTAAAAGTCTGACACGCCCTCCCGCTCCACCCAGAGCGGGAGAAGTTATTTGATGATTTCCCACCCAAAACAAAAAAAAAACCTTGTTGTCGATATGTATTGCAACAAAACATTAACTAAAATGCCTTTAAACTTCCTTGTAATGGAACTAGTCCAGCTCCAGCTGTTACGGTAATTGTACAGGATCAATATCTAGACGAATGTGAATTTCGTAACTCGATTGTGAGGTGGTCAAGTTGATCGATGATGTGTGCGCGTGCGCGGGCACCGCTTGTCAATTAGGTTAGCTGAGTTCAGGGCCTGAGCAACGAGCGCGCCTATCTGCGCAACGGATCTGGCGACGTTTGCGCAACTTCATGTTAGAGAAAAACACGATTTCTAGAAAAAAAATCTAAACTTTATATCTTCAAAATTGTTCGTTGAGCAGTAGGTATGTCATAGCAGCACATAGTCGCACACAAAGCATTCTTCACGTAAGTATTCGCACAAAAACTGGCATGTGCTGACGCACAGGTAGAACGGTGAGCACAATGCAATCGATTCTTTATGTCACAAAATAAATAAAAGCCGTTTCCATATAAATCCTGAACACAAAAAAAATGTCGTTAAATAAAATCACAATGACGTTCATTCATATTTTATAAAAACTTAATGAAAAATAGGCAAATAGGTAGGTATTTAGGCTGTTTAATTCTTTAGTAACCGAAAGCGTCAGAATTAGTAACTAATAAAATCCATAGCATATTATTATTACTTCTTCATATTTTTTCGTTTTAAATTAATTATGGAACTACAAAACATGATTATGTGATAGAGAAATATAATCATAAAATAGTCTATCTAACTTGATAAGTTATCGATACATATCCATATGATCCACATCAACTGCAGGATACATCTCGCTGTATCAATGGCAGTTGACGCAAGTGTGCACGCCGTCGCGTCGGCAGCTGCGCGTCTGATCCTTCCCTTACAATGGATTCTTTGCAGGTTGTAGCAACGCTTCAAATGGTCTCACTTTCGAAGAAATTCACCTTCGCTCGAATGCACCCCGCCAGACAATGTGCGACTTTGATTCGTTAACATCTATTTACACCTTGGTACCTATTCTTTTTTCAACATGTGAAGATAAAATAAATGTTCATGAGTAGGTACGGGCATTACTTACACATACATTACATAATATAACATAATATTACGCCTGTATTCCAGAAGGTTCACACACGCATTTTGTCATTTATATTTAACTCCTACGATAATAGAGCGAGCGTTTTGCCATCAACCGGACACAAATTTAGACTCCGGGCTTCTACTGTGATGTCCGACGGAAAGTTCAGTTTTGTTTTCAGCCAGTTTCGGCCGCAGTTTCAGTTTCAGCCGCATTTTCAGGTTCGGCTAAAACCTAGCCGAATTTTCAGCCCGACAGAAACTGGCGCGTGGCATTCATGAGCTGTCGGCTTTGAAAGAATACGACGGACAGACAACGTAGACTTAATCCGTGGTGTAACCCTTTTTATACAAAACCCAAAACAAATGTTTACTTTTAAGAGCGTTCATCCCACGCGGGCTGGCAACAACGCATTTATAGTAGTTTTCCGTGATTATTTGATTAAATACAAACAAAAGTACTATTTTTTCAGCGAAGCACTAGATCGTTGGTATTTATAATTATTTTTAACATTTAGCCTTTAGTAAAAATATTTAATCTTAGATACTAAGTAATGCATATATAAAATAATTGACGGTATGTCGATTTTTATAAGTAAATACCTAAATAACTATAAAAAATTGCATGCAAACTTGTAAATACCAACGACCTAGTGCTTAGCTGAAAAAAATGTTTACTTTTGTTGGTATTAAATGATCACGAAAATCCGCTATAAATGCGCCGTTGCCAGCCCACGTGGGATGAACGCACTTAAATAGAAGTCATTAGTTATGAGCAGGCATGCTAATTTATTAGATTTCTGACAGATTGATACAAGTTCTAAGGGTAACATGCATTTTAGCGACTGTGCGTTTGGACTCACGTCACAATAGAAAAATTACACGTTTAAGAGACAAAAAAGGAGCCTTATGGAAGTAGAAAGTGTCTTATGAAAATCTAGTATTTTATCTGTAAAAGTACGTCTTCAAAATCCAGTAAGTAGCGAAATTGACAAAATTCCGTATACGCCCTCTTAAGCGATTACTTCAACGCTGCATCGCGTTTTGGCGAATCGTTCCGTTTGAGTACGGTTTAAAAATCGCGATTTCCAACGATGCTGAATTGTTTGTCAGAGAGATCAATCATTGTAAAGATTAATGGCAAATCGCAAAAGCTACCAGTTGCGTATCTGCTAAGTCCCTTATTTAAATTAGGGCAAATGTTTCAATCGCCAGTTTGAAATTTTGACAATTTTGCACTCAGAAATTGGCAACATAATTTTTTTCCCTTGGGTGAATGCAAAATTTGAAAACTTACGGATCAGAAAATTGTGTCATTTAACTAACTAACTTTTTCTTAACTTCATAAGGTAAAGTTTTGGCCGAAACTAGAAGTTTCGGTTTTGGCCGAAAATCGTGTTTCGGTGAGACACTAGTGTCTGGTGGTGGCTTGATATTAATAATAAAAACCCACATTTCGAGGTTCGTGGTTATAGGACTCTTACGCAATAAGATTTTGTCTCATGCTAATCCTAGCTACCTGATAAGTTACGAGAGCTTCATCACGTACGCACCACAGCAATTCAGGAGTAGCTTCGAGTGGATGTAGGTACCTACTATATAACCATGGTATATCCTGCAGGATTCCAGATGATTTTCATAGACTTTTATTGACATTAAAATAATAATTAGGTAACAGGTATCTAGGTGTTAACTTTGTGCAGTTATAATGATGAAAGAAAAATCATTAACGCTGTATTTAGGCTGATTGTTTAAGACCAAATTTATTAGTTATGTAAGTATAAACCTCCCTTACCTATATTCATTAGTTTAATACATATCTAAATCAATTGAAAGAAATACATACAATGGTCCTTATTTCAACCGCTTTTCCTACAAACGGCAACAATAAATGTGACTGTTAACTCTTAAAACGTTGCACAAGGCGGGTATGGTTTAATGTTTCTCTTGTGGAAACAGCTGTACGCTTCCCCTTCACCTGAACACCTATGTGCCGAGCACGTGTTGTATGTGCCCTCGCCTCTAACGTAAATACGATTCGTGTTTGAAGTCCTTACATCCGGAGTGAGTGGGTACCGGCGACTTCGGTACCTACAACTTGATTTTATTTGCATAGGTACATGTGCCCCGGCCCACATTGAATATGGAAGACCTTAGTGTGGGCATTGTACCGATAACGGATGAAACACACTATTTTTGGTAAAGTGAAGCAATAGGATATTATACCTACATCAAACACACCTGCCGAATACTTCCGATGATTTATTGACATAGCAACGTGATCTGTCCGACATAACCGTGCGTTGGGGTTCGACCGGCCACTCAGTAGCAATATACTTGTTCTGCACTCAAGCCCGGAGGCTTGAGTGTAGATATGATTTAAAATTCTATATTTTTTTTTAAGTTTTATGTAGCTTATCGTAATAATTCTTTCAGTAGTCAATGTAAGTCCGGAGTCTCTACCAAAACCCTTATTGAAAAGTATGTTAAACTTCGATGATATAAAATGCATAGTGAGAGTAGCAGAATTTACATGACTAAGCTTTAAATTGACACTATTATTTCATGATTTGATTTTATATGAGTACACTACAATAGTCAATAATATTTAACAAAAGTTGGGCGACTCCATCCAAAGTTTCAGAACCGTTTTAAATGAAAACTTGCTAATTGCCTATCTCTTTTGATTGTAACCATATTAAAGAATACAAAATACGGAGAAAACTAGTCTTATAGCATATTAGTCCTAAACAATAATAATATTCTTTAATATGAAATCACTTATGATTCTGAGTAGGTAGCCTGTTTGAAGCAGAACAAAACCCTAAAATAATCCAGTATCCTACACATACATATGTATTACGTATATGAAATTAATTCAGTATCTACACAAAACTTATATGTAACAAAAACAGTATATTTGGAATATACCTAACCCTTGGCGTGACAATGGAATTGTTACCGGCAACAATATATCACGTTGCTCCAGACAAGAAGCTAGTTCCTACACCTCGACAAAATCGATCGGCAGATAACAAAAGAAGCTCGATAAAAAAGTAGTGCATATTTATGTTGAATTAATTATAAACCAGTATACATTGTTTGAGAGAATAACGATGACTGGTTGTCGGGTCGTACGGGCTCTCCCTTTCAAAGTACTCAATCGGAAGCTATGTGCAGGTGTGCGGCGAGCCCAATACGTCCCCGAGATCACACGATGTGGAGCACTTAAAATACGTTACACAACAATTAACTGAACTATTCCATAAATCTTTTTTATTGAATATTCATAATGTAACGTAAACTTAAATACTCTCACGTAAGCAAGTCTTTATTGATTATTTGAATGCAACTGACTGCAGTTGCATTATGCAAGAGCAGGTAGTAGTGTAGTATCACTAATCATTATGGTAATGTTCATAGGTTTTGATGTGAACTAAATAAATGTTTACTTACAAATTTATATCACATAAATTATTAGGATTATATGTATTCTCCTTGTGTAAAGTTTCACCTTCTGTTCTTATGTGTACTTGTGTGGAGTTGAGCCATTTAACCAAGCTAGTGGACATACCGGCTTCCATATATTAGCTCAAGTACCTACGTACCTACTAACTTCAGTAGTAATCCTACTACTTTACATTTTGGAAAATAATTCCTTATTTTTTGCCAAAGCAGCTCTTATTCACGTTCAAGCGCATATGTCGCAGTATGATAGATAAAGCCGTGATATGGTTATATCCCTAGGGATATAATTATATACCGGAACATAGTTATACGAAAGCGATTCATTACTATCTTACTAGGGATATAATATTATAATATGGTTCAAGTTTAGTAATATAATTAAATTACTAGATTAAGTTTAGTGAAATCATTGTAGGAGTGTAGTTCGTTCTGTTTGTGAACCCCGGAGTGTACGACTAAATGCCGACAGACACTACGCCGGCAGACTGAACACCGACAAGACTTTAGTTCGACGGGACTCTTCGCCGACAAGGCTCATCCTGGCGCTATTACTAAATAGCCAAGTAACTGCCGCTAACATGGAAGTAGCGTTCGCTGGGCTCGCACGCGTTTGGTCACAATTCTAACCTAACCTATAATACTTACCTGATGAGCCCTGTCAGCGAAGAGTCCTATGGGCGAAGTGTCCTGTCGATCTGATTTATAACTATTTAACCAGATTAGTTTAGTCAGATAAATATATTATTAGATTGCGACCGTAAGATAGTAATGAATAGCTTTCGTATAACTATGTTACGGTATATAATTATATCCCTAGGGATATAACTATATTACGGCTTTATCTATCATACTGCGACACATATATAGGTACATAGACATACCAGTTCCTTCAGTATACAAAATTATTAAAAATGATGTCGATGTAGGTAATGAACATGGTTCTCATACTTTAGGTCAGGGTAGGATTTATGGATTTTTATATCCTTAATTTAAGTTCCTACACCTACGATTTCTACGATGCGACGTATTATTGAAATAACTGAAAGAAAGACAACGGTGTGGAGTGAGGAATGCACTTAGTTGAATCACCTCAGTGAACCAGATGTGTTACCCTTATGCATTTAAATATAGTAGGTACCTACCTATGTTCCCCTAACTTATACCTGGCAAGCGTGAAAGTCAAATTCACAGTCAAAACGTTATTTTTATAACATAGATGTTGTACATAAAATGGGCATAGAGATCACCTTTTTTACCGTTAACGGCGGACAAATATTAATAAGGTAAGTAATATTACACATAAGTAACAATTAATTTTTAACATTCAAACGACAAAATGAACAATTTACAGATAAGCATTTCAGCATCTGAAAAAATACATAACAAATCAATCGAACGAAGATCGTAGTGGGCTATTGGAACACCATATTCGTAGATCTTTTCCATCCAGAATCAGAATCAGAATTTGAACTTTATTTGCTATGAATGTAAGTACCGGTTTAGTGATTGTCGTGGAAATCACGTCACTTGGTTTAAATAGGTTCATTTTATTTATATAGATTCTTTTACATATTGTGAATGAGAGAACATTGTAAGCCTTACAGACTGTAGATTTGTAGACGATTTTCTTCCACCGCACAAAGCCAAAGCTCAAAGTCTCGCATAATTGAAAGTCCCTGTCATAACCCTTTCTAACAGTTCAACGTCAGATCTTCAAAATAATTTGGTGTCGCGATTAAAAGTTGTAAACTGTTAAAAATTAAAAATAGCCCTAAAAATGTTACTGAGCCCTTATCAGAGGAGAGATTTGTGCGTTTCTAAACTTCCAAATTTCTATACCTCTCATTTACAACCTGTTCTTGAAACCCGAAAAAATGGAGGCTTCTTTTTCGGTGTTTATTGTTGTACTTACGTATGAAACTTTTCTTTTTTAACCGCGCACAATTGCTCGTCCTCGAATTGCGAAATAAAAGTATGGTTGTAGTTCCTGAAACATGCGACGGAAGATGACCTTTTCCTCGATGATTTTATCGTAAGAAATCCAAAAATAAAAGTTGTATTAATACAGTTTACCTATTATCGAAGTATCCTAAAGTCATTAGCATAACGCGTGGCCATTATCTAGACGTAACTTCGTGATGTGTTTCAATCGAGATCATTTTATTGTGTTATTTATTATATGTATATTTATTTCTGTTCCACAAAAAGTTGTGAAATATCATGTGGCTACTCATATTATTTTTATTTTATACCCACATAACTCTTATCAATTTTATGAAAAATCTAATTTACGATTGGCAATTTTGCTTTTGCCCATGCACGGTTGACCATGACAGCTAATTATCGAAGAGGCATTTACCTACCTGTTTAAGTAAAATCGCCTGTTCTGACTGGTGTCAAATAAGCTACAACTGCTACAAATAAGCATTAGAGAGTGTCTACTTTTCAATCGTGGCACTTAATTACCTCAGACCTTCTCCTTATCTAATCAGGTTCTGAAAAGAGTCGGTGTGAACACTGGCCCACTTGTGTTTGCGAGACCGCACGTGTTCATTCCCGAAGGTACCCGTCCCCCGTCTTGCGAGGGCTCGCATACTACGGGACATTAAGCAACCCATAGATAAACACCACCCATGTGCGGCCCTTGATAATGTTTACAAAGAAAATCTTTGTACTCCACTGATGTACCAAGCAATACTGATGTACAAATTGTGCTTATGTGGAGCGGGGAAATCTGATAGTAGAAACCCGGTAAGTTTCCATGGTTGGGGATAGGAAATATCATGCTCATATTTCGTAAATATTATTTTTATCGTAGGTATCTATCATTATTTGCTGAACAAAATTAGGGCGCAATGAAAGGTAAGTACACTGCCCCTAATCCTACCTAGGTACCTATAGAAATCAAAAAGCGACTTAAGTAAGTAGGTGGCGTAGTTTGTGCCTGAACAGTCGGACAGACATGGGTTTTTAAAATAAATTAGGTTATGAAGGTAGAAGGTATGTTTATGTCGACGGATAATTGCAAAAATAGTCAGATTATAATAAATCTTGCAAGACTATACTTACTGTTGAAAAAATGCAATAAAGGCGCACACAGACGCGATAGCGCGACGCGACTCTAGTAGACCAATTTTAATGTAGATAAACTTCATGGAAATTGTTCTACAAGAGTCGCATTCGTAAAAGCATATTTACTCTCCCCCCATTACCAGCTCCGTGCTGGGTTCCACCTAGCCTTTTCCCAGCTATGTTGGGGTCAGCTTCCGGTCTGACCGGAGGCAGCTGAATACCAGTATTTCCATGGGACAACTCCCTATCTGACCTGTACAACCCAGTAATGTACTGGGCAATACGATACCCTTTGGTAAGATTGGCTGTCAGGCTTACGTGCTTTTAACTACCCATACATGTGCGACTGTCAAAGATCTACAAATGACAGCTGGGACCAACGATTTAACGTGCTTTCCGCAAGGTGGGCTCTACATGTATATTGGTTGTTCGCCCATCCACGGACCGACCTCTGAAAGCGTAGCTGAACCTTCCATAGACTCGTGCGGCTGTTATCATTTAGCCACGTGACCACCCGCCGGTATTTTCTTACAAAAAAACAATTACAGGTTTTCTTTGTCATTGTTGATACCTACCTGTATTGTACACACGGCTACACATCAAGCTATACATTTCCAATAAAAGCTGATCTCGCATTGTATAGGATTTCCATACAGTGCGAGATTAGCGTAAACTGGAAAATTATAGCTTGATGTATAGCCGTGTGTACATCTATAAGTAAAATTCAAAAGTATTTAGGGATCAAGGTGATTTTTACAAATATTGATTATTTATCCCATTAAAATGTTAAAAATACCTATTTATGATAATTGATAGGCACAGTAGAATGTTTTCCTATGTTTAAACTTACAAACTACCCTCATACTATAAACAAATATGAAAGAATAAAAAAGTAAATTACATACCAACCCATTGTTTAAATTCGATAATACTTACGTTTTCATTTCCGATGTGGTGCAACAAGCATGCAGGTACCACATTAATAGTAATTTATACGACAACAGAGGGTAGAGGATCAAACAACATTTGTAATTGTTACGTTTTTGTTGGTCATCCCCATCAATATGGCACAGTCGTTAATTTCATTAAGAGCTTATTAAGCGGACACGCGACCGATGACAGTTGCGCCCTGCGCGCACGCGCGCGATCTAATCGAAAAACTTATGGTCCGGAACCGTACCACTAGTCACTCTCATTTATTTACTCTGTTATTTGTATTCTGATGCTCGTTTTGCTGACAGCTAATTCAACTACTTCATCATCTGCTTAACCGTTTCCCAACATTTTTTGCGGTCGGCTTCCAGTCTAACCAGATGCAGCTGACTGTGAAAAACAAGTTTTCCAGCAGCTGTAACAGAAAATATCCCATACCTCAAAAATACGACACGACATAGTTTTCTTATTCAAAACAATTTCTTCTGAAAACGCTTTTTTTTAGAATTTTCCACCGTATATTTCAAAAGTTAGTACGTACACAATTTTTGAAACTTTCGAAATGCATAATACAACAGCTGCAAGACATAAACAAAAACATCTTTTATGATTTTTTTTTCTTTTTCCTTCATAAAATTCTTCCTGCCAAACATCTAACTAGGTACCTACTTTTGGGCCAATGACAGTGGCCCAACAGGGTACAGACGGACATTACGAAATTATAAGGGTTTGCTGTTGCCAATTTGGCTCCTCTAAAACTCCAAGACATGAATCCATAAATTTTAAATCAAATTAAATAAAAATGGTTACCTGCCTACCCCCATGAGAAGGTGTGCAAAGACGCGTTTATGGATAATCCTACCCAGAAAATGCACCATGGTTCCTTCTAAATTACATACCTACCCAAAAACATATTACTTACACAATATTAAATACAAATGATAATATCGTACATGCGCACGCGTTTATTGTGGTCACGCACAGCTCATCACGGGCGTCAGGTGGTGGTTGGCCACCCCTGCAATGCCGACCCGAATGCATATTATATTAGTTAATTAATTAATATTTTTTGTTAGCCAATTTCGAAGTAATATTAACTTTAATAATACTCAGTAATTCATGAAAAATGCCGAAACGTGAGTGGTGGACATCATATTTGTTCAGATAGTAGGTATAGAGGTACACACACATCTCTGATTTTTCTTCAGGTCAAGGGCTCAGTAACATCAATCTGCTACGCATTTTTGTACGGTTTTTTTTTTTTTTTTTTCTGGGTGGGAAATCATCAAATAACTTCTCCCGCTCTGGGCGGAGCGGGAGGGCGTGTCAGACTTTTACTGACTAAAACCCACCCGTGTTCCCTCAGTTGCCTGTGTGCCAGGGGCGGCGGTATCTCTTTCGAACAACCCGCACCCCCGGCAGGCATCGGCCCTTGCGGGCCCCTCTGTTGCTGCTGACATCTCTTTGAGGCGCGCGTGGAACACAACGCGCCGTCGACCCGGGCTTGGTCCTTACCGGACAGCGAGCTACCCATTACTCGCCGTCCGCAAGCCCGTGCCTACGGTGGCCGGGAATCAGCCTGGGATTCCCGACGCCCAGGGCGTTTCCTGCGAAGGCCACGGCTGTGAGGGCGCATGTACTGCATCTCCCTCACGTGCGCCGCCTCCCTCTTTGCGAGCATAACTGCTTCGCTGAAGGAGGCGACTGCCAGCCATGCCCTCTCGCTCCGTACCATGGCCTGGACCAGGGTCGGACGCGAGAGATCGCCGCCGCCGATCACCTGCACGAGGACACGGCGTTGCTCCGCCCAAGCTGGGCAGACCTCCACCGTATGCTCCACCGTGTCCTCTGGGCGATCTTCGCAATGGAAACACCCGGGCGTTTCCTCCCGCCCTATCCGAAACAGGAACCTCCCGAAACAGCCGTGTCCGGTGAGGACCTGTGTCAGGCGGAAGGTGAGGACGCCATGCCGCCTCTCAAGCCACTCCTCAAAGAGGGGACTTACCGCCGCAATCGCGGCGTGCCCAATTTTTTGTACGGTTCGGTATATTTTAGGTAAGTACACTGAGACGTGTATTTCACATGAATTCCAAAGCAGAGTGAAATGAAATGTAATGATTTGAAATGAAATTGTTTAGTCTGTAAATAGAACATCGGAATCGCTTTAACACGTCATCTTCTTCTTCTTTGTCCTGGCAATTATCCCAATTTATTTGGGGTCAACCCAGTCACTTTTACACGTCATATTTTTTTTTAATAAGGTAGATTGAGTCGACATTCGAAATGGCGAAACAACTGAAACTGTCTTTTAAAGAAATAACCACACAGGTTTCAGTGGACCAGTCCATTCAGTGCACACTTTAGTCAGTAAGTCTGAAGGCTGAACGTTTACAAGCCTTAAGTTCCAGAAGATTTTATAAAGAGTCAGGTTTGAAATGAATAGGTAACCTGGTAAAACCCATACAAACTAAGATTTTAAGAAAAGCCACGATGCGCCACGCGCGATATAGGTATCTCGATGCACCCTGTAGCAATTCTAAAATCTTTTTACTGGCGAGTCCACGCGCGTGGTCTGTCTGACGGAACTTTACGATTCGTAGACACCTACTATAAGATGCCAGGTTACTGTTTTACTGGTAAGTAAGTATAGATCCACGCAGGTACCATTTTTATAGGTACACATACTGACACATAGGCATACATAGTTATAGTAATATCACTTACGCTTAAAAAACGTTTTATTTTAATCCCGTTAAGTAAAAGAATATTGCTCATTAAAGCGTCACACATAAAGCTGCTTCCGGTCAGTGTACTTGTATACAAAAGTTTACCCATTATCCCACCCCACATCGCACTCGAGAACGGTTTGTTTAGATTTAGATGGGGATTTGCGAATGATATTATTAATTGCGTGGTTCCCACAGCTTCCAGAGGGGTGAGCTGCCACGTCGCCTCGTTGATTTGTGTGTTATTGTTGGCGCGGTGGTGCGATCGGTTTCCGCACGCACTCCCACGACAGGGAGCAGATGCCGCTTGGCCCGGCGCCCGCGCGCCTGGCCGCGGC
Organism: Polymixis lichenea; assembly: GCA_949091785.1. Classification (NCBI taxonomy): domain Eukaryota; kingdom Metazoa; phylum Arthropoda; class Insecta; order Lepidoptera; family Noctuidae; genus Polymixis; species Polymixis lichenea. Next base: position 13,347,888 of record OX420937.1, read on the forward strand.
CGGGGTTCAGCCACTGTCACTCACATTGTTGTCTCACCAGTGACCCTCGTGGGAGCTGTGGGAAATGAAGCCGCCTGTGGGAATAACAATGCTCATCACTGTTGCACAATTATGCTGAGTACTTTTCAACCCATAGTGTATCTACTGAGCTGTGGATTTTTCAATTAACATGCGGTAAATAAGAAGATTTATCTATGCAAGCACAATTTGTACATTCTAACATTAGACACTTACAGTTGGACCGGTGTACCTACACACACCGTTAACGAGCACCCTGGGACGCTACACTATCCTAACTTGCCGTTACGCCATAATGATTGACACTTGATAAGTTAATGATAATAGTTGTAAAGTAACATTACGATTGAAATGCTTATGAATGAAGGAAAAGGGTGCCTCTGGAAAATAAATTGTGATACAGCAATCAGACACTTGACCCGCCAAAACAGCACATTATTGAGTGTGTCGTATATTCATGATCGGCTGCCGATGGCAAGACACGCCATTGCATATGCGACGCCGCCGTGCCCGCGCCCCGACGCCTGCCCCGCCAACCTCGCCAGCCAGCAGATGCTCCATTAATATTGTATCAGGCATAACATTCAACATCAATTTATAGCCCGGTTGCTATACCGTCAAACTTTTCATCGACACATCTGTCTACTGAAACATGGAAATTTATCATCTCCTGAAAACATTTAAGGAAATTTATGTGATACCTACTGGTGTCTATCAATATCTTCCTAGATTTTCTATTCATTAAACGGGAAATCTAGACGTGGATACATAAATTATGCATGCACACGTCTGGTATCCAGTCAACAACCGTTTTTAAATGACGAAGATGCATCTATGATTCCCAAAACACGCTCTCACTTGTACATGCGAAGGTATTCACTGGAAAATATTGTGCTGAATAATTTGACATTAGTTTCAGAATTCCATTATTCAACTAGCACGATTTTATTGAACAAGTTAGGTACCTATATTTATGTACTTATATTTATACACGCATATTTCTAATGACTTGTTCGGCAATAAGTAGGTACATACTAAGCTACCGATTTCATTATTTCAGGGGATTTATTTCATCCAACAGGTATGTAATAAAAGCAAAACGAGCTGCTAATATATTATTCGATCGTGTAACAATATAGGTAGATACTCTGAGAACATTAGCGCCATCCGTCCTGAATTAAGCACTCGAGTCGTCGTTGAACTTTCATGCATTTCGTTCTGAATAATGTACCAATTTGAATGGTCGGTATAAATCATGATAACAGTTTCGGTTACCAGAATCATAATATGTTCAGTAATAAATGCTTTGTTTTTGCAACTACGAACGGAGATTGATGTGCAACAATTACGGGATGCTCCTGAAGCATACATTCAAAATGTGTTGCATCGACAAACAGCTTTTTTTAAAGTTTGTGATGCTAATATGTAAGTGGAAATAAATGGTAACACACAGGATCAATCCATCGTCCCACTTTACATTTCATCTGCTTTTATATCGGGTGTCTACATTTATATCGAATGTGATTTTTAAGATCTGTTTTAACTTAAATATGCTCATATTCAGAATGTGTATTGTAATGCATAGGTAAAGCTTTCTATAACTTGGCTATGGTTATGGTCGAGAAGCAAGGGTTTAGGCGGTTATTATGGATACCAATTTATTCCTTAACTGACGTAACCGAAACTATAGGTGCTAACGGCACGCCTAATATGTTTCATAATGCTTTTTGAGGCGAAAGCTCCAACAACCACTTTAAACCTAATTACTTGTTTCTCCACTATCCTGCCTGAGCAGCTGCATCAATGGAGCACACCACATACCGCATCAGACCGCATGAACTTTGCGAAAACACCTACTCATAGGTGCACTACTACCTTTAGATAATCAGTGCCTTTATATTTAATTCTCAAAATTTTAAGAAAATGTCATTCCAGCAACTATTATGTCTTAGTACCTATTAAAATTTTACGATTACGATTAGATGTACCTACTTAAAAATAATAGTTTGGTCACTTTTTACCAGACTGAGGCGAATCCCTAAAGAGGGTAATGTTAAATAAGTATAATTACTTTGAAATGAATTGTTGTTGTTGTTTCTGTGACCAACATACATTAACATGTAGGTATGTTACTTATTTAACATTACCCCCTTTAGGGATTCGCCTCAGTCGGGTAAAAAGTAATATAAGTTTTTTACTAATAATAAGTTTTATGTCTTGCAGGCAACATGACACTTCAATCACGATCAAGTATACGAGGTCAAATAGAATTAGCTGGCAAAACTTCACAAACGCGTTGGGTATCGATAAAACAAACGATTTTCTTTTACTCATAATTTCTGGTAGAAGCTGACTATGGGGTTCACGGCTGTTGGTAGTGTTCATTTAATTTGAACCTGTAGGTAGGTATGTTAACTGGCGTCGTATCATACACTTTCATCTGGTGAGTGCGACGCCGGCGCAGGACCGAATGCGTCGAAGTTAAAATCAATTACGCCTCCGCTTTAAAGCTATGAATATTTTAACTGTTCCGTGTGATTGACTCATTGTTGAGTTTCGGTGTCATAACAAGTAAGTACCTAACGTTCGTATTTGATCCGGAAAGAAAGTTCGCTGTTGTATCGCTGTTTATGTTCGTATGATGTCCGTTCAAAAAGCATGGCAGTTGAGACTAGGTATGTCATGCTAACTTAAATGTTTCACTTATGGTGGCACGTGTGTTGGATGGACGTTTGAGTTCCCTACAAAATGGTTGAGCTGGATGTTGCTGAGCCACGCGTCATGTTCCTCAACGGGCGCCATCGGTTTACATTGGTCATGGGTTAACTTCCAGGAATCGAATTAATCTTCTTTGTTTTTTTACTTACATGAAATAAGGCTCTGGGGAAAGAAATATAGCTATTCCATTCTGCAGATTAAAATTGGTGATGTATGATTATCGGAATTGTGGGATAGCTCATAGGATGAGGCTGTTTTTAAGTAAATAAATTGTTGGTCGCTTTTGGTACCCCTACGATGTTCTACGTTTGCTATTTTCAATAATTAGGTACTGAATGACGACAACCCTCCACAACTTTAAATGGAAATACATAGATAGTAATTAAAGCTATTGGATTCTTTGAATTAAGAGATACATGTAAAATTATGATCACTTTTGGGATACTTTTCTGAATCAATGAAATCTCGTCTTATTTACCAAAAGGCTCCCTCAATCCTACGTAAGTATTTAAAAGGGTATAGGTACTCACCTACTCACTATCAAGAAATGCACAGAATAATAAATTTGCCCTGAATATCGTTTTATAAATTGTCCAAATCTGAATCTTCAAGCCATCAGTGATTAGCCCACAATTTCTTCGTCAGATTTTCGCACACGATCATACGAAAATAAACGGCACTGATGATCACATTATTTTGTTTGTTTGGAAATCTTATAGTCTCTGCTCATGCCGCACCTATTTAATAATCAACTTGGCCAGAAACGCTTTGGGTTCCCCAACCATATTTTAAATTTTAATATTGTAACTAGGGTTCTTTGTTTTACTACGGAACCCTACAAAACGATTTGAAGCTCATTCTGTAATTTTTATAGTCGTTACTTTTTTCGTTCCGAATTTTAAAGTCGATGTTGTCGTTTTTACCTTGGGTCAGTAAATTGATGCGTAGGTAGGCAGTCCACGTTTTTGGAAGATAAAAAAGGTGTACGCGGAAATATTTGGAGGTCGAGGAGTGCGGGGTCCTGTGTCAAGTGTCACGGGCAGGCGGAGCGGAGGGGCGTCGAGGGCAGGAGGCACGACCAGCCATTGTCCGCGCTCGCACGACGAGACGAATTGCAACGCAGGCATCATGACCCATTAAATGCGGTCACGAAATCATTTTACCAGACTCTTTCACTGACACCAGCCACCAACTTGAACTGCCAAAAACCTTGCTTTGTTCCCACGAACTCTCTCTGTGAAACTATTTTCGATTTACTCATCTACTTCGGTAAAAGGAGGCGCACACAAAATTTTGTATAGATAATGCCGCAGTTATGCATAAGTAGATAAGTATCTATTTAGGCAAAGGCGGGAATAGGTACGTAGGTACAGTAGTCGACCTTATGAAGTGCAGGCTGGTAATGAAATAACTGTAGTTGTCAGTCAAGCAGAAATAGAATATATAACAGTAGAGGTCAGATGTGCTGACAAGCGAAGAGAAAAGATAAAAAATATTACACGTAGAGTGATTTCTAGGAATAATTATCGAAATACATTGAAGTATTTCTTTAATACAGTTGTTAAAATACGACAAAATATTCTTTTAATTGCATCATCCCGGTACTCTGAGAGCTCGTCAAGCTCTCACAGTACTCTGTTAGCAGACTTAGCAGTAGGTAGCGGCGGCGTTAGAGCAAGGTACATTTTACGAGTCCATAGCCAAATGACCAAAACGGAACCGTTACAATTTTGTCTTGTCCGTCCGGACGGTACACTTGGTTTACTCAGGCTATTGGAACTATATCTATGAAAGGAAGGAAGGGGTAGGTAATCCATGAATCGCTAAACAATAGAGTAGTGTAATTACGACAAACATAATTGTAGTCGTCGCTATTATTAGGAAGTAACCTAACTGGCACCTTTGACGTAACTGCAATAAAGAGAAAAGATACCATAATCATGTACTTTCGACGCTATATCTACTCCTACTACCGTTCTCTGGCAAACACGCACGCTAAGTGTAACTTAAGTACTTATTTTCGAAAAAGCGCTTATTTTTGTACACTCACAATTAAGTAATTAACATTTTTACTTTTATTACACGTTGCGGCGCTAAAAAGTAACGCTGGGTTAATTAACCAGACATGAGTGTTTTTAAGTTGGGAACATTGTTTGATTTCTACGAAGAAAAATTATAATTCGTAGTAAATCCTTAAAAAACACAATGACAAGTTTATACGTTCATAAATGTACTTATGTTTATGAAAGTTCGATACTATATAGGTATGTAGGAGAGACCGAGGAAGATGGTAACAATTTTCAAATTACTGGACATATCTCTCCTGAAAATAGTCTTAACTCTTTGAACGTTTTACATACAAATAGCCTCTATACGCTTTCGATACAAAAATAGTTAACTTTCAATACCAAGAAACACCTAGAAAACATCACATTATTTCAATAAAGTATTTAATAACTTGGATCAAACTGTTTTACGAAATTAAGACAATTCGTGTGTTTTCCCCTCGAAGACATGACACTATCTGTCTTCCAAACATTTATTAGGCATTCTAAAACAATAAAACAACAATCCATGCAAAAACACACCAAAACCACAATATAAATATGGTATACTACGAATATACGGTCTGAACAACACATTCTCACAAGTGCATACGGACCCGCATCTACGAGACCTCACAGCGGCGGTCGCGGTGCTCTCAGTGGCGGGTGCCGCCGCGCGCCGGGACGAAACGAGTGATCGCGTTATAATACGTATATCTTTTGAGCCACGGACAGCCCGCAATCTTTTTAAAAATGCCACGAGCTTATTGCGTATCTATACTAATATTATAAAGCTGAAGAGTTTGTTTGTTTGGTTGAACGCGCTAATCTCAGGAACTACTGGTTCGAAATGGAATATTCTTTTAGTGTTGGATAGCCCATTTATCGAGGAAGGCTTTATAACATCACGCTAAGACCCTTAGGAGCCGAGCAAAGAGAAAAAAGTCACGAATACGAAGTACTCGCACGGGCAGGCGAGGCGAGCGACGCACACTGGTCCCAAATTAAAAAAAAGTGGACATTGATAGTAGACCGCTGATATTTTTTTTTATTGTTGATATAATGATAACAGATAAGGCAAAAAAATATTATTGTCCTACTTCAAATACTTTTCTCTATAAAAAATATTTCTTTTTTTTTTGTATGGGAGTGATTACATTTTACTCAATTTCTCAAAAACCTTAAGCGATGTCGAGATGGCATTCACATATGTTAGAAAACTAATAATTCTGAGTATTTGGCTCGAAGAAACTTATTGCTTATCTCTGCGTACTTTCGAGATAATAGTGACAGAAAATAACAATTTTTTTTAATGTTAATTGTTCGCTTTTTTTTAATCATAGCCTTACTCATATCGCAATAGGTCCGCTGGCCAGCAAAATGGAGCTTCGACGCGAGTTTGCCGGGATAACAAGATGGCCGCCTCTCATGACGTAACGTAATACGGTCACGAATCGCGCGCGTACACCTCACTCAGTGTACAACTAAATGTGGTTGCGATAAGACGTGTCCTTATTTTTTCTGTGCGCTTGAAGAAATGCTTGTTGTTTGTTTGTTTTGTTATTGTTGTATTTTGAATCTTTGGATTTTAAAATCAAATAATTTTTGTTTGTCTTTCTTTCGTCGAATTTGTTTTCGTAATTTTATTTGTTAAAATCAAAGTCACTTTGTCTTTGATATCTTTGATTCTAATTTGTTTTCAATTTTCCTTAAAGTTATAATATGTCCGCATTTGTCACCAACTTAGACTTATACGTTGTTCTTAAATCAGGAGGTGGTTTTAAAAATGTCGAATTTTTATTTAATGCCCTTATTGAACGTATTGGTGTTGAATTGTCCTCCGAAGATTTGAGTAATATTAAATTATTTTGTCGTAATTTTTCAAGTAATATCTCAAAAAGATGGTCTGCTTCCAGTAGAGCTCAAAAGACCTTTCTTAACAAAAATTCAGACTGGTTACAATCCCAAATAGTTTGGCCAAAATGTCAAAATATCGATTTAAGCAGCATTTTTAAAGTTGCCGAGGAAGTAATTCCAAATTTCGAAACGCAAGTGGATACTCATCAATTAAGTTATGGTACAAGTAAAAAACCATTTGTTGATATATCTGATAAACAGAAGAAAAGGCGTTCTCTAACACTTCTAGATCACACAGAGGAGGAATTAGTTTATGCTTTATGTGCCAAATTAAAAGAGTCTAAAAAAACAAAATTAGCAGCTATATTAAACGAACTCAGCCAAAACAAGGAAAAATGTGAGATGGTATATGATGTACTATTCGCTAAAAAGACTGACAAACCGTGTTTACCAGATGATAAAACGTTAGCGCTTTACACCTCAACAAATTTGTCAAAATGGCAATATCGAAATTTAAGAACTATTCTTGCTTCAGAGAATATGTATGGTCTTCCATCCTATCAAAAGCTCCTGGAAGCTAAAAAAACTTGTTATCCTCCAGAGTCTGTATATGATAACTGTAACTGAATCTGATGCTAAGATAAGACTTCAATCGCTTCTAGATTTGACAACTAATAGGATATTAAAAACAATTCAGCACAACTCTGCCGACAAAAAATCGCTAAAACTAATAAGCAAATGGGGTTTTGACGGGTCATCTTCTCAAAGTAATTATAAACAAAAGTCACACTCCGACACTAAAATTGACGATTCTTCAGTTTTCATGATTAGTTTGGTTCCGCTTCGTTTGGAAGAAGAGAGTGGTACTATCTTGTGGCAAAATCCTGCTCCCTCTTCAACAAACTATTGTCGTCCAATTGGCTTTATATTTGCAAAAGAAACAAATTAATTGATAAAGAAGGAAAGTGCATCCTTAGAGGAAGAAATTCGTAATCTTGTTCCCACAATTGTAGATAATTTTGATATTAAACATGATTTGTACATGACTATGATTGATGGGAAAATTTCTACTGTGATTTCCAATACTTCTTCTGCAGCTGTTTGTAATATTTGCAATACCCCACCTAGCAAAATGAATGACTTGGACTTTGTATCCAAAAGACTCATCAGAGAAGATATGTATAAATATGGTCTGTCTTCGCTTCATATGTGGATAAGATGTATGGAATGTATTTTACACATTTCGTACAACTTAGACTTCAAAAAGTGGGCTGCACGAAAAGAAGATAAATTGTTAAAAGAAATTAAAAAGAATTTGACACAAGAAGAATTCCGGGAAAGAACTGGTTTGTTAATTGACATAGTAAAACAGGGATTTGGTACAACCAATGACGGTAACACGGCAAGAAGGTTTTTTGAAAATTATGAAGTATCTGCTGAAATAACGGGTATCCACCCTGATTTAATCAAGAGATTTGCAGTCATTTTACAAACAATTTCATCTGGTCAACTTATTAATACCAACTTGTTTAGGGAATATTGTAAAGAAACAGCAATGCTATATGTAAACTTATATCCATGGTATTACATGCCTTCAAGTGTCCATAAATTGTTGATACACGGTGCTGATATTTGTGAAAATTTCTCCTTTATTCCGATAGGCATGCTTTCCGAAGAAGCTTCCGAAGCGAGGAATAAAGATTTCCGGAATGTTAGAATGGCACATACAAGAAAAATCGGTAGAGTTCAGACTAATTTAGACATTATCCACAGCTTTCTAATTAGCTCAGATCCTTACATCAGCCATATCAAACCAAAGTTTGCTCGTTTACATAAACAGTTGTTTCCAGAGGCTAGTGCTTTGATCTTGAACAATGAATTGCTTTCGTTGGAAAACGAGGAAATAGAGATTTCTCAAGAGAATATAGACCCAAATATTAATCTTTCACCATAATATTTTTTCAGAATCGTTTGTGAACATATTCAACTTTATGTTTGCAGCTTAATATGTCTTCATTTTGATTGTTTTTTAGAACTGATGAAAGTACTCCTTCAGAAAGGTCATAGCTTTTCAGTCATTAGTGAGCCCCCATAACCTCTTTTACAGAGAAGTCTCTTTTTACTTATTTGACATTACGCATACATTATAATTATGTGCTAAAGTAAGGCTATGATTAAAAAAAAGCAAAAAATTAACATTAAAAAAAATGTTATTTTCTGTCACTATTATCTCGAAAGTACGCAGAGATAAGCAATAAGTTTCTTCGAGCCAAATACTCAGAATTATTAGTTTTCTAACATATGTGATTGCCATCTCGACATCGCTTAAAGTTTTTGAGAAATTGAGTAAAATGTAATCGCTCCCATACAAAAAAAAAAGAAATATTTTTTTTACAGAAAAGTATTTGAAGTAGGACAATAATATTTTTTTGCCTTATCTGTTATCATTGTATCAACAATAAAAAAAAATATCAGCGGTCTACTATCAATGTCCACTTTTTTTTAATTTGGGACCAGTGTGCGACGGGGTGGGTCGGAGAGCAAGAAATTTGACGCGAACAAAGTCGCGTGCAGAAGCTGGTAATATTATAAAGAGGTAAAGTTTGTGAGGTTATAGGGAGTAATCTCTGGATCTACAGAAACGATTTAGAAAATTCTTTTAGCAATAGAAAACCACGTTATTTGTGAGTGTCATAGGCTATATTAACCCGAAAAATGAAAAAACTTTTTTCGTGCCAAAATGGCATGCAAAATATATACATACATATAATGCAGTAAAAACATGACTCCCCTATTGGCAGTCAAGAAATAAATCATAGCCCTCAGTACTAACCGAAAGTTTTGAGTATGAATGTCGATGGCTATAAGAGTAGGGGGAGATCAAAGAAACGAGGGATGGACTGTGTGAATGATGATATGGTTAGAAAGGGCCTACGGAGATGACGACTAATAGAGAAGTGTGGAAGAAAAGACATGTTGTGCCGACCACAAATAAATTGGGATAAGGGCTGGAGAATAATGATGACTCAGTACTAACCGAACCACACTCATCATTTCATCACAGGTAAAAATGTTTACCGCCCAACGAAGTGGGCACGGGTCAGCTAGTTTCATAATAAAATGCTGTCATATACAATAAGTACAGTAAAATTCGGATAGAACTACCCTCAAACGGAAACTCTTTATCGTACTAGCCGGACGACGCACAAAACGAGCGGATAACATATTTTTGTTTTTTATTACGTATTCTTATTCCAGTCATTCTTATTATTAAATATCTAATTATAAAGTTAGATTAATTTCTATTTTTTTTAAACCTTTGCGGTCGATCGGGAGACCCCAGTCAGGAACAAAGTTCCTTTTCACTTAAGGGGACCCTAGTCGCGGGCTCGATCTCAATGATGGGCCTGGCTAAAAAGCACGCTGTGGCACCAGGCAGAGGTGTCCGACAGAGGTAGTATCAGTGATGAGCAATTAGACGCTAGTCTACAGGCACAACATTTTTGAGTGACGTGCAGGATCATTTATAGTACAAGAGGCGCGTAAAAAATTAAGAACAGTCCTTCGGAAGATCGGGTTTTATGAAAAAACCACTGAATAAATCAATGACCAATAAAGTTTATTGAACTTTTCGTTGTTGTGGATGTTTGAGCTATGTCGGTACCGAATTGGTTTTTCAGATTTTAAACTTCTTTAAACACGCCCAAAGTTAGGTTTAATTAGCAAGAAAAACGAATCTTTGTTGGCTCCTAACTTTTTAATGGCTTTTATTTTAGTATTCTGTTTCCGTACAGACAATATTAATAATGAGACAAAACCATACCATGTTTATTTTTTGATGTACATTGTCGAACAGTGGAGTAATACACTCCCGAAGTTTGTATGGGAAAAATGTGGACTAGATTCACCTTAAGATTTAAATTGAATTTACATTTGACCAGAGACAAAAGTCGCATGGAGGGGGCATAACATGTATGAAAACTTTTTCGCGTAACGATTTTTATCAGTTAACTCCTACCGCAAGCTGCGTTAAAGATCTCGTTCCACTAAAACACTTTTCAAATTTGCAAACACTAAGACTGGCAACCCTACCGCTCTGATGGTAATTATATTAACAAATAGGTCTAGTTTCTATACTGTCCATATTTATGCTGTGCCAAACGCTTATACGTACCTAAACCAATATTAAAATTGTGACAGTTTGTCACAACCCTCCTTCATGGTTGATTCAGCATAATATCCTCAAGACGTGCAGTGAATAGCTTCACTGCACGTCTTGTCAGAAGTTAATAATTTTATCATGAAATGAAACTTGAAATATTCAATGCATATAAAGGTAAATGAAAAGTTACTAACAATAACACGTATCGATGATTAAGTAAGCTCTTAAAAGTTTAGTGAAAAACTTACTTCCGTGCCTGTTCAACAACGGCGTCGTACACAAGCACTCTACGTAGGCCGCCGCATACGATTGCCGTATGGCAATCTACATAGCTACAGCGGCTAGCTCGTCAACAAAGAGATATAAACTGCGATGATGCCTACTCGCTGTCGCTTATACATACTGAGAAATGGACTCGGTAACATCTCTCCTCTGTTACAACTCGCCTCGGTCTCCTCTATACATAATCACGACTGGCTATAAAAGATAATAGGTAGGGTAATTAGTAAACACAAACTCATAAATTAAAAACTGAAATGCTTGAGAAGATAGTCGCGAGATACAATAATTATTTGGTCTTTTTGTACACCTGTTGATGAACTTGCATGTTCGCGCGTCAATTAGTGTTGTATTTTATGTACCTATATGTCGCAGGCCGATTGTATGATTCGTGACTTTATACATAAGGCGCCCTCGGAATGCACACTGTCGCCGTTATGCATAGCTTACATAATCATAATACGTACGGTCTAATCTAGCTTACCAGGAAGTGCGAACTCTTCGAATCATAATTTACTAATTTGATACCTCGTAGGGTTTGCCAATGACTTACAAGCTAATTAATAAGGTCGTTGATTAGCATCCCTATCATGCCGATGGCTATCATGCAATTTAATTTTTGCTTTAGAGTAAGTTACTAAGTAAGTAGTAAGTACTAGTATTAAGTAATAATAAAAAACAACATACCTACTTTACTTGGACTTTATTGTTTATTAAATTAAAAAAAATAAAACACAATATTATTGTAACTACTAAAATATTTTCATCAACAAAGTAGACCAATACCCCATTTTAACGAAGACGCTTAGTTAGTCTGGTTTTAATATTACCTACTTAAGTGTTTATTGTAGAGTTTTCTACAAGTTTTTATTTGATACAATATCAATGTAAGTTTTATGAATGGAAACTGATCGCTTTTCATTCAACAATATTTCTGTAAGTCAATCACTATGATATGAGTACAATCGTTTTAAAAGATCTCATATTATTCAATTAGTTGTGAATTTATGTTTCGAACTTTGATTAGACTAATTTGCCTTGTTTGACCGACTGTAATAAACAGTGATCGGATTAGACAGTGTAATTTAAGGTCAACAACCTCAAACAATATCATAAGTATAGGCCACAGAACAGAAAAAAAACAGTCATCATCTGCCTAGCCTTTTCCCAACTACGTTGGGGTCGGCTTCCAGTCTAACCGGATGCAACTGAATACCAGTATTTTACATGGAGCGACTGCCTATCTGACCTCCACAACCCAGTAACTGGGGTAATACGATACCCCTTGGTAAGACTGGTTGTCAGACTTTCGGGCTTCTGACGACCCGTAACGACTGTCAAAGATCCACATATGACAGCCGGGACCAACGGCTTAACGTGCTTTCCGAGGCACGGAGGGGTCTTGGTATGTAAAGATGGTCACCCATCCACGGACCAACCGCGGCAAGCGTAGCTTAACCTGATCGATCGACCCGTGCAGCTCTTGTTACTTAGCCACAAGCCCCTCAGAAACAGAAAAAAAACAGTAGAAGTCGCAAATCATTAGTATCGGAACCAACGTACCCAAACTCACACGTATACAAGAGTATATATAATAGTATTTCGTAACACTAAGAAATCTTTGCTCTGATTGGTAGTTTAATATTGAATGGTAGTAGGAAATATGTCAGTCGTCGCATAATTTAAAATAAACCGCAGTATAATGACTATAGAGTTGTTTATTGTGTACTCTTTTACGTATTTATTACTTTTTCCGTTTAAAGCGCACACGGAATAGTTTTGTGAGCAAGTTACGTGTCTCGCCACTAGATGTCACTATAATAAATGCATTTAATTTAAATCTGTATTTCGTTCCATAAAAGATTTACATTTGGGTATCAAGGTCATTACTATTTGTCCTCCTCTATGGATCTACCACTGTCGTTCACTTTTTTTATCGACATTCCGTTTTATTTTCAAACAAAATACAGTCAACTGCTAGAGTCAATAAATATTATTATGTTTGAAATCAAATGTTTATATAAATTTATTCAAATACATACTTACGATTTATAGAAAGTATAATTAAGAATCGTTATGTTAAACTACTCAGCCGATTTTGAAAATTATTCTATTTATAGAAAGATACACGTTGTGGTGTTTATTTCTATCTTATGCGATAGATATTTAACTACGCGATTAGTTACTACGGGTACACCAAAACCGTACACAGGGTTAACTTTTTCCCGATATAGCATAGAACACAGAGAACATTGTAAGTTTAAAATATCGATTACGGTAATCTCTAATTGAGTAGCTGACTGGGACATGTGCATAGTTGGAATCTTCGCGAAAAATATATTTGAGTTTAAAGAAAGTAGACTTTAAATTAAATAACATAAAGTCAACTTTTACTTGTCTTGTTTAATAAAATTTTCTTTTTCAAATTTTAATCGAAATAAAATCAATTAAGACCTACCGATGGTATAATATACCTCTAATTGATAAATATTTGGTTCTGCTATCATGTTTACATTCTAGAACAGCACAATTTTTGTTTTTTTTTCGAGTTCTTTTCACCGTGGCGGTTGTAACAAGACTAACGTGAGTGGTGTGTGCGCGGAAGCTGACTTATGCGGACCTCCGCAAAACTCGGGCTAAGCGGGGCTCGCCTACTTGCGACTTTACTGTTTTTTCTGTTCTTTGATATAAACCCACCAATATCCAGAAATCCCGGGACATTCTATTTTTTTTAAATAAATGACGAACATTAGCTGTCTGGTTTGACTGCCCCACGGGCAGAAAACGCAAACTTGATTTCAATTAAGTATGTCAATTACTAAAATTGACCTATTTAATCGATATTACAACTTATAACCAGCATACGCACTTATAACCAGTAGGTACAAGGTAAATTCGCAATTCCCAGGGAACTGACTTATTCGTATTCCGATATCGTCATTAAATCCCAGTATTTGCACCCCAAAATCCGATCACTGGTAATAAAGACAGTTATGGCAATGATAACTCTATAAAACAATTGATAGAAATGCGACAAGTCGTTATTCAAAAACTGTATGGTGGAATAACATGTTAGTAGTGACAAAACAATTATTTTAAAGGAATTACTAGTTATCTCACTAAAAGCATAACCAACAAAGCTACTTATACTGTATGCACGACGACATATCAAGGTATACATTTCCAATATAATCTGACTACCCATTGTACGAAAAGTCTATATAATGTGAGATCAGCTAAAACTGGAAATGTATAGCTTGATTATGTCGTCGTGTGTACAATTCGCACAAGTATTTTTAATTTATATTTTAAAGATTACCATTGAGAGTTCAACATTATAAGCTTTAGTTTATCCATAACTCCAGTCCACTCTCTAGGTATGTTTTATCTACCATTTTAGATGTATGCGTATGAATACAACAGACCATTTAAAAATAGATTGTAACTTTTATGTACTTTACAATAAATCAATGATTTAAAAATAATAAGGACTGACTTCAAACCATGTCAGGTACAAATATTGTTGAAAATAATAATATAATCATAATATAATTGTTGGTATACTATGATAAATTTACATAACGATAAGTAATTATTTACATATTGTTTTTCTATGTTATAATATAATAAATTCCCCCCACTGACCAAAATAAATTCAATAAAAATATATTACAGACCTTAATATATTTTTATTAGTATATATTTTGGGAGCTAATTTAACAAGAAAACAGTAACAGGCGCAATACATTTTGAAGTTTTTCATTTTTCATTTTCATAATACAGTGTAATTGGTTAAAATTGATAAATATCCAAAACTCTTAAGAATTTTACTCAGACTTACTTTTAACAGTGTACAGGATTTGATTGGTTTGATGTATCAGATATAAAGCGCTCACGAAAACTGCGTTGGCCCTGTAATCATATAAAATATGTACATAAGTAAAAGTGCGCAGGTTTGTCTTAACAATGAGTAAAATCATTATGTTGCAAGCTTTAAAAATTCACACTTTCAAATACCACAACATTATACTGGGGGTCTAAAAAGGCCTTTGGCAGAATCATATTGGGATTGTATTATGAATCATATTTAAAATCGTAAAATGGTCACAAACTGACAATTCATAATATTATCTGCGTAGACAGCACGCAATTCATCTGTTTGAAAGTTTCATATGGAAATACGTGAAATGGTCCACCCATTATGAATTGCTTCATTGAAGTTAAGAGTCAAATAGCACAGTGATAGGGCAATTCAGGAAATGAATCGCTTAATGTGGCATTTTTAGGCCCCCTGGTCTACTCCGGACATTAGCAAACGACACAAACCAGCACGAAATCACTGCTTTCTATTACATAATAACAGTAAATAAAGTAAACTCACTGTCCCTCCTTGAAATATTCCTTCAAAGTGTTAGAGAATCTCTTGGAGTATTTCACAAATTCTCGCTTCCTTTGTTCTAGAACCTGTTTGCCTGTTCCTGGAGTGTATGTGGATACTTCATTCACAGCATCCAGTAACTTCTTTATCGCTGAAGCAATTTCTCTGTGGACAGTTATTAAACTTGATTGAAGCAAATAGGCGAAGTGGTGGTGCTTGGAAGCCTACCTTAGTCCAGCAGTGGACATCTTTCGGCTGAAATGATCATGAAGCAAAAAGACCAGGAAAATATACATTACTCTATCAATTTATTGACACAGACCATTCCAACTAGCTAGCTAGATAGTGGCCTGGCCAATTGACCTAATCATTTATCATGACACAAATAATATTATTAGGATTCAATACCTCAAAAAGAAAAAATGGTATCAAAATAACAATATCAAATATATAGGTCTACATCCCATGGAGATAAAAAAATCAAGCTTGCAAGTAAGTAAAAACATTTTCCAAAAAAACAAACAACTGACTTCCGAAAAAACACTACAAACTGAAAAATAACTGAAGTCTGTTGTTTTTAGCAATAGATGAAGTCAGTTGTTTTTTTTTTGGAAAAAAAAAATATTTGCACTTTTAGTTAAAGTACAAATTTCATTATCCTTGGGGTATTCTCAAAGTCAATCAAACCAAAACAGTGCATGTTTATGCAATAGCAGTTGATTTGCTGCCATTTTTTGATGAGTTCTTTGTCTGTCTCCGAAACTCATCATAAGATCTGTATGAAATTTAAATGGGACCATTGCAGGATAAACCCCTTTCGAACAAAAAGAGAATTTGCAAATCCGTCTATATATGACTGAGATATGCCTGAACAAACAAAAAAAAACATACCGAAATTGATTAAACTCCTCCTTTTTTAAGTCGGTAAACAAAAATACAGCCAGTTATTAAGGACATTTTGATACTTACAATTAAAACCTATAGGGTACTTCCCATTGACCTAGGATCATGAAATTTGCCAAACAAAAAGCAATTTCTCACTGCAAACTAAAGAAACAGTCCGAAAATCATCATTAATTTGTAGTTCTAATCAAATAATTTTTGCGATTATAGACTTACATTGAGAGACTCACAGTCGGTTCTGTATTTGGGATAAACTCATCCCAACTACGGAACCCTTAATTGTGCGTGGTCCAACAGATACTTGGTGATTTTTTTGTCACATTCACACTTACTTAATGGTCTCCAAAAAAGTCTTCCGGTCAGTAATTTCATCAGGAATGCGACTCAAGATTTTTTTCAAAGCTGTAGACTTTTTGTTCAATTCTTGGAATGCTTCTTCAGTCCTGTTCAGTCTTAAATCTGCACCTGTATTTAATTCAATGTACATTTAAGAAAACGAGCAATACAAAAAGTGCCAAATCAAATAATGTTAATTGTATAACCAGACACTGGTCATAATAAGCTAATAAAATGGCATTCACATTATTATATCATTATATCGAGGGTTCACGGGCTACTTGTATTAAGCGACATTTTTAAAACTTTACAGGAGAGCATAACAAAGTTTAATTTTTAGGAAAAAAAAATCGTTATAAAAAAAGTAATAATATTTTTACAAAAAAGTGGTCTATGTTGTTTTCTTTTACAAAAACCGCACAGTTTAGTCTAGTTTTCATTTTTTTAAAGCTGTTTTTACCTGAAATAAATGTCGCTTAATACAAAATTACCTCAAATCACTTTTATTTAGAAACAGGCTAAATGATTCAAGCGTAAATTATAGATTCAGGAAAAAGGATTTATGCAACACTCGGTGTTGTGTTTTAGTGTAAGGCTAAATGTATTAACAACCATCGCGATAATAAAATAGAAACAGGCTATTCAGCTTATGCAGCTGAAGTATCATAAAGTAGTTGCAGATCAAAATGATATATGTAGATCATTCTAGTCTTCACATTAAAAGTGAATGGTTTGAAATGACAGTAAATTTGTATGTATAAATAAAGATTGGTGGTTAGAACAAAATTATTTTGCTGAATCTGTCGGACTGAAATATTAAAATAAAACGAAAAACTAAATAAAATAAAAAGTTGTTGTTGTGACCAAACAAAAATAACATTAGACTATTTGAAAAATATTTCAGCTCGGAGCTGGAACCAACAATAAGTTTCATAACTATTAAATCTTTCAAAGTCTAGTCTTCACATAAGTTAGAACAGTCTTTCATTTTATATCTTAGTATTCTTTAATTAACTTAATAGACGGGGCGCTGTGGTAAGTGAGAGCTGGGCGCTGTGGTAAGTGAGAGCTTGTATAGTAGGCCGGCGTGCCAGACCCGGTCGAAAGCCTTTTCCATGTCGAGGAATACTGCTGCAACGTATTGCCGCCTGTTTACAGCTGCCGTGAGAGATGCAGTACCCTCGACAGCTGGACCGTCGTGCTGTGCTCGGCCCGGAACCCGCACTGTTCCGGGCGCGGTGTGACATGTGGCGTCAAGTACCGCAACAGGAGCATTTCGAACAGGAGGGGGGAACTTGCAGGTGCTGGGCAGGAGCGTGATCGGCTGGTAGCTTTCCGGCTTCAGGATGTTCTTCCCGGGCTTGGACAACATGATGACCTTCCCCAGTTTCCAGCAGGAGGGGAGGCCGCCGCGCCGGTGCGGAGTATGGCGTTATAAAGGCGAATCAGTGCCGCCACCGTTTTCGGTGGCAGGTATCGGAGTGCGGCGTTTGTTATTCCGTCCGCACTGGGTGCTTTTTTAGTTTTCAGTCTTCTTAATGCCTCCCGTAGTTGGCCCGCGGAGAAGATGGGATCTTCATCGTGAGCTAACGGCGTCTTGTAGTACTCTCCAAGGTGTTGCCTCTCCCAGCCCTCGGTGGAGTGCGCCTGTACTTCGGCCTTCACCTTGTCCGTGATCCAGTTGAGCTGGGTTTTGACTGTGGGGCGTCTAGTCTGCTGCCACCACTTGCGTAGCCGCCTTTTGTCGGCGATCATGTTAGCGATGTGAGCGGGAAGCGGTTGGTTTCGACCCTGGGGCGCGGTTGAGGTGCATGTCGCCGCCTGCAAGGCGTCCTGCATGCATGTGGTGAGCCCCTCAGCCAGCTCGTTCACTTCTGTGACACTGGTGACAGGCCGAGTCGGTGTGGTGGTCTCCATCTCATCCCTGAAGGTGGTCCAGTCCATGTGGCCACGTGGCGCTGGATGGGCAACCCGGGTAGTGTGCTCCGATAGACAGACGATCACGGGCTGATGGTAAGACCGCAGCTCGTCGTCCAGTAGGTACGTCCTGCGCGATCTGGCAGGTGAGGCAGCTGTGGACGATGTCCAAGATATCGGGAATCTGCGTGTGTATGTCCGGGTAATGCGTGCGTGCCTCTGGCCCGGACACGTCGTACCCGCGGGTCTCTGCGTCCGCGAAGAGTCGTCTGCCTGCAGTGTTCGTGCTGGAGCAGTTCCACACTGGATGCTTTCAGTTTAGGTCACCAGCAATGATGCTTGGTAGTAGTGTGTCGAGCAGCGCGTGTATGTCAGCGGCCTCAATCAGGTCGCCTGATTCATACAAAATGTTGACTGTCTTAAAGAACATAATTTTCATAATTCCGGTACAGAAAAAATGTTTTAACTTCCACCACATACAGTTTCGTTATGTTTGATGCAACAGATATTTATTAAATTGGTTAAAGAAAAAAGAGTTCAATCACCAAGTAAAAAGAATTTGGATTAAAGATCAAAATGTTTTAAGCGCCTGTACAAATTAAAATTGATGTACGGAAGTCAAACATGGGCCCCCACTAAATCGAACAGTAAGAAATTAAACACATGCCAGCACTCTATGGAGAGAAGCATGATGGGAATCAAGAAAAAAGATCGAGTCAGGTTGGAAGACATCAGGGAAAACACAAAGGTTCCGGACATAGCAACAAATGTCAGGAAACTAAAATGGAAATGGGCCGGGCATATGAGTAGAGGGAACGAGAAGTGGAACAAGAAGATCACGGAGTGGTACCCCAGGAATGGCATAAGAAAGAAGGGAAGACCACGTCAAAGATGGGAGGATGACCTGGTCAAATTTGCAGGTGTGACCTGGAGCCGGGCTGCCAAGGACAGAACTGAGTGGAAAAGGTTGGAGGAGGCCTTTGCCGATTGGCAATCAGCAGAAGACAACCTAGATTTTATATAACTTAGATATTAAGGAAAATGTATTATGTACTGTTGAATAAATGGCTTTATTATTATTATTATTATTTATCTCCTTTATTTTCGTTAATACATACAAATTATATTTTTAAATATTCGAATATAAAAAATATATATAAAAACATTTAAAAATATAAAAAATAGTAGCCCACCGGTATCGGGAACAGGGTCCAAGCTACCGGTGGTCAGGGCTGCTGAGAGAGGAACCTCCTCACTATA
This sequence comes from Polymixis lichenea, assembly GCA_949091785.1. Taxonomy (NCBI): domain Eukaryota; kingdom Metazoa; phylum Arthropoda; class Insecta; order Lepidoptera; family Noctuidae; genus Polymixis; species Polymixis lichenea. The sequence continues at coordinate 13,367,761 of OX420937.1, forward strand.
CGCGCCGTGTCGAGTAATACTGCTTTCTGGATCAAACCCTTGATCCAGCTGCCTAACGAGAGCCTCTTGAGGTGTTGATCGAGACTCTTGGCTATAATGCCATTGGCTGTCACGACTATCGGCACAATGACTGCTGTATCTACATCCCACATGTCGACAACCTCGCGTGACAGATCAAGATACTTGATCTGCTTATCTTTTTCAGCTTTCACGAGGTTCTCGTCATGTGGGACTGCTATATCAATAATCATTGTGCGACGCTCTAATCGATCTATCACCACGATGTCCGGCTTATTGGCAACAATAGTCCGGTCAGTGATGATAGATCGATCCCAATACAATGTGATAGTGCCATTTTCGAGAACTGGGTCGGGCACATACCTATAGTACGGTACTTCCGAGTCCACAAGACTGTATTTCAGAGCAAGTTGCTGGTGGATAATCCTGGCTACAAGGTTGTGCCTATGCAAGTAGTCTCCGTTAGCCAGACTAGAACAGCCAGAAATAATGTGTCGGATTGATTCCCCCGGACGGTGGCATGCCCGACAGATGTCAACCGTTCCATCCTTCACAATATATTTCCGGTAGTTGTTCGTCAGCATAACTTCGTCCATAATTGCAAAGACAAAACCTTCGGTTTCTCCAAAGAGATCACCGAATCGTAACCAGGATACGGACGCTAAGAGGTCTACATCAGGTCCATGTAGGACCCGGTAAAAGCGCCCGTGAAGCTCTTTGCTCTGCCATACCTCCCTGCGGTCATTAGTATCTAATACTTTAGGTTTGCGCCAGTTCTCGTTACCCAAGGAGAGCGGGGTGAGGCCCTTGTCCACTGAGACCACATCCCGGTGCATCCCCACGTCGGCCTCTAGAAAATATTCCCTGAGACTGCATATCTCGCGATTGTGGAGGCTCTTAACGTTTAAGAAACCTCGGCCACCACACTTTCGCGGGATATACAGTCTCATCACCGATGACCGCGGATGATGCATCCGATTTGCGGTGAGCAGTGTGCGGACCCTCCTATCCAGGGCGTCAAGTTCCGTTTGAGTCCATTTGAGTATGCCGAAAGAGTACATCAAAACCGGCATGACCCAACCGTTGAAGGCGCGCACCTTGTTTCCGCCCGATAAAAGACTATTTAAAACTTTATTCAGGCGGCAAAAGAAGCGCTCCCTCAACGATTGTTTCATGTCAGCAGTGTTGATGCCTAACGCTTCCGACATACCCAAATACTTGTATGTTTCGTTTGAGGAGAGAGATCTTAGGTGTATGGAATCCGAGAGCTGGGTTCCCACGGATTCCACAATCTCCCCTCGCTTTACATGCATGACCGCACATTTGTCCACACCAAATTCCATTCTGATGGCGTTACTGAAAGTTTCAGTTACTTTCAGTAGCTCCATCAGTTGCAAATTGTTGGGGGCAAAGAGCTTTAGGTCATCCATGTATAGGAGGTGAGATATAACCTGACCACCTCTTCTCAATCGATAGCCTATACCTGAATCCTCCAGCAAAGTGCTAAGAGGATTCAGGGCTAGGCAGAACCAAAGCGGACTCAAACTATCACCCTGAAATATGCCTCGCTCGATCCTTATCGGTTCGCTATTCCTCTGGATATTTCGACATCCTGGATAGCGAAGGACCGTCCTCCATTGCCCCATACATGACATCAGGAAGGTGCGCAGAGTTGCATCTACTTTATATAATTCCAGCACCCTCCTGAGCCATGTATGTGGCACCGAGTCATAAGCCTTCTTATAGTCTATCCAACATGTCGAAAGATCCTTTCGGGAACGACGAACCTGTTGGCTAATGGCCATATCAATGAGGAGCAGCTCCTTAGTACCGCGGGACCCGTTCCGACATCCATTTTGAGAGGCAGACATGATAGAGTTGGTGTCTACATGGTTGTAAATTTTTGCTCTCAAAATGGATGTCAGAACTTTATAGACCGTCGGTAGACAAGTGATCGGTCTATAATTTTTGGGTTCCGCGGTACTACCTGATTTATGGAGCAGGTGGGTTATCCCTGTTGTTAAGAACTGCGGTAGCGACCCTGACTCTAAGGCTGACTGAAACTGGGATGCCAAGCGAGCGTGTGACCTTTGGAGCCATTTGATCCAAAAGTTGTGCAGTCCGTCCGGCCCTGGAGATTTCCAGTTAGGCAACGGACGGACTGCACGAGCTACATCTTGGGGGCTGATGGTAAGTGCCCCCATTTCCGGTATTTGACCGCACGCTCGCTCGATCTCCCTAGTCCAAATACCTTCGGTGTGACTGACAGGCACCGACCAGATGTTTCGCCAGAAAGAACACATGGCGTTATCATCCGGTAGGCGCGTGTCAGCCACACCTTGGTCCGGTCGCTCCCAAGCTCTGTAAACCCACCTTTCATCGCTTCGAAATGTGCGATTCTGAGAGTACCGCTCCACCCTCCGCCTGTAACGGCGAATACGGTTTGCCCATGCACAGATCTTCTGCTTCAGGAAGTCGATACGCTCTGTGACGCGGGTCATATAATCTCGAGAACTAATATCAGTCCCGGCGAAGGCCCGCATCACAAAGCGCATCACTCTAGGGCGTGTATTGCCCTCCCTGAAGCAGATTAGCTTACCGATGAGTGCTCTAGCCTCACCGATACGACGCTCAATCCTGCACTGCCAAGCTGGCACGGCTGGTTTTGGTCGTGGAGCTCTGTCGCTATTGGGAAATTGAACATGAGCTACACGACATGCCGCTACAGCTGCACAGTACAAGATCGAGTGGGTATCGACGAGATCTTTGCTACCGTCAAAATATGTTGATAGCTGTGAGTCCAGAGCACACACCAGCGCCTTGTTTTTCTTATGCATGGGCAAACGAGGTAAACGTGGTCTAAGTTCAGGGGGAGTGGAACGATACTCCCGGAAAGCATCCTCCAAAGCGCTCCTCAATCTTGCATTGGATTGGGAACTCACGGATATAGCCTCGTCATCATCCTCTTCACCAACGCGGTTGGGTCGCGGTGAAACACTGGATATATTTTGCAGTTGCATCGCTACCCGTGGCGAAGCAGGTGTAACATGGCTATTCCGTGATTCGAGGCGAAGTCGATCAAGTACGGCGGCATCCAGCATATGGTTACGCTGGATGACCCGCACCTGATCCGACAGTCGTTGCGCCGACACGTTGACTGCTGGTTCAAGCACCTGAAACAGAGAGAGCATCCGACCACGGTACGCAGTCAAGTTACTTCCCCCCTCTGTAGCCCCATAGTATGCGCGCATGACATTTTCGTTGACAGTTTGAGTCCACTTCATGCGCTGCACACTCCCACCGGGAGCGGGGACCCTATCAGAGGCCGGTGGGCCTCGGAGTCCTAAGCTGGCCGGTGGTCGGCCTCTTCCGCGCCGACGTACTGGTGATGGTGTCGTCGGCGGCGAGAAATATTCGTCGCTCGAGCTCGACGCAACTGCAGCGGCCGGTATCACTGAACTCACGTCTGGAGCAGGTTCCGGCAACTGCGAGGCGGAGCTGAGCGACGAACCCGAAGGTGTTGGGTGTGTGTCTCGTAGTAATCGTGCCCGACTTCGCGTCAGCATCGTATTATTCTCCGCGTCCAATATTTTTTTCCTTGTTGCATTTTGTTGTAATGTTTTGGTTATGAATATGATGGTTGATTTTTAGGCTCTTCAGTGGTGTTGTAGAAGCTTATCAAAACATTGTTGCATCATTTACAATAAAAATACTAGAAAAAATACACGGAGAAAAACAATTTTTAAACCGTCATCTTGACAGTCGGGCCACAGATTATTATTATTATTATTACAAATTAAAATTAGATGCAGGATAAATGGTTGAAACGACAATAAGGTATAAATTTGAGGTGCAGGCTAAATGTTTTAGGCGACATTAACTATGGGTTTCAGGTGCAGGCAAAACGATTCAAACGCCCTTTATAACGAAATTTATGTCAGGACACACAGCTTAACTCAAAATCACAAAATATTTTGTCTGTATGAAGTCCATGTTTATTAAAATTGTACAAAATTTGTGTCGCTTATATCAAATCAGATTCAAACTAGACCTAAATTTACTGATGTTTCAAGCGACAAAAAAGTGCTCAGATCGCCATGAAACCGGATTCAATTGACGCAGAAAAACCCGCGATTCCGAATATATATAACTCAATATCGGCCACATTGTTGCTTAATACAAATAGCCCGTCAACCCTAGATATATAAATTGATTTAAGTCTTGAGGGTTATTTTTTACTATTTAAATATTTGATAGTTTTTATTAATGATGACACATGAAAACATACTTATCTTTTCTTTATCAAAGTTAGTGTTGTCACAAAAATAACCGTAAAAGACTGTAAAAATGACTAACACTCAGCTTCTGTCAAGGTTCCTTGAAGCCGCAGCAAGCTTTCATTCATGTTGACTGGTATATCAGCTCTTCGCATGATACCTGCCACCAAATCATAGTTCAAGCCTGGGACAGCTGCTTCTGCCTTCGTCAGGGCAGCACGGAGTGTTTGAGAAGCCCCCAAATCATACTTCTCTAACTGAAAAGTAACATTTATTTCTTAATTAGACCAACATTTACTCTTCCTTAAAGTGAACATACAAATGTGTATCCATTTATAATCATGAATCATTGATATCTGAAATACAATTGTTTTGTAATAAGCACTTACAATCAAATCATAAGTATCACAATCTTATCTTGTAACTTTGGATAGTGTAAGTATTGTGTACCAACTTTAACACTAAATCAAATATTCACACACAAATTACAACATTGCTCAGGCTGCAGGCAGGGTAAATTACCAAATTGGTGACAAACAAAACATATCTTTTAAGTGTCAAATTTCGAAACAATATTATTACCTGATAATTAAAACTGTCACAATCACTTCCTACTTACATTCTTCTAAAGTATGAAACAGTATCTACTTTGCTTTTTATGCTAATAATCCATTTACGAATCCGTCATGACTCAGAAAAAGTTAATTTCGGTTAACAATACATATCGATGCATATTTAGCCCAAATAAACTCACAATACATCATTTACGAAATGCAAAACGAACTGAATAGTGAATACAACTTACCTGAGTTAAAACGGGACGTATGAGAACGGGTAAAACTAAAGAAGTAACAGGTAGTTCATCACCCATTGTCATTGTGGTTACGAAATTATGATTTATCAATATACAAAGTTGTAGATCGTAGTTTTTCGATAATATTGGAAAAAGCAAAGAGAAAGAAATTCACTAAATATTTATTGGCAATCAGCAGTTTGACATTTAATACTGTCAGAAAATTGACACTTCACAATACACATACACAAGTCACGAAAATGTCACAAAAAACACGATCGGATACGCCTTGTCCAGTATTGCTGACGACAAAAAATGTAAAGTTATTCATTCAAATTAGGCGGAGAATCAGGATCGTTTGAACGTCATCAAAACTACGTACAGACGCAAGCACATCAAGCTACCCCAATCTGTCAAATTTCTTTGATAGATTTTAATTTTTAAAGCATAAGAATAAGGTTCATGTTCAATTGGAAAAAAAATACAGTTTGGGGTAGCTTGATGTGCTGGCGTCTGTACATCAACACTGTCTTCAGTCTGCTAACACATAATTTACCTTCGATTTTACGACACTGTCCAAATCAAAGTGATCTTTGCGAAACTCAAAATAAGTTTGCTTTTGGATTTACATAATGGTCGTTATTGCTGTTATTATGTGTTTTCTAAAACACACAGTGTTGCTAAGTGAAGAAGCTGATGTAAATCTGCCTTTATATTGATATCTATGGTTAAAACCTACCGAATTATCCATGGTTTTATACCTTTCTCTTTCTCTCACCAGCATGCGTCCTTTTCTAATCAGGAAGGGACGCTTAGCGCGAAGACGTCCATCTCATAGCATTTGTAAATTTTGCCGCCAAAACATCGAAAAATTTTCAAAAGTTAAAAAAGTACTAAAAACAAATAATTTATCGTATGAAATTAACACACAGTGTCAATTAAGTATACGTGTCGGGTTTTTCCGTTGTGAATTAGTGTTTCAAGATGAATCCGGATGAAATTGTACGGGTAGGTGTTGGAGGTGAGCAAAGCTCGAATGTTGAAGCTTCGGATGGAGTTCAGCACTCGAATAATACGAGGCCTAATGACTCGTCGTCATCATCTTCATCCTCGGAGGATGAGGAGGGCATAGCATCACTTCCACCCAACAAAAGACGAAAACTTTTACGTAAGTACAGACAAGTTCAGACATGTCCGGACCCGCGTGTAAACACTCTTATTCAACAGGTGGGGTTTATATCTAGTTACTTAACTAACTTGCCACTACTACCGACTAATCCTGGTAGATCGATGCAGGAACAACTAGAGAGTGATCCGACCCCTTCCACATCTCATTTTTTGAGAAACCCAACAACATCTGACACTTATTATAAACTCTTTGTATGTGTACTTGGTACAGAGTTTGATGAAAAAACAATTATTCCACAAGCTGACAAAGGACGATTAAAAGAATTAGCTAGCCTTCAAAAGTTTGATTCTCCTTCTTGGAAGGGCATTCGGTACAAAAATGCTCTACAATCTTGTTTTGCCAGTCCTGGTTTTGTAGATCTTAAACTCACTGAAGAGTTGTGCCATTTTAATAAAGGCAAAGATTACTTAGCTTTCACGGAACAGTTATTAGCAGGCTTATCAAACAATATTTTGAAACAAAGACAACTATTAAAGTCAGGGTTACTAGAATTGCTCGACTGGGCATCAGCAAACTCTAATAGTTTAAATATTAACACATTGTTTGAAAAGATTTCTACTACTTTTGGCCCGGGGTCCCCGTCATATAAAAATTCGGAAACTGCAATGCAGATTGTGTGTGGCAAAAGGGCGGAGTGCATTGAAATTAGACGGGATTGTATTTTAAAAGAAATTGTAAATCCAAATTTAAAAGCCACGCTCCATGATGTTCCTCCTAGCCAAGCATATCTTTTTAGCCGAGATGCTTTGCAGCCTATCATAGCTTCTTTAGGTGGATCTCAGGTGTGGCTTAACACTCCGCCTTATATTAGGAAGAAAAAGCCGTGGCCCTTATAAAACACAGAATAAAGATTACAAGTTACAAAAGAAGCAAAACCCAAAATTTTAAACCGAATCAGCCCTTTCGTAAAAAATATTCAGCGAATAACACACCCTCCAACACTAATAATAAACAATGACTATCAAACCAAAACTTTCGAAGGGGGTTGTCTAAAGGATTATGCCAATTTGTGGCAACAACAGGGAGCAAACGATTATACACGGTTAATTTTAGGTCGTTCTGGAACGGAAAGCCATGATCTCAATCATCGAACTCGAATCGATTGGGACTATTTTTTTCAATGAATAACAATAAAAAAAATCACGGAAACTTTTTGTGAAATAATGAGAACTCGAAGTAACGCTTCCTTGCGATCAATGAATGTATGCATGTGTAATGTGTGTAAAAATATGAAAAGCGAATTCAGACTTTATTTCTTAACAGTAAAGGGTAAAAATATAAATTACACCAAACTAGGTAAGTAGGTCCGCAGTTCACTAAAATTATTCTTAGAAACCTATTGTCTCGTGTTCGACCGGCCTTTACAAGAATGCACAACCGAATTTCGCGGTTAAAATTATAACAATAAGATCTTAATTCGGTTCAATATTTTCATAGAAAAGGGCACCTCCAACTAATAATGAACTCTATGCAACAGATTTAACAATTCATTTTTCTGTTTGAATTGCCTGCCTGTGTGAAGCCGCCGCAACCATTGTCGCATAAAAAAATATTTTAGGCATATTTAGTATTTATCACATGGTTGTTTTTTTTTTCGGGTTGGGAAATCATCAAATGACTTCTCCCGCTCTGGGTGGAGCGGTAGGGCGTGTCAGACTTTCACTGACTAAAACCCATCCGTGTTCCCTCAGTTGTCTGTGTGCCAGGCGCCGCGGTATCTCTTTCGAACAACCCGCACCCCAGGCAGGCATCGGACCTTGCGGGCCCCACCAGTTAGTGTTGACATCTCTTTGAGGCGCGCGTGGAACACAACGCGCCGTCGACCCGGGCTTGGTCCTTACTGGACAGTGAGTTACCCATTACTCGTCGTCCGCAAGCCCGCGCCTACGGTGGCCGGGAATCAGCCTGGGATTCCCGACACCCAGGGCGTCTCCTACGAAGGCTGCAGCCACGAGGGCGCATGTACTGCCTCTCCCTCACGTGCGCCGCCTGCCTCTTTGCGAGCATGACTGCTTCGCTGAAGGAGGTGACGGCTAACCATGTACTCTCGCTCCGTACCATGGCCTGGACCAGAGCCGGACACGAAAGATCGCCGCCGCCGACCGCCTCCACGAGGACAAGGCGGTGCTCCGCCCAAGCCGGGCGTGAAGGATTAAAGTGTGTGCAATCGTTACTCGGAAAAGTTACATACGTTGAGTTTTACAGACAAATATGATCTCGTTACTTCTTCCAAACCTAAATCAGGAGATTTGAGTATTTCTCAGAAATATAAATCGCTTAATAGGCATTTTAGTTGACCAGTTTAAATGACTCATTGGATTGTGGGCTGCTATCAATACCACAAATTACTTTTGCTTTACTGCCTAGATGTATGTTTCTGTAGATCTAACTAGTAAAGCCTTCCGAGTGCTTTGATGCTTGTCATCTATTTGTGGTAAAGAAGCGAAGAATGAAGAGTTATAATTATGCCTGTTCACATTGTGAGTAATTCTATATATATTATCATCATCGTAAACAATGTGTAGTTAGAAATTAATCAATTTATTTGTCCGCCATCTAGTGGCCGGATTGTACTATTTTGACTTTAGCGACTTGCGAGCGAGTGAAATATGACATAACTCGAATAGCTCTGTTGTGCCAATCATGATAATGATACATAGATGGCTCTTATACGTCGTATCAAATTTTACACGAAACTGTTAAATTGAAAATGAAAGAGTCGCGATTTTGTTGAGGATTACCGGTACTCTTGGTACTTAATTTATTAATATCACGCCACGCGCCTATATTCACCGCAGGTTTAGGCAGAGGCTGATTCCTATTTATAAATAGCCTAGGTAACGGTAAACCAACATTTTTACAGTTGTGTTTCTTGTTGTTGATAATGATAATACATATTGAAATATTGATTTATACATAATAAAAAAATGGTGGTAACAAAAAAACATTTTTACACGCAATAGCAATATTACTTAATAATATGAAATACGAATCTTTTTTAAGTACTGCGATACGGCAGATAGGTAGTGTTTTTTTTTGTTCTATGTATGTCGGCTTGCCCTATGTTTGACCCCTAGGCACGCCACTAATTGTGGTGTGGTAATTTTATTCTAGGTGCATCGTTTTCACATTTGAATGTATATACAATTTATTCTAAAACATTGGCGAAATTTTGTTGTCCATACGAAACTACTATTTTGAAGGGGCGACTAGTATCAATTCTATTGAAATGTAAATTTTGACCTGCAAAAATGCCTTTTATGTGGCTATTTGGAATAAATGCTTTGAGTTTGATTTTAAAATGATCGTCGATGCATACCGTTCATTGCATGGAAAATTAAGCATATTTCGGCTCTGTGTTGACCCGACCGCATCCAAAGGTCGATCCGCACGATCCAGAACCTAATCCGACCATGCGTAAAATCTGATCCGACTGGGCTTGACCAAACAGGCTACCACACAGACCCGACCAACCATTTAGGCATTTACTCTCTTGCGCCCATTACCCATTTAGCGTCTACGCCTATTACCTACTTAAGCGCGCTTTTCCTTTCCAATCGACAGATGGCGACTTCACAAAATTTCATCACATTGGGTGAACTGTTCACGCAAACATATGATGAAGAAGAGGAGGAACTTTTAGCTAAAGTTAAATCTATCATCGAAGGAGAGTCTCCCAACTGGTTGGAGTGACTGGAAAGTCATCGATTGGTCCAAGGAGGAACTCCTCGGCAGGAAAACGGACCACAAGATCCTGAATAAAATTCGTTTCGATATCCCATCAGTGGAGCTGGTTAATGCTTTCTATCCTGAAGTGAAAGCAATCGGCGAAAAGGCCAACAAAAACATTAAGCTAAAACTATTAGACTGGGATATCTGCATGGCCCTTATTACTAACCCGAACCACGTAACATCAAAACTGCGCGGATCTTCTGCGCAAGCAGAAATATTCAAAAGGGCAGTAGAGAGACTGTAAGAGCGTCTGTTTGTTCCAAAGAACAGATCTCAGCCGCATTGACAACTGACGTAGAGTCGCATAAAAACGTTAGAATAAAAAAAGTTAAAATCTACTCTAGGTCTAATTCTGAAAGTCGAAATAACCAAATCAAACACATATGGCGAAAGCGACCCAGACTTCCAGCGTCTTCATCGGAAGAAAATTCGGTTCAGCCAGCTAGTGACCACTTTTATTCATCATCACTGGAGAGAAACTCCCCCAAACGCAGACGCTACTCATTATCACCTTCCTGCTCACCAAAAAGAAACGCTACTGACTAGACCATATGGATGGCATGATATAGAAATATATGAAATGATGAGCACAAATAAAAATGAACATAAACTCGATAATTCGAGCTGGCCAGTCCGATACTGGTTTTACCCGATGAATACACCAATAAAACCAATAATAATTGGGACATATTCTCACCGTCGACAAAAGAGAGTGAGCCTGCCATACCCAGAGCAAATCCAATTGTGGAGCAACAAGGTCTCAAATGTCAAAGACTTGGGGAACCAACATGGAATAAAATTCGCTACGCTGACTCACAAAAAAAGCTTCAAGCCTCACCAGTTTTCCATTGTCTTCCAATAAATGCTACAATGTACCAATACTCCCACCCCAATCAGCTAAAGGATCTGCTGGGGAATTTTGACTCCGCGTTTGGTACCATAACTCATGGACTTTTGGAACAACGGCTGAAACTTCAGGAAGCCCTGAAAAAAGTAGCAGAACAACACCCAGAGGCCACGAAAAGCCTAAAGAAGATGCTAGCGTCAGAAAGTTAATTCCGCTCAATATCCGACGACTTGCTTCAATACACTTGTGGCAAACGCGCTCAAGTAATTGAGTCTCGACGAAAACTGTATGAGCCGAAGAATAATTTTACCGATCGGTCCTCAACGACATCCCGCCATCGGGTACTCATTTATGGGACGAAAACAAATTACAAGAGGCGATCAAGATCCATGGTGTCTCTAAAATTGCTCCGGCCCCTCGCCGTATACTATCGAACCATATATATACAGAAAAGGAAAACAAACCAAAGCACCGCCGAGACCTTAACTCCTTCAGAAAACCACATCAAGGGGCAAAAAATTCAGGAAGACGGAGTTCAAACAGCGACCTCAGAAACCACAGTCATCGAAAGACCATAAACGTCACAATTTTAAGAAAAGGGGCGGAGGGGAAAGGCGGCGTTACCTTTGACAACCAATGCTTTCGGGTGGGACAACTAGCAGACCACATATCAGCTTGGAAAAATCTAGGTGCGCCAAAATCCATCATAAGCATCATAAAAGGCTACGTAATTCCGTTCTCGAAAAAACCACCAATCACAACCTTAACACCATCATTACTGGAAAAATTCCGAACACCAACTTCCCCACTGATGGACAAAGAAATTACAAAAATAATTCAGCAAAATACCATGACAAAATTAAACTTTGGTGTTAGGAACATTGTTGAGAAGAAGCCAGTCAAGACTGGCTTCCTCTCAACAATGTTCCTAACACCAAAGTCAGACGGACAATGGAGACCAGTTTCCAACTCGAAAAGACTGAACGAATTTGTCAAGTTACAAAAGTTCCGACTGGTAAACCATCGAAAACTACAATACAGAAAGTATGTAGTAACACAAATGAGACTACATGGCCAAAATAGACCTTTTACAAGCCTATATTCATGTACCAATAGCAAAAAGGCACTGGCGTTACCTAGCACTACACTACCGCAATTCAACGTACGCACTAACGGCGCTTCCTTTTGCTCTGAGTTCCGCGCCTCTAATATTTGCAAAAATAATAAACTAGGTTACCAAGTTACTCAGAAAACAGAACATACGATTAGTCGTGTACCTCGACGATTTTTTTATAGTGAATCAAAACCCACGGCTTCTGAGAAACGAGGTGTCAATGGTTTTAGAGATTTAAGAATCTGGGCTTCAGAATAAACCTGGAAAAGTCAGTACTAAACCCAACAAAAGAAAAATACAATCACTGGAGAAAACCATCCTAAAAATCATAAAAAGCGAAAAATGGAGTTAGCAACAAGCAAAGTCGATTTTGGGCAAAATAGAATTCGCTTCGTTCGTGATACCGCTAGCTCGACTACACTGTCGAAAGATTCAACGTACCGTGAACCGGTTACCAGAATCTATGCCCAGCATACACTTCAAAATAAAGTCAGAAAATATTCAAGAGTTGCAATGGTGGTCGGCAAACTTAGAACAAAGCTCAAAGTTAAGTCTGAAAGAACCGGAAATCCATCTAGTCACCGACGCCTCAAATACGGGATGGGGAGCAGAGTTAGAAGACGAACTGATCTCAGGACTATGGAATACGTACCTCTCAAAACAATTTTGTCCAACTACCAGACCGTACTACAGAACAAAAGCATCCTTATACAATGCGACAACAAAACGGTGGTTGCATACATAAAGAACCAGGGTGGAACCAAATCGGTATCACTCCTAAAACTTGCAGGAAAAATCTTGAATATGGCGATACACAAGAATATAGACATACGAATAGAACATATTCCAGGTCAGTACAACATACTATCAGATCTTCTATCCAGGGGCAAAAGCTTACCAGACTGGCACCTATCGAACTGGATACTGAAAACAATTTTCAGAAAATGGGGCACTCCATGGATCGACCTATTCGCAACACAGGCATCGGCAGTAGTGGCAAATATATGTCACGCGATTTCCATGCCGACAAGCAGAATTTGTGAACGCATTCACAAGGACCTGGGACTACAAACTAGGATGGATATTCCCTCCTCAACCATTAATACCCAGAATCTTACAACATCTCAACAAATGTCAAGGGACCTTCATATTGATAGTTCCCAGATGAGAGAATGTCTTCTGGCGACCAATACTCAAGTAAAGATCTGTAGACAAACCTTTCACAATACGGAACCTAGTCAACCATTTGATAGACCTTCAAACCAATCAACGTTCCCCCAAAACACAAGATTTGTACTTGGAAGCATGGAAAGTACGGGGTGTGCCGATTTAGTGAAAAATTGGTCAACCAAAGAAAAACAAATTCTAGAGACTTCATGGCGCAAATCGTCTCTGGGCACTTACTCGGCGGCATGGAAGAGCTGGTGCGTATGGGCTAAGGAGAAAAAAGTTTCAATAAATAACTCAAATCCCACAGAAGTACCACAATACCTGTTTTACTTATATTATAAGAAAAACATGTCATACAGAACTATCTATCTGCACAAATCAACAATAGCAACATTCTCAAATCCTCTAAATTCTGACAAAATATCTACCAACCCCCTAATAAAACACATCCTTAAAGGAATTTCAAATACATAAGGGATGTAAATAAATTATTAACCTGGATGCGCTATAATCCTCCAGACCCAAGCAACCTTTTTCAAATCTCCAGACATTTAGCGATACTACTGCTTTTATCATCGGGAAGGAGAATACATGACCTGACCCTTCTTAGAATAGATGCCGGTTACCTAGAACAGTCAGAAAATGAAGTTATTTTCTGGCCACAATACGGCTCGAAGACGGATAAGCACAAAAATGTACAATCGGGGTGGAAACTAGTGAAAAACCATCAGGAACTATGGGATATTGTAAACTGGGTTAAGAAATACATTGACGTATCACATTCAAGGCGACACGCCGGTCAAGTAATTCCTTATTTATTTGTGAAAACAGGTCCGGCCTTTCGTTCTGTAATCTGCTATTACGTTCTGTAATAGCAGGATGGGTACGAACAGCCTTATTGTCAGCAGGAATCGAAGCAGGTGCAGGTAGTACCCGATCCACAGTGGCCACTTACAGATTTAATAATTGTCTGCCACTAGATGAAGTATTGAAGAGAGAAAATTAGCAAGGCCCAAACAACCTTTTTAAACGCCAACGCCATCAAACGTAAAAGTTTGGCGAGTTTAGAATTTAGTAACCTCTGTAGTATAATTACTTTTAAATAAATAAATTAAAAAAAAAAAAAAAAAAAAAACATTACTATAGAGAGATTGATAAGTCTGCAACCGAGTTTTTGGCGGGATCGCGTTGGAACATGTCGCGCGAATTTTCATTTTCATGAATTTAGTGAAATAGCGCATTAAATTGTATAATTTTGATAGTGAATTATTCAATTTAGTTACGTGTGCGTGCACAAGTGTAGTGAAGGTGAAAATAAGTGACTAACGTGGACTTTTCGTGTTCCCCCCAAAAACTCCTATTAGGTTGTTGTAAAGTTACTACCGCTTTACAATAACTTTGATTTGACTTGACTGACTAAAGACCACTATGACTGTTTTATAACTTCGTGCCCGATATCGGGCCATTTACTTGATCTAAAATAAAAATTACTTGACACTGGCTAAATGCACAAATCGTGTGAAGCCAAAAAAAAAAAAAAAAAGTCTGCAACCGGAGTTTTTGGCGGGATCGCGTTGGAACATGTCGCACGAATTTTCATTTTCATGGAATTTAGTGAAATAGCGAATTAAATTGTATAATTTTGATAGTGAATTATTCAATTTAGTTACGTGTGAGTGCACAAGTGTAGTGAAGGTGAAGATAAGTGACTAACGTGGACTTTTCGTGTTCCCCCCAAAAACTCCGATGATGTTGTTGTAAAGTTACTACCGCTTTACAATAACTTTGACTTGACTGACTAAAGACGACTATGACTGTTTTGTAACTTCGTGCCCGATATCGGGCCATTTACTTGATCTAAAAGAAAAATTACTTGACACTGGCTAAATGCACAAACCGTGTGAAGCCAAAATCAAAAAAAAAAAAAAAAAAAAGTCTGCAACCAGTGAGGCTAATATTAATATTATGAACTTGATCATTGAATCCTTTGTGCCATTGTAAGATCTCATTTATTTTACCAATGTTGTTGAACTTGATTTTATACTCAATGTTAATTATTGTACCTATACCTATGTATAAGGGAGATTATTACTTAATTAATAAGTATTCAGAAGTTTGTTTATCGGTTACTTTTATCAAGAAGTTTAATTTGTTTTTTATTAAGTATAAAAAAGGTATTAAGTATTTTATATATAAAGGAGAGGACTGAGCTAAACTCAATTTGATTAGAATCTCCTTTTGAGATATACCACAAAGATAACACGTAGTTTATGATGTGATAAGTCTAAAATATATTTATTTGTGTGATATCCTCTAGAATAAAACTATGCTTAACTCTAATAACTTCTTTCTTTTCTGGTCATCCACTTCAAATCAATCCAGTAATTCAATTGTTCCTTCTTTATGATTTTTAACACAGTACGCTGCTGTGCTGAGAACTAACAAGCCGGCAGATTTAAGACATATCTCAGAGGTCAGGCCGCAGGCACAGAGCCGAAATAGACCAATTTTCCCCCCAAGGGGAAGAAAATTGATATATAGGCCTGACCGGGGCAATTTAAATGCCGGCTGATCTATGGTACTGAAGTAGGCGGGCCTGTTCGCAGCCCGACTCTTGCCGTCAAGCACAGCATGAGAAAGAGACAGCGATAGCAAGGTCGTTTAGGGACGGAACAGGATAGATAATGAGTACACACACCGATACGTGAACGTAAATGGAAGAGGTAATCTCAGAGGTCAGGCCTACGGCAAGACCCGAAATATCAATTTTCTTCCCCTTGGGGGGAAAATTGGTCTAATTCGTTAAATCGATGGTTTTGGCCAAGCGTAACTAGTCACACTGACTGAAGTACACTGCCAACTGTCACTTGTCAGCTGTCACTTGTTCTTTAGATCTCCTAACCTTCCGTCATTGAGTTTCGCTGATCACTGATTTGGACGCATTTTGTGATTTGAAATAAATACTGTAAATAAAGAACCGTTTAAATGGCGAAAAATACTTCTAGTTCTGCTTTTCGTAAGATCGATATCGATCAATATAATGAAGATAATTTTAAAGAAGATGAAGCGGAACAATCCATACCCACTGGACCTGATGAAGGAGAAGTTTGCACTTTACTGAATCAATATCCTTTTAAAACAACAGATTAACACTACTTAGTAATAAAACACCACCTTTATGCTAAAAACTGTACTTCTGTTACTAGAAGTACTTTGCTTTGCGTAAAACAATCATTTTCCTTTTGGAATAATTCATATGAATCATCCTATTTTATCAGTATGTTTGCGTTGTATGTACTTATGTATGAATATTAAACTCATGTTTCGTTGTTGTAAACATGCAAAATCAACATACCGTAACATCCATCGAAACTTAATGTTTGACGAAAAATTACAAATAGGACCATCTACTGTTGTCTTACTACTAAATGTCCTGCAAACACTTAAACTTTGCTAGGTAGTTATTTGGAAGAATCTTTAGTGTTTTGGCTTGAACCGTCTCATTACAAAACAATTATGTTCTGACTATAGTCAAAAGTCGACTAGACATGAATTACCTGAGTTTTAAAATTAGTTTTTGTACTATGCAAATGAAATTGGTCAGAAAAAAGTTTGAAATAAAAAAATGGTGTAATGGTTTAAACCAATAGATAAACCTTGTTTTGTAACTAGGCTAGAAAAGTTTCATACTACTCGCTACCTATGGCCATTATTATTTTTGATATCCTTAACTCTACTATACAGGTCGGTATATTGATGCCCTGAAAGTTGTCTTGAACAATGCACCAGTAGGATCAGCCAATCAGCAAATCAAAGTAAGTCATACTTGTCTTATTTACTCCAGGGGTTCTAAAAAGAGGCCACTTTAGCAGAATCATAATATAATCATATTATGAATCATATTTAAAATCGTAAAATGGTCACAAACTGACAAATCATAATATTATCTGCATAGACAGTTCGCAATTCATCTATTTGACAGTTTTGTGTGGAAATTCGTAAAATGGTCACCAAATTCTAAATTGCTTTATTAAAGTAAACTGTCAAATAGCAGAATCATAGGGAATTCAGGAAATGAATCACTTTTAGAGGAATTGCTTAATGTGGCCTTTTTAGACCCACTGATCTTATAGCTAAAATGTTTTCATTCTACTTAAAAATATGCCCAGGTCCTTGTAACGGCAACAAAGTAAATTAATATTACCTATTATTATTCTATATTGTGTGGAATAATACTGAATGGTTGTTTATAAATTGTTGTCATTGATTGTTATTTTGAATACAACCTAAGCCTTGAATAGTAAAATATGATACAGGCATGATGTTACATTATGTGTGTGGTATGTTCATACATTCATCGAAGGTGTTTTCTTTTCAGGATAATGCACTCCAATTAACTTTGAAAGTCCTGCTTGCCATAAAGTCTACACAAATCGAAGAGGCGGTGGGAAACCTATGCTTGGATGATGTAGACATTCTGATGAAATACATTTATAGAGGATTTGAATTCCCCACTGAAGGATCAAGTGGACATCTATTGCTGTGGCATGAAAAAGCATTTAATGTTGGTGGATCTGGTTCCATAGTCAGAGTACTGTCTGATCGAATGAGAGTTTAATTTTCTTCTTACGGTATTATATTTGAAGCTTATTAAATGGTTATGTATGTCACATAATTCTTGTTTGTGTGCATGTTTTTTTTATTAATTCTAAGTCTAGTGCAGATTATGAAGGCACAATTATTGCAGCCACTGTTGATATAATTTGAGTAGATATACTCCTGTGTTTGTGTAAATAGACCAATTGAATTATATCAAAGACTGACCTGACAGACATTGTCCTGTCTTAACTATGAATATTTAATTCACATTGGTATAATAATAAAAAAGTTAATATGGTCATTCTAATGTTACACACAACTTTCTTAAATTTTTCTTTCATAAGAACCTTTTCTTGACAATAAGAAACACAACAAAAAATAATTAGCAAAATTGGTCCAGCAA
Source organism: Polymixis lichenea (assembly GCA_949091785.1). NCBI lineage: Eukaryota > Metazoa > Arthropoda > Insecta > Lepidoptera > Noctuidae > Polymixis > Polymixis lichenea. Next base: position 13,385,903 of record OX420937.1, read on the forward strand.
TTCACGTGTGATGCCGTGACCAAGGGAAATAGGGATTCATCTTATATAAATAGATGTTACACATTGCACATAAAGAATTTAAGCCACACCTAATAGTAAAACTTACCAAATAAAACACTACATTTTAAAACAGTGAATTTTCTTTATGCTTTTGCAGTTAATGTTCTCTCCTAGCACTTTGCGTTATTTGACAAAGTAACTCTTACTTCTAGTGATTGCAATCCGGTATGATTTTCCATCTACTCATTGTATTAGCAAATGACATCAATTTGTGTTTCCTGGCAGAAAATTTCCAGATTTGGCGTGTCTTTCCGTATAATTTTACGAATCCTTAACCCTTGGCGATTCTAAAACAGGTACATGTGAAGTGGAAGCTCCAGGACAGCCTGCAAAATTCAAATTTTCTTGCGTTTTTTTGCAATTTGTAGGTAAGTGCAAGGTTGTAGGTATGTTGATTAAAACATAGATTAATATACTGATTAAAATATAATATAATTCACGACCGTAACACTATTATATTTTTAATAATTCATATTTATTCAAATAAATATTAAAAAATATTAAATTCAATTATGATTATATAAAATTATGTAACACTTAAGTAATAAGTAATCACATCATCATTCATCCTTCATTCTCATAATAACAATTAAAGCTCAAACTAACATATTTGTAATCATGTAAGTCATCAATACAACCAGACGGTTGTAGGTTGTTTTTTACTTCATTTAATTCGATGGAATGACGTTTTCATGAAATTGGTGCCGATTCTCTTGTCACAAAATTCTCTAAACTAAACTAAAAATCACTAAAATTTAGTTTATTCCTGTCAAACGACGATTTCCCATTCTGAAATTGACTAAAGTGACACAACTTAACTATATTTTAGTTTGACAGCACTAAGATTGTACTGAGTTTTTAATTTAGTGAAAATGGTAATTTTGCTATTCTGTTGTTGTCAAATTCATTATTCTATTCAATACAAAATTTCGATTGTCTAACTAAATCTGACTATTTTTAATCGCGATTAAAAAGGTGTGGAATAAAATTAGTTGTCAAGAACTAAAATTCACACTGATACCTCGACTTCGGGCGCAAATACAGTACTGTATCTTTTTTTTTTTCTTTTGCTTATATCTCGAAATTGGTGTGTCCTATCGTAAAAATAATGAAAATCTCGACCCCCTTTATAAAACCCCATACACCTCTAAAACTCAACATGTAGGTAATAATTTTTCATATTTTCGATACAAAAAGTAAAAAAATCCATTTAAAACACGTTGAGGCTGCCCCCCCTGCGCGATTCCGGCTCTAAAAAGATCACGGGGTAGGGCAAACGTGGAGTCGCGTTTGTCAAATTCGATTTTAGTTGTGTCAAAATTATTTTTAAATTTAGAGATCTTTTTTTGCAGAATAGCTTTAAGATTCTCATAGCGAAAAGTAAGGAATTTTAGTGATAGTTTAGTTAGTTTAGTTCGGTGTACAACAGAATCGGCACCATTGTCATTCAATCGAATTAAATTAACTAAAAAATCGTGAGAAACATTAAATTTCGCGGGCTACCCTGAAGCTTTGACCTTAAAAAGTCTAGTTGAAATTAATCACTACTTTTATAAATATATTATTATAGGTACTTATATGTAGGTAGGGTAGGTAGGTAAGTAAAGAAAACCTACTCGGGTGGAGATTCACCGATGACTCCGCCCTGGGCCTTTTTTTTTTTTTTAAGTATGGCATTTCGCAGTTGACCTTGAGAGGCCGTGACTGCTTAACCGGGCTTTCCTGCGGTGACTTTTAGTTTTTAGGCTAAGAGCCTCCAGCCAGGGCTTACAAACGAATTATTAAAACCTACAGCAACTGCGCACTGAGGGCACCCCCTGCGGGGTACGAGCCTCGGCTCAGGGAGTCACTTTTAGGGAGGGCAGCAAGTGGGGACAGGCTGGATCAAACAATTTTTCTTATTATTAGATCATGGGGATTTTAACTCTACTTGCACAGCTTCGGCGCGGGCTGGCACTTCTGCGGGCAAGGGACGGTTGGGGGGGGTTTCATTTACTCGGGGTCTTCGCGGGACGCGAGGACCTCGGCGGCGAGGTCGGAAGGACGGTTGTTTCTGTTTGCGAGCTGTACTGGTGGCCCTACTGCTTTCTTGGAGAATAGTGATGGGGTCATCAGGGTCGGAGAGGACCGCCCTGGGCCCTGGGACAAAACACATTTATATTAGCCTAGACGCCAAACGCTACGCCAAAATGTATGGGAATGACATTACCTGCGGAAAGGACACGACGTGATCTTTCCGCAGGCAATGTCATTCCCGTACATTTTGGCGTAGCGTTTGGCGTCTAGGCTAACAGAAATGGGTTTTGTCTAGGCCTGCAGGAGTGTAAATGTGGTGCTGTCCCACAAACAATAAGGCGCTTAATATCTTGTCCAGCGTGTCCTGCTGTCTGCACGCTACAAGGCTATGCTGCTGAAAGTGCTAAAATCATAGCCTAATTCTGGGCTGACTGTATTTAGATTGCTATCGACACGCTAAGGAGAAGATAGGTAGGTCCTACTTTTTTAGGATTAGACGGACTAAAAACAATTTTGGCATGCAAACCTGTAAAACGGGGTGAATAGTGATGCAGGGGTGAATCGAGACGAAACTTTACAATGGATTTTAATGTTGAAACTATATAGTATTTAGTCAAAAAGGACTATAATATGTTTACTGTTTTATAATTAACGATAGTGCCTTTGCTGGTAGAGAACGATCATAATTTCAACGGTAAAATCCACTTTAAAGCTTCGTCTCGATTCACCCCCTCTATTCATTTCGTTTTACGGTACATAATAAATATGCATTTTAATAATAATAATTATGTTGCAGCTAAAACTATTAAGCAGCTTGTTGCAGCTATTAAGTTGCTGTTATCAATAAAAAATTGTCTGGGTAAGTTAGGTTTTAGTCAGACACTGCATGTTTTATGAACGTATACCAATTTTTTTTTTATTGCTCTTGTTTTAAACATACCTATATCCCACATCAGGGAGCAGGTGTGGTATATATAACTTCGACTTATTAGTCGACGCGCCCGAATAGAGCGAGTTATTTCGTGAGAGTAGACTAATAAATAAGCCATCACTTTGTGTGAAGCCTCAATGCATTCTATTTAAAAGAAAACGCTAAGTACCTATGGTTTTAAATCGTTTTAAACTAAAAAGACGGTTTAAAACGTTTAAAATCCGTTTTGCATCTACCTATAATTAGGACACAGGGTAAGAATGGTTACAAGAAAATCCAATTTATCCAAGGTGATAAAAAAATGTGGGACCGCTGTTAGTGAAGTCACTTGAAATACTTGTCAGTTTTTGTTTTTTTGTAGATGTATAAGCTACACAGACGTGGTGTGCGTAGTCCCAGCGGAAAAGTGTCGAATTTCATCATTTCAGTTTAGCAGATATTTAGTGTATGACGTCGTGTAATTGTGTATGGTAAATACAAATTTCTGCATCCGACCATTGGGGAGCTATTCAACAAAAACTGTTTCTACTGGGACTAGCTATCTACATCATCCTAGCGGCACTTTTTTTTTCCTATGAAACGTACAAGAAAAAAATTGCATTCAATAATTAGTGTGTAACGAGAGGTAAATGTGTATGTTGAAATGAAATTTGTGTGTCATTCATTATACTGCGGAGATAATCAAGTTTCCCCTGCGCTGACGTATGGCTATTTGATGAAAATAATATATAACAGTTTAGTGCAGAGTTGTAATTTTTTACACACGTTACTTTGAATTAAGTAGTGTATAAAGTGTGTGAAAACAGAATTTGGAAAAAATATACCCTTCAGAAGATATTCACGTAAAAGTAAAATAAGGTTATTAGGTCCAAGTACTTAAAATAGGAAGTCTAGAGCCTAACTTATAATGTATTTATTTATTTTTATTTAACCATTTATGCACACACATATAAACAGACAAGAAGAAAGGAACAGAAAAATACGTACATAGGTAATGCTTATTTCTACAGAAATCTCTTCCAGCACACCTGCGATAGGAGAGAAGATAACAGAGATGTAGACAACGCGTGTAATAACAGTACAAGGGAAAACATAAAATTACAACATAAACTCTAATTTAAATATACACACATAATATGAGATTATACATACATACAAACATACATACTTACATACATAGTTGTAAAATAAATATCACCAAAATATATAGAAATAAAATGTAATTTAATTAATAAATACATAAGCAATTATGATAAAGTGGAGAGATAGTGTTCTTTCACTCTCCTTTTGAATACAACTACAGTTTGGCAATCCCTAATGTCAGGCGGAAGTGAATTCCATAGCCGGACCGCGTGCACAGTGAAGGAGTAGGAGTAGAAGTCAGTTGAGTGGGGAGGGGCCTTGAGGAGATTTCTAAGATGCGACCTGCAAGGCGCATCAAAAGGACGGGCGTAGGAGAAGCGATCCCGTAGATAGGATGGGGTTTTAGGGTTGTGAAGAATGTTAAATAGCAAACACAATATCCGAGAGTTTCTGCGAAGTCGAATAGGGAGCCACTTGAGGATCTTGCGAAAGTTAGAAACGTGATCGTATTTATTAAGTTTAAAAACAAAACGGATGCAGATATTTTGCAAACGCTCAAGTTTATTTAAAAGCTCCTCGGTGGCATCCAAATAACAGGCATCAGCGTAGTCAATGATGGGCTGTATGAGAGTCTGAGCAAGGGAGATTTTGGTGTTCAAGGGCAGGAAGCTCTGGAGGCATTTTAACGAATGGAACGTGTAGTGTACTTTGCGACTGACTTGAGCAACATGGGCAGTCCACGATAAGTAAGAGTCCATGGTTACCCCCAGATTTTTTACCGTTTTTGCGTATTCTATCTGAACTCCATTCATACAGAGCGGAGACAGCGACGCAACACCAAGCCTGTTCCGCATAAACCTGCCACCGATAATTATGGCCTGGGATTTGTTAGGGTTGATCAGCAGTCCAAAAGACCGCGACCACTCGCTAATCAAATCCAGGTCTCTATTCATAGCAGACACGGCGGCATCCGCATCTTGCATTGAAAAATGATTGTAAAGCTGCAGATCGTCGGCATAGAGATGGAAGTGGGAAGAGATGACTCTGGTGACAGAGTTAATGAAAATAGAAAAGAGAAGGGGAGAGAGAACGCCACCCTGAGGTACACCCGCGACAAGAGAGCACCAGTCAGAAGAAGACTGATCGAGTTGAACCCGCTGCGAGCGGCCTTTAAGATAGGTGTCGAACCAAGCAATAGTAGAAGAAGAGAAATTGAAAGATTTAAGGATCCCGAGAAGGATATCGAAGTCTACAGAATTAAAGGCACTGCTAAAGTCCAGAAGAACAAGTAAGGTCAGAGATTTGTGGTCCATAGCCCAGCGGATGTCATCAGTAACCTTCAGCAGAGTCGTAACTGTGCTATGACCAGGTCGGAAACCAGACTGAAAAGGACTAAGAAGGTCGTTAGAAGATAAAAAGGCCAAAAGTTGCTGATGAACAATGTGCTCAAGAACTTTTGAGAGAAATGGAAGGATGGAAATGGGTCGGAAATCGGTCAGTGAGACGGGATCGGGTATTTTGGGTAAGGGGATTATATGGGCTTGTTTCCAGGCCTCAGGAAATGTACAAGAAAACAAGGAGAAATTAAAAATGTGGGTCAATACGGGAAGTACGGTGGGGAGAATAGGAGAAATCATTCTTGAGCAAAGATTATCATTACCAACTGCATTGGAGGAGATGGCACAAATAGATTTTTTGACCTCACTTTCACCCACTGGACTGAATTCGAAAGAAGGAGACTGCGGTACTGGTAAACAGGAAAGCTTATTTAAAGTAGCTGACTTGACGCGTGGGTCCAACGTAACAGGGGGATGTGAGAAATTTTTATTGAGTGCACACACGTCAATGTCACTACTGGAAACAACTGGAGACTTACCAATGCCAACAGTTTTTAGAAATTTCCAGACTTCTGAAGAATTACGGTTGTCGAGAGAATTATAAAGGAAGGAAGTAGCGTCTCTTTGCATCTCTACACATACGACTGCAACGATTACGCAGTATCTTAAACGCATTCAAGTTGCGCTCGGAAGGACAACGTTTCAACCTCCTTTTGGCTCTGTCCCTACTTGCCATCGCATCTATAATGACTGGAGTGAGCCAGGGAGCCGGAACATACTTGACTTTAACTCGACGGGTGGGGGCATGACGATCGTATAGGCTGAGTACTGTGCTGTTGAAAATGTGAACCATATCGTTAATAGAAGTGCTCTCCAAGACAGCCGTCCAGTCGATGCTACCAGCATCACTCAGCAATGCCTCCAGGTCTATGCCCTTATAGTTCCTAAGGAAAACATATTGCGGCTTACGCTTGGGAGGGCGAATCCTGTAGGACATAAAGATGAGGTCGTGATAAGAAAAACAAGCAGTAAGCTGTCCGTGGACAGCTACATTATTTGGATTAGAGACAATCATCAGGTCTAAAAGAGAAGGGGTGCAGTTAGGGAAATGATGAGTAGCAGAAAGAGGCAGAATACTAAGGTTAAAAGACGTTACGAGAGATTGAAGTTTGTGAGTACGACTGTCATTTTTAAGAAGGCAAGTATTAAAGTCACCCATCAAGACTACTCGGTCGTAGGAGGGACAGAAATCATTTAGAAGCGAATCAAAAGAATCAAAGTAATCTATACTGAGGTTAGGACTGTACACCACTCCAAGAAGCATTTTAACATGATGCAGAGAAATTTCGAGAAACAGATGTTCCGCTGATCTCGAGTAGGAAGGTGATGTGCTGATAATCTTGTAGGGAATATCAGTACGCAAGTAAATGGAAACACCACCACCACCCTTCCCAGTTCTATCATTACGAATAAGAACAAAGCCAGGAAGGGCAAACTGAACAGATGAAAGAGAGGGTTTGAGGAAGGACTCAGAGATCAGCAGAGCATCTATATGTGCACAGTTAATGGAAGCCAGAAGATCAGAGTAATGGCAAGGAATACTCTGGGCATTGATGTGAGCTATGTTAAAATTGTTGGGGAGGTGGGTGAGTAAAGAGGAAATCTGATCGCCAAGAGTAAGAGGAGAGGAAGAATCGCTAGCCGCACTGACGAAACTGCTAGAAGAGGAAGCACAAGAGAAGAACTCATCATCAATATCCACATCGAACATAGGTTGCAAAAAATAATAATATGTATATGAATAAACTACTGAATAAAAATGAATACAACTAAATAACTTACAATATTAAAACTACTTAACTACTTTAAAACACTACAAATACAAGAAAAAAAAATACAAATATACGTTCAACTAATAAAAGCACCAATTCGCTGTTGTTGGTACAGATTTTAACAATCTATTAATAAACTAAGTAGGTACATTTAATGTGAAGGGAATAAATCTAGACATAACGTTAACAGGATACGTAAAAGAAACTATAAACGCTAAAAATTAACTAATGAAAATAAAAATAAAAAAGAAAACTATTACAAACGGAACTTGTAACGAAACGTAACGTCTTTAATCCATATAGCAAAAAAAAAATGACACTGACAGTCGACAGACGTCAAGTAGACATGGGCAAAGTTGTTATATTTCAATCACGGTGACTGTTGTTCCTGTTACAAAAAAATCACAGTGAAAAATAACCGTGACTTTGTCACGTCGATATTTCGATAACGCACGTCGCATAGGTACTTGGAACGTCTTGTAATGTGACTATAGACGATTTGATCATTAATTCGTTTATTCACTATTATCAATAACAAATATCGCCAGCAGCTGTATTCGGTTTTATTATATGTATACTTAATTACGTATACACGTACGTGTATGCATGAAAAAAAAACAACAACAAAAAAGTATAAGAAATATAATACTATGGAGAATATTACGCAGGTATCAATATTGGATTGTACTCAATCTAATATTCATACCACATAATAATGAATCAGTCCACTAATATTTACCCAGTAATAGGTATGGTATCATAATATGCGTTAACTACTATGTTCAATAATAGGATTACCTAAAAATTACCTTATTATAACGTATCTAGAAGTCAAATAAGCACGCGCACGCGGCTATTAATGCTAATAACGCTCCTTCTCGCTCCCGCGTTTAGGAGTCGGGCGACCGCGGCCCCAGGCGCGGGCGAACGTTCCAATTTAATCTCGTTCCATATTGAACATGAACCATCGCAGTGACGGGAGTGAGACGCAGTAAATGTGACGGAAAGGAACAACGTTATTTTGGAACGACGTTATTTTCTAAAAAGTCACTGTGATATTCTCAGGTGGCAGATCACGATGATTTTTTCACTGTGACGTTATTTATCACCCATGTCTAACGTCAAGTCATGAAACAGAAAAATATTAACATCTACCGGCGAGCTATTTTATTAGAGAAACTTAACTAGAAGTAAATGCTATGGGTAGATTGACAAAAGATAAATATAAATCTGAAGTGTACCGACACTGCACGAAGGTCGGGGGACATCAAAGTCGGTCATCTTAGCGGCGAGTTTTCCTCGCAGTTTTTCGTTTGGAAGTTTCTGTCACAGGCGATGTAGGTGCCACGACGGACGTGGCAGAAGCGGCAGGCACGGGATCATTCGGGGCGGTAGCACTAGCTGGGATAGGGAACAACGCGATTAAAGATTCAAGCTCACCCATGGACGCTATCTTACGACGTGACTTGTCAGGTGTCAAGACAACAACTTTTCCCTCCGCAGACCAGCAGCTATTGATGCTGAAGTGTTTGCGAGCCGCGATGAATAACTGGTGCCGCGATTTAGTCAGGAACTCCGAAATTGTGATGCCGCTACCTTTGAGTGTAGTTTTACTATCCCACACTAACCGACGATACTCCATATCCTTAAATCGCACTAGTACAGGTCTAGTTTTGCCCTGAGGGGCTCCTAGTCTGTGGCATACGTCTAGATGTTCCACTTTAATGTTGTCAACCATCAGTTGTATATTTGTTTCTAGTAAGGGTCTACAAAGTCTTACCAAGTTTCATGTATGTGCTCTTTGTAATTAATGAGCAATGGCATAATTTACTACGACTGGACCACTATTCTGCATGACATCCGATTGTAGGATTTTTTAAAGGAAAAGAAGGATAAAATATATTCCATTATGTAGTGTATTAATGCAACTATTCACATGTAAAATTTCAGCTCATTACACTAAATAATTAAAGAGATATAATAAAAATACCAGAACAACCGTAATACATGGATAAAACGACCAAGTTTGAGTGGCTACGAAAAAGCGGCTGTGTAGTCTAAAGAGATAACGTTCTAAAATTTCCAGTATAGTATCGTTATTCGGTTTAATAGTTTCGTACAGGTGCGTAAACAATAGTTTAGTAGAAAATACAACAACTGCATTATGGAGATACCTACTCTTAAAAGTATTTATCAAGGTCTAAGTAACAAAGTATTACCTAATACCATTGATATTGTATGCATTTGCACAGTGCATACAGGGATAATCGTCGGTCGGTGCCTCATTCCATCTAAATTATATAAGGGGCCTCTGCGAGTTGGATTCAATGCGACCTCTCGTACATCTTCCAAAAGACTAGGACCACAGAGTCCACAGATATGTCAGACATCAAAAAACATTGATAGATAGAATTATATATACTTACACGAGAAACATGTAACCAAAACATTAATATAAAGTGTTTTTTTTATTAAATGTAAATAACAAATCTATTGCCTGTAAAAGCCCATCTATGTATAAATAAGTAAATCTTAGGTTTTACTCGTACATTTCCTGAAGTTGCTGTTCTCGTTCGAGCTTTTATAGCAACGCATTTTTCATTCCATTAAATACATATCAAATACGTTGCTAATTATATATTAGTATATCAAATAGTCACCGAAACGCAGCCAGGCTACGGATGCTAGTAAATCTACATTGGGTCCATGTAAGGCCACGAAAAAGCGGGCAATTTAATTTAATCATTTAATCAAATTGTACCCTGTAACAAAATAATTGTACGCTGGAAGTACCAGAATATGAAGGACATAAATAATTACCTACTACAACTTTTTGTTACATTTTGATATTGTGTGCCCACCTGTACCAATCCAATAATGGTAAAACATTGGTAACTTTAGAACGGTAGCTCTTTATACTGCAAGGCCGCCTTTTCGTAGCCAGTCAAACTTGGTCGGTTTATCCATGTATTACGGTTGCTCTGGTATTTTTATGATGTCTCTTTAATTAGGTATTTAGTGTAATGAGCTGAAATTTTACATGTGAATAGTTGCAGTAATACACTAAATATTGGAATATATTTTATTCTTCTTATTCTTTAAAATTCCTACAATCGGATGTCATACAAAATAGTGGTCCAGTCGTAGTAAATTATGCCATTGCTCATTAATTACAAAGAGCACATACATGAAACTTGGTAAGACTTTGTAGACCCGTACTAGAAACAAACAAACGTTATAAGTTAGGCTCTAGACTTCCTATTTTAAGTACTTGGATCTAATAACCCTATTTTACTTTTACGTGAATATCTTCTGAAGGGTATATTTTTTCCAAATTCTGTTTTCACACACATTTTTATACAAATTCAAAGCAATGTTTGTAAAAAATTACAACTGTTTTATATTATTTTCATCAAATAGCCATACGTCAGCGCGGGGGAAACTTGATTATCTCCGCAGTTTAATGACACACAAATTGCATTTACCTCTCGTTACACACTAATTATTGAATGCATTTTTTTTCTGGTACTTCCATAGGAAAAAAAAGTGCCGCTAGGATGACGTAGTCCCAGCGGAAACAGTTTTTGTTGAATGGCTCCCCAATGGTTGGATGTACAAATTTGTATTTACCATACAAAATTACACGCTAAATAGCTGCTAAACTGAAATGAAGAGATTCGACACGTTTCCGCTGGGACTACGCACACCAGACGTGATGGGTTTAAATATCTAAACACGATAAAACAAAACAAAACAGATTTTCTCAACTCGAAACTACAAGTAACAAAACTGTCAGCGGTCGTTGACCCCCCAAAAACATCAATTTATCAAAGATATCAGATTTTATAAAAAAATTCGTTGGATGTCTGTTTTTCCCGGCTAATCTCCGAAATGGCTGGACTGATTTTGACGGGTCTTTCACTGGCAGATACCTAGGTGATGTTATAAGGAGTAAATTAGGCAACTTGTTTTTTGGAGAAAAAAAAATAGCTTTCCGCACAAAAAAAAATCTACCCATGAATTCCAACTGGCTTGCCGACATGCACACAAACGAAGTCGCGGGAAGAGCTAGTTATGACATAAGTAGGTAGATATTTACAGAGTCGATTTTTGAGATGAGGCAATAACGGCAGGTATCCAAGCAGCACATTGGCGGAAATTACGTCCATAAACAAGCTATATTACAGTCAAAGGCTTTTAAGTAGCTATACTAACGGATAAGACGATTCTTGAGACTGTATGGGGGGAGATCTCTACACTGTTAAACAGCACAGCTGACTAATGGCTGTATAATGGAGAAAAAACAACAAAATGTATTTTAGTAGTACTTGAAAGAACCATTGTCCAGCCTTTGGCTACGTTTAATGCTACTAGCTGGTTATGACGACCAAAGCTTGTAAACAGCTGCTTAATGCGATAAAGTCACACCTCTTCTAAGCTTTGAACTGTCTTAGTGAATCAAATTATATTCCATTGGCTTTTTTATGGTGTACACTAATTCTATTACAATGCTACATCAATCAGCTTAATACTAGCTGGTTAAAAGCAATTAAAGACTGCATGAGCTGTAAATTAGTGTAGTGTTACTCCACTTTAATTCCAAAGCCTAGAAGTAGTGTAAATATTAGCTATTTCACAGCCTCTAGAATTATTGAAGAGTAGACATAGGTTAGTAGTGCCATGATAACGTCAATTGTCATAACCTCGCAACTCGACATAATTACATAGATTTTGTTACCAATTATCATAGTTCCGTACAATTAATGGAGTCGGTTAGTGACCTTTCTAAAAAAATGATTGTATGTAGAAATAGTGCAAGTTTTGAATCAAACCAGACATATGAAGATGAGGGAGAAAATATATATATGAGAATCATTTTATTTAAAGAAAATATAAAAGAATGGTCCATAAAGAGAAATATGTGATGGAATTACTAATAATTGTGAATAAAAGATTTCCAGATATTATACCAAAAGAGCCGAGAACGATTGTAGAATCGTTCTCGGCTGTATGTAGATACAGCTGGAAAAATTACTATAAAATTACACGAATCTGGTGGTGAATACTGGCACCATTAACTAATCAATCGGCTGAGTATAGTTTTGAACAAGTGCCTAGACGTTTCAGAAAATATTAAGAGCATTAGTTTCAACATAAGCATTGATGGCTTGCCTTTAAATAAAAAAGTTCGAAATATGACTTTTGGTCGATTTTATGTACCCAAATACCTAGTGCCCAACCATTTATCATTGGTGTTTTAGTATGGTGTCGGAAAACCGAAGAATCTTGATATTTATCTAGAAGATTTTGTAGTAGAAATTAAACAGTTATTGAATGACGGAATCCTTCTGTCAACCAGCTAGATTATAACAGTCAATATTAGATGTTTTGATGAAATATCGAATATTTAAGGTATGTACTAGACATGGGTAGTTCGCGAACGATTGAAGGAATTGAACTACTTCATATCACAAAATAAACTTATCATTCAATCAGTAGTCATTCAAATGTGTCTCTACTTCACTTAGTTCAATCTTTCTTTTCGCTATTTCAATTTTAAATACACCAGCCTAGACAAAAATTTCTAAGTAACAAAAAAAAAACAAAATATACTTACTACTTAATAAAAATAGTTTTGCTTAAATTCATATTTCTAGGTTGACAGTCCTAAGCCTGTATAAAGCATGAAGAAAAATCGACTTACGTATAAAACTGAACTAGAAAAGTGCATCATTTGTCGTAACTTGTCAATCACTACCGTTATCCTACGACAGGGACTCGTTCTGATTCGCTGAACTAAATGAAGTACTGAAGGAAATGAGTGGACTACTTCACTAAGCGAAAAGATATACTTCATTCATTTCTCTTTACTGACACATTTTGCGCATCTCTAGTATGTACCTTTATAAAAGGTACGTACCTTTTAATGCCCTCGGCGTCACATCTTTATATGAAGACACATTTAAATATTGTTTCGCCTTTACAAAACAATTAAGTCGTGTCCGTGCGCTCAAAAGTCTTTTTATTTACAGCTGCTGGGTAAGAATGGTCAATAAAATTAATGGTATACATTTACTGCGTTTTTTTAAATTAATCACAGACTCTGTGAGTCTGTGATTAAATGTTAAACTATTAGTTGGTTATTTAAGCAGCATACTGTTTAAAAAACCAACGAATCAACTAAGTATGTAAACTAAATACTTTTGATTAACGTCATGAGATAACGTTATTATATATACTAAGTTTGTTGCAGTCAAGGAGATCGTCTAATTTATTTATTACTCCATCGTCCGGGTAATTTGAAATCACTATGGTTCAACATGCCACATAATTCTTTTTCTGCATTGTTTCACTATAATAATAATCATTTTATTATCAGGCAACTAAGGCCCATATATAAAATACACAAAATAATCTTAAACAATAATGACATACTAATACATATTAAAAACCAGCTTAAAACTATCACTAAACACGTAAAGTTGACGGCGGCGCACAGTGGATCGTCCCCATACAAGAGGTCGGACATAGAATAAAAAATTGAAAAAGTATTTAATTGAAAAAAATGAAATATACAGTTGCATTACTCTACATATTATGGAACTACAAAAAATGTTACTACAATTTTTTTATTTGACCAGTACATACTTTATGAGCAATTCGATGAAAACTGTTATTTTTCTATGGAAATGGTCACAAAAATGTCTGTATCTCATGATTCCCTCCTTGTTTCGATTTGCGGTTTTCACTACTGTTATTTACCCATTTTATGCCACATTTTCTTCAAGGACACATGGTGCCCCCAGCGACCCCCTTCCGAGATATTTTGCTTTTAGTAACTATACTTTTTATTGTATAACTGATGAAATGGAGGTACATTAAGTATATTCATTACTGAGAATAAGTCATCCCTAAGTAGTTCCTTAAATAACAGGTGCATTTGCGATTACTTTAATGACTTATGAACGCTTCTGTTGCCATACAACAAAAGCGTTAATGAGTCCTTAAGTAAAGATTACCAGTACTTGCTTAATCTAATTAGTTATTGTAATTACTATGTTAACAGCCCTTAATCTCTGCATTGTGATTGGATAATGTCATCATTAGCTTAGTAATGACTGAGTCGAATTTACAATAACACATCGAAAAGAAATAGAGTTTTATGATCAATAAGAAAATATGTAGGTATAAAAATATTTTTTATTTAAATAATATAACACTGTAAAAATAATTTAAAAATAAAACAACTATGTACCCTAAAACAAACTAAAAAATTAAACAACTACTAAGAACTAAATTATAATAGGAAATTAATTAATTAATACGACCATTTAGTTACTAACAACAATAGAAAAGAAAGAAAAAAAAACATTTATTGGCCGATGGGTGGCATAACACAAAACAAAAAAAGAACAGAAAAAAAAAAAATACACAAAAACAAGAAATTAACAAAGAAACTGCTTGTTAATAATAATATTAGGTACTATAAGACTTAAACTATATTTTCTTCATCTTCATCAATAACGACATCATGATCATTATTATCGTCATCATCTTCTTCAACGTCACTACATGCAGCAAGTGTATCAGTTGAAACGTCAATGAACTCCAATTCACTCTGATCAACTATGAGTAAATCGTCTAGTTCACTAAATGAAGACTTTTTGGCTTTATTTGTCATCTTCGGTCGTAAGCTGGTGAGAAGAGGATCGGAAGATAATAGCAGATCATGAAGAATGTCTTCATTAGTGGCGATGCTACTATGCTTTCGTGTATGATATTCTCTAAATTTACGAAAATCCTTGTTTCTTGCTTCAGATGCTTCTTCAGACAAAAAACCTATAGGTACTACTGATAAGTGGTCCACTATCTGTGATCCATGAATCAGCAATTTGTGTAAACTTGCTGGCATGTTATACCATGGATATAATTCCACGAATAAATTTGCTGTTTCATCACAATATAATTTAAATTTTTGGACTTGAATCTTTTCGCCTGAGGAAATGCATTGCAAAATAACGGCGAGTCTTCTAATTAAATTAACGTCTAATTTAGTAATTTCCGCAGTCGTTTCAGGGTTTGCAAAAAACCTTCTTGCAACATTTCCAGTGTTTGTATTGCCACTACCCTGCTTATCAACGTCTAGAAGTAAGCCTGTGCTTCTTCGGAAAGCTTCTTGAATGGCTTCTTTCTTATCTTTAACTTTTTTTTTTTTTCGTCACCTTTTGCTTGCCATGATTTTATGTCCATTCTGTAAGCAATGTGTAATAAACACTCCATAGACCGAATCCAAGCATGCAATGAACTAAATCCATGCTTGTATAAATCTGTATTCACGGGTTTAGCTCTCACTTCTTCCAAGTTATTCATTTCGCTTGGGCGAGCTTTGCACAAATCACACACTGCTGCCGATGTACCAGATATGATTGAATGTACCTTACCATCAATCATGGTTAGCCATAAATTGTGAGTAACAGTAGCATTGCCGCAATCAGTCGGGTTCAGTTCACGAATCTCGGTCTCAAATATTTCCATTTCAGCCTTAACATTCGCTTCCGTTTCTTTAATAAATGTAAATGAAATCGGGCGACAATATGTGGTTGACGATGGCCGATCATTCTGCCACACTATACTTCCACTAGAAGTCACTAACTTAAGCGGTACAAGACTTGCCATAAATACACTGGATAAGTCTTGTTCACTTGTTGTTGTCGTTTGATGGTAAATGCTTTGACTTGAAGCTCCATCAAAACCCCATTTACTGTGAAGCACAAGTGGTTCACCAGCATCAAAATTTGATTCATGTGAATCGATCAGCCTCCTAACTGTGAGATCAAGGAGGGCTTGGATCCATATCTTTGCGGAAGTTTCAGTCACAATTATGTCTTCTTTTGCCGGGTAGCATTTAAGCTTTTCTTTAACTAACAAGTAGTAGCTTGGGTATTTCGCATGACCTTCTTTTAAACTAAAGTCCCGAAGTGTGATGTAACGCCACTTGGATAACTGCAAGTAAACGTAAAGAGCAAGTGCTTTGTGAGTAGGAACTTCATGAAGCGAAGGATTCTGCTTAGTTTCCAGGACATTTAAAACTGTTGAGACGTGTTCAGGATTTTCCAGCAAATTTTTCATTATTCTGGCCATATCATTTTTTCCGGCAGACTTAAGTATACTTTCAACAGTATGCAAAAGCTCATCCGGACGACTGCAACTAGCAACATTTTCATTAACACGTCTTCTTTTGTGTCTAGTCGATAAATCTTCAAAGCGTTTGCGAGGAGATGTATATGTTGAAGTTGATGCATCTGATTTTGATGGACTGACTACCTCTTCTGCCTCATTTTCATTTGCTTCTTCAGTGTCAACAACATTTTCTTTAAAGCAATCTGGCCAAACGATATCGGAATTTAACCACTCTCCGTTCTTGTTAATGAACCTGTCGACTGTCCTTCTTGATTGCACCCATTTGGTGTAAACCCTATAGCAAAATCGTCGACACCAGTTCTTGAGATCCGTCACATCACTTTCACTTAACTGGACGTTAGTACTCGACTTCAATGTGTTAAATAAATTGTCATAGTCACGAAGATCTTTATGATTACGAAGAGCAACGTAAAGATCTAGATAAGTAGAAAACCCACGGAAAGCCATAATGACAACACTTGATAGAAGTTATAATTACAACTGAATTACATTTGCTAAACACACTCAAATATATAGGGCAGCAAGTAGGCAACTAGCAATGAATTTGATAAGCTAATGATGACATTAGACAATCACAATGCAGAGATTAAGGGCTGTTAACATAGTAATTACAATAACTAATTAGATTAAGCAAGTACTGGTAATCTTTACTTATGGACTCATTGAAGCGTTCATAAGTCATTAAAGTAATCGCAAATGCACCTGTTATTTAAGGAACTACTTAGGGATGACTTATTCTCAGTAATGAATATACTTAATGTACCTCCATTTCATCAGTTATACAATAAAAAGTATAGTTACTAAAAGCAAAATATCTCGGAAGGGGGTCGCTGGGGGCACCATGTGTCCTTGAAGAAAATGTGGCATAAAATGGGTAAATAACAGTAGTGAAAACCGCAAATCGAAACAAGGAGGGAATCATGAGATACAGACATTTTTGTGACCATTTCCATAGAAAAATAACAGTTTTCATCGAATTGCTCATAAAGTACTGGTCAAATAAAAAAATTGTAGTAACATTTTTTGTAGTTCCATAATATGTAGAGTAATGCAACTGTATATTTCATTTTTTTCAATTAAATACTTTTTCAATTTTTTATTCTATGTCCGACCTCTTGTATGGGGACGATCCACTGTGCGGCTTCGTGTTTCGCTGCGAGGTGTCACGTAACCGTCCTCGGAAACGTCTATAAACGACACCTTTCGGCCGAAAGTCCTCTTTCAAGCAGTACTGTAGATGGTGGGTTGGAATTCGTACAACGAATGACTTAAAGTTGATGTCGTGGCGCGACTCCAACCTTTCGACCCTCACACCCATATTGTCCAGTTGGTCTTCACTTTCATGCATTGCATTTTTGTCCAATCTGTATGAGGGTTTGAATATTCTTGTTTATTCGATGTGGAAGTGACATTTTTAATAGACCATCTCAACCATCCATCCTTTTCCCAAGCATTTGGTATGATAAGTAATTATTATTTCCCTCTTTCTATTGTCTTCAATATTTTAAACGTATTTCTATTTTCTGAAAACAAGAATAATTACTTAGCAATAACATTAGCAAATCAAGTACTACCTAAGCTACTTGAGTACGAAACGCCCGAAATGGTTTTCTATGACGATTAGAGATCCCCAAGACGCTGTTGTATACTCTCACTTTGCTGCTTTCAACAGTCGTTAGAATAGCGTACAGTTCTCAGCTGATTAATGCACTTAAAAATGACCACTGCACAGAAAAGAGAGGTTCAAGAGAATTTAGTTAGAATTATTGCTGGATAACAAATTTACGCCATTTTAATGTAAATAAACCGACAACATATGAAAAAGCCACTGCTATCTTTTAAATTTTCATGATATTTCAGAGCTATTAAAGCAAAAACGCATTATTTCATTGCTACAAATAGTTAAGCATGCTCATAAAATGGTTTTTATTTTTGTAAAAATCCATGAATAATTCATACATACCCTATTTATTTTGTATAATATTTTTAGTAAAACTATATTATTTCTATGGCGCGTGTCATATTTGCTAATATCACCTATATATATTAACAGTAAAGTGGCACCCGCAGTACAATTCGCCGATAGAGATACAAAAAAAACGTGAAAAATTACTTACCTTAAATTGGAAATTAATTATATTTGCCCACAGATTATAGTTAGAAGTAACACTTGCACTGCACAAAAAGTTTTTTGTTGCAATAGTAGTAGTAGTAGTAGTAGTAGTAGTTGTAGTTGTCTTTGTAGATGTAACAATCGCCGTTATTAAGCCATACACTATCTTTTGGCTCTGTAAGAGAATTAAAGGAGCTGGATAATGGCCTATTGACAACTGTCTAAGCTATTGTACAGCCCAGGTACAACTCTTACAATGCTCCTGGATAGCTTTTAACCAGCTACTAAAATGCTCAAGGCTGGTTAATTTGGGGCCAAATTTTGAATTATAGAAGCTGTGTAGCCGGATATACAGCCCTTGTACAGAAAGCTTAACAGCTTTGAGTTTTCAAAAATTCTGTTGTCCGGTGGCTATACAGATATTTGTACGGTACCTTAATCGTTATCGCTACAAGAAAAGGGTATTAGGAGACTGTTCTTAACTTTTTTGAGCATTTTGGTCTACATCCACAGATTGAAAACAATACTTACAATCAGCAAGCAAATGCGCAGTTTAAAAAAATAGTTGATGGTAATCGAACCAACACCCTAATTGCGTAACACACTATTAATCAGAACCTGAATCATTTTGAAGCCTATTGTTAATCCATTGCTTCATAAGTTTCCATAATTCGCCTGCTCAACAACGTAAACCACGCAATGAATGTTGTGGAACTGTCAAAATGAAAGCGATTCCTACTGATAGTGTATTACATAATTACCCGTCTGTTTCTCATAAGGATAAACTCAATCGAAACAACCGAGGTTTGAGTGCTAGAAAAGTCAGAAAAAAAAACCATAACTTTCGTAGGAAATGAGACTGAGGTGAGAGAGACCACAATATGCCACCGGATTATTCCTTTACTTCACTGGGAAATAGGGAACGAAAGAATGAATATAGCAGATAGATACAGATTAAATGATTATCATCCCGCTATAATACTCTTAAGTAGCTATACGCTTTAAAATCATGACGTATATATAAGAACGGCTATTTTAGTCAACTTTCTAAAGGTTTGACGACTGCGAGGGAAGTTATACAGAAATGTGGCTGTTATTTTAATATGGAAGTAAGTAGATTGAGATGTTTTACGACTTCCACGCGAACAAAGTCGCGGGCAGAAGCTAGTCAAACATAAAATAAAAATCAATCAATCTGCGTAGTCTTTTCTCAACTACGTTGGGTTTGACTTCCAGTCTAACCGGGTGATTTTATATAGATGTGTTTGTTTTATAAAAAAATAAGTACCTACTTACATAAAAATATGTTGGTACCTGTGGGCAAATAACTACAAAAAAGGAGGTACCTACCGCGCAATTTTCAACTTGATTTGATAATTTCGTGACCGACATTCTAATTTCATGCTGGGTCTTCATAAATCCGTGCCCTGCGCAGCACGAAATTAATTCCCACATTCCCAACACCTTGCAATTGCCTATTTAGTTATTGTTCCAAAGAATTAAAGCGGTGTATTCGGCAAAAGGCGTTATCATGCAATAACATAACTGCCAACAAAACTCGCATAAGTGACCATTTGCTCTTTCATTATCTCTGGTTCATTACAGATGTAACAGCAAAATGGTCCCTTGTACGGGTTTTGTCGAATCCTGTCAGTATCCGATGAGTGCTTCCAATCCGGGAAACCCGTGATTCGTTTTTCCGTCGATTGACGCGCCACCGCGCCGTTGCCGCTGCGCCGCTAAAACATGCTTTAGCTTCCCGTATTCCACTGCCTCTTGGAGTACCTACTAGCTTGTGCAAACCGTTCCTTCTGCATCCTATGCACTCGTTTAGGCCTATATCTCAGAAAAGACACACCCTTATTTTTACTTTAAATGTAGGTAGCAGAGTAACGATTTTTGAGATCGGACATCTGATTAACAAATATCCGCCAAAATTCTACAATTCGTTTTGTATAGCCTCAGATGTGTAGGTAATCCGGGGCATAATCAAACTAAAAGCTAAATTACTCAAACAGCATAAATAGGCGAAATCCAAAACGATGGCAAGTAGAGCAAAGCGGTCAAGGAACTTAATTTATACCTAAGTGAAATAAAACTACATTTCTTGTTTATCGAAAATGATTCTGGCTGAGCCAGGAGCTCTTTCAAAAACCGATTCACTAACTGAACTGAAATTTCTCCTCTTTATGAAATCACTTTAAAATTTATGGGTGCCGAACCCTTTATCACGGAAAACAATAGTAGGCACCTAGTATTACCTACACGAATAAACGCGACGCATTACCTACCGCTTTGTAACTGCGGCTGTGGAATACTATTTTCCTGTCTCTTTCAGGCCGATTAGTCAGTAATATTTAAATGATTAGATAATCCATATTTTAAAAGGACTAACCCTAATAGCGGCTAGTGACGTATTATACGACATATAGCCTAGGTTTTACTAGGTAAACTTTAAACCCGATAAATCAGTCCCAGGTCTAAACATCTCACAAATGTTCGCGATTTGAATAGCTCTGAATACGGTCACAATTACTTCAAGTCTGACCACTTCTCTACCCTGCTGAAGAAAGTAATTGGACGGTCGCAGCGTCGAACGTAAGCCTGTCTCTCGCCCAAAGAGAATGTGCGATATATAAGCAACTAAGCTGACTCGCCATTCGGTAGTTTTTTAACTGCGCCGCAGACGCACACTTGTACGACATGGAAATTCCGGTTAGTAAACAATTCAATTGCTCTCATTGCACTTGCCACGATTGTGCTCTTTTTTTTGCAATGTCTCTAAAGTTGTCGATCTTGTGTAACTTCTTATATAATACTTCCTGTTTTTACACTAGGTGTTACGTAAGGAAAAAAAATGATTACAGTTGACAATATAGGTAGTTGCAGACTTACCAATGCAACACTTGCATCAACTGTTACGAATTTATACCAGCATCATCAATTGATGAGATTTGTGTCAATAATTAGCCTATAATGTTTCCATTGCTGGAACACAGACCTCCTCTCTGTGAAAAGGAGTGGGCAGTAATCCAGTACGGGTTGGTGGATGTCAGGTTTTCGAGTTCTAAAACATGCTGGTTTCCTCACGATGTTTTTCTTCACCGTTTTGAGAGCAGTGGTGATGAAATTATTTACACAAAGTAAAACGCCTGCCTGGGTTTGAACCCAAGAACTACAAATCGTAAGTCGGGGCCACTGGGCCACTACTGCTCAATTTGTGCCCGGTTAGCAGTAAATAGGCTCGCACCCTTCTTTTCTTTTTTTTTCTTACGTGGGATTAGGTTCTTCAGGGAAAATAGGCTTGACGTTATGTCATATTACATTCATTACCATAAGATGGCAATAGCGTTAGGTATTTTGCTTTCATATGTGTACCTAGGTCATGCGTACGGTCATACGCACGTTCGGGACAAGATATTTTGAAAATCAACAAGTGCAATGCGATTTACTACGATTTTCTTTGAGAATTAATGAGAAAAATTGCACTTAAATTGAATAGGCTGTTTTTGTATTTATATTTTTTTATTCTTTCAGAAATTAATAATATTGTTGTGCTGCTCGTATTATGGGTTTGCATCACACCATTCACACCACGTCCAAACTATACCAGTGGAAAACTATGAAACTGAATTGCAAGTTCTCGGTGAACACGTCGAAATACCTAAAACCCCTGTCAGAGTGATAAAAATCACGAAAACAGTAGCTGTCAAGGTACCAGTGCCATATCCAGTGAAAGTGATCGAAAAAGTACCGTACCCCGTTCACATTAACAAGCCTTACCCAGTACCTGTGCCACAAATAGTTAAGGTTCCCCATGTTGAATCTGCTCCGCAAGTGCACGCACACGAACCGCTCGGTAGCCAAGGAAGCCAGAGCCACTATCCTGGCAATTCTTACCAGGTGCAAGAAGCACATTCCCGTGACGGACCTTCGAACGAAGACTCTTACGGTCCAGAAATTCAATCCTACAATGGAGGAAATTCGGGTCACAGCCAAAGTTTTGCACCATATAATGATGAGTATTCTTCGGAGGGGTCCTCTGGGAATTCTTACGGAGCACCGTCAAGCAGCTATTATGGAAATGCCGGCGGGAATGATGCAGAATCTTTTGAATCCAAAAATTATGATCAAGCTATAAAAGATTACCTCCATAAAATGAACCCAAGTGGAGATAGCGCTGGGCTTAAAACTTTTAACTACAAGTAAATCAGTTTTTTTTTTAACTTTGTAGGAACGTACCTGACTGGATTGTGTGTATAATAGTTTTACGTTTATTTTCTGTACATACATAGTTTTGTATTGTGAGTGTGACTCGTATGAGCGGCTTGTTCAAACAGTAATATTATTGTTAACTTAGTTTATTTTTGTTATTATATTGTTGTTGCTAGATGTGTATAGCGTGTTGTTAATTTTCAATAAATTATTACAATTAAATAATATCGAAATCCATTTATTTTTCTCTGTCATTATCAATATTATTATCACATCTAATATAAATGTTTTAAAAATACATACATTCATACATTAACTCGCGCCTTGTTCCTGTGGCAGGCAGAAATTGCAGAATGCCACTTGCTAAGATCCTTACAGTTAATTCCTCCTTTAAACTGTTACCCTACAAGGACTTATGCAAAGGCAGCGTATACTCATAACAAATACATTATTTTTTAAATATTAATCATCTTACAAACATTAATTAGGCAGCTAGCTTAAAAATTATTGAATGCCTATAGTAAGTACCTGTGTGATGGAAAGGTTGTTCGTAAAATGTAACAAGTTACAATGAATAAGTTATATAATTACGTACTAATAACGTTACACCGTCAAACACATACCATTCCATTCTCTTGTAAAAATACGAACTAAATGTTAACTTATATAAATATACTAACTTAGGTTTACGTAAAGTATGTATAATATCAGCTAATTGTCTGCAAAAAGCAATTAATACACAACGGCTACACAAATCTATGAAAAAAGATTACGAAACTACGTTTCAACATTTGATTTGCAATATAATAAAAATAATATCAAAAAGTAACAAAAAGAACATTTTAAAATTTAATTTAAAACGGAGAAAAAAGATTCACACATTTTCCAGTAATTTCTTGATCCAAATCACCGCATTGTTCGTCAGCGATAGGATCGACTTTAATTATGGGGCCCTCCACCTCGGGCTTCTCATCCTCGTCCGACACATACATCCGAGTCAGGTCGGAAGCGACTGATGCCGTCTCGCACGCACTGGAAACAATTCACAAATTAATTATTAACGTTCACTATGTATTTGCAGTTACTGGCTAAGTGGGTACGTCTTTCATTGACATGAATTTGGCCTGGCTGCTGAGAGTAGGTATGTCTTGCTCACCCAAAGGTAATTCTGGTGGTCGTGTGTGTGTTTCAAAATGGTTGAGCTGAATGGTGCTGACCCATACGTCCTTGTGGTGAATGGGTGCTATCCGCAGGAACTGATCGCCTCTTAGCTGCCAAGGCTTATTTTATTTTCTGATTTGTTGTTTTATTTTTGTTTTTATTACGGACGCTTTTAGTGTACACGTATTTTTACATCGTTCTCACGTGTATAATTTCAACATAAATTATGTAACCAATTTTTTGTAACATTATTTTGATTAAGTGTCCATGGAGTTTGTGCCCGTTCTTCATGGGTACCTACTACGCTTTGGAGTGGGCAACTAGCTTCATCATTCTGACTGATCGACCCCTTGACAATTCAAAAGTGCCTGTATTTGGTTTGTTTGAAATAAATGCTTTGAGTTTGCTTCTATTTATGTGTAACTGTACCACATAACTGAAAGTTCATGAAGTCCAGGGAACTAAATATGTCGCCAAACACTTTTTAACTAATGTTCTAAGTAAATCATATCTTACCTATAATGTTCGTCAGGGACAGAGCAATTAAATTGCGTGGTTTTTTGTTTGATGGTCATGACAGTGGGCACCATGAGTACGGCGCCGGGGAAAGTGACGCCGGGCGCGGCGCTGCCGGGCGGCGCCAGCGCCGGCGACACCGCAGCGTCCTTCACGGGCAGTTGCATAACGATGTCTGAGTCAGCGTCTTCGTCGTTTTTAATAATTGTACTAAAAAAACAGAACATATTTGTAAGTACCTAGCGACTTATCACCGCTTACCAGATTAGAAAGGAGAGCAATATCATACAAAATATACATAGTATACTACAAGATGTGTAGGTATAAACGCAGACAGCATCGCATACCTTGTATTTAGCGACTTAGGCAGGTACGTATTGTACGTAACGGCTAAGATTTATAAGATTTTCTTTTGTGTTGGTAAATCTTATTAGCGCACAAAATTTTATTAGGAACTGTTTTAAATGTTATTAGCTGAACAATATGTAACAGGTTCATACTAATAAAATAAGTTGGCAAAATCCGCAATGTGATACCTACACAAGAAAAAAAAAGAAAAACCAAATTGTAGATAAAAGAACCACCGCCTAATAATAGTTGAGAAAGTCTGTTCTTTTTGTTTTATCGTGTTTCGATATTGACACCCAACGAGATGATTAGTTTAAAAAAATGTCAGTGCTCTCTTTGTTATTTCTTATTGAGAACTTAATTAACTGCGAAGTTGGTCAACTGGTCGCAAGCGCTACGGCTGACCATGAGGTCCTGGTTTCCCAGGTCCCAGGTTGGGCAGTGTTATTGGGTTTTTTCATAAGCGTATTTTACTCTTTATGACAAAAATCTAAAAATATATTTTATTGAGATAGGTTAGGCAAAATGCAGTCGGAAAATGTTAGTTTTAGTTCATGAAATAACAAAATAAAATTTAAAATTTAATTTACAGATTTCAGTTTTTTTAATCTGTTTTTGAACACCATGAAATAGTAGCCGCCATGTTATTACGTCATACGGCGTGTCAGTTGAACAACTTTGTCGTTTTATTATTTTCGTAACCAAAGTAATTTTTATTTAAATAATATTTTGCATTCAGGAACAGCAAACCAACGATATATAAGTAGAAGTACAATAATAACTCATTTTTTTAATTATAAACAGTTATCATACAAAATATCAGCGCATCTGTATATATAAAAGGAGAACTGACTGACTGACATATCAACGTACAGCCGAAACTACTGGGGCTAGGAATGTGAAATTTTGCACACGGCTTCCTATTATAATGTAGGGGAGCACTAAGAAGGGGTTTTTGGAAATTTAACCTTTAAGGGGGTGAAAAGGGGGAATTTTGTTTGTATGGAAAATCTTATTACTTGTGTTAATAAACATGAAACTTGGCACGAACATCTATCTAAGTAAATTATGAAGTTTGGCATTTTTTGTTTTTCCAAATTACCTCCTGAGAGGGGTTGAGGGGGTGTGAAAATTTGTATAGAAGAATTTAGATACATGCAACGACATCTATTGGGCCAGAATGGTACTAACGAATACATAACTACATAAAATTACAGTCATAATAAAACACAATGTAACATTTGGTTTTCCAATAAAAAAAAAAGCGAATTTAAAGTTTTCAAAGTGCATCGTTTATAAGTTGAGGAGTGGTCATTTTGATGGCGCTACCTGCCATCACGATCCTAATCAATGTTATTCAATGTAAACTATAGAGAAGTCTACGTAGCATAAAAGTGTTTACTTTTATGCTACGTAGACTTCATTCATAAAAGTGTTTACGAAATTCATCTCGCTGTGCATTTAGAAAATGGTCAAAGAGTGTACTTCAACCCAGAAAACTTAGCTGATAAGGTATCCTGTCCACCAAAAACGACACTAATGTCTTTTTTCGAATAATGTCAAGTAGATGACTATGCAAAAACCCTACTATATTGCGAAGTACCTGCATACTATGTTTGGAACAATAATCGGTTTGAAAGGAGGAAAAGAGGGGTAGATGTAGCTGGGTGGCCAGGCATTAAAAGAGACCACGCTTTAGGCAGAGTATACACGGTACATCCAAATAATGTTGAGTGCTACCACCTTCGTTTGCTTTTACATGAAATCCGGGGTCCGTTATCTTTTGAAGCATTAAAAACAGTCAACGGTGTGGTACTACCGACTTTGAAATCAGCTTGCAAGACTTTAGGGTTACTTGAAGATGATCAACATTGGCATACAGCACTACAAGAGGCAGCCCTGTGTCAATCTCCGCACATGATGAGAGAGCTTTTTACGATCATGTTAGTTTTTTGTCAACTGGCAGATCCGTTCCGTCTGTGGGATGAATTTAAAGAATACCTGTCGGAAGACTTTAAACGACAGATTGAGCGGCAGGTAAAAAACGGAGTAGAACACCTCATGGATGAGATTTTTAGTAAGTGTCTGTTGGAAATAGAAGGAGCATGTTTGGCACTTGGAGGATGTGCACTAGAAGAATACGGTTTACCGAAACCGAGTACATCAGAAGTGTTTCAAAGTGAATTAGGAGCATCTATTAATGAAGTTAACTACGATGTGTTTGCCTTAGAATCATTTGTCAATATCAATGAGAATTCACTAACTGAGGAACAAAAGTTAGTGTACAATGAAATTATTTCAAGTACACATGAAAACGAGGGAAGAATTTTCTTTTTGGATGCCCCAGGTGGGACTGGTAAGACTTACCTCATCAATTTACTCTTGGCAAAGATTAGAAGTACTAGTGGAATTGCCTTAGCAGTCGCGTCTTCCGGGATCGCCGCTACGTTATTGGAAGGAGGTCGAACGGCGCACTCTGCTTTGAAATTACCCCTTAATTTGACTAACGTAGAAACTCCAATGTGTAACATTTCAAAGCAAAGCAATCTTGCCGAAGTATTGCGTAAAGCAAAAATAATAGTCTGGGATGAAAGCACTATGGCGCACAAAAGAGCTATTGAAGCGTTAAATAGGACTCTACAGGACATAAGAAACAACAATTCTTTAATGGTATGACAGTGTTGCTAGCTGGCGATTTTCGTCAAACTTTACCGGTAATACCAAAAGGAACGCGCGCTGATGAAATTAAGGCATGCTTTAAAAGATCTTATTTATGGCCCTTTACGAAAATTCTAAAAGTGACTAAAAATATGAGAGTGCATCTGAGAGGGGACGTCTCTGCTGGCCATTTTTCAGACCTTCTACTTAAAATAGGAAACGGCATGTATCCAGAAACAGACGGGTTGATAGCTATAACAGATGAATTATGTAGTGTAGTAACTACAGTCGAAGACCTTATAGAAAAAAATTATCCAGATGTAGCTCAAATAAAGGACAAGCCTTTAGAATGGCTACGTGAAAGAGCTATAATGACACCTAAAAATGACCAAGCAGCAGTAATTAATGATATTTTGCTGAAATCATTTGACGGCACAGAAATGGTATATAATTCAATAGACACGGTGGTACATACAGACGAAGCAGTCCATTACCCGGTTGAGTTTCTGAACACTATTAATCCAGCCGGACTTCCATATCATAAACTACCACTGCGCGTGGGCACACCTGTGATGTTACTTAGAAATTTGAAACCCCCAAAACTATGCAACGGTACTAGGCTACAAGTAAAAGCTTTGCATCGTAATATTGTTGAAGCTACCATTTTAACTGGGTCTTCCCAGGGAGAAACAGTCTTCATTCCACGTATTCCATTAATCCCGAACGATCTCCCTTTCGAATTCAAAAGACTTCAGTTCCCTTTAAAAGTTTGCTTTGCGATGACAATAAATAAATCACAGGGTCAAACCCTTAAATTTGCAGGAGTTGACTTGCGACAGCCCTGTTTCTCCCATGGTCAGTTCTACGTAGCATGCTCTCGTGTGAGCTCATCTTGCAGCCTGGTCATATTGGTAACACCCTCCAGAACGACCAAGAATGTAGTCTATAAAGAAATATTATAAAAACTTAATTGTTTTGTTATAGCCATTAACCCGCATATTTCTGGATACATACTGTTTCCTATTTTTAGATGTCATTATAGCTCTTTCACGTAGCCTCTTCTTTCATACAAAAACTGTCAGATGTCAATAAAAATTATCTATCGATTGAAAAATCAGCCTTCGAATTTTTTAGAGGAAATACGAAACCCACGCGGACGAAGTCGCGGGCAAAGTGCTAGTTTGTCTATATTCTTTAACTGACCCGCATTATTCATAAGCTGCATGCTAAATCAAAGTTAATAATTGAACATTTTATTTTATAAACATACTAACTGTTGCCGGCGGCTTCGCCCACGTAGAGGTCGAAAATTATCCCATGAGAACGTACTACTACCGGGATAAAAAGTATCCTATATGTTAATTCAGGTTATAAACTATATGTGTGCCAAATTTCATCCAAATCCGTTCAGACGTTTTTGCGTGATTCAGTAACAAACATCCTTACAAACTTTCACATATATAATATCAGTAGGATTAGTAGAATATGATTCTCTTTACCTTCCCAAGTTGAGGGCTATTTTGTACTCTTGTGATTTTTGCACCACATCCAACCAGTTATTCTTATCGACATCGCTACTATCCGAGTTAAAAGAAGAGCCAGGCCTGAAAAAAAACATCAATTAAGATAAGACTATGATGCCATGCAATGAAAACGTTTAATTTTGAGTGTCTTTAAGAATAATAAGTCTGACGTCTTGAGTACATCTGTGCGAAAAGAATGCTACAAATAACAAAGAAGTTTAATTGGAGTCTTTCATAATTCTGCTAAACCACAGACTACTAAGACCTCCATTAAATTAAAATGTACAAATAAGAAGGTACTTGATTCTCGAAACACGACGGCCGTTTCGTACTGAGCGGATGATTGGGTAAAGTCAACGAGTCAACAGCACATTTTTTTTTTACATTAGAAGTAACCCTTGTAAACCCCTACACAAAACTTCCCTTATTACCTCGACATAAAGGGCATTGTTAATAACAAATTGTTACCATGGATGTGCTGTTGCATAATAATGGTTGATAGACGTAAAAAAACGAATACCGAAAATTATACTCACATTGGGGTAAAGTTAACCATAGTAGCAAGGTGTTTCTGTTTGTGTATTTGATAGACATTTTCTGGACTCTCTATCATAGTGATATCTTTTGCAATATCAGGCAATAGTAGTAAACTTTCTTGTTTTGTAGAGTTCGATTTGCTCCTGTCCGTTATATCATTTATGGAGAACTTAAGTTTAGCTGCAAAATACATTAAAATATCATATCCATGTTACTATTAAAACACATAAGAGACGTCAGTCACTAGGTAGTTTTAAATTTAGCTTGATCATGGAAAAGATTTTCTCTATTTTAACAAGGATTTTATGTGTCAAAATATAGAATAAAGGATACTGAGCCACGAATGCATTAACTTACATTTATCTATCGGCGAAATTTTTCCAGCTATGTCATACAGAAAATCAGTAGACCAGAACTGTGGTATCCGAATGAATACTTTCCCGGAATCCACAGGCATGTGGAATCCCAACTTGTGCAGTAGCTGCAGAAATTTCAGATCCTTACAAATGGATGCTTGCTTGCAGTTCCACGGCACCAGTGGTACGGATTGATTGAGAACTGGAAACATTCATAACATTAATTAATAAAAAATCATTCATTCACTGACAACACACAACAACCTGAACCGCTGGGTCTAGAAGCACAAGAATCCTCCAAGAGTTCCTTGTATATGTACGTACCGAAGGCGACCACTAAGGAAGAATTTTTGAAAATGCTCTCCCTAATGCGGTCAAATAGGGTATGATGTTTTGTATGGTAGATCGTCATATTTGTCGATGGAAATCCCATCGGGCATACAGCTTGTTGTTAATCAAATGAATGCGTGTATACTCTCAAATTAATTATAACAACCATCAATTGAACAGAAAACGAATGGTAAAATAGAACGGACGATAGATTGTAGATTACAAATTCATCGCAATCGCAACGAGCTTGCTGGCTTGTTGCTTGTTGTGCGATGCGTTGGTTGGTCAAGTTACGCTCTTTTTGAAAATATTCTTTAGAATAGTAATATATTTATTGTTACAGCAGTATAATATTTTAATACTCAAGTGGTACAGACAGCGTCGCTATGTATGGGCATAGCGACGCTGTCTGTACCAAATTCCAAGTCGATTGAGCAAGTGAAAGCGTAATAAAGTATGGTAGAGATACCTACACGGATCTCCGCTGATTGTGTTCAAAAAGAATGAACAGATTTTCATGAATCATAGCTAAGAACCAGCCCGACTAGGCCAACTTTCTAATTAAGAAACCGCATTAAAATCAGACCAGATCGGATATCAATGAGTTCAATATATTGCTACAGAGTTAAATCTAAAATTAAAACTTACGAAGGGAGTGATATGAGACTGGGGACAGTATGTGTAAGTCATTCGATTTCTTCAATGTGCTTAATTTTGTTTCATAATCATCTGTGGTATATTCAGTTCCACTTTTTTGGGATAATTTTTCTAAGTATATCTTAGCGAAACAGGTTTCCAACAATACTTTTTGCACCCAATCTAAAAACTTTGACTTCCCATCTTGTGTTAGCTGTTCACAAAGCTTATTAATTTCATCATCTCTCATCTCTTTCATAACCTGTACGGTTTTAATATTTCTGTCGGTTTCCCCTTTCACATATTTATCGTAATCTTCTTTGTTTATCAGATTCTGCGTATAAAGCTCCTTGATTACGGAATCTCTCGATTTAATGATACCGTCCTCCTTATACAGCGTGATGATTTCACCGACTACGTCAGGAAGAGCACTACACTGCATATAGTTCCAATTTAACGATGATAGTTCATCTTCCGACCACCTGCAAGCATTGTAAATAAATATGAAGTCATTATGTCAATGTAGTTCTTAAAATAATGTGTAGTGGCGGCTTCGCCTGCGTGGATGTCCCACGGCAACATGGTACCGGGACAAAAATGCCTATGCATGTATCCTATATTGCTCCTTATAACATCAGCTCTGTGCCAGTGAAAGTCCCGTCAAAATCGATCCAGCCTATTTGGTGATTAGGCGGAACAAACAGACAGACATATATTTTTTTAAGTTTGGTTTGTGTTATAAGTAGGTACCGTATACATATACTTTCATAGGCATGTCGTATAAAGCTATTATTTTGACATTACAAACAGACACTTCAATTTTATTGATTTATATATTTTTGTACATAAGACATCCAATATTACCTCATTTCCAAATTTTCTTTGGAGGTGCAGCTTGCACTACTGTCAGCAGGATTTTTCGTGTCCACAACCTCTTCCTCAGTGGTGTCTGGTTTGGTTTGTGTCGCTGGAGTGACATCATCGAAATTCTCAACTTCAAGACGAAAGTTCGGCGTACTTTGTAGAGAATGGGGTTTTTTGATGAATGTGTTTATCACATACTCAATAAGATCAGACCAATCCTAAAACACATAATGAAACACATCAAAACCACAAGTAAGTTAGAAGTAAGACTTGCTTGCAAGTTCATAAGAGACGGACAACTATTCCACTTAACTTGAACCTCCAAGTCTATTTTACACGATTTATATTCAAATTCAAAAAGTTTTATTTATAGAACACAGGTAAAGTAAAAAAAAAAATGCTGTAATTACTAACTCTAATGAAAAGTTGAAAGGTATCTAGATAATTAAGTTACCATTGGCACGTACTTGAAACTTGAGCTTCTTTGACGAAAAATTCAAACAGTTTCACCTCTAAAATATTTTATTAGGCTACCTAGCTATCGCTCTCTACGTTCTCCATCAAAATAATATGTATTGAAAAAACTTACGTCACAAATTTCGAATTCTGTTTTCCATATTGAAGTGAATGTCTTCAAAATCCTTGGCTGGAATAACGTGATCAAACTTTCAAGCTCTCCCCCCACATGATGCATCAGTGTAAATATACAGTCGTTGACGAACTCTCCGTTAGCGGCGTAGTCCTCCAACAGCAACCCGTACTGGTACATTATTTCAGATGTAGCAAACCTATTGGAAAACATATCTTATAATAATAATAATAAAGGTTAACCAGTAGCTTGGACCCTGCTCCCGATACCGGCGGACCACTATTTTTTTTATTTTTAAATGTTTTGTAAAAATATTTAAAAATGTAGTTAATAAGGATATAAAATAAATATCTTATTTGTCTTAGAAACATTTCAGGTAGGCGGTATGGATATTTTCTTCCTAAAGCTGATTTAATGATAATGGTTATCAATAATAAACAGAACTTTTTTTACAACAAAAAAATACTTACTTCCAAAAAAAAAAACAGCAATAGCTTTAATATTTTTCACTTTTTTGCCGTGGTATCTATCCCACACCAATTCGCATACCGTTACTTGCTATGTAAACAACTGACAGGGAGTTTCATAAAGTCAGCAACATACACCAAGTGGATTAAATATGTATTAATGAAGCTAAATCAAAGACTACCCAAGCAAAGTTATAGCATTTTATAGGACTGCACAAACTTTCTCTACCAAATGAATAATTTTTAAACCGGTCCACAATTGATCAAAATATCGATCAACATACAATAAGAATACATACAGACGACCATAACATGACATGCTTCTTTTTAGAAGTCGGTTAAAATAAAATATTTTTTGAGGATACATACTGTCTAATATGATCAAGCATATTCGTGGAACCGTTGTATTCCGGCAACTTCATTGCACCGTCCAAGAACATCAGCAATATGTGGTTTGTAACTATGACATCCTGAAACACAGTATAATAATATATATAAACATTTGTTATCAATATTATACTCAAGAAGGGTTTATGGCTAAGTAATAATAGCCGCACGGGTCGATCGATCAGGTTAAGCTACGCTTGCCGCGGGTGGTCTGTGGATAGGTGACCATCTTTACATACTAAGACCCCCGTGCCTCGGAAAGCACGTTAGGCCGTGGGTCCCGGCTGTCATTCGTGGATCTTTGACAGTCATTACGGGTTGTCAGAAGCCCGAAAGTCTGTCAACCAGTCTTACCAAGGGGTATCGTGTTACCTAGTAACGGGGTTGTGGAGGTCAGATAGGCAGTCACTCCATGTAAAATACTGGTATCCAGCTGCATCCGGTTAGACTGGAAGCCGACTCCAACATAGTTGGGAAAACGCTAGGCAGATGATGACTTAGAGGTAATGAAGCTGAGGGCTGATGGCTTATGGCTTGCTCTTGTTTGTGCGCAAGAGTCCAACTACCCAAACAGTTTAGTGGATTGTACCTGTAGATATTGTTTCGAATGATACTTCGGGTTGTAATGACGCAATAGCAACACAAGAAGTGATCTGAGCTCTTCGGTCTCACACATTTTAAGTTGTAACTTGAGAAGTGCATCATTATTCTCGTTGCATATGTGTGGAAGCTTTTTGTATACATCAATTGCTTGTATTATTTCTCTTATGGCCGTAACAACCTGAAAACAGAAACCGTCTTGTTACAAAACGCGATCTAACTTTAGTTCTAGCCTAAAACTAAGTCAGTTTTTGCATTGCCAACTTTTCTTCTATTTGGATAAAGTTCAAATGACAATTTAGCACTGGACTAAGTTGTCAGTTTTGTTAAAAGACCTGTATTTCGATTTTAGTTAGGTTCTTATTTCAAAAACAGGCTCGATGGTTTAAACCATACCTAAAAAAAAACCTTTTTTTGTAATAAGTGGGATAAAGTTAAAATGTAGTATATTAATTCGTTTTCTGAAGTAACGCCTGCTTTGATTTGACCTAATAATGGTGGCCACCCATTTAAAAGACTTTTTACTAAATTAGGTTAACATCACCCAAAGTTTCAGAGGACACTCATGAGTAAAAACTGGCCAATTATTACTTGTTTGTGACAAATAGTTATACTTTGAAGGCTATAAAAATATTCCGATGCATTGGAAATGTTATCTGACATAAAATAATTAAAATTCCAAAATGATCTTCCGAGTTTCATCCCACAAATTATTAAGAGTGTTTATCCGGCGCGGGCTGGCAACGTCGCAGTTCAAGTGGTTTTTCGTGATTTTCTTTAATAAGTTTCAGTCAAAGTATGTACTATTTTTTTTCAGCCTATCACTAGATCGTTGGTATTTATAAGTTTGTTTGCTATTTTTTTTACAGTTATTTTGGTGTTTTCTATTAGCAGTACCATTCAAAAATTTTGTTTAAGAGTAAATGTTGAAAATAATTGTAAATACCAACGATCTAGTGCTTGGCTGCAAAAAAAGTACTTGTACTTATATTTAATAACTAGCTGTGCCCACGACTTCATTCGCGTGCATGTCGGAAAACAATAATGTGTCGCTTAGATGGTGTAGGTACAACTCCTAAAAGAGTCAGTCAACGGCCCGTGGGACCGCGGTGTTATTACGAAGAAGAAAGAGTTTAAGAGATACTGACCGGCGTCACGGGGAAAAATGTACCTAACATGTTACCAAGCGAGCATTCGTGCAGTCAGTACGGCAAAACTTGCGAGCGAGCAACACTGATTTTAGCACACGGCGTAACGACATGCTCGCTGCGAATGTTACATTACGCCCCGTAACGTCGTTCATTAACTAATGAGTTAATGACCCACAGTGTGGGTAATGACCCACCATAAGAGCGCTGTTGAAAAAAATCATTCAAAATCAAGCAAAAATCTATTAAATCGTCAATATTTTATTATAGTGATTTCTATTGTTTCTATGTATCCTTTGTTGGAGATTACAAATAGTTTTTTTTTTTTACTTGTTTTAATTAAATGCTTCTCTGTAAGCGATGTTGCTCGAAAGAGCACTGACGTATAGCTGCCCGTGTAAAAAGCAACACATTTATTGAGACCTACTAGTAGTTATGGCCGCCGACATGGAAATTTTTTTTTTTTTTTTTTTCAATAACATTTCTTCACATAGCCCTTCTACTCGTGTTGATTTTGTAAAGTTGTTATTTTTTAAACTAATAAATATTTATCTAACATTGCATTCTTTATCACTGAGAACAGCATATCAATTATTAATATCACCACTTTTTATTTGAAATTCTTTTAGATTTTATGATTCGGGGGAATCAACCACCAACGGAAAGCGATTTTAATAATCATTATCATTACTTTTTGAAATAACATAGACACAGTTAACTTTATGAGAATGACGTGTTAATATTAACATAATTTATTAAGGTTATTAGTACATACTAGCTGACCCGACAGACGTTGTACTGTCGTAACTATGAATATTGAATTCACGTTCTATGTAAATGTTACGCGAAACTTTCTCAATTTTTTTTTCATAAGAACCTTCTCCTGACAATAACAAACACATTAAAAAAAGGATTCGCAAAATTGTTCCAGTCGTTCACGTGTGATGCCGTGACTAAGGGAAATAGGGATACATTTTTAAATAGATTATATTTGTTAGTACCATTTCGCGCCATTAGATGTCGCTACGTGTTTCAACATTACGTAATTAAATTCTTCTTGATCACTTTAAATTGACCATACCTTTTGAATGAGCTAAGCGATTGCGACGAAACAAAAACGAAAATATACTCCGAGTTATAAACAATAATATAGTATGAAAGTTAACCATATTGATTTCGTACTTTTGACGTGATGCCTGTACAAATCACACACATAAACAGATAAACAGACAAACCGACAAACAGACAAAAATTTCAAAAATGATAGATATGACATTGTTGGTTATCCCTTAACACCCCAACCATTTTGTTTTAAATATTTTGAATGTACAGGAACAGCTCGTCTACAGATTTATTATAAAGAAGAAAG
This sequence comes from Polymixis lichenea, assembly GCA_949091785.1. Lineage (NCBI taxonomy): Eukaryota > Metazoa > Arthropoda > Insecta > Lepidoptera > Noctuidae > Polymixis > Polymixis lichenea. Next base: position 13,422,180 of record OX420937.1, read on the forward strand.
AAGAAGAAGAAGAAGAAAGAAAGATAGAAGATATACAGATATAGATAGATAAAGAAGTCGTAATCATGAAAAACCACTATAAATGCGATGTTGCCAGCCTTAGCGGGATGAAATCTCTTACTCATCGAAATTACGTAATGAACATCGTTATGTTGTAGCTAGTCAGCTACAATATGACGATGTTCATTACACACAGATTGTTCAGACCACAGTCATACTCTTAAGTCTGGCGCACATTTGGGCAGGCCTCACCATGTAAAGCTTAAAATTAAGCTTAAAACTGTACTTAAAATACTTGTTAATACGCATTAATAATAAATATTTGAAAAAGTTTGAACACTTACCAAATGAAGTCGCCTTATGTTCGGCTTTAAATCATTACCATCGAGTTTTCTGGCCAGTTCTAACTGTTCACATAGGTTGACCCCCTCTGCAGTCAAGTACGACACGATATCGATAGACAGAACCGAGCGAACATTCTCCAAGTCAAGTTCGATTTGCGTCGCGAACTTCAGAAAGTAAGTGACCAGCCAGAAGAAGTGCGAAGTGTCTATTTCTAGTTGAAGATTAGATAGAATTTGATTATGAAGTGTCTGGACTAATGAATTATATCCTTTCAAAAGGAAATCCACAGTGAACTCTTTTAAAATGTTTGAGATGTCATCATCTGTTGGTGTCTTATGCGATAATCCTTGAACGTTAAGTCTGGAATAATAAACATCAGTATAACTAGGTACATGTTCAATAAGTTCCGTACATATTTACAGCATTATCGTCGAACAAACTTACATGTTCGATTTGCCTCTCTTGGCAATTTTTTTCCGCTTCCGATCGTGCATGGAGACGCCTTGGTGTTGTACGCGCGCCTTAGTGTTGACCCTCTGCTTGGGGTTATGCGGCTTCTGGTGGATAGGTTTCTTTGACGGTAACTCATCCTCATTGCTTGATGTAGAAATGGACTCTTGATTTTCGATTTGTGTCCCATAACCGCAATCAGAATTTTCAGAGATCACAGGTTTCTTTTCATTATTCCCACAAGATTGACCATGACGATTACGATTCGACTGTATGCCACTGCTGCAAGACATCGCTATTCCCTTTAATTAATAAAGTTTGGAATAAATAAATTGTCAATAACATAACTAAATTGAATGAGTACCAACGAAAAACTATAAAAATGCAGCGTACATTATCGGGGTGCAATATATTATTGTTAGGACTTTCCAAAGAGTTATTTTTCTCTTCCGTTTCGGACTCTTTTTCTTGAGGTGTAGGGAACGGTGGATTGCCATTCTCACTGGTGTTATTCATTTGAGAGGACGCATCCCAATCCTTATTTAGAGAATTGTGATCATCGTTGCTCTCGCCACAGCCACCAGTATCTGATGAATCCGACGTCGGTTCGGAGGTAGACATTGGAGAAGAGTCACTACCTGCAATGATAATGTATTTTTAACTGGATATTAAGATGTTAAGCGGCCGCGAAATAAGTATTCTGAGACTGAGCAACGTTGTGGAAAAGGTTTTTTTTTTTTTTTTTTTTTTTTTCTGGGTGGGAAATCATCAAATAACTTCTCCCGCTCTGGGTGGAGCGGGAGGGCGTGTCAGACTTTTACTGACTAAAACCCACCCGTGTTCCCTCAGTTGCCTGTGTGCCAGGGGCGGCGGTATCTCTTTCGAACAACCCGCACCCCCGGCAGGCATCGGCCCTTGCGGGCCCCTCTGTTGCTGCTGACATCTCTTTGAGGCGCGCGTGGAACACAACGCGCCGTCGACCCGGGCTTGGTCCTTACCGGACAGCGAGGTACCCATTACTCGCCGTCCGCAAGCCCGTGCCTACGGTGGCCGGGAATCAGCCTGGGATTCCCGATGCCCAGGGCGTCTCCTGCGAAGGCCACGGCTGTGAGGGCGCATGTACTGCATCTCCCTCACGTGCGCCGCCTCCCTCTTTGCGAGCATAACTGCTTCGCTGAAGGAGGCGACTGCCAGCCATGCCCTCTCGCTCCGTACCATGGCCTGGACCAGGGTCGGACGCGAGAGATCGCCGCCGCCGATCACCTCCACGAGGACACGGCGTTGCTCCGCCCAACCTGGGCAGACCTCCACCGTATGCTCCACCGTGTCCTCTGGGCGATCTTCGCAATGGAAACACCCGGGCGTTTCCTCCCGCCCTATCCGAAACAGGAACCTCCCGAAACAGCCATGTCCGGTGAGGACCTGTGTCAGGCGGAAGGTGAGGACGCCATGCCGCCTCTCAAGCCACTCCTCAAAGAGGGGACTTACCGCCGCAATCGCGGCGTGCCCAGTTGTGGAAAAGGTAACAGATAGATAAAGTGACACACAGAATTACTTTCGCATTTATAATATTATTATGGATATAAGATTACTACAGTATGAGATTAAGTTTGAGATATTGGCACTAAGTACCTACACACTAAACATTAAAATCCGCGAAAGCAAAACAATACTTAAGTATCATAAAACTTTCTCTTAAGCCATCTGCTTATTAGCATCAATCCTGACAAATTTAGACAGGCTGGCCCATTTACAGTCGTAAAAAATAAGAAAATTCACTCAAATTAATTTTAATCTCACTCCAATTACACCTTAATAATGTCCCAAAAAAGACGCTAAACTTAATGTTTTATTTACTTGAAGGTGTGTCGAAAATATTTTCAGAAATTGCATATTTGCTCACTAGGTTAAGATAGATAACGTTAATTGATGTCAGGCAATTTTTATAAAATATAGGTAGGTATGCACACCCTAACAACGTATTTCCGTGAACTTCGGATACAGCTGAATACCCGTGTGGAAGGCATAGATTAAGTAATGTAAATAAAAAAATAAAAACCTCTATCTGGTGGGGAAGTATTACTCTCGTTATCTTCTGAACTTTCGCATAAAGAGGCTTCAATCCACACATTGAGAAGTTTGTGCAGAGTGACAACATGTTGGTCTTTGTACAACAATGCTATTAGTTGAACCATTGTTACTGCCCATTTATTCTGGAAGAAAAAATCAATACAAAACACACATCACGACTCTTAAAACATTTTCGTATACCTAGTTTTAATTTATGTTACTTGTATCACTGCCACACTGTTGCGTATATTCAGTCAAAAACAGATTAATACAAATAAAAATGAAACTAACTACAGCATTCATTTCTCATAAAATAATATTTAAATAAGTTTACCTTATAAACGAATATGTATAGTAGATAAAGTTTTGCATCACTTACCGCATCAGGAATAATCATTAACTTAATGAGAATTTTATCAATACTTTGACTAAATATGTTCCATAGAATTTGATTCTGTATAGCGTGAGGAGGCCCATTGTAGATTTGACCACTAGGCTCCTCTGGTATGTGTAGGATGTTCCGCAGTAACAAAAGGCTATTACTTATATTTGTACATTGGTTGGATCTTAACTTTGCTTTTTGTTCAAAATCAACATTTTTCTTTAAAAAGTCTATTATTACTTTAGTAGCACGTTGATCTGTAAAAGCTACTTTGGTGGAAGAAAGCAGATTATTTATTTCGAATATTGTATGTCTTCCAAAATCATTTTTGGAAATTACGTCTACGGATAGCAAACACTCTATTGGAATTGTCAAGTTTACTAGTATTCTAATTAACAGCTCTATCGTTGCATCTCCTTTAGTGTGAATTAACAGCGGTATTAAATCTTTCTTGATATTTTGTCCAAAGCTAATACTCCTACGATATGTACGCAAGTATTTATCTTCTGTTAGGATGTTGTGAAGAATTGTCTCCAAAGCAGCTAAAACGTATAAAAACACGGTATCAGTTACTGAGCCAAAATATATATTAAACAGTTGAACTCAAGCAAAAGTAATACAAATAAATACCATTGCAGTTTTCGTTCACGTGATATCCATCTGGATGCAGAAATCCAAGGTTGCTGAATGTGCTATGAATTTGTGGACTTCGAAGAACCCATTCCATCTTGTATCTGAAACAATATGAATGATTGTATTTAATATAATACGTATTATAACCGGGCCCGCTTCACTGCAAGGCCTAGGCTTCACAAAGAGAAGGAACGAACATATATATATCACAAATTGGCATATTTGCGCGCGACTATCACTTTTGATTAGGACGCGGGGTATCAGTGGTGTCATAATTGGCGATAGTGTTAGTGATGCACCCGAAACAACAACAACAATACCTAACATCGCATTCCGGGTTTTGTACTCGCAAATTAATGCATCGGCACATATTAAGGCTGTTAACCTCTGACCCAGCGACCCTCTAAAACATCTTCTTTCATAATTGAGTTTCAAAATTATGGAAAATTATTATGTCGATAGGTATATCTCATGTGTCGAGGGATTCATTTTGATACCCTTAAGACTAAGTTGAAAAAAGGCAATACCGACGACGCGACTGCGCGCGTCAATTGTTTCAATTACTAAAGGTGCTCTTATACGGGCAAATTTTTTGAGCAATTATTGCTCGGCAAAACTAATGGATCAATCTGGATCAATTAAGTGGAGCAACCTGGAGCAACAAGAATAAAATGCGGCAATTGTTTCGAGAATATTGCTTCAAATTGCAAAATGTCGCCAATATGAGTTGCCAAATATCCAGTCGGTTTGTAAATTTTTAGTAAATTTTCTTGCCATCTCGTTTGTACGTATAACTACGTCTCGTTTGTGCGAGAGGAACCGGCCGGCTGCACTGTGGGCTGGATTTCGTCTTTCATAGACTTATAATCTTAATGTTTCAAGTGTCGACTTTTATGCTTGAATATGATTTGAAACACCAACTACATGCCTAAATATATCTTATGGAATAACATTGGAAACAGCACAAATATAATTATTTCATTCATTTCATAAAAATTGTATGGAGTTGGTAAGAAAACTCATCATATCTCCGCTCTCGCACAATTGGCCGTTATTCTTTTTCAGGTGATTAATCCTTATATTATTTTGAATTTTTTGACATACGCCATGATACGGCCAGAGGTGCGAGGTTTTTTTTAAAAATGGACAAAAATTATTTATTTTCGAAAATTCATTTTGTATTAAACATTTAAACTTTATGTGTATATGCATTGCCTAAATAATCAATCCGACCACTATTTTCAATAACCGTGGCACGAAATGGTTATTAACTTAAAAATATTACCAGGATTAATAAAATTTAAAAAAATCTACTATTGATTAACTTGTCTAATGACTCCGCAACTATTAAGTATTACAATTACCGATAATCGCGACGAAAAAGTCATTGGAATTAGGTAAATGCTCTTTTTTTCTTATAATGATATGTCCTCATTATGTTATTAATTTCAATGGGTGCGTATTTAATATTTTTAAGTGGGAAAGCCCCATACAAAGCCATCTCAAAACCGTTTCACGTGAAAGTTGTTATGGAATAAAAATTTTAAATTAATATAGTTCAATAAATAAGCTTTCTTTTCGCAATTTTTTTGTTTATTTTTTGTTAATAATAAGTATAAAATAGGCATCAAAGGTAACTCATGTTCAATAACGTAATTTTGACGCAGTAGGTTACTTCAATTCAACGCCACATTACTCGAAAGTTTTTGATGTAAATATACAAGTACTTATTATACATTTTGGAATGCTTTTAATCTCCTCATGACGTTTCGTAATTAATACTAGTTTAGTGGTTTAATAAAATAAAATTAACCACTATAGTTTCAGTTGGTATGTTTTTAGGGTAATTTTTTTTAACGAGACTTTTACCCTTTACCGCTGCTTACCGCTGCTTACCGCTGTCGAGATATTTATTGTATTGAGATCTTTATACATTGAGTAACGCAAGGAGGAAAAACTCCGACATGGTGCCAAAACATATCGCGAGAGAGAAATTATATATTTTTTGCAATTTCTTTTTGTTACGACGATTGATGGTAAAGTGGCACAAGTTTTAACTGAAACTTGTTCGAGCCCTTCTTGTACAGTTTGTGGTGGTACTCTTGGGCAAATCAATAACTTAGAGGCAGTTAGGACACGTGATGTGAACGAAAGTTCATTTCAATACGGACTGTCAACAATACATGCTCGGATTAGGAGTACGGAGATGATCTTACACATTTCCTATATATACATACATATAACTTCTCTTTTGAAAAGTGGTCACCGGTGGTGGAGAAAATTCATACAAAAGCGGTTTAGGGAGGAAATGCATGTCGGTAAACTCCGACATGGCACTGGAAATAGTAAGGACGGAAACACAGCTCGGAAATTTCTTCAGAATTAAGTACTCTTGCTCTGCAGACATAGAACTTACCTAGATATAGAATCTACCTGCCTTAGATATAGAACGCACAAGTATAGACGTAGAACTTATAAAACGAATGTACTTAATACTCCAACTATGTCATCTGGAATGGCTATTGATTCAAAATAGTTCGATGAATACGCTTATAGTACAGCCTAACTGTAAACCGTAAATATTTATAATTGGTATTCTAAGCCTTCCTCCGTGCACAAAATACTTATCTTATACGGAGAAAAAATCATTGATTACTATGCCATTATATCTGGTTCACCCTTGTTTGATAGAACAACGTTTGATATAATATTACTAAATCGAACAACGTTTAAGAAAATCATCACTTTGTATAATATCGTTTGACAGAATTTTCAGTTCATCGAATATTTATTTGCTATAACAACATTTGCGCTAATGATCAAAAGGTATAATGTTCAGACAATAGAAACGAATCGCTATAAATCCGACTCCACGCAGTCTTGTCTGCCCTACCCCTATAGAGTGTAATTTAGAATCGCGTAGGCGCGGAGGGGCGAGGCGGCCCGAGAGCTGAGGAGCGGGTGGTTGTTACACTCGCCGCGGGGGCTGAGGCTGGCCGGCGAAGCCGGCCAGCAAGCCGAAGCCGCGGTGGTGAGTGTTAAACCATCTGCGACGATAAGCTCGCGAGGGACCGCCGTAGCCCCGCAGCGCCGGAGCCGTGACAGAAACGAATTTTCAAATGACATTAGTTCAAATAAATAATTACGCTAAATAAAAATTTACCAATGAATTATTCTGTCAAATGAATAATTCTTCGAAATGACTTTATTGCAACTAAAATTCGATTTAGTAATATTATATCAAACGTTGTTCTATCAAACAAGGGTGAACCATTATACCTATCGGACAGTTGTCCAAAGACGCGCAAGAATCCCGAAATATGAATTACAAAAAGTTTAGACTTCATCATTCTAGAAAGTGTTCAAGAGCGGCTACTAATGAAGAGGTGTTCTATACCTTATTGTACACTTCTGATTCATATATATCAAGTTTGAGAAATACCTCAGACACAATATTGAAAGAAGGCCCTTCTTGCTGTCAAGGTAAATCTGTAGGAGCTTGCTGAATTTTGTAAAAAAAAACCTACTACTATTTATATTTCATTTTATGTAATTACAAAAAACATACGAATTTTGTGTTTTTTATTATAGAATGCATGCATTTGTTTAGTTTTATTTTTTGAATTAATTAATAAACAGAATTTTCATAATCAAAATTATTTCCATAAAACCCTAAACATCCAAGTGGATGTATAGGGTTTAATGAAAATAATTTTGATTTCTGTATATATGTGTGCAAAATTACAGCTCATTTAGTTTTGAAACAACTGAGATACGGAGTCTTGAGACGAAACATACGCGATTTTCCCATAGTGCGGCGGGGGCGGGCGTAGTGACTAGTTTTTTAAGTTGCTCCATAAAGCATGGTATTTTGTGGCCGTATCTCTGGCAACAGGTTGCTACAGGTTGCCATTGCTCTAATTTACTGGATGTAGTCGTGACGTCATAGTTGGCGAGAATTGACCAGGATGGAGCAATTTTAGTTGCTCGTGTAAGCGCTTAAAAAGGCCGACATGGGCACACAACCATTCGCGCCAGTTTGAACAACCTAAACAATTTCTTCCCGCATCCCACGAGGGACTCGCGTCAGTATAGCCAGAGAGCTTTAATGGTGGACGCCATGTTGTTTTTATTTTTTATTTTTTGAATGCGTATTTCCAGTGTCATTCAGGGGTGTCAAGTCAAGACGAATCGAATTATGTTACCTCATTTGTTAAAAACAACCACCGACTTCCTAACACTACAAAGTGCAAAAAATATCGGTTGCAGAAGTCCGCGTCCTATCCAAAAGCGTTCGTCGCGTTCACTTGACGATCGCTTTTAGCTAGGACGCGGAGATGACGGTAAAATTTTGTTTGAAAATGCCTTCATATTCTCAATAATTATTGATTTTCTTTTTTAAGTTGATCGTAGTGTTGAGTCGATGAGTAGACGATGCTGTTAGCCGTCATTAGATACAGTTTTTCCTGCTTCCATCTACTTTATTTCCTTTCATGGCACCCAAATTCTTTAGATATGAGGGTAAATTCTGGCAAAACTGTTACTGCCCTAAAGTTATTTTAGGTTTTGTAGTATTTTTAATTTTTTTTTCGTAAAAAAGTTTTTTTACTTGTTAGGTACTTAGGTGCTTATGGTATCCCAAACAAATTTTTCTAAGAAGGAATTTATTTATCATTACACATGCTGGTAAATAATGGGCTCTTAAGGCTTGAAAACAACCGCTTTAATATCTACAATTGTTACATTCCCGTACTAGTGCGGCAAAGTGCACCACACATTACCTACTTACTAGTCAACGATGTACGATGTCCGCAATTATAATAGTCTCAACAGCGAGCCATTTTTACTTTTAGTGCTTATAATTGTATAATCGAAATCGGTCGACGTGGTAAATAATTATCGCTGAACTTACATTAAAATTTAAAAAGTCTCCGACGAACACACGGATTACGAATGGCCTGGGACTTTTAGAAGTCTGTTAAAAATCCATCACGAAATGTATGCTACTGAGCATACCAAAGATGTAGAGATACACACATACCAACATATTCTAAAAACATTACCATTCTTCTGAGGTAATCGAGTAAAAAGGTGGTCCTGCACCCTGATTGCGTAACTCACGATTAATCATAATCGGTTTCATTTTGACAGTTCAACAATATTCATTGCGTTATTTACGTTGTTGAGCAGACACATTTTTACAACTTATGAAGCAATGGTTTAGCCGTCTGTTTCAAAACGAAACAGATTATGATTAATCGTGAGTTATGCAATTAGGGGTGCTGGACCCGCTTAAATACTTTGATCATAAAGGCGCTCCCTGACCGGGAGGATTCATCTATAATGTAACAATCCAAAATTCCACTGCAACGGCGAGGGCTTTGCAAGTAGACTGAGCAGGCTGACAACTCCTAGGTAGTGTAGAGAGATAATGAAACCAGCAGGATAGCTTAACACATATGATTAAATAGGCAGATGTAGCACGGCTAGGTCGCAGGTCGTGATACATACAGGCGAACGGCCTCGGAGAAAGAGCGCCTTAAGGGGAACCTAGTCACGGGCTCGAACTCACTGATGGGCCTGGCTAAAAAGCACGCTGTCTCACCAGGCATCGTATCCGACAGAGGTAGTATCAGTGATGAGCAGTTAGAAGCTAGTCTACACGCACAACATTATTGAGTGAGATGCAGGATCATTTATAGTACAACAGGCGCGTAAAAATTAAGAACAGTCATCAGAAGATCGGGTTTTATGAAAAAACCACTGCATAAATCAATTACCAATAAAGTTTATTTAACTTTTCGATATTTGAGCTTTATCGGCACCGAATTGGTTTTTCAGATTTTCACTTCTTTTATTATACTTCAACACGTCCAAAGTTAGGTTAAATTAGCAAGAAAAACGAATCTTTGTTGGCTCCTAACTTTTTAATGGCTTTTTATTTTAGTATTCTGTTTCCGTACAAACAATAATAATAATGAGACAAAACCAGACCATGTTTAATTTTTGATGTACATTGTCGAACAGGGGAGTAATACACTCCCGAAGTTTGTATGGGAAAAATATGGACTAGATTCACCTTAAGATAGTTCCGCGCGAGAAACTTCCTACTTCAGAGAAAACCAAATAAGAACTCAAAGCAAGTTAGTAGTTAGTAGGCTTCATAATGTATGTAACACTATGAAACCAAAATACGCTAGTCAATTGAGCTAGTAGAATATTGTGCAATTGCATTCCTAGATTTGCAACAGGCATCGATTATATCCTATGGCATTAGGGCCTACTCTTACAAATCAAATTTTACTTTCCTCGGGTAACAGCTACTACAGAATTTTGGAGTCCTATGCCAGAGATCATACAGGTGAAGATAGAGAGAAGGATTAATCAACTTTATGACATAACACCAGGAGTTTCCCAAGGGTCTGTTCTAAGCCCCTTTCTCTGATCTTAATTAAAAACGGAATACTAATCTACACGCAGCCGTCCTACATGCAGATTAATTTATACTAGATGATCATTTTTCCACAAATTTTCTAAAATCCGTTTTGTAGATACTATAGTTATGTTATGATCTGCAGAGACACCTTTGCGTCCCTTGATTCATATAGGTTTTTTTTTTTTTTTGTGGGTGGGAAATCATCAAATGACTTCTCCCGCTCTGGGTGGAGCAGGAGGGCGTGTCAGACTTTTACTGACTAAAACCCACCCATGTTCCCTCAGCTGCCCGTATGCCAGGGGCCGCGGTATCTCTTTCGAACAACCCGCACCCCTAGCGGGCATCGGCCCTTACGGGCCCCACCAGCTGCTGCTAACGTCCTCCTGCGACGGGTCAGCACAGTGGCCCCGCCGCCTACCACTTTTCGGCCGCAGGGGATAGGGCGAGCGGCCAACGCTATACCGACACTCCTCTTCCCCTGCGGCCCCACCGCGTCCGCCATCAAACGGTGGCGGCCCCGTCCAGGCCACGGAAGGGAAGAGCGCTAGTCAGAAGTACCGGCACTCCTCCTCCGCCGCAGAATGTAACCCTCAGCCGCAATGCCTCCCATTCGACATCGCGGCCCGCCTCAGTTGCGATTGATTCATATAGGTACCTATGTCAATATTTATTATAAATACTTACTGCTCATGGGTGAATATTATTAGTAAATATAAATTCCCACTAAGTGTCCGAATGCAAATACAACACACAACAAGTACAATGTGCAACTTGTATTAAAAAAATCCAATATATGTATGAACAGTTTGCCTTGGTTTTTGGGTAAACACCAGGTTCTTTATGATCATTTCTTTCAAATTATTACATAAAAACTTTCGATAAACAGGTTAATTACGCCTTGAATTGAGGTATCAATCAATACTAGGTGTAACCCGCACGTGAGCCAAACAACGTTCGTTATCCAAAGCGCCAATAGTAGGTCACGCTCACGCGGTCGCGTGTACACTGCACGTGCGAGAACGTCGTCAACTCAGCGAGGTGCCTACTCCTCCCACTCCCCCGTGCCTCCGGTGACGTCCGCTCGCTGTTATATGAACAACGCCACGGCCCTCGGAGAGCAATGAATGGCAATTACATGACTTCGAATTTCTTCCAACATCTTTCATGGTACCGTAACGATTATTCCTACTCTCCAATTTAAAAATCTGTTTGAACATTTTAACAATTAAGTAGGTACTAATATTTTCGTATCACCCTTATCTTTGTACTGTTCATGATGTGGTCTCCTTATAAGTGGAGCAGTACAACTACCTAATACAATATGATAATTGTGCCGATTCTGTTGTACACCGAACTAAACTAACTAAACTATCACTAAAATTCCTTACTTTTGGCTATGAGAATCTTAAAGCTATTCTGCAAAAAAAGATCTCTAAATTTAAAAATAATTTTGACACAACTAAAATCGAATTTGACAAACGCGACTCCACGTTTGCCCTACCCCGTGATCTTTTTTAGAGCCGGAATCGCGCAGGGGGGGCAGCCTCAACGTGTTTTAAATGGATTTTTTGTATCGAAAATATGAAAAATTATTACCTACATGTTGAGTTTTAGTGGTGTATGGGGTTCTATAAAGGGGGTCGATATTTTCATTATTTTTACGATAGGACACACCAATTTCGAGATATAAGCAAAAGAAAAGAAAAAAAAAAGATACAGTACTGTATTTGCGCCCGAAGTCGAAGTGTCAGTGTGAATTTTAGTTCTTGACAACTAATTTTATTCCACACCTTTTTAATCGCGATTAAAAATAGTCAGATTTAGTTAGACAATCGAAATTTTATATTGAATAGAATAATGAATTTGACAACAACAGAATAGCATAATTACCATTTTCACTAAATTAAAAACTCAGTACAATCTTAGTGCTGTCAAACTAAAATATAGATAAGTTGTGTCACTTTAGTCAATTTCAGAATGGGAAATCGTCGTTTGACAGGAATAAACTAAATTTTAGTGATTTTTAGTTTAGTTTAGAGAATTTTGTGACAAGAGAATCGGCACCATTGCCAATATTGTGACAAGTATTTTTTTTGGACATTCTAAATAAATGAATTGAATTTCAATTCGTGACATTTCTTTGAGATTTAAGTTATATGTATATTATTTACGGGCAGTAACTCCAGTTATAATGAGTAAGACTATAAATTAAAAACTGGAAAGTGGGAACTGTAAGTTAGTTTAGTGTAATATCCCATATCGGTTCTCGATTTATCTAAATATACATGACATGACATGATACATAGTTTACAACATCAGTTTTCGTGTAAGTCTACGAAGCCGCTTAGTCCTACTACTACTAATTAAAAAACAAACTAGATTTTGATTCGATTTTACTATAATTCAAAAAAAATATTACAGGTTTATATTTTTAATGCATTTTTATTTAATTTAGGTAGAGCACAGAGTCGAAATTTCTGTTTTGGTATGTCGACTCATCAGTAGGTACACTGCACCCGTGTGAGGGAGGTACATTGTGGCCCAGCCCAAACCGTTACTGTTCCTGCATTGTTCAAGAGCAAATATAATCGTGACCTGCACACCCAAAACGTTGTAAGTCTAGTCTATCCTGATGAACCGCTGGCCTCAAAGCGTACCTAGCTCTCCTCGAAAGAATTGTGACACGACAAATGTGTGTCGCTGCCAGTAAGGACTTGCCGGAAGAACTCCAACAGGTATGCAGCTAGTAAAAGCGAACCAAGAGCTCGCAAGCCTGGGGAAGAGTTCGGTACCCAGAGGGGGCTAGAAGGGGGGGGGGGAGAGGGCTAGAAGCACCCCTTTTAACTAGTTCTATTCTAGAATCGAAGAATATCGTAAAATATGATGCATGTAATAGGCATAAGGAGGGGCTTGGTGCTAAGTAATATTAGCCGCACGGGTCGATCGATCAGGTTAAGATACGATTGCCGCGGTTGGTCCGGGGATGGGTGACCATCTGTACATACCGAGACCCCTCTGTGCCTCGGACTGTCATTTGTGGATCTTTGACAATCGTTACGGGTCGTCAGAAGCCCGAAAGTCTGACAACCAGTCTTATCAAAGGGTATCGTATTAGGTATACCCAGTTACTGGGTTGGGGCGGTCAGATAAGCAGTCGCTCCATTTAAAATACTGGTATTTCAGCTGCTCCCGGTTAGACTGGAACCCGACCCCAATGTAGTTGGAAAAAGGCTAGGCAGATGAGGCATAAAGCCTAGTGAGTGGTCCTGTATAGTTGACATACGTAACATCGAAAATTTGGAATTTAAAAAATATCAAGTTGGACTGGATTCTATGATTTTTTTTCAGTAGTAGTTTAGTATTTTTTTGTTGAACTGTAATACCTACCTATCTTAAAAAAAAAATATTTATGTCATCATTGCTATTCATTTGCATGCCTAATATAAGGTAGATTGTACAAGGATCACCCATATTTTAGCCGTCATCTTATTTACTGTACCTGCAATCTATGCAAATCATTTTTTACTTTACTTTATCACATTTTTTTTTACCAACTTCAAAAAGAAGGAGGCTATCAATTCGACATGTTTTTTATGTATGTTCGGGCATAACTCCGTCATATATAGTCGGATTTACAAAATTCTTTTTTGTTCGAAAGGGGTTTATACCAAAATGGTCTCATTTAAATTTCATATAGAACTGATGATGCGATTTGGAGACAGACAACGGAACTCTTCAAAAAATGACAGTAAATCAACCGCGATTGCTGCTATCGCATAAATATGCATTGTTTTGACCCCAAGGATGATGAAATGTCGAATTGGTTTGGGGTAGGTACTATAACTAAAAAATTACAACTAAAACCTTTTTCCAAAATAACTGACTTCCGGAAAAACACTACAAAGTAAAAAATAACTACTTTGATTTCGGAAGGCGGTGACAAAAAATTAAAATACGTACATATCCAAAGTCATCGACTCCCGAGTTATTTTTCACTTTGTAGTGTTTTCCGGAAGTCAGGTATGCCACATGCAATATACTTGCACCGTTGCTTGGGTATAAATTCGTAATTTGGACAGTAGTTTTCTTACGTGACGTAGGCATCCAATAAAACCTGGTTTCCTAAGAAACCGGTGAACGGTCACACAATAACGGCAGTCCAATTTGATAGTTTGGAGCGTTTTTTGACACCTTAATGTCATACTTGTGAAAATTAAAATTTTCATGACGGCCGACATAATCTGACAGACCCGCTTACCGCCAGGAAACCCAACCTTAAGGTGGTAGATACAGGGTAGCCCGTGAAATTAACATTTTGTTTCGTTATTGCAATTTGCAGGACAGTGTTACGCTGTTGCGACCGTGACAAATAGGTACCTATGGCTTTACATAACTATAATCATGAAAATCATGAATACAACCCTCTTAAGTTCATCTAATCCCATTTACTATTTCATGAAATAGTCATTGATAAATTATTAAATGAACTTAGTCTCTAAGTTAACTCTAAGTTTAACTCTAAAGTTGGTGGTTGGTAGTACCTATTCATGATTTTCATGATTATGCGAAACCGCGTGGACAAGGCCCCCCTTATTTATAATTATAAACATTGCTTAAAGTTAGGAATTGATTAGGGACTGTTTAACCGTACATTTTCGACGTTTAAACATCTCTTTACTTTAAGCAGCGTTTATTAAGAAGAGGGCGCATTGATGGCGAGTTTTAAATACTAAAGCACTGTCCACAGTTCAGTAAAGCAATGGCATCGAAACTGTTAAGACATTACAAAATATTTTACACTCAATCCGAGATCGGATTGAGTGTAAAATATTTTGCATGGATGTAGGACATAATAGACCATTACGGGTACAGAAAATCTTTTCTAATGATGGTGTTGAAATCTTTATTTTTTTCAAAAAGCACGTGAAATTCGCCTTTGTCCTCTCTACAGGGTAAAACAAGATGTACCCGTAATGGTCTATTATGTCCTACATCTATGCATTCGTTTAGTCTGCGTTTATAAATTAATTATTTTTTCGTTAAAATTAACATCATAGGTAGGGTTGCCATATTTAGCAAGCCTTGTGTCGGGACGCAAAGAGAAAAAAAGTCAAGTATGAATATTTTATTTATATTAAAAAATAATACAAATTCTAATGTATGGAAGCAGTAGCAGAAGCATAGCTTGTTCTTTCTGTCCTTTTACATATTGATTAAACTCCGTGCAAGTCATATTGAAGTTAACCCGACCCTGTAATATCGACTCCACAGTCTCACTTTTCCTTGTTATTATATTATTTGGTACACGAAAAAATATTTTATTGGGGTTTTTAACTGACGTGCTTTGACACATAGGAACAGTGCAATATTTGTAGGGGTTTTTTTTTAACTTCAGCAATCCTATAATAAACAAAATACGACTCCAACGACGCAAGTGACTAAACAACAATAAATTTGTACGTACCTACTCGGCGAATAAGCGCTGCGTCGTCTGGGTCAGATGACGTCACACGATGGAGCTTCGCGTGTACAAAATTATTTTTGCAAGCGCAACTTCAAAGTCCGAAATTGAGCGGTATAGGTAACAATATATAGAGCGACTAACCTCACACCAAAATCTACTGGTAGCGGATTTGTTGGACCCGTCTGCGGTGGTCAAGAGACTTAGAAGGGGCCACCTTATTTGACTGGTAGGGTCGGCGCTGGCCGCTCCACCAGAAAAGCCATATCACCCCACAACAAATTCGCATATAGTCTAACGACCGATTGCAAATAATAAAAAGAAAAAAAAAACTTCCAAGTCGGTCCAACTTCCAACTTTTTCATTTCTAGAGATATTTTAATGATTCTTTCACGTTTTTGTTATATTTTACTTATTTTTCATAATTAATCCATTAAAAAAAAGAAATTTCTTCCTACGCGATAAAACGTGCTTTGTCGGGACGTCGGGACAGAGGGCCTAATGACGGTGACAGTCCCGATATATCGGAACGAACGGCAACCCTAATCATATGATAGGTCAATATTAAAATAAAAATCTGACGTTTTGGACAATTTTGTTGGCATTGCTTTACTATTTAACTCGGCATCAATGGCACGAGCACGCGGTTCCGGCACGGTTCTGGTGCGGCGTATGCGCGATATTCACTCGTTTACACAATCATGTGGTCTGGCTCTGGGGTTCTACTCTCTAACTCCGTCAACGAAAATACGGGCCAGTCCGAAAATAGTTCGAAACTTCAAAGTGACTCCTACAGTTGATTAATTAACTTTTTTGGACAGGTAAAACCGCAAAGGGAGAAGGGACAACTGTCAAATCGTGTAGTAATTCATTGCTAAGGCACCTACACTTCTCTGCGGTTTCTGCGGCAAGTGCCGGCGGCCTAATATCAACTGCAGCATACCCGCAAGGCAAAAACCCGCCGGCTGTGCCGCCGGCATGTGTGTAGGAGACTTTAGTTTGGGCCCCAAACTAATCATAGGTCAGTAAGTGATACGGTGTAGGAAACCCCCGTGACTTCGACCGAGATTACGGATTTCGTGCTTAGAGACTAGGCCCCCTGGTTCGGCTCCAGCATCATCTAAATGAAGCCTTATTATGAGTCTAGAAAATCTGTTTTAATTGTTTTCTAAGTACAACAAGTAGTAGTATGCAATTCAAATGTCCATTTGAATTTTGCTTGGACAGGGTCAGAGAGCAAAGAATAATGATGAGAGTGGCATACCAGTAAAATACTAAGACCAAGAGAAGTAGGAGGTTGTCATATGAGCTCAGGAAAAAGACTGGCTCACTATGGCAAAAGAAATATATAAGTAGAAAGCAGTAGAGGAAGACTTAGCTATGTCTCAAGGACACATTTCAAAGAGAACTGCTGTGCATAAACTGGGTTTTTACTTCTATTATTGTTTTGTCTACCTTTGTGAATCAAACCTTAGAATTAAAACTTGGTTTATTTAAAATGTTGCTAAAAGTTAAGTAATTATTGATGTGTGCTTAACCCATAGATATTTAAATATTTGAAATCTAAATCTTTTTAGCAAATTTAAAGCAATTTAAGTGAATAAATCCATAAAAAAGCAACACATTTAAATCTTAATGATGATGACTTTTAAAACAGATATTTTTGTCTACATACCGTATGTACACCAAATGAAACAAATCTGCCCCCATACCCAATCCCTAATGCGGAGACAAGTATTCCAATAAAAATTACTTTATCTTCCATTTTGAACTGCTTCGCATCCCAGATGTTAAATAACCATTTTAAATTCAGACTGAAGAATTTTATTCAACACTACATAATGTAACTAGAATGATGGATGAACTGCATGAAAGATGATATGAGGGAGTGAATACTGAGATGTCGAATAATAGAGAAGTATGGATCATTGGAAGCCTCCGCAAGACAACAACGTACTACACGATGTCTCTATTTGCGACCTTTATTTTAGTAAAAATAGCATATTGAAGGAGCTTAAATCTCTAGACCCAGCTAAAGGCCCTGGACCTGATGGAGTTTCATCTTACTTCCTTAGGAACACTGCGAATTCCATCTGCGAGCCCCTATTTGTTATTTATAATAAATGTTTATCCGAGGGAGTTATACCTAAACTGTGGAAGCATGCATATATTGTGCCTGTTCACAAAAGTGGATCGAAACACAGCGTTGAACACTATCGTCCCATTTCCATACTGTCTGCCTTGTCGAAACTCTTTGAAAGGTTAGTCCATAACGAAATTTATCCTATAGTCCATAACATCATAATTCAACAACAGCATGGTTTTGTCAAACGGCGGTCGACAAATACTAATTTAATATTATTTTCTAGCTTTTTATTTGATTGTGTTGACAGCCGTATACAAGTGGATGCAGTGTATACGGACTTTTGTAAGGCTTTCGACAAGGTAGACCATGAAATACTACTAAATAAAATAGCGTTCAACGGAATCCGTGGTAATCTTTTGAGGTGGTTCACTTCTTATATAACCAATCGCAGTCAGAGGGTTGTAATCAATGGTCACCAATCTAACATCGCACAGGTGACCTCTGGTGTGCCTCAAGGCTCCATACTTGGTCCTCTTTTGTTTATCTTATACATCAATGACATCAGCCAATGCTTTCGCAATACCAAGTTTTTATTATATGCCGATGACCTTAAGGTATACAGAGCCATACGACAAACAAATGACTGCCTTCTGCTGCAACAAGATTTGGACAGACTATCCTGTTATTGCCAGAAAAATAAGTTGCAACTAAGTTTACCGAAATGTAACTTCGTAAACTTCACAAAAAATAAAACGAAAATAAACTATACATACACGTTGTGCAATGCCCCTCTACTTAAAGTGGACTTTATTCGTGATCTTGGTGTCATCCTTGATTCTAAGCTTTGCTTAGACCTACACATAGGAAAAATTGTAAATAAAGCATATCAACTATACGGATTTGTAATGCGTTCAACAGTTGATTTTAAAAAGCCTTCTTCTTACATTTGCTTGTATAAGTCTCTAGTACGCTCTCAACTGGAGTATGCCGTGTCCGTCTGGAGTCCATACTACAAAAAGTACGTTGAAATGATTGAGTGTGTTCAATATAAATTCCTACGTACCATACATTATAGATGCTATGGATATTATTTGCCTTATCAAGATTTGCTAGCAAAGTATAAGCTCGCAACACTTGAAAATAGACGTAAGTATTTAGAAGCCATGATTTTATACAATATTGTTAGTAATAAATTGGACTGCATTGAATTGTCCAACATGTTATGCTATGCGGTCCCTAGAACAGTCCATAAGCGGAAGGTGCGCGCTGGCACATTATTTTCAGTGGGCACTTGCAAGTCCAACTCTGGCTTGCGTTCGCCTGTTCGCAGAATGGTAGATTCCTACAATAGGACTTTTGAACATATTGATATTTTTGCATGTGCTCCCTATAGGTTCAAAACCCTTATTCTTAAGGAGCTCTCCTGAATAGCATTATGTATTTTTCTCATTTGTACCATATATTGTTTATTATATACATTTACTATTATCTTAACACGATAGTTAGTTTAATAAGTTAAAAAAAAAAAAAAAAAAAAAAAAAAACTTGTGTTACTCGACCCTAGCGATTATTTTCACTGTATTGAATCCTATTGTTAACCCGTGAACAGCGTTGTGGGCTGCAATATTGTTTATACGTTTTGTGTATTTCTTGTTTCTACGTTTTATATTGTAGCTGTTTGTTGTTCCTTTTGAATAAAAATAAAAATAAAAAATAAAAATGGAAAAAGACATGTTGCGCCGACGCCAAATAAATTGGGACAAGGGCAGGAGAATGATGATTACTGACTCTGCCTATTATTACCACTTTACCTTCTATGTAAACTGCACTCTGTGGCTCAACTGCTCGCGTGGAGGTACTTAAAGCACTGATTAATAAAAACCAGGTATTTAAAATATTATTACACCTATTACTTAAACAGCTGTCTGAGTGATGTGTCTTCCTTAAAATAATGTTCAGTAATCTATGTTTTACACAGCACACTGGGAGTGCCTGAAGATACAAAAATCAACCACCACAAATCTGATAATCGTTCACACCACACACTGGCCAGTGGCCAACTACCAGACCGAGACCAGTATTTTAACAAGTTCTACTTAAATGCTCTGGCCAAACAACAAAAACATTGATGCCATCAGTGGAAGACTAAAGTCACAGAGTACATTATTAATTTTATACTGACTGAAGTTCTATCAGTGTTGTTATCGTAAAAATCTGAGCTGCCGTATATCACAGTCTGGTTTGCCGTATTTAAGGGAAAAAAGTACTAAATAGCCGTATTACATTATTTATTAAAAAAAAAAAATATTCCTCAATTGTTTCTTCTGTATAAAGGTTTTTTAACGTTTCTATTATTTCAGATTCATGTTTATTTAGTGCGTACTTGTCCTTGCTTTTCATTTTATCGCTCACTAGCTTTTGCCAGCGGCTTCGCCCGCGTGGAGGTCGGTGTATATTATATGTATACATATAAACCTTCCTCTTGAATCACTCTATCTATTAAAAAAACTCGCATCAAAATCCGTTGCGTAGTTTTAAAGATTTAAGCATACATAGGGATATAGGGACAGAGAAAGCGACTTTGTTTAATACTATGTAGTGATGTCGTGACACAATAGAAGAAGACGCAATGTGCCATGCAATTCTATGAACTAACGATCGGAAGTATTCGAAACAATACAATACTAAAAGTTAGGCAAGTAAGCTACCCAATTCCGGAAACAACCCGTCCACTCACCAGACAATAATAATCTCTATTGTAAGGTGTTTAAGTTCAATTTGTATTAAGCATACCGCGAAGTTGAATAGCCGTCCAATAGCACATGGTGTGAGGAATTTTGGGAAGACCCCGTAGCACAAACTACGTAAGGTGGCGTGCATTGATTTTGTGTTACAGGTTTCTTTGAGTGTTACCTTATTTAGAATATGATTAGTGAAAAACGTTTTATTTCACCCATAGCCAATTGCCGTATTTTGTGATACGGCAGTGAGAGGCCTGCCGTATACCGTATATTCTGAAAAATAATCGTGGAATGCCGTATAATACGGCAATTGCCGTATCAATAACAACACTGAGTTCTATTGACATTATTGACAATGTTGACATCAGTGTTGCCAACTCCAAAAGTTCAAATTATCGAGTTCCCAAGTCGAAATTATCGTATTGAGGGCAAAATTATCGTACTAAAAGAATCACGAAAAAAAAACCTACAACATTCATCAAACATTGATAACAAACGACAATGACTAGTCTAAGGAGGAGAATTTGCCGAGTTTCACCACTAGTAGCGCTAGCAGCACAAACCGCCAAACTTTACACACGACCATGCAGTGTATCACAGATCACAAGTCTTTGTTTAATTTTTACAGTCTGTATTCATGCGCGCCCACGAAATATAAAACTAGCTAGATGAAAACATATAGTTACTAGGTTTTGCCAGCGGCTTCGCCCGCGTGGAGGTCGAAAATGATTCCATAGGAACGTACTTCTGGAATTAAAAGTATCCTATGTGTTAATTCAGGTTATAAACTACCACTGTGTCAAATTTCATTCAAATCCGTTCAGCCGTTTTTGGGTGATTGAGTAACAAACATCTAAACATCGAAATATCCAAACTTTCACATTTATAATATTAAGTAGGATCTGAGAAAACCATAAGAATACCTACAGTATATAATGCGGTGTCGCAGTCGGATGGAAACAAACGTTATTATTTTCATTTGAAAGAAATGTGATAAAATTTGAAAGAGATAGAGACAATCACATGTAGTGTTGGGTAACTCAGCACATGTGCTAGCACAGTTGTAGCTACTCACTTGGATAAAAGAGTCACTCACTCTTTTTATTTTGAAGTGCTAGCACACACCACAGATTAGCTACACCGCAGAACATTTTTGTACGATCAAGTACGTGTTGTGAGTTTTGAACGAAACGAGTCACTCGAGTCACGAGGTAATAGGTAATACGAGCTGTTGTCCGCAACTCCCTAAGCGCGTATTTTGCGTACGGGTGGGAGAATTGGTTATTCGATCCACCCCAGCTCCAGCACTCTCAGACCACACTGCGCAGATATTAAAATGTAATGTAAAAAAGACGTGCGCAATACATTCTTGGAAGGTGCAAATTCGAGACTTCTCCACTGAGAATGTAGAAAAGTTTATAGAGTGTATTTCGGCCTTGAGTTTTGGTGAAGTTTATGAATTTGATGA
Organism: Polymixis lichenea; assembly: GCA_949091785.1. Lineage (NCBI taxonomy): Eukaryota > Metazoa > Arthropoda > Insecta > Lepidoptera > Noctuidae > Polymixis > Polymixis lichenea. The sequence goes on from OX420937.1 coordinate 13,444,252, forward strand.
CCCAAATCTAGCATATGACACATTTTTAGCGATATTTAAAGTTTTCTATGACTTGTGTTTTCCTATAAAAACGGTAACCAAAACTATTAACAGAAAACAAAAATGGTTGTCAAAAGGCATTAAAACATGTAGCAAAATTAAGCGTAATCTACTGTGGAAATATCGTAAAACTAAAACGGAATATAATAAAAACATATACACTTCTTATGCAGCTCGATAAAGAAAAATTATTAAATTAACAAAGTATGTACAAAATAATCATTATAATAATACATCAAATAATAAAAGTAAAGTAACTTGGAAAATAATAAATGACAATAAAGCTGACCTCCCTCGCGAACCAATAACTAACATTGTTCACAACGATATGGAAATAACAAGTACCCAAGATATTGTAATGCATTTAACGACTATTTCATTGACATTGAGCAAATTACTCCAACTTGCAGTAGTCAACCGCTTCAAATAGACAGAGTCCATAATTCAATTTTTTTATATCCAACTACACCAATAGAGGTATCAAAAACTATTAAGTCTCTCAAGGATTGTAAAAGTACAGGAAATGATAACCTCACAACAAATGTTATCAAAAAAGTCCATCACATCATTTGTCGCCCACTGTCTTACATCATAAACTTATGTTTTGAGAAAGGAATTTTCCCAAATAAACTTAAAGTATCAATTATTAAACCATTGTATAAAAAAGGGGATAAGACCTCAATTAAAAACTATCGCCCCATAGCTTTAATACCGATATTTTCAAAAGTCATCGAAAAAGCCATCTATTACAGATTATCCAGCTTTCTCGAGTGTAAGAATGTTTTAGTGGACGAACAGAATGGCTTCAGGAAAAACAAGTCAATTAATCTTGCAGTATTCGATTTTCTGAAGAAAATAATGTCTGTCGTAGACAACGCAAAACCCATATGTGCCATTTACATGGATATGACTAAAGCCTTCGACTACGTTGACCATACTAAACTTATTGACAAACTAGAGAGATACGGAATACGGGGTAAGGGACTTGATCTTATGACTTCATATTTAAGCAAGTGACAACAATATACAGAAATATCTAATATTAACGTTAAAACCAAATGCGAAGCTACATACCGTTCAAAATATAGAATGTTGAAGTTTGGTGTACCACAAGGGACTGTACTGGGGACCCCATTATTTCTAGTCTATATTAATGATCTTCCAAAACATGTAAAACACCCAACAGTATTGTTCGCCGATGATAGCACAATAGTAATTAAAGCGGATGAATCTTATAATTATGAGCAAGAAATTAATAATACGTTAAGTCAAATCATTGAATGGCTAGAGGCTGTTGGCTGAGCTTGCTTTCAATGAAAATAGAACATCATTGTAACACAGTGGTTTAATCAAGTAATTTACATTTTATGAATATAAAATTAAATTATGCTCATCAGAAAACGATGACAGAACAGAATATAACAGTTGCTAGGCAACAACGTAAGAAGACTCTACTCCTAGAACATAGTACATTATAACCTTCATGGTTCAACAGAGGCGAACAATTTACAAATTAACTTACAAAAGACTAATATTATGCATTTTAATCAACGACAACAACGACAACATCCATTGAATATTAATTATAAAGGCATGTCAGTTACCACAACATCCAGCACAAAATTCTTAGGACTACTGATAGACAGCAAACTCACGTGGAAATTACAGGTTGAAGAAGTATGTAAAAAAATTAATACTTTCTCTTTTGCTCTTTATAAGCTAACCAAATTTGCTAATCGTTGTGCCGTACTTGCTGCCTATCATAGCTATGTGGAATCAGTTCTGAGGTATGGAGTTATTTTCTGAGGAAACTCCACCGACAAAAATGATGTGTTCATTGCACAGAAAAAATGTGTACGCGCAATATGCAACTTGCGCTCAAGGAACAGTTGTAAGCCATATTTTAAATCATTAAAGCTTTTAACATTCCCGTCAATCTACATCTACGAAGTGGCGGTATTTGTTAAAACAAACCCACGGCTTTTTGAAATTAGGCCCCCCTCAAACTCACGTTTGAGAAAAAGGGAATCTAATATTCTCAGTGTTGGCCGCAGTCGAACAGCTCTTTTCCGCAAAAGTATTTTCAAATGGCTCCGGTATTATATAATAAAATTCCGCGAGAAATAAAGAATCTTAATTTAGTTATTTTTAAAAAACGACTGAAACAATTTTTAATTAGTAAATGTTATTACTCAATCATGAATTTATGGAACATTATTGTTGACGATGATGAATGATATTTTAAATTTTGACATAATTGTATTTCTATTTTATGGCTTGACATTTTAATTATACCTACAGACATTTCATATTTCATTATTGTTGTGTGTAATATATGTATGCTTGCGAGTAGAATGCAGCGCACTAACATTATCATTATAAGACCTATTATAAACTATGTACCTGCATTTTGACAAATAAAATGATTTGATTTGATTTGCTCCTCGAGATAGGCCAGCAACGCCTTGGTGTTGCTGACAATCTCACGTAGGGTACCTGGATTACCGAAGTATTTTGCCCAGTAATTGGCGACCACCGGGCAGTTTAACAGCACGTGCGCTGCTGTCTCGTTGTCCTCCATGCAGGCCCTGCACAGCGGACTGTCTGTTACTCTTATGACAAAGAGATGTTTGTTAAATGACCCGTGGCCAGTTACAGCTGCTGTAATCTACGCAGCGGTTGTGGTTTCCGCTATTAATGCCGCTATTAATGCCGCTAGTGGCTAGCGATACATTAATAGCGGAAACATATTACATAAAACATGCCTCGCTATGCGACGTCAATAAAGTGTGTTTATTGGCCACAATTCAACTCGTGAAGCTACGCTTCGTTATTTGGCCAATGAACACGCGCAAGCTGGGGTAGTGTCGAGTGTTACATACAAGTGTGCCGGAGTCACAAAGCACGTATTGTGTCACAAACTTTAGAATACTTTAGTCAGTCTTCAATCTATTAAATTAAAACTGGATAATTAGTCCTTCGTCAAAATAATTATGATAAAACTCACAAACAAACTTTAAAATAGGCACATAAAACTTTAATATTACGTCGCGCAAGCGTCGTCGATCGCAATCAAGATACAACAAGACATTATCAAATGTAGTTCAAGGTCAAGATCTAACAAATTTCGCTATTATGAAAATAATAATAACAAAAACCCTAAAACTTTTAGTCGTTGCAAGTTTGGATTCTAAGCAATGGAATTTGGTCTAAGTTTAATTGCCGTCTTTTGCATTCGTTTGACGACGACACGTAAACATTCTCATTTCTCTTTCCCTCATCATAACTCGTGCGAGCTGTGTGACACGCTTAACCAATAAGTCACCGCGTGTGCCTACTCTATTGCGTATGTGTGCCGTCATGCTGTGTCGCGTACTCGCGTTGTCGGCATCGTCAAAACACACCACACTCGCGACTCGCATAGCGAACCACGCGACTCACAGCACGTACGTGCTCAGTGTGCTCACAGGTCACCGCAGTCCCGCGGCTTCACCTCATTCGTGGTAGCACAGTGTGCTAGCACACTTGGTACAAAGAGTGCCACGCACGATCCTCATTTTAAAAGAGTGCTATCCATTACTATTTACATGTTGACATACTTTACAGTTGACGTTGAACTTTTGTTGACATTTTGCGTTGTATTTTGTCTGACAAATACGTTTTGTTCATGGAACTATTTATGTTTTTCAAAGCTCAAAATGATCGTACATTTCACAATCACTATCGTACATCGTACCGTTGGCTAAATTATCGTACGCCCCCATTATTATCGTAAGGGTTGGCAACACTGGTTGACATTCATCTGACATTTTTTACATGCGGCCATTTATAAAGTTTTGATAATTAATCACCACCAGGGTCGTGTGCCAACTTTTATTATGCTAGATACACACGCAGCGACTATAGTCCCCATGCTGCTGACTCGTTTCTCGATAGCGACTTCAAAATCATACGTTATATTAATAACATCCAAGCACAGATTCTAGCCTATTACAATTTGGCGCATGAAAGTTTGAATGTGGCCTCATAAAAAAAAAAAATGTCCATTGAATGTCACCCGAACTTCCACTGTTCAAGACGGTTCAAGAAGTTTATAAATAAAAGTGGAGGCAGCACTCCAAACACCCAAGTGAAGACCACTATGGGCTAATGCTCTCTTTCTGAATACATACATAAAAGACAGAAAACACATACACTATCTCGTTCTTATGTCTGTATTTAGAAAGAGAGCGTCCGACAACAGTCGTCTTCACTTAGGTTTAGAGTGTTGCCTCCACTTTTATCTATAAGCTTCTTGGGTGTGTTCCACTGTGAAACAGTATCAGTGCATAGATAAAATACTAAATGTACAAACACAGAGTACATTATTATATACTGGTGTACAAACCAGTGGTTTTGTTCTTAGAGTAGAGTAATCACAGAGTACGTTATTATAAGAGTAATATATGGTCCCCTCAGAGCACAGAGTACATTATTATACCTCAGAGGCAGTCAGCACCGGTCCCCAGCTCTGGGGGGACGCGAAATCACGGGAACAATTTTTAAATAAAACCCTCTTCCTAGACATAGTTAAAATATGTTCAGTAAGTACCTACAACATACAAACGAGACGGAGAAAGAAAAGATAGGCCTAGCAGTGGGTGAAGTCGGGCTGTGGATGATGATGATAATGAAGTGAAAACTAGCAGGTTCGTGACTAACTTATAGCAGCTGCATGGGACGATCGAAGGTAAGTTACGCTTGCCATGGTCGATTCGTGGATGGAAGACCATTCATTAAGGCTCCTCACACTATGCCGTTGGCCGGCCAGTGGGCATGCCGCCAACAAGCCCGGGGGCATACTCGGTTTCTGCGGCAAGTGCCGGCGGCCTAATAACGCCTGCAGCATACTCGCTGGCTAGGCCGATGGCATAGTGTGTAGGAAGCTTTACATATCGAGGTCCTTCCGCTGTCATTCCCAGATCCTTGGCAGCCTAAGCCCAAAAGCCCGACGGCCAATCTTATCAAGGGATATCGTTTTACGCAGGGAAAAGGCTAGGCAGGTTGATTGAATTAAAAACACGCAGAGCGCTGGCTTTCCTGTGTAATATGATGCCTCGCAGGTTCGCACAATGTACGAGACCGATTAAGGTAACTTTTTACAAGTGCAGCCTGTGGATCAACTTTACGGGTGTACAACAATGCTTTCAAGTTATTGTTAGGGTTTCCGCAGTATCTCGACTATGTTTGCTGGGGCGCGGACCGATTTTTTTTTCGCGGTTATAAAGAAATAGAGCCCTCCGGGCGTCCCGGAAAGTTTATTTTCAGGGCGTGCATCGTCTGCTCCACGAAAAGAGCTCGATCGTTTTTGCACTTCACCACAGATATGTTAGGTTATCTTTTGTTAATTGATACCAGGAGTAACTTTCCCGACTTATGCAGAAAAGCTGGGATTATAATTACGTTGTAAATGTGTTACGATCGCGAAACATATTGTAATCAACCTAGAATCTGAAATTGGCCTGCAGATTGCAAAAAATGTAAGAAAATTTGAATTTTGCGGGCTACCTCAGCGCTGCCACCTGACGGAGTATTGAGCCAAGCAAGCTCGATAATGTTAGCCTAGGGTCGATTAGATTTTCGGAAATAGGAGTTCGATACCTTCTTGACAAATGTACAAAAGCTGAGAAAGCAAATGTACAAAAGAATGAGAGATTTCAGAATGTGAGCGGAGCGAGCTCGAGAATTTTAGAATCTTGCCTCGAATATGTTGATTTGTCTAATAATGTTTCTAAAATATCCGAAAACGCCTAGTTTTCGAATATTTTTTAGTTCTCTATGTTTTGATACCGTGCGTGTCCGAAATCCACCGTCGGTCGAAAGTCTACGACAATCCTATCAACCGATCAGGATCGAAGTCTTGGCGCGCTGAAAAAACCCGATAACTCATACACAATAACTGACCATGAAACCAGTAAAGTTCTAGCTTTCAGCCCTACAAGTCACCAGGATTAGACGGTATCTTCCCAGCCCTACTGCAGTAGGGGGTTGACCACTTGACCCCATGCTTGGTGGAGATCTACCGTACCTGTATAGCACTCAGACACATACACCTGTCGTGGCGCAAGGTGAAAGTTATTTTCATACCCAAACCAGGCAAACCAGACTATACACAACCCAAAGCGTATAGGCCCATAAGCCCATCCTTCCTACTGAAAACTCTCGAGAGACTCTGTGATAAACACATCCTAGACGGACCTCTCCGGGTAAAACCACTTCACAAACGACAGCACGCATATTTCACAGGCAGATCCGCACTCCATAGCGTGGTATCCAAAATTGAATGCGCAGTGAACCACAAATGCTCAGCACTGGCTGCTTTTATCGCCATCGAGGGCGCCTTTGACAAGACCATGTGCAATAGCATTAGCATGGCCCTCGACAGACACAAAATAGACACGACCCTGAGTGAGTGGATCACCAATTGAGAGCGATACAAGTCACCGTGGACGACACTACAAGGGCAGTAGTGGCGAAGGGCTGTCCGCAAGGGGGCGTCCTCTCGCCGCTTCGATGGAACCTGGTCGTAGACAGCCTCATCAAAACACTGAATTACAAAGGTTACTTCACCGTAGGCTACGCCGATGATCTAACCATAATAATAAATGGTACCCATGAAAATACCCTATTAAAACCTCATGCGCAAAGCTTAAAATAGCCTAAAATAGTCGAAGACGGGTGCAGCAAATATCAACTATCAGTAAATCCCACAAAAACCGAACTGATCCTCTTCACAAAAAAGAGGAAACTCGTGGAACTGCAACTTCCTTGTCTGTTTGGCTCTACCCTAAACCTATCAACCGGAACCAAATACCTGGACATCTTTTTGGACAAACAGCTGAATTGGGCAAAACATACCTACTACATCACTACAAAAGCCAGCATATCCCTGTGGCAGAGCAAGAGCAAGCGAATGCTTGGCAGGAACTATTAGCCCCAGAGTCACCTACTGGCTCCACAGTTATTCGACCAATTATCACATACGGCTCAATAGTCTGGTGGCCCAGAACAGACCTGAGCACAGCCCAAAAAGACCTCGAAAAACTGCAGCGATACGCCTGTGCGGCAATCACCAGCAGCATGAGAACTACACCCACCGCTGCCCTACAGGTAATGCTGGGGCTGCCTCCTCTACACCTCATCGTGAGGGAGGAGGCGGCCGTGGCTGGTTTAAGGCTCAACATAGCAGGAACCCTAGGCAAAGACTCTAATCACACACGCGTTAGGGAAGATTTGATCAAACGACAACCAATGATGCCATCACCCAGTGATAAAACCCCGAAACTGCACGAATTCCAATGACACTACAACGTAGTACTCACAGAAGAACAGAACGATCACTTAAGACCCGGAGGAGCTAAGAGTCTACACTGATAGACCAAAGACCGACTCCGGAACCGGAGTCGGAGTTTTCTCACGAGATCTTAACATAAACCCGATTGCACCACTCTACGAAGACTGAGGACATCGTAGAGTACATACGGGTGAAGACCAACTGAACCTTGAGGGTGGAGAAGTTGGAAGCGCGTCATAACACCAACTTCAAGTCGTTCGTGGTGCGCGTTCCGACTCACCATTTGATGACCTTCCTCAAGGAAGAGTTTTGGCCGAAAGGTGTGCTGTATCGGCGTTTTCGCGGCGAGCTATGCGACACCTCGCAGCGTAACACGACGCCGTCACTTCGTGTGCAGTAGTTTTAAAATTTGTTTAGATTATGCATTAGTTTATAGTTATTATTTTCATACTTATAATAAATGTATTGTGTTTTATGGGCCTTAGTTGCCTGAAATAAAGGACTAATAATAATAACAATGTCTGTGCAATTATGGACGAAGTTATGATGACGAACAACTACCGGAGATTTATTGTGAAAGACGGCATGTTTGACATCTGTCGGGCATGCCACCGTCCGGGTGAATCAATCAGACATATTATCTCCGGGTGTTTTCGTCTAGCTAACGAGGAGTACTTGCATAGACACAACCTTGTAGCTAGGATTATCCACCAGCAACTTGCTCTGAAATACAGCCTTCTGGAATCAGAAGTGCCGTACTACAGGTATGTGCCCGACCCAGTTCTTGAAAATGGACATGTCACACTGTACTGGGATCGATCCATCATCACTGACAGGACTATTGTTGCCAATAAGCCTGATATAGTGGTGGTGGATCGACTAGAGCGGCGTGCAATGATCGTTGATATAACAGTCCCGCATGACGAGAACCTCGTGAAAGCCGAGAAAGATAAACAAATCAAGTATCTTGACTTGGCTCGCGAGGTTGTCGACATGTGGGATGTGGACTCAGCGATCATTGTACCGATAGTCGTTACAGCCAATGGCTTGATAGCCAAGAGCCTCGACCAACACCTAAGGAGGCTCTCGTTGAGTGGCTGGGTCAAGGGCCTGATTCAGTAAGCGGTACTTCTTGACACGGCTCGCATTGTTAGGAGGTTCCTCTCTCTGGAGCCCTGACCGCCGGTAGCTTGGACCCTGTTCCCGATACCGGTGGGCTACTATTTTTATATTTTTAAATGTTTTTATAAATTTTTATACTAATATTTAAAAATGTAATTTACATATATGTTTAAGTGAAATAAAGGAATAATAATAAACATATCCCAGCCCGCTGGGAATGTTCAACACAGTCTACCAAGCGGAATGTGTGGGCAAGCGGCGTACGACATAGAAGCCAGGAGAGTCACGGACACCTACATACGTATACTCTCCGACAGTGCTTCAGTTCTACAATCCCTGGGGAAGAAATACATTACATCGAGTACAATACTAGAATGTCACAATGCACTAGAACTGTTAAAATAATTTGGTACACTCCTATTCATATCTGGCAATACTTTTATGATTAAAAGGGACGTTAGATACTAAGTCCTGGCAACATTCCTCTTCTTCTGCTGCCACCGGCACCTCTGCAACCTAATAATGTATCTCCTTTAATTTTCCTGTAATTCATTGATTTAATAGTAATAAAAAGTGTTCTGCCCAACTCTCGTTTGCCTTTTATCCACTACGCCGTATACTCGCGAACAGGTTATGGGCCCAGACAGCGTTAAAATTCAAGATTGACGCGTGTGACTGATTTTTCCCTTTGTTCTACGTGTACGACACACGACACGGCACAAGAAAAATGGCGGCGGAGACTGGCCATGTGCCTCTGGCCAATCAATCCGCTAATTCTTTTGAAAAATTGGACGGAGTTGGAAATTACAACACTTGGAAATTCCAAATGAAAATGTCGCTTGTTTTAGAAGGCTTATGGAAAAGCGTGGAAGGCACCGAAACCGATTCCACTAAAGATCAACGTGCTTTGGCCCGTATTTGCCTCGCTATAAAATCGTGTTGCATTCAACATGTCAGATCTGCTAAATCGTCAAAGGAGGCGTGGGATGCCTTAAAATCTGTCTTCGAAGATAAAGGTCTGTACCGGCGTGTTCTTTTGTTACGTAAACTTCATCGTGCTAACTACACCGATTACAACACAATGAACGAGTACATAGAAGGAGTAATGACATTAGTGCAACAACTGGCGGACATTGGGCGCGTGATTGAAGACAGCGAAGTCGCTGAAATTCTACTAAGTGGACTACCACAGGAGTATGACGTCCTTGTATCCGGTCTGGAATCGTTGTCATCGTTAGAAAAACTAACAAGTGAGATGGTTCGGGCAAGGCTTTTGCAGGAACATTTTCGTCGCCATAACAATGTAAATGGAAATAACAATGAAACCAAAAATGATATGGCTTTTATAAGTACAAAACGTAACATGGTGTGCAGTTACTGCAAGAAAACTGGCCATGTCAAGGCGAAGTGTTTCAAACTGAAACGTGAGAAAACTGCCTCTAAAACGCAACAGAAAACAGAGACAGGTACTCTGTTTGTGTCAGCTTCTGCTTTTGCTACGTGTCTCAGCTCACATTATTGGATTGTGGATAGTGGGTGTACATCACATATGTGTAAGGATAAGGAACTGTTTTTAAATTTGGACACTAAGTTTACTACTTTAGTTACTGTAGCAAATAATGACCAACTTAAATGTTTGGGTATAGGTAATGTCAAACTCAAATTTAAAAATGATACCAAAACTATTGAGAATGTGTTGTATGTCCCTGGTCTGTCCGCCAACTTATTATCTGTGAGTTGTCTAACTAAAAATAATCGCAGGGTTGTGTTTGATAATTTAAAATGTTATATTTATGACAAAGCAGGAAATTTGATAATAGATGGAATTTTCATAAATGGAGTTTATAGGTTAGAGTGTGTGCCTAATGTCTTATGTTCCCAGGTCTCTTCCAATGTTCTGCAGATGAACAAGGAGCAATGTTCTCATGTTGACAGTAGCCAAATGGAATTATGGCACAAGCGACTCGGTCACTTAAGCTTGCAAGGTATGTATGCATTGCGTGATGGTCTTGCTGTAGGAATTGATTTCCAGCGTGACTCTGGTCATTTGCAAGACTGTATCCCATGCATTGAGGGGAAGCAAACTGTGAAGTCTTTCCCCAAAGGTCAAGCTAAGCGTGCAAAGCAGCTGTTGGAGTTAATACACTCTGATGTTTGTGGGCCAATGTCGCAGAGCAGCTGGGGAGGAGCACGTTATTTGGTGACGTTCACTGATGACTTTTCAAGGAAGACTTATGGCTATTTGATGACACAGAAGAATGAGGTAATGAAATGTTTTATTAATTTCAAAAATTTAGTGGAGAAACAAACTGGTTTTATGATAAAATGCTTGAGATCTGACAATGGTACAGAGTATGTCAATAAAAGTTTTGACAATTATTTATCTCAACATGGGATTGTACATCAAACCACTATACCTTATAGTCCGCAGCAGAATGGTGTTTCTGAGCGGCTTAATAGAACCTTGATTGAGAAAGCTAGATGTATGTTAGCTGAAGCTGGCCTAGACAAGCGCTATTGGGGTGAGGCTGTAATGACAGCTATATATCTTAAGAATAGGTCCCCTACTGCTGCTTTGTCAGGCACAATTCCTGAACAAGTGTGGACAGGGTACAAAGTTAACTTGAGCCACTTAAGGGTGTTTGGCTGCAAGGCTTTTTCTTTAATACCTGACTGTCATAGACAGAAATTGGATTTTAAATCAAAACAATATATTTTTGTTGGGTATTGTCAGGATTCAAAAGGGTATAGGTTAGTTGATCCACTATTTCCTAAAAAGATAGTAAAATCTAGAAATGTGCATTTTATTGAAATGAATAATAATAATATTTCTAAAATGAATAATAATATTTTAAATATTGAAAATGATAGTGACATTTCTAAAATAAATAATAATGGTATTTTAAAACTTTGCAATGACAATAACGTTGTATCTAATATGAACAATGACATTTTAAATTATAATAGTTTTAATAATAATATACCAAATGATAATTTTATAAATGTAACTGATAATCTTTCTGTTATTACCAATGATGCAGCCACTGTTGAGCCCTCTACTAGTTTTGAGGCACCCAGTCAGAGTGAGGCACCCAGTGAGACACTTGCATCAGAAAATGAACAAGTGGTAAGTTCTGATGAAACCTTGAGGCAGGGGAAGCAATGTCTTTCACCTCAGAGCCCTGATTTTGAGTACCAGTCATGCAGTGACATTGATGACAGCGAATCTCCAGAGGAGCTAACTGCTCCACAGCGATCGGTGAGGAGCACCAGAGGTATTCCACCTAAACGCTTTGGTGATTATGAGGTAGATTTTTCCTTATTATGTCAATCTTATGTTCTAAATGAACCTCAGTCTTATGAGGATGCAATAGCTAGTCCACAAAAAGATGAATGGGTAGAAGCCATGAAATGTGAGTATGACTCACTGATAGAAAATGGTGTCTGGACGTTAGTTGATAGGCCTTTAAATAAAAATGTTATAAAAACTAAATGGGTATTTAAGGTGAAACAGGATACATCAGGAAACTTTGATAAATACAAGGCACGTTTAGTTGCACGTGGATTTACTCAAAAGCCTGGTGTTGACTATAATAAAACTTTTTCTCCTGTTGTCAGGCATTCAACTATGCGTATTTTATTTAATCTTGCTAATGAAATGGACATGGACATAGACCACATAGATGTCACAACTGCATTTTTAAATGGTAAACTAAATGAAGAAATTTATATGGAACAGCCACAGGGTTACAGACATAATAATAAAGTTTGTTTATTGCAGAAAAGTATCTATGGCCTTAAGCAGGCCAGTAGAGTCTGGAATGAAACTGTCCATAATTTATTGACTAAACATGGTTATACACAGACCAAATGTGAGCCATGTGTTTATATTAAGAGGATTAATGACAATTTGACAATTCTAGCCCTTTATGTTGATGATTTTTTTATTTTTAGTAATTGTTGTAAAGAAAAATCTGATATCATTGACATTTTAAACAATAATTTTAATATTAAGAATTTAGGGCCAATAAAGAATTGTTTGGGCATGAGTGTACACAGAGATAGAATTAAAGGTACAATACTGTTAAGACAATCTGAGTACATCAAGAAATTGTTATCTACTTTTGGAATGTTAGATGCTAATAGTGTTTCTACACCAATGCAAATTAATGAGAAGTTTGAAAATTGTGATAATAATAACTCTGAATGTGATTTGAAATATCGAGAACTTGTTGGTAGTTTAATGTATTTAAATGTATGCACAAGACCTGATATTTCTTATTGTTGTAGTTTATTAAGTCAATTTAACAATAACTTCAACAGAAGTCATTGGTTAGCTGCCAAGAGGGTCCTTCGTTATCTGAAGGGTACAATTGATCACGGTTTGTTATTTGTGAGAAATAATAAAAAGTTAGATCTAGAAGCCTTTGCAGATGCAGATTGGGCGAATGACCCAATTGATAGAAAGTCATTTTCTGGTTTTGTAATTAAATTGGGAGTTAATACAATTAATTGGGAAAGTAGAAAACAGCGTTGTGTTGCAATGTCCAGTACAGAGGCTGAATATTTATCCATGAGTAATTCTTGTAAAGACATATTGTTTGTAAGGAATTTTTTGTTTGAGTTAACTGGTAAATATTTTAAATGTGAATTAAGAAATGATAACCAGAGTGCTATTAAAATGTTAACAACTAAAAATTGTCATAAACGAACAAAACACATAGACGTGCGATACCATTTCATTAAAGATTTAATGAGTAAAAATTATATTAATGTGACTTATCTTCCCACAAATTTGATGGTAGCGGACGTTTTAACTAAACCTTTATCAGGTACTAAGCATAAGGATTTTATGAATCAATTAAATGTAAGAATTCTGATGTAGAAAATTTGAAAGTTTTGTTTAAGTATGTTTAACTGACATTGTTTGTGGTAGCAGAGCAATATGTATATGTAGTGTAAGGGGAAGTGTTAAAATAATTTGGTACACTCCTATTCATATCTGGCAATACTTTTATGATTAAAAGGGACGTTAGATACTAAGTCCTGGCAACATTCCTCTTCTTCTGCTGCCACCGGCACCTCTGCAACCTAATAATGTATCTCCTTTAATTTTCCTGTAATTCATTGATTTAATAGTAATAAAAAGTGTTCTGCCCAACTCTCGTTTGCCTTTTATCCACTACGCCGTATACTCGCGAACAAGAACAAGTAACAGTTTCCAATCGCAACACTGTGACACTGCAATGAATAGAAGGACACAGTGGATCACTAGGCAACGATGCTGCTGACAAACTGGCCAAAAGAGCATCCAGCGCGTCAGTCTGTGGACCCGAGCCCATCGTGCCCATCCTCTTTAACCAACTACGCAGGTGGCTTTAGGAATACACCCACACACAAGCGGACTAGTGGACCCTGACACCAGGCTGCAGGCAGTCTATGGAAGCAATGCCATCTTTGGATGGCAGCCTGACCAGATGTCTGTTACGCCTGGACAGAAAGGATCTACGTCTGATGACTGGAACCATCACGGGACACTGCCCGCTAAACAAACGCTTCAACACAATAGGCATAACAGACAGCCCCTTGGGCAGGGCTTGCATGGAGGCTGACGAAACCGTTGCGCTGGTCTTTTCGAATGCATAGGCGTAGCCCAGATTAGAACAGAAACCCTCGGGGCACCCAAATGTTACACGGATTTTCTCAACAGACCAGGAGTTATAGCCAACATCTAGAGGGAGGTGAGCTGGCTGGAATAAACAACCGACGGCCGCCATGGCTCACGCACAATGGTCCACTTGAAGGACTAAGTGCGGAAACCAAACCCATAACATAGAACATGAACATAGACGTCTCGTGACTGAGCGATGCGCCTTAAGTGGAGTTGTGAGCAAGACATCTCAGTTAGACGAGGAGATGACCGATGTCCTGGTGGTGGAATGGCCTGGGCAGGCTTACGCGCTTCTACCGCTGGACTCGCTGCCGACGAGGCGATGCGCCTAGTGCTCTCTGTCGTTTCGAGCGACACAAGTGCTCTCGGGCATGCATGCTTCGAGAAGTACCTGTGTCGCATATAAAGGGAACCGACCGTTTCGTGCCATCAGTACTGTTTGTTTTAGTTTTCCCGCTCCGAGATACTTATTATCCGGAAAGTTTATTTTTAATGATTATAAGTGAATGGACTGGGTTCCCCCAGTCTTGGCCCAGCTTGGGACAGTAGGTATTTAAAAAAAATCAGGTTAATTTCGTGTGTAAACATCTCAACTTTTTCTTTTCCGTTAAGAGTTATTGTATTTCGTGATAATAATAATCTGTGCTACACAGTTAACTAATATGTAACAATGCACTGCTCCACAGCTACAGTGATGTCAACTTAGGGTAATTTACCCTTGATTAAGGGTAAAACTAATACGGCAGGGTAAGTTTTAGGGTATTTATTTTTAGGGTAAGGTCTGTTCCGATTACGGGAGTACTATAATATTAAACTACTAGTAGAAATACGTCGCATTGCGTTTAGTTTTGGGCCGGGGTACAATGCAGCTTAGCTGCTGGTTGTAACAAACGATTCCGTAACATTTCTAAGGTAGCATTATCTCTTTTATCAGCACCTTTAAATAATGTGCAGCCGAAGAGAGAGCCTTTTTCTGTATTCAGTCGTCAAGACTGAGCTCTGTAGGAAAACATTCATAGATAAATTTTACAATAGTATTTACTTAAATAAAGTTAACTATGCAGTCGATGCGGATACACTTTTGATGTGAGAGTTTTTTTTTTTTCCTTTTTTTTTTTTTTTTTTCATTTTGGCTTCACACGGTTTGTGCATTTAGCCAGTGTCAAGTAATTTTTCTTTTAGATCAAGTAAATGGCCCGATATCGGTCACGAAGTTACAAAACAGTAAGAGTCGTCGTTAGTCAGTCAAGTCAAATCAAAGTTATTGTAAAGCGGTAGTAACTTTACAACAACCTAATAGGAGTTTTTGGGGGGAACACGAAAAGTCCACGTTAGTCACTTATTTTCACCTTCACTACACTTGTGCACTCACACGTAAATACATTGAATAATTCACTATCAAAATTATACAATTTAAATTCGCTATATCACTAAATTCCATGAAAATGAAAATTCGTGCGACATGTTCCAACGCGATCCCGCCAAAAACTCCGATGTGAGAGTTAAAAAAATATTATCTCGTTGTTTTATTTATAAAGTAAGAATGTTCAATCAGTAGCGTTTAGCGTTAATTTATGTTAACGTTTTCAATCGTTGATAATTTTGTTGCAAATAACTTCGCTATCGTTCGGAAGTATTCGTTTCGCATAATAGTTGATTCTCAGATTTTTTTTATTTTTTTTTTAAACTTTGCCCCACACTAGGAATTACTCCTGTATTGTGGGTGCGTTTACAAACATTTAAATACACATACACAAACAGCCAGACCAGGAACAACTACTTGTAGGTCATACAAATATTTGTTCCGTGCGGGAATCGAACCCGCTACACGCAGCACACCGGTCAATCGCTTAACCACTGCGCCAACCGTGCTGTCAAATAATAAAATTAATAAAATTATAGTGAAATAATCCGTTGAGCCGTTAACGTAAATTAACAGCATTAGCAGCTTTCTATTTTCAACGGGTTTTATTTGGAACTGAATGAAATAATGGCTATTGAACTAATGTGTATTGTTCGTTGACGTTAATTAACAGCTAATATTTTCAACGTTTTTTCATTGATGGTTAACACTAGTTAATAGTTATCTCGTTGACGAATGATAAGTCGTTAAAAAAACAGTTTAATGATTCAACGACTACCTCTAGCTCTGCTACTGTTACCCACAGACTACATACAGATATTATAGATTTAGATATTACGTATCTGTACCTTGTTTGACTATTTCACGATCACAATTTCATTTATTGTGAAATGTGGATAGATTTCTAATCATTAATTTATAAATATCCGTTAGTCAAGTCAGACATGACGAAGAATTTTAAGGAATTTGATAAGAACTCGTCGGATGAGGACAGTTCATCTAGCATCTTTATTGATTCCAGTGATGATGAGGCATTATCAGTTAATAATGGTTAGTCAAAGGCACCTAATATGTTTTTTTATTAATTGGTCATTAACAGGCTCCCATTTACGCGACTATATCTAGAAAGCGACACTCGAATTATAGAAGCGACGATGTGGTAAACGATAGCGAATTATTCCAGTTTATGAAAACGTCAAAACAACGATGGAGCACGTTTGCTAGGCACATGATAGCGCATCAATTTTCTAAATGAAGTGATTGTTATTTATTTTATAAGTTGTGGATTTGCTACAATGTTCCTTATTTGATTTATGAAGAGTAACCAATTTGAACATCTTCTGGGCTACCAAATACTATATGGAAGAGGTTAAACATTAACCTCTTCCATATTATTCTCTATTCATCTATATTTTTCTTCTCTATTTAACGATAACATATCGTTCCGTCGTAAGATTTGTTTAGTTATTTATGAATTAATCGAATGCATGCTAGTATGGACTTGTGGTAAATGCAACTGAGGGTCTACCCGAAAGAGGAATAGGCAAGGCATCCGGTGTTTTCAAAATAAAGTAGGTGTTCTTTATAACAAACATTGGTACATCTGAAACGGTGATCTACTCAGTGACTTTAATTTGGATGTCACCAACACGCCACATATCACGCCTTGTTTCCTCGAAGTACACCCACATTTCACCATCTCCCCCACACATTTGTAAAGTTAGAATTACACAGAAAGCTCATGAGCATAGACTTTGCCACTACAAGTATGTTGAGGCAATCCAGCTACTTGAATATTGAATTAATTGAACTTTCTAGTGGCAGACAAAATGTAGCGGTAAGAATAAAGTGTCTTTTCCAATGGATGGATTTGTCATAAAAAAAAAAAAAAATCATGGTATTTTATGGCCAATTATAGTCCATGTGTGAACTGCAAGGGCGCTAGTATGAAAATGGCATTGTAATAATCTTTTACTTTCAGATTCAGATGGAAATGATATGAGTGAAGATGAAACTAGTGAAACCAAAATTGAAGAGAAAGATGAAGATGAAGACGATGAGGATGATGTTGTCAAAGCTATAAAAGCTGAAAAAAACAAGCTCCGTGATCATCCTCCAACCATTATATGTGAAGATTTCATTGTTGATATATCACTTCATCCCTCCAAGAATTTAATAGCAATTGCCAACATTGTAGGCGATGTGCTGTTATATGAATATAACAATGAAGAGACAAAATTAGTGAATACATTAGAATTGCATTTAAAAGCCTGTAGAGACATAGAATTTGATGATGAGGGAACCACATTATTCTCAACTGCCAAAGTTTGTAGTGTTTTCTCTGTTAAAAATGTATAATATAAGGGATAATCGGTAATATGGTGCATTACTTGAGATGGGTTGTACTAGAGATATTTTGCAATTTTCATCCCAATAACTTGGTGTCTAAACTGGGTTATTTTGGAGTTATCCAAAGTTTTCAACAAAATCACCCTGAGTAATGATCATAAATAAATAAGCACAAATTGTGTTGATTAGGGGTTCATTTACATTAGCTTAATTAAACAAGTTAACTTGTAATTACCAAACAACTGATACAAATTACAAAAAAAAATGAACTTTGTTCCTGTTCCTGGATAACAGAAATACTAGTGTATTTTTGTTACACAGGACCCCTTGGCAAGGCTCACTGTCCAGCAAGCGTTGCTTAACCTTGAAGTTTGACGCTTGTGGCTGTTATTATTTAGCCTTCAAGTTACTGTAATACTGTATAATGATGATAAACATACTAAAACTGTTAATTTTTTATTTTAAGGACAAGACAGTTATGGCCACTGATGTTGAATCGGGGAAGCTTAAGAGATGCTACGAAAATGCACATGATGAACCAGTTTACCGACTCTTGAATTTAGACAGAGATAAAATTGTTACTGGTATGATGACTATTTATGAAAACTATGCATTCTTTTTTAATTCTTTTCGAGATGTTCATTTAATTTAAATTTATTTTTAATCAGGTGATGATGGCGGAACCGTCAAATTATGGGACATGCGAAAGCCAGATCCTGTTTTTAGTATAAAAATTGGTGAAGAACATGTTAGTGATATGATAACAAATGATGCTCAGAAGTATCTAGTTTGTGCAAGTGGAGATGGCGTTCTAACATCAATTGATCTTAAAGGAGGGTAGGTCTATTAGACGGTTTATAATAATTGGAATCAGGTTATTCTGGATTATTTCACTTTGCACCACTAATCAGTCACACACTGTAAAATGATTGCAATTTTCGTAACAAATTTGATTTTTTATAGAGAATCGTACCAGTGTCATTAGATATTACAATACAGTCGCAAAGAACAGCAATTGGCCAGTCATTTAAAACATTGTAGGTTGTATTGCACTGTACTATTTTTTTGGGATGTTAGATAACTATAGTTTAAAACTTTAAAAATGTAACTACACCTTTACCAATGTGTAAAATGCACCTTTTAGAACTTATGTCTAAAACTGAAAGAAGTCCGAAAATTTCGAGCACCACACAGAATCTTGAAAAGTCAGTGTAATTTTTTGCAACCTGAAGCAATTTTTGTATCTACGGTGACTGGACTAAATGTTTTTCATTCACGAACAATGACCATGGCGCTCATGTAAGGAGTTTCTTAGTAACTGGGAT
Organism: Polymixis lichenea; assembly: GCA_949091785.1. NCBI lineage: Eukaryota > Metazoa > Arthropoda > Insecta > Lepidoptera > Noctuidae > Polymixis > Polymixis lichenea. The sequence goes on from OX420937.1 coordinate 13,463,454, forward strand.
TAACATTGAAAGACATGCAATGTGTAATAAAAAAATCTGTCCGATCCGAAAGGGGCATGCATAGGTACCTAATTACCAAATTAACAAAAAAAAAACGTCTGTAGTACTTACCATATTTACATAAAATTTTGCTGAATTAAGTTATGAGCAAACTTAAGTGAATATTGGTGTCAACAACACCTACCTACCCCCTATCTACCTACGTACTCCCTACCTACCTACGTACTCCCTACCTACCTACGTACTCCCTACCTACCTACCTACTCCCTACCTACCTACCTACCTACTCCCTACCTACCTACCTACTCCCTACCTACCTACTCCCTCCCTACCTACCTACCTACCTACCTACTCCCTACCTACCTACTCCCTACCTACCTACCTACCTACCTACCTACCTACCTACTCCCTACCTACCTACCTACCTACTCCCTACCTACCTACCTACCTACCTACCTACCTACCTACCTACCTACCTACCTACCTACCTACTCCCTACCTAGCCACCTACCTGCTCCCTACCTACGTGCCTACTCCCTAGGCAGCGGCTGGTCGACTGCCACCCGCGCCAACCCTGCATGTATTGCCATTTATTTTTACTTTTTGGGGTCATTATTTTTTAAATTATTCTCCGAAAACAAAAACATATACCTTATAACGACCTTACGGATCGGACAGGGTTTTACTACATCTTGTATGCAATATTACATTTAAAAATATGTTCTGTTTATGTTTAATATGTCAAATGTTTAATAATGTTAGCTCAATGATGATATTTGAAAATCAAAAGTGATTAATTATGTAACGTACTATATATACTAATAGTAGGTACTAAATTATTGTTTCAGTAAAATTTATACAACATCGGAAGAATATGATGCAGAGTTAACTTGCTTGGGATTGTTTAGATCAGACACTAAGCTACTTGCAGCCGCATCAACAGGAAAATTATATTTATTTAATTGGAAAGAATTTGGACTACACAGTGACGAATATGTTGGACAAAAACATGCCATTCAGTGCATGATACCTATCACCCAGAATATTGTTGTGACTTCAGGTGAAGATGGCATTTTGAGAGCTGCACATATGTTCCCGCAACGTCAGTTAGGTGTGGTAGGCCAACATAGACTTCCTGTGGAACACCTCGACATAAGCCACGATGGCCAATATGTCGCTTCATGCTCTCATGACAATGACGTTAAATTTTGGAATATCTCATATTTTGAATCTATTGATTCCATTATCGACGTTAATCAAAAACAAAATAAAAGACGAGACTTGAGCAATAACTTACCATCAAGCAGTATAAAAAATGCATCAGATTTCTTTTCTGGTTTAGTTTAATACACAGTATACAGAGTTGATATTTTTTGTTTCCTTTTTACTCATTTGCAAGATATTTAAAGAACAGCATTCTTGTTGTAATGCTGTTGCATTCAGCGAAACCCTTCGGAGTGTTCCAAAAATAACAAAATTATATGTTATAATATGTTTTAGGTACACTAACTAGCCTTTGCCGCGTGAAGATTCCTTTGCCCTACTCGGACAATAAAGGCTGGTATTATTTTAATTATTACTAGCGACCCGCCCCGGATTTGCACGTGTGCAATAGTACTTATAATATTAAAAAAACTATTATGTAGGTACATCGTAAAGCAAAATCATTTCTACAAAGTAAACTAAACTTGTACATAACATCAGCACAAAATCGGACCCATTCCAAACTTAACCATACAAAAATAAAATAATAAGTATTCACAAGTAGATAACTACTTACAGGCAAATATTCCCACAAAGTAGGTATGTACGTAGGCATCTGTGCCTTGTTTGTTGTTCCACTTTTGGTATGTACGTAGGCATCGAATAATACTTCGTAGATTAAATGAATGAACGGCTGCGGAGCTCGGCGGTTCACGAAGTTGTCCATTAGCTGCTAAATGGCGTTAATTCAAGTAACGGCGTGCCGAAATATCTGATAATAGAATATAGTATTAGATATTATACTAATAATAATACTATTTTGATAGACCTCACTGATAGTCATTCGATTCTGTAGGCGCAGCTGTAGCGGTGTGTCGTAGCTCACGTCAAATTCGTTAATGGAGAGTTCAGAAATGGGGGCTATTACCATCTGCCCCCAAGATGTAGCTCGTGCAGTCCGTCCGTTGCCCAACTGGAAGTCTCCAGGGCCGGACGGGCTGCACAACTTCTGAATTAAATGGTTCCATAGGTCGCATGCTCGCTTGGCGGCTCAGTACCCGGTTGCTGTGGAGTCTGGTTCGCTACCCCAGTTCCTAACGACAGGAGTTACCCACCTGCTCCATAAATCAGGTAGTGCCGCGGAACCCAAAAATTATAGGCTGATCACGTGTTTACCGACGGTCTATAAAGTTCTGACATCCATTTTGAGAGCTAAGATTTACAGTCCTATAGACAGTAACTCCGTCATGTCTGTTTCTCAAAATGGATGTCGGAATGGGTCCCGCGGTACTAAGGAGCTACTCCTCATTGATATAGCCATTAGCCAACAGGTTCGTCGTTCCCGAAAGGATCTTTCGACATGTTGGATAGATTACAAGAAGGCCTATGACTCGGTGCCACACACATGGCTCATGAGGGTGCTGGAGTTGTATAAAGTAGATACAACTCTGCGTACCTTCCTGATGTCATGTATGCGGCAATGGAGGACGGTTTTTCGATATCCAGGATGTCGAAATATAATAGCGAGCCGATGAGGATCCAGCGAGGCATATTTCAGGGCGACAGTTTGAGTCCGCTTTGGTTCTGCCTAGCCCTGAATCCTCTAAGCACACTGCTGGAGGATTCAGGTATAGGCTATCGGCTGAGGAGAGGTGGTTTTTTTTTTTTTTTTTTCTGGGTGGGAAATCATCAAATAACTTCTCCCGCTCTGGGTGGAGCGGGAGGGCGTGTCAGACTTTTACTGACTAAAACCCACCCGTGTTCCCTCAGTTGCCTGTGTGCCAGGGGCGGCGGTATCTCTTTCGAACAACCCGCACCCCCGGCAGGCACCGGCCCTTGCGGGCCCCTCTGTTGCTGCTGACAACTCTTTGAGGCGCGCGTGGAACACAACGCGCCGTCGACCCGGGCTTGGTCCTTACCGGACAGCGAGGTACCCATTACTCGCCGTCCGCAAGCCCGTGCCTACGGTGGCCGGGAATCAGCCTGGGATTCCCGACGCCCAGGGCGTCTCCTGCGAAGGCCACGGCTGTGAGGGCGCATGTACTGCATCTCCCTCACGTGCGCCGCCTCCCTCTTTGCGAGCATAACTGCTTCGCTGAAGGAGGCGACTGCCAGCCATGCCCTCTCGCTCCGTACCATGGCCTGGACCAGGGTCGGACGCGAGAGATCGCCGCCGCCGATCACCTCCACGAGGACACGGCGTTGCTCCGCCCAAGCTGGGCAGACCTCCACCGTATGCTCCACCGTGTCCTCTGGGCGATCTTCGCAATGGAAACACCCGGGCGTTTCCTCCCGCCCTATCCGAAACAGGAACCTCCCGAAACAGCCATGTCCGGTGAGGACCTGCGTCAGGCGGAAGGTGAGGACGCCATGCCGCCTCTCAAGCCACTCCTCAAAGAGGGGACTTACCGCCGCAATCGCGGCGTGCCCAGAGGAGAGGTGGTCAGGTGATATCTCACCTCCTCTACATGGATGACCTAAAACTCTTTGCCCCCAACAATTTACAACTGATGGAGCTACTGAAAGTAACTGAAACCTTCAGTAGCGCCATCAGGATGGATTTTGGTGTGGACAAATGTGCAGTCATGCATGTAAAGCGAGGGGAGATTGTGGAATCCGTGGGAACCCAACTCTCGGATTCCGACCTTCGAGCCCTCTCCGCAGCCGAAACCTATAAGTATTTGGGTATGTCGGAAGCGTTGGGCATCAATGTTACTGACATGAAACAATCGTTGAAGGAACGCTTCTTTGGCCGCCTGAAATAAGTATTTAATAGTAATTTATCAGGCGGGAACAAGGTGTGCGCCTTCAACGGTTGGGTCATGCCGGTTTTGATGTACTCTTTCGGCATACTCAAATGGACTTAGACCGAACTCGACGCCCTGGATAGGAGGGTCCGAACGCTGCTGACTGCATATCGAATGCATCACCCACGGTCATCGGTAATGAGACTGTATATCCCGCGAAAGTGTGGAGGTCGAGGTTTCTTAAACGCTAAGACCCTCCACAATGCGAGATATGCAGTCTCAGGGAATATTTCCTGCGAACCGACGTGGGGATGCATCGAGATGTGGTCGCGGTGGACAAGGGCCTCACCCCGCTCTCCTTGGATAAAGAGAACTGGCGCAAACCTGTACTGCTTGACACTAATGATCGCATGGAGGTATGGCAGAGTAAGGAGCTTCACGGACGCTTTTTCCGGGCCCTACATGGACCCGATGTAGACCCACTAGCGTCCGTAGCCTGGCTGCGTTTCGGTGACCTCTTTGGGGAAACCGAAGGTTTTATCTGTGCAATTATGGACGAAGTTATGATGACGAACAATTAGGTACCGGAGATTTGTTGTGAAAGATGGTACGGTTGACATCTGTCGGGCATGCCACCGTCCCGGGAGAATCAATCAGACACATAATCTCCGGGTGTTCGCGTCTAGCTAACGAAGAGTATTTGTATAGGCACAACCTTGTAGCCAGGATTATCCACCAGCAACTTGCTCTGAAATACAGCCTTGTGGAATCAGAAGTGCCGTACTACAGGTATGTGCCCGACCCAGTTCTTGAAAATGGACATATCACACTGTACTGGGATCAATCCATCATCACTGACAGGACTATTGTTGCCAATAAGCCTGATATAGTGGTGGTGGATCGATCAGAGCGGCGTGCAATGATCGTTGACATAACGGTCCCACATGATGGGAACCTCGTGAAAGCCGAGAAAGATAAAGAAATCAAGTATCTTGACTTGGCTCGCGAGGTTGTCGACATGTGGGATGTGGACTCGGCGATCATTGTACCGATAGTCATAACAGCCAATGGTTTGATAGCAAAGAGCCTCGACCAGCACCTAAAGAGGCTCGCGTTGGGCAGCTGGATCAAGGACTTGATCTAGAAAGCGGTACTCCTGGACACGGCTCGCATTGTTAGGAGGTTCCTCTCTCTGGAGCCCTGACCGCCGGTAGCTTGGACCCTGTTCCCGATACCGGTGGGCTACTATTTTTTTATATTTTTAAATGTTTTTATATATTTTATATTCTAATATTTAAAAATGTAATTTAAATGTATTTAGTGAAATAAAGGAAATCATTATAATATATGCAACACTGATACCACATGAGTAACCAAACGGAGCAGAGGCAAAGCTTCTTAAATAATGAATGAACGCGTCAGAACATAAAAACAAGAAATATGTCAATCGTCGCATAATTGAAAATAAACCACAGTAGAATGACTATAGAGTTGTTTATTGTGTACTGTTTTTACGTATTTATTACTTTTTCCGTTTAAAGCGCACACGGAATAGTTTAATGAGCAAGTTCCGCTACCCGCCGCTAGATGTCACTATAATTCATCAAAGCTGTATTTCGTTACGCTTAAGATTTATATTTGCGTAACGAGGTCATTACTATTTCTCCTCCTATAGGGATGTACCACTATCGTTTACTTATTTATCGACATTCCGTTTTATTTTTAAGCAAAATCTCTTGTCGCGGGTGTACCTCAGGGTGGCGTTCTCTCTCCCCTTCTCTTTTCTATTTTCATTAACTCTGTCACCAGAGTCATCTCTTCCCACTTCCATCTCTATGCCGACGATCTGCAGCTTTACAATCATTTTTCAATGCAAGATGCGGATGCCGCCGTATCTGCTATGAATAGAGACCTGGATTTGATTAGCGAGTGGTCGCGGTCTTTTGGACTGCTGATCAACCCTAACAAATCCCAGGCCATAATTATCGGTGGCAGGTTTATGCGGAACAGGCTTGGTGTTGCGTCGCTGTCTCCGCTCTGTATGAATGGAGTTCAGATAGAATACGCAAAAACGGTAAAAAATCTGGGGGTAACCATGGACTCTTACTTATCGTGGACTGCCCATGTTGCTCAAGTCAGTCGCAAAGTACACTACACGTTCCATTCGTTAAAATGCCTCCAGAGCTTCCTGCCCTTGAACACCAAAATCTCCCTTGCTCAGACTCTCATACAGCCCATCATTGACTACGCTGATGCCTGTTATTTGGATGCCACCGAGGAGCTTTTAAATAAACTTGAGCGTTTGCAAAATATCTGCATCCGTTTTGTTTTTAAACTTAATAAATACGATCACGTTTCTAACTTTCGCAAGATCCTCAAGTGGCTCCCTATTCGACTTCGCAGAAACTCTCGGATATTGTGTTTGCTATTTAACATTCTTCACAACCCTAAAACCCCATCCTATCTACGGGATCGCTTCTCCTACGCCCGTCCTTTTGATGCGCCTTGCAGGTCGCATCTTAGAAATCTCCTCAAGGCCCCTCCCCACTCAACTGACTTCTACTCCTACTCCTTCACTGTGCACGCGGTCCGGCTATGGAATTCACTTCCGCCTGACATTAGGGATTGCCAAACTGTAGTTGTATTCAAAAGGAGAGTGAAAGAACACTATCTCTCCACTTTATCATAATTGCTTATGTATTTATTAATTAAATTACATTTTATTTCTATATATTTTGGTGATATTTATTTTACAACTATGTATGTAAGTATGTATGTTTGTATGTATGTATAATCTCATATTATGTGTGTATATTTAAATTAGAGTTTATGTTGTAATTTTATGTTTTCCCTTGTACTGTTATTACACGCGTTGTCTACATCTCTGTTATCTTCTCTCCTATCGCAGGTGTGCTGGAAGAGATTTCTGTAGAAATAAGCATTACCTATGTACGTATTTTTCTGTTCCTTTCTTCTTGTCTGTTTATATGTGTGTGCATAAATGGTTAAATAAATAAATAAATAAATAAAATCCAGCAACAGCTAGACTCAATAAATATTACTATGTTTGAAATCAAGTGTATAAATAAATATATTCTAATACATACTTACGATTTATAGAAAGTATATTTAAGATTTGTTATGTTAAACTAATGATCCGATTTTGAAAACTATTCTATTCATAAAAACATACAGTTGTGGAGTTTCTTTCTATCTTATGCGATAGATATTAAACTACGGGATAAATTGCTACGGGTAAACTAAAACCGCACACAGGGTTAAATTTTTCCCGATATAGCATAGAACAAAGAGAACATTGTAAGTTTAAAAATATCGATAACTCATTATCGATAACGGTAATCTCTAATTGAGTAGCTGACTGTAACATGTGCATTGTTGGAATCTTCGAGAACAATATGTTTGAGTTTAAAAGAAAGTAGGACTTTAAAATGAGTAGGATAAAGTCAACTTTTACTTGACTTATTTATAACGCGTTGTTGCGTCGCCAACTAGCGATCAATAGTCGAACTCTAGCTTTATTTTCCTTGTAATAATAATTATTCTCGGGGAATATTACGGAATTTTACTCAAACATCCCGAATGATTCGCGAATATTACGACGGGAATAATACGGAATATTTCCCTCCAGCAACTCTAGTCGCTACCATGGTTTCTAACAGCAGGCGTTACCCACCTGCTCCATAAGTCAGGTAGTCCCGGAACCCAAGAATTATAGACCGATCACATGTTTGTCGACGGTTTATAAACTTCTTACATCCATTTTGAGAGCGAAAATTAATACGCAAATTGAGAATAACTCGATTATGTCTCCCTCTCAAAATGGATGTAGGAACGGGTCCCGCGGTACTAAGGAGCTACTCCTCATCGACATGGCCATAAGCCAACAGGTTCGTCGATCCCGAAAGGACCTGTCGACATGCTGGATCGATTATAAGAAGGCCTACGACTCGGTGCCACATGCATGGCTCATGAAAGTGCTGGAGTTGTACAAGATTAATGCAACTCTACGCACTTTCCTTGAGTCGTGCATGGGGCAATGGAGGACAATCTTTCGCTATCCAGGATGTCCACAGATCCAGGGGAATGATGAGCCTGTATGGATCAAACGGGGAATATTTCAGGGCGACAGCTCGAGTCCACTTTGGTTCTGCTTAGCCCTGAATCCTCTAAGCACACTGCTGGAGGATTCAGGTCTAGGCTACCGGCTGCGGAGAGGTGGTGAGGTTATATCTCACCTCCTATACATGGATGACCTTAAACTCTTTGCCCCCAACAAATTGCAACTGATGGAACTACTGAAGGTCACTGCAACTTTTAGTAGCGCCATCAGGATGGAATTTGGTGTGGACAAATGTGCAGTCATGCATGTAAAGCGAGGTGAGATTATGGAATCCGAGGGCATTCAACTTTCAGATTCCATACACCTCAGATCCCTCTCTTCATCCGAAAGCTATAAGTATTTGGGTATGTCGGAAGCGTTAGGCATCAATGCTGCTGACATGAAGCAATTGTGAGGGAGCGCTTCTTTGGTCGCCTGAAGAAGGTATGAAAGAAGACTAATTAAGTCTTCTTTCAGGCGGAAACAAGGTGCGCGCCTTCAACGGTTGGGTCATGATTTTGATGTACTCTTTCGGCATACTCAAATGGACTCAAGACTGAACTCGGCGCCCTAGATCGTTGGGTCCGTACACTGCTGACTGCAAACCGGATGCATCACCCACGATCATCGGTGATGAGACTGTACATCCCTCGGAAGTGCGGGGGTCGAGGCTTTTTAAATGCGAAGACCCTCCACAACCGCGAGGTGTGCAGTCTCAGGGAATATTTTTTAAAAACCGAAGTGGGTATGCACCGTGATGTGATCGCAGTGGACAAGGGGCTCACCCCGCTGTCCATGGCTAAAGAGAACTGGCGCAAACCTTTTATACTAACTATCGATGACCGCAAGGAAATATGGCGATACAAGGAGCTTCACGGGCGCTTCTATCGGGCTCTTCATGAGCCCGGTGTTGATTTCTTAGCGTCCGTATCCTGGCTACGTTTTGGTGACCTTGTCGGGGAAACTAAAGGTTTCGCCTGTGCAATTATGGATGAAGTTATCCTGACGAATAACTACCGGAGACATATTATGAAGTACGAGACGGTTGACGTATGTCGGGCATATCACCATCCTGGTGAGTCCATCAGACATATTATCTCTGGTTGTTCTCGGCTGGCTAACGGCGAGTACTTGCACAGGCTTATCCCAAGTAGCCAGAATTATTCACCAGCAACTTGCTTTGCAATATCAACTCGTGGATTCTGAGGTACCGTATTACAAGTATGTGCCCGACCCAGTTCTTGAAAATGACCATGTCACGTTGTACTGGGACCGGTCTATCATTACTGACAGGACTATGGTAGCCAATAAGCCTAATATAGTGGTGATAGATCGGTTAGCGGGCCGCACAATGATAGTCGATGTTACCATTCCGCATGACGGGCACCTCGTGAAAGCTGAGAAATAAAAGCAAATTAAATATCTCGACTTAGCACACGAGGTTGTTGACATGTGGAATGTGAACTCTGCCATCATTGTGCCGATTGTCATATCAGCCAATGGACTTACGGCCGAAAGCCTCGAACAACATCTCTCGAGGCCTCGTTAGGCGGTTGGATCAAAGGCCTGATTCAGAAGGCAGTACTCCTCGATACGGCTCGCATCGTGAGGAGGTTCCTGTCTCTGGAGCTCTAACCACCGGTAGCTTGGACCCTGCTCCCGATATCGGCGGAAAACTATTTTATATATTTTTAAATGTTTTATTTTAATGTATGTTTTTATAAAAATATTTGTAAATATAATAGAATAAGATCTAAAATGAATAAAAGATTATAATATTATTTTAATATATCATATTAAAATAATAATTATAATATTATTTTAATACATTATAAGGGCTGAAACTGCGTTAAGCGGGCGCCCGCGCGGTTCCATACAAAACTGTACCGTTGCGGGGACACGCGCGGGCGTCCATCGCGCGGAGGCAGGCTCCGCGCCCGCGCTACGTGTCCCGCCTCCGTGCGACGGAGCCCGCGCGGGTGCACGGGCGGGCCCCGCCAGCGATACGAAGAAACGGGCTTACTGGCTGTCGTTTTTTTTTTTTGCTAGGCGTCGTTTAGCTATCTACACTAATATTATAGAGAAAGGATTGTAATTTTGTATGTAACGAATAAACTTAAAAACTACTGGACCGATTTCAAAAATTCTTTTACCGTTAGAAAGCTACATTATCACTGAGTAACATAGGCTATATTGATTACTAAAAAAAATAGAGATCCTTAGAAATCTCTACTAAAACCAACCCAAGGTGTAAAAAAATTAGCCATAAAATGTCTTTCACCGCTAGCGCTGCGGAAAATATTGATGATAGAACAAAAAAATGTTCTACAATATTATATAACATATCAATATCTACTAGTGTTGGGTAGGACACGACATGAAAAAGAGTTTGTAAGAGTAGCCTCTTTTTTGTACTGAGCCGGTACAATGTCCTACTTCAAATGAGGCGAGGCCAATGAGGATTGGAACTTGGGCGACGCGCACTGAAGCTCTGTGATACGTTTGAAGTTACCAGTACAAATGTGACATTTGTACTGGTAGCTTCAAACAGTACAATGACAGTCTGAACTCTAATTGAAGACTTATTATTATCGCAAAGTAATATGAAACGATTATCATAGTAAATATTGTTTATAATTAAGTAAATAATTATGAAACATAATTTAAATAATATAATAAAAAGGTAATTAATAAAATTACAATGTAAAAGTAATATTTGCGCGACTTGTTGCCACTGAGCCGGTTCCTTCTTTTTGTAAGGACCCTGGTTCGCTTTGCTAGAAGTACGCTCCGAAGGCACAGAAGTGACAACAATACAAAGCCGTTTAAAATTAATTAGTTTTAGAAATAAAGCATCAAATAAAAAGCTTTTAGACTGGTCACGACTTTAAACTGTCGCTTCAATAGGCGCCGCACGATAAGTAGTCATGTCAATCTCAACATATTTCCCTTTCGCCCGAGACTCGAAACGCAGTCATGTTCAGTGAAGAATGACGTAATTTGTAGCATGCGTCTCGCTCCGTCTCTGTCCTCATCCTACAGTTTGACGGAGATGGAGAGTAAGTAATGCGACCTCGCGACTGCCGCGACATAAAATTTAAATTAGTACAATATAAAATGCCGAGCCGCTCTTACATTTTGACGTCATGTACGGGACAAATGTACCGCCTCTTGTATGTCCTACTCAACACTAATCTCAACATATTTCCCTTTCGCCCGAGACTCGAAACGCAGTCATGTAATGTTCAGTGTAGAATGACGTAATTTGTAGCATGCGTCTCGCTCCGTCTGTCCTCATCCTACAGTTTGACGGAGATGGAGAGTAAGTAATGCGACCTCGCGACTGCCGCGACATAAAATTTGAAGTAGTACAATAAAAAATGCCGAGCCGCTCTTACATTTTGACGTCATGTACGGGACAAATGTACCGCCTCTTGTATGTCCTACTCAACACTAATATCTACAAAAAACTTCGCGAGACCATACGCGAACTATTGTAGTTATGTCACTATAACTACTTTATTGCATTTTAAAAGTTGATAGATATGCCGATCAAAATCAGACCATGTTATCCATACCTTTGTATTAATTCTTATCCAAATAAATTATATCTTATTCAAGACTGTTTCAATACCTGTTGATTACTTTTTGAATTATTGAATTCGGACATTCCATTCAAAAGATATTACGAAACTAAAAATGTCAATATGAACAAAAAAATACACGCCGACGAGCGGCCGGTGTGGTTTCGGGCAGCGCAGCGCAGCGAGCAACGCGGCGAGAGAGGGGCCACCGAAGTGCGGGAGAGGGGTGTGCGTTTGAACATTTGGACACATTTTAATTAGCTAACTTATAAGTTAAATTATCTTTATTTATCCCAAAATGTAAAAAAAAAATGTCCACCCGTGCGAACGGGCCCCTATGTAATAATATATTAAATTTTCCATCGACACTACGTAACTAAAATAATCCAACGGAGACCGTCGCGTTCCCACGGAGCCCATCCGCGTGTCCAGGCGCGTAGATACGCGACGGGTGCCCGTCGCGAGCGCCCACTTAACGCAGTTTCAGCCCTAATAAAATAATATTACAAAGAGATAGTTTGTGAGGTGGTAGGGGTAATCTCTGGATCTACTGAACCGATTTTGAAAATTCTTTTACCAATAGAAAGCCACGTTATTTGTGAGTGTCATAGGCTTTAAATTAACCCGAAAAATGAAGACGTTTTCGTGGTAGTCGGATTTGCAAAACAAGTCGGAGAAAAAACGGTCGAACGAAAACGTTTCTTACGAACCACAGTGTCCGCCCTAGAACAAGCCAGGTGGACAGAAGTCATCATCAAATTCCCGGAAATTTGTACTTTCTACCTGTAAACAACACCCGTATACCTCTGATTCCAAGAATTGTTTACGTCTAACATTCCGTAGGTACTGATGAGTCATCGTATATCAAAGTAAGCTAACGAGGTAAATGCAGTTAAAGAAATAGGTCAGTTGCATTTTCGCGACACTTGCACTAACATCTCATGGTGGCAGTTCTAATTTTGTGGAAAGTTTTAGTCATGGATTTTACTTCTGAAGGTATGTACTATATTATTTTCTTATTAGAATCTTTTAATGTGTCATAAACATTCATAAAGTAGACTATTTGTGAATACACAAAAAAAAAACAATGTTTTTCTTTGTTTTCGAACTTATCAGGCTTGGAAAAGCCATGTATCCTCTTGTATCCACTCTGATTTTTTTATATGTTTTAGCTACATGGCTATAGAAGATTATCACATATATTTTATGTAGCACACTTGAGTACAACATTTCTTTTTTCTTTTTTTGCAGAAAAGGTTTACTCTATTAGTAAAATAGAGTTTTTCGAAGAGTGGCTTAAGCACGAAAAAGACGAAAGAAATGATCGTCTATTTGAATTTATTTTGTCTAAGTGTGATTTCTCTGACATCACTGAAGAATGTCAAAGGGAAATTAAGATGAAATTAACCAGCATTTCTTCGAAAATTGCTACCAAGTGGGTGTCTTCAGGAAAGTCAAAAGAGCGTTTCCTGAATAAAAATAAGTGTTGGCTGGAAGGCGAAAAGATAGAATTCTGCCTGCGATCGACTCAACCGCAACCTTCTGCCTCATCCGCTGACCTTTCTCTACCCGGAAGACCTAAAAAGTCTTTGAAGATTCATCTTTTAAAACTAAGAAACGTAGAGTTGCTGATCTAGTTCTATCGCGGAGTGTTGGGGAATTAATGACTGCTGCAGAGGTAGCTGCACGGTCAAGTGGACATAAAAATGTTGCCAGAGTTATAAAGGACATTGGTGAAAATCCTGCTTCTGCAAGTGCATGCATTAGCCTTCAACAACCAAGTGCTGTGCAAAGTGATAGACCGCTAAGTAGTGACGAGGGATTAGCGTATTATATTGATTCAAAATCAACAACTCACTCATATAAACAGACTATGAAGTGGACTATGAAAGTCGGGCATCACGTGTTTCCTTCATATGATTGCATTGTTAAATCAAAAAAAGCGTGTTATCCTTCCGAGGAGCACATTGTTGTGACACAATCTCGAGCAGAAATTGACCTACAAGCTATTTTGAATAAAACAGCAGAACGTTTAGTTGAAGCTCAGAGAGAAGTTGTCACAAGTGTGCTCCCCAATCTAATACCCAATTCATCGTTTACTCTTATAAGTAAATGGGGATGTGACGGTAGTTCCGGTCATAGTGCTTACAAACAGAAATTTGAGAACAGCGAAGACACTGATAAGTTCCTTTTTGTTTATTCGTTCGTTCCTCTAAGGTTAATCGACGAAGGTAACAACATTATCTGGCAAAATCCTCGTCCATCATCGACGTTTTGTCGTCCAATTAAATTCATTTTTGCAAAAGAAACTACGGAATTGACAAAAATCGAGACAAATAAGGTTTTGGAACAAATAAACAACTTGGACGCTACATCTTGTGATCTTGGTGGTTCTGAAATTTCTGTTAAGCACAAGCTTCTGCTGACTATGATTGATGGAAAATTGTGCAACGCTTTGACAGAGACACATTCATCACAGAAATGCTATATTTGTGGGGCTACTCCCAGAATGATGAATGATGAAGGAAGGCATTTTGATAGCAATCAGGATAATTTTGGCTTTGGTTTGTCAACATTACATGCTTGGATTCGTTCGTTTGAGTGTTTTTACACATTAGTTATAAGTTAGATATTAAGAAATGGCAAGCTAGGTCTTCAGAGGAAAAAGCAAGTGTAAAACAACGATCAGATGAAATCAAACAACGATTCAAGCATGAAATGGGATTAATTGTGGACAAGCCAAAGCCAGGATTTGGTTCCTCAAATGATGGAAACACAGCTCGACGTTTTTTCGGGAACCCCGAACTGAGTGCTCAGATCACAGGATGGGATGTTACAATCATCAAACACTTTGATGTATTGTTGAGGACATTGTCTTCTGGTTTCGAGATAAATCTTGTTGAATTCAAAAAGCTTTGTCTCGAGACAAGAAAACTTTATCTAAGTCTCTACTCGTGGTACTACATGCCTGCTACTGTGCATAAATTGCTTATTCACAGTACAGAGGTGATTAAGACGGCAATAGTTCCAATAGGGCAGCTTTCAGAGGAAGCCCAAGAAGCGAGAAACAAAGATTGCCGGAGGTTTAGAGAGCACAACACCAGAAAGTGCTCTCGTCTTGCCACGAATAGAGACTTGCTCAATATGTTGATTTTAACGTCTGATCCTTTGATCAACAGCCTCCGGGAAGTACCGAAAAAAAAGTGTAATAAATTGTGCGCGGAGGTCTTAAAGCTCATCATAGCTCCCAGTATAGAGCCTCGACTCCAACTGCAACCAAGACCTCCACAAACTCAGGAAGACAATCTTCTATCGGATTTATCGGATTCTGAATCCAATGAGTCCTGATATTGAGAATTAGTTGTAATGTAAATAGATACCTCTAGTCTTAGATTGATAATTTTTGTATTTAATATGTTGGTCTAAGGTTATATAATTAGCATTGATTTTGGAGCGATTAAGATAATTTTATTCTTATTTTTTTTTCCTATATTATAATCGTGTATACATGAAATAAAATATTTATACACAATTCCTATGCATTTTCTTTAAAAAAAATATTATGGTACTATATAAATAACTCATTTATAGATACAGTTCCAAAACCATGAAAAAATATTTTTGTCCACCTGGCTTGTTCTACGCCGGACACTGTGCGAACGCTGAGATATCATTGAGTTGTAGAGCTTGGTAATGCCTACAAAAAAGTCAGCGACAGCATATGTCTAACTTTTATATCTATGTCACAAAAAGTAGTTTTTTATATTTAATAAATCATTTAAATCGATATGTCATGTTTATTGGTCATATTAACAACAATTTATGAATTCTTATCAAAATTCTTTAAAATCACATAAATCACAGACAGATTTATGTGATGTTATAGACATGTGTCCGTTTCAATGGCGCGGCCACGGCGTAATTAATTTTTTTTTTTGTAAAAGTTGATTCCCAAAACCAATTTGTCAGAGTTATGGTTAAAAAGTTTTAAGGGTTTGAACGTGGCCGCGCCGTTATATCGAGGGTATTCTGACTGAACACAATAAGTGTAAAATCTTTAAAAAAATTGTTAAATACACAGGCATACTTAGTTTTTAGCTTTTACTGCAGTTTTTTTGTCTGAGTAAAGCAGTTAGATATCTAACATAATTTCCCTTCAACCATAAAAGCAAAAAGTTATATAATCTCTTATTGAACAACATGAATAATAAAATACAGTGATATCAAAATAAAAGCATTTTATTCTCTTTACGCCAAAAAAACCACTATTAATAATTTTATTTATATTTTACATGCAAATCAATACATTGGATTTTATTTGGTTCTCACTGTTAACATAAAAATACTTTTTTCTTTTTATTGATAGGAAAAATAGAATAAGTGAGTTTGTTATGTTTTGCATGTTACATGTAATGATTTTTTTATGCTCTACTTCACTAGCAAAAGCAGATAAGGCTCACTTAGTCGGTTCTGCTTGCTAACGTTTTTAGTCTCAGGCTAACATCGTCGCGTGCGCACGTGTTACATTTACATTTCATCGAGATTTTTATTTAAATACTCTGATAAACTGTGAGCTTGTGTAAAACAAAAGTGTATGTGATAATGTCGTCCAGAGGAAAGAAGATTGTGTCTTTGGTGTTCAATAATAGTGCAACACAAGGTATTTATATTCTAACTACGTAATTTTGAGGTTATAATTTTGCTTAATTCAAAACAAAAGATTTATGTTGTAAGAAAACGATGTGTTAATACTTAATTAATGTTTCCAGGATATAACTCTTCTTCTGAAAGTGATAGCGAACCGATTCGACATTCTACTGTTGTCGCAGATTTGTACAATACTAACAAAAGTGGATTTGCCAAACGTCGACAATCAGGTATGTGTTCCTGCATAAGCAACGGTTATGTACATACCTCTAACATAGAGTAATAAAATACTAATAGTGGGTTAACTCCGGCCGTCTGCCGGAGCAACGATGGGTATGAAGGAAAGTGAACGGTTACTATATGTTACCCGTACCGCTCCTTGATATCACACTTACCTTACCCGTGAGTGTATTTTTATCCTTGTTACGATAGTATTTATAATCTTCCCCTTGCTATGCCTGACTAAAGAAAAAATGTCTATGTATCTGCAGTGAGTGAGTGATATTATTATTTTTCCAGGTCGTCAACCTGTACCAAGAATTTCTCGACAAGGTGGTCGGCGATGTAATCGAGATGGAGATGGAAAGCTTGTTCGGCGATGTATCCGATAACGAAGATGCAACCTATATACCCTCCTGCAGCCACCACATGGATCAAGATGGTGATTTAATTATTCTCCGAGATTTACTTGAAGAAGTGCCCATTAATGATGGAGCCCCTAGAGATTTTCTGGACGATTACCTACAGCCCAGTAATGATGGAGTCGATGGTTTATTACACCATAATAATATAATTCAATTGCTACGGGAAGAAAATAGAAAACAAAAAGAGTTGGCCTGATATTGCTAATTGTATATTAGAGGAAATTTTAAATAAAACGTGGAAAAAAGTTAAACCGCTGAAAAGGTGGAGAAAATCGAATCCTGTATGTTGGGCAATAAACCTAGCAAACTAAAGGCGAGCTGATGGTTGGTTTACCCTACAAGTCTCGCTCTAAGGATTGTCCAGCAAAGGTTCCAAAGGACAAACTGTTCAGGATGTAAGTTTAAATGTTCCGATAGCTTTGACGAGAATGCTAGAAACGAAATATGTCGCCATTACTGGAATCTTGATTTCGTGGGTAGAAAAATTACATTCATTCTCATGTATGTGTAGAACGTCCAAAGCGAGTTCTTGCTGTGAAAAATAAACATAAGCAAAGAACTTACACAAAAAAATGCTACTTTACAAACGATGACTTAAAAATGCAAGTTTGCCAAAAGTTTTTTACGAATACTCTTAATATTAGACCATCTGCTGTCTTTGGCGCTGTAAAAAAAGCAGTAGTACTGGTATTTTTAATGCTGTTGATAATAGAGGAAACATGAGACAGCAAACAAAATTAAGCTAGAGATCTTGGAAGGGATTCGTCGCCACATAGAATCATTTC
Source organism: Polymixis lichenea (assembly GCA_949091785.1). Classification (NCBI taxonomy): domain Eukaryota; kingdom Metazoa; phylum Arthropoda; class Insecta; order Lepidoptera; family Noctuidae; genus Polymixis; species Polymixis lichenea. Next base: position 13,481,184 of record OX420937.1, read on the forward strand.
CATGTATGGAATCTCACTATACAAGAAAAGATACAAACAAAGTTTTTGGGCGCAGATTTTAATATAAGAAAAATGTTCACATTATACAAAGAGTTATGCCAAGAAAAAAACAAGAAGCAGCTAATGAGCTTTACTTACCGAAGAATATTTGCAACGGAATACAACTTAAGCTTTTTTGTACCGAAAAAAGACCAATGTACAATTTGTACAAATTATGAAAATGCTGACGAAGAGAAGAAGGCCTTACTAAAAAAATATTATACAGAGCACAACCAGAGAAAAAAATAATGTAATGAGGAGAAGGAAAAAGACAAGGAGAGAGCTAAAAAGGATCCTAACTTCATTTCAGTTTCATTTGATCTGCAGGCGATACTTCAGATCCCTCACTGCTAAGTGAGCCTTTTGTATTATTCTCGGAAGCTGTGCGTATTTAACCTCACTATTTTTGAAGCAGGTCTACCCAATAATGCATACTGTTTCCTATGATCCGAGCTAAACGGTAAAAAAGGTAGCTGCGAAATCGGAACCATTTTATTGCATTAGGTATCTATCTAAATGTGTTCCATCAAATGTAACCGAAATCTGTCTTTTTTCTGATACTTGCTCAGGGCAAAACAGAAATCAATATGTGGCTGCTATGCTTTTATGGGCTGTTCACAATATTGAAAATCTACAGATGATTGAGCAAAAGTTTTTGGAATCCGGACATACATACATGGAGGCCGATTCTATACCCAGCGCTATTGAATCACAAAAGAAAGAAACTTCCGTATATTGCATGCAAGACTGGATTGCAATATGCCAACGTGCAAGGCGTAGAAGAGTACATGTTATTAAAAAGAAGAAGATAGTCAAGGAGCCATTCAAAACAAAAGAGTTTAAATATCATGAGTTTTATGACTTGAAAGATCTGGCTTCTAAGATAATTTATAACAAAGGAAAGAACAATGAAGGAAATAGTGCAGTGGCTTAAAATTAAGCGACTGAGATTCGTAAAGGGGGAAAAAAGAATTTATTTTAACTACGATATGAGTGAGAATTTTAATTACATAGACGTTACCGGCAAAGAAGGAAAGACTAGAGCTACACGAACAAAAAGAAAGGAACGTGATGAATTTCCAAGTGACTTAAAAAATATTTATGGAGAATCGTTACCTATATCGGAGGCCAAAAAAAAAAGGATTTATTGTATTTGATTAAGAAGAATATAATACCGGAGGAATTGGAGCCTTGGTATAAAAGTTTGAAGACGACCATAGTTCCTGAAGATGTTGAAGAAGAGAATTGACTGTCTTGCGAGGAAGATGTGTAATTTTAGGTATTCTTGGTTTCCTTTGATATTTTTCTATTTTGATTACCATTGTACTTACGCGATAAAGCTGTTTAAACTGATGAAAGCATAATAATTTAAAAAAAATATTACTGATTTGTTTTAAAAATACAGAAATTTTCAAAATATTTACAGGGAAAAACGGATAACTTTGAATTATTCTGTATATTGCAGTCATAAAAACAAGATTATTTCAGTTATTTCATCATGAACTAAGTAACTGTCGTACAATCATCCCTTATTAGTATATCAGGTATTAATTATTTGTGTTATTAGGGATTTACAGCTTATTTACGAATTTCTGGTAAAACAAAATAACTGCACTACCTTGACGCGAAGTTATCCTTTTTTCTTCATATTAAATGACAATTATTACGTAAATTATTGTATCAAAAACTGCTTTGATAACATATCTAACTACAAGTACTGATATCATGTTGTTAATATGCTTCAACATTAAACTATGATCACTCAAGTCTTAAAGTGCTTTTTTCTCATTATTAAATATTGAGCACTTATCCGGTTCTGCCAGAATGCCCTCGATATATAAATGTAAGTTAATGCTTCCCTAGAGAGCGTTTTTGATACCGTACATTTAAACCCCGGTGCCATCATTTTCATAATAGCCATCACAGCGGCCGTGATGTGGCGGCCACCGCTTTTCTCGAAACCGTAGTTTTACACTGCACTTTTTCTTTTCACAAAAAACGGTAAACATGAAGAATTATTATACTTACCTATACATATAAAATTCAAATATATAAAACTACAATTCTTCATGTTTACTTTTTTTTCTGTGTGGAAAAGACCAAAATTCTGAAGGTAAACCTCTTGCGTCTCTTTCTCTTTTCACAAATGCCGAATATGATGACACACAGTTCCCAATGAAATAGTTAGCTTGACCAAGAATTGCCAAGTCTAGGTGTGGATTCGTTGGCTGTAACCTGATAACTGATACATCGGTATGATGTAATGCTTTGTTGAAATCATTTATCATATGATTTGAGTCTGATGCCACAAATATGTGTTTTATGTTTTCCAGTTTCTTGATGGCCCTCTTCACTTGCCTGTAATTTTGATTTACATTAGTATTAAATATGTAGCTTTTTTAAAAAAAATTAACACTCTCACCGCCGCGGCGTGTGGAACGCCGGCATTAAGCAGCAAATATTCTGGCGTAGTAGGTCACATATACTTTCATGTTTTGATTTTGATACGCCATGTGGGTGGTCAGACAAACGTAACACCACAATATTTTTTTAATGATTAGGTCGTTATTCAAAATCACTACACGCCAAACGCCAATCATAGAAATGATTTAGAACGGCTTTTGTTGTTTTTTACTGTTTTCGTGTAATTTTACATGTTGGACAGTGATTTAGACTCAGCCGAATGAACGGCAGATCACATTGGAAAAACTCCAATGGGCCATCCGAAGCTTCCATCCTTTCAAGGCAGCTGGTCCCGATGGAGTGTTCCCCGCCTTATTGCAATGGCGGAGCCTCTGTCGCAATTAGACTAGTGCCTCTAATGAGAGCGTGCCTGGCCGTGTCCTCTTCAATGGCGCGGCCACGGCGCAATTTCAAAAAAAGAATTCTACCAAGATTTTGTAAAAATTTGTAAAAGTTGATTCCCAAAACCATAAATTTGTCAAAGTTATGGTTAAAAAGTTATCAAGGGTTTGAACGTGGTCGCGCCATTGAAACGCGGAAAACCGCGCGGCCACGGAGATCTTTCAAACCAAGCGTTGCAGAGACCTGAAATTTAGGTAAATGATAGATTGAATTTGTAAAAAAAAAATATAGATAAAAATCCTAGGTTTATATTTTAGGAGCTGCAAGACTATAACTAGTCAAGCTAACTATTTCATGTTTTGAACACCATGAAATATCATGGTGTTCAAAAACAGATTAAAAAAACTGAAATCTATGGATTGAATTTTAAAATTTGTTTTGTTATTTGATGAACTAAAACCAACATTTTCCGACTGGTTTTTGTCTAAGCTAGCAATAATCTATTTTTAGATTTTTTCTCATATATAGTAAAATACCCTATTAGTCAGCCAGATAAAAGAAGCGATACACCAAAAGGGCCTGGGTATTTTTATAGACATCGAAGGAGCCTTCGACAAAACCAACTTCTCCAGCATCGGTAGCGTCCTCTCCAGACATGGGGTCTAACGGACTGGTTTACAAACATGCTTAGCAAAGGAATGGTTCGCCTTGAGGATGAGCACCAGCTGGCCATGCTACCAGAGGCTGCCCATAGGGATGGGTGCTGTCCCCCTTCTATGGAATCTGGTGATAACTGACCTTATCACCAAACTCAACGCCAACTATTACTTTACAAAAGGTTATGCGGATTATCTCGCAATCCTAGTTCCTCACTCAGCAAGCACTACGTATCGTAGAGATGGTGCAGGGAATTTGAACTATCAGTGAACCCCACCAAAACTGAACTAGTCCTGTCCACCCAAAAACGTGCATTAGGCCCTTTCCGCCTACCGAAACTGTTCAATACAGAACTTCAGTTGGCCAACGAAGTCAAGTATCTCGGGGTTACTTTGGACAATAAGCTAAACTGGAGCAGTCATTTAGACAACAAGCTGAACAGGGCCTGCATCGCCTTCTGGCAGTGTGGGAAAATGATAGGTAAGAAGTGAGGTCTATCACCCAAAACTATACTATGGCTGTAAACCGCAGTGATCCACCCCATGATCACCTACGGGGCTGTGGTCCGGTGGCCCCGCACCAAGCTAGCTACAGCCACCAACAAACTCAGCGCATGTAAAGACTAGACTGCATGGCGACCACGGGCTGTATGAGGACTACTCCGACTGCAGCTATGGAAGCCATGCTGAGGCTACCGACGCTCCACGTGTTCATCCAGCAGGAAGCGACGATGGCGGCGGCGGCGGCGGCGCGTCTAAAGGCAATAAATCTCTGGAGTAAGACAGATCCACTACACACCGCGCTGCTTAAGGAACTGAACAATGGGTTCTCCATTACGAAAGCAATAAATGACCGGGTGCCCAAACAGTTTATTTTCGATAAAAAATACAGAATCCAACTGCATGAGGATCGACGATGCGAAAGGGACGGATCAAAAACAGGTAGTGGCACAGGGGCTGGAGTCTTCTCGGAGGACTTCAACATCCACATAGCCATTATGAGTCCACAACACAGTGTTCCAAGCCGAATGCATGGGTATCACCTTTACCGCGTCAGCTATCATGGCTAGGGAAGTTAAGGACTACTCGATCCGCATATTCTCAGATAGCATGGCTGTTCTGCATGCGCTGAAATCACACAGATGACTCTAGGCTGATATACGAGTACCACCAGCGCCTCAACCAGGTAGGTAGCCTCAATAATATTACCATTCAGTGGATCAAAGGACAGCGGTTCGCTAGGTAGCGATGCAGCCGTTGAACTGGATTATTCCAAACCTGACCCGAAATTATACCAAATATTTCTTTACTATACGTAAGTAGGTAATCAAAATATAACACTAACAATTAACAAAAAAATAATAAGTTCATATTATGTATAGTAAATATTAAACTGATTTGACACAGGTACTTTTTATCCTAAGAAAGACGAAAAGGGAAGTATATCTATAACGCAATTCGGGTTATGATAGGAATGATAGGTCGGGTCAGGTTAGGAAAGTTTTTTTTTTTGCCTTGTTTTTTGTTTCACTTTTTGGGTTTTGTTTTGTTGTAGATTAAGTATATGTTTGACGTTCGGAACAAATTTTATAATTTTTTTCAAGTTCCTAACCTAACCCGCGACCGGGTTAGGATTTCGGGTCAGGTTCTGAATAATTCGATGAACTTGCCATGTGGGGGTCGAGTATGGCACCAGTGGGACCAGAACCCATTGCGCCACTCCCCTTCGGGTATCTACGCACACTGGTAAGGAAACGAACCAGGGATCAACATCACAAAATATGGTTGGACCTAAGTGAGTGCAGGCAGGCTAAGGAAGCACTTCCTACGATCGATGCCCGCCTCACGAAACAGGTTCTCCGTCTAACTAAACCACAGCTGCGTCCAGTTACAGCAGCTGTAACTGGCCATGGATCATTGAACAAACATCTCTTTATCAAAGGAGTACCAGACAGTCCGCAGAGCAGGGCCTGCATGGAGGACGACGAGACAGCAGCTCATGTGTTGTTAAACTACCCGGTGATAGCCAATTACAGGGAAAAATACTTCGGTAACCCAGGTACCCTACGTGAGATTCCGACAATTCCGACATCAAACACCAACGCGTTGCTGGCCTTTTTCGAGGAGCTGGGGTGGATCGAATAACTGATTCTCCCACCCGTACACAAAATACGCGCTTTAGCGTGGAGTTGCGGACAACAACCCGTTTTACCTATTACCTAACTCAGAGACTTGGAGCAGTGCTGGCCCAGTGGTAACGACTGCGACTTGAGAGTTGTAGATCGTAGGTTCGAACTCAAAACAGGCGCTTTACTTCGTGTAAATTATATCATCACCACTGCTCTCAAAACGGTCAAGGAAAACATCGTGAAGAAACCGGCATGTCTTAGAACTTAAAACTTCGAAGACATGTGACATCTACCAAACCGCACTGGGCCCGCGTAGTGGATCACGGTCCACTCCTGAAACCTGTGTCCCAGCAGTGGGCATGATATAGGCTGATTATGCTATTACCTAACTCAGCCGAATTTCTAATAACATAGGTAAAGGGGATTGGTAATTTTTGATCTACATTGTCTTGACCGCCAAACCAAACATCATAAGAAATTTATTTTTACAATGCTTAAAAAGCTCTTTCAATTGATATCAAACACAATCTGTTCATTTAATTTTTATTTGCCATGTGTATGCATAAATATGCATTACTGCTACGGAACCCCTCACTGTGCGTGATTCGACAAGCTCTTGGCCCGTTTTTTAATTTTTGATCATCAAAAAGCTATTGATCTATTTAAATAACGTGTCTATATCATGTAGGAAAATTTGTTTAAATTTAGGGGACTATTAGCGGATCACATGGCATATAAGTAATTTTTTTTTTCTTTCGGCAGACCATTTATCATTCCAGAGAAGTTGTTATTTTAATGTAGCTTGTATTCAAATTTATAGAGGGATATTCATCATATACATGGCGGTAAGAGTGTTAAAAGATAACTTAATTTCATGTTAATTCAAAGGCCTTACTTGATTATATCAGCAGGCTGTGGTAGACACATAGATAATGACAGCGGTCCTCTTTCATTTTTATATCCCACACACTGTGGGGCAGCAAATAACATAGTGCTGTCTTTGACATGCTGACAAGCTTTTACCCAATCTTGCCCATTTCTCAAATGTATACCCAAGAAACCACCTTCATTCATATTCTTCTTTATAAATAATCTTGTTTTATTGACAATATCATCACTCCACCACAGGTGCTTTTGTAAATGAACATTTTCTTTTTGTACTGGGAAACTTGCAGGGGCTCCTATGATTAATAAAAACATTATCAACAAATAAATATCAATCCATAATAAAACAGATAAAAACTTTACCCAAAATATTTGACATAAAAGTAATTTATTATAGATTTTGGATTTGATGGTGAATATTTAGCAAAAATGAGATTTCTAAAACTATACTTAATTATGAAATCTATAGTAACTATGATATTATGAGCATGTCTGCTATGAATTTTGTGCTATTTGGTCTCTTCCAAAAGTATCTAATGAAAATGTAAACAAAAAGAACAGAAAATGTATAGGTGGATGCCAATTTGTAGTGCCACTTACAAATTGAGTGCTTTGATTATTGTTAACACTTGCATTTCATACTTTTGGGACGGACAGTACCTATTGGCACCTTAATCAAATCAAAGTTAGAACAGCAGCAGAGTTCATATCTAAATAAGATTCTGGAATTCTGAATTTTTTGTTTGTACTTCATTGGAAGTACTATAGCAGAACTGTGCAGCATTTTTATCTTCAAGTTTGAAAGAGATAGGCAGTATACTCTTTACCACATGAGAAACCAGACGGAACAGAGGCAATGCTTCATACAACCGCGCGAATCAGTTGCACTACTACAAGCACGCGGGGCATGTTTGCGTGACCACTGGCCACCTGTCGCGTACTCGGCGAGACTGAAAAAAACCGGTTTACGTTGGTACAGCCAGTTGACAACCTCAGAGTTAGTGCGACGCACGTCGTTTGTTTTATTAGTTGCAAGTTTGAATATTATAAAAACTTGAGTGGACCTTTTTTTGTGAGCAAGGTTGGCTGTCAGATATCGGCGCTCCTTGACGGCTAGTTAACGTCAAAAGTCACCGTCCGGCCTATACCGGTTAATGTAAAAATGTGGTATTTTATTATTAATAATGGTTGTATATTGTACTGTGTGTATGAATAATACCTACTAGAAAAAATAAAAAATAAATCATACTTTAACTACCCCAAGGAGTACAATAGGTAAGTAAATATTTGATTATTACTTTTTCAAGTAAGTACCTTTATTTTATTGTATGATCCTTGTTTTAATAAGAAGAGGGTACTACACGGTGTGTTTTTACCTTTTTATTGTTATAATAGGATTTTACTACACATTTGTAGGTATGTGGGTGAGTTGATATTTAGTAGGTTTATGTGTGTTAAGTTCAAATATTACAAGTACGATTTGAACCACTTCCTGATGACTGATTGAGCTGAAATTTTGTATACCGTAACATCAGTGACAATGCAATAATATGATAGATATAACTTGATGCTGCAGCCAGGATTGTGTCCTCACTAGGGAACTCTTCAACGGGTAGTAGTACAGACACAAAATTTATCATTAATACATCGTTCTTATTTCTCGCTTCTAGTCGGTCTGTCTTTAAATTAAATAAATATTTTGAAAAATAGGTGTCATCATCTGCCTAGCCTTTTCCCAGCAATCTTGGGGTCGGCTTCCAGTCTGTCATGGAGCGATTGCCTTTCAGACCTCCACAACCCAATTATTGGGCAACACAATACTCTTGGATAGACTGATGGTCAGACTTTCTGGCATCCTGTAACAACTGTCAAAGATCTACAAATGACAATCAGGACCGGGGACAAAAACTTTGTTGGATTCAGAATTTACCACATCATTAAAAGAAACAAACAATTTAAAAAAATATATTAAAGTAATTTGTAAAGTATACTATCATACTGAACAATAAAACTATTTAACAAATGTTTTGTTTAATTTGTCTTCACCTATTGTGACAACCCTACCAAAATAGGTAACAACAATTTTGCACGTCCTTAAGAAGCTTTATCTCTGTTCCGTTTGGTTACTCATGTGCTCTTTACTGAGCTTACTCTTTACTCGTTGTGAGCAATGCACTTATTTAAATAAAATATTGAATTCTGGAATTGAATAATTATGCTATGATACTTACAATGGGGTTGTTTGCTGTAAAGCTGGAAGCTTGGCCACAAGAAAAAGCAAGGAGAAGAATAATAAGAATGCACTTACCAGTAAAGGCCAGAACAGGCCATTGTTTAGGAGGATATTTATGTTTCCATTTGTCTATCATTGCTTCATTATATACATCATAATTCAAAGGCCCATAAAATTCAGAATCAATAAAATCTATGTTGAATGTGTCCCAGAATGGACCAAATGGGTTTCCAGATTTTGCATTGCAACTTTTTTCATGTTCACCCATTCTTTGAGTGTAACAAAATGAGATTCGTTTCGTAATTGGCCAAATATCAGAGGCCAAATCATTCATGAAGTTCTCCATTGTGATCACATTATGGTATAAAGATAAACCTTCGACTTTAAAATATGTATCAAAAGGCATTTGTACAGATTTAGGCTCACCAAATCTGTATTCCACCCATGGAGGAAGAACCAAAGTCCTATTCAAACCTTTACTAAATGCCAAAGCTCCCAAAAAGTGATCAGCTTGATTACCAAATCTGCCTAAAAAATAACATGTATGTAGGAAAAGTGGGAGGATTCTCAATATTCTCATGTACATACATCAAGTAGAAATTAAAGGTTTACTTTATTTACAAATTATTGTAATGTGTTTACTTACCCATACAAGGACAGTACAGAATGAAACCATTTTTATCATAACAGAAAACACTTTCGATGCTAAGGAAAATATTAAGTATTAAAAAGATAAAGTGTTTTAGCATGTTGAAATAAAAAAGTTGGGATTTCGTTTCGTACAAAAATAAACATTTGTGGTTTAATGTGCCGAACTGCCGAATAAGCGCCGACACTGCCCACTCATTCATAAACAAAAGTACTCTGTGACTGTGATATACAATAATCACTCTGTGACAATAATGTACTCTGACTCTGTGCTGCCCACTGTGTTGCCAACTTGCCAATAGGGATGATCGATATTCATCTATGGTAAATAAACATCGATGTTTAGCTGAAAAACATCGATGTTTTGACATCGATGTTTTGGCTTCGATAACATCGACACATCGATGTTAAAAGAATAAAATATCGAAACGTCAATTATTCTTCAGGGCATCATCTAGTGTGCATTGGATGTACTAGGTTCAACTATCACGTTAGCTATGACTATCAAGTTCAACTATTTTCCACTAGATGACACTGATCAACGAAACCGGAGGAAACCGTACGAAATAGTTATTTCTTTGCTTTTCTCAAGGGTTAAAAAAAATACTGTCAACTTCAATTCAATGTTCGCTTCGCGTCATACTTGAGGAGAGAGTGAGGTGTTGAATCAAAACTTTTGTACTTTTAATAACAATAAACACATTTCATAAATCTAATAGATAGTTTTATTTGTTACCGAAACCATCGATGTTTCTAGACATCGATGTTTTTCAATCGATATTTATCGTACATCGATACTTTTGATTCGATGTCATCATCGATGTCAACATCGATATTTTTTCTAATATCGATCATCCCTAGTTGCCAACTCCTACAGTATGTTCCCCTTATGGCCAACTTCAAATTCCCCTAAAAACCCCTACATTTTTATTGTACACTCGGTTTGAAAGGTTATTTCAAATATAAATTAAAAATACATTCAAGCAGTATGAAAAAGAGCGGTGAGACAGTTTTTTTTTTTCTTTTGAATAGCAAGTTGTTATTGGTCATTTGCAAAATTCAGCCACTAGCGCCACCTGCGTGTTGCTTAGTATGTACATACAAGACACGGAGTACGGCATTAGTGTAAACATTTTTTCAAGGCAACCTATTATAATTGAGCAAAAAGGAAAGTGATTCTTTAATTTAACGTTCAAGTTTTTAAGAAATGTTATTGCGAATGGAAGATTCTTCGAAGAAATATGTATTTCGAATATATAAAATTAAAAAATATCTTAAATAATCTACCCATAAAAATGCCCCTAAATAAATGTACCCTCTAAAAAACCCCCTTGACATCTTGATTCCCCTAAATTTGGGGGGAAAACCCCAAGTTGGTATCACTGACTGACCACAGAACATCAACAAGATCATCAGCGGAGTTTTTGGCGGGATCGCATTGGAACATGTCGCACGAATTTTCATTTTCATGAAATTTAGTGAAATAGCGAATTAAATTATATAATTTTGGTAGTGAATTATTTAATTTAGTTACGTGTGAGTGCACAAGTGTAGTGAAGGTGAAAATAAGTGACTAACGTGGACTTTTCGTGTTCCCCCCAAAAACTCCTATTAGGTTGTTGTAAAGTTACTACCGCTTTACAATAACTTTGACTTGACTGACTAAAGACGACTATGACTGTTTTGTAACTTCGTGCCCGATATCGGGCCATTTACTTGATCGAAAAGATAAATTACTTGACACTGGCTAAATGCACAAACCGTGTGAAGCCAAAACCAAAAAAAAAAAAAAAAAAAAAAGATCATCAGCATCAAGAAGCATATACAAGTCTGTCAAGAAAGTCATGAAAAGAATGTTTTGGGAACTACTGCTGTTCCTAATACTGGCAACACTGAATAATTGTCGAACTGAGTACCTGAACTGTCAAATCGTAGCATTAGGATTGATAATCTTTAATAATTTTGTGCTATTCCGAGTGTTTAATCGTGTGTCCGTTTAAAGACAAAAAACGAATCGGAATGTTTATAAGAGCGGTGCGAGACAAATTATATTTAAAGTTTTCCAAGAGTGTTTGGCCGAATTTCAAGCTGGGACGAGCAAAGACGATGTTTACGGTCGAACAGCAAAATTAACCGGTACGTAAATATATGTTAATGATAAACACAGTAAAAGAATTATATTCTCTCGACAATCTTGTGTTTTTAAGTATAATTTCTCCATTTATATCATTGTTTATATTTCGTTGAGGTTATAAAATTTACCTACGATTTATTATACTACCACTCAACGGTTTTGATCCTTTTGTGTTATTTATTTAGATTAATTAAGGTATTTGTTATTTAACATGTCTTTATTGATTTTAGGTGTTTCCGAAAGCACAATTCGGTGCATAGTGGACGAAGGGATAAAGAATGGAGGTAAATTTGTAACGCCTGGAAAACATAGGAAAGGGCGACCTACAAAGCACATCGATGACTTCGACCTATGTGCCATTCGTCAGAAAGTTCAGTTTTTCTACACAGTGCAGAAAGAAGTTCCAACATTAAGAAAACTATTGGCAGTGGTGAAGGAAGATTTAAATTTTGATGGCAGCCATGAAGTCCTTCGAAAAATTTTAATTTCAATTGGCTTTAAATATAAGAAATGCCAATCAAATAGACTAGCTCTCATAGAAAAACCAGCAATTGCTTCAAAACGTGAGTATTATTTAAGGCACATCCTTGAAAACAGAAGACTACCTGAAGAGCTCCAAAAAAACATTATTTATTTAGATGAGAGCTACATACACGAGTCCTACAAAGTAACTAAATGTTGGCAGTCTACTAATATTGCTGGTGTCCAACAAAATGTGTCTAAAGGGAAAAGGTGGATAATTGTGCATGCTGGAAGTGAGAAAGGTTTTGTGCCTAATGCACTTTTAATATTTTCTGGTAAAAACAAGCAAGAAGATTACCATTCCGAAATGAATGCTCAAAATTTTATAAAATGGGTAACTGAAAAGTTAATACCCAATATATGTGAACCATCAATAATTGTGATGGATAACGCACCATATCACTCCATTATAACAAACAAGGTATAGTATTCCCATCCTTTTTTAATTTGAAATTGAAATTCAACTACTAAACTAAGGGTTTTTTCCCCAGGCTCCTACATCTGCATCAAGAGTTGATGAAATCAAATTGTGGCTTCTGGAAAATAACATTCCATTTGATGAAACATTGCGGAAACCTTCCTTATTGATGCTTTTAAAAAAACACAAACCTGAACCGATTTACTACATTGATGAACTTTTAGGTGAACATGGTCATACAGTGGTAAGACTGCCTCCTTACCATTGTGATTTAAACCCAATTGAATTGGTTTGGGCAATAGTAAAAAGGCGAATTGCACAAAAAAATGTTTGTGGTCAAAATGTTGCAAAGTTGGCTGAAGAAGCATTCCAGTCAGTGACTCCACAAGAATGGAAAAACTGTGTTGACCATGTCATCAAAATTGAAAAGGAATATTTTGCCCGTGGAGGAACTCTCTATGATGCTATAGACAGATTTGTCATCTCAGTGAGCGATGATAGTTCTAGTGAATCGGAAGAGTCAGAAGTGGACGAATTTAATTATGCAGGAGTTTCAGGCAACATTTCGGGAGTCGAATACCTGGACTCTGATTATGTGAACTCGGATTAATAAAGAAGTATTTAATAAACTCTTAACATATTTTTTTTTGCAATTGCTCTGATATCGATATTCATTTATTTATTTATTAATCACAAAATTCCACCAGCGTCATGTTGAGACGGCAGCGCAGAGAGGCGCATCATCGAACTATGCACTTTGTCGTAGATAAATGTTAGCAAATTAAAGGACGAAAACAAGTGTTGGGCAAAACAAATGTTCTTATTACACACATCTATTATTTTCTAATTTACATATTTATATAAAATCAGGTAATAAGGATCACAAACAAACTACAGAATTGATAAATATTAGGCACCAGTTAAAATTTAATGTCATTTGAATGGAACTTAGTTGGAAGAGGAATGTTATTCACCACTACCAATGAAAGTCAAAAGTCTTTTTTTACACTCTGAGCGTTAGATAGTTAGATAGACGAGTGTCAGATAGATATCTGCCAGGTTATCTACTTGACAATAAAGAGACCACAATAATAAATCAGTAATTACTATTTTATAAAAAGAAAAGTATTAAAACCTTTCGGTCGAAATTTATAGGGATACCATACAATTGATGGTGGCGCCCTCCCTTTTTTTCATGACTTTCTTGACAGACTAGATAAAAGTGGAGGCCACACTCCAAATAAAAAAGTGAAGACAACCTGTGGGCTAGCGCTCTCTTTCTGAATACATACATAAGAGAGAGAAAACACGTATCACTGTCTCGTTCTTATGTATATATTTAGAAAGAGAGCGTCAGCCCACAGTCGCCTTCACTTAGGTATTTAGAGTGTTGCCACTACTTTTATCTATATGCTTCTTAATCAGCATAATATACGGTTTATTGACACTGCGACTGCCACAGACTAAGTACAAGTTAAAGCAGTGCTGCCAACTTTTTATTCCCGAGACCACTAGCAGCGTATCTCCTCGTGGTAGCGCAGTATGAGTATATAATAATGTACTCTGTGGCAGTATGCAAGAGCATTTGAACAGCACGTATTAGATGATTACTCATTGCAAAAAAAAACTATACCTAGGTACCGGTCATTTATGTATTTTATTAATAATGATTTAAAAAAGGCTTTCCATGTCTGTAATGTAATTCATCATCTGTTTAGTATTTTCCCAACCATGTAAGGGTAATCTTCCAACCTAACTGGATGCAGTTGAATATCAGCATCTAACAAGGAAGTCAGCCGACTGCTGTGTTTTTGACTACTCGTATCAACTGTCAAAGATACAGAAAAAAAACACGTAGAAGTCGTATAAGGCTTCATTAGTATCGGAACCAGCGCACCCAAACTCACACAAATACAAGTTAATTGTATTTCGCAACACTAAGAAACCTTTGGTCGGATTGGTAGTTAATATTGAATGGAAGTAGAAAATATGTCATTCGTCGCATAATTGATAGTAAACCACAAAAAATGACTATAGAGTTGTTTTTTGTCTACTCTTTTTACATATTTATTGCTTTATCCGTTTTAAAGCGCACACGGAATAGTTAAATGAGCAAGTTATGCTACTCGCCGCTAGATGTCACTATAATAAACGCATTCAATTTAAAGTTGTATTTCGCTACAGATAAGATTTATATTTGCGTAACGAGGTCATTACAGTTTGGCAAGAAAGTCCTGAAACGGAACTAAAATATTTAACTATTGGCAACACTCGCTCTGCCTCGTCGAGTAAGGTGTAAGGTACATAATCTGTAATTTCTTGTAATCGGTGTCTGTTTCTCGTGTTTATTTTTATTTATCTGCGTTATTGTGGTGATACTGGTGACCCATTGTGTTCATAATGAACAGATCTGTTATTCGCAGCTCCGCAAGAGCGATAATTTAAAAGTGTACGTGAGATGTTTGGTGAAACTCGAGACCGGACAAATTTTATCCGATCTCAACGATTTGTATAAAAGAACCGCTGAAATGACAGGTAAAATTATATTTTTTACATGTAACCGCATGTAAAGTGTGTATTTCAAGGTGTAATATCTAGTATAAACCTTTAAAACAATTATTGAAATGTGCATTCTTGAATTTGAGGTTATGTTTACGAAACACATTCGGAATGCAGCGCGTTCATATAACATTGATACTTTTTGTTAATATTGCATAAATCACTGAACAAAAATAAAATAACTGTGGTATTTTTTAGGTAAATCCATCAGTACTATATGGCGAATTGCAATAGAAGGACAAAGAAACAAAGGTGTTTTCTCCACGCCAGGGAAACGTAGACTGACTGGAAAAATTCTTGTCAACATGTCATGAAAATAGAAAAAGGTTATTTTCGAAGGGGGCAAACTCCGTATAGTGACATTGAAAGAAATATCATAAACCTACAAGATGAAAGCAGCAGTAGTGACACATCTGAAGACAGCCAGCAGAGTTTTGGTGAAAGCTCACAACAAGACGTGGATGAAGACTTTTCGGGCGTGGAATACTTAGAGAAAAACATTTTTGATTCTGATTAAAATGTTTGATTCTGATTATTTTCTTAGTTTTTGTTTAGAACACCAACTATGGAACATTTTGCCTGTCGTTAGAGGAGAACTTGGATTTGTGGGACACAGTCACAAAATAGTCAGGCTTCCAATTTGTCACTGTGATCTAAACCCTATTGAATTAATCTGGGGTCTCGTAAAACAGAAAATTGTCTCACATAATGTGGGATTATTTGACATCAAGGTATTTATAAATACCTAATAATTTTATTTTTAATTCATTAAAATAAATAACTGCAAATGTTATCGTTCTAGGCAGTGGCTGAACAAGCGTTTCAGAGTTTTTCTTTTTTTCATAAAACCCGCCAATATTCACATTAATTGTCAAAAAAACTAAGTATCAAAACGTTTTCGTTGTACTATATAGGGTTACAACATGCACGATAGTGGCGCCACCATTATTTTCACGACTTTTTGGCCAAGCTGTACTATTCGTACTCCTCTAGAGATGTACCACTGTCGTTGACTTATTTATCGACATTCCGTTTTATTTTCAAACAAAATGTGGTCAACAGCTAGAGTCGATAAATATTATTATGTTTGAAATCAAGTGTTTACATATATTTATTCTAATACGTACTTACGATTTACAGAAAGTATAATTAAGAATTGTTATGTTATACCATTAATCCGATTTTGAAAATTATTTTATTGATAGAAAGATACATCCTGTGGTGTTTCTTTCTGTTTTATGCGATAGATATTATACTATGCGATTAGATAATACGGGTACACTACTTCCTACTGACATTGGAAGCCTACGCTTTCGCCTGCGGATACACTCGTATTATGTTTAGCTTGAATAAATCCGTAACGAACTTTGTTTAAATTTGGTATATTAGATAGATCTTAGATTTCAGACTAACACACATGCTACTTTATACTTAAAAAAAAGGAGGTTCTATGTTTATTTGTAATTATTTTTCGCATGGTCGAAACTTAAGTAGAATTAGATAGCACTTACACACTTACCTTTGAATGAAAAATTAATGGAAACAAACCGCAAGCAATGTCAAATTTTTCCCTATATATCCCCGGACCCAGAGAATATTGAGTTTAAAATATCGATAACTCATTATCGCTAGCGGTAATCTCTAATTGAGTAGCTGACAGTGAAGTGTACATAGTTGGAATCTTCGCGAACAATATGTTTGAGTTAAAAAAGAAAGTAGACTTTAAAATGAGTGACATAAAGTCAACTTTTAGTTGTCTTGTGTAATAAAGCGTTGTTGCGTCGCCAACTAGCGGTCAATATTCGAACTCTAGCTAGATATATTTTCCTTGTAATAATAATTATTCTCGGGGAATATTACCGAATTTTACTCAAAACTCCCGAATGATTCGCGAATATTACGACGGGATAAATTCGGAATATTTCTCTCTGGCAACGCTAGTCCCAGCGGAAACAGTTTTTGTTGAATAGTTCCCCCAATGGTTGGATGTAAAAATTTATATTTACCATACACAATTACACGACGTCATACACAAAATATCTGCTAAACTGAAATTAAGAAATTCGACAAGCCCAAGTCCGAGCCCACGAGCTACCGCCCCATCAGTTTACTGAATTCTCTCGGTAAAATCTATGAGAGACTTATTTATAAAAGACTCAGAAATTTTGCCGAGACGAAAGGCCTCATTCCCGACGAGCAGTTCGGTTTTAGAACCCAACACTTGTGCGTGCAACAGGTCCACCGCATCGTAGAGGACATAAGCGCTGGCTTCCAGCGTGGTACGATGACTAGTGCAGTATTCTTCGATATAGCGAAAGCTTTCGACAAAGTCTGGCACAACGGCTTATTATATAAGCTGTACAAACTCGGTGTGCCTGACCGTCTCGTACTCAGCTTACGAGACTTTTTGTCGAACCGCACCTTTCGCTATCGCATAGAGGGAGCGATTTCATCCCCCCACCCCATACGCGCCGGCGTTCCTCAGGGCGCCGTGCTGTCCCCTCTCCTTTTCACGCTATTCACTAGCGATATCCCAAAACGTAGACTGGCAAAGTTGGCACTGTTCGCAGACGACACAGCCATTTACTACGCTGGGAAAAATCAGGACGCGATAGCCTCCAGACTCCAGACCGCAGTCAATGTTCTTGGCGCGCGGTTTAGAAAATGGAGGATTGAAGTAAATCCGGACAAATGTCAAGCGGTTCTCTTCTCGAAACCGCGACACAGACCTGACCCCCCCCCCCCAGCCCATCTCCATATTTGGCAAGCCTATCCCTTGGGAGAAGCAAGCTAAATATCTAGGAGTGATCATGGATCAGCATCTCTCCTTCTCTGAGCACATCAAGTAGGCGCACTCACGCGCCGCCTGCGCTCTAGGAAGGTTGCACTCTTTTCTGAATGCACGCAGCAAGTTGTCACTCAAGTGCAAGTTGCGAATATACACGGCGTGCATAAGGCCAATCATGACCTACGCTAGTGCAGTCTTTGCACACACAAAGCCCCGATACTTCCATAGGATGCAGACCCTCCAAAACCGTTTCCTTCGCCAAGCTACAGGCTCGCCATGGTACGTTAGGAACGAGATCCTCCATCTCGACCTTAGAATCCCCACTATAGCTCAGTTTCTTAAAAGCATTTCAAAGCGTTTTCATTGAATCCGCCGCGCAACACCGCAATCCACTTATTGCGAAGGCCGCTAGTTATGTCCCCAGTAGAATCAGTAGAATCCGCGGCCGAGACATGTCCTTTCCAACCCTGATGACCCCATTGTAGCGTACCTACTTTTCCAACGTAGCATGTATTTAGTGTATAAGTAGTATTACGAGTATTTCCACTTAATTTATATTATATAATCTTATACTAACCAATTAAAAACTAAGACATCAGTACTAACACATAACTTTGTTATTAGATATTTTTATGTACCTAATATGGAGTGCGGACCGGTTACCTGAGCGGGCGCCTGTGCCTTGTCAATCTATCTCTTTCACACTCGCGGCGCTCGCAGGTGTTAGTCGAGAAACTTCTCTGGTCGTAAGCGCATGCCGCTCTCGCTCGTACCCGGTAAACATTCGACGTTAAGCTTTAATCCAGGCTTTTAGGGAGTCTCGTACCTAAACGTGCTCTGTAGTGTTAAGCTATTAACTGTGACTATCGCTTTCTTTCTGTGCTCCTTGTTTCGCCTTCTATCATATTATCTGTGTCTTGTGAATCTTATACACCTGTGTACAATTATATATATTCGTTTCCGTAAGCTGTTGTGTTTGCTTATTTATCGCAACCCTGCCCTGCTTCATTGGTGACCCCAACGAACACGAAACATGACGACCGAGCCGAAAGTCATACAACATGGCGACGCCAACGTGCCACCTAGCACATCGCATGACATCCAGCGAGTTGGCATACGAGTACCTCCTTTCTACCCGGAGAAACCGGCATTAACCATAATGCCGGTTTCTCCGGGTAGAAAGGAGGTACTATGGTTTACGGCATTATGGTTTCACCAGCTTGAAAGCCAATTTTTTCTGGCCAACATAACATCCGATACCACCAAATTCCATCATGCGATGTAGCAGTTGGATCCCATTTACGCAGCGGAGGTGGAGGACATAATAGCTGGCCCACCAGCTCCCAATAAGTATGAGAGACTGAAGTCGGAACTCATAAGGCGACTCTCTGCGTCCAAGGAAAAGAAGATCCTGCAGCTGGTCACTCGTGAGGAACTGGGCGACCGAAAGCCTTCCCAATTCTTGCGCCATATCCAGCATCTTGCAGGACCAGATGTCCCGGAGGACTTTCTGCGTACCATGTGGTCCAGCCGCCTGCCGAATAATATCCAGACCATTGTAGCCTCGCAGTTGAAGGCTTCTCTGGATGAGGTAGCAGAGCTGGCTGACCGCATCCACGACATCGCAGCCCCCACCCCGCACGTAGCGGCAGCCACAACATCAGGTGTTTCCCCGGAGTTAAGCTGTCAAGTAGCGGAACTCACACGCCAGGTGCAGAAGCTGACGACCAAGTTAGACAGGATGTCACGGTCAAAGTCACGGAGATTCAGATCCGAAAGTCGTGATCGCAGCAGTTCCCGTTCGAGCCGCTCCCAGTCCAACTACCGGAAATACCCAATGTGTTGGTACCACGCAAAGTTCGGTGAGAAGGCAAGTAGGTGTACAAAACCGTGCGATTATAAGCCTAAGGGAAAAGAATAGGGCAGTCCGTGATGGCGACCGACGCCTGCCCAAATCCCGGTCGCTTGTTTATAACCGACCAGCGAACAAAAGTGCAGTTTTAATAGATACAGGCAGTGATATTTGTGTTTTCCCACGAACATTAGCAAAAGGTAAACAAAGCCAAACCAACTATCAACTGTATGCCGCTAATGGGTCGGTAATAAATACTTATGGATATGCTCACTTAGTCCTTAATATAAACTTGCGCCGCGACTTCGCTTGGCGATTTATTATAGCAGACGTAACGCGGGCCATAATAGGTGTAGACTTTTTATCCTATTATAATTTAATTGTAGATGTACGTAACAAATGTTTAATGCCCCCTAAAATCCTACCTTACGTCCAAGCTGAACACCTGGCTACGTGGGGGGCGGACACGCGTACTGTACAACTGTACAAAAACTTATGCGGCTAACAAGGAAAGGTAACCCCTTTATGCGAATAAACCTCAACAAAAAGACAGTGTCCGTATCCAATCGCAGACACTGTTTAAAAATAAAACACAAACATATACAACAAAACAAAACCCAAAAAGTGAACTAAAAAACAAGACAAAAAAAAAAAAAAAAACAAATGTTTAATAGATAGTAATACTATGCTCACCACCGCGGCTTCGGTCGCGAGTTTTTCTGATGATGTATCTTCGGTGAAGGTTACGTTGGGGGACAAAAATGATTCTGTGTACAATACTATACTAGCAAAGTACCCTGACATCACTCGACCCTCAGGTATGAACCGTACACCTAAACATAACATAATGCACCACATACGCACTACACCAGGACCACCAGTATCTAGCACACCACGCAGGTTAGCGCCAGATAGGTTAAAGGTTGCTAAAGCAGAATTTGAAGCCATGTTACAGATAGGTACGTGTCGGCCTTCAGAATCACCATGGGCCTCTCCGCTTCATCTCGCTCTTAAGCGGGACAACAGCTGGCGCCCCTGTGGTGATTTCCGGATGCTCAACGCCAGGACGGTTCCCGACAGATACCCCATCCGCCATATCCAGGACTTTTCCCACAACCTTACAGGATGCACCGTCTTCTCGACAATAGATTTGGTGAAGGCATATAACCAGATTCGTGTGAATCCCAGTGACATCGAGAAGACCGCCATTACAACGCCGTTCGGCTTATACGAATTTCCATTCATGACGTTTGGTCTTCGTAATGCCGGACAGACGTTTCAACGTTTTGTTGACGAAATGCTGCGCGGCCTAGATTTTGCCTACCCATACGTCGATGATATCTTGGTTTTCTCAAAAGACCAGGCGACCCACATAGACCACCTGCACCAAATTTTCACCTGGTTGGCGGAGTATGGCATGGTCATTAATACAGCAAAGTGCGTGTTTGGAGCCTCGGAGGTAACCTTCCTAGGTTATAGCATTTCGGCGAAGGGCACCAAGCCTTTGCCAGACAAAGTACTGGCAATCAATAATTTCCCCGTCCCAAAAACGGTAAGAGAGCTGCGCAGGTTCCTAGGAATGATTAATTTTTACCGCAGGTTTATTCCCGACGCTGCCACACTCCAAACACCGTTAAACGCTCTTTTGACAGGTTCCGTGAAGGGTTTCCATCCCGTACATTTCACGACACAAGAACAGGAAGCCTTCGAGGCGTGCAAAAAGGGTCTATCTCAAGCTGCCATGCTCGCTCACCCAGACTGCGAAGCAAAACTTGCTTTGGTTACAGACGCTTCAGACGTAGCCATGGGTGGCGTGCTCCAGCAGTTAAAGGACAATACGTGGCAACCTCTAGCGTTTTTCTCACGAAAACTGACTCCCTCGCAGACCAAATATTCCCCATATGATCGCGAACTCTTGGCGATCTATGAGGCGGTCAAGCACTTCCGTCATATGATCGAGGCACGTGACTTTGTGATATATACCGATCACAAACCACTTACATTCGCATTTCATTCCAGGAAAGAGAACTGCTCGCCCAGGCAATTTCGCCACTTAGATTATATTTCACAATTTTGCACTGACATTCGGCATATTTCAGGGAAGGATAATGTGGTAGCTGACACTTTATCTCGTATCGATGAGATCGTTTTACCTCTCGATCTGCAAAGGCTAGCTACCACACAAAACACCGACCCTGAACTGAAAGAACTGCTGAATGGCAATAACTCCCTAGACTTGGAGAAGGTTAAACTACCTGGCACACAACTAGAGCTGTTTTGCGATGTATGGCCTAGTATCAGGAAGGATTGTAGGGAATGGGCGCGTACTTGCCTAGCATGCCAACGGGCAAAGGTTCATAGACACGTATCAGCACCGTTGGGCACGTACAAGCTCCCGCGCGCTAGGTTCAGGGACCTACATATTGACCTTGTTGGACCCCTACCGCTATCTCAGGGATACCGGTATTGCCTCACAGCAATCGATCGTTTTACTCGATGGCCTGAGGCAATACCCTTACAGAATATTACAGCCGAGACGGTAGCAAAAGCCCTTCTGAGCGGGTGGATATCCCGTTTCGGCTGCCCAACGAGCGTCGTTACAGGTCGTCAATTTGAATCAGCCTTGTTTTGCCACTTATCACAAATAGCTGGTTTTCAACATAAAAGGACGACGGCCTATCATCCAGCCTCCAATGGCCTCGTGGAGAGGTTTCATCGGCAGCTTAAAGCTGCAATAACCTGCCACGCTGATAGCAGCTGGGTCGAGTCCCTTCCTCTTGTACTATTAGGTGTACGTAGTACCTTCAAAGAAGACATTAAATCAACGCCGGCCGAACTGGTGTATGGTGAATCACTCCGTTTACCAGGAGACCTTCTCAGCCCAGAGGACCAAGGCGACCCTGACGTCACCAGTTACATTGCGCGCCTACGGAGCTTCGCAAATAACTTGCAACCTACTCCAGCGTCACACCATAGTGGACGTCGCTCACCCTTCGTTTATAAGGATTTGGCCACGTAAACACACGTTTTCCTTCGCGATGACACTGTGGCCGGATCGTTGAAGTCTGCCTACACTGGTCCATATGAGGTCATACAACGAGGAGACAAAGCATTCAAGCTAATAGTGAAAGGTAAGATGGTCACCGTATCGATCGACAGAATAAAACCTGCCTACATACTGCGTGATCCTGACCCCACAACACTTTCAAGACAACCCCCGTTACTTCATACTAATACTCACACACACACTCCCATCACAAACTCACCCCAAAATTTCACTCACACTCCCACTCAGACTACAAATAACGATGACTTACCTGACGCCGGAGAGCGCACTGTCAGAGTAACTCGTTCGGGCCGCAGAGTGAGATTCCCAGACTATTATCGCCCGTAGGACGGTCTCTGGAGGGGGGTGGTGTAGCGTAGCTACTTTTCCAACGTAGCATGTATTTAGTGTATAAGTAGTATTACGAGTATTTCCACTTAATTTATATTATATAATCTTATACTAACCAATTAAAAACTAAGACATCAGTACTAACACATAACTTTGTTATTAGATATTTTTATGTACCTAATATGGAGTGCGGACCGGTTACCTGAGCGGGCGCCTGTGCCTTGTCAATCTATCTCTTTCACACTCGCGGCGCTCGCAGGTGTTAGTCGAGAAACTTCTCCTGGTCGTAAGCGCATGCCGCTCTCGCTCGTACCCGGTAAACATTCGACGTTAAGCTTTAATCCAGGCTTTTAGGGAGTCTCGTACCTAAACGTGCTCTGTAGTGTTAAGCTATTAACTGTGACTATCGCTTTCTTTCTGTGCTCCTTGTTTCGCCTTCTATCGTATTATCTGTGTCTTGTGAATCTTATACACCTGTGTACAATTATATATATTCGTTTCCGTAAGCTGTTGTGTTTGCTTATTTATCGCAACCCTGCCCTGCTTCACCATCACTCTCCTTCAAGAAAGCAGTAGGGCCACCAGTACAGCACACAAACACAGACCGTCCTTCCGACCTCGCCGCCGAGGTCCTCGCGCCCCGCGAAGACCCCGAGTAAACGAAATGCCCCACAACCATCCCTTGCCCGCAGAAGTGCCAGCCCGCGCCGAAGCTGAACAAGTAGAGTTAAAATCCCCATGATCTAATAATAATGAAATTGTTTGATCCAGCCTGTCCCCACTTGCTGCCCCCCCCCCCAACCGTGACTCCCTGAGCCGAGGCTCGTACCCCGCAGGGGGTGCCCTCAGTGCGTAGTCGCTATAGGTTTTTAAGTATTAGTTTGTAAGCCCTGGCTGGAGGCTCTTAGTCTAAAAGCTATTAGTCCCCACAGGAAAGCCCGGTTGAGCAGTCACGGCCTCTCAAGATCAACTGCGAGATGCCATACCCAAAAAAAAAAATCGACACTTTTCCGCTGGGACTACGCACACCATAAATGGTACACTCACCCCGCTCTTTTTATGAACACGACAAGTCTGTGTACCGAATACGGTATTCGGGCAAAAGGTATGATAAACTAAATTATTATATATGATATAATAATTTAGTAATTAGTTAGCCTTTATGATAAACTGAATGATTTGTAATTTATTAGGAATATCAAATTCAAAATTAGTTATTTCGTATCAATTTGCGACAGAATATTACAAAAATTCATTTGGACATTTGGGTTATCGAAAAAAATTGTATGACTTTTCATTCATCATCTAAGGCAGGGGCTGTTTAGCGCCCTTGGCTGGAGTACCTTCCCTAGGTACCTACCAAACAATTGTTATTAATGAGTCCCTATCATTATTTATTAATTAGTAACAATACATTAGCGATGGACGTTAAATCAACCGTTGATCTCCTGTCAACGTATTAACGTTAACTGTTTATGAATCAACTAGTTGAATTTTTCAACGACGTCTATGACAACAACTCGTTTAAGAATCAACTAAACTAAATTTGCAAACGAACTGAGCAAAAAACTTACGTTGAAAATACCATCATAGATTCTGAGCGACGGTCATGTCGTAGAATTTCAATACTAAGTAACGTACACAAGAGTTGATTTTTGAAATATTTCTTAAAAAATTATACCATTAAAAAACCGTTCAATTAATGAACGGTTAACGTTACAAGTCGACAATAGTTGCACGTTAACTCGTTGACGAATTTAACTAGTTGATAAACGTAAATCAACGTTGACGTTGCGTTAACGGAAAAACCGTCAACGACCTATTACTACAATACATAGTACTTTCTAGTTATTACGTGACTGGATGTGACCATATAAGAGCCAAGCATCTTCACTATAGTATGGTAATACGGTACATCTCCCAGTTCCCTGACAGCACATGCAGACATTTTTGGCAAATTGGGAAAATTCCTAATAAATGCCCATAAATTTCTGTCCTTGGGCATTTATTTTTTGTTTCAAAATCAGCTTGCGAAATTGATATTAGCTTTGGAAGGTGGCTTAATTTGTTGAGTTTAGTTATGGTTAATTCTTTAAAGCTGTATTTTTAAGAATTTGCCCATTCTATTTAAATTAATGTTATACAAAACCAGGTTTATGAACATAAATGTTACGAATTACCCCGGCGGCGGCGGTAGCGTAAAAATACTTGTATCGTGTGAAGGGTGCGGGGTAAGGGATGCGTGCACTGTAATGGTTCGTTGTTTTAAGTACCGTCAACTGTGGCATCATTACTTCCCATGAGCAACTTTACCAATATGAACTGCATCACATTATCTCGTGATTATGAATTTGACTTTACCGTTATTCGAAGCTTATGGCTGTACGGTTCCCGCCTTTGTTATTCTTCTCTCTTTTTCCTGTATTGCTATCTCTTTTTAATACGTCACATCCACTTGGCAGTGGCAGGGAGGCTTGTGAAGCGAGCCTTGCCATTTCAATTTCATTGGCGTCTTGCTTCCCGCCGTGCTCGGTCCAACAGTCGACACTTGGCTGCAAGACCTACCTACCTTAATTATTTTTTTTTTTAAATCGGTTGTTCTACAATTAAAAGTTGAACAAAGTTAAATATCTTCGAACATAGTTAGTATTTACTCGTAACATGGCAGAGTCGTGTAATAATGCCGAGAATGCGGTTAATAATGTGCTTCCAGGCCCTTCTTCGCCGTACAAGCGACGAGCGCAGTCAAGTAGTTCCAGCAGCTCGAGTTCTAGTAGCTCGAATTCCAGCAGCAGCTCCTCGTCGTCTAGCGTAGATAAACCGAAGAGAAATCGCCATAAGAACAGAAAAGGTGGTAATCGTAAGCATCGCTCCAATCGTAAGGTTCGAAAATTATCTAAAGAAGTACGTACTCTTCGGCAGCAAATAGTTCGCAAGGAAAGCGATTATCGCGTGAGTAGTAATAATCTTAATTATGAAAACGATGTAATCTCACTTATGTCCGGTGTTAATGAAAATAATTAC
Organism: Polymixis lichenea; assembly: GCA_949091785.1. Lineage (NCBI taxonomy): Eukaryota > Metazoa > Arthropoda > Insecta > Lepidoptera > Noctuidae > Polymixis > Polymixis lichenea. The sequence continues at coordinate 13,507,273 of OX420937.1, forward strand.
GATCAAATGCTTAATGTTGAACCTGATAATATTAGTGCACATGGCGATAATGATTTTACGTTAACGCTTGAAACTAAGCTGAAGGAACCTTCGATGCCTAAAACTTCTGAAACATATTTGAAGTTACGAGTACTTTGCGATTTACAACATTTAAATAAAATTGAATGGGACGGAATTAGGTATACAGACACTCAAAAATTTTACAATTATTCACCGGGTTATACAGATATTGAAATGAATGAGGAAGTTAAAGAGTATGATTCTCCACGACACCTCATATATGCTGATAAGATCTTTGCAGCCCTGACCATGTGCGTGCTCAAACAAAGAGAGGCGCTGCAAGGAAGCCTTCAAGATTTATTGATATGGGCAAGGAATAGTAACTCGCTCGATTATGACACGTTGCTTCAAAAAGTTAATGAGCTTTTTTCCACAGGGGACTATAATACGTGTTCCTCAGATTTATTACAGATTGTCTGTGGACATCGTGCTGAGATTCTCCAAATGCGGAGAGATTGTGTCACTAAACAGGCAAAGGACCCCCTGGTGAAAGCCTGCTTAAAGAAAATTCCACCGACATGTACAAACCTGTTCAACACAGAGAAGTTTACTGCTGCTATCGAAAAAGCGGGTGGCGTAAGAAAATGTTTTTGCCCGTTGCAAAGGGCTAATACTTCTTCTGCCTCGCAGGCGGATGTAAAAAAGTCTAGCGGCCCCTCGCAGGGGTCAAAGCCTTATAATAAGCCCTCGCAGGGTTTTGTTCGTGCAGCTCCGGTTCGTCAACACAATAATGCGCACGCACATTGCGCAAGCAGTAACCCACCTCTGCAAAGTGGATGCAGCAGCGGTCCCCCACCTCCGCAAGGTGTTCATGGCCGTACTGCTCAGTATAATTCGGTCGCACCAAATAATCGAAATTGTTTTCGAAGCCGGTCGAATGCTAGACAAAACAATCAAAAGTACGGACGGAGGCACGCGTCTTCGCCTGCCCAGCGGAGTAATAACATCAAAAGACGTAAGTATTGACTCGTTCAGAGCGGGCCGCCTCCTACAGTTTCGAGACCAATGGGAACAAATGAATGCTCCAGATGTCATTCTAAAAATGATAACCGGGTATCGCATACCCTTTCGTCAGAAGCCACCACTTCCAAGTGTTGTCAAAACCAATCTAACTGTCCCAGAATCTACCGAAATGACATCTGTAATAAACAAAATGATAGAACAGGGAGTTCTAGAACGATCTGTAGTTTCGCCAAGCTTCCTTTCATCGATGTTTCTTGTTCCCAAAGGCGACGGCTCGACTCGACCAATATTCAACTTGAAAGCACTGAATTCTTACATCATAACAGATCGATTCAAGCTAATCGAATCCCCGACTTTGTACAACCGCAGGATTGGCTGTGCAAAATCGACCTCTCGCAAGCGTATTTTCATTTGTCTGTGGCTCGCAGACACAGAAGGTTTTTGCGCCTAATTTATCGCACCGAATTGCTAGAAATGACTTGTCTACCTTTTGGCCTCAGCACAGCGCCCAAAACTTTTGCTACGCTCACAAACTGGATAGCTCAGACTCTCAGGCAACGAGGTGTAAGAATAATAGTGTTTCTAGACGATTTCCTGATTGCTCACCAGGACGAAAACAAGCTTCGAAGTCATGTGAGTATTGTGCGCGAAACTTTGCAAACATTGGGCTGGCTAGTCAATCACAAAAAGTCGATTATCACACCGTCGAAAAGACTAGTGTTTCTAAGAATTCATTGGGATCCATGGTCAAATCGCAAACGACTTCCCGACGAGAAGATTCCTGTACTGTTAGACAAAATAGGCCAGATGCTGCAAAAGCAACGCACAACACTCAGGGATCTTCCGAGTCTCGTGGGTCTACTAAATTTTGCCAGTTTTGCAGTTCCGAAAGGAAGACTCAACTTTCGAGCGCTTCTGAACCTACTGAACCAAATCTTGAAGTCAGATCGCAGGACATTACACACCTTACCTCAGGCTGCTATAGATAATCTAACGTATATATCATATCAACCTCATAACGTGGTGGCGCCAGAATTGCCAATATCCGTCGACCATACATACGCCGCCGCCATCCCATTTCCTGACTACGGATGCGTCAGACATCGCATGGGGAGCTCGCCTGGACAATCTGTCACTCTCGGGTCTTTCGTCAGAGGTCGAGACGAATCTCCATTGCAACCAAAAAGAAATGTTAGCAATCCTAAGAGTTATGCAAGCTAGATCACTGTCAGCTCCTGAGGCACAAGACGGTTTTGATTCAGAGCGACAACAAGTCAGTAGTCGCATATCTCCGTCACGAGGGCGGCACCAAGTCGGCTCCTCTCCTGGACTTAACCTACAAAGTTTTCCAAATCGCAGAGAACTACCACATTCACATGAATGTCTTTCACATACCCGGTATATACAACGGTCATGCCGATCATTTGTCGAGATTTTGGGCGAGTCCAGAGTGGCATCTAACTCCAGAATGTCGTAGAAGTGCTGCAGGATCCAGTTATTTGTTTATTAATATCAGAGGCGAACCAAAGCCTGCATCGAAAACCCTAATTGCGGGGTGGATTAAGTCTTTATTCGCGGAGAGTGGTGTTAAGGCAACTCCTGGGAGTATCAGATCAGCTGTGGCCTCAAAAAATTGGCTCGATAATTACCCTCTGGATGAGATTCTTGCTAGGGGTAACTGGCATTCGCAAAATACCTTTTGTAAATTTTATAAACGCGAGGTTATGCCTTCCGCTGTTAACCGACTCTCGGTACCCTCTTTATTTAATCCAGTTGATTAAATATTTGATTATTGATTATAATAATTATAAACCCAAGATGTGTATTTTTTTTATTTTTTTTTTGGTTCAATATATCAGTGATATGAATTTTAGCTTCTTTTACTTATTAATTACCTATAGCCGATTTGGTACCTATCTGCATGATAAAATACTCACTGGTTTTAAACATACATTACTTATATAGTACATTCATACTATGCTAAAATCATACTAAATACTCTCACATTGGCGTCTCCGTCACTTCCACCAGGCGATAACAAACACGTCTCATTAAATAAGCTTCGAATAACGGTCAAGTCAAATTAATAGAAACGTTTTACCTACCAATAAAACGCTTATTAATTTACTTACCTTATTCGAAGCTTATAGTCAAACTCTGCCTGGTAATTAGTCCAGGGGGGGGACAGTTCCATATATTTGGCTTGGATCAAAGATAGTGGCTCCATCTACATTTTGTTTCTAAATCTTTAGGTTTAGTTAAGTATAGCATCTCGACAGATGGCACTGTACTAAAAAAGTATTATTTTAAAATTTTATGACTTAAATATACCGTAAAAATATTGATTTTACATTTTATTAAATAATTGAGCATATTTTAATTATTTTACACATGAAAATAAATAACACATTATTTAAATACTTTTATTTTTTTAAAGTGGTAACTGTCAAAAGAAAATTTGTCAATCCCGTAAATCCGAAATTCAAATTTCAAAATGGTAGCTACTCTCTGCCTAAGCGCATGTTTGTAGATCTTTTCCATTTTTCGCTTGTGTTTCGGTTGTGAAATCTTCCAGAAAGTGCGTCGAGTTGAGCTTTAAGTTTCTCCGCCTTACTGTAGTGACTTCGGCCCGTAATACGTGTTGAATTGTGTTCAACAAATTCGCGAAAGGACGCTTTGTGTTGTTAAGTTATATCAACATTTCTTTTGAAAATGCCTAAGTTATGTTCATTTGGCTGTGCTCCCAGTGGTAAGTTAAATATATATCACAACATCATCACCATCATCATGTATATCATCATCGGGTTTTTTATTTTAATCCGTCATAACATTATCAATAACTAAGTACCGAATGTTTATTTTCATCAATTTTAAGTATTAATATTAGTACCTAATTTGATTAGAAAGGCAATCGTTATTGGCAGTAACTATTATAGATAATATTAGTTCTTGACTTGCACTGTACATGGTCTTTTCATAATCTGGTTAGCTTCCAGTGTAAAGATGCAGGTTGCATAATTGAATATCAGTAAAAAAATATATTTGGCATGAAGCATTTGTTTGACCACTGCAAATATTGGTTGCAGTGGTCAAATAGCTATGGGACATGAATATTTTAGATTCTGAACAGAAGAAGAAGAATCTAATAGCTGTTTGATTTAATGCTTTGAGTGTCCCTTTTAATTGGTAGGGGTTAACAATGATACATCCTAAGTATTATAGGTTTGCATAATATGAGTTTATGTCGAACATCTATGGATTTCCATGGAAGGCACAACAATAATTGTTCAAAGCTGAGACAACAACTATGCAAATAGCCTACAGCTCTTTTATCTTTCCAATTTCAGGTGTCCCAATGCATCGTTTTCCAAATGCTGATAAGTTCCCTGAACGTCTTAAGGCTTGGGTCAATCTTGTTGGTGGGAAACTAGAAACAGCATTTGATTATGCCTATTACCAAACGAAGTTGGTGTGCGATATTCATTTTACTGCAAGAGATCGAAACCGTAATAACCGGTTAAATGCATTGGCAGTTCCATCACTTCATTTACATGGTTAGTATGACAATTCTTTTAGACTTAGAATCTGAATACTGAAACTTTTAGCTATTGCTACTATTATATTGAACTTATGTACCCAGCTATGTATAATTATGGTCTCTTTGTCATACAAGTACCTAAGTGAATGTAATTTTTTGGAAAATAAATATGCATGGTCGACTGCTAGTCAGCTGAAACCTACATAAATCAGCTTACTATAAAATAAAGGCTCTTTGAAAGTAATTGTTATCATGGACATGCGGTTGACTCTATATATTTTTCATAAAACATTGATGCTGTGTAAAATAACTTATAATTTACTAGCTGTGCCCCGCAATTTCGTTTGTGTGGATGTTAAAAGATACACAATATACTAAGAGAAACACATTTACCACTTTTTACTATTGAGATTAACCGGGAAGAACAGAGACCAAAAAAACAATTGGGTAAAAATGCTTTTTCGTTATTTTTGTTCTATAGACATAAGCATTAATTAAATAGCTGTTATTTTGACATTACAAATAGACACTTAAATTTTATTTATGTGCATAGATTTCATCAATTTGTAGACTTCTTAATAAGACTTTCCCCACAAAGGTGATTAAGAAAATGGACTTTCTTTTACACGCTTTATATTAGCTTCACTTGTATGTTTGTATGTTTGTTTGGATGTAACCGACTCCTTTTTTACCAGAAACTGTTGTAAATGTTACACGTTTTTTTTATAGTCTATTTTTATTTTTAATAAAGACAATTAAATGTGATTCCAGGAACATCAGCTAGGCAACCTGATATTAGTTTTGTCAATCAACCTTCCTACTTACATGCTACAAATACAGGTAAAGATCTTAAGTCAGTTTTGCTAAAGCTGTTTTCTTTCCAAATATAAACTGTTTATGGTTTTAATTATATTAATTTTACAAGAGATGTGCTAAATTAAAAAAAAAAATACAATGCTAAACCCACAATATTGTAGAAACCCTGCTCGTTTCGTATACATAGTTGATGTTATGTTTAACTAGCGACCTGGCCCTGCTTCGCACGGTTGCGATCTAGTGAACATGACATGCCAAACATCAGTATTTCTGTTCTATATCTAAATTAATTATGAATGTTTTATACACATAAACCTTCGAGAATAAATTCTCTAAATTATGGTAAAAACCGCATTAAAATCAGTTTTTTTTTTAATTCTTAATTTATTATTTGTTGTGATTTCAGGAACATCAGCCAGGGAACCTGATGTTAGTATTGTCAGTCAACCTTCTGATTTACACGCTTCAAATACAGGTAAAGATCATAAGTCAGTTTTTGATAAAGCTGCTTTCTTTCCAAATATAAACTGTAGGTAGCTGTAGCTATAATAGAGATGCAAGAGATGTGCTAAAATAAACAAAACAACGTATAGACCACAACATTGTAGAAGCCCTGCTCGTTTCGTATACATAGTTAATGCTATATTTAACTAACGACCCGGCCCTGCTTCGGTCGGATTCGATCTAGTGATGATGACATGTCAAAACATCGGTATATCTGAGCTATATCTAAGTTAATTATGAATGTATAATACACATAAACCTTCTAGAACAAATTCTCTATATTATGGTAAAAACCGCTTTAAAATCTGATCGATAGGAAAAACTATTTTTCATTATTTTTATTGTGATTTCAGGAACAACGCCCAGGGAACCTGATATCAGTCTTGTCAGTCAACCTTCCAATTTACATGCTACAAATACAGGTAAAGATTAAGCCGTTTTCTTTCCAAATATAAACAGTAGGTACCTATATAATAATTTTGCAACATTGTAGGTCTGCTCAGTTCTTACACATAAATATACACGTATTTAGTACAGTACAGTACGTAAACCAAATTCAGTAGGAAACTTGCATATGAATTTTCTATGAATTATCCATTACTATGTTTCAGACGCAATTCATGGCACTGCGACTGCATCTGCAGTAATGATGGATCACAACTATAGTAAGGCTAGCGGATCTTTAAGAAAAACAATTAGAATGGGTAAATGTTATTTTCTTATAGCAAGTTTCAAAATAATATTACTTAGGTACTTACCTACCTAATATGAAATAATATAATTATCTAAAAAAAAATTTCCAGGTTCTACTAAGAGTTCACTGACATATAATTATGTCGAAGTGAAAGCCCTTTCTACAAAAGTTAAACAACTGCGGTCCGAGATAAGTCGTTTGCGGAAGAGAAGCCTGTCTTTCAAGTCAAGACTGGCAAATGCTGCTAAATTATCCCAAGTTTCTGCATTCCAACAAGTTGTGAAAAATTTGAAAAGGCCTGCCCAGCTATTTGTACATATGCAACTGCAATCCGCAAAAAAATCCAAAGGTAGGCGGTTTACTATGGATGAAAAAATCCTTGCATTGTCTATGTATAAGAAAAGTCCAAAGGCCTATTCTTTACTTTATAATTACTTTACATTACCTTCGGCAAAGGCAATGAAACGTCTGCTAAGTCGAATTAAACTATATCCTGGCATAAATCCCATAGTATTCAAAAAAATCAAGAAAACTGTACTCGAAAAAGATACTGCTGATCGTTTGTGCAGTCTAATGTTTGACGAAATGTCTCTGACACCTCAAATATTTTACAACAAGCAGAATGATGCATTTGAGGGTTTTGCGACAATCAAAGACACCAAATTTGCCGACCACGCTCTCGTTTTCATGGTGAAAGGTTTAAAACACAATTTTAAACAGCCAGTAGCATATTATTTTACCAATGCCCTACAAAAAGTAGAGCTTAAAACACTCGTAAAATGTGTAGCATCAGAGGTGCAAAAATCGGGATTAATTATTATTAACACTGTTTGTGATCAGAGCTCCGTAAACGTAGGGGCAATAACCGATTTAATTAATGACACGAGAGCGAGGTATTTGCGGCTAGGCAAAGAGTGGCGCCATGATTTTTTCAGGGTAAATGGTCAGAAGATTATACCGTTGTTCGATGCTCCCCATTTAATTAAAGGAATAAGAAATAATTTACTCACTAAGGATATGGCGTACACCTCTAATAATAAAAATAATATTGTTAAGTGGGACTATTATCAGCAGGTGTATGCTGCAGATAAATCCAAAGGGGAGCTACGACTTTTACATAAAATAACAGAAGAGCACATTGTCCCTGAAAAAATTAATAAAATGAGGGTGAAGTCCGCAACCCAAATTTTTAGCCACAGTTTCGCTGTGGTAACAGACCACTTAGTAGCTAGAGGAGATTTGCCCGAAGAATGCAAACAATTAATAGAAATTACTTTATTACTAGACAATTTGTTTGATGCATTAAATGTAAGTAGTTTTGCAATACCCAATGGTAAAATGTATAAAGGGCCGATTAGAAGGCACTCACCTCACCACCAACTATGGCTAAAATCAAAGGAACTATTAAAAACTGTGAAATTTATTCAAAAAAAGGTTACTGGTAATAAAGTACGATTTGTGGAAACGACTATACCATCTGTAAAGAATTTAATCAGAACTATTGAAGGCATGGAAGCAATTTGCAAAGTGTTGTTTGATAAATATGGTTACGATGCAATATTAACTCGTAATTTTAATCAGGACCCTGTAGAAAACTTTTTTGGGAACATCAGAAGCTATGGAGCTAGAAATAATGCCCCAAATACAATATCATTTGTAGGGGCATATAAAGCACTTTTATTAAATAATTATAATACACTTCATTCCAAAAGGGCAAATTGCGAAGAGGACACCAACAAGTGCCTACAAACTCTTCGTTTTTACGTCACTGAAAAACCTGATGCGACTAATGTTCCCGAGGAAGACAAAATTAATTTTACTGCCGATGTACTTATTGATTACTCCAAAGAGCCTGATGCTGGTCAAAGAAATTATGTATGTGGTTGGGTCCTGACTAAGTGTTTAAAAAATGTTGTGAAATCGTGTAAACATTGCAGACAAGACCTTTTAGATAATAATAATGAAAATATTAATAATAATAGTTTTATAAAAGCTAAAGAATATAATAATAAAAAATGGTTATGTTATCCAAATGAGCTGTTGCAAAATTATTTCCATGACCTGCAAAATATGACAGAATCTTTTTTAAAAAAACGTGTTCCTAAACAAAACGTACGTGGAACGATTAATTCGTTTGCAGATGTTTTAGTGGATACCCCTTTTAAGTGTAGTGCGCACAAAGAAAAATTAAAAGAGTATTTCTTTAATTTAACAGTTAGTGTAATACTACATAGTTGGTGTAGGTCCATTAACCGTATTTTAACGGGAAAAATTACCTATAATGGAGAAGATGAAACAAAATTATTAGCACAATTGTATCATGATAAGCATAAACATTATAAAAATAAAAAATGACTAAAACATCAGACTTTCATTTCACGTCTTTTCCATGAAAGACTAGCCTGCATGTGTATGTGTATATCATTGGTAACAAAACTAGTAAAAGCAGATCCTGTCCTCTGTCAAACCATTAATGGTTTTGTTACTTATGATATGCGCTTGCACCAACTAATAATCCATCCAGTACCTACAATCTATCACTATACATAGCTAGCTATAGACTGGTTAGTTCGGATACAAATTGTAGGCGGCGCCACTGCGCTGGATTGCATTAAAATACCGTAAGAGGGCACTCTTTACCCGATAGCTTATAGTACTCTTTGAATTAGTCTCAATGAAATTGAAATGGCAAGGCTCGCTTCACAAGCCTCCCTGCCACTGCCAAGTGGATGTGACGTATTAAAAAGAGATAGCAATACAGGAAAAAGAGAGAAGAATAGCAAAGGCGGGAACCGTACAGCCTATCTAATTAAATAAGCTTCGAATAAGGTAAGTAAATTAATAAGCGTTTTATTGGTAGGTAAAACGTTTCTATTAAAAATTTGTTACACATTATTCTACTTCATTATCGCTTCGATAAATGGCGACAATAGATTTTTAGTTATCGAGAAAAATTTAAGTAGATACTGTACACATGGGTAAAGATTCTATGGAAAGTAAAGATACCACAGTTGACCGTACCTATATTTACGATTTTATCATATATATTGATGATGACAGGTCTCCCTTCTCCGCACGTAGACTCCCATTCGGTCCGTTGTGCGTGGGGATTCTGGCTAACAGTCAGTAAACAGTCTAAAAGAACCATACTATTGGTATAAATTCACTTGGCACTTCACGTAACCAGAGGGCTGGGTCATTCTTTAGACAAAGAATTAGCATTGCCATTCAACGTGGCAATGCTGCCAGTCTTCTGGGCACGTTTCCTGATAATCCTGATGACAGCGATGCGGACGAATACTTCGACGCCTAAGTGTCCTTGTGTTTATTGTATAAATGTTACAAATTACGCAGCGCCGGGTAAAAAAACACATAAACCAAGTGCATAGAATTCATCTGTAATCTCTCAGAACACTGTCACATTGACTGTCTTGCTAATCTGGCCCACTAAAAAGCTAAAGGATTTTGGAGTCAACTATTCACTTGGAAGGCCACTGAGAAAGTAAGTCCTATTTTGTGGTGAAAGGGGATTTGTGGCTCAAGTCAGTTAAGTAAAGTTGGACTAAAAATTTTGAGATCACCCTGCACATCTGTAGCCACCGAACAATCTTTCAGCACACACAGTGCAAAAAGAAACCGTCTAACATCAGAAAGAGCGGCAGAAATAACATTTTTATCATATAATTGGAATTTATTAAATAAAGGTGAAAGCGTACATCGTCTTTCGTCGAAGATACTGTTCCGGAAAGTTCTGACATAGGAGACAAATATGACGATATTATAACAATGATGCTGCCACGGAAGGTCACATGCGGGATGATATGCAATCTTCACATATCCGAGGATAGATGGGAAGCTATGGAACCAATAGGTTCAACTTCACGACAAACAAACGATTTTCAATTCATAAATGCAAGCGAACAGATATACGATACTTATAGTGATTAGCGTAATTGGCCCTACAATACAACAAAAAAAATAGTTTGATTATTAGACCCTTGGCACACAGGCAACTGAAGGAACAGGGGTGGGTTTTAGTCAGTAAAAGTCTGACACACCCTCCTGCTCCACCCAGAGCGGAGCAGAAGTTATTGGATGATTTCCTACCCAAAAAAAATCAATCGTTTTCTAGTGTAATTCTAATTCAAATTATGATGAAGTTGATTAATACAATTTTCAAAATGCTGTTCCTATTATGAAAAAAATTATATTTTATTGTTTGATTAGTCCTTAGTTTTATTTCATAAAAACATACGCACATATACACACACACGGACATAGCACTACTATTACTATTCCCGGTATCCAAATTGTATTATTAATTTTGACGTGAAAAAGTAAATCAATGTTATAATTTTAAAATAAAAATGTGTTCAATCATTGACATTTCTTCTTTTATTTCTTTAATAATGACTACTTTACATGAAAAACCATATTAAATCACGTTTAACGACCTATTTTTATGCCCTGCGATTGGGCATTTACTGGGCAGTTATAAATTTATGCCCAAAATGCTGGGTTTTTTCCAAATTTTCCTGCCGGGCAGAAACGCATTGCCCATCTCTAGACATAACAGCATCAACAGTGCTCTGTTGGGGTTACTAGCAAAATAAACAATGAAAGCGTGTGCTACACCGATGTGTAAGTGATTCAAAATAGTGGTTGATATGATAAGAGGCAGCATAAATTAAATGCAAGTTACAGTTAGTTATTTATTTTAAGCCTTAACAGCATAAACACGAGGAGGGAAAAGAGACTTCTTCCTGATCTCTTTCCTGGTCTTGATTTTAGATTCGTGCTTGCTAAGAGCCTTACGCATAGCACGTGTCTTCTTGGTCCTCAGGTCTAAGGGCTTGTACTTCTTGTTTTTGTAATGATTTCGGAGATTTACTTTCATTTTCTGGTGGTACACAATGTATACACGTGCAATCGCTTTCCTCACAACACGTCTGAAAAAAAGAAATATAAATGTGAGGATTTGTGAAAACTCAATTAATCACATTGGTTTTTCTCTGTTGTAGCTCTCCAAATAAATTGGGATAACAGCAGGAGAATGATGGTGATTGAGCTGACAAACCCTTAATAAATAAGATTTTTTAAATGATTATTCATGCAATTTCTTTTACAGGTACGACTATAGTATATCAAGCTGGTGTTCGCACAGCATATTATTTGAGCAGGTATAGCAAACAGAATAGGTACAAGTAAACAACACAAATTCCTATTTCTTTAATCCTAGCTATATCAACTGATTTAACCAGAAAAAGACTAGGAAGCATTTATTACAATATATTTATATAAATACTTTTAATTGGCTGCTCCTTAGATTACTCTCTAGACCTATATTTTTAAGTCCTTTTCTTTGAAACTTAGTGAATGAAGGAAACTTCAGTTTTGATCAGCATGCTTTACAAAGAAACCTTTAGGCAGTCACTAATACTGTCTTGCCATAGTGCTGTGTCAGTGGATCGTCATATGGGTTTATTCTGAAATAGTGCTAAGTACCTATGTATTTCCAAATAAATACTCACATTTTGGAGAGTTTGGATGCAACACCTCCTGTCACTTTAGCAACACGAAGATTGGTCAACTCTGTTTTCAATTCTTCGAGCTGCTTGAACAGCTCCTTCTTGTCTTTAGTGCGCAACTCAGAGCACTTAACCTTACCCTGAAATAAAAACGGATATCACTAACTAAACAAACTGGTGACTTCACTCCACCAAGTAAATATAAAAACATATTTGTAGTATATTAAACAACTATATCTTAACACAGTGTTACAAACACATTATAACATTGGGGAATGGCCTACGGCCGGTCTTGTATGACTTCCATACAGAATTCTGTCAAGAAATATATCATTTCAAGTATGTAGTTAATATCACTAATAAGCTTTCACCCTCGACAGTCTTTCATTTTAGGAAGATTACTATTATTTATAAAGATGAGAAATATTTTCACAAACCATTTTGAAAACGTCTCGACTCGCGTTTTTGACGTACAGAAAAGAGCAAGTTTGAAAGATCGACGATTAGTGTTGCCCACAAAAGAAAAATTTTCAACTTCCTACCCCGATGACGATGATGTGAATATCCGCAAGATTATAAAAAAAATTGTCGCTAAAAGTTTTTTAATTACATGTATAGCTGCTAAAAGAAATGTACTAAAATAAAAATAAATTAATCTACAGCTTGAAACAACGCTCCATGAACGTGGCGAAACATGGAACTGACTATAATGGATTTGCCTTGACAGATGTTGAATATCTTCCAGTACAAGACGTCAACTTTACCAACAGTGTATTTCTTGCAAATAAACATTTGATTTCATTTGTTATATTTGTTATACCAGCGGCTATTGCCTTTGGCACTGTATGATGGAGCTAGCCAGGTCATAAATTCTAGGGCCATGGGGTCCGAGTGCCCACGAAGTTTTTCGAGACATTGCCACGCGTTTTGTTAACTCTTCACGTCACCAGACGGTGGGCTTCTTTTTTAACCGACTTCAAAAAGGAGGAGGTTCTCAATTCGTCATTTATAGCCAGATTTGCAAAGTTCTTTTTTTGTTCGAAAGGGGTTTATTCCAAAATTCCCCATTTAATTGTTCCCATTTCATTTTTTAGCTAAAGAATCAGGATTTTCATACAACGTGTCAATGGGGAAGGTCGGGCAAAGCTAATTGTAGATGGTGTGATCATAGCTAGGTCCCTATGGCCTACAATTTTGCAACTCGTTCATTCGTTCCATTTCGTGTTTATACATTCATTTTTATTTCAATAAGTCGTGTTCGATTTGATGTCAATCGTGTTGATTTCAATATTCTAAATCATGTTTTCGACATGTAAAGTATCGAAATATAAAATGTTTAGAACGTCCCTCGCCCAAATTATTGGAAACATTTTGTAAAAGGTAAATAGGTATATTTACCTTTTACAAAATGTTTCCAATAATTTTAAAAATCTGTAGGAATAGGTACATTATTCATTTTTTTTTAGTTCTGTGAGAAATGGTTGAATCCAACAGGGGAGTATTTAAAAGAACACAACAATACTTACGTCATTTTTGATAACGATGCGGACGAACTTTTTTATTCTTTTTTTTACATGATTGCTTTACTTAATTGTCGTACTTGTATTATTATTTAATAACTTACCTGTCAACTTAGATAACTTGAGGATAAAAAATTTAAAAATTAGGTTAGATTTCTAAATTAGTCCATAATATATATGCTATGCTGCATCTCACCGAGAGGAGGCCTTTGTCCCAGCAGTGGGAACGTTAACGGCCGATTATGATGATGATGTTGATATGTTATACTAGGTATACACGCAGCTACTCTAGTCGCCGGTAGAGATGGGTAGTGGGTTAAAACCCATTCTTCCCATTTGATATGAACATCATAGCGTCGATTTCTTGACTTTCATCAACTTCAGATTCTTGGACTTGGGGTGTCTAATAAGTACGCTGCAAAGTGAATCGGTTTCAAACACAATACTCACACACCAGAGCCAGCCAATCGACATCAGAGCCATCTAGTCCAAAGTCCTATTTTTGCAAAAATCACTTTCTAACTACATAGTATGTAAAAAAAAGAATACTTTCGTTTCTGTCTATGCGATAGATTTGTATCTCACTTAATTCAAAATTTCCTTTACGTAACAATGGTCGCATATCCAAATACACTAGACCCAACCAGTCACAACTTCGGATGTCTGTGAGTATAAACATATTATGAGACGAAAAGATTTCTGTATACCTATTTTAGGTGCTTACGCTATCTTCTATCATCGTGGCAAACTTATTTGTTCCATACACAGATAATGGTGCCAATTCTCTGGTCACAAATGCCTCTAAACTACACAATAATCACCAAAATTTTATTTATACCTGTTAATCCAAGATTTCCCGTTCTGAAATCTGAACTTAACTATATTTTAGTTTGACAGAACTAAGAGGGACTGAGTTATTAATTTAGTGAAAATGGCAATTTTACTATTCTGAATTTGACGTTTTTTACCTAAAGTTTTGATTAATCTAACTAAACCTATTTTTTTACTATTTTTATTCGCGATTGAAAAGGTGTGGAATAAAATTAGTTGACATGAACTAAAATTAATACCAACACCTCGAGTTCGGGTACAAATACAGTATTGTATCTTTTTTCTTTTCCATTGCTTAAAATATTTGATGTCATCGTTTCACTCTTTCGTTCATCATTCAGTCTGTTGGCGCTTTGACACTTTTGACAGGTGCCCGAACCTGACGTCTCAGTGCTGTCCTAGTGCCTAGTGAACGTCATTTCAGAAAACCCTCATTCAATATTTTCATAAATTTTATCTCTAATGAGATTGATAAACAAAAAAAATACTGAAAAATCAAGCTTTTGTAGTTAGCAGAACTAAAATATAGAAAATTAATAATAGATTTAAAAGAAACTAACAAACACGATATCCAAACTAAAAAAGCAGAAAATAATTTCAAAAAAACGTGTGGTGCTTTTTGGGGTTTGTTTATAAGCACCCCACACTTTTTTAAATTTATGTTCTGCTGTTTTAGTTTGGATTTTAAAGCGTGTTTTTAGTTTTTTAATCTATTATTTATTTTCTGTTCATTCCATTTGTAGTTGGTCGTCGGACCATAAGGGAATTTGTTCCATAACAAATGGTGTTTTGGTGAAGCAGTCAGTGCTTCACTTCCCATTTTTACAAGGTGTTCCTCTTCAGTGTTTTGACCACCGCTGGATGCTGTCGAGTTTATCAGTTCAATGACTAATGGGTTCGGATGCAAGGTTAGGCGTGCCTTGTTATCTATTGTAATATACCACTCGATTTCATTGCTTACTGATGGCATTTGATGCCAAGGCGCATTTGCTATGGACCTTACGATATAATTTGGACTCTTTTTAGTTTGTGTATCTTTGTTTTATTAGCAATGCCCCACGGATTTGTTGTCTACAGAAATCACAGAGTGTCTTCCCATCAGCCACTACTTTGCGGAAATTTTGGTTTATCGTCTCTTTTGAATGTGTCTTTGAAAGCGTCAAGTGGCACAAACCGTGCGAAGCCAAAACCCAAAAAAAAATGCGTCAAGTGCAAGTGTATAGCATCTGTTGCCACTGACAGACGACAGTGACACTTGCGTGTCACTTGAAGCTTGTCACGCCGTAAAAAAAACAATATGAATTTGTTGTCTCGTTTTCATTAATTTCATTACAATAGTTTATTATTTGCTATTGCCAGAAGTGGTGTCAACTTTGTATGTCTTAGTACACCAGAAATAGCCCATGCCATCTAATTTTGTATCATATTCCCACATAATTGATTCAGTGCATCAAAATGAACGATAGTGACGTTTTTAGTATTAATTATAACAAATCCTTACAATACTGGGCAGACATTCCACCTACGGTTGATGGTGTACTTGGGGGATTTGGATTTATTTCGAATGCAGACATTGAAGGATCTGAACTATTCTTAAAGTCTTTACTTTCTTCTGACAATCCTCCTTCTACGAGCACGGCATTGGACTGTGGTGCTGGCATTGGTAGAATAACAAAACAGTTATTATTACCTCATTTTGATCTAGTTGATGTTGTGGAACCTGATGAAAAATTTGTCAACTCCATTAAAGAGTATGTGGGAGAGCTTTGCTCGAAGTTAGGAACCTTGCATAAGGTTGGCTTGCAAGAGTTTGTTCCTTTAAGGAAATATGATGTTATTTGGAATCAGTGGGTGTTAGGATATCTTACAGATGAGGATTTAGAGGCTTATCTCATACGATGCAGGTAGCTTATTTCAAAATCTTGTTATAACCTACAACATACATACCTTTATTATTATTAGTTGGTATTGGAATATTCAGTTAATGAATCCAATTTATTCTTCATTTCAGGGATTCTTTATCTGCAAATGGCATCATTGTTGTAAAAGAGAATGTTACTTCATCTGGAAAAATAGAAAAGGATTCTACTGATTCATCAGTCACACGAACATATAAGCAATACATTAGAATATTTAAAAAGTGTCACTTGAAGAGAATCAAGCAATGTAAACAAGCTAACTTTCCTAATGGCATATATCCTGTGTATATGTTTGCTCTAGTACCTAATCAAAAAGAACTAGAGAGGTCAATAACGAAGACAAATAGTGCACTTAAAAATTCTTGTATTATACCAGAAAATAAAATGGACTTATGAAATAAAATTTAAGCTATTTGTATGAAAAATAAAATATTGCATTGTGGAAATCCAGTCTGTTTTTATGAGTTTCTTGGCACATCATGTCTGTTTAAAATTGATTTTTAAAAAAGGAGAAGGCTCTTATAGGGGAAGTGCTAGGGTAGCCTGCAAAATGTATTTATTTATTTATTTAATACTTCACGTACAGAAATGTACAGAGGCGGACTTAATGCCATAGGCATTTTCTACTAGTCGACCTTTGGGTGAGGCAGAGACAAATAATGGTAGATGCAATTACATTAGTCATGTAATTAATATTTAAAATACAAGTAAATATACACATAATATTATTATACCTGTATATACATACTATTTATATGATATAACTACTTAAATATAAGCACAAATAAACATACTTAAACACCGTGACATTTTAGCACAGAGTACATTAATATAGACTGGCATTTTAGTCGTCTTACAACTGCAGCCCACTTCATGTACTCAATGACTGGTATCTACTACCATTTATTAAAAAAAAAATTTTTTTTGAACATTTGCATAATCAAAAACATGAAAATATCACTAAGACGTTGTTTGAAACACCCTGTTATAGAGATGGAATTAATGATGGAATGTATAATGGTAGGTAGGTAGATATCTTCTACCGTTTGATACGTAAACATTATTAACAGGGAGGGTGTTTCATAAATCTAAAGCATTCATTATTTTTCTTTGTATCTATTATCTTAATTAATAGTAACAATGTTTTAATCGCGCCTAGAGGTATGTTATGAACTTATGACGGATACATTGAGTGGACCATCTTTGTAAGACGACTAAAATGTCACGGTGTATACACTTAAATACAATAAAACAGACAATGGGAAAACCTTATCATTGAAAATTCAAATTTTCTTACGTTTTTTGCAATTTGTAGCTCAGTGTCAGGCTGTATATTGTACAAATTAAAATTCGCAATCGTAACACATATGTATTTAAACTTTTGAATAACCTTTTTTATAATTGATTGATGATTTTAATGGTTATAATTCTGAAAACTGGAATTTCGCGGGTTACCCTGGAGCTTCAAGTGTTTTTTTGATTATTGTTATAGTCAGGGTTTCTTAGTTATT
This sequence comes from Polymixis lichenea, assembly GCA_949091785.1. Classification (NCBI taxonomy): domain Eukaryota; kingdom Metazoa; phylum Arthropoda; class Insecta; order Lepidoptera; family Noctuidae; genus Polymixis; species Polymixis lichenea. The sequence goes on from OX420937.1 coordinate 13,525,157, forward strand.
CGTTATATTAATCCTACGAATGGACAAAGTTCACGATTTAAACACTAATAAGCAAGGAAGCAGAAGCAGGTTGAGCTGATGAGATTAACTACTACCAACTCTTCAGTTCAGCGTTCCATCATTGAAGCATCAATGTCTTGATGGATATGCATTAAGACACTGGTCTTAATGCATATTCATCATGACATTGCATCATCATTGCAGGATCCATCACACCATCATCACCCCCATTTCATACCTAGTACTGAAAAGATGTCTTCAACCAGCGAGCGGCGTAAGGTGGAGGAAGATCGCTCCGCAGAGCAGTAGTGCTATTATCTAAGGATATAGCGCTCTGGGTGGAGCAGGAGGGCGTGTCAGACTTTTACTACTAAAACCCACCCGTGTTCTCTCAGTTGCCTGTGTGCCAGGGGCAACGGTATCTCTTTCGAACAACCGCACCCCTGGTAGGCATCGGCCCTTGCGGACCCCACCAGTTGTTGCTGACATCTCTGACGGCGCGCGTGGAACACAACGCGCCGTCGAGCCGGGCATTCTTTTTTGTATAGCGTGGAGAAATGCCTACTGCGCTACCACGGGGATATAGCGCCACCCACCATATAACCCACTAAAACTCCACGGTGTCCTCCAGTGCCGCTTGCGGCGGGAACACGGAAACGAGCGACGGGAGGTTACAGACTAATTTTCGCCGATGACCATAACTGCGTTAGTGAATACCATAGAAATATAACTTTCTTACAACTATGGTGAATACCGCTTGAATCAGCGCTGCACGCTCGGTAGATCTCAAGGTTGTCTCGAGGATAAGATCGTTGTACCTATAGTAGGTACTTACAGCGAACACATTGACTTTGAGAGAATAACATAGCAGCTTTCTAGTCCTGCCTGGGAAAAGCATGTGTAAAAAATATATATAGGCACATCAAAGTTCGCAGGTTAGGTAAAACTTGTCTTTCATGAACTATCTATGTGAGATTAAACTCAGCAAATGCGGTAATAGGTACCTATAATTCGTTTTTCAAACTCAGATACTAATTTGACGGGAATGTCAAACTCCTGTACTAAAAATCATCATAAAACATACAAACATCACGCCTGTATTCCTCGAAGGGCGAGACAGAGGTGTACCTCACACCCACATTTCATCAGTTATGTTTAAGTGTATGTTGATAGCAATAGGCTTAGACTCCGTGCGGCTACTGAGACATTCCTTAGGGAAAAACCCTACAGTTTACCTTATGCCCGACCCGAGATTCGAACCCAGGACTTCATGCTCAGTAGTAGCGCTTGCAACTACTGCTGGACCAACGAGGCAGCCTATTAAAAAAGGAAACATGAATGACTTGAAATGAAAAAGTGCGTGGAAAAGTGGTTATGCACACAAGGCGGGTGAGCCGAAAGTGAGGGCGCAATCGGGTTGAGAGTCCAATTAAAAATAGCTTATTATTTTCCGAGTGACTAATAACTTAAAAGTCGACTAAATGTTTGCAACAAATAAAATAACTTGCCAGCGATTAAATATTTTCGCGACTATTATATTATGTAAGGTTCAAAATTAAAGGTGTTATAAAAACTAAAAACTAGCAGCTGCGTTTAGGTAGCAAATAAACTATACCAGTCAAATAAAATATTAGGCGAGGAGCTATAAATAATGACTTGGCGACTAATAATGTTAGTAGGGTGGCAAAAAACTAGGTTCTTCAGGTTGACAGAAACGAATCGCTATAAATCCGACTCCATGCAGTCTTGTCTGCCCTACCCCTAGAGTGTAATTTAGAATCGCGTAGGCACGGAGGGGCGAGGCGGCCCGCGAGCTGAGGAGCGGGTGGTTGTTACACTCGCCGCGGCGGCTGAGGCTGGCCGGCGAAGCCGGCCAGCAAGCCGAAGCCGCGGTGGTGAGTGTTAAACCATCTGCGACGATAAGTTCGCGAGGGACCGCCGTAGCCCCGCAGCGCCGGAGCCGTGACAGAAACTAAGCTAGAATATAAGCTAGTTTATATTTATTCTTCATACAAACAATTTTAAATAGAATCTGATTTATATTATTTATGAATGCCCATTTTCTATTTTTTTTTTGCCATTAAGTTTCCGCTTAGATATTAATTCAGTTCCCAAAAGAAAAACTTGATGCTAGTTTAAATTAAAACGGAGCTTATTACTGATATATTAATATGCTACCTATTACTTATTACGATACTCCTTATTAGCTGCCAACCCATTATATATGGTACCCACTCTATTTTTTTTTAAAACCTATATTCATTTTACTTAGTTGCCGCATTAAATACATGCCATTAAAAATGCACATACGAGGAAATGAGGAGATAAATGAAACACAAACTTTTTGGTCAATAAAATATTTAATAAATGAAACAATTACTTACTTTTTTATGTCAATACATTCATATTTCAATATTTTCATTCATTATTTTAATTCTTCTTTCCCAACCTTTTTCAGACCATGTCGAAAACTAGATCAAAGCCAAGGATCGTCTTTGTACTTATAGTATCTACAGATTAGCTAAATGTAACACCATGGAAATAAATTATGGTGGGTACCTACACTTATACCTATTACTTATGTGAAATGTAAGAGTGAAACAATGTTGAAACAAATTCGCATATAACATATTACCTACTGTGATAAATCTCATGTTGCATTGCTTATAATTATTTGGACGGCATGTTCGTTTGAACATGAGGTTATGTTTCACATTATACGTGTACAGGCGCGGTCCGAGAGGGGGTCTTAGGGGTCATGAAACAGCCGAGCCAAAGCCGTAAACGTAAAGCTTAAAATAGTAATTTTTCGAAAACAGAATACATTTTCTTAGTAATATGTAGGTAATCTTTGTCTGTGACACCCCCCCCCCCCCCAATGTCTTTGGCTGCGACCGCGCCTGTATGTGTAGGTACCCAGACCCACAACATATCTACGTTTCACTATTCTGTAAAAACTCACCTTGAAGGTGAAGTGAGCCGATTCCACCTGGTGCTTGGCAAGCTATTGAAACTGTTGATAGCTCTCTTGCACGATGATTTTTTTGCAGAATAGATTGATAGTAGATACCTCCCCAGCACTAGGGGCGAATGTTCACTATCGTATGGTTAGAATGTGACATTTACTATAACTTTATATTTTGGTAGTAGAGAGAGTATTGTGGTAGATACTTGAATTGCAATCTCTCCCGCTAACCAAGCTACCCTCAGGGACCCTGACTGATGCATGACACAGCATATTATTTGCCCAGAGCAACCCTTTACCTCAAAAGATTTTCGGGTAGGTACTTTATTTCTCTGTACCTAAGTACCTACCTACCTATATAACGAACCTATTTAGTGACTACTGATGTCATGTTGGTACGAATGGTACCTACGTACCTAGATATTTACCTAAGTACCTACTTTAAAAATAACTATGAATCATATCTGCTGATTGGCGATGTGTCTATGTTATAATTGTTAATTTTTATATAATTTCTAACATACTCACGATCATTTTCAGTTAACAGATACCAACTCTCTAACTCTACTAAAACCTCTAAGCTCATGCAGCTTTGTATGATTCTCTCTATGGAAATCATTGTTAAGAAGTCGGATTGCATTATACGCAGTTCTTTTAAATAAATGAGTGGATTTTTGTCTAGAATTTTGAACATAATGTCGTCGGTGAGTTGTATTGCGGTACCTAAGTGAATGAATTGTATATTAACGCAATTTGTTAAAATAAATAATAATTGCTCTTCTGTACAAGTAGATACACAAGTAATCTTTTTAAGGTTACGAAATGGTGTTATTTCTAGTTTTTTTGTATAAAAGGATGTGTGCTCTATTAAGGTGCAATTATATAAAGTTAAGGATTCTAAAAAAGGGCACATTTGACTTATATACATCAGAGCATTTAAATCAATTTGATCAACATGCTCCAGGTGTAAATTAACAATATTACAGCCCTTTACTTGAAGAACTTGTTTTATCTGATCTGCATAGAAGTCGCATGATAACAATTTAAGTTCTCTGAGATCCCTTAGGCCTATGAGAACCAATAAATCACTTTGCATGTCTCTGTTGTGAAAAACGGTCATACATCTTATAAAGGGACACATTTGTACTGCTAGCTGCAATTGATTGCTTGTCGCGTAACGACTGACGTATGTTTTCAAATTAAATGTCAACACTTCAGAGTAATTTAAGTCAATGTGCTCCAAAAGTCGCCCGATTTCGTCACATCTACCAATATCTTCGATGTTTTTGCACTTTAAAAGCACTTTAAGGAAGCCCTCTAAAGTTACAAAGGTTCTGTATAATTGAATACTTCTCAAGTTTTTAATTTTAACAACAATATCTATACTGTCATTGGTGACGAATTTTGAACAAGACACGTCCAACTTTTCTAATAATTTGCAATTGTCAACGATACATTGTAATATGTTATTTGTACAGTCATAATTCATAGATAAATATTTTAAGCAGTGCAGTTCCTTTAAAGATTTTATTATGGCTTCTTCCATATCTGCAGTTTTCCAACCTCCGGATAGTGAACCTAGATTAAGGCTAACGAGTCCGCTTAGCATGTTTAGCTTAGAATAAAATATTGACCGCAATATCTTTGGAATAGTGTCAATAGAAACTACGGTTAAGTTTTTGGTAAATAACACTTCTGCCATTTTTATAATTACATTCATTTGACTGACGAATTTTCCCATGCAACGTCGAAATCCTAATTTTTTAGTTTTCTCCAGAAGTTCTGTCAATGCTCTGATAGTTTCATGTACCAATAAATCGTGAAGCATCCAAGGAACGTTAATGTCTAAATACGTCCGTATGGTCTCAACATTGCGCGCCAGTGTTTTTTGGGCTTCTTCAGTATCTCGCTGCGAAAGCATTGCGATTGGCATCATTTGCTGCTCAGCCTGTTGTGCCACCCAATCTCCAAGTCTACCTAATGCTAGGGTCTCCAGCTTTTTAGGTTGTTTGTACCTTGACATATTCGCCTGAAAAAGTAATGTATACGTACTTATTATGTCGGTGTATGTTTTCTACTCAGGCAGTGGCAAAATATTTACCTAAGCAGGTACCTACCTAGGTATTAAGTAGGTAGGTACCTGAGTTCCATTTTTTGTCTTATGGTTTCAGTAGATACGACTAAGGGCTAATCTCAAGACGACTAAGTGATTATAGATAGTCAACCAGAGGGGTATCTAATCCTAACTACGGAACTAATGCGGGGTTTGACACGCACTTGGCTGATTTTTTATTGGTTGTGTGCAAGTTCTAGCCTGCATACTAAACAGCTTTTCAGTGACTCAGTCTGCCTGTGACGAAATCAACGTATTTTAGGTATCAATTAAATTCAAAGTAGGTAGTAAGCCAAAGCTTCACAAATGAAACAAGTGTGTTTTAGAAGTCTGCCACATCTTGTCCTGAGAATTTGAGCTGTCTAGCATAATCCATTATCCAGGTTGAAGCTATGAGAGTTTGAAAATACGAAGTAAGGTCGTCTTGACGGGGGCACTGCGTAAAGATATTTTTAATCCCAAAAAATAATTAAACAACGTAAATTACTTTCACACTTCCGCTGTACAGTCAAACCTAACCAAAATGAGCAAAGTAGGTAATACGTGTTCGACTGTGAGCGTACAAAGGTAGATTCCTAATGTGACCACATTTTCCCCCACAATCAGTAGATATTACTTACTTCATAAATAAAAAAATATATTAAAAACACCAGTGTACTTACGGCTATGTATTACCTATATATATATACAGCTATAACATACTATTCTATTTGGGTTGCTTGGTCGTTAATTGTGGGAAATGCTCTAGTAAATCTACCTACGTATTAAATCTCTAAACTTCCACTCTTACAAAAAAACTTTTAAATACGTGGAACACTCAGAAAGTTTTGCGAAAAAAAATGTTCTTTAAAAAGTAAATATTTTTTTATTAAATCTTTTCAAAGTACGGAGAGTACTTGCCTCTATACAAAGTTTCATGCGTCTGAACGAGTTTTCGAAACACTTTTTCCAGTCCGCCGCAGACACCTCGAATGACCTCGATTACTTTTCGTCGCCGGAAGATGCGTTGTCTGTCAGCGTTCTGCTCGAACGCTGACAGACAACGCATCTTCCGGCGACGAAAATTGAATCCCTTTGAGCTGCTTTTTTATTTTCGAAAATAAAAAGAAGTCACGCAGTGCTAGGTCAGGGCTATAAGGAGGGTGACCCAGGAGTTTGACCGGAGTGCTGTCCAGAGGCCCTAGTATGAGTTTCATTTAACCATCTCGATCAAACGCAGTGAGCGCGTTCGGCGCTCTGATTGGCCCTGGATTGGTGAAGGACCAATCGGAACGCCGAACGCTCTCACTGCGTTTGATCGAGATTGTTAAATGAAACTCATACTAGGGCCTCTGGACAGCACTCCGGGTAAACTCCTGAGTCACCCTCCTTACAGCCATGACCTAGCACTGCGTGACTTCTTTTTATTTTCGAAAATAAAAAAGCAGCTCAAAGGGATTCAGTTTTCGTCGCCGGAAGATGCGCTGTCTGTCAGCGTTCGAGCAGGCTGTAAAATGAAACTCACACTAAGGCCTCAGGAAGTCCCTCGTTTTGCGCGCGGTGTGCGAAGGCGCGTTATCTTGGTGAAGCAGTAGCCCGCGGAACCCTGTTTGGCCGCTTGTTGCTCACAACAGTGAAAACTTCTGCCAAGCATTTGGTAGTATACCATTCAGGGTTTATGCTTCTTTGGTTCCGTAAAGGAATTTACACGAAGTAGCCAGTCAAATTGAAAAAGCTCGCGATCAAAATCTTCCCCCCACTTCTAGATCGCTTCACTTTGGTAGGCGTTGATTCGTTTTGAAACACCCAAACCGTCGACTGGCGCTTCGTTTCTGGATCGTATGGATAAATAAGTACAAGACTCATCACCTGTAATGATGTCAGAATCACGCCCAGACGAGCCTGCTTCAAATGTGGTTATCATCATATCACGGCACCTTTCCACCTGGGCCTGCTGTGCGGCACCCAGCGTAAACCTATCCTCCTCACGCGAAGATCCACGTGTAGAATTTCGTGAAGGCTTCCTGATCCAACCTGCAGTATGTGCTGAATCTCTTGATACGTAACTCGCCTATTGTCATGGATTAAATTTTTCACTGCTAGCACGTTTCCTTCAGTGACTGCCGTCAAAGGACGACAACTTCCTTTTTCATCCCCTAAAGTTAGTCGACCGCGCTTGAATTCGTTATACCAACGATACACGGTTGCCTAATTGCCTTAGAAAGGCCTTTATCCATGAATGCCATTTGAAGTCTATCGTACGATTCGTCCGGTTTTAGGAGACACTTGACATCGTAAAAAATCATAGCGCGAAAATGTTCCCAGCGCAGATCCATTTTTTAATGAGACACGATAATTTAAGTTCGCTCGCAAACAATGTGGAGGGTAATTTTTAAATTGGAACGTATACTTACCTATTTTTACTTACAAATAACCATATTATCAAAATAGATTATTTCTGGCCAGTCTCTCATACATAAAAAAACATTCGCAATACTTTCTGAGTGGCCTGGTAAGTAGGTATTAGAATATACTAATACTGATGATTATAATTAAAGGTTTATTATGTACCTAATTTAAAATGACAAAATATATGTGATGTAAGGTACCTACCTTACATCACATATAGGTATTTTGTCATTTTAAATTAATTGACATATATAAAAACACAGATTCTAGAAAGGTAACTTTAAAAAAAAAAAAAATATTGATATTTAATTAATTGATTGGCAATAGCGGAATTTATTGTTTTCTTACATTCATGTGGATGGGGACGTGTTGCAAGAAGTTAAGCTAGGTGTCTATTAAGTACGTTTGCATACTGAGCACTACCCTTAGTAGCCTCAAATCGGACTATCAAAATATGTAGACGAGGTGGGTACGAGTACCTCTATACAGGATTCAGTACATGATTCTGAACCGCCGCGCATTTTTCTATAAAACAGCAGGTTTTTGATAACCGATTAATTTCTACGATATGTGTCTAGAATCATGTGCTGAATTTATGGTTACAGTTTGTATGTCGATGTCCCTGCCACCCTGTATAAGTATTACGTACATGTTGCAGTATTTTTAAGAATTGAAATTGCTGTAAATTTCTGTTTACAGCTATTTCTCATCAATTGTATTGGGGTAGATAAATTTATGTACTACTCACCGACATAATTTCGTTTCCCAACAATTGTTGACGTCAATGTATCCGTTAGAAAACGATTTTGGCAAAACCACTAACAAATTAAACCACGAGAACCAAAAAAATTCATTTCTACTTTCTAAAAACAAATACCGAGTTGAGCGACGTGTTGCGCATGCGCATATAGTATTTTTAGCTGAAACAGAACGCTGCTCGGCTGTATCGGTGTAGTTATCTATAGATGTTGAATTAGACTGATGTCACATATCGTACCTACCTATTACGCGTGCAGTCACTGGCCCAGCTGGCGTAAGAGCTGCGCTGACGAGGTAGTATCCTGAACCAGACAAAGACATGCAAAGAAGATGAGTTAGTTAGTAAAGCTCCTTGAGAGAGAAAATGTTTGTTTGGAATGCTCTATCGCCTAGACGCACAGTGGGCTGAAAATCGATCTTCATAGACTTAGGGATTCATTTAGGTTTTTTTTGCCAGAAATGGGTTTAAGAATCGTATATAGATCAATTTAATGCTATTTCAGTTTTTCAATAAACGTTTTTCTTTACTTTATGGGTGTTTCTCATTTTTCGTGCATATTACACGTCCAGTGAAAAAATCATTACTTATAAGTACATTGTATATCTACATTCCTTTTAAGGGAAATCAAACGTAATAAAATCGTACTTACATGCATGTATCATTTACAGACCCAAATAATGTAATTAATAAATTATACACAAAAACTTTACATATTCTCATTTCCTTCGGTGTCCATTTACTATTCTACTAGATAAATTCGTATTTTAACCATGAATATCAATATTATATAGAAACAAAGTAGCCATTCCAAGAAACTACATAACGTTTACATCCAAAATAAATACCGAAAACCCGCAATAAAATAGAATTTTATTTCATATTATGTTTAACATAATATTTTTTCTTCCTTCGGTTTCAAAGAAAATCTAAATTACAGTCGGTGTATGATCGTAACTAGTGATGGCAATTAATGCGATTTCGCATAAATTTCATTAGCATGCGAATTCATGAGTCTTAGCATGCTAAGTGCTATTGCTATGCTATTTGCTAATATGACGATAATATGAATTTTGTTAATATGCGAATTAAAGAGTGAGATCGCCTTAAGTCGTCTCCTAGCCAGCGTTTTTAACGATTTAAAACCTTTTATTGTTTAAGATTGTATGAACTTTCCTTCATACTTTATCCAGGCTTAGAACCGGCAGTAAAATGTTCTAAACGGGCGTATTTATAAGTTCATTTGATCGTATTTACATGATTTAGTTTTGTATTTTACACATGTACACTTTTATACACAGAAAGTTCTCACTGCTTTTGACGACTTCCTATTATTTACAGGTAGGTAATGAGTTCTCAGTTTTACACAAGGTATTTTCAATTTTAAGTCAACATTAGGCGTAAGACGAAAAAATATAATTATTGCTTATACGTAAACTAAACTCTTACCATCACATGCCAAAATGTACTGAACTTTGGCTTATTTGACAATACACGTAGCGCACCACGCGCGTGCCGCACAAATTATTATTATACAAACACACGCATTCATTCAATATACGTTCCTAAGTACAAGCTAAAAAAAGATAATAAAAAAATGATTGCTTGACCTCATTCTTAGCACCACCTAACTAATAATTTAAATAAAATAAACAATCACATGCATTCATTCAATATGCGACCCTAAGTACGAGCTTATCAAAGACAATAAGATAATAATTGCTTAATCTCATTCTTCGCAACATCTGCTAAATTGCTAATAATTTCACTTGTGAACAACGTCAGGGTCACGTGAAATAAATAGATTTTAATGTTCCCGCCTTCCTGCGGGTGCGACGAAGAGCGCACATTGCCGCTGCGTGCGCCGACGCGTATGGTAGCTATGAAGTACGAAGCGATGAAAATTCGCACTTCACAGAATTTCGCAACTACATTTCATTTGCTAAATGCTAAATGAGCATTCACATGCTAACAATAATTGCGAATGCTAATTAATCCATCACTAATCGTAACTGCTTCTAAGACGCCCCGCGCAAGTCTCAGTCACCCAGCAAACGTCGTATTAGTTGGACGCTTGGTCGTGGTAAAAAAATATTTTCGTGTGAAGTTGCGCAGGAGTTGATTATTCTGGAATTGTTCTCTTTCTTATCGTCCATAATACAAAGTGAGTACTTATAATTTTGTTTACTTTGTAGCTAATTATCATTTCTAATAATTACCTTCGTAGTTTAGAATATTCAAGAGGTTCGTAATTTTTATATTATTTAGGAAAAAAATTGATAAAAGATTCAAACCTCATTACTTTCTTCCTCACTGCCTTCGTTTACCGTCGTTTTTTTGATCGGTGGTAATGAGGTCAAAACGATGGTAATTAGAAACTGCTTTATTTCAATTAACTTTTATTTTATAATGCGAAGCTTTTGAATACGTTATGTTTGTAATTTATTATAATATTGGTGCCGATTCTGTTGTACACCGAACTAAACTAACTAAACTATCACTAAAATTCCTTACTTCTGGCTATGAGAATGTTAAAGCTATTCTGCAAAAAAAGATCTCTAAATTTAAAAATAATTTTAACACAACTAAAATCAAATTTGACAAATGCGACTCCACGTTTGCCCTACCCCGTTATCTTTTTTAGAGCCGGAACCGCGCAGGGGGGGCAGCCTCAACGTGTTTTAAATGGATTTTTTTACTTTTTGTATCGAAAATATGAAAAATTATTACCAACATGTTGAGTTTTAGAGGTGTATGGTGTTTTATATAGGGGGTCGAAATTTTCATTATTTTTACGATAGGACACACCAATTTCGAGATATAAGCAAAAGAAAAGAAAAAAAAGATACAGTACTGTATTTGCGCCCGAAGTCGAGGTGTCAGTGTGAATTTTAGTTCTTGACAACTAATTTTATTCCACACCTTTTTAATCGCGATTAAAAATAGTCAGATTTAGTTGGACAATCGAAATTTTATATTGAATAGAATAATGAATTTGACAACAACAGAATAGCAAAATTACCATTTTCACTAAATTAAAAACTGAGTACAATCTTAGTGCTGTCAAACTAAAATATAGATAAGTTGTGTCACTTTAGTCAATTTCAGAATGGGAAATCGTCGTTTGACAGGAATAAACTAAATTTTAGTGATTTTTAGTTTAGTTTAGAGAATTTTGTGACAAGAGAATCGGCACCATTGTATATTTTATTTTGATTATGTTTGTACTTCGGTGTGGTCGCAGTCTGTAGTCCCACCCGTAGTATTTTTATCTTTAGATTAAAATATTGATACTTTAAATGAATAATAATAATAAAGAATGAATACATGTTACTTTGTCATTTGAAGTTGTTAAAAATTTGCTCGTGAGTGTTCAAACTGTTTATAACGCTTAATTAGTAATATACTTGTCATTACAGATTATAAAAGATAAAAATTCCAAAGAAAACCAAACAAACATTAGACCAGAAACGAGAGCGCGATAGATTACAAAAGAAAAAAAAGTATCCGGAAATTAAGAAAGATACGCAGAACTGAAGGCAAAAAAAGAACAAGGTATCTTAGAAGAAAAAAAAAACAGAGAAAAATAAATGGTGCAGAAGATATGACACCTAGAAAATTGAGAGTTCAGAGAAAAACATGGAAAATAAATTCGAAACGTCATTATGAAAGAAAAAAGAAATAAAAAGCTATTCAGCAGTTAATACTAGATAATTCTCCACCAAATAGTGACACTGAAGTACTACCAGCTGAATAAGATCCTCTCGCTCGACCAGCCATGAACCCCATGCCTAGTTCATCTTTAAATTGTTCGATTTCCGGTAGTAATTTTTGTCAACAGTGTCTCAAAAAGAATGTTTTTCTAAGAAAGAAAAATTTAGGTTACGCCAAATTCCAGAATGACAAAAAAATATTATCAAAGGTGCAGTTGCTCTGAAAAATATTATGTAAAAGATGAGGAGAAAACCAAATTAGTAACAAAAAAAGAAACATTATTTGATTTTCCACGAAACATTATTCTCCAATTAGAAAACACTATTGTGGGCTATATGAAACACTGCACTAATATTTTGTCTCAGATACCACTAAAGGTAGTGGTTGATGTTGATTTCAGCGAAAATTACTGCGTTAAATATAACGAAGAATTTCAGAGTTGCATCAAGCGCTTTGGTCATATGGGTGTTCTAAAATTTGTCTAAGGAAATTACGTTGTTTTCGTTGTAGCAATAAAGAGATTTGCAGTCACGGCAAACATATTGGACATTATGATGTTCGTTCTTATGAAATCGTCAATACTAACCAATTCCGGAGTTTTCTTGAAGAGAATACAACACCAGAACATATCCAAGAATTAAACGATACAGGTTTTGCTAATATTTGTTCCGACTCCTCGATCAGTTTCGAAGATAAGTCTTTAACAAAACCGTGCTCACCGAAAGTCAAAATACTATCGGATATTAATGTGACTGATTGGTAAATAGAAAGAAAGGAGAATTTGGCTAAAATGAAAACAGATAATAAAACTTATAAAACAGATTTTGAGAAATTCATTATGTGTAATAATGTTATTGAAGACGACGCCAAAGAAAATAAAGATGAATTATGTAAGAAGGAGAAGAAAAAAAGACTTGACTTTTGGAATGACACCGATGATGATGATGATACAAATATTTTCGAATACGAACGATGAATGAAAAATGTGTTGTTTATTTTAATTTAGTTTATTTTAATATTTATCAAATAAGTTGATTCTAAGGAAATATGGCCTATATTATGTTTTGAAAATTACGTAGGTACTATAAAAGAAGTAGATACGTTTAATTTAATTAGGTACAGCAACTTAGTTAATTGATTTTATGGGTAATAAAACTTCATAGTTATTTGGATAACAGTCTGTTGTATCATTGCCTTCCGTTTATCTTCATTACCTTCGCAGCTCTATGCCTTCATTAAATTTCTCAAAATCATTCCCTTCGCTAACGTTCTCATTACCGTCTCATTACATTTTTTAATATGCTAATAATTTCATTGCTATTTAAAGAAGAAAGGTATAAACCACAAAAGGTTGAAGGATTATCTGTACATTAATGATATTAGACAAAAAAACAAAGTTATTCGACAATTAATTTTAAATTTAGAAATGTCAACGAATTTGCACGAACTACGCGAAACACCCATATAGCATTTGGTTGAAATAAATGTATGGATAGAAAATATATTTCAACTTCGCTACAAGTGCGCCTAATTTCCTTTGGCACGATTTTACCCCATACATAGTCTGTATTTTTTAACATAGCGCACAATGCGCGCACTGGTGAGAGTTTGGGAGAAAAAAAAATGAGTTTTTAGAATATAAAAAAGGTTTTAATCTGTTTATAATTGAAACTAGGTACTTAATGGTTATAAATAAATTATATGAACATAACAAAGGATGGTTAAATAATGAGATCTTATGATCCATTGGCCATTATCTATCATATTGAGATCTAATGTCCTATTACTAAGATAATTAGATCTCATTAACTAACTACCTCCCTTCCTACATAGTTTTTTCGAACCTTAATAAAGTCACCGACTTCCGAAATTAAAGTTATTTTTCACTTTTTAGTGTTTTTTTGGAAGTCGGTTGTTTATTTTTTTGAAAAAAGTTTTTTATTTTTCACTTTTTAGTGGTTCACCTGTGCTTACCCCTTCACAGCGTACCGGCGTGATGTTATGTTATTAACTGGTGTAAACAATTGACAGACATGAGATTTCAGCAATCCCTGTCCATTTGCTATCATTTATTTAAGAATAAATCGTGTACATTCAATTATCTACTATTTTCGATCGACTTTGCTAATTCAAAGAGTGATTACCTATTTTTCCAAAATGGAACAAGTCAATTTAGTTCATAACCTTGACTTGTATGTTATTTTAAAGCAGCCTGGCAAGCTGGGTAACCATCTTGCATTGCTGCGAACTGTTGTCTCAGTTCGATTTAAATCTTTCGGAAGAAGACAGCGATACTTTAAAGGAATTTTGTCGAAAATTCAGTCAAGCTGTCGTAAAAAGATGGAAGAACGCCAAAAGAAACCCTGAAACATTTAAGAAACAATACGATGAATGGTTGGCGCTTACAGTGGATTGGCCATCTTGTGTTGTTCCGCATCAAGCTGCAGAGGATGCCATTACAGAGTATCAAGCACCTTCAACCAGCCAAACTGTATCTGTTGGAACACTAACTAAGCGTTTTAGTCCTCGTAAACCATTTGTAGAATTGTGTACTAAACAGAAAAAACGGAGGATTGAAGAACAGAATAAACAATACAGTGACGAACTAGCTTACGCTACAGTAAGCAGGTTAAAGAAAGATCGCAAAGAAAATTTGGCTGAAGTCATTGATTATATAATGAAAAATCCTGAAGAGGTAGCAAAATTTTCGCAATTAATTAAAACTCAGAAGCACAAGAAATGTACTTTTACTTCGGAGAAAGCGCTTGGATTGCTGCTAGCACTTAAACTGTCGAAGTGGCAATATATTACATTGCGAGAATCCACAATTCGCGAGGGTGCATCTGATATTTATCCATCGTATTATAAAAGTGCAGCAGGCTAAATTAGTATGTTACACCCCCAAAGGAGGCGTTTAGTTTTACAAATACAATGGCCAAGGTATCTCTTCAAACTCTTCTTGACGTAACTATGCAACCTATACTCAAAAGTCTACCAGACAAGCCGTCTCACCAGTCCTTAAATTTATTGTAAAAATAGGGTTTCGATGGGTTATCAAGCCAAAGTAGCCAATGTATAAACAAAAAATGGAAGAAGGACAGACTGATGAAGCCATTTGTATGACGACTTTAGTTCCCTTAAAACTGACTGCTGCAGTTGGAAAGGAAGTAATTATACGGGGAAATCCTAAGCCGTGCTCTACACTATTCTGTCGACCTCTAAAATTTATATTCGTCGAAGAAAGTGAGTTGGTAGTCAAAGATGAAATGACTAAAATCCAAGCAGAGGTAAAATTAAGCCCATCCAAATGTGTTGATGGCATTGAAGTTAAACACAATCTCGTCATAACGGTGATTGATGGAAAAGTGTACACGTATCTATCAGAGGCTCGCTCCAGTGCTGTGTGTTACTTGTGTTTGGCGAAACCATCTCAGATGAACGATCTCGATGCAGTATTGCGTAAAGAAGTGTTATCTGATATGATCAAGTTTGGTTTGTCACCTTTGCATGCTCAAATTAATAGCATGGAGTGTCTTCTGCACATAGCATACAGACAAGACTTAAAAAAACTTGGTCTGTCAAAGGAGAAGAAAACAAATCCGTGATGCAGCAGAGAAAGAAACAGATACTAAAAGAGATTTCGAGAGGAGTTAGGGCTTCTGATAGATGTCGTGAAGCAGGGATCAGGGACAACAAATGACGGAAATACGGCAAGGAAATTCTTCGCATTTCCTGAAAAAACGGCAGCTATTACTGGCTTGGATGAAGAAATAGTGCACAGATTCGCAATTATTTTACAAGCAATTACATCAGGTGAAAACATCGATTTTCAAAAATTTCAAGCTTATATCCGTACGACCGCAGAGAGATACCTACAGTTCTATCATTGGTACTATATGTCAGCAACAGTACATAAATTGTTGATTCATGGAGCTGATATCATCAAAAACTCCACTGTGCCGATTGGAAAGAAAGCATCTGAAGCGCGCAACAAAGACTTTCGCAGATACAGAGAGCACCATTCACGTAAAATAAATAGGATGAGCACAAATGAGTATATAATGAAGATGATGCTTCCGACTTCAGATCCTTACGTTTCTGCAACACGACAAATAATGCATTGTGCTCAACATAAAACAAAGATCAGGCAAGAAACTTTGGATCTTATAATTGTTGAACCGAAGCAACAGGATGATTCTGTGACTTAGATGACATTATTTATGACACAAAGTCTGAAGTCTGAATCTGATATAGATGTTTAGGATGCTTGTAGCTTTAATTATGTTTTTTTATTTGTTTAAATATTTTTCATTCATTAAAGATTTTTGAATTGTTCAAGTTTAGTTTTAATTATGAGTCAGTCATTCACATTTTTTTTTTGTATTATAGTGCATATTTTATAAAACAATGCAGGGAAGGGTATCAATATAGGGAGTAATAGTAGATACTGAGGGCATTAGATCTCATTATCTAACTACTGTCACTAAATTTCAAAAATCTTTAGATATTTACCATTACCTTGTCATTAATTGATATGTTGGATCGATTGCTATTCCATTTATATTCATATATTTTTTTATAATCCTTTTATAACTATTAAGTACCTGATGTCAATTTTAAACAAATTAAAACCTTTTTTTATATTCTAAAAACTCATTTTTTTTTCTCTCATACTCTCACCAGTCGGCGCATTGTGCGCTATGTCAAAAAATGCAGAAAATTAAGGGGTTTAATTATGCCAAAGGAAATTAGGGACACTTGTAGCGAAGTCGAAATATATCCTTTTTTATGTATTTCTCCACACATTTTTTCAACCAAGTGCTATAAAGTAAATAAAAACGTTTATTGAAAAATCTCACACGCGTCTCACAGTGGGCTGAAAATCGATCTTCATAGTACTATTAGTAGTAGTATTAGTCTATGAAGATCGATTTTCAGCCCTCTGTGAGACGCGTTGCTGTGTTCGACGATGAACGGGTGCCTCTGAGAGTTTGGGTGCAGTGCAATGACGGACGGAGTGCAACAACACAATCTACATATACGTATTATGTGAGACGAATCATATGAGTACCTAACTATCACCTATCTATAAAAAAATGCTATGTTTAGTACTGATGCAAGATGTTTCTCGGCACATTCAATAAAGTACAATAGTTAAAAAAAAATATCTCATGCAATCGGAGGCATCTTCTTAGTAGGTATAAGTCAACCTCTTAAAACAATTTTATTTTTGTTTCCATCTTTATTATAGTTCACTTTTTATGCAGTCGGGTAAGGGTTGTTTGATTTTTTATGTGACTTTTTTGTTTTACACTTTTTAGTTAACATACATAATTATTTAAGACGTTAATAAAACCTACCTGTTTAAGAAACCCTATATTTTAATATCTCACTCGATGATAGGTTTTGAGGATTTTTTAATAGACATATAAGGTAATATTATGGCGCCAAAAATCGGCTATTTTAATTTTGATAATTTCATTATACTTATCCAGCCTCACTCTCAAAATCAAAAGACGAATCTAACGACCCCTCTCAAGATAAAATCCATAAAGCCGTTAATGCTACAAAGCGTGCCACAGAAATATATGTACATACCTATATATAATAATAATCATATAATAATTGCCTTTAAAACCGGTCGAAGTGGAGGAGCATAGGGGAGGCCTATGTCCAGCAGTGGACGTCTTTCGGCTGAAATGATGATGAATTGCATTTACTATTTTAGCGCCAAACTATAACTTTTGCATGCCTATTGGTAAAATATGGCTGAACCTATCTGTAATCAATTTATCACCATATCATGTACTGTACGCTTATTTGTAAATAAACGACTTAGGTAGGTATACTTACTTACATACACTCGAAAAACATAACCCTCCTTCTGGCGCAGTCGGATAATAAACTTAACATTACTTTAAGTGAAATTGGTTACTGTATTGGTCGAAGATGATGATTGAAAACTATGGTTCCTCATATCCTCCACTTCCCATCCACAGCTGGTGTTCCAGTGAACATTTCATGATTGTTCAAGTTTTTAGTCATGTAAGTTCTTACCTAAATGCAGCTAATTATCAACACTATTAGGACAATTTTGAAATAGATGGCGACTAGGCATTGGTTGTTTTTATATAAACTTTATACTTATTGTGTTAGAGGACATTGATTTCATACCCAAAAAATAAGAGCCGGCCAGAATAAAAATATTTTTTTCTTATGAAAAATAACTTCTTGAACATTTGATTTTCTTGAACGTACCTACTTAAGTACGTTGTATTTGTAATATAAAAAGTCTACAATAATATGGATCCCCTGGCTACTATTTGGGTGTTGATTACTATGCTGAAAAAATTGTAGTGAGCGAGAATTAATAAAATCTTTGCAGGCGGTGTTTTGAATGCCTCGTCGGAATTTTATTTTTTTCCCTTGCATGAAATTCGCCAATATCCGGAAAACGAGGCAATCTTTTGGAGCAAGGTGCGGAGGCAAAGGTCCTCGCGCCACTCCCAAGTGTGCGCGAGGACCTTTGCCTCCAGATCCCATGGTGGGTTATCATTGGATCAGTAACAAAAAGATGTGCTCCAAATTTACTTCATCCAACCCATGTTCACAAACCGTTAATATGTCTCTGACCCGGATTTTTAAATGCAGAAATACCGGAGAACAACACACTGGTGGTCTTTGGTCTTTGACATTGTACAGTCTAATCTAAAGTACATACGAATTCCATAGACTTGACATTGCATTGACATTGACAGTTTGTTTGTTTGACAATGACTATGACATTTCATGATAAACTGGGTGTACTCTGTGACTGGGGCTGTATCTGTAAGTAAACTGCTACCATTTAAAGGGACAAAGTTATTACGTTTATTTGCTTGTAATTTAATTTATTCGTCGCAGTGATATTGTAAGGATTTACTTTAAATTCATTATTACTTGTTGCTCTGAATTTACACTTGAACTATTTAATCTGTGATCATCAATCACTACTTTTCAAGTTAGAAAATAGTTTTATGTACTCATTGTTTCAGTTCTCTATTGTCATTGGCAACGTAAGTGATGGCTTTGCCGTTGCCCATACCTCCATGTGCTAAGAGAGATGGTCTTAGTGGCTTAAGTTGCGAACATTTTGATTATGCTAGTACTATGGCTACAACGTTGTTGGCACCGGTCAAAACTGAACGTGAAATACTTGAGCATTCTATGTCAGAAGACGACCCAAATGCAAATACTCAAGTACCAAGCGTGGTGGGTAAGCAACCTCGCTGGGGTCCGCGACATCGTGGAGCCCAAGAACTAGCTGAGCTTTATAGTCCAGGTCAGTTGCTTTCAATTCTTTATGAAGTTGTTCTTTATCTGTAAGGGACTTAACACTTACATTATTCACATCAACAATGTTTAAGAATAATGTCCAAAGTTCATCTAAAATCACCTGATAGCTAATTAAATTCAAATTGTAGTGGTTTGAAGTAGGTAATGTCGATTTATTAATTAACTAGTAAGTACTCAAGTATGCGAAAAGTACTCACAATTGTAATGTATAGAATATATTATAGGGTTGAATTTAGAGATGGGTATATAAACAATTGATGCTACTAGAAAACAATCCTAGGAGACTGTCCTTAACTTTTAAGTCATTTTGAACTTATTATTAACAATAGGTACAAGTTTTCAAAGTTCACATTTACTATGTAGTAAACATTATAATAATGATAATTGCCTTCGGCTTTGCAGTACCGGTTTAACCTAATCTTCTTAGCATGTATAAACCTATGTATTTTTAATTTCACATTACATTTTCTCCACATAAACTTTTACCCTCTTCAGTTCATCACCCTTTAAGGAGTAGGTATTTTAAACTAATGACAAAATTTTTGTTTCCTGAATACATACTCTTGCCAAGTATCCATATTTTTTACCCACTTAACCACACAATAGATAGAGGCGATGATGATGACAGGACTCCCTTTTCCGCACGTAGACTCCCATTTGGTCCGTTGTGCGAGGTAGATAGAGGCGATGGTAATAGTAATAGGTAAAACGGGCTGTTGTCTGCAATTCCATGTCAAAGCGCGTATTTTGCATACGGGTGGGAGAATCGGTTATTTAATCCACCCCAGCTCCTCGAGAAAGCCAGCAACGCCTTGGTGTTGCTGACAATCTCACGTAGGGTGTCTGGGTTACCGAAGTATTTTGCCCTGTAATTAGCAACCCAAGCAGTTTAACAGCACATGACCCGCTGTCTTGTCGTCCTCCATGCAGGCCCTGCACAGCGGAAAGTCTGGTACCCCTATGGCAAAGAGATGTTTGTTAAATGGCCCATGGCCAGTTACGGCTGCTGTAACTGTACGCAGCTGTGGTTTAGTTAAACGGAGAACCTGTTTTGTGAGACGAGCATCGAACGCAGGAAGTGCTTCCTTAGCCAGCCTGCACTTACTTAGGTCCAACCATATTTTGTGGTGTTGATCCCTAATTTGTTTCCTTACCAGAGTGTGTGTGGAAGTGATACCCGAAGGGGAGTAGCGCAATGGGTTCTGGTCCTACCGGTGCCACGCTCGACCCCCTACTGGCAAGTTCATCAGCTGCATCGTTTCCTAGCAAACCGCTGTGTCCTTTGATCCATTGAATGGTAATATTATTGAGGCTACCTACCTCCTTGAGGCGCTGGTGGCACTCGTATATCAGCTCAGTGTCAACTGTATGACTGTTCAGTGCTTGCAGAACAGCCATGCCAGTGGTCCTTAACTTCTCTGGCCATGATATGACGCGTCAAGGGAGATGCTCATGCATTCGGCCTGGAACACTGTGTTATGAACTCCTCCTAGTGGTGTGGCTATGTGGATGTTGAAGTCCTCTAAGAACACTCCAGCCCCTGTGGTAATAGTATAATAATATGAATACTCTTCTCACTTTACAATGTGATATACAAATCAATCGCACCGGACTTGGGTATAGTTTGAACAGTTGGAACCACCTCCAATAAAGGAATTAGAAAAGAAATTTCAGACTAACTTTAAGTCTGCATCATGTTTTTAGTTAGAAACATGGTAGTTATTATGTCTATAAGTAAAAGTTAGTTGTATCATCGTTTTTTAGAAACACATCCCCTTAAGGTCCAGAGAAGTTGCTGATGGGAAATCTCATTTGGGGCATGGCCTGTCTACTTAATTAAAATATTAATTTAATTCACTGACTGTAATGCACAGCCTAAACCGCTGGGTCAAGAAGCTTGAAATTTTGCACAAGTGATTCTTATACAACAAAAAACTTTTTTCAAAAAAATAAACAACCGACATCCAAAAAAACACTAAAAAGTGAAAAATAACTTTAATTTCGGAAGTCGGTGACTTTGGATATGTATTTTAATTTTTTGTCACCGCCGTTTTTTATTTTTCACTTTTTAGTGGTTCACATGTGCTTACCCCTTCACAGCGTACCGGCGTGATGTTATGTTATTAACTGGTGTAAACAATTGACAGTCATGAGATTTCAGCAATCCCTGTCCATTTGCTATCATTTATTGAGGAGTTCCGTTGCCTATCTCCGAAGTTCTTCATCAGATCTTCACCAAATTGAAATGGAACCACTCCGATAAAGTACTCTTTCAAAAACTACACAAATTGCTTCAAGTGTGCCTATAAAATTTGAAGAGTTCTCTCTATTTCTCCTGGGTCCCATCATCAGATCCTGACTTGATGATCATGGGACCACCTGGGAAGTATACCTTTTCAAACAAAAAAAAAATTATCCAAATCGGTCCAGCCATCTTCGAGTAATCGGGGAACATACATAAAAAAAAAAAAAAAAAGGTTCCGACGAATTGAGAACCTCCTCCTTTTGGAAGTCGGTTAAAAAGTAAGCACTAAGGAATTATTTTTGACATTTCATCCTCTAAAGGGGTTAAATTGGAGATGAAAGTTTTTAAGGTAGTTCTTGTCGGTCACGCGGCTTGCATCATAGTAGGTAACGATAAACCGCGCATTCAGCGGTTGGATCATGCTATCCAAATGGTCTCGAAATTGAACTGGTCGCCTCTTGGATAGACTGATGACCCTAAACCGGATGTCTACGATCGTCGGTTATGAGATTGTAAAGACTGCGGAAGTGCAACAACCGCGAGGTGTGAAGATTGGGAAGTATTTTTCTAAAGTCGGTTTGTTTTGTATGGCTTATTTGTCATTTCAATTATAACAGTAACAATATATTATCAAACTCGCTTTTGCCAGCGGCTTCGCCCACGTGGAGGTCGATAACTATCCCACGGGAACGTAGTACCGGGATAAAAAGTATCCTATGTGTTATTCCAGGTTACAAACTACCTGTGTGCCAAATTTTATTCAAATCCATTCAGCCGTTTTTGCGTGAAAGAGTAACAAACATCCATACATACATCCATACATCCATACATCCATACATCCATACATCCATACATCCATACATCCATACATCCATACATCCATACATCCATACATCCATACATCCATACATCCATACATCCATACTCACAAACTTTCACATTTATAATATTAGTAGGATTATGTTTTATTAGATAGAGTGCATTGAGTAGGAGGTAGGGAGCAAATTTTTTTTAAGAAATAATTTTTTTCTGATCTCAGAGAGGGTAAAACATAAATAAAAATATTAAAAAAAATATTATTTACTGTTATTTCTAAAATAAATATTTATTGGTCCGCAGAGATCAGCAACTCTATTCCTTGAAACAGGTTTTCAATTAGGTATAGGTACAATATTTGTATAACTACGTACATCGCCCATTGTACGACTCTTTATACATTCTGAATTCAGACCTCATTAACCGACTTCCAAAAGGAGGAGGTTCTCAATTCGTCGGAACCTTTTTTTTTTTTATGTATGTTCCCCGATTACTCGAAGATGGCTTGACCGATTTGGATAAGTAAATTTTTTTTTGTTTGAAAGGGTATACTTCCCAGGTGGTCCCATGATCATCAAGTCAGGATCTGATGATGGGATCCTGGAGAAATAGACAGAACTCTTCAAATTTTATAGGCACACTTGAAGCAATTTGTGTAGTTTTTGGAAGAGTACTTTCTCGGAGTGGTTCCATTTCAATTTGGTGAAGATCTGATGAAGAACTTCGGAGATAGGCAACGGAACTCCTCAATAAATGATAGCAAATGGACAGGGATTGCTGAAATCTCATGTCTGTCAATTGTTTACACCAGTTAATAACATAACATCACGCCGGTACGCTGTGAAGGGGTAAGCACATGTGAACCACTAAAAAGTGAAAAATAAAAAACTTTTTTTCAAAAAAATAAACAACCGACTTCCAAAAAAACACTAAAAAGTGAAAAATAACTTTAATTTCGCAAGACGGTGACAAAAAATTAAAATACATATCCAAAGTCACCGACTTCCGAAATTAAAGTTATTTTTCACTTTTTAGTGTTTTTTATTATCAGTTTCAATTTCAATGAAGCCCTGTTTCTTTCTTTCCGCCACTTTGCAATCATGACCGAAAACTGGGTTGTCTTTAACCAATTGGAATCTTTAGGGCAATGGAAAATGGAACCTAGCGAAGCGAGCTCGAAATTTTTAGCAGCCCCAAAGGATAGGTAACGTTTTTGTTTTGATCATTCGTACAGAACTGAAATGTAGTACTACTTCACGTTCTATTATGATTAGCCTTTTTAGTGCGTAAGAACGTATCGTTATCACTCGCTCAAGGTCGTATTAAAAATCCTAAATGAATAATTAAACTAGTCTTAAAAAACTTACATCGATCAATTATTTCGTTTGAACTGAGACTACCTATCGTGTGATAATTTAAATGTGTGTTGCTGGCTTTTTAGGGTTCCGTAGTCAACAAGGAACCTTTATAGTTTCGCCTTGTCCGTGCGTCTGTCTGTCCGTTTTTTTTGGGTTCTGTACCTCAAAAGGTAAAAAAAGGAATCCTTAAAAGATCACTCTCTTGTCCGTCTGTCTGTTCGTGTGTCACCACCGATTTTCTCAGGAACGGGTGGACCTAGCAAGTTGAAATTAAACCAGATACTGAGGTCTATAGTCCCTAAATTTTTTTCGGAATTTTCCCTTTACTTTTGCTATAAGACCTTGCTTTAACCAAAATTGAAAATTCTATGTTTATTATTTGAATACTCGGTACTCGGGTAAAGACTTACATAGAAATCCAGAGGCCTTGACAAAACTGAAGTATTTTTTTCGGATCTAATGGAATCCATTTACTAAATATTCCCCTCGCTAATATTCGCCGATCATATATCATCACTACTATCTGTGGTCATCTGCATCCTAATTATGTATTTGCGTAGCACACTTTCAATCACACACAACCCAAGGGTTTTGATGAAAATTCTTAATCCATTGCTTACTCGATAGGTCCTCTTCTCAACAACGTAAAAACATAATAAACGTGGCTGAACAGTCAAAATGAAACGCATTGCGATCAATTGGCAAATTGTGTGTGTTAAGCTATTACCCCACAAGTCATCTGTAGGTCAATCTGACACTGACCTGTTGTGAACTGTGTATGTGACGTATTTCGATACTGGCCTGTCTGTGACTTCAAGGCCGGGTCAAACACAAGAGGGTTGATGGGTGACCTGCCGGTCGCTGATTGCCGGCCTACTACCGGCTATAAACTGTAAGTGTTTGTGTGGACATTGTAAGTTAATAGTTTGCATGAATAATAGAGCTTGGTCGGCAAGTCGCCCGGTCAGGCAAAGGCCTGCAGGCAAACCAGAAACCATCATTCGATAAGAACAAATTGTGTGCCAATAGATCCGATACAATATAAGAAACAACTTACCCAGGTGCTATGAGGGTGACAAAGTTGGTATGAAAATCTTAATGCGCGATCAAATAAACTTGAAAAATGGAACAATAATGTTTTGTCATTAGAAGTTTTACTAAACTTCTCGGTCCTCTAATGGGTAAAAAAGATATTAGGGGTTTGAAGTTTGGATGGAAAAATATAAATGCGCGTTCGGATTGACTCGACACTCTGTGCTAAGTATTTTTGAAAAATAAGGGTGTTTCGGTAGAGGCCCAGTTTATCTAATTAAATAAGATAAAAAAGGCCAGGTGCGAGTCGGACTCGCACCTGGCCTTTTTTATATTATAGTATATTATACAATATGTAACAAAAACCCTGTTGTTGCTTCTACCCACGTTTTCAGAATCGGTATACATACGTAATAAAGCAAGTCATTTATAAAAACAGTAAAAAAAAAAAATTAATTGTGAATATTTGTAATGTTTGACTGATTTCTTACCTCTGCAATACTGCATGAAGCGAAATCAGAAATAGGTACAACGTTCCCGCCATGCGCCGCTCTCTTTGATCGTGCCGCGGCGGCCGCTTACACCGCGCCGCCGCTTATCTACCTATTTTTCTACACAAGTTCGTGACCTTGCCAGCTGTTGTTTATCACTTTAACGAATGAATCTTTGAAAATGTTGGTTTACACGGTATTTTTATGAACAGTTGATAATTTTTAAAACTACATTTAACACTTCACTACATCAACAAAAACAAAGTCGCCGCGTCTGTCGCATAAATGTGATCGAACACACGTGCTCATTGTGCGAATTAAAACCACCTGTTCTAACAAATGAGCATTCGTTGGTGAACAGTATCCAATTCAAGAAATCACTATCTTGTTCGATCTTGTCGAGTGGCACCTGTCTACTGTATTTTAGTCTTGACTCATAGTCGGAGGGAAGTAGAGATTGGACGCGACGATAGTGAAAAGGGTGCTGGCAATCTTCTTTGAGAACTCTCCAAACGTGCATATCGTTTACTCCGAGTTCGTGTCGCACTGAGCGTCCAAGACTTGCTCCACGATGTCACTGTTTCGAGTCCTCGGTCTGCCTGCGTCAGGTCGATGTTGGTCTTGTCCGCGCACACTGCCAGTATTGAACGTACGTATGTGCAAACGTTGGAATGGTAATGGTAGACTCGTAAAACGTTCTCGGTAGAGTCTGCGTGCTTCTGCATAATTGCAGTCACATTTCCCTAGACACATCAACATATTAAAAAAATAAACAACCGACTTCCAAAAAAACACTACAAAGTGAAAAATAACTTTAATTTCGGAAGTCGGTGACTTTGGATATGAATTTTAATTTTTTGTCACCGCCTTCCGAAATTAAAGTTATTTTTTTTTTCACTTTGTAGTGTTTTTTTGGAAGTCGGTTGTTTATTTTTTTGAAAAAAGTTTTTTTATTTTTCACTTTTTAGTGGTTCACATGTGCTTACCCCTTAACAGCGTAGCGGCGTGATGTTATGTTATTAACTGGTGTAAACAATAGATAGACATGAGGTTTCAGCAATCCCAGTCCATTTGCTATCATTTATTGAGGAGTTCCGTTGCCTATCTCCGAAGTTCTTCATCAGATCTTCACCAAATTGAAATGGAACCACTCCGAGAAACTACTCTTTCTAAAAACTACACAAATTGCTTCAAGTGTGCCTATAAAATTTGAAGAGTTCTCTCTATTTCTCCAGGATCCCATCATCAGATCCTGACTTGATGATCATGGGACCACCTGGGAAGTATACCCTTTCAAACAAAAAAATAATAATCTAAATCGGTCCAGCCATCTTCGAGTAATCGGGGAACATACATAAAAAAAAAGAAAAAAAAAAAGGTTCCGACGAATTGAGAACCTCCTCCTTTTGGAAGTCGGTTAAAAATATTCTACGTTTGAATAAGGCATGGTCAACGTATACGTAAACAACAACGTAGGTCAACAATCACATCCGTTCGGAAGTAAGCTGCGCGGGAGACTAAGGAAGTGATTCGCAGGGCGGCGGGTGGCGGGGTAAAGGGGGTGTTAGGCACGTGGTACCGAAACGCCGCGGCGCGAGCGCCCGTAGGTTTTTGGCGGCATCTTCTATCAGATCAAAGAAAGCCGCCGAGCTCGTAGGCTATTATGCGAAATAAAGATACTTGTAAAGTCAGATAATGTAAACATTTTTTGAATGTGTCGATTTTAATAGTTATTTGATAATTAACTCTCAACTGGCCAATGCTTAAGTTTTTTTAAATTATAACTTCATCAATGTTATGCTTGTAGGTGAGTGTATATGTCCCTAAAAGGAACAACAGGGTTTTTGTTACATATTGTATTAGATTAAATAGTATAGTAGTATAGTATGGATAAAGGGTCGAAACTTCTCCATGGGACCGCGGACTTTAGTGTTTGATAATAATTTCACGCGTTCCTCGGAAAATTGGGTCTTATCTTGACAGACGGACTGGTGGTTACCAAAATGATTCTATGAGGATTCTATTTTTCACTTTTGACGTACGGGTCCCTAAAAATAAGTTATTAATACTTATTACAATTAGTATCTAAGCACTTTAGACTAGATTGTAATTAATTATTTTAAGAATTTCGTTCTTAAAACTTCTTGTTCTCTATAAATATGTTTAGCGTAATAAAAAAATGTTAGTTCATTCTCAAAGGGGATAAAGCAGTGCCTTATGTTATGGGCGCTATACGAAGAATTGTTGGGCTCCCGGGCGCAGCGAGGGAATTAAGATTAGAATCCTGAAGGCAGCGAGAGAATCGAGCTGGCCCAAGATGACGACGCCTTTATCCCCTAGAAGAATAATCTACTTTTCTCGCCATCTAGGAGGTAATAAAAACGAATTCATTTTACGAATTAGTAATTTATGAAACTATTAAATAACCGGGGACTACTACTAGCGTTGCAAAACTCCGGAATAATTCGCAATAATTCGGAAACATTCCAAAGTATATTTCGATTGGAAGGAATACTACCGCAGCAAGAATGCAGAGTAAAATAAATATTGTAAGGATGAAGTAGGTAACCTACATTTTATAACGAAATAAGAATTAAATGATTCCCAGTAATTACGTATATATTTATGCGTAGGTAGCTTGAGGAGACTCCCCATTTATCAGATATTGTGGCGTGCCGTTTTTAAATTAACGCCTTCTAGCAGGCAATGAACAACTTTGTGAAATGCCGAGCCACGCGGCCTTTCATTCATAAAATCAACGAAGTATTTTTCGATGCCTACGTACCTACTATGCGGGAATATTTCCTACTATTTATAAGTAGTTATCTACTTGTGAACACTAATTATTTTTGTATGGTTTAATTTCGAATGGGCCCGATTTTGGGCTGATGTTATGTATGTGTTATGTACAAGTTTAGTTAACTTCGTAAAAGTGTTTTTGCTTTACGATGTACGCACGGTTACTTGCGTAATTTTTTACGACGATTTTTTTGCAAAACGTTTATTTCCTTTATAGAATAGGCAGTATTCAACTAGAACAAAAAATTTGATCCAATTGAAATAATATAATAGTTACCGTTTTACTATGTACGTCGATACATAATATTAAATATGTATCTAATATAAACACATCTAAGTACCTACCAACGTATTTATCTTTATATGTACATATTATTTTCGCAAAATAACATTTGTACAACTAAACCGCATACAAAAACTTATTGCGTAAGTACATATCTAAGTAGATGCAAGAAACATTCGGAGGTTTACTAAACGTATTTTACTCTTAAATAATGAATGAACGCGTCAGAACATAAAAACAAGAAATATGTCAATCGTCGCATAATTGAAAATAAACCACAGTAGAATGACTATAGAGTTGTTTATTGTGTACTGTTTTTACGTATTTATTACTTTTTCCGTTTAAAGCGCACACGGAATAGTTTAATGAGCAAGTTCCGCTACCCGCCGCTAGATGTCACTATAATTCATCAAAGCTGTATTTCGTTACGCTTAAGATTTATATTTGCGTAACGAGGTCATTACTATTTCTCCTCCTATAGGGATGTACCACTATCGTTTACTTATTTATCGACATTCCGTTTTATTTTTAAGCAAAATCCAGCAACAGCTAGACTCAATAAATATTACTATGTTTGAAATCAAGTGTATAAATAAATATATTCTAATACATACTTACGATTTATAGAAAGTATATTTAAGATTTGTTATGTTAAACTAATGATCCGATTTTGAAAACTATTCTATTCATAAAAACATACAGTTGTGGAGTTTCTTTCTATCTTATGCGATAGATATTAAACTACGGGATAAATTGCTACGGGTAAACTAAAACCGCACACAGGGTTAAATTTTTCCCGATATAGCATAGAACAAAGAGAACATTGTAAGTTTAAAAATATCGATAACTCATTATCGATAACGGTAATCTTTAATTGAGTAGCTGACTGTAACATGTGCATTGTTGGAATCTTCGAGAACAATATGTTTGAGTTTAAAAGAAAGTAGGACTTTAAAATGAGTAGGATAAAGTCAACTTTTACTTGACTTATTTATAACGCGTTGTTGCGTCGCCAACTAGCGATCAATAGTCGAACTCTAGCTTTATTTTCCTTGTAATAATAATTATTCTCTGGGAATATTACGGAATTTTACTCAAACATCCCGAATGATTCGCGAATATTACGACGGGAATAATACGGAATATTTCCCTCCAACAACTCTAACTACTACTTAAGTGCAGTTTCATATATTATTTTGTTATCTAAATTAATGGAATTACATCATACCACAGTAAATAAAATCGTAATTATGACGCACCAATCCAACGTTCTAAACCAACTGATCAGCTATTACGATGACAATATGACGCCAATACCGCCATAGATAATGTAGATTCGTCTGCAGGAAATTTATTGATTTCACATAAAATATATCCTATAGCAGTGTATAGCTCCCACGATGTTACTTCGTTTTCGCGTTCTTTCTCACTTTTTTTCTTTTTATGCAGCGCCTTCGGGTAGTAGCGTGATGTTAAATATCCCACAACCGTCAAATCGGACTGATAATTCCAGAGATTACACCTTACCCTCCATACAAAAGCCTCGATCGTGCAGGCCTGGGTGTCGCCACCGGACAGTCCTGCCGATATCAACGACGAGGCGGAGTGGTTCCGGGAGGCCATGTTCGAGGTATGCGACGTGGCAATGCCCCGGGTCCAGCCAGGACGCGCTTCACGCCAGGTGTACTAGTGGTCGCCGGAGCTCACAGCTCTGCGCGAGGCGTGCGTTGCTACGCGGCACCGGTACACCAGGCACTGCAGGCTCCGTATCCGCCCTCCGGATACGGAAGCCATTCAGGCGGAGCTGTATGAGGGGTACAGAGCGACGAAGACCGCCCTCCGAGCGGAGATCCTGCGGGCCAGGTTACTGGCCCGCGAGGTGTTGCTGGAGACTCTGAACAGAGACCCGTGGGACGCCCCTACAAAACGGTGCGGGATAAAATCCGCCTGTGGGCTCTCCCGCTGACCCAGAGTCTCCGGCCTTAGCTCGTGCAGGACGTGGTGAGCGCTCTGTTCCCCTCGCGAGGGGAGCATGCTCCCCCGCCCATGGCTCCGCCTCCTGCGGTGCCCGACGCGGACCACACCGACGACGACGACGACGATGCTCCAGAGGTGACCGAGGTAGAGTTGAGAGTGGCGGTACGTAGGCTGAATGCCAAGTATACCGCCCCAGGACCCGACGGCTTGCCTGGAAAAGCCTGGGTCCTGGCCTTGTAGGCTCTCGGGCCTCGACTAAGAAGGCTCCTGAGCGCATGCTTGGAGGAGGGCCGGTTCCCACTTCACTGGAAGACGGGGAAACTGGTCCTCATCAAGAAGCCGGGCGCCCCGCGGCCTCTCCGTCCGCTTACCGGCCCATCGTGCTGCTCGACGAGGTGGGCAAGCTCTTTGAAAGAGTTATTGCAGACCGCCTCGTCGGGCGGCTGGTGCGGGTGGGGCCGGATCTGGCGGAGAGCCAGTTTGGTTTCCGCAGGGGGCGCTCCACTGTGGACGCCATCATGCGCGTGCGAGCCCTCACGACGGGGGATGCTGTGGCCCGGGGTGGGGTCGTCTTGGCGGTGTCTCTAGACATCGCCAATGCCTTCAACACCCTGCCCTGGAGTTGCATCAGAGAGGCTCTCCGGTATCACCGGATGCCGACCTACCTCTGTCGTGTGGTCGAGGCCTATTTGACGGACAGGGCCGTCATCTACCCCGGTCACCTAGGAGAATGGAACCGGCGAGAGATGTCGTGCGGTGTGAACAGGGATCGGTCCTGGGGCCGCATCTGTGGGACATCGAGTACGACTGGGTGCTGCGCGCCGACCTCCCGGGATAGCGGCGTCAGCGTAGTTTGCTACGCTGACGACACGCTGGTCCTGGCGCAGGGGAGGTCGTACCAGGCGGCGGCCGACTTAGCCGACACGGAGTTGTGACAATCGTGGATAGGATCCGGCAACGGGACTCGAGGTGGCCTTGCACAAGTCCGAGGCCATGTGGTTTCATGGTCCTCGGAATGCGCCACCGACGGGTTCCCGGATAACGGCGGGAGGGGTTCACATCGGTGTCGAGTCGACGATGAAGTATCTAGGGCTCGTCCTCGACAGCCGGTGGAACTTCGCGGAGCACTTCCGACGTTTGGCTCCCAGACTGGAGCGGGCCGGGGCTGCCTTGAAGCGGCTCCTGCCCAATCTAGGGGGGCCAAACGCCTTCTGCCGGAGGCTCTACGCGGGGGTCGTGCGGGCCATGGCCCTATACGGGGCGCCGGTGTGGGCGCCTACATTGAGGCGCCAACCAGCACGCCGGTTGAAGGCGGCCAATAGGGTCATGGCCTTCCGGATGATCCGGGGATACCGCACGATCTCCGGTGAGGCGGGTGGCCTCCTTGCCGGATTGCCGCCATGGGATCTGGAGGCAAAAGTCCTCGCGCACACTTGGGAGTGGCGCGTGGAGGCCAAACGCCGGGGCGTAACTCCGCTGCCGCGGGAAATCGCGGCACGGTAGACAGAGCTCCGGCAGGATCTCATGGCGACGTGGAAAGTGCGACTGTCGCAACCCAGTGCTGGGCACGCCACGATTGCGGCGGTAAGTCCTCTCTTTGAGGAGTGGCTTGAGAGGCGGCATGACGTCCTCACCTTCCGCCTGACACAGGTCCTCACCGGACATGGCTGTTTCGGGAGGTTCCTGTTTCGGATAGGGCGGGAGGAAACGCCCGGGTGTTTCCATTGCGAAGATCGCCCTGAGGACACAGTGGAGCATACGGTGGAGGTCTGCCCGGCTTGAGCGGAGCACCGCCGTGTCCTCGTGGAGGTGATCGGCGGCGGCGATCTCTCGCGTCCTACCCTGGTCCAGGCCATGGTACAGAGCGAGAGTGCATGGCTAGCAGTCGCCTCCTTCAGCGAAGCAGTTATGGTTGCAAAACGGGAGGCGGCGCACGTGAAGGAGATGCAGTACATGCGCCCTCACAGCCCTGGCCTTTGCAAGAGACGCCCTGGGCGTCGGCAATCCCAGGCTGATTCCCGGCCACCGTAGGCACGGGCTTGCGGACGGCGAGTAATGGGTAGCTCGCTGTCCGGTAAGGACCAAGCCCAGGTCGACGGCGCGTTGTGTTCCACGCGCGCCTCAAAGAGATGTCAGCAGCAACTGATGGGGCCCACAAGGGCCGATGCCTGCCAGGGGTGCGGGTTGTTCGAAAGAGATACCGCGGCCCCTGGCACTCAGGCAACTGAGGGAACACGGGTGGGTTTTAGTCAGTAAAAGTCTGACACGCCCTCCCGCTCCACCCAGCGCGGGAGAAGTTATTTGATGATTTCCCACCCAAAAAAAAAACTTCCGTACCTACAAACTTAAAAAAAAAATAGATTCAAAACTCTAAAAAACAGGCTTTATAAACGCAACTAAAAAAGCATATTTTTATAATCAATTAATATCAAGCACTCCAAGCTTTTTTTGAGAAATTATTTTCTGCTTTTTTAGTTGCGTTATTATAGCATGTGTTTTAGATTTTTTCATCTATTATTCATTTTCTATTTTTTTGTTCTGCTAACTACAAAAGCGCGTTTTTTTATTGTTGAATTGTCATCAGTCCTCGAAAAGTCTACAAGGTTTAAATGAAATTTACCGTTTGAAGTGGGTCAAAATCAATATCAAAGTAGGTAGTCGGTTACAAACAAACATACAAACATACAGGTGAACCTAATAAAAAGCGTGTAAAAAAATCCTCTTTATAATATTAACTTATTTATAGATTAATAGGTATCTACCTAATACACAATCATCATCATCTGCCTAGCCTTTTCAACTATGTTGGGGTAGGCTTCCAGTCTAACCGGATGCAGCTGAATAAAAGTTTTTTTTTTATGACTGCCTAACTGACCTCCACAAACCCTGGGTGATACGATATACCCCTTAAAAATAAGTATCAGTAATACGTAATACTCACTGCAACGTATTTTTCCACTATAATATCTGTATTAAAGTTGCGTAATTTAATTATTTTATTCGTAGACGGCAACTAAAACCTATTAGGTATAAATTGAGAATTCTTTGGTCGTGCTATAGATAACTTTATAGAAAAAAACATTTTTTTTTTTTTTGTAAACCTGTCATACGATTTTTAATTGATGGTCCTTTGAATCACATTATTGACCAGCGGGTTATAATGAAATTCCCAACACCACATATTGCACGGCTAGAGCCGCCTAGGGCTAAGTTGACTTGCTTTTGGTTAGATTTGCACAACATGTATTTGACATTATCGACCAGGTGGTCTGAAAATACATTACTTAATTGTCTATATTTCGTTGCACAATTAAGTAAAAAAAAAACTTGCGCATGTATTGAGTAAAATATCCCTAGACATTGTTGATGTGTTTATTTCTTAAAATATTTACTAGTAGTAGTAGTACTTTGAATGTATGGCTTTTTAAAGCACCTATTGTTTGTGCTATCATGAACAAACAGCGAACATTGATTTTACGAAATGTAAGTGTTGACTCACCTAAAGGTCATTTTGCTACGTTTTACTTGTATGAGTAATTAAAATGTTAAAGAATTGAGACTGAAATTTTTGTTTTAACAGGCAAAAGACTACAAGAATGGGTCTGTGTGGTGATTTGTTGCACGTTGTGTGTGTGTGCTGGTATTCTCATGGCCAGCCACGTACAAGCGGATGCCTCATTATTTTTTGCGGCAATTTCTGGTGTTCTAACAGCAGATTTTGCTTCAGGCGTAGTGCATTGGGCTGCTGACACTTGGGGAGCAGTTGATCTACCTGTCATAGGCAAAGTAATAATCATGCTCATTAAAACTTTTA
Organism: Polymixis lichenea; assembly: GCA_949091785.1. Lineage (NCBI taxonomy): Eukaryota > Metazoa > Arthropoda > Insecta > Lepidoptera > Noctuidae > Polymixis > Polymixis lichenea. Next base: position 13,559,244 of record OX420937.1, read on the forward strand.
CGTACTTATTGTTGGCTATGTTCTTATTAATGTGCTATGTCTATACATATTCACGAATGCTTACTATTATCTATATCTATTCCACTCATTGCAGATATTTCGTGTTCATTATAAATCATTAGTCATTACTTGATAAAAGTACACGTACATTTGCTATCAAAGATTAGATAAATAGAACCTGTATAACATGTCAAAAATACGTACATTTGAAATAGTTGCTCTTAAAACGTACTTAATGCTAAATCATGTCAAATTAAGGCACTCACTAACCACAGCCCATATAGAAATAGGTACCAAAAGTTTAGATGTACCATGCACTGCGATCTACTTACTACAGCCACCACCACCACCACCAGCCACCTCCATAGGTTTAGGTAGTTAAATAAAGGTAAACAAAAAAAGCCACGTGACTCATTGATGCGAAACCTTTTATTTCAAATGTTAAGATCATATTATTTACAGCCATATAATAATAGGCTCTATTCGGAATCTGAATCAGAATCTGAAGAACTATCTGTCACAGTAATAAATAATCGTTCCGTTGTATCATCAATTATTTTCCTAGCTATAATAACACAATTTAACAAAATCGAAACGCACTCGCAAAATCGTAAATGTCGATTGTTGAGAGCGCTGTCAAAGTCTGGCTAACCGACTAAACGTAATACCTGCCACTTCAGTTGCCATACTACATCACACACAGTTGTACTTTTCAATTTAGCAAATTCGTTATATTTTCTAAAAGGGCTCAAGTAGGAAAAGTAGTTCACGAATAAATGATAAAGTTTAATATTTATTAATAAAAGAGGAAACTATCGTATAAATCGAAAATAAATATGTTTTTGTTACCCCGTATTTTTAAACAAGAAAGTGTCAACTATAAAAAACCCTTTTTACGATTTATTTACTTTTATTTAACTACCTAAACAAAGGGAGTATAAAAGTATTCGGTGTTAACTTAAACAAATGGGTCAGAAACGTACCTCTAGATGCCAATTTGTCGTGCCACTTACAAATTTGAGTGTATTGATTTGATTAAGTATCTAAATAGCTATTTAAAACCCGAAATTTCTGATTTTAAGTAATCTTAGAGATGTTTTAAAGTTTGATGTTAATTTTTTGTCGATGATTATTAATTAAAAATGTATGTTTTGAGTATTTCTAAACTGTACATTTTTGGACGATTTTTAATTACTTATGTACAATGTATGTATTCAAACAGCAATTGTTGGAAAAATTGTGAAGTGTTACTAATGCCAAAGACCATAGCATGCGTTGGTTTTTGGCGGCACACAGTGGAACGAATGTATGGGAGCGGTTGGACGTAGACATGTCCGAAAAATAAGAGTAAAATTATGACAAACTAATGATGCCATCTTATTCGATTACTTAATGCCTTCATAAATTGTGGTGATGAATTTCTTCATAACTCCCATATTTCGGGAGTAATTTGAGAAAATGTGAAATTTTACTATGAAAATGAGTGTATCGAGCTCTCTCCCTCCTGATTCCGGGCTTGTTTCAAGTAGCGGTCTCTAATATCGTAATGCTATTACTAAGAGCTATATTTAATACTAAGACACATAGTGCGCCAAATGTGCACTTTCTGGGATAAAAGGAAATGAAAATTTAAAAAAAAAAACGTTTTTTCCCCATTTGTATTTACTTTAAACCGCAGACAGACTTATTAAGAGGTCTATAAATATATTATATATATATACAGAAATATATATTAACAAAAATATTCACAAGAACTGATGAGAGTATGACTTTTAAGTAAGTTGATAATAAATTACCTAGTTTCATTAAAAGTACAATAAATAATTAAGATGTAAGCTCTAATTTACTAAGTTACACATTTTAAAACAATAACATCATTTAATTATCTTCGTCATCATCATCATCATCAATTAATTCAAATTCAGAATCGATGTCCGCTAAATCATTTATGTTAACAAATTCGATATCACTTTTCTCAGAATCCGTAAGCTCATAAAATTCCTTAAAAGAAGATTTTTTTACAAACTTATTTCCTTTTGGACGGATACTTGTAACAAGTGGATCAGAAGACAGTAAAAGATTGTGCATAATATCTTCATTGCATGAGATACTGCTATGCTTTCGAGAATGCCCCTCTCTATATTTTCTAAAATCTTTATTTCTAGCCTCAGATGCCTCTTCGGATAGAAAACCAATGGGCACAATTGACATGTTCTGAACTATGTCTGGCCCATGCATTAAAATTTTATGAAGTGAAGAAGGCATATAATACCATGGGTATAACTCCACGTAAAGCTTAGCAGTATCAAAGCAGAACTCTCGGAATTTAGTTACGTTGATCTTCTCTCCTGATGAAATACACTGCAAGATCACACAGATTTTTCTTAAAAGCATAGCATCTATTCCGGTCAGTTCAGCAGATTTAGTGTAGTTTTCAAAAAATCTCCTTGCCGAGTTGCCATTGTTGGTGGATCCACTGCCTTGTTTCACAACATCGAGAAGTAAGCCCGTTTCTCTTCTTACAGCCTCTTGAACTCTTTTCTTCCTGTCATCAACTTGCCTTTTTGCTATATCACCCCTTACTTGCCATGATTTTATGTCTAATTTGTAGGAAATGTGTAATAAGCATTCCATTGAGCGAATCCAAGCGTGAAGGGTGCTTAAGCTATATTTATACATGTCCTCGTTTGCGTGTTTATCTTTGATTAACTCTAAATTATTCATTTCTTTAGGACAAGCCTTGCATATGTCACACACTGAAGCTGCTGTATTGGATATAATGGAATGAATTTTACCATCAATCATTGTCAACAGCAGTTGGTGTTTGACACTAATTCCATCAGTGATGGTGGATGGAGTTAAGGCTTCAATCTCTGCTTCGATTTCAGCCATCTCTCTCTGCACATTTTCTTTGGTTTCCTTTATAAACTTAAACAATATTGGCCGGCAAAATGAAGTGGAAGATGGTCGCTCGTTTTCCCAAATTGTTACACCTTTTGAGACGAGCCGCAGTGGTACAAGACTAATCATAAAATTACTAGCAAGATCGATTTGCTCATCTTCACTCGTCCTTTGATGATAAATGCTTTGGCTAGATGATCCGTCAAAACCCCATTTGCTGGTCAATACGAGCTGTTGATTGGGATCAACAGGGGTTTCTAACGACCTAATAAGTCTTCTTGAGGTTAAATCCATCAAGGCTTGTAATTTGATTTTTGCAGAGCTCTCTGTAACTGTGAGATCTTCTTTGGCCGGATAGCACTTAATTTTTTCTTTAACCAACATGTAGTAACTCGGGTATTGAAGAGCTCCTTCTTGAGTGTTGAAATCCCGAAGAGTGTTATAGCGCCATTTCGATAAGTTCATCGATACATAAAGAGCCAATGCCTTCAAAGGGGATATTTCCCGTACCTGAATTGATTTACCTTCAATGAAGGCTTTGATTTTTGAGGCCTCTTCTGGATTCTCCGTCAAGTATTTCATAACATAAGCTGTATCGCTTTGTCCTGCCTTTTGAAGCGCCCTTTCGGCCGAAAACATAATTTCAGCGCTGCTACTGCTGCATGAAAGACTATCTTCAGTGCGTCTTCTTTTTTGCCGGTTACTAAGGTCCTCAAAAGATTTACGAGGACTAGGATGTGTACAAGTTGAAGCATCAGATTTAGCAGGAGAAATTATGGGCTCGATGACGTCACTTATATTTTCTGTAGAAGGTTCCATATTTTCATTCTGTAATTCCGGCCATTGAATTGCAGCCTGTAGCCAAATCTCATGTTTCTTCCGAAACTTATCTGTGCTTCTTCCAGACTGTGTCCATTTTGCATAAATGCGGTAGCAAAATCGACGACACCAGTCTTTTAAACTTGTTTCAGCACTTTCACATAACTGAACACAACTGTTATCTTTTAAAACACTGAACAAATAGTTAAAGTCGCGTAAATCTTTATGTGCGCGTGCGCATAAAGCAACGTGAATATCAAGATTTGTATTAAAATTTGGAAAATACATTGCGAGATTAGCTTGGATACAACGAGGTGTAAATCAACACTGATTTTAAAGTTACTAATAGTGACCTATTTATATAAAATCCAGGTATCCCAGGTATCCTTTGTTAAATATTGCAAGGTAATTAGTTATTGTGATAATTAGTAAATGATGCATGCTAAATTAGTGTATTAAGAGCCATTTAGTAATTAAATAATAGCAATGTTCTTATCAGTAATCATTAGTGCATCAGTTTTATATGTAAACCTTAAGTCCCTAATTATATATCCTAATTAGCTTATATCTTCTCTAATTGGCTGCTCAGAAATGTTATTGTAATAAGGTAAACCTTTAGAAAAACGGTTTTAATCAACAAAATAAACAAAAAATAAAAAAATTGTGTTATAAAATAAACATCACTCTTTATCCCAGAAAGTGCACATTTGGCGCACTATGTGTCTTAGTATTAAATATAGCTCTTAGTATTAGCATTATGATATTAGAGACCGCTACTTGAAACAAGCCCGGAATCAGGAGGGAGAGAGCTCGATACACTCATTTTCATAGTAAAATTTCACATTTTCTCAAATTACTCCCGAAATATGGGAGTTATGAAGAAATTCATCACCACAAGTTATGAAGGCATTAAGTAATCGAATAAGATGGCATCATTAGTTTGGCATAATTTTACTCTTTTTTTTCGGACATGTCTACGTCCAACCGCTCCCATACATTCGTTCCACTGTGCGGCATCACACACGCGTCGCTTCTGGGAACTTGGGAACACATGCATTGCATGACATGACTGAAAATAAATGACAAACAAAACAATTTTCAAACAAAGTTTGTAATTTATTAAGGAAGTTCGAATAATTTACTGAAACTTCAATCAACTCTAAATTATTACATATTTTTCGCTTTGTAAACTTTGGAAATATTTGGGAGAGATTGATTATACAGGGTGAACTTAAAGTGGCTAGCGTAACTCTGCAGACGCGGTGGGTATCGAAACCTCAACATGATAAAACAAAAAAGAAACTAATATGAACATTGAAACACAGCCATTTTACAATTCCATATAATTCAGGACCATGTCATGACATTAAGAGACTCACGTTCGTTTTGTATTCTAACATGATACTTACTTTTTAATGCTACGAATCTGGGTTACATGGGTCACTTAACTGTTGCAAAAGGGGTCAATGTCCTGGAAGCAATAAGCCGAATTGCAAGTCACCCTATATTTAGAAACGTGCTAGTGCAAATGAATGAAGCCGTTTATTCCCACTTGAAAATAATTTTAATACTTCATTTCGATCCGATTTTTGCAATGAAAAAAAAAAAAACTTACCCGTGATTCTTTGAAACCTCGTATATTTTTTTTAACTTTTGATCGAAATTAACACAATAGCTTGGTTTCGAGTCACCACATTTAATCAATTTACAACATGTATTACAAAGGGGTGATCATATTTAATGGTGTGGTACAGACCATGAAATTGAACTACTTTCTCCATGGGACCAACATCGTAATCGTGAAAAATAATCAGCCATCCCATACATTCGGGTCGGTATTGTAGTTTTGTATTGGACAGTTGATATTTTTATTGAGATTACGAAAATTACGATGTTAGTCCAATGGAATCCATGTTTGTACCACACCCTGCAATATGACCATACATTCCTGATACACGCTGTATATATTCCCGTATATGTCACCGTATGATTGTGAGCAACGTTAGTTTATAATATATCTCGCGAGATTATAGTGTCGATAAATTGTGAACTGCATCATACTGCTTACCGACCGAATAGGTTAGGTTAGCCGCGCGCGAGCGAAGCGAGCGGTGCCGCGGCAGCGGCCGGTGAGCGCTACTCCTAAGTTAATGGCAATTACTTGACTATTTACTAATAGCGCAAGGTACTATCCGTCTTGATACCAGTTCACAATTTAACGGTTTCACTTCGATAGATCATAGTCTACCGAAAAATAATGCGTTAAATTGTAACAAGTATTTTACGGTTCACAATCTTTCGACAGTTTACAGTCTCTATTTATAATTACAATTTTACGGTGACACATATGGTCATAGGCACTGATTTGCACCGAGTACTTTATAGTAGGTACTGTAGAGCGTGCTTATAATTACACTAGCCAAATTAATTTGAATGAAACAGGTTAATGATGATGCCTTATAGGTACAATTCATGATAAACAAGGGAATAATATTTACTTCTCGTTTATTTAACTTTCTGAGAAATAAAAATAGCTGTATGTTGTACCTATAACAGCTTTTATACTCATACAAAATATGCCAAACCGCCAAATTTAGTCTTCAAATTAAAGTTGCTGAAAAAATCTACCCTAGGTTTTCATAAATCAATATTATATTTGTGTATCGACTCGCCCTACTGCAATCTAGCTTGTAGTACTCAGCCTAAATAAAGTAGTCGCTGGACATCTTCCAAGATGTGTTTCCGCCCTCCGCGTCTAGTCGGTCCTATCTAGCTGACGCTCCTACGCCACAATTGCCGATGCACAGTCCCGAGTCTCGACTCCAGGAAAGGTCTGCTCCATCCGCTATTAATCCAACTGCCGGAAAAGTTGGATATTATTTGTGTTCTTCAGTCGCACGGCAAAACTGTTTCTGAGAATCACCTTTTTCAGTCGATTATTCAACTTGGAACATGACCATCTGGTCAAGACAAGCATTACTTGAAACTATTTAAGTCGATAATATTTTGCAACGTCAAGCTAGTAGCTCGAATGCGTTACGTTAATCGTGTGAAAAAATAGCTTTGTCAGACGGATAGAGAGGTGAAGTCGCACCGTACAGGTTTTTTTTGACCATGTTGGCACGGAACCCTTCCGGTGAATTAAATAACGTTTTTTTTTTCTAAAAGTGCATTATGCTTGTTGGTAGGTGCCGATCGGGTATCCCATCATATTTCACTATACCGGATAGCGGTCAGGTTTTTTTTTGGGTGGGAAATCATCAAATGACTTCTCCCGCTCTGGGTGGAGCAGGAGGGCGTGTCAGACTTTTACTGACTAAAACCCACCCGTGTTCCCTCAGTTGCCTGTGTGCCAGGGGCCGCGGTATCTCTTTCGAACAACCCGCAGGCATTGGCCCTTGCGGGCCCCATCAGTTGTTGCTGACATCTCTTTGAGGCGCGCGTGGAACACAACGCGCCGTCGACTCAGGCTATGTTCGACCGGATATTCAGCTTACTTATAGGATGGCCGGATAACCAATCTGGTATATTAGTTTATTTTTCTAAGTACACTCGCGGATAAAGAATAGAGGTCAGTCCGAAAAACTAAAATTACCCTTAAAATGAGCTAGCGGTATGAAAGAAACTGTATGTTGTAGATAATTTACGGGTTAATTAAACTACACCAAATTTTTGTAGCGTGATTAGTTTGCATAAAAAAAAATATGTTTAAAAAATAATGGTTGGTAAATTAAATGATAAATGTTTTTATTTCTGCAAGAAGGTACATACAAACACTTTTACCTCTCTATCTTAAGAGCGTTCATCCGGCGCGGGCTGGCAACGTCGCATTTCGAGTGGTTTGATTATCTTATTAAGTTTAAATCAAAGTACAGTAGAATCCACATATAACGACTTCGCTTATAACGACTAACCGCTTTTAACGACGATAATGTTTACTCAAGTTAGGTTTCATAGTTAGGTACTGAGAAAATGTAACCGTTTAGTGCGACTCCGGTTTAAGGGACCAACTGCTTATAGCGACCATTTTTTATGATAATATGTCCGGTTAAAACGACGCGCAATGTTTTGTTTACACAACCTACGCACCAATACCTCGGCGCCCCAACTTCACCCCGCCCCGCGTGCATCCTTAGTGGCGTGCGTAAATCATAGTTAGTGTTTGTCACTTGTTATGACAAGTTCTTAAAGCTCGACAAAATGAGTTCTGTGAAGCGAAAGTGTTTTACAATTGAAGAAAAAAGTGCAATATTATTTCGATTAGAAGCCGGTGAATCAAATGCAACCATCGCAAAGGAGTTTGGCGTATCTCATTCTACAATTTCAACAATAAAGAAGAATAAATATAAGATCGAGCCGCTGTTTAGTGCTAATGTTTTGAATTGCAAACGTGTAAGGACTTCTACTCATGAGCAGGTGGATAAGGCATTGTTACAGTGGTTTAAGCTTTACATATGTATTCTGTATGTACTTAAGAAATAATTCGTTTTGTACGTCATCCGGTTAGTACGACATAGTATCGCCGGTCCCTTGAAGGTCGTTATATCCGGATTCTACTGTACTATTTTTTTCAGCCAAGCACTAGACCGTTGGTATTTATAAGTTTGTATGCTAATTTTTTTTGCAGTTATTTTGGTATTTACTTAAAAAAATTAAGATAGGTACCGACAATTATTTATACATGGGGTGTTGCCAGCCCGCGCAGGATGCGTTCTTCCCTCCTCTTAAGTCAAAGTTAAAACGTTTAAATTTCAATTAGACGATTAAAAGGCACTTGAACGTAAAAAAATACAAGGAAAAGAAATTTGAATCTGTTTGCCCCTTCTAAAAGATAGTTTCGTTTGAAGGCAGTGAGAAGGGCAAAAAATCCATAGAAAAAAATGCCCTTTTTTTCTATGAATTTTCATGTAATTTCATTCGCGGGTGTGTCTTTCGCGGATAAAGCCTTTCAGGGATGTGCTCTTTTGCACTTATGGCTTTTCGCGCAACTGTCGTTTGGGCGAGTACCAGATCAGTTTTCTTTGTTTAAGTACATAGGTACTAAAAAAAAACCTTCGGTTAAAAGAAATGCCCATGCGGCGCCTGTTCGGTAATTCATTACTGTATCTTAAAAAGACTGCTTTTTGGGTTCCAGGCCTCAAAAGGAAATAATGAATCCTTCATTGCTTCACTTCGTTGTCCGTATGTCTTTCAGGAACTCCTGGAGGTATCAATCAAGTTTAAATTTATATCAAATACGGTCACTTGGAGCTGTAAAAAAAAAGCAGCAATCAAATGTACGGTCGTTTTGCCGCACATTTTGACTTTCGCAGATAAACCAAATACTTCTCGTTGGCCTAGAACGATAAAATGTGGAAAGAACAAAAGTCTCACAGCACAAGCTAAGGCAAAGTTTTCATAGAAATTATTCTAGGACACTCGCGTCGCGCTGGCCTGCATTAAAATATCCGAATAACTTATCCTACTTCCTGCTAATATTATAAATGTGAAAGTTTGTTTTTTACTTGAGTAAAAAACAAACTTTCAAAGTATCCTATGTGTTATTACAGGTTACAAATTATCGGTATGCCAAATTTCATCCAAATCCGTTAAACCGTTTCTGCGTGATCAATCACGCAGAAACGGTTTAACGGATTTGGATGAAATTTGGCATACCGATAATTTGTAACCTGTAATAACACATAGGATACTTTTATCCCGATAGTACGTTCCCGTGGGATCATTTTCGAACTCCGCGCGGGCGAAGCCGCTGGCAAAAGCTAGTTGGTACATAATTTATAGTTATACCGCATCATTCGCTTTTTGCGCAGCGCTAACCGCTGCCCGATTTTCCATTCGTCAAGCATGCCATCGACTACATGGACGAGGTCAGCATCTTGCGGATCTGCAAGTCCCCCTTCAAAGAGGAAGATGTGTGCAGTGCCAAGTTGCTGCTGTTTCAATTACTCGACCAAGTCGGACAGATGCCATCTCGCCAGAGGGATGGTGGCCAGAAGAGTCTGCAGGACATCTTCGACCTTCTGAAGACGACCGATCCGGATGATGCGCCAGATTTTGTGGCGAAGGAGCTGCACAAGCTGCCTCCTGTCACTTTCGACCACGTCGACGTTACTAGGCTGCTGAAGGACATCACGTCTCTGAAGGTGAGCCTGGCTGAGATGAAGTCCAAGTTGGAGTCATCGGATGTCACCATTGGTGAATTGCGAGCCGAAGTAGCGTTGTTGCGCAACGCTATTCCGACAAGTGGGTCACCGGAAGGCTCCAATATGAACACATTCGCGGGGCACAAAATACTTCTGTCTGCAGTTTTCAGTCGGCGAGTGAATCTACGTCACCGGCTGTCAAGAATGCAAGCTTTGCATCGTAATAGGTACATCGACCCCCAAGCGTGCCTATTCTGCAACTGTCGCCAAGACGAAACCTGCTGTGTCGCAAGCTAAACGACACGCAAAAAAACCAAACGGCACTACGTGTGCAGCAGAGTAACTCAGCAACGAGCGCGACGAAAACTGCTGTGATTGACCACGAACAGCAGGTTCCACCAAAGAACTCATGCGATGAGGATGGCTTCATCAAGGTGGAGGGAAAGAAGAGGAAGCCTAGTTATCGCAACCAGTGTGGGACGGCGCTGGCAAGTTCTAACATACTGCTACGTCCTGCAATACCGACGACGGTGCTATACGTGTCCCGTTTGCACCACTCTACGAAGACTGAGGACATCATAGAGTACATACGAGTGAAGACCAACTGGACCTTGAGAATGGAGAAATTGGAGCCGCGTCATAACACCAACTTCAAGTCGTTCATGGTGCGCGTTCCGACTCACCATTTGATGACCTTCCTCAAGGAAGAATTTTGGCCGAAACGTGTGCTGTATCGGCATTTCCGCGGCCAGCTACACGACACCTGGCACCGTAACACGACGCCGTCACTTCGTGTGCAGTAATTTTATCATTTGTTTTAAAATATGTATTAGTTTATAGTTACTGTTTTCTATACTTATAATATATGTATTGTATTTTATGGGCTTTAGTTGCCTGAAATAACAAATAATAATAAATATTAATAAAAAACAAACAAATAATAATAATAATAAAAACATTAGTATTTGGAATTACAAACTTACATTTACAGCTTAAGTGAGGTGGTAAAGAAGGATGTATGGGAAAATATTTTATTTCAAATGCAAAGTTTAGTTGGTACTTCAATCCAGAATTGGAAAGCCAAAAGCCATCCAAACCTTTATCTTATTCAAATTAACAGGGTCTACACTCGATCAAGATTTTTTCAACTACGTAGTTAAATTTGTAGTTCTAACCGTTTTACACTTACCTTTTCGTGACTCACTTAGACCCAAGTTGGCTGTAAATAGGTACTTATCTAGACTTACACATACTTAGACTGACACGAACATAAATGTTTATTGTCTCAATGTAACTTGCACTGCGCACTATGTAACTACAAACGCTTTTAAAAGTGAGTGTTTAAATAGGTAGCTAGTTGTATGTTACCATTCTGGCGATTCATCAAAATGTTCTTGTTTAGCCTCTCATCTGGCAACCCGAAGGTACTCCGTTACGTACAGTTACCTAGTTGCTTACTGAAAATGCACCTTTACAAAAAACTGAATGATGGTTTTCTGAAATGACGTTTACTAGGTTGTAGCACTGAACCGACAGGTCCGGGCACCTGTAAAAAGTGAGAAAGCGCAGTACATTTTCTTTAGTCGTGACTGAATGATGAACGTCATCGTATATTTTATATTCATTGTCGAAATGGAAGACCTCTTGGCAAAGTGGAGCCAACTGGTGGCGTGAATTTTCATGAAACCCTCATTGAAACGTTATCCCTATTGTATACGACTTTAAAATTTTGCAGAAACACATCGTAATTCTTTCATATTTGTTTTACCTGTTACAGAATTTCCTGCGCCCATTTCGTGAACATCACATCGATCCGACATCAATTACTCGACACGATTTTATCGAGACTAATGGCGATAACTTCGCGATTACCATTCCTGTTTTAGCAAGGATTGTGTGGCAACTCCTCACCTATGACGACGAAAGCATAAATGCACAATTTCATTGGATTGCTTATTGGTACTTGTGTTGTATCTTCGTAGCAATGACCAATCAGGTACCTTTTTAGTTTTCTATTTCTTAATATAAGTAACTAGGGACAGTGGGGGCACAGTGAAATGCGGGCAGCGGGCCACAATGTGTAGATATACTTTTTTAACGTTATTTAGGCTTAGGGTTCCGTAGCCAAAAACCTATAACGGAACCTCGCGTCTCGGTCTGGCAGTCTAATCGGTGTTCGTCTGTCCGGATCTTACCCATCCATTTTACTCGTAGACGTAGAGCGTGTGAGTAGTGCTTACTATATCGAGGAAAATTGAAAAAAGGGGTATTCCGTGCATTTGGGGGTTTTTATGTGGGAGGGGGGGTTCAGCGAAGCATTAGATCGTTAGTTTTTACAATAAAATAATTTTTAACGTTCACTCTTGAATCAAACATTTAAATCGTATATTAGAAAATATATGATATACCTATTGCAAATATAAAATAACTGACGGTATTTTGATTTTTAAAAGTAAATACCAAACTAACTGTAAAATTGCCTAAAAACTTATAAATATGAACTGTATACCTAGTGCTTGACTGAAAAAAAATAGTTCTTTTACTTAATAAGATAATCACGAAAAACCACTTGAAATGCGACGTTGCCAGCCGGCGTCGGATCAACGCACTTTATGTGCGAGGTCTGACACGCTGTTAGCTAGTTATTTGTTTTTTCGATCTGGATTTAGTTAAGATGGAACCGCCAGGGTAGCCCGCGAAATAATAATTTATTTTCCTATTCAAAGTTACTTAAATAATGTGAAGTTTTACCACAATCTTATTGTACCGGTAAAACTAAACGAGAAGCGAAATCTTTGGGTTGGGTTTAAAGAACTTTATTTCTCATAAGAACTTAAAGAAGAAGAAGCGAAATCTTTACATCACATTTCCTGCATTTTTTAAAGTTAATGTTTTTCACAGGTACCTAGGTATTTTAAGTTGTCATACACCTTAAGATACTGTACTTGACAACTTAAAATACCTAGGCCAAACGCCTCCTGCCGGAGGCTCTACGCGGGGGTCGTGCGGGCCATGGCCCTATACGGGGCGCCGGTGTGGGCGCCTACATTGAGGCGCCAACCAGCACGCCGGTTGAAGGCGGCCCATAGGGTCATGGCCATCCGGATGATCCGGGGATACCGCACGATCTCCGGTGAGGCGGCGGGCCTCCTTGCCGGATTACCGCCATGGGATCTGGAGGCAAATGTCCTCGCGCTCACTTGGGAGTGGCGCGAGGAGGCCAAACGCCGGGGCGTAACTCCGCTGCCGCGGGAAGTCGCGGCACGGCGGACAGAGCTCCGGCAGGATCTCATGGCGACGTGGAAAGTGCGATTGTCGCAACCCAGTGCTGGGCACGCCACGATTGCGGCGGTAAGTCCCCTCTTTGAGGAGTGGTTTGAGAGGCGGCATGGCGTCCTCACCTTCCGCCTGACACAGGTCCTCACCGGACATGGCTGTTTCGGGAGGTTCCTGTTTCGGATAGGGCGGGAGGAAACGCCCGGGTGTTTCCATTGCGAAGATCGCCCAGAGGACACGGTGGAGCATACGGTGGAGGTCTGCCCAGGTTGGGCGGAGCAACGCCGTGTCCTCGTGGAGGTGATCGGCGGCGGCGATCTCTCGCGTCCGACCCTGGTCCAGGCCATGGTACGGAGCGAGAGGGCATGGCTGGCAGTCGCCTCCTTCAGCGAAGCAGTTATGCTCGCAAAGAGGGAGGCGGCGCACGTGAGGGAGATGCAGTACATGCGCCCTCACAGCCGTGGCCTTCGCAGGAGACGCCCTGGGCGTCGGGAATCCCAGGCTGATTCCCGGCCACCGTAGGCACGGGCTTGCGGACGGCGAGTAATGGGTACCTCGCTGTCCGGTAAGGACCAAGCCCGGGTCGACGGCGCGTTGTGTTCCACGCGCGCCTCAAAGAGATGTCAGCAGCAACAGAGGGGCCCGCAAGGGTCGATGCCTGCCGGGGGTGCGGGTTGTTCGAAAGAGATACCGCCGCCCCTGGCACACAGGCAACTGAGGGAACACGGGTGGGTTTTAGTCAGTAAAAGTCTGACACGCCCTCCCGCTCCACCCAGAGCGGGAGAAGTTATTTGATGATTTCCCACCCAAAAAAAAAAAAAAAAAAAAAAAAGATACTGTACTTAGGACTATTCCTAAAATTAACCTATGTTGATAAAATTTTCGTGTTTTCCAATTATGTTAAAGTGCGTCCAAAATCCTCCTTTCTTCCTTGAATTTCGGTACCCCCCTCACTGTCCCTGAATATAGTATTAAGAACCGAATCGTATTTTCATATGTGAAAATTACAAAAAACTGTTTTCCAGATCCATAAATGGTCCCATACATATTTTGGTTTACCAATATGGGTGGTGTGGTTACAAGAATGGCACATAGTGTTGCCGCGTCGTCATCACCGTATTCACCACGTAGCGCCGCACGAGACTTACTTTTGCATCACCACTGGCTGGCTCAACTGGCCTTTGGAAATACTTCACTTCTGGTCTATACTAGAAACTATGATCGAAGCAGTAACTGGTTGTAAACCCCGAGCTGACGACATGAAGTGGGCGCAGAAACGTTCCTAGAACATAATGTCCCGAACTCCCGAATGGTATACACATTTTTTGTAAGTACAACTAACATTAGTCCACAACTACTGAATCAATTAATAAGAATAGGTTTAAAATTTTGCTATGGAAGGTGAAAGCGATTGTGAATTAATAAGGGAAATATTTAACTGATTCTCTAAAAACTTACTGACCTTCTTATCTTTCACTTTTTAAAATCATTGAACTTCTAAAACCTGAGCCTGGGCCTGTTCTCAGAGCTGGTCGCGGTAACTAGGATATTCCGACCAACTGTTTAGGTTAGGTTAGAACTATGACCAACCACGCGCAAGCCAAATTAGTCTCAATAACTAAACTGGAACGCCCCGACCAAATGGGTTAGGTAAGGTTAGAACTGTGACCAACTATGCGCGAACCGAGCGAGTGATATAGCGGTGCCGCGGCAGCGGCCGCCGAGCGCTAAATCCAAGTTGCTCGCAGTTACCTACTTTGCAATTTCTTTTTTTTAGGACCCTAAAATAGGAATTATTAGAGGTTCACAAAAACAGACGCATTCATTTTATTAGAGTGTTCAATTATATTTTTAGGAAAGCAATATGGGAATTACTTAAGGTTCGATTAAGCAGTAGACTTATATATTACTTAGCAAATCATTCCAACCGACCCGCCAGTAGCAATAAGATGCATTGTATAATAATTAATTAAGATGTAGGTAGTGTGATTATGTATGTAAGGATACTTGAAATATTAAGGACAATCTGTAAGTAAATTTGAACGTCCTAATCAATGAGACAAGTAGTAAGTATAATAAAAACTCATAAATGAGATATTTCTACTGGTGCCTATTTAATTGTAGCTATATCTAATGGCTATTGGCGGGTGATTAAAATCCCATACTTAGGTGCCCATTTTCTTTCTGCAACATATTGTTCGATTCTTGTACCTACAAATATAAAAACTCGTAGTAGGTAAATACAATTAGGTAGGTAAGATCTCCCAAAAGAAGTGCATACTTCGACAATAATTATCGTCTATCTTCGGAAAAACGAACCCGCAATTATGAGTTCTATAAAGAACTGTTACAACCATGAAAGTACTTTCCTATTTTTAACCGACGTTAAAACGCGGGTTGCTAAATTCGAGGCGTAGGTCTATAAAAAAGTTGGTAGTATGAGAACATTTTTCGATTCCTGAATCACTCCGTCCATTGGTAAAACCAATCGATCACTAAAAAACCGTATAAAATTTCGTTCAGTAGTTTTCGAGTTTGCCATGTTCAGAGAGACGCGAAGGGGGACTTTGTAGTGAAGTGAGTGATATATTCATACAATATTTGTACAAGAGTAAAATTGACCAATCTTCTTTTTAATTCTAAGCGACTCAGTTTCATGTAAGACGACAATTCATTGTATCGCAAGAATATGAATTTATATGTAGGTACTAACCTAACGTGAGCTATCTGCTAAAAATACCGGTGCTAAATTTTAACTAGCATAGCTTTTCTTATATATTAATATAAAGACAGACATCTATTAAGACAGTGTATTTCCAGATCGATTACCGATCTTTTATTGTACCCATGTGTATTATGATTGAATTCTTAAATTCACTGACAAACAACGTACAACTTAATCCACATAGTCTAAAGCTTGACATTTCGCAAAGGAGTTCCATAAATTTAAAACGAAGGTGAGCAATAAAAATTCATCCCATATGGGGTGATAACGGTTGGCATTAAATATGGAAGTTCGTCATTTTTATCGATGGGATATCCCAACCGGCGCATGTCTTGTACCTATACATTTTTTGACGACAAAACCACTTCCAACAATCAGCACATCTTGAATGGCAACCATCTTGTATTTAATTAAATCGTACCTGTATCAAATGTTTAATGAAATAAAACTACTGTCCCTAATAATTTCCAATCTAAAAGACAAATGAAAATTATCTAATGCTAATACAAAATCTTGTTGCGAGTTTGGCAGGCTATGCTGTGTTACGTTAGAGGGTTTGGTTGCCGCACTTAGTCCATCAAGTGGACCATATATACAGGATAATGATATGCTGAATTCATGGTTACAGTTTGCACACTGGTTAAAAACTTACCCTGTATATATTTCTAACCTCCACAGCCCAGTTACTGGGTAACTGGCTAAGATCCACAAATGATAGCCAGCGGGGCTATTGCGTAACAGACTAACAATAGCAATGGCTTTCATTTTGACATGACAGCAACATTCATTGCATTATTTACGTGGTTGAGCAGACAATATTTTGGAACGTATCTGATTATGAAGCAATGCATTAGATATTTCTAATGCATTGCTTCATAATCAGATACGTAACACAGCGAAACAAACAAACTGCATAATTTTGAACGTTATTACGTTCAAAATTATGCAGTTTGTAATTGAAACTGTGTTACGCAATTAGTGTGCTGGTTGATCAACCCGTGTGGCTATTAATATTTAGCCACACGCCCCTCATGGAGAAATTACAGAATCTAGAAGAATTTATTTCTGAAGATCATCCACGTCGGTGCCTTGTAATAAAATTTGTAGTAAAATTATAATATATCGTCTGCTTACGGGTAAAAAGTAATAAGTGTAGTCTGTGTCATTTCGAGTAAATGATATTTCAAAGTTTTATGTTTTAATTTGATCTATTCCAAACACATTAATTTAAAAACTGTTAAAGCAAACGGTTGCACTAATTACCCTTCTTTTAAGATATACTTTTATATACTTAATATTTACAAAATGTGAGAAGATATCATTTTTACAAACTCACTATCTCAGCAGCCATTGGACATGTATTTTTTCGGTTTTACCAGTAGATAGCCCGTAAAAAATTACACGTGACTGCATTTTTAACTCGATTTAGTAAAAAAATGTATTTAACTTGTTTTACCAGTAAGCAGACGATATTATGCTTATTTTTAAATAATGTATAAGCTATATCTATTATTTGTGTAATGTAATACTAATAACTACAACAACTTATTCTGGTCCAGAGCTCGATTACCCCTGAAGGGAATTCCTGGCTCCGATCTTGTTCCGTAGCCAAATTACAAAAACGGTACACTTATAATTTCGTCATGTCCGGATTCGGATTCGACATAGCCATTTTACTCGGGAGACTCTTAGCACTAAGTCGATGAAAATTGATAGGAAGGGGGTATGCTGTGCACCTCTAAACAATGATGTAGTGAAATTACGAAGCAAATTATTAGGAGTGGCGCACCCCATACATGGAACCGAGGCATAAAAGAAAAATAAAATCAAGGCACAAGTGTTTGGGGTATCATTTGATCGCATAATTAAGGTATTATGATGTTTCTAAGTGACATTTTTATTTACCTAAGTCAATAGTTTGTGAGATATGGGATGTTTTTCAATAGTAAAGAAAACTCGCGGGCGCTGCTAGTACATCACATTTTGCTGATTTTCGGTCGCCGCGGAGGAGAGTCACGTGATTCCTTTCTTCTGCAAATCTTAAGAATTTATGAGATAAATTGAGACTAACAGCCCCATTGCCTTACTTAATTAGTCCTTCTACGATTAACAAGCTGCACGCTGCAATAGGTGACTGGTGGTTTATGATATAATAATTATCATAATTATATTAGCGGAGTGATACAACGGCCTAAATATTGTGTAATCTAGGAAAATGCAATAACTTTAACTGTCCGAGCCACGTACCTGTACTTGTACATACATAGGTTACGGTTGTCGAGCTTGCTTAAACGCCTTTTTTTGTGATGTTCGAGAATAAACAATAATCAATTAAAACAGACAATAATATCTTTATGAACGTTGATTGTAACCTCAATATTTTGTAATTATTATTTACACTGTTTTAAGGCTCGTGCAGACTAGCGCGACTCGTAGAACAATTTCTATGAAAACTTAATGGAAATTGTTCTACAAGTGTCGCGTCGCGCTGTCGCGTCGCGGCTGTTTGAAGAAGCCTTTAACTGTTCATTGAAAAAGTGTAGGTAAATAAATTCTAATTAATAGTTAAATACTCACCTTTTTGAATGATTAGTAATATGAAAACGTATTTTTGTTAATTATAATTGAGCATAGGTACAGTCGTTACTAGACAAAATTGTACTCTTATAACTTACAGGGTGGATTTTTGAGACGGTAGTAAGCAAGCGAAGCGGAGGTGCCTTAAGTAAACGTTTTTGACTATGTTTAAGTTTTTCAGTTATTGCTAACTGTTTACTGTATACACAGATTTTGGAAAAATGGTACCCACAGTTTCGTATGAGGATTAAAATACTTCTGGACTAACCGAGGTTAGAGTAAGTACGTACGACGACATAATATCAAGGTATACATTTCCAGTCAAAGGTAACTTCTCATTGTATTGTGCCTCTTGTTATGTCGTCGTGTGTACCTAACTCGGTACCATATAATAATGCAAAATGCAACAAAAACTTTTCCTGTATTGTAATTCATCACTTATTCAAGATCTTTTACAACATCTTCACTTATGAAATAAAATTACCTTATTGGCAAAGTGTTGTGATTTTATGAATCATAATTTTGTATGCTTATACTTATTTTATTGAGGTAGGCAGGTACCTTGATGAATGAAGGATTGTTAGATTGCTTCGATCAACAATAACAACTAGATACCGTGTCACGTACAAAATCAAAGCTAAATGCTGTCCGCGTGAAAATATACCTGTACAGCTACATTTGTTTACTAACAAACGGAGAGAAATGTTTTAAAACAGTTTTAAGTTTAACCTAATTACAACCATGGACCCTAGTAATAAAGCCACAAATGTTCGAAAAATTATCTAATACTTACGATCATTCGTCACAAAAAACGAGCGAAGCTCCTGTCACTTAGAAATGAAAAGACATAAGTTAATAGTTTGAAATCAACCTTAAGCTGTAACAAATAAAGTACTGTGTCCCGTTATATTGCCTTGCGAGCTAAATCGTATTGTTTCGTTTCTTTTTGCTTCTTCGAATTTTACTGCAGGAGGTATGGAGTCGCGTTAAACACTAAAATAATGTATAATACGGTATGAACGTAAAAGTTGTTTACTTTTTATGTTTTGGGCGTCTATGTTTGATAGTATACGTTACTTATTATTTTATTAGCGATCCGTTTTTGTGTAAAAGTAGTAATATGTTTATTTACTTTATCAGTGTTTTTATGCGTCTTACACAAAAATGTAAGTAGATACGCTTGTTGTTTTCAAATGTATCCGGGCTGGCCAAGGTGTCTATTGCTGGATGGCACAAATAAAAATATCACTTAATTCCACATCTATATAATCATCTTTACAAACTTCATAATACAAGTGCACCACTTCTTTCTCTGGCGACAATCGAGATCGCTTCTGCACGCGTAAACGAATTGCTTGGAAAGCTAAAATAAAAAAGGGGAAGCTAAGTATCTAATGAGAGTCCAACAAACAGACACAAAAATAGCATAAACCAATTTTAACCAACAAATTTTGAAGTTTTGGTAACAAATTATTACAACACAAATCTACTCCATGCATCTACTGTTCTGTTAAACAAAAGTTTGTGCGTGTGTTGGCGAGCCTTTGGCCAAGGCTCGCCAACACACGCCCCAACATTTGTAGCGGTGGTTTAAAATCGGTAATTTTGTTCAAAGTTTGATGTTTTTTGTTAGGTTAAAGCTTATAATATAATTTATTCTTTAAGTACCTACCGAAAGTAAGACAATCCGGCTGTTAAATTTCTTTTTCGGGCATTATTTTTGCAACTTTTGAAAACACACTGCGGCATTGTGAGACGTGTTTACATTGGCTGTGTTTCAAGCGAACTAAACAAAATAAGAGCTCACTTCTCAAGTGCGCTGTTATTTACCGACACGTATTTTTTGCGCCGATCCGACATCTAGTTGCTATTGTTGATCGAAGTTAGATTGTGTCTAAGAGGTGATCAAAGCATTTAGTATCTTTTCCTAACGAAAGTATATTATGAACAAACCTCGAGTTGTGCATTAGAATAAGTAAAAATGACATAAGTTTTTATGCTTTTCAACTCATGTAAAATATGTACACACGGCTACACATCAAGCTCTAAATTTCCAGTATAAGCTGATCTCGCATTGTAAAGGAGTTCCGTACAGTGCGCGATCAGCTTAAACTGGAAATGCATAGCTTGATGTGTAGACGTGTAAACCTACAGCAGAAAGTAAGTCAAAAATAAAAAAAATACTTACAATTTTTGTGCACAAGACAAGAATAATCTGGAAAAATGTTTTCATAAAAAGAGCTTAATGGTTCTTAGGACAGTTTTCCCGTAGGTACAGACGCCAGCACATCAACCTACTACAATCTGTCAAATTTCTTTAATAGGTTTTCAACTTTATCGCTGAAGCATAGGGTTCAAATTTGATTGAGAAAATTTGACAGTTTCGGGTAGGTTGACCTGCTGGCGTCTGTACCTCTTATGGATTCGGATTTCCCCATACTGTCCCAGTTAAAAAAAACACTATTAGTCAAAGATGTATGTTTTTTTATGTCTTTAAATATTCTTCAATTAAAATTGTTTGATAATAGTGACGGGGCAGTAAGGGCAGGTACCTAAACTGTAGTACACTTTCCCGCACTAGCGCGGCAATGCAAAGTAAGTTTGTTTGTTCATTATCTGCCGATTCGAGTCGAGGGTGTTGAAAGTTTTTGTGTTATTCTAAAATATTCATACAAATATTTTCATTCGTACATTTTTTATTACTTACCTACACTAATTAATTAAATTTATGCTAAACGGGCAATAAAAGAATTGACATGCAATGCTTTAATACTTTATTGAATGATGTATTTTTGACACAGAATAATGTTTCGTTACAATAATAAAAACTACAAAAATTATTATATTTGTTTAACTTTTCTCTACTACACACTTGCAACGGGAATAATCCAGTTGCATGTGTGACGCTGCTGAGCATGACCCTATGTCCGATTCCTAGTACGAGCAAAGTTATGTGCATTGTTTATGTCCAGTCAACCGCACATCAGTGGTAACAATTTAAGTCGATCGCAGAGGTGGCCATCTATAGTTTCTGGCTACCCAACCCCATGGAAAAAGGCGGTAACTGAATTACCTTAGTAACATGCACCCTGCTACAAGGATCTTTATGCCATTTGGGCGCTGCTGTTAAACAGTTTTGCGAAGTGTATTGAAAAACAATGTGACAACTTTAGTTCCGATTTTGGCCACGTGCCAAAAGATCCTTTTTCTTTTCCTTCATTGGCAACTCGGCCGATGTTCAATATTCTGTCACCAGACCAGGCTGTACAAACTTAGAACATTTTACCATGCAACTAGAAGAAAATAATGTCAATAAATTGAAAGAGTACCGTAATCTATTACCAGGTCCTTCTCTTAATGCCTTTTAAATTTTGTCGTATTATAAAATCATGTATTGCTGGTTTGTACATACAGATGGCGCTTGCTGACGCTAACCGACTAAATTGAAAATTAGTTGAAATATACTACAGCTTTAGCGACGAAGTGACTATTTTACTCTTGTATCATTATACTCCCTCAAATGAACGCTAAATGTTACCATTAATAAAATAAAAATTATATTTAGTAGTTTATTTTACTCTTATTGAATTAAATAAACTACCAAACTATTTATGGAAATTCAAAACACGCGTAATGTAATAAAAAAAAATCATAACACATGTTTTAGCAAATAAATCATTACTACTGGCATACATTTTAATGTAAGTGATACTCTAAAACCTGTAATACTATATTCATGTCGTAGTAGTTATTTTGTACTTTTTACTTGCAGCAATGAAGCAAGCTGTCAAACAATCAATAATCAATGGCATTCCGTCTGTCATTAATGCCGGTCGTTTTTGTTGATAAATTCAACAATTTACAACCTAGTGCTTCTCCGAATCTCCGTAATTCATCGAGTTGAGCCTCTGCTCCTTGGGTTTACGTCGAGTGTTTTCATCTACGTAGTGCTTCTCCGTGAATTTGAGTCGAGCCCTGCTCCTCCGATTTGCGTTGAGTGTCAAGTACTAGTATTGTTCGAGACAGAGACTCTTAAAAGACTTTATAGTGCTCCAGACTGACTTTACCATGTCTAGTAAACGTTGTTGTGTACCTCAGTGTGCGGAAATCGAAGGTACGTAACCAGACGGTTACTTATCGGACACCAAATCAGTACCCAGAGATGTTAAATTGACAAGACCTGTATAGGTTCTGTTTTGGTCTCCGGTGGTAACGAATATTGACTGTGTATGTGTCGTACAGAAATATAACGTAGTACGTTATTAACATACAATTATGTTTATTGAGAATGGTTCTTACAATAATTAAGGTAAATGGTGTGATTTTATGTCATAGGCCACAAGTTTTTCTTCTGTAAATGTAATGTTGGAACTTCTTTTTTTGCAGATTCTCAGAGAGTTCTTCATTGGTTTCCAAACCCTGAAAAGGACATTGCTCGTTTCCGAACATGGGTTCATGCTATTGGTGGAGATATTTTGAGTCTGAGTAATGAAAATATTTATAAACTTCGTCGAGTATGTCATGCTCATTTTGAAGAGAAATATTGTTGCCGTAACAACAGAATTTCTAACATAGCCGTACCAACATTACTTATGCCAGGTAGGTGCACTATGTACTATGTTGATTTCAGGCCATACATAATTTAAAAGTGTTATGTAGAATATATATTAAATTAAATAGTGAGTATGTATATTAATTTATTTTAATGTGTATAAATTGTCACAGTCAAGACTGTTCATTGGTCAAAACCAATTTTGACAGCAAAAATCAGTGCAGTCTGTCCTTGAAGGAATTCAATGTGTTATTTAACACTTTCAGAGAGTTTGTCCCTCTTTGTTACCACAGTTTGGATGGATATCTGTATTAATCTTATTAAAGTTGCCTTACCTTTATTGTTGCAGGACCACTATCCATATCAAAATGTACCTACACTGATAGAAAACTATTCAGGGAAATTGAAAATTTACCATCTACATCAAAAGGTTAGTTCACCAAACAAAAGACATCTTCAAACAAAAGACTGAGATTCATTAATGTTACTTAGCATGTGTTTTGACTTAATATATTCCAGTATCTATCTTGCGTTTGTAGTTTGACAGTTGGGCCATAGTAACTGGAATAATTTTCAGCCAAAGCATGTGCTAAGTAATAATTATGTATTTGTAAGGTTGCATGTCTTATTTTTTCACAGTTTTGTTTTATTATGAGCATGATAGCCTGAGCTGATTTAAGCGGCATTTGGCGCAAATTTCATTGTCATACATGTCACCTTTTTTGTGAAGTAATTATTTCAATGTTATATGGTCTTCCTGCAAATAGGCATTTATCTTTGATACATATTTACTGCTACATTGTACGCAACAGCAAGACAAATTCACTTTTATGAATTGTTCTATTATTCTTGTTTCAGGACCACTATCTCTACCAGAATCCCGAAAACCATTAAAAGAAAATGAAAATCCATCACAAGGTTGGTATAAATAATTTTGGCATTTTTCTTTCCCTACTACCTACTAGTTTGCTAATTTCAACATTATTATGATTTTTGCTGTTTAACAATATTGTTATACCTGCTGCATTTCTTTTTTACCTCCTATACCTTTTAAAAAAAAAACTTAATTTTATATCTTTTGTATTCCAGCCACTGGTCAACTAGATGCAACTGTTGAGAATATTGGAATACAAAACTGCACACCACAGGATAAATATGGTGAGTGCCCTTTACTTAAATTTTATAGAAAAAAAGAAACCTGAAGAAAGAGTAGGATCCTGATTGTAGTACTCTATCTTTATGTTTCACTCTATGACTCTATTAGGAACTGAGCTCGGCTCAGTTCCTAAGAGTCCAACGAAGAGAGTGAAACCGCGGGTACAGCTAGTATAATGTAAGATTATAGTAAGAAAATTTCAAGGAAGTTGTATTAACACACTCATAATATTATCTATAAATTATTTTTTATTTGGGTTCTAATCAATATCTAAAAATGCAGTTTTTGTTCTTGTCAGAATAGAGGGGCCAACTCCTAGACAACTTTTCCCTATTTCTCATAGTTTCGGTTTTGGCCCATAACACCATTAACAAATAAACTTAATTATGTCTTTTGTATTCCAGCCACTGTTGAACTAGATGGAACTGTTGAGAATCTTGGAATACAAAAATGCACACTACAGGATAAATATGGTGAGTGTCCTTTACATACATTTTATAGAAAAAAAGATACCTGAAGAAAGAGTATGAACATGTACTCTATCTTTACGTTTCACCCTACACTCTTAGGAACCGAGTTCAGGTGAAACCGCGGGTACACCTAGTATGATGTAAGATTATAGTAAGAAAATTTCAAGGAAGTTGTATTAATACACTCATAAATCTACAAGTTTTTTTTTCTAATCACATAATTATCTAAAAATGCAGTTTTTGTTCTTGTCAGAATCGTCCTAGATCCTAGACAACTTTTCTCTATTTCTCATAAGGATTTGGCCCTTAACAAAAGTTGTATCACTATTAATAATCATATTTGATCATGTACACTGTACATTGTACAGTATTGTACAGGTACATGACATTATTTATGATCAAATAATATAAATTGTTGGCAAGTACTTCATACAGAATGTTTAAATAATAGTTTTAAAATAATAATAATAATGCCTAACTTAGCTTGTTTTCTAATAGCTTAATTTTATTTGCAGGTCCAAACACTGCTAAAAAACTAGTGAATCATATAAATATGACAAAAAAAGAGCATAATTTATACCAAAAATTGGTAAAAATGCGAATTAAGTTGTCAAAATGCCGGAACAGAGCGCAGAAGCAATCATTGCAATTAAAAGCAGCCAAAAATTTTATGAAGAGTAGCAACTTTATAGCTACTGTTAACAATTTGCCAAGCGCTGCTAAAATTTTAACCATATTACAGTTCAGAGAACATAAAAAGAAACAAAAAGGTAGAAGATTTTCTACTGAAGAAAAAATTTTAGCTTTGGCAATGCTGAAGCAGAGCCCCAAAGGCTATCGCTTTCTGCGAAGAATGCTAATTTTGCCTTCTCAGCAAATACTAATAACATTTTTGAACCAGGCCAATATAAAGCCTGGTATTAACAATAATGTATTTGCCCAACTTAAAGCAAGAGCAAATAAAATGAAGCCAGCAGACAAACTCTGCATATTAATGTTTGACGAAATGTCGCTAAAAGCTAACATTACTTATAATGAAAGAAAAGATTTGGTTATAGGTTTTGTTAATAATGGACGCGAGACAAAACCAGAATTTGCAGACCATGCACAGGTTTTTATGATAAGGGGTCTCATAAGGAAATATAAGCAACCCGTTGCCTATACATTTGCACAGGCAGCCACTAAAGGCCCAGAGCTGGCTGTGCAAATTAAAACAATCATAGAAAACCTGCAAGAAACTGGCTTCAATGTAGTGGCTACAGTATGTGACCAAGGCACTAATAATAGACATGCCTTAAATCTTCTCCTAAAAGAAACCAGGGGACATATGCTGAGAAGTGGACAAGAAGTCAGAGAAGACACGAAATTAATAATAATTAATGATAAGAAAATTGTGCCACTATATGATCCCCCACATTTGATAAAAGGTATACGAAATAATCTTTTAGAGAAGAATTTAAGGTATACAACCGATAAAAAAGAAAAGACTGCTAAGTGGGATCACATTAAACAATTACATGAAGAAAATCCTGCATATAAAGGAATCCGATTAGTGCCTAAGTTGTCAGATAGTCATGTTGATCCGACGAGAACAAAAATGAAAGTTAAATTTGCCAGCCAAGTGTTCAGTAGAACTGTGTCTTCTACTATGGGATACCTTGCAGGTAAGATCAAGAATGTGATGTTTCTGTGTTAAGAATCAGCTGTATTTAGCTCAGCAACATTAGGTTGTCCTCAAATTAAATGGCATACTTTTGTCATAATGATATATTAGTTGTAGAAGAATCTAAATGATAGTTATCTGTATGTATTTTTGCCACCATGGAATTTAAATAATTCAATTCTAATTCATTATTATGAATTAGAATCACCTGGCTTCCATTATCAGTAATGTTTTTTATTGCTAAATAGGCTCTAGATTCCTATTACGCCTGTTAAATGTATACTGGTACACCATCTATACAAGAATGTATTCCAAAGCATAGGTACATGTATAATTTTATACACATAAAGTGTGCACATAGCACAGAAATCTTAAACATAATCTAATATTGAATTATTATTGTTTTACAGATAACGGAATCCTCCCAGCTGAATGCAAGGAGACTGCAGATGTCCTGCTCTTTTTTGACAATCTTTTTGATTCGGTCAATGGCAGCTTTACAAAAAACATATTTTCAAAACCTCTCCTAGGACCCGTAACACCAAACTCAAAACACCATGAGTTTTGGGCAGAATCGAAAATAGTTTTAAAGTCCATGAAATTTATCACAGAAAAAAACAAAATTGCATGTGTACCTACTATCAATAATTGGGTATGGACACTGGAAGGCATAGAAACATTAGTTAAAATATTAGCTATTGACCACAATATTACGTCTATATGGATGCGGCACCTAAACCAAGACCCAATCGAGAATTTCTTTGGGGCCATAAGAAGTCATGGGTGCCGTAACACAAATCCAACGCCTGAAAGATTTGAATCAGCGTTAACAACCTTATTGGTCAATAGCCTGTCCAGTGTCCATGCCCCTGGAGCAAATTGTGAAGAAGACCAATGCAATGCATTACATGCCCTCATTGTTACGAATAATAGGGAAACTGCGACGACTGGTGATATCTTTTTAGATATTGTAAATGAGATTACCCTTACACCTTTGGAGGAAAAAAGCCAGCCCCAAATAATGGGGCCCCTACAATATGTTTCGGGATATTTTATAAAAAAAACGAAAAATAAAATATTTAAGTCCTGCGAAATTTGTAAGGGTAATCTCTATAGCGAAATTGAAAATGATTTTATTAAAAGAAGAGAATTTGCCAATCGTCGTTGGCTTTCCAGCCCTAGCCCAGATTTTTTAAAATGTGTATCTAACATGCAAGATATTATAAATACAATATTAAGTAATAATTTAAACCAAAAAGCCCTCAAGGAATACACAAAAACAATAATCCTTTTATTTCTAGATTTTAACTTTATAACGTGCTGTGACCACAAAGATAAATTAATAGAATTTCTGATCAATTTAGTATGTAGATTTTTTATGTTTACGTATTGTAAAAATATAAATAAAATATTATCTGGCAAAAAAGATATTGACAGTGACGAGGATGTAATGCAGTGCAAAGCAAAAAAGTATTTTAAAAGATGTTTTAAGAGAAAAAATTGACAATAGGAACAATGCATTATTAGTGTTGTACTTTGTAGCACGACCATGAACGCATTCATTGTAACTTTAGATGTTAATAAAATCCTTTTAATTTGTACTAAGTATTTTATCGTAGAAATATAGGTCATGCTGGTATGATTCCTTCCCAGCACGACCACGCTAAAATTTCAGCTGGCATAGAAGTTGATGAAACGGGAGCATGCCTAAAAATTTGTACTCATTATGTACTCCTATTTCATTACGGGTAAATTGTCGTAATTCGTTAGAAAAGCAAAAAAAACTTTTTCTGCCTATATTTTTATGCATTTAACGCCATCTAGTGTCAAGTATACAAATCACATAGTTCTAGGTGAACTAAAAATGTTTTTTTTTTGCTTTTCTAACCACACTTTACCATTTTTTTTATAGTCATGCTCCCGTTTCATCAATTTCTATGCCAGCTGGAATTTTAGCGGGGTCGTGCTGGGAAGGAATCTTGCCAGCACGACCTGTCTATCTAAGATAATTGAGAGGTATTAAATTTCTAATTATTGGTATAAAATAGTACAAATTAAAAGGAATTATATTACCATCTAAAGATACAATAAATGCGTTCATGGTCAGGCTACGAAGTACAACACCATTATTAAAATAATGACAAATACCATAATTATGTATTAGAAAATCTAACTATAAATATCCTAATAGAATATTTATAGTTAGATTTTCTAATACATGCACCTACTACGACGACTATTGTACATACCTGAGGCAAAATAAATGAATATGATTTTATTGCGAATATGATTATGTGGCGCTCTCCCCAAGCTGGCAACAGCCCCACTGCTAGAGCAATTACGCTTATCAATGAGTTTCGTGAATGTATTCCAGATGCAGATATATTTGTTGACTCGCAAAGTACAATCGCAAACATGTCTGTATATAACTGAATGTGAAAAAGTAATTGTATACGTACTTCCTAAGTTAATGTAAGGTTGTTTCTGTTTGCAATTTTTTATTGACATGGTAATGTAATATAATTAGTATAATTAGCATAGATATAAGCGATTTGGTGTAAACTGTAAGCTTATATTTAATGAATAGATGAATTGAATAATAATATGGGTTTTATTTTCTGTAGCCTTAAGTAATCCCTTAATTTATTCATATACGTTAGTCTATGAGTAAATTACGGGGTTAATAAAAATAAATAAACTTCTTGTCTAAAACCAGTCTTGATGGTAGACGTATAGATTTTTACATATATATATATCAGGAAAGTTGTGAGTTTATAGTTACAGATGGCGCCACTAATCGCTTTCCTTCTGAACCCGTTGAGTAAAGCCTCTATACCTATATAAAAAAGTACTCTGTGCACCAGACTCACCACTCACCAGTTCAGTGAGTTCACCACTGACAATGACAAGTGACAACAGTAACATGTCAATGTCTGATAGTGAAATTGTTATTTCGTCATTATTTCAATGTGATTTTGACAATTGCGCGAATTTGTGACGATTGGCACGCGCTACTGGGCCCACAGTTTTCGTCATGGTCATAATGTGATAATATTTATTGAGTGTTGTGTTCTAGTACAAATTTCAGACCATAATATAAACATGAAGGATACAAAGGAAAGGACAATGTCTGGTAGCAGCACAATGCTTAATAATGAATATACGGACGCTTTTAGCTCTATAAATGAGAGACCGGTGGACGATATTTCATTAGAATTTTTCTATAAACCTCATACTATAACGCTGTTGGCAGTATCTATCGCATCAGTTATCTACACAGCATTTGTAAGGTATTCCAAAATATGTAGCATATGTTTTTTTATAATTAAGTTAAGATGATAACTTATGATGTAACCACACTTCTTCAGGTACCACAAAAGCATTAATTTCTAACTAAAACAAGTATTTATTATTTTGCTTGTTGATGTGCCTGTAAGTAAATTCCCTAATCATTGTATTTTCCTGTGAAATAAACAGGTACAGTATATTTTGTTGAGTCTAAAAGGCAAGATACTATTTTACCTATGCAATACTAAGGTCCGTATTACAGAACTTCACTCAAGACTAAAGCCTAAAGCCCTTATGCCTAGAGCTTAATTTATTCAACAATGCACATTTTCTTACTATTTCAGAGATACATCCAGTATTCAAGATAATATATGGTCAGGAATATGCTGTGTAGTGTTTTTTTTTCTCATAGTATCAGTACTAACATTCCCCAATGGACCATTTACACGACCACACCCAGCAGTTTGGAGGATTGTATTTGGCTCATCAGTACTATACTTGCTGGCACTATTGTTTCTTTTATTCCAAAGTTATTCCACTGTTTATGAAGTCATGTATTGGATCGACCCAAATCTGCGCAACTTTCACATTGATATGGATAAGGTATGTTCTTTCATTCAATGTCAAATGTCAACCTTAGCATTTTCAACTACACTCTAAACAAATTCGGGATTGGGCACTCCACGATTGCGGCGATAAGTCCCTTCTGAGGAGTGGCTTGAGAGGCGGCACGGCGTCCTCACCTTCCGCCTGACGCAGGTCCTCATCTGACACGGTTGTTTCGGGAGGTTCCTGTTTCGGATAAGGCGGGAGGAACCGCCCGGTTCCCGGCCACCGTAGGCGCAGGCTAGCGGACGGCGAGTAATGGGTAGCTCGCTGTCCGGTTAGGACCAGGCCCGGGTCGACGGCTCGTGGTGTTCCACGCGCGCCTCAAAGAGATGTCAGCACCAACTGATGGAGCCCGGAAGGGCCGACGCCTGCCAGGGGTGCGGTGTGGGTTGTTTGAAAGAGATACCTTGGCCCTTGGCACACAGGCAACTGTAGGAACATGGGTGGGTTTTAGTCAGTAAAAGTCTGACATGCTCTCCTGCTCCACCCAGAGCGGGATAAGTTATTTGATGATTTCCCACCCAAAAAAAAAAAGAAATTTTGGATAAAAAGACCAACTTTGAACGTAAGACAGTAAACTTTACTAGTACTAACTCCACCGTATTTATTCCACTTATTTTCAACAGTAATAATATAGAACACATTCAGAGCAAGGGCCCTGATTTGGTTTTGTAATTAGTTAATCAAAGAAATATTTTGCAAATTGCAGCTGCAACTGTCAGTTGCTCCTCTTTGCATGAACCTTCAATCTTCATTATTAGTGCAGTGCTATGCAGTCAGCATAATTTATAACTTACTAGCTATAGTCCGCGGCTTCGCCCGCATGTAGGACGCAAATTATGCCACAGCCATGTACTGCCTCAATGGAAAAGTGCCATATGTATGATCTTAGGTCTTGGTCTACCTGCGTGCCCATCAAAATCCGTTAAGCCATTAAGACACGAAAAGGTAACAGACAGACAGACAGACATTTACTTTCGCATTTATAATATAAATATGGATTTATAAAACTATGCACAAATATTTATGATAGATTTTATATTTTTCAGGAGTATGCGGTTAATTGCTCAGATATAAGCTTGGCAAAATTCTGGTCTCATGTGGATGTATTTGCTTGGGGACACTTTTTAGGGTGGATGTTTAAAGCCATATTATTCAGGCATGCAGGATTGTTATGGGCTATCTCTATAATGTGGGAAATAACCGAAATAGCATTTGCACACTTGCTTCCTAATTTCTTAGAATGTTGGTGGGACTCGGTTATATTGGATGTTTTAATTTGCAATGGTCTAGGAATATGGTGCGGGCTAAAGATATGCAAAGCCTTAGAAATGAGAGAGTACAAGTGGGTCAGTATAAGGTAAGACTTTAATATGTTTTGGTTATCCTAGAAAAATGTTTGTTTGTTTAAAAAAAAACCAGACTTGTGCACCAAGGGTTCTGTACCTTAGTACTCAAAATATTTTTCCATTATTAAAGTTACTTTTTCTTTATGTGGGAGCACATTACTAGAACTACTTCTTTGTATAGTGTTTTTGCTGGTTTTCAAATAATTGCTAGTTAAGGACATTGTTTTACTTTTCGTGCATACAAAGTGGATTAAGGAGATACAGTATGGTTACCGTTGTAGCACCAGGAAAACATTCTTAGGACACTGCTCTTCACTTTTTCAGAAATTGCTGACTGCATTCACGGATTTTGGAAAAATGCTACAGTCAGCTCCTAAAATGCCTCCTTAATGTCGTTTTTTTGTGACGATTCTATGTTTACTATGCCAATCGATGCAGGTTCATATAATGATTAAAAGGCTCTTTGGGACCAACTACACACACACACCAAAAGCCAAAAACCTACTTACCTAATACCTATGTTGGGACAGTGTTTTAAATAATTCTTGCACGAATCTACCCATTACTATTACAAAAATATACTGTGTGTAGTTTTTTAGCTGACTTTATCAGTTTTCCAAAATCTGTGAATGCATTAAGCAATTACTCAAAAACTTAAGGACTTCACTTTTGAGACTTCAAGGCGAATCGATATACCTACTTAATTGGAAAAATAAAAATGCTTATTTAGTTTTTTTTTTAAGTTTCTACTTGGGCAAAGAATCGAAACCTTTAGTAAAAAAACATCCTGTATTTTTATACTGTGCGGTAGTGTTGCTGATTATGATCAAATACTGCCAATGATCATTATTTCTAAAATCGGAGGAAGTGCTAGTTTTTGCATTAAAAAAAAACGTATTAGTAAGTCAAAAATTTGCCATTTCTTTTTATTTTACTCGTTAAGTTTATTCGCGGCATTTAAAAAGGGGAATTTGGTTTATAGGAAAAATTGTATTCCTTAAATAGCAAGAATACTTATCATTTGTCTTATTCATGTTTTCGTGGTAGAGAAGTTGTTAAAAGTAGGGGAAAATGCGAAATCCATTCGGACGAAGTAGCGGGCAAAGAGTCTCAATTCCAATGCAATTCTCGTTTTTTTATTGCATTGGTAAAACAGTTGTAGGCTTAAAATTAATGAAACAATTATGGATCCTGTCGGGAACAGCATAGTAGGCTCGAGGAGGAAGACCGCTTACCAATTTGTGTTTAAATTATTTTAATGTATTTAGACTTGTAAAATAATGTAGGTACTTAAAGTATTCTTTTGCGTAATTCAACTCTTACATTTTATACCAAATAGGCAGGAACGCAACTGTTGCATTTTGTAAAATTCTAAACTGTAATAAAATGTTTTTTTTAGGGACATATCATCTACCACTGGAAAAATAAAGCGAGCTATATTACAATTCACACCCGTACAATGGACACCGGTCCGATGGTTGGATCCTACAAGCACATATATGAGATTCTGCGCATTGAGCCAATTGGTGGTGTTTTGGCAAATTTCTGAACTAAATACATTTTTCCTTAAACATATATTTGAAATGCCACCTTCACATCCTCTGGTCATCGCACGACTCTGTTTAATAGGAGTAATTGTAGCTCCGTCCGTAAGGTAATGTATTTTTTATGACAATTTACCTATCTACATATTTCATTGTTCTTGATATAGTAGGTTACTCAGTACAATGGCCTTTGTAACTTGTCCACTATCGTATCCAAATCATACGTGAAAACCAGTAATGTTCTCGATAATGATAATTGTATAACAATGTTTATTTGTACCTACTATAGATAGATACATAGTCCAAGAAAATGAACGTACCTAATGATAATAATTAGGAAAATCGTGATCATTACGTTCCTTCTGGTAAATAGCGCATAACGGCTATTAACTGGCAATCTCTACACATTGACTGTTTTCAGCCGCCACGCCACTATCGACAGGTCGTTACCTGGCGACGTCGCCACGAGTACGTAAGACCACGCTCCAAGCCGCCGTCTGGACTGCCTGTTAATGTGTGTTAGACTCGGCCTTGAGTTCACGGCCTGTCCGGTCTACCCCTGACAACACGAACTCTGACAAGCCAGTATCGATATACGTCACAGACAAAGATAGTTCACAACAGGCCATTCTCATATCTTCGGGCTGTTTAATCAGTGGGGCCTGTTTATTCGTCTAGTTTGATTCCTTTACGGTTGGCTCACCTACTTTTTTTTTTTTTTCATTTTGGCTTCACACGGTTTGTGCATTTAGCCAGTGTCAAGTAATTTTTCTATTAGATCAAGTAAATGGCCCGATATCGGGCACGAAGTTACAAAACAGTCATAGTCGTCGTTAGTCAGTCAAGTCAAATCAAAGTTATTGTAAAGCGGTAGTACTTTTACAACAACCTAATAGGAGTTTTTGGGGGAACACGAAAAGTCCACGTTAGTCACTTATTTTCACCTTCACTACACTTGTGCACTCACACGTAACTAAATTGAATAATTCACTATCAAAATTATACAATTTAATTCGCTATTTCACTAAATTCCATGAAAATGAAAATTCGTGCGACATGTTCCAACGCGATCCCGCCAAAAACTCGGCTCACCTACTTATTGGCATAAAGCACGCTCGTATTGCCCGAAAGGGTAGGCGTTTAGTACTCGTACATCCGCATTGTGTTAGGTATATTCCAAATTGTGTGGCAAACTTAATGCTTTCAATTGAGCACGAAGTCAGACTCCGGACAGCTACTGAGAGATTCCTATTCGAAAATCTATTAACATTTCGCTCGACCTGGGGCCGAACTCAGGACCTTTAGCTCAGAAAATGTACTTGCGACCACTCAAGAATGGCGTGCCTCGCAGCACGTACCTTGGTAAACCGTCGGTCCTGATCTGTCGTGTCCATCCCGGTGGTGTCGAATTGCCGTCCATTCCGACGAGAGAGTTCACCTGAGTTTATACACACATTTGTGCAGAATAAATATCTCCTGCGTAGTTGACTAGTCTTCGTTGAGATTTAGAGATTAGCCGCCATTGTGTATGTAATTTTAACTAATCTTTCTGTTTCATTGGTTTCAGACAATATTACACGTATGTTACGGATCCAAATTGTAAGCGAGTCGGTACCCAGTGTTGGGTGTATGGAGCTATTATGTTGACCGAGACTATGTTGTGCATCAAAAATGGCAAAGAACTTTTTGGTCAAGCTCAAGTGGTCAATGTAATTATTTGGCTAGTCATTCAAATTTTAGTTTCAATTGGCTGTGTGTACGGTGTAGTGTTATATCATAGATATTTTGAGGTAAGAAACTTTTTTTAATATTAAAAACTACTATTTCCGTACAGCAATCTAAACTAGGTGCACAGTAGTGTCCTAAATTCTTGAATAAATCAAGCAATATCTATTTTTGTGATAAAATATCACTAAAAGACCTATATATTATTTTTACAACGAAACGCTGGCAGATTGAAATGTACCTATATGAGAGTTAAGTACCTACCTGGTCGTTTATTAATTTTTTGTCATATAATAATTGTGTGGTTAGCCATGCGGTGATCCTGCGGGCTCTATGAGGAACCCAGACTTGCTCTCATCATGACAGCTTTAGTCTAGTTAGTTATCTTCATACTGGCGGCCTCAGCAAAATGGTGGGACAAATTACGAAAGGTCACAAAAATCACTAGGAATTTTGTAGGTATCTGCTGCATTTATCGGTATCGGGAAAAGAAAGACATACTTACCTATCCCTACGTTTGCATTCTGGACAGTTAGTTGCAAGTCGATTAACACCTATTTTTTTAAATCTTAATAAAATGATTGAACTAAATAATGGATTAAAATCGGAATAAAAATAAATAAAGAATAATAACTCTTAGCTTCTTGAAAAACTCAAGTGCTATGTGTTGTATGGAATAATTTAAGTCAATTTAGAATTAGATGAGTTGTAAAAGTAGCAGTGTTAGTCGATTCTTTTTGCTGACCTGCCTACCTCGTTAACTAAATTCCTAACATTTTTTTTTAAATAAATGATGCATTCGGTCTTTGTTTGTTAACTTGTTTCTCAATAGTTTCACTTTGTGCATTGTTTTATGTTAGTAAATAATAATGTCACTTATATCTGTAGGTACATGACATGTATATCTACGTACTTTTAAGACAAGTAAATTATTAAAGTACCTACCTAATTTATTAACTACACAAGCCGTGTGCCCGATAGGATCCTATCGGCAAAAATGAGGAGCTACAACTACACAAACTTTCATCCCCAATATTTGGGGATGAATTTTAAGTGCGCAACTTCGATTAAAAGAACGATTGTGCAAAATGCCATGCTTTTAGACCCCAGCAGTTTAGGCTGTGCGTTGTCAGTCAGTAAAGTGAAGTTAACATTTTTGTGTGTTATTTTCTTTTGTAATTACTAGTTTCAATAACACTAATTACCTATGGGTAAAGTTTTTTTCTCGATTTGTCGCTTTTCAAGTATGTAGGTATGACAAGACAAGATTCGCAGCGGGCGTTAAGTATCTGCCTGAACTCATTTCTTTTTGTTTATCGTAACTGTTTTATTCTTTTACAGCCAAATAGTGATTCCAATGCGGAAAGTCCAAAGAAAGTAGACTAAAAGTCGGTAAGTACAAAGGTTTTAGTCTAATCTACTATTTACAAGCTGTAAATTCAAGCAACATAAAATCATGACAACCTAGCTCAGCATATGAAAAAAAAACCCGAACCAAATGGAAAATAAAATGTTGAATTCCATTATTTATTGCAACTTCACAAAAGTGTCAAGGATTGATTGTGTAACGGCCGAACCCAATAACAAATATGATCTGATTTTAAAGTAACCCCAAAAAAGTTTGGTGAAACTGAAGACAGACAGAATCCATGTCAAACTGTCAATTACGTTTCATTCCTCTCTAGCGTTAACAATTTTTTGATGTTATTATCATAATAAAAACCATAAAAAAATAGTTTGAAGTGTATTCGAGTTTTACCACTTTAAGGGGAACCCAGTCACGGACTCGAACTCACTGGTGGGCCTGGCTAAAAAACACGCTGTCTCACCAGGCATCGTGTCCGACAGAGGTTATATCAGTCATGAGCAGTTAGAAGCTAGTCTACACGTATAACATTATTGAGTGAGATGCAGGATCATTTATAGTACAACAGGCGCGTAAAAAATTAAGAACAGTTCTTCGGAAGATTGGGTTTTATGAAAAAGCCACTGCTTAAATCAATGACCAATAAAGTTTATTGAGCTTTTCGATATTTGAGCTTTGTCGGTACCGACTTGGTTTTGGAGATTTTACGTCTTTTAATAGTTAAACACGTCCAAAGTTGGTTAAATTAGCAAGAAAAACGAATCTTTGTTGGCTCCCTAACTTTTTAACGGGTTTTTATTTTAGTATTCTATTTCCTTACAGACAATATTAATAATGAGAAAGAACCATACCATTTTTAATTTTAGATGTACATTGTCGAACAGTGGAGTAATACACTCCCGAACTGTGTATGGGAAAAATGTGGACTACATTCCCCTTAAGTAGAGAGCTTAACTGATTTGTTGATTGAAGTGTTTGGTTAGAATGAAAAACAAAAATCAAAAATCTAAAGTCATTTATTCAAACTAGGCTGAGAGTCAGTTCTTTGAACGTCAATATTACATAAGACAGTCCCCCCAAAACGCACGCCCTTCACCACTTCCTAGTGCTTTAGCTGGGAAGAAGTGGCGCAACAAACTCCCCAGCAGCACAGCTGACTGTTAAGTTAGAATAACTTGATTGTATACAATAGTAAGTAATTGACATTACGAAACGCATCAATTTGCCATATGTGTCAGCTAACACACGCCAATATACCAAAAAAACGTTGAAAACTATAGGTACTCAAGTAGAAAAAGCAATACGTAAACAGAACTTACTATCTAAATAAAAGCGTTCAGGGATAAAGGGCGTGCCCGCTTACATATGCAATTCTGCAGTAAGTAAATATAGCTATAACTTGAAGTAATAAAAGGACCTTTGGAATAAAATTAACAAAAAGTTAATACAATTAACAATAACAAAACTATGGTCAGCAAGATATCATCAGGTCAGCATATCCTTTGTCGTATATCTGTCTGATATGGTCATATTGTTACTAGTTTGAATACCAAAACTTCAAAATAGGGGGTAAGAACTTTTTCGTTCTTCAAGGCACTTTTTAACTCATGTGCCACAGGTCCAATTGTAACATATCGTGTTCAGCGTTAATGAATGTTTTTTAAATCCTCCTACCCATAGACTCCTAAAACTATCTTTAACTCTATTTATTTATCTCGGTAATGTGACACTTTAAGAAAT
This sequence comes from Polymixis lichenea, assembly GCA_949091785.1. Taxonomy (NCBI): domain Eukaryota; kingdom Metazoa; phylum Arthropoda; class Insecta; order Lepidoptera; family Noctuidae; genus Polymixis; species Polymixis lichenea. The sequence continues at coordinate 13,597,147 of OX420937.1, forward strand.
CATATTTCATGGAATTTTTTGTTCCTCTATATTATGTCCTCTATCTGTATGTATAGGTGTTATCGTTCAACGAATCTTCCCTTCTTCGAAATCCCTTTAGGAATTACCCGTTTCAAAAATATAATACTGTTTTTGTATCTTTGTTTCAGTGCTGACATCTTGGATATAAGATTTTCATTCGTTTATTCTGTGATGTGTATGACCATTTGAAAGGTCAGCACCAGTTGTAGTGCTCTTAGTGAATTATGTGTGTGAGTGTGACTATAAATGTAACTGTTATATATACTCTTGAAATGACTATAGGTATCGAAGACTCTCTCATTGGTAAAGTTGCGCGTGTAAAGGAACCGCGCGTGCGTGAAAACGTGACAGCGTCCGCAGACCGCTGCCATTTGCTGTTCGAAATCTGATCTGGTGCCGGTTCAGTCAAGTTTTCATCTGCAGCCGAACTCGACATTATACTTAGGTACCTACTGCATGCATACTACAAAATGCGTATAACGTCAACTATTCAAAAATAATGTGTTTATCTACAGTACCTAGCTAAAATAGGTACCAAACCATGTTAAGGCTATAAATAGAAACAGCGCATCTGCGCATTCACCATTTAGTCAAGTTAGTAAATAACAAATGTGTTTGTTTCTACCTTAGTAAATATAATTATATAAGTAACGTGTGTATTTTCCTTCTAAAATATTTATCATCATCATCATCATATCAGCCGAAAGACGTCCACTGCTGAACATAAGCCTCCCCCAAAAGGGATTTGCGATAATCGCCACGCTTGGCAGGCTTGGCGATCGCAGTATGGTGGTCAAATGCATAGAGAACGCTGCTGCCCATTCTCTAGTAAGTCCCTTAGTCGCCTTCTACGACACCAATGGGTAGCAATGGGATGGTGCTATTCTTTTACGTCCGGCATCACACGGAACATATTTGCTAAAATATTTGCGATGTCCTAACTATTTAATAGTTAGTATTTTACGATGATTGTGCAAATGTACCAACATAGTACGAAAGTACCAACTTTGCAGAAATACGGGGCCTGGGACAAATAGTATTATGTAGACATGTAAAAGAAATGTGTTTGTTTTTTATGTTTCTTTATATAGTACGGCTTACCTTACGTCGGATAGGTACAGTCGGCTTCACGATGTGGGTACCCCCCTTGAAAGCACCTACGTTCGAACCCGGCGATGGCCGGATAGCAAGTTTTGTATTTTATTGTAATGTTTTTCTCATAGTTTATAGATAAACACTAATACACAATAATATTTCAGAATTGTTAATAACAGTTTATTTGGTCTTGAGGTTCAGCATGCGACTCACAAAGCTGCTGAATCAGGTTCGATGCTGGCAGCTTGACTGTTTGGGTTTTTGTGATCGTAAAATTTTTTTTTTCTCTAAGTTATACTATTAATGTAACTTTTTCTTTTTATATATTGCTAACTAGTAGTTTTATATTAAAAAATGAAAGAATTAAAATTTATTTTAGTAAAATTTATTATATTATGAAAAACTTAACTATGTAACACTATTTATAGGTATAACTGTAACATATAAAAAGTTTGTATTGCTTCACTGTAAAATAGTTAACTTTAAACAACAACTATACTTATAATAGTTGAGAATTACTTAACTTTCAAACTAGTAGAATATTTTTTATAATTAACGAGTGAAAAAACATGTCATCATTAGTTAACATTCTAATGAATAAACAATTTACATCTCTCGTAAATTATAAATATTATCTACCTTCAATAATTATCTATTATTAGCTATTAATCACAATAATAAAATAGTGAGGTCAAATGATTTATTCTTTGAGTTATTTCAATGTATCAATATCTACACTTTATTTGATTATACCTACTACAACGATATAAACCAAACGGGATTACGGGATCAAAAATATTTAGGATGACCGCAATTAGAACCCATTTACCTATTTACTACAAGTCGAATCGTAATGTTTATGTTAATAGCGGAGGGGATGACCCTCAGTGAGCATTATTTGCTGTAGGCGGCTTCTCATTTGAGTTACCATATTCCAGCCCCTATATTCCTTGGGCACGCCGCGATTGCGGCGGTAAGTCCCCTCTTTGAGGAGTGGCTTGAGAGGCGGCATGGCGTCCTCACCTTCCGCCTGACACAGGTCCTCACCGGACATGGCTGTTTCGGGAGGTTCCTGTTTCGGATAGGGCGGGAGGAAACGCCCGGGTGTTTCCATTGCGAAGATCGCCCAGAGGACACGGTGGAGCATACGGTGGAGGTCTGCCCAGCTTGGGCGGAGCAACGCCGTGTCCTCGTGGAGGTGATCGGCGGCGGCGATCTCTCGCGTCCGACCCTGGTCCAGGCCATGGTACGGAGCGAGAGGGCATGGCTGGCAGTCGCCTCCTTCAGCGAAGCAGTTATGCTCGCAAAGAGGGAGGCGGCGCACGTGAGGGAGATGCAGTACATGCGCCCTCACAGCCGTGGCCTTCGCAGGAGACGCCCTGGGCGTCGGGAATCCCAGGCTGATTCCCGGCCACCGTAGGCACGGGCTTGCGGACGGCGAGTAATGGGTACCTCGCTGTCCGGTAAGGACCAAGCCCGGGTCGACGGCGCGTTGTGTTCCACGCGCGCCTCAAAGAGATGTCAGCAGCAACAGAGGGGCCCGCAAGGGCCGATGCCTGCCGGGGGTGCGGGTTGTTCGAAAGAGATACCGCCGCCCCTGGCACACAGGCAACTGAGGGAACACGGGTGGGTTTTAGTCAGTAAAAGTCTGACACGCCCTCCCGCTCCACCCAGAGCGGGAGAAGTTATTTGATGATTTCCCACCCAGAAAAAAAAAAAAAAAAAAAAAGCCCCTATATTCCTACCGCGCATCAATTCTCAAGTCCTTATGACTTCTTGTTGTAAATTAGCCTTGGACTTTAATTCACTCGAGTTCCAATTTAAAATCATTTGACCCCACATATTTTCAATTGGATTAAGATCCGGACTTTTAGCTGGCCAGGCGATAACAGTTATATCAGCCTGTAAACTTAGCAACTCCTTCACCATTCGGGATCGATGCACAGCACAGTTATCATGGACGGAATATATTTGTCCTTCTGAATCCGCAACACGCACTGTAGGCAACATAACCTCTTGCAATATTTCAAGATATGTTTTGCCATTCATGCGCTCGCCTACTTTTGTTAATTTGCCCGCGCCTATAGATGACATCCATCCCCAGTGACCTGAAAATAAGTTTTTTTTAGTAACATAATATTAGTTTATTAGGTAGTAGCTATAATGTTTAAGATATTGTGGTGATAAAAATTGCTAAATAATAGCTAAATTTGTCATAATAATGTCGATAAAATTAAATCTGTCAAAACATGGAAATCTAAAATTTCTTAACTTAATAAAGCCGTTTATTTACCTAATGTTATTCTACCACTGGACCTGCTCGTAATATATTTTGTGGCGTTCGTTAGGTTTCCGCCATAGTATTTTGTCCTCATCATTATCGGACCTAAAAGTTTTTTCATCCGTGAAAATAACTACCTATGTTATTTTCCCAGTCAAATTCCATAAGCTTTTGTGTGAACTGAAGTCTTGCTGCCCGATGAGCTTCTGACAGTTGAATTTTCTTCGCTGGACGATAATTGTGAAGGCCTGCTGCTTGCAAGTGCCTCCGCACTGTGGCGATTGAGATGCCGTGTCGTTGAGCACTTGAGCGAGTGGTTGCTTGCGAACGGCGATTTTAAGTGAACATTTACAATATCACGGTGGCGTTCACACTGGTTTGTATAGACGCCTGAACATCTGCACCCAAAAGGTTTTCACTTCACATCACCAGTATCCAAATAACGTCGCACCCACAAGCGCACCGTTTTTCTCTGTGTAGAAAATACATTTTAAATTAGTCGATCGAGTAACAAAGTTTGCAAACTATTCAATTTATTTTTATTAAATAATATTAGATTTACCGCTATGCCCAGCTGTCTGGAAATCCCTTTAATGCTTGCATTTTGTTCGTAAAGAACCACAATCTTTGTTCTCAAGAAACTATCTATCATTTTATCTTAAATTGTTTTTAACACTAACACGTTTAAGTAGTATGCGAAAGGTAAAACCAAACTAGACTCATCAGACGGTAACCTCTAATAGATTAGTAAAATGTTTGCATAACTACCCTCAATTCTTAACAATCTTTGCATTCGCTGCGAGTTCGTATTATATCGACTAGACAGAGACAGAATTATAACAAAAGTAGATTGATAAATTCCAACGCACTGTTAACTACCTAACTGGCTTAGTTGCAACCAGCTGATTTCAATGACTTCGTTTATTTATTTTCATACATATAAATATTTCATAGATATTTTTAAATATTTTTATTGATTCAGTATAAATGTATATGCTGGGGCTGCCGCGGTAGTGCAGCGCATCTGCCATGTTCGCAGAAGCGCGCACACAGGATTTCTTCGCTGTGATGCGCACGCGCTGCGCTTCATTGTTGAGTCGGATACGGATCACCTCTAACGTTCTCCTGAAGACCTTGTCTGAACGGTGGGATTCACCAATGCTGCAGGCGTGGATGGGGTGGCACTCTCTTTGCAACAGGAGATGAGTGGTTCTCCGTTCATGCTCGATTAGTTTAATATTTTACGTACTAACATTTTATTTAAGACTGTAATACTAACAAAATGGAACCTGATTTCCGAAAATAAACGGTTATGATATACGGCCTTTGTAATAAACCTATTCGGTCTTTCTGCAGAATTGTGCATAGTTACACTATGACGCATGACATTTGACACCATACGTAAAATGTACTGTGTTTGACACCACAGAGTACTTTTTATAATTTGACACTTTTCATTAAATTCTTTTGGTTTCGTCGTATTGCTCTCAAATAATTTAATAAAAAGCTGATTACAAGAAGTATAATTTAAAATGGATATAAGTGAACTGAAATTCAAGTCAAAAAGGCAAACCTTTCATATTACATTGTGGATTTATGTATAATTTTGTTTTGAGAAATAAATGAGGTATTACTATTTGGCGTTGTCATGCAGAAAATATGTAATACTTACATCCTTATCATTAAATTCCACGGAGTAAATACAAAGAGGAGACGGCCTAAACAACTGTGCACTGTGATTCTCGACTAAGTCCTGACGTCATCAAGTAGGCGTGGCCTTAGTCAGTGTATTGTTGGCGTTCGTTCTGACAAGTAACAAAAACACAGGGCCGTAATGGAATCCAATTATTGTACTGAATATCCCGCACCAGTCTCATAAATGGAAATACTCATAAAAAATACAATCTCCTATAAATGAAATATTCTATCTAAAATAATTTATTTAAAGTACTTTCCCTCTGTGAGACAACTATTATGGTGCATACTAGTTGTCTCACGGAGGGCAAGTAAAGAACAACTACCATACCGTATGGTAGTTGTTGTTTACTTAATTAAAAGTACTTATAGCCTATCTAGTTTATTTAGTTAAATTTTAAATGATGTATGTTCTAGATTTCTTTCCGAAGATAATCTAAGACAGCAATGCATTACAAAAATTAATATCACTATTTCAATTAAAAAAAAATACGTACCTAGTTGGTCCACAAAATTAATATAAAAAACGGAGTAAGTAACTTACACCCTGGTACGAAAATTCTGAGTACGACCCTGTTGCATCCTGCACTTAGTGACATCTAGTGTGAGATACTTACGTCACTACAAAGTAAAATTTACAGAACGAGCGAGTAGTTTTGCCATTGACCGGTAGATGGAAAATAAAGAAGTGGGCGGGATCTAACACCCCCTCACCCCGCAAATTGTCACGCGTTGTTCCATAAGGAAATCTAATTACACCATCTCCTCTTTGTATTTGCTCCGTGTTAAATTCCGATAATGTAATAATTAAAACCCCAAGACATCTGTGTGCTCCTGATAATGTCCGAAACTTGTTAGATACTACTATGGAGTCTTTTAAATTAGAGGTATGCTTGAAATAGAGTCTGTAACTAAAATATTTGAACATTTTTAAATGTTACAACAGCAACAAAGTTTGAAATGATTGGAGCAAAACACGAAATAAGTACCTACCTTAGCTTCGAAAAAGGATACGCTTTATAGAGCCCGAAGAAAGTTTTTTTTTTAGTTTAAGTATTTCTGTTAAAACACCTGCAGATGTGAAATTACCAAAGTAAATTGTAAATAATTTCTTTTTATTCGATGAAAAATTGCATGAAAAAATTATTACATTCGGGACTCAAAATTGCAAAGAGCTTTTAAAAAAAATCGTAGTATGCTACGGCGACAGCACATTTAAAGTGTTAAAGGAGGTTTTCTCTTAATCTTTTCTTTTATATCTTATTTTTTTTTCTGAGCTTGTCAACTCTTCTGCTAAGTCAATATACTGAATATGAATATCTTTCAATGTGTATGTGTTATTCTTTTCCAATCCACAAAATACCTCTCAACATGGTAGCAGAGCGTTCAATTACGTTGGAAACGATTGATTAACATATCAAGTAAGGTTTTTAGTAAATAATTTGCAATTTTTTTTTTGGCGGGATCGCGTTGGAACCTGTCGCACGAATTTTCATTTTCATGGAATTTAGTGAAATAGCGAATTAAATTGTATAATTTTGATAGTGAATTATTCAATTTAGTTACGTGTGAGTGCACAAGTGTAGTGAAGGTGAAAATAAGTGACTAACGTGGACTTTTCGTGTTCCCCCCAAAAACTCCTATTAGGTTGTTGTAAAGTTACTACCGCTTTACAATAACTTTGATTTGACTTGACTGACTAAAGACGACTATGACTGTTTTGTAACTTCGTGCCCGATATCGGGCCATTTACTTGATCTAAAAGAAAAATTACTTGACACTGGTTATATGCACAAACCGTGTGAAGCCAAAATAAAAAAAAAATAAAAAATTTGCAATTTTTCAAATAAATTCTAACGGAGGCCTGTCAAAATGGCGACTTCATCTACGAGTTGCAAGATAGATATCGGTCGATTAGAAGGTAAAGAAAATTGGTCAACATGGCGCTGCAAAGTTCTATTGCTTTTAAGGGGTACTCCTGGCGGGTTGGATGCTATAAATGGAACACTTATAGAACCTAAACAACCAGCTACTACAGCAACTGCAGACATTAAAGCAATTTATGAAAAGTCTTTAGAAGAATATCATAAGAAAGATAGTACGGCGATGCTTATTTTGATGGCTAACATGTCGGATGCCACTTTACAGAAGGTCATGAGATTCTCAACCGCCAAACAGGTTTGGGATGAATTGCACATTTTGTTCAATGGAACATCAGAAGACAAAAGCTATTCACTATGCTACAGTTTCTTTGGCTATAAAAAAGATCTCTCACATGACATGTCAATGCATATATCCAAACTGAAAAATATATGGCATGAATTGAAAGTGGAACTTCAAAAAGGTGAAACGAAATATGACCTTCCAGAAATATTATTAACCTGTAAGGTCTTGGAAACTTTACCCGACGAGAACTACTTTTCTTTCAAGTCCAGTTGGATGTTGATGTCAAGAAAAGATCGAAATATAGACAATCTGACAGCACAAGTATGTGCTTACGAAAGTTCACTTTTGACCAAAGAAGGTAATACTGAAGCACAAGCTCTAGTTGTGCAAAATAAGTATCTGAAAAAGAAAAAGTGTGGATATTGCGGGCTACATGGACACAAAGTTAAAAAATGTCGCTATCGGATAGTATGATAGGTGGATATCGGACGGGAAACCTCCTAAAACACTTGGACCATCGACAAGTCAAGCTAACAATACCAATCTGACCCTATCATTAATGGAAGTTGATACAAATGAGGTTGTAAATTATATTGAAGAAGATCTTGACGGTTGGTTTGTTGACAATGGTGCTACAAGTCATGTCACCTGTCGAAACGACATATTTTCCAGCTTTCAACGTTTCAGCAATAATCAAACAGTAACAACTGCAAATGGCTCAACAATTCAAGCTATTGGTAAGGGTATAGTTGATTTGATAGCTAACGTTCGAGGTCAGACACAAAACATTAGACTGTGTGATGTATGGTATGTTCCAGCAATAAAGAAAAACTTATTTTCCGTACTTGCTGCTCAAGATAAACTTGAGAAAAGTGTCTTCACATCTGAAAGAGAATATTGTCAATTGGTAGTTGATGGAAAAATAAATTTAATTGGCACAAGAGTCAAGAATGGAGGACTATATAAATTAAATGTAAAGACTGTTATAAATTCATCTCCTGAATTGAACTCACTGTCAACAAAAAATATTTTACAACTCTATCACGAAAGATTCGCTCACCAGAATAAAAGACACGTGAAACAATTGATTGAAAAGGAACTTGGTATCAAAGTAAACCTCGATTCAGAATTATGTACACACGGCTACACATCAAGCTATACATTTCTAGTATAAGCTGATCTCGCATTGTATACGATTTCCGTACAGTGCGAGATCAGCGTAAACTGGAAATGTATAGCTTGATGTGTAGCCGTGTGTACAGGATGTGTATACGGTAAAACACATAGATATAAATTTGGAACAAGAGAGCGAGCTAAAGCACCAGGAGAGATCATTCACACAGATGTATGTGGTCCATTCCCCAATTCATTCAAAAAATTTCGTTATTTTGTATTATTTAAAGATGATTTCAGTAAGTATCGTCATGTTTACTTCATCAAGCACAAGTCTGAAGTGAAGAATAAACTTGTAGAAATGATAAACGAGACAAAGACTACTGGTCATCTTATAAAGACAATTCTCAGCGATAATGGAGGAGAATTCCAAAATGAAGCTGTGAAGAAGATCTTGACTGAACATGGCATCCAACACCGTTTGACAATGCCTTATACACCTGAACAAAACGGTTGTAGTGAGAGAGAAAACAGAACTTTGGTAGAAGCTGCACGTACTATGATGCACGCTCACGAAAAACTTCCACTCTCCTGTTGGTCTGAGCTTGTCAACACAGCTGCTTATGTTCTAAACCGAAACGGACCGACTTCTATAGAAGGAAAATCACCATTTGAGTTGTGGTTTACAAAGAAGCCCTCAATCAAACATTTGAGAATCATTGGCACTGAATGTTATGCTCATGTTCCAAAAGAAAAGAGAACGAAAATGTCCAGAAAAGCTCAAAAATGTATTCTCATTGGTTATGATGGTGATGACGGTTATCGGTTACTGAGATTAGATAGTAATTCGAATCCGACATTGACACGGTCAAGAGACGTAATATTTAACGAGTCAGTCATCAGATCTATTGGATTGGAGTCGGATGTCTCTGAAAGTCCAATGGTTGAGATGGAGGTTAATTTTCCTAAATCTAGAGAAAATCGTCCAATGTTAGAAGCAAGGGAGGATATTTTACAAGATGCAACTATTTCAGATGTGCCGCAAACATTGAATGATGCTGCGAGTTTTGAAGAAACAATTCCCAATTTGCCTACAATGTCGGATGAACCTAGTGGAAATGAAGAAGAATCTAATGAGTCCTATATTACGCCTGAATCATCAGAAGTTCATTCAGATGATGATAATGACGAACATGAAAATTCAGTGACTCGGATACTAAGAGATAGATCGACATTGCGACCACCACAACGATTTGAAGATTTTATTATGTATAAAATTGTTAGTGATTTTGACGAACCCAAACCATACAAAGAAGCAATAAAAAGTCCTCAGAAAGCAGAATGGTTAAAAGCAATGGAAAGCGAACTAAAATCTCTAAAAGAGAATAAAACTGGGATTTTGGTGGATAGACCAAAAGACAGAAAACTGATTACTTGTAAGTGGGTCTTCAAAGTAAAAACTAATGCTGATGGAAGCCTTGCCAAATATAAGGCTAGATTAGTAGCTAGAGGGTACACACAAAAGAAAGGAGTTGATTATAGTGATACATTTAGTCCTGTTGCTAGAATGGCCACAATAAGATCGATTTTTAGCATCGCTGTAAATGAAGGATTATCCCTCAGACAGTTTGATGTAGCAACTGCATTTTTCAATGGTTCATTAGATGAAGATATCTATATGAATCAGCCAGAAGGATACAGTGATAATACGACTAAAATATGTAAGTTGAGTTTATATGGTCTCAAACAAGCTCCAAGATGTTGGAATAAATGTATTGTTGATTATTTGAAAGGTTTAGGATTCTAACAATGTGACACAGATCCATGTTTGTCCATTAGAATCCGACTAAACAACAAGATCATTCTTGGACTCTATGTTGATGACGGTCTAGTAGCTTCAACAAACCCAAAGGAATCTGAAAAGTTTTTGGTAGAATTGAAACGGAAGTTCAAGATAACTACAAAACCAGCCACTTACTTTCTTGGTTTGGAAATCTTCAACAACAATGATGGTTCCATCAATGTCTCTCAAAAACATTATACTAAAAGGCTACTGGAACGCTTTGGAATGAGTGATTGTAAAGCCGTTAGTACTCCAATAATCAAAGAAGCACAACCAAGCTCAGTAAAGGAGGATGAGATTAAATTTCCTTATCGTGAAGCCGTTGGTGCGCTAACTTATTTAATGACAGGTACTAGACCGGACATATCATACGCTATTAGTGTCGTATCCAGAAACCTTACAAATCCCTCTTCAGAAGATGTTAACAAGGTTAAACGCATACTTCGTCACATTCAGGGAACCCTAGATACAGCAATTGTATACAAAAAAGGACACAAAATTGGAATCTTAGAATGCTTTAGTGATTCTGATCATGGTGGAGATTATGATACAGGACGCTCTACTTCTGGAATCTTGTGCATGTATGCAGGAGGCGTAATCTCCTGGGCAAGTCGTAAACAGACTTCTGTAGCCATCTCGAGTACCGAAGCAGAACTTGTTGCAGCTAGTGAAGCGGCTCGTGAGATTGTTTGGCTGAAGAGACTTTTCAATTAAATTACTATTTTGATAGAAGTCCCTACTTTACAAGTTGACAACGAGGCTGCTATAAAGCTTCCACAAAACCCAGAGCTACATCGTCGAACAAAGCACATTTCCATTAGACATTTTTATGTTAGGGAATTAGTTACTGGAAAAGAACTTCAAGTTAAGTATGTACCTACAGAATACCAGTGTGCAGATATTTTGACCAAGCCTGTGCATAAACCAAGACTGGAACTAATTTCAGGAATGGTGGGACTTAAACGATAAAGATTATAGAAAAAGGGAGGATGTTAAAGGAGGTTTTCTCTTAATCTTTTCTTTTTATATCTTATTTTTTTTCTGAGATTGTCAACACTTCTGCTAAGTCAATAAACTGAATATGAATATCTTTCAATGTGTATGTGTTATTCTTTTCCAATCCACAAAATACCTCTCAACATAAAGTTCCTCCAAAACCAATTTATGAAGTTTACACCTTTTATGTCGATATTTCTCATAACGAGGATACAGTCACTTTCGTGCCAATACTGTATGCATTATTACCAAACAAAAGTAAAAATACATATCAGCGTTTCATTATGATATTGGAGAATCTATTTAAACTGAACCTAAATATGTATAGATGCGATTACGAAATTGCAGCTATTCATGCAGTACGAGAAGTATTTCCAAATATGAGCATCAAAGGCTGTTTTTACCATTTTATAACACATTTACTCGTAAAGGGTCTCTTATTACACCAATTTCAATATCGTAATGTATGTCATTACCACGGAGCAAATACAAAGAGGAGATGGTGTAATTAGATTTCCTTATGGAACAACGCGTGACAATTTGCGGGGTGAGGGGGTGTTAGATCCCGCCCACTTCTTTATTTTCCATCTACCGGTCAATGGCAAAACTACTCGCTCGTTCTGTAAATTTTACTTTGTAGTGACGTAAGTATCTCACACTAGATGTCACTAAGTGCAGGATGCAACAGGGTCGTACTCAGAATTTTCGTACCAGGGTGTAAGTTACTTACTCCGTTTTTTATATTAATTTTGTGGACCAACTAGGTACGTATTTTTTTTTAATTGAAATAGTGATATTAATTTTTGTAATGCATTGCTGTCTTAGATTATCTTCGGAAAGAAATCTAGAACATACATCATTTAAAATTTAACTAAATAAACTAGATAGGCTATAAGTACTTTTAATTAAGTAAACAACAACTACCATACGGTATGGTAGTTGTTCTTTACTTGCCCTCCGTGAGACAACTAGTATGCACCATAATAGTTGTCTCACAGAGGGAAAGTACTTTAAATAAATTATTTTAGATAGAATATTTCATTTATAGGAGATTGTATTTTTTATGAGTATTTCCATTTATGAGACTGGTGCGGGATATTCAGTACAATAATTGGATTCCATTACGGCCCTGTGTTTTTGTTACTTGTCAGAACGAACGCCAACAATACACTGACTAAGGCCACGCCTACTTGATGACGTCAGGACTTAGTCGAGAATCACAGTGCACAGTTGTTTAGGCCGTCTCCTCTTTGTATTTACTCCGTGGTCATTACGCACTTGTGCGTTATTGTAATGTAAAACAAACGATTTATCAAGATGCTCCGTCTAAAACGAACGGTACTTTTTTAAATCTTAGCAAAGAGTTTTTATGTCAGAAAAGTGGTCAACATTTTATGAATAAAATTAATTTTGAGAGATAAAATATAAAAAAATAAACATTAGTTGTTTAATTTAAATTAATTTTGACAATAAATTACAACCATTTATCTGTAACATGTGTCTGTTTTCGAACAGCAAGTATAACTAATAAGTTATACTTGCCTTTGCCGTAAAAAAAAGCGCTGATCGCTAATTTGTGAACAAGTATTAATCAATTTTAAAAATTGCTCAAATTTTTCTAACTGCTATAACAAGTGATTAAAGATTTACTCGTTTAAAAAAGTCCGACTTTTATTTATTTCCTCGCAAATATGTTTTATAACGTGGTATGACATACGTGCGCTTTGAAAATTACAGCCTCTGCTTTCTTGTAGCCCTCGCCTACGGCTCGGGCTAGCAATATCGCCTCGCCTGTAATTTTCAACTTACCGCACTTATATCATAATGTACTATTATGAACGCGATCTGGCGAATGAGTAAAAACTTTTTTTTTTTTTTGGGTGGGAAATCATCAAATAACTTCTTCCGCTCTGGGTGGAGCGGGAGGGCGTGTCAGACTTTTACTGACTAAAACCCACCCGTGTTCCCTCAGTTGCCTGTGTGCCAGGGGCCGCGGTATCTCTTTCGAACAACCCGCACCCCTGGCAGGCATCGGCCCTGGCGGGCCCCACCAGTTGGTGCTGACATCTCTTTGAGGCGTGTGGAAAACAACGTGCCGTCGACCCGAGCTTGGTACTTACCGGACAGCGAGCTACCCATTACTCGCCCTCCGCAAGCCCGCGCATACGGTGGCCGGGAATCTACCTGGGATTCCCGACGCCCAGGGCGTCTCCTGCGAAGGCTACGGCCGTGAGGGCGCATGTACTGTCTCTCCCTCACGTGCGCCGCCTCCCTCTTTGAGAGCATCACTGTTTCGCTGAAGGAGGTGACGGCTAACCATGCACTCTCGCTCCGTACCATGGCCTGGACCAGGGCCGGACGCGAGAGATCGCCGCCGCCGATTGCCTCCACGAGAACACGGCGGTGCTCCGCCCAAGCCGGGCAGACCTCCACCGTTTGCTCCACCGTGTCCTCAGGGCGATCTTCGCAGTGGAAACACCCGGGCGTTTCCTCCCGCCTTATCCGAAACAGGAACCCCCCAAAACAACCGTGTCCGGTGAGTACCTGTGTCAGGCGGAAGGTGAGGACGCAATGCCGCCTCTCAAACCACTCCTCAAAGAGGGGACTTTGACCGACGCAATCGTGGTGTGTCCAAACTAAACAAGGTCAACGCATTACTTGGCTTTGTACGCTCCTGGCACTGCTTCCCAAAAACCTAATTTCCGAAGCTTATTTATATATCTGTGATATAGCACCACAAACTGATATTTTCGAAAAATTTTATCAATATTTTTATAAGCAGTGGCTGCAAAATATAACATCCGATATATTTTCCTGCTATGGAGAAAAAAACAGAACAACTTCTTTTAAAAAAAGAATCTCTTGTGCAAGATGTCAAAATGCACCAAAACCAATTTCACTGTTCCGAATAAAAACGCCAAAAAAAATTATGCAGAAAGATGAAAAAATAAAGAAAATTATTAATGATAGCGTAAACAATTAAATTTCAGTAGAGGAGTGTTTAGAACGTTTAAATACTTTGAGCTCAAATACGGAGAAGTAACTTTTTTTTGTTATTTTAACTATTAGTGTTGATCAGGTAAATAACGAGAAGAAACTGTTGTTTTTGTAAATTAAATTTTGTTTGTTACTGTATAGAGACCCTAATCTGTCAACTTTCTTTGATAGATTTTCATCTTTATTACATAGGCTTATGGTTCATGTTCAGTTGGGCAAATTTGACAGATTGGTGTAGCTTGATCCCAAGCAGCACAAATAGCTGTATAGCCATTGGACAACAGAATTTTTGAAAACTCGAGGCTGTTAAGCTTTCTGTACAAGGACTGTATATCCGGCTACACAGCTTCTATAATTCTAAATTTGGCCCCAAATTAACCAGCATTCAGCATTATAGTAGCTTGTTAAAAGCTATCCAGGAGCATTGTAAGAGCTGTACCTGGGCTGTACAATAGCTTAGACAGCTGTCAATAGGCCACTATCCAGCTCCTTTAATTCTCTTAGATAGCCAAAAGTTGGTTTATGGCTTGATAACGGCGATTGTTAAATCTACAAAGAAATAGCAACTAAAAACTTTTTGTGCAGTGCAAGTGTTACTTCTAACTATAATCTGTGGGTAAATATAATTAATTTCCAATTTAAGGTAAGTTATTTTTCACGTTCTTTTTTGTACCTCTGTCGGTGAATTGTACTGCGGGTGCCACTTTACTGTTAATTTATATAGGTGATATTATCAAATATTACACGCGCCTTAGAAATAATATACTTTTGCTAAACATATTATACAAAATAAATAGGGTGTATGAATTATTCATGGATTTTTACAAAAAAAAAAAAAAACATTTTATGAGCATGCATATCTATTTGTAGCAATGAAATAATGTGTTTTTACTTGAATACCTCTGAAATATCATGAAAATTTAACAGATGTCAGTGGTTTTTTCAAGTGAAATCGGTGTGCTTACATTAGAATGGCGTAAATTTGTTATCCAGCAATCATTGTAACTAAATTCTCTTGAACCTCTCTTTTCTGTGCAGTGGCCATATTTAAGTCCATTAATCAGCTGAGAACTGTACGTTAGCTGTACAGTGATTTTCAGTTATTCTAACGACTGGTGAAGGTATCAAAGTGAGAGTATACAACAGCACCTTAGGGATCTCTAATCGTCATAGAAAACCATTTCGGGCGTTTCGTAATCAAGTAGCTTAGGTAGTTCACTTGATTTTGTGATGAGTAACATAGTAGGTAAAGATTCTAATGTTATTGCTAAGTAATTATTCTTGTTTTCAGAAAATAGAAATGCCGTTCAAAATATTGAAGACAAGAAAGAGGGAAAGAAAAATTATTTATCATACCAAGTGTTTGGGAAAAGGATGGATGGTTGAGATGGCCTATTAAAAATGTCACTTCCAAATTGAATAAACAAGAATATTCAAACCCTCATACAGATAGGACAAAAATGCAATTAATAGTGAAACCGTCATCCATTGCAACATATAACAATGCAGTGTGGCGTGTTGAACCATAGTGACACGTCACATTACCTAGACGATTAATTAGACGATCTCTTTGACTACAACAAATTTAGTACATATAATAACGTTATCTCATTACGTTAATCAAAAGTTTTTAGTTTCCATACTTGGTTGATTAGTTGGTTATTTCAACAGTACGCTGCTTAAATACCTAACTAATAGTTTAACGTATATGATTACCAAAGCCAAATCTGGAGTCTGTGATTAATAAAATAAAACGCAGTAAATGTATATCATTACTTTTATTGACCATTCCTTACCCAGCAACTATAAATAAAATGACTTTTGAGAGCCACTGACATGACTTAATTGTTTTCTAACGGCCGAACAATATTAAAATTTGTCTTCGTTTATAGACGTGGCGCTGAGGACATGAAAACGTACATACGGTTTATAAAAGCCCTTGCGGGTGAATAGCAGATAAAATATCTAATAATGACTGTTATAATCTAGCTGGTTGACAGAAGGATTCCGTCATTCAATAACTGTTTTATTTCTACTACAAAATCTCCTAGATAAATATCAAGATTCTTCGGTTTTCCGACACCATACTAAAACACTAATGATAAATGGTTGGGCACTAGGTATTTAGGTACATAAAATCGGCCAAAACTCATATTTCGAACTTTTTTATACAGAGGCAAGCCATCAGTGCTTATGTTGAAACTAACGCTCTTAATGTTTTCTAAAACGTCTAGCCACTTGTTCAAAACTAAAGTAAGCCGATTGATTAGTTCATTGTACCAGTATTCACCACCAGATTTGATTAATTTTAAAGTAATTTTTCTAGCTGTATGTAGAATCGTTCTCGGGTCTTTTGGTAAAATATCTGGAAATCTTTTATTCACAATTATTAGTAATTCCTTCAGTGCATCTTGAGCAATATTTCTCTTTATTGCCCATTCTTTTATATTTTCTTTGAATAAAATGTTTTGTTATGTAAATATTTTCTCCTCATCTTCATGTCTGGTTTGATTCAAAACTTTCACTTTTTCTACTTACAATCATTTTTTTAGAAAGGTCACTAACCGACTCCATTAATTGTACGGAACTATGATCATTGGTAACAAAATCTATGTAATTAAGTCGAGTTGCGAAGTTATGACAATTGACGTTATCATAGCACTACTAATCTATGTCTACTCTTCAATAATTCTGGAGGCTGTGAAATAGCTAATATTTACACTACATGCTTTGGAATTAAAGTGGAGTAATACGAGACTAATTTACAGCACATGCAGTCTTTAATTGCTTTAAACCAGCTAGTATTCAGGTGATTGAGGTAGCATTATAATAGAATTAGTGCATACCATAAAACAGCGAATGGTAAAATTTTATTCTCTAAGACAGTTCAAAGCTTAGAAGAGGTGTTGGTTTATCGCGTTAAGCAGCTGTTTACAAGCTTTGGTCTTCTTAACCAGCTAGTAGCATTTTATATTGCCAAAGGCTGGACAATAGTTCTTTCAAGTTCTACTAAAATACATTTTCTTTTTTTTTCTCCATTATACAGACATTAGTCAGCTGTGCTGTTTAACAGTTTATAGATCACCCCCCAAACAGTCTCAAGAATCATCTTATCCGTTAGTACAGCTACTTAAGAGCGTTTGACTGTTATTGCTTGTTTATGGATGTAATTTCCGCCAATGTGCTACTTGGGATGTGCTGGCGTCTGTACCTACATAATCTATTATTTTGCGAATCTAGTATTTTGCGAATCTGGTGTTTCGCGAATCTGGTATTATGCTCTGGAGCGCCACGCGAGCCTTTACGGCGAAAATGGCCACACTCAATGAAATGGGATAATTACTCCAAAATAGTCTTAAAGACCACGGGCTTTCCAAAACTACACTCGCGAGCAATAAAATTTCAATCTCACAACTCTCAACACTTCATCGCGCGTTGCTCAGGACAATTTTTTACAATTTCTATCCAATGAGCTGTGGATTGTGGTACCTATATCACCTGAAAGGTAATTTTGTTAGCTTTCAAATAATATCAAATAGATTAAATTCTTTAAATTTTCTACCTCAATTTAGACATTTATCGCAATAGGTCGAAGTTATGGACATCTAAATGAAGGAAGTAATATGAAAAGATTTTTTTTATTTACAATTTATGTTATTTACCCCTTAATATTTTGTGTTACCCCCCTGGCCCTAATGACTGCCTGTAAACGGTTTTTCATTAACCGAATGAGTTTCCTGATGGAATCCTGTGGGATTTCCTGCCACTCTTCGACTAAAGCAGTTTTCAGGTCTTCTGTTGACGCCAGAGCTTCTTCCTCGTACCCGCCTTTTCAGCTCTTCCTATATCTGTTCAATCAGATTTTAGTCAGGGCTGAGGGCTGGCCAGTCTAGTGTGGAAATCCCGACTTCTACAAGGTACTGTCTAGTCACAGCAGCGGAGTGGCAGCGGGCATTATCGTGCTTTAGCAGCAAATCTTCGCCAATAAACCCGGCGTAGGGGAGCACATGGCCTAGCAGAATGTCGTTGATGTATCTTTCTGCGGTTAGCCCCCCTCCCCGACCTCCACCAAGTACGAATATCAACTCCGTTTTTGCTACAATAGATATCCCCGCCCACATCATACAGGACCCACCCCCGTATGCGATTGTTTCCGCAAAACAGCATTGTGCGAATCGCTCCGCGGTCTCCTATAGACTCTCTGTTGACGGTCGCTACCATGCAGGCACATCCTGGATTTTTCCGAGAACAGGACTCGCCTCCATTGCTCGATATCCCAATTTAAGTGATCGCGAGCAAATTGAAGCCTGGTTTGTCGGTAGGCTGAAGACAATTTAGGTCCCGTGGCTGGCCTTTTTCGGGTCAAGTTCGTTTCTTTAAGTCTTCGCCTCACTGTCCATTCGCTGACAGCCCTCCCTCGAACTTCTCTGAACTGCTGCTGGACGTCCACGCCGGTCAGTGGTCGATTTCGGAGAGAAACGGTGACAATAAATCGGTTATCCAGATTACGTCCAGATCCTGGTCTCCGGACTTAGATTCCAGTCTCCCTGTACCTCTTGAATACCTTCAAAATCAAAATCAAAAGTCATTTATTGAAACTAGGCTGAGAGTCAGCACTTTTGAACGTCAAAATTACATAAGACAGTCCCCCAAAACGCCCGCCCTTCACCACTTCCTAGTGCTTTAGCCGGGAAGAAGTGGCGCAACAAACGCCCCAGGCTCGAGACACAAGACTGTCTCAAATGAAGCTGTCAAGCGATAGTACACTGAGACAATCTTTGCTGGATTAGGATGACTTGAGCGGCTTCTATAGGTGTGGTTTCCATTTTCTTTTAGCTTCAGTATTCCCAGTGACGTGAAATATTGGACTGATGATCAATTTTCATAAACGCCCCCTTTGTGTGAATGGTTTCAGGACTACCAACAATAAGGTGTTTTGTTTTAAAAATTGATGTTTTTTACGTTCCATGACATATGGTGAATAATCTTTGGTTGGATGGTATTGAAAGAGGTTGAAAGCTAACAAAATCGCCTTTCAAATAATATGCCACAATCCATAGTTCATTGAAATGAAATGTTTATTTATGTAAGTAAGTACTTAGATCTTAAAGACACGTTTACACGTCAATATTTTGTTGGTCAATATTTTAAAAACTAGATGGCGCCGGCATTTCCTAGCTGACTGGTCCCTGAGAAGAAAAACCGAAACAAACTAGAGGTCACGGTCTCTAAGTACAAACATTATATTATTTGAATTGTATGTGAGTCTAACAATGCAGGGCAATGTCTGGAAGGGCTTTTTGAAGAAAGAGCCATTGCAGCTTTGAGCTGACCTGTCCCAACAGACGGCATGTATGTATCAGTCACCGTGTAGCTCAACCCTATTTTAGGGTTAACCCTTTTTGCCCGTCACAAGACGCTACCAGATTTGCAGGACATTTGCGTAGGCCATTTACAAAATACTCAAAATCACCAGACGAGTTATAAAGTCGATGTTCAATCTAGCCTGCATAGTACTCACATTCACAGTAGGTAGTTTTTTTCTTTAAATGTCATCAAAAATAATGTCACGTAGATCAATAATTGTGAGTGTGAGTGAGTTGCACCAACTAACTTTAACGATTACCAACGCCGTGACAGCCGTCAAATCCCCGGTTAAGCGAAATAGGTGTTGCACCAATTTAACCATTGTTAAAATGACGTCACAAATAACGATAACAATAACCGGTCAAATTCGGGCGGTTAAGGGCTATAGTTACGGTTTGTGTCATTTTATGATCATCTGATTTTCAGTTGTAACCTATAAAAATATTGAATAAACCATTGAAACGAAATTAGTCTGTCTTCACTCCACGACATATTGTGGGAATCGAGCTCTTCTAGCGATGATAGTGACACCAATAGTGAATCCAATTTGCCAGTTAGGAAGAGAAAAGTTTATCGCCCTCGTATTGATCGATTTCTAAAGTGGGATGAGAATGAATTTTTGGACAGATTCCGGGTTTCTACGACCTTGGCGAGGGTGCTGGCTTCTAGCTTAAGACCTTTGCTGAAAACAAGAACCATAAAGTGAGTACTCTCCGTATTATATTAATAATTACCTACCTTGTATATAACATCATACGGAATTTAACTACCTAATAAATAACCTGCGCAAGTAGGTATTATATAACAACGAATCCTATAATATTCAGTCCATTTAATCTATCTAATGTATGTATTAAATCGATTTTTTCTCATTTCAATCTTCGCAGGAATAACGCTATAACGCCGGAACAGCAAGTATTAATGACTCTGGAGTTCTATGCATGTGGCTCCTTCCAACGTCGTATTGGTGATGCCGCAGGCGTTCATAAATCCAGTATATGTCGAATCATAAATCGTGTGACCAGAGCTATTGCCGGGTTAAGATCACAGTGTGTGGTAATGCCTACTAGTGGTCAAAATATGAACAAGGAAGCAAAATTATTTTATGAAATAAGTGCGTTCCCGAAAATAATAGGATCCAATGACTGCACCCATATTCCCATTAAATCTCCTGGTGGAACGAATGCTGAAATTTATCGAAATAGAAAACAGGTATTTTCTATGAATGTGCAATCTCAATCAATATGTAATCTGTAACGCACAAATGGACATAAATAATATTGTGGCACGTTGGCCAGGGAGCTGCCACGACAGCCACATTTTCAATAGTAGCGTGATTAAAGGACGCTTAAAAGATAATGAGTTTGAAGGTTTTTGGTTATTACCTATAGGAGATAAAGGGTATGCTATCAAACCGTATTTGCTCACCCCTCTGCGCAATCCAACCACAGAAGCGGAGCGGCTTTACAATGAAAGCCAAATTCGAACCAGAAATGTGATTGAACGGACATTTGGTTGCTGGAAGAAAAGGTTTCCTTCTTTATCATGGAAACTTCGATCCAAGAAGCTCTTCTTGGATCGGAGTTTCCATGATAAAGAAGGAAACCAACAATGGCATCAACTGCCATTGCAACAATGGCGGCTTGAGCTCTCAAGCCGCCATGGCAGTGCTGCACTACATCTGCAAGAAATCCAGAGACCCTATGCCAATTCCACGCCAGCGCCATCACGATAAGGATTCTTCTGATGAAGAGGAATTATTTGCATATCCACTTGCCAGTAGCCATAATGAGGAACACAACAGAAATATGTTGATTAACAATTATTTTAGTAGGTTAGCACGTGGGTTGAAAACAATAAAATAGACTTGGCGAAATTGAAAAAATTAAGTATTTTATTTTCATACATGTCAATTACACCTACATACATATCACATACATTTTATCAAACATTTACTTGCTCAAAATAAGGTAGAGACACAATATTATAACCATGGCATTGTGAGAACAAAAACAATCGGTTTTAAAAGAGCTAAACGAAATTGAAATTAATAAAATGAGAACAAGCATTCGCAGCCAAAATGAGCTTCATCGACAATTCATGCAACACAACGACGAGAAGCATAGGTACACTAGAGCTACAACTTCATCGCCAATTGAAGCGACACAATAAGAAGTATCTTCCTCATTGTGTCGAAGACTTGATTACTTATCAACATTTTTCTTAAGAATATCGATTTCCAATTGCAGTTTCTTTAGTTCTAGCTTATACTTCTCCTCATTGTGTCTCTTTTTTTTTTTGTTTTGGGACTTTTATTTGGGACAAATAAGTTCTCCCGCTCTGGGCGGAGCGGGAGGGCGTGTCAGACTTTTACTGACTAAAACCCACCCATGTTCCCTCAGTTGCCTGTGTGCCAGGGGCAGCGGTATCTCTTTCGAACAACCCGCACCCCTGGCAGGCATCGGGCCTTGCGGGCCCCATCAGTTGCTGATGACATCTCTTTGAGGCGCTCGTGGAACACAACGCGCCGTCGACCCGGGCTTGGTCCTTACCGGACGGCGAGCTACCCATTACTCGCCGTCCGCAAGCCCGCGCCTACGGTGGCCGGGAATCAGCCTGGGATTCCCGATGCCCAGGGCGTCTCCTGCGAAGGCCACGGCTGTGAGGGCGCATGTACTGCATCTCCCTCACGTGCGCCGCCTCCCTCTTTGCGAGCATAACTGCTTCGCTGAAGGAGGCGACTGCTAGCCATGCCCTCTCGCTCCGTACCATGGCCTGGACCAGGGTCGGACGCGAAAGATCGCCGCCGCCGATCACCTCCACGAGGACACGGCGATGCTCCGCCCAAGCCGGGCAGACCTCCACCGTATGCTCCACCGTGTCCTCAGGGCGATCTTCGCAATGGAAACACCCGGGCGTTTCCTCCCGCCCTATCCGAAACAGGAACCTCCCGAAACAACCGTGTCCGGTGAGGACCTGTGTCAGGCGGAAGGTGAGGACGCCATGCCGCCTCTCAAACCACTCCTCAAAGAGGGGACTTACCGCCGCGATCGTGGCGTGCCCAGCACTGGGTTGCGACAATCGCACCTTCCACGTCGCCATGAGATCCTGCCGGAGCTCTGTCCGCCGTGCCGCTCATTGTGTCGCTTTAATTGGCGATGAAGTTGTAGTTCTAGTGTATGCTTCTCGTCGTTGTGTTGCATCAATTGTCGATGAAGCTCATTTTGGTTTCGAATGCTTGTTCTGATTTTATCCATTTCAATTTCATTAAGCTCTTTTAAAACCGATTGTTTTTGTTCTCGCAATGCCCTCTTTATAATATAGTCATCCTGTTACTTCTGGATTTTCCCTGAAACAAAAATAATGGATGAGATACAGTAAGATACAGTAGCTTCATATTATTATACCTTCTCTTAGCTCATATCTTGTTTGCTTTTTGTAATGTTAAAAGCATAGAATCATCCCGATTAAACTTTCAGATTTGAATATTATGTGGTTAGCAAATTTACTGAATCCCTATTTACTCATTTAGGTGCTAATATTATAAATTCGAAAGTAAAGGCTTCTTCAGACAGCCGCGACGCGACACTTGTAGAACAATTTCCATTAAGTTTTCATAGAAATTGTTCTACGAGTGTCGCGACGTGACCGTCGCGTCGCGCTAGTCTGCACGAGCCTTAACTCTGTTTGTCTGTCTGTCTGTTACACTGTCCCCCCAAAAGCGCTTCACCGATCCGAACCGATTGGTTATGCGATTTTGCTGCTATAGCCTGGGATATAGAGAAGGACATAGGCTACTTTTTTACGCGATAACCGAAATCCACGCAGGCGGAGCCGCGGGCAAAAGCTAGCAAGAAATAAATCAAAACATAAATTAAGAAATAAATCAAAACCCAATAAAAATACTAATACTTAGGTTGTCATGGGCAGCATGTTTTCTATAGTAATAATGGTTTTACCTACGTACCTGTGGTAAATTATAAGTTGCATAATCAGTATCCGTTAAAACAGCCGCATTACGATTCAGTTTCGATTTCTGTAATAAAAATGCCATTCCAAAAAATTATACTCATGATATTCATAAGAAAACCATAGGCGACAAATAGTAAAACATGATCAAACAAGAATACCTTTTGTGTTACTAAAATTTCATCATCAGCTGAATTAATTATAGCTAAGTTGTTGTCATAATTTTGGCCCTGAAACAATTAGGTATAAATAACTTTATTTATATAATCTCAATTACTTGCGTATAGAGGTAATAAAGCAGTGGTGGCCCAGTGGTAACGGCGCTGACTTACGACTTGTATGTCTTGGGTTCGAACCCAGGCAGGCGCTTTACTTTGTATCATCACCACTGCTCTCGGTAAAGGAAAACATCGTGACGAAACCTGCATGTCATAGAACTAAAATTTCGAAGACATGTGACATCTACCAACCCGCACTGGACCTGCGTGGTGGATTTCAGCGTCCTGTGTCCCAGCAGTGGGAACATTATAGGATGATTATAATGAGAGGTAAAAGTGTTATTCTAATCAATCATAATAGTAACATCAATCAATCATCACAGAAACTAAATTAGGAGCTATTACATCATCGTCATAAAGCGCTTCATTTCCGCTTATTTGAGGTCGACATCATTGACCGTAACCAGTCAGTAGCGTCTTCTGATGCTGGAACCAGAGCGGGAGGTTTGCCTCCTCCTGTACGTCTCATTTCGCTCTCCTGGCGCTCCTTTGTGGCCTCCTGCAAACAAATTAACTTAAATTAATAAAGGAACAAACACGTGCATACATGATACAACCTAAAAACAAAACACTTTGGGCAGTGAAGTAAAAAATATATGGTAAATGGAAAAAAAAAAATTGTAATGTTTACCTTTTTCGCACTTCTTTTCATATTTTCAAATTTATATTTTAATTGCTTCGTCGTCCTTGGTATTTGCCCAGTGGCATTAAATTCCTTTCCAATGTTGTCCCATACTATTTATTTTTGTTTTGTGCTAGTCCCGTCTGTTTTTTTGCACATCAAAATATTTTTGTATTTTTCGACAAGGATCTGTAATTTCATAACTTTTTCCTGGCTAAAATTGCAACTTCTTTCTCTGAAAACACAGGTCAATTATCTAATTAGTAAACGAATAATAAAAACATTCTGTGCTGTGGATAGATTCTAAAGTGTAACATAATCGTACGTTCAGTCACGTATATATAACATGGGTACTTATGTAATCATCATATCATCATCATATCAGCCGAAAGACGTCCACTGCTAGACATAAGCCTCCCCCGAAAGAGGTGGATTTGCCATAATCGCCACGCTTGGCAGGCGGGTTGACGATCGCAGTATGGTGGTCAAATGTATAGAGAACGCTGCTGCCCATTCTCCAGAAGTCCCTTAGTCGCCTTCTACGACACCCGCGGGAAGAAATGGGATGGTGCTATTCTTTTACGTCAGGCACCACACGGAACACTTACACTTCACTTATGTAATAATAAATGTAATTCGCATACGTCTATATTGCAATATGTAACGTATTTTTATTATTCAGAAGGAACGATAAACCGAAGAAATAATTATTATAAAAACTGTACTCACTTTGTATTGAAGTTGTGGAGTAAATTGCTATTTGGCATTCCTCCTGAATTCTCCATATTTTGCATAAACTTTGCTTACTTATAATAATTTACAGCAGAATAATGTTTAATTTAAATATCAAGCGTATAATCATTAAAATCCCGCTAGAAAAACAATTTGAACTGATGCGCTGTGAATTTGAGTTTGGCGGTCTTTGACAGCGTGATGACAATCACGCTGTCAAATTCACTAATAAAAAAAGTACTCTGTGATGACAATAAACTTGAAATATTGCCATTGCTAAAATTTGGGAAAACGAGACGTCTTGTAACTTGTCACCCTTTTAAACTTTCACATTTGACAGACGGTGCAACAGCAGAAACTTTTATAGTTATATTGTTAATAATACTGTTAAAATTAACTTTGACGACAACTATAACGTAGCTCTTTGTGCAACTCACTCATAATACTTACTCTAATATAATACTCAAACTAATAGTTTGTTGCTTGAGGGTACATTGGAGCAACTTAACTGATTCCAAGCCTTTTTAACCGACTTACAAAAGGAGGAGGTTCTCAATTCGTCGGAACCTTTTGTTTTTTTGTTTTTATGTATGTTATAGGCACACTTGAAGCGATTTGGGTAGCTTTTGGAAGAGTACATTCTCGGAGTGGTTCCATTTCAATTTGGTGAAGATCTGATGAAGAACTTCGGAGATAGGCAACGGAACTCTTCAATAAATGATAGCAAATCGACTGGGATTGCTGAAATCTCATGTCTGTCAATTTTTTACACCATTTCATAACATAACATCACGCCGGTACGCTGTGAAGGGGTAAGCACATGTGAACCACTAAAAAGTGAAAGATAAAAAAAAAGTGAAAAATAAATTTAAATACTTGAAATTTTTGACTTTCTGTATTGTAAAATTTTCGGCATCCTATGAATGTGATATTTAATGTTTTAGCTTTACCGACGAAATTTGATATGTATTCATTATTAATGCAATACATGTGATTTGTGAACACCTTTTGTACCACCATATTTCTGGAAATTAATATGAAAGTCATATTTATTCATTTAAAATTAAGATAATATATGTGCCCTTAATGAATATCTATGAAATTATAATTATTATGTTAATTAAAAAAGTCAAGAACAAATCTTTGTTTTAATAGATTGCTCTGCAGATTAATTTTATGTACAAGTACACTGTGTTTCTCGATATTGATTCTGTTTAGGGTGTTTAGACTTCAATTATTGTTGGGCCAAAATTAACCATCTTGTAGGAAACTATCATGAAACGCAATGTACTTGTGCATAAAATGGAAATACAAAATAAGTATGAAATGCTCAGTAATTGAAATTCCCACCCTAGCTTCTACTCTCTAGTTTTCGCAGGCTGTCCAGAGATGGCGCCCGTTGGTAAGGAAAAATTTCCTCCTAAAATTTGTATCGAGTGGTTATTTTTCCACTTGAGGTATATATGTTCTGTGGTGACGGCTGTATGTTATTTTCTTCTTAATATTTTTTGACTTCACGTCGCAGAACGAAAAGCGAACGATTGAACGAACGAACGATTTCTGAGAAGTGGTTGCAGACTAAGAACACTGTTACCACACAGCAACCTAACTTTAAAACCAAATGTTACTGTGTCGACTGTTCCCCATTTTTAGTCGTAGCGACGGAACTAAGTCGACTCACCGACCAAAAAATGTTACTAGAAGAAATCAGTGTCGACACTATAGTGTCGAATTGTTTCGTAACGGCTACCAAAAAGCGCTACATGGGTGCCCCATGTCTTTTCCAATTTCATCACTAAATACCACAATATCACCAATTATTTGGATTTTTACACTGTTAATAGATTTAATATTAACTTTAGATGTTTTGGGGGAACCAACAGAGATGAACCCTTGTTGCAATGAAGTATCACATGCCGGCGTCAAACAAGCTGGTGAGGGTTGACTATCGGACAATCTGTTGTTGGTCAATGATTGTGTGCGCTCACAGTAACATGAACTAGCACTCACTAACTCATCCATAGCCAGCATGTATTCCCTCATTTGCATTTCTGAGATTAATTGCATAGAAGTTGTAAAAATTTGATTCGAGCAGCGGACGATGAAGTGATTCCAGTTTATTGCTCCCGAGTGTAGATAAATAACAGAATAAAAATATTCCCATTGATGATTCCACATAAATCCATCAACCCGGTCTCGGCCACGTGGACAGCGTTAGTATTGGCCTCGCAATGGTTTTTCAGGTGCACAGTGTTGTTGCATAGATAGCACTAAAAGAGCGAAACGAATATTATTAGTACGCACGGCTACACATTAAGCTATAATTTTCCACTTTACGCTGATCTCGCACTGTACGGAAATCCTATACAATGCGAGATTAGCTTAGACTGGAAATGTATAGCTGATGTGTAGCCGTGTGTATACTACCGCGACGTATCGTTGCCGGCGCGCCGCCACCATTCCGTGGTATGTGAGCCAGAGAAACTGAGATGATGAATGAGATGAGAAACTATAGGAACTTATTGCCTAAACAAGACTGTTCGTGAGTTCGTGTCCCGACAAAAAAAAAACAAAGAAAATTGTTGCGTATATAACAAATATATTTATTATTATAAATAAGACAATACAGCTTGCCCTTATCCTGATTACAGTTGTGTAAACTTATTTTTTTAAGAATAAGCACGTGAAAACCACCGCATCAAGATTCAATACATCAGATTTGATTACAAAGATTGCTGTGTTGGAGTTTGAATTTAATTTGCTATGCTTTTGATGCACGCCGTGCCTTCGAAGTTGAAGGATACACAAAAAAGTATGAAGCAGCCAAACAGTCTCATAATAGTACATTATGATACAAGTGCGGTAATTTTCAAAGCGCACGTAGGTCATTCGACGTTTTATAACATATTTGCGAGGAAATAAATAAAAGTCGAACTTTCTTAAACGAGTAAATCTTTAATCACTTGTTATAGCAGTTAGAAAAATTTGAACAATTTGTAAAATTGATTATTGTTCACAAATTAGCGATGCGCGCGCATCATCGCTTTTTTTTAAGGCAAAGGCACAAAAACAGCCAGTATAACTAATAAAGTAAATTAATATTTTTTTGTATTTGTTACAGATAAATGATTGTAATTTATTGTCAAAACTAATTAAATTAAAGAGTTTATTTTTTTATATTTTATCTCTCAAAGTTAATTTTATTCATAAAATGTTGACCACTTTTCTGACATAAAAACTCTTTACTAAGATTTAAAAAAGTACCGTTCGTTTTAGACGGAGCATCTTGATAAACCGTGCGTTTTACATTACAATAACGCACAAGTGCGTAATGACATACATTACGATATTGAAATTGGTGTATTATGAGACCCTTTACGAGCAAATGTGTTCTTGAAATGAAGGTTCTGACGCAGAATGCCAACTTCTCAAAATGTCAACATGACGCAAAACTTCAACTTCGCAGAATGTCAACTTCGTAGAATCACAATTTCGCTTAATGACTACTTAAAAAAACAAAACAATATGTTCGAGATATGTATATATGTTATTTATTCTTCTGTAAGCTTAGTCTATTATGTTGGTAAATAATGTAGATTTAGCGCTTACAGTTGACATTTTCAAGCTTCCACAAATTAAAAACTATGCACCTAATTATAGAAAATATATTATAATGAAATCTAGTATTTTCTAATAAAAATAATATTATTTTTATAATCAGTCTGTATCAATCAAAATATGGAAAAATGAATACACAAACAATGTAATCAACACATAAATATTACAATCTAAGTACGGTGAATCATAAAATTTTTAATTCAACAAATATAAAAAAAGAAACAATTGTAGTCACTAATGTAATGATATATTAAAAAAAAACAGTTGCTGTCACTAATATATATAAAAAAACAATTGTAGACACTAGTAATTACAGAAATACCTCTCGTTGTCTAAATATCTTTATATAGATTTCATTTGTTGATTACATTGTTAGCTCATTCAAGTTCTTGATTATAAAAAATAATGATTATTTTTATTTGAAAATAACAAATTTAACTCGAAGATGTTGACTTTTGGAATGAGTTTTGTGTGGTTGACGTTTTGAGAAGTTGTCACCATGCGAAGTCGTAATGATAAGAAGTTGATATTCTGCGAAGTTGGCGTTTTGCGTCGTGTTGACATTTTGAGTTGTTGGCATTCTGCATCAGAACCGAACTGAATATTTTTCTTACTTAGAACTCAATTTAATAACAAAAGTAAGTAATTATATGAAATAGAATGCTTATTTATCACATTTTATTTGTTTAGTCTATTTTATTTACACATTTTTTGAGCACAAAAAGCATAAAAGCTAGTTGCTGGGATTTAAAAAAAATCCCTTTTCAGACTAAACAGGGTTTTTAGTATAAACAAGGTCAAATTAAATAAGCAGCGAATTTCCGCTGGTTATCGATATCTTAACAAACATGATAAAACAAAAAAAAACTGGTGCAGTTATTTGAAGTATGAAATGACTTTTTTTTGTCTTGTCGTCTTTTCTTATCAATTACCATCACGTTTGTGAAGAGTACACAGAAATAAACAGATTTTTAAGTAACTACACAACCTACGGTCGTTGATAATTTTTTGTTTGTTGTGTTCATGTTGTGTATCATGTTTAGAAATCGATACCCATCACGTCTGCGGAGTTTCGCTAGCGAATTTAATTTAACCCTGTCCGTCATTCGTAGATTTACAGCTAGCTAGATATGGATGGATAGCTTTGACATTCGTTACGGGTAGTTAAAAGCCCACAAGTCTGATAGCCTTACAGCCCGATTCAAACTTTATGGCGAGTCTGAAGTACACTACTAGCTGCGCAGTACCTCACCCCTCACCCCCCACTAACAGGTGAATGGATTACTGCGCAACGACTCGCCTCATGTTGCAAGCCGCCATACCGTTTGGATCGGCTATACCAAGGGGTAACTGGTTTGTGAAGGTCAAAAAAGGCTCCAAGTTAGCAAAATCCTGGGCAGATTGATCAGTGGAGTAGTTTCCAAGGGACCTACTACGACCTTTAAACAAAACGAATCTTGTTGCAAGTTGTGTTTCAAGCGTATAATATTTCTCGCATTCGTACCATGATCTCAACAAAACAACATTGTTTCATTCCTGCTACGTGCTGGGAAAGACCGAACGAATTCTAAGATAAAGATTCCCTTTCGCAATTGGATCCGCTCCGAATCGCACCTGTCTTGCAGTCAAAAATAAATTTTATGAAATTAAAAATTTCATTTGTATGAATTTTAAATAATTGCCAAAATGAAGGGGATTGTGTGAGAGTGAGTAACACTACTGAGGTGCAATTCGAATCGACATTCTGAATCAGGACGGGAACACTAAAATCACGCCATAAAGCATTATTTTGACAGACAAAAGTTCGCCTCTGCATCTTACTCTCAAAGACTCCGTCAGATCCTACTGCACGACTGAAAGTAGCGTAGCGACTACCGGACCTATTGCAAGGTAATTTATATCACTCGCTGCCCCGCGGCCAGTGTACAGTGAAAGACCAGATTTGCAGTCTGTTGTCAAGTAAAGTATAATAGTTTTAAAATACTACATAGTACTTACTTACTTACCTATACATCAATTAATTTACCAGAACAACAGTTACAGGGGTAAAAGTTTTTGAACTCAATGTTTTTCTTGTTAGTATCAATTAAGGAATTATTCTTAAGATTGGAAAGTAAAGTCATAACATTCTCCATATCCATTCGCTTTGACTCAATTTCAAAATAAAATGATAATTCTTTATCTTCAGCAAATCGAGTGAGAAGTCCACCTAATTCTTCCAACTCATGTTTAAGCTTTCCACATTCTTGTTGGAAAACTTTTAACTGAGCACTTCTTTCTTCATCTCGCCGTTTCAACAAGCTTCGTTGCTGTTGGTACAATGCAACATACTCACAAATTGTATCAGTTTCGTTCTGAAGCTGTAAAATTATGTGCTCTAGCCTGTGTTTTTCATCAGATAAATCAGCAACTTCTCCCATTATTTTTAGGAAACGATCCTGAAGTTTCATCATCGCATCAGCCCTCTGAAGACTATCGCTATGGCTGATTTTCACACCTACTTCCTCCATTAAAGGTTTGTATTCGGTTTCCGAACGTTTATCGGACTCGACTACAACGCCATCATTAATTTCTGTATTTGGATCTACTACTTCTGGGACTAGTACATTTCCGTTCATCTCCTGGTTCATTAACTCTTCATACTGTTTTTCAATTGCTCGATAATTTGATTGTAATCTCATCATCTCTTCATCCTTAGCTTTCAATTTAATTTGCATATCTTTTGCCTTTTCTTCTACTTCTGATAGTTTAATTGTAAGTTCCCTATTTAGATACTTCTCAGCTGATATTTTTTCTGTTAATTCCAATTTATCTTTAGTCTGAAAGATTTAATAATTTATTGAGTTACCTACTTGTTCCAAGATGTTACAAATTTATGACTGGTATTAAGTAAATACATAAAAGGTGCGTATCAATTATTCGTGGCAAACTAACAGTCCGCTCGCGCGGTTGAACGCGATCAGCCCATCATGACTTTGATGTGAGCCTGCCTGCAGTGGAGTGTGCTTTCCGGGCCCTGGCAAAATTATCTGCGGAGGCTGGTTTTCGGGTGAAAACGACCAAGACTAAATGTTTATGAGTATCCAAAGACCTGCAGGAGCTGCCGACCGAAATTACCATTGACGATAACACCTTTGCCCGTGTCAGCGAATTAGTGTATCTTGGCGACGGGAAAAAAACGACAAAACTTCTGAAATATGCAGGAGAATAAGTGCGGCCAATAAATGCTATTTCAGACTGCTAATGTATTTTATTTTCGTTTAAAATTACTCTTATGAAGCATTAAAGTTCTCCTCTATAAGACCTTACTAAGATAAATACTGACATACGGCTCGGAATGCTGGTTACTAAGCAAAAAAGACGAAAACTCTAGAACTTAGTGTTCGAACGGAAACTCCTCAGACATAGGCGGCCCAAGCTCAGATGGCGTAGATGTTTTATATTAATTAATATAAGTGTCCCAGACATCAACGTCCAGCCGAAAACGGGCGATAGGTTGGCGTAGTGCCCGTTTTCGGCTTGTCGTGACAGTTATTAGAAAAAAAAAAATCGGGGCCATGTACTTTAAAATTTTTAAGAATTCCAAAATAAATTTCAAAAGTGACACCCTTTTTTTTTTTTTTGGGTGGGAAATCATCAAATAACTTCTCCCGCTCTGGGCGGAGCGGTAGGGCGTGTCAGACTTTTACTGACTAAAACCCACCCGTGTTCCCTCAGTTGCCTGTGTGCCAGGGGCCCGCGGTATCTCTTTCGAACAACCCGCACCCCTGGCAGGCATCGGCCCTTGCGGGCCCTATCTGTTGCTGCTGACATCTCTTTGAGGCGCGCGTGGAACACAACGCGCCGTCGACCCGGGCTTGGTCCTTACCGGACAGCGAGCTACCCATTACTCACCGTCCGCAAGCCCGCGCCTACGGTGGCCGGGAATCAGCCTGGGATTCCCGGCGCCCAGGGCGTCTCCTGCGAAGGCCACGGCTGTGAGGGCGCATGTACTGCATCTCCCTCACGTGCGCCGCCTCCCTCTTTGCGAGCATTACTGCTTCGCTGAAGGAGGCGACTGCTAGCCATGCACTCTCGCTCCGTACCATGGCCCGGACCAGGGTCGGACGCGAGAGATCGCCGCTGCCGATCACCTCCACGAGGACACGGCGATGCTCCGCCCAAGCCGGGCAGACCTCCACCGTATGCTCCACCGTGTCCTCTGGGCGATCTTCGCAATGGAAACACCCGGGCGTTTCCTCCCGCCCTATCCGAAACAGGAACCTGCCGAAACAACCGTGTCCGGTGAGGACCTGTGTCAGGCGGAAGGTGAGGACGCCATGCCGCCTCTCAAACCACTCCTCAAAGAGGGGACTTACCGCCGCAATCGTGGCGTGCCCAGCACTGGGTTGCGACAATCCACTTTCCACGTCGCCATGAGATCGTGCCGGAGCTCTGTCCGCCGTGCCGCGATTTCCCACGGCAGCGGAGTTACGCCCCGGCGTTTGGCCTCCTCGCGCCACTCCCAAGTGTGCGCGAGGACCTTTGCCTCCAGATCCCATGGCGGCAATCCGGCAAGGAGGCCCGCCGCCTCACCGGAGATCGTGCGGTATCCCCGGATCATCCGGATGGCCATGACCCTATGGGCCGCCTTCAACCGGCGTGCTGGTTGGCGCCTCAATGTAGGCGCCCACACCGGCGCCCCGTATAGGGCCATGGCCCGCACGACCCCCGCGTAGAGCCTCCGGCAGGAGGCGTTTGGCCCCCTAGATTGGGCAGGAGCCGCTTCAAGGCAGCCCCGGCCCGCTCCAGTCTGGGAGCCAAACGTCGGAAGTGCTCCGCGAAGTTCCACCGGCTGTCGAGGACGAGTCCTAGGTACTTCATCGTCGACTCGACGCCGATGTGAACCCCTCTCACCGTTAACCCGTCAGTGGCGCATTCCGAGGACCATGAAACCACATGGCCTCGGACTTGTGCAAGGCCACCTCGAGTCCCAGTTGCCGGATCCTTTCCACGATTGTCGCAACCCCGTGTGTCGCTAAGTCGGCCGCCGCCTGGTACGACCTCCCTTGCGCCAGGACCAGCGTGTCGTCAGCGTAGCAAACTACACTGACGCCGCTAGGTCGGCGCGCAGCACCCAGTCGTACCCGATGTCCCACAGATGCGGCCCCAGGACCGAACCCTGTGGAACACCACACGACATCTCTTGCCGGTTCCACTCTCCTTGGTGACCGGGGTAGATGACGGCCCTGTCCGTCAAGTAGGCCTCGACCACACGACAAAGGTAGATCGGTATCCGGTGATACCGGAGTGCCTCCCTAATGCAACTCCAGGGCAGGGTGTTGAAGGCATTGGCGATGTCTAGAGACACCGCCAAGACGACCCCACCCCGGGCCACTGCATCCCCCGTCGTGAGGGCTCGCACGCGCATGATGGCGTCCACCGTGGAGCGCCCCCTGCGGAAACCAAACTGGCTCTCCGCCAAATCCGGCCCCACCCGCACCAGCCGCCTGACGAGGTGGTCTGCAATGACTCTTTCAAAGAGCTTGCCCACCTCGTCGAGCAGCACGATGGGCCGGTAAGCGGACGGACGTTGACGTTGATTTCTGGGACACGTTGTATATGAATTAATTGAAAACATCTATGCCATCTGAGCTTGAGCCACGTTGTGTAATAATAAGTAGTGCCTAAAGAACAACAAAATACCCGTCGACTTGAGAACCTCCCTGGTTAATAACCAGTTGTGGCAGATAGAGAGACGGAAGTCACACAATAAGAGTTCCTTTTTTATCATTTATTACGGAACTGTTATAATTTAATAAATAAATGGTATGTCACGGACGAATATGGCACGGGCCTGCCGCGCGTAATTGATACGTACCGTAAGGTGTTAAACTTTCGATCGAATGACTGTTGAACACATGATTTTAGTTACGTGTGACCGTATTTCATGTCAGTAAATTAAAGGTACATTTCCGAAGGCGACGTCAGACCGCAGACCACACGAAGCAGCAGTGCCGCCCAACCGCAATGACAGACCGCAGCAGCACTACTATTATATTTCTATGTAAACGCTTCTGTAGATGGCGACAATACCGCCTACTGCTGCTGTCTTGTAGCCTTCGGAATTATACCTTTTAGGGAAATTATAGGAAAAAATCAATGTAGCAGTTAAATGAATTTGACTCCTTAGAAATGTAATGTGATATAGGTACCATTTTCACAAATGCGTCTTCCAATTCCTGGATATCTTGTTTTAATTTCTTGTTTTGTTCGGTAGCCCTTTGTGCAGCCACTTTATCACTAGTCATATCAGCATTTAATTTGGACAGACTGATATTGTCATGATTACATTCTGCTTCTTTTACGTCTAATAGTTCCTTAACTTTAGCAACACTTTCGGCATATAGATTTTGAAGTTCTTCATGTTTGCTCCGCAATTCGCCCAAATCATCCTAGAAAAACAATATTCTACTAAAATATATACAGGTTGAATTTTCCGACAGTGTGGCAGATTCAAATTCTTAACTAAAAAAATAGCGGAAATTACTCAAATCGGAAAAATTGCATCTTTTTATATAAAAACTACCTATTTCCGTTGCTATACATCCCGCCCAACCTGTTATAATTTACCGTCACCCATAATTACAGTCAGCATTGTCATCACCCGGGAACAAGTTGTGAATTCTATCCAGGATTCATTTTTGAGATTTTATGATTATATTTTATATTTCCTCAAAAACATGTTAAGTCACGAGAAATTTGCTTTTATTCGAACAACGATACACAACGAATAAACGATTTTACAACGAATGAAAGCAAATTGCATTGCGTAACTAACTCGTAACATGGAATTTGACAAAGGTGGCTTTTGAAATAAGGTCTTTAATTACTAACTGCATTCACAGATTCAGGAAAAACGGTTCAGTGAGCCAAAACCACGTCAATTCTCACGTTTGATTTTGCGAAAACTGTCCATTGTTATCATAATACAAATCCACGCAGTTTCGCGTACATTTCGCACTGGCTAATCATCTTATTCACGATCTTTTACAATGTACGCTATTATTTATTAACTGAAATTATCAGCTAACACATAACTTTTCAACACTAAACAAAACTAACTATTTACACTAGATACTAAATTAAATTTGTTGCAATACAAAAAAATATATCTGTCCCACTTAAGTAGTTTGAGAGTGTTTCCCTCTTATACATATTTACATTGTTTATAACTTTACTATAGTTTAGACGCTAGTGGTCCGTCTGGCCTAAGCGAGAGCGCACACACCTCTCCTGCTAAATAAATATAATAAATAAAAAAGTAGAAATTATAACTGTCTTTCGTTGGTTCTCAAAACCCAACAAAATTACTAACGAACTATATCAATATCACAATATGATCACAATAAAGTAGGTACCTTAAGGTGGTCCAATTTTTTTTTATTTTTCATTTGGCCACCCCGTGAATTTGATACATGTATTCATAGTAATAACATAGTAACATTTCAGCGAGATAGGTCAAGTAGTGCTCAATCGAGTGTTGTTTTTGAATATTTTGTGTATAATGACTAATTTTTACTTTTTGTTACGGAACAGTTTCGTGTGTTAAACTAGCAAATATATATTAAAATAGACTATTAAAGAGTTTTATAGACAAATTAAACAATTTTGATACTTATTTAGTAGACAGTGCACTGAATCAGTGTAATAAAATGTGTTCATCTTCTCGAAAAAAAGACGACATTTTTCTACTTGGTGTTCGAGATGTTGAGCCATTGATGAGGCTTAACCAACTCCCTACTCTTCGCGAAGTTTTATTCTGTTATCACCACATAATAAATGAATAAAAAATGTGAAAGATTCCGCGCATGTACTTATTCAAGAACTTATGTCGCAAATCTAGTACCAGACAACAAAATCACTGCATTGAAAAATTGATTAAAATTCATAAGAACTGGCTGCTTCTGAAGAAAAATAGAGGAAGAAATTCTGAAGCACAAAGAAAAAGACAATAATTGTTTACAAAAGAACTAGACAAACTTTTTGATATTGACAATGCAAGCGCTATGAATTTGATAAAAATTGAGAAAGACAAAGCGTTTCCCATCGATCAAAGAGGAGAACGTAAGATGATTATGACCTCAATCGACAAGAAACTAGAAAAGGTCAAAGAACGTTCTCTAAAACGGAAACATAGATCTGAAGAATTGAGAGAAATGGCTGCTAAAAGTAATGCTTCATGTTCGGTGGTGTCGAGTCAAGAATTAGAACTTGAGCGCAGCTTTAGTGGCACTTCTAGTATTGCTAGCATATTAGAGGATAAGTCCAAAGTTGAGTTTGTAGTGGCTGTACCAAAAAAGATCAAGAGTGCTTCTAGTTCCTGTGGCGTTGAGCCGTCTACTAGTGGTATATTTACACAACACGGTACCAGTGCGCTTGATCGTAACAAGATCACCGATCGAGAAGCAATGCGACTGATTATTCCATTGTCTGCTGCCCTCGGTTGCAATCCTACTTCACTCCCAATCTCTCGCAGCAGTATTCGACGCGCAAGAAAAAAAGCAAGAACCGAATACAACTCCAATATAAAAGAAGAATTTGATAATGATTTGCCATTAGTAATTAATTGGGACGGCAAACTAATGCCCGATATAACTGGCAATAAGAAAGTAGAGCATCTTCCGATTCTTGTCTCTGGTAATGGTTGTGAAAAACTATTAGGAGTACCTAAACTTACTGCAGGAACGGGGGATCAAATATCTGATGCTGTTTTTGACACAATGCAACAGTGGAATGTCACAAATAAAGTCCGGGCTATGAGTTTTGACACCACTGCTTCTTACACCGGTGCCAAAAAGGGAGCTTGCACTCTTTTAGAAGAAAAGACAGAACGTGATCTTTTGTGGCTTGCTCGTCGTCATCACGTATTTGAAGTAATGCTATCAAAAATATTTACTCTGTGTTTTTGGCCATCAATTCTTCTCAAATCCCGCTTTTCAAAAGATTCAGCGATATTTGGGAAACATTACCGAAGGAGCACTACGATTGTCTTGACCTCGATAATAACGCCCTATCTGGAAAGAATCAAGTTCGTGATGATTACGAAGAGCTAATAAAGCTCACCATGACTGTTTTGAACAAACCACCTGCGAATTTAAATTATGTGTCATTGATATATTTATAACCCAGAAAATACCTGGGAGTCCTATGCATTATGCAGTTTCGGTTTAATGAAGCCTTCCGTAAATAATACCATCAAAATATAAGGCCAACCAGACTAAAGTTGTCTTCAACTAGGTAGTTGAAGACAACTTTAGTCTGGTTGGCCTATAAAACTAACCAGTTCTACATTGGCGCGCTCCAGGTCCGATTCAACATGCTCGTTGGATGGCGAAATTGCTGAATGCTTTAAATATTTTTCTCTTTCGAAATAATTTACAAGTATGTTAAACTAACCAAGAGAGAAGAAAAACAAATTGTTCGGATTTGTTAGTTTTGGTGTGCTCACCAGTGTGACCGTTTTTGGTATTTTTAGTACTAAATTGGTATATTTGAGGCTCCGAATAATGACGATAGCATATTTTTAGTATATTACTAAATATCGGTATAATATTGTACAATTTCAACTGTCATGGTATTTTTTTTTTTGGTATATTCACCTGGCAACCCTGTAGAAAATACATAAGTCAAGATCGTTCTTAATTACACTGTCTTCGCGAGTGAATGAAATTGAATGAATGTTTGTCAGTTTTATTTCAGGGGATTCCCCTGTAGTAGTGTTATTAAATATGATTGTCTATGCTGTCCGAAGATTTTTGCCTTATTTGGTTCATATTTTGTGTTTGAAAACTTTTCTTCACTTGTAAATGTAACTGAAAGTTTCCCTAACATTGTTACAAATGATACCCAAAAACAATTAATTGATGCAGATTACGAAGATTATTAGAAGTATGACCAAGATGTTCAAAATTTTATGTGTGGAACTAGTACCAGTACAGTTTAATTATGAACAATTTTGGAGCAAGGTTGGTAATGTTGTTGACAGTCAAAGAAATCCAAAATATAAAAATTTGCCCAGTTTTGTTAAAAGTTTAATGTGTTTCTAATGCTCAGTGTGAACGAATCTTTTCTCGTGTTAATATGGTCAAAACGAAATACAGAAACAGGTTTATATCAAATCACATTTCTTCTCTATTACATGTTAAACAAGGTTTGACTTACGGTTGTACTTCATTTGATTTAACGGTAGACATGCTTAAAGTAAATAAATTTTGTAATAATTATATTACTATTGATTTCGAATAAACAATTTTGAAAAAAGATGTTTTATTTGCAATATTTTAAAAATATGAAGCAAAAATTTTAGTAGTATTATGGTATAATTGAATTTTCTTTTTAGTATTTTTTTGTAGATTTCAAAGATTCCGTTGGTAGGTTTATAAAATTTGAAACGGTCACACTGGTGCTTACCTACACCAAAATTTGGATCGAAGCGCCTTTGGCAGCAGATGCACCAGTAAATGACTTACTACTTTGGAAGAGCTTAATATTGTACGAAGCCATTGATTTCGAAATCGGTATAGCAGCTAGGGGTGTCTTAGAGCGTCACTTATGGTATTTGTCAGATGAACTGGTTGCATTTGCCAAGCAAGTTTCCTGACAAGCTGTTTGATGGTGAGAAACAGGCCATTGTTCAAAAAATTAATTCTGATGGCGCCCGGCAGTAATCGTTCAGTACGAGGTGATTCTGCTAAGCTTGCCTCAGATTTGAAAATTGATTTTGAGATTTGGAATGAGAATATTGATTACCTTCAACATAAAAGCTGCGTCACAAAAGTACGTGTTGTTAATGATACAGCGGAGAGAGGTGTTAAACTATTTGAAGATTACAACACGATACTCACTAAGAATGAGGAAGAAAAGCAATTTTTACTTCACATTGTTGAACAAAACAGAAAAATCGTTTCTACTGAAACATCCAAAAAGGAGTTACCAAACATAGTTATGAATGATTGCGACTAATATTATGTTAATTATTGCTTTATTACCAAATTTTCTTCATATTTACATAGTTTGTATACTTATTTGATTAAAATACTTGTAATATTAATAAACTTTTAATTACGTGTTTTACTTAAAATCCTGAACTTTTGTCAGAAACTTCTACTTCGATGAGCACCCCCTTGTATATAAGATAGGGGGCTGAAATTTTTCACACATGATAGGAATGGTAGGTGTAACAAATTAAGGGGGTGGCGACACCTATATTTGAACTTTTTTTTACCGTATGGGCTTGAACCACCCTAACCTACCTACATATTCGTTACAATCTTTTATCTGACACAAATTTATTTTATTGCACGTTGCAGTATTCATATAAAAACTGATTTACACCCGTCAGGTCCAGTAGAAAACTTGCGTCAGGCAATATTTGTCTGGCATTTTTTCTGACCTGGGCCTTTTTGGCGCAGCCGTGAGGCACAGCTTACACCTTTTATTTGATTTTATTTTTATTTAACTCTTTCCTGGTTTATAAGTATATTGTGTGCCTTTAGTCTGTGCTAAATAAAAGTATTTTCTGTCTTTCTTATCTTTCTAAATTTCAAATTATTTTTCAGTCAACTTGTTTGGGATAACCCAAACAAGTTGACTGTAAAATCTCATAGAGAATTTAAGAGGTGTTAGAATGCGCCCATGAGTATTCATACTGGTCAATATCTTCGTCCTATCAAAGTAAAAAATGTGAAGTAGCAGTACCTACAGTAGCGTAAGTTTCAGCCGCCCAGAGCGTAAACTTTCGGCGCAAATTAAACGGAAGTTTTATTCATGCTTAAATAAGGGATTATTTAGGTATTTATCACTTTCACTTGGTTTCAGGTGTCACTACGACGCTCACAACAGCAAATCGATCTAAAAAACAACATTTAGGACGTCATACTCCCCAGACGGGTGTCTCTTGGGGTTGCTGGGGAGATGCTCTATTAATATATTAATCTGGGTAAGGTACTTATTTTTTTTAGTATTTACTAATTCAGTACACATTGCGTACAATTGTTATATGAATTTTTGAATGGCAAAATAGATGATGGGTTTGTCTATGGGGAGTATGACGTCTTGGTCTGGCTCCCCATCCTAGACCAGTTCCGGCAAAGTAAACTCTCCCGGCACAGCCCTAGAATTCGGAGCGCGCAAACATCACCATGAAGTCAACATAGAGATACAGCGATTTAGCGGCTGTTTATTAATACTATAATTCAAAATTCATAGCTTATTCTTCTAGTAGAAATAAATTACATATTAAAATGAACTCATATTTACCCGAGCTTTTCTTAAATCATCTTGCATGTCTTTCACAATACTTGTGTTGCGATCTACTTCAAATCTTTTTTTATCTTGGTTATAGTTCTGTATTCTGATTTCCATGTCACTTATTTGCTCAATTAAACTATTTTCTCTATTTGATAGATTTTCAACTTCTCGAGTAAGTTCTTCATTTTTCTTAATTACTGATCTTAATTGTTCATTCAATTCCGCAACATAGTGTTCATAATGTAGGTTAATCTGATCTCTTTCTTTTTGTAATGAATTTAATTGCTGCTCTAAATTAGAATTTTTTTGTAATATGGCTTCTGTTTTATCATTGTTATTGGATGTAGCAGTTGGGAGATTAGCTTGTGAACCATTTGTTAGTTGTTGCAGCTGCAAGAGCATAAGATCATATTGGTTTTGGAGATTATATATTTGATTGTGAAGGGAATCACTTTCTGCCTCTTTAGTATTTAAAACACTTTTTGTAAATTCTAATTGTTCAGCCAAATTACCATTTTCTTCTAATAATGATGAATTTACTGAATTAAGTTCATTGATTTTGGAATCTTTTATCATAATTTCTTGAGTTGCATTAAAGTATTTGTCATTTATATTTTTAATTTCAATTTCTAATTCATTGAGTTTTTGGTTGCGTTTTGTATAATCACTGACTACTAAAGCATGTTGATGTTCTAGTT
Organism: Polymixis lichenea; assembly: GCA_949091785.1. Classification (NCBI taxonomy): domain Eukaryota; kingdom Metazoa; phylum Arthropoda; class Insecta; order Lepidoptera; family Noctuidae; genus Polymixis; species Polymixis lichenea. The sequence goes on from OX420937.1 coordinate 13,638,929, forward strand.
GGCCCAATGTTGTCTGTAAATGATGTACTTGCAATTCCAGATTTCTTTTATTTGAAATCAAGATTTCTGTTATGTTCACATCTGGATCTGGAATTGAATTATCTTCTGTAACATCACTATTTTTTAAATAGTTTGTATTGCTTACAGGTGTTACATTGCTTGTTTCAAAAATATCACTGTGTTGATTGTCCAGGGTATCTTTTGTGCTTTCAGTGACAAAACCATAATCACAATTTGATTCTGAATGTATAGGATTATTGCTATCATTGACTATAAAACCTTCTGATTTATAAATATTATCATCTTTTTGTCCAGAACATAGTTTCTTTTCTTGATGATCTTTCAGCTGAAACATGAAAATCATAATATAAGATAAAAGTTATTTATTATATACTCAATAGTCAACCAATATTTCCAAATTTTCAAAACAATTTTACTCATGTTTTTTTTTTAAATATTTGCTAAATATTGCTACTCTTTGCTAGGTATAACTAAAAACTTTGAAAAAGAATATAAGGCAGAGTAAAGGTCCTTAGGTGGCTTTTGTGCTACACACAATAAGTACTTACTAGATAGAAGGAGACAAATTTCTTCAGGCCAGGCATAAGTATCTGTAATGCTCAATGCAAAGTTGCAAGAGACTGATCCAGAAATTCAAAATCACCTTGGCTCTAAGCAACCAGCCCTCACAATTCACTAGCTGTTAGACTGATCTGAATGATTCAGTTCCAGAAAATAACGGCAAGGTGTAAGACATAACAGGAAACACTACACAATTCTGCATATTCTGGTGTCAGTTTGTGAATATCCCATTCATTCACTTGGTGAGCATACCAGACGCTTATACCCAGCCAAATTGTTTGTGCCATCACTTACAAATGGAAAATTATGGCTTTTTCCCCCCACAATTTGAAAGTGACTGCCACAGTAAGAAATTGTAGTCATGAAAAGAGCTTCCTTCCAAAGAGATATTCATCTGGTTTTAAAAATTTTCACATGAATTAGTAGGTACTTGATTGAATGTTTTGCATTCAACACATACAGACGTGCTCATAAATGCACAATATCAGTAAATAAATTAACATTGCATAATCAGTGACCCAGTTTTATAGTGTCTTACATCAATAAATTTTTAGTGATAATTTAAAATAATGGACTGACGATATTAAAGTCGTATTTCTTGTATATGGAAGGCCGCCCCTTTAATCGCAGCGCGATGATGCGACGTAGCCCTCCACCGACTCCGACCCCGGTACCAACACCGGCACGGACACCGCCCCAACAACCAAAACAGCATCAAGATGAGACAGTTGAAGTTGTGACCACTCCGGAGATTCAGAACTGGATGGGGTCCATTGAGCAGTGTCTGAATGAGGTTGTTGCTATTGCTTCTGAGGGAAAGCTAAACGCTGATCAGAAGCTGAAAATAAGCAATCTCTGCCGGAAAGTTGGACATGGAGTCTCGCAAATGGCGGTTCAATACCAGTCCTTAAAACAGAAAGCAATCCAAACCGGTATGGGTTTGGATCCCTTAAAACCATGACCGAAGCCCGAGACCTATCAGATTGCTTAATGGAGATGAACCGGACGATTCAAGAGTCCTGCACGAAGCGGGAAGCAACTTCTTCATCTTTTGCAGAAATGGTCAAGAAAGGGTCCAACACCTTTGTTCGTCCTAATACTTTTAGCTCCGTGGCTATTTATCCCAGTGACAACTCAAAGACCAGTGACGAAACCAAGAACATGGTCCAAAAAATCATATGCCCTGGAGAAATGAAGCTGAAAGTTCGAGGCGTACGAAAAATTGGAAAAGGTGGTCTAATAATAAGCACTGAGACTAAAGATGACCTAGATAGGCTAAAGCAAACAGTCCAACTCGCTTCGTCAGGGCTCACCGTCGACGAACCTAAAAGGCGCAAACCTCGCATAATAGTAATTAATAGGAGTTCCCACATCGCTGGCTGAAAATGAGGTTTATAAATGTATTTATGAACAAAATTTGGCCGACAAACTGCCCACTATATCCCTAGATACATTTTTGACCTCAATAAAACTAAGCCACAAATCTGGCAGGAAAGATTCTGAGAACTGTAACTATATCATAGAAGTTCCAGTCGTCGTACGCAAGGCCCTCATCACACAAGACCGGGTATTCATAAATTGGACGTCCTGCCCAGTACGAGACTTCACATTAGTAACGAGATGTTATAAATGCCAACAGTAAGGTCATGCAGCCAAAACATGCAAAGTTGCTGCCTCGACCTGTGGACATTGCGGTAAAGAAGGGCACATATTACAAGACTGCGCAAAAAAAGCCGAAGCGCCTAAATGTGCTACATGTTTGCGCTTTAAAAAACAACCCAACCACAAGACAGGAGACGCAGATTGTCCTGCCAAAAAAGCTGCCGAAAACAGGTACATCAACTCGATCGATTATGTAGGCGCCTAAGAGCGCCACATCCTTGTTTATATTTTAGACGTAATCTTTATTGTTATTTTTTAGTTTAGTATGTGAATCAAATTCGAATTTACTGCTCACTAATGCCTCGCCACTCCTTTCAGCTAACAATGTTAATAACTTTTTTGTCAATGTTGGGAAAACTCTTGCAGAACAGATTCCAACACATTATTGTGACCAATCTTACCAAAAACCAGCAAATAGCACTAACCTGAAATCTTTTGCTATGCTCGACACTGACGAAGACAAAATAACCCGAATTATTTCTGGGCTAAAAGATGACTGTGCAGTTGGATGGGATAACATAAGCAATAAGATCCTTAAACTCTATAAGCATATTCTGGTACCTCCCTTAACGCATATATTTCGAATCTGTCTTTCCAATGGGATTTTCCCTAGATGTCTAAAAAAGTCAATTGTAATACCAGTATTTAAATCTGGAAGTAAAGACCTAGTTAGTAATTATAGGCCAATATCGTTACTCCCCTCAATATCAAAAATATTAGAGAGAATTATAAACAGTAGGCTAGTTAACTATCTGGAAAACAATAACTTCTTATCCCCTGCGCAGTTTAGTTTTAGAGCCAAATTATACACAGCCAATGCGGTACATAACCTGACCAACTACATCTCAGAAGAACTCGGCAAAGGGAACCAGACCCTGGGAGTGTTCCTTGATTTAGCCAAGGCCTTCGACACGGTGTCCGTTTCTATCCTTCTGAATAAATTAGAGACTATTGGAATAAGGGGAACACCGCTGAAACGATTTGCTGACTACTTACATTACCGATACCAATGCGTTAGAATTGATAAAACCACTAGTGATGAGCAGAAAACTACGGGTTTTGGTGTGCCTCAGAGAAGTATTCTGGGCCCTACGTTATTCCTGATTTATATTAACGACATGTGCAACCTTAATATTAAAGATGGGAAAATTATATCATATGCCGATGACACGGCGCTAATTTTTACCGCTAAAACCAGTACTGAACTGTTCGAAATCGCACAACTAGGTTTTGATACTGTGACTAATTGGCTTCAAACAAATTTACTAACATTAAATGCTGACAAGACAAAATACATTCGCTTCTCCATGCGCAAGCCTCAAGTTAACGTTACTAACCCTCAACTATATGCCCATCAATGTGGAAACCGTTCAGTCATCATGTGTAATTGTCCTTGTATCCACAAAACGAGCAACATAAAATACCTCGGTGTAATAATGGACGACACTCTGTCTTTCAGAAATCACATTGAAAGTCTCATTAAAAGAGTGCGCAAATTAATATTTGTTTTTAAAAAATTGCGATCATTTGCAGACTCAAAATTAATCAAACAAGTTTATTTAGCCCTATGTCAATCAATAATTTAATACTGCATCACATCATGGGGAAACTAATCTGCTTCCTCTTGAAAGAGCTCAGAGAGCAATTTTAAAGGTAGCAAACTTCCATCCCTTTTTCTTTCCCACAGATCTGCTATATAAATCCTGCAGCGTGATGACTGTTCGCCAAATTTTCATTTTGCACTTAGTATTAAAACAGCACACCATGCTTACCTACACTGCTGACAATAGTAACAAAAGACGGAATGATATAGTATGCACATCTAATGCAACCTCGAAACATGTCTTAGTAGAAAGGTTTTTTACATTCTTAGGCCCATTTCTGTACAATAGGCTAAATAGAAAACTAAGTATCTATAAATTGAATTACCTCAGTTGTAAGAAAATTATTATTATTACATATTTACTAACTATCGCTTATGCACAGACAGAAGATCTACTTGTTGTCTGCAAATAGAACGACAAACATGCTATTTTTATATTACTTTTTTCCTAATTTTAATTTAGTTATTACATTATACACACTGTTAATTTATTACATTAAGTATTTAAGCACTTCCTAGCGTGAAGCACAGGTTCAACCTAGTTCAGGCAATAAGCATCTGTGCCCTATTTTAAATTGTTAAGATACTCTGTAAATGTAAATGTGTCCCCTTTTATAAATAAACGATTATTATTATTATTATACTCAATTTACAACAAAATAGTTCGAATATGACAATGTAAAAGATTATCAAATAACTTCATGGAAAAAGATAGCTACAAAATCCCAATATGATTCAGATATAATAACATTAACCGGTGACATATGGCCCTTTGATTTATGACGTCATAGATATGTTCTTAAGATGTTGTTGTTATTCAGTATGCAAATTTATTTGCAGTATACGTCAATATCGACCTAATCCGATTAGAGATTTTGTTCGTAAAACAAAACTGTTGCTATATGATAGAAACACCGCACCGAGTGCGAATGGAACTCAATAATGATGGTATGACGTGTCACAAGTAATGATAAATAAATATCTACTAGAGAACACATAGGACTGGACAAAATTACAATTTTTATTCGTCGTTGTATCATCTCTAAACTGGAAAACATACAGTAAATTTATTACCTTCTTTCGTGCTAGAGCTAACTTGACTGCTCGGTCTTCCATTGTAGTGATAGTTGAACACTTTTAACTGATAACTAACAGGATAAACATTACACACAATAGTAATATCGCTCTGAAAAGACGTATTCTTAAAAAAGTACTCTGTGTAATCTATCGTTACTTTGGAATAATAATTATCCACTCTCACTCTGTGAAAAATATGATGACAGAACGTGTCAAACTTTCAGTTTCATTCGCCGCCACCGCCAGTGGCCACATCGCCATACAATACAACTGTCAGTACTTCCGCTATCTGTCACACATGCAGTCATGCATGGAATTAGTTTAAACTACACACTCATGTAATGAGTAAGTACTTCAAAGTACACAAAAATGGAATTGTAAAGGCCTCCCAATACGATAAATCGCAATTATCAATTTTACGTGGCAAATCAAATCAAATCAAATTATTTACCTTTTGTGTTGGTAGTCTAGAGATAATAGTTAGTTTATTCGTTGTTTTTTATTTTTCAAATTTGTTTCTGCCCGGCAGGAATTTCGGGCATAAATTTATAACTGCCCAATAAATGCCCAATCGCAGGGCATAAAAATACGGGGCCATTAAATGTGATTTAAGATAGTTCTTCATGTAAAATATTACTTCATAAAGAAATAAAAGAAGAAATGTCAGTGATTGAGCACATTTTTATTTTAAAATAATAACATTGACGTACTTTTTCATGTGAAAATTAACATTAAAACTTTTATACCAAAAATTGTAAAATATATGCAGTGTGCTATATGCGTGTGTATGTTTTTATGTAATAAAACTATAAGGACTAAAAAAACAATAAAACAAAACTTTTGTCATAAATAGGCCTTAAATAATATAAACCAGCATTTTGAAAATTTCAATAATCAATATCATCATAATTTTAATGATAACCATTGATGATACCAGAAGGGCTAAATAATCAAACTTATCACTATTGGTATCATTAATCTGTTCGCTTATATTTATGAATTGAATATCGTTTGTTTGTCGTGTAGTTGAAGCTAAAGGTTCCATCTATCCTTGATAAGTGAAGATTGCATATCCTCCCGCATGTGGTCACATGGAGGCTTATATGCAATGATGCTGCCACGGAAGGTCTTACGTGGCAGCATCATTGCATATAAGCCTTCATTATTCTTATCGTCATGTGTCTTCCATGTGAGAACTTTCCGGAACAGTATCTTTATTGGAAACACGATGCACGCTTTCACCTTTATTTCATAAATTCCAATGATATGATAAAGATGTTATTTTGCCGCTCTTTCTGATGTGAGACGGTTTCTTTTTGCACTGTGCGGTAAATCCCTGTGTGCTCAAAGATCGTTCGGTGGCTGTAGATGTGCAGGGTGCTCTCAGTATTCTTAAGGCAACTAAATATGCTGCTTCAACTAAATATTTAGAAAAAAATATAACTAAATTTTGTCTACATATTTAGTTGAAACATATTTAGTTGAAACAGCCTTTCTACCGGGCAATTTTTCAAAAAAGATTACGATTATAATAATATTTTGTTAAATTAAATTAGGAAATATATGCTGAAAGAACAGTATTTTTAGTATATATATAACATTCTGACAATTTTTATAACAACAGTATCCTAGCGACCATACATTAAAACAAAAGACATAATAACTGTGGTCGGTATAGATACTTCACGTCCTTGGAACTTTTTTAAAAGAATGTTATGGTAATATATTCTTTTATCCTAATGCTGAACTTAAATTATGCAGCCTGGGACCGAACAGTGGCTCGGAAGGAACATGCGTTACGTCGAAGTCTCCGTTGCTAACACATTCTCTTACAAAAAAATGTTTCAGCTTGATGTGTTTGGTGCGCTTGGGTTATTCATATTTTGGGTTGTGCGCAAGTTTTACAGCGGATTCATTGTCCTGGTTTCTCAATTTTAATCAAGTCGTTAATAAGGCGATTCAACCATAAAATCTCTTATGCAGATTCACTTGCTGCTATAATCTCCGCTTCAGTCGAATAGATGGAGACTGTCGTTTGTTTCTGGATTCTCCAGCTAATAGCAGCTCCAGAGAATAAGCACACCATTCCAGATGTTGACCTTCCAGTAGTTTGGTCTCCTGCATGATCTGCGTCGCTGTAGCAGACTAAGCGTGGAGGCGACTTTTCCGTATAGGTTAGCCCATTCTGTTGGGTCCCTTTCAAGTACCGGAAGATGCGTTTTACCAGCATGATATCTTTCTTAGTGGGTACTCCGGGGTTTCGAGATGCGACACCCAGAGCATATGAAATATCAGGCCTTGTGCCTACTGATAAATAAGCCATATCACCCACGGCTTGTCTGTATGGGAAATTCGCGTTGACATCCTCTTCCTCTGCCGTCTCATTTTCTTTGATGACTGGCGTTGGTGCTGGTTTGGAATTGGACTTCTATATTTTTCCAAAACTTTCTTTGTGTAGGCCTTTTGACATAGTGAAATGATCTTGTCCTTACGGGCATTCATTTCCATTCTTAGGAAGTATGACGCAGGTTTCGTATTTATCTTAAACCTTGTTTTCAATTCCTTGATAAATTCGTCTCCTGCTCTGGTAGTATTAGGTCTTTATGTCGACAGACTTGAATGCTACAAGTCCGTCGTCAACATAAAGACCAATATAGACTTTAGATTGTCCTCTGATTCAAACATGTAAGCATGGATCCGCTTCACTCTGTTGGAAATCAGAATTTCTTAAGAATTCGGCAATGCATGTGTTCCAGCATCGTGGTGCTTGTTTCAGACCATAGAGGCTGCGTTTTAGCTTGCAGACTCGTTTGGTGCCATCAGGCTGTTTCATGAAAATATCTTCTTTTACTGTGCCGTTTAAAAAGGTGGTTGAAACATCGAACTGATGTAATTTTAGATTTTTTCGAGCAGCTATAGCAAGCAATGCTCGAACGGTGCTCAGACGGACCACTGGACTTAATGTTTTATCATAATCAACTTCGGGTTTCTGGAAGTAACCTTTGATAACCATTCTGGCTTTATACACTATCGACGGTACCATCAGGATTCATTTTTATTTTATACACCCATTTGCAAGGGAGGGCTTTTCGTCCTTTGGGTAAATCAACCAGATCCCAAGTTTGGTTTTCATGCAGTGAAGTTATTTCACTGTCCATAGCATCTTGCCATTTTGCTTTGTAAGGGGATTCCATCGCTTCTTTGAAGGTCTCAGGCTCTTTAGGCTTGTGAAGATTATCGATTTCTTCTGCTGCTGCCAAAATAAAATCGTCATAGCGCTTAGGAGCTCTAATATTTGACCTGTCTCTCAAAGACCTCATCTGAACGGTCGCAATTTCATCAACATCAGCATCAGGTTCATCATCATTTACAACGGTAAAAGATCCGAGAAGAGATTCGTATTCACTTTCATTATTCCCTGGTTCCATTTGTCGAACGTCGTCAGTGCTATCGACCAAGCTTTGTTGCAGCGTTTCATCTTGATCATCTGAGTCAAAATCACTATCATGTTGCTGATCATCTGCTTCATGATTGTCAAGCTTATTATCCACTCGCTTGCGTGTTGTTTTCTGCGATGTCGTTTTTTAGGTTGTTCTTGTGCAAACTCTAAATCGGTGAGCAATCTGTATATTGCATTTTTATTCGATTCATCGTAAAACATAATCTTCAATACCCTAATATCTTTTGAAGTTATGATGCTGTTCTTCGAGGGTATGAATATTCGGAAAGCTTTAGATGTTTCAGAGTATCCCGCAAGCATGCCTGGAATTGCCTTGGGTGTAAATTTGTGACCGTTAGTGCCTTTCATCAGAACGTAGGTCTTGCAACCGAACACGTATAAATGATTAATACATGGCTTCTTCCCAACCCATCGCTCAGATGGCGTTTGGTTCTGATCGGCGCTGTTTATACTCCTGTTTGATAGGTAGTTTGTAGTGAATACTGCTTCGCCCCAGAATTTTAATGGTGCCTGTGCATCAATGATTATTGCCCTCGCTTTCTCCACAAGAGTACGATTCTTTCGTTCAGCAACTCCGTTTTGGTTCGGGGTGTAGGGTGCGGTGAGACGTATTCTGTATCCCGCAAAGTTTCAGATAAGCGTTGAACTCTTTGTTCACACAAAGTTGATTTTGACCCCAGTGTGCGTTTCCGCTAACTCCTTGAAGTCTTTAAACTGTTGTAATACTTCGTTCTTGCTTTTGATCATGAATGTAAACTCGACTGTATCGGCTATAGTCGTCTATAAAAGTAACGAAGTACTTGTTTCTGCTTACTGTAGGCGTTCTTATAGGTCCACATACATCGCTATGAACGATTTCTAAGCGTTCTGTTGTTCGTTGAGTTGTTTTCTCACGGGGGGTAGGTACTCGATGTAATTTTGCCTGGATACAGATTTCACACTCTGCCAAGGTTTCAAGAAGCATCAAAGTTCATGCCAAGCAAAATCTCGTTTTTGAGTGCACGTTTCAAATCTTTGGCGTACATATGACCAAGTTTTCTGTGCCAGTCTAGTGCAGAATTTATCAAACATAGACATGTTTGATAAATTCGATTTCTTTTTAGCAATTGGAATCGAAACAGTGTCATCATTATGATTGGCCAGATTGTTGCGCTCATGTTTATTTGGTTTGATGTAATAAAGACGATCTCCTTGTTTAAAACGCGGTGGGAGTTATTCCATCTTTTGGATTGTTGACCGTCGCTTTACTTCACAGAGTACTTTTTTACTTTACTTTTTGTGAAGTAGACAGAACAGCCAGCATCTGTCATCTTACTGACAGACAACAAGCGTATAGAGTCTGCCAAGGGTGCGGGTTGTTCGAAAGAGATACCGCCGCCCCTGGCACACAGGCAACTGAGGGAACACGGGTGGGTTTTAGTCAGTAAAAGTCTGACACGCCCTCCCGCTCCGCCCAGAGCGGGAGAAGTTATTTGATGATTTCCCACCCAAAAAAAAAAAAAAAACAAGCGTATAGAGTGTCTTTTAGCTGTGAAAGGGCTGTGCCATTACCATTTTTTGTTACAAAGGAGACTCTACCTTTTCCTTTAATCTCTGCAGTTTGTTCTTTAGTTGCAAAGTTCAGTTTTCCGGATGTTCTCTCTATAGTCTTAAATAAGTCTCGTTGATAAGTCATGTGAGACGTACAACCCAAGCAGCACAAATAGCTGTATAGCCACCGGACAACAGAATTTTTGAAATCTCGAGGCTGTTAAGCTTTCTGTACAAGGGCTGTATATTCGGCTACACAGCTTCCATAATTCTAAATTTGGACCCAAATTAACCAGCATTGAGTAATGCTCAATGCTAGTAGCTTGCTAAAAGCTATCCAGGAGCATTGTAAGAGCTGTACCCGGGCTGTACAATAGCTTAGACAGCTGTCAATAGGCCACTATCCAGCTCCTTTAATTCTCTTAGACAGCCAAAAGATGGTATATGGCTTGATAACGGCGATTGTTAAATCTACAAAGAAATAGTAACAAAAAACTTTTTGTGCAGCGCAAATGTTACTTCTAACTATAATCTGTGGGTAAATATATTTAATTTCCAATTTAAGGTAAGTTATTTATCACGTTCTTTTTTGTACCTCTGTCGGTGAATTGTACTGCGGGTGCCACTTTACTGTTAATGTATATAGGTGATATTATCAAATATTACACGCGCCTTAGAAATAATATACTTTTGCTAAAAATATTATACAAAATAAATAGGGTGTAGAATTATTCATAGATTTTTACAAAAAAAAAACATTTTATGAGCATGCAGTAAAAACACATTATTTCATTGCTACAAATAGATAGCTATTTGTAGCAATGAAATATTAATGTGTTTTTACTTTAATAGCTCTGAAATATCATGAAAATTTAACAGATATCAGTGGTTTTTTCATATGAAATCGGTGTGTTTTCATTAAAATGGCGTAAATTTGTTATCCAGCAATCATTCAACTAAATTCTCTTGAACCTCTCTTTTCTGTGCAGTGGCCATATTTAAGTCCGTTAATCAGCTGAGAACTGTACGTTAGCTGTACAGTGGTTTTCAGTTATTCTAACGACTGGTGAAGGTATCAAAGTGAGACTATACAATAGATACTGTTGACATTTTATATTTAAGTATTGATCTACGTGACATTATTTTTAATGACATTTAAAGAAAAAAGTAACTGTGAATGTGAGTACTATGCAGGCTAGATTGAACACATTACTTTGTAACTCGTCTGGTGGTTTTGAGCATTTTGTAAATGGCCTACGCAAATGTCCTGCAAATCTGGTAGCGTCTTGTGACGGGTCGTTGAGCTCCCTAAAATAGGGTTGAGCTACACGGTGACTGTTACATACATGCCGTCTGTTGAGACAGGTCAGCTCAAAGCTGCAATGGCTCTTTCTTCAAAAGGCCTTTCCAGACATTACCCTGCATTGTTAGACTCACATAAAATTTAAATAATATAATGTTTGGACTTTAAAACAGACTATGACCTCTGAGTTTGTTTCGGCTTTTCTTCTCAGGGAACAGTCAGCTAGGAAATGCCGGCGCCATCTAGTTTTAAAAAATATTGACCAACAAAATATTGACGTGTAAAAGTGTCTTTTAAGATCTACTTACATAAATAAACATTTCATTTCATTTCATTTCATTTCATTTCAGCGCCTTAGGGATCTCTAATCGTCATAGAAAACCATTTCGGGCGTTTCGTAATCAAGTAGCATATGTAGTTCACTTGATTTTGTGATGAGTAACATAGTAAGTAAAGATGCTAATGTTATTGCTAAAAAAATATTCTTGTTTTCAGAAAATAGAAATGCCGTTCAAAATATTGAAGACAACAGAAAGAGGGAAAGAAAAAATATTTATCATGCCAAGTGCTTGGGAAAAGGATGGGTGGTTGAGATGGCCTATTAAAAATGTCACTTCCAAATTGAATAAACAAAAATATTCAAATCCTCATACAGATTGGACAAAAATGCAATGAATAGTGAAACGGTCATCCATTGCAACATATAACAATGCAGAAAAAGAATTATGTGGCATGTTGAACCATCGTGACACGTCAGATTACCCGGATGATGGAGAAATAAATAAATTAGACGATCTCTTTGACTACAACAAATTTAGTACATATAATAACGTTATCTCATTACGTTAATCAAAAGTTTTTAGTTTCCATACTTGGTTGATTAGTTGGTTATTTCAACAGTACGCTGCTTAAATAACTAACTAATAGTTTAACGTATATGATTACCAACGCCAAATCTGGAGTCTGTGATTAATAAAATAAAACGCAGTAAATGTATATCATTACTTTTATTGACCATTCCTTACCCAGCAACTATAAATAAAATGACTTTTGAGAGCCACTGACATGACTTAATTGTTTTGTAACGGCCAAACAATATTAAAATTTGTCTTCTTTTAAAGACGTGGCGCTGAGGACATGAAAACGTACATACGGTTTATAAAAGCCCTTGCGGGTGAATAGCAGATAAAATATCTAATAATGACTGTTATAATCTAGCTGGTTGACAGAAGGATTCCGTCATTCAATAACTGTTTTATTTCTACTACAAAATCTCCTAGATAAATATCAAGATTCTTCGGTTTTCCGACACCATACTAAAACACTAATGATAAATGGTTGGGCACTAGGTATTTAGGTACATAAAATCGGCCAAAACTCATATTTCGAACTTTTTTATACAGAGGCAAGCCATCAGTGCTTATGTTGAAACTAACGCTCTTAATGTTTTCTAAAACGTCTAGCCACTTGTTCAAAACTAAAGTAAGCCGATTGATTAGTTCATTGTACCAGTATTCACCACCAGATTTGATTAATTTTAAAGTATTTTTTCTAGCTGTATGTAGAATCGTTCTCGGGTCTTTTGGTAAAATATCTGGAAATCTTTTATTCACAATTATTAGTAATTCCTTCAGTGCACCTTGAGCAATATTTCTCTTTATTGCCCATTCTTTTATAATTTCTATAAATAAAATGTTTTTTATGTAAATATTTTCTCCTCATCTTCATTTGTCTGGTTTAATTCAAAATTTTCACTATTTCTACTTACAATATTTTTTTTAGAAAGGTCACTAACCGACTCCATTAATAGTACGGAACTATGATCATTGGTAACAAAATCTATGTAATTAGGTCGAGTTGCGAGGTTATGACAATTGACGTTATCATAGCACTACTAACCTATGTCTACTCTTCAATAATTCTGGACGCTGTGAAATAGCTAATATTTACACTATATGCTTTGGAATTAAAGTGGAGTAACACTACACTAATTTACAGCTCATGCAGTCTTTAATTGCTTTAAACCAGCTAGTATTCAGGTGATTGAGGTAGCATTATAATAGAATTAGTGCATACCATAAAACAGCGAATGGTAAAATTTGATTCTCTAAGACAGTTCAAAGCTTAGAAGAGGTGTTACTTTATCGCGTTAAGCAGCTGTTTACAAGCTTTGGTCTTCTTAACCAGCTAGTAGCATTATACATAGCCAAAGGCTGGACAATAGTTCTTTCAAGTTCTACTAAAATACATTTTCTTTTTTTTTCTCCATTATACAGTCATTAGTCAGCTGTGCTGTTTAACAGTGTAGAGATCACCCCCCATACAGTCTCAAGAATCGTCTTATCCGTTAGTACAGCTACTTAAGAGCGTTTGACTGTAATATAGCTTGTTTATGGATGTAATTTCCGCCAATTTGCTACTTGGGAACCGCTATCTAAAACCCATATGCAATTTTCAGATTTTTTGATACGTGTAAGGAGGCACTGCATAGCAAAATTGGTGTTATGAGAACCGTTAGTATGTTTATTCAGCTTCTCACTGTTTTTCTTCCAGCAATTGGTACAAATTTTGTGAGTCTTGCGTTTTAAGATATTACCACTACGTTTGCAAATTTTACAGAATGTGAATAAGGCTTCTTCTTGAAAAGAGGATTCGGGTTCATCGTTATTAGTCATGTTTTGGCTATGACGTGCTTCACATTCTTCTATTATTTTAGTTTGAAGCTCCTCTGGCTTCGCAAGAGTGTCTCGTGAGTGACTCTGAAGTTCCCAAATTCCTTTGAGAGACTGTACAACATCATGACTGTTAGCAAGTCCCCATATAAATGAGTCCTCATATTAGCTATTATGCTACGTCCATGTCTGCCAATTTGTCAACTGTATCCAAAAACTTGTTTAGATGAGTTCTTACATCGTGTCCTTCTAATTTTGTTAGGATCAGTTGCTTTAATAGGGATGCCATTCGCGCAGGTCCCTTACTGGGGTACCTACGTGTCTTTAAATTTTTGCCATAATGCTTTAGCAATAGTGCAATTTTTTATTTGTTTAAGCTCAGAAGGAGCGATTATAAGTATGAGTTCAGATCTCGCCTGTCTATCGCCTTCTTTATCAACCACTTCAGTATCAGTCTCTATGTATTTCCATAATTTGTGTCGTACGAGTACCTACAGCTTCAGCCTGTATAACCCAATAGTTTGAGGGTCAATTTTTGTGCTCGACATTTCGGAAAGGTTAAAACTTATTGTTACAACCACGCTCTGCTACCCTGTTAATTTAAATTAGGAAATATTTAGTGAAAGAACAGTATTTTTAATATATATGTAACATCGTGACAATTTTAATAACAGTATCCTATACTCTTTGCCAGCGACCATACATTAATAAAACAAAAGACATAATAACTCTGATCTGCCATAGATACTTCACATATTTTTACCATCACTAGAGGCGTTCCTGTAATTAATACCTAGAGCCTTTGCAAATTCTTCTCTTAAATCACTAATATTTTCTGTCGATGTATTCTCCGTGGTTGTGTTTTCTGGTGTTAAGTCGGATTGTAACTTATTGACCTATTTAATTCATTTTTTTACGTGTTGTGGACATTTGAAGCATGCCAGAAGATGTTTCTGCATTTTTATTAAATGCCTCTTTTTATAATGTTTTTTCGCAAAAAGGGCACTTCACAGAATTGTCTGGTAATTGATGATAGTGCCACCAAATTGTCTGTTTTTTTGACCTTCCCATATCGCTATAACAACAAATAGTTTTCTTTAAATAAGCACACTTAATTATGAGTAAGTTTATTAGTTGCTTATTTTACAACATTTGCACACCCTTAAAAATGTATTACCTACTATTACTTGAAATTTCAACACAAGTAGTAGTAGTAAAAATGTGTGCTAATTTACCAATTAGCACAAATTTTTAAAACTAATATTTACATAAATCGCGTAACAGGAAGGCTCGAAAAGAATAGAAGATGCGTGCGGTATCTGAAACTGACACAGGCGGGGTGACTATCAACAAAATAACGGCGCGGCGTGGTGCGTGTGCGCATCCCTCACCGCGGCAAAAATATATGCCCTGATAAATGCCCAAGGACAGAAATGTATGGGCACTTATTAGAAATTTTCCTAATTTGCACAAAAATGCAAGGGCGTTTGCCCATCTCTAGGCGTCTGTACCAACTTGGTACAGATCTTCTCCCCCAAAGAACTTTTCCCAATCTGGTGTTATCACCAGGTACATGCCGGTTGCCTGATTCAGGTGCGCTAATACCTTGGGGATTGGACACGGTGGTGGGAATACCCATGCTAACCTGTAGTGCTAAGGGCGACCGAAAGCATTGTGGAAAATACCCACCTGATCTACTACATGAGCAGTTCGTGAAGCAAAAAGATATATCTCGAAAGTCCGAAATGCTGAACATTTTTCCCGGTAGCGCAGGGGAGCAAATGCCATTCTGTCGAGGCAGATTTCCTTGAAAGCCGATCTGCTACGTAGTTGTACCGACCGGGAAGGTGATATACCGACATACTTGTATGTATCCGATAACGATCTATTTCGTCGAAGACTTCGTATGTTAGGTTTAGGAGGGGAAGAAACTACCGTTAGGTTGTCGCTCTGAATTAATAAGCTTGTATCGGTCATTAGGTGACCTTTTACCTGAAGTACTCGCAAAATTGCCAACATCTCTAAGATATTGTTGTGAGCGTTTTTCCTGTACTGACCAATAAGGTAAGGTTTCGTTGTTGAGCTGCGCACCCCATCCTGCCTTGGCAGAGTCTGTCGTAAGGAAATGAGTTGGAGGTGAACCGTGTAGTTGAGAACCCATGTTGTGACTACGTGTCTACAATTGCAGGTTTGGAATTACCTTGACGGGCATCTGTTTTCGAACTTTTTCATTTTTTCGCAATAGGGAATTGCTGAAGGTCAGCATTGCTCGAGAATTCAAGCGTCCTCGCGGAACTACGAAGCTGGCAAAAATCCAAAGTCCTAGTATACTCTGGACTTCTTTTAAACTTACCTTGGTGGCTTTTACCATTTTCGACGTTCTCGATTGCAGTAAACGAACCTTTGTTGGTGGTAGTAATTTGACATTTTGCCAAGGATCCCATGATATTCACAGATACTCGATTTATTGCTGAGAAGTCAGTACAGACTTCTGAAAGCTTATTACAAAGCCAAGGAACTGCAATACTCTTACCGTTAAGTTCACGTGACATTGGAGAGTTTCTCGATTCTGATTCGCCAGAAGAAAATCGTCGACATATACCAGCAATCGCACCCCTTGGTCTCTTAGGATACGACCTTCGGAGCAGTTGCCAAACCGAAGGGGAGGCAGATCATTTGCCAAAGTCGGTCCGCCACTATTAATCTGAGGAAACGTCTGTGTCCTGGTGCGCAAAAATTTAAGTCGTTTCAAAAAAAAGAAGCGACTTCCATAACCTAAATACACGTAGTAAAGATGAAATTGTGATTCCAAAATTTAGATTAACTAAAACTAGCAAGTCATTTAACAGTATCCGCTTCTATAACAAGTTGCCAAAATCGGTTAAGTATGTCAAAACTTAGCGATGGAAGGTTTAAAACTCACATCAAACGTGTCCTTATCAAAAAAGCATATTATAAGATAAAAGACTACGTTGAAGACAAGGAAGTTTGGCACTAATTCCTTCTGCACACGTGGCTTCCCTGGTAACTCATTAGCACCATAACTATGTGAGCGTCTATTAACTGCTTCCAAATTACAATGTTAATTTTATTTTTTACACTTTCTGACATATTCTCGTCACTATTTGACATTATACAACACTTGTAATATCGAGTATTTATTAGTGATTTTCATGGTAATCATGTCACTTGGTTTAAATAAGTTGATTTTACTTATGTAGATTCTTTTACATATTGTGAATGAGAGAACGTTGTAGGCCTACAGTTTCTATTCTTTATTTTCATTCCTCTAAGTACCTGGTACTTATTGACAGGCCTGCACTGTCCTCCCATAACTAATATCACTGTAATTTGAAAACATAAAAGCCAATTATTTTTAAAAGAGTAACCGTGGAGTTTCTTGCCGGCTCTTCTCCATATGAAGCGACAAATTGGAACCGTGCACCTAGCTTCTGACGTTTCTTAAGTGCCCTTGCAGGTATATGTGAAATAAAATATTTTGATTTTGATTGGCAGATGAAAATACGCATTTTTCAGTTCTATTTTCACTAACCAATCCTGTGGTTGGAAGAAGTCATTGACTTTGTACATGTTCATCAATAGAAATTTGTCTGTTTCGACATAGTTGTTTAGTAATTTTAAATTGAAGACCGGGCGAAACGAAGACTTCACTTCCATTTTTGGTGCCAGATAAATTGTTGAGACAAAGCTTGTCAAGAGTCAATGAAGCTTTTTCTATTGGATCTACTAGCTTCTTTAATTGGATTAAGATTTCATTTGAATTTACTGTGTGAAATCTTCTGGGAATCCTCAAGGGATGAATAAGCGGTGGTTTGCTTAAAAAGGGGATCCGATAGCCTGATATTATTTTTAGTATATATAAAGGTGCCCCCAACTTCCTCCAAACACTTCACACGTCCCGATGTCTGATTCCCGATTGTCTGGTTCTGATTCCCGGTGACGAAAAAACTCTTCTGCCCTTCTCTTTCGTCCTTGCGCAGGATTAAAGCCACTATTGTTGGAGGGGCGATGGTTTGCACTGTTGCGCACAGGCACTATGTATTTCTTACCTCCAAGTGTGTCCCTTCTTTGAACAGAAGATTTAAACGATCTACCGTGCGCGGATAATTTAGTGGATGCGGCTTGATATTTTTTTAAGACGCCCCCTTGTTTTCCTACGAAATCTGTAAACTTTGCATCATCAAATAAATTATGTGCGGACGGGGGTATTTTTCTTAACGTTTCCTTAAAACAACATTCATGTACTGAATTTAAAAAACAGAAACGTTCGGATCGTTGTGCGATTTGGACCTCCTTGCGCAAAACGGAATCAACTCACACAATGACAGTTTTTTAGCTAAGCCATTTTTGTCAAAATTGTGTGTTCAATGAAATTGGTTGTTATTTTGAATAAAGTTTATTTAGAATATTGTACAAAATAATTTGTTCTATAATATACAAATATAATATTGATGAAAATCATGAACATTTTTAATAGTAATAAAAAAAAAACTCATTGGTTCCTTTTAGCAAAACTATCTGTGTTTGGGTTGGTTCCTAGTTAATTTATTACCGTGCCAACATTAACAGTTAAAATAAAAATCTCATAATTATTTTAAACATTTTACTGCCAAATAAAATTTATCTTTAATTCTTATGATATTATGTACGAAAATTTACTTTATCTTCAACTTCAAAATCAGGCTGTCCCGAAAAACCTTCAAGACTGTCTGGGTTTCCGATAAGCTTTACATAAAAATCGTGCGAGTCGTGTTTGATGAGACAAGACCCCACTTCTTGAGCACCTCTGCCGCGGGTTGCCACCCGCGGCAGAGGTGCTCAAGAAATCATGAAGAAATCGCAAAATCTCTACAAAACCAATTTAGAACTGACATGAAGGTTGTTAAAGACGATCCCTATGTTGAAACTCTGACTTTTGATCTCGAAAACCTTTACCGCGTATACCCACAAATATCGTCTTTTACAAAAGACAACTCTAGGTATACAATTTAATATACTTATTTCCAGTATATATTACTGGGAGCACAGATGAAGCTCACTGCAATGTGTGGGTAGAAGAAGCTGGCAGAGGTGCTAAAGAAGTGGGGTCTTGTCTCATCAAACATATCACAGAAAGGCTTAATAAAGGCAACGTGAAAAATCTGATTTTATGGAGCGATTCGTGTGGAGGCCAGAACCGCAACATAAAATTAACATTAATGCTTAAAGCCATGTTGAAAGAACATCCAACTTTAGACCAAATCAGTATAAGATTCTTTAAATCGGGGCATAGATTCCTCCCAAATGATACAGATTTTGGGAAGATAGAATGTGCCTTAGAACGTCAACTGAGGCTCTATACACCGGATGATTACATTCAGGTTATGAAAACTTGTACAAACCGAAACCAATGCATGTACACAAGATGAAAAATGAAGATTTCTTGTCATCGTTGAAGTTAGAAGATAATATAATTAATAGAAAGAAAACGATAGATGGAGAGAAAGTTTCATGGCTCAATACTAAAGAAATTATTGTTAATTAGGATGAAATGTTCAAAATGTACATGAAAACTAATTTGAATTAAGGTTTTATGGAAGTGGATACTAAAAAAAAGTTAGTGGGAGACAATATTTTGTAACAAAAGAGATAATTTTGACCAACAGGGAAGCCTGCCCCTGACGCTGAATTTCAGGATTAAAAAAGCATGCTGCACCGAATTCCGCAACACTCGCACGATTTCTATGTAAAGCTTGTCGGAAACCCAGACCTAGAAGACAATCGTGAAGGTTTTTTGGGACAACCTGATTTTGAAGTTGTAGATTAAGTAATTTTCCGTAGGGGAGACCGGGTACAAAAGTAACGGCGGGTCGAAAGTAACAAATGCTCTGTAGGTTTATCCAATAGTCGAAACAGCGCTTCGCTGCCGTCAGGTGATAGGCGGTGGCGCTCCCCTCACTTGCATTCAGTCGTCGCGCACGCCACGCGCTTTTAGGTTGTGCTAGAGGACGCTACGTGATTTCACAAATCAAAAGTAAGTTTCTTGATGTTTACTTATTTGGTGTTTACGTAGTATTAAAAGAATAATATTAAAATGAATGTTTGCATATTAATTCTTGATTAGATTGATTGCAAAGTGTTTAAATTTGTTTTTGTCTAGCACGTTCCGTTTCAAGGTTATCTTTCATATTTTAACAAAAATAAGGTAGGGTACAAAAGTAACGTAGCCCTACGGGTACACAAGTAACGTGTTACTTTTGTCCCCGTATTGATATAATCAGGTAATAATTTTATGTGTGTGTGTTTATTTTAAAGAAATGCCGTGACAATGCATAAGAAAGACCACATGAGGAACTACGGACATGGATATGTACCGAAAAGCAGCTGAAGAGCATTTTAAAGATGGAGCAAAACTTTGGGCCCTGGCAAAAAAAGATAATGTTTGCCATGTGACATTATATAGATACATTACAGAAATAAAAGCAGGAAATACTAGCGCAGTTGTTGGCTACCGTTGCGTCAACCGTGTTTTTTCTATTGATGAGGAAAAAGTATTCAGGACTATTTGATCAAGTGCTCTTCTGTTTGTTTCTCTTTTGTTTGATTTCAACAGCGTTTCTGAAGACTGTAACGAATAGAGGACGCAGAAAACGTAAGATTGCAATATTGACGGACACACCCGAAAAAAACGCAATCGAAGATTACAAAAAAGAAATAAAGCCAAGAAAACGGTGTTACAACCCGTTACTGGAAAAGGTAAAAAGTTGACATCCACGGAAGGAAAGGGAAAAGGTAAGAGGTCAACGAAGGCAACAAAAGGCAAGGATAAATAAATCTGATGACGAGGATTGCTTCTGTCTCGTTTGTTTAGAATCTTTTGCTAATAGTCTACCAAATGAGCAATGGTTACAATGTATCGACTGTAAAATGTGGTCACATGCTGAATGCGTCAGTAATGATGAAAATTATGTGTGCCATAATTGCCAATCTGAATAGAAGACTGATACTGAATAGTTTGATTCGAAAAAAAAATATTATGATTGATCTCATTAGTCATTACTTAGACTAAAAATAATTCCTAACGAGCAGTTAATATTTATGATTAGTGTTCAAGAAAGATATAATTTTTAAGCATTTAAAATGCAATGTTGATTTGTGTTATTCATACAAAGTTTTCTAATAAATAATTTGTTGATTTAATATTTTAAATCATATTTATTTAAGATTTAAGATACCCTTTATCCTGTTACTTTCGCCCCACAACATGTTACTTTCGGCCTGGCAGCGGGGTCGAAAGTAACAACTGCTGATTTTTTTTTAAGTGTCTGTGATTCATACAAAATACATCATAATCAGGTAAATCATGATACTAATATGTAGAACATTAACGGAATTTATATATAGCTATAATAATTTCGTCAACAAGATAATACTTTATCAGAAACCAAGGTAAAAACACAATATGTTACTTTTGTATCCGGTCTCCCCTACATAATATTTTAAGAATGAAAGATTTATTTTTATTCGACAGTAAAATATTTAAAATAAATATGAGATTTTTATTTTAACTGTAAAATTTGGGCATGGTAATAAATTAACAAGGAACCAACCCACAGACAGATAGTTTTTCTAAAAGGAACCAATGAGTTTTTGTTTTATTACTATTAAAAATGTTAACGATTTTCATCAATATTAAATTTGTAAACATAGAAAAATTATTATGTACAATATTCTAAAAAAACTTTGTTCAAAATAACAACGAATTTCATTGAACACACAATTTTGACAAAAACGGCTTTATCTCAAAACTGTCATTGTGTGGGTTGATCTTAGAATAATAACTAAAGCTTTAGTTATTATTCTATGGGGTTGATTCCGTTTTGCGTAAGTAGGTCCAATTGGCATAAGCCTTTTTGAAATTCTTCGTTTTGCAAAATAACAGCATGTGGCATAGCAGCTAAAGAATTTTCAATGACCGCTAACGAACGATTACCTTTAAAAATTTTCAGAACATTACTTTCGAGCTCTACAAAACCTGGTGTAGAATTATAAAGTCAGTCGTCATCGGTACACATTTTTCGAACGTATGAAGCAATGAAAAATTTGAAGAAGAATCAGAATCAGAACTTTATTTGCTATGAATGTAGGTACAGTTATAAGATGTTGTACATAAATTGATGAGATCGGCTACAGTCTACCTTACGGCGTGCAACTTATTAGGTAGATACATAAATTAATAATGTCAGCAAAACAAAACAGAAATTAAAGTGAAGTCAATTAATATTAATATAGTCGGGTACCTACATAAGTCATAATTGGTCAAATTTATAATTAAATATAACAATCATAATCAGGGTAAATTTATATCATTTAGAAAGTCTTTCACTGAGTAATAACATTTGTCTAATAAGAGCGCAGTAACCTTAGATTTAAAAATATTTACTGAATAATCACTATGAGGTATTTTATTATAAATGATAGGTCCCATTGTCATAATACTTTTCCTTAACAGTGCTGTTTTGTAATTACCCGAATGTAGCAAGTTCTTATATTGGGATCGTAAGGGGCCATTACGTGTTCTTATATTGGCCAGTGACGGAAATAAGTCTGTGTTGGCTATTTCAAAAATTGCCACCTCTAACATATACAAACATGGAAAAGTTAGCAGATTCAGAGACCGAAACACAGGTTCACAGCTGTTTGTGCTTTTAAGGTTTGACATAGATCTAATACACCGTTTCTGGGCTTTAAAAATTACCTCCCTCTCACTACAATTACCCCAAAATATGACTCCAAATCTTAACACTGACGCAACCAGTCCATGATAAGCTAGTAGAAGTGTATCATTGCTAACTTTGTGTGATAGGATAAACAGTACGTAGGCTGATTTTCTTCCCGAGAAGCTTCCCTTTTTTTATTTTTTTCTGACATTACAAACATTTTTGGTCGTAATAATATAATTTTTGTGACATTACGAATATGTTTTATTTTTGCTGAACCAAGTGTTAGTTACTGAATACTTCATTTTAAATATGTAAAATTTTAGTAATATATCAAATAGATAAACTATAGTTTTGTATAATTTAGAAGCATTTTGTTTAAATTTTGTAAATGTGAGTACCATGCATCCGTTTATTGTGTTGTTATGATGTACGTTGAATTGAAAAAGCATGGCAGTTGAGAGTAGGTATGTCATGCTCACTTAAAAAAATGTCTCACTGATGGTGGCGCGTGTGTTGGGATCATTCGGTTCCCTACAAAATGGTTGAGCTGGATGGTGCTGATCCACGCGTCAAGTTCGTGAACGGGCGCTGTCGGTTGAGACTGGTCATCTCCTAACTTCCAGGGCTTATTTTTATCTTGTATTTAGGATTGTTTATAATTTTTGTTTTACATTGTTCTCACATACAGAAGCAACAAAAATAATGTTCCCAAGATTTTGTAATATTCAACTCGATTTTAAAAGAGTGTACGTGGAGTTTCTTGCCCGTTCTTCTCCATACAGATCTACGTTTTGGAATGGGCAACTAGCTTCAACTTTCCAACTGATCGACTTTTTGACAATTCAAAAGTGCCTGTAAATGGTTTTATAACACATTTGCTCGTAAAGGGTCTACGCACAAGTGCGTAATGACATACATTACGATATTGAAATTGGTGTAAAAAGTACACCAATTTCAATATCGTAATGTATGTCATTACGCACTTGTGCGTTATTGTAATGTAAAACGCACGGTTTATCAAGATGCTCCGTCTAAAACGAACGGTACTTTTTTAAATCTTAGCAAAGAGTTTTTATGTCAGAAAAGTGGTCAACATTTTATTTATAAAATTAACTTTGAGATAAAATAAAAAAAAATAAACATTTAATTCTTTAATTTAATTAGTTTTGACAATAAATTACAACCATTTATCTGTAACAAAAACAAAAAAATATTAATTTACTTTATTAGTTATACTGGCTGATTTTGTGCCTTTGCCTTTAAAAAAAAAAGCGTTGATGCGCGCGCTTCGCTAATTTGTGAACAAGTAATAAGTAGGAGTTTTTGGCGGGATCGCGTTGGAACATGTCGCACGACTTTTTATTTTCATGAAATTTAGTGAAGTAGCGAATAAAATTGTATAATTTTGGTAGTGAATTATGCAATTCAATTACGTGTGAGTGCACAAGTGTAGTGAAGGTGAAAATAAGTGACTAACGTGGACTTTTCGTGTTCCCCCCAAAAACTCCTCTAATAGGTTGTTGTAAAGTTACTACCGCTTTACAATAATTTTGACTTAACTTTGACTTGACTGACTAAAGACGACTATGACTGTTTTGTAAATTCGTGCCCGATATCGGGCCATTTACTTGATCAAAAAGAAAAATTACTTGACACTGGCTAAATGCACAAACCGTGCGAAGCCAAAACCCAAAAAAAAAAAAAGTAGGAGTTTTTGGCGGGATCGCGTTGGAACATGTCGCACGAATTTTCATTTTCATGAAATTTAGTGAAATAGCGAATTCAATTGTATAATTTTGGTAGTGAATTATTCAATGTGACTAAAGTGGACTTTTCGTGTTCCCCCCAAAAACTCCTATTAGGTTGTTGTAAAGTTACTACCGCTAACTAACTTTGACTTGACTGACTAAAGACGACTATGACTGTTTTGTAACTTCGTGCCCGATATCGGGCCATTTACTTTATTGAAAAGAAAAATTACTTGACACTGGCTAAATGCACAAACCGTGTGGAGCCACAACCCAAAAAAAAAAAAAAGTAATAAGTAATCAATTTTACAAATTTTTCTAACTGCTATAACAAGTGATTAAAGATTTACTCGTTTAAGAAAGTCCAACTTTTATTTATTTCCTCGCAAAAATGTTATAAAACGTCGTATGACATACGTGCGCTTTGAAAATTACAGCCTCTGCTTTCTTGTAGCCCTCGCGGCTCGCCTACGGCTCGGGCTAGCAATATCGCTTCGGCTGTAATTTTCAACTTACCTACCGCACTTATATCATATTGTACTACTTATAATTAAAATAAATGCTTTGAGTTTGAGTTTGAAGAGTATAGTAATTAGCAATGGAACATTGTCCTCCAGATTGATTCAGATTGTGATCGATATTTTACTACGCAATAGGGTATTTCCAATTTGTTAAAAACTATTGAAATAAAACTTACTTTTTCGTTATCTTGAATTTACCACCAAAACGTTACTACCGATAGGTAATTGGCCTTGGCCCTACAATACAAAAAAATAGTGTGCGTTACCCAGGCCAGATGTTGTCGAAAATGGTCATTTGAATCTTATAGATAATTAGTTTTGCGGCTTCTGTAATTGTTGCGCACATTTTTAAATTTGTTGCGCTTATAGTTTTTTTATTATTTCACAAAAACATTTCCTGCTGGGGTAACGTTACGCCAGCCAGACCTTTTTCTTTCTAATGGGAATATTTAAATAATTACTAGCTATAAAATTAGTTGTCTAGATGAAGTAAATGTTGTGCCTTATTTTGTATTTGTTCTTTCATCGGTTGCGAAGTTATTCGAGATTTTGCTGGGGTAACGTTTTTGGTTTTCCTAGATCTTTGAAATGGTTAAGCGGATTCTTATCATATTTTGTACATGGCTTCTTAGGAATTAGTTTAAATTTGTTCTGCAATAAAAAAAACCAAAATAATACATAGCTTAAAGGTTATTTCATTAAATAGAAAAACACTTCAATTGGTCCCAGCACTCTCAATAAGAGCTCTAAAGACTTACTTTAAACGTTATTTTAAAGCTTGTAACTGCCTTCAAATGTACGTGAAGTTTCATTAGTATCCTGTAAGTATTTAACAAGTTATGATGATATTGAGTTCTTCACAAGCACGGTCTTGATGCGCGCGGTGTTATTTGGCCACTGGATTGGATATATGAACTGAATGTTATGTCAATTATTAGTTTTTTAGTTCAGTTGTATATCAGTAAAATTTCAGCTCAGTACATTGGATAATTAATGAGATAATACGATTAAAGTCATTAGGAAGTGAATGACCGTGGTAACCCGACCAAGTTTAGGTGGTTACGAAAAAGCGAAAACGCAAAACATTATGGTACCTTCTAAAATATGTAGGATAGTGTTACAAATTTAGTACAGACATGTACACAAGTTTAAAAAAAACTACGTGATTATTAAATAATTTTTATTGACAGGTAATATAATCATTTCAATTGAACTTTTAAAGTATTATTAAACTTATACTTAAAAACAATCACAGATAGTAATTTTGCTTTTTTGAAATTTTCTATTATTTTTTAATTAAATTATAGATTTCAGTAGGTATACACAGTACACAGTTACAGTTTTTATTTAAATATACACATATTGGACTGTGTAATGATCACAGACAATAAATAATATACAATGGTTTTTTTCAGTTAACACTAAACTTACGGTGCGTACAAACTATATAACATAACATTTTTCATAGTGTGGTCATGTTATTTATATATATACCTAGCTAGATATAAGTATGTACTCAACGTAGATTGAGAGTTTTACAGACGTAGAGGAGAACGTCAAACGATATTTTTTATAACTTCACCACGCAGCCATAGTCGCCACCACACTCATACGTAGGTATTATGTCGCCATCACCGCGTCCATCATCGCGGCCCACGGCTATTGCTATGTTGCCATTCTGTTTATGCCTACAATAAAAACAAAGAGTACATTTTTTTTGTCTAAATCCTTAATGGGGTTTCAATTGTAGTTTTTCTACCTACATATTTGAAACTCGAATCGTCATCTATTTGCGAGTTTATATCAACGCGAGTGTCGCAACAAGGTAATTATGGATTTCTTAGTCTACGTGTCCAAGGAGTTTGTGGAAATAAATAAATAGTCGCTAAGTCATGAATTTCATTAATCAAGTTTCAAGTCATATTTTGACAATATACCTATACACAAAAACCTTCCACTTGAATCAATCTATCTATTAAAAAAAACTGCTTCAGAATCCGTTGCGTAGTTTTAAAGATCTAAGCAAACAGGGACAGACAAACGGGAAGCGACTTTGTTTTATAGGTACTATGTAGCGAAGGATAAATATGTCGTTATCATTGTTGAGAATTCCAGTCTAGGTAATAATTAAGTACGAAAGAAAAGAAAATAATAAGTTCCTAAATTTAAATATTTAAGCCTTAAAAAATACAGTTTTAGATAAGTATCTAACAACATGTACATATTAATAATAATTTTGCTACTATTTCTGTAGTTACATTATACAAGCTTACCTTGTTCGTGAATTCATCAAGCAGCCTGCACCATAACTATGATCATCAATAGAAGCACTCCACATTAGCAGTAATTCGCCACACTTATTATTTTACATTAGCTCTCACGCACTCTATAAATATTTGCAAAAACAGGAAACGGAACTGCTGAAACGCATGCGCACTCTACAAGATGAATTATGTTATTACGGAGCATGTTTAGTGCGATATGCAAACAATGCGCCCCTTCACCCCACCCCTTCCGCGTCCCACCGAACGACATGTTTTATCAGTGATTTTTGATAAGTTTGTGCAACTGGAAGATAATAATAATGTTTTCATAGTACAGATATTATTATATTATTAATGTATTTAACAGTGTACGCGTCTGTACCGAAATTGTAAGGTGTATTATACTAAACATTTCAAAAGATAGTATAATGTTCTGCGTTTTCGCTTTTTCGTAACCACCTAAACTTGGTCGGGTTACCACGGTCATTCACTTCCTGATGACTTTAATCGTATTATCTCATTAATTATCCAATGTACTGAGCTGAAATTTTACTGATATACAACTGAACTAAAAACTAATAATTGACATAACATTCAGTTCATATATCCAATCCAGTGGCCAAATAACACCGCGCGCATCAAAACCGTGCTCGTGAAGAACTCAATATCATCATAACTTGTTAAATACTTACAGGATACTAATGAAACTTCACATACATTTGAAGGCAGTTACAAGCTTTAAAATAACGTTTAAAGTAAGTCTTTAGAGCTCTTATTGAGAGTGCTGGGACCAATTGAAGTGTTTTTCTATTTAATGAAATAACCTTTAAGCTATGTATTATTTTGTTTTTTTTATTTCAGAACAAATTTAAACTAATTCCTAAGAAGCCATGTACAAAATATGATAAGAATCCGCTTAACCATTTCAAAGATCTAGCAAAACCAAAAACGTTACCCCAGCAAAATCTCGAATAACTTCGCAACCGATGAAAGAACAAATACAAAATAAGGCACAACATTTACTTCATCTAGACAACTAATTTTATAGCTAGTAATTATTTAAATATTCCCATTAGAAAGAAAAAGGTCTGGCTGGGGTAACGTTACGCCAGCAGGAAATGTTTTTGTGAAATAATTAAAAAACTATAAGCGCAACAAATTTAAAAATGTGCGCAACAATTACAGAAGCCGCAAAACTAATTATCTATAAGATTCAAATGACCATTTTCGACAACATCTGGCCTGGGTAACGCACACCATTTCTTCTTTTATTTCTTTAATAATTACCATTTTAAATGAAAAACTATATTAAATCACGTTTAACGACCCCATATTTTTATGCCCTGCCATTGGGCATTTATAAATTTATGGGTTTTTTTCCAAATTTTCCTGCCGGGCAGAAACACATTGCCCATCTCTAGTTGAGACTCTAGTCCGCATCCTTACGGCACGGAAGCAAGATACTTACCCATCGGTAGGTGTACTGCCATAACCATGACTGTTTGGCCGGGCTCCAATGAAGCATACTGGTTTGGAATGGGCAGCTAGAGGGAACAAACACGTAAAAGGCTGCTTCTTTTTTACGTTGCTTAATTATAATAAAACAAATGTATAAGTTCTATGTTTATTTATGATTTGTCACATAATTATATAATACATTTCATCAATAAAGCAGTGTAAAATAATAAGAATACATGTAATAAATAATTTTATCACATTCAGTGTTTGACTTAAATCTTATATTAATAACTAACTAAAAAATGAGAATAATAATAAAACCAGGAATAAATTTTAACACAATTTCACTCGTTATTTATGAATTAATATATACTTGACATTGCTAACTTATTTTTAAAACAAATAGTAGTCAAAAGGAAACTGAGCTACAGTATTTGCAAGAGATCTCTAAAGTGTCAATAGTTTATCGTATAAACTACATTATGAAATTCTAAACCACATTCCTATATTGTGATCCATTCTAGAAGTGATTGCTGACGCCGTTATTTTACTTTGTTCCAATTACATTAGAATCCTTAATACAATAATGTAATGTCGAAGACATTTTTGTATAACTGTGGATCTGTTTATGTGGAATATCCAGTCTTCTGTTAACAAACGAGTTATAAATAAGAATATTATTCTTATAACTAATCTAATTTGATTAATTCATGATGTAGAAACAACTGGAATTGGAAAAAAATTAGAAAATAAATTAATCTATCCGAAACAAATGATTGAAACAAGTATTTATAAAACTACCAAGATATTATTTGTTACTAAGAAACGGCCTCTGGCGGGTATATTCTTGCGGATCTTTTTCCTGTACCGCGGGTTAGTATCGGCGTCCGTGCCCCACCCGAATGCGCGTGTGATGCACCCATGCATGACAAGTATGTACGAAACGTAAGGGCGCAGGCGGCGCGCATACGGGTCTGGGGGTCTACTCTATAAGTACGAATTCCATAGTTTCTGCCGAAGTTACAGACGTTTACTACTCCGTTTCACTTACGGACATATGGTCACTTCGGGGTCCAAACTATGAATGAATGACAACACGATTTGACACAATTGTCCCAACTCCCGATAAGAAAATCCCGTTCGAAATGTTGTATTTATCACTTGTTTGTGTTTGACAAATTACCCGGACATTCGCTGACGTACTTTTAGAGAGTAGATATGGATGCAGACACAAATCCGCAATATAAGAAACAGAGCCTAACAAACACAGTTATACTTAATATATATTGAATCACGGTGAATGCTATTAACTACGTTCGAGCCATTTTACATTTTAATGGTTTGCATTAATTGACTCCGTCGATTGACGTCCAGAGCTTGATCTCAACTCACGTCGCGGGCATGTAGATGACATTTCTTCGGATGACTTTCGGCTTTTCTTTTTATTGCACCTGCGTACGCCATCATGAGAAGACAAATCTCCAATATTAGTATCATCGTCATTGGAGCAGTTGTCTTTTAGTTCATTTTCTATTTTTGCATTGCAGTCTTCACCCAATGTAAAGTCTTGATTTAGAATGGTAGAATCATCTGGATAAGAACTTGGTAGCTTTGCTGGTGATTTTTCATCCTTACCTAAACCAGATGTTGAAGTTGTCATTTCTGTAGCTGTCAATTTAGGAACAGTAGTATCAAAATCCGGTTTCATACCAGTTTTAATTACAGTTGAAGGAGCTATTAAGTCTTCAAGGTCCATTTCGCCAGTGTGCGTCGTGTGATCGGGTTGTTTTTCCATGGATGCTTTTTTTTCTGAAGCAGAATTGTCTTTTACTTTTTTAGTAGGATTTAGTTCTGTTGATGATAGTGCTAAATTTTCGGGTTCATTCATAACTTCTTCATGAGGTCGTTTGTGAGCCAAAGAACTACCTAATGCTCCGTCTTCAGTCATCAATGACCTAGAAATATATTCTGAAGAATTTTTTATAATTTTTTCGGAAACGTCCTTGTCATCTTTACCCTTTTTAGACTCTGCAGAACTCACAAGGCTAGCACTAAGGGCGCCAGAAGCCATTTGTTCTAATAGCATTTTACTTATATCAATATCTTTTTTATCACCCTTTAATAATTTTTCTTGGACAGCCGCAAATTCCGGTGGTACTTGTGACCTCATTGCATCAAATGGCAGTTTCTTGTTGTCGGTCTTAGAGAGATCGGTGGCCATGGTGTCGTGGTTATCATTATCCCGCGGTCTCTTTTCTGGTCTCATGATCGATTCGTAATTTAAAGATTGTTTTGATAATGATTCTAAGAGATAAGGATCCGGGGGCAAATGTAGTTGTGGGTGCTGACTTGATTGCTGTCTATCAGACATTTTTTGCTGTCGGGAGGTGGATGAATTAGTAACAATAGTTGACGACCGTGGTGTAGTGGTTTTCGCAGTACTACGTGAAGCGCTATGGCTTGAACCTTGTAATGTAGACGCACCTGAACTTGCTGCTATATTGTTACTCAATAACCCTAATGCATCATATGCTGACGACATACCAGAATGCATACCAAATGGATTTAGACCACTTAGCCCTAATTGAGGATACAACATATTTGGATTAGGAAAAACAAATGGAAACTGTGAGTTGGATGATTTAGAATTAGAGGGATTTACACTTTCTGTATTTTTTCGAGATTTTGATTTACTTTCACTTGAAACGCTGGACCCAGTAAGATTATTTAAGTCTAAAGATGAAAATCCCGGAAGTCCCAATCCGGCTAAATTCGCAAATATGTTTCCACCGGCTATATTACCTAACAAATTTGGCATACTATTGAATGAGTTTAATAGAGGATTATTTTTAGGATCAAAACTTCCCAAGCTTGAAAGTAGCTTTGGGTCAAAGGTGCTCAACAATTTTGGATCAAATCCTGTTAAATTAGAAAGAGTTGCAGCTAATGTTTTCGGATCAAATGCACTAAGGCTAGACAGACTTGCCAAAATAGCGGGGTTTAAACCAGCCAAACTTTGATTAATATGAGAATTCGATGACATTACATTGGAAGACGGAGAATCAAGTGTGGGTGGTCGGCCTTTTTTGCGTTCATTCATTCCACCGCTGGATTGCATTGGGGAATGTCTTTGACTGCGAACATCCTGAGGCAACTTAATGTGCTCTTTTATACCTTCAGTCCACTTGGAATCTATATCATACATAGGATTTTCAGCAATCCATTGGGCTAGATGCTTAAGTTGAGGTGCTTTCGGACCAACTATTCGTTTTCCAGTTACGCGATGTACTACTGGTACGTGCTCTTCAGGTGCAAGCCGAGGTGCTACACCTCGGCGACGCGTATCCACGCTAGCTTGTTCAGCTAACCACTTGTTTACCTTTGCTTCATGAGAATACGATTTCATCGGAGGTACAACCGGAGCCTTAGGAATCTTAGCTTGTTCTAAAGATTGTTGCAAAAACGAAGACAACTCCTTGGAAGAAGCCTGTGGAGATGGCACATTTGTCATCGTAACTGAAAATGGTTTCTGAATTGAAGAAGCCGTGGAAGAAGTAGGAGGTGCTGCTGGAGTGACGGTCACGTCGGGCAACACGTTGGCACTACGTCCGCGCAGGCTTTCTGACGAAGTAGTAGGGCTCTTACATTTAGCCGCTGATAAGCCTAGTACTATTTCGTCTAGCTTCTTTCTTTTCTTTTCTTTTCCAACAATTTGTTCGGGTGCGGGCTGTGAAATAAAAAGCTAGATTGTTATATATTCCTCAAAATTCTTCTTTTACGGGAACCTAGACAAGCTTTGATTGTGACGTTAGTTAATGATAGACGTTGTATAAAAAAACGGAGTAATCTGACTCGCGAACCGAGACTTCCATCGCATCAAACTTATATGCCTAGGTTTAGTAGCTACTTTCATCAAACTTGGCTCTAAGTAACTATAAGAAAGGTAAGTTGGGTTGAAGGTTAAACATTACTGAGCCTGTATACCCCACAGGCGTACTGTTATGGTTAGTTTTTAATAAATGTATAAACTTTTGCTTTTACTTGGACAATTTTGGACATTGCATTTTTTTGAATTATAATAGGATTTTGCTGTCAGCTTTGTTTCGATTAGCGTCTTGGTATTCCGTGAGTTACAGTAATTTTATTAAGGGCGCTGTCACATTTTTTCTCGAATTTGAGCGTTTGACTCGAGATTTGGTGAGTGATTATGGATTAAATATAAACAAAAAAAATATGTCCTACAAAATTTCATTATTTGTCTAGGGAGCGTTCTAAAAAAATATTTCAATTTGTTTACATAAGTCAGTAAAAACCTTGTCTCGGCAAAGGATGTTTCATAAAATTTTACTTTCGGGCATCTTTTGATGCTTTGTTGCATGGAACATATAATAGTTTAGTAATTTATAAAAATGTCTATGGTAGGACTGTACCTTGTTATTTGGAATGCTCAAGTCAATTTTTTATGTTTCATACAGTAATACACCAAAAATAATTCCGTAAAACAGAGAGTTTATGATAATTTTTCGTCTGAAATTACATTTTTTATCTATGTATGTTTAATCGAAATTCAATCAAAAAGTAAGGTTACTATGTCAGCTAGGTGCTAAGCTAGCTAGGTACTAAGGGTACTATGTCAGCTTACTTGAAAAAAAAAATCAGTAAATTTTAAAGCAAAATAATATTTTTAAACAATTTTTGTATACAATGCTATAAATCAATATAAATCTCGAGACGCGCGGGCCTTAGCTCAAAAACTGTCTTTTTCAAGACATACTATTTCTTTGTCGGAGAAAGCTTCGTGTAAATTCACTTGGCCCTCTCCGGGTAAAATCCACTGTTTTTGTGGTCCTCGGTTGAAACCTCACGGTGTCAACGAATCCGAGGGGGTGTTGACCCGACTCACCCGCCGAACCCCTTCAGGGCTAGGCATCAATCGGACGGGTCCCAGACCACCGGCCTTGGGGGATCTCCTAGTCGGTACTGGTGACAGTTTTGCCTCCCCAGCTACTCACCCAGTGTCTTTGGGGTGACAAACACCCCTCGCATTGGACGTCAGGGCCCTGTTGCACATTAAGATTGGCAACAGGTTTACAAGCTTAGGGCTCACCAATAGGTACACACCCCCCTGCCTACAACCGGCAGGGAGGGCCACACATCCCCGGGCTATCCTCCCGGGGAAGTAGACGTTAGGATTGTTAGGAGTTTCTTAGGGAAGTAGGCCGCTCCCTATGAGCAATCAGTAGGCTCCCCACCGCGATCATGGTAACCTCAAAATCGGCCTTTTTGGCCGAAATGAGGTTACTCCTGTCCACGCATCCCGAGTTGCCCGATGACATCGAGCGAACCATCCAGGCGTTCCGCGCAATGCCTCCCGCGCCCGCTTTACTCGCCTCCGCGATTCCCGCGACCTCCGCGAACTCGCCCAATCCTAGAGGTGCACCGCATGCACCGAGCCCGTCGCGGAGTACCCTTTGACATGGTGCTCGTAGTGTGCCCTCCTTCTGAGGGACACAACCCGATCTTCCAGATCAAGACGGTTTGCCACTTGTCTGGATTAAAAATAGAGAAACCGCGTAAATCCGGGATAATCGGGCAATGTCACCGTTGCCAGTTGTACGGTCACGCACAGTCGCACTGTAATGCGAAACCCAGGTGCGTCAAGTGCCTAGGGGATCACGGCACAGCCGACTGTGCCCGGCCAAAGGACCGTGCACTCTGCACGGAACCCCCGGCGTGCGTACTTTGTGGTGAATCCGGTCACCCCGCGAACTACAGAGGGTGCTCGAAAGCACCCAAATCTTCTTCTCCCAAACTGGCGAAGCGTGCCGACGCCCGCCAGCAGAGGGAAGCCCCGTCGTCCAAACTCCCAGACAGGCTCAGCCCACAGAGGCCGAGCCACTGGAACCAGCTGAACCACCAGCAGGCATTCCCTGCGTTGGCATCCGCTAGGCCCACTCCCGCCCCCATCCCTCCGCTCAGGGACCCGCGTACCGGCGCCCCCGCGCCCTCTACCTCGCCCCCCCGCGTTTCCGTACCCGCCGCCGTCGCGACCCCCGCGACGCTCCCAGCCGCGCTCCCCGCAGCCGCAGCTAGGCAATCCGCTGGCCCCGCGACCAGCATAAACGGCGCCTCAGTGTTCAACACACTGAATAGTATCTTTCTCCGTTTCTGTACCCCCCGTGCCTACCGCATGGCACAGGAGGTGCAAGCAGCCGTTAACGAAAAAGACATCGCGAAGGTCTTTTTCATCTACGAAGCGTATCCCGACGTTACGCAAGCCCTCGTCCAATTCAATAACGCAAAATGAATAATACGGCCCCCGCGAGACTAAAACCCCGATCCCTAAAGCTAGGAACGTTTAACGCCAACGGTTTATTAACCCAACGTGATGAGATCGCCCAGTTCCTCCGCGACCATCTAATTGACATATTATTAGTACAAGAGTCATTCTTAAAACCCTACAACCGCGACCCGAAAATTGCAAACTATCGTATAGTGCGCAACGACAGGTCGCGTTGTCATAAGGGTGGAACACTCATCTACTATAAAAGGTCATTACACTGCATCCCTATGGATCCCCCCACCCTCAACCGATTAGAAGTTTCAGTCTGTCGACTAAGCCTGACGGGTCATCAACCCGTCACGATAGTCTCAGCCTACCTTCCTCCCACTCCCCAACCGGAAGATTTCAGTCAAATCTCCGATGACATTTCCGCCCTGTTAGGCATGAGTGACTCTGTTATCATAGCAGGCGATCTCAATGCAAAACATCCCGCTTGGAATAGTTCCAGACAAACGACTAGAGGAAAACGCCTGTTTGACCTCTGTTCCTCTTTAGTCTTTGATGTCGTCGCCCCGATGACTCCAACTCACTTTCCCCACGATGTAAACCATAGGCCCGATGTACTCGACATTGCCATTCTGAAGCGAATCAACTTAAGGTTGGATTCCATAGAAGCAATAAACGAGCTCACCTCTGACCATCGTCCGGTTGTCATGCATCTGGCCCCGCGAACGGGTGTCCCAGATACAGACCAACCCCCCCGCACCAAAGTGGTAACGGACTGGAGGCGAGTAAGCGATTCGCTGAAAACCAACACATCCCCCCACTTGAATTCCATACCCGACCATTTCGACTCTGTCGCCGACACAACGGCTGCGATCGACTCATTCACGGGTCACGTACAATCTGTCCTGAACGAGTGTTCAAGGGAAATTCCTGAGGTGGAAGACCACCGATGGAAGTTGCCGGACGATGTACGCGAACTGCTAAATGAGAAGAACGCAGCTGTTCGTGCCTACAGTAACTTTCCTTGCGATGCGAACAAGGCTCACATGCGCTATTTGCAGAGATCTGTGAAGACGCGCATGCAAGAGCTTCGTGACGCTGGCTGGGACAAGATGCTGAGCGAGTTAGAGCCGACTCACCTAGCCTTCTGGCAACTTCAGAGGAAACTCAAATCCCGAGAAGTCTCCTCCATGCCCCCCCTGACCAGGCCCGACGGCACAGTCGCGTTCGACGACATCGACAAGGCCGAATGCCTTGCCGAGAGCCTCGAAGCCCAGTGCACGCCCAGTTCTCTGCCAGTAGACCAGGCACACCTTGATGAGGTGGACGCCGAAGTTGAACGAAGAGCCTCCCTCCCGCCCGTCGAAGACCCTGATGATCCAATACCTCTCGTCACCCCGGACGAAGTTCACGAGATCATCAAAGGTCTGAATCCCCGCAAGGCCCCCGGCGCTGACGGAATCACCAATAGGGTGCTCCAGATGCTGCCCGCCCACATGATCATGCTCTTGACCACCATCTTCAATGGTGCCCTGAGCAACAACACCTTCCCGCAGGCGTGGAAGCAAGCCACGGTCATCGGCATTCCAAAACTTGGTCAACCCAAGTCCGAGCCCACGAGCTACCGCCCCATCAGTTTACTGAATTCGCTCGGTAAAATCTACGAGAGACTTATTTATAAGCGACTCAGAAATTTTGCCGAGACGAAAGGCCTCATTCCCGACGAGCAGTTTGCTTTTAGGACCCAACACTCGTGCGTGCAACAGGTCCACCGCATCGTAGAAGACATAAGCGCTGGTTTCCAGCGCGGCTCTATGACCGGTGCAGTATTCTTCGATATAGCGAAAGCTTTCGACAAAGTCTGGCACAACGGCTTATTATGTAAGCTGTACAAACTCGGTGTGCCTGACCGTCTCGTACTCATCCTTCGAGACTTTTTGTCGAACCGCACCTTTCGCTACCGCATAGAGGGAGCGATTTCCTCCCCCCACCCCATACGCGCCGGCGTCCCTCAAGGCGCCGTGCTATCCCCTCTCATTTTCACGCTATTTACTAGCGATATCCCCAAGCGTAAACTGGCAAAGTTGGCACTGTTCGCAGACGACACAGCCATTTACTACAATGGGTTCAGTCAGGATGCGATATCCACCAGACTCCAGACCGCAGTCAATGTTCTTGGCGCGTGGTTTAGAAAATGGAGGATCGAAGTAAACCCAGACAAAAGTCAAGCGGTTCTCTTCTCGAAACCGCGGCACAGACCCGACCCCCCCCCGGCCCATCTCCATGTTTGGCAAGCCTATCCCTTGGGAGAAGCAAGCCAAATATCTAGGAGTGATCATGGATCAGCACCTCTCCTTCTATAAGTACATTATGAAGGCGCGCTCACGCGCCGCCTTCGCTCTTGGAAGGCTGCATTCTGTTCTGAACGCACGTAGCAAGTTGTCACTCAAGTGCAAGTTGCGAATATACACGGCGTGCATAAGGCCAATCATGACTTACGCTAGTGCAGTCTTTGCACACACGAAGCCCCGATACATCCATAGGATGCAGACATTGCAAAACCGTTTCCTCCGTCAAGCCATAGGCTCGCACTGGTATGTTAGGAACGAGATCCTCCATCTCGACCTTAAAATCCCAACGATAGCCCAATTCCTAAAACGTAATTCAAAGCGTTTCTTTGAATCCGCCGCGCAACACCGCAATCCACTGATTGCGAAGGCCGCCAGTTATGTCCCCAGTAGAATCAGTCGTATTCGCCGGCCGCGACATGTCCTCTCCGACCCTGATGACCCCATCACTCTTCTTCAAGAAAGCAGTAGGGCCACCAGCACAGCACACAAAAACAGACCGTGTTTCCGACCTCACCGCCGAGGTCCTCGCGCCTCGCGAAGACCCCGAGTAAACGAATCCTCCCCCAACCGTCCCTTG
Source organism: Polymixis lichenea (assembly GCA_949091785.1). Classification (NCBI taxonomy): domain Eukaryota; kingdom Metazoa; phylum Arthropoda; class Insecta; order Lepidoptera; family Noctuidae; genus Polymixis; species Polymixis lichenea. The sequence goes on from OX420937.1 coordinate 13,676,749, forward strand.
CCCGCAGAAGTGCCAGCCCGCGCCGAAGCTGAGCAAGTAGCGTTAAAATCCCCATGATTAATAATAAAGAAATTATTGATCCAGCCTGTCCCCACTTGCTGCCCTCCCTGAAAGTGACTCCCTGAGCCGAGGCTCGTACCCCGCAGGGGGTGCCCTCAGTGCGCAGTTGCTGTAGGTTTTTAATTTTAGTTTGTAAGCCCTGGCTGGAGGCTCTTAGCCTAAAAACTATTAGTCCCCACAGGAAAGCCCGGTTAAGTAGTTACGGCCTCTCAAGGTCAACTACGAGATGCCCTTATCAATAAAAAAAAAAAGGGGCCTTAGCTTTAGTCCGCGCCGAGCGCTTCCTGAGGGAGGATGTATCGCTCGCTGTTGCCGCTTTGTGCGGTACGTAGTCTCGCCAATTTGCCAAGAATATAGCGTGACCAACACTTCTTAATACAAGTTATAATTTTTTTTGTTACACATTTTGCTTTATTATTCTAGAGCGAATATATTAAAAGAAAATGTAATCTAAAATTTAAATTCAATTCATTATTTTCAGATTTAGTACAACGTTATATAGATTCTGCGCCTTTAGTCAAAAGTTTACTGTACTCTTACAATTTAGACCATGTGCCTTCCATCAAACATGGAAAAGAGAACGAGTCAAGACCTTTAACTCAACTTTGCTGTCAAATGAATTTACAAATAGTGTGGCCTATTTATAAGTACAGAGCATTCCTTTTTAGGAGCTACACCTGATGGAGTATTTGAAGACGGTGTTGTTGAAATTAAGTGCCCCATATCTGCTTTTGAGGTGGATCCTGATACTGCCATTTTAGAAAAGAAGTTGAAATGCTTCAAAATCCATAACAATGGCGAAGTAATTTTTAGTAAAAATCACGATTACTTAGTATTATCAAATACAAGGCCAACTACACATTGCAAATAAAAATGTTTGCTTATATGCAGTGTGGACTAGTACTGGATACCCACTAAAATTTTTAAATATTAAATTTATAAAGACGATGATTTCTGGAACCAGAAAATGTTGCCAAAGTTACTTAAGTTTTATGAGGAGTGTGTTCTTCCCGAAATCATAGATTTGAGGAAAGCAAGGTCTATGCCACTTCAGAAAATATTATTTTAACTTATTTTTACAATTATTATACTTTATTTCCTCAGTCTGGGTTTTTTACACCCGTTGTGCCCATCTATAAAATTATATACTATCTCGAACGATACACATTTAAGGATTGCATCACTTTAAAATCGCGGTGAATTCTTTAAATGTGTACATTTCATATAAATTTATTTGGTACCGCTATAAAACAATTACATTAAAAAATAAAGGGCATACAACCCCCATACAAGAAACGTAATTGTTTCGGTGTATAATATTACCGTGGTACTTTCTTTAGTTACGGACTAAAGTTAGTACCACGGACACCTCGGAAGTCCGACTCGCACTTGGCTGCTTTTTTAACTCATTGTATACATTTCATACTACTATTATCGAAACTGACTACAACTGTTGAAGCAATATCACAATGCATTTATTTCTATAAATAAGTACCACGAAATAAAATTCAAGTACTTTTTGTGCGACACTACTCACTAAATTAGCCGTTCTAGGTGATAACTTCCATCAGTACAAACAAAATTTCACGAACTATAATAATAGTAATTTAATTTATTTCGAATTCAAAGTGGCAAAAGGTCATGTTGGTTTGTTCCTGGCGTCCGGCGTATAACGGTTTGCATGTGTGCGTAGCGTGCTTCACTAGACGCACACGCACACATTGGCTGCCGCGCGCCGTCAAAAATACCTAAAACTGAGCACTTTCTTTTTGTAACAGCGCTCTTAAGACAACATTATTATGGACACCCGAAGCCGACGGTTTCAGCACTTTAAGCTATATCAAAATAACCTTGTTTCGAAATAAGGTCGTTAGAGCTGTTCTTTCTTTTGTTAGCATTTTAAACTTCACAATCGCAAGAAACTTTATTTCACATAAAATTCGAGTTACAACTCACCGCATTCTTTCTTTTCATGAGCCTGGAAAGAGTGTCGTCGAGTCGGCTGCGCTGCGGCGCGGGCGCCGCGTCGGGGCTCTGCGCGCGGCGCGGCACCGAGAAATCGTGCACGTCGCTCAGGTCCAGCGGCGCCGACAGGTCCACGGGCGCGCCGCCCGGCGCCGGCGCGGCCTGCGCGCGCTGGTGCGCCGGCGGCGGCGCGCCGCTGTCGCCCGGCGCCGCGCCCGCGCCGCCGCCCGAGTGCGCGGCCTGCGGCACGGACAGCAGCGCGTGCAGCTTGGCGCGGTCGGTCTCCACGTCGATGGCGATGTGCCGCTTGGGGCCCAGCTTGCGCTCGTCCGGCGCGTCGGGCGCGCGCGCCTCCTGCTTGGCGGCGGCGGGCCACTCGCGATTCTGCACGGCGTGTGCGATGTGGTGCAGGCGCGTCTCGAGCGCCCGCTCCGAGAACCACCGCTCCGGAGGCAATGTCTCTTCGATCCGCCCGAGCTTGGCTAGCGTCTCTAGTTCAGAGAGCGCGTCTGTGTCGTCCTCGGTGGTCCGATCGCAATTATTGGAGGTTCTCTTGCTTCGCCTTAGTGACATGCGCGTTTCGCCGGCAACCTCTTCAGAGCCGGCCGCGTCTTCCTCGTCAGAAGATATCTTCTGTGCTTCGCTCCTAGTTGCGCTCTTGTGACTAGCATACCACTTGGTAGCACAATCAGCGAATGGCATTTTGGGATCACAGAACAGCTTACTATAGGTATCACCCAATCCATGCCTGAAAAATATATTTCTGGTTAGAAAAAAATAATCTTGTAAAATGTTGCAGTTGTTTAAATGGAACGGCAAAAAAGACATCAATTTTAAATATAAAATACAAGGTGGGACAGAGATCGACGCTCCACAACCTGTTAACATAAATTCAGTACATGATTCTGAACCTCCCTGCATTTAAATATTTCGATGGTTATTTAAAAAGAAATTGCTGTGCCATACATTTTGACCGCTTTTGGGCATTGCAGTTTTCTATGAAAAAAGCAGTTTTTTAACCTGTTTATAACCTAAAAATTGGATACCAGTAACCTAATAATGTTTTTTTTTTATAAATGACTTACACCCGGTTTCAGGACCTAAATCAACACAAAAATTAGCTTACAAATTTTGAAGCGAGCGTAACCTCCTATGGTAAGTTGAATTAACCAATCGCATCACTAGCGTATAATTTTGACGTGTCGATAACTTGCGTTCCAGTAACCGGGCGTTAGTGGTTAATATGACACATTCCTCTAATCAACTTTTGAAAAGAAAGTCGTTGTTGGTTTAAATAAACCCTTTCATTAATAAAGGTATGTCAAACTTAAACCTAGAAAAAGGTATAGTTGAACTGAACTTAATACTAAGTAGTTGCAAATTTGCTCCACGTTTATTATATAGGAGTTAACGTTTAAACATTTGAAATATCGTAGACAGGCCGCACGTCAGTGGTAACAAAACCAGTATAAACTGGAAACGGAAATTATAAACTGAAAGCGGCATACGAAATTTCGTATGCCGCTTTCAGCGGTGGATGTGTCCTGAACTACACTCGGCGTCACAAAAATCGCACCTCTTCGAAAATAAGTTTAAAACATGTCCCGCCAGTAACGAATACATTAAACCTTATTAATATTGGTATCAATTGAAAGTATGTTTAACGACCTTTAAATTAACAACAGTTAGAATTCCTAAACACAACAGATCTCATTAGCACGTAACGTTAAAAAAAATGTTGTCAAAATACGCATTACAACGGCCACTAATTGCACCTCCCTACAAGGGTATAAAACGGGCGACCCGGGTTAAATGTGAGTCATTCGCTATTCAACCTTTAAAGTGAACACACGTGAACAGCTACAGCAAGAAAAATACCCCAGAAGATGGATACCACTGCAGATGAAGCCGCTCAAGTCATTGCACTACTGCAATCAGGGATGCGGCAATGTGATGTTGCTCGGCAACTGAACTTGAGTCGTTTTGCCGTTCGACGAGTGTTCCAACGCTTCCAAGAGACTGGTGGCTATATCCGAAGACGTGGATCTGGAAGACAACGGTGCACATCCGAAAGAGACGATCGCTTCATTGTTTCGACGTCTTTACGTAATCGGTTCTCCAATGCTGTTGAGCTGCAACAACAACTGCGATCAGCTCGCAGAACTTCTGTAAGCGTCTCCACGATTAGAAGAAGAATGCGGGAGAAGAAAATTGCAGCTCATAGGGCTGCTACAGGGCCAAAATTAACTGCACAGCATAGGAGAGACCGGTTGCAATTTGCCCGTGACCATGTGGATTGGACAATAGACCAATGGAGGGCTGTGCTCTTCTCGGATGAGACGAGGGTGTGTCTTTTCTGCAACGACAGGCGTCGAAGAGTGTATAGGAGGCAAGGGGAACGATTCGTGCAAGCCTGTATTCAAGAGACAGTGGAATACGGGGGTGGCTCGTGCATGTTCTGGGGCGGCATGTCAATCGAGGGTAAAACGAACCTTGTGTGCGTTTCTCGGGCTGGAAGTGCTCGCGGGCAAGGGTCGCTGACTGCTGCTCGGTACATAACAGAGATCTTAGAGGAGCTGGTTGTCCCTTATGCTGGTTTTGTTGGCAGTGGGTTCACGTTAATGCACGATAACGCCCGCTGTCACACCGCTTTAATTGTAAGAGACTACCTGCAAGAAGTTGGAATCCCTGTTATGCGCTGGCCGGCGCGAAGTCCAGACCTGAACCCTATTGAGCATCTTTGGGATGAACTGAAACGGCGAGTACGGGCACGTGATCCTGCCCCTACCACTCTCCAAGACCTCCAAGATGCCGTCGTTGCAGAATGGGACAACATTCCTCAAGAGACTGTTGTCACATTAATTCGGTCCATGAGAGGACGCATGGAAGCAGTCATCAGGGCTAGAGGGGGTAACACTAGGTTTTAAGTTGTTTTTAAGGACTTCTTTGTAATTTTTGCTGATAAAATAAAATTTAACTTTTTAATCATTTGCATTTGCTTGCTTTTTTTTATTCCCTGGTAAACAAAAAACCAAATCCATTGATTTATTCTGAAATTTAAATGAATTGCCTTTCCAATGATACCTTACAGTCATATGTCTACCATTGATTAATAGGGTTAAAATGACTTTGAAGGGAATTCTTAAAGAGGTGCGATTTTTGTGACGCCGAGTGTATTATAACTATACTTAACAACTATGTATTTACCTTATCCTATGAATATCTTTGTCTTATTTTATTAAACTGCATTGCTTAAAACATAATAATAGTTACTTTTATTAACTTACTTGCAGACACCTAAAACCAATAGTTTGTCGTGTCGAGCCGGTTGCCACCACGGTGGAGTGTCCGGTGACCGCTCACACAAAGCCAATCGAGTATCTAGTGCAGGGTGTGGAGCGACTTCTTCTCGTAATACTCGTAGAAGATCAATCCTGTTAAATGGTATTAGATTAGAATTAAATACGGTCTTAGCGCAGAACGTCTGATTCGCAAAACGTCCCGTTGAAAAAAAGTTCGATTTAAAATACCTTCTTGTATGTATGTACTTGTATGTAAATACATTAAAAAAAAATATAAGTGAATAATTTATGCAGAAATGTACATAAATAGACATTTTGCATGACGGTAATTACGCTAGTAATCTTATGAGACGAGGAAAGACCAAAATCACAAATAATGTTAAGTGAAAAACCATTGCGATTTTGCAGCAACAAAGCATTGCGATCCAACGGCGGAACAAGACATTTTATGTGGACCAACTCCTGGACTTTTAAATAAAATATAGAATGACTATATGAAATTTTCCAGTTTTCGATATGTGGATAATATGTAGGCACCGATAACTGAAAAATTGTGTGGAAATCGGCTGTCATGGTATGGGCATGTGATGCGGAGGATTGAGGAATACGCCGTGAAGAAAATTTTGAGTATGAATGTCGTTGGCTATAAGAGTAGGGGAGACCAAAGAAACGATGGATGGACTGTGTGAATAAGATGGTTAGAAAGGGTGTGACTACGGAGATGATGAGTAATAGAGAAGTCTGGAAGAAAAAGACATGTTGCTCTGACCCAAATAAATTTTGATAAAGGCAAGAGAAAGATGATGATGGAGGACTCCTTTGATAGAGTTTACAAACTAAGTTTATTCGAAATAAGTAATATCAAACCATTACCTTTCAAGAGTAGCAATAGCTCTCTCTTCTCCTATAGGCTCTGCTTTCAAATCTGCTCTTGTCGGTAGCTCAGCTTCTCCCACAGAAAGTCCACACTGACGTTTGCACATGGCCATAAATGCCTTTAAATAATCAGTTAAAGCGTCATCACTTTTACTGTCCAATCGTGCAAGTGTTCTAAAACGACTCCACCGAAGACTTTTAGTGGTTGGGTCAAACTCCACTCCATAGGAAGCAACGGTACGACGGAAAGCTTCTTCATCTGCGCGTGACCAACGCCATTGTGACACCTCATCTCTGGCCAACTGATCCATCCGCTCTCGTCGCTCCATCTTCTGAATGAAATTCTTACTTAGTAATCTTATACATGCTCCTGTTTTTATAATTGTTGCTTAGAGATACGTTATGATTAAACATCAATGTGACCGACCATACATTTGTTTCGAATCTCAACTCTTAACATTACTGCTGAGGGAGTGCCTTTAGGGTTCCGCTACCGAACCCTAACAACCCTAAAGAGCGAGTCGTACACCGAGGCACCGAGGGTGCCGTCCCGTTTTAGGAAAAATACACGCATCTAACATCATAGGCACTTGTACTTTTAATCGCATTCTGTAACTTGACAGTTCGAGGCAAAATAAAGTTACCATCCGTACCCACAAAGGATGGTACAAATAAAGAATCTTGAATTCCGTAATTTTTATTATGTATATTTGTCTCGTTAATTGGAACGGGTGCCTTTTTTCAGCAGCCATTACCGAAGCTGGAATACATTTAGTAGAAACTGACATTACATAATTTTGTATGATGGTAACTAAAAATCTGTCCCAACTGAGTTAAATACATTTACGTTAAAAACAGTTGATGGCCATAGGCTCGCCCCCTCTTACATGGGAATATTAATAAAAACATAGTTGGCGAAATGTGATACACCTCACCCCAACCACTGTTATGTGACAAAACATAACATAAAAAAAATGATTTTTAAGTTACGCACCTTAGCTCTCTGTTGCATTTTAAGCTCCTCTCTTTTATAGTTTCTTTGATATGCAGTGATTAGTCTCCGGAGTCTCGTATTCAAATCTTGCATTGAGGGCCATAAATGTCCACCACTACTGCTTTGAGTACTGTCATCATCAGGCCGAGGAGAAGCTGCGGGTGATGTTGCTCCGGCTCCACTAGATACATCGTCTGTGCAATCTTCGTCTCCCACTACACTACCTCTCACCTTCCTTTCTTCACTCCTGTTACACATCATACGTGTCAGTCACAGTGTGGCCTCATTTTTAAAATAAGAAATCAAGTAATAATCAATCAATCAATCGAAAGCAAGCTCGAACTAAACAAAAAGTGAGGAGTAATCGTCAATGCACTAAGCCGCCCCTGGATTGCGTATCGAGCGCACCCCAAAATTGACACTATAATTAGCTTATTTGTTTTGATAGATGGAGATTTTTGTTTACTGGCCGCCGATTAGTTAGCACTATCTTAGACGATGGATACGTTTAAAAAACTAAAGTGTTGGGAAATGACAATTTATAATGATTACGAATCAGTTCCGAACCTTCTATTTGGAGTTGGCGTAAGTTTTCAATTTCATCCTGAATATAATACTCCATAATATGGTATTTTACTCTATACCAGAAAAATCTAAAAATATATTATTGAGACAGCTTAGGCAAAATGCAGTCGGAAAATGTTAGTTTTAGTTCATGAAACAACAAATTTTTTTTTTTTAATATAATTTAAAGATTTCAGTTTATTTAATCTGTTTTTGAACACCATGAAATAGTAGCCGCCATGTAATAACGTCATACGGCATGTCAACTGAGCAACTTTGTACTTTTATTATTTTCGTAACCAAAGTAATTTTCATTTTAAATAATATTTTGCATTCAGGAACAGCAAACGATAAATAAAAAAATAACAATTTTTTAAATTTATAAATAATTGTCTTGTAAAATATCATCGCATTTGTTTAAATAGCAATCGGACTGTATGGGTATGACACCACACAACAATATGGTGTCCACTGCGTCCAGCGTTTTCGTCATACGCGCGAAATTTGAAAATGTAAAATTTAAATGCATTTTTATGGCACTAATCGATTAAATAAAAATGTTGTATTTTCTTTAGTGGTTTATTAGCACTCTTTTGAATCTAATTAAGACACTTTTCAAAAATGAGTGTAATACCCTATTAGCAATTCATTTATACTCACTCAATTAGATTCATATACAGGTAAAATTTGTTTGTATGTATATTATTCTACTAATAACTTGCATTTGGTAACTCAATTCTTGAGAAAGGATATGAGCTATTTAACATCACTCTACAGTCTTTAGGAACCGAGCAAAAAGAAAAAAAGAATGCTAAGTACGAAGAAATGCGGACGATGAGATGCGACGCATCGGCGAGTTAGGCGAAAAAATTTAACGCGGACGAAGTCGAGGGTGAAGTGCTAGTCTTCAATATTGGTATGCAATACAGAGCGATATTTCATAAGTTTATTAATTACTAAAATGATCAAATTAATTAAAACAGCGACATATTTGAAAGTTATTTGGGACTTGTGAACTTTAAAATGCACCCAATACGTTTAAATTACTTAAATATTGTATTTCTCTATGTAAGACTTGGCCTAAAGTGTGTGTTCGCACAATGCAGTCACTATGAAGCCTCACGGCAAACTAATAATGCTGTTCTGTGCCCGCACGTCAGTCGACATTATAGAAGGTTATTTTTTAGTCACCGTCCAAATTTTTCAGGGTGATAGTACCCGTGAAATTGAACAACTTTCTCCAAGAAACATGGGTCGAAATATGAAAAAAAAAAAAAATAATTTTTTTGTATGGGAGGTTCGCCTACCATACAAAATCAATAGTCAGCTGATCGATTTTGGACGGTGACTAAAAATTTGCCTGTATATGTCGCAGCCATCTGGTTAAATTAGCCAGCTAATTGGATGCCTAGCCCGATAGTTACTAGAATCATTCAACGTTTAACAACTTGGCTTATTTGCCAGCCATTTGAAGATGACAGACCGAGACTTAGCCAAGTAATTCAAATTTAGTTCAGTTTTTTTTCCACTGCGGCGCTAGTAGGCACCAAAACAAATATGGCGTCAATAGCGCAAACCGTGAATGCTATTTTTCGTTCTTGTGTGCAATTTTAAGTGAAATTAAAGTGTAATATTATCAAAATAGTATGAAAACATGGAGTTGCCAAATCATACTATGACTTCTGCAAGTTTTCGCGAAATCAAATATAAGTCTAAACTTACTGACTTAATTATTATTGAGTAATATTCGTGTTATGTACTTTTTGTGAACCAACATTGCACTATTCCTGGTTACTTAGTGGTAGGTATTAGTAAAAAGTAGTCGTACATAATCTCTACTCATAGTCACCTAAACCAAACATCACAAATTCATTAATATCCAATTTAACTAAATGACTACACGACAATCAGCCATCTGGTTAAACGTTGCGCTCGATGACTTGCCTAGATGTCCTTCAGCTATTTAATTGGATGCCGGCGTTTACGAACCGCCTAGGCGTCCAATTAGCTGGCTAATTTAACCAGATGGCTGCGACATATAGACAACGAGAACGTAACAGTACAGAATTCATGTTACGCATCGATGGACAGTGCGGAAAAGCAGAACTACTTCAACTTCACAATAGTTAGCCTATGAGCATCATGACCATACTCTGGTTGTGCATTTTGCGGCTATTTGCGCTGACAATAAACGAGTTTAATGGGTATAAAAGTGAACTAACTGTACACGTACACATGTAATTCATATTATTATCAATTATGTACAGTTTGTCGTCATAAAAGGATGTTAAGATAGTAAATCTTTCAAACAACGTCTCATCTCCAACGTTCAGTTCTACGTAATCAAATCGTCAAGTCACACACTAGCCGGCTACCAGTATACAACACGTTGTAATTATAAGACCTACACAGCTTTACGACGACGCGTTGCCGGCGGGTCTTCAAAGCGGGGCCCAAAGATATAGTACCGTAAAGCCTTAGTTTGTGTAATTTGGGCGACGAAGTGGTTCATGCCTCATACAGGAGAATGTTTACTATTACTATCCAAAATTGTGTCCAATGTTAAGATCATTAATGAAAATAATAAAATACGTTTTTTTCTTTGAGCATCTTTGTCATCACAACTTTATCTAGAAAATGTATTCGATTGTGGAAACCACCCGAGCATTCACATCCTCGTTGCACCCGCAGGTCGCCCCTTTCTCTCATTTAGCATGGTATACGCTGTAAGCATAGCGTATTTAACGTTTCACTTCGTAACCACGCTGAATTTATAATACCTACTTTTGCGAAATAATCATAACTGCAGCGGCTGGCTTGCAAAAGAGGCATTGATGGACGAACGTGGAACGTGAAAATGTGGGCAGAGGAACACATACGTGATTCCATCAATGCCTGGTTCTCAAATAATGGGCGGGAGTTCCAACTAAGTAAATTATTTTTTCTCAAACATGCTTGGAAATTCGAGCATTATTTTGACCAGTACAGTATTTTCGATTTATTTAGAAAATTGTCAAAATAATGTTCGAATTTCCAAGCATTTTTGAGAAATCATTTTACTGTAAAAGTTTTAAGTACCTATTTTCTTGTTTTTTAAATAATAAGTCTTTGAATAGTACCGATTACCTAGATAAAATTTGGATGGTGATTAAAAAATCATCTGTATAATACTTTCATTTTAATTTAGACAATTCTACTGTACGGCCGGTGACAAGTTCTGCATCCGAATTGCGTAGCACACTTTTCAATTACAAATCCATTGTTTATAAACAAAATCTCTCTTTGTTTATTTATAAACAAAGTCTGCCTAAATTTTTTCAACGATTCAGGGTTGTCTTCAAAAAAAAACTTTGTTAGCGAAGAGTTATTAAAATGTGTGTTAAGCAATGGTTTAGCCTGCTGGATAGTATTGCAATGAAAAAATGCAGAAAGTATTATTTTGCTGAATGATTGATTATTTTGCTACGTTTGTTTCTATTCAATCACACATCATCCAACCCGGCGTGGGTCGGGTGTAAAATCTTCATTAAAAAGAAAAATATCCTATGTACTCACTTGATATCTGTACATTCAGCATCATCTGGTGGCCCCAGTTTGTCTACAAAGCAAAGTTGTGGATCTGAACGCATAGCCAAATAATTTTCGTAACCATGGACGTACGTTCCTACAAGCAAGGACACGTCACACTCACTATCCCACCACAGTCGTGGAGGTGTACTGTCCACACCACGAGGTACGCGCATTCCCAAGGAACTGCAAAAAAGGACAAACATTTTTCTTAGCCTAAAACGTTGTCAACTTGTGGGATGTGGACTAGGCAGACATTGCTGCGATAGTCGTTACGGTCAATGATCTTAAGGCTAGGTTGTTCCGGCCTGTGGGCCTTTGAAACGCTACCTCCGCCTCCCCCAAATGCAGCGCGACGTATTTATTTACGATGAACTGTCAACCATTTAGCAGAAAATCCATGCCATAGTATAACATATTGCAGTTGACCAACGGAATTATTTTTGCTTATGTTCGATACTTTTTCTTTAGTTTTAGATACATTTTAAGGTAGAACTAAAACCTATACATCTACACATCTATACATATAAATAAAATTGGAGTGTCTGTTTGTAATATTAAAATAACCGCTTTTTGCTACATGCATATGAATATATATACGGTACATGTACCAAAATATTTTTTTTACAATTTTTGTCTGTCTGTTTGTTGCCACTAATCTCTGAAATGGCTTGACCGTTTTTGACGGGACTTTCACTGGCAGGTAGCTGATGTAATAAGGAGTAACTTAAGCTACTTTTATTTTCTATTTTTTATTTGTTTTTATTGATTCCATATCCTGTAAGTTACCTATTGAGCGTTTTCAAATGATCAGATACCGACGCCAACCCGATACCGATAAGTTAGCAGCTATACACAAACCGATATAATTATTATCGGCCCGATGATATTGGTGAATATCGATGACCATCGCGAGTCACCAAACGACTACAATAAAGTAATTACCGACGTCTCGAAGTCGGCAGCGCGAATAAGCATGTTCAAGTGAAAGAATGGCTGGTTCTCTCACCCCGCACTGCGTCTTCGCTGGTTGAAATTGTCCGATATCGGTGTCAGACACTGTCTGCGACGATACAGTTGACAATTACAACTAATTATGTAAAAGCGTTTAGTAGGTACTAAACGTATGCGAAAATCTGACCGCCGATATTGTGGCGTTGTCGGAATCGGCTTATGTGCTGTGTTGTAATTTAATGTAATTGTTAATGTGATGTAATCAACTAATTTTATTAATGAAACAAAAGCAAAAATGTATTTTCAATCAAAACTAGCTTTGCCTGAGGCTGGTAGTTCCAGAGATAGAGATTTCAAACATATATAAAAAACCGAATAAGTGCGAGTCGGAATCGCCCACTGAGGGTTCCGTACAAATTTGAAGGTACCATATTGTAATAAAAAAGTTATGGGCAAATTTAGATTTTCGCGAAAACTTGTAAGTATCAAAATTTACTTTAATTTTCAACTTTTTACTTTTTTGGAATTTTTCCTTTATTTGAGCTGTAAGACCTTACTTTTTGCCAAATTTCGTGATTCTAGGTCAACGGGAACTACCATATAGGTTTTCGACCCAAAACCTATAAGGTACTTCCGGTTGACCTAGAATTGTGAATTTTGGTTAAAAGCAAGGTCTTACAGCACAAGTAACGGGAAAATTCCGAAAAATAAAAAAAGTTGAATATTAAGGTAAATTTTGGTACTTACAAGTTTTCGCAAAAATCGAAATTTGCCCATATCTTTTTATCGTGTCAACTCAGGACCTTGATTTTTATAGACCTAATAGGAACTATAGACTTCAGTATCTGGTATAAATTTCAACTTGCTAGAGCCACACGGACCGACAGACGGACAGATGGGAAGGGTTCCTCTTTCACCTTTTGAGGTACGGAACCCTAAAAACAAACTCTTCAGCTTTATTATTATTATGATTGCTACGGGTTCCGACCTCAGGACTAGCTGCTTCTCACACGGACAACTGTACGTCAATTGCTCCCACGTCACCAATCCATCGCGAACGAAGTCGCGAGCAGAAGCTAGTTACAGATACACATGGATTTTTGGTAGTAAGGTGAAAATAAATAATTGCACCACTGCAATAGGAACCCTTGTGCAATTCGTTCTATGAGAAAATAAATGTCTTTAAACCGAAATCATGCTTCCAGACCTTTCAACCAGCGACTATCCAACACAAGTGTTAGTTGTCAGTGAATTTGAGAATTTGAATTTGAACTGAAGGAACACGGGTGGGTTTTAGACGGTAAAAGTCTGTCACGCTTTCCAGAGCGGTAGAATTCATTTGATGATTTCCCATCAAAAACAAAAATAAAACCATTGTGCAATTTGTTCTTTGAGAAAATAAATATCTCTAAACCGAATTCATGCTTCTCAGACCCAGAGGTTAAGGCTAAACGTTAGTAGTCAGTAACTTAAAAAAAATGATTTAATAGACAAGCTGTGTGCCCGACGGTATTTCTGTGACGAAAATGGTAGATTTCCATATAAATTTGCATCCACTATTTAACTTCTTTAGTGGCAGAATTTTCAAAGATCCTGAATTTCAGATTTGTATAAAGTAGAATCGGCTAAAAATCGTCGTACTGTTTCGCTTATACTGTAACCAAATTCTTTTGTTTTTGGTGTTTGACACCGCTCATAAAGAACCGTAAATATTGTGAGCACATATAAAGAAACGATTGCCGTACTTTATTGTCTAGTGACGTACCTACTGCTCCAGCTAAAATTTAACGAATCTATTATTTTAAGACATCAAAATTAAATTTGTATATATTTTTTATGCGTCTTGTCGGATTACCGACCCATTGGACCATTTACCAAGACAAAAGTGGCATAGATCCAAGTATATGGCATAGATACGATACGATACGTCTTTGACGAACTTGATCATCAAGTTATACTATTAGCGCATAACCACTGCCTTCACACGGCGCTATTTTTCAAGCACGTTGTAATATTTTATCGTATAGTGATAGTGACTTTTGGTATTCAAAACTGAAAGTTGTTCACTCAGAGCCAATATGATAAAAAATCTTTTTTCAAAAAAAATAAACAACCGACTTCCAAAAAAACACTAAAAAGTGAAAAATAACTTTAATTTCGGAAGTCGGTGACTTTGGATATGTATTTTAATTTTTTGTCACCGCCTTCCGAAATTAAAGTTATTTTTCACTTTTTAGTGTTTTTTTGGAAGTCGGTTGTTTATTTTTTTTGAAAAAAGATTTTTATTTTTCACTTTTTAGTGGTTCACATGTGCTTACCCCTTCACAGCGTACCGGCGTGATGTTATGTTATTAACTGGTGTAAACAATTGACAGACATGAGATTTCAGCAATTCCTGTCCATTGCTATCATTTATTGAGGAGTTCCGTTGCCTATCTCCGAAGTTCTTCATCAGATCTTCACCAAATTGAAATGGAACCACTCCGAGAAAGTACTCTTCCAATAACTACACAAATTGCTTCAAGTGTGCCTATAAAATTTGAAGAGTTCTCTCTATTTCTTCAGGATCCCATCATCAGATCCTGACTTGATGATCATGGGACCACCTGGGAAGTATACCCTTTCAAACAAAAAAAAAATTTTCCAAATCGGTCCAGCCATCTTCGAGTAATCGGGGAACATACATAAAAAAAAATAAAAAAAAAAAGGTTCCGACGAATTGAGAACCTCCTCCTTTTGGAAGTCGGTTAAAAATTACCGATCCTAGAAAAAATCTTGTGTTGCTACACACTGCGGACAAATTGTTTCCCATGTGATATTAATGTAGGATGATAGTAGCGAAGACAGGTCGGTGGAGAGTAAATATCATAGTTGATATGGATGAATCTGATTTTAAAAATCTTAGAAAAATATCTTTTGTACAAACTTCTTCATAAACGACGATAAAACATTACATACGACTCTCACTTGACTATTATTTTATCGATATTAATTTGTAATGTGTCAACACTGTTTTAAGATGACAATTAAACGTCATCATATTTACTAGAAATAATCACATTTTCGAAAACAATTTTATGAATTAAAACTATAATATAATTACAAGATATTTTTTGTGAGTTATCCCGATTTCATAATTTAATTTGTTATTATTTTATTCGATTTTTTTTGTACAGGCGCAGGGTGAGCGAGTTTTTGAAAATTTTGACACAGGTCCACCCTCTTTGACGTCCCGCAGGACTCTGAGCGCGAGCCGATTTAGCCCGATTTACTGTTTTTGAGTTTGTTCAAAAAAAAATCTATTTAACTAAAAATTTCAACCTTTAATTTCCCTCCTAAATACGATTCTCTTATTGTACATGCAATTTCTACACAATTTTGTGCTGTTATTAGGAAATGAGATGGAAACTGGTTTCGAAGTCGACCCTACTTCGGATGTTTTTTTCATCGAGCAAATTGCAATTAATCGTGTTTTGAACCTTCAATTTCCCTCAAACAAGGATCTATCTATGACATATATTTTTTTCAGGGCCTAAATATACGAATTTGATAATTTAATCTTGATTCTGAAACAGACAATTTCGGATAACCCCCCGTTAAGGGTGTTTCACATGAGAAGATGAACATACCACTTCAGTTGTGATTGCAAGGCCTCGCAAAGTCTACGATCGCGACGTATAGTCATGCAAAAAGGATGAAGAATCAATTGTTTAAGTTGTGTTACCCACTGGCGAAAATTATCAGGTTCTACGTAAAAACCTGTTAGTTTTCTACCGTGAAGTACACAGAAAACAAGACAGATTTTTTTTTACTTTTGTCATATTTTCAAAGAGCTTTTCAAGGAGTACCGGACCTGTGCTACTGGCATGACTTTTGGCAATTGTTAGTGTGTTAGTTAAAGACTTAAAAGCTGGCTATATAAGCACTAAAGTATTGAAATTTTCTAATTGATAATCATCAATGGATAGCTCTTTTCAACGAGAACATTATAAGTGGCAGGGTCAACATTTTGATTTTTTTATTTATTTTTTCAGCATAATTAGCCTATAATGTCCCACTGCTGGGACACTGGCCTCCTTTCAGAGGAAATGGGCCGTAATCCACCACGCAGGCCTAGTGCGGGTTGTTAGATATTAATCTTAGTATTTTTTATTCTAGGACAGGATTCTTTACAATTTTTTTTATGACCGTTCGGTGATGAAATAATTTTAAAAAAGTAAAGCGCCTGTCTGGGTTCGAACCAGAGAGGCCCTTTAAAACGTAGTTTTCGCAAATTAATTATTGTGATCTGTATTATTTAATAGCTTCCGCCCGCGGCTTCTCCGCGAGTGCTATGTCGATAAAAAGTACCCTCTCAGTCCACAGGATTCACATTATCCCCCAAACCAAATAACATCAAAATTGGTCCAGCCGTTTCGGAGATTAGCCAGAACAAATAAACAACCAACATTCTTTTTATATTCCGTGCATAAGGGGCCAAACAAGTATTACGTAAGCTTTTTAAAAAGCGTAAAAGATGTTTGCAATTATTAACCCCGCTTCCCCTCGTCAGCAAAAGTATGTAAAGCTCTTACCCCTCCCCCCCCCGCCCCTCCCATGCTCACGTAAACATTGGTATATGCATTTTTCAATGTATTCTGGTTTATTTATTGATTCATGAGTAGCAGTTATAAGTCTAAAAATAAAGAATAGGCTTGGAATAGAGGACTTTAACCCTTAATCAGGCTTAGGTCATCACCACAGAACAGAGAATACATAGAAGTGCCCCTACATTGGCTAAGCACGGGAACCAGTGTCGCCGAACTCACACATTTGCATATCAAATTTTCCACTACACTACTATCAAACAGTGATATGATTGGCAACAAATTACAAACGCAACTTTTACAAATCATTTTCTTATGGCTTTCAAAAATTAAGTCCAATTACAACGAGTGAAAGTTGTTATTATTTGTCATGACGCAAACCATAAAGATGTTTTTCGTCTAAAAACCTTAAATAGACCAATTTACAACGAGTTCAGCTACTCAACGCTAGATGACGCCGTAACCAATTCATTCTATTCAGAACGCCAGCGCTTTTGAAAGAGATGTCATATTCGCATGCACATGTAATCTCTTTTGCTACTCAGTTAGAGATGTAGACTGATACCGATATTTTAATATTGATGTTACTTATTTACTGCGCCGCTTTTGTTTTGTCGAACTTGCGCGCTGACAATTGTGATTTTGTTTTGTTATTGTGATAGGACACTAAATAAGTTTCAGACAGTTCCCAAGTCACAATAAAAAAAGAAATTTTTATTGTGACAGGACACGTAACTTGTGATTGTTATTATTTACCTAATGTTTTTTTTGTGCTGGACTGCTTTTATTGTGATACGACACGTAATTAAACTTTGGTTTTGTGTGTGTGTGTGTCATTTAATGCCCCTCTGTTATATCAACTCTGTATAGTGCTTTATTTAGTTGGCATCCAGTTTTGTCTTCCCGTAGCTTCTGTCCATTTTTCCTTATAAATTCTTTTGAGGTCTATCTATACTACTACTGTCTACACATGTACCAAGTTTTATTCACATGATCTGACCAAGATTATGTCTGGACTTAAAAGAGACTATGATCTCTGAGTTTGTTTCGGCCTTTCTTCTCAGAGTAGTCAGATAGGAAACGCCGACCTCATCTAGTTTTAAAAATATGATTGGCGTGTAAAAGTGTTTGTACAAACCTACTTACAGAAATAAAATCATTTATCATTTATTGAAATCCGTTCAACCTTTCGAGCGTGAAGAAGTAAGAAACATACAAACTTTCGGCTTATAATATTAGGGTGATTAGCAACCCGCACCTATTTCGGACAGATGCAGGCTACGTGTTATTATAACCTCGAGATTTCTGTGCAATCTTAGTTTAATATTTACAAATTATACACGTGAACCGTCCGACATAAATTTTCTGGATGATGGTGCCAGCCATGAAATGAAGAATTAAAAATAAATAAAAATGATTGATTCCGACCTACTTTACGGATGTGTCTCATCTCTAATTGAGTAGCGTCGAAGTTACTAGAATATATGATCTGATTTTCCACGTGACGACCAAGTGCATTTAGACTTTGTACGAATAAGTATAAGGTTATTTATGGTTTGCATTGAAGTCATAAAATGTGGTATTGTCATTAAAATCAAATTTATTAAAAATTAACAAAGTTTAGTACTTCCCGATGATACGATACACCTCCACAAGATACATTTTTTTTCTGCTTTCGTTTTTGCAGGTCAAAACCGCACATCAAGGCATAATTTGTAATATTTCGCGTATTACTGAGACAACCAATCGCGACAAGTATAGTATAGTAGTATATATACGGCGAATAAGCTAAATGTTGCGCATCTCGGCTTAATGTTGACACGCGCGCGATATCTGAGAGGCAGTTCCTCTACTTTTCTTTATTCCGTGGTAATCACGCTCCCACATCGTTTTTGCTGTCTTTGCCAGGTTCCGGTTATATAAAATCCACAAGCTCATAGAATGTCATCCTAAATATATTATCTATGCAACGAAAGTGATCGAACGTGTATCCGAAAGTAAATGTCACAGTGACAGCCATTTGAATTCGTGAAGTCGTTGAGTGCGTGCGTTTGGCTGAGTTGAGATATCTTAATAAATAGTGTCAAAATCACGAAAGGTAAGTAATGCTATTTTTTATATGTTGTAGATTATGAGTTGTTGTTGTGGTGTTGCCATATTTATGTGCAGATTACTGGATATATTTTTTACAACAACCTCTAAAAGTATGTGGGAGAACTGTGTCCATTGCCTGACTAGGTGGAGACATGGTGGGAGATATATGCCCCTAGCCTGATAATGCATTTTTACTGTTACAGGGACCTGTAAAAGACTACGAAATTGAGAAATTACTCCAAATTTGGCAGTCATCGGAAGAGGAGAATAGTGACGATGAAGATTATTTATATTATTATATTATATAGTCGCAGTATTTCCCCAATTCTCTTGCCAGGCAAAGGGATTATATTTTCCCACATGATTTTATCTCTTGCAAGACAAAGGGATTATGATTTCTCACTTCATTTTCTTTACTTTTCCATGCATTTGTCACTGACTACACGTTATCATCATCATCATATCAGCCGAAAGATGTCCACTGCTCGACACAAGCCTACCCCAAAAGGGGGGATTTGCCATAATCGTCACCCTTGGCAGGCGGGTTGGCGATCGCAGTATGGTGGTCAAATGCATAGGGAACGCTGCTGCCCATTTTCTAGTACAGCCCGCGCCAAACTTTGTGACCGCCCCGAACTAGGCTCATTGCATTGCGTAGAACACAAAATCAGGTATTAGCGGGACGCACAAGAGCTTGGGGGCAGGGCCACACCCCGCGCGCCCGCACCGCTCACCCGCGACGCGCGCTGGCACCCACGCCTTAGTGTGAGTGCTACGTATATTTACAAGTTACAGTTACGCATATTAAAAACGATCGTGCCTACAAGAATAAAACATGATTTCCAAGACAATGATACGGGTTTATTTAAGCACTGCCAAATTGTAAATGTTTTTGACCAGGTACGTTTACGTGTTATTAGTGAGAATTATAGTAATGTAAGTAAAATTCGTAAATACGTAAGACCTAAGTCGCTGCACTGTTTGACGTACTTAGCCGCATTTATCGAACCTAAATATAATAATGCTTATGGAGCACGGACGTGGGAATGCATGCTACCATCGTTAATAAATGATTTACCTATTGAAATCTGCAATGCATTAAATGCGAACTAAATTACTTTTATGCAGTGGCACCGAGTTGCCGTATCTGGCCATACTGCTGTTAAACCCGCGATGGTTTGTGTGGTATGTTTAACGTATAAATGTAAAATGTTTTGTTTGTGATTAATAAAAGCTAAAAAAAAAAAAAAAAAACGTCAGTACACGAATCACGCATTTGTTGAGCTCTGAGAGTACTGTCGCGTTCAGAATTCGTTCTGATCGTTTCGTTAATTTGTTGTTATAGTTTTTAGTTATTGTTACTTGTTGTTTTATTTATTTGTTTATGAACATGCCTACCGGACGTTGTAATATTTTACGACGCCAGGCTCGTAAAATGGTCTACGATGTTTATAAATTTATGAAGAAAGAAGCTGAAGAAGGCCTTAAATACGATTTGAAGGCAGTACATAAACGGACTGCAGCCGCTACAGGAGTATCAGAAAGAACTGTACGACGTATTATATCGGTTGCTAGTGAACCAAGTTCCGATTTATTAGCAGTTTTTCGTACACCCGGAAAGAAGAGGCAAGGGGTGAAAAAGGTAACCGGAATCGACAATTTTGACCAAGGTGTCATCAAAAGATGTATCCACAATTTTCATCTAACACAGAAAGAGTTGCCGACAATTGCTCAACTTTATAAATAATTAAAAGAAGATATAAATTTTGAAGGATCCGCAACGAGTTTCAGGAGAATTATAAATGAAATAGGATTTAAATGGAAAAAAACTGAAGACAATCGCAAATTATTAATTGAAAATACAAATATTCGCTGTAAGCGAATTGAATATTTGCGTGAAATAACGAAATATCGCGCAGAAGGAAGACCGATAGTTTACACTGACGAATCGTATGTCGATTCATCGCATACCACTTCGAAGGCATGGAGTGATAGTAGCACTAAAGGTTTAAAAAAAAAAAAGATATCAAAAGGTCAACGTGTCGTCATTGTACATGCTGGATCCAAATCAGGATTTGTACCCAACGGCCTTTTGATCCCCCCCAGTGGGGTTCCCGCATTGTCGTTGCGGGGGGGCTCAGTAACCGTGGTCACCTTCCCACGGTGAAGCGAAGAGGAACCCCAAGGTGGGGCCGCTCGTCAGGGCTTGTGCCTCCAAGCCGACGACGTAGCGGCCAAAAAGTAGGCTGCGGTGAGGTGCATCGCAACTGAGGCGGGCCGCGATGTCGAATGGGAGGCATCGCAGCTGAGGGTTACGGGCTGCGGCGGAGGAGTGCCGGTACTTCTGAGTAGCACTCTTTCCTTCCGTAGCGTTTGATGGCGGACGCGGTGGGGCCGCAGGGGAAGAGGAGTGTCGGTATAGCGTTGGCCGCTCTCCCTATCCCCTGCGGCCGAAAAGTGGTTGGCGGCGGGGCCACTGTACTAACCCGTCGCAGGAGGACGTCAGCAGCAGCTGGTGGGGCCCGCAAGGGCTGATGCCTGCTAGGGGTGCGGGTTGTTCGAAAGAGATACCGCGGCCCCTGGCATAAGGGCAGCTGAAGGAACATGGGTGGGTTTTAGTCAGTAAAAGTCTGACACGCCACCTGCTCCAACCAGAGCGGGAGAAGTCATTTGATGAATTCCCACCCACAAAAAAAAAACGGCCTTTTGATGTTAAAGGCAAGGTACGAAAACCAGAGATTACCATGATAACATGAATTATAATAATTATGAAAAATGGATACGCACACAACTTTTGCCGAATCTCCCACCGAGATCGGTTATGGTGATAGATAATGCAACCTATCATAACAAATTAAGAGGATGCAGCGCCGACGTCAAATAGCAAAAAGGCAGAAATGGTGGCATGGCTTACGGCAAAAAATATCCCTTGCAGTTCTGACATGCTGAAACCAGAACTGTATAAATTAATTTCTATACATAAAGAAAAATTTAATATTGATTAAATTTTAGAAGAACACAATCACACAATATTACGGCTTCCACCTTACCATCCCGACTTGAACCCCATAGAAATGGCTTGGGCATCCATAAAAGGATACGTGGCGAAAAAAAATGTCACAAATAATATAACTAATATTATGAAACTAGTGGAAGAAAAAGTAAATAGCATGGGTGAACAGGAGTGGACTGCACTATGCAACAAAGTTATGAATATTGAGGAAGAATATAAGAAAAGTGATGTCATCATAGATGACCTAACTGAAAAAATTATAATTCACGTGAGCGATAATGAATCGGAAGAGAGTGATTCGGATGCGGAACCATCCACTAGTAAGGGAGATGTTTTTATGGAAGGTGTGGCCCCATTGTAAATACAGTTTTTATTTATATTAATGTTTTTTATTTACATTTATCCTATTATTACCTAACCTATATGTTTTACAAATAACACATACATTATATATTAAATTAAATTAAATAACTTATGAAATAAACACGAACTTTATAATCACCAAATAAAAATAAATTGACATAATATAATAAGTATTAAAAATGTGAGAAAACGAAAATTGTTTGGTTGATTACGTATTGTCCACTCGACTGTACCATGCGCAAGTTCGGACTCGCGACTATATTCAAGGCGGTCACAAAGTTTGGCGCGGGCTGTGAGTCCCTTAGTGGCCTTCTACAACACCCACGGGAAGAAATGGGATGGTGCTATTCTTCTACGTCCGGCACCACACGGAACACGACACTACACGTTTTACAAGACACAAATAGTACATTAAATCCATAGAAACCACTTGCCCAGCTTTAGCGGTTTTCTTGGGCCTGGTTAAGGGTTAACGTATATAATATTTATTTAAGCAAATTTTATTGAGATTGTATTCAGTTATTATAATCTTTATACCAGGTGTCCAGAAAGGGTATCGGGTATTTGTAAGTTCAATGAAACAAACATTATTTGTATGCAATAAAAAAGTTTGTTGTTTATTATTAGCACATGAATTGGAGAATTATTTGGAAAAGATGATGTTATCAAAATGATGACCGTTACGTTGCTGGCACTCTTCTAAACGGACACGAAGATTGGCGATAACACGTTGACACATAGCTATCGATATTGCTGCCATTTCTGACCTGATGTTTTGCTTTAACTGGGTTAGATTCGTCGGATTGTTTTGATAAACCTGACTTTTAAGGTATCCCCATGCAAAATAGTCAAGCGGGCTAAGGTCGGGGCTTCTGGGAGGCCAGTTGATGTTACCCCTTCGCGAAATGACTTTATTAGGGAATAATTCGTTAACAACTTCCATTGAGTCATTTGAGGTATGGCAAGTGGCCCCATCTTGCTGGAACCACGTTCTTGAGTTGAAACCTGCAAACTCCTGCAACTCTGGGACCAAAAAATTTCGCAACATATCGCAATAACGGTCACTATTCACATTAATTGCTCGGCCTCGTTGATCTTCATGAAAATAAGGACCAATTATGCCTTTAGCAGACATAGCGGCCCAAACAACGACCTTTGGGCTATGCAGAGGTCGTTCATGCTTTCGTCACGGATTCTCCACTGCCCAGTACCGACAATTCTGCTTATTAACATGACCGTTCAGGTGAAAATTTGCTTCGTCACTGAACAGTATGTTGTTAAAGTTGTTAAATCGCTGCAGCATTTCGTTCGCAAAATTCAGTCGATTAGCATAGTCCGTATCCTTCAATTCTTGAACCAATTGAATTTTATAGGCTTTTAGATGTAAGTCTTTCTTTAAAATCGAATGTAAAGACGATTTTTTGATGTTCAACGCTTGGCTTCGCTTTCGGATGGATAAAGACGGATTTTGACGAACCGACGCCTCAACTTCTTCAATTGATGCGATGCGATGCGATGAAGAAATCATCGCGAACTGAACGAGGACGACCAGAGTTTTGAATTTTAACTGTCGCACCTGTATTCTCGAACATCCTGATCCATTTCCTTATGCTATCGTCACTTGGCGCGTGGCGTGTACGATATTCCGCACGATAGAGACGTTGAGCAGTCACTATTGAATCACCATTACGATAATACGCTCGTACGTAAAATGCGCGATGCGTCCCCGAGTACTGTTCCATCGTAACTAAAACTCCACAAAATGGCGGACGCCACGAACCCCTCCCCGCACTCTTTAGACACCCCGTTTCGAATATGGCGCGAAAACAAATACCCGATACCCTTTCTGGACACCTTGTATATTAACGAACAAAACAAACTTCTTTTAAAATTTTGGTATATTAATTCAAATTAAGTCTTCAGTTCATGACACACGAAAAGCCTTCGATGACATTGGATGTTTGCTGCTCAATGTTGTTTTGCTCACTTTCGCTTTCGCGTGATTTTGGAATATCGTCATCGTTTTCTTCGAGATATTCGTATAAGTAGGGTTGCCATATGTGTTCAAACCAAAATCGACTAAATATTGTAGAAAATCCAAAAAAGTAAAAAAAAAACTGCTGACGTAATCATCATTCAGACCATCCATACCCCATGTCATCAAAAATAAGCAAAGCAAAGACCCGCCGCCCCCCTGTAGTGGTTACGTAATACTTGAATGGCCTCTAAGTACCGTCGCAAATGGATTGTCGAATCAGCTAGTTGTTTTACATAACAGCTCTGTTATGTACACTCAGAGGCACATTTAACCGTCCACCCATATCGAATTGCATGTCGTTTGTTTATGTTAACTTACGCTTTGAATATTAAGCGTAACTTCATAAGTGGCTATGTCTGAAATAAACAAATCAATCAAAGCCGCGTTTTCTTTACTTTCGTGGTTTTTATTCAACAATAATCAGTTTAGTCGAAATTTGACAGTCTCGCCCCTCGTTTTGTGTGACGGATACATTTGATTTAAAACGTTGTCATACAATTTCTTCGAATAAAACCGAGGTGTTAGAGTGCCGTGGTTTCATTTACACCAAAAAAATACCACTGGACGCAGCTGGAGCAGCCAGAGTTGTAGCACTTGCAGACGCTGGGTTTAGCCAGCGTCGGATTGGACGGATGCTTGGATATCCACGAACTCTATTCAAGATGCTATCCGGCGTTACAGAGAGACTGGTTCCTACACAAGAAGACCAGAGCAAAATCGTAAAAGATGTACAGAGAGAGATGGTCGTTACATCGTCTCGAACGTTCTTCGAAATCGGTTCACAACGGCTTCTGAGGCACGTAACCGCTTGTTTGAGGTAAGCATAAGTGTGAGCCTAAGAACAATAAGAAGAAGGTTAGCTGAGAGGAATCTGAGAGTATTTCGACTAGTTCCGAGTCCCAGAGCTGACCGCAACTCACGGAAGAGCTACACTTACATTTGCTCGAGAACATTTAAATTTTACTTCGGAACAATGGAAGGCAGTTCTCTTCTCTGATGGTCAAGAATCGCTTTATGAGGTCCTGATGGACGTCAGCGCGTGTAGACACCGCGGTGAAAGGTTTACTGAGTGTGCTGCGGTTGGTCACGGTGCGGTTGGTTTACATTTTGGTCTTTTTTATTTTTGTAAGAAAACGGAATATTCTTTTTTTTGTCTTAATTAAACCATTTCACAACATACACATCGAATACCTTTAAACGAGCAGTTCTTGTATATATATACCGTATGATTTTTTTTACCGTCTGGAAAAAAATAGGGCATAATAGGTGAACGGAGTAGAAGCCTATGGCATAGAAATTTCACTTCTTTTTTTTTTAAATCCTAACATGAAATGAACCTATCAATAAATACTATTACTTATTTGTAGTAAACTTTTCATACTAAAATTTAAAAAATAATAAAAATAGAAAAGAGTAAAAATATCGGCAAATAATATCAAAACCCAACTTATAGGCACCCTACTCTACGCGCAGAAATTATCAATGAATTCGTAGCGACATTCAATCCTTTGATTGAAGCCGGCCGGGGATAGGTAACTATTATCGCAAAATATCTTTCCTTAGGCGTACCGCTCACGTGTCACCGCATGCGCATCCCCTCCCGCCCGCGCGCCCTTCAAACCGAGTACCGCGTCTCGTGCTCTCTCTCTCTAGTCACCTGCGATTAGCCATAGCGTGACGTCGATCGCTGTTTTTTTACGTTTGAACCGTGTGTGCTTCGACCGGCCAGTGATTGTTTTCATAATGACGTACGCATACTCCAACTCCACCCGCAGGCGAACATTCTATGGAGCGACGAGTCCATATTTACCCGCACTGGTATCTACAACGTACCTACACAACGAGCAATGGTGGAGTTTCAAAACTCACTTAAAATAAACGAACACGCTCATCAAGTTCTATTCTGTGTCAATGTTTGGGCCGGGATAATACACGTTGGCATAATGGGTCCAGTTTGTATCGAAGGTCGATTGACAGATAATGTATCGTGAAATTATACAGTCCGTTATCGACACAATGTTGGAAGACGTTCCTCTGGACTATCTGCCGGACATGTACTTTCAGCACGACGGGTGTCCAGCTCACTACGAGCGATCTGTGCTCGCGTATTTAGATAGTGAATTCCGTGATAAGTGGATAGGTCCCGGTGGACCTGTGAACTGGCCGGCGAGATCACCAGACCTATCGCCATTAGACTTTTATTTGTGGGTTGAACTAAAACGCTTAGTGTACACCGAAGAAGCTCGTAGTGTAAATGAGTTAAAACAGCGAATAATAGACGTTTTTAATATTCTGAAAAGTGACAGAGACACGCTTAGGAGTCTAACAACCAATTTGCAAAAACGTGGGAGTTTGTGTTTAGAAAGAAACGGTGGACATTTAGAACAAATATTGCAATATCGTTGAAAAGGTACTTTTTCTTGTAAATAATAACTCATTTTCTGTAATTTTGTAAAAATTAATCAGTATTATTATTTGTAAATAAGTTGATTACGATCTTTAAATACGCCTAGTAAGTTGTAGTATCCGATTTGGATTAAACAACCTTGTTGGAATCCTTTTTTATTACACATCACGTTAAAACCTTCGAAATACATATGAATGTGAGTGATTGTTATAAGTATTTAACATCAGCGGTTTGTTTACATTTCTATCAAAGCTTTACCGATCTTACGAGACGTAATTTATTTGGTTTACGGTTTCAAGACACGCGTCACTCAGTGTATCAAATTATAAGCCTACTACAACTACATACAGCACGGTGACGTATGTAGGTACACGCGCAAATGTGTGCGTGAGTGTGTAGGGATCAGGCGGTATCGTCCTGTGCGCAGGAGAGCGAAGTTAATGCTAGCGTCTCGCTCACACTTCCATCATGCTTCATTCATGTGCAATCGCAGCTGACGCCGTTTACTATTACCTATTTTGGATAATATTAGTTTTACGCGAGTGCCGTAGGATGTATTCTTTTTCATGTATTTTAAGGATATTCGGAACTTTTATTAAATAAATGGTACCAGGTAAATATTAGGGTATATGAGTTCTATTCTACTTACACAAAACGTCATATTGTGGTCCAGACGCTAAAAAATGTCAGCCGGTATATGTATATAACCTGAATCTCGGAAACGGCTCCAACGATTTTCATGAAATTTAGTATGCACGGGGTTTCGGGGGCGATAAATCGATCTAGCTAGGTTTCATTTTTAGAAAACGTCAAACAAAAAAAGAACCGAGCAATACTCGGTCATCCAGATATTGTTTCATTATTTTTCCAAGGTTCATCCAAAGTAATATTATACCAAAATTAATTCAATTACCATAGAATTTTGAGGAACTCTAAAAATGTAAGTGGCCGGTTAAATTTACCCCTGAGTGTTTATACACTCAGGATCAAATTTAACCGGCCACTTAGTTTATAACAACTGAACGACTTTTAGCAGTTTTACATAATTACTAAACTTTAACACGCAGCATTGTTCCTTCTACATTGATCAATGCAGCGGGTCAACGATTAGACGTTATGTCAGACAGCGTGAAATTAAACGTCAGATTGTAGATTTTAGTTCTAAATGTTGACGCTCGTATACGTGTTGTTCACAAAGTTTAAAGGGTGCTAGTCGATTATTGCATCAATTTTATGGTATGCAACAGGCAATAAACCTGCATAGTGTAAATGGCAAACTATCTAATTTAAAATGATAGAATTATCATTTTTACCTGGCATGAACTCCACTCTCGATTTGTGTCGCGTAGTCACCTATGACCTCATGTTTGATGTAATACATCATACGCACTCGTAGTAAAACCCTGAAAATATACACATTTTTAACATCAGACTAACTGTAAAACTGTCTACATATTATTTTTTTTGACAGCAGAAATTGGTCGCCATAAAACTGCGACGATTCGACGCGACGGTTTAGAAATAGAATCATCTAACCTAACAATTTTATACAGTTTTGGCCGTACAACGGTGCGACATGGTTTATGGACGTGGGCTGTAGTACCTTTAATTCACATAAAAATCTAATGAAAAAATGATTGAAATGGACATGGACATAAAATCGATATAAAAAGTGAATGACAGGGAAACCTCCTTATTACCAATTTTGCAGATGTTGCTATGATACCAATAACATAATCCTATAATGTTCCCACTGCTGGAACACAAGCCTCCTCTATTCTATCGCTTGACTTACATGTTAGACAGTAGGATGACATCAGATTTAAAGACATATCTCGTCAATACGCAAGAGCCTAGTCGCGCTGAACGTGTTAGCTATTGAGCTACAGGACAACAGCTATAGGACAAACACGCCAAATCAAATGTCATGTCAATATGTAAAATACATCCAGCTGATTTGATGCTACGAACGAATTAAGAACCCTACGTATACAAGGTGTAACAGAATAAACGTAAGTGTTGAAAGTAGTTTGTTCATAATTGATTACTGACTCGATGTCAGTATTTTTTAATATGGCTTTTTAAAATATGTATTTTTATAACAAGGCAATAAGGTTCAATTTTAAATGCCTAAAACAATGCCAGGGTTTTCTTAGTAATTACTACTACCAAACTACCTACTACTGTCATTGTATTATGCTTTTAACTCAATACTCTAATTGGGGTGTATGCGTTAATTATGTTACAAATTTTTCGTCGGTTATACAAAATAAAATCAGCTGTTTCATAGAAAAGTGCAATACCTACGCGATCAAAATGTATGGAACAGCTGATTTTTTGTAAATAACCAACGATTTTTTTTTTGCGCTGGGAGTCTAGAATGATATGTTGAATTGAATTCATGGTTACAGTTTGCACATTGGTAAAAAAAAATCCTGTATACGCACGAAAAACATAACTCAATATTGTTGATAGTCGTAGCGGTAAAAAATATATACTTACTTATTGGCATGTCTAAATAAATGCTTTTTGTAACTGTTTTCCAGATACAATTCACAGTCATATTTTTCTGTCGAACTCCAATGAATCGGATCTTCCCATTTTTGAGGATCATTGGATTTAGGCACATCCTTTGGTCTGTTTTTCTTTTTCGCGTTTCTTCCGCGAGGCACAGGATTATGTAGCCCGCTATGATTTCTAGAGATTGTAACTTCTCCGTTTTCACAAGGTTCTATTAGATCCCATATAAAATTTCTTATTTTCTCATCGCCTTTATAATGGCGTAAACAATATAAAACCTGAAATTGTAACGCCACATTAAATCAAACCAACCAATGTATCGGTGGTGTTGCAAACATTATGTAAAATTATCAGGATAAATTTCAACTCAGTCAAAGTCTTAAACTTTGTCGGTATTAGCATGGCAAATCATCATATGAAAACGAAATTTCAAGAACTAAACAGAAAATCCTCATAAAATATACACGTTTAAAGTGTGCTGTATGCATTCTATATAGCTAAGAGTCCTCGTCTGACCTAATTTAGTCAGAAAGATTGATTAAAGAAGGTAAGGTGAGGTCAGGATTTAGATGTTACTTGGCACAAAGATAGACCATGTCCTGGTTTAGCAAGTGGGATATTTTTTATTTCGGCGATGTGTTCCCATGGCTGCTACTGAGCAATTCCTAAAGGAAAAACCCAATAATGCTTTGCCAAACTTGGGAATAGAACCCAAGACTGCGGTCCTGGAGGTCCTAGGTTTGATTCCGTAAGCGCTAGTTCACTTCACTAGCAACTAGACCAACGAGGCAGCCTATAAACTTTAGTGAAAAATTAATTTAAATGTTTTTTTTTTTAGGGTTGGGCACCCTAACCAAATGGGTTGGGTTAGAACTGTTACCAATATCCAAGTTGGTCGCAGTTACTTGGCTATTTAGTATTTTTAAGACCCCAAAGTAGTAGGTTAACAAAAAAGGCGCATTACTCTAGAAGTAAGGTCTCACAGTACAAGTTACTGTGAGACCTTACTTCTAGGTAAACGCCAAAGACCAAAATTGATTGTTAAATATTTTTAATAAATTAAAACTCACTATTATTCGCGCACAGTCTTCTATTACAGGAATTGTCCAACCTTTCCTGAACTGATTTTTCTCTACAATTTCTTCCCACCGCGCCCATCTGCAAAAACAAGTCAAGGAATCAAAATGTGGAAGCAGCAGTTTACCTTATAACATAAAACAAGACGATCAATTTTGTAAGGTATTGTTTATTTCAGTTCAGAAAGCTAATTACAGTACTATAAAGGAAGTCGCGTAACGCACAACGCGGCCACGTCGCGCGTCGCAACTTTGGCCGCAGAAGCTATGACCAACATTGCGGGCCATTCATAATAAAGATCGCGAAGCTTGGACGCCGCTAGTCGAAAGGCACGTCGTGCACCAAGTTCGTGATGCGTATTGGGTGAAGATGAAGATTGAAGGTATATTGCTTGGATGCTGTAGCCACAGACCATGGTAGTGGCCGAGCAGTGCGCGAGGTATTAAGATATACATATACTATGCTGCATGGGCTATGGCCCTTTGGGGTGCCCGCAAGGCGGCGGCGTTCTCCCTCCTCTGGAGGGAGTCCTCCCAGATGGGGGCCCCATAGAGGGTCATACTCTTCAAGATGCCGGCAAAAAGTTGCCGGCATCGTGCGCTGGGCCCCCCCAAGTCGGGAAGAAGCCACGATACCGCGCTGGCAGCCTTTAGCAGGCGCGACGACAGCCCGCTAAAATGCGGACCAAAGCGCCACCTGCTGTCAATGACAAGGCCCAGATATTTCATCTGGGCCTTGACCTCGATTCTGACGCCTTCCACGAAGATGTGGGCGTCAGGTGGGTGCGCCTGCTGTGGTCCGCTTCCTTAAGCGCTTAACGCGGTCGATGCGTTAGATCGAGACGGTTAAAAGAAATTCACACTAGGCCCACAGACATCTAACTCTTTCACACTAGTTCGCATATAACTGGCAAACGTTAAGTATAGGGAGAAAATGTTATGACTTGCCAATGGAAGCCCGATGTAGACCAGTAGGTGTGTTTTTATTATTATTTATTGCATACTTACAGTTGTGGTCATATAATTAAGAACGATTTGATATTCCAGAATGTTTTATCTAAATCATGTCATGTAGTTAGTTGTAAGTCCACGGCTTTTAATTACTGCTTTACACCGGCGAGGAATTGACTCTATACATTTTTGAAATTTCGCAAGAGAGAGTTCCATTTTTCTAAGAGGCCACTTTAGCGCAGAATCATAATATGGTCATAATATGGTCATATTATGAATCATATTTAAAATCGTAAAATGGTCACAAACTGACAATTCATAATATAATCTGCGTAGACAGCATGCAATTCATCTGTTTGACAGTTTTGTATAGAAATTCGTAAAATGGTCAACAAATTATGAATTGCTTTATTAAAGTAAAATGTCAAATAGCAGAATCTTATGGGAATGCAGGAAATGAATCACTTTTAGAGGAATTGCTTAATGTGGCCTTTTTAGACCCGCAGCACTCTTAAATTGCCACACTGTCGATTTGAAATCTTTTTCTTGATTTCGTACCAAAGATGCTCTATTGAGTTTAGATGTTTGCTGACTAATCTAAGGCAGAAACTGATTGCGTAGTGAGAAATTCCTTAACGCTGCGTGCAGTATGCTTTGGTTCATTGTCGTGCTCGAATGTCCAAATAATCGAAAGCACGTCTGAAGCATAAGGTAACATTGTTTCTTCAACTATATCAGCTTAACAGGGCCAACACCATGTCCAGAAAAGCACCCCCAAATTTTTACATTTCTCCCACAATGCTTTAAGTCTCTTTTGTGTACTTAACTTGTGGTCGAAAGCTTTATTCGGAGGGCGTCGTACATATCGTTTTCCATCAGAACGTACCCTGTTTATTTTTGTCTCGTCAGAAAAAAGAAAATTTTTCCACTGTCTAGCTGTCCAGTTTTCACAACTTGCAAATGCAAGCCGGGCTTGCCTATGGCCCCTTTTCAACACGGGCACCTTCCTTGCTATCCTTCCGTGCAACTTTTCTTCTATCGAACGCCCTCGAATAGTGCGTGCAGAGATTGCTGAAGGGTTGTTTTCACCAAATATTCTTTTCTCAGCTCATTAGACCGTTTAAAAGGATTTTGTTTTGCCAAACGAACGATATTTCGATCATCTCGACGAGATGACTTTCACTGTTTAGATACACGCGGAACATTTGAAGTAGTTTGATACGTGGCAAAATGCTTCACAGCATGGAAAACCGTTGTTTTTTAGATTTGCAGATGGTCGGCTACTTTTTATATTATGATTGACGTGTAAAAGTGTTTGTACAAACCCAGTTACAGAAATAAAATCATTTTTTCATTTATCATTTATACGTCCAATTCTTTTCACGAAGTTTTATTATTAGTTCACTTGTAGATTTATCACAACTTTTATTTTCCCCCATTGTTTTCATATGATAAGCAATCTCCTTTAAGACTTTTACAGCACTAAATGGCGCACTAATTATACGAATACCTAACTAACCTACAACCAAGGAGCCACAGGTGTTCTCTATTTAAATTTGAATTTAAAAAAAAACTATTCTGAAATATGTGACCAGCCAGTAAGTAGGTAAAACTAGGTTCAGATCGAATGTATAAAGTTTATCTACATATTTTTTAGCCAATCATATGTATCAACGAATGCACCGGCTAGTAGGGAAAGTTTTGCGATACCGAGAGAAACACAAAAAAAAATACATGCAATTAGTTATACTTGTTGGTTTGAAAAAATCTTCCCTTTAAATAAGCGTTCTTAATTATTTGACCACCACTGTATATTGTATTGGGTGTGAAAACACTTCATCATGCCAAAATTTAAGCATTCTGTAAGTACTACCTAATTAATTCGCATTAATTATAGCACAAAAATAACGGCAAAGTAAACTTTGGTGATATATTGTTTTAAGTACAGGATTTAAAGTGTTTTATGAGATATAAATAAATGGTTGCTTTGCATGTATCATGTACAAAAAACTAAAAAGGTCACAGACAGACTTATTGAAGGCATACATCGAACCTTGTTTATACCTCTTATAACTCTCGTTTTTAATTCAATTATTTTGGGCTTTAGGATCATTGAGGGTTGGTACCTACCCACTTCATTGGTTTGGGAAAATTCAACATAATTATAAAATGCCAATATATTTTTAGTATTTTCAGTAAGTACTTGTTTTTCTACCTTTCATTACACACACAAACAGGATAATTATGTTAATCTTAATTTTTTTTTCGGTAACACTTTACATCCGCTACAAGCCGCCATCTTGGATTTTATGTGACATCATATCTAATACCTTTAAACGAGCAATTCTTGTGTTTATATTAGGGATGCATCCGATACCGATGCCGATATATCGGCGATACTCGAAGTTTGCCGATATATCGGCATCGGCGATATTTTTATGGCCTATTCAACGATACTTTTCTAATTTCGCTCTTTGAAAATGTAATGTAAACGCGGCGCGAAGTAACTATGCTAAATATACTATTAACTAATCTCAACTTTTCTATAGTTATAAACGGTTTTATATAGTATGTCCTGTTTTTTTGTTCTGTTTATATTAATTAAAAAATTACCTGACTTGTGTTTTATTTATTTTACCTTCATTTTTGAAATCAGTAAGCATATCGGTATCGCCGATATTTTCATAAGAGCATCGGTATTGGTATTGTATCGAAAAAAAGGCGTATCGTGACATTCCTAATTTATAATATACACGCTTGCTAACGATACTTCAATTGTCAAAATACGTCGGAGTAGTTAAGGAGTTCTGAAGGAACAGATAATATACCCTGTTAAAATTATAACTCTTTGGCTTTGCCGTAGTCGGGTAAATAACGAAACTTACTATTCGTGTATATGAAATATCTTTTAACTTTATTACAGTTACATTATAGGCTGGATTTAAGAGATAGGGCAGTAAGTACAGGTACAATAACCGTTTTAGTTACAGGAAAACAGTGTTAGGATGGCCAAATGGCAAATTTTGTGAAAAAAAAAAAACTAATGACAGTAAACAAGTAGGCAATTTGCACAGAAACTTTATTTGATGCCACTCGGTCTTATAAGAATAAAAAAACTGTATCCGACCAACCGAGATTTGAGTATTAGAAAAGTCAGAAACCATAAACTTTTCCCATACATTTCATAGGAAATCAGGCTCGCAACTTACTTTTTCCGATGAATAGACTGGCCGCTACAAGTCCGAAACCGCAAAAAAAAACAAGTTTTTTAAAAGTGAAAACTTCTTTAGGCGCGCTGGGCATTTTTTGAGATGGGGAAAAACAATTGAAGTCGCGACACTGTTACCGTTACCGACACCTCTGTATATAAGTATGGTATATACATATATTGTGTATGTAAGTACATAGATACACATGCATGTTGGCATTTTTTTGAGATAGGAAAAAACCATTGAACTCGCGAGACACTGTTAAAAAAATACACACGTAATTGTTCTAGTTTTCACATCTGTCGGCACTCCCGGAGTGCCACTGTATTCTTCTTCTTTTTTTCAGTTTCTGTGAATGCTGTTATGAAAAGTTATGGACAGTCTCCTAAGACCAACATCGTGTATAGTGAATTGTAAAATTGCTGCGCGCATAACAGACGTGCTTACGTGTGTACAGGGACGAGGAACGTTCTGTTCTAGTGTTAAATCAAAATACTCCAAAATTTTGCTTCAATATTTAAAACAATTTTCCGTACAGTCGGTTCCCAGTTATTGTGACAAATTGCCAATAAGGAGCGAGCGAGTAATACCTTTCTATAAACATCGCCAATAAATTCAGTTTGAGACGTATCAAGTACCCAACAGCAGTGATGTTTTGTGAGTCAGTGTGAGCATTTTATGATATGGAAGCCTAGAACAATCTTGATTCAGGTCTTTTGGGTCACATAATAATGTATAATTATGGTTGCCATAAAAAGGTAGATGAGATATTTGATATAACTAAGGACGCTTATTTAAAACCGGTCGTGTCTGCAACTTCGTCTGCGTGGATGTCTATATTTAACAACGCGTCGACATAACCACAATCAAACAACCCTCATTGTCTCGTTACGACATAACTAATGTGGTTGAGGCGCAAAACACACCATATTGTGCAGTCCTCAAAAATTAGGACCAATTCAGGACGTAACATAACTACACCTTATCGCACCGACGAAATGTGAGCTCTGCAACTTCGTCTGCGTGGATGTCTATGTTTAACAACGCGTCGACATAACCACAATCAAACAACCCTCATTGTCTCGTTACAACATAACTAATGTGGTTGAGGCGCAAAACACACCACATTGTGCAGTCCTCAAAAATTAGGACCAATTCAGGACGTAACATAACTACACCTTATCCGAACCGACGAAATGTGAGCTAGTAGCAGTTGTTGCGTGTGATTAGTGTCGCTGCTAGTTTTCGAAGTTGCGTCGTGGGTACATTGTCGCTAGTAGTTGCGATGTGGTTACGTTGTGGCTAGTCTTTGCAGATAGATAGACTGTGACCATGTCGTCGCGTCGTGGTTGCGACGTTGCCTTGATGTGGGCGGTATCGCCGATACGGTTGATTTTGACAGCCATATATGGTCCGTGTCAATAGGTTATTCAATTCCAAACAAATTAGCCCCCATCCACGTGGTATCGTTGTGATACGTGTGATCGGGCCCTTATAGCTGCGACTTTACCAATACTATAACTAAGTCCCAACTCACCCAAATGTAAGTAGACCTCTTTCTATTTTAAAACATTCTGATCTTGTCCATGACCCATACACAACCTCTTCATCCACAGGAACACCCTCATGACGGGGTATATAATCATCGCTTGCGTATCTTCGTCCCTTTTTACCAAGTTTATCTTTCTTTCTTTTACTTCTTAAACTTATTCCTGAAAAAAATCAATAATTGTATCAATTCGTCTACACATTTTTAACGTACTTTCAGTCCCATAATCCCATCCGACGACTTTTAACATAAAAGTTATACTATTAAGGCATAACTAAAAGAAAATATAAAACCCACAAACAAACCCAAACACTATCTATCAAAGTGAATTTTTATTTATTTATTTAATATATAAAAATAATTGACTTAACCTGCGTTATACAATACATTATGTTGATATTACAAACATGATGACACAGAGTAAATACAAAGAGGAGACGGCCTAAACAACTGTGCACTGTGATTCTCGACTAGGTCCTGACGTCATCACGTAGGCGTGGCCTTAGTCAGTGTATCGTTGGCGTTTGTCCTGTCAAGTGACAAAAACACAGGGCCGTAATTAGAATCCAATTATTGTACCGAATGTCCCGCGGCTATCTCATAAAGGCTTCTTCAAACAGCCGCGACGCGACACTTGTAGAACAATTTCCATTAAGTTTTCATAGAAATTGTTCTACGAGTGTCGCGACGCGACCGTCGCGTCGCGCTAGTCTGCACGAGCCTTAAATGGAAATACTCATAAAAAATACAATCTCTTAGAAATCAAATAATTTATTGAAAGTACTTCCCTCCGTGAAACAACTAGTATGGACTATACTATTGTCTCACAGAGGGAAAGTAAAGAACAACTACCATACTGTATGGTAGTTGTTGTTTACTAAATTAAAAGTACTTAAAGCCCATCTAGTTTATTTAGTTAAATTTTAAATGATGTATGTTCTAGATTCGGAAAATAATCTAAGACAGCAATGTATTACAAAAATTAATGTCGCCATTTCAATTAAAAAAATACGTATCAAGATGATTCGCAAAATTAATATAAAATAACGGAGTACTCCCTGATACGAAAATTCTGAGTACGACCCTGTTGCATCCTGCACTTAGTGACATCTAGTGTGAGATACTTACGTCACTACAAAGTAAAATCTACAGAACGAGAGAGTAGTTTTGCTATTGACCGGTAGATAGAAAATAAAGTGGGCGGGATCTAACACCCCCTCACCCCGCAAATTGTCACGCGTTGTTCCTAAGGGAAATCGAATTACACCATCTCCTCTTTGTATTTACTCGGTGCATGATGATGATGAACGTTGCGTCTTTGTATTTTTTACA
The DNA here is from genome assembly GCA_949091785.1 of Polymixis lichenea. Classification (NCBI taxonomy): domain Eukaryota; kingdom Metazoa; phylum Arthropoda; class Insecta; order Lepidoptera; family Noctuidae; genus Polymixis; species Polymixis lichenea. The sequence continues at coordinate 13,714,169 of OX420937.1, forward strand.
GTTACCATCGAATTAAAGTTTTCAATAGAAGGGACAACATCATACACTCAGCGGTAGAAAATGTAGTCAACAAACTTGCGATGAGTTAATCTATGTATTTACAAATTATAAATTGAAATCGCATTTAATCGTAATCGAATCGAATTTAATCCGGAAAGTTTATGTGCATAACACATTAATATTAAACTAAAATACAAGGTATAAAAAACCCATCACACAGCTTTTATTTACGCATTTTCTGTAAATAAAACTAAGTAACTTGGAATGAAAATTAAAATTGAACTATTGCTGGAAAACGACTATTTTTGGTGCAAAAATCGCTGTTTACGGCAGCCCGCAATTTTACTCACGTAAAATACAATGTTCGTGGGTCTATGCATCGGCATAGGAATTGTGGGGGTTTTAGAGTAAAATTGTAACATTGAAAACTTGATTTCGTAAACAAAAATTAAAACTGTTTCTCAGGTTTAGTTCTCTACAAAAAAAAATCAGAATGACGAGAAGTGTAGCAGCTTCGTGAAACGTCTTTTTACACCCGTTATATTAAGAAATCTCAATGTTTTGTCAAATCGTAAAACCGTGCGAAGCAGGGGGTGGGACGCTAGTATGATATAATGACAAATTATATATTTAAAAAATAACAACCGAACTCGAACCCGAATTCGGTAACAACCGTTTCAATAATTAATTTGGTATAACGATCAGTAAATATTCTCACCTTCCTCATCCTCGTCAGAATCTGGAGTGACCTCCATATCAGACATTTCCATAGGACCATCATCATGGCCGTATCTCTTAATAACTGTCCGTTTCCTGGGTTCTGTAACTATCAAATCTTCGTCTTCTTTTTTCTCTGTAGTATCAATTTCTGCTTTTTTGGCCCATTTATTCCAGAAATCTGGATCTCTAATGTCAATATCTGAACGTTGGTCTGCTGCAGAAAAACTAGCTTTCGAAAATGTTGATCCTTTTTCTGACTCCATCTGAATAACTTGAGTTCTGCGCGCTAATATCATTTCAATATCTTCCTCACAAAATTTGTCACCAGCATTATCTTCGTCCATCACAGCGCCATATGCACCTTTTTTAAGCAAATCTTCAATTTCTTTTTTAGAGAGTTGTTTTACGCCCGTTTCTTTTCCTTGGATTGTATTCATACTCTGTAATATTGCTTTATCTAGACCGAGCTTTAGTGACGCCTTATCAAACATCTCTCTTTCGTACGAATTCCGACAAATTAATCGATATATTTTAACCATTTTTTGTTGACCTATACGATGGCATCGAGCTTGTGCTTGCAAATCATTCTGTGGATTCCAATCGCTGTCATAAATGATAACCGTATCCGCAGCTGTTAGATTTATGCCTAAACCACCTGCTTTCGTACACAACAAAAATACAAACCTATCAGAGTCCGGTTTAGAAAATCTATCGATTGCTTCTTGTCTCAAATTACCCCGTATACGTCCATCAATCCTTTCAAAGGGATATTTTTTAAATACAAGATAATCTTCTAAAATGTCTAAGCATCTAACCATTTGGCTAAATATCAAAACTCGGTGACCACCTGCTTTTAATTTTGGAAGTAATTTATCAACCAGTACCATTTTACCAGACGAGTCAATGAGTGCTTTATAATAAGCTTGTTTATCTTCCCCATTGGCTTGTTTATAGTCAAATTGTATTTGATCTTCTGCCCCGTTTAGCAGATATGGATGAATGCAACACTTCCTTAGTTCCATCATAGTATTCATCAAATTGGGAATATTAGCTGCTGAAGCAGTACCTTTTTGCAAAAAACTGAAATTTCTCTCAAGTATTGCTCTATAATACTTTTTCTGAATGTTGGTTAACTCAACTTCAATTATAGTTTCTTCCTTCGGAGCTAACGTTTTTTCAACATCTTCTTTTAATCTTCTCAACATCATCGGTTTTAAAAGTGCTTGCAACTTGACCACTTCAGATTCACTCTTAAGTTGGCCGAATTCATTTAAGAACGCATCACTACTAGAAAATTGAGATGGTTCAAGAAAATTAAGCAGAGAGAACAGTTCATTGACATTGTTCTGCAGTGGAGTGCCAGATAATAAAACCCTATGCTCTAAATGCAGCTGGCGTAGACCCTCCAATAACTTGCAATTGCGATTTTTCAGTCTATGAGCCTCATCAATGACACATATTCGCCAGTTAAACGATTTTAATTCCTGAAAGTCTGTCACAATTATTTCGAATGTTGTTATGAGAACATTAAATTTAGTAATTTCTTTGATAGGCTCGCCTTGCTCGTTCTTGTAATAATATTCATATTCCTGCAGCATACTCTTACTTTGTTGTGAACCATGATAAACGACAACGTTCATTTCTGTCCATCCTTCAAATTCTCTCTGCCAATTAGGTATAGTAGATAGAGGAGCTATAATTAGGAAAGGTCCTCTTACACCATATTCCCAAACGGAATTTACAAATGTTAGACTCTGTATAGTTTTTCCTAATCCCATTTCATCCGCTAATATACAGTTGCGATTATTATGCCAAGAGAATAACAACCAGTTAAGCCCTTCTAGTTGATAAGGCCTCAATGTATTTCCTCCTTTATATAAAGGCGATTCTTTTAACTGTACCCACTGATCTGCAGACGGTCGCTTCTTAAACTTCCACTTATCTTTTGGAGGTATTTCACTAAATGTCTTATACTGCCTTATCTTATCGACATCAATATCCTCTTCCAATTCCCATGTACTATCTTCATATTGTAGGCTTTTCCATTTGACTAAATAATGTTTTACAACAGTATTATTTGCAGGGTCTTGATTTTCTGACATATCTAGAATTCTTTCCACCTCTACATAGTCAGGATTGAAAGGTTCGTCATCTAACAACTCAAATATATTCATTTGTTGAGCCTGTTTCTGTTTAAATCGTTTTATTTTCGAAAATATTCGTTTATCACCTTTGTAAAGTTCTTCTTCAGTTTTCCATTCACAATGTAAATATGAAAAGTTCCTGTACTTTACAAAATATTCCTCTACATCAACCATAACCGGCTTAGTGTTTTTGACTTCTTGATTTTCTTTATTGATATCTGCAGTTATATCATCTTTAGCAATTTCTTGAGTGAGCTCGATTTTGTCACAAATGTTCTCTTCATTCAGTTCCTTTTCGGCTTCAGTACTCATTATCGGTTCAATTTCATCATTGGCATCCTTACAAGAAACAACCGTTTGCGGTTCATTGTTGGGAGTATTAGCTGACGGCTCACTCTCATCAATTTCTAGTTTTGGTATAATTTCACTAGTTGATGGTGGAATTTTAAATTCTCTTTTTCCCATACGACAAGCTAACACATGTTGGACTATCATGGCATCTTCTTCCGTTGTATTTACGTAAATGTAGTTAGGTTTAGGTACACCTTCAGATCTGCTGTTCTCTTTGATATCTAAGTCATCAGACTTAAATTCTTTTTCGACCTTGGGAGTGGCTATTGCAAATTCATCATCTGATAAGCGTATCATGACATCATCTGTGTATTTTTTACGTTGCGTGTTTCTGGCAGATCTTCTTTTTAAACTGTCGTCACCTTCAGGTGGTGGTGACGGTGGAGGCGTTGACATCATATCATCGGGTTCACCGTCAGAATCAGGAATTAGCCCACCACGTTTCTTTCTTCTTCCACCTAAAGATTTTCTTAGAGTTAGTTTCTTGCAACTTCCCCCAGCGGATGCCCGTTTTTTTGAAGACCTTCTTTTTTGAGTTATTGAATCCATATCATCGTCTTGCTCCCGTTTAGCCTCAGCCTCTTCTAACAAATCTTTGATTGCTATTTTTGAAACAGGAATATCATCAAAATCCGTTACGTTTGATTCATCTAAGGAAAGATCTGGCATAATTTTTGATACATTGGGAGTTTCAATGTTAGAAATATTTTGTGTAACTGATAATTCACTTGGGGTAGTATCCTTGTCAGTTTCTAATAATTCATAAGACGTTGTAGTGTCCGCCTGAATTTCCATAGCATCCTTCTTTGAATTTCTTTTCTTCCTAGGTGCGCTTGGATCTTTTGGTTCACGTTTTTTGCGTTCTTTCACTGGTTTGTCACCTGGTATGTCTTTAACTTTAGGTTCTTTAGGGGTGCGGGGCTTGCGTTCTTTGTTTTTCCGAGGTCCCCTTTGTTTTCTTACTTTACCAACATTTATATCATCTATAGAAATTGCACTGCTGTCTAAGTTAGTAATATCTTCATTCAATTCTAAATCAAGTTCTGAAGTACTTTGTAATCCAGTACCAGCTGTTACACAATCTTCAGAAACAGGTAACTGATCTAAAGGTTGCACAGTAGCAGCAAATTTCTCCTTCTTGGCTCTTGGCTTTCTAGGTTTAGCAGGTCCTTTGCCACGACCTCGTCCAGTCGTACTGGTAACTTGAGGACTTTCTACCATTTTTGTTCCATATACAGGATTTTGTAAAGTACAATTTGAGCCCCCGTTACACTTATCGTTAGTTTCATGCTGCTGTATTAAGGCTAATCGTTCTTGTAGGCACCTCACTTTTTCTTGGTTTTCATTAGAAGGCGGCAAACAGTAGATATCTTGTATTTGTTGTTGTAATGACATCCTCTCTTGTTGATGAGACGCTGGGTATATGTTTGGGATATTGGGGTGAGGCATTGAATTTGGCCCTAACATTAACATAGTTGGATTGATGTTGTGAGACATATTTGAGATAATGATTGGTGGGTTTGGTGGCATTGGTGCATGCAAATTTGGAACACTCATTGGTAAGCCCACTGAAACGTTAGGAATATTTGATGCTACATTTGACTGAACAATTGGTGGCATATTACTGGGTAAGTTAGGAATATTTGTGTGAATATTACCTTGAATTGGAGGAATTAGTGGTATACTCTGCTGATTATGAACAGGTATACTAGATGTGACAGTATTAGGAAGGTTTGCATGTTGCATCGTATGATTGATTGGTAAATTTGCTTGTACGTTTACTGCTTGCGTCACAGATGTGGGACCACTTTGGTAAGTAGAAGATACATTATGAGCAGCACTGGTGTTAACAGAAGATGGAATACTAGTTGGTAGATTTGCTGATAAACCTTGTGTTACATTCGGCATATTTGTTGAAACATTTTGAAGGTTGCTTGGTGAATATCCCGTATTTCTGCTTACATTAATGCTTGTCATACTTTCGTATTGAAGTGTTGTATTAGCGTTTGTCATTGATGGTACTTGCATTTGTTGAGATGCTCTTATTTGTGAAATATCACCAATTGAATTTGTGTTTGTCATTGTAGACAGAGATAATGCCGTTGCGTGAACAGTTTTGCTTTCTTGCGTAATTGTATTTTCAGTTAACTTCTGTTTAGGATCTAACTTTTGGTCATTGTTATATGTTGTTTGAAAACTAATTTCAACAGTTTCATCTTCCTTCACCAAAGCAGTATCCATTTTATTATCTACAGACTGACGTGATCCAGCCAATTTGTCATGATTATCGACAGTTTCTACATTAGCAGACGAATCGTTACAGCTTACTAAGGAACTATTACTTGTTGATGCAATGACAGGTACGCTTTCTTTAAGAGTGCTGGTTCCATTAGGCGAGGGTAGAAAACTTCGAGGTGCATTTTCAGCTGACCGGACGCCTTCTGTTTCAATTTTATCAATTGGTTTCGTATCGGTATTTGTGTTAGGCAAAGGTATACTTTTCGCCAAGTCTGATTTCAGCGGTGGGACTATTGCCGTAGGCTCAGGAGCCTTGGGTGGTAGTTCGCTATTCTCAATTTGTGTTATGCTACTTGCTGGAGTTATTTTGCTTTGGTTCCATTGAGATGGTGAAGATGCAACATGTGCCATAGCTGGAGACGATGGGTTACGTTGGTATGGGTATTCTGTCCCAGATGGTAAAACCATTTGTTCTAATGCTTGTAGAGTATTCTGAGATGGAAAAGATCCTGGAGTTGGTGGAGTGCCTGTAGAAACTGGTGACTGCACCATATTGCGAGCACCATGTGGTGATGCACTAGGACCCTTAACTGGCGACATTACAGGCCGAGGAGATAGCTGAGATTGTGATTGCTGTCTGGGTGATATTTGGGCCCTAGGCGACATTTGAGGAGAAAGCTGAGGAAACGGTGGGCGATACTGTGGACTCCCAGTTTCTAAGCCTGATGGTTTGACAGTACCGTACTGATTTGAAACATTGACATCTAAGGGATGTTGTATTTGATGAGATTGATAATTCATTGATACAGTGTGATGAGGTGATGCGTAAGGCATTTGTGCCGGTACTGAGGAATGCGACGGCGCTACTGAGGATGGCGGCACTGGTGACTGACGAGGTACATGATGTAGAGGTGGCGCACCGGGGTGATGAAGATGCACATTGGGATGGTTTTGAATCCCTGGTGTCATACCACCTGAATGACCACCCATACTTTGATGAGATTGGTGTTGAGGAATTGGTGCATGGCTTTGTTGACCGTGAGGTATACCATACTGATGTGGATTCACATCCATTTGCTGGTGATAAGTAGGATGTTGGCTAATTCTGGATGCAGTTGGAGGATGCATCTGTGTGTAATTAGGATAGTTCTGAAAGAAAAAGAAAAACATCACAATACACATATTTTCACTGCTAAATAAAACTGTACATATCAAAGACTACCTTGACCTGACTAAACGATTGATTGACATGCTAGCTTAAAAAATCCAGTTAAGTGAGTATCGCACCACGCACAGCAAATTATAGCAGTGATAAATATTTACTTAGGCACAATATTAATCGACAGCAAAAATAAGTTTGTATTATATTTTTATTTGTTGTGAAAAAGATCTTTTTGAGATTGCTCCCAAAATAGATATTGGCAAAATCTCATGACTATTGACCTGAATAAAACAGTTTATTAGAATAGAAACATCATGTTCCTAATTATGGGCTCTAACAATACCCCACCCACAATTTTCTTTCAATCCTTCTGCCACCGCTGATTATTGTACGTGTACGAACACAAATATGTAACACAAAAGCACCCAGACCAGGAACAACTCCAGTCAGCGGCAGTAAATGTAGCCCAAGTCCTAAACGCGAATTTATGAACTAACTAAGCTTATTTCTTTGTATTTTTTAATGAGAATACATGCCATGTAGTAACAATTACGTGAATAATTTTACAACTGGTTAGTTTAATATTGATTTGTATACGACATTATGCCAGAGCTGCATGAATGTAATAGGGGAGGCGAAAAGACTAAATAGGGATTTACTCGAGCGTCGTGGGGACCTATTGGATTGTGAAGACCAGATGCTAAAAAGAAAAAAGTTAATAATACGTAACCCTTTCACTGGTGGGGGGAGCGTATACAGGTTTTTGAAAATGTTTAAAAAAACAGTCACAAAGAAATACTCAAGCGCTTCAAATATTAATAGTGTATGCGCCCCACGTGTTTCTGATAACGGAAAAATATTAATCTGCCTGTTTGTATGGTGGGGGTGGCCGTACGAAGGGGTAGAAAATAAAAAAAATATTCGAGCGCGCCAGACATTGAGAAGGGATATTAAGTGAACCCTCCAGTAGCTCCTATTCGAAAGACTGACGATTTGGACGCGACTTAAAAAGTCATGGCCGATTTTTGAAAATGCAAAAAAAAAAAAATCGTGACCTTGAAATACTCGAGCACCTCAGATTATATACAGACGCTTTATCTTGATGTCCTTGTCATCCTGACCCATAATCTGACAATTATGTGGAGGAATTTCCTTAATCTGAGGGTTTTTTTGTTAACTCAACTTGCTTCATGTATCAAACTATGTAATTTATCTATTAAATAACTTATAACGAGCAAAATAAACCTATGTAAGTTATTTGATTCGAAAATTGGTCATAACATGCATTGATAATGATAAAAACACAAAATTGCTGTGAAGTGGTTAGAATGCATCTCTGCGATGACAGATGTCACTAGCTACAATCTGGCGATCAAACGAGAAAATGTGATTTAAAGTGAAAATATTATTTTTAGGGATTTCCACATGAAATGTTATGCCATCAATATGTTTCAGTTTTAATCCTGAACAATTATGCATCAAAAGACAGCGCACTTCATTATTAAAACAATTAAAAACTATCAAAATACAACAGATCATAACGCGATGATAATTCACTCAAACAAAGATTTTCGGCTCCACCCACTGTGAGGTCATGGCCTTACTGAAGGCGCTCGGCTTAATTGCCTTGCGGCATCTCCGCTTTTTTAACCGACTTCAAAAAGGAGGTTATCAATTCGACATGTTCATATATATTTTTGTAATGTATGTTCGGGCATAATTCCGTCATACATAGACAGATGGATTTGCAAAATTCTTTTCTTTTTATTAAAAAAAAAAGGTGTTTATTTCTAAATGGTCCCATTTAAATTTCATATGGATCTGATGATTTTCTTCGGAGACAGACAACGGAACTCGTCAAAAAATTATAGCAAATCAACCGCGATTGCTGCTATCGCTTAAATATGCATTATTTTGACCCCAAAGATGACGGAATTTTGAATTGGTGGGGGGTACTTACTATAACTAAAAAGTGAAAAAAAAAATACTTTCAAAAAAAAAATTTGACTTCCGGAAAAACACTACAAAGTGAAAAAATAACTTTCATTTCGGAAGTCGGTGACTGGGTATGTATTTTAATTTTTTGTCACCGCCTTCCGAAATTAGTTATTTTTCACTTAGTAGTGTATTCCGGAAATCGTTTTTTTTTTTTGGAAAAAGTTTTTTTCATTACTGTGTACTATGGGGACGGTACGAGAGAGTGAATGAAAGAATGAGAAGGGCAGAGTGGCGCGAAGTGGGAAATACCTACATAGTTCTCAGCGACTGCATGCACCACACTTTATTAAAGATTTTAGCTACTTCGGCTTGTGCAAATCGGCAGATTATGTTATTTCCGTGATGCATGACTAATTTACTTCAAATAAAATAAAAAATTAACCGCGCTTGAGAATGCGAGCAACTTTGTGACTCTCCTATTTCCTTATGTCAGTCACGCTCAAATTGTCAGATTATTGAAATGCACACTTTTCTGCATGTAATTAATTTACCTTTCCTTAATCTGACGCGCTCGAGTTTTTATATCGGCTGCCCTAGACGTTCGACCCTATTTAAAGAGCTCAGATATGGTGGGAGTACTTCACAAGGTGCAAAGTTGCCCCCCTCATGTTATTCTGCCGCGCTCGAGTAAATCCCAAAATTCCTACTTGGCCTCCCCTCCTATAAGTAAACGATCTATTTTTTTTTTCTGTTACTGTGTGTATTCTTATATTCTGTTTTACGAGGTTTTATTGATTTGTAGTAGGTAATGCCAATCTCAGAAAAAAAATGAACATGCCATGTAACATATCGTAAGCCACTTGGGCCTGCTTGATAATCGTTGAACTAAGGCTAATTCTCAATGTACCTCGTAAAGCCAAAATATTTGCTGTTAAAAGGAATCACTAGAATTTAAACAATTTTGGCAGTCGGGTTTGGGCCAATTTTACTGTCGCGGAGTGTGGCCATACATATTCTGAACCACAACGGATGGCCCACAAACGTGCTTTAGCATGAATGCTTAAGGATCCGTCTATCTGTTTACGAAAAATAAAACTACTTCGAACTATTTCTAACCTAATCGTGAGAAAGCTAAATATAATAAAAATACAGAGTAGAGGCTATGTGGCTAGAAATTTTTTTGTAGTGCAAAACCACGACAGTCAGTTACATTATAGTTATACTCATTATTTTCACCATTCTATTAGGTCTTTACCTATAAAGTTGCCGTTTAGTATACAGAAAGTTAGTCATTTTTATATAAATATTTTTTTATTTCTATCAATCAAAATATGCACCCATGCTATCGATGCATCTCTGCCAGCGCAGTGGTAATTTTTCAATGCCCTTCTTGAAAAAGTCAGGTGTACGGGAGCCAACAAACTCTACTAAGACATTTTGCCTCTCGGGTATTTTTTTTTTCCTGCAAAGAAGTTGTGCAAATTTTGGAAAAGTAGAAGTCTGTCGGCGCAAGGTCTGGTGAGTACGGAGGATGACACATAACTACCAACCCTAGCTCTTGTAGCTTAGAGACACAGTCTGTTGTAACGTACGAGGTCGAGCGATGTCGTGTAGGAGCAGCGGGGACGAGCTATTAACCAATGCTGGCCCGAGATTTGCGAGCTTCTCCATCATTGTCTACAGCTCCTCACAGAATACATCCGTGCCATTTCGTAAGAAACTGTGATGAATTATACCGGCAATAGACCACCAAACAGTGACCATGACTTTTTTAGGGGCAAGTTTTCGTTTGGGGCATAGCCTAGACAAGGAACCAGGGTCCAACCAACATGATGACCACTTACGATTATCAGAAAGAACTCATTTTTCATCGCAAATGACAATGCGGTTCAAAATCCCTTCGTTTCTACAAAAACAAACTGAAAGATCGCCAACGCTGGCGATCTTTCAGTTTGTGCCACACCCACTTATCAAGTTTTTTTACCTTGTCAATTTGACGCAAATGGACCAATACTGTTTTGATGCTAAGGCTGAAAGCTGCTGCTAACTCAGCCGTAGATTGAGTATTGTCAGCTTCCACTATCGCCTGTAATTCGTCGCTGTTGACTTTCGTTTTCGAGGTATTTTTTTAGATCAAAATATTCATGTCGGAAGCGTTCAAACCAATAACGAGTCGTGCGTTCGGTTGTAGTGTTCACTCCGTACACGTACGTTGCGAGCCGTTTGTACGGCATTGCTACCGCGACGGAACTCATTTTTATCGTCTCCTTAATGATGAAAAAGATACGAATGTAATAAAAACAAAACACTAATCAATAAACTAAAGATTGAGTTTTAAAATAGAATTCCATGTTTTTAAATAAAATTGATTTGAATTGAGAATGTATTGCCAGCCATACATAAATTACGTTTCAAGTGGCCAGTATTAGTAGTAAAACAGCAACTTCATAGGTAAAGACCTATTATTTTATTGAATCGGACCTTGCCTTTAGACATGGGTAGCTCGTGAGCGAGTGATAGAAAAGAGCTCTTTTTGATGGACGTCGCTCTCGCTACTTCACTCGTTCGCTAAATAGCTCACCAGCTCAGTTAGCTCACTCGAGACTCACTAGCTCAGTACTTCAGCGAGACACCGATGACCGCCCGACGTCACCGCCCGAACGGCTCATTCGGTTCGTTTCGGGATACTTCGGATGGCATCGTTCGCTCTTCCAACAATAGCTCTCCGGTACAATAGGTTATTGCAGACTATCATACGACATAAATCACTGTAACTCTATCTTTATGGCCATTGCCTTAAAGTAGAAAATACTTTCGCACATTATAAAAGGCTCCTTTTTAAAATGTAGTATTTTTTTTTGTGTTGTTTACGTAAATTCTTAACATAATAGAAACAAACAGAAAAGCTTATTTACTTCCAAAGAACTATTGACAATGACTATTGAGCGAGCCGAAACGTTACCTTCGACGCGTGCAGTTTTAGTCAAACGAGCTAACAGTCGGCGTCTGAGTCACTGAGCAGATATAGATAGAAAAGTAAATAGAAAAGCTAGTGAGCTAGAAGAGTGATATAGCTCGAGCGAAAGAGCTTATCGCTTTTTCTTTTCAGTGATCTATTTCGCCCATATCTACTTGTCTCACTAGTGGGAAAGATTGGTGCGGTTACGGGGAATAAGCAATTTTTGAGGCGATAATCAAGAGGCCCGCCCTAGTGTGAGTTTCATTTAACTATCTTCACCAAACGCAGTGAACGTGTTTGGCGTTCCGATTGGTCCGTCACCAAACCAGGGCCAATCGGAACGCCGAACGCGCTCACTGCGTTTGGTGTAGATGGTTAAATGAAACTCACACTAGGGCCTCTAAATCTGTTCTTGATCGAAGGGCCAAACGATGCCTTTTTTATTCCCTTTGGAATGACGTGCGTAACTCATACCTTCTATTATTTGTATTACCCGGTGTTAAACTTAAGCGACAATAGGTATCATGGAATGCAATAAATCATAATATTTACCTGCTGTTGCCCATATATTTGCTGTGATGTTGGTTGTGAAAAATGAGGTTGTCTTGGTAAATAAGTTCCATTCTGTGCTTGTAGACTTCCTAAGTTAGCGCCCTGTTTAAAGACAAACAAGAAATTGAAAGCATTAATGTCACCGCGACACCGCTGACACGAGTATGTGAAAAATAGGCATGCAACACAACAACAGTATTTATTTATTTGTTAAACTCGAAAACGTTGCTTTTGTCGGTCAAGCAACAATCTTGTTAAAACTAGGTTGCATCTGATGCCGACACCGATATATCGATATTTTAGTGTTCATTTTAATGAACACTAACAATTGGTAAATGTGGTAAATGGACTCTTTAAAGGTGAATTCAAATTATTTCGGAACCGAATTTTCAGTATACAGCTATTTTAAAATTTTCCATCAAATGGGTCACCCCATTTGATGGAAAATTTTAAAATAGCTGCAGCTCAAATGATACCTCAGAGGATTGCCTAAACTCAGATGAAAAAAGGGCACAGTATATGGAACAGCCTAATTAGTTAGGAAATTTTGTTAGAAAAAATTAACTGAATCGGCAAAAATATCTTTTTTATTAGTAAATATTTCAAGTCCGATCTTATCTATTTCAAGTCATATAATTAAGAAAGATTTGATGTTCCAGATTTCTTATGTAAATCATGTCATGAAATAGCCACATGAATAGAGCAAACGCGCTTAGGGATATAGAATGAAATCGCTAACTATTTTTTCACACGTTTTCTATATTCTCTATAGTATCAAATTCAAATAGTAATGAAGCTGGACAAATAATTAAGAACGATTTATTAAACTGCTCGAGAGTTGTTTTATATGAAAATTTGATTAAATAAAACACATTACTGTGAAGTGCGTAATGAAAATGTAATTTAATACATGTTAAACTAAAATTAATAGTTAGTAGCTTGTCCACCGCTTTTAATTCCTGCTTTACACCGGCGAGGCATTGACTCAATACATTTTTGAAATTTCGCAAGAGAGAGTTCAATTTTTCTAAGAAAACGTCGTACACCTCTCTTAAATTGCCACACTGTCGATTTGAAACCTTTTTCTTGAGATCTCACCAAAGATGCTCTGCTGCTGATGCTATTGAGTTTAGATCTGGGCCGTTAGCTGGCCAATCTAAGACAGAAACTGATTGCGATGTGAGAAATTCCTTAACGCTGCGTGCAGTATGCTTTGGTTCATTGTCGTGCTGGAATGTGCAATTAACCGGAAGCACGTCTTCAGCATAAGGTAACATTGTTTCTTACAGTATATTTTTGTATTGGAATTGATCCATGTTTCCTTTTATCAGCATAACAGGTCCAACACCATGTCAGAAAAGCACCCCCAAATTTTAACATTTCTCCCACCATGCTTTAATGTCTTTTTTGTACTTAGGGTCGAAAGCTTTATTCGGAGACCATGGTATATATCGTTTTCCATCAGAACATACCGTTAATTTTTGTCTCGTCAGAAAAAAGATTGTTTTTCCTCTGTCTAACTGTCCAGTTTTCACACCTTCTTGAAAATGCAATCCGGGCTTGCCTATGGCCCCTTTTCAACACGGGCACCTTCCTTGCTATCCTTCCGTGCAACATTTCTTCTATCGAACGCCCTCGAATAGTGCGTGCAGAGATTGCTGAAGGGTTGTTTTCACCAAATATTCTTTTCTCAGCTCATTAGACCGTTTAAAAGGATTTTGTTTTGCCAAACGAACGATATTTCGATCATCTCCACGAGATGACTTTCTCTGTTTAGGTACACGCGGAACATTTGAAGCAGTTTGATACGTGGCAAAATGCTTCACAGCATGGAAAACCATCGTTGTTGAGTATTGCAGATGGTCGGCTATCGTTTTATACGACCAATTCTTCTCACGAAGTTTGATTATTACTTCCCTCACAACTTTTATTTTCCCCCGTTGTTTTCATATGAAGCAATCACCTATACTTTTACAGCACTAAATGGCGCACTAATTATACGATTACCTAACCAACCTACAACCAAGGAGCCCCAGAGTTTTCTCTATTGAAATTTGAATTAAAAAAATAAACTATTCAGCGTTCTTAATTATGTGACCATCCAGTAAATAGTAATATTAGGTTCAGATCTAATGTATAAAGATTATCTATACAAGGTGTAATAATTTTAATCACCGTTAACCTCATAAGGGGTCATTCTACTCATCATTATGAACAACTTTTACCATGGGCCCAAACCTGAAATCGCAAAAATAAAATCAGCTGTTCCTTACATGTTGACGAGCTACGCGAACATAAATGTAGGGAACAGCTGATTTTATTTTTGCGATTTCAGGTTTGGGCACAAACACCTAGTATATTTTTTAGCCAATCATATGTATCAAAGTAAATAGTTAGTATGGAAAAGTTTGGCGATACCGAGAGAAATACCAAAAAATACATGCAATTAGTTATACTTGTTAGTTTGAAAAAATCTTCCCTTCAAATAAGAGTTCTTAATTATATGACCACCCTGTATATATTAATTTTTCGACAAAATTACACATTTGGGATTGTTTCTTATCATCAAAGATAAAAATTAAGGTTATGAAAAATAAAAAAGGAATTGACAATACAATTCGTTAATAAAAATATTTAAAACGGTTGAAATAAATTAAATTTAGAATGACTCACACTATTTCTTATTTTCATTAGATAAGATTTTAAAAACATTGGGCTTACATTTCGATTTGGAACATACAAAAATATAAATATCAATGAAGTTGCGATTATACGATTCACATTGTTGCGATTATACAATATTATTATTTTTAACGTAAGTTCCTTTTAATGTTTTTCAAACAAGACTGTATACAAGGAGTTTTTGAAACGCACACAAAGCTTTATCTGGGAACAGTGCTTGAGAGCATCAGCTCTCAAGCACTGTTCCCAGATAAAGCTACACATAAAGATAAAGATATACATTCAACACTGCCAATTATCAAATTGGCAGTGTTCAATCAAAACTAAAGTGATGTCATTATGTCGTCGTGATTCAAACTTATTGACAGCCGACGCTGCGCTTCGATTTATGCTACAGAAACTTGATCATCAGACAAACGATCTCAGTGGAAAACTAGCCACATCTCTACGAACGTGAATAAAGGAAAGGCGAAAAAATGTATTCGGTGTTTTGCAATATTTGCATAACAATGAGGATTTTTTTAACTGCTGCCACAGAACATCTCACGAAACCATCATCAGATGATATACGAATGTACATAGTGGAACTGTTGGAACGGTTGATATATAATTCCACACAAAAACGTCTTAAGTTCACAACCACAACAGAGTACATCGGACACAGTTACCACCAGTGACAATGTTGACGAGTTGACAATCGCACAACAGTTAGACGAATAAATAAACAAAGTGACTGTAAATAAACGGATTTCAAGAGTAAACATAGATCTCGATTCCATTATTAGGGTGGAAATGTGCATTTACGATAGCGCTGGTGGCGATCGCGAATTTGTCGGCCTGTGTTATTTGCTTTCAATAACGCCTACAAGTGTTGAAGCCGAGCGAGCCTTTTCATCCGCCGAATATTTTTGTAATAAACTAAGAAGTTATCTGGGTGACAAAACCTTAAATGTCCCGTCATTTATGAGATCACATTGTCAAGAAGAAAGGTCTTATTCGGGACGAAAAGAAATGGTTTGACTTAACTGATGTTCTTAAATATTTTTTTTTTAATGTAGTGTTTATTTAGATAATTCCTTCCTAGGAAAATAAGGATTGACCCCTACTTTCACCTTATTTGCCTGGGCTGAGTACATATCTACAATTTTCACAACAAATCATAATCTATTTTAAAAAAGTAAGGAAAAATTACGTAATTACGGAATGGGAATTGTCTAAATATTTTAACCATTCCATTTTATTTTAGTTTTTGAAAATTTAGAGCATGTTGAGAAACTAAATTGAATATTTTGATGATGGGCTCAATAGGTATTTCTTAATTTGTTATTTAATTATTTTAAATTTTTGAGATAGACGACTTCATCCGTGGCACAAAATATCGTTGCCGTTGCCTCACCAGTACATAATTAACAATTTAAATCTGTCAACACGATGTCATTCATCTCTCATCTGTTTAAAGTGTCAGTAGACGTCATACATAATCGGGTTGTTCCCAACCGTTCACGAGTCTATTGTTCTCGAATAATGAAAATTCATACTTGAGTAAAGTATGAATTTGCATTCCAGACCCAACGGGTCCACGACCTTTTAAAATAAAAAATATTTTCTTTCCCTACTGGTCCATGAGAATGTTTGGTAACAGTAAAGTCAACAATAAAAGCTTGGCTAAGGGATGATGTGTTGGATTTGCTTCCGCCCCGAATAGCAGATTAATCATTAAACTTGAAAAAAAAAATGTGCATAATACGTGAAGTCCCATACATTTTGTGTGTCAGCTTTTTAAAAGCTTTACGCCGTCGAAGTACCAGGTTATCATACCTCGGAAGGAGCACACCTAACATATGTAGTTGTGTCAGATAGTTTTTATTCATTGAACCTTCTCGCATACAAAAAAGGTACAAACGCGAACTTAATATCTTAGGCATGCTCTATTAGTCAACCAAGTGTGGTGAAGAGATTAGATGGCAGGTACTTTGATTGAGAGAAACAAGGACTAAAAAAAATACAAAAAAAATACTGATTGATTGATTGTCTTTCTTACAAGAAATTGTTTTTACTGACTGTACTTTGGACAAATCTGGTAGACCCGTTGGGAATTAATTTAGAAGCATTTGAAACATTACAATTTTTTCATGGACCCGGTGGGAAAAGAAGAACAATAGAATCGTGGACCGCTGGGAACAAACCGAAATAAGGGGACTAAAAATTCTAATGTAAGTAATGCATACAGCATAGAATAATGATAGAGTAATGAGATTTATGCGAGATCATGAGGCAAGTCGCAGGAATAATAACTGTACAAACTTTACGTTTATATTTTTTACATTTTTAATTTGACACTTGGCAGATTGTAGAAAATACTTGTCACATACTTTTTATTTTCTGCGGCAACGATACAAAACTGTACGGCCAAAGCTGACGTAATTTGAAGGGCAAACAAGGTCAATCGTATTTTATCAAAAATTTCAATAAAAATAAAAATATTTTGCATGATTAATTAGTCCGTAGTGACCAGTAACACTATTCCTCGAAATGGTTTTTTAATTACAACATACTGAAAAATATGAACAATGCCCATTGGAGAAAAAAATGCGTAATTAGTTACGTAACTGACATTTCCGTTATTTTGGAAGCCCTAATTAAGAGGCCGTATAAGAAATTTTGATGATTACGCTTATTTACTCGATTTTTAAGACGTACTGTTACAGTTAAAATACTAATTTCCATTAGTAATGCACCATACAAAAGATGTTTCAATTAGTATCTATCTAATGAATGAGGTCCTCTTTTAACCCATTCTTGACCACTGTACCAATTTGGGAACACTTCATAAATGAGGGTAGGAATAATAAGTTTTGACAACTGTTAATATTAAGTTAGTTTGTTGTACAGTCGAAAGTACGTTCATTAGGTAATAGCGTCGCAATGAACGAATTTGTTTAAAAATCTTACTTTTTTGATTCACTAAAGTTCGTCATCCGGAGGACGGTACAGGTAAGCGTACTTGAGTTATTATTATTTATTACAGATGATGAATATCGTGAATTTTGTTTATATTTTCATAAAATAAGTACCTAAACAAACATTCAAAGATATTTTATTGCAGTTGCTTTACACGTATATAAAAATATAGTGAAATAAATATTGGTGTGCTAGTTTGGGTACAACGGCTACAAGTGTACTAAAAATGACTATTTTATTTACAGAATCAATATGAATCGCAAGCATTTTTTTAGTGGCACTAATGGCTTCAGTGACTTAGCACAATCGCAGAGGATAGAGACGACGGCTTGTGGTATGATTTTGCTGTCATTCCACCTAAGCCAAGCATCGTGACTGATGAGTAAGGTGATGGTGATGTAGCCTACCAAACTATATCCCAGGTAATATCGAGGTATTTATTAGCAACGTGGGTGAACTCCTTCGGATTCCGAGGACACCAGCGATGATGAAGCTTGGCTGCTAAAAGGTCACAATCTTTCTTTACATCGACAAAGCAGCCCACAGCCTCTGGGTGCCGGTTGGAGGTCAGCCTGTACGATTTGGTTACAAGAATCGGGTAGCAGCAAGCTCAAGCGGATACTGCTATTGTTCCAATATATATATATTGTGGAAAGTCGACTACCTTTAGCACTGAGCCTTTAGGTTCCTACTAGAGTTGTAAAAAATCTGCTCAACAAATTGGTTACAAATCTTGCAAACCACCAGGTATATGTTGTAGATTTTTTTTGGCTGCGATCTACTGTTTAGTATACCCCAGTTAGGATATCATGCCACTGGAACTGTCCGTGAAAATTGCACCAAAATATCCGCTATCGAATGCAAAAGAGATGATGACGAAAGCAAGACCTGAATTTGATCACAGATTTCATAAAAATACCTTCTGTTGCTTTCTGTTGGTCCGCTGATAGTATTTGCACAAGTTCGACCAACCACGATTCGTATGAGCCAATAAAATCCATAAAAAGGCGGTAGAGTGAAAATAGGTAGGCCTATTTTCAACATTTCTAATTTGTTCCAAAATCATAATAAAGGTATTGGCGGAGTGGATGAATTAGCTAGACCTATCCATATCTCTGTATAGAAATGGCGTATATGGTAAAAATGATGGTGGGTCTTATTTACTTACATGCTCGATATGACCATGTCAAATGCATGGCGATTGTACGTAATGGTTAAAGAAGAACCAATAGACTAATAAACTGTTCCGCCGAAATCAAATATTGAAAGCTGTTCACAGTTCAATGGGGTTTATCATGTCCCTGAACAGCTTCCCAAACGAGCGTGATGTGCTGTGTGCCATATCAGAGTTCGTTGGGGTTGCAAGAAGTGGAATAAAGTTCTGATTATGGAAAAATCGGGTTTCGCTCATTTTAACACATAAGAGGCCATTGTGCCAATTTGGGCACAGCCCTTAAAATTGATGTTTTATTTATTTATGTTTTTTTTTTGTGATGTCATTTACTCTTGTAGTTATTATCTTCCAGTAAATAAAAGAATTTTGAAAATCCGTTTAGTAGTTTTGATTTGGCCACTAATGGGTTAATTTTGTCGAAAATTGTGATGCGAGATATGGGTTGTTTTGAAAGTTTATTTACTGCCAATTCTTTTTAATTTATCGCATTTTTGTTTTCGAAAAAGGTCTTGATCTTGAACTGAAGTCTTTATTTGTTCAAATAAGCGAAATCGGAAAAAATCGTATACGGCCTCTTAATGCAGACGATTATTATTTTTTAGTCATCACTCATCACTATCAGGCTATATTTTGCCAACGTGTCAACAAGTTGAAGTGTGTTTTGAGTAGTTGAAACCCAAGTTCTACGTGATTTTTTTGTGAAAATGCGTTATTTAAACTATGATATATCTGACTTTAAATGCTAATGAAATAATTGAGTTTTATCAAAAATTCAATTTATTTTACGGGTTTCCCATTTGGGTATTTATTTAAAAATTAATCAATTTACCCCAATTTACGATATTCAATATACTTAAAAACCACCAACCTGTTGAGGGGGGTATTGATGCATTTTTTGTTGGTGTTCATAGCTATGTCTGTAGCTCGGTGTTATAGGAGTATATCTATTCGCACCTGGGGGACCAGACCATACGCCCATTTCTCCAATACCTAAAAATGATCACAATAGTTATCAGCACCAGCACATCATATTACCTAATGAAAATTATAACATTGCAAAAAAAAAACAGTTAGAGCCGTAAAAGATACTCTAATATTAAGATTGGATTTATCCTTTGCAAATTTGCAAGGACAAATTCACGGGCTTAGATTATTTAAAAACCACAATTAATATTACCCTTAATCAACAATCAATCAATTAATAATCTTATTAGTTTGACCCTGGATATATTAACAGGGTCAAATTGAATTTGCTGGCAATACTTTTTTTTTTTTTTTTCTGGGTGGGAAATCATCAAATAACTTCTCCCGCTCTGGGTGGAGCGCGAGGGCGTGTCAGACTTTTACTGACTAAAACCCACCCGTGTTCCCTCAGTTGCCTGTGTGCCAGGGGCGGCGGTATCTCTTTCGAACAACCCGCACCCCCGGCAGGCATCGGCCCTTGCGGGCCCCATCAGTTGCTGCTGACATCTCTTTGAGGCGCGCGTGGAACACAACGCGCCGTCGACCCGGGCTTGGTCCTTACCGGACAGCGAGCTACCCATTACTCGCCGTCCGCAAGCCCGTGCCTACGGTGGCCGGGAATCAGCCTGGGATTCCCGACGCCCAGGGCGTCTCCTGCGAAGGCCACGGCTGTGAGGGCGCGTGTACTGCATCTCCCTCACGTGCGCCGCCTCCCTCTTTGCGAGCATAACTGCTTCGCTGAAGGAGGCGACTGCCAGCCATGCCCTCTCGCTCCGTACCATGGCCTGGACCAGGGTCGGACGCGAGAGATCGCCGCCGCCGATCACCTCAACGAGGACACGGCGTTGCTCCGCCCAAGCTGGGCAGACCTCCACCGTATGCTCCACCGTGTCCTCTGGGCGATCTTCGCAATGGAAACACCCGGGCGTTTCCTCCCGCCCTATCCGAAACAGGAACCTCCCGAAACAGCCATGTCCGGTGAGGACCTGTGTCAGGCGGAAGGTGAGGACGCCATGCCGCCTCTCAAGCCACGCCTCAAAGAGGGGACTTACCGCCGCAATCGTGGCGTGCCCATTGCTGGCAATACTTTGGCCACGTTTTGGTTATCGATATCGCAAATTTAAATTATCAACATCAAATAAACTATGTACTATTTACCTGGTTGATCCGGCATGGCATACATAGGCTCTGGACCAGGATGATATCCTGGATATGCATGTGAAGGATGCACATGATGTGATGGATGTAACGGGCCATGAGGCGGCTGAGGCAAGCGAGGACGCGGCGGGTAGCTTCCGTAGTCATGATAATCGGGCCCAGGAGGACCTGTACCTGGATTAGGCACTGGTTGAGCACTGCCAGCTGGAGGCCCTCCAAACGAAGCCAGTTTCTGAATTGATCCTTCTTGTGGTACAGTATTTTGACTATAAGGCTGCCTGTAACTAAAAGAGAATGTTTGGTAAATAATTTATCAGTATTGACAATTTAATTAGTTGTGCTGTGCGTAGTCACCTATTATCGGGAGTATCTTTGGTATCCCCAGCTACTCCACTCGACGCGCCACCAGCAAAGCTGTCTGATCCACCAAGATCAGTAAGTCCTTCCAACATACCGCTTCCATCATCAAATAAATTATATGAGTCCATCACTCTATTAAGAGTGAATTATGGTTTCTGTACTTTCATGAAGTATCCAAAAAATATTGGGTACGTCCATTTTATCCTGCAAAATAAAAAGAACGGATTTTCACTAAATTTCGTTATTTGACAGAAGGAGAGTTTAGTTTTTCGGAGGTATAATATGTTTGTATATCTATTTCTTTGGCACGCCCTGCAACCTAAACGGCATGACGGATTATAACATATGTGGTGTCGTTAGCGTGCATATACACGAGCGGTACGTGTCAACGGCAGAGGCAACTGCAGCCGTCGACACGTATACACACATAGGATACGGCCTCTTTAAAACGTTAGACGCTACCGACAGCGTGCGGTAAGGTCACGAAGGTCCACTGGCTGCATGAGAACCACCCAACAGCGGCTATGGAGATAGCCCTTCAACTAACTCCCCTTGACCTGTACATACAGCAGGAGGCGGCGCTAGCCGCCATCAGGCTAATGTATTTAGGCATATGGGGCAAGAACCTTACCAGTCCACGCGCTAACATCCTGGACCGGGTGATGGAGTACCAGCCTCTCATCGCTGCCCCGTGTGATAGAACACCAGACCAACCTATGTTCAACAAAAACTTTATTATACAAATAGTACAGGAAGAAAGGGATCAATCAGGAGCCAACGAAGTGCGCATCAACACAGACGGTTCAAAAACAAGACGGTTCAGGTGCTGGCGTACACACCTTGACCTCAACTTCAATTTTCATATACCGCTAGGCAC
This sequence comes from Polymixis lichenea, assembly GCA_949091785.1. NCBI lineage: Eukaryota > Metazoa > Arthropoda > Insecta > Lepidoptera > Noctuidae > Polymixis > Polymixis lichenea. The sequence goes on from OX420937.1 coordinate 13,736,408, forward strand.
ACTCAGTTCGATCTTTTAATGCGAATGTGTTGCCTTTACACAAGCCGCAACAGCAGTAAAGCGCTTAGGCATCCGGAACCACGGCAAATTCCTATCCGACAGCCTATCTGTGCTCAATGCTTTAGAAAACAAACAAACTAACAACAAACTAATTTTTGAATGCCATTTAGCCCCGGTGAGTTTATCGACGTTCAATCGTATTACCCTTCAGTGGATCATGGCAATGATGCCGCAGATGAACTTGCGAAGCCTTTACGGTATCCGGCTTGTTCGGGAGACTAGAAGTCGACAAACATGCGCGGGAGACGGTTCATGATGACTCTCGAAAACAGGTTGTAAACATGGCTCAGAAGCGAGATGGGCCTAAAATTCTTAAGAAGGGCAAATACCCTTCTTAAAGAAAAGTACCACCACACCTTTGTTCCATGCCTGTGGCGTTTTGCCCCCAAGTGCCTTAAGAACGGGTTTTCCGCCGGCCGTCAGGAGTTCGGCCGTAATTCCGTCATCACCCAGTGCCTTGTTTTTAAGCCTGCTTCAGAGCCATTCTAATCTCGTACAGGCTGATGTCCGGGATGTCTTCATGTAGCGTCGGGTCAATCTGGCTCTTGGGTCGTTTGCCAGATTCGTAACGGGGTTGCTTTTTGGCCAGTATAACTGTCCATATAACCTTTTGATCTCTCTCAACAGCTCAGGTCTGGCGGATACGATCCTGCTACCATCGGTCTTCAGTTTCGTAAGCCAACTCTGCCCAATAGATAAATTTCTTGCAAAGACCTAGGAGCCCCTGTTCCTCTCTATCGCGTCCTTGATGCGGTACGTAATAAAGCGGCGATGGTCGCTTTTCAAGGACTTAGAGATGCGTCTATTGAACTCTAGGTACTTTAGCGCATTGTCTGAAGACTACAGGATCATTTCACGTCTCTCCTCCATTAGCTGCAGAGTAGGATCAGTGAGTTTCTGTTTGCCGTTTGTACGACGGGTCTTGAAGACCTTAGACCCGACCGTATGGACAGTTTCCACGAACCCGTCGTTATAATTGTCCACGGAACTCCCTAGGCACTGGAAACGATTCTGGAGTTCGAGGTGTAAGCTATCGGGGTTTTGGACTCGGATCGGCGCTGGACGGAGCATAGACTTCATCAGCCGACATCTTTCTAGCTTGATATTGATATTCAAGCTGCAATCCAATCCCCCTGCCAAGCGTGGCGATTATGGCAAAAACACCCCAAATATGACAAGCAGCCCTAATAAACGGCCTCTAGTACCCGACGTCCCGTCTACCCTTGGCTACGGTAGCGGTCAAGGTTACGGTGAGGCAAGGGATGCTAAGAATCTCCAGAAGAAAAATGGCTACTACAACAACCGAAAACTGCACCTGGCAGCTTACAACACACGTATACTTCGGACTGACGAGAAGATTACGAACGACGATGAGGTGGAGATCATGTATGAGGATATATCCAAAGCTATGCATGGCTCTAAAACTCATTTCACAGATGTCATGGGGCACTTCAACGCGAAACTGGGCAAACGTGACGATGATGAGCTGAGACTGAGAGTGGGGAATTTGGATTTGGACATCGGAACCACCGGGGTTACTTACTGGCCAGTTTTATTGGATGGTCCTATATAAAGTTGGTCAAGTTCTGATGAGTGGCGTTTGAGTTAGCGTCGATAATACGTATTTAATCCAATTAGTGTAATTTGATGATGTACTAATACTACCTGTCACTGTTGTTTAAATCGCAAGTAGCGATGTCAGAATATGGTGGGGTAGGTATAGAGTGGCTGGAGGGAAATATTCCGAATTATTCCCGTCGTAATATTCGCGAATCATTCGGGATGTTTGAGTAAAATTCGGTAATATTCCCCGAGGATAATTATTATTACAAAGAAAATATAGCTAGAGTTCGACTATTGGCCGCTAGTTGGCGACGTAACAACGCGTTATTAAGCAAGACAAGTAAAAGTTGACTTTATTCTGCTCATTTTAAAGGCTACTTTCTTTTAAACTCAAACATATTGTTCTCGAAGATTCCAACAATGCACATGTTACAGTCAGCTACTCAATTAGAGATTACCGTTATCGTAATGAGTTATCGATATTTTTAAACTTACAATGTTCTCTTTGTTCTATGCTATATCGGGAAAAATTTTACCCTGTGTGCGGTTTTAGTTTACCCAAATGTTTCTTGCTTCTACTTAGATATGTACTTACGTAATAAGTTTTTGTATGCGGTTTAGTTGTACAAATATTATTTTGCTAGAATAATATGTACATATAGAGATAAATACGTTGGTAGGTACTAAGATGAGTTTATATTAGATACATGTTTAAAATTATGTATCGAGGTACATAGTAAAACGGTAACTATTATATTATTTCAATTGGTTCTATAGGTTCTAATTTTTTGTTCTAGTTGAATACTGCCTATTCTATAAAGGAAATAAACTTTTTGCTAAAAAAATCGTCGTAAAAAATTACGCCAGTAACCCTACCAACTTAGTTATTTAAAAAAATACATTAGTTGCGTACATCGTAAAGCAAAAACACTTCTACGAAGTTAACTAAACTTGTACATAACACATACATAACATCAGCCCGAAACCGGCCCATTCGAAATTAAACCATTCATAAATAATAAGTATTCACAAGTAGAGAACTACTTAAAGGGAAATATTCCCGCATAGTAGGTACGTAAGCATCGAAAAATACTTCGTTGATTTTATGAATGAACGGCCGCGCGGCTCGGCGCCACTCGGCGGTTCACAAAGTTGTTCGTTGCCTGCTAGATGGCGTTAATTCAAAAACGGCACGCCACAATATCTGATATATGGGGAGTCTCCTCAAGCTACCTACGCTTAAATATATTCCTAATTACTGGGAATCATTTAATTCTTATTTCGTAATAAAATGTAGGTTACCTACTTCATCCTTACAATATTTATTTTACTCTACATTCTTGCTGCGGTAGTATTCCTTCCAATCGAAATATACTTTGGAATGTTTCCGAATTATTGCGAATTATTCCGAAGTTTTGCAACGCTAGGTAGGTACCACAAATTAAAATACGTATTATCGAAGCCAACTTAAGAACTACCCAAGCAAAGTTAATAAAAATTTATAAAGGACCACCCCTGACCTAACGTATACCTTATCCAATAAAAAATAATTTTCGGTACAATTTTTTACTGCCGGAGATATCGCAGAAAAAATATGCAAAAAAAACACGTCAAAACTCAAACTCAAAGCATTTATTTCAATTACACCATTTACAGGCACTTTGAACTGTCAAAAAGTCGATCAGTTGGAAAGTTGAAGCTAGTTGCCCATTCCAAAACGTAGATCTCTATGGAGAAGAACGGGCAAGAAACTCCACGGACACTCTTTTAAAATCAAATTGAAATATTACAAAATCTTGGGAACATTATTCTTGTTGCTTCTGTATGTGAGAACAATGTAAAAAAAATAATTATAAGCAATTTTAAATACAAGATAAATTAAGCCCTGGAAGTTAGGAGATGACCAGTCTCAACCGACAGCGCCCGTTCACGAACTTGACGCGTGGATCAGCACCATCCAGCTCAACCATTTTGTAGGGAACCGAATGACCCAACACACGCGCCACCATCAGTGAGACATTTATAAGAGCATGACATACTCTCAACTGCCATGCTTTTTCAAGTCAACGTACATCATAACAACACAATAAACGGATGCATGGTACTCACATTTACAAAATGTAAACGTAACGAGAACCTACTCCGGGTCGACGGCGCGTTGTGTTCCACGCGCGCCTCAAAGAGATGTCAGCAGCAACAGAGGGGCCCGCAAGGGCTGATGCCTGCCGGGGGTGCGGGTTGTTCGAAAGAGATACCGCCGCCCCTGGCACACAGGCAACTGAGGGAACACGGGTGGGTTTTAGTCAGTAAAAGTCTGACACGCCCTCCCGCTCCACCCAGAGCGGGAGAAGTTATTTGGAAAAAAACCCAGAAAAAAAAAAAAAAAAAAACGAGAACCTACTCCTGTTTGAAGTCGGTTAAAAAAAATTAAGAAATAAGAAGTTACCAATGTTTGCAACACGTCCGACACTATTGTACTAACCATTGACAGCTTTTTTAATGACACAAGAACTGTGTCTTTCAAACTTAAATAAGCACCATTTAATCAACACCTAGCCTTTTCCGAACTATGTTAATGTCGGCTTTTAGTCTGACCGGATACAGCTGAATACCAGTATTTTACATGGAGCGACTGCCTATCTGACCTCCCCAACCCAAATGGGTAATACGATAAACCTTGGTAAGACTGGCTGTCAGTTTCGGGCTTCTGACTACCCGTAACGACTATCAAAGATCTACAAATGACAACCCGGTCCAACGGCTTAACGTGCTTTCCGAGGCACGGAGGAGTCACGATGTTCTGGATGGTCACCCATACACAAATCGACCGCGGCCAGCATGGATAGATAACCTTCGATCGACCCGTACGACTTTTGATTGAGCCACGACCTTCTACAAAAATTTCGCCATTATATTTATGCATATACGTGAAGCAAAAACTTTGTTCCCCTTTTTACAAAAATTACGCGGACAGCGGAGTATGAAATTTGGCACAGTTAAAGTTTACGTGGAGAAGGAGTGCAGAAAGCTAATCTACATCTACACTAATCTACACTTCTACACTAATATTGTAAAGAGGGAAGATTTGTATTTTTGTATATAACGAATAAACATAGAAACTACTGGACCGATTTCAAAAATCTTTTGCCCTTAGAAAGCTACATTATCACTGAGTTAACATAGGCTATATTTATTACTAGAAAAAATTAAAGATCCTTAGAAATCCCTACTAAACCAACCCAAGGTCCAAAAACTACTTTTTTACATTTTAAAAGTTGATAGAAATGCCGATCAAAATAAGACCATGTTATCCATACCTTTGTATTAATTCTTAACCAAATAAATTATTTCGTATTCAAAAATGTTTCAGTACCTGTTGATTACTTTTTGAATTATTGATATCGGACATTCCATTCAAAAGTTATTATGAAATTACTGACTAAAACCCACCCGTGTTCCCTCAGTTGCCTGTGTGCCGGGGGCCACGGTATTTCTTTCGAACAACCGGACCCCTGGCAAGCTTCGGCCCTTGTGGGCCCCATCAGTTGGTCCTGATATCTCTTTGAAGCGCGCGTGGAACACAACGCGCCGTCGACCCGGGCTTGGTCCTTACCGGACAGCGAGCTACCCATTACTCGCCATCCGCAAGGCCGAGCCTACGGTGGCCGGGAATCAGCCGGGTTTCCAGGGTTTCCCGACGCCCAGGGCGTCTCCTGTGGCGGCTAGGGCCGTGAGGGCGCAAGTACTGCCTCTCTCTCACGTGCGCCGCCTCCCACTTCGCGAGCATTACTGTTTCGCAGAAGGAGGCGACGGCTACCCATGCACTCTCGTTCCGTACCATGGCCTGGACCAGGGCCGGACGCGAGCGATTGCCGCCGCCGATCGTCTCCACGAGGACACCGCAGCGCTCCGCTCAAGCCGGGCAGACCTCCACCGTATGCTCCACCGTGGCCTTACGGCGATCTTCGCAGTGGAAACACCCGGGCGCTTCCTCCCGCCTTATACGAAACAGGAAACTCCCGAAACAGCCGTGTCCGGTGAGGACCTGCGTCAGGCAGAAGGTGAGGACGCCGTGGCGCCTCGCAATCGTGCCATGCCCAGCACTGGATCGCGACAATCACACTCTCCATGTTGTAATGAGATCCCGCCAGAGCTCTGTCCACTGTACCGCAATTTCTCGCGGCAGTGGAGTTACGCCCCGGCGTTTGACCTCCTCGCGAGGACACTCCCAAGTGTGCGCGAGGATCTTTGCCTCCAGATTCTATTGCGGCAATTAAGTAAGGAGGCCCGCCGCCTCACCGGAGATCGTGCGGTATCCTCGGACCATCCGGATGGCCATGACCCTATGGGACGCGTTCAGCCGGCGAGCTGGTCGGAACCTCATAGAAGGCGCCCACACTGGTGCCCCATAAAGAGTCATGGACCGCACGACCCCGCGCAGAGCCTCCAGCAGGAGGCGTTTGGATCCCCTAGATTGGGCAGGAGTCGCTTCAAAGCAGCCCCAGCCCGCTCCAGTCTGGAAGTCTTTGTTTTTATTTTGAACATTTGGACAAATTGAGTCATGTACGTTTTAATTAGCATACTTATAATTATAAGTTATATTATCTTTATATATCCCAAAATGTTTTTTTTTAAATGTCCACCCGTGCGAAGCAGGGACGGGCCACTAGTATTCTATATTATTATGCATTAGAAATACTTTTACTTCATAATGAATTATGGGTCGAACTTCGCTCGATCACTCGTTTTATTGAATCCATCAGTGCCAGTCCTAGTGCGAAAACGTGCCCCACCAAAACCAATTAGGGGACGCAGTGGGCGACAAAATTTTAAACATTCCACTTCGTCCCACTGGTAGTCAGATTGGTGGAGCAGAGTGGAATAATCCATAAAAACTCTTAACGATAATCTTATAACTGCGTACCTAATCACATCTTGTAATAAAACCGTTACCAAAGCTAACTGCAGTAAGCAATTAAGCATGCAAATAGGTATCTTCCAATTTTCAAATCTTCCATATCTTCTTGGCGACGTTTCCGGCTTGCATAACCAAGGGGAAAAGCTATACGCTTATGACATTACTATTAACATATAGCAGTACAACTTGTCCCGTCCAGTTACACAGCAATCTTCAAAAGGATGATAACGATTTTTCACCTTACCTTAATATTGCTAACTGTTAATTGAAAAGTTACAAATAGTTGCCATATTCTAGCAAATTTATAAAACATTCATACAATAAGTAACATATTCAAAAGTAATCGCATTTAAACATAAAAAAAGCTTCAAATAACTCAGCAAAATATTAGATTATCACAGTAACTGTGGTCATTAATGACGATGATGACTAATCAATCAAAATCGATGTTATAGAGCTGTTAGAGGCACTCCTCGCAAGTTCGGGTCGGCATAATTCGGCACAGCCGGGTGGCATAATCGTATAATAATATGTAATGCTTCGCCGCTCGGCTTAGGCTTAGCTTGAATGGAGCGGAGCCGACCCTAACCCGAAAATGTGTAGTTATTGCTTCGAGTTGGCTGAACAGCAATTCAACAAATACTGCCGAGTCGAATGTGCCGACCCGTACATGTATATAGCTTTCCTGTTTCCCTTACACTGAACGGGACGTCAACGAGAACCGAGATTATTCAAACCGAGCCTGTCGTCGTGGCATGAGGTGGACACGCAGCAATAGTAAATGTATGTATCGCTACTTCCCGTCGTCCGTCATATCGTTCTCGTTGACGTGGCGGTGGAGCAACGGATTTAGTCGAAGAAACTGTGCACCTAAGCAACGTGATTTCCAACGTACACACGGCTACACATCACGCTTATAAATTTCCAGTATTAACTGATCTCGCATTTTATAGGATTTCCGTACAGTGCAAGATCAGCGTAAACTGGAAATGTATAGCTTGACGTGTAGCCGTGTGTACACGAAAAGTATCTAATAACTTTATTAAGATTAACATTTTAGCATTGGAAACCTAGGACGGTAAGGTGCAGGAGGTCGGTAATTTTTTGTTTAATTTTACTTGGAGACTATTGGCACTTTATAAATGAAAATTGGAAAGGTGTATTTTGTACCTAGCTAAACAAAGGAGTAGTAAAATTACGAAAAAAATATATGGTATACTCGCAATCATACACCACATGTAGGTAACTTAAAAAACTAAAAAACACACTTTTATAGAAAACCAAACTAAAAAAGGAGCAAACAATTTCTAAAAATTCAAAAGGATAGAGCAATTGATAAATGAATTTATTTTAAGGCGCTTTCACATTTTCTCTCGAATTTTAGCGTTTGACTCGAGATTTGATTAATGGTTTAGATATAGCCAAAAAATTAAAAAAAATACGTTTCCTGGAAAATTTCATTATTTGTCTAGGGAGCGCTCAAAATATTTGTTTCAATTTCTCATTTCTCATTACACAAGTCAGTAAAAACTTTGTCTCGGCACAGGATGTTTCATAAAGTTTTACTTTCGGGCATCTTTTGATGCTTTGTTACATGAAACATAATAGTTTAGTAATTTATAAAAATGTCTGTGGTAAGACTGTACCTTGTTATTTGGGATGCTCAAATCAATTTTTTTATGTTTCATACAATAATACGCCAAAAATAATTCCGTAAAACAGAGAATTAAGGATAATTTTTCGTCTGAAATTATGTTTTTTATCTATGTATGTTTAATCGAAATTCAAACAAAAAGTATTGAATAACTAAGGTTACTAAGAAAAAAAAATAGTCTATTTAAAAGTAAAATAATATTTTAAAACAATTGTTGAATGCAACGCTATGAATCAGTAATAAATATCGGGACGTGCGGGCTTTAGCTGCAAGTCGGCGCCGGTTTCTTCCTGGACGTCCGAATCATAAAGGCTCGTGCAGACTAGCGCGACGCGACGGTCGCGTCGCGACACTCGTAGAACAATTTCTATGAAAACTTAATTAAAATTGTTCTACAAGTGTCGCGTCGCGGCTGTTTGAAGAAGCCTTAATGGTTAGCATGTCTGAGTAGCGTACTTCACTAGACACAAACGCGCGATCAGCTACCACGCGCCGTTAAATTTACCTAAAACTGAATACTTCAATTTGTAATAGCCCTCTTAATGTAAGAAAAACGTGGGTGCTTGATATTAATTGAGTACAAAAATACCTCAAAAACCACCCAACTTATAAAAGCGTGCTTTTTTTTTGTTTTTTAAGCTATTATTTATTTTCTACTTTCTAGTTCGGTTAACTATAAAAACGTGATTTTATAAAAATAAAAATAAATGTAGCCAGAATAATGGCACAAATTTACGAAATTATTGAATTGGTCTTTGATAAGTTTGCAAAGTTTCAGTTTAATTTGCTGTTTATAAGGTCAACTGCGTGCAGAACTGCAGGCCATGCATGAATTCCATAGTCAGAATAAATATTTATGTATGCACAATATTGATTTTACTGGTAGCGAAAATAAGTTTGTATTACATAGCATTTTTCTAAAACTCAGAAACTATCTCACACAATCCCAAACCCTTATAATACACGGAACCCACACTGTGTTTTTTTCTAAGGACCAAATATATAGTTTTTTTTTTTACAGGTAATTTGTGGCATAGTGACCTTACCTTATGCCAGTAAACAAATTCCGATATTACACAGGTTTTGAAAAAACCTGTCTGACAGAAAAATTGTAATCATAAAATGGTTCCGTTTCCGGTCAGGTCAGAAACCCAATGTTTTTATAGAGCCACAAAAATATTCAGTTCTTTAATGTGTTAGGTTAGGTAACATACTATAATAACTTGTATATCAGCATAATCAGCCGATAATCATCTCACTGCAATGACGCAGGTGTCTGTGTGTGGGCTACCACACACTGGATGTCACATGTCTTCAAATTTTCAGTACTAGGACCTCACAATGTTTTCTTTTACTATTTTGGGAGCAGTGCTGATGAAATGATTTACACAACAAAAGTAACTGTCTGGTTTGCAACTTATGACCTACAAAAGTCGAGGAAGGTTTTGACTGGGTCACCATCACCACAGCTCTACAATACTGGCCAGTGTCAAACTCAAAGCATTTATTTCAAATAAAGCAATTACAGGCACTTATGAATTGTCAAAGAGTTGGAAAGATGAAGCTAGTTGCCCATTCCAAAGCATAGTAGGTACCTATGGAGAAGAACGGGCAAGAAACTCCATGGACACTATTTTTAAATGATGATATTGTTATTAACAATTGATTACAGAAAGTTGATTACATCATTTATGTTCAAATCATTAATGTGAGAATGATGTAAAAAGACATGCACATTAAAAGTGTCCGTAATTAAAAGCAAAAAACATGACAATTCAGAAATTAAAATACGCCGTGGCAGCTAAGAGATGACCAGTCCCTACTGGCGGCCCCGTTCACAAACATGACGTATGGATCAGCACCATTCAGCTCAACTATTTTAAAGGGAACTTAATGATCCAACACACACACCACCACCAGCGAGATATTTGGGTGAGAGCGAGACATTTGAGTATGCAAGCAGACTAGGTATTGGTTTAAGGGGTTCAAAGTCTTATGAAGTTCTGACTTATCCCTGTTCTCACTAATACCAGCGACATCTAAATTAATGCATTATGTAAGTGAACACTAGCATTTGCGACTTATAGTGTAGGGTATCAGTGTTTTTAAATTAGAGGTATCTACGGTCAGCCCCTAAGATGACCCTCTGACCCGATTAACATTTCAGTAATCGAAATACTATACTTAATACTATCTCAAGAGTTATAATTGATTGTTTATGTTTTCACAAGAAATACTAATACCTACTATAACAAAATATTCTTTCACAGTTACAAAGCTACACAAAAACAGAGTGTCATTTTGTTGCTAAAACAAAACAAAAAATTACGCGAATGAAGACGCGAGCAGGACCTTTATTGTTACACGAAATATTGATAAACAGTGATAAAAGCTAATTTATACACCAATGTTAATCGACTTTCGTCGTTAACTGACGAAATAAATTATGTACAGATTTTCTCCAGTTATCCAGAATCCAAATTTAGCTCAGTGTTCAGAAGGTCGTTGAAAGCCATATCAGCTCTGTATCTCTCAAGATTAGTGATAAAACATAAAAAGAAAAACCATAACTGAATTATGTACACGAACATCGACTAAATGCTTGAACTGCGCGACGATAGCAAGAAGAAACACCAATACTAGGTATATACACAATACATGAGAATACCTTAGAAGATATTGATAGTCGATCATTACACATAATTTACATTCTATACGGAAGTATGAAAAAGAACACGTACAATAACTAGAAAATAAATCACACGTTAAATAATGTAGACAATACTCACTATAAACGCCACACAACAAGTTGTTCACAAAATGGATACCATACTCCAAAAATCTAGGTCCATAAAATGATCAATGAAAGACGGTCACAGTTTTGAGTATATTATAACGGTGGAGATGATTTTTACCATATATCTTCCGGATTACTGAGATTAAATACCCAACTCAGCATAATTTCTCACATCACTAACAAATACGAGAAACGCCATTTAGGCACCGTCCATTTTGTTTCCAAAATGAGTTTTTTTTACATGTGCGCTTTCGATAAATGTTGCTATATCAATAAATCAAAAAAGATTTAAAAGTCTCAGAATCTAAGATTACTTAAAAATAAGCCAAACTATTATAAAACACTGCCCAAGACCGGTCAGAGTATTCTAGTAATAATAAATATTATTTATTATAGTAAACATGAGAACACATATAAATACGCCACATTGCTTTGGAAATAAAAGTCATCGACATTATCAAAAATTTCATTTTGTTTGGCAACAGATAGGTATATTTCATTGTAAGTCTAAAAACAATACCAGCCAAATTCAAGTCTATTTTTTGGGTTATAAAATATAAGTCATCAAATGACTTCTCCCGTTCTGGGCGGAGAGGGAGGCTAAAACTCACCAGTGTGATTTCAGTTATCACGGTAATTCTTTCGGACAAATCCACGACCCTGGCAAGGCTAAATGCAAGTCTTGCGGCTAAAGTTACTGCCTGTTGCTTATATTTATACTATGATTTTAATACTAGCTGACCCATGCCCACTTCGTTGGGCGGTAAACATTTTTATAACACTCAAATTAAGTGATTGGTTTAAGAATTTTCAAAATCGGTTCAGTAGGTCCAGAGATTAGCCCCTCACACACTCACATTAAATAGATTATAAAAAATAAAAACATAACATTTAATAACAACATTATAAAGAGGCATAGTTTGTGAGTTGTGAGGGAGTAGGGGGTAATCTCTGGATCTCACGAACCAATTTTGAAAATTCTATTACCAATTTCAGCGTTAGCGCGTTATTTGTACTCACAAATAACGTGGCTTTCTATTGGTAATAGAATTTTCAAACATAGCCTTTGACACTCGTCAAAGGCTATAAATTAACCAGAAAAATGAAAAGACTATATACATATGATTGAGTTCAAGAGAAAAGTTGAAGAGCTTTTTAATGCCTACAAAAAAGTCAGCGACAGCATGTCTAACTTTTATATTTAGGTCACAAAAAGTATTTTTTTGTATTAAAAAATCATTTTAATCTCGTTATGTTTATTGGTCATATTATCAACAGCCCTCATAATTTACCCAACTTAATATTTTTAAATTGCTTAAATGTATGTAGTTAAGTGTACGGGGAAAAGGCAACACTACGGCTAAGCTCAACCGGGCGGTGAAAATCAATTAAAACCTGAGATTAAAACACGTTAGTTCAGCAAAAATAGATGGCAATCGACAAGAGCCGATTATTTTTAGTGTCAGCATTGAAATACATACTTATTTGAGTTGAGTCAGTATGTCAAACCTACTGTCGCCCCTATTACAGTCTGCTGTCACCTTGCGACATGTTAGTGATCTGTGGCTATCACCCACTAATCACATATAGGACAGGACAGACCAATGCAACACAGTTCATAGCTGTGGTTTACAGACTCGCGATCGCGATATGTACAGTCGCCAGCAGGTTAACGTAAACTCTATACATAACTATAACTACAACGCACCATGGAGTGTTAGAAAGAAAGTATCCATGCATGATTGGTGGAGTTTTCAACGTTTCTAAAATTGCCCAGTTGGTGCACATACTAATATTTGGGAGCCAATTATCATGTTTTACCAGGAATAAGCCACGCCCCTGCGCATACGTCATCGCTCCCGAATTTCACTCATCACATCGTTCATTTATCCTTTACGTCAGTCATTAAAAATTCGTGGAGTCGTGCTGTGTGCGTAGTCGTGCTGTGCGTGTTATTAGTAACTCTAACTTACCTATATGATTACGGCGATTGACGCCTCAGTTGATGCAAGTTGAAAGAGATTAGATCATAATTCATAACGCTTCGATTGAGTGGATGCTGGGTGACAGAAATTTAAAAGTTAGAATATGCTGACGCTGACTTTTGCGACAGCCTAAGTCTAACTTTTAAATTGAAGTCACAAAAAGTTGTTTGTATATTTAAAAAAAAACATTTAAATCGTTAGATCATGTTTATTGGTCATATTTTCACTAAAACGGCTCAAGTGTTTTAAACAAAAGACTTTTCCCTTTTACTGCATGTAATTTGAACGAATGGTTAAACAGATAATACGATATGGAATCGCGACCGTGTCGTAATCTATTGAGAGATACAAAAATATTTACTACCCAACGAATTGGGCACCGCACGGATAGGTATTAGAGCATGAAGTGGTGAACAGCGCCACTGTCACAGTACTCTTTTTCTTTACCACAGAAAATAAATACCCTGGACTGCAACCCTTGTCTGGCAGTCCATTACAATGATAATGTGGGGACTCAGTCACTTACCATTTCAGCTAAATGAGACTGTAATGGAAGAACGTGTTATATTTTCGCTGACCCGTTTCTCCTTTTTTCATACCGAATAGCAGAAATATCACACACCGCAATTTAACTGACTGCAGTTCGAGCTAGCAATAACTTTTCTTCTTTAAAAGTGCTTATCGATAAGCTCATTATAAAAATACAAAAGCTGTTAATCAGCCATGTCGAACTTGAACTTCGTCGCATCGCTTTTGTTGGGATCGTGTGTACCTAGCATGGTGCCGCAGCTAGAGATGGGTACCCGGGTTAAAACCCACGAGTGGGTTAAAACCCAGTTATCACCCGTGTCCTTACACCCATTGGGTAGTTTGGCCGGTTGAAAACAAATCATTTCTGATTTTTTAAATAAATATGTAGCGCGCTACGGCTGGTGTGCGAGGATGGCTAGAGATGGGTAGTCACACGGATTAAAACCTACTAGTGGGTTAAAACCCAGTTATCACAGGGGGGTACGGTCCTTCCCTACTTAAACTCTCACACTAGCTTACATTAGCAAGCGTTTTGAGTGAATTTTGTTTTTACTTACGACCCGGAACTGTTATATGTATTGCGATCTATTCCCACTTTTACCTGAATGACTTTGGCTTGGACACGTTTACGACGGTTAAAATAATAATTAAATCATTTATTTTGGAGGTTTATACCATAAACCTGCCGATCTGCCTAACAGTTTATCGGCAGGATGATTATTGATTATTGATAATCGTGATTTAGATTTGTTTGAGAGCAGTACATCTTCAGTGAGCATGACAGCTGCCAACATAATTATGTAAATAAACAATTTTTATATTCATTATTAGCTAAGGCTAGTTATGTATTAGGAACACCCTTTCAATAATACCCCCTCTGGATCAAACCTTTGAAATAGCAAATTGGTTACGAGAAAAACTATTTCTACCACCATTGTGGACGAAACATACAGAGAAATGCTTCACGAGTTAAAGGAAAACATGAAATCGCAGACCTATTTGCACTTAATGCTTCATTCCTATAATTTAACAAGACAAAGGGGATTGTAGGTTGGTCAAATCGTAGAAATGAAGGAACAATCAATATAATAATACAAAAACTAGAACCTTAAATAACTAAATTTTTGTGACGGCCACATATGTGAAGTAATTAAAAAAGTATTATCTGAGTACGGAACAAATAAGTTTGCTGCAATTATATAAATAATGTAAGTACCTAAAATATGCAGAAATCTTTTCGTCTCATAAAAGACGTTCATACTCACAGACAGTTCAGACTGTTTGGCTCTAGTTTATGGTGGATAAATGACCATTGCTACGTAAATGAAATTTTGAATTAAGTGAGATACAAATTTATCGCCTAGACAGAAAACAAAGACATATAGAAAATCATACGATATAGCTAAAAATCATTTTTTTTTTTTAATAGGACACTGGACTAGATCTAGCTCTGATGTTGGGTATTGTATTTGGTACCGATTCACTTTGCAGCGTACTTATTATTAGAGCCCCAGTCCATGGATCTGAACTTGACGAAAGTCAAGAAATCGACGCTATGGAGTTCATATGCGAAGAACAACAAAGTATCGACTTAAATGTCATGATAAACTTGGCCATCTAATAGAGCAAGAGATGGTTTCTGGAGTTGGAGATTTCTGTGGGCTAACATCACCGATGTATGTGTATCAATCTGGTGAAAGGGAATATGTGAATCTACTGCATGGAGCAAATTCGCTGTCCGTATTCTTACAGCACCATGCACTTCTGCTGCTGTAGAGCGGTCCTTTAGTGCTCATTTTATATATTGCTAGATACCTAGTAAAAAAGAAATAGACTCACGACGGAAAGGGCAGCAAAACTAACATTATAACATACAATTGGAATTTGTTGCACAAGCACGTTGATGTTTTAAGTGATAACACTGAGGAATGCGTGCTTGATTCAGCACCAATACATATATAAACCCGGAGATATAATAACCAAACCACGCCAGTAGGTGCAAATATCCCAGAACCGTCTACGTCTAGCATTAACAGTTTCAAATTTTTAGATTGTGACCGTATTTCCGTTGCAAGTAATGATGGTGATTAGGTATGGTAATATAATTAACAATATCCATTTTCACCCAATAAATGGGTGATAATGGGTTATAACCGGGTTAAAACCCAATTCACCGGGTTATAACCTGAATGGGAAGAAAGGGTTTTAACCCACTACCCATCTATAACCGCAGCCGGTAAAAGGATCAGCGAACTGTATGTAGCCGGTACTGCTGGCGGCTGCCCTGCGTCGCTGTCACTGCAAGAGTTTCCAACTTTCAGCTGCAGCCAAGGTAACTAATGCCAGTTAGACATACACGCCGTTTATTCGATTGCATAATCACATTTGGCACGCGTCCACACACAGATTTTGACATCCGATCTGTCACTGGCGATGGCATTAGTTAGCTGTGGCTGAGCTGAAAGTAAATAAAGTTGGCAACTCTTGCGGTGACAGCGGTGTGCGCTGAGCTTCGTTTCTCTCTATTTTATTGTGATTAGAATTTACATTTTGTTTTGTATGTTTTTACAAGAAGAATACCTTTCAACTGTGAGGCAAACGTTTAAAAAAAACATTAGACATGATGAAATTAGTCGATCCAGTTGTTCGAAGTTTCAAAGTGGCAAAAGTGTTCCGAGAAAACACGGACAAAATAAACAGTATAGACTTTTCTCCTAGCGGGGAAACGTTAATATCTTGCAGTGAAGATGATCAAATCGTCATTTATGATTGTGAAAAAGGCACACAGATGATCACAGTGAACAGTAAAAAATATGGAGTTGATCTAATACATTTCACACATGCCAAGAACACTGCTATCCACAGTTCGACCAAAGTTGATGATACCATAAGATATTTATCACTTCATGACAACAAATACATAAGATACTTTCCTGGACATACAAAAAAAGTTGTGACTCTT
The DNA here is from genome assembly GCA_949091785.1 of Polymixis lichenea. Lineage (NCBI taxonomy): Eukaryota > Metazoa > Arthropoda > Insecta > Lepidoptera > Noctuidae > Polymixis > Polymixis lichenea. Next base: position 13,752,878 of record OX420937.1, read on the forward strand.
TGTTTGTCACCTGTTGAAGATACATTTCTTTCTGGATCTTTAGACAAAACATTGCGTTTATGGGACTTGCGTTCTCCTAATTGTCAAGGTTTAATGCACTTGTCAGGAAGACCAGTAGCAGCTTATGATCCTGAAGGTCTCATATTCGCAGCTGGGGTTAACTCAGAAAGTATCAAACTGTATGATTTAAGATCATTTGACAAAGGTCCCTTCGTCACATTCAAGTTGAATCAAGAAAAGGAATGCGACTGGACTGGATTAAAATTTTCCCGTGATGGCAAAACAATGTTGATTAGTACAAATGGATCCATTATCAGATTAGTAGATGCATACCATGGCACTCCATTGCAGACCTTTACTGGTCATCTTAATAATAAAGGAATACCTATAGAAGCATCATTTAGTCCTGACTCTCAATATATTTTTAGTGGCTCAACAGATGGAAGAGTTCATGTCTGGAATGCTGATACAGGTTATAAAGTATGTGTCTTGAATGGTGATCATCCTGCCCCAATACAATGTGTACAATTCAACCCCAAGTTTATGATGCTGGCTTCTGCTTGCACCAACATGGCATTTTGGTTACCTACATTAGATGATGTTTAATATTATCTTTGCTAGTACCACAATTCCAAGGGCAGTGTTATCATCAATGATAAAGTACTAGCAAAGTCTAAAACAGAGATCCTTAATGTACTCTGTTCATTTTATGATGATTGTCACCATAACAAAATGACAAAAAAGGAATCTATAATTTACACTTTTTTACAGAAAATAACATTAAAATAGGGTGGTCAATAATATTTAACATAACATCACACCTGCGATTATGAAGGATTAGGTAGAGAAATGGAAAGGTTAGGGAGGGAATTCCTAATTAGTTCATATTATTAAACAGGCAATAAGTCCACCATTTTGTGTGGCCATAATTAATAATATTAAGCAACTGAATCAATGACAGTCACCATGAAATGAACAGACTTGAACAGCTAAACAGAATTAAAATAAATGAAAAATTAGTGTCAAGTGGTTCATGTATTTAGTAGTCATTCTAATTGCATAACACACCAACAATCACAATCCCTTTGTTTATTATGTAATGTAATAGTATAGATTGTATTATAGCAAGCATTTTATTTTTTAAATTCAGCAATTGGTAATGAATCCTTACGAAAATATTGTGAGTGTGTTATGCATTTGGAGAGTACTTAAATCTTTGATGAGATTATCATGAATCTTCATGCTATTCTCATCAAAGATTTTTTCCAAACTCATCTGAGTTCAGATAAGTTCATGTCTTATTTTTATTTAAGTGAATGTAACTATGAATAATTTTATTGTATAAATAAGAATTGTGACTGAATACTTATTCAGGTTTTTGATCAATTGGTTTAAGTACCTACCTATTTAGTATAAATGATAGTTTTATCATTAGTAATACATCAGTACATTATGTGTATTAGAACTCTAGTATAATGCATTTAAGTAGTTTTCATTCCAATTTAATTTTTGCATATAAATTGTAGGTAAAAGCTAAATGTAACTAAAGTACATACTCCTAAATATGTTGCTATCATTTTAACAAAAGAATTATATTCTGTGCATGTAAATTTTTGAACGGAAACATTCCTAACTAATAACAGTTAGAAGTGTTAGAACACTATTAAACACTGTTTTAATACCTAACAATGACTTTTTTTAGAAAATTTGGCCCTGCTATTTACTATGTATTTATAGTCAGCAATAAAAGACTATTTACATTACATTTAGCCATATTGAAAAACCGGCACCCTTTGATAGATTGTCATCCTGTCCATAGGTCCTGTATGTGGCCTCAACCACAACTTGATGAAAATGACAACCACCCTGTACAAACTACAACATGTATGCTTACCCCTGCCGGACCAATATTTTATATGAAATACACAGCTTTAATGGCAGGGGGCACATTATTGACACTATTGTGATAGCAACAAGACTGCAACATATTATATGTCCTGAGGTGCTTATGAGGTAGGCAAGGTATTCCACGCCTATCAGGACAATTCCGGAAATATGGTCAAGATCCCTACCAGCATCTTACTAGATTACTTCCTCCGAGAACATTAGCTCCTGCGAATCTCCACTCAAGCCGGCTAATAAAGCAAGAAAGGGATGGGAGCTCTGTTCCTCGTCAGTGTTCATTGACGCCGGCCAATAAAAGCAGGCCATAGGTGAGGAACCAGACTTCTCTTGGGAGATAAGAGTCATTGTGGTCGCGACCGCCCAACAGCTCGCCACATGCTGCCCCGTGGGTGTATGCATCTTTTAGTCTGGCTTCTCAACTTGGTTAGACCTGTTTCGGCAAAGTAAACTACCGGTACAGACCTAGAGCTCAAGCACACGAGCCCCACCATGACGTCAACGTAATGCAGCAGTGGCGATATTACTCTTTATTATTTTAAGTCTGTTAGCTCATGTATCATGTAAATACATAACATGTTTACATTGATTGATTCATGATTTAAAAACTAAAGACTGGCGTCCGAACGTTTGTCTGACGCGATCGCGTTATAGAAAAACTAACGCCATCTATGAACACTACGATGTGATCGGTGTGGGCTGCGCAAAGACGAAACCTTGTGAGAGCGGGGCGTAGTATTTTTCGAGGTACAGAGAATTAAAATAACTTTTATTAAAAAAAAAACATATTATTAATTGCTTTTAATCTATTTATAACACATTTGCTCGTAAAGGGTCTCTTATTAGTTATTACACCAATTTCAATATCGTAATGTATGTCATACATTACGCACTTTTTTTTTTTTTTTTTTTTGGGTTTTGGCTCCACACGGTTTGTGCATTTAGCCAGTGTCAAGTAATTTTTCTTTTCAATAAAGTAAATGGCCCGATATCGGGCACAAAGTTACAAAACAGTCATAGTCGTCTTTAGTCAGTCAAGTCAAAGTTAAAGTTATTGTAAAGCGGTAGTAACTTTACAACAACCTAATAGGAGTTTTTGGGGGGAACACGAATAGTCCACGTTAGTCACTTAGTTTCACCTTCACTACACTTGTGCACTCACACGTAACTAAATTGAATAATTCACTACCAAAATTATACAATTGAATTCGCTATTTCACTAAATTTCATGAAAATGAAAATTCGTGCGACATGTTCCAACGCGATCCCGCCAAAAACTCCCATTACGCACTTGTGCGTTATTGTAATGTAAAACGCACGGTTTATCAAGATGCTCCGTCTAAAACGAACGGTACTTTTTAAATCTTAGCAAAGAGTTTTTATGTCAGAAAAGTGATCAACATTTTATGAATAAAATTAACTTCGAGAGATAAAATACAAAAAAATAAACATTTAATTCTTTAATTTAATTAGTTTTGACAATAAGTTACAACCATTTATCTGTAACAAAAACAAAAAAAATATTAATTTACTTTATTAGTTATACTGGCTGTTTTTGTGCCTTTGCCTTTAAAAAAAAGCGCTGATGCGCGCGCATCGCTAATTTGTGAACGAGTATTATTCAATTTTACAAATTGTTCAAATTTTTCTAACTGCTTTAACAAGTGATTAAAGATTTACTCGTTTAAGAAAGTCCGACTTTTATTTATTTCCTCGCAAATATGTTATAAAACGTCGTATGAAATACGTGCGCTTTGAAAATTACAGCCTCTGCTTTCTTGTAGCCCTCGCCTACGGCTCGGGCTAGCAATATCGCCTCGGCTGTAATTTTCAACTTACCGCAATCATAATGTACAGACGCCAGCACATCAACCTACTACAATCTGTCAAATTTCTTTAATAGGTTTTCAACTTTATCGGTGAAGCGTAAGGTTCAAATTTGATTGAGAAAATTTGACAGTTTCGGGTAGGTTGACCTGCTGGCGTCTGTACTATTAGATAAAAATGAATTGCTGTTCGTGAGTCTCGCAAAACTCGGGAACGGCTAGACCGATTTGGCTAATTTTGGTTTTAAAATATTTGTGGCAGTCCAGGGAAGGTGTAAACAGTGAGAAATTATGGAAAAATAACATAGAAAATCGAAAAAGCAACAATTTTATTTTGCCACAAACTGTTCCTACCTGTCAAATATTTTATGCGTGCGTTCAGAATCGAAGTAGCAGGTTGTCATAACTCGGTAAGAGCACACCTAAAGTAGGTGTGTCACCTAAAAAACGCTTCATGCTTTTAAATAAAAGTACCAGGGTATCATAACTCGGAAGGAGACGGCCCAACATAGATATTTCAGCTAGAAAACGATTTATGCCTTCGAAGTACGAGGTTTTCACAACTCGGTAGGACCTAGATAGGTGTGTCAGCTAGAAAACGTTTTATGCCTTCCAAGTACTTACAAGGTTGTCATATGTCGGTAGGACCTAGATAGGTGTGTCAGCTAGAAAACGTTTTATGCCTTCTAAGTATTAGGTTGTCATAACATGGTAGGAACCAAGTTATGACAACCAAGATTAGGAATCTTAATCTCCTGATTATGCACTGATGAGTCAAGATGTTTTGTTAATAGGTTAACACAACTTATTGATTCTGAGTCGGTACGAAGTTCGGCTGGGGCAGCTAATATAGCATAAAAAATAATTTTGTGCATAATAAAATCTTATAGCTATATAATTAAATATTTTCATTACAGAGCATACAACGAGAGCCGCTGCAAAGTTATGTCGCACAACTATAAGGAACGCGTGTTTCAGTGATGCCAACTTGTGGGATTTCCCCCCAAATTTAGGGGTATCAAGATGTCCAGGGGGGTTTTTAGGGGGATTTTCTAATCTACACTATCTACATCTACACTATATAGATAATATAATATAAAATATAATTATGTAATATAATTTAATATCATTAATAATATAATATATAATAATAATAATCTATACAAATATTATAAAGAGGAAAGATTTGTATTTTTGTATGTAACGTATAAACATAAAAACTACTGGACTGATTTCAAAATTGCTTTTGCCGTTAGAAAGCTACATTATCATTGAGTAACATACTTAGGCTATGTCTATTACTAAAACCAACCCACGGTGTAAAAAAATTGCCATAAAATGTCTTTCATCGCATGCACTGTGGAAAGTATTGATGATAGAACAAAAAAATGTTTACAATATTATAGAACATATTAATATCTCTAAAAGCTTTGCAAAACCATATGTCCAACTATTGTAGTTATGTCATTATAACTACTTTTTACATTTTAAAAGTTGATAGAAATGCCGATCAAAATCAGACCATGTTCCATATCTTTGTATTAATTCTTTTCCAAATAAATTATTTCGTATTCAAGAATGTTCAATACCTGTTGATTACTTTTTGAATTATTGAAATCGGACATTCCATTCAAAAGTTATTATGAAATTACTGACTAAAACCCACCCGTGTTCCCTCAGTTGCCTGTGTGCCGGGGGCCACGGTATTTCTTTCGAACAACTCGCACCCCTGGCAGGCTTCGGCCCTTGCGGGCCCCATCAGTTGGTCCTGATATCTCTTTGAAGCGCGCGTGGAACACAACGCGCCGTCGACCCGGGCTTAGTCCTTACCGGACAGCGAGCTACCCATTACTCGCCATCCGCAAGGCCGAGCCTACGGTGGCCGGGAATCAGCCTGGGATTCCCGACGCCCAGGGCATCTCCTATGGAGGCTAGGGCCGTGAGGGCGCATATACTGCTTCTCCCTAACGTGCGCCGCCTCCCTCTTCGCGAGCATTACTGTTTCGCAGAAGGAGGCAACGGCTACCCATGCACTCTCGCTCCGTACCATGACCTGAACCAGGGCCGAACGCGAGCGATTGCCGCCGCTGCCGCGATTTCTCGCGGCAGTAGAGTTACGTCCCGGCGTTTGGCCTCCTCGCGCCACTCCCAAGTGTGCGTGAGGACCCTAGCCTCCAGATTTCGCCTCGGCAATTTGGCAAGGAAGCCCGCCGCCTCACCGGAGATCGTGCCGTATCCCCGGACCATCCGGATGGCCATGACTCTGTGGGACGCGTTCAGCCGGCGAACTAGTCGGCGCCTCAAAGAAGTCGCCCACACTGGTGCCCCATAAAGGGCTATGGATCGCACGACCCCGCGTACAGCCTCTTTAAGTTCACTTGCAAATTACATTGAATAATTTTAATTCCACGTGTTTGAAAAAAAGTAGCAAATAATCTAACAGCATAAAAATGAAAAATTACTCAATTATCCATATTTCTTTCTTTAATCTTACTACTGGAAAAAAATGAAAGGTTAATTTTCACACTAAAAGGTTACCTTTGTATCCATGTCAGGTAACTTTTACAAAACCTGGCTGGCAACACTGGTAACCACAGAACAATAAATAATTTATCTAGAAATCCTGACCAAAGAGGAAAGCTATCGCTCCTGACTGACCCAGTTTTTACTAGAGATGGGTTGTAACAGGTTAAACACGATATCTGTTATTACTGGTACTGTTACTCAAAAATAACAGATCCAAATATCTGTTATTAAATAACAGCCTGTTATTTTTGTACGGACGATAAATACGTATTAAAATCTCCATTGAATATCTTCTTTATTTCGTTTCATTGTAAGTCGAAAATCGTTTCCGATGTACTGACTAGGAAAGAATGACGGGGTAATGAGAAATTATAGACTTTCGTTTATTTATATTTTTTTCAGACATTCAGTTAGTCTGCAAGCCGACCCCAAAATAGTTGTACAAAGCTGGGCAGATTGATTGTTTTTGATTGAGAATTTTGCTTTAAGTATATTGCAGGTCGCATAGTAACCACTTATATCCACGAAATGGTCCCACACAAAACTAACTCTTCTATTTACATTAGCCATTGTTTTTCAAACGTTTTACTATTCACAAACTAACTACCAAATTTAAAAAATATATTACTGCTACAATCTAGAACATATATTAAACTAACTAACTAGCTAACTATAAAACGAATAACCTAAACTAAAAAAACTACATTATTACATAAATCGAATATAAACACTAATACGCCGTAAACACTGACAAATATTTTCGAAAAAATTATAATAACAATTCATCAGTTCACCTTTCTTATAAAAGAAACCGAGAGAGTTAAAATTTCAAAAATTCGAAATTTAAAAAATACCATCAATCAAATTACTTTCAATTGAATATCATCTTTATTACTGTCACAATAATCAAACGTCAAACCAAAGACAATATAGACATAAGGGGTCCGTACACGATCACTAGTTTTTTTTTGGTTGTATCTTTTTTCAAATGATTAAAGAAGTAAAATATTGTTTATTTCAAACCTGACAAATTACTGTCAATAAAATTGATTTCATCTTTATTAGGTTATCAAGAAAATCGTAATAACTTGGAATATTTTACGATGAATTCCATCAAACCAAAGATAATATAGGCATTCGGACAGATTGATACAAAGAAAATTATAATAATTTTTAGTTTTTTTTGTAATTGTTACTGGGCAGTAACTAGACATGCGCAAAACAGTGCGCTATAAAGTGATGTAATATGACATTACTACATTACATAAAGTAACAGCCGTGGTAACAGTCTGTTACTGTGTGGAGACTGATTTATTGAAATAACAGTAACAGCTGTTGTAACTTTCTTTTAGACATGCGCAAAACAGTGCGTTATATAGTGATGTAATATGACATTACTTTTCGTACCGAGTAATGTTACAATATACCATGACTTCAAACATGACGCGTAGTGACGCATCACGCGCGATGGCTATTGTAATGAAATGCTCGCGCGTTTCGTATCGTACCGAGGAATGTTGCATTACACCATGACTCCAAACATGACGCGAAATGACGCATCACGCGCGATGGCTATTGTAATGAAATGCTCGCGCTGTAGAAGATATACAGGGTTATTTGTAAAACACCGGTAACCTCTCAGGACTATGTTACTAACATCATAATCAACAACTTTTGTTCTATGACTTTTCAAAATTCATCATATTTTAATTCCTCAGATTTACATACAAAAATAAAAATATTTAAATTCAACGCTCTAAATGTTACGAAGTCTATGCGAAGCAAAAGAAAGCGATAGGTAGTACCGACAATAGCGAGGGGAGCGGGGTAGGGGGCGGCGGGGGCGCTTGAACTTGACCTATTTACGGGCGAACCTTCAGCCTTCAGTCATTCGTTTGCTTTGATGCGCTTGCGTCGCGTCATTACGGGTCCTTGTAGTGAAATTCGGCAGTGCAGACGTATACGTAATTATCTTTACATGATGGCGTATCAATATTCCAATGTCGAGTACACGGAAATGGTGCGAATGCTAGCTAGGTGTGATGACAATGTTTCGGAAGCGTGTCGCCAATACGCCATACGATTCCCAAACGTACGTATACAAAATACTTTTATCAAGTGCTATACCGTTGTAACTTTACAGAAAATGTGAGATGTCATTGTTAGTTTGTTTTCATTACGGTGTTTAGTGCATAGGTACCGTGAAATATCAAGGTTATTTCCATGTCAAATGTTCGATTGTAGGTATAATTTGGCTTTTGCGTAGAAAGGCGGGAACCGTAGCGTAGCGAGTTACTAACCCAAAAGTATTACTACGAGGACAGTGCGCGGCAATGTATGTAGGTACAGCAAAATACAGAGTTGAAATGTGTTACATAGGACAACGAAATATTTAAGGTTTGTTTGTGGTAAATGTATTATGTTTTGTAAAAAGTCGTAGAACAAAAGTTGTTGTTTATGATGTTAGTAATACAGTCCTGAGAGGTTACCGGTGTTTTACAAATAACCCTGTATATAATTATTAATTAAATCAAAAGGACATTCCAGTAATAAACATGGATTGCAATATTGATTATTGACCATGACTGTAAATTTTGGCGTATTTATAAATCAATTTTATGTACTTACAATGATTGTTTCGTGATGATTCTTAATTTCATTCGCAATTATTCTTTTCGTCGCCTTAATAACACAAGATATTTTCACACTTACGTAATAATAATCTATTTATTTACAGTTTTAAGTAATTTCTTTAAATATCACTCAATACTGCTCAATACCTCATTAATTAATAATGATAACACAATCGTAAACACAACACTCAGTTTTATATTTGTTTCATGTTGCTGTTTTATTTTGTATCGTATGGCGCGCGCGGCAAAATGTAATGTCATAGGTCATAGGATTACGGAGTCATGATATTATATAAAAACTTTTTTCAAAAAAGTAAACAACCGACTTCCAAAAAAAACACTAAAAAGTGAAAAATAACTTTAATTTCGGAAGGTGACTTTGGATATGTATTTTAATTTTTTGTTACCGCCTTCCGAAATTAAAGTTATTTTTCACTTTTTAGTGTTTTTTTGGAAGTCAGTTGTTTACTTTTTTGAAAAAAGTTTTTTATTTTTCACTTTTTAGTGGTTCACATGTGCTTACCCCTTCACAGCGTACCGGCGTGATGTTATGTTATTAACTGGTGTAAACAATTGATAGACATGAGATTTTAGCAATCCCTGTCCATTTGCTATCATTTATTGAGGAGTTCCGTTGCCTATCTCCGAAGTTCTTCATCAGGTCTTCACCAAATTGAAATGGAACCACTCCGAGAAAGTACTCTTCCAAAAACTACACAAATTGCTTCAAGTGTGCCTATAAAATTTGAAGAGTTCTCTCTATTTCTCCAGTATCCCATCATCAGATCCTGACTCGATGATCATGGGACCACCTGGGAAGTATACCTTTTCAAACAAAATAAATAAATAATCCAAATCGGTCCAGCCATCTTCGAGTAATCGGGGAACATACATAAAAAAAAATTAAAAAAAAAAAAAAAAAGGTTCCGACTAATTGAGAACCTCCTCCTTTTGGAAGTCGGTTAAAAAATGAAATATAATTATGATATAAATAAACATCGCGGCACAGGCAGTCCGTGTTGTCAGTAAAACGTAAACCTTATTTCTTGAACGATACGGTTCTAAATAATAGCTTACTTATTTCGTTGCCAGCCGATTGGCGCGCGGCGCATGCTCCTTCTCACTTGCACACAGTACAGCGAAAATTACCGAGATAATACGATGTTTCTTACGAACGCCGAACAGCGTGTCACAGCCCGCGCGTCATGTTTGAGAGTCATGTGCACAGAACACATATACTACAGGAGGTCATGTGTCATGCTTAATTTGGTCGAGTCATGTGTAATGTTACAGTACGCGGTCGGGTTATATGACGCGTAATGCATCACTCGCATTACTTACACAAGTCTACATTCTTTCAGGGTCTGTTATTTAAGTAACAGATAAGTTTAAAGATCTGCTATTTATATCTGTTACGATAAATACGCCTCACTCCTAGTTTTTACTATTGAGTGAGATTATGAATACGTTAATAGTAGTCAAAGTTATAGCTGGAGTTTTTGGCGGGATCGCGTTGGAACATGTCGCACGACTTTTTATTTTCATGAAATTTAGTGAAATAGCGAATAAAATTGTTTAATTTTGGTAGTGAATTATGCAATTTAATTACGTGTGAGTGCACAAATGTAGTGAAGGTGAAAATAAGTGACTAACGTGGACTTTTCGTGTTCCCCCCAAAAACTCCTATTAGGTTGTTGTAAAGTTACTACCGCTTTACAATAACTTTGACTTGACTGACTAAAGACGACTATGACTGTTTTGTAACTTCGTGCCCGATAACGGGCCATTTATTTGATGGAAAAGAAAAATTACTTGACACTGGGTAAATGCACAAACCGTGTGAAGCCAAACACAAAAAAAAAAAAAAAAAAAAAAAAAAAAAAGTTATAGCTATCTTCCTATACATTCCTACTCACTCATTTGTTCGATGTTATTTATACAGATGTTGAGCAGTGTCAAAGTACAAGAGATTCACTATCAAGATTGCGAAGTAAGTTTATTGATAAAAGTTCATTCCTACATAATGAACTTTGAATATCCTATGGTAAAATATAACTGTACGCAAGTAGAGTTGGTTTTAAATAAGATTATTGGGTACTTAAAATTTCTGTTAACTAATGTTGAAGTTGGTATGATTTTGTTTACCTACTTTTAGGTTTATTAAATTGTCACCACCGATCCACATAATATCATTATTTTAATAAATGGATTACTTTTCAGGATAATAAAATGTTACGTGGGATTAATAAAGTTGTAAGTACTCTTTATTTTTGTCTGCGTTGGTGACGGTCGATGGTGCATAATGTTTTGTGCTACGATTATTCATAGACAAATTCACTTTAATTAAGTTGCTAGAGTTTTGAATTAAAGATTGGTTAATAAGGGTTAATTTGGATCTAAGCCTCTGGTGGTAACTAGAGCGTCCTCTGAGATAGAGGATTATTGCTACCCTAACATTTTTCGAAATCAAATCAAATCAAAATATTTTATTTCACATGAACCTGCAAGGGCACTTATGAAACGTCAGAAGCTAGGTGCACGGTTCCAATTTGTCGCTACCTATGGAGAAGAGCCGGCAAGAAACACCACGGTTACTCTTTTAAAAATAATTGATTTTTACAATGTTTTCAAATTACAGTGATAAACAAACCTCCATGAGTAAATAGCGACTATTTAGATAAAGCCATTGTAAATTATCTCCCTTCTGATCACAGCGATCAAACCGTTACTTTTGAGTCCAACACCCCAATTCAAAAAGTACAGATACAAACTAGATGGGGTAATTTAAATAAGTTTAATAGCACTTTAATTAGCAAGTTAAGTGTTCAGGACCTAAATTTGAATAATGGTAATGTTTTGTACAAAGAATTATTTTCATTAGTCCAAACAGAGTTCAATCATTTTTTTAAGCAGAAATCTAAAGTTTTAGATTTCTGCTTAAAAAAATGATTGAACTCTGAGAATTCTCTGAGAATTTAGGGCAAATAGTTATTTGCCCTAAATTCTTATTCAGTGACTGGGCAACTAAAGGAATCAGGAAAAGTAGAGAAAGATTATTTGAACTGTATGGCCTTAAGCAGTTTATTAACACAGAAACTTTTACTAAGTATGTTGCTACTTACTCTAAAACTTTAAAAAATATCTGCAAAGTAGCTAAAGCTTCATTCATTAGCCACAAGCTTAAATCAGTAGATAATAAAATTAAGGCAGTTTGGAAAATTATTAACAATGAAACGAACAGAAGCAAAAGGCATAATACTGATTACAGACTGGACACTTCCCGCGGTCTCATTAGTGATAACATCGATGTTGCTCAGGAATTTGCAACTATCTTTACCAATATTCCTATTAAAATTACAGAAACTTTAAGTTCTTCGCCCGCACTTGCTATTGATTTATTAAGAGCGAATGTCCCAGCCTGTCCCGTGGAATTCAAATTTAATCATATAAGCCCTGTGGTCGTTGTAAAGGCATTTAAGCAACTTAAGATCAAAATTACCGAAGATTTGTGGGGCATGTCTACTAAAGTTTGTCAATCCATTATTGAGACAGGTTCACCCTATTGGGCATTAATATTTAATTTGTGTGTTGATCAAGGGGTTTTCCCGGATTTAATGAAGTACAGTAAAGTTATTCCACTGTTCAAATCTGGAGACAGCAAAGATACTAATAATTATAGACCCGTATCGATTTTGCCGGTTTTCAGCAAGGTGTTTGAAAAAGTAATGTTAAATCAAATGCTCAATCATTTTAATCGTAATAACATCCTACACGATCAACAGTATGGTTTCACCAAAGGACATTGCATAACCGATGCTGGTGTCACCTTATTAAAACACATCTTTACCGCATGGGATGAGGCGCAAGATGCAATAGGTATCTTTTGCGACCTATCCAAGGCGTTTGATTGCGTGAATCATGAAACGCTTCTCTTGAAACTTCGGCATTATGGACTGAGTGAACTTGCGCTTAACTTAGTAAAATCGTATTTGAATGATAGACTGTACCAAGTTCAAATAAACGGTGTGAATTCCTTGGGCTTAAAAGTCAAAATGGGTGTAACGCAGGGCTCAATATTGGGTCTGTTCCTCTTTTTAGTATTTATAAATGATTTACCTTATTTACTAACAAACCGACCTCAAATGGTGTTATTTGCTGATGATACATCACTGATTTTTAAAGTTAAGAGACGTTCACAGGAGCTTGACGACGTAAATAATACTATAGTTAAGGTCCATAATTGGTTTACTGTAAATAATTTGGTATTAAATGGAAAGAAAACTAAATGCATAAGATTTGCGTTACCGAATGTTAAAAGTAGTGAATGTCATGTTGTATTGAATAAGGAGATACTAGAAGTCGTCGAACAGACGGTTTTCCTGGGGATCACGCTTGACTCAAAGCTACAGTGGGGTCCTCATTTAGCATCACTTGCAGGGCGGCTAAGTACTGCTGCTTACGCTGTTTGGAAGATCCGCCAATTAACAGACGTGGATACCGCGAGACTGGTCTATTTTAGTTACTTTCATAGCATCATGTCTTACGGTATGTTGCTATGGGGACGGGCTGCGAATATTGAGTCGATCTTCCGCAGACGCGAATCTCTAAGGGAACTGTTCAAAACAATTAACATCATGACGGTACCTTGTCAATATATCTATGAAAACATTATGTATGTAGGCACAAACTTTAACACTAGAAATAGGAACAAATTAGATCAACCACGTTTCAAATTGTCTAAAGTACACACTTCTTTTATGGGCTACTGTGTAAAATGTTATAATAAAATACCAGTCGATATTCTTGAACTAAATGAAAAGAAATTTAAATCATGCATTAAACGCACACTACTACATAGTGTGCGTTTACAAGCATATTATAAGTTAGATGATTATATCGTAGATAAAATGCTTGGTTTAATGCTGGTCCTGCTCCACAGGCACCTGGGCATACTAGTTAAAATTGTAATATTTGAAAGAGAAGCTTTCCTTTTTTTATTATTTCTGACATTACGAACATTTTTGTTCATAATATTATATTTTTTGTGACATTACGAATGTTTTATTTTTGCTGAACCAAGTGTTAGTTACTATATACTTCAATATATATTAAATGTTTTTTCTTTCTTTTAGGAAATCACATTTTATTAATATTTCAAATAGATTGCAAACTATAGTTTTGTATAATTTAGAAGCATTTCGTTTAAATTTTGTAAATGTGAGTACCATGCATCCGTTTATTGTGTTGTTATGATGTACGTTGACTTGAAAAAGCATGACAGTTTTTTTATTTTTTATTTTTGGGTGGGAAATCATCAAATAACTTCTCCCGCTCTGGGTGGAGCGGGAGGGCGTGTCAGACTTTTACTGACTAAAACCCACCCGTGTTCCCTCAGTTGCCTGTGTGCCAGGGGCCGCGGTATCTCTTTCGAACAACCCGTACCTCCGGCAGGCATCGGCCCTTGCGGGCCCCATCAGTTGCTGCTGACATCTCTTTGAGGCGCGCGTGGAACACAACGCGCCGTCGACCCGGGCTTGGTCCTTACCGGACAACGAGCTACCCATTACTCGCCGTCCGCAAGCCCATGCCTACGGTGGCCGGGAATCTGCCTTGGATTCCCGACGCCCAGGGCGTCTCCTGCGAAGGCCACGGCTGTGAGGGCGCATGTACTGCATCTCCCTCACGTGCGCCGCCTCTCTCTTTGCGAGCATTACTGCTTCGCTGAAGGAGGCGACTGCTAGCCATGCACTCTCGCTCCGTACCATGGCCTGGACCAGGGTCGGACGCGAGAGATCGCCGCCGCCGATCACCTCCACGAGGACACGGCGGTGCTCCGCCCAAGCCGGGCAGACCTCTCAAACCACTCCTCAAAGAGGGGACTTACCGCCGCAATCGTGGCGTGCCCAGCACTGGGTTGCGACAATCCACTTTCTACGTCGCTATGAGATCCTGCCGGAGCTCTGTCCGCTGTGCCGCGATTTCTCGCGGCAGCGGAGTTACGCCCCGGCGTTTGGCCTTCTCGCGCCACTCCCAAGTGTGCGCGAGGACCTTTGCCTCCAGATCCCATGGCGGCAATCCGGCTAGGAGGCCCGCCGCCTCACCGGAGATCGTGCGGTATCCCCGGATCATCCGGATGGCCATGACCCTATTGGCCGCCTTCAACCGGCATGCTGGTTGGCGCCTCAATGTAGGCGCCCACACCGGCGCCCCGTATAGGGCCATGGCCCGCACGACCCCCGCGTAGAGCCTCCGGCAGGAGGCGTTTGGCCCCCCTAGATTGGGCAGGAGCCGCTTCAAGGCAGCCCCGGCCCGCTCCAGTCTGGGAGTCAAACGTCGGAAGTGCTCCGCGAAGTTCCACCGGCTGTCGAGGACGAGTCCTAGGTACTTCATCGTCGACTCGACGCCGATGTGAACCCCTCCCACCGTTACCTGGGAACCCGTCAGTGGCGCATTCCGAGGACCATGAAACCACATGGCCTCGGACTTGTGCAAGGCCACCTCGAGTCCCAGTTGCCGGATCCTATCCACGATTGTCGCAACCCCGTGTTTCGCTAAGTCGGCCGCCGCCTGGTACGACCTCCCTTGCGCTAGGACCAGCGCGTCGTCAGCGTAGCAAACTACGCTGACGCCACTAAGGAGGTCGGCGCGCAGCACCCAGTCGTATCCGATGTCCCACAGATGCGGCCCCAGGACCGATCCCTGTGGGACACCGCACGACATCTCTCGCTGGTTCCACTCTCCTAGGTGACCGGGGTAGATGACGGCCCTGTCCGTCAAGTAGGGCTCGACCACACGACAGAGGTAGGTCGGCATCCAGTGATACCGGAGTGCTTCCCTTATGCAACTCCAGGGCAGGGTGTTGAAGGCATTGACGATGTCCAGAGACACCGCCAAGACGACCCCACCCCGGGCCACAGCATCTCCCGTTGTGAGGGCTCGCACGCGCATGATGGCGTCCACCGTGGAGCGCCCCCTGCGGAAACCGAACTGGCTCTCCGACGAGGCGGTCTGCAATGACTCTTTCAAAGAGCTTGCCCACCTCGTCGAGCAGCACGATGGGCCGGTAAGCGGACGGAGAGTCCGCAGGGCGCCCCTGCTTCTTGATGAGGACCAGTTTTCCCGTCTTCCAGTGACGTGGGAACTGGCCCTCCTTCAAGCATGCGCTTAGGAGCCCTCTTAGTCGAGGCCCGAGAGCCTCCAAGGCCAGGACCCAGGCTTTTCCAGGCAAGCCGTCGGGTCCTGGGGCGGTATTCTTGGCATTCAGCCTACGTACCGCCACTCTCAATTCTACCTCGGTCACCTCTGGAGCATCGTCGTCGTCGTCGGTGTGGTCCGCGTCGGGCACCGCAGGAGGCGGAGCCATGGGCGGGGGAGCATGCTCCCCTCTCGAGGGAAACAGAGCGCTCACCACGTCCTGCACGAGCTGAGGCCGGAGACTCTGGGTCAGCGGGGGAGCCAACGGGCGGATTTTCTCCCGCACCGTTTTGTAGGGGCGTCCCCACGGGTCTCTGTTCAGAGTCTCCAGCGACTCCTCGCGGGCCAGTGACCTGGCCCGCAGGATCTCCGCTCGGGGGGCGGTCTTTGCCGCTCTGTACCCCTCGTATAGCTCCGCCTGAATGGCTTTCGTATCCGGAGGGTGGATACGGAGCCTGCGGTGCCTGGTGTACCGGTGCCGCGCAGCAACGCACGCCTCGCGCAGAGCTGTGAGCTCCGGCGACCACCAGTACACCTGGCGTGAAGCACGTCCTGGCTGGACCCGGGGCATTGCCACGTCGCATACCTCGGACATGGCCTCCCGGAACTACTCCGCCTCGTCGTTGATATCGGCAGGCCTGTCCGGTGGTGACGTCGGTCCAGCCGCTTCAGCGCCCACCGCGGACCACACGGGGCTTGTTGGACCTGCGCGCTCGAGGCCTGGGCGGAGACGTCAAACCGGATATACCGGTGGTCGGAATACGTCTCCACCCCCTCCATGACGCGCCAGTCAACGACACGCGGTGACAGAGCGGGGCTGGTGAACGAAATGTCCACCACCGACTCACCCCGCATCCGCACACACGTGGCGACAGAACCCCGGTTTAGGACGACCAGGCCCACCTCTAGAGCCCAGTCCTCCACCATCCTACCCCGCACATCCGTCAACCGGGAACCCCAAGCCAAGTTCTTGGCATTTAAGTCCCCGAGGACGAATACGGGGAGGGAACGAAACCCGACGACGACGTCTCTCAACTCCGCAAGGGAGTTGTGGAACTCGGCGAGAGTTCGGCTCGGGGAGAAGTACACCCCTACCACTGCAATCTCCCCGAACCGTGCTGCTACGCAACCCCTTCCCCTCTGGACACCCTCGAGAGCCGGGGTACCGGCGGCGGCCGACGAAATTAGGGTCACTGAGCCGCTCAGGTCCTCCACCCAGTGATCCCTGGCCGGGACAAAGTACGGCTCAGCGACCACGGCGATGTTAATCGACCACTGCGCCATGCTCTGGAGCAAGAGATCCTGAGCGGTGGCGCAGTGGTTGATGTTCGCCTGGAGGAGGCGAAATGGAGCCGTTATTGGCATTCCATTTCAGCCCCCTCCGGAGCCCCCTGAGAGGGCCCTGCCGCGGTGGTAGCGGCGCGAACGACGATGGTAGGACCGCAGCGACGGCGGCAGTGGCGGTGGCTGCGGCGGTGACGGCGGTGGTGGAGGTCTTGCCCCTTGCCCCGGCTCCTGGTTTCGGCGGGTGGAGCGCAGGCCTTGCTCCCAGCCCGGTGTTCGGCCGGCTTGCCAGCTGCCGCACATAGGTAACAGTGCGGAGTGGCGTTGCACGAGCCGGCCTTGTGACCGGGCTGACCGCAGCGGAAGCAGTGTCCGCTGCGGTCCACCTCCGAGGTGCATTGAACACCCACGTGATGCCCCACCTGGCATCGGTAGCACCTCAGAGGTCTGGGTTCCAGCAGCTTCACCTGCGCGGATACCCAGCCAACCAGGAGCCTTCGGCCCTCCCCGGTGATCTTTTGGGCCGCCGAGACGGGGCAGCTCACCGTAAGGGTTCGCATGCCCGTGTTGTCAGGACGAATGGTGCCTGCCTTCACCTGCTCGGCAGAGCACCCCCCAGTCCTGACTATGGCGGCCACCACCTCGCCCTCCGTCACGGAGTCGTCCAGGCCCAAGATGCGCATTTCAGCGCACTTGGTGGGCCTGGACACTCGGGCCTCGTCCGCACTTATGGACGCCCTTAGCCTTTCGGCCAGAGCGTCTGCGGTCGGGCCACTGGCCGCACCAGGAACCTCTAGCATCCGGGCCCCAGTCGCAGTGACCCTTATGCGAAGGCCGTTGGCGACTCCTAGGTCCGCCAGGTCCACCGCCGCCCTCGCCTTCGCGATCACGTCGCGGTAGGACACGCCCTTCTTTTCCGCTTCCGGCTGTAGCGTTATAACTACAGCTGCGGACTTCGGGGCGCGTAGCCTAGCCGCGGCGCTTCGCTTCTTGCACCGCTGCCGCCTCTCCTTTCGTTTGGCCGCCCTCGCAGCCTTGCCCGCCTTCCTCTTCTCCCCGGCCACTTGCCATTCGGCGTCGGCCGGAGGAAATTTGGGAGGCGGGGCCGTCTGTCCTGGCACCACCACCACGGCTGGGGCCGTCGCCGCCTGTCCTGGCACCACCACCACGGCTGGGGCCGTCGCCGCCTGCGCAGCCACCCTGCCCGTCTTGGGCTTAGGCGGCACCGGTTTCGCCGGGGTTCGTCCCGACTGCGGTGCCGACTTGGCTGTGGCAGCCGTGGTTGTGGCATACGTACCCCCCCTCTGCTGCTGGCCCGATGCTGGCTGACTCGCTGCTAGCGGGGGGCGCAGGACTATGGCCTCCAGGGTGGAGAACCGGCTCCGGAAGGCAGCAAGCTCCTGCCGCACCAGAGTCAGCACCCGGTCTTCCGCAGCCACGGACTCACCCTGCACCTGCACTGCTCCCCCCTTTGGCAACGTCCTGGGGCCAGCTCCTCGGAGCGATGCTAGGTCCGCTCGGAGCTCCTCGTTCTCCTTTCGGAGAAGCTCCATGGCGGCTGCCACGCGGGCGACCTCCGCCCGCATCTCGGACATGTTATCCGACGGAGGTCCGGTGTCGATGTCCTCCGCTGCCGCCATAATGGAGGCTATGGCTAAGGGCACGGCCTTGACTTTAGAGGACTGAGTCCTCTTCAAGGCCAAACCCTTGACTACCGTAGCCTCCGCGAACCTCACCATTCGCTCCGAGCTGGAGCCGCCAGCGGCGTCTGACTCACCGCCAGACGACTCTGAGAGGGCCCTGCTGCTGGTCCCCCCAGAGAGCTGCCCCTCCATGGCCGACGCCTCGTCTCGCTGGGCCGCCTCGACTGGGGCTGAGCCAGCTTGGCTCAGCTCGCCGGTCTTCTGGGTGGTCAGCCCCTTGCCTAACTGGATTCCACCCCGCCGGCAGACCTTCCCCAGCTTACGGGCCGAGGCCATTCCGCCGTCAGAGGACGACCCCTGGCCCTCCCCAGATTTGGGGCGCCTCTTGAGGAACTCTTTCGTCCTCTTTGAAGCGCCCACCACTACGCGCTCTGGGCTCTTAAAAGAGCTTTTCGCGCTCGCCGATGCGGCATCCGACTCCGACCCCGCATCACTCCCCTCCTCTTCAAGGTTTTGTTTTTTATTGTTTAATTCCATTTCTGTTCCCACGAGTAAAAACATGATAAGTAATATCCCAAAAATTTGTACCCATTAGTCCCCAAAAATTTGTACTAATTTAGCTACCCATTAGTCAAGCTATCCCTCACGGTGCGCCGCCGCTTGGAGGTTTGGGGTAATTTTTTATAGAGGATTTCTTCCTCGCGGCCCGGGCGGCTAAGCCAAGACCCTCGACCCCCGTCAAAAGTCAGAGACATGACCGTGACAATCTTCGGGGCTACGAGATTAACGGTGGCAGAAGGAGAGAACTCCTTCTTGCCTGCCCGGTGGCAGGGTAAGTGCACACCGAGCCCGCTCTTACTCCCTCGCTGTGCGTCTCTGCATAGTCGCAGAGAGACACACGTTGGAGCGTTCCTCCGACAGGATATTGGCATACGGGCAACGACACCCCTTAGGCACACGTACCTAATGGGGGGACATTGCCCGCATCCCAGGGTGCACCGTCCCGGAGACTGGCCTTTCCCCCGGACACATCTAAGGGAAACTCCAGCCCACGGGCACACGAGGAGGTTTCCTGTCCAAGCACCCCAAAGCATGGCAGTTGAGAGTATGTTATGCTCACATAAATGTCTCACTGATGGTCGACTTTTTGACAATTCAAAAGTGCCTGTAAATGGTTTAATTGAAATAAATGCTTTGAGTTTGAATAAAGATTTAAAAAAAAAACGGAGAATGAAGCGGTACCTGATCTAGACGGTTCATAGGATGGTCTAAGGCCCTGTTTACTCTGTATAAAATGGGGCCTTAGATGAAGGAGTTGGACTGTTCCAACCCCGTCATTTAAATTTAAATTGACCCAAACTTCTCCCTATTGGGGTAAACAAATTACAAAAACAACTAAACTTATCACAACAAATATAGATCGCGGCACGTAAGTTGAACCAAATTGTCGAATTTTGTTTCAACTTACCTGCCGCGTTCTGTAATTTGTTTCCATACTTCAGTACACGTTACATCAATGTCTTTCATTATTATTTTGTTATATTGAAAGAAATAAACATTTGTTGCGGATGTCAGATGGGCTCGCTTATTTTTCGTGCTTAACTCTTTTCCGCTAAATCTTAGTGTCAAACCTAATATTAAATCAAAATCTAATTATCTATGGAGTACTCTCGTGCACTCGCACTATTGTAGGAATGCTAAGTAAAGAGCACGCTTGTCAATACATTGCATTGTGAACCTAAAAGCGATGCAATAAGGGCCGCTTTTCAAGTAATTCTAAATTTATAACTTAAAAGGTTCGTAGTTAAAAAAGTATATCTTATCTTCTAATTTCAGTTTGGACACAAGGGGTATTTATTAGAACCCTATGTCACGTCTATGCACTTATCCTGCAATTATACCACTGCAAATCCTCAAAAAAATGCCCAGCAGCTGCCAAGATTACCGGTACCAAAACTAAACGATACTTTGACGAGGTACCTTCTGACTGTCCGACCAGTTCTAAATGATGAAGAGTTCGCGACGACCACAGCCCTTGTAAAAGACTTCGAGAGAGGATCAGGACAACAACTACAAGTAAGAAATGTATTACTATTGTTTGTATTGCAAGGGGCTCGGCTTGTAGTCAGCACAAGTATTGCTGTAGGAATATGTATTGATTTAAGATAAGACTTTTACTTCTCACCGTCAATAATCTTCGCACTATAACGTGATACCTACAAAAACAAAAGATTGAAGTAAGTATGTCCTAATTATCGCACAGATGGCGGTAGCTTCATCAAAGAATTACGAAGCCGATAACGGCTAATGTGACCACCGCATATACTCGATATAAGGGTTGAACATACATATTTCTATGGAAGCTGACATAGTCACTTGTCGCCACGCGGCGCACGATAAAACGAATGGAATAGATGGGGAAGCCCCTATTGTCCCACTGCAGGCCAAAGGCGTCCTTTCCCTCTTTCCACTTTTCTCGGTCTACTGTGATTGCGGGCCAATCCTTTAAGATGGAGTTCATTTCATCCCACCATCTCTTTGTAGGCTTGTCAAATAGTCGGTCGTATTTGGGATCCACTGAGTTGTGCCCATTCCTCCTTCGACATGCGACGGATGGGTCAGCCCAGTTCCAGTTTAGTTAAATAGCTCTACGGCTACCGTGCAGCGTCCGCTGTTTGTGTTGGAACGAAGTAGATACAGGGTCGTTATTGCGGTCTGTTAGTGTGACACCTAGTATACTTTGGTCCATACAAAAACAAATATTCTTACTTATACATAGCTCGTTGGACTCCCAAGTCGCGGACTCTTGATAATTTGTGAGAGATTTTGCTCTCCATGGGAAAATGCACTTGTCCTTGAGCTATTCAAACGAAGAAAAAATAACAAGTAATGGTCAAGACAGGGATCAGTCAGCTAAGAAATGCCGACGCCAGCTAGTTTTAAAATACTGACCGTAAAAGTGTCTTTGAAGATCTACTTACAGCAAAAACTTCATTTCATTTCATAATTTACTATTCTCCTCATGTGACGATATCTACCTTGTGTATTATTGTAGTGTTTGTTTACATACCTTCAAATTATCTCGGTGACGTGACAGGCAAACCTTAAAAAATAAATCAAAGTTGCTGTGCCAATAAGGTCATAATACATTTCTAATAAAATGATCAACTGGACTCGTCAACGTTAATCCGACAATCGAAATGCCGAATAACTGTATTCCGAACTTCCCGAAAGAACGCTATCCCGGAAAATAACTGTTACGCAGGGTTACCAGGCGATGTTATAACTATACTAGCCGTACGGCTTAGCCATATATGCTTAGGCCTTAAGGTGGACACACATTTGTCCATCCAAACGAGCCGAGGTCTCATAAAATAGCATCATCCAAATTTCGCTCGGGCAAGCTCAACCAGTAGCCAACCCCGCCTCGAGTGCAGTTACTTTACACACTTGCATCATAATATACTATTTTTACAGATTTTGTTAGAAAAGAGGGCACAGGAGCATCTGAACTGGCTTGAGGATTGGTGGTTAAATACAGCATATCTAGAATACCGTGACCCAGTTGTTGTGTATTCCAGCCCTGGCCTGGTTTTTCCTTTCAAAAAGTTTCAAAGCCAAAACGATCAATTAAAGTATGCTGCTAAGACTTTACTGGCTGCAATGGATTACAAGAGCTTAATAGATAAGTATGTTTCTATTTTATTAATACTTTTCACACCACTTGCGCTTTAATGTCAAATTATGTCATACTAAGCAACCTAACCTAAAGTAAGTCACTAAAACCCTGGGGTCTAACCAGGTAACATATGGCATAGAATTTCATTAAGCTTTCAGAATGCATTATCAGATATGTCTTGCGTTACGAGTATGTCTACCTACTTAGTTTAGTTCAAAAGATTGGGATACTTAGCTGTGATCAAAATATCACTTGGGTGGGCAGCGTAAAAATCTGACCTTAGTATGTTTCGAGCCGTTCTCTTCTATCCCGAAATCACGCCACTCATTTTGCAAAAAAAATACAGCAGCATCAGCCAAATAATAAGGAATAAATTAGATCACATCTGTTCATCCCAAAATGAAGTTAAATTTTAGCGGACACTGCCTTGATGCATCAAGCTGGCGTCCCAAGTCTTTATTTATTAAACTAAAGATAAGCAATAAAAGTAATTTGGTATTAGAATAAATGAAAACTATTTAGGTAGAGTTTTTTGAGATTAAAGCCAATAACCCTAAATTCCATGGTGTGGATGTCAGCCTAACGGACATTCAAAAACGAAAGAAGTTTTTTACTGTTGAAGAAAGAACCACTAGTCGAATGGAGAATCTCCTCCTTTTTGAAGTTGGTTACGGAAAACGAAACCGATTCAAGAATGATTAAGGGCCTTAGCACACCTCCGCCGCGAAAATAATTATGGGAAACCGCTTAACGCATTCCGATAAGAAATGCAGAACTGCAATATTTCAGGATATTTTCGCGATTCCTGTAGCTGAACATCATGAGAGTCGGTTGAATTGTAGCAATCAGAGCAAAATGTCGTCGCTTTCGATTGAGTTAATACTATAGTATATGTCTACTTCGGACCTCTTAGATTAATTTTTCCGTCAAATCAACATGCATTTTGCAACAACAAAAAAATAGTTTCGCTGTATGTAGCTTGTTGACTACCACAGAACGTACAAAATAAAGGCAACACCAAAATAGCGGGCTGAGCGCGGTGGTGTAACTGGCTTCCGAACAGGTCGGCGAAATCACGTGAAAAAGAGATAGAATCATAATCAAATCTGTACATTAGAGCAGGTAGTTTCGTTTCTTTATGGCTTGTCGTGCAACGGAAAAGTCATGGCAGAAGTACTGCGGTTTTGCTGCTATGGTTTCGCGGCGGAGATGTGATACCCGCCTCATAGTTTATTCAAAGGGCTCGAAAAGATACGAAAGGGGGCTACAATAAAAAAAAACAAATGTTATAAATTCTGCTTTTGGCACCACCCTATCCAACCGTCAAAATTACTTAACAGTCCCCCCGTTAACTACTTCCTAACGCTTTAGCTGGGAAGAAGAAGTGGCCAACAAACTCCCCAGCAGCATAGCTGTCTGTTGAGTTAGATGTTTAGATACGCGAATAGTTTACTTCAGCCAAGCCGAAAATCGACAAAAAAATTATTGATTGTATGTACCTATAATACAACAAGAAATGCCTGCCGATATTGCCATTACAGGGATACAAATATCCCTGTAATGGCAATATCGTGTTTTACTTCTTTTCAAATGTTTTGATCTTGTTCTTCCTACCCTAGGTGATAAAAAAAGACAAAGAAGATTTCAGTACCGCGGAATTATTTATATTCTTGAATGGCTAAATCATTCACGTTTTCGGTTTCGTTTGCACCCAAAAATAAGACTTCTTTTCCGTTTTCGGCTGAAAGTCTATTTTCGGTTGGACACTATATTAGATGATTATTGTTGCGGATTTTGGTAATACCGGTATCAGATGTCAACTGATCTACTTATTCCGACATGAAGGGTATTGCGATCGATTATTATTTTATTTGTGGTACGTTATTAGCCCGCAGAATGCCCAAATAATTTTGTTTGAAATTTTGTTTATTTGCTTAGAAATATTGGTAAGCTTTTATTTGATGGAACCACAGTGGTTAATCTTGGACTCGTAAAAACTCGTCTTGTAATGAGACTGACGGCGCGGGCGTTTGCAATAATCTGATGGAAATCTTACTTTGACCTTACAATAATCTTTATTCCTGTATAAGAGACAACGTTACAGAGTAAGTTAATATTAAACACAATATAGTCAAAAATCTTTTATAATTATTTTTACAATAACATTTAGACAGGTCAACTTGCCGCAAGTAAAGTGGAGAGTTGCGCAATTTTAATTTATAGCTGTAAAATAATGCCCAGTTATGCCCAAATGAAACTGACCTAACAAAAGATTTTTTTTAAATAATATAATTAACTTGACCCATGTCAAACATCCAATAGGTACCTATCTACTATCCATTGTAACAAATAACCCTCATAATTAGAAATGTTGCCTAAAGTAAGAGATGTTTAAACGTCAAAAATGTATGGTAAAACAGTCGCTAACATTAATTAACTTTAAGCAACGTTTATAAATAAGGGAGCAAATGATTACCTACATTAATTCCACGATTCTTTTGTTATTTTTAGCGACAAAATCCCAGTTGAAATGATGGGTAAGAATCCACTGGATATGGTACAATATAAAAAGGTATTTGGAACATGTAGAATACCACACGAGAAACGAGACAAGCTGTCATTTAATAATAGTAAGCACGTCACCGTCATCCATAACAACCATGTAAGAATTGATCAATCCTTTGTACCATTACATAAAAAATCGATTAAATTATCATTTAAAATCAATTTGCAATGTACACTAGGTGCATCGCCACTTAAATTTATAAGTTTCGATTCTTGATTAAGTTACCCTGTATGGATACAACATGCTACGTGCTACAAATGAAGTAAAATCATTGTTGAATAGGTACCTAATGACTAAGTATGTGTTTGAATAAAAAGCATTAATTTTGTCCACTTTCAGTCCATCTATGGAATACTGATTTCTACTTAAATTAATTGACAACGGCAACATCATCATCGTGATTGCATAGTCCCTTTATGAGCCTCTGCATTTTAATTTAAAATCTTGAACAAGATTACATGGATTTGAATAATTGTATTGGCAGAAAATACTTTCGTCACCCGTGATAGTTGTTAACCTTTTTGTACCAAGTCATGTTGGCCTTGCCGAAAAGTTCACTAGCGTTTGTTAATATACAACAGTGATATACCTACATATAAAATACAACAGTTTTAAGTAAAAAAATCATCTTAATTTTCTGATCATGCGTTTGTTAGCAATACAGTGTAGGTACTAATTTGTTGTTTTCTGTTGGTAGATATTTCATGTTGACCTCTGGGGCGAAGACAACGTATTGCTGAATGAAGACCAAATTGCTCAACAACTGAAAACAGTTATTGATCTTTCTAGCTTGCCTAACAATGATGGCATTGGTATTCTTACTTCTGATAATCGTGACTCTTGGGCAAAAGCATACCAACTCCTCGCTAAAGGTACGCACATATAGGTATAAGTACAGAAGTGTTTTTGTAATTAGGACAGTATGGAAAAATCCTAATGTTATAAGAGAAAGAATATGGGGAACTGTCCTAAGAACGTGTAGGTATTTTTTTAATGAAAACAGTAAACAAAAATCTGCTGCTTCACGTATGGTACATGGCGGGTATTTAATATTAGTTAAAAATTCTATTAAATCGACAGAACGAAAAGATATAATCGGGTTGTCTGTTGAACACACCATTGAATTGTCCTGTGTTGAGCTTGATAAGCATGTTGTAGTATGCGTTTACAGACCTCCAAGTTACCAGAATCTATCTGTGTTTGATTCTGTAATGGAAGATGTGTTAAAGAAACTTAGTACTAGTAGTAGTAAGTCAATAAAATAGTCGTATGTGATGGTTTTAATATTAATTTATTAGATAATAACTCAAATACTCTCAGATTATTAAGTCTATTTAGGTCATTTGATCTGTCAAATGTTTTCAATGAACCAACCCGAGCGACAGCTTCTTATGCCACTTGTATTGATAATATTTTTTTTAACTGTGATTACTTACACAAACTAATTTTAAATAAGTTGCGATCTGATCACAGTGGACAAACAATAACATTTTGCTCCTACATGCCTTTACAAAAAATTCAAATTAGTTTTAGGCCAATGACATGTAAAGAGTTTAGAGAAATGTAAGAAAACTTTGGCCAGTACATTATGTGTTCAGAGTTTTAATAATGTATGTGACCCAAATGAGTTCCAAGCCGAGTTCTTCTCACTATTAAACACGCAATTTAATGTCACTTTCCCACTAAAGACTAAAAATATTTGCACAATGTTCTTGTTTAGTGATTGGGCTACTTACTCAAGGTATTCGTAAAAGCAGGGAAAAACTTTTGAACTTTATGGCCTAAGGCAACAAATGAATAATACAAGCTTTGATCAGTAGTTTCAAAATATTCAAAAACTTAAAATTGTGTAATAATAATAATAATAAGCCCCCTAAAATCCAACCTTACGTCCAAGCTGAACACCTGGCTACGTGGGGGGCGGACACGCGTACTGTACAACTGTACAAAAAACTTATGCGGCTAACAAGGAAAGGTAACCCTTTATGGAGATGAGTAATAAGAGAGTATATAATTTACGGTCGCTTCCCGGGGAGCTCCGGGGCGCATCTGGAGCCGATGCTAGGTGCCACAGCATGCGAACCATCGGCGGTGAGGAGTTGAGCAAGCGGGCTCCTACCGACAAAATTGTTACAGCTGGTCGTAGTGAGTTGAACAGGCGGGCTCACTACGTAGGAGCAACAGCCGATTCCACGGGCGATGATACTATTTCATTATTTTCATCCATTCCTTCTACTCGCCCCTCCATGACAAGAAGAACAGCTAGCTTGTCCACCACCAGCACGCTCGATAGTGTTGTGCAGGAACAGGAAGTCAATCTTGACTCTGAGCTTGCACCTATTACAAGCGCCCCAAGTACGCGCAGACGATGGACACCTGAAATGAATAAGTTCATACTGCGCACTTATTTTCAATTGACCGCACTAGATATATACAGATAGAAAAACTTACCTTGAACCTCTGCATCTAAAATTTATAGAAAAATACCCGAACATGCAGGTTAGTCGACAGAGAATAGGAGACCAACGTAGAGCTATAATAAACAATAAATTACTACCACAAAAAACTATACAGGATATACGAAAAGACGTAAAAGAAGAATTAGATCTTCTACAATTAAATCATTCCATTCAACAGTCACAAAATTCTATGGACCACATACAACAAACACTTACACCCACACAATTTACCCAAATGCAACCTATAATCCCAGAAACACATAATACTAAAAATAGAACACAGACTCGAATGAGATGGACTAATGAACAGAATGAAGCTATAATGCGATCTTATTATCGAGTAACAGATTTAGGTAGAAACGAAACAGTTTACAGAAGACGCATGTATGAAGATTTTATCAACAGTTTTCCTGCACTTGTTCATCTAAGCGAACAACGAATAGCTGATCAAAGGAGAGCAATTATAAACAATAAATATGTCACTACTGACAGATTAAAATCATTAAAACTAGAAGTATCTGAAGAATTACGACTAGATAATCTTAACTGTAGCAACTTCACAAGTGAAACGACGATAGTAAATCCAAACCAGAACAGTAATTCTGATCCTCAATTTATAAACAGCACTGACATTAACTCCACCCAAGAACCTACACTTACAATAAATCATACTGAAATTAACTTTGCAGAAGAAATTCTACCTAACCAACAAGCGAACTTAGATAGGGACCCATTAATAGATGACACGTTCCAACAAGCATTCCAATATTATAAAGATACTAGCCCTATAAATAGAATTTTTATTCCTAAACAAAAACCTTCTAAAAAACTTGCCCGAATTGTCGACTACCTAAACAAAATCATTTTACCTGAAAACGTTAATAAAGAAAATGACTTCTATACTTTACAGACTACCATATATTGTGCAGCATGGACCGCGGCAAAAGTTAACGGAGCAAAAATGAACCTTCAACCAAGAGAAGTCACCCAAAAGGGCAAAAAAAGAATATAAACCTAACTGGGAAACACGACTAGAACGAAAATTAAATGATTTACGATCAAAGATAGCTAGAATGACCCAATTCATCAATGGCAATAGAAGTAGGAAAATAATTAATCACGTTAACAAGATAATAGAACAATATAAAATTCACACTGTTCATGAAGAACCAAATACACAAGCAGCTCACACATTAGACACACTTAAGCAAAAACTGTCAGTCGTAACAGGCCAACTGCAACGATACAAAGCATGTATCCAAAGAAAATTACAAAACACTCAATTCACCCACAATTAAAAACTTTTCTACCGCAATATTAGACAGGCAACAACTAACGTTCAGGATAACAGCCAAAATGATGGTGATCACAACAACCCTGACCCAGAGATGTTACAAAACTTCTGGGCAGGAATTTGGGAACAACCAGTCGAACATAATGCCCAAGCAGATTGGATACAAACAGAACTGATCAACAGCCAAAAAAATATTCAAGCAATGACATTTGACCACATATCCCCAGAAATTTTCCATAAAGTACTTTCTCGTTTACATAACTGGAAAGCACCAGGTTCAGATAAAATTCATAGCTATTGGTACAAAAAATTCACATCTATCCATAGTTTTCTATATAATCACATAAATACATTCATCCAGGACCCTAAAACAATACCACCCTACATAACTTCAGGTACAACTTTTATGATACCTAAAGATCGTAATGATCTCTCAAATCCTGCAAAATATCGACCTATAACATGCTTGCAGACCTTGTACAAAATCATTACATCTTGTATTTCTGAACTAATATATCAACACATCCACACTAATAATATCTTAGCTGAACAGCAGAAAGGATGCCGTAAATTCAGCCAAGGTTGCAAGGAACAATTAATCATAGATTCAGTAATTCTCAAAAACGTTCAAAAATTCAAAAGCGATCTGTTTAGCATGTACATTGACTACAAAAAAGCTTACGACTCTGTACCCCATTCGTGGCTTGTAAAAATTTTAGAGATATACAAAATACATCCAACTGTAGTAACATTCCTAAAGGCCACGATGACGTCTTGGACCACTGTCCTAAGACTAACTTCCCCTACTAAAACAGTAGAAACCAGCCCAATAAAAATTCAGAGAGGGATCTTTCAGGGAGATGCTTTAAGCCCACTGTGGTTCTGTCTTGCTCTAAATCCCCTATCGAATATATTAAACGCAACTACTTTAGGAATTCCACTAAAACATTCAAGTATCGAAGGACATACTGAGATTCATAAAATAGAATTAAATCATCTGTTGTACATGGATGATATCAAACTATACGCCAAAATTGAGACGCAACTCTATGAATTAGCAAACTTGACAGAACAATTCTCAAACGACATTAAAATGGAATTTGGCATCGATAAATGTAAAATAAATTCAATTAAAGCAGGACAAAATTACCAACACCAATACACTCTAGGTACAGGAGAACAGATAGAACCATTGGAAGAACAAGACAGTTATAAATACCTAGGTTACACACAATCACAACAGATACACTACAAAGAAACGAAACAAAAATTAACACTTCAATTTCAACACAGACTGAACACAATTCTAAAAACGCAACTATATTCTCAAAATACTATCAAAGCGATTAACACCTTCGCCATACCGGTTCTTACATATTCTTTTGGGATTATCAATTGGACCAAAACCGACCTGAAAAACCTTCAACGAAAAATCAATACCACAATGACCAAATTTCGCAAACACCACCCACGATCCTGTCTTCAGAGATTAACACTGCCGCGAAAAGAAGGACGTAGAGGACTAATTGACATTCTAAATCTACACAATAGACAAATAAAAGCACTTCGACAATTCTTTTTTTCCAAAATCGAAACTTCTATTCTTCACAATATGATAACAGATAACGACCAAAACTTAACACCCCTAAATTTAAAAGATACATCTGAACAGAGAAATGAGAAAGCAATTGACGACAAAATTAAGCTTTTAGAATGGACCCAGAAATCTCTACACGGAAGACACCGCCAAGACTTAAACCACATAAATGTCGACAAAGAAGCGTCGAACGCGTGGCTAAATCGAGGTGAACTCTTCCCGGAGACTGAAGGTTTTATGCTTGCCATACAGGACCAGGTTATTAAAACCAAAAACTATAGAAAGTTTATCATA
Organism: Polymixis lichenea; assembly: GCA_949091785.1. NCBI lineage: Eukaryota > Metazoa > Arthropoda > Insecta > Lepidoptera > Noctuidae > Polymixis > Polymixis lichenea. The sequence goes on from OX420937.1 coordinate 13,783,775, forward strand.
AAGAATTTAAATAATGACACATGTAGGAAATGCAATAGTTCTCCAGAAACGATCCAGCATGTCACAGGCGCGTGCAAGTCGATAGCCCAAACGGATTACAAACACAGACACGACCAAGTAGCCAACATTATACACCAAAAATTAGCACACCAGTTCAAACTTATAGATTCCGTTACACCATACTACAAATACAATCCAGAAACTGTATTAGAGAACCCCTCAACAAAACTATACTTTGACCGCGCCATTCTTACCGATCGAACTATCCATTTCAATAGACCAGATATTACACTTATTAACAAATTAAACAAAACTGGATATTTAATAGATATTGCTATACCAAATACACATAACTTGCAAACAACAATAGCAGAAAAACTGAGCAAATACACTGAATTAAAAGATGAAGTAGCCCGACTTTGGCATTTGCAAAAAGTTACAATAGTACCAATAGTATTGTCTACAACAGGAGTAATACCGAAACAACTTCACCAATCCCTTAATTCCCTAAACTCACCTCCAAATACTTACCATCTGCTTCAGAAGGCAGCGATACTAAACACATGCAGACTCGTGCGAAAGTTTCTGCAATGTGACTCAGAAAACCCACATCAAATCATCTCCTTACCATCTTCTGTGCAATCTTCTGCACGTGACCGCACTTAATCCAACTGATAATCACTTGGCCTAGGCCCGTGTTATCAGCGTTTTCCGGCTAGCCGAGAATATAAAATAAATGTCAAAAATAATAATAATATTATATCGTTTATTTATAAAAGGGGCATATTTACAATGTATCTTAACAATTAAAATAGAGCACAGTTGCTTATTGCCTGAACTAGGTTGAACCTGTGCTTCAGGCTATGAAGCGCGTAAATACTTAATGTAATAAATTAACAAAGTGTAGTATATGTTAAACTTAGGAAAGTAAAAATAAAATAGCATGTCGTTCTATTTGAAGACAACAAGTAGATCTTCTGTCTGTGCATATGCAATGGTTAGTAAATATTTAAGTATAATTTTCTTACAGCTAAAGTAATTTAATTTATAGATACTTAGTTTTCTATTTAACCTGTTGTACAGAAATGGGCCTAAAAATGTAAAAATCTTTCTACAAAGACATGTTTTGAGGTTGCATTCGATGTGCATACTATATCATTCCGTCTTTTGTTAGTGTTGTCAGCAGTGTAGGTAAGCATGGTGTGCTGTTTTAATACTAAGTGCATAATGAAAAGTTGGCGAACAGTCAGCACGTTGCAGGATTTATATAGCAGATCTGTGGGAAAGAAAAAGGGATGGAAGTTTGCTACCTTTAAAATTGCTCTCTGTGTTCTTTCAAGAGGAAGCAAATTCGGTTTTGGTGCGCCACCCCATGATGTGATGTAGTATTGAATTATTGATTGACATAGGGCTAAATAAACTTGAGAGATTAATTCTGAGTCTGCAAATGATCGCAATTTTTTAAAAACATATATTAATTTGCGCACTCTTTTAACGAGACTTTCAATATGTTTTTTGAAAGACAGAGTGTCGTCCATTATTACGCCGAGGTATTTTATGTTGCTAGTTTTGAGGATAAAAGGACAATTGCACATGTTGACTGAACGGTTTTCGCATTGATGGACATATAGATGAGGGTTAGTAATATTAAGTTGAGGCTTTCGCATGGAGAACTGAATATATTTTGTCTTGTCAGCATTTAATGTTAGTAAGTTTCTTTGAAGCCAATTAGTCACAGTATTAAAACCTAGTTGTGCGATTTCGAACAGTTCGGTACTGGTTCTAGCGGTAAAAATTAGCGCCGTGTCGTCGGCATATGATATAATTTTCCCGTCTTTAATATTAAGGTTACACATGTCGTTAATGTAAATCAAGAAAAGTGTGGGGCCCAGAATACTTCCCTGAGGAACACCAAAACCCGTACTTTTTTGCTCATCGCTTATGGTTTTATCTATTCTAACGCATTGGTATCGGTCTTGTAAGTAGTCGGAAAATAGTTTCAGCGGTGTTCCTCTAATTCCTATAGTCTCTAATTTATTTAGAAGGACAGGAACGGACACCGTGTCGAAGGCCTTGGCTAAGTCAAGGAAGACTCCTAGGGTTTGGATCCCTTTGCCGAGTTCTTCTGAAATATAATTGGTTAGGTTATGCACCGCGTCGGCTGTGGATAATTTGGCTCTAAAACCAAATTGCGCAGGGGATAAAAAGTTATTGTTTTCTAGATAGTTAACTAGTCTACTGTTTATAATTTTCTCTAATATCTTTGATATAGAGGGAAGTAACGATATTGGCCTATAATTATTAACTAGGTCTTTGCTTCCAGATTTAAAAACAGGTATTACAACTGACTTTTTTAGACATCTAGGGAAAATTCCATTGGAAAGACAGATTCGAAATATATGCGTTAAGGGAGGTACCAAAATATGCTCATAGAGTTTAAGGATCTTATTGCTTATGTTATCCCACCCAACTGCACAGGGGCACGCCGCGATTGCGGCGGTAAGTCCCCTCTTTGAGGAGTGGCTTGAGAGGCGGCATGGCGTCCTCACCTTCCGCCTGACACAGGTCCTCACCGGACATGGCTGTTTCGGGAGGTTCCTGTTTCGGACAGGGCGGGAGGAAACGCCCGGGTGTTTCCATTGCGAAGATCGCCCAGAGGACACGGTGGAGCATACGGTGGAGGTCTGCCCAGCTTGGGCGGAGCAACGCCGTGTCCTCGTGGAGGTGATCGGCGGCGGCGATCTCTCGCGTCCGACCCTGGTCCAGGCCATGGTACGGAGCGAGAGGGCATGGCTGGCAGTCGCCTCCTTCAGCGAAGCAGTTATGCTCGCAAAGAGGGAGGCGGCGCACGTGAGGGAGATGCAGTACATGCGCCCTCACAGCCGTGGCCTTCGCAGGAGACGCCCTGGGCGTCGGGAATCCCAGGCTGATTCCCGGCCACCGTAGGCACGGGCTTGCGGACGGCGAGTAATGGGTAGCTCGCTGTCCGGTAAGGACCAAGCCCGGGTCGACGGCGCGTTGTGTTCCACGCGCGCCTCAAAGAGATGTCAGCAGCAACAGAGGGGCCCGCAAGGGCCGATGCCTGCCGGGGGTGCGGGTTGTTCGAAAGAGATACCGCCGCCCCTGGCACACAGGCAACTGAGGGAACACGGGTGGGTTTTAGTCAGTAAAAGTCTGACACGCCCTCCCGCTCCACCCAGAGCGGGAGAAGTTATTTGATGATTTCCCACCCCAAAAAAAAAAAAAAAAAACCCAACTGCACAGTCATCTTTTAGCCCAGAAATAATTCGGGTTATTTCGTCTTCGTCAGTGTCCATCATAGCAAAAGATTTCAGGTTACTGCTATTGCTTGATTTTTGGAAAGATTGTTCACAATAATGTTTCGGAATCTGTTCCGCAAGAGTTTTCCCAACATTGACAAAAAAGTTATTAACATTGTTAGCTGAAAGGAGGGGTGAGGCATTAGTCATCAGTAAACTCGAATTTGACTCACGCTGTTTAGACATGTTGGTGACGTTTTTAATATGTTTCCAGAGTTGCTTGCTATTGTTACCTGCTCTATTTAATTCGTTTTTATCGTAATTATTTTTTAAATTCTTTAGCAGATTGTTGCAGAAGTTCCTGTATCTTTTATATGTGGTTTCAATTATTAGATTATCAGGGTATCTTTTTGTTCTCTGATGAAGTTTATCTCTGTGTCTTATACATCGAATTAGTCCAGGAGTAACCCATGGTTTAATATTATAACATTTCTTATCCACTGTAGAGACAATCGTGTTACGTAATATTGCTTGTTGGACATATTTTATTAAGTACGATAAAGCCAAATTAGCGTCAGCAGTATTGTAAACTAAGCTAAAGTCGAGGTTGCATAAGTCATATTCGAGTTTATTTGTGTTTAATTTGCTTTTGGTCAGGGGACGATTTTGCTTAGGCAGCGTTAAATTTACGGCAAGTAGGACAGCGTGATGGTCAGTAATTGTTGAGTTAGTAACAAGCGTAATGTATGATAAGCTGCTTTTGATCATCATATGATCAAGACAGGAACCGCTTTGATGAGTAGGCAATGTATGAGCGGGGAGAAATCCATGGTATGAGCAGATATTAAGGTAGTTTTCGGTCCCTGCATCGCAGTTTTCGGCGCCAATATTTATATTCAAATCACCTGTTAGTATAACATTCCTAAACGATCTTAGTGTTTGAAAAATCTGATTTAAGGTATTGTGAAAACTATCAAAGTTTCTAGCGGATGGGGACCTATACATAGCGATTATCGCTGTAGTTGCGCCAATTTTGATAACCAAGCAATTACTCATACAGTCTTGTAGAGTAGGTTCCTCGACTGTGACCTTTAAACATTCTTTGGCAAAAACTACCACACCACCATTTTGATTGCTGTTTATTGTGGTATGCAATAAGTTATACCCAGGTATTACTGGGAGGTTATCTATGCGGTTTGCTAGCCAACACTCAGTTAGTACAACTATATCACAATCAAAGTTAAGTCTATGAATGAAAATTTTAAAGCTATCTATGTTCTTATAAATACTACGAATGTTTTGGGTCAGTATAGTTAGTGACTTTTGATAATCGGAAAGATATTGTCTGCAATCCTCAACTTCACATGTTTTTGACACAGTTAAAAATGAGTTATCTATATTGGTAAATAAGTTAATATCCATACTAAATTAAAGAAATAACAATAAAAATTCTAAAACCTAGCGTCTAAAATATGAACAAGGATGTGGCGCTCTTAGGCGCCTTCATAATCGATCGAGTTGATGTACCTGTTTTCTGCAGCCTTTTTGGCCGGACAATCTGCGTCTCCCGTCTTGTGGTTGGCCTATTTTTTAAAGCGCAAACATGTAGCACATTTAGGTGCTTCGGATTTTCTTGCGCAGTCCTGTATTGTGTGTCCTTCTTCACCGCAATGTCCACACGTAGAAGCAGCAGTTTTGCATGTTTTGGATGCATGACCGTACTGCTGGCACTTGTAACATCTCGTTACTAGTGTGAAGTCTCGTACCGGGCAGGACGTCCAATTAATGAAAACACGGTCTTGTGTGATGAGGGCCTTACGTACGAGGGCTGGAACTTCTATAATATAGTTGCAGTGTTCAGCATCTTTCCTGCCAGATTTGTGGCTTAGTTTAATAGAGGTCAAAAATGAATCTAGGGATATAGAAGGCACTTTGTCGGCCAAGTTTTGTTCATAAATGCATTTATAAACCTCATTTTCAGCCATTGATGTGGGAACTCCTATTACTATTATTCGTGGTTTGCGCTTTTTGGGTTCGTCGACGGTGAGCCCTGTCGAAGTGAGTTGGACTGTTTGCTTGAGCTTATCTAAATCATCTTTAGTCTCTGTGCTTATTATGAGTCCTCCTTTTCCAATTTTCCGTACGCCTCGAACTTTCAGCTTCATTTCCCCAGGGCATATGATTTTTTGGACCATGTTCTTAGTTTCGTCACTGGTTTTTGAGATGTCACTGGGATAAATCGCCACGGAGCTAAAAGAATTAGGACGAATAAAGGTGTTGGACCCCTTCTTGACCATACCTGCAAAAGATGAAGAAATTGCTTCTCGACTCGTGCAAGATTCCTGAATCGTCCGGTTCATTTCCATAAGGCAATCAGATAGGTCTCGGGCTTCGGTCATGGTTTTAAGGGAGGTATGGGTTTGGATTGCTTTCTGTTTTAGCGACTGGTAATGAACTGCCATTTGCGAAGTTCCATGTCCAACTTTCCGGCAGAGATTGCTTATTTTCAGCTTCTGATCAGCGTTTAGCTTTCCCTCAGAAGCAACAGGAACAATCTCATTTAGACACTGCTCAATGGACCCCATCCAGTTCTGAATCTCTGGAGTGGACACAACTTCAACTGCCTGATCTTGGTCCCGTCTTGGTTGTTGGGGCGGTGTCCGTGCCGGTGCTGGTACCGGAGTCGGAGTCGGTGGAGGGCTACGTCGTATCATCGCGCTACGATTAAAGGGGCTGCCTTCCATTTACAAGTAATATGAACTTAATACCGTCAGTCCATTGTTTTAACTTATCCTGTGTGCAAGTTAGCTGAAGCGCTTTATATTAGCAATAACACAAAATCAGCTGATGATAAATTAAAAACGACCTGGCAAATAATAAATAATGAAACAGGTAGAAAAAAACACCGTAATACTGAATTTAATTTAGAGACTGCAAATGACTCCATCAAATCAGGTGTAGAAATAGCTCAGGAATTTGAAAACTTTTTCGCTAAGTTTCCTGTTAAAACTACTGAAGCTTCAAATTCGTCACCCGCGCGTTTTGCTGCTTTACTTAGAAAGAATGCAAGGGCATGCTCTTTGGAGTTTAGGTTTGCATACCAACCTCCTAGTTGTTATAAAAGCTTTTAAAGATCTTAAAATCTAATAAACAGAAGATCTTTGGGGAATGTCTGTAAAAGTCTGTAGTGCTATTATCGAAACCATTGCCCCCTATTTTGCTTTCATATTTAACACCAGTGTAGACCAAGGAGTCTTCTCGGTTCTCATAAAACCCAGTAAAGTATTCCCTTTGTTCAAATCCGGTGAAAGTAAAAAACCCAACAATTATAGGCCTGTGTCAATTCTGCCAGTTCTCAATAAAGTGTTTGAAAAGTTGATTCTCAATCAAATGTTACGTCACTTTAATAAACATGCCATCTTTCATGAACAACAGTACGGTTTCACCGAACGGCGTTGTACTACTGACGCTGGTGTCACCCTAATAAAGAAAAATGTTAACGCCTGGGAAGAAGCAAAAGATGTCATTGGAAACTTTTGCGACCTCTCCAAGGCGTTCGGTTGCGTAAACCATGAGACACTTCTGCTGAAACTGGATCACTATGGGATTAGAAATACAGCTCTTGATTTACTAAGATCATACCTGCAAGACAGAAAAGTTGAAGTTCAAGTAAACGGCATAAACTTCTTGGGGTCTGAAATGGCAATGAGCGTTCCTCAAGGTTCAATATTGGGTCCGTTCCTCTTTTTAGTTTACATAAATGATTTACCCTGTTTACTTTTAAATCTACCGAAGATGGTGTTATTTACAGATGACACATCATCATCAATAATTTGGTTCTAAATGGCACTAAAACCAAATGCATTAGATTTAAGTTACCAAATGTAGTATGTAGTAGCGAATGTGACATCATACTGAATGAAAAAAAAAAAACTGGAATTTGTTAATCAAACGGTGTTCCTAGGAATCACGCTAGACGAGAAATTACAATGGGGACCTCATATAACATCTCTTGCTGGGCGGCTAAGCTCGGCCGCTTAAGCTGTTAGAAAGATCAGATAGTTAATAGACGTAGAAAACGCGCGTTTAGTCTATTTTAGCTATTTCCACAGCATTATGTCGTATGGGATTTTACTGTGGGGTCGGGCTGCTGACATTGAATCCATCTTTATTTGCAAAAGAGAGCTGTCAGAGCCATTTATAATCTACGTCGCCGCGAATCCCTCAGGGAACTATTTAATATTATGACGGTACCCTGCCAATTCATTTATGAAAATGTCATGTATGTAAGAAAAAATCTGCATCTTTTTAATAAAATAATTTATAGACATCATTTTTAATACTAGAAACTAAGACAAAATAGATCAGCCATTTTTCAGATTCGCTGAAGTACATACATCTTTTATGGGGTACTGTGTTAAATGTTATAACAATATACCTTGTGATATATGGGGGATTTTTTAAAAAGTGTACATATTTTTAAATACATAAAATATGAGGACCCTCTCCTCATATTTTATGTATTTTTTTTCAGTATTTGTATTTGAATTCTTATTGTCTATTAATTGAACTTTATGAAAATGTATAGAATGTTGTAATAGCTGTTACAGATTAATCATAATGTTATTGAAACTCAGTTAGAGGATTTTGAGTTCCACTGATTAACTATTTATTAACTTACTCAGTGAGTTAATTGAAACGGGTATTATGAAAATCATGCTTTTTATTAATCAGTTGCGTGTTCTTCTTTATAACTATTCAAATTGTAATTGATTTCTGTTTTGTAACATAATTATAAAGTAAACCAAATATGTTGTCTTCATTACAATATTTAAAATTTAAAAAACTGGACACAAATGTAAGAGAAACCCAAAATTTTAAATTATTCTAAGAGGTACAGTTACTCATTGGAACGTCGAAATTATTCAGTGGAAAATTAAGGGCTCTGGTTACAATGAAGGATTTTCTTGTCAATTTTCATGTATTTATCAACTTATTTAAATAATTTTGCTTTGTGAAAATATAAAAACTAGAAAACTAAATAATCTTCGTTGACACTTTTACATAAATAATAAAAAGTCTTAAAAGTATAATTATGCTCTTCAAATTTTACTGGGTCTTTCTCTCACTAACTCTCTTATATGATGTGAGAGGCATTATTGTCATCTAATAATCAAATTACAATTTAAATACTTTGTATCTAATACCTACTTTTTAAAACAATAAAGCTGGGAAGGAATCTAACGATACCATACGACACATTTAAACCGGTTCAGTTGTTCAGTTTAAGTTAAATGAAGAAACACACACATACGTGAACCCATTTTGGTTCTAAAATGTTTAGGAAAATAATATTATTATACCTAGCCCCAATTGCACCAACTAAAACCTAGCTCTAGTCATATTTATTCGATTTTTTTGAGTTGAAAATCCTTGTTATTGAGAACCTTTAAAAAAATCTTATTATAGTCACTGTTTGACAATGTTTTAAGGCAAAAAAAAAAACAATTACATCAAGCACAACAAAAACAAATAAATATCCACGTTCAGTTAAGTTGGTAGTTTTAAAATGATTTGTGCCTATTTTAATCACGCAATAAAATATAAAAGTGATTGATGGAACGCTGTTCGTTGTGAATGCAGCTTTAGCGTTCCATTGTGTAACAATTTTCTCCACTGAGTAATATTTTTGACAGATTTAGTCAGTGGAATGTAACGAAAGTCCGAAAAAAATTATGTTAGCTTTACTATCTATTTCCATGATTTGCATTTATATCCACGAAATAATGAAACAATTTATGAAACTAATAACTGACTGTTCGTAAATTTGGGCACGACACGATCGCGGCGGTAAGTCCCCTCTTTGAGGAGTGGTTTGAGAGGCGGCATGGCGTCCTCACCTTCCTTCCGCCTGACACAGGTCCTCACCGGACACGGTTGTCCGGTTGTCCCGGTTTCGGGAGGTTCCTGTTTCGGATAGGGCGGGAGGAAACGCCCGGGTGTTTCCATTGCGAAGATCGCCCTGAGGACACGGTGGAGCATACGGTGGAGGTCTGCCCGGCTTGGGCGGAGCATCGCCGTGTCCTCGTGGAGGTGATCGGTGGCGGCGATCTCTCGCGTCCGACTCTGGTCCAGGCCATGGTACGGAGCGAGAGTGCATGGCTAGCAGTCGCCTCCTTCAGCGAAGCAGTTATGCTCGCAAAGAGGGAGGCGGCGCACGTGAGGGAGATGCAGTACATGCGCCCTCACAGCCGTGGCCTTCGCAGGAGACGCCCTGGGCGTCGGGAATCCCAGGCTAATTCCCGGCCACCGTAGGCGCGGGCTTGCGGACGGCGAGTAATGGGTAGCTCGCTGTCCGGTAAGGACCAAGCCCGGGTCGACGGCGCGTTGTGTTCCACGCGCGCCTCAAAGAGATGTCATCAGCAACTGATGGGGCCCCAAGGGCCGATGCCTGCCAGGGGTGCGGGTTGTTCGAAAGAGATACCGCCGCCCCTGGCACACAGGCAACTGAGGGAACACGGGTGGGTTTTATTCAGTAAAAGTCTGACACGCCCTCCCGCTCCGCCCAGAGCGGGAGAAGTTATTTGATGATTTCCCACCCAAAAAAAAAAAAACTGTTCGTAAATTAAGTATGAAACATGTAAAATATTGTTCAATTATCTTAAAAAGTGCTGCTAGTCACTGGATATATTTTATGCTTAACTGTAAGCGTCTTCACTGTAACGGTTGTGCACGATGCTGGTAAATTTGCTGTCAATATGGCGGTAGCGAATCAGACGGCTTTGTAATGTTACTAACGAAAGAAAATATTTCTGATTTAGTAATATTTTTATAACGCCACTAAAACTCGCGTAAGTCAGGGGAAAATTCCACCCGGTCAAATTCTGACTTTGATTTAAAAAATAATTTAAAATCAAATTGTTATTTTAATGCATTGTTGTATAGGTTTCTCAGAAATACGTTATTAAAGCCGTCTAAAACTGTTATTATATCAATCTACATACCGATAACTAAACTGTTATTCTTCTTTTTAAATTACTACGTGACAATGGGACACGACAAAAACCTGCTTATTGGTAATTTTATTTCACTGAAAAACGATGAATAAACCAAAACACAATAAAAAAAAAAATACAGAAATGCTACCAAACATATGCTCAATCAAGTGACGTTAAAAAATATTAGTGTATCGTAATGGCGTGGATTTAAAAAAAAATTAAAGTTACGGGACATCGTGAAAACTTAATGTACACTTTTAAAAAAATCCGCCCATATTGCAATTAAATGAAAGGAAAAATTCATATTAAAAGTAAATTTTGCAAGCAAGCATATTACGAATTAGAGGATTATACTATACAAGATAAGAATGCTTGGAAACATGCTGGTCCTGCTCCATAGGACAATCTAGAGTCTAGACAAAAGCAAAGTGGTTGCTAATTGAATTGTGTAATTTCTTATATTTATGACATTAATTTACACTCAGTGATTACCTGTAACTCACACACTGGCTTATTACTTGTTAATATTCTAGGAAAATCTTATACTTACTTTAACAATGTTTTTAAATATGTGAGCACCATTTATTTATCATAAAATGTGTTTATTTGTAATTGCTTCACTTTCATTATTTTTACCTTTTTACTTTGGTATGGTATTGTTATTCTGAGTGCATAGTTTTCACACATAATTATATAATAAATTTATGTTAAATATTGTGCTTAAAACATTTTAAAAGAGTAACGGTGGAGTTTCTTGCCCATTCTTCTCCATACGAAACTACATTTTGGAAGGGGCGATTAGAATCAATTCTATTATAATGTAAATGTTGACGTTCAAAAGTGCCTTTTAAGTGGCTATTTGAAATAAATGCATTGACTTTAAAAGTGCAATACCTACGCGGTCAAAATTTAAAGAAGATCTAATTTTTTTTAAATACCTGACGGAAAATTTTAACGCAGAAATCAGAATCATGTACCCAACGTGTATACATGGTAACGGTAATTTATTTTTCACTTTTTCACTGTAGTGACCACCTACCTACCTGATCCACACAAATTAGTAGGTATATCACCAGGTAGTTTCTATGTAAACAACAGTAAAACTTATAATAACATTATCAACTTATACTAAGTGGATTAAATATGTATTATTGAAGCTCACTGAAAAACCACTCATTAGAACTTGACCAAATTTATATGGAACCACCTCAGGGGTTGAATTTTCAAACTCGGTCCACAGTTGATAAAATTAGAAGAACATACATAAAAATACAAAGACACGAACACAGAACCTGCTCCTTTTTGAAGTAGACATGGGCAAAATGTATCACTAAAAAGAAAAGATTGAAATGTATCTTTCGATCACTGGAATATGTATCACTCTTTTATATCTTTATATCCTTATGTATCACTAGACCACGCTCGCGCGCACGACACGCAGCGCATTAAACTGACCCGATCCCGAACGGTAGCGAACGAAGGTCAAGGTTGAACTAATGACGCAAACTGATATTTTGTTTAATTTGAAATCGCAAATCTACTTTTTTTCTATCCTGATACTAAAAACGATGTCTCTATGACCGAAATTAGTTTGCATAGTTTACTAAAACTTTTTAAAGGAAAGTACACGTACAGTTAAAACCAGTATAATACTTAAATATTCACGTTCCGCTTAACGACTATGCCCTACGCACCGGTTATAGAGTTACTAATTTACTTTTCTGTGCCGACGGATATCAGTTTATAATGGTCAAACAACTCACTCTATCCGTCTTGCGAAAGCGCGACAGAACATTCTAAATAGTGAGGTGCGAAAGAGACGCCTGGACTTTCCGAAAATTTGTTTACGAGTGTGGCTATGCGGTTGTATTGCCGATACAGATTGAAAAAAAAAAGGCCGTGAATCCGTGAGTGAGTTGTAAAGATACACTGATACACTGATATTGTCGTGTCTACCTATCCCGGACAAATAAAAGGATAGAAAATAGACTAGACCATTAAAATTTAATAAGAGAAATACAAGATAAATTATAAAAAGGGTACCTTTGCACTCTATTTATTGGTAATAATCGCAGTCTAATTCCTTGACATGCATATCTTTGGCTTTCACTCCTGAAACACTTCTTGGAGTTGTAGTAGCAGTCACACAAGCTTGCTTAGGAATAGTTTCAGTAACTGTTCCATTCACGCCCGGGACGAAATACCGCGCACGAGCCAGCAGTATAAACGCGGGCTTCATCTTCACCCCGTAATCTTTCATGGCTATCGTCATGTCTATGGAAAGTCTTCCGAGTTCTTTGCCAGTAGTTAGGGCGGTCCATTTCATCAGCTTTTTGCCCAGTTGTGCGAGATGAAGTCTGTTTCTCATCTGGACTATTTCATTTTTGGGCATAGACGGACAACGGACATTAAGTGCAGATGTGTAACTCCATTTTATTGCTTTATTTCATTGTAATTTTCAAAATACCCAACTGTTTTTGGCTGACATTCTCAATTCCTCCCCTTTTTCTTTCTTTTTCAGACATAGATATTCTCGTATGCCAGTCTAGTCGGCCAAGACATATAAAACCTCCTTCATACAAACCGAGAGTGCGTTTTAAGACTCTTATAATAATAATTTAGAATTTCCTTATTTAGTAGACAACGTAGTTACATAAAAAAAACCAAATTTAGGCTATCCAAAACGATATAAAATTATTTTTTGTAAGTACAATCTTAATGCAACCTTCCTTGAATAGACTGCATAGACAATTAAAAGAATAAGTAGACATCAGTTTGACGTGTTTGACTTAAATGTCATAACAAGAATATTATTAAGTAAAAATATAGAAATTCTAATGTAAAATCAAGTAATTCTATATAGACGAATCGTTTAAGACCGATTCGCAGAGTGTTAGCACAGAGAACAAAGAGAGAAATATAATAATGTAAGAAAGTCGTAAAAGGATAATAAAACAATGATGACGTGGATGAATGAAAAAGAAGCGTAAGTATAGTATCAGTAATAAACAGATACTATAATATAAAGAGTGAGTGATGGAAACGGATTGATTCATATATTTTGTATCTATCTCTCCTGAGTTACCCATCTCTATTTTGAAGTCTGTTAAAAATATGAAAATGTCTTTATCATTATTTCAGACAAAACAAACAGAGAATCTTTAGCAGACGTAGAGACAAGTCTGGTTGTTCTCTGTTTGGATAGCGCAGTTGACTTGTGGAAGTGTAAGGATTCAAACGCCCGTAGAAACCTAGCCGGAGCACAGACAATACATGGCGGTGGCTCGCGCAGCAACGGCGCCAACCGTTGGTTTGACAAAACCGTACAAGTAAGTACGAATTGTTGTGATTAAAATAATCGTGAGTGAGTGAGTGATCGTTATTCAGGAGGAAAACTTGATTCCTGAACGGGATCCATGTTTGTTCCCTTAAACACCCTAAAATAAACGCATCGAGCAATTTAGAATAAGTACCCGGGTGTTATGGTGGAAGCTCCAGGGCCCGGGCAGAAGCCCGGGAAACTCAAATTTTCTTATGTTTTTTTTTAAATTTGAAGGTCAGTGCAAGGTTGTACTTGGTCAGGCTTTCACGCCCTACCGCCGGCCCCGCTACCATCGGGGCGGTCCGGCCAGTACTCGAGCGCTGGGTCGGGAGGAGGCATAGCTCCCTGTCGTTTCGGGTGACACAGGTGCTCTCGGGGCATGGCTGCTTCGGGAAGTACCTGTGTCGTATAAACAGGGAGCCGGACGCTCGGTGTCACCACTGCGTCGACTGTCGGGAGGACACGGCGTGGCACACGCTGGCAGAGTGTGCCGCTTGGGAGGAGCCGCGCCGTGCCCTTATCTCAGGAGTAGGCAGTGACCTGTCACTGCCGGCCGTTGTCGACTCGATGGTCGGCAGCGAGGAGTCCTGGGACGCGTTGGTATCCTTCTGCGAAACAGTCATTTCGCAGAAGGAGGCTGCGGAGAGGGAGCGGGAGATTGCTTCCTCTAACCCGATCCGCAGCAGACGCACCGGGCGTCGGCGGAGGGCGGATAACGCCCTCTTCCAGCCCCCCTAAATGGGTCCCGGGGCGACGGATCTGGGGAAATCCGTCGCTCCCTACTTCTTAGGACCCGAGATGGCGGCGCGTAGTGTTCCACGCGCGCCTCTCTATGACGTAAGGGGGGAGTTAAACACCTCACTCCCCCCCTATCGCGAGGTGGCCCGCAGAGGCGGGCCGGCACTAGCCGGGGATCGCGGAAGTCACACTAGTTCCTGTGTTCCCCGATACAAGTGAGAGACGGAACACTGAGGTGGTTTTAGTCAGTAAGAGTCTGACAGACCCCTTCGCCCTCCCCGGGGCGGAGGATATCCATGAGGAATTCCCCCCGTCATCAAAAAAAAAAAAAAAAGGTTGTACTTGGTATCTGACCGAAGTTTCGTTTATGGCCGGTGTCGGCCTGTCGACCGAATTTTTCACATGCCAGATGAAGCAGATTTCTGCATCGTGCTACAACTTTAATAAAATATTTGCTTTCTTATAGATAAGTAGTTTATAAAATGCTAGTCTTTCATTAATAAAGATTTTGTTAACGCTTAGCCAGATCACCCTGACTAAGTGAGCAATTCCCTTTAGGTGGTCGAAGATTGGGCCCATAAACCGGCACATAGTATATGATCTCTCAAGTAACGAACGTGGATAGTTATATATTTGAATTTGTTGAAAATTTTGAAACTGTTTCTACTATATTTGACGTAAATAACAGCCGTAGACCAAAAATATATCGGAAACGAGCAAACTACTCGAAATTTTTGATAAAACAGACTTTTTACAGAATATAGGTTATGTAAATCTTCAGTGTTGTATTTAATAGAAAAGATTGAACATAACTTAGAATTTCCTAATATTAGGTGAGTACTTTACTTATGAAAGTCTTAATAAATAGCCAAACGTAAAATTGGTTAAAAAAATACCACACAATGCACATTCACTATATTATCAAACAAACAATCTTAACTAGTTAAGGAGAATCTAGTCGCGGGATCGACCGCACTGGTGGGCTTGGCTAAAAAGCTCGCTGTATCAACAGGCATCGTGTCCGACAGAGGTAGTATCAGTGATGAGCAGTTAGACGCTAGTCTACACTCACAACGTTATTGAATGAGATGTAGGATCATTTATAGTAAAACAGGCGCATAAAAAATTAAGAAAAGTCGTTAGGAAGATCGCGTTTTATGTCGCAGGCGACCGGAGTACATGCACACACGCACAGGTACACCGTACGGTGACACTCCAAAGAATTGGTTTTCGATACTGCGCAGGTTACTAAAACGGCACAAGTCTATTCCCACACACGCTCCGGTCTACCTGCACAGGTAGACCTCTCCGGTAGACCGTAGCGTGGTGGCCCACTTTACGCGATTAATGCTCAAAATTGTTTTCAGTGTTCACGGGCTTCATGGATAGGTACCTACTTACATTTTAATAAAAGCTTGTTTTTATCATTGTTATTTCAGTTCATTGTTGGTGCTGACGGAGTAACGGGCCTTACTTATGAACACTCACCAGCAGAAGGGCAGCCTATAGCTGTTTTAACGGATTTCATTATTAAATATATGTAAGTCCTTGAATTTTAATGATAATTATGCAATTGGGAACACCTATGCATGTATTTTAAAATTAACAAGTTAGATATATTTTCTAGTCATCGTCGCCATTAACATTAATATTTTGATCAAAGCATTGTCACTTCGAGGGACGGTCAATGAAAACGTCAAACAGACGATGCCCAGCAATAATGAATGTAACTATGCTATTGTAGAAAGGATAACATTTTCATTAGCCGTCCCCCGACGTGACAATGCTTTGATCAAAATATAACCTACAACTTAAAATGTCAATAAATATGTTTTAAACCCCAAATTAAAATAATTCCCTACTTAACTTATTTTTGTAGGTGCAGACATCGCATTTTACAATGAAATCTTGAGTTTCCTAGCAGTTCGGTTTTTCGTCACTTCCGTTTCCTATATATACAAGCGCAACATAAAATAATGAATTGTAAAATAAGTCACTTATTAAAACCTGTAGATAAAAAACCGAATTGTTTCTTATCTACAATACAGAGTATATTTTAGAAGATTTAATAAGAATGCAAATGCTCTGGAATCGCTACTACTAGCATATTCTCTGTTGACTATCTACTGTAGTCAACCTCGTAATTGCTTTATCACCCTAATTGAATTTAAATATCATTTGCAACGTCATAAAACGAACAAAATATTATTCACAACAATAAAGAAGTAGGTATGTATTTACAAAATCATATCATTCAAATCATCAATACAATCTTCTTCGTTCATATAATCCCATTGAATGACTATTTCCTGAAATATGTATGAACCAGGCCATTCAGAAAGTATGTAGTAGTAGTTGCGCAAAAGTTTTTATGCATGAGAGACTGGCCAATTATAATCTATTTTGAAAATTATTTGAAGATTATTTGTAAGTAAAAATAGGTACGTTCCATTTTCAAAATTTCCCTCCACATTGTTGGCGAGCGAATTTAAATTATCGTGTCTCGTTAAAAAATGGATCTGCTACGGGAACATTTTCGCGCTATGATTTTTGACGATTTCAAGTGTCCCCTGAAACCGGACGAATCGTACGATAGACTTCAAATGGCATTCGTGGATGAAGGCCCTTCTACGGCAACCGTGTATCGTTAGTATAACGAATTCAAGCGCGGTCGACTAACTTTGGGGGATGAAGAAAGAAGTGGTCGCCCTTTGACGGCTGTTACGGAAGAATACGTGCTAGCAGTGAAAAATTTAATCCATGACAATAGGCGAGTTACGTATCAAAAGATTCAGCACATACTGCAGGTTGGATCGGGAAGCCTTTACGAAATTCTACACGTGAATCTTTGCGTGAGGAGGATAGGTTTACGCTGGGTGTCGCACAACCTTACCGATGCTCAGAAGTAGGCCCGGGTGGAAAGGTGCCGTGATATGATGATAAACAAATTTGAAGCAGGCTCGTCTGGGCGTGTTTATGACATCATTACAGGTGATGAGTCTTGGATTTATCAATACGATCCAGTAACGAAGCGCCAGTCGGCGGTTTGGGTGTTTCAAAACGAATCAACGCCTACCAAAGTGAAGCGATCTAGAAGTGGGGGATTTTCAATTTGACTGGCTACTTGGTGTCAATTCCTTTATGGAACCAAAGAAGCATAAACGCTGAATGGAATACTACCAAATGCTTGGCAGAAGTTTTCTCTGTTGTGAGCAACAAGCGACCAAACACAGGGCTCCGCGGGCTACTGCTTCACCACGATAACGCGCCTTCGCACATCGCGCTCAAAACGAGGGACTTCTTGGACAGCACGCCGGTCAAATTCCTGGGTCACCCTCCTTACAGCACTGACCTAGCACCGTGTGACTTCTTTTTATTCCCGAAAATAAAAAATCAGCTCAAAGGGATACAATTTTCGTCGCCGGAAGATGCGTTGTCACCGTTCGAGCAGGCTGTAAACGAGGTGTCCTCGGCGGACTCGAAAAAGTGTTTCGAAAACTGGTTCAGAAGCATGAAACTTTGTATAGAGGCTAGTGGAGAGTACTTTGAAAAGATTGAATAAAAAATATTTACCTTGAATTTATTTTTTTATATTTTCGCAAAACTTTCTGAGTGTCACACTTATAAAGGGGATTATATGAACTTAGAGGGTTGTAATGACGATTTTATTTAACTATTATAATTCTGTGAGTACATACTTGTTACTGTTACGAATCATATTTTAACGGGGGGTTATCCGAAATTGCCTGTTTCAGAATCAAGATTAATGGGGGGTTATCCGAAATTGCCTGTTTCAGAATCAAGATTAAATGATCAAATTCGTGTATTTAGGCCCTGAAAAAAATATATGTCATAGATAGATCATTGTTTGAGGGAAATTAAAGGTTCAAAACGCGATTAATTGCAATTTGCTCGATGAAAAAAAAATCCGAAGCAGGGTCGATTTCGAAACCATTTTCCGTCTCATTTCCTAATAACAGCACAAAATAATGTGAAAATTGCATCTACCACGAGGGAATCGTATTTAGGAGGGAAATTAAAGGTTGAAATTTTTAGTTTAGTAGATTTTTTTTGAATAAACTCATAAATAGTAAATAAGGCTAAATCGCCTCGAGCTCAGAGTCCTGCGGGACGTCTTCGAGGGTGGACCTGTGTCAACATTTTCAAAAACTCGCTCACCCTGCGCCTGTACAAAAAAATCGAATACAATGATAACAAATTAAATTATGAAATCGGGATAAATCGGGGTAATTATATTATAGTTTTAATTCATAAAATTATTTTCGAAAATGTGATTATTTCTAGTAAATATGATGACGTTTTTTTTTTTTGTGGGTGGGAAATCATCAAATGACTTCTCCCTCCCGCTCTGGGTGGAGCAGGAGGGCGTGTCAGACTTTTACTGACTAAAACCCACCCATGTTCTCTCAGCTGCCCGTGTGCCAGGGGCCGCGGTATCTCTTTCGAACAACCCGCACCCCTGGCAGGCATCGGCCCTTGCGAGCCCCACCAGCTGCTGCTGACGTCTCCCTGCGACGGGTCAGCAGTGGCCCCGCCGCCTACCACTTTTCGGCCGCAGAGGATAGGGAGAGCGGCCAAGGCTATACCGACACTCCTCTTCCCCGGCGGCCCCACCGCGTCCGCCATCAAACGGTGGCGGCCCCGTCCAGGCCACGGAAGGGAAGAGCGCTACTCAGAAGTACCGGCACTCCTCCTCCGCCGCAGCCTGTGACTCTCAGCCGCGATGCCTCCCATTCGACATCGCGGCCCGCCTCAGCTGCGATGCACCTCACCGCAACCTACTTTTTGGCCGCTACGTCGTCGGCTTGGAGGCACAAGCCCTGACGAGCGGCCCCACCTTGGGGTTCCTCTTTGCTTCACCGTGGGAGGGTGACCACGGTTACTGAGCCCCCCCGCAACGACAATGCGGGAACCCCAATGGGGGGGAAATATGATGACGTTCAATTGTCATCTAAAATAGTGTTGACACGTTACAAATTATCATCGATAAAATAATAGTCAAGTGAGACTCGTATGTAATGTTAATTTTATCGTCGTTTATGAAGAAGTTTGTACAAAACACATTTTTCAAAAAAAAATTAAATCAGATTCATCCATATCAACTATGATATTTACTCTCCACTGACCTGTCTTCGCTACTATCATCCTACATTAATATCACATGGTAAACACTTTGTCCGCAGTGTGTAGCAACACAAGATTTTAGGATCGGTGATTTTATCATATTGGCTCTGAGTGAACAACTTTCAATTTTGTATACCAAAAATCACTGTCACTATACGATAAAATATTATAACGTGCTTGAAAAATAGCCCCGTGTGAAGGCAGTGGTTATGCGCTAACAGTATAACTTGGTGCTCATGTTCCCAATCAAGTTCGTCAAAGACGTATCGTATCGTATCTATGCCATATACTTGGATCTATGCCACTTTGGTCTTGGTAAATGGTCCAATGGGCCGGTAATCCGACAAGACCGGGGACGGATAAAAAATATATACAAATTTAATTTTGGTGTCCTAAAATAATAGATTCGATAAATTATAGCTGGAGCAGTAGGTACGTCACTAGACAATAAAGTACGGCAATTGTTTCTTTTTATGTGCTCAAAATATTTACGGTTCTTTATGAGCGGTGGCAAACAGCAAAAACAAAAGAATTTGGTTACAGTATAAGCGAAACAGTACGACCATTTTAGCCGATTCTACTTTATAAATATCTGAAATTCAGGATCTTTAAAAATTCTGCCACTAAAGAAGTTAAATTGTGGATGAAAATTTGTATGGAAATCTACCATTTTTGTCGCAGAGAAATACCGTAGGGGACACGGCTTGTCTACTAAATCATTTTTTTAAAGTTACTGATAACTAACGCTTAGCCTTAACCTCTGGGTCTGAGAAGCATGAATTCGGTTTAGAGATATTATTTTCTCAAAGAACAAATTGCACAATGGTTTTTTTTTGTTTTGGATTTGAAATCATCAATTTATTTCTCCCGCTCTGGAGAGCGTGACAGATGTTACCGACTAAAACCCACCCGTGTTCCTTCAGTTCAAATTCAAATTTTCAAATTCACTGACAACTAACACTTGTGTGGAAAGTCGCTGGTTGAAAGGTCTGGAAGCATGAGCGTTTCAAAGGCCCACAGGCCGGAACAACCTAGCCTTAACCTCTCTGCTCGACTAGATTTTGACATGACACATCAGCTGACTCGGCTGGATGTTAAAAAGTACGCAATGAATTTAAGGATTTAAGAAAAATATGTAACCGCGTCTATTGTAAATGTCACCGTATGATTGTGAACACCGTTAGTTTTCTATCTCGCGTGATTACAAACTGTCGATAAATTGTGAATTGCACCATACTGCTTACTGACCGAATAGGTTAGGTTAGAATTGCGACCAATCGCGCGCGAGCCGAGCGAGCGTGAGAGCGCTGCCGCGGCAGCGGCCGTCGAGCGCTAGGTACTTCCAAGTTAGTGGCAGTTACTTTACTATTTCGTAGGTAATAGCGCAAGGTACTATCCGTCTTGATACCAGTTCACAATTTGACGGTTTCACTTCGATAGATTATAATCTACCGAAAAATAATGCGTTAAATTGTAAGCAGTATGTTACGGTTCACAATCTCGCAAGATAGATTATCTAACGGTTTTATAATTTTACGGTGACATATACAATAAGTCTGCGACGAAAATCTTTTATTATATATTGAGGGTGAGGCCGGTCAAACCGCGTCAGTCTACTGCGAAAGTTGTATGAAATAGTTATTACTATACCTATCCAAAACGTAGGCAACTTAGAGACACAGACTTAGACTTATTAATTTAGTATCATTCCCAAACAAAATATTGCTAAACCTACCTAAAAATGTAAACTGGGCATTCTGTAGCAAACTTTCGGAAAGTACTAAAAATAAAATCAACAATGAATATTTGACCAATAAATTGAAATATTTTTGAACAGCGAGCGCATTCCGAATTAAATTCATATTTAGAGACAATTCGGCGCAAAATTGAGGAGAAAACCTATGGTCATAGGTCCTGACTGTAGACTAGATTTCAATATAATATCCGAAAACTATTAAAATTACATTAGAAAAGTATAAAAAAGATTATAGACAATGTGTGTGTATTTAATGTTTAAAAACAATTTTATTTCAATTTCCAAGTAAGTATCGAATACGACATTCGTCATACTAATGAATCGAATTGATCGAAATTTAAAAAAATCGTTTAATCGCTTTCGGACATCTTTACAATAAAAAAAAAACGAAAATGGTTGTCGATTTTTTACACAAATGGTAATGAATTTTGCGTGATATTGGACTTTGTTTGTATATTCTTAAGAACTGGGCATTTTCTGGTTGTTTATAATATTTTGAATTTTATTTGTCACATTTTAAATCGCATGTATATGTGTGTGGGTGATATTTGTGAAAAGTAAAAATGTAAACACACACGATTGGCGCGAAATTTCGACTTTGGATATCAAAAAACTTCATTACCACTACTTAAGTGACTTGAACAATGGATGAATTCGTCAAGTAATTAAATGATATATGCTGCCACTGTCCCGCGGTGGAGTTTGGATGTTTGAAATCCCCAATTTGTATGTTTAATGCCTCGAACACCACCTTAATCAAAATGGCGATTATTGCATTTACAGACTTAGATCTCATAATCAACGAACATTCATAAAATTTGATGGGTAGCATTAAATATCGGGGGCGCTTTCGAACTTTGCGGTTAAGCAAAATACAGCCTGACTTGCAAATTGCAAAAAACGTAAGAAAATGTTATTTCGCGGTCTAAATTAGCGCATAAGTGAAGTTTCAATTTTATGGGACTTGTATTAAAACGTGGTGAAGCAATTACGAAGTCGACTGTACTTACATTTTGAATCTTACTTATTGTTAAATTGTGCCATCTTTTCCTTTTTTAGTGAACAAAATAAAGCTCCCGGAACGCTGTCGTCGAGTCCTAAACAACCGACTCAGTTGAAATTTAATGTGACCACAGATGTCAGTTGCATGATTGAAAATGCCAAAAAGAATTTAGATGGGTAAGTTTCTTTTTTTTTTCAGCCTGCGTGCGTGCATGTCATCTGAATGTAAGCCTTTTATTTCGCTCGCGTGGATGTTAGAAATTAACCCACGGGGACGTTAACCGACGGAAACAGGGATAAAAAGTAGCGTATGTTACTCCTTATAGCAATAGCTTCCAGTGAAAGTTCGGTCCTTACCGACCCTGATGACCCTATTACTCTCCTCCAAGCAGTAGGGCCACCAGTACAATTTACAAAAACAATTGACCGTCATTCCGACCTTGCCGCCGAGGTCCTCGCAGCCCGCCAAAACCCCGATTAAATAATCCCTCCCGACCCTTGCTCGACGAAGTGCCGACCCGCGCCGTAACTGAGCCTGTAGCTTTAAACTCCCTTATTAATAATAATAATAAGCCCCCTAAACAACCACACGTCCTTATTGACCATCTAATCACGTAGGGGGCGGACACACGATAGAAAAATTACTGGCGTGGTTAACGTGGCTCTGGAAACCCATTTAACATGGAGACTAGATCGAAGAAAATACGAATAGGACCGCTACCCGAGGGCAATCGTCGGGGCGCACCCGGGGCCGATGCTGGGTGTCTCAGCATGCGACCAATCGGCGGTGGGGGACTGAGCAGGCGGGTTCTCCCCGATAAAAATACTACAGCCGAACCGACAGACAGACTAGACAATAGTGATGACAGTAGATCAGTTACATCCGCCTTGGATGTTTCGCAGGCAGCGTCAGCTACTCAGCCTGCGACCATCAAAGCGGGAAAAGCCAGAGTGCGCATGAAATGAATCAAATCAAATCAAATCAAAATATTTTATTTCACATAAACCTGCAAGGGCACTTATGAAACGTCAGAAGCTAGGTGCACGGTTCCAATTTGTCGCTTCCTATGGAGAAGAGCCGGCAAGAAACTCCACGGTTACTCTTTTAAAAATAATTGGGTTTTACATATTCACCATGCGCACTTACTATCATGTTACAAAACTTGAAGAGGACAGAACCATGTACTGCACACAATTATTCGATAAATTTAAATTACAATACCCAGAAATTAATGTAACACAACAAAGAATAGCTGACCAAAGACGGGTTATTATGAGAAACAAGTTGTTATCAGACGACATTTTAAATAGAATTAGATCTGAAATTGGAGAACAGCTAAAAATTGAAGAAGAAAGCACGAATCTCACACATACAACACAACCAACAAACACCTTACAGATAACCCAATCACTTACAACATATAATCCTTCCTTAGAACATGACATTAGGTCGGAGACTGAATACTGTGACACAGAACTAAGCACGCCCATACAGCACTGCAATCAACCTACGACAGATAATTTCACATCAATACCAACACAGAATAATATTGAGTTTGATCCTTCCATAGTAGAATCATTAAGTAACGAACTAGAAACAAATATGCTAAAATACAACGGAATAGATCCTGCGTGTAGGCCTTTGTTGCCAAAAATTAGATCATCTCGCCAATTATCAGATATCGTTAGCATGTTTAATCAAAAAAATATTTTTTATTTTATTTGATTTGGGAAAATAAACTGTTACACATTACAGTATAAGGTATAGAACTTAAAACTAAAAAGGGAGTACAAATGTATAACCAACAACATTTTCCACATAATATAAAAAGTTAAACAAACATGAACGGCGTGCGATATTAAATAATATTGAATACATACAGAGTATGATTAAATATAAAATAAAACCAATCTGAAACGAATACAAGTAAAAATAACAAAACAGAAAGAACATAATAAAATCGAAATTATTCCTCCTAAACTATCATCCCTAGAAAACTTAAGCGACACTCATTCTTTAATCTATTCTGTCGCTATTACAGTTGTAATTTACCTTAAACTAAAAATAAATATAGATAGGGCTAGTAATCATAACAAAGTAATAAACGACCCACCATGGCAAAAAAGATTAGAAACGGACATAGATCAGCTAAGAAAAGACACAAACAGACTAACACAATATCAAAACGGCAACACATCAAGAAAACTTTTTAGAAGAGTAGAACTTAATATTAAAAATACTAAACAACACAGTTCACATGACAACTTTAATAAGAGAATAGAAGATCACTTAGATACATTAAAACAAAAACTTCTAGTGAAGAGTCATAGACTAGCACGATACAAAAAAGCCAAACAAAGAAAGGATAACAATAGATTATTTAAAACAAATGAGAAACAATTTTATAGAAAGCTTAAAGGCAATAATACGGCAATCCATAACCCTCCATCTCAAGAGTCTTTAAAAGAATTCTGGCAAGGAATCTGGTCAGACAGCACTGACCATAACAAAGAAGCTGGATGGATCCAAGAAGAAATAGGCCGATCAGAAACAATAGACGAAATGCCGTACGAAGATTAGATGCTCTTGAAATAAGCACAATAATAAATAAAACACATAATTGGAAAGCAGCAGGAATAGATGGTATACACAATTTTTGGATAAAAAGACTTTATTCACTTCACGGCACGCTAGCACTACAAATAAATGATATTTTAAAAGGTAATTAAAATATACCAGAATTTTTGACTAAAGGAATCACATACATGATCCCAAAGTCAAGTAGAACCCAGGATCCTTCACAATATAGACCAATCACTTGCCTGCCAACCTTGTATAAAATCATAACGTCATGTATAACTAACAAAATTATTAAACACACTGAACAATATAATATCCTGACTGAAGAACAGAAGGGATGGGAATGAAGGGATGAAGGGGGGGGGAAGATGCGGCCATATGGGGTGTAAAGAGCAATTAATTATCGATTCCACTATTTTAAAATACGTTCAGAGATCTAAAAAGAACTTATACATAGCATACATAGATTATAAGAAAGCATTCGACAGCGTTCCGCACTCTTGGTTGATCGAAGTTTTAAACATTTATAAAATCAATCCATTAATCATAAATTTTCTTAAAAATACAATGGGATCCTGGAGAACTACACTAAAAGTACAAACTAAAGCAACAAACTTATCCGTAGACGAAATAGCCATTAAAAAGGGTATTTTCCAAGGGGACTCCTTAAGCCCTCTATGGTTTTGTCTAGCCCTAAATCCACTCTCCCGAGCATTAATTGATTCGAAATTAGGCTTTGATATTAAGAACGGAATATCAATAGTGCACCAAATTACACATTTACTTTATATGGATGACTTAAAACTACATATATGCTAATAAAAATACAGATTTGCACGATTTATTAAACATAACAACAACATTCTCAAAAGACATAAGAATG
Organism: Polymixis lichenea; assembly: GCA_949091785.1. NCBI lineage: Eukaryota > Metazoa > Arthropoda > Insecta > Lepidoptera > Noctuidae > Polymixis > Polymixis lichenea. The sequence continues at coordinate 13,809,460 of OX420937.1, forward strand.
GATTTTGGACTAGATAAATGCCGAAAACTGAATATAGAGAAGGGTAAGATTAGAGAAGGAAACTACTCAACATACACCGAAGAAGTAATAGAAGCAATGAAAGACGAAGAATTGTATAAATATTTAGGTTATAACCAAGCACGATTGTTAGAACATAGGACTATTAAGGATAAACTAAAAATAGAATACAATAGTAGAATACATTCTTTATGCAAAATGCACCTATCTAGTAAAAATTTATTCAAATCCATAAATACATACGCGATTCCTATACTAACTTATTCTTTCGGTGTAATAAAATGGTCTAACATAGAATTACATGCTCTGGAAGTAAAAACAAGGACCATACTGACACAACATAGATATCACCATCCCAAATCAGCAATAGAAAGAGTTATAATGATCAGAAAAGAAGGTGGTAGGGGCCTTATCGAAATATCACATCTTCATAAAAGACAAATCATAAATTTAAAACAATTTTTTAGACGGAAGAAAAACAATAGTCAACTACACAAAACAATTATAGAAATAGACAAACAGTATACACCACTAAACCTTAGCGATGATAGCAATATTGAGACAGTAGATAAAGCGAGACATACAGAAGAGATACACAGGAAGTGGAGACAAAAAGAGCTACATGGAAGACATCCCAACGATTTATACCAAACATACATAGATAAAGAGGTTTCTAACAAATGGTTAGACTTAAGTGAGCTGTTTCCAGAAACAGAAGGGTTTATGTTAGCCATTCAAGATCAAGTCATTAATACAAAAAATTACAGAAAATACATAATAAAAGATATTCCCGAAACAAATATTCAATAGTTTTAATGCACTAAATCTCACCAAATACACGTACATAACACTACAAAAAGCTGCCATATTAAACACTTGCCGCATAGTTAGAAAATTCCTACAACTAGACTTAGATAATAATTTCACTGCAGTACAGAGCAATTTACCTTCTTAGAATAATAACTAGAATATCACCTTGGTTTATACCCGTGAGATTCTAAAAATGCCAGGTACTAACCTGAGATAATTAAATGAAAAACAAAAATAATAATAATAATAACTGGCAACACCGAGGCAACAAGACGTCACGTTTTCCAATTTTTGCATTTTAATCAGCGAAAGCAATTTTAACCCAATTTAACAATAGTTTATCATAATACCCAAAAACAATAATCTGGAAAATCATTGGAAAAAGTAAAAAGAGACCGTACTACACCAAAATGTAACAAATTGAATCAAAAACTGCCGAGTCGGAGGTGACATGACAGATGTCACCTCCGAACATATTGAACACGAAATAGGAAAACAGAGAAATGTTGACCAGAGCCGCCGCACGTAATGCACGCCTACCACCACCGGATTCTTCGCTCAGCTCCGCCTCGCCGCCGCCGGTACCCAGCCCCACTCCGGGCGCTGTGACGACACCGGCCGCGGTAGTTGCGTCGAGCTCAAGCGACGAGTGCTTCTCCCCGCCTACGACGCCACCACCTACTCGTCGACGGAGAGGACGCCGGCCGTCGGACGGTTTAGGACCTCGAGGCCCACCGGTCTCTGATAGGGTCCCAGCTCCCGGCGGAAGTATGCACTGCATGAGATGGACACGATCCATCAATGAAAATGTCATGCGCTCATACTATGGGGCTACAGAAGGAGGAAACAATCTGACCGCGTACCGTGTTCGGATGCTCTCTCTGTTTCAGGTGCTTGAGCCAGCAGTCAACGTTTCGGCACAACGACTGTCGGATCAGGTGCGGGTCATCCAGCGTAATCATATGTTGGATGACACAGTACTTGATCGCCTACGAAATGAAATATAGAGTAGCCGTGTCATCGCTCCCTCGTTACAGAATATTGTGGTACCACCACAGCTCAACACAGATTACACTGACGAGGGGACTGATGATAGGGCTACAAACGTAAGTACCCAGTGCAGTGAGGAATTGAGGAGTGCTTTGGACGGTGCGATTCGGGAATATCGGTTCATGTCACCCGAACTTAGACCACGCTTACCTCGTTTACCCATGCATAACAAAAATAGGGCGCTGGTGGCGACTCTGGATTCGCAGTTGTCAAATTATTTTGATGACTGCGAAGACCTCACCGATACTCATTCGATTCTGTACTGTGCGGCTGTAGCGGCATGTCGTGTAGCTCACGTGAAATTCGCGAATGATTCAAGAACTTCACGACCGAAGCCAGCCGCACCAGCTGGTTGGGCTCGGGAAGTCGAGCGAGCCTGCGATCCAATACCAGAAATGGAGGCTATTACCATCTGCCCCCAAGATGTAGCTCGTGCAGTCCGTCCGTTGCCGAACTGGAAATCTCCAGGGCCGGGCGGGCTGCACAACTTCTGGATTAAATGGCTCAAAAGGTCGCACGCTCGCTTGGCGGCTCAGTACCAGGTTCCTTTAGAGTCTGGTTCGCTACCCCAGTTTCTAACGACAGGAATAACCCACCTGCTCCATAAATCAGGTAGTACCGCGGAACCCAAAAATTATAGGCCGATCACATGTTTACCGACGGTCTATAAAAGTTCTTACATCCATTTTGAGAGCTAAGATTTACAATCATATAGACAGTAACTCCATCATGTCTGTTTCTCAAAATGGATGTCGGAATGGGTCCCGCGGTACTAAGGAGCTGCTCCTCATTGATATGGCCATTAGCCAACAGGTTCGTCGTTCCCGAAAGGATCTTTCGACATGTTGGATAGATTACAAGAAGGCCTATGACTCGGTGCCACATACTATTTATTTAATTTATTTATTTATTTATTTATTCTTCAGAAAGCTTACAGTCTAATATCTACTTAACTAATATACAAATTAAGCGTTTACAGTTGCCATTTACAAGCTTCCACAAATTAAAAACTATGTACCTAAAGTTAAAAGAAAAAAAAAATCACACAAAAATAAAATAGAATCTGCTTAGACAAATAAACATAACAAATTATTCTTTCTAAATATTAACAAAACAAACAAATTCTAATAATATTTACTTACAAACTAGAATAAAAACAGAAAATAAAACAAAATTCAATTACATGTGCTTTAACTAGGAGTATTGGTATTACTGCCTAAACCAAAGTATTCCTTATTTATAGCTTGTCTAAATATGCTTGGACTGGTTCTGAATAAATCAACATCTAAGTGAGAGGGAAGATTATTGAACCTAGTTGCGGTACGTGCGAGGTAGGCGTTCCGTCGGTAGTTTGTTGATGCGAATGGAACGTGAAGAAGTGGCCGCTGCCTAAAACCTACTTGATGTGTACGGAGTGATAATTTTGAGAGGAGTTGAGAACAATCGATGGAGCTATTGGCGATATTTAATAAGAAAGTAATATCATTAACATGGCGTCTATTTTCCAGCGGTAGGAAATGGTATCTTTTGCAACGATGAGTGTAATCCATTGAGCATTGCCTGTCTTATAATCTAGATATCTTAAAAACTTTTTCTGTATATTTTCTATTCGGGACTTATACACATCATACTGTGGGTTCCATACTTGAGATGCATATTCTAGATGGCTGCGTACATATGAACAGTATAGTATTTTAATCGGTTTTAGAGAGCTAAAGCAAGTAGATGACCTTATGATGAAACCCAGGGACTTGGAAGCTTTCTTAACGATTTCGTCAATATGCATGTCGAATACGAGTTTACTGTCCTGGATAACGCCCAAGTCCCTAATACTGGTCACCTTAGTGATCGTTTGGTTGTTCAATGCGTAACCTAAACCAATTGTCTTCTTTTGCCGTGTATAAGTCATATGAAAGCATTTCGATACGTTTAGTTGGAGTTTGTTTAGTGTACAGTAATCTACAAACCTATTAAGGTCCTCTTGGAGTAGTGATGTGTCAGATGAACTACGTACTGTTTTCAGAATTTTCATGTCATCGGCATATAGTAGAATGTACGAGTTAATAAAACATTTCTTTATGTCTGCTATAAATAAATTGAACAGAAGAGGCCCTAAAATCGATCCCTGAGGAACTCCAGATGGTATCAAATTCCAACCGGAGGTAAAGCCCTGTAATACTACTGCTTGTGATCGGTTTTCAATGTAGGAAGAAAACCATCGATATAGGTCGCCGTGAATTCCAGCTGAAGAAAGTTTACGTAAAAGTACTCTGTGGTCAATGCGGTCAAAACATTTACTGTAATCTGTGTAAATTACATCAACTTGTGCACGTTGCTCCATACCTTCAGAGATAAATTCGTTGCAAAGAATAAGATTAGTAGTAGTGGACCGCTTCCGAAGAAAACCATGCTGCTCATCACCGAAGTCACATTCTAAGGCTGAATAAACTGCAGAGTAAACAACGCGCTCGAGGACTTTGGAGAATAAGCATAGCTTCGAAATAGGGCGATAGTTATTTACGAGTGACTTATCACCTTTTTTAAAGATTGGCGTAACGAATGCAGATTTCCAAATTTTAGGAACAGTGCCTTCTGTTAAGGACCGCTTGAAAATGATACAGATAGGTTTGGCTAGGCTTTTCGCACTGTTGACAATGAATATAGGTGGTATTAAATCCGGGCCCCCTGATTTAGAGAGATCGAGCATTTGAAGTAACTTAAGTACTTTTTCGTGGCATACCTCTATGGAACAGATGCTCGCTGTGTTCGTAGATGGCGTTGTGACTTGATCTTGGTGGTCTATGTCTGGTTCTAGAAATGTTGACTGAAAGTATGTAGCGAACAGGTTACTGATTTCTTCTCCAGTGTCTGCGCTTATATCTTGATATTTCAGCACATTAGGGAAGCAACTATTACTTCTCTTGCTTTTAATAAAGGACCAAAAGAATTTTGGATTTTGAATAATCGACGACTCTACTTTATCCATGTACGTACGGTAACAAGATTTCTCTACTTCTGCAGCTCTATGACGCAATAAAGAAAAGGTTTGGTAATCAGATAAATTCCCATATGTCTTAAACTTCCGGTGATATTTATATTTTTCTTTAAGGATCTTAATTAACGCAGAGGTATACCAGGAAGGGTGTGATGAACTTTTGACAGACTTTTTTGGTATATACAGATCCCTAATTTCATAAAGCTTGTTATAAAAATAACTAACAGCATTATCTAATGGCTCCGCACTTAGCAACTCATCCCAGTTAACGTCATCAAGAGCGGACGTGATGGCAGTGTAGTCTCCTTTATGGAACTGATATTTAGTGTTAGTTTTTTCTGATAGTGAGTGTATTTGAACAAAATCAGCCTGAATAGTAAAGGGTTTGTGATGCATATCAATAGGTACTGCTAATGGGTCAAGACATTCGTGTATGCCCAGGGACCCATTAGAAAACGCAAGGTCTAACAGTCTGTCATTCGTATTCCGTACGTTATTAAACTGGGATAAGTTACACATATTTATAGTATCGAAGAAGTCAATGAGATAACGGTTCGAATAGTTTTGTGGTAGTAATTCAGCGCTGTCGTTTGTATGACACCATTCTACTTCGTTGCCAAAGTTAAAGTCACCTAAGACAATAAATTTATCTAATGGGTTGGTCAAAATCAAATGATTCAAATTATTTGCAAAATTCTGGAGCTGAACAGTATAGGAATTACCCGTATGTTCATTACAAAGGTAAAGGGCACAGATATGTATGTTGTATGCAACTTGAGGTCTAGACTTTTTTAAAGTAATAGTTACCCAGATATCTTCAGCGGAGCTACGCCAGTTACATCTCTCAACAACGGTCAAATCTTTCCGCACGGCAATCAACACACCGCCTCCTCGAGTTTGCGAGGTGCGGCTGTAGTCGCGGTCGCGTCTCCACACCACATACCGCGAATCGAACAACTCACTGCTGAAAATATCATCCACTAACCAAGTTTCTGTAAATACTACAACATCGTAAGATTGAAGACACACATTTCGGAATAGAGTGTTCGTTTTTGTACGGAGACCACGTACGTTTTGGTAATAAATATTAAGCGGAGCCATTGATGAGTCCTTCACTAATATCTATGTACATACATGGCTCATGAGGGTGCTGGAGCTGTATAAAGTAGATACAACTCTCCGCACCTTCCTGATTTCATGTATGGGGCAATGGAGGACGGTTCTTCAATATCCAGGATGTCGAAATATCCATGGGAATAGCGAACCGATTAGGTTCGAGCGAGGCTTATTTCAGGGTGACAGTTTGAGACCGCTTTGGTTCTGTCTAGCCCTGAATCCTCTAAGCACACTGCTGGAGGATTCAGGTATAGGCTGAAGAGAGGTGGTCAGGTTATATCTCACCTCCTTTATATGGATGACCTAAAACTCTTTGCCCCCAACAATTTACAACTGATGGAGCTACTGAAAGTAACCGAAACCTTTAGTAGCGCCATCAGGATGGAATTTGGTGTGGACAAATGTGCGGTCATGCATGTAAAGCGAGGGGAGATTGTGGAATCCGTGGGAACCCAACTCTCGGATTCCATAAACCTTCGAGCCCTCTCTGCAGCCGAAACCTATAAGTATTTGGGTATGTCGGAAGCGTTGGGCATCAATGTTACTGACATGAAGCAATCGTTGAAGGAGCGCTTCTTTGGCCGCCTGAAGAAAGTATTCAATAGTCTTTTATCAGGCGGAAACAAGGTGCGCGCCTTCAACGGTTGGGTCATGCCGGTTTTGATGGACTCTTTCGGCATACTCAAATGGACTCAGACCGAACTCGACGCCTTGGATAGGAGGGTCCGTACGCTGCTGACTGCATATCGAATGCATCACCCACGGTCATCGGTAATGAGACTGTATATCTCGCGAAAGTGTGGAGGTCGAGGGTTCTTAAACGCTAAGACCCTCCACAATCGCGAGATATGCAGTCTCAGGGAATATTTCCTGGGAACCGACGTGGGGATGCATCGAGATGTGGTCGCGGTGGACAAGGGCCTCACCCCGCTCTCCTTGGCTAAAGAGAACTGGCGCAAGCCAGTAGTGCTTGACACTAAAGATCGCATGGAAGTATGGCAGAGTAAGGAGCTTTACGGACGCTTTTTCCGGGCCCTACATGGACTCGATGTAGACCTACTAGCGTCCGTAGCCTGGCTGCGTTTCGGTGACCTCTTTAGAGAAACCGAAGGTTTTGTCTGTGCAATTATGGACGAAGTTGATGACGAACAACTAACGGAGATTTATTGTGAAAGACGGCACAGTTGACATCTGTCGGGCATGCATGCCACCGTCCGGGTGAATCAATTTGACATGTTATCTCCGGGTTTTCTCGTCTAGCTAACGAGGAGTACTTGCATAAACACAACCTTGTAGCCAGGATTATCCATCAGCAACTTGCTCTGAAATACAGCCTTGTGGAATCAGAAGTGCCGTACTACAGGTATGTGCCCGACCCAGCTCTCGAAAATGGACATGTCACACTGTACTGGGATCGATCCATCATCACTGAGAGGACTATTGTTGCCAATAAGCCTGATAAGCCCTAAGCCTCGTGAAAGCCGAGAAAGATAAACAAATCAAGTATCTTGACTTGGCTCGCGAGGTTGTCGACATGTGGGATGTGGACTCAGCGATCATTGTACCAATAGTCGTTACCGCCAATGGCTTGATAGCCAAGAGCCTCGACCAACACCTGAGGGGCTCTCGTTGGGCAGCTGGGTCAAGGGCTTGATCCAGAGAGCGGTACTCCTGGACACGGCTCGCATTGTTAGGAGGTTCCTCTCTCTGGAGCCCTGACCGCCGGTAGCTTGGACCCTGTTCCCGATACCGGTGGGCTACTATTTTTTATATTTTTAAATATTTTTATATATTTCATATTCTAATATTTAAAAATGTAATTTATATGTGTATATTCTGAAATAAAGAAGATAATAATAATAATAATAATCTGTGGCCCGACTGTCAAGATCCGGTTTAAAAAAAAAAATCTCCGTGTATTTTTTCTAGTATTTTTATTGTAAATGATGCAACAATGTTCTGATAAGCTTCTATCATATTCATAACCAAAACATTACAACAAAATGCAACAAGAAAAAACAATTGGACGCGGAGAATAATACGATGCTGACGCGAAGTCTGGCACGATTACTACGAGACACACACCCAACACCTTCGGGTTCGTCGCTCAGCTCCGCCTCGCAGTTGCCGGAACCTGCTCCAGACGTGAGTCCAGTGATACCGGCCGCTGCAGTTGCGTCGAGCTCGAGCGACGAATAATTCTCGTCGCCGACGCTGCTTCGCCACGGGTAGCGATGCAACTGCAAAATATATCCAGTGTTTCACCGCGACCCAACCGCGTTGGTGAAGAGGATGATGACGAGGCTATATCCGGTGCTGGAGTTGTATAAAGTAGATGCAACTCTGCGCACCTTCCTGATATCGTCTATGGGGCAATGGAGGACGGTCCTTCGCTATCCAGGATGTCGAAATATCCAGAGGAATAGCGAGCCGATAAGGATCGAGCGGGGCATATTGCAGGGCGATAGTTTGAGTCCGCTCTGGTTCTGCCTAGCCTTGAATCCTCTTAGCACATTGCTGGAGGATTCAGGTATAGGTTATCGATTGAGAAGAGGTGGTCAGGTTATATCTCACCTCCTATACATGGATGACCTAAAACTCTGCCCCCAACAATTTACAACTGATGGAGCTACTGAAAGTAACCGAAACCTTTAGTAGCGCCATCAGGATGGAATTTGGTGTGGACAAATGTGCGGTGATGCATGTAAAGCGAGGGGAGATTGTGGAATCCGTGGGAACCCAACTCTCGGATTCCATACACCTTAGATCCCTCTCCTCAATCGATACATACAAAGTATTTGGGTATGTCGGAAGCGTTAGGCATCAATAACGCTGACATGAAACAATCGTTGAGGGAGCGCTTCTTTTGCCGCCCGAATAAAGTATTAAATAGTCTTTTAGCAGGCGGAAATAAGGTGCGCGCCTTCAACGGTTGGGTCATGCCAGTTTTGATGTACTCTTTCGGCATACTCAAATGGAGTTAGACGGAACTTGACGCCCTGGATTTGCGGTCATCGGTGATGAGACTGTATATCCCACGGAAGTGCGGAGGTCGAGGTTTCTTAAACGCTAAGACCCTGCACAACCGTGAGGTATGCAGTCTCAGGGAATACTTCTTAGATGCCGACGTGGGGATGCACCAAGATGTGGTCTCAGTGGACAACGGCCTCACCCCGCTCTCCTTGGCTAACGAGAACTGGCGCAAACCTAAAGTATTAGATACTAATGACCGCAGGAAGGTATGGCAGAGCAAAGAGCTTCACGGACGCTTGTATCGGGTCCTACATGGAGCCGATGTAGACCTACTAGCGTCCGTAGCCTGGTTACGATTCGGTGATCTCTTTGGAGAAACCGAAGGTTTTGTCTTTGCGATTATGGACGAAGTTATGATGACGAACAACTACCGGAAATATATTGTAAAGGATGGCACGGTTGACATCTGTCGGGCATATCACCGTCCGGGGGAATCAATCCAACACATTATTTCTGGCTGTTCTCGTCTGGCTAACGGAGACTACTTGCATAGGCACAACCTTGTAGCCAGGATTATCCACCAGCAACTTGCTCTGAAATACAGTCTTGTGGATTCGGAAGTACCGTACTATAGGTATGTGCCCGACCCAGTTCTCGAAAATAGCACTATCACGCTGCATTGGGATCGATCTATCATCACTGATCGGACTATAGTTGCCAATAAGCCGGACATAGTGGTGATAGATCGATTTGAACGTCGCACAATGATTATTGATATAGCATTCCCACATGACGAGAACCTCGTGAAAGCTGAAAATGACAAGCAGATCAAGTATCTTGACCTGGCACGCGAGGTTGTCGACATGTGGGATGTGGATACAGCAGTCATTGTGCCGATAGTCGTAACAGCCAATGGCATTATAGCCAAGAGCTTCAACCAGCACCTCAGGCTCTCGTTGGGCAGCTGAATCAAGGGCTTCCTAGCGTCCGTATCCTGGCTGCGCTTCGGCGACCTCTTCGGGGAAACCGAAGGTTTTGTCTGTGTGATTATGGATAAAGTTATCACGACGAACAACTATCGGAAATACATTGTCAAGGACGGTACGGTTGACATCTGTCGAGCATGCCACCGTCCCGGTGTGGTCCCGGTGAAACAATCCGACATATCGTTTCCGGTTGTTCTCGTCTTGCTAACGGCGAGTACTTGCACAGACACAATCTAGTAGCTAGGATTATTCACCAGCAACTTGCTTTGCAGTACAACCTTGTGGAGTCTGAAGTACCATACTATAGGTATTTGGCAGACCCAGTTCTCGAGAATGGTCACGCCACATTGTACTGGGATCGATCTATCATCACTGACAGGACTATTGTAGCCAATAAGCCTGATATTGTGGTGATAGAACGACGAGCGCATCGTGCAATGATTGTTGATATCGCTGTCTCTCATGACGAGAATCTCGTGAAAGCTGAGCAAGATAAGAAAATCAAGTATCTTGACTTGAGGTTGTCGGCATGTGGGACGTGGACTCAGCAACCGTTGTACCGATAATCGTTACAGTAAATGGCCTAATAGCGAAGAGCCTTCACCAACACCTCAGGAGGCTCTCATTGCGCGGCTGGATCAAGGGTTTGATTCAGAAAGCAGTATTCCAAGACACGGCACGCATAGTTAGGAGGTTCCTTTCTCTAGAGCCCTGACCACCGGCATCTCGGACCCTGCTCCTGATGCCAATGGGCCACTATTTTATATTTTAAAATGTTTTTGTATGATTTTTGTAAACTATTTAAAAATATATTTATCATGTAAGAAAGAAAATAAACGATAAATAACAATCAAAATCTGATCCAGTCTATCCCGACTTGCTGTCCCTTCAGCAGTGACGCTCTGAGCTGAGGTCCGTACCCCACAGGGGGTGCCCTCAGCGTTCATTTGCTTAGTAATTTAGGAAATGAGCCCCTGGCTGGAGGCTTTGAGTTCAGTTAAGGCAGCCACAGGATAGTCAGGTTAAGTAGTCACCTCTCAAAGTCAACTACATCCTGCCGTTTCGGAGATTAGCCGGATCAAACAGACAGACAACAATTCAATAATAGGGTATTTTACTCTGTATGAGAAAAAATCAAAATATATATTATTGAGATAGCTTAGGCAAAAAGCACTCGGAAAATGTTTTTTTTTAGTTTATGAATTAACAAAATAAATTTTAAAATTAAATTCAAAGATTTCAGTTTTTTTTACAATCGGTTTTTAGACACCATGGAAAAGTAGCCGCCATGTTATTACGTAATACTGTTGTTTAAAATAATCAACTGAACAGCTTTGTACTTTTGTTATTATCGTACCCAAAGTATTTTTTATTGAAATAATATCTTACATTCAGGAACAGCAAACCAACGATAAGTAGAATAATAACTAATTTTTTAATTTATAAACAAATATCATACAATATATCAGCGCATTTGTTTACACAGCAAACTGACGTCATACACACAAAGCAATATGGCGTCCACTGTTTTCGTCAAATTACGCGCGAAATTTGAAAATGTAAAATTTAAATGCATTTTTATGGCACTAATCGATTAAATATTTGCCCCTGTCCTAACAGGCATATTTAATCAATGTTTAGACACTGATACGTTTCCTGACTTAATGAAACATAGTAAAGTAGTACCAATTTTCAAATCGGGTAGTAAGAGTAATCCCTCTAATTATAGACCTTTATCGGTGCTTCCAGCATTGAGCAAAATTTATGAAAAAGTCATGCTAGACCAGATGTTGTCACATTTTGAACTCAAATGGGATTTTACATAGTCGACAGTTTGGTTTCACGAAAGGTAGGTCGACGACTGACGCGGGAGTAAAACTCATCAGTCACATTTTGGAATCCTGTGAGAAGTCCCAGGATGCAATTGGCATTTTCTGTGACCTCTCAAAAGCGTTTGACTGCGTTGACCACAATACGCTCATCTGTAAATTACACCACTACGGAATTCGTGGACGAGCTGCTGATCTTGTACTTTCCTATTTATCAAACAGACAGCAAAAAATAAATGTTAACGGGGCAACGTCGTCGGGGTCTCTAGTTAAGATGGGCGTGCCTCAAGGTTCAATTCTTGGCCCTTTTTTATTTCTAGTTTATATTAATGACCTTCCTTACCTGATGGCAAACTTCTCGGATATATTTTTATTCGCTGATGACACTTCTCTTATTTTTAGAATGGATAGAAAAGATACGGATGTCTTAGATGTCAACGATAGTCTAGCTGTTCTCTCGAAATGGTTTGCGGCTAATAATCTTTTACTCAATGCAAACAAAACTAAATGTCTTAAGTTCTCATTACCAAATGTACCCCATTTAGGTCTAAATTTAAAACTTGATGGCAAGAAACTAGATGCTATTTCTGAAACTGTATTTCTAGGAATTACTTTAGATTCAAAATTGCAATGGGGTGCCCACATTAGAGCTCTCTCAAGTAGATTAAGCTCAGCTGCTTACGCAGTAAGAAAAATAAAGCAGTTGACTGATGTAGTGACAGCTAGGTTAGTATACTTTGCTTATTTTCACAGTATTATGTCTTATGGCGTTCTGCTGTGAGGATCGGCAGCTGACGTAGATCAAGTTTTCATGTTACAAAAGAGGGCAATCCGCGCAATCTATAAAATGGGACCTCGCGAGTCTCTTAGAAACAAATTCAATGAAATTGATATTTATTTATTTATTTATTTATTAGGTTCACCAACAATTGTTTACACTGGTATTATGCTAAAGTTAACATGCAAGATAAATTAATACAGTAGCGTAACAATCACTTACAGGTAAACTCCGCGTGCATATAAAAAAAGTTGTACAAAATAAACTAAACTAAAGTAGCTTAACTAAACTAAAGTAACTTAACTAAACTAAAGTAACTTAACTAAACTAAAGTAACTTAACTAAACTAGGTTGAAAAAATGCTTAGTACTTAAAAACTTGGAAAACATCATACACCACTTAGGACTAACCTTTATTCGTATATTGATGACTAAAACTAAATCTAATCGATCGATTTGGTCCCTGCAACTATTTATGACCTTGCATAATCTCGCATAAGGAGAATTTGCGCCTAGTATCGTTCTTCTCATCGGTGGGCGGAGTGGTGTTATTGGATGACGAGGAATTCTTGAGGGTGCACGGAAACTGAGATTGTACAAAATCTGTGGGCAGTCAATTTTATGTGCCAGAACTTTGCACGCAAACATTGCGTCGTTAAGGCGACGGCGTTTGTCCAGCGAAACCATTTTAAAGTGTCTCAGTCTGTTACTGTACCAACGTATTTTCTTTGCAATGCCGCTAGAAAACGCCAAGTGCCAAAGAAATCGCTTTTGAACGCGTTCTAGACGCAACGAGTGTGTAGCGTAGTGTGGCCGCCAGATCAAACTACAATATTCCAAAGTGCTTCGAATTAAGCTGTTGTAAAGTAAAATTTTAGTTTTACAACATCTAAACTGTTTGGCGTTTCTTATAACAAATCCGAGCATTTTAGAGGATTTTTTTATTATATTGTCTATGTGAGGAACAAAAGTTAGTTTCCGATCAAACGTTACGCCAAGGTCTCTTATTGCATCCTGTTCCACCATTTTTACTCCCATCGAATTATAATAATCTTGCTCAACTAGATAAAGTTTTCTGGAGAATTTAATATAGTAACATTTGCTTGTATTTAGATGCATTTCGTTGGTTCGGCACCAAAGCACAAGCCGTTCAAGATCGCTCTGTAATGCTGAGGCATCGTCCTTCGATTTAACGATTTTAACAAATTTTAGATTAGAGAAAAAAGCACCCGGCTTAGATGGAATACGAGTGCAAGACATTGTATATTTACGTAAGCAATTAAGTCCTGTTTTAGCTACATTAGTGAATATGTCCTTAACTAACGGTAGTTATCCAGACCAGTTGAAAAATGCAATTATACGTCCTATATACAAATCAGGAAGTCATTTAGAATATGGTAATTATAGGCCTATCGCAATATTATCTGTTATAGATAAAATAACCGAAAAAATTATTGTAGGACAGATTAGTGCGTTCTTAGAACAACATAACATACTGTGCGACACTCAGCACGGTTTCCGGAGAGGGCGCAACACTGTCTCTGCCTTGTTAGGATTTTCAGATTATATTAATGACTGCTTAGACTCTGGCAAACAAATTATAGCACTATTCATTGACTATAAAAAAGCGTTTGACACTTTAGACCATAACATCTTATTACAGGCAATGGACGAATGCGGAATACGCGGTCCCACAAATAATTGGTTTAAAAACTACCTCACTAATAGGAAAATAAGCACCGTTATCTCCCGTGTGGCTGGGAAAGAGGCAGATGTCGACTTGGGTGTGCCTACTGGATCGGTATACGGCCCTGTAGGATATATAATGCATGTGAACAGTGTGTCAAGTGTCGTACGTAAATGTGAGATGTTCATGTACGCTGACGACATGTGTCTTGTTTATGCCTCCAAAGATATAGCTGAGGTACAAAAGTGTATTCAAGGTGACTTTGAAAATATTAGCAAGTGGGCACACGACAATGGAATTATTTTAAATCTCACTAAAACTAAATGTATGCATATATACTCGCCATATAATCGAAATGCTAAATCTGTAAAGAATGAGTATCTCACAGTGGTAGGACATACATACGAATGTTTGCATAGAAATAAATGTAATTGTAACTGTGCAAAATTGGATTTTGTAGATAAATTTAAATATTTGGGTCTAACAATAGATAAGAACTTTAATTGGAGACTACATGTAAATACCATTTGTAATAGGCTAAGATTGGTGCTAAGTAAGTTTTACCACTTAAAAAATGTATTGAACAAACAGACTTTAAGAATTGTGTATTTCGCACTTGCCGATTCGCTAATAAGCTATGGACTCCTTGTGTACGGGCGAACCTTTATAACATATTTAAGAGATATTAAAGACATACAAGTAAGACTGATAAAGTTACTAGTCAGTAAAAATGTTAAAGATAAGTGTAACAAAGAGTATGATAAGTTATTCCCCATCTGTAAAATTATGCCGATAGATAAAAAAGTGGATTATTTGGTAGGTCTGGAATATTATTATAGTGATAAGTATAAAGTTAATATTAAAAACAAGTACAACACACGTAGGGTTAGAGAGAACAGACTAGTACAACCACAGATAACAAATTATTATGGTAAGAGAACATCGAAGTATTTGGTACCTAAAGTGTTTAACAAAATAGATTTATTACGAGAAAAAGTAAAAATTAGTAAGGGATCACTTAAAACGAAATTGAAAAACTTTATACAGGATAGCAAACAGAATTAAATACATTGTACAAGAGTAAACCGTAACAGTATAAATATAAGTAGTAGCTATGTTCGTAAGGTGGTTCATTGTTCTGAAAAAGAGCGCCTCTCGCCATCAAACGTAAAAGTTTGGCGAGTTTAGAATTTAGTAACACCTCTGTACTATAATTACTTTTAAATAAATAAAAAAAAAAAAAAAAAAAAAAAAGATCGTCGGCATACATAAAAATTTTAGAATTAAGAAAGCAGTTTAGGATGTCGTTGATAAACAAAACCCCAAATGAGAACCCTGCGGTACGCCAGAAGATGTATGTCGTAAGGTTGATTGAAAGCCGTTGATGACAACAAAGAAAGATCTATCCTTTAGATATGAAGTCAACCATGAAAGCAACGTTCCAGTAATGCCATATGCTTCCAATTTGCTGATAAGTATTCTATGTGAAACTGTATCAAACGCCTTGCTAAAATCTGTGTATATCACATTGGCTTGGTGACCTGAATCTATAGCCTTCGTTATTAATTCCGAGAACAGTATCAGGTTAGTACTTGTGGATCTAGATTTTACAAAACCATGTTGCTCTTCACTCAAATACAGCTTTAGATGGTTTTGAATGAGGGGACAGATAATAGACTCAAAAATTTTAGCCATGGTTGATAAAATAGATATAGGTCTGTAGTTGATTTGTGGATAGGTACAACTTTAGCTAACTTCCACTTTGCAGGTATATATATGTATAGATATACTAACTATGCCTTCTCTTTATATCCTAGAAAATATCTTGTACGTTCGCAAAAACGTAGGTCTTTTGAAAAAAAGATGCGACTTCCATAATCTAAATACACGTAGTAAAGATAAAATTGTGATTCCAAAATTTAGATTAACTAAAATTAGCAAGTCATTTCTAATAAACAGTATCCGCTTCTATAACAAGTTGCCAAAGTCGGTTACAGAACTTAGCGTTGGAAAGTTTAAAACTCACATCAAACGTGTCCTTATCAAAAAAGCATAGTATAAGATAAAAGACTACGTTGAAGACAGGAAAGTTTGGCTTAATTCCTTCTGCACATGTGGCTTCCCTGGTACCTCATTAACAGCATAACTGTGTGAGTGAGAGTCTATTAACTGCTCCCAAATTATAATGTTAACTTTATTATTTTTTACACTTTCTGACATATTCTCGTCATTTTTGACATTATATATCACTTCTAATATCAACTATTTATTAGTCATTCTCATGAAAATCATGTCACTTGGTTTAAATAGATTGATCTTACTTACTAATGTAGATTCTTTTACATATTGTGAATGGGAGAACGTTGTAGGCCTTACAGACTAGATTTATAGACGATTTTCTATCCTTTATTTTCATTCCTCTAAGTACCTGGTTATTATTGACAGGCCTGGACTGTCGTCCCATACCTATTATCACTGTAATTTGAAAAAATTGTAAAACCCAATTATTTTTAAGAGTAACCGTGGAGTTTCTTGCCGGCTCTTCTCCATAGGAAGCGACAAATTGGAACCGTGGACCTAGCTTCTGACGTTTCATAAGTGCCCTTGCAGGTTTATCTGAAATAAAATATTTTGATTTTGATTTGATTTTATTTTGAATAAAAATGTTGAGTTTTTTATGGTTTACGTATTAGTATTTTAGAATCTAACTAAGACACTTCAAAAATGGGTGTAATACCCCATTGTTTTTTTGTTTTATGTATTGTATAAACTTTCGAATGCATTTCGTATAAAGCTGATATTTTGACATTACAGACAGACACTTCAATTTTATTTATTTGTATGCGCACGATCTTTTTGTTCAGTTAACATGTGTGTTTCTTTGCCAGAAACACTGAGTACAATAAGTCAGAAACGTACTCTGTGTCAGAAACCATCGTGAAACCTAATGAACAATAATCGACTCAAACGAAGCGGCACCATCTTTATTATATTAATAATAACAACTGGTATATTATTATTATTAACTTTTATTTATAACACATTATTATTTTCTGTAGCGTAAAAGTGATTACCCATGCAAGTAGGATGTAGGAAAAACTAGTAGTATACTTATTAGTCCAGTTCCCGAATGTTATGGCTCAATGACTCAAAGTCTCAAAGAACTGTGTAAAACCATATGTAAGGATTGTGTTTGTTACATGAAATCCTAAAGAGTTTACCTTCTTTTTTTTTTTCAGTAACAATATAAGTCAAACATCTTGAGAAGGTGTATTCTCAAGATATTTTCTGATTATTGTATGTTGTATTAAAAAAGGGTAGTAGTAGCGTTTTGCCACAGTTTATTATGTTCAATTACCTTATAGAATTAGATGGCTTTTATTTCTATTTTAAAATTTAGCTGACGCTTTTGATTAGTTTCTCAAAATGATCTCTATATTTTTGAAAAGTAATTACAAAATTCGGTAGGTCAAAAAGAACAATAGCCACTCACGTAATTTCATGCTACATATAAAGTAGTTTCATTTGCCTACATAGCTGTATTACTCGTTAACCTATCTATGGCTCCAATACCGTGTCATCTTATGGGGTAATAGTACAGACGCGCCTAGCCATCAGACAAAACTTATTAGATTTTTAGTTTATATGG
This sequence comes from Polymixis lichenea, assembly GCA_949091785.1. Lineage (NCBI taxonomy): Eukaryota > Metazoa > Arthropoda > Insecta > Lepidoptera > Noctuidae > Polymixis > Polymixis lichenea. Next base: position 13,827,350 of record OX420937.1, read on the forward strand.
AATAAACCGATAGTTACAAGCCCTATTTTCAAGAACTGGAAGTTCTAACGCTAATGTGCATTTAAATATGTTTCAGTTTAGTTCGAAACTTAGAGTTGAACTGCTTCCAGTATGACAAGTATGGAAAGAACTTCATCAAGTCGCAGAAGTTGAGCCCCGATAGCTATCTACAGATGGCTATGCAGCTAGCATTCTACAGGTATGAAATGTCCTTGTTAAATTTAGTATTTTCAATATTAAGGGTTATGGTAAAAGTACAGTTCCACACATTTTTCTGTCTTTATAACTTTCTGTCAACACCAGAGTTAGATGCGTTATTTGCTAGAGCGGGGAAGTTTCCTCACAAGCATCCGCGTAAATTCGCATCGAAAGCAGTTTTACGTGCGCCTGTAGGATTTGCGGTTTACTAAATTGCACAGTTGCACTAAGCGATAGAAAGATATACAGAGAAGGACAGTATTTCCCATAAGGGTTGAAGGCGAACGATTGGCACGCTTTTAAGTGTTTGGTCCACCTTTAGTTTTATTTTTCTAGGTTACACAAAGTACCTGGAGCTCATTATGAATCTGCGGCAACAAGGATGTATGTCGGAGGGCGAACAGAAACCATACGATCATGCTCAATCGAATCCATAGAATTTGCAAAAACGATGCTGAATTCTCAATGCAGCCCCAAAGAGAAAATTGCTTCATTGAAAAGCGCTATCAATTCTCATAAAAACTACACAGTCCAGGTAAAAATAATGTTAAGTTCAGTACTTTTTAAGGTGAAAGCGCTAGCCAAGGTAGCCCGCGAAAAACTTCTTTTCTTAAGTTCGTTTTGCCTTAATAATAATGGTATACAATAAGTAATAATAACAATTTATCACGTTGTATTTTTTTCTCAGGCACTTCAAGGATTCGGTGTTGATAGACATTTACTAGGATTAAAATTAACTGCAATAGAAAATGGCGTTGAAATACCAAAATTATATTCTGATCCTGGATTTACAAAAAGTGCTCATATGAGGATATCTACTAGTCAGGTAAGTTTAATTAATTACGTACACACACTTTAGCAAAGATTTAAAACAATCATGGTCCGCTACTTTTTATTGTGTGAATCCGACCTTTGTTCATATCCCTGAAATCGTCGATCACGTCACGATATGGTCATATTGAGCAGCAAAATCCTCCACCAAAAGCATGTTCTTTGCAGTCAAAAAGAAAGTTTAAGAAAAAAAACCGACTTAAAAAGAAACTGAACAATAGAACGCAATTTTTACTGTAAAAACGGGACATTTTATCATGGTGGCTCGAATGAATTCCGTTCTGCATTCTGAGTGTTTCCCGCCTACACGCCATTGTTTAGCAGTGCACATAATACACTTTTCCAATGTTCAATGATCTAGTACATTTAATAGTCTCCAAGTAAAATGGCTGTTACTTCCGGACGGACAAGACGAAATTATAATATGGGTTCCGATTTTGCCATTTGGCTACGGAACTGTAAAAGACTCTTCTTACAAATATCAATTTCTGAGTTTAGACTAATTTCTATTACTATCTGTTTATTTCAGGTCGCTTGCAAATGTGATGGATTTATGTGTTATGGACCATTAGTGCCCGATGGGTATGCAACATGTTACAATCCCAGGGATAACGATATAAATTTCGCCACGTCCGCATTTGTCGAACATCCAAACACCGATTGTAACAAATACAGAAATGCGTTGGAACAATCCCTTCAAGACATGCATGACGTTCTTTTAAAGAATGTTACGTCGAAACTTTAAAACAATTGTACTTATACATATGTGTATCGATCGATAAATAATCATATTACTCAACTATAATAATGGCGATACTATATGGTAGTATGGAACTACGTTAACAGGCTTTATTTTTACTTTCCTATGCTAATATACCGTCCTATTACTGCAAATACCTACCTATTAAGTGAATTTATGACGAAAATGTTTTTTTAGACCTTTAGAATTCATTTTTCATGCTGTACAAACTGGTAAAACCCATTTTTTGATACGACCCGTTACGAAAATAGCTCACAGTTTAAGGTAACATAATTGATGATTTGGTAGCACTATGAACTGGCAGAAATTGAAATGTATATGTTAACACAATGATTAATGTTTTCTGATCCAAGTAAAAACTCCAAAATGTTTGCATCCTCATATTATTAAATTATAGCTCAAGTATGTTCTGAAAGTTAGTTGTATATATACTGAACTAGTATTTGCGTAGAAGAGTATTCAATAAATTATTAATTTTACGCCAAGCTAAATGTAATAAACATATTCATCATTTTTACCTGAAGATCTTTGTATTCATACAACTGCAATATCGTTCTGCCATAAAATTATACAGGTACTTAGTAGATTTTGCATGTAACTTTATTCCATTATTTACATGTAGTAGTACAGGTAGAAACAACTAAGTACGCTTACCAGCTTAGCGCAATAGCTTACTTCACTCAGTTGTGACTAGACATGGGCGAAATAGCTCACTGATAAGAAAAAGAGCGATTAGATCTTTCACTCCAAAGAGCTTTAACACTCTTCTAGCTCACTAGCTCTTCTATAGCTCAGTGACTCAGATGCTGACTGTTAGCTGATGAAACGGCTCGGCTCGCTCAATAGTCATTGTCAATACTATATAGCTTTTTGAATGTTTTTTTTTGGGTGGGAAATCATCAAATAACTTCTTCCGCTCTGGGTGGAGCAGAAGGGCGTGTCAGATTTTTACTGACTAAAATCCACCCGTGTTCCCTCAGTTGCCTGTGTGCCAGGGGCCGCGGTATCTCTTTCGAACAACCCGCACCCCTGGTAGGCATCGGCCCTTGCGGGCCCCATCAGTTAGTGCTGACATCTCTGAGGCGCGCGTGGAACACAACGCGCCGTCGACCCGGGCTTGGTCCTTACCGGACAGCGAGCTACCCATTACTCGCTGTCCGCAAGCCCGCGCTTACGGTGGCCGGGAATCAGCCAGGGCGTCTCCTGCGGAGGCTACGGCCGTGAGGGCGCATGTACTGCCTGTCCCTCACGTGCGCCGCCTCCCTCTTTGCGAGCATCACTGCTTCGCTGAAGGAAGCGACGGCTACCCATGCACTCTCGCTCCGTACCATGACCTGGACCAGGGCCGGACGCGAGAGATCGCCTCCACGAGGACACGGCGGTGCTCCGCCCAAGCTGGGCAGACCTCCACCGTATGCTCCACCGTGTCCTCAGGGCGATCTTCGCAATGGAAACACCCCGGCGTTTCCTCCCGCTTTATTCGAAACAGGAACCTCCCGAGACAACCGTGTCCGGTGAGGACCTGCGTAAGGCGGAATGTGAGGACGCCGTGCCGCCTCTCAATCCACTCCTCAAAGAAGGGACTTACCGCCGCAATCGTGGCGTGCCCAGCTCTTTGGATGTTTGGAGTTAAGTTAAATAAGTTTTTCTGTTTGCTTATATGTTATGACTTGTAAACAACACGCCAAAAATTTACAATGCGGTTCCTTTTTACAATGTGTCAATGACCATATAGATAGATTTACAGTGATTTATGTCGTATGTATGATAGATAGTCTACAATAACGTATTGTACCGGAGAGCTATTGTCGGAAGAACGAACGATGCGATCCGAAGTAAGTATTCCGAAGCGAGCCGAATGACAATGAGCCGTTCGGCCGGTGACTTCGGTCGGTCATCGGTGTCTCGCTGAAGTACTGAGCTAATGAGTCTTGAGTGAGCTAACTGAGCTAGTGAGCTATTTAGCGAGCGAGTGAGGGAACGTCTAGTTGTGACTCACGCGCCGATGTGTAATGAGTGCCAGGCTTATATGTTAAGTTAGAAGACAAGAAATTATTATTACACGTAATAATAATTTGTTGGAGTAACGCGTGAACAAAAGCTTATAAATACTATTTTCTTTACTGAAAACACTATAATGAGTAATATTCTGTGAAATTATAGTGACTTTAATAAGAAGTTCCCATAAATTTTACAGGTAAAACCGCTTATTATACTCTTGTCGATTTTCAGTAAAGTCGAAAAAGCTCCAAAACCTATAGGTATTTTCTATTATTTTGTATTATGTAGGTAAATTATATGTAAAGTTAAGCTGAATCAAATAGATATACAGGTATAAATGCTTTTCTGAGGGATATATACAAAAGTGTATTTTTACAGGAAAAACCTAGTAGGTACGCGACTATTTCGTTTTAATCGTGTTTTATCGTCAATTAGACACAGTCTGGATCCTTTGCATGATTGAATAATAAACTCGATAAAATTATGCTTAGGAATTTTTGAATACAGTGTAAATTCGTTCATGTTTTTAATAAAAAAAGAACATCCAAACTTTCAAAGGCCATTTAACTCAAAACGCGATTTTTGCACTTAATCGCTATTTGCAGTTATAGGACGTACAGTATGGCAGGTAAAAGACGGGACGCACTTTTACAGAGTATAGTACTTGTGACTATGAACGACATTTGAATGCGGGACCATCTATAAAATCAGCTGTTCTATACATTTGATCGTTTCGTATGCAACAGCTGATTTTCTTTTTCAATTTTCCGGGTTGTTCCAATTTGCCCAACCAATTTTGTTGCTCAATAATTACATATGTGTAGTAGACCTAGTAATTGCTTCATCACTTTTGACAAAAAATTTACTTCACTCGGGTTGCATCTAAATGATATATTGTTGTTTTATAGTAAAAGAAACCCTGACTTTTATGACGTGCATGTGGCATTCAATCTTAGGGTGATAAAACAATTACCGAGTTTAACTATGCAAACACTTCGGAATTAAACGACTCTGGATGTTAGAGTGGAAACTTTCAAATCATGTTATTAGCAAATAACTAAAATATCAATTGTTATTTATTTTCAAAATAGGCCTATATAAAAACCATGTACCTACCTATTTTATTTTAAATTATGGTAGGTACTAATATTTTAGTTTTCCATTCACAAAACAACGCACCAGTAGGCTTAGCACGAGAACCGTAGACAAGTGTTTTGTCGTCGGCAGAGTAGACAAGCTATTTCTATTCTATAGTAGAGTAGAAATCGTAAGCGTCATGCTAAGCCTGCTTCCATGTAACCTGCCCACCACCTTTGATGAACTGGTAGAGAATGCCTAAGGCCTTAAGTTTGCCTTTGTACCTTAAGTCTGTCATTGTACCTTAAGGCTGCCTTTGTACCTTTTATGTTGCATAAAGTTTAATAAATAAATGAAACGTTTCTGCGACCCTTTTAAGGGTCCTATACTAAAGAGGTAAAAAAAAAACCTTATGGTGCAACTGTGTAAATTTGTCATAGCTACTTATTTCAGGAACTACTAATGCTATCGACTTGACGGAACAGTTGATGTACGAATTATTAAGATAATTTTTATTTTGTATGAATGATTGCCCAACTATATTGCAAGTGAAAGAATTATACAAGTAATTTAATTTAGAATGCAACGGAAGCCAACTGGATCTTGAAAAAACACTGACAAGAAGTTGTAATGGCAAACCAAATGGCGGTATTAGTCACACGCCAAATTTACCTTGTAGCGTTGTACTTTATTTAGTGTTTGTACAAGCCTACTTACATAATTAATATCATAGCATAAATGACACAATATAAACCCAACTGTCTATGTTATGTACCAACTACAAAGAATTAGTGTCTATGGTTGTGGGATTAAAATAATTTTATATGTTTGGTGGCGGATCGAAATATTTGTAATCCATTCCCAAAGTCTCTTCTGAAAGTGTAAGCAAAACTGGTCATCGCAATAATTGATTAAAGGGATTTAGTATCCTTTTATCTGTATTTATAAGGTTTAGACCTCATTTTCAAACTATTAATGTTTGAATAACATATTATTAAAGTTGAAAAGTCGTCGATTAAAATATTCTAAGCACTCATGTGACACTAACGAATTGCCATAGATATACACGCGCAGATACGTTTTTTGATTTGTTTACATTTACATCAAATACTTTGGATCATACTATGCAACGTGAATTTTTAGTTACCGTTTAAATTTTTCAGGGTGATAGTACCCGTGAAATTTAACAACTTTCTCTAAGGAAATGGGTCGAAATATGAAAAAAAAAAAAATGTTTTTTCATATTTTGAATAAGTCTACTTCCGCGCACACACCACGCACATCAGTCTTGTTAGAACCACCACGGTGAAGAGAACTTAAAAAAAAAATACAGACATATTGTACTGTTTTAGAATGTAAATATGATAGCAGAACCAAAAATGTATCAAATGGATGTATGTCATACCATCGATAGGTCTTAATTGATTTTATTTCAATTAAATGTTTGCAAAACAATATTTTATTGAACAAGACAAGTAAAAGTTGACTTTATGCTATTTAATTTAAAGTCAGCTACTCAATTAGAGATTACCGTTATCGATAATGACTATTATGAGTAGAGATCGGATATTGGGATGCATATTTCCCGAAAGTTACGTTTTAGCTATGAAAGAATGGAAGCGGCATCATAAAATATATTTCTTTAAAAAAAATCCCGGGATGGGAATCCCCACACCCGGAGTATATTACATACAGTCGGGTGTATAGTATGAAAGCGACTTCTAAAAAAATATTTAGTTAAAAAATAACCCCGGGTGTCTCCGATAGCACAACTATTCAGATTCATATTGATTTAAAATGTACGTTTAACCCCCGATGCAAATGTGTGTATGTAGGGTGAAGAAAAGGGGTGGGGAGGAGTGAGTGTAGTTTTTCGTTACAAAAGTGCATTCCATATTAGCCAACAGCTCAACTTTAGGTAAATATGCATCCGAATATCCGATCTCTGATTATGAGTTATCGATATTTTAAACTTACAATGTTCTCTGTGTTCTATGCAATATCGGGAAAAATTTAACCCTGTGTGCGGTTTTAGTGTAGCCGTAGTAACTAATCGCGTAATTTAATATCTATCGCATAAGATAGGAAGAAACACCACAGGTGTCTCTTTCTATCAATAGAATTATTTTCAAAATTTGATCAGTAGTTTAACACAACAATTCTTAATTATACTTTCTACAAATCGGATTTAGAATAAAACAGAGTATTAGAATAAATTTAGACAAACACTTGATTTCAAACAATAATATTTATCAACTCTAGCTGTTGACTGTATTTTGTTTGAAAATAAAACGGAATGTCCATAAATAAGTCAACTACAGTGTTACATCCCTAGAGGAGGACGAATAGTAATGCCCTCGATACGCAAATATAAATCTTAAGCGTAACGAAATACAGCTTTAAATTGAATGTATTTTTAATTGTGACATCTAGCGGCGGGTAGCGTAACTTGCTTGGGAAACTATTCCGTGTGCCCTTTAAACGGAAAAAGTAATAAATACGTAAACAGAGTACACAATAAACAACTCTATAATCACTAACCTGTGGTTTATTTTCAAATATGCGACGACTGACATAATATTTCCTACTTTTATTCAATATTAAACTACCAGTCAGACCAAAGATATCTTAGTGTTACAAAATACAATTAACTTGTATTCGTGTGAGTTGGGGAACGACTAATGAAGCGTTAAGCGACTTCTACTGTTTTTTCAGTTCTGTGTTTCGGCCCATGTTCCTTGTAGAAAGTTGTTCAATTTCACGGGTACATATCCATAAAAAATTTAAAGGTGACTAAAAAATTCACCTTGTATACCTACTTTTTATCAAGAGGTTTACAGTTTTTGCAATATATTTTAAAACTAAATGTAATCTGCTTTTTTCAATAAAAAAGATATCTTTGATTTAAACTTTTATTTTATCACACAACATTAACAACTCCGTTACTATGCGTTTCGATGACCACGGCGATAATTTAAAAAAAAATTACTTTGCCAAAATTTTGTAATAATTTACAAAAGTTGATTCCCAAAACCATAAGTTTGTCAAAGTTAGTATAGTGTATAAATAGTGAATAATATGTAGTATGTAACAGTGATGTGCTATACATGTGACACATGAACAAAGTGTTTTTATTAATTATCAGACTCTAAGAAAGTGCTACGGGATTGTGTAAAAGTGCAATATGACACTATTCTTAGTTATGTATATTATAACGTAATCTACCACGTAAAATATTAAGTTAGAGTTAAATTGCTTATTAGTCTATTAGGCTAGATTGTAATAAATTACTAAGAAAAAAAAAAGTTATGGTTAAGTGTTTGAACGTGGCCGCGCCATGAAAACGCGGAGAACCGCGCTGCGACGGAGATCTTTAAAACTAAGCGTTGCAGAGACCTGAAATTTAGGTAAATAACAGATTGAATTTGTAAAAAATATAGAAATATAGCCTAGGTTTATATTTCAGGAACTGTAAGACTAAAACCACATGGCCGCGCCATTGAAACGGTGAAAAACACGCTATCGTCGATATCTCGCTGAAAAGCATCGTAGAGGTCTGATTTTTTTTTTGTAAACCCTAGATTTGAATTTGTAAACATTTTACAAAAAAAAACTACTAATTTTATATTTCAGCTGCGGTATTGCGTTGAAATAGGTCGCGATTATCTATTGAACAAAATTTAAGTATTAGCGAGTAGGTATTCTTTTTTAAACAACAACTATTATTAATATGTAGGTACACCTGGACAACCTGGATTTCTAAACTAATCAAGAAACTGCACATATCTGAGTATACGGGTTTAAAAGTCGTGTAGTAATAACAGTTCTTACGCAACGTTTCCCTATCGATGGGTGTTGACGATTTACTAGTTTGACGTCCCTAAGAACTCTAACCCTCTTACTCAAAAAAATAGATCCGTAACATACTGTTTATAATTTAACGAAAAAATATGAAACAAAAACAATATTTAAAAAATCATTCGATGGGCGAAGGTCAATGCCCAAAAGTTGTATATAATTTTATTGATCCGCCAACCCGGATTAGGTCCAGCTCGGTGGATTATGGCCCGCTCTTTCTCTTCGAGGGGGCCTGTAGGTTCCAGTGGCGGATTTACCAGAAGGCTGAGTAGGCTGCAGCCTAGGGCGGCGGCAAATTTGGCTCTATTTTTTTTTCGTGCCTTACAAAAAAAAAATACATTATTACATAAACGGAGAAAAGAAGTCTCGAAAATGTAACAAAACTGCAATATTTTAGTACTATACAAAATACCAAATACTCCAACGTCTGTAAATGAAAAATTACTAAACGCTGTGTAAAGTATACATAATTGTATTTTTTAAAAGTTAAATAGTATTTCAATTTAATAAGACGGAAAAAGTTTCTAGTAATGATTTAGAAAGTGACTTAGTTCAGGAATGCTTACACTTTCAATGTCGTCAATAAAACCAGATTCTGGATCTTTAAGTCACTCATCGTTCCTGCGAAAACAGAATTTGGAGATCATTTAATTCAACTTCGATATAGCACTTCGCATGGCTCTATTTACACCAGCAACAAATTGTTCGGGTGAGAGAAGGTTTTCTTGCTTAAAGCGGGTGAACTATCTACAATCGACTTTCAGTCAAGAAAAGCTCAACTCTTAAGCTCTTTTATGCATAGAGTCAGAAAGGCGGCGGTGCTCCGCCCAGGCAGGGCAGACCCTTCACCGTGTCCTCCAGGCGATCCACAAAATGGTGACACCCGGGCGTTTCCTCCCGCCTTATCCGGAACAAGAACCTCCCGAAACAGTCTTGTCCGGTGAGGACCTGCGTAAGGCGGAAGGTGAGGACGCTGTGGCGCCTCTCTAGCCACTCCTCACACAGGGGACTTACCACCGCAATTGTGGCTTGCCCAGCACTAGGTTGCGACAATCGCACTCTCCATGACGCCATGAGATCCCGCCGGAGCTCTGTCCGCTGTGCCGTGATTTTTCGCGGCGGTGGCGTTTTGCCTCCTCGCGCCACTCCCACATATGCACTTCCATGTAACCTGCCCACCACCTTTGATGAACTGGTAGAGAATGCCTAAGGCCTTAAGTTTGCCTTTGTACCTTAAGTCTGTCATTGTACCTTAAGGCTGCCTTTGTACCTTTTATGTTGCATAAAGTTTAATAAATAAATGAAACGTTTCTGCGACCCTTTTAAGGGTCCTATACTAAAGAGGTAAAAAAAAAACCTTATGGTGCAACTGTGTAAATTTGTCATAGCTACTTATTTCAGGAACTACTAATGCTATCGACTTGACGGAACAGTTGATGTACGAATTATTAAGATAATTTTTATTTTGTATGAATGATTGCCCAACTATATTGCAAGTGAAAGAATTATACAAGTAATTTAATTTAGAATGCAACGGAAGCCAACTGGATCTTGAAAAAACACTGACAAGAAGTTGTAATGGCAAACCAAATGGCGGTATTAGTCACACGCCAAATTTACCTTGTAGCGTTGTACTTTATTTAGTGTTTGTACAAGCCTACTTACATAATTAATATCATAGCATAAATGACACAATATAAACCCAACTGTCTATGTTATGTACCAACTACAAAGAATTAGTGTCTATGGTTGTGGGATTAAAATAATTTTATATGTTTGGTGGCGGATCGAAATATTTGTAATCCATTCCCAAAGTCTCTTCTGAAAGTGTAAGCAAAACTGGTCATCGCAATAATTGATTAAAGGGATTTAGTATCCTTTTATCTGTATTTATAAGGTTTAGACCTCATTTTCAAACTATTAATGTTTGAATAACATATTATTAAAGTTGAAAAGTCGTCGATTAAAATATTCTAAGCACTCATGTGACACTAACGAATTGCCATAGATATACACGCGCAGATACGTTTTTTGATTTGTTTACATTTACATCAAATACTTTGGATCATACTATGCAACGTGAATTTTTAGTTACCGTTTAAATTTTTCAGGGTGATAGTACCCGTGAAATTTAACAACTTTCTCTAAGGAAATGGGTCGAAATATGAAAAAAAAAAAAATGTTTTTTCATATTTTGAATAAGTCTACTTCCGCGCACACACCACGCACATCAGTCTTGTTAGAACCACCACGGTGAAGAGAACTTAAAAAAAAAATACAGACATATTGTACTGTTTTAGAATGTAAATATGATAGCAGAACCAAAAATGTATCAAATGGATGTATGTCATACCATCGATAGGTCTTAATTGATTTTATTTCAATTAAATGTTTGCAAAACAATATTTTATTGAACAAGACAAGTAAAAGTTGACTTTATGCTATTTAATTTAAAGTCAGCTACTCAATTAGAGATTACCGTTATCGATAATGACTATTATGAGTAGAGATCGGATATTGGGATGCATATTTCCCGAAAGTTACGTTTTAGCTATGAAAGAATGGAAGCGGCATCATAAAATATATTTCTTTAAAAAAAATCCCGGGATGGGAATCCCCACACCCGGAGTATATTACATACAGTCGGGTGTATAGTATGAAAGCGACTTCTAAAAAAATATTTAGTTAAAAAATAACCCCGGGTGTCTCCGATAGCACAACTATTCAGATTCATATTGATTTAAAATGTACGTTTAACCCCCGATGCAAATGTGTGTATGTAGGGTGAAGAAAAGGGGTGGGGAGGAGTGAGTGTAGTTTTTCGTTACAAAAGTGCATTCCATATTAGCCAACAGCTCAACTTTAGGTAAATATGCATCCGAATATCCGATCTCTGATTATGAGTTATCGATATTTTAAACTTACAATGTTCTCTGTGTTCTATGCAATATCGGGAAAAATTTAACCCTGTGTGCGGTTTTAGTGTAGCCGTAGTAACTAATCGCGTAATTTAATATCTATCGCATAAGATAGGAAGAAACACCACAGGTGTCTCTTTCTATCAATAGAATTATTTTCAAAATTTGATCAGTAGTTTAACACAACAATTCTTAATTATACTTTCTACAAATCGGATTTAGAATAAAACAGAGTATTAGAATAAATTTAGACAAACACTTGATTTCAAACAATAATATTTATCAACTCTAGCTGTTGACTGTATTTTGTTTGAAAATAAAACGGAATGTCCATAAATAAGTCAACTACAGTGTTACATCCCTAGAGGAGGACGAATAGTAATGCCCTCGATACGCAAATATAAATCTTAAGCGTAACGAAATACAGCTTTAAATTGAATGTATTTTTAATTGTGACATCTAGCGGCGGGTAGCGTAACTTGCTTGGGAAACTATTCCGTGTGCCCTTTAAACGGAAAAAGTAATAAATACGTAAACAGAGTACACAATAAACAACTCTATAATCACTAACCTGTGGTTTATTTTCAAATATGCGACGACTGACATAATATTTCCTACTTTTATTCAATATTAAACTACCAGTCAGACCAAAGATATCTTAGTGTTACAAAATACAATTAACTTGTATTCGTGTGAGTTGGGGAACGACTAATGAAGCGTTAAGCGACTTCTACTGTTTTTTCAGTTCTGTGTTTCGGCCCATGTTCCTTGTAGAAAGTTGTTCAATTTCACGGGTACATATCCATAAAAAATTTAAAGGTGACTAAAAAATTCACCTTGTATACCTACTTTTTATCAAGAGGTTTACAGTTTTTGCAATATATTTTAAAACTAAATGTAATCTGCTTTTTTCAATAAAAAAGATATCTTTGATTTAAACTTTTATTTTATCACACAACATTAACAACTCCGTTACTATGCGTTTCGATGACCACGGCGATAATTTAAAAAAAAATTACTTAATAATACTAGAAAACGCGGAGAACCGCGCTGCGACGGAGATCTTTAAAACTAAGCGTTGCAGAGACCTGAAATTTAGGTAAATAACAGATTGAATTTGTAAAAAATATAGAAATATAGCCTAGGTTTATATTTCAGGAACTGTAAGACTAAAACCACATGGCCGCGCCATTGAAACGGTGAAAAACACGCTATCGTCGATATCTCGCTGAAAAGCATCGTAGAGGTCTGATTTTTTTTTTGTAAACCCTAGATTTGAATTTGTAAACATTTTACAAAAAAAAACTACTAATTTTATATTTCAGCTGCGGTATTGCGTTGAAATAGGTCGCGATTATCTATTGAACAAAATTTAAGTATTAGCGAGTAGGTATTCTTTTTTAAACAACAACTATTATTAATATGTAGGTACACCTGGACAACCTGGATTTCTAAACTAATCAAGAAACTGCACATATCTGAGTATACGGGTTTAAAAGTCGTGTAGTAATAACAGTTCTTACGCAACGTTTCCCTATCGATGGGTGTTGACGATTTACTAGTTTGACGTCCCTAAGAACTCTAACCCTCTTACTCAAAAAAATAGATCCGTAACATACTGTTTATAATTTAACGAAAAAATATGAAACAAAAACAATATTTAAAAAATCATTCGATGGGCGAAGGTCAATGCCCAAAAGTTGTATATAATTTTATTGATCCGCCAACCCGGATTAGGTCCAGCTCGGTGGATTATGGCCCGCTCTTTCTCTTCGAGGGGGCCTGTAGGTTCCAGTGGCGGATTTACCAGAAGGCTGAGTAGGCTGCAGCCTAGGGCGGCGGCAAATTTGGCTCTATTTTTTTTTCGTGCCTTACAAAAAAAAAATACATTATTACATAAACGGAGAAAAGAAGTCTCGAAAATGTAACAAAACTGCAATATTTTAGTACTATACAAAATACCAAATACTCCAACGTCTGTAAATGAAAAATTACTAAACGCTGTGTAAAGTATACATAATTGTATTTTTTAAAAGTTAAATAGTATTTCAATTTAATAAGACGGAAAAAGTTTCTAGTAATGATTTAGAAAGTGACTTAGTTCAGGAATGCTTACACTTTCAATGTCGTCAATAAAACCAGATTCTGGATCTTTAAGTCACTCATCGTTCCTGCGAAAACAGAATTTGGAGATCATTTAATTCAACTTCGATATAGCACTTCGCATGGCTCTATTTACACCAGCAACAAATTGTTCGGGTGAGAGAAGGTTTTCTTGCTTAAAGCGGGTGAACTATCTACAATCGACTTTCAGTCAAGAAAAGCTCAACTCTTAAGCTCTTTTATGCATAGAGTCAGAAAGGCGGCGGTGCTCCGCCCAGGCAGGGCAGACCCTTCACCGTGTCCTCCAGGCGATCCACAAAATGGTGACACCCGGGCGTTTCCTCCCGCCTTATCCGGAACAAGAACCTCCCGAAACAGTCTTGTCCGGTGAGGACCTGCGTAAGGCGGAAGGTGAGGACGCTGTGGCGCCTCTCTAGCCACTCCTCACACAGGGGACTTACCACCGCAATTGTGGCTTGCCCAGCACTAGGTTGCGACAATCGCACTCTCCATGACGCCATGAGATCCCGCCGGAGCTCTGTCCGCTGTGCCGTGATTTTTCGCGGCGGTGGCGTTTTGCCTCCTCGCGCCACTCCCACATATGCGCGAGGACTTTTGCCTCTAGATTCCACGGCAGCAATCTGGCAAGGAGGCTCGCCGCCTCACTGGAGACCGTGCGGTATCCCCGGACTAGCCGGATGGCCATAACCCTCTGGGACGCGCTCAATTGGCTGGCTGGTCGCTGCCCCAAGGAGCAGGCCCACACCATTGCCCCGTAAAGGGCCATGGACCACACGATCCCGCGTAGAGCCTCCGCGAGGAGGCGTTTGGAGGGGATTAGAATCTAGGCAATTAGGCAAGAGCCGCTTTAAGGCAGCCCCGGCCCGCTTCAGTCTGGAAGCCAAACGTCGGGAATGCTCCACGTAGTTCCACGGACTGTCGAGGATAAGTCCCAGATAGTTCAGCGTCGACTCGACGCCGATGTGAACCCCTCCTACCGTTATTTGGGAACCCGACTGTGGCGCGTTCCAAGGACCATGCAAGATTGAACACAGGACTTTATAACTCGTCTGGTGGTTTTGAGCATTTTGGAAATGGCCTACGCAAATGTCCTGCAAATCTGGTAGCGTCTTGGGACGAGTCGTTGAGCTCCCTAAAATAGGGTTGAGCTACTGACTGCTACATACATGCCGTCTGTTGAGACAGGTTAGCTCAAAGCTGCAATGGCTCTTTCTTCAAAAGGCCTTTCCAGACATTGCCCTGCATTGTTAGACTCACATAAAATTCAAATAATATAATGTTTGGACTTTAAAAGAGACCATGAACTCTGTATTTGTTTCGGCTTTTCGTCTCAGGGAACAGTCAGCTAGGAAATGCCGGCGCCATCTAGTTTTTAAAATATTGACCAACAAAATATTGACGTGTAAAAGTGTCTTTTAAGATCTACTTACATAAATAAACATTTCATTTCATGAAAATACATGGCCTCGGACTTGTGCAGGGCCTCCTTGTCCAGGGTCCTATGGTGAGGCTATATAGTCATATCATGGTGCGGAGCGAGGGTGCATGGGAAGCCGTCACCTCCTTCTGCGAAGCAGTAATGCTCGCGAAGGAGGGGGGCGGAGAGCGTGAGAAGCAAATATTGCGCCCTCGTGCCCCTAGCCGCCGCCCTGGGCGTCGGGAATCCATAGCGGAATCCCGGCCACTTTAGGCGGCGAACTATGGGTAGCTCGCCGTCCGCCCAGGCCCGGGTCGACGGCGCGTTGTTACACGTGCGCTTCAAAAAGATGTCAGCAAAAATTGATTGATAGATGGGTCCGCTAGGGCCGATGCCTGCCAGGGTCGCGGATTTGTTCGAAAGAGTTACCTTGGCCCTGGCCTGTGCCAGGGCCAAGGTAACTCTTTCGAACCTACTCGTGTTCCTTCTGTTGCCTGTGCAGCAGAAGGAACACGAGTAGGTTTTAGTCAGTAAAAGTCTGACACGCCCTCCCGCTCTGCCCAGAGCGGGAGAAGTCATTTGATGATTTCCCATAAAAAAAAGACTACGTAATATAAAAATATTTAACGTTTATCGAATTTACATTATTTTGTGTAAGATGTGTTCATTGTGTAAGTAGTTTTAAGGCTTACCTTACCCCAGCTTATAAGTAGTGCATGATTGAGCTTTTCCTAGCTCAGAAATATACCCAAAGACTATTTCTTATTGCGAAGATCGCCCTGAGGACACGGTGGAGCATACGGTGGACGTCTGCCCGGCTTGGGCGGAGCACCACCGTGTCCTCGTAGAGGCGATTGATAGCGGCGATCTCTCGCGTCCGGCCCTGGTCCAGGTCATGGTAAGGAGCGAGAGTGCATGGGTAGCCGTCGCTTCCTTCAGCGAAACAGTGATGCTCGCAAAGAGGGAGGCGGCGCACGTGAAGGAGAGGCAGTACATGCGCCCTCAAGGCCGTAGCCTCTGCAGGAGACGCCCTGGGCGTCGGGAATCCCAGGCTGATTTCCGGCCATCGTAGGCCCGGCCTTTCGGACGGTGAGTGATGGGTAGCTCGCTATCCGGTAAGGACCAAGCCCGGGTCGACGGCGCGTTGTGTTCCACGCGTGCCTCAAAGAGATGTCAGCACCAACTGATGGGGCCTGGAAGGGCCGATGCCTGCCAGGGGTGCGGGTTGCTCGAAAGAGATACCGCGGCTACCCTGGCACACAGGCAACTGAGGAAACACGGGTGCGTTTTAGTCAGTAAAAGTCTGATACCTGCTGATGTCCTGCTCCACTCAGAGCGGGAGAAGTTATTTGATGATTTCCCACCCAAAAAAAAAGACTATTTCTCGAGTAAATTTCACTTAATCGTAAGTTTTAATCTAAGAACTGACACAACAATACCTTAGTGCACAATCATACTAACAACGGGGAAAAACTGATGTAATGGTGACGATCATAAAATTGCAATTTTATTTATGAAGAAATTAATGTTATTAATATAATTGTAAACAACTAGTGTATTGAATTGCAGAGGATAGTAGGGGCGGCAAAAATTGAATAGCCTACTGGAGGCAAATGTGTAAATCCGCCGGTATACCCGCAACGGAATCAAAAAAGGCTGATTATTCATATAAATGCTTTATTGAATGTCTTATCAACTTTTTTTTTACTTGTATCGTTGGTACCTATGGGTTTTAAGCACTTCTTGGCAAACTTGTTATACCTATTTAACTTCGGTGACATTTCAATAATTTGTACCTACCATGGAGCTGGTCTGATGATGCAGCTAGAAGTTTACCACAAGAACTCCTCAACTAAACAAGATAGCTCCGTCGTATGTAGTCTCGTTGGTTTTGTCCTGACATTCTGACAAGTACATAGCCCTGGTTTCAGTTCAGAGTAAGACTGTGGCTGCGGTGAGGCGACATCTACATCGCAACACGCGGACTACGCATCATACTGACGTCACGCAAAATCCTGCATTGCGCAAGTAGAATTTACCGCGCGACTATACAACGTCCCGGGCAGTAGCCCACCAGATACAACATCCGTCTAGTCGGAGAGTCCTTTTCTATGGAGGATTAGTGAGCTTGACACCCTGTTTCTCGTACCTACCTCTATAGTGGACTTCAACTTACCAAGATAGCCCCATCATGGTTGCACTCGTTATAAGTAGATACTATAGCATGAATGGAGTCTAGGGTCTGAAGTGGAGTTGGAAGGTGTCCAAAGGAATTAAAAAGTTCTTATTTAGTAGTTTTTAGTTCAATAACTCATATTTAGAGCCTGTATAAAAAATATTTTTTTGTCGTATATTTTTATTTTAAAAGCACACTTTATAGATTATTACACCAATACCAGTTATGAAGGGTAGGTACACTTAAAATCACTGCACCTAGGTTATCACAATGCGATTTTGCAAAATCGATTGGCTCTTGATTGATATTCATAGGTAACGTTATTAAAGTTAAAGAAGCTTAGATGAATCCAAGATGTGATTCCAATGATGACAAAGTGATATTTATATTTTACAGTTTTCTATAATCAATTTTACTTTCAATTCAATATTGTTTTGATTTACACCATACGTATGTTAAATGTTATACCTACTATTCAATAAATCTAGATTACCATCCCTTCATTGAATTGGAATTTGCAACACACTGGTCCATTCACAAGTTAAAGTAAAATCGATGCGAACAGGTAAGTGCGGATGCTATCTCACCGTTACAAATGACGCTTTACTATTTGCGAGACTTTTAGAGCGTAGAGATAGGTACAGGAAAATGCGGATCCGTGCTTTTATAATGGATATGATTGCATCCTATGTCTAGCTAGAAGCATTTCAGTGCGTGTCAACCTAGGTACCTAAGGGTGCATTGGCATCGGACATTGATCTGCTGTAGATAGGTACCATAAGCGTTATCGTTGCGTAGACGCCATTTAATTCGCCGACATTTAGATACAATCATGACGGAAACCACTATAGCTAGATGGCTGTGTTAGTGGACATCTCATACTTGAGAGGAACCCTATGGGCAAGGCGGATGCAAGGGTTGACACTGCTTTAAATTAGGATTTTAATCAATATTTCGTGATATGTATAAGTAGGGTTTTTATAACTCATTTTCTATACGTGCCGGGAAGGTTTGCATGACACATTAGTATATGACTATGCACGATATGTGTAAATCATAAATATTTTTAAGTACAAATATTTTTAGAATATATTAAAGTTGTACTTACTAGCTTTTGCTCGCGTGGAGGTCGCTAATTATTCCACATAATTCCGACCTCATAGGTTACATTTCATCTACTACGGGACGTAGTAGCGGGATGAAAATAACAAAGTATGGCGGCGATCTCTCGCATCCGGTCCTGGTCCAGGCCATGGTACGGAGCGAGAGTGCATGGGTAGCTGTCGCCTCCTTCTGCGAAGCTGTGATGCTCGCAAAGAGGGAGGCGGCGCACGTGAGGGAGAGGCAGTATATGCGCCCTCACGGCCCTAGCCTCCGCAGGAGACGCCCTGGGCGTCGGGAATCCCAGGCTGATTCCTAGCCACCGCAGGCGCGGGCTTGCGGATGGCGAGTAATGTGTTGCTCTAGCAATTATTAGCTCTAGAAATTTATGTTTTATACGCTTTCTGCAGTATTAATAGCGTGGGAAAACAGTTTTGTGGAATGTTCTAGGGCCTAGGCTAAGCAGATGATGATGAATCACCCTAAATTGCCTTTTCGCCAACTATGCTACCAAGCTATTCGGATGCAACTGAATACTAGTATTTTACATGGAGCGACTGTTCTAGGCTATTGCTATGCAAACCGGTACCTGCACGAGTTAAATAAATTATTTGAAAATAAAAAATGATAAATTACTTGTAAGCAGCTTCAAAACGCTGGCGTCGATTGACAGTGCCAATAAATTAATCGTTTAGTAATAATGCAAATTATCCTCAGCTCCAGCTCAATATTTGTATCTTCGAGAATCGTCTCACGATGAGACGTGTAATAAATGGAATGAACATTTTTAATTGCCGGTCAACAAAATATTTAGCGTTTTTATTATAAAAAAATGAGCAATGAGTGATGCCTAGGGAGCGTTCATATAACACAAATAAAATCGCGTTCGAACAGCTTTTAAAGCGTGCACGCATTGTGCAGTCGCCTTTATGTCTCTTGTCATAACGTACCTATAAACAAATATATAAAAACAGGAGAAGTGGCATGGGAGCGTTTCTGTGTCCGCGCGTCGTGATCAAAATGCTCTAATCATAGGCAAATGGCCGTCCGCGAACTAGTGCGGATTTAAGAATGCCGTGTTATTAAGAGGTTTCTTGTAACTTTTTACTAGAATAATAAACGGAAAAATCGATAATTTTCCGATTTAGTCAATCATTAGCGAAAAACTACTAATAGATGGCTGTTGCATAGCACGAAAGCGACCGATGTTTTCGTGTGAGTTAGTTGTAGGTATGTACCTGTACGGTGCATGGTACATGCACACTGTTTTTGAAGGGATACGGTTTATAATGGATTGTGTAGTACGTTCTGATTGATGAAATGCGCGAATTCGTATCTATTGCTAATACTGAACTGCATGTCTTGTAGTTGTGGTGAGTGTTAGAGACAAACTGGAGACACCGGGTTCTGATACTTTTTCAACTACCGGGCATTATCACCCTCTTACTGACCAAGAACACGTATCGCGATGGCAACGTGTTTGCTATTCGCGCGCAGAGCGTGCGCGTCGTGCTTGATCAATAATCATAAAATGTACATAATGACAAGAGACTTACAGAATGAATTCCAAAATCTCTGAGGAGAGAGCGGCGAAAAAATCGCGTTCGTGTGAACGCGCCCTAAAGGTGCAGCAGAATTCAGAATAATACCTAATGTCAACTTGCCCTACTGAAACTAACTAAAACAAAACCAGATTTCACATAATATATTGCACGCAGGAATGACAATAAAGCAAAAGCTTAAAAATGCATCAATACATTCGTTTTTACAGAGTATTTTTTTTCTAATTGTCGACGTAATGCCTTGTGTAGAAAGTATAAAAAATATTATCAATGTGTACAACATTGATAATATTTTTGAACATAATTGCCTCCGGCAGAAAACAGGTTATACATGAAACCATTAGGTATACCTTATTCAAGGGAGAAATACTGTAATCCCCTTATTAATAAACGCGGAGTTAAG
The DNA here is from genome assembly GCA_949091785.1 of Polymixis lichenea. Classification (NCBI taxonomy): domain Eukaryota; kingdom Metazoa; phylum Arthropoda; class Insecta; order Lepidoptera; family Noctuidae; genus Polymixis; species Polymixis lichenea. Next base: position 13,847,776 of record OX420937.1, read on the forward strand.
TCAAAACCAGTATTAACCTTTTGTACCCTTTGAACGTGGATCAACGCGAGACACAATGGGTTTTTAGTTATTTCTTTAATTACGGCATATACATTTTTCGACGTTTAAGATTAGCATAACTTTATTCCGGATTTATTAGGTAGGTAGTAAGGGGTATTATAATGTAAACAAACAACTACCTACTTTACAAATATTGCCTGTCACATTAACCACTGTCAGTCATAAGTTCACAACTCATACCCGTAATTCAGAAGCATTGGTTAGCTTCTGTATTTTTTTAAATGTTTTATGGCTAATATGAGAATGAAACTCATTAATAGCAGATTAACTGATCGGCACCAAAATTGCTTCACATACAAGAAGGATATGCATAATTCATAACTTCGTTTGAATGATTGGTCTGCTCGAAAACTTTAATAACGCATTAACAAATAGGCTGCTGCTATATACGTGAAATTGATACCAATAATATAAAATGCTAAAAAAATATTTTCGAGGCTTTAATTAAGTGGCTTGGTATTATAATCTGGCCTCAAAACTCCAGGCAAAAGATATCTTATTGTGACAAAAACAAAATGTTTCACACCAGGTTTTTGAAAGGCTGATCAACATAAATATTAACTAACATGCTGTTATATCTCATGGCGATAGGGAATATGGAAGTACTTAATTCACTATTTCAACATAAATTGTTTAGCGATTTCTGATTGAATAAAAAAAACAGTAGGTATTGTGTATAATGACGTCACATCATCTGAGGCCCTAGTGTGAGTTTCATTTAACCATCTACACCAAACCCAGTGAGCGCGTTTGGCGCTCCGATTGGTCCGCCACCAATCCAGGGCCAATCGGAACGCCGAACGCGCTCACTGCGTTTGGTGTAGATGGTTAAATGAAACTCACACTAGGGCCTCTGGACAGTAACGGAACCTTAAACTGTAGTAGAAAATTGTAAGAGTTCATTTGACTTATTGTAGTTTTCTTGGGTTTATATTCCTGTCTATTATTGGTTAAGTAAAAAATATACATGGCATGCATGTTCCCCATTGCAGTGATAGTTTAGCCGAGATAACAATAGGCATCAGTTTTGATACATCGCGATCGTTGCCGATGTACCTATTACAAAAAACCGGAAAATCGATAAAGTAAGTAGTATTTTGTTAACATTGTATCTTTTTTTTTTCACATCTTTGAATAAAGTGTATCATTTATTTTTCTTATAATAATTGTCTCGTCTTGTGATTACTAAAATTATTTTAATTCATCTGCAGTGTTCAAAAATATAGCTACTTATAAAACTTTACTAACAGTATATTATAGATCATAAATTATAATACATTTACAATATGGACAAGCCCAACTTTCGTAATAAGTTTGCTGCAAATACATTTGTCAAACAGACCTAGTCATTGCCATATGATTTATTACAGTTATTACATTTTACGCCTTGGCGCAAGTAAGGATCTTCCATTAGGAGCGCACGTTAAGTCGCCTCATGTTTTTATGAATTGGCAGAAATCAAACCTTATTTCTCTAATCTATAATCTTAAATCTACTATTTGTTGCTATTTCTCTATATCTGCACGTGTGACTCGGGAGTGACAACAGTATATAATTTACTATGTCTCATTAGTCAAAACTTAAAAGGTATATTTTATACTCCAGTTCCTCTATGCATAAGAAAATATTATCGCTATCGTCATAGGTAACGTAAATAAAAAAAACCCGATAAGTGCGAGAGAGACTCGTACCAGCAGGCTTAGCACGAGCACCGATTTGTCGACGAAAGATTAGACATGACTATAAACTAAATGATGTACAATAGGAGAAGACTGCTATGTTTTTCTATCACAGATAAGCGTTCTAAACGAATCATGATTTTGTAGATAATCGTATAAGTATACTTTGTGACCGTCGAGTACAAAGTTTGTTGTCAGTGTGATTTTGACTGTTTGGGAAGAAATATTCTTCTGAAATAGTCTACATAACTATGGACCTAGACAAAGATAGAAACGAAAGACAAAATGACAGATTGTAGAAAGATATCTACGGTGCGATGTCAAAAATGGGGAAACGAAATGTCACTTTGTATTGAAAAAGCAATCTTCGGAGAAATAGAAAGTGTCATGCTAAGCCTGCTGGAGGGTTCGATCTCAAAATTGTAGAAGGTGAAGGACAAATATGTTCTAGAAAACATCTATCAACACCCGCTCAACTTACACTAAGCAAGCATTAGTGTAAGTTTGTTATCACAAAACAATCGGATTTACCTATACCTTTATTTGTACTGACTGTAAAACCCAACTTCTTGACAGATTCCATGCTGCTAGCTCAACGCGAAGTACCCTAAAGGTTTCAAAAAGAGAAACAGAAATCATCAAAGTAAGTGTATTTCATTTTAAAGAAATAACACGTGATATTATTGAGCATAATATCTTGATTGCGTTGACTTAGAATCATGAAGTTTTAACCCGTCTCCCAAAGCTAAGGTCTGTGATCCGGATCCCTGGGCGACCTTAGATTTGTATTTATTTATTAATTTACACCTGATAAACCTCTACAGTCCACTCATCCCGTTCCAAAGAAAAGGGTCATGCTCGTGAAAGACGGATAGACAAAAAACTGAGCATGTAAGCGAGTTCCGTTTTTTTTTTCAGGTACGTAACCCTAAAACATCTTTTTAATCAGCAAAATGCAAAAACTCGGTTAGCATCTCGTCATGTATAGAGGAACTGAAATCAAAATGGTCCACCTGCGGAAAAGGCAGAAAATTTAAACAAGGTACTTTACATAAATGAATAGGATTTTCCAAGGATACAGACATTGATGAATCGAAAGTTTTAATCTATCGATTAACAATTAAGATTTTCACTTCACTTTCCACAAAATGTGTAATAGGCTAAAAACAAATAATTTTAAAGCCCCAAGCCTGAGGTTTATTGAAGGTAGTAGCAAGTTCAGAGACAGTTGTTGAGGATAAATTAACGGATGTACGGTTCGAAAATAAGGTATGTTATATCCATTGCTTTGAAATAAAAGTACTATCACTTCCATTAAATAAAGAAAAGATTTATTTGAAAAGTCTTATCGTGCGCTCCCCGTGGGACACCCATAACATTCTAAACACAAATATAACGTGGAATGTACACTAATATAAATTATGTCAAAACAAAACAAAATTTATGACAGTTAAATTTATTACTAGGATAATAATTCTTAACCATTAAGTATGATTTCTGTTTAGCTCTATTTATCGCGAGATCGGTTAGCAAGCGCAATTATCCCGCGCGGCCGGAGGCGCGGCCAGCGGGCGTCCCGGCGACGCCGGCTTGTGCTGCACGCCGGACTCCGCAGCGTTCAGGTCCAGTCGCCCATCTTGAATACTCTGATATATTTTCTTAGCAGTCTCAAGAAAAGCTTCCTCCACATTTTGACCACTGGAATTAAAAACCGTGACGATAACTAGGTACTATCAGTGTGGACTATCACCATTACAAAATTATTGAACGAAAAAATATACTCCTGAATTTTTAAGCCACCCCGAAGTCCGAATCCGAGATTTGTCGGTCCAAAGTAGCCGTAGTATTATTTGCATGAGGGATTGCGCAAACCGAATCCCACCTGGTCGAATCTAGAACATTTCTAACAGGGAACAGAAAACGTCTCCATGTATGCGATGGCAAGATCGTTAATTTACTGTCAGTAAGATGACGTTATTGTTTCTGTAGATGTTTAGTTTTAATCACAAAATGTGTGCGACATCATCCGAGTGATCAAATACATCAATCATGAGAATGTTTATTTGAGTTTAATCCAATTTTTCTTTAATTAGGGTTTCATACCAAAATGATAAAAGGGAACCCTAATGCCACGTTGCCACGGCTCGCTTTTTCACAGGCCGTGTCGCGCCAGGCGATGAGAGCCGTTGCATCTGATGAAGCTGTCGCCGCCCGTGTGATCCGGTGGTAGTCGGCGAGCTCAATGGCGCGGGGGCGCATGTCGGGACCTGTGCCAGCACGCTTTCTTTTTTGTTTATACGGGAATGCTCGTCACGGGCAGCGCCAGGTCTCGACAGGCGTAGCAACGCCTAGCGCGGCCCATCAGTTAACGAACCGTGGGAACGCGGCATGCCTGTTACTTATTTCGGCAACTACTAATGCTATTAACATGAATTCATACTTTTGGCAACTGATAATGGCAATATTACAGTTGTTTTCAATATGTATAATTTCCCTACGGATATCTAATTCAAATGCTGTACATCAGTCGCGTCCGTTGTCACTAAAAAGATCGTTGGAAAAGTCTGAAAACTTACGTCTTGGCGCTAGCTTCAACGAACATAAGTCCATTTTCATCAGCAAATTGTTTTGCTTCTTCATATGTAACATCTCTTTGGCCATCTAAATCTGATTTGTTGCCAATTAAGAATATCACAGTGCTGGGGTTAGTCAAGTTACGTGTGTCTGTAAGCCAGCTGCTTAGATGGTTGTAAGTGGATCTGAAACAGCAAAACATGAAGGCATAACATAATATAACGCCTTGTTTCCCCGCATCCTGCACCCACACTCATATATTGTCAGTTATGTTTTTTTTTGGGAGGGAAATCATCAAATAAGTAACTTCTCCCGCTCTTCGTGTCAGACTTTTAGCGACTAAAACCCACCCGTGTTCCTTCAGTAGCCTGTGCCAAGGGCCGCGGTATCTCTTTCGAACAAGCCGCACCCCTGGCAATGGCCAGTTATATTTAAGTCCCATGTAATTCAGGGCGAACCTATTGCCATCATAGACAAGCTAATATAACATAACTTTAAGCAACGTTTTAGATAAGGTGGATTACGTACAGTCAAAACCGAAAACTTTTTGATGTACAGGGCTTCCATAAATCCTTTAACCTTTTCAACGTCACGGACTTCAATAGAAGTTCCGGATTTTGGTGCCACCAGCGCCACGACTTCATTAGAAGCTCTTCATTTTAACTATCTTATAAAAATAAATTTACTGTATTTAAAAGCTTTGTTTCATTTTATTAATTAATATAGCACTGTCTAATACCCTGTTTTATATTTTTCCACACATAAGAAGCCCTTATTTGTCTTAAAATCGGCAAAAACAAAAACTCCGAAAAGTTTTAATGTCCCCTGAACGCCGAGGACTTCAAATATAGTCGGCCAGTGATGTGACGCAAAAGTTACAACCGTTTGATTTCGCCCGTTGAAATATATATAAATACACTACTATCGAATACAATTTGAGGTCAGTAAAATATGAACGTAGTAAACTACTTTATAACAAAGGGGATATAGATGAATTTCGACCTTAACATGGGTGCCGGTCCGGAATTAAATAGTTGATAGCAATCCTTGTCGATAATTATATTCCCATCACTACAAAACAATTGGTTGTCAGTGCCCCGGGCGCCAGGGACTAGTATAGAAGTAGTTCTGTGACGTCATAAGCGTACGGTTGTCAAGGTCACTTTGGCATAGTGCAGCACTAATCGAGTGAGCGCGCACGCATCTTTGCTTGTAACAATAGCCGCGGAGTTTTTGGCGGGATCACGTTGGAACATGTCGCACGACTTTTTATTTTCATGAAATTTAGTGAAATAGCGAATAAAATTGTTTAATTTTGGTAGGGAATTATGCAATTTAATTACGTGTGAGTGCACAAATGTAGTGAAGGTGAAAATAAGTGACTAACGTGGACTTTTCGTGTTCCCCCCAAAAACTCCTATTAGGTTGTTGTAAAGTTACTACCGCTTTACAATAACTTTGACTTGACTGACTAAAGACGACTTGACTGTTTTGTAACTTCGTGCCCGATATCGGGCCATTTACTTGATGGAAAAGAAAAATTACTTGACACTGGCTAAATGCACAAACCGTGCGAAGCCAAAACACAAAAAAAAAAAAAACAATACCCGCTCCGATGTCGCGAAATCTGTCTAACAATAGAAAAAGTAATTGTCTCATTAGTGACTGTTGTCTTGGGCTAGTAAACTAAGTATAATATTTTACTAATAAGTAGGTCCCACGACCTGGTTTTCTCACAGGTCAGATCGCTTCAGGCCAGGCCGACAGGCCGTGGGAACAGTCAAATCCAATGAGACCTGCGGTGGCCTGTCGTCCCCCGTCCGATCGAATCTATGGGATTATCGGTACGACCTGGCGCGGACTGTCCGTTATCGGGCTGTGGGACCGCGGCTTTAGAATGCCCGGCCTGACGAGTATACGCTACCGTTACATGAATAAAGAAAAGAACAGAGAAAAAGCTTTAAAAACAGTGCTGTGGTAGGTACAACGCTACCTAGGTGTTATAATTTAAATGTATACTTTCCATTTCGAAAAAAACACGACGTAAAACACTTTCAATACAGTGAAAGATTCTGCCGCTTAGATACCTACGGTTAAAAACGTTGACTGAAGTAGTTAAAAAAACACGGGAGTAGACAAATACAGAAGAAAGAAAGACTACAGACCACATCCCTAATCAGAATTGAATTTAACGTGCTCTGAGCGCCAAGGACTTGAAATGAAGTCAAAGACTGACGTCATGAAACAAGAGAGAGAGAGAGATGAACCTCATTTCCTACAGCTCTAATTGAGTTCTGTATTTGTTTCTTTGATACTTATAATTTATACTGGTTTTTCTTACTAGGGATACTGTGAAATAAAATAATTATGGAAATATTTAATTAGTTTTTATTTATATTCATGAAATATAATAATTCTCTGAAGTATTTGAAACTCATGATATAAAGGAAGCTTTTGACCTATTTTCCTTATTTTACTACTTATGCTTTCCGGTGATACTTACGAAAATCACCTCACATTGTCGACCGAGATGGATAAGCAATGGTTTAAAGAAATGCTGTATGCGTAAACGTCAACTGCTGTGGCGCTATCGCCTAAATCGTACAAAGGAAAATAAAAAAGCTTCAAGTCTCTCTCAAGTCGATTAAAACACATCATAAATTCCACGAAAAAAGCCCAATACAATCATTTTATTCAAACAGCTCACATTAAGTGCAAAGCAACGTGGACAGTTATTAAAAATTCAACAGTAAATGTACCTAAAAGTGAAATTAAAAAAATAAGCATCGTTGGCAAAAAATGATAGTGACAATCCCGTAACTATAGCAAATTTATTTAACGACTTTTTTATTGATGGCTTGAAAGGAGATACTATAAATAGCGACGCAAATTTACAAATACCTCGCAATCCAAACTCTATGTTCATGAGTCCGACCAGCCCAAGTGAAATTCAAAGAATAATAAATAATATGAAACATACTAGCAGCACCGGATATGACCAGATTTCAACACAAATATTGAAGTTGGTTTCTCTTAAAATTTCTGACATACTACTTATGTCATATTATAAACTTGGCAATATTTAACGGAGTATTTCCAGAGAAACTAAAGACTACTTACATTAATAAAACCACTTTTCAAAAAAGACAATAAACTTTCAATGTCCTGTTACCGTCCTATAGCTTTAGTTAAAGTAATATCTAAAGTTTTTGAGAAAGTCATACACAACAAATTATACAATTTCTTTGAATCGCAACATCTCATCGACGAGCAAACTGGATTTCGCAAAAATAAAACCATAAATACACCAGTTTATAACTCTCTCCAGAAGGTAATGATTAATATTGAAAACAAAACCCCAGTTTGTGCACTCTACATGGATTTCAGCAAAGCAAATGCTTTGCTGATACAATCAAATGATTGTGTTAATCATAAAATAGTTTTGTAGAAGTTAGCCATGTATCGAGTTCGTGGTAATGTTCTTAAACTTGTTTAGTCATATCTTAGCAATAAATAGAAAGCAGTTTACCCAAATTACTCGAATATGCCCAAAAATCAATAAAAAGGTTCATTTTATATCAGAATAAAGGTGTGAATGTGTAGGAGTCCCACAAGGAAGTGTATTGGGACCATTGTTATTTATTATTTACATCAATTTCACTAACTCAATTTTACATCAATCGATTTACCAAAAATTATAAAACAACCTACATTTCTTTTTGCTGATGATTGTACCATTATATTTAACGGTAAAGACAGAATGACACCAGAACAAGATATTAATGAAGCCATCGAAACAATTATAGAATGGACTACATCTAACAATTTAAAGTAAAATTTTGATAAAACTAATCTAATGATATTTCGCAATAGGGTTGCACAGTTTAGTGACATAAGCATCAAATACTCAAATAAAAAAGTTTCTCACGTAGACACTACAACAATTTTGGCTATTGACTGCAGTTTAAATTGGAAAACACACATTGAGAATCTATGCTTTAAAATAAATCAACAATCGTATGCCTTACATATGCTTTCCAAAATGGCTGATATATCGACTGTTCTGTCTGCATACCATGGTTATGTGGGATCCATTATAAGGTATGGAATAATGTTTTGGGGACATTCTGTACATAAGGATGATACTTTTAAGGCTCAGAAGAGATGTGTCCGTTCAATTTGTAAACTTAAACAAACAGATAGTTGCAAAGAATATTTAAAAAAATCTTAAACTACTTACACTTCCATGCATATATATACATTTATGAAATTATTAATTTTGTAAGATCTAACGATACTTTCTTTGAAAAGTATAAAAGTAAACGACACAACAGTAAAATTTTATTACATGAATGTAAAACATCTGCATATTGTTTACCCATATTTGCAAATAAATTATTTTGAATTTGAATTTGAAATAATAAATAAAACTTAACGCGTATAAATCTCATTCATCGATATGACGATACCCTAATCACTACTGTTTGCTACATATTTCGTTATACATTTATAGCTTGGCGCCTGGTGAGGCCTCGCGTTCTGTGTACGTTGGCGGTGAAAAGGTTAAAGAGCAGTCAGTATATTGTGTTATTTGCATAGGATAAGATGTAGGATTTACAATAAAATGGCTACATAGTATAAAGAGTTGGAAGTAAAGGTGGGCCCAAGAGAGGAAGTATATTTGAATATTGATGCTACCAATTTTTACTCTTTAATGCTATCAATTTTTTTGGATGTTTTTATTTAAGAAAAATTTGATATTTACACCAAAAATTCAATCGAACCAACTCACATGCGAAAAGTTAAAACAGAACAGAAGAAAGTTAAAAACTAAGAAAAGAAAGTTAAAACTAAAACCCAATTAGAAACAGGACACTTTATGAGACATCATATGCCTATGACCCGCGGAAGATCATGACGCTTCCAACGATACCTCGTTTGTCAAAATACAAGGGAAAAGAATACATATGGACATAGCTTGTTAAAATTATAACTCTCCTTTGGCTTTACCGTAGTCGGGTAAGAACATAAACCTTTCTATTTAGCTTTGCCGTCGTCGTGTATGGCACCGATCGGTGGGGTTAATCATACGGAAAATATCTCTAGTAATCAATTGGCCCTAATAATATTCCAGATTGTTTTTAAAACGGTAAGGAGTTTAGATTTCGGCCCCTTAACCTCCCTCATCTTTAACTCAGCGTTAAAAACTGGATTTTATCCAGTAAAATGCAATCAATGTTACTCCAACACTGAAATCTTTAAATAACTCATATTCAGTCGATGAGTTAAACGCCGACCGAGTATTTTTTCATCGCCTCTAGTCTGTTGTACACACGGCTACACATTAAGCTATGCATTTCAAGTTTACGCTGGTCTCGCACTGTACGGAAATCCTATACATTGCGAGATCAACTTATACTGGAAATGTATAGCTTGATGTGTAGCCGTGTGTACAGTTGATCAAAAATAAATATGATATTGATTTAATATAATTAAATATGTTACACATTTTATTGTTATGTTACGCAAGACCTCATACACCCCAATTAGAGAATTGAGATTGTGCACAATTTGTTACCTGAAGATACTGCTGACATTACAATATATACTAAAAGCCGCTAGTAACAGTCACAATACCCCCGTACTAGTTGATACTGTATTACAGTGAGGTATTATTTATATTATAGCTGTGACCCACGTACACTAACAAACGAGAACTTAAGATATACTTACAGGGTAAATTTTTAATCAGTGCGCAAACTGTAACCATGAATTCTGTATATCATTCTAGACCCCCTAGCGTAGAAATTTTTCGTCGGTTATACAAAAAAAATCAGCCCTTTCATAGAAAAGTACCTACGCGGTAATAATAGATGGAACAGCTGATTTTTTTTTTCATAACCGACGAAAAATTTATACGCTAGGGGGGGTCTTGAATAATATGCTGAATTCATGGTTACAGTTTGCGCACTGGTTAAATTTTTATCCTGTAGGCTCGACACGAGAAGAAAAAGAAAAAAATAATTACAATAATTGAGTAATGAAATTGCTACACTTAATACTATTTTGGCTGATCTGTGATTGTGTGCATGTTTGATAGTGTGTCTGTATGTATTTATGTGTGTATGGAGTTTGCTATTTCAGAATTTTAAATGTATCTTCAGTACTATTATAATAGTATACCAATATGTGTATAGTTAAAAATGTAATGCAACTAACACAACTTACTTTTTTAAAGCTAAGTATCTATTATTATTAAGATAAGAAAATCGTGTTGACCCCTAGCATTACTTTTATGCATTTAAAATTGAGTCTTATTGCATTTTATAAAGTTTTTTTTTGGCCCAACTGACGGTCAGTACTTAGCTAAATACATTATTTAATAAAATACCTATGCAAAAAGTTACTGAAATTCATTAAATAGTCCATTCTAAACAAACTACTTCAGGACTTGCGTTTATTCTGTTACACCTTGTATACAAATTATCTTAGTTCTGAGGCCTTAGTGTGAGTTTCATTTAACCATCTCGATCAAACGCATCGAGCACGTTTGACGCTCCGATTGGCCCTGGATTATGATAAATGATAAATGATAAATGATTTTATTTCTGTAAGTACGTTTGTACAAACACTTTTACACGTCAATCATATTTTTTTTAAACTAGATGAAGTCGGCGTTTCCTATCTGACTACTCTGAGAAGAAAGGCCGAAACAAACTCAGAGGTCACAGTCTCTTTTAAAGTCCAGACATAATCTTGGTCAGATTATGTGAAGACCATGTGGATCGGTGTCTGAAATGGTCTTTTGAGGAAAGAACCACACAGATTGAGTGGACCTGTCCATTCAGTGCACGCATTTATCAGTAATCATGCAGCTCAACTCAGAACTTGAGGAGCTCAACGATTTGATGAACAATACCAAAGATAGGACATTTGGGTAGGCCGCATAAAGTACTCAAACTGCCAGATTAATACTAAAAACTAACTGAGAAAGAGATGAAAAAAACACAAAAAACAATTATTAAAAAAAATATGACCCACATAGTCCTCACATTCACAATAATTAAAATAATAATAATATTATACTTCTCAAAGTAAATATTCATGTCAATGTGTATATAATAATTATCAAATGTCAAAGAGTATAAGTTTGCAAAAAACAAAAACAAAAACAACATTTAGTATGCAAAAATTGGAGCAGGTCAATCCCAAGCCTTTGTGTCTTCAATATAATTTTTAACGGTATAAAAGGCTTTCAGGCACAACTTACGTTTAACGAATGATTTAAATTTATTGATACTTAGATCTTGAACATGGCTTGGAAGTTTATTATAAAAGCGTATACATTGACATCTGAATGACCCACCTATTTTCTTGAGCCTTGTTGATGGTACAACAAATTTGTGTTTGTTCCTAGTATTTATACTATGGATATCACTGTATTTTTTAAACAATTTAATATTTTTATGGACATATAAAAGATTTTCAAAAATATACTGTGAAGGCACAGTCATTACATTAATTTCCTTAAATTTCTCTCTGAGAGAATGTCTCGGACTTAATTTATAAATTGATCTGACAGCTCTTTTCTGCAAGACAAAGATAGTCTGAATGTCGGCGGCATTTCCCCACAACAGAATACCATACGACATTACACTATGAAAATAGCTGAAGTATACTAAACGGGCTGTCTCTATATCAGTTAAATTACGAATTTTTCTAACAGCGTATGCTGCAGAGCTTAGCTTTTTCGACAATTTATCTATATGTGGACCCCACTGAAGCTTGGCATCCAGAGTTAAGCCCAAGAATACAGTGCTATCTTCAGGATTCAATTCTTCGCCCTTCATCAACACACTAGTTTTCACCTGCCTAACGTGAGGTAGCGTAAACTTAATGCATTTGGTTTTTTTTTCATTAAGAAGTAAATTATTAACATTGAACCAATGAACTACTTTTGAGATTGCACTATTTACATCGTCACTAACCAGCTGCTGACGTTTAAGTTTAAACAAAAGTGAAGTATCATCCGCAAACAACACTATTTCATGATTATCCTTTATGAGGTAAGGCAAGTCATTACTATAAATAAGAAACAAGAAAGGACCAAGAATTGAGCCCTGTGGGACTCCCATTGATACTATTGATCCGGGAGATCTTTTCCCATTTACATCAACACACTGAATCCTATTACACAAGTATGAAATAAGAAGATCCAGAGCGGTGTTCCGGATCCCATAATGGCGGAGTTTCCTGATTAAAGTTTCATGAAGCACGCAATCGAAAGCTTTAGATAAATCACAAAAAATGCCCAAGGCATCGTATTTATCTTCCCATGCATTGTAAATATGCCCTAAGAGTTCAACACCGGCATTGGTAGTTGAACGACCCCTTGTAAAACCGAACTGTTTGCTATGTAATAAATTATGTTTATTAAAAAATCTTTGCAATTGGTCTAAAATTAATTTCTCTAAAATTTTACTAAAGGTAGGTAGTACTGAAATAGGTCTATAATTAGAGGGGTCTGATGTACTACCTGATTTAAACAAAGGTACTATTTTACTATTCTTCATCAGGTCAGGAAACTCCCCACAGTCGATATAATTATTAAATATAAGAGCTAAAGTAGGTGCTACAATGTCAATAATGGACTTGGCGACTTCTACAGAATTGCCCCACAGATCTGCAGTCTTTTTTACGTTCAGAGTATGAAAGGTTTTAATTATATCTCTACTGCTAACATGTTCAAAATGAAATTCTGAATCACAAACATTAACATTTTCCTTAAGCAAAGACTCAGCAACAGAAGGTGATGAGTTTAGAAATTTTGTAGTTGAAACGGGAATATCTGTAAAGAAATTTTCAAAAGCCGCGGCGACTTGCGATTCTGATGTTATTATGTTGTCATTGATAGACAGGCTGTAGTCAGTATTTCGCTTACTAGACCTTCCCGTTTCATTATTAATAATATTCCAAGTCGTTTTAATTACATTACTACTGTTTTTAATCTTTGAACTCAAATAACGCGACTTGGCCATCCAACAAACTTTTTTTAAATAATTTAGAATAATTTTTAACATATAAATTAAATTCAGCAGTGTTTACATACGTCCTTTCATTATACAGCTCATAAAGTCGTGTTCTACTTTTATGAATACCAATGGTAGCCCAATCACTGAAAGAGACGTTACTATTAATCGAAATAGTCCTGGGAATAAAAGTGGAATTAAATTGTTTACAATATATCTTAAAAAACTCATCATATAGATGATTAGGATCAGCATGTGCACACAAAACTGGTAATTTATTAAGGAGTTTAACTTTAAAGGTTTCTAGGCGAAATGCAGTTTTGGGGTTAACAATGATATCCTTCTTACCCATTTTGTTATTTTGATTTTGAATGGTAATCCGTTGCCCGCAATGATCTGAATCTAGTAAATTTATAATTTCTTTGTGGCTCGGTGTAACATCTGTATAAATTGGTGACCTGAATCGGAGCACCGAACGCGCTCGATGCGTTTGATCGAGATGGTTAAGTGAAACTCACACTAGGGCCACTGACTGGACGAAATCATAATTTTTACCGTCGTCCAAGTGTCCATACTTGTCTAAATTCAAAAGTGATTTTATTATGAAATACAAATTAATTTTAAAGTAATGTGAACCGTACTGAAATGAAACCTAGCTAGATCGATTTATCGCCCCATTAACCTCCTGCATACAAAATTTCATAAAAATCGTTGGAGCCGTTTCCGAGATTCAGATTATATACCGGCTGAAATTTTTTAGCGTCTGGACAACAATATGACGTTTTGTGTAAGTAGAATAGAACTAATATACCCTAATATTTTCCTGGTACCATTTATTTAATAAAAGTTCCGAATATCCTTAAAATACATGAAAAAGAATACATCCTACGGCACTCGCGTAAAACTAATATTATCCAAAATAGGTAATAGTAAACGGCGTCAGCTGCGATTGCAGATGAATGAAGCATGATGGAAGTGTGAGCGAGACGCTAGCATTAACTACGCTCTCCTGCGCACAGGACGATACCGCCTGATCCCTACACACTCACGCACTCAATTGCGCGTGTACCTACATACGTCACCGTGCTGTATGTAGTTTTAGTAGGCAAATAATTTGATACACTGAGTGACGCGTGTCTTGAAACCGTAAACCAAATAGTTTACGTTTCGTAAGATCGGTAAAGCTTTGATAGAAATGTAAACAAACCGCTGATGTTAAATACTTATAACAATCACTCACATTCATCTGTATTTCGAAGGTTTTAACGTGATGTGTAATAAAAAAGGATTCCAACAAGGTTGTTTAATCCAAATCGGCTTCACGGCATCCACTTTTCAGAATATTAAAAACGTCTATTATTCGCTGTTTTAACTCATTTACACTACGAGCTTCTTCGGTGTACACTAAAGCGTTTTAGTTCGACCCACAAATAAAAGTCTAATGGCGTTAGGTCTGGTGATTTCGCCGGCCAGCACCCTAATTGCGTAACTCACGATTAGTCAAAATCTGTTTCAATTTGACAGTTCAACAATATTCATTGCGTTATTTACGTTGCTGAGCACACACATTTTTCGAACATATGAAGCAATGGTTCAGCCATCTGTTTCAAAACGAAACAGATTATTATTAATCGTGAGTTACGCAATTAGGGTGCTGTTCACAGGTCCCCGCGACCTATCCACTTATCACGGAATTCACTATCTAAATACGCGAGCACAGATCGCTCGTAGTGAGCTGGACACCCGTCGTGCTAAAAGTACATGTCCGGCAGATAGTACAGAGGAACGTCTTCCAACATTGTGTCTATAACGGACTGTATAATTTCACGATACATTCCCTGTCAATCGACCTTCGATACAAACTGGACCCATTATGCCAACGTGTATTATCCAAGCCCAAACATTGACACCGAACAGAACTTGATGAGCGTGATCGTTTATTTTAAGTGGGTTTTGAAAACTCCACCATTCCTCGTTGTGTAGGTACGTTGTAGATACCATCGCGGGTAAATATGGACTCGTCGCTCCATAGAATGTTCGCCTGCGGGAGGAGTTGGAGTATGCGTACGTCATTATAAAAACAATCACTGGGCGGTCGAAGCACACACGGTTCAAATGTAAAAAAACAGCGATCGACGTCACGCTATGACTAATCGCAGGTGACTAGAGAGAGAGAGAGCACGAGACGCGGTACTCGGGTCGAAGGGCGGGCGGGAGGGGATGCGCATGCGGTGACACATGAGCGGTACGCCTAAGGAAAGATATTTTGCGATAGTATATTATGTTGCATGTGCAATAAGTGTTTTCTGTGAGAACTAGTAGAAAATGAAATACTTAATGGAATAATCACCTTCTCGTTATGTCGTATACCATAAGAGCACCAGCCGCACCTCTATAGTAAGACCGAGTAACGGCTCTAAATCTCTCTTGTCCTGCTGTGTCCCATATCTGCAGTTTGATTTTTTGCCCCGCAACTTCGATAATGCGGGTCCCGAACTCTACACCAATTGTGTGTGGACAATCAGCCATGACTGAAAACACAAGTTACCGTTTTAAAGAAAGATAAAACATACAGATCTTATATCCTAGAGGAAAGGTATCTAATACACAGCCCGTGGAAGCTACGGTTGCGGCCCTAGCTTGGCTTTTACTAGTTTTATCCCTACTATAATATTATAAATTCGAAAGTAACTCTTTATGTATGTCTGTTACGCTTTAACGGTTAAACCGCTGAACCGATCGTCATGAAATTTGGCAGAGATATAGCCTGGTATATGGAGAAGGACATAGGCTACTTTTTTTTACGCGATAACCGTCATCCACGCGGACGGAGTCGCGGCGTAAAGATAATTCACCTATAATTTCTTAAATAATAGACAACGCCATTTTATGACACTACATAATACAGCATAAAGCAGAAAAATTATCAGCCCTGCCAAACATTTATGTTGAGTAGGTTTGTATGGGACAGTTTATAACCTTTTCGTGATTACGATGGTCCTCAGGGGAAAGTTGGTAAGTTGAATAGACTGTAACACACGCTTAAATAAGACCACACCTTTCTTAAATTTGCTGTATGTGGAGCAGTTATTTCTTCGAATGAAAATAAAACATTCAAGGCAAGGAAGTTCATCTTGATAACCGTTTGAGAATCGCAACACCCACTATTGACTATTGGGCCACATATTTTGTCATTCGGTGTTCTAATAGAACGCGATTACGCGACCATGGCAAATTCGCGAGAACTTTATCAACAAGTTCCCCCTTTTACACCCCTTTAAAGGATGATTTTCACAAAGCCAGTTCTTAGTACAGTTTCGTGTTAAACTACAACAACTGGGAACATTTCAATTTTTATTTTGGGCTGCTCCAACTCCACGTCTGGGCGTATACAGGATAAGTTTTTATCCAGTGCACAAACTGTAACCATGAATTCAGCATAACGTTCTAGAACCCCCAGTGCAGAAATTTTACGTCGGTTATACAAAAAAAAAATCAGCGGTTTCATAGAAACGTGCAATACCTACGCGGTCAAAATGTATGGAACAGCTGATTTGTTTGTTTGCTCACTGGATAAAAACTTATCCTGTATGTTGCTCCTCAAGAAAGGCAAGTAAAGCCTCAGTAAAGGCAAACTCATAGAACTAAGGAAGCCTCTGATAATTATTTGTCTGTTAGGTATATCTGCATAATTTTTTATTTTACTGAATTACTATTTGAATTTATCCATTGAAATTTTAATAGATAAGGAGAATATTTTTCTAAAGTTTTTAGTTATTTGCCACAATCAAGGTTTCCAGTTCCAGTGCCCACCCGAACTGGGCCCGCGTGGTAGATTATGGCCCACTCTCTCTCACAGAGAGGAGGCCTGTGTCCCAGCAGTGGGAACATTATAGGCTGCTGATGAGTGCTTTAGCAATAATTATCTATCTTTCCAGCTTGTCCTTGGCCCACTGCAGGGAGGCCTTTGTCCCATTCAATTAAAAGTAAGGATGAACACAACTAGTAAGTTGCTTAGATGGCATTAGGTATGTAAATGATAGAGGTAATTTAGTAAAAATAAGAATATACTAACATTTCTTATCGGTAAACTGGTGCAATAGGCATGATTTTCCAACTCCCATATCACCAATGATAATATATTTAAATATGTAGGAGTAGTTGTATGGTCCTGACGTCATTTTGATTCTGAAAGTAATAAAATACAAAAATTACCAATCACATGGATAATATTGTAATCAACTTAATGTCATATCCATTCAATCAACATGAAAAACAATGTTTTAATATATTTTCGAATTCATAATATTATTATGGAGTAAGGATTAGTATTGACATGTACTAAATTTTTTAATTTTTTCAATTGATAAGAACTTTAATATGTATGTATATGCTGTTAATTGTAAAATAATCTAGGAGTGGCACGAAGCAGAGGCCTGTGTCAAAAAATAAGGAACTTCTGGAGGGTGTCTTCTCTAAATAAATAATAGTAATTATACAATAATCATGGCCAGAAAGTGATCTTCAGCCCTTCAGATTTGCTTTAAAGTAATAAAAGGCAATCGCCAAAAGTAGGGACTTTTATTGGGCAGCCATTAACTATATGTATATTTTGAGGGTGGGAAATCATCAAATAACTTCTCCCGCTCTGGGTGGAGCAGGAGGGTGTGTCAGACTTTTACTGACTAAAACCCACCCGTGTTCCTTCAGTTGCCTGTGTGCTAGGGGCCATGGTATCTCTTATACATTTAGTAGAAAATAGTAAAATAAATGTTGTATGGTGGTAAACCAAAAAAGTGGCCAAGTGCATGTCAGACTCGCAAACAAAAGGTTCCATAGCACCACACAATATTTAACACTGCTTTTTTTTGTTATTCCCACTGCTTCATACAATTTGGTCATTGTCTTTTGTCTGCTTGATTTCTAACACAAGCTAGTGTCAGGGCTTTTAAGTGCCAACAGATAAGTTTCAGACATCCAACTTGTTCTCAACAGAAAATGGCTGTCTATAGAATATACATCTTCACATCAAACTGTACTGTCAAAATGTTTGATTGGTGAATAGCTATTAAAGGACTCATTCGAGTATTTACAAAGTAAAATAAGAAAAACATAACATTATATGTTTTATATTATTTAATAAAATTACTGCTGGTTTCCCTTTTTAATTTAATCACTCAATGTATATTTGAAAGTAGCACTTAAGTCATGACATACCTAATAATAATAATTTATTTACGACTTTAACATGACTTAGGGCTGATTTTTCAAGTCAGATAACTTTTATCTAAAGAATAATTATGACAGTTTGGCATATTTTCTATACAAAAGCTATCAAACCAACATATTTATTCCTCCGATAAAAGTTATCTGACTATTGAAAAATCAACCCTTATACCATGAAAGTTACCAGTTTATATTTTGTAGGGGGAATGCTTACAATATACTAAATGCTAACTAAACAAACCTGAACAATTGAATCCAATAGTGAATAAAACGGTTGTGATTAGCTGTGCTGTACTATTTAGTTTAGTAAATAAATAATTACTTTAGGTCATCATCATCTGCCTAGCCTTTTTGCAACTATGTTGAGGCTGGTTTCCAGTCTAACCAGATGCAGCTGAATATCAGTATTATATATGGTGCCTGCCTCACCTCCACAGCCAACTTGTTGGGTATGATGATGTGATGATACTAGGCTAAGCCCGGTAATCAGGCTTTCAACTACCCATTAGAACTGATATAACACCAACTTATTGTATTATTTAGCAAAACTGCTTTCATAAACCATGCAAATGTTAATTATGTTTTACAAGCAGTTCAGTAAATACAGATCAATAAATACTACTAAAGCAAGCAATTGTAAATACTATGTTAAACTATTTTGAATGTAACTTGGCCTTGTTTCATAATTATTGTATAATTATTAGCAACTACAAAAAATCATTCCAAACCAGACATAAATAAGCAATTGTCACTATCTGATATCAGTCATCATCCCTAAGTAACCAAAAGGTAACCTATCTTAGCAACATAGTAAGGCAAGGCAATGTATTGTACTTTAACAATCAAATCAGTGTGGAGATCCAAATATCTGCAACCTTGATGAGGTTTGCTGAAAAGATTTTACCTTTCCGTTTAATACTGATGTATGAGTCATCAGTTCATCGCACAATGATCTATGTAACAAAACATAACAGTATATAATAATAAAACGAATAAAATGCTTATACACACGAAATATATAAGTCATTCTGTACGTACGTAGCAATGTTTATAAGAAAAACGGGGAAGTTTATTTGTAACTATACACGCAGTTATTTGCGATCAATTACGTCCTTCTGATTTAGGAGCATTAAAAACACTTGTAGATCAATATAACAACCACCAGGTATTAAAAAAATCAATGCACAATAGATATCTTACTTTGTTACAAACCACAATGAAACTTATAAAATTAGGTGAATCTTAATCTTTTTCGCAATGCAAAACAAAGGCTTCCTCGTTCGTCAAATATGACGTATTAAAATCGGTTGTTGCCATATTATATGTCTACTCTTACCTTACACCATATCGAAAAAAAAAACTTATATTATCATGGTTGCAAAGCCATCACTGTAAAGCCTATTCCTCACCATAACTGCTGCAAACGAGGATCGCTGGAACGATCTCGGTGCTCGTATGATGGATAGCCCACCAAATTCAAATTTTATTAAGTGTTTGCAATTTGCAAAAAACGTATTTCCAAATAAATAATAGTTAAACAAACTAAAACACACGCTTTAAAAACCAAACTAAAAAAGCCGAAAATAATTCCAAAAAAGCGTGGGGTGCTGTTTGAGGTATTTTAAAAATCAATTAATATCAAGCACCCCACGCTATTTTAGTTTGGTTTTCAAAACATGTTTTTTAGTTAAAAGCGTGATTCTTTGGATTTTTTCTTGTTCGTTTTTTAATATTTGTATTGTCCACGGAAAAGAAAAAAAATGTGGAACTAGAATGCAACAAAATTACTATAGGAACCGTTGTCGCCAAACTCACACAAATAAACCGATAATGATATAATGCACTACAAATAAACAATTTGTCTGATTTGTCGTTTTAGTTTTAGTCAAAACTAGCATAAGCCACAGATCTTACGTCTGGAAATAAACCTGCATGCTCTATAGATGGAATTTATTTTGCTTTAGCTCAAAAAGTATTTACAACGTTTTGTAATCTAAAGTCAAACTAGATTCGATCGCCGAGTAAATTCCCCTTCTCGACCAAGGTTACGCCATTGCCTTAGAGCTAATTAATGCTCTAAGGCCAGTGCAGAATACATTGAATTCTCAATTTTATTATCTTCTCGATATCGATAGATACTTTTTTCGAATTAAACCAGAAATCGGGTAGTTCTTGTTGGTAGTTCAGTAATAAAACTGTAGGTAGAATGACGTAATTATTATAATTTTTGCTATAAAGCATCTATGCAACCTAATACACTTCTTCAAATAAATTTCGTGTATGAATGAATGTAAGCAATCTATAATTGTATTGTAATGTTATTTTGTATTAAATAGTAAATTACATTTTTTTTTATCAATATCCATCGATAAAACCAACAACTGACCCGACTACATTACTAATTGAGTAGCGAAGTACTTTCCAGAACGAAATAGTGAATACAATCAATCCAAAATAAACTTTATTTTAATCGTAAAGGGTTGATTTTAACTAGACGTTATATTAAATTATGAGTAAATTTAAATTAACTAAGATTGTATTAGAAAACAAATAAAACCGTACTAATCGATGGTATGAAACAGCTCCATTTTAAGATTTATTCTCCTACTATCATTTTTGCGCTGCAAAATGGAACAGTTTGGCATTGCTACGGAAAAATAAACTTGTCGCGAGACTAGCAATTCGGCGCGATGTTAGAACACGACTACTGGGACCAATTAAGCGTAACAACGCTTATTTGTGGCACGCGTGCCACGCCTACTTTGCACTTCCATGTTTTCTCTGTTCCGTGGAATTGTCATTCGCCTTCGATAACTCTACAAAGTTTAAATGAAATCTGACCGTTTGAAGTGGGTTAAAATGAAGTCCAAAGGAGTCGGTTACAAACAAACATACAGGCGAAGCCAATAAAAAGCGTGTAAAAATCATAAACATAACCTTCTAAGTTCATACAGGTTAGCAGGGATATCGTCGCGCAAACTGTAACCATGAAATCATCACATGATTATCTACCCGGGCGTAGAATTTTGCGACAGTAATCAAACAAATAATCTTTTGTTTTCATAGATAATTAAATGAATTAATAATTTTTTTTTTTAAATAATCGACGACATATTCACAGAAGGGGCGCGGTTCCAAAGGGTGGAGTAAAGATGTTCGATTAAAATTGTCTATCAAGGTGAATTATATAAGCTCCCCGTCCGTTAATGACCAGGTCCGGGCCGACGGCACGTTGTGTTCCACCGGTTCCACGCGAGCCTCAAAGAGATGTCATCAAAATTGAAGGGGTCCGCTAGGGCCGATGCCTTGCCCTTTGATCGAAAGAGTTACCGTGGCCCCGGCACAGGCCATTGAAGGAACACGGGTGGGTTTTAGTCAGTGGTCAGTAAAAGTCTGACACGCCCACCCGCTGCGCCCAGAACGGGAGTAGTAATTTGATTATTTCCCATTAAAAAGGGGCGCGGGCGTTCAGAATCATGTTAAGAATCCATGGGATCAGGATTCGCATTGATGTCTCTGCCATCCTGTATAATCCAATAGAATGACTAATAATTTCATGAAATTATAATTCAGGGTGCAAAAAACGTAAGAAAATTCGCATTTTACGGGCTACCTTAACCCATCCTGTAAAACTTTTTCATCATTATTCTATCAAAATAGTTTTACGGTACGGCAGACTACCCGATAGAGTGCGTTTCATCAAATAAAACTTATGCCGATAAGTTGGCTCCCCTGTCTCTCAAGATAGTAAATGCGAGAAGACGACTGCAGATTTTTAAAGTTTTTGTGATATAATCATGCCCAAAACAATAAATAAGAAGTGGTGAGAGACGGATGGTCTTAAAAGTAAAGAAGTTTTGTGAGCGAGAAAAAAGTAACGAGATCCCACTTATTCCGTTATGATGTGTCCAGGCTTGTGTTGCCGCCATAACAGGTTAGTGAAATAGGGTTACCAGATAGGCTCATTAAGTCCCCAAACTCCCTAACCTTCCATTGCTAAATTGTGAGACAAGTTTCCAATATGTTCTCGTATTTATAATTAATTATTTACCTTGGGTAAAAAATATTGATCATATTTAATTTAGGAAAATATCATATTTAGTATAATCTCGGTAGATTTTTTAGATACTTAATTATTAGGTACTTTAACACTTGCTAAACGTTGTTTTTATTTTGTAGGAATGCGAGCATGTGAAGAAGGTTGAAGATAAACACTACGCAGATAGGCCAGCTGTTGACAATGAAATGGACAGATTTATTATTGAAGTAGGAGATGAAAGTGACACTTCTAATTCGAATGATGAGGATGAAGAGGATGATGGCAACATATCAGGCGTAGGTCCCTTAGATGAGTACAATTATGGTAAAAAAATCTGCTTATACGATCATAACTATAATTTAAAAAAAATTACTTCACAAAATGAGTCACCATAACATAAGATTAATTATACATACACTTATGGAAACCTCATCTCAATAATAAAATTAATTATACATAAACTTATGGAAACCTCATCTCATTTTAAAATTTCCCTAAATACAAGGAAACATATTTTGTGTAATGTAGTAACACTGATATACACTGCTGCCAAATTATCGGCGTCAGTTTTATTTGATGAAACGCACTATAGCTATAATAATGTACTGTGTATTACTCTTTGCGGCAGACGCAGCGCAGTGGGCGGATCCATATTTTTACTAAGTTAAATGCACTAAGAAAATGGAGCGGATATTGCGGGCGGCCGGCAGCGGTGTTTTAGTTTTATTTAGGACGCCAACAGACAACATCGTAACATCGGGTAGCGCAGGTTAGCTGAATACAGTGCTGCCACGTAAAATCAGTGTTGCAAAATCCAGTCAAAAAATTAGATTATTATAATATTCAAAAGTGAAAGAGATAACTAAGTACATGTAAAGAGATAATTGTATAGACTGCATAAGCCTCTGAATTAGATGACGTAAATTATTTATGTAAAAATCTATTACTTAGGGCACATCATTAAATTAACTCTTATTTAAACATTACTGTTTTCCGCCTACCTAAATTAAATCACATGAAATTTCATATTATCATAATTATTATATAGGTAGGTACCTACTTACTTAAATAAATTCATTTGCGTGGATAATAATGTTACGAATAAACTCTCACAACATGAATTATTACAAATCTGAGAAATATGTATGCTGCCCCGGATTATTGCTTTGGCACACAAGGCACCAGAACCCAATGTGGTGGATTAAAGCCCACTCCCTCTCGAAGAGAGGAGGCCTGCGTCTCAGCAGTGGGAACCTTATAGGCTGATTATGATGATACAAGGCAACTGCCTAGGGCCTAGGCCCCCGACATTCTAGGTGCCCCAAAGATATCCCGCTGCTTGCCTACCTGAGGGCAGGTGGACAAGGCTGTATAGCCAATGTCCCGCGCTTTGGGAGGCGCCCGTGCTCTTATGTAATTTAATTTTGAAGTTTGAATATACCTAAAATGCTACTCAGAATGAGATTTTCATAAATGACAAACTATTTACTATGATGATGTTAATAATAATAAATTATTAAAGGTTTTATTGGTTCTCAAACAATTGTTTTACAGCAAAAAGTTGAGGCAGCCCCGGTAAGATAAAAGGATACTTGTGATGGGGTTACCTCGCAACTTCCCTTGGGTTGCTAGCTACAATGTTAAGACATAATTAAAAGAGGAAAGAAAAAGCTTAAGTTCTAAGGTGTTAACAACAACATGTTCAGGTATATGCAGTGTTTGTATGGGTTTATGTGTGTGTGATGTTAAGCAGAAGACTTTCTTGTACTAATAAATATGAAGAAACTATGTCTGTAGGTGAGTCTGCAATCTGCATGTGTTCGTATTCCGTGACACCGGCGGCGGCGGGCGGCACAATTTAATGTCGTCGGCGATAGGATTTATAATTGTCTTAGTACAGACGCCAGCATATCAAACTGTCCCAAACTGTCAAATTTTCCCAATTGATTATCAACCTTATTCTATTTGTTGTAAAGTTGAAAAAATTTCAAAGAAATTTCTCAGATTGGGGTTAGTAGAAAGTTTGGTTATGGCAACTGTGTCCTGGTCCTGTCAACTCCTGTGACAGGGGTTGACAGAACAGGACACAGTGTTGCCTTACCCAAAATTTACCATGTGACCATTCGTGGCGTTTGTGTGTGACTATTTGTGGCAGATTTCGCTCCTAAATTTTGTCTGTGGCAGATCATGCTGACGATCAAGAAGCTCATAGATAAAACTGGAGGCCACACTCCAAATAAAACAATGAAGACAACCTGTGGGCTAGCGCTTTCTTTCTGAATACATACTTATGAGAGAGAAAACACGTGTCACTGTCTCGTTCTTATGTATATATTTAGAAAGAGAGCGTCAGCCCACAGTCGTCTTCACTTAGGTATTGAGAGTGTTGCCTGCACTTTTATCTATAAGCCTCTTGCTGACGATTTACAAAAGTGGCAGATTTCGGCAGATTTCAAGAAAATTCACATTACCTAATTTGATTTTTCAATGGATTCATCTTTTTTACACAAGACATAAACTGTATTTTTAAGCCCTGGATTATATATTGCAAAATTGTCATCAAACTAAAAGCTATATTTCAAGGAGATTACACAACAGTCCACACAGCATTCAAAGACATTTCCGAAGTGTATACGTGCCTTATAAGTTGTTACAACGAATGGAAATTATATGAAAACCACAGATCCACTTTCAGTTTATCCAAAATCTACTGTGAAATTTTGGCCCCTAACAGATATGTAGGCGTTAATGTGTGCATTGAAATCGATCGCTTATCCGTAGACGTGTGTTTTTTTGTTCAAAATACAGACCAATATTAAGAATTTATAAGAAAATAATTAAAGCGCTCTTCCTCTATTCTAATTAGTATTTAAAATGTTGCTGTGCCCTACAGGGTCCATAATTGTTTCCACATATGTTAATACCCACCACCTGTACACATTATGGAATGCAATAAAGATTTGAGATTTGAGATTTGATTTGAGATTTGAAACTTGGAATCCAATCATTTGTTGGGCTTGGTATAACCTTTTATAACAAGCTTCCCTCTGCTTTGCTAGGTTTGGCTCTTGATGCGTTTAAAGCTCAAATAAAATCCATCCTGTGTTTAAAGGCTTACTATTCCATCAACGACTATTTAAATGACAAGAATATTTGGTCGCTGTGATTAACTCAAGACAATGTTTATGCAGGTTATATGGGTTCATATAATTATTTAAAATTATAATCTATTTTTTCATTAGTTGTTGACATGATCTATTCATAACAATATTTTTTATGATGAGTTGTATGGCATTATGGTTAGCTAGCATCCTCGACAATTGATCATTCTATTCTTGCCTGAGCAACCGGCAGCAAGTTCGTCATGCTCACGTAGATGTCACTGCTTGCGGTAGCGTTGGGATGGGGTTACCTCTTTCCCTCAAATATGGCGAGGGAGGTAATGGCTGATCTTTGCGTTATGCTCGTGAACGGGTGCTGCTTGTGGTGACTGGTCGTCTTGCTGACCATGATTTTGTTATTGTTTGCTAATAATTACCGACCTGTTTATTTATTTTACGTCGATGGTCCTAGGTAATCATTTGTAAACAGAATCCAGCATTGTATATGTAAGCTATCACGCCATTTATATCAGGAAGATTTTATTTTGGTAGTATGCTTTGTTTACTTTTTTTTTGTGCTCGAGTTAAGTTTTCATTTTATTCGTTGGTATATTGGCATGGCTGGCTGACATATGACAATTTTTTAAGTTCTGTGTCTCGTAATGTTGATTACTTTGCCTACCTATGTATAGAATCAAGTCTATAAAACTAAACAGACAGCTGTGCTGCTGGGGAGTTTGTTCCGCCACTTCTTCTTCACAGCTAAAGCACTAGGAAGTGGTGGAGGGCGGGCGTTTTGGGGGACTGTCTTATGTAATTTTGACATTCGAAAAGTGCTGATTCTCAGCCTAATTTGAATAAATGACTTTTGTTTTTTTTTTTTGATTTTCCTTCAAAGAATGCAAACATTTCTGACTAAACTGTGTAGGTACTCAATTAAAGACACGGTTGCCACTGAGCAATATTTTTAAAGATTTACAGTTCTTGGATCCACAGCATGTGGTTTACAATTATTTTGCGTCAACTTTAGACGTTGAAAAGAATTTTCCCAAAATAGTAGAGTGAAAACAACATTCAAAAAGTTGATGACGAACTTCGACAATTTATAAAATTGTAAGAAACTTGTTAGAATCAGGTGGATGTAGCACCACCAGCACAATTTTGAGTGTAGACAAATTTTGGGGTGCGATTGGGAAAGTCTTGGATGCGAATGAGGCTACAAAATATCCAAACATTACAAATTTCGTGAACATTACGAATTTAAAGAAAACAAAAATAAGGAAAGGTTCCTAAATCACATATATCCTAGCCACCGATAAACATGTGTCAGCTTTAATTACAACAAAAGAGGGGATTTAGGATCACGGAGATTGTGTCTTCTATAAACCAACTAAAAACATTATCAAAAAGATGTCGTCAAAACCTTTGCACCGAAAATGACGAAAATTTCGAGGCAAATGCGGATACAAGAGTAGGTAAGTAGTATAAAGGTATAATAATGCATATGAAAATTGTTAAATATTTTTGTTGATTGAAGAAATTTCATTGAATTCGTTGTGTATTTTTTTCCGTTTACGTGAAGGTATATTTTTTGGCATCAAGTTTCTCAGATTTTTCGCCTAGTCTGTGGCAGATGCGCCATTTATAAGATGGTCACACTGCTCCTGTCACATGTCCTGGGAAGCCTAGTGAACAAGTGAAGCAGGGAGGTACACAAATACGCACTTTATCAAGTTTCATAAACCAAAACACCTAATTACTTTAGTATGGCTGGACAGGATCAGCACAACAGTAACCAAAATGGTATTATAGATAACAATGAGATCGAACCTACTGATCAGACTGCTGAAAGTGTCGTTGAAGGTAAGTTTTATTCAAAGGTACCTTGTTTGTATGCCTGTGTGTATCACTGAACCGATTGTTATGCAATACAATAGAGAGGTAGCCTGGAATCTGTAGAAAGACAACGTTAGGCTTGTTTTCTTCCTGGACATTTGTATTAAAATAACCAGAATGATAGAGAATATTTGTATTGAATTTGTGAGATTTCTATACTCCATACTGCCTCGCTGAATGTCTGGCATGGGCCCCCATAGTTGAGAATAATATAGGCTGATTAAGTTTTACTATTTCTATGGTGTGTTCCAAAAGTATTGAGAAGGGTGGTGTTTTTATTCTATAAACCAAGTTTTCTTACTTCCTTTGTAAATTACTGATCTATAGCATCTGGTCTTGTGCACAATTTCAGCCATTTGTGTCAATTTCTTGAACTATTAACAGTTTTCGTTGATTATGTAGGTAGAATATTATTAAAACAAAGCAAAACACATTGATAGTGGAAATAATAATGAAATGAAGTAATATATACGGACTATTTTACCATAAACAAGGATTTCCTACTCTACCCAATAGGTATATTTAAAATCCCGATATCTCAAAAGAATATTTTCCATAGGTCCATACATTTTACTAAAAACTTATTATGTACATGTAATTTCAATTTAATATTTTTTCTATAAACTAGTTTCTTTCTTAGAGTATTTATTATTTACATCTGAACACAATCAAGTATATAACAATTAGGGCTGATTTTTCAATAGTCTGATAACTTATGTGAAGAAAAATTCTGACAGTTTGGCATATTTTCGATACAAGAGCACTCAAACCGATATATTTATTCCTCAGATAAAAGTTATCCGACTATTGAAAAATCAGCCCTTAGTTATGTTAGCTACTCCATATTTTGATATTTTTTAATTTTCAGAATACGTCGTGTTGGATTCTAAATTGGATGAGTTGAATTCTGCATTGGACTATTTGGAGCAGAAAAATGATAACATACATGAAAGGTTGAAGGAGCTGCTGCAATCGAATATCAATATCAGGCAAGAACTTCGCAATGAAAGTACAGAACTAACTGAAAATAAATAAGTCAAGATTCCAAAATGTATTTGTTTTGACTATAAATTGTAGTATTAAGAAGTTAAAATTGATTTACAGATGTAGGTTATAATCAGATATACCTATCTAATGTATTTGTTAATGTATTTAATCTTTAGTAATATATAATAAAACTTCCATTACCTTTTATTGTAAAATAATTGAAATTCCTCTCGCACAATTTTGAAAGAGAAATATTTACAAAAATATACTGGCATTGAATGTGGCCTGTGGATAGGGTTGCCAACCATACTTTATAATAACGTATCATACTTTATTTTTGGTATTTATACTGTATACTTTTGTGTTGTAAATTGGTGTACTAAAGGGAGCTAAACGACAGAGTTAACACGCAGTTGGTTTTGAATATTATCATTGTATTTTATTAAGACATCACACTGACACAGAAAATTATAAACAAGTTGTTACCTAGTAACAAAAACAAAAACTAACTCTATGGGACGCATGATGATTCCAACCTATTTTCAACACCCCCACTGAATCCCCATGCGCTCCATGCAATACTTTAGCTTAATGCGAGCCAAGCTTTTAGTAAGACAATCAGCTGGCATCTGGTTTGTATCACAATATTCTATACGAATCACACCGGCTTCAGCCAACTCTCTTATGAAATGATAGCGTATGTTGATGTGCTTCGACCTTCTACCAATCGCAGAAGAGTACACTAATTTACTTGCACTCTGACTGTCGCTGAACACTGTAACGCAGTCGTTGAATCCAGCTAGCTCTTCTAACAAGCCTTTAATGCAGACTAGTTCTTTTGCGGTTTCGCAGATGGCTATATATTCAGCCTCAGCTGTGCTTAAGGCTACGCATCGCTGTTTGCGAGCTTGCCAGGAAACAGCACCTCTACCGAAAATAAGGACATAACCGGTAAATGAGTGCCCATCGGCGTTGGCTCCCCAATCGGCGTCTGAGTATGCAACCAGGGGTTTGCCTGTTCTTTCATAGACTAGTTTATAGTCCACGGTGCCCTTTAAGTACCTGAGCACCCGCTTGAGCGCAGTCATGTGCTGTTCATTCCAGCATGTATTAAACTGGCTCAAATAGCTGACCGCAAATGTCAAATCAGGCCTTGTGCCGCAGGATAGATACATGAGCGATCCTATTACTTCTTGGAAAGAAAAATCCTCACGCCTCTCTCCCTTTGCAAGTCGTAGATTCAATTCCATCGGAGAAGCTACAGGCTTGCAGTCTTGCATTCCATATTTTTCTAGAATCTTTTTGACGAAGCTTGCCTGTGATAGGGATATCTGCCCATTGGATCGCGTGATATGGATCCCTAGACAATCCTTGGCCTCACCTAAATCTTTAATTTTGAACGCTTTGGCGATTGTTTTTTTGACTCTTTCTATGTCCCCCACTGAACTTCCAAAAATATAGAAGTCGTCGACATAAAGTGCTATTGCAATCACGGTATTATCTTTCCCTCTTTTAATGTACACGCACGGATCATACTTCGATCTTGTAAAACCACTTTTAGTGATGTGATCATGTACTTTGACGTTCCAGCAACGTGCAGCTTGTTTGAGGCCATAGATGGCTCTCTTCAGCTTGCATACTTCCTTTTCATTTCCCTTCTTTATGAAAGATTCAGGTTGCTCCATATACAGATCCTCATCTAAATCACCATTTAAAAATGCTGTGGTGACGTCAATATGGTGTACATTTAAATCCAATTCTGCTGATAATCCCAGCAGAAGCCTAATGGAAGAAAGCTTGACTACAGGAGCAAAGGTCTCGGTATAATCTTCTCCAAACTTTTGAGAGTACCCCTTGGCGACAAGGCGAGCCTTATGTCGTTGAACCTTTCCATCTGCCCCGATTTTCAACTTAAAAATCCATTTATTTTTGACGACATTAGCGTCTCTGGGACGATCGACGAGCTCCCAAGTCTGATTCTCCATAAGAGAGTCGTATTCCTCCTTCATAGCCTTCATCCACAGGTCTTTATCAGAACGCTCCATAGCGTCCATAACTGAAATCGGGTCAGTAGCATTCATGACATGGAAGTTGTATACCATGTCCTCATCTATTCTTCTGACTCTATTTCTTAGAGGATAACGCCGTTCCTCAGGCTCCTCTACAGCTTGAACCGGCTCTGTTGACGGTTCTTCAAAAGAGTCGTGAAACTCTTCTTCAGCACTAGTGGGCGATGAACTTGGTGACATAACCATGTTACTCTGGCTTGGGCCATCCTCAGGCGCCACAGCCCTAGAAGTGCCTTGAGCAGTATCTGGCTCAGTAAAAATTG
Source organism: Polymixis lichenea (assembly GCA_949091785.1). NCBI lineage: Eukaryota > Metazoa > Arthropoda > Insecta > Lepidoptera > Noctuidae > Polymixis > Polymixis lichenea. The sequence goes on from OX420937.1 coordinate 13,878,699, forward strand.
GTACCTCTATATATTCTCGCCTTTGTTTCTCCCTCGAAACCTGTACACTGCGCTCAGGGGGTTTAATCTCCTTGATTACTTTTGACCGCTCGTCAAACACGGCGTCGCGAGCAACTATTATGCGGCGCGGATTGACCGGGTTGACAAATCTGTACCCCTTTTGTACTTCACTGTATCCAACGAAGACAAGCTCACGGGTCTTGGAGTCGAATTTCCTTCGGCTATTATCTTTCACCAAAACCTGAGCTGTGGACCCAAAAACTTTTAAATTGGTAAAATCCACCTCATGATTTGTCCAAACTTCTTCGGGAACTTTCCCGGCGATTGCTAATGTGGGTGAGCGATTTTTCAAATAGATCGCAGTCCCCACCGCTTCTCCCCAGTACCGTTTACTTAGGTTACTGTCATGGAGCATGCATCTCGCCTTTTCAGTAATGGTGCGGATCGTCCTTTCCGCAACTCCATTCTGTTGAGGAGTATGAGTAACGCTCGTCTGATGCGTAATTCCATATTTGGCCAAATAAGCCTGGAACTCCTTATTGGTATACTCAGTACCATTATCGCTTCTAAACCGTTTAATTTTTCTTTCGGTTTGGTTCTCTACCAGACGCTTAAACTCCTTGAACTTCTCTAACACCTCAGTCTTTTGCTTCATGACGTAACCGAAAACCTTTCGGCTGAAGTCGTCAATGAACAGGAGGAGATATCTGTTTCCTCCCCAAGTCTCTACATCTATTGGACCAGCTACGTCGCTATGTATTAAGTCCAGCATGCCGGAGGCTCTAAAAGACTTCTTCCGTTTTGGAAACTTTTTTACGCACTGCTTTCCTTGACTACAAGGAACACAAGGGGCTCCATCACCCTTTTTGCCGTAATCTAGGCCCTGGACAATTCTTTTCAAAATGTACATTTGCGCGGCAGACAAATGGCCCAATCTCCGGTGCCATAATTCAAACTTGTCCTGATTGTCTTCCCCTAAAAGAGCTGTAGCCTGATTACAACCGGAACCTATAACATAAAGTCCGTTTTGGCGCGGTGCGGTAAACAATGCCTTACCATCTATTTTTACATTATTGTTAAAAACACTACATTTGGTTTTATCAAAAACAATAATATTTCCTGCATCTGCAAACTTTCCTACAGACATTAAATTGGTAATTAGTTCAGGAATGTGAAGAACATCATTCATCTTCACTACAGTGTCACGTTCCCCGTGACGCAGGTTTAACTCCACAGAACCTTGCGAAGTCGAAACAATTTTCTCGCTATTCGCGCAAGTTATCGTTTTGGAGCAAGATTTCGTAGGGTTCAAGAGGGATTTCACCGGTGTCATGTGGGACGTGGCTCCTGAATCCAACACCCAGTTATCACTGCTACCAACAGATGACAACAAGGTCAAAAAGTCTGAATTCGCGTTCACACTGGTCATCATGGCCGAATTCGCATTTGATTTCTTCTTATCCGGCTGCTTGGCCTTGAACTGCTTGCATTGCCACTTGAAATGGCCCTTCCGTTTGCAGAAGTGACAAACAATCTCTCTGGTGTGTTCTCTTCCTCCACTACCACCAGCGCTAGATGCTAGCGCCGAATCATCCCTTGGGGCTTCATTCGACTCTTGACGTTGACCCTCCTTCAGAAGTGCTGATATAACCAGTTCTGAGGTAATTGTCGAGCGGGAATGCTCTATGGCCATTACTAACGGATTGTAGTTGTCCGTCAATCCCGCCAGCATTATTATTCCAACAAACTCATCGTCAAGTCCGGCACCAATGCTTCGCAGCTGCTGCTGAATCGCTCGAACATCCGTGACGTAGGCTTCCATACTGTTGGCTGAGCTTGCTTTCAATGAAAATAGAACATCATTGTAACACAGTGGTTTAATCAAGTAATTTACATTTTATGAATATAAAATTAAATTATGCTCATCAGAAAACGATGACAGAACAGAATATAACAGTTGCTAGGCAACAACGTAAGAAGACTCTACTCCTAGAACATAGTGCATTATAACCTTCATGGTTCAACACCCCCACTTAATCCACTATGCAGTCTGCAGAACACATGTTTCTGCTTAGCAACTCCCTTAGTCATCATATCAGCAGGCATAAGGGCAGTCTCACAATATTCAACACAAATAACCCTTTGCTCTGCTAACTCTCTAACGAAATGATATCTTATATTTATGTTTGGAACGTTTTCCAATAGCAGGAGTATAAACTAGCTTACTGGCACTTTGACTATCACTAAAAATAGTAACAGAAGTGTTATAGCCAGTCGGTTCAGAATATAACCCATTAACTGATATCACTTCCTTAGCGACCTCACAGATTGCGATGTACTCTGCTTCAGCAGTACTTAACGCAACACAACGCTGTTTTAAGGACTGCCAAGACACCGCAGCTCCACCGAAAATTAGGGTATAACCAGAGAAAGATTTCCCATCAGGCCCATTTCCCCAATCTGCATCTGCATAGGCAACCAAAGGCTTATTACATTTTTTGTAACACAGCGATAGATCCGCTGTCCCCTTTAAATACCTAAGCACGCGTTTCAGTGCCGCCATGTGAGTGGAATCGTTGCAGTTATTAAACTGACTCAGCATCGTAACTGCATACGATATATCAGGTCTTGTACAACATGCCAGGTACATTAGTGAACCGATAATTTCCTGATATCGAGTATTGTCGTTCTTTTCACCAGACTTCAGGCGAAGGTTCACTTCAACTGGCGTACTAACTTGTTTGCAGTCCGACATCCCATATTTCTCTAAGATTTTAGAGATGTATTTCTTTTGAGACAAGTGGATTTCAGTACCACTCTTCCACTCAATCCGGACGGTCATATTTAGACCTAGAAAAACCCATTTTTATTATATGGTCATGAATCTTTTGGTTCCAACACCTGGCAGCTTGTTTCAGGCCATATATGGCTTTCTTCAATTTGCAAACCTTGCCTTCACTCCCTTCTTGAACAAAAGATTGCGGCTGCTCCATATAAATTTCTTCACGCAGATCTCCATTTAGAAAAGCGGTGCTAACGAACGAATGAACGCTCAGGTTCTTCTCAACTGCCAGTGCTAGTAGAAGACGAATCGACGACATCTTCACTACCGGTGCAAATGTTTCAAAGTAGTCTTCACCAGGTTTTTGCGAATAACCCTTAGCAACCAACCTGGCCTTATGGCGCTGGGTGCTGCCATCAGCTCCAATCTTTAACTTGAAGACCCACTTTGTTTTAATAACATTAGCGTCTATTGGTCGATCAACTAATTCCCAGGTTCCATTCACCTTCAAGGAATTGAACTCGTCCTTCATCGCTTCCACCCAAAACTTCTTGTCAGAACGCTCCATAGCATCCTTAACAGAAATAGGATCAGGATCTTCTGACACATGGTAATTATATACCATGTCTTTCTCCCGCTTCGGAACCCTATTTCGAGCAGGGTAACGTCTCGAACTTTGCAAATCTTCTGCCACAGGACGCTCTAAGTGGACAGAAGCTGAACTTTGCAAATTCTCTGTCGTAGGATTCTCTACGTCAACAGAGTCGTAAAAATTCTTTCCAGAATCCGATCTCGTCGGTGAACTAGCCCTCGCTGTACTAGATGCACTTCCAGATTCTTCTTCAATCGAACTAGCCACCGGAACCCCCACTGCAACAGGACCAGCAATCCTTGGCACCTCTGGTTGAGTAGTGGAACGACTAACTCCAGGAATGTCATACTGTAAATCTATGACCACAGCATCCTTTTTAGAAACAGGAACAGCAGCTTCTTGTTTTTCTTTAACAATCATGGGAACATTTTCCATAAAAGTAGCATCTCGAGCGATGACAATCCTCGTTGGGTCATCCTTCAAATTTATAAATCGGTACGCCTTCGAATTGGTCGAATACCCAGTCATTATCATTTGAATCGTTTTTGGATCAAACTTCCTGCGACTATGATCCTTTACCAGAACCTGAGCTCTACATCCGAATATTTTCAGATTCGATAGATCGACTCTCTCTCCTGTAAAAACCTCCTCTGGAACTTTATCCTTGAGGGCCATTGTTGGAGATCGGTTCTTCAGGTACACAGCACAACCAACAGCTTCGCCCCAGAATCTCTTGTCCAAACCAGCCTCATGCACCATACATCTAGCCTTCTCAGTTATTGTGCGGATTGTTCGTTCCGCCACTCCATTCTGTTGAGGAGTGTAAGGCACTGATCTCTGGTGTTGGATCCCATGTTTCTTCAGGAAACCTTGAAATTCTCCATTGGTATATTCAGTGCCATTATCGCTACGAAATTTCTTTATTTTCTTTCCCGTCTGATTTTCAACTAGTGCCTTGAATTCTGTGAATTTAGCGAAAACTTCGGTCTTGGATTTCAACAAATAGCCAAATATTTTTCGGCTGAAGTCATCCACAAAAATCAGGTAGTACCTGTTACCGCCCCAGGATTCCACCTCCATAGGGCCCGCTAAATCCGAATGCACGAGTTCAAGAAAGTCTTTTGCTCTCTTACTTTTACCTTTCGGAAACATTTTGACGCACTCCTTTCCTTTACAGCAACCTTCACAAGGTTCCGTGCTCACCTCTTTAAAAGTCAGACCATCTGCCAAACTTTTCAACTTCACCATCAAAGCTCCACTCAAGTGACCTAGTCTTCTGTGCCACAAATCAAAACTAGCACGAGAAGATTCTTCTGGAGGACACGTTAGAACCATTGCTGCTTCTTTACCTAAAACATATAACCCCTGTTTCAGTGGTGCTGTCAATACTGGCTTCCCAATTACTTTTACCTTGTAATCCTGGTAAACCTTACAACAAGTCTCATCGAAAACAACAGTGCAACCCTTAGCACACATTTTACTAACCGACAGCAAATTTGTCGTCAAACCTGGAAGCATAAGTACATCCTCGAACCTCACAGAGCGCCCCATGACATACACATCCCCTTGTTCACTAGATACAATTTTATTATTGTTCGCGGTTGTCACTAGCTTAGAACTAGTGGACTGTCTATCTTCTAGAATATGCACGTCAGACGTCATGTGTGATGTAGCTCCGGAATCTACGACCCAATGGCCCTCACCAACCGTCATAGATAGAGCGGCCATTAGACCCGAGGTCTCCTTACTGTCTTTCATCTTATTGAAATACGTGTCTTTGTTGTCTTCAGACTTTTCTCCTGTTTTACGACGTTGACACTGCCATTTATAATGCCCTTTCTTCTTACACAAATGGCATATAACACCCCTTTTGGACTTTGACATCAGTGCCGTTGCCGTGTCATCTTCAGCTGTGTTCATTGAGCTGCTTTTCCTCAAGCTTTCTTTGAGCAACGCTGCCTGTACAGACTCTGTTGTAATCTTCATGCTTGAATGCTCCAATGTCATTACCAGAGGATTGTATGCATCGGTTAAACCGGCCAACATAATGATCCCAACAAATTCATCATCCAGACCTGCCTTTATGCTAAGTAATGACTGGCTGGTTGACAGGATGTCATTGAGATATTCCTCCATTGACGAAAACATTGACAATTTGGCGTTGAATAATTTCCGCAACAGATATAGCCGTCGCAGTAACCCGCCGTCAGCATAAGATTCTTGCAGCGCTTGCCAAGTATCTCTCGCTGTCTTGAGATGCATAATCATAGGATAAATATTTTCCTTGCACATGAGGCAGATCTTACTCCGAGCTTTGGCATCCTTTCTTTTAGCCTCCGCAGAGTCTGCCACATAATCATCGTTCACACACTCCCATAGATCGAGATCGGTTAGGAACATTTCCATGGCAAAAGCCCACGTGCCATAATTAGCTTGGCCTGCCAATCTCTCAATACTCTTTACAACAGCTTGTTCCATATTCGAAATTGAGATCAGATACTTTTATTTTGCTCAGATATTACACCAGATCACATCTGGGCCCATAACCTGTTGGCTGAGCTTGCTTTCAATGAAAATAGAACATCATTGTAACACAGTGGTTTAATCAAGTAATTTACATTTTATGAATATAAAATTAAATTATGCTCATCAGAAAACGATGACAGAACAGAATATAACAGTTGCTAGGCAACAACGTAAGAAGACTCTACTCCTAGAACATAGTGCATTATAACCTTCATGGTTCAACACATACTTGGGTACGATTCCAGCTTGATGCGAAACATTTTTCGCAGCAACGAAAGCCTGCGCATTAGTCCAGCATCCGCATAGGCATTTTTTAGTGCCAGCCAAGTCTCTCGTGCCGTCTTTGCTTCCGTCACAAGGGGGTAGATGCCTTCCGAAAGCATCAGGCAGATCTTGGCTCTTGCTCTAGCATCCCGCTTCACCAACTCATTTGAGGTCGCACTGAACGTATCTTGAACACAATCCCACAGATCATTGTCGATAAGGAGCATTTGCATAGAAAAAGACCATGTAGCGTAGTTTTCTTGCCCCGACAACTTGGAAATTTGCGTCGTATTTTGCGACGTCATTTTTTATTCTCAATACATATAACTGTCCCTAAAATTTAGTATCAACGAGACTACGTACCTGGGCCCATAACCTGTTGTAAATTGGTGTACTAAAGGGAGCTAAACGACAGAGTTAACACGCAGTTGGTTTTGAATATTATCATTGTATTTTATTAAGACATCACACTGACACAGAAAATTATAAACAAGTTGTTACCTAGTAACAAAAACAAAAACTAACTCTATGGGACGCATGATGATTCCAACCTATTTTCAACATTTTGCATACAAATAATGTACGTGAAAATACTTTATTTCCAACCTTTACTGTGATGTACAAAACAAAACACTAATTATGGGTATTAAACGGATGACGGAAACGATTTATAATTACTGAACGAATGTTAAATGTCAGATGTGATGTCAATATAACAGCAGGCCTAGTAGAGTTGCTGGAGGGAAATATTCCGAATTATTCCCGTCGTAATATTCGCTAATCATTCGGGATGTTTGAGTAAAATTCGGTAATATTCCCCGAGAATAATTATTACAAGGAAAATATAGCCATAGTTCGACTATTGACCGCTAGTTGGCGACGCAACAACGCGTTATTAAACAAGACAAATAAAAGTTGACTTTATTCTACTCATTTTAAAGTCCTACTTTCTTTTAAACTCAAACAATGACAAAAAAAAAGTTAACTAAACTTGTACATAACACATACTACATAACATTAGCCCGAAATCGCGCCCATTCGAAATTAAACCATACAAAAATAATAAGTATTCACAAGTAGATAACTACTTAAAAGGAAATATTCCCGCATAGTAGGTTAGGTACGTAGGCATCGAAAAATACTTCGTTGATTTTATGAATGAACGGCCGCGGGGCTCGGCGGTTCACGAAGTTGTCCATTGCCTGCTAGATGGCGTTAATTCAAAAACGGCACGCCACAATATCTGATATATGGGGAGTCTCCTTAATCTACCTACGCATAAATATATTCGTAATTTCTGGGAATTATTTAATTCTTATTTCGTAATAAAATGTAGGTTACCTACTTCATCCTTACAATATTTATTTTACTCTGCATTCTTGCTGCGGTAGTATTCCTTCCAATCGAAATATACTTTGGAATGTTTCCGAATTATTGCGAATTATTTCGAAGTTTTGCAACGCTAGCCTAGACAAAACACATTTCTGTTAGCATTCACGCGGAAAGATTACGTCATGTCCTTTCCGCAGATAATGTCATTCCGATACATTTTGGCGTAGCGTTTGGCGTGAACGCTAACAGAAATGTGTTTTGTCTCAGGGCCCAGGACAGGACAAAGACTTGTACCAAATGTAAAGAAAAATATTTCTTATTTACTATCCATTCCCGCCACTTCAGCTTTCACTAAAAGAGTTTTTTCAGTAATTAATCTAAAGTGCCGAGAAGAGAGAAATAGAGCGTCAGTAAATTTGATTAAAAACGACTCGTTTAATTCAATTTAAATTTTGATTGTCAAACAAGCTTTGAATTTTTTAAACATAGCAAAAAATTGTTAGTTTGTGTGTTAAAACACACAAAAATACGTTTTTAAGGCAATAAAAACATGAAATTTGAAAAATACTTTGTTTTCCATCCAAATACTTTATTTTTTCCTATTCAAACCATTTTATACGTTTTTTTGTAAAAAAAAAAGTTGGCAACCCTACCTATGGGCCGTCTGCGTCACGACTTGCGTTGCCAGAGAAATATTCCGAAGTATTTTCGTCGTTTTATTCGCGAAGAATTCGGAAGTATTGAGTAGGTAATATTCGGAATTATACCCCGAGAAAAATATCTAGCTAAGTACATGTTCGGCCACGCATAGAGTAGTTAGAATGAATAAAAATTACTACGCTTTCATTCATAAAAATGAGTATAATACAATTTGAAAACTTCCGAATGTTTCTTTCATCTACTTAAATATGTACTTACGTCGTTGTATGCGGTTTAGGCATCGATCACTAATAAAGAACTAGATACACAATCCCAAGTAAAAGTTCTCTTAAAAGTGTCACCAAATTGCTAGTTGTAATAAATATACATTAATGTAAATTCAACCTTTTAAGGTTACGCAATGTTTAAAGTTTATTTCACAAAGCTATGTACAAAAAGCAATAAATTTTTACGACCGATACTCACTGTCAACGTAGATCAAAACAAATTGAACCTTACACGCATGTCTTAAAGTTCGAATTAAAAAGTGCCAATAAATAGCAATAAAGTTTTACGATCCAAGCTTTCAATAACAACAACAAAGTTTGAGTGGAGTCGAACTGTCCAATTTTTTTTTAACTAACTGAAACCACCATAATAAATGATGAGATAAAATATAATTTTATAATGACAGGTACGACATACCACCAAAATAACCAAAAAATAGCATGTAAAAACAAAACAAAAACGACAAATTAATTTTAAGGTTTTCCTTCAAGCCTGTGAAATTAATTACGAATTGAAGTTTGAATTGATCAAAACAATATAAAACTATAAACAAATTAAAATATTATTGTTATTTTTATAACTACTTACTTGTCGTTGCAAGCAACATTGTGCTCCTTTAGAATTATAGAGACCTAATTCGAAATTAGCCGCAAGCAAAATAGGTCTCTATAATTCTACAGGTCTGATTATTCAATCGTTTTTTATCAAAAGAAGACTCATTTGCTTACTATAAACAAAACACATTAATAATAATTCATGTAGGTACTATAAAAATAACTTAACCCAATATATTAAAATTTCACATACTATTTGAGGTACAGGTGTTTTGTGTAGCCTTCAGATGTCTTTCGCAGTGACATATTCATCACTTCCTAAAAAACGCTTCAAACATACAACGGCAACGCTTCCTTGGGACGGCTTGAAGAATTATTCTGATCTTTTACGTACTATAACCGTTACCCATTCTCCACACCTCACTGGATCTCGAGGAAAGCTTAAAAAAACACATCTTTAATTTTATTACATGCACCTAGTCAATATTAAATCTACAAAATGTTACTACAGTATTGATAGAAACAGCAAAGTACTCTCATTATTAAACAAAAAAAAAAATCCTTCTTTAACAGTAATATTTAAAAAACAATAGCGTCTCCAACAATTGGAACAGAGTCAACGCACATAGCCCGAATAATTTAAGTGGGCATGCGATAGTATGAGTAATACGTTTAGTTAAGTCATTACAATATTGAGATGCTTTATACGACTTCATTAAAAAAAAAAAAACGTTTTTCGATGATTTCTTGACAAAATATCAGCATTTATAATACTGTGATAACAATTATATAATGATAATATTATTACTTACCGAAAATATGAAACTCTATCCTTTTTTAGCATCCTAGATGTGTGATTTTTACAATTTTTAAACGAGCACTAAGATATGTTTACCGTCGGAGCGTTCGAATGCTACTCTAAATCAAAAGCGCACCCAAATGTTCAAGTGTGTGCTCATTCGATGAGGACACTTTTGCCGCTGATTCTGTATCTAGTTCTTCATTAGTGATCGATGGGTTTAGGTGTACAATTGTTATTTTGTGAGAATACTATGTGCATAGAGGTAAATATGTTGGTAGGTACTAAGATGACTTTATATTATTTAAGTTACCTATATATTATATACCGAGTCCGAGGTACAGAGTAAAACAGTAAATTTTATATTATTTTAATTGTTTCTATAAGTTCTTATTTGAACTATTGATTTCGGTGGGCACGCCACGATTGCGGCGGTAAGTCCCCTCTTTGAGGAGTGGCTTGAGAGGCGGCATGGCGTCCTCAACTTCCGCCTGACACAGGTCCTCACCGGACATGGCTGTTTCGGGAGGTTCCTGTTTCGGATAGGGCGGGAGGAAACGCCCGGGTGTTTCCATTGCGAAGATCGCCCTGAGGACACGGTGGAGCATACGGTGAAGGTCTGCCCGGCTTGGGCGGAGCACCGCCGTGTTCTCGTGGAGATGATCGGCGGCGGCGATCTCTCGCGTCCGACCCTGGTCCAGGCCATGGTACGGAGCGAGATTGCATGGCTAGCAGTCGCCTCCTTCAGCGAAGCAGTTATGCTTGCAAAGAGGGAGGCGGCGCACGTGAGGGAGATGCAGTACATGCGCCCTCACAGCCGTGGCCTTCGCAAGACACGCCCTGGGCGTCGGGAATCCCAGGCTGATTCCCGGCCACCGTAGGCACGGGCTTGCGGACGGCGAGTAATGGGTAGCTCGCTGTCCGGTAAGGACCAAGCCCGGGTCGACGCGACGGCGCGATGCGCGTTCCACGCGCGCCTCAAAGAGATGTCAGCAGCAACTGATGGGGCCCGCAAGGGCCGATGCCTGCCAGGGGTGCGGGTTGTTCGAAAGAGATACCGCAGCCCCTGGCACACAGGCAACTGAGGGAACACGAGTAGGTTTTAGTCAGTAAAAGTCTGACACGCCCTCCCGCTCCACCCAGAGCGGGAGAAGTTATTTGATGATTTCCCACCCAAAAAAAAAAAAAACTATTGATTTCGGTTGAACACTATCTATTCTACAAAGGAAATAAACTTTTTACCATTAGATAGGTACAAACGGCAACACATCAAGCACGGCAACACATCATTTCCAGTTTACGCTGATCCCCCACTGTACGGAAATCCTATACAATGCGAGATTAGCTTATACTGGAAATGTATAGCTTGATGTGTAGCCTAGCTTACATCGTAAAACAAAAACATTTTTACGAAGTAAACAAAACTTGTACCTACATAATTAACATCAGCAGAAAATCGGTTCCATTCCAAAAGATTGGAATGGAACCGATTTTATTTTTATATGGTAAACCATACAAAAATAAAATAATAAGTATTCACAAGTAGAGTTGCCACCTCGCGACTCTGCTAAACAAAATGAATGGGTAAGTACTAGCGTTGCAAAACTTCGGAATAATTCGGAAACATTCCAAAGTATATTTCGATTGGAAGGAATACTACCGCAGCCAGAATGCAGAGTAAAATAAATATTGTAAGGATGAAGTAGGTAACCTACATTTTATTACGAAATAAGAATTAAATGATTCCCAGTAATTAGGAATACATTTATGCGTAGGTAGCTTGAGGAGACTCCCCATATATCAGATATTGTGGCGTGCCGTTTTTAAATTAACGCCATCTAGCAGGCAATGAACAACTTTGTGAACCGCCAAGCGGCGCGGCCGTTCATTCATAAAATCAACGAAGTATTTTTCGGTGCCTACGTATGCGGGAATATATCTACTTGTGAATACTTATTATTTTTGTATGGTTTAATTTCGAATGGGCCCGATTTCGGGCTGATGTTATGTATGTGTTATCTACAAGTTTAGTTAACTTCGTAAAAGTGTTTTTGCTTTACAATGTACGCCACTAATGTATTTTTTTTAAATAAATAAGTAGGTAGGGTTACTTGCGTAATTTTTTACGACGATTTTTTTGCAAAACGTTTATTTCCTTTATAGAATAGGCAGTATTCAACTAGAATAAAAAATTTGAACCTATAGAACCAATTGAAATAATATAATACCTAGTTACCGTTTTACTATGTACCTCGATACATAATATTAAATATGTATCTAATATTAACTCATCTTAGTACCTACCAACGTATTTATCTTTATATGTACATATTATTCTCGCAAAATAACATTTGTACAACTAAACCGCATACAAAAACTTATTACGTAAGTACATATCTAAGTAGATGCAAGAAACATTCGGAAGTTTACTAATCGTATTTTACTCCTAAGTATCTAATGAATGAACGCGTCAGAACATAAAAACAAGAAATATGTCAATCGTCGCATAATTGAAAATAAACCACAGTTGAATGACTATAGAGTTGTTTATTGTATACTCTTTTTACGTATTTATTACTTTTTCCGTTTAAAGCGCACACGGAATAATTTAATGAGTAAGTTCCGCTACCCGCCGCTAGATGTCACTATAATTCATCAAAGCTGTATTTCGTTAAGCTTAAGATTTATATTTGCGTAACGAGGTCATTACTAATTCTCCTCCTATAGGGATATATCACTATCGTTTACTTATTTATCGACATTCCGTTTTATTTTTAAGCAAACTACAGCAACAGCTAGAGTCAATAAATATTACTATGTTTGAAATCAAGTGTTTTTATAAATATATTCTAATACATACTTACGATTTATAGAAAGTATATTTAAGATTTGTTACGTTAAACTAATGATCCGATTTTGAAAACTATTCTATTCATAAAAACATACAGTTGTGGAGTTTCTTTCTATCTTATGCGATAGATATTAAACTACGGGATTAATTACTACGGGTAAACTAAAACCGCACACAGGGTTAAATTTTTCCCGATATAGCATAGAACAAAGAGAACATTGTAAGTTTAAAAATATCGATAACTCATTATCGATAACGGTTATCTCTAATTGAGTAGCTGACTGTAACATGTGCATTGTTGGAATCTTCGAGAACAATATGTTTGAGTTTAAAAGAAAGTAGGACTTTAAAATGAGTACTGTAAAGTCAACTTTTACTTGACTTATTTATAACGCGTTGTTGCGTCGCCAACTAGCGATCAATAGTCGAACTCTAGCTTTATTTTCCTTGTAATAATAATTATTCTCTGGGAATATTACGGAATTTTACTCAAACATCCCGAATGATTCGCGAATATTACGACGGGAATAATACGGAATATTTCCCTCCAACAACTCTAACTACTACTTAAGTGCAGTTTCATATATTATTTTGTTATCTAAATTAATGGAATTACATCATACCACAGTAAATAAAATCGTAATTATGACGCACCAATCCAACGTTCTAAACCAACTGATCAGCTATTACGATGACAATATGACGCCAATACCGCCATAGATAATGTAGATTCGTCTGCAGGAAATTTATTGATTTCACATAAAATATATCCTATAGCAGTGTATAGCCCCCACGATGTTACTTCGTTTTCGCGTTCTTTCTCACTTTTTTTCTTTTTATGCAGCGCCTTCGGGTAGTAGCGTGATGTTAAATATCCCACAACCGTCAAATCGGACTGATAATTCCAGAGATTATATTATTATCCCGCAAGGGCCGATGCCTGCCAGGGGTGCGGGTTGTTCGAAAGAGATACCGCAGCCCCTGGCACACAGGCAACTGAGGGAACACGAGTAGGTTTTAGTCAGTAAAAGTCTGACACGCCCTCCCGCTCCACCCAGAGCGGGAGAAGTTATTTGATGATTTCCCACCCAAAAAAAAAAAAAACTATTGATTTCGGTTGAACACTATCTATTCTACAAAGGAAATAAACTTTTTACCATTAGATAGGTACAAACGGCAACACATCAAGCACGGCAACACATCATTTCCAGTTTACGCTGATCCCCCACTGTACGGAAATCCTATACAATGCGAGATTAGCTTATACTGGAAATGTATAGCTTGATGTGTAGCCTAGCTTACATCGTAAAACAAAAACATTTTTACGAAGTAAACAAAACTTGTACCTACATAATTAACATCAGCAGAAAATCGGTTCCATTCCAAAAGATTGGAATGGAACCGATTTTATTTTTATATGGTAAACCATACAAAAATAAAATAATAAGTATTCACAAGTAGAGTTGCCACCTCGCGACTCTGCTAAACAAAATGAATGGGTAAGTACTAGCGTTGCAAAACTTCGGAATAATTCGGAAACATTCCAAAGTATATTTCGATTGGAAGGAATACTACCGCAGCCAGAATGCAGAGTAAAATAAATATTGTAAGGATGAAGTAGGTAACCTACATTTTATTACGAAATAAGAATTAAATGATTCCCAGTAATTAGGAATACATTTATGCGTAGGTAGCTTGAGGAGACTCCCCATATATCAGATATTGTGGCGTGCCGTTTTTAAATTAACGCCATCTAGCAGGCAATGAACAACTTTGTGAACCGCCAAGCGGCGCGGCCGTTCATTCATAAAATCAACGAAGTATTTTTCGGTGCCTACGTATGCGGGAATATATCTACTTGTGAATACTTATTATTTTTGTATGGTTTAATTTCGAATGGGCCCGATTTCGGGCTGATGTTATGTATGTGTTATCTACAAGTTTAGTTAACTTCGTAAAAGTGTTTTTGCTTTACAATGTACGCCACTAATGTATTTTTTTTAAATAAATAAGTAGGTAGGGTTACTTGCGTAATTTTTTACGACGATTTTTTTGCAAAACGTTTATTTCCTTTATAGAATAGGCAGTATTCAACTAGAATAAAAAATTTGAACCTATAGAACCAATTGAAATAATATAATACCTAGTTACCGTTTTACTATGTACCTCGATACATAATATTAAATATGTATCTAATATTAACTCATCTTAGTACCTACCAACGTATTTATCTTTATATGTACATATTATTCTCGCAAAATAACATTTGTACAACTAAACCGCATACAAAAACTTATTACGTAAGTACATATCTAAGTAGATGCAAGAAACATTCGGAAGTTTACTAATCGTATTTTACTCCTAAGTATCTAATGAATGAACGCGTCAGAACATAAAAACAAGAAATATGTCAATCGTCGCATAATTGAAAATAAACCACAGTTGAATGACTATAGAGTTGTTTATTGTATACTCTTTTTACGTATTTATTACTTTTTCCGTTTAAAGCGCACACGGAATAATTTAATGAGTAAGTTCCGCTACCCGCCGCTAGATGTCACTATAATTCATCAAAGCTGTATTTCGTTAAGCTTAAGATTTATATTTGCGTAACGAGGTCATTACTAATTCTCCTCCTATAGGGATATATCACTATCGTTTACTTATTTATCGACATTCCGTTTTATTTTTAAGCAAACTACAGCAACAGCTAGAGTCAATAAATATTACTATGTTTGAAATCAAGTGTTTTTATAAATATATTCTAATACATACTTACGATTTATAGAAAGTATATTTAAGATTTGTTACGTTAAACTAATGATCCGATTTTGAAAACTATTCTATTCATAAAAACATACAGTTGTGGAGTTTCTTTCTATCTTATGCGATAGATATTAAACTACGGGATTAATTACTACGGGTAAACTAAAACCGCACACAGGGTTAAATTTTTCCCGATATAGCATAGAACAAAGAGAACATTGTAAGTTTAAAAATATCGATAACTCATTATCGATAACGGTTATCTCTAATTGAGTAGCTGACTGTAACATGTGCATTGTTGGAATCTTCGAGAACAATATGTTTGAGTTTAAAAGAAAGTAGGACTTTAAAATGAGTACTGTAAAGTCAACTTTTACTTGTCTGTTGCGTTGTTGCGTCGCCAACTAGCGGTCAATAGTCGAACTCTAGCTATATTTTCCTTGTAATAATAATTATTCTCGGGGATTATTACGGAATTTTACTCAAACATCCCGAATGATTCGCGAATATTATGACGGGAATAACACGGAATATTTCCCTCCAGCAACTCTAGTAAGTACATCATATTATCAACATAAAATATTATCTTGTATTTATGTTGAAAACAAGATCAAAATCTGTTGTTTAGAAGAACAACGCGGTTACACAAACGACACGAAAAGCGAAATAATAGAAATAAAATTTAAAAAAACAATGTAGGTACTGATTCCAGCACATCAAGGTACCCCTAACTGTCAAAAAGGGCTTGATGTGCTGGCGTCTGTACCTCTAAATTGACAATGAAACAGCTGCATTTCTTGCATTATCTCTTTATTTTCAACAATACCTACTTATTTCATCAAAACAATTCTTAGGAAAACAAATGGAAGTGTAAACTTCTAAAAGGTGTATTTAGAATATCATTATATTCAGTGGCTATCCTTTTTGACAAATCGCAGACCACAGTATCCACAAGAATGATCACCAGGCTTGTCCTGTGAAATGAATATTCACACATTTTAATACAATAATACTAGGCCAGTTTCTCGAACATAAATGATCGAAAAATCAATGGGACAAATTGCTTAGTGCGCCTAGACTACCTACTGTGATTGGTTGAATGATTTATCAACAGCCAATCGTAGCAGCTTATCCATCCCAAAAACCCACCATTAGGTGGATACGCGGTAACGTTTATCCGAGATTCCGCTCGAGATTCCGCTCTAAGCCTTTAAATTCCCTTTATCCAACTAGGTCTTGGGTGGATTCTAGAAAATAGAACCACAAAGTACTGCAGCAGTTTCTACCTTTATTTGGAACACAGTCAATGGACTAACTTTGTAGTAACTAATATCTTTTGACAGCACGGTTGGCGCAGTGGTTAGGCGATTGACTGCTGTGCTGCGTGTAGCGGGTTCGATTCCCGCACAAGTAGTTGTTCCGGGTCTGGCTGTTTGTGTATGTGAATTTAAATGTTTGTAAACGCACCCACAATACAGGAGTAATTCCTAGTGTAGGGCAACGTTTTTAAAAAAAAAAAAAAAAAATGTAGCCACACGTGCGATTTATTAACGCAGTAAAGCTGCAGTTGTCTCCGTCGTTAGCATTTAACACAGGTGTAGCGAAAGCATAACAAATGAATAAAAATATGCAATCTTGTTTTGTTGATGCCGAAATAACATTTCTTAAGTTTCTTGTAATTTGCAGGACAGTGACAGGTTTTTTTTTTAATCCTTTACTTTTTTTAGCTTTGTCACAATACTGACTATGTCACTCCATCATAGCCAAATTTTGAATTTTACATTAGTTAATGATTGTAATATATTTTGTACATAACCCTAGCCTCGTCTGACGTATGCTTAGCTAAAACACTATTTACAGTACCAATTCCAGACATATTTATGGAATCAAACAGACTTCTCCCGAAATATGTTGAACAAATTATGATTCACAACCATAAGAAATATGTAAAATTTAGAATCATGTCAAATTAAAAACTAACCAAGCAAAGTTAATAAAATTTATAAGATACCACTTTGGGAGCTTCCTCTACCAAATGAAAAAGAATCACGTAAATACGGCTAGTAGCAATGAAAAAATCGATGTACTATCGAGGAAACTTACAACTGACCAATTTGAAAACAAAATCCCATGCACACAATGACCACATTTGTTAGCATGCGTTACTATAGTGGCTGAGCGCTGCAAGCAATAATAGTCCTTACGGTGTATAGATGTCAGTTTCCTCTATGGTACATTTATGAAAAAATGCATGACCTCCTTTGTTTTTTAAGCTGGTTTAATAAGTGAAGTTACCCTGCATTCTGTTATGCAAAAGTAGTATTTTTGAAACCGATTGAAACCTTTATTTCCCTTGCTTTAAAATAAATTAACAATATGCAATGATAACATTAACAATGTACCTACTTCATTATGGTAGTAGAGCCATCTCTATAAGAAATGGAAAAACTTGCAAGTCCGAAATTGAGTGTTGTCAATGAATCATTGCTTTTTGTCTCCTATTTTGGAATAAAATATTACTCATAACATCATTATTTAATTTTATTTGTTGTTGTTGTAAATGTTGTTCATTAGCCGACGGTGGCGTGTTGGGCACGTTTTCATTTGTCGGCTATACCTGACGGTAGCAATCAAAAGGTTTAGAATCATGTTTACTACAGCTGGATGTTTAAATGTCAATAACTGGAATCATACCAAATTGATGTAAACACGTGGGTGTCCTTCAGGGCCACTGCCTCCATCACACCACACTACCCTTTCCGTAACTTCTTTTGGTGGCACTTCTGCTATCAAATTAACTGCCCAGTTTGGATTGACTTGCTTAGGTGCATTCATGAATCGTGCCAACCGGTAGTCATCAGATTGCCATTTCTGTAAAGGAAAAATGTATGCTTTCACCGGCAATTGATAATTATTAGGAATTTGGTAGGTGATACAGAAAACGAAGACCTTTAGATACTATTTTATTAATTAGTGATATCAAATCAATTTCAACTTTAATAAGGATATACTACTTAGGTGACCACAATATTATTGATACAATATGTGCAAAAATGTATATGACGCAAATAACAAACAGTATTGGTGTCAATACGACCATGTTCATTTACATTGTGGTTTTTATTCCAATGTTTACTATTATGTAAGAACTGATTTTATTTGTCTTCACCTCAATACAATAATAATATACTTCATATTATTTACAATATAAACCACAGTATAAACCAATGAGTGTTACTTTATTTGAATCTCGTTAGTTTAATAAAAAAGTTATTAAGTACTTGGCCAGTATGGGTGGGAACATCTTGAATTTTAGAAGCCATACAACGGCGAGTAACATGTGTTCTCAACATAATGCATTGTTTCACAGGGAATCGTGATACCGTATTATTCATAATTGCACTAATTGATGTTGAGTTACTTCAATAAATTTTCTATTGTGCACTTGCAGCTAATACAAAGTTTCAGAGCACACAAATTCTCAAGAAAATTCAATTTTTATGTAGTAGACTAACTGTCACTGTCAGTGTCACTGTCAGGAGCACATTTCCGAATTAGAAAAATAGCGCTGTGAGCGCTGACATCAATAATTTGCGTTCCGAGTTAGATATCGCGATTATGACAGCTAAGAACTGAAATTTTTGTCATCAATACGGAACGCTCGTGAACGCGCTAACAGTGCTCACTCAATGTTAAAACCTATTTACACCATATAAAACTTGTATAGACCACAAATTTCATCTTCTTATTTAATTAGGTGGCGATTCTAGCCAGAAGCACTATTTATAAGTTAGCTAAAACTATGATACGAATCAGAACATAACAGCACAAGTGTCATTTTTGACAGCACTCACGGTGATATTAGTATAACGCATGGTCGGCGTTTTCGCAAGATGGCGCATGTCATGACGTCATCTATGACGATTCACGGGATATCGTTATCGCGCTCACGCCAATTCGGAACGGGTGTGAGCACGCTCAAATCGATATTATCGTATCTCGGAACGTAGCCTAATATGTCAGGAGATACGCGGTCGGCTTAGTACTATTTTTAGTACGTACTGGAATGTTTTGTGAATGTTTCGCGAGTAACAAGCACCGAAAAATCGGTCTTGTTGAGTCTAGTATCACATCTCCGCCGTGAAACCATAACAGCGAAACCGTAGTAATTACGCCAAGACATGCCCGTTGTATGTACAGTGTTAGAAGGGGTACACCAGCCCAACCAGTATGCAGAGTGCCCGTGATTATGGAATGCAGGAGATCGGTAGACAAAAATAAATTCAAGATAAAATTTATATTTTCTGTTTTATTTTCGTTGACAACTTAAAAAAAAACAAAAAAACGCTTGACAGATGATGTAACATTTAGTAGAAGAATAAATTTACATAGAATAAAAAGAGTATGTTTTATTTTCACATCAATCCTTTTTATTCTAACACTCCTCCTTAAATTCATTACTCTACTTTCACCCATCACACAATCACACAACACCCATACCCAGCGTACACCAGTTGAACTTCCCTTTCAACAGAGGTTTCGTTAGAACATCCGCAACCATACGACTTGTCTCTACAAACTCTAATTCAATATGGCCATGTTCAACTGCCTCTCTCACAAAGTGGTGTCGCACGTCTATGTGCTTTGTGCGTTGATGGTGTACAGGGTTCTGCGCTATAGCAACAGCAGATTGGCTGTCACTGAAGATCTTCATTGGCATCTCAACTTGACCAGAGACCTCCGAAATCAATCTCTTTAAGAAAATTGCCTCTCTAGCAGCTTCTGACATAGCTACATACTCAGCCTCCGCTGTGGATAGAGCAATCGTCCTCTGTTTTCTGCTTTCCCAACATATTGCAGCTCCCATATGTAGAAAAACTATACCCGAGTATGATCTCCTATCATGACAAATGGCATGACTAGCATCTGCATAGCCCTGTACCTTATCCATTCCTGTTCTCTTATACTGTAGGCCAAGGCATTTAGAACCCTTTAAATATCTAAGCACTCTTTTTGCGGCTATCCAATGCTCTTCAGCAAAGCAAGCGTTGAATTGGCTCAAATGATTAACTGCATGTGCGATATCTGGTCTCGTGCAAACAGATATGTACATCAGCGAACCAATTAGATTTTGATATGGAATCCTCGGATCAGGTTTATGTTCTAGGCTAGGTTTCACAAGCTTTTGCCCAGAAACTAATGGGGTTGAAGCAACTTTGCAATCAGCCATCCCAAAAACCTTCAAAACTTTTTCGACATACTTCTCTTGGTCAATTTTGATTCCAATATCGTTCTGCGTTATGTGCATTCCCAAAAAATGCTCTGCCTTCCCAAGATCCTTCATATGAAATTTTGACATAAGGTCTCGCTTTACTTTACGCAGCTCCTCCGCGTCGTTCCAAAAAATCAGCATATCATCCACATACACTGCTAAAATGATGATCTTCGTACCCTGAGATCTCATATAAATGCATGGCTCATTTTTGGATCGTTTGAAAGACAAGTGCAATAACTCATTGTTCAGTTTATTGTTCCAAGCTCTGGGGGATTGCTTTAAGCCGTAAAGCGAACGTTTAAGGAGACACAGGTAATCTTCCTTTCCTTTTTCTTCGTAACCATCCGGCTGTTTCATGTACACCGTTTCAGACAACTCTCCATTCAGGAACGCTGTTTTTACGTCCATTTGATCAACGTTTAAGCCACTCTTAGCTGCCATCGCCAGGAGAACTCTTAAGGAGCTATGTCTCACCACTGGAGAAAACGTTTCGTCATAATCAATGCTTCATCTTTGGCTAAAACCTCTGGCAACAAGCCGAGCTTTGTATCTTCGCTTATTTCCCGCCTCTTCTTTAATTCGAAAAATCCATTTTGAATCTACAACATTGCTCGCTTGTCCAGGTTTTACCAAGGTCCAAGTTCCATTTTTCTTTAAAGCATCAAGCTCCTCATGAATCGCAGCTTTCCATTCTCTACTGTCAGGCCTTGACAGCGCATCTTGAACCGTAGTAGGGTCATGTTCTGTTTCCACTGCATGGTATAAAACATGATCCGGGAACTCCTTGGGTTTCCGGTCTCTGAGTGGGTACCTCCGTTCCACCTCTTGTGGTCGATCCTCAGTTACGTCCGACTCACAATCTTGAAACTCCACATCCTCTGGTTCATGAATAACTACTTAATTTTCAGTAAAATTCTCTTGTTCTTGTTCCACACTAGGAACGTTGCTAACATCACTATCCTCTTGTTGAGGTTGCAAAACATCTGATTCTACTGTATTCTTGACAATGGGTTCATCTCGTAGAACTATTATCTCTGGTTCCTCTTGCAATTCTTCTTCTAGCTCTTTGTATTTTTGATTCTCTAAAAACACAACATTTTTGGCCTTAAATATTTTTCCGGAAGTCGGATGCACAAGGCGATACGCTTTCGCATTGTCGTCGAAACCTGTGTTGATAAGCTCTCTGCTTTTTACATGCATCCCACTTAGTCCTCTTTTGATCAGGAATGTGCATAAATATATGCTTTGCACCCAAAAGTTTTTAGCATGCTTAGGTCACACTTCTTCCCTGACCATTTCTCATCCGGAGTCATATTCTTCACCGCAATCGTTGGTGACTTGTTCTTTAAGAACACGGCGTGATGGACAGCTTCAGCCCAAAAACGTTTTTCTAATCCTGACTCATGTAGCATGGTTCTTGCTTTATCGCAGATGGTGCGATTGGCCCGTTCAGCTACGCCATTCTGTTCTGGTGTATACTCCACTGTCAGTTGATGCTGGATTCCGCAATTCTTCAGTAAGACATCCATTTGCTTATTGACGTACTCAGTCCCGTTGTCAGTGCGCAGGATCTTAATTTTATTGCCTTAATTTTATTGCCACATTGATTTTCAGCAAACGCCTTAAAATCTTTAAATTTTTCAAAAACTTCACTATTTTTTTTCAAAAAATAAATAAATGTTTTTCGTGTGAAATCGTCAATAAACGTCAAAAAATATTTGAATTCGCTAATAGAAGGTATACTCATAGGTCCACACACGTCTGAGTGCACTAAACCTAATGCTTCCGTAGCTCTCGTTGCATCAGTTTTACGAAACGGCCGTTTCGTTTGTTTTCCCATAATGCAAGATATACAATCCAGTTTAGAAGAAATATCAGGAAAACTTACTCCTGTTGCCATCTTATCTCTCAGTAGTTTAAGGTTACGCATACCAAGATGTCCCATCCTCCGATGCCATAACATCTGCTGGTTATGCTCGGTTGTTGATAGCGCAGAACCCTGTGAACAGCACATAATTTTATAAATACCTCGTTTTTCCACACCTTTCACAACAGGCTTGCCTCGCACCTCACATTCATTTCTCTTGTAGATGTCACAAAATTTATCTGTAAATACTACCACGTTACCCTTTTTCGCAATTGCATTCACACTCAATAAGTTAGAAGCTAACTTAGGTATGTACATACGTAACATTGCTGACTGTCAACCCTGACTCACACCGAACACCTCTTTACCATCCGCACAAGTCACTCTCAAAGACTTAGGAGTATCCTTTAAGTTCTTAAACCAAGATTTGCGATTCGTCATGTGTGTCGACGCTCCAGAATCGATGATCCAGTCTTCTGCCTGTGGAATCGACGTGCCGAATGCAAAGGCTTGAAGAGCTTCCCTCTTCCCTTTTGGATTATCAGGACACTCATGTGCCTTGTGTGGTCCTTCACAAATAAAGCACTTGATCTTTTGTTTGATCTTCTTCGGTGTACTCTTACCCTTATGCTTATTTGACTTATTTGACACTAGCGCTGAAGTCGGTTGGCTTGCACTCATGCTTGCCGAATAGGTATCCTCCATTTGAAAAAGCTTCATCTTTACATAGTCGGTAGTAAGAACAACGTTACTATTTTCTATAGCTAGTCTCATTGGTTGGAACTCTATGGTAAGGCCTTGAAGAAGTAGAGCAGCCAACAGTTCATCGTCAAGTTCCTGAGATATCATCATCACAGATGTGACATATTCCCTAATCGATTGGAATTGCTCCAGCTTCATGCTCACCAGCTTTGCAAGTAACCGACAGCGGTTATTCAGACCTTTGTCCTCGAACGCATTCATTAATGCTTCCCAAGCATCTTTCGCTGTTTTAGCTTTGCGTACATGCACCAAGCAATGAGGTCTAATCATCAAGCAAATCTTTGCTCTAGCTTTTTGGTCTTTTCTCATACCATGCACATCGGCCGTTTCAGGTGAAACTCTTGTATACTCCCACAAGTCATCGTGAACAAGATGTAACTCCATCAAAAACTTCCATGTGGCGTAATTGCTATTACCATCTAATTTCTCTATAGAAGGCAATCCACTACTCCCTGTAGACTCCATATTTTGTGTCATTGTTGAGTTCCGCTCTTGAGAACTCTTGTTGCCATTAGACATCTCCCTGCAAGTTGCTGCCCATAACCTGTTAGAAGGGGTACACCAGCCCAACCAGTATGCAGAGTGCCCGTGATTATGGAATGCAGGAGATCGGTAGACAAAAATAAATTCAAGATAAAATTTATATTTTCTGTTTTATTTTCGTTGACAACTTAAAAAAAAACAAAAAAACGCTTGACAGATGATGTAACATTTAGTAGAAGAATAAATTTACATAGAATAAAAAGAGTATGTTTTATTTTCACATCAATCCTTTTTATTCTAACATACAGACGCCAGCACATCAAGCTACCCCAATCTGTCAAATTTCTTTGATAGATTTTCAACTTTATTGCTTAAGTTTAAGGTTCAGGTTCAATTGGGAAAATTTGACAGTTTGGGATAGCTTGATGTGCTGGCGTCTGTACAAGCGAAACTGCCTGCCTATTCAAACACACGGATATTTATTTTTATTTTTTTTGGATTTTTGGCTTCACAAGGTTTGTGCATTTAGCCGGTGTCAAGTAATTTTTCTTTTCGATCAATTATAGGGTAGGTGCTCCAGTGAATGAACACACCCCAGTGAATGAACAAAACGGAGTTTTTTGCAAAAACTAAGAAATTAGAATATTTCTACCCAACGCAGTATTTTTTTTAGTAATTGCTACTCTTTTTTCTAATAAAGCGGCAACAGTCATTTCTTATGTCACCGTTTGTTTTGAAATGGCGAGCATTTAAAGTTGGCAGTGTGGTGTAATTGTGTATTTGTTCGGGCAAAAATTTAGGACTCGGGTAAGACGCAACATTTTTGGTATCACATTGTAGCCGTTACTGAACTATGTATTATAAGTTATTTATTAATTCTAATAAAGGATAGTTATACTATGTATCTCAAGTCATTTCATTGCCATTTTAGCCAGTTTTTAGTAAATTATTAGGTGTCCCAGCATTGGAACTAAAAATTGTTTGAGATCCAGTGAATGAACGGTCGTTCATTCACTGGAAAAACATCGATTTCATATTTTTATTAAAATAGGTGTGTAATTTATTTTTATGCCGATTCATGTTTTGGGAGTAGTTTTAAAAATAGATTTCTGATCTTTAGGCCGGTATTGGGACAGGTATGTTCATTCATTGGTTCATAAAATCTAGTGAATGAACTAACATTTTTCATCATGTTCAAATATGAGCTTTTGTCATGAAGATGTAACCAATAAATGAACACAACATTTTGGCTTGATTTCATCCTTTTAAGACCTAGATTTTATTATTTTTCTTTTTTTCTGTTATTGTCGCTTTAGATTACCATGGATTCCAATAAAAATAAATACGAAAGGTTTCTATATACCTATATATATATATTCTGGAATTTGTACGGAGGATGCCGTTGCTGCCTTCGCTAACAGTGTGGTAAGCCAACTAGACAATAAACTGAACTGCTATGGTGTCTTCCTAGACTTAACCAAAACTTTTGACTCTGTCTCTGTCCCTCAACTTATTTCAAAGTTGGAAAGCTTAGGAGTCCGCGGAGTACCTCTCAAATTATTTAAAGACTACCTCTATGATAGATCCCAGTGTGTTCTGTTTGATTCAGTCATCAGTTCATATGAAAAGCTCACCTATGGCATCCCTCAAGGTAATATATTAGGACCGACACTTTTCCTTATATATATCAATGATCTATGCAAGCTCTCCATCCCTAATTGCGATTTTTTTTCATATGCAGACGACAGTGTCGTCGAAAAAAATTCGCAATTATATGCAGACGACACGGCTCTCCTAGTGTTTGACAAAAGCTGGGAGCAAGCCAGAGATAGAGCAGAATACTCGCTTCGGTTAGTAATAGAACGGCTGTCAACTAACTTGCTGACGTTGAATTTAGATAAAATGAAACTAATCACGTTTTACCGCCCACGATCAACAACCCCATTCTCTCTCCCTCATATAATAAAAGCTCACACTTGTCCCCCTCATCTATCAGTAGGTTGTAACTGTCTTGCTCTCAGCACAGTCCCCAATATTAAGTAACTGGGAGTGATTATTGACGAAAAACTTAACTGGCACGCTCATATCTCTTGCTCTTTGCACTAGAATCAGAACACTAATATATAAAGAACATATTGAAGGAAAAGAGAATTAAAGAAGAAGAAAAAAAATGAAAAGAAAAGGAAAGCAGAGGCGAAAGACAATGAAAAAAGAAGAAAACAGGAAGACAAAGAAAACAAAAAGAAAAAGAAAGAAGAAGAAAAGCTTTCGCGAAAGCGTAACGATAAGGAGTATGAAGAAAGCTCTCAAAACAATCTAAAAAATAAAAGTCAAGTAAAAAAAGCTAAGCTGAACGATGAAATTGAAATCGATGAGTCTGTACCAGCATCAAACGATTTATACGGGAAGTATGTTATGGTAAGTTTCAAGACAGAAAAAGAGTACGTCACTATGTAGGTAAAGTTCTTATGGTAAACGATGAAGAACAGAAATATAAGATAGATTTTCTTAGAAAAAAATCTGTATGTGATAACATTGTCAGCTTTGTAAAACCACACGTACCGGATGTAACAGAAGTTGATTTTAAGGTATGTGAACCTGAATATTCCAGACGTGGCTTGATCTCTTTTCACAGTGTGACATTTAGAGATGTAGAATAAACAATAATAACGCCGAATAAATATAAAGACTGTATTCAGACTGATTATTGTGATTCTAGGTAGTTATATTAATTACTTATTGATTAAAGTTTAAGTAAAGTTTGTTTCAGTTTACAACTATGTTACCTAGTTAACCAGTGACTGTTTTTTTAAATGTTTTGATACTTCTAAATACATTTTATATTATAGGTAAGAGTAGTAGTAAGGTAAGAGTTTAAAGGCTTTTATTTAAAAAAAAAAATAATTGTTAATGATTGTAACAGATTTAGAAGCACAGAATTTATGCTCGTTTTGTTAAGCTGATTTTTTGGACTGCATTTATTAAATAATAAGGATTTTTCTGTATTACTAATTAAACAAAGATTGTGTTCATTTACTAGTTTTATTTAGTTCGTTTACTAGAAAATTCCGTTCATTCACTGGGGTTTTAGGGTATTTTTCAATTTATTGCTAAATATCTAAGTAAGTATACAGGCTATGTCGTAAAATCAACTTAAAAAATATTTTTAAATATTATAATCTTATTACCATGACATAGCTTTGGACCGTATCCCTTAGAGGCAAAATACTGTAATAATTTTTTGAAGTTCGAAGATCGCTTAAGTGTTCATTCACTGGAGCACTTACCCTATGGCCCGATGTCGGGCACGAAGTTACAAAACAGTCATAGTCGTATTTAGCCAGTCAAGTCAAAGTTATGGTAAAGCGGTAGCATCTTTACAACAACCTAATATGAGTTTTTGGGGGGAACACGAAAAGTCACTTATTTTCACCTTGAATCATAATCAAATCCGTGCGTTGTAACGCACGGATTTGATTATGATTATATTTCTTTCTCGCGTGATTCTATAAATTTTGAGTCCCTGATCTGCTCTGCATTCTGAATCACTTGAAGCTGCACTTAAGGGTATTACATTGCCCAATGACCTCGATGATTTGATGTCTGTACTAGTATTTTTTACATAAGCGCCTTCTATCGCCACTTGAACTGTTAAATTAAATTAGGAAATATTTAAAGAACAGTATTTTTATATATATTTCATTGTGATAATTTTTATATCAACAGTATCCTAGCGATAAAACAAAAGACATATCTGGTCTGCGATAGATACTTCACATCCTCGAAACTTAATTAAAAGAATGTTATGGTAATTCTTTAATCCTAATGCTGAACTTAAATTATGCAGCCTGGGACCGAACAGTGTTTTGGTTAACATATCAGCCAACTGCTGCCCGGAAGGAACATGCGTTACGTCGAAGTCTCCGTTACTAACACATTCTCTTACAAAAAAAATGTTTCAGCTTGATGTGTTTGGTGCGCTTGTGATATTTATATTTTGGGTTGTGCGCAAGTTTTACAGCCGATTCATTGTCCAGGTTCAGTACTGGTTTCTCAGTTTTAATCAAGCTGTTAATAAGGCGACTCAACCATAAAATCTCTTGTGCAGATTCACTTGCTGCTATAATCTCCGCTTCAGTCGAAGAGATAGAGACTGTCGTTTGTTTCTGGCTTCTCCAGCTAATAGCAGCTCCAGAGAATAAGCACACCATTCCAGATGTTGACCTTCCAGTAGTTTGTGTTAAAGAGGTTGTATGCTGGATACATTCTAGTCTATTGTAACTTTGGTTGCTAGGTAACTTGTTGATTATGTATGTCACTCTGTAAAAGGCTTAGTAAAAGGTAAAAATAAAAAGTCAACCATCTATTAGCAAGTTTTACTAAACTAGCTCTGTTTACAAGATAATTCCAACAGGTTATGGACCCAGCCCGTGCCTCGTTAATGCTAAATTAGTAGGGCAGTTATATATAGTAAATTCGACTAGGTGTAAAGATGGAAAGTTCGACGAGTGCGATCAAAAAGCTCACAGGCCAAAATAATTATGGCAGTTGGGCCTTCAGCATCGAAATGGTATTAATAGATGCGGGGCTCTGGGACTGTGTGAGCGAAAATTTCGTTACTACCAAACCTGAAGACCGGAAACGCGACGAAAGGGCAGGGGCAAAGATTTGCCTGTCAATCGCAGAACAGTGCATCACCATTGTCAAGAATGCCAAAACCTCACGGCAAGCATGGAATGCGCTCAAAAAGGCCTATGCCGTCTGTGGACTAATTAGAAGATTAGGTCTGCTGCGGAAGCTCATTAAAACTGGATAATTTCCAAAATATGGATGCAGGCTACGTCAATGAAGTGCAAGCTACGCATCAAGCACTGGAGGCAATCAAAGCTGCACTGAATGATGAATTCATCGCGGTTATTCTCTTGGCTGGTTTGACGGATTCTTACGACCCTTTGGTGATGGCCATGGAACATTCCGGCAAGGAATTATCATCGGAGAACGTCATACATACAGCTCTTCTGCGTGAAAGTCACCGACAGCAAGTGAATAACGTTAAGGACGATACGGTGTTAGCTAATGTTGCAGGTGGTAGTGGCTGTGGTAGCGCTAGTAAGAAAATAGTTTGCCATTTTTGTAAAAAGAAGGGTCACTTTAAATGGCAATGTAAGCTCTTCAAAGCCAAACAATGTAAGACTGAGAGCAATTTAGCGGCTGCAGGCAGGATTAATGATGATGATTCTACTGATTTTGTTACTTTACTTGCCGCTAGTGGGGATAGTTGCTGGGTGGTAGACAGTGGCGCGACATCACACATGACATCAAATAAGTCTATTTTAACGCCTATAGCAAGCAGTTCGAAAGCTGTAACTTGCGCGAATAATGACAAAATAGTATCGACCTCGCAAAGTACTGTCAAGTTGAATGTATGTCACAAGGGACGTCCGTTAGGACTGACAATGAATAATGTGTTGTTGATTCCAGAACTAGTCACCAACTTGATGTCTGTTGGCAAATGCACTGATAATGGCAAGGAAAGTAAAAGTATAAAGTTGCGGAAAGAACCATCCGGACAATCGTCGAAAAGGCGAGATGCATGCTGGCAGAAAGCAATCTCAGTAAGAGATATCGGGGTGAAGCAGTTCTAACGGCGATTTATCTAAAAAACCGCTCGCCCACTATGGCTATTTCGCAGTAAGTCCCTGAACACGTGTGGACCGGAAAGGCGGTGGACCTTTCGCACTTAAAAGTGTTTGGTTCAAAAGCACACGTTCTTATTAAGGATGGAAGCCTCAAAAAGTTTGATCCCAAGACACGAGAACTTATATTTCTTGGCTATAGTGAGAATTTTTTTTTTTTTTTGGGTGGGAAATACAATACAAAAATACAAATACAAAATTTATTTATTGGCAAACAAGTAGGTACATCAAGTTAGATTTCCCTGACTCCTGCGCTAGTTATATAACTGTGTTCAAGGAGCCAGTGTCCTCCCGTAATACAAAGACACGGTGTTTGGATGTCAACGCAATAAGTTAAAAAAAAATACAAAAGCTAACAAAAAAAGAAAAAAAAAGGATTTTATACTATCTTGAGAAAAAAAATATATTATGGTATGAACCCAGTTTCAAATATAAAGATAAAGTAATTAAAAAACATGGGGAAAAATAAAGAATTAACAATGTGAAAAAAAAATTAACAATGGGGAAAAAATATAAATAAAAAACAATGAAAGAAAAAAAAAAATTCAACGCAAACGCAATAATTTACAACACTCGTGAAAGTGTGTACATGTGTGTGTGTGTTTGTGTGTGTTGTGTGTGTGTGCGCGTTGTGGTTGTGTGTGTGTGTGTGGGTGTGGGTGTGTGACTTTGCATGCTTCATTTGTTAATTAAATTTATTCGGTTGGTTTTAAGAGCTGCTCCTATCCCATCATAACATCTTTAAAAATCCTTAAAAACTTCGCCACCCATTCCAGCGAGACAAGTTGCACTTGTAAACAGAAAACAGGTAATTATGTTATTACGTCACCACTGCTAGTAGATTTTCTACCTCTTCGTAGACAAGCGACTTTAGCCAGAGGAAGATAACTTCCTTAAATTTTTTGTTGCTTAACTTATGTAGAGAATTAATCTTATTGCATTTGTTGTAAACATGATCATCAAATAACTTCTCCCGCTCTGGGTGGAGCGGGAGGGCGTGTCAGACTTTTACTGACTAAAACCCACCCGTGTTCCCTTAGTTGCCTGTGTGCCAGGGGCGGCGGTATCTCTTTCGAACAACCCGCACCCCTGGCAGGCATCGGCCCTTGCGGGCCCCATCTGTTGCTGATGACATCTCTTTGAGGCGCGCGTGGAACACAACGCGCCGTCGACCCGGGCTTGGTCCTTACCGGACAGCGAGCTACCCATTACTCGCCGTCCGCAAGCCCGTGCCTAAGGTGGCCGGGAATCAGCCTGGGATTCCCGACGCCCAGGGCGTCTCCTGCGAAGGTCACGGCTGTGAGGGCGCATAACTGCTTCGCTGAAGGAGGCGACTGCCAGCCATGCCCTCTCGCTCCGTACCATGGCCTGGACCAGGGTCGGACCCGAGAGATCGCCGCCACCGATCACCTCCACGAGGACACGGCGATGCTCCGCCCAAGCCGGGCAGACCTCCACCGTATGCTCCACCGTGTCCTCTGGGCGATCTTCGCAATGGAAACACCCGGGCGTTTCCTCCCGCCCTATCCGAAACAGGAACCTCCCGAAACAGCCATGTCCGGTGAGGACCTGTGTCAGGCGGAAGGTGAGGACGCCATGCCGCCTCTCAAGCCACTCCTCAAAGAGGGGACTTACCGCCGCATTCGTGGCGTGCCCAGCACTGGGTTGCGACAATCGCACTTTCCACGTCGCCATGAGATCCTGCCGGAACTCTGTCCGCCGTGCCGCGATTTCCCGCGGCAGCGGAGTGACGCCCCGACATTTGGCCTCCTCGCGCCACTCCCAAGTGTGCGCGAGGACCTTTGCCTCCAGATCCCATGGCGGCAATCCGGCAAGGAGGCCCGCCGCCTCACCGGAGATCGTGCGGTATCCCCGGATCATCCGGATGGCCATGACCCTATGGGCCGCCTTCAACCGGCGTGCTGGTTGGCGCCTCAATGTAGGCGCCCACACCGGCGCCCCGTATAGGGCCATGGCCCGCACGACCCCCGCGTAGAGCCTCCGGCAGAAGGCGTTTGGCCCCCCTAGATTGGGCAGGAGCCTCTTCAAGGCAGCCCCGGCCCGCTCCAGTCTGGGAGCCAAACGTCGGAAGTGCTCCGCGAAGTTCCACCGGCTGTCGAGGACCTCTGGTATAGGTCCTAGGTACTTCATCGTCGACTCGACGCCGATGTGAACCCCTCCCACCGTTATCTGGGAACCCGTCAGTGGCGCATTCCGAGGTCCATGAAACCACATGGCCTCGGACTTGTGCAAGGCCACCTCGAGTCCCAGTTGCCGGATCCTTTCCACGATTGTCGCAACCCCGTGTGTCGCTAAGTCGGCCGCCGCCTGGTACGACCTCCCTTGCGCCAGGACCAGCGTGTCGTCAGCGTAGCAAACTACGCTGACGCCGCCAGGGAGGTCGGCACGCAGCACCCAGTCGTATCCGATGTCCCACAGATGCGGCCCCAGGACCGATCCCTGTGGGACACCGCACGACATCTCTCGCTGGTTCCATTCTCTCAGGTGACCGGGGTAGATGACGGCCCTGTCCGTCAAATAGGCCTCGACCACACGACAGAGGTAGGTCGGCATCCGGTGATTTCGGAGTGCCTCCCTTATGCAACTCCAGGGCAGGGTGTTGAAGGTATTGGCGATGTCCAGAGACACCGCCAAGACGACCCCACCCCGGGATACAGCATCCCCCGTCGTGAGGGCTCGCACGCCTATGATGGCGTTCACCGTGGAACGCCCCCTGCGGAAACCAAACTGGCTCTCCGCCAAATCCGGCCCCACCCGCACCAGCCTCCCGACGAGGCGGTCTGCAATGTCTCTTTCAAAGAGCTTGCCCACTTGTCTTGTGGGAACTGGCCCTCCTCCAAGCATGCGCTTAGGAGGCCTCTTAGTCGAGGCCCGAGAGCCTCCAAGGCCAGGACCCAGGCTTTTCCAGGCAAGCCGTCGGGTCCTGGGGCGGTATTTTTGGCATTCAGCCTACGTACCGCCACTCTCAACTCTACCTCGGTCACCTCTGGAGCATCATCGTCGTCGTCGGTGTGGTCCACTTCGGGCACCGCAGGAGGCGGAGCCATGGGCGGGGGAGCATGATCCCCTCGCGAGGGGATCAGAGCGCTCACCACGTCCTGCACGAGCTGAGGCCGGAGACTCTGGGTCAGCGGGGGAGCCCACGGGCGGATTTTCTCCCGCACCGTTTTGTAGGGGCGTCCCCACGGGTCTCTGTTCAGAGTCTCCAGCGCCTCCTCGCGGGCCAGTAACCTGGCCCGCAGGATCTCCGCTCGGAGGGCGGTCTTCGCCACTCTGTACCCCTCGTACAGCTCCGCCTGTATGGCTTCCGTATCCGGAGGGCGGATACGGAGCCTACGGTGCCTGGTGTACCGGTGCCGCGCAGCAACGCACGCCTCGCGCAGAGCTGTGAGCTCCGTCGACCACCAGTACACCTGGCGTGGAGCGCCTCCTGGCTGGACCCGGGGCATTGCCACGTCGCATAGCTCGGACATGGCCTCCCGGAACCACTCCGCCTCGTCGTTGATATCGGCAGGCCTGTCCGGTGGTGACACCCAGGCCTACACGATCGAGGCTTCCAGGAGGAGCTCCCGGTCCAGCCGCTTCAGCGCCCACCGCGGACCACACGGGGCCTGATGGACCGGCGCGCTCGAGGCCTGGGCGGAGACGTCAAACCGGATATACCGGTGGTCGGAATACGTCTCCACCCCTTCCATGACGCGGCAGTCGACGACACGCGGCGACAGAGCGGGGTTAGCGAACGAAATGTCCACCACCGACTCACCCCGCATCCGCACACGTGGCGACAGAACCCCGGTTTAGGACGACCAGGCCCACCTCTAGAGCCCAGTCCTCCACCATCCTACCCCACACATCCGTCAACCGGGAACCCCAAGCCAAGTTCTTGGCATTGAAGTCCCCGAGGACGAGCACGGGAGGCTATAGTGAGAATCAAAAGGGGTTTAAGTTTGCTAATGTTAAGAATAATCCAATGCGGATTATTGTTGCTCGGGATGCCGTATTTGATGAGAGGTTGCCAAATCTGTCTAAGGACAATATGGATTTTCTCGGACCTCCAAACAAATCGCCAACTAAGATGTCGGTGGTGGATGTTCCTGAAGAATTTTTCATAGTCCCCACTACAGGAGGGACTACCACAGGTCTATGGAAACTCAGGAGGAAGTTCCAAGCCAGAACGTACCAGCTCCAGCAACTGGGTCCACCACACCCAAAAACGTTGTAGTCGAATCTGAGGAGTTCTATGATTCAATGGATTCCATCTCGGATTCTGTCAGAAGCGAAGAACGAGAAGCTGAACCAGCTGTAGAGGGGCCTCGATACCCTCAAAGGACTAGAGTTCCAAATAGACAGGAAGATTTTGAATATAATTTTCTCAGCGTGCACGATCCTGTGTCAGTACAGGATGCAATGGACCGCGGAGATAAGGACCTGTGGTTGGATGCGATGAAGCAAGAGTATGACTCGCTCATCGAGAACGGAACCTGGGAGCTGGTGGATCGCCCAAGAGGAGCGAACATAGTCAAATGCAAGTGGCTATTTAAGCTGAAGATTGGCGCTGATGAGACAGTGCAGCGCCACAAAGCAAGACTGGTGGCTAAAGGGTATTCCCAGAAGTGGGGGGAGGATTACTTCGAAACCTTTGCACCAGTGGTTAAACTATCGTCGGTCCGACTACTGCTGGCGCTGTCGGCAGAAATTGGATTGACAGTGCATCATATCGATGTCACGACCGCTTTCCTTAATGGTGACCTTGCTGAAGACCTGTATATGGAACAGCCAGAGGCCTTCATCACGAGGGGGAAAGAAGGAAAGGTTTGCAAGCTGAAGAAGGCCATATATGGTCTGAAGCAGGCAGCACGATGTTGGAACGTGAAGGTTCACGCTCACATAATTAAGATCTGGGTTTACGAGGTCAAAATATGACCCATGCGTATACCTGAAGAAGGTAAAAAGCAAATTTCTGGTAATTGCCTTATACGTAGACGATTTCTACATTTTTGGGCATGACATTGACGAGATTCAGGCCGTGAAAGCGAAGATTGGGGACGCCTTCAAAATTAAAGACTTGGGATTGGCAAAGGACTGCCTGGGCATGGAGCTCACGCAAAGGAAGGGAGAAGTGGAACTCAACCAAAGAAACTTCATAAAGAAGGTCCTCCGAAAGTATAAAATGGAAGATTGCAAAGTTGTCGCGACTCCCACAGAGACATCTCAGATTGGAGAAAGGCGATCCGACTGGAGATATGAGCTACCAGGAGATTATGGGTTCACTCATGTACCTGTCCTGTGGCACACGACCTGACATCACATTCATAGTGAGCTACCTGAGTCAGTTTAATTCTTGTTAGAATTCGACCAACATGGCTGCACTCAAGCGAGTGCTGAAGTACCTAAAGGGTACAGTAGATCACAAATTGGTCTACAAGAGGACTGGCAATCCTCTGGTTGCATATGCCGATGAGGACTGGGGTACCAACGCTGATGGACATTCGTTCACAGGGTATATGCTTGCCCTTGGCGGTGCTGCGGTTTCCTGGCAGACACGCAAGCAACGTTGCGTTGCACTCAGTACGGCCTGAAGCAGAGTATGTCGCTATCTGTGAAGCAGCGAAAGAGGTAGTTTGTGCCAAAGGTCTCTACCATGAACTGACAGGTCAAAATAATACGATTGATCTGTTCAGCGACAGCCAAAGCGCTATAAAATTAGTGTACGTGCCAACGATCGGTAGGAGGTCTAAGCACATAAATATTAGATACCATTATGTGAGGGAATTGGCCGAGGCAAATTAAATTTGTATCAAATATTGTAAAACTGATGAGATGCCTGCCGATATCTTCACAAAATGACTTACTAGAGTTAAGCAGGATTACTTTAAAAAATGTATAGGCATACAGTGCCCCCACTGTATGCCTATACATTTTTTAAAGTAGTCAGCCGATTCATTGTCCAGGTTCAGTATGCTTACTCTCGACACTCGATCTCAATTCGAATTTGAAATTGTGATCGAAAACTTGTCATTTCGCACTCTTGAATGTTACACTAGCGCTCGATTGGAATCGTATTAGGTGGTTTTTTTTGGAACTAAATGAAATCGGCTTTACTCGAACGAATGCACCTTTTCGGTACTCTTGACGAGATTTTGACGTTGACATATCGAGTTTGAAATCGTGTTTTGATCAAAGTTGAACGATTACAAAAAGGCTATTTTTTTCGGGATCGAGTTTGCTATTCTGACTGATTTGTGAAGTTTTTATTGTGAATAATGGCACGTCTAGAACTTATTTGTGATATTTTGGACAATGCTCATAAGTTAGACATGAGGCAAAGGCGGAATTTGAGACGAATGGCGCGTTATGCAGACAGCGCGTTTGCAAAATTACCGAGTATCTAAGAAGCTTTTCGAAGCGATTTATAAGGATTTGGAACCTTTGATGCCCCAGCCTACTCGTCGTAGCGACATACCAAGAAAATACAAGGTTCGTAAACTCCATGTTCACATAGTATTTTACTGAGGTATTTTTGAAGTAAATAATAACATAATTTTATTTTTTAGGTTTTGGTGGCTCTTTCGTTTTACGCCACAGGCAGCTACCAAAGATTAGTAGGTGGGACACAAGGCACAATGATGTCCCAACAATCAGTTTCTAGAGCAATAAGAGAAGTTACAAATGCTCTTAATGCGAATGAGATTTTAAATAAATGGCTAAAGTTTCCACATACTCGCCGACAGCGAGACTTTATTAAACAAAGGTACATACTCCTTTTTACCTTAGTAATATTAAACAGTATCTATCATTCCATACTTTTCATATGTTGTTTTGATATTTTCAACTTATTTCTTAAGATTAATAAGCTAATAATAAATAACTTTTAGGTTTTATGAAAAATTTAGAATACCTGCAGTCACAGGATGTATTGATGGTACTCATGTGGCTATTGTAAGACCATCACAAAATGAAGAGCGGTTTTACAACAGAAAAGGTTACCATTCAAGAAATGTTTTAATTGTGAGTTAGGTTGAATATTTTCTAGTTATTCCATTTATGTAACTGTAACTTTCTATAAAAAGTATTTCTTTGACAGATTTGTGACGCAGATCTCAATATACTGAGTGTAGACTCATCATTTGGTGGAGCCTCACATGATACTTTTGTGTGGAACCAACATCCTGTTAAAAATCACGTTACAAATTTAATAAATGCAGGAGAAAGAGTTTTTTTACTTGGTAAGCATTTCATACAGTTTTTCAAATTGGTTTATATAGGTATAATAATTACTAAGTGATTTTAATATGATTGCAGGTGATTCTGGTTATCCTCAAAGGGAATATATGATGACCCCAATACTGGATGCACCGCCAGGCTCAGCTGAAGAGTATTACACTAATCTGCATTGTGTGGCTCGCAATACTGTTGAGCGGACAATTGGGGTTTTAAAAAATAGATGGAGATGTCTTCTGGGCCATAGAGTTCTTCATTATCATCCAGACAAAGCATCTAAAATTATAAATGCATGCTGTGTTTTACACAACATTTGTAACCGAGCACGATTGGGTCTGGATGATATTGAAGATGCCGCACCACCCATGGGAGAAATGCAATTGGCACAGAGTGACTTAGAGGTAGATCGGGGTTCTGCCTCTGTTGAGCTGCGCAAAGGCCTCGAGGCTCGTGCACAACTTGTTCAAGAACTGTGGATAGCTCGGTGTCTCCATTAATATTATTATTTTGTTATGTAAGAACTTACTTAGAGTCATTCTCATCTTTTATTTTGGTATTATGCTTTATTTACATTTTTTTATTTTATTCTTTGTGCTTGAGTTAAGTTTTCATTTTATTTGTTGGTATATTGGCATGGCTAGCTGACATATGACAAATTATTTAATTAATGTTCTGTATCTTGTTGTTTATTACTTTGCCTATCTTTGTATAGAATCAAGTCTATCTAACTAAACAGACAGCTGTGCTGCTGGGGAGTTTGTTGCGCCACTTCTTCTTCACAGCTAAAGCACTAGGAAGGGGTGAAGGGCAGGCGTTTTGGGGGACTGTCTTATGTATTTTGACATTCAAAAAGTGCTGTTTGTCAGCCTAATTTGAATACATGACTTTTGATTTTGATTTCATTGTATGCAATTAAAATCTTTGTTGAATGAAACTTCTTTTGTATTATTTTACTCTCTTATAATTTTTATTGAACAATAATAAAATACAATTTAACTTCTAACTCTAAACTAGTACCTACTTAAAACCCTAAAGTACCTAATAATAGCTTAAATTACTGCCTATTTTGTCTCAGGGCATCAGCAATGTTATTGAGAGCATTTGCCACAGTTTGAGAGCTTTCTGTTATGGCTCTTGAGAGTCCCTCCATCTGTTCTATAGCATGAGATAAGGCTCTTGCTGTGACAGTTTCTGCTTCAACCCTCTGTCTCTCTATCTCTGCGAACCTCTCCCGGTCTTGATCTAACATAGTCCTTGATCGGATAGACGGTGCTGGGGGCAGGCTGCTCCTTCTAGGACTATGTTGTCTTGGTGTTGGAACTGACAAATAAAATAACATTTATCTAAGTTTTATCATCATGAAAGATGGCACACATAGTTTGAAAGAAATTACCTCTCTGTCTCCACATTTTGCTCAGGAGAAGCACGAGACTCCAATTCTTTTGCATCCATATCAAAATCTTCAGTTGGAATGATAATTTCAAGTTGGATGTCATTCTGGCTTTGGCTCTGCAATTAATTAACAAATTACAGTTTAAGTACTTTATTGTGAAGGTGTTATTTTGCAAGTTTTTGAAAGTTTACAATTTATGTATGAATATTTATAACTCAACTGACTTACTGTGGATGGGAACAGATTGGCAGCAACATGGCTGTCTCCTGTAGCAAACTGAAGGCCCCCCCATCACTGCTAATAGGCGTTGGTCCATGGGTGTTAATGCAGGCAAATTGTCTGCAGTTCCACCACCTGTACGCCTCATCGACTGTGCGTGCTGGGCACAAGTCCTCTTCAGGGTAAACTTTTTGTCAGCCCAATACTAAAAAGGAAATAAATGTACCGATTATTTTAACTGTTGCCATAAATTAAGTGAAAAAATGTTAATTAGTGTGTAGACAGTACCTTAGCCCAGCCTTTGCCATCTTTCTGCGCACCGCCTAGTGCATTTAAAGATACTGCTATCTCATTCCATTTTCGCTTTGTCTGCTGCTTAGCTTGAGCAGTGCGCAAAAGCCCCTTGGCAATTCCGGGGTTCTGTACCAGGAAATCCACAAGGGTCTCCAGCTGTTGTTGTGATGGCCTACTCATACTGTAAGAACAATAAATGTTTGTAATAAGCAAATGTTTTATTAATTACAATTTAAAAGAATTACAAAAATTATAATTATATTCCTCGGTTGAATACTTACAGTACAAATAACTTGAACTTGTGCATAAAAATGTTCTTTATTACGTTCCACACTAACCACTCGACATTTTTTAGATAACATCGCTTTGAAACTTTATACTTATATCGTTCCTAACACTAATAATTCACAGCTTTTATCAAGTAGGAATTTTGAAGTGGATGACAAATGCGCGGGAAGTTTATTTTTAATGTAACAAAACGTAAACGTAGGCAATGACATTCACAATGAGCCATTGCTGCCTAAGTAATTTGTGTTAAAATACATATCAATGCAAGCAAAGAACACTTTGATGATATTTTATGTTAAAATAAATATAAGTACAATTTTATTTATAGATTTACTGAGTTATTCAATATTTTTAAATTTAGTAACTAACGTTTTTATTTCTATGGCCACCCTATGTCAATCAGTAACAGTGCTGCCAACTTAGCGCTTTCAGCGCCAGATCTAGCGCTTTTTTTGTTCAATAGCGCGTTTTAGCGCCTAGCGCTTAATCTAGCGCTTTTTGAAATCATATTGTGATATGCACATCTCCTATTATTTATTCTGTGATGTGCATAACACGGAAGGAATCGCAATTTTTTTTTTAACTAGCATCACATAAATGATGATATGTTTCTTATGTTGTTATCTTAGTCTATGAGTTGGGGATTCCTCGCTAACTATTTTGTAATTTGTAGCTTTCTTCGTTTCACATTCTATTGTTCCAAAGTAATTTATATTATAACTTGCCGTCTTTTATTCTAAGTTAGTTTTACGAGTTGTGCAGTGAGATAATAAAAATGGATCTCCCCTTATCAAAAAAAACCAACTACAAACAAAATTATAAGAGTGAGCAGGAGCAAGAAAAAGAATATAAACATTGGTCAAAACCTGTGCATGGAGACACAACAAAAGCTCAGTGTATATATTGTAAACGGGAATTTTCGGCCAAAATCAGTGATAGTGATATAAAACGACATAGTGAAACAGCCTATCACCAAAAAAAAGTAAAGCCAATAATAGATACTTCACAGAAAAATATTGAGTTGCAACAAGTAAATCAAAATAGTCAAGCTGAAGCATCTTTGTCTTTGAAGTAATTAATTTACCTACTTCAAAAGAATCAATTTGTCTAAACTAGGTACCGAATAATTTCAGCGAAATACGTTTATACATCCCTAGTCTCAAATTATTGGGCGTTTTGTTTGAATTTGGCGCCGGATATAGCGCGTTATTGACAGCGACGATTTAGCGCTTTCTAGCGCTTTTTTAAAGAGCTAACAGCGCGTTTTTGCTTAGACGAGTTGGCAGCACTGATCAGTAATTGATCCGTGATTTCCTATAAACAAGGAGCACAATCGCGTTTACAAATTAATACTAGAACTATTTGAGTACCTACGTACTCAAGATTCAGTGTAGTCGAACATGCAGTCGATTCCAATCTCAATCTCGACTTCGTTCAAGAGTGCCAATTTTCTTGAGATTGGCGACTCAACCATAAAATCTCTTGTGCAGATTCACTTGCTGCTATAATCTCCGCTTCAGTCGAAGAGATAGACTGTCGTTTGTTTCTGGCTTCTCCAGCTAATAGCAGCTCCAGAGAATAAGCACACCATTCCAGATGTTGACCTTCCAGTAGTTTGTGTTAAAGAGGTTGTATGCTGGATACATTCTAGTCTATTGTAACTTTGGTTGCTAGGTAACTTGTTGATTATGTATGTCACTCTGTAAAAGGTAAAAATAAAAAGTCAACCATCTATTAGCAAGTTTTACTAAACTAGCTCTGTTTACAAGATAATTCCAACAGTTTTGTCTCCTGCATGATCTGCGTCGCTGTAGCAGACTAAGCGTGGAGGCGACTTTTCCGTATAAGTTAGCCCATTCTGTTGGGTCCCTTTCAAGTACCGGAAGATGCGTTTTACCAGCATGATATCTTTCTTAGTGGGTGCTCCGAGCCTCCGAGGTTTCGAGATGCGATACCCAGAGCATATGAAATATCAGGCCTTGTGCCTACTGATAAATAAGCCAAAGCACCCACGGCTCGTCTGTATGGGAAATTCGCGTTGACATCCTCTTCATCTGCCGTCTCATTTTCTTTGATGATTGGCGTTGGTGCTGGTTTGCAATTGGACATTCTATATTTTTCTAAAACTTTCTTTGTGTAGGCCTTTTGACATAGTGAAATGGTCTTATCCTTACGGGCATTAATTTCCATTCCTAGGAAGTATAACGCAGGTTTCGTAGTTATTATGACTAAACAAAATACCTACATTTATCTTAACGTGCACCCGTGGTAATTCAAATAGTCACATTTTTCCGTCAAACTTCCGCCATTACTCTTCAACGAACAATTCACAATTAGTTTAAACACGTTATTGCATTTAGCAACCAAATCTTATTTAGTTTTGTGACGGTCAAAATTAGAGCTATCTATCTCTAGTGGTTTTTTATGAATGTGTCAAATTCCGATGAATTTGACACATTCAGTAAATTATACGAATAAATTTAAGAAAGATGGCATTTGTAATGTACTTGTAATGTAACTCAATTCTTGAAAAGTTTCGTTTAGTAACGGTTTGTCTTTAAGAGCTGTTACGCACTGTCGACTGGTCCGGCAGTTGCTTGTGCGTCACCACTACGCGGCGAGTCGTCGAGTCGCCCGGGCAATCGGGCATTAATATACTCTTTGCGCCAGGGCGACCGACGACCAAGTGCGTAAACTCCTATTTAAACTATAGTACCTCCCGCGGCCTTATCGCGGCTCAGGGTTACAGGCTGCGGCGGAGAAGGAGTGCCGGTACTTAGTAGAGCTCTTCCTTTCCTGGCCTGGACGGGGCAGCCACCGTTTGATGGCGGACGAGGTGGGGCCGCAGGGGAGGAGTGTCGGTATAGCGTTGGCCGCTCTCCCTATCCCCTGCGGCCGAAAAGTGGTAGGCGGCGGAGCCACTGTGCTGACCCGTCGCAGGGGGACCAAGAGTGCCAGACACGGGGTCGTCTGGGGCCCGTATGCTATTTGGTTCCTGGGGTGGTTACGGCGTGCCATGTGTCCTGGTGCGCCGGTGATAGGGGTCATTCCCCTCCGAGGAGGATCCGGTGACGGACAGCCGCGGCGGGATCGCGGATGGCTTGCGCTTTTCCGTGTTCCCGCCTTAAGCGGCACTGGAGGACACCGCGGAGTTTTAGGGGTTACAGTCCCACATAACTGCGCTATCTCCCCGTGGTAGCGCAGTAGGCATTTCTCCAAGTTAAAAAAAAAAACTGGTGGGGTCCGCAAGGCCCGATGCCTGCCAGGGGTGCGGGTTGTTGGAAAGAGATACCGCGGCCTCTGGCACAGAGGCAACTGAGGGAACACGGGTGGGTTTTAGTCAGTAAAAGTCTGACACGCCCTCCTGTTCCATCCAGAGCGGGAGAAGTCATTTGATGCA
Organism: Polymixis lichenea; assembly: GCA_949091785.1. NCBI lineage: Eukaryota > Metazoa > Arthropoda > Insecta > Lepidoptera > Noctuidae > Polymixis > Polymixis lichenea. The sequence goes on from OX420937.1 coordinate 13,921,011, forward strand.
TGTCCCACCCAGAGAAAAAAAAAAGAAACTATAGTAACTCACAATAGCCATCGACCGAGTCGCCGGCGACCAGTCGACAGTGCGTAATGGCTCTAAAGGTGTGATATCATAAAGACCAAGACTATTATGTCGACGGAGTAAAAATTGCGGAACTGGGCAAAAAATGAGACCTTGGTGTTACGTTTGATCGAAAGCTAACTTTTATACCTGGACAATGTAATCAAAAATGCTGGGATTTATTATAAGGAATCCCAAACAGTTCAGGTGTTGTAAAACTAAAATTATTAATTATAATTGCATATTTCGAAGCATATTGGAAAATTGTAGCGTAATCTGGGACTCCACACTATGCCACACACCCGTTACGTCTAGAACACGTTCAAAAGCGTTTGCTGTTGCATCTGGCGGTCTTAAACACGAACACATACAGAATTCACGTTGAGTTCGTATGTCATTCACACTATTCGCATTCCGTTACTTATTTGTGGACTTTGGCTTTAGACGTTTAAGAAAAAACTAGTGCGGCGTCCATGTTTTCATGTACCTACCATTAATGGGAACTTAACAACTCTATTTATGACCCAACCGTCGGCGACCGCACAAGTTTTTATTGTGACTCGCGCATTCAATTCTCTTCCGCACCCGCTCCAGTCGGTACGAAGTGGCTCATTTATTTAATTGACACGTAGGTGCTAGGTGCTAAATAATAAGAGCGCACAGGTGGTCCTTGCGGTCACCGCTCGGCGATTACTATGTTCAAGCCGAAGAATCTCTCTTATCGGGTACTATGGAATCATGGACGTAAGGTTGACTGTACTTCCTACATAATTATAATAAAATTAAAATAAACATTTATGTAACATTAATGAATACAAACAAAGTACCTAATATGGTACCTACATATACAGAATACTTCAAAGATAAAACGTGAATATTTTTTATTAGATTTATATTATATTTGTTATGTGTACAATCCATTTTACAATAAATACATAGGCATTGAAATTTTGATGCAAATTAGGCAAAAATATTAATATCCTTTGTAAAAGCATCATTCTCAGTAGACTTGACTAAAGAATTTTCTGTTCCGCCATAAAAATCATCTGCTCGATCGTCCAAAGTGTTTCTGAAAACAGATAGATGCTTCAATTCAAAATAATTACTTATTGTAACTTGTTAACAATAGGGATATTGGAATGAGGGACAATATTCTGAATTTGTGCATAAGATATATGCATTAATTCAATTGACCTAAATTCTTTCGACCTTTAGTCCTACTTTAAGATTTGAAAAGGGGGGTTATTTGACTGATACCCCTAAAAACTTTGTGATTTTCTAATAACGATCGCCTTTTTTTTCAATTATCTTCTTAAACTTGGTCTACGGGAAACTATCTGAATCGTTAAAGTTGGTTGCTGTAACTAAGACCCGAACCAAAAAGGATTAGGTTAGGTTCGAATTGTGAACTAATCACACGCGAGCAAGCCTTGCCGCCGGAGCGTCCAGGCACTAGAATCGTCGGTAGACTCGATGTTGAATTTAAGGTTTCCAATGTTCTTTGTATCATGTTTTTAATTTAAGATATTATCATTTATTAATAATCATTTATTCCAGTTCATACATTCCGTTTTGTATAAATCATACACTATAACTTAAACACCAATGTTCATTGTATATATTGTAAGATCGGCTAATGAGACACAACTGATTTTCTATTGTAACGGTACACATGTGAACCGGTCGGTTCCTGGAGCATTAATATATGAAATGTTGTTCATTTCGTCGAAATTCCATTTCCTTCATCGAAATAGGTAAGCGATATAGACAGGACATGCTCAGTTTTGAGCCTCTTCACCCTCTTTGACAAGGTGGCCGGGACATCCACGCCCAACCTCTCCCAATCATGAATTCAGGCCATGATTCTGAACCAAGAAAAATATTGCTGTTCCATACATTTTGACCACGTACGTTTAGCACTTTATGATACAGCTGATTTTTTTGATAACCGACGAAATTTTTTTATGCAAGGAGTTCTAGGATCATGTGCTAAATTCATGGTGTCAATTTTTCGCATCGACTTTTACGCTAGGACAGGATTCATTGTTTCGTAAACTTGTAACTTGCAGCCTTTCAGGATTATCTAAGTAGTGGCAGCCCTCATATGACGCAAAACAGATATTTAAGTGCTTCCGAGTCCAAAAGTAGATAATGAAAAATGTTAAAGAGTAAACATCACTCACGACTTACCTGCTATTAGCGCGATGCAAACTAACATCTCCAGAGAAGCTATCGGAATCGTCATTTAAAGATGTTTGGGAATCTGAAAATGTATAAAAATCGGTTTTAGATATTCATGTTCAAATATAAGATATCATCATCAAAAATTGGCCATATTACCTAAAGATTTATGGCAGACAAAGAGAATAAAAAGAATCCACAAGGAAAAAACAGGCCAAGTGCGTGTCGGACCAAGTACATTGAAGGGTTCCGTAGTCGGAATGAATATTTGCTCATGCATAATATTGATATTATCGATGTTGTGTTTCATAGTATTCCTGAAAGAAACTGTACAAACAAAGACAAACAACAATATCTGCTGCTGTAGCTGAAAAACATCCCAATTCCCTAAACTACACGACGTATCTTCTTCGAAACAATTTTCGTCGTCTGTTTGTAAGTGTTGTGTTTTTTCCATCGTAAAGTTGAATATAAATATAATTTCATTCCATGGATATAGTGCCAATAGTTGCACGATTAAAACCGCTGTGTCATTTACGGACGGGCGGACTAACGAACTGCATGTCGATTCTTTTACCATCTCACTGCGTGAAGTGAGCGTGGAGTGAGCTGTCAGTGTTAGCCCAGTAAGGCTAGGGAATGACCAAGCATCTGGTGGAATGACACTAACAGCTCACTCCACGCTCAATTCATGCGGTGAGATGGTTCCAGAATAGCAAGGCTGGACAAAATTATAAGGATTCCGTTTTTACGACTTGGGTACGGAACCGGCAGGTTCACCGGAAGATTCACACGGCTCGCACAGTGTGTCTATTAGAATTAATAATATAATTAGGTACGCCCAAAAGTAATAATGTATCGATCTTTGTATATAACAAATCAACGGCTGAGTTTGTCAATCTGTCTTTGAGCGGGCTACTCACAAACAGCCGTCAAAGACCGCGGATACAAAGAAAATGATTTGCAGTAAACATGACGCAAAGAAAAAAACAGAAACACAAAAAGAACAAGTAAATTATATGTACAATAGGATGACGATAAATTGGGATTGAGAAACGATATTAATTTGTACCAGTTTTCCTCCAAGCGTTAGGCTGAGAAGTACCATAGTTCACCCACATTTCACCAGTTATTTTTAAGTCCCATGTAATCTGTCATACATACCTGAAGTAGTAAGGCGATGAGTGGTTAGGTACTCGGCGGACAAATATGGAGGCAAATCGTCGGTAGCATCGCCCGTACCACCCTCAGCGCCAAGAGTTTCTACTACCGACAGCCACTGGCCGTTATGACAGCGAAATCTTTCCACCTAAAATTTAGAAAAATATACACGTTTCTTATGCATTCAACTAAGCAGTGAACTCTCTGACAGGCTGTAGTTTGAAAGATGAACATGGTTATTTCTAGGCACTATTATCAATTTATTATGCATATACGCGCATATTATTTTCACCACCCCTCGTCTGTTAGGCAGACTCATTGAGTCTGATAACAATAGTAAAGTAATTGTGTTAATTACTTGACAATTGACAGTTTAACAGTACCCTGTGCTTACACAAACGGATACAATCATACCCACACATCCTCAAATACACACTACACATAACATACAGTTTTCTTTTTTATTTCTGATTCTGTTTCAAATCTTTATGATTTGTTTATAGCCTAAGCATTACCTGTCTGCAATGAAACTTCGAACTTTTAATATATTATCTTACTGACTGGTTTCAACTTAACACCCACAACGTAAGTTTAATCATAGTTTGGTAGTCAAATGCTAAAAACTCCGTTTAAACCTACAATTTACCTACGACTACGAGGTTAAATGTCATATCGACAAATAAATAAACTAACCGACCATTAAATAGAAAAAAAGAATAGCTAATGAATGAAACATAGTTCTTCCATTTTTCTTTATCACCATTTTGCCACATTGCGACACAGGGTATCCTAGAGCGGGATCCAGTGTCACACTCAATATTGTAACACTTTTTTATGAGCCCATAAATAAACTAAACTAACTAAACATATAGTTTGCTGCCAACAAGGGTACTCACTTAAACGTTAATAATAATACTGTAAACACAAAGTCCTTTTTTGGCAACAAACTATATTATTTCAATGTCAAGTATTCACGACTTTTGGTCAGGAAGTCTTTTAAATCATTATACTTACCTACGAAACTGCATCCATTTGCATCATAAAAATAAAACAGAATTTAGTTTTTCCTAGCTGAATGTACGATATTTTCATTTTTGACCGTACCTTAATTCTGACTGCCCACTCATTTTGCATCTGTGATATGATGTCAAGGCAATTGTCGCACATCTTCCTTATCTCCGCATTCTTATCTTGCATCAGGTCAATAAGATAGGCTGGAGCTTCTGCAACACAATAAATCTAAATAAACTTCCTCGTCTTTATTCATTTCCGATGCAGAAGATTGAAGAAGGATATATTGATCTTGAGATTATCTAGTTATGCATCTCAGTGTCAAAGTAGGGTTTTTGCACAAAATTGAGGCTTCAGGGCGAAAGTCCTCAGGGTTACGTATAATACCTAAGTTTATTCTAACTATTTTCAAGATAACTACGGTCAAAAGACCTACCGTTTAAAATATCTAAAGATCGTTTCACCGATTAAGAAAACACAAAAATCGTTGAATCATAGTTTATTTACATATAATTAAGTCATTAAGTTGAAGTCAAAACAAAGAGCGTCTTTGGATGGCAAATTAGTTGACATGCCAGCACTAGTGGATGCCAAATGATGTTGCACTATTTGACCAGTCTTACTTATCGGAGAAGCACTGGTTTTAGATTTCAGCTCATAAATGTTATCCGCAACCTCAGCACGCACTGGAATACCTTCGTGGTTATGTTCGCCACTACACGATAGAACCGACAACGTTTCAATATCCGTGTGCCGGACGGGCGTGATCGCTTGGACGCGAGGGGTGTGTAGGGAGGGTGTATGCCTGTCCCACTGTGTGTGTAGGGCTCCCGGTCCGCGCGGCGCTGACGTCCTGCACCTATAGATTCCAGATATCTTCAGGGCGGCTACTATCTTCCGGGCTTCATGACGTTACCATATGTACCAGTGTTATGACTCGTCTCAAAGAAATAGTTTCCAGACTTTCGTCTAGGAAGGGGGTGTTTTTTGACTCCGTAAAGGAGGGGTGCCTTACCTGATTAATAACACACGTTTTTTTATGTTTTACAGGAAGCAATTTCAGAACACTACTTGAACTATATCTATTAATTAATTTAAGAATTAAATAAAAATCTTGCCGATGACTACGAATTACTAGAAATTACACGTTTACTATCGTACTATGAATCTTTACCGTAACGAGAGCCGCAAATTGCTTCCTGTTTTTAAGTTTTATTTGTTCTAGATTTCATTACATTTATGACGGAATCATCTCAATTTATTAAAATATACAAGGCATGTTACATATTGTTGCATTCCCCATGAAATTCCCCGTCTCCTGAGATATCCACATCAACTATATCTTTCCATACTGCAAGAATGTTTCGAGGAAACCCGAAAAAAATCTGAAAAATTTTTTAAACTTTTTATAAGTTGATTTCCTCGAAAACTACTGAACGGATTTCAAATCCAATTATAGATATCTCAGGCTGGTCTGTAGACCTAAAACAATCTGATATTTAAAACTATACAACTATGGCTTTCAGGGCGTGACGCGCCCTGAAAGAGGGTTAGCAAAAACACAAATCTTAAGAATTACTTAACTAAAGTAACACGACATACAAACTCAATTAAGTGGGCTTTATCTTAGGTTTACATTATTGAAAGTTACGTCCAGGGCTAGGTCTCGGTACTAGGTTACCTGGACGCAACTAAAACTATAACTTACTGCTATATAGCCCACTCAAATGAGGTTTGCAGGGGTGGTACTTACGGTTATCTTATACTAGCCGCTTAGTCACTACTGTTTATTGGTTTCACTATCACTCTTATCACTATGAATCTACGTTAATGTCAAAACAAACTATTTAACTATGTAGTGACGCATCGTCGCGAACAATCCGTAAATATATTAGTTATGATCTTTGCAGTGCATTTGTGCATTTCACATTTCCAATAAATTTTGTCACTTTCTGGTCTATTTTTAACATATGTGAACCCATTTCGATACACTTTCACTCCCCCCTTTGCGTTTTAAATAATTTCACAACGTTTTCAGCCATAATTACAATATTAATAACAATTTGTACTCAGTTTAACTCAAAATGTGTACACGTAATGTGTTAAGAGATTGACATTGTAACTACCCACCACTGTAGAAATCAATCCAGGGCGCAGTATTAATAAACTCTAGGCGAATCGTCCATTAGGTATTTCTTAGATAGTTGAAATATCAAATATCTTCAAAATATAAGATTAATCGCTCGTTAGTGCGATTAATTTTAGTTTAATCAACATTAAGTAAGTTAAACAGTCGTTGAGTCGACCAATATGCGTTATGAACATATGTGAATCAACCGTAGTTATCTGAAAATAGTTAGAATAAACTTAGGTATCGTAATACGTAACCGTCCTCAGTCATGATAAAGAAATCATGCGTGCGCGATTTTAGAGCAATATATGGCTACTACATATTTGAGGTTGGTTTCATACCTTAAAAACGTAACCATAAAGGATCAATATGCCGTCCGTCTGTAAATGACCTTTTAATACAAAAACAGGTTTGCGATCCCTTGAAAGTGTTTTCATGCATCTAATTCTAAGTCAACGCAACCATAAGGTACACCCAATTATGTCACATAGTTTGACACTCGTAAAATCTATAGGATTTATCTACTTCCCGTTAAACTAGAATCATGAATGGGGGTTTGAACATTTTTCCCTCTACATTATTTCAGTTTGATTATGCGGAACAGCAAGTGCTCTTGGTCAGATTTTTAAAACACGGCTCCCTTTTTGTAGGTCTTTTATAAGTGATTGTTGAGAAGAAGAAGACGATGATGAGCTACGAGTGTGGCAATTAGGAGTTGGACATCGAGACCACCGGGGTCACCTGGCTAGTTATGGAGAAGGATGGCCTCTTTATGATAATCTCCTTTTCAGAAAGCGTGAGCACAGAAAGTGCACCTGGCAGAGCCCTGATGGTGCAACTAAAAACGGGATTGACTTCATTATATCGACGAAGAATCAAATGTTCCATGTTGTATCCACTGGGCTGAATCACCGACAACTCCGCGAGTTTATTGAAGAGCTTGGAGAAAATGTTAAATGACTTACCATATCATATTGCCGTACGCTGGCTTAGCTGCGGAAAAGTCTTTAAGCGATTTTTTGGTACTTCGAGCAGAGATCGATTTTTTGTTAATGAGAAGCAATGCTCTTTTGCCGATTTAGAAAATAGTGAATGGCTGTGGTAGTTAGCATTCTATGTCGATTTGACAAGTAATGAACGAACTGAATTTGAGATTGCAAAGAAAAAATCAGCTTCTACCTGATTTATACACCAATATCAATAAAAATATCAAATCCTTCAGGCAGAAAATAATACTATTTCAATCGCAATTACGTAAAAAATGTTGCACACATTTTAAAACATGTGAAATAATCAGCCACAGTACAGAAGACTGAATTTGCCGTCGATTTTGCATTCGAAACTTTGAGTGCTTTAAAGATAAATTTTGCTACTCGTTTCTCAGACTTTGATGTCATTGCAAATAAAGCTTTTTCAAAATCCTTCCGATTCTGACATTGAAACCCTGGCTCCGGAAGTCCAAATGGAAATTATTGATTTACAGTGCAGTGATATGACTAAGAACAAATATCTAAATTCATCTTTGTTGGAATGTTATAAGAATCTTCGACTGGTATACAATTTGATAATTTGCATAAATTTGTTTGTGGGTTTATTTCGTTTTTGGTACTACTTACTTGTGTGAGAAAACGTTTTCCAAGATTAACTACACAAATAATGTTTACAGGTCTAACTAAATTAAGTGATGAGCATCTTAAATCTCTTTTAATAATTTGGTACAAGTAAAATTGATCCACAACTACAAACTATTGTCGATGAAAAATCACAATTACATAAATCTCATTAGTGTTTTTTGTTTTACTATGATTAATGGGATTAATTTCAATTATTTGTTAGTTATTAATATGCTTAAGCTTAGATACTTAAGTTAAGTTCTTGCGTCATCATTTCTGTCGTTAAGTTTTACCTTGCAAGTAAATAAAACCGAGTAATTATCATTGTGTGTTTTCTTCTTCAGCTTATCACAGCAATAGTAACAACAATAAGACATTGGCTGTCGCGGGCCAGATTGATTACACTAGTCTTAATAGGGCTTCTACAAATTGAAGTATTCAGTTTTAGGTTAATTTAACGGTGCGTAGTAGCTGATCGCGCGTGTTTGTCTAGTGAAGTACGCTACTCACACATGCTAACCGTTATGAGTCGGACGCCCTAGAACAAACCGGTACGGACTAAAGCTAAAGTTGCATTCAACATTTGTTTAAAAATATTATTTTACTTTTATATTGACTGTTTTTTTTTTTCAAGCAAGCTGACTTAGTAACCTTAGTTATTAAATACTTTTTGTTTGAATTTCGATTAAACCAACATAGATTTAATTTTCTGTTTTACGGAATTATTTTTGGTGCATTACTGTATGAAACATAAAAAATGATTTGAGCATTCAAAATATCAAGTCCTACCATGGACATTTTTATAAATTACTAAACTATTACTATGTTCCATGTTACAAAGCATCAAAAGATGCCCGAAAGTAAAGTTTTATGAAACATCCTTTGCCGAGACAAGGTTTTTACAGACTAATGTAAAAAAAAAAAATTTTTTTTAGAACACTCCCAAGACAAATAATGAAATTTTCTTGGACATATTTTTTTTTTATATTGTGGCTATACCAAAACCATAATCACTCATCAAATCTCTATTCAAACGCTCAAATTCAAGAAAAAATGTGCAAGCGCCCTTAAGCTGTTGCGGGCCGGATTGATGGCACTGGCGGGCCGTCTTTAGCCCGCGGGCCGTAGTTTGGAGATCCCTGTTAGATCAAAGTACCTTTATCTCGTACCTGTGCGTGAAACGAGGTAATCGGCGGCGCGCGGGTGTGACAGCAGCTGGCGGAAGGCGAACACGGTCTGTAGCACGTGGTCGTCGTCGGCCTGGCGCAGGCGCAGCAGCGCCACGAGCGCCGTGGCCGCGCCAGCGCGCAGCAGCGCCGCCGCCGAGCGCTCGTCGCCGCTCAGCGCGCCCGCCGCTACCACGCCCTCCAGCACTAGGTCGGGCTCCACCGAGCTGTCTGCACACGGTACCACTCGCATCAATCAGCTGTGCTAGCACCGTTCTTTTTTAATGAACTATTTTTATCTACGTCTCGCCGTCTCTCATAACGTAAAGTTCTAAACATTAAATTTGAACAGTTTTTTATTGTTATTTTGTTTAATAAAAGAGGAAGTAAATGAAATGATTGGGAGATTACGTTATTACGATTTTGTTGAGCTGCCTGGACCAGATTTTATATAAAGTTTCTCACCCGCTTTTGGTTGTAATGTAATTTGAGTTTGACACTAAGTGGTTCAAAAACATGATCATCATGATTCATCTTAGATCCTGATTTCAAGTTTAGGGGAGTTTAGGTGCAGGGCCTAAAGGGTTAATCTGCTTTAAGAGTAGGTACAGTTACTCCCATTTGTGGAAAGCAAAACTTCTTTCCAGAGAAAACGGAATTGCCTACAAATGGTGGAAAACAAAACAATGATGTCTAATGTACTGGTTATGGTTACAGCCTAATTTAGACATCAGCGTCTTTTGAACTTATCTATATCATAGGTACCCATAAAAATATTGTTACAGTCATTATCATATTGTACCTACATACCATAACTACCTACTTATGTCAATTAATGTTTTTCAGTTTTAGGTTGCAAATAAGCAATTGGATGATTATTATAATTTAATTACCTGGATCTAAAATCTTCATAATGCAGGGAATCAAATTGTAGCGTTCAACTACTGCGAATATATCGATGTTGTTATTAGTGTTCAGTATATTATTGAGAGTACCCAAACATTCCACCATGAATTCTTCAGTTGCATCACCATTTGTGACAGCTCCTGCTATATCTCCAACAAATTCCTGCAAATAAAACTATTTTTAAAGTGAATATAATGTGAGTTAATGAGTTTTCTAATGTTTTTGGGTGTGTTGCTTTTGTTCAAATGATCTTGATCTTGTTCTCTAGTTTTTATATTGTTTAAAAAATTATTAATATTAATAAAAGTAGATCGCTACGACATAAAATGCCACGCTACCGTCACCTATTATCGAGTAGCACTACTACACGAATACTCACGAATGATGGGTACACTACATAACAACTATCTAGAAACGCCACCGCCTTCTTTGATAGAGTAGCGCAACGACACGAATGTTCGGGAATTATCTAGAAGTTTAAGCTCGTCATATAAATACAGGGCTCTTCTTCCAGCTTTCTACAGAAGTCAATCACATGTATGTACTTCACTTTTCATACCTACGCTCGGCGGTCGCGCTAGGGTTGTTAACTTTGGCTTATGCACAAAAAGCTATCGTGGTAGTGGCACTCGTATCTAGGCGTTTGATTTATTGTTTAAAAATGCAACAGGAAGATAGGAAATATAAAGAAAGAAAGAAAGAAAGAAAGAAAGAAAGAAAAAACGTTTATTTGCGGTAAACATGACGCAAAAACCAGGAACACACAAAAAATAATAAAAAAAAAAGATTGAGGGAAACATGCGTCACATCCACACAAAACGGCTATCGCTCAGCATGCGCAAAGCAATATTATCTAAAATATTTTTATTTTAATGTCACGATCGCCGAGCATTTCAATCTTAACTATTTATAATGAGGAAGGTGAGCGTATTTTTTAGTTTATAGGTACTCCAATAACATAATTGTAAAATATTACAAGGCCACAGTCATGTTCGCTTACCTACAACTAACTATTCTGTGTTACGTTAAAACGAACCATCGAAACACAAGCAAATGCCTAGGCATTTGCTTGTGTTGTTGTACCTAGAGGTACTTACCTCTCAGAAACAACTGGTAGCTTATAAAACGACAATTCACAGTTTAATGTTGAATTTAAACAACCGCCACTGAATAGTTATAATAACTCAGGGCCTCAAAACGTTATTAAAAATAACGTTTTTAAAGCGTTTCGAACAGTTTTCGAACAAAATGTTGTACATATTTGTTCGGAACGAAAACGAAATGAGAACAATTTGAAAAACCGGTTTATTCAGCAGGGCGCAGCCACGCACAGGGCGTGGCGACAAGCATTAACTCGTATGTTTTCGTTTCATTACATTATATTAAATCATAATTTCAGCCGAAAGACATCCACGCACGCGCAGCTGGACATAGGACTCCCCAAGCTCAACTACTTCGGCCGGTTCTGTTTCCCACATGTAGCGGATTCCTGCGGCCTTCACAAGGTCATCGGTCCACCTTGTGGGAGGCCTTCCAACTTTACGTCTTCCGGTACGCTGTCGCCACTCCAGAACCTTTCGGCCCCATCAGCAATCTGTTCTGTGAGCACTATGCTCTGCCCACTGCCAATGTTTGGCAATCATAGGGATATGTCGGTTGCCTTGGTTGTTCTGCGGATCTCTTAATTCCTGATTCGCTTACGTCGAGAAACTCCAAGCATAGCCTTCTCCACTCACCTTTGTTAGATCTTAGCCTTCTAATAAGGCCCATTGTGAGCGACCACGTTTCAGTGCCATAGGTCACTGGCATCACGCACTGGTCAAAGACTTTCGTCTTGAGACGCTGTGGTATTTGGAACGAGAAGGTATTGCGTCGCCTCCCGAACGCTGCCCAGCTGAGTCGGATTCGACCATTGTCCGCTTTCTCGAAGTTAGACCTACCTTACTGGACAGTTTGTCCTAGGTAAAAAACGTACTTGACCACAACTTCAAGTGTACCGTCTACGATCGACATAAAAGTGGGTGTTAAATGGGCTTTGATATGACCTTCGTCTTGTCCGTGTTCATTTTAAGACCCACTCTTTCGGAAACTCTACTAAGGTCATCGAGCATTGTACTGAGGTCCTCCATAGGCACTGCCATGACAACTATATCATCGGAAAACCGACGTTGAGTGATGTACTCGCCATTAATGTTGATGCCAGCTCTTTTCGAGTCCAGAACTTTGAAGACATTCTCCAGTGCAGCGGTGAACAGTTTCGGAGAAATAACTTATCCCTGTCTCACACCTCGCTGCAGAAGGTTAGGTTTCGTGGTCTGGTCCTGGAGTCGGACTGAAATGTGGCTTATTCGTACATACACTTCAGCACCTCGATGTACCGATAGTCAATCTGGCATCATTAAAAAGACTGCCCATGTCTCGATCGAATCGAAGGCTTTTTTGTAGACCACAAACTCTAAGCGAGGCAGGTTGTACTCTTCGGTCTTCTAAATAACCTGCCGCAGCGTATGTATGTGGTCTACGGTGCTAAAGCCTTTTTGGAATCCAACCATCATCAAACCTGCGCTCGAGACGGTTCGTGATGACTCTTGAAAACAGCTGGTAGACGTGGCTCAGAACTGAGATGCGTCTATAATTTTTAAGAAAGGTAATGTCAGCCCTGTGGCGTTTGGCTCTCAAGTATGACGGAAACAAACAGCTCCTAGAGGGCCTAAAAACGGGTTATCCGCGCGCACTCAGGAGTTCGGCCCTAATTCCGTCATTAACCGTGCGCCTTGTTTTTAAGCTGCTTCAGAGCCATCCTAATCTCATAAAAGCTGACGTCCGGGATGTCTTCGGTATAGTGTCGGCATAATCTGGCTAGGTCTGGCTGGTTAGGTCTTTTGCCAGATTCGTAACGGGGTTGCTTATTGACGTGTATAACGCGGATACGATCCTGCCATCATGTCTTTAGTTTCACAAGCTGGCTTTGTCCAATAAATAGATTTCTTGCAAAGCCGTTGGAGCCCTTGTTCCGCTTTATCGCGTCCTTAATGCGGTCTGTATTAAAGCGGCGAACGTCGCTTTTGAAAGACTTAGAGATCCGTCTATTGTGGTGTCGGTACTTTAGCGTATCGTGTGAAGACTGCAGGATCATTTTGCGCCTGTCCTCCAAGAGGTGGCGAGTAGGATCAAAGAGTTTCTTTTTACCATTTGTACGACGACTCTTGAAGACCTTAGACTCGACCTTATGGGCAGTTTCGACGAACCAATCGTGAAAATCATTCACTGGTGTCCCTAGGCACTCGAAACGATTCTGAAGTTCGAGCTAAAAGCTCTCGGGGTTTCGGATTTGGATCGGTGCTGGACGGAGCGTAGACTTCATCACACGAGATCTTGTTTTTTTAATCCTTCATTAAGGAGCTTTGTCAAAATACTGACTATGTCGCTCCATCATATCCAAATTTTGAATTTTACTTTAGTTTATATGATCGTAATATATTTTGTACATAGTTTTAGCCTCGTCCGACATAGGCTTGGCTATAACCCTATTTACAGTACCAATTCCAGACATATTTATGGAATCAAAGAAACTTCTCCTGAAGCGTTCGCCCCGCTCACACTCCATCAAGATATGATGTACGTCCTCGATTATTCGCCGAGAACTTTCCAGCTTAATATTGATATTAAATGTACCTCTTACCATACGGTGATCGCTTCCGGTTTTCACCGCGTTGATCACAGAGATATCATTGAATATTTCCAAATGTATGTAGATAATAATAAAGTCACTCGTTTTGATTTGCACCATCAAGGCTCTACCAGGTCCACTTTCTGTGTTCACGCTTTCTAGGATTGAAGAAGTAGATCTTCATAAAGAGGCCTTCCTTTTCCATAAAACTGGCCAGTAAGTGACCCTGGTGGTTCCGACGTCCAACTCCAAATTACTCCATTCTCAGCTTATCATCGTCTCGTTGCCCAGTTTCGCGTTAAGTGGTATGACAACAGTGATATGAGTTTTAGACCATGATTTTCGATATACACTCATACATTGTCTCCACCTCATGGTTGGGGTGTGGTGAGGTTCCCCGACCTCGTAGACCTGTATGACCTTCAATGAATATCTTCCGGATATTCTGAGTATAAGATACGTCACCCTGGTCGACACACTCTTGATCTTCACCACGTTGATCACAAGGGACTTATGGACAATAAATCCGACACCGCCTTGGGACTGCTGATGGCCTTCCCGGAAATATAAGAAGTTACCGGATTTGAGGATTATCGAGTCCTCCTTCTCCAGGTTCTTTGGACTTCACATATCCCTACTATAACCCATCGTAACCCGCTCAATTCTTCCCCGAGTTCGGTGATCTTCTCGTCGCGCGTCGATCCGAAGTGTAAGTATGTTAAATGTTGGCAACATTTTACACACGTACACTCCGGACCGGTGCAGTTTTCGGTTGCTTTGGTAGCCAGACCTCTTCCGGAGATTCTTAGCACCGGTTTCCTCACCGTAGTCTTGACTGCTACCATAGCGAAGGGTAGGTGGGCCGCTGGGTACTAGGAGCCATTTTGCTATAGTGCTTGTCATTTTGGGGGGGGTTTGCCAAATTCGCCACGCTTGGCAGGCGAGTTGGCGATCGCAGCATGCGAATTGGCGATCGCAGTATGCTGGTAAAATGCATAAAGAACGCTGCTACCCATTCTCGGGTAAGAATTCTGATTCTTACCCGAGAATGGGTAGCAGCGTTCTTTCTTACTCTGAGGAGGAGGTCATTCTTACTCTGGTAAGAATGACCTCCTACGACACCCACGGGAATGTGATGGTGCTACTTTTTTAAGCCCCGCATCACACGGTTAAACATTTAATAGTCAGAGATAATAGTACTTTAAGCTAAAACGAAAAGAAAGACAACTGTAAGCCGCACGGCCGTGAAATACTTACTAAATGAAATTTGTAACATTCGTAGTTGCGTATGGAAGACCGAACAACCCCAAAAAATTGTCAAAAATGGTTAAAATCGGTTAAAAACGTTTTATTAATCGAAAACGAAATAAATTTGTTCCTTCTTCAATAACGTTTTATTTATCGTTCTGTTCGAACGTAACCGAAACAAATCGTTTCTTAGGTATTTAAGACGAAACCGTTTCGAAAAATATACCGGTATTCGGGCCCTGTAATAACTTTTTATTTGTTGCTCCATTTTTGCACTTCACAGACGCGTGTCTCAGGGGATGGCACTCGCGCTCGCACTGGTCCCAACCCGTTCGAGATATCGTGTCCGTGAGCGGTGTCTGTGTGCGTTGGTCGAGCGGACTTTGTATGTAGATTGACTTCTGTACTCTCTATATTTTGTGCCTAAGCCGAGGTACGTACCCCACAGAGGTTGCCCTTAGCGTATAGTCGCTCCATTTTCATTTTTTTTAAACCCGGCTAAGATTTATTAAGGTAGCCTTAGGTCCGGTTAAGCAGCCGACAACCTCAGGTTGACCTGTGAGATGTCATTCCCATAAAAAAAAACTGCGAGTTAGCGGGTCTAAAAAGGCCACATTAAGCAATTCCTCTAAAGAGATTAATTTCCTGAATTCCCCTATGATTCTGCTATTTGACATTTTACTTTAATAAAGCAATTCATAATTTGGTGGCCATTTTACGAATTTCCATACAAAACTGTCAAATAGATGAATTGCGTGCTGTCTACGCAGTTATTAATATGAATTGTCAGTTTGAGATCAGGGGGTCTAAAAAGGCCACATTGGCAGAATCATAATATGATCATATTATGAATCATATTTAAAATCGTGAAATTGTCACAAACTGACAATTCATAATATTATCTGCGTTGACAGCACGCAATTCATCTATTTGACAGTTTTGTATTATGGAAATTCGTAAAATGGTCACCAAATTATGAATTGCTTTATTAAAGTAAAATGTCAAATAGCAGAATCATAGGGGAATTCAGGAAATGAATCACTTTTAGAGGAATTGCTTAATGTGGCCTTTTTAGACCCGCAGTTTACGATTTTAAATATGATTCTTACTACGATCATATTATGATTCTGCAAACGTGGCCTTTTTAGACCCCCAGCACCCTAATTGCGTAACTCACGATTAATCGTAATCTGTTTCATTTTGAAACAGATTGCTAAACCATTGCTTCATATGTTCGAAAAATGTGTCTGCTCAACAACGTAAATAACGCAATGAATATTGTTGAACTGTCAAACTGAAACTTATGATTAATCGTGAGTTACGCAATTAGGGTGCTGTTCAGTGATGAATGCGAAACAGTGAACTACAAGTGACAGACAAGTGATTTTGATTAAAGTTTCTGATTACTGTATTTGTGATTATTTGATTGAATTGTTAGTGTTTTTGGTAAAAATGGGATAAAATATTTATCCAGAACCCCAACTCTTAATACTAGTAGCTTGCGATACGTAACACGCAGCTACATATAAGTAACATCTTTATAATTATGTCTTTAACCAGTTCCAAAGTGATAACCAACAGTAAGCAATAATATATAGGTGGTGTAGTAAAACTTACAACAAAGAGTGCTTTATTCTGGGGATGGTGTGATAAATTGCGCACGAGTTTCATGAGCATAGAATTGCGGTGTCGGAAGGCGCGCGCTAGCAGGTCGCGCAGGCGTCCCTCGGCGGCCATCTGGTTGGCGGCGCGCTCGCACCACGCCAGGTTGATGCACAGCGCCAGCAGCACGTCCGTCGTACCCGCGCCGCCGCCGCCGCCCTTCGTGCCCACACTCTCCCCATTCACGTTCAGCAGCAACATGTCTGTGAGCTGTGAAAATATTACTTACCGTTTATTATGTAGGCAATGAAATTTAATTGAGTTGCAGCCTCTTCACCAGATTAATCACACTCAGCCAACAATCTGTACCTACCAGTGCGTAAGTTGTAATGACTTACCAATTTGACGCAATCAGATTGCGTAAACATTAATTTTACTCTATCGTCCATGCTCAAATGGTATAAAATTTTCATTGCCAAATTAATATGCTTGTCATCACCTGTAATTTGAAATAGTTTAAATATAAGTAAATATTAGAAAAATCAAGCAACAAATAATATAACACTTTTAAAAGCAACATACTTGTGAATTGTATAAACTTTGGGAGTAATCCCAACTTTATCATCTTGTTACGTAGTTTTGTATCAAAAGTTAAATTAAACAACAATTTCAAAGTAACATTAACTAGATCAGCATTAGTAGAATTCATCAATGGCGCTAATTTTTCAACAATTCCTCTCGATGCCATATTTGTTTTATTTTCTATGAAAATAGAGAGTTTTTGTAAAAATGAAACTATAAGAATGAGGAGATCTATATTAGTATGTCTCTCCATCGCACCAATAAGCAGGCCAACAATATCTTTCTTGTGCATTTTCTCTTCCACTTTTATGTTATCTGCTATATTAAGTAGCATGTAAAAGGCGACCCTCAGTAATTGTTCCTGTCGCTTTGATAGTGTTTTTAATTTGCGTTTCATTTGTTCTTCATCACTTTTTGATAAAAATTCATCAGATGCACTGCATAGGTCTTCATGATAGCTGGATACTAGTGACCTAGATTTTTGCATATTCACATCGGCTACAGCCCATGTGCCTGATTTGGGGCGACGCTTTGGTTCAGGAATACGACTTTTTGGTGGCTCATTCTACAAAGATAAATTACGCTTATATTACAAGTACAACCAGCATTTATTTTGAGATGTACTAACATTGAATCCTCACCTTATCAGGTGTGACCACTTGCTTTTTTCCTTCAACTTTCTCCTTCCATTGATCATATCTCTTTAATTCATAATCAATTACATCCATACACAACGATCCAATTTTATACTGAATAATAACAGGATGAAATTCATTATATGTAGAGAAACAAAAAAATGTGTAGACTATGTTTGTGCTTAGTTCAATGCTTCTTTTCCATTCTTCTCTCAGCACTCTTGAAAGTGCACTTAATAATGCCTCTGAAATTTCAACAAAGATCAAAAATACTATTTCCTTTCAGGCATTAATTGTACAGTAATATAAATAAGTAGTTTAAGTAATGTATGATGAAGCTGGGCTAAAATAAAGTCAAGCTTCTTCCAGGTGCTGGTTTTCTGTGACACACCTGGAACTCCTATCGGAACACAGAAGAAAAGACAGTAAAGTGTTGGCATAATGCTTAGCAGAAGTGTCTTGGATTACAATTGCTATTTACATAACAAAGTAGAACCTGTTTTCAGCTAATTATTTAATTCAGGCTAATAATCTAAAATTATGTTATGATCTAGGCTTGTTACGCTTTTGCAAGCAAACTATGTTAACATTGCTTGTAACTAGGATGTTTTTTATTATTATTTGGAACTAGCTTTTGACTGTGGCTTAGATATCGTCCTCCACGTGAGCTCCAAGTTCTTGGTGTCAAAATTGTTTCAAATTAGCTCTAGTTTAACACAGTTCAAAGAATGCACACAATTGCCAATCACTCTAGATAAATATGAGTATAGCCATTGAAAAAATAAAAATAGGTGCCCATTTATATAGGCCTGCTGGGATTTCACACTAGCAAATGATAACCTTCCATACAAAATTTCATCTCCTATTTAACCCCTATAGGGGATACATTTTGAAAAAACCTTCCTTAGTTTCCTTAGTGTAAACCTTCCATTTAAAATAAGGAGCTCTTAAGAAAAATTTCATTCTTCTAGATCCAGCAGTTTAGATTGTGCTTTGTTTGTCAGTGAGTAAATGTAGATAACCATTCAACTTACCATTTCGTGCTAGCTCTATTAAATTATCAGGATTTCTAGCAAGTTGCAGTATCAGAGCAGATCCTTTTATTTTTTCTGGGATATCATCATAAAGTAATTCCACATAGTCATCAATGCAATTTAATACAGCAACTGGAACACTCTCTACTGGACTCATCCTTGGAAGAAGCCAATTATTATGCCCCAGGCAATCTTTAAAAGGGAAAATGATTATGTAACATATTGAATGCTAATTAATTTCAATCCAACAATTGCATATCATCAAATTTCTTAAAGTGACTATGTTGGTTTAGTTTTCTTTGGGACACTTTGAATCTATCAACCATGGCATGCCCAGTTCATAATTTTTATTCATACCATACACCTCAGACTTGGTAGGGTTTATTTATAAGGTTTTGCTTAGTTAACAGACATTTGAACATCAATAAATGTAATATTATATGTTTAAGCTGACGTTAGTCATTATAAATAAAAAACCATAAGTCCCTATCAAACCTTATCGCAGCCATAATACAACAAAAACAACAATTATTCAAATGATAGAAAAATCTTTACTTCTACACCAGTACTGCGTATTTGATACAGTTTTTATCATAGTTTAGAAAGTATATTCGTCAAGGTAAGCAAATAGGTGTGTAACTCGCCAATGAAACAAAGAAAAAAGACGTAATATTAGTTCATTATTATGGTCATATGGTCATCTAAGGTTTTAATTACTTTTCAAAATCAAATGAACTTGTTTCTCAATGAAAAATGTTGTTCATCAAAAGAATAAATCTATCCCAAATTTTGTGCGAAATACAATTTTGAAAAGAAAAACATGACATCAGAATCTCGTTTTACTCGCTTAAGTCTGCCCTTGTTGTAAACGAAATTGGCGTTAAAGCATGAATATGACTTTTTACTTACCTGACGTATTGAATAAATCTAAAATCCTGGTGTAAGATTAAGATCTGAGGAGAACTATTTAAATTGTCGAAAAATCAATACAAAACACTAGTCTGGTTCACATCATAAAATTCTAAATGTCACAGAACAGCACTGCTGCAGACGGACTGTCACTGTCACCCAAAACCCGTGGCCATGGAATTAGTATGTTCTAACATTGGCTATATTGTAAGTGTAACATTGGCTATTGGAAGACCATTATATATGTGCGATGGGTTTCACAGTGTACTGGATTGTTGGAATTTGGACTGAACACCAGTCACAGTGAAGATGGATGATGACGGAAGTACTTAAATATAAATACTATTTTAAAGCCTGCTCAGCCTACTGTCTTGTGCCAGATCTGAATCACAACTGTTGGTGGATAAACGATAAGGCACAATATAGAGATGGGTCTAAAATTAATAAGCTGCTTAACACTGCTATATTTTTTAGTGTCAACACCTGTTAAATAAATTCTGAGATAGTGGTTAAATATAGCAGGCAACCCACAAACACTAATGAACACAAATGTGGGACAGATAACAATGAGCAATCACAGAACACAGCGGCATCGGGTACTCTGCGCGGTGCTACCCCGCAGTCGCACCACACACGGATATATTTGTCCCTCTTTGGCCGCAAGCAGATGGCTATAAACAAAACAAAGGAAAGGAAAGGACACAATGATGTTCCATCTCTACTGAATTGTTTTCAATTTAGCAACTCAGTTCAGTGTTCAGTCCGACAGATTGTTATTTAGTCGAGTTGATTTAATTAACTGCTAACTGCTGAATTCGGAAATGTTACATTTAACTAGTGTTAAATAAAGACTGATCTTCGTTACGAAGTATAATATTTACGTGTTTGTTGTCTAGGTAATAGGTAACGATGTGCCGAGTACACCTTGACTCGAGTCAGACTTGATTCCTGTTTTGGACTCGCTTACTTAAATACCAATTTATTTTGATTCGAGTACTCCGGACTCGATTCCGGTACTCGGGTCAGGAAGAATCGATCTTGTACTCGCAGACTCGATTCTATTATGCGTGTCCAACTGACTCGAGTCTAGTATTCGTATTAGGTTGAGAGGCAATGAAGATAGAGAAAATATCTTTCAAATACAGTTTTACCAACAATGTACGAACAATGTAGAACAGAGGTGCAAGAAGTCATAAATAAAGAACTTAAAACAATCTGCATTACGACTGACAATTGGACCTCGGCGAGAAATGATGCTTTCATGGCCATTACTGGACATTTATGTTTTATAAAGGGCATAGTTTGTAATTTTGTACGTCAGTAGTTATAAGAAAGAAATACATAAAAAACGATGATTAACAATTATTGATACTAAAAAAATTGCTATAAAAAAATCGTTGAAAATAAATTGATTCTCATTGTAAATACGCCAACAGAAAAAGTTGACGGTCCTAAGCCTGTGAAAAGTATGAAGGAAATGAGAATTAATTATGTTAACAATCTGTCTGTGAATTTAACAGTTGCTAAAAATAACTGCTAATTTGAAGTGTTAATTATTGTTAGCATTAGCATTTAGCAGTGTTATTCTTATTTAACGTTTAAGCCCATCTCTACACAATATGACCGAATAATTTAAGCTGAGCCTATAACCTTTTATGATATTGCTGATGGCATACTGCTAGAGAAATAATTATTTTAGGTTTACAATATATATTTTACGTAAGCCATCTTTCTTTCTTTTTTTCATTTTGGCTTCACACGGTTTGTGCATTTAGCCAGTGTCAAGTAATTTTTCTTTTAGATCAAGTAAATGGCCCGATATCGGGCACGAAGTTACAAAACAGTCATAGTCGTCTTTAGTCAGTCAAGTCAGAGTTATTGTAAAGCGGTAGTAACTTTACAACAACTTATTAGGAGTTTTTGGGGGGAACACGAAAAGTCCACGTTAGTCACTTATTTTCACCTTCACTACACTTGTGCACTCACACGAAACTAAATTGAATAATTCACTATCAAAATTATACAATTTAATTCGCTATTTCACTAAATTCCATGAAAATGAAAATTCGTGCGACATGTTCCAACGCGATCCCGCCAAAAACTCCGTAAGCCATCTTGTAAAGAACTACCTTGACACCTTTCATAAATATTTTTACATGACCACAGACAAATACAAGTAGGTGACATAAACTTAACATTTTTCTTATTTAAGGTGCGCTGAGGTGGCTCGCCTAAAATGGTCCTACATTTTTATCCCATGTCGATTTTTTACCTGAAATTGTCATTAAATGGGATTATATGAGTTAAGAGGGTAGTATTGATGATTATAATTCTGTAAAAACATTTACACGTTGTATACATTGACACTGATCTGCTAAGTGCAAAATATGTAAGATTTGGACTTCGTGGGCTACGTAGGTGCTCTCTATACCTACACGGTTAATTTTAGGTCGTTCTGGAACCGAAAGCCATGAACTCAATCATCGAACTCGAATCGATTGGGACTATTTTTTTCAATAAATAACAATTAAAAAAAAATGATTTTTTTTTGTGAAATAATGAGAACTCGAAGTAACGCTTCCTTGCGGTCAATGCATTTATGCGTGTGTAATGTGTGTAAAAATATGAAAGCTATTTCAGACTTTATTTCATAACAGTAAACGGTAAAAATAGAAATTTCACCAAAATAGGTTATGTAGGTCCGCAGTTTACTAAAATTATTCTTAGAAACCTATTGTCTCGTGTTCGACCGGACTTTACAAGAATGCACAACCGAATTTCGCGGTTAAATTTATAAAAATAGGGTCTTAATTCGGTTCAATATTTTCCTAGAAAAGGGCACCTCCAACTAATGAACTCTATGTGACAGATATAACGATTCATTTTTCTGTTTCAATTGCCTGCCTTTGTAGAAGCTGCCGCAAGCATTGTCGCATAAAAATTGTTTTAGGCAGGATTTAGGATTTATCATATGGTAGGTATGTACTTTCGCCTATTAAGTACCTATTAGAGCGATTGGTCGTCACTCGATTCAAAATCAAAAAATCAAAATCAAAATCAAAAGTCATTCCAGTATATAATAATGTACTCTGTGGTCATTTATTCAAACTAGGCTGAGAGTCAACACTTTTAGAACGTCAAAATTACATAAGACAGTCCCCCCAAAAAGGCCTTAAATACAACTCCCAAGCCTACTCGTCGTATCTAGTTGACTAAGTACGAGTACCTACTAGGTGATTCGTGATGCGAGAGTGGTGAATTAAATGTCAGTTAATTTCTCTCGTTTACGAAGAGATGTCATAGTGGTAAACACCGTGCCGTGCTTTCGATACAACGAGATGATGGAGGTAAATAAACTTACACCAACCTAAATCGTACCTGAAATGAAATACTTGTAGGTACACATGGCTACACCTCAAGTTATACATTTCCAGTATAAGCTGATCTCACATTGAATAGGATTTCGGTATAGTGCGAGATCAGCGTAAACTGGAAATGTATAGCTTGATGTTTAGCCGTGCGTACTTACTTGCAGCCGGTTATTCGTCCGACATCCGTTGACCCACCGCGGGCGCACTAAACTGACACACGCACAGCTGTGCCGCGCCACGTCATCACACAACAATGCTGTATGTTTCCCGATGTATATTTTCAGCTACCTGGCTGACATATAAAATCAGATGTTAATATGCGATCAAATGAGGTCTCACATTCTTCTAAATTGAAATGAGTAAGCAGATATTCTGGTCTCAAAACGGTGAAGGAAAATATCGTGAAAAAACCGGCATGTCTTAGAACCAACACTTCAAAGACATGTGAAATCTATCCGACATATATTAATGGATGAATATATCCAATCAGATATTATAATTTTGTTTTAATACCGTGAGAATGAACTACGTTCCTGACGGGGGTCCTTCCTTACCGCACACGTTTTTGAAATAGAGATTTATGTAACTTTTTAACGATTTCATAATCAGAATTACTGTAATGTTAAAGGTTAAAAAAAAATCATAGTGTTAGACAATTTATTAACATTCATTTTATCGGTTGTATTTAGTTGTATTTTCAATCTTGACACAACAACGGTATTTTTGTCATGAATCCCCCAAGTGACGAAACCGATGAGGCCATCGCAAAGGCCAATTGGTGTATTAATTCGAGCTCAGCGATTTCCGAGGGGGATCAAGGACAAGAAAAGGAGGACTCTTCGTGCGCCTAACGAGGGGAAACGCAAAAAGCGAAAAACAAAAGCGGGATTCACAGGTAACTGTTGACTATCGGATTGACGCGCTATACAACCAGAAGATCAATTCCCGTAATAAAAACGGTCAAAATCTAGTCCCAATCTCATCTCAGCGACAATCAATGTCAAAAATGTTAGGTAATTAATTAGAGGTAACATTGGACAGATTGAGACTGAGACCAGATTGTGTACGTTCTTTTACCTTCCAGGTCAGTTTTCTTACAAATTATACAATGCACCAGCAACATGTATGGAGTACTTACATACACAAGTGAAGTGATCGAACAAGCGTATTGTTTTACTACTCCATCAACAGAACCCCTACGTAGTTCGATTTGGGCGACTGTAAAAATACAACTAGTTTTCTCATCAAAACTGATGAGAATAAAATCTTTAATCAGCTGGGTATTCAAAATGGATATTCAAAAGCCCGAAATTGCTGAATTATTATTGCTTTGTAAAAAGGATCATGACGCATTATGCATGCAAGCCATTCCCTGCAATGTCTCAAGTAATCAAAATCAATTAGATCAAGTCGTTTTGTGAATAGTTTCCAAGAAAACGCCAAGTTTTATCTCCAAGCTCTTTCTGCGAAAGACAAGCGATGGATCGATGCGCCCAATTTTCGATCTTCGAGAGTTGAACAAGTCCGGAAAACGAAGCGTAATCATCTGATTTTTCGCCTCAGTCCCAGATTTTGTCCAACCTGGAGGCTGGATGTTAAAAGATATATCCCACTTATGCCAGGCATATTTTCACCTGCGGGCAGCATAATTGCAATGGTCTTTCATAAGAATCAGTTACAAAGACTAGTTACGAGATTACATGTTAACCATTCGGGCTGGCTACAGCGACGCACCTTTTTTGCCACAGGGACCTTGCGTGCGAAGGGCTGTCGAGTGCTAGTCTTCTTATGTGACTTTCTTCTGGTCAAACAACCAAATTATGTATTCAGGCTGCGGAAGCCGTTAGGCACTTGGAAAATCCTGGGCTGGCAAATTTATGGCCAAAAATCCGTTTTGGTACCAACTCAAGATTAGGTATACCTTTGCATACATTGGCAAACAGCTGTAAATACAATATCCCTACCAGTAAAAAAGAGACAAAAATAAACTACACACTTGACCGGTCGTTGTTGAAAATTCACATCAACCTCTGGGAATAGCAAAGTCTGCTGGATCAGTAAACTTCGTCAACTTTGTTGCTCGGCGAGGAAAACAACACTGTCGCAAAATGCAAGTGAAGGCACTTAACCATCCAAATATCCCAGCGCTGTTGTGCTGAAATTATTTTGTCTACCGATCGTTGTTTATTATGTAGTATATAAGTAATAGTATTTATTCTTGTATTTTAAAGTTGTTTTCGAGCTATGTATCTCTTATATTGCACCTGCCATGTTTTTTTCTTTGCATTACCCTAAGGTTGACTGGTAGAAAGTGCCTCAAACATTAATTCCGCCTTTGTTCACGTTTTTGTTACTTGTGCGAATCTTTCTGCAACACTTTCACAAAACACAACCCTATCAAAAACAGTTGCTGTATCAAGTTGTGTATCAAGAGATCATGTGGTGGCGCGAAACCATCAGTCACACATTGCTTATACACAAATAAGCCGGCTTCCCACTTTTTTCGAGGAACGCGTTGGATTGAGGTTGGGGTATCCAATCCACATAGATGCGAATCCAATCTCAGGGGCATGGGCAACTCTCGAAAGAAGATGGTACTGCAACAAAATGAGCTATACAGGATAAGTTTTTATCCAGTGCGCAAACTGTAACCATGAATTCAGCATATCATTCTAGACCCCCAGCGCAGAAATTTTTCGTCGGTAATACAAAAAAAATCACCAACAGCTGATTTTTTTTTGTATTACCGTACTCAAACTTTGCTTGCCGTTGTACAGAAATTGAAAAATTTCAACATTCCAAATATTTGAATCCGACCCTGATTGTTTACATTTGAAAGGAGGGAGGAACCAGGTCGTTAGGGTTACTAGCCCCTACATGATTATTACAGAGGCCAGGACTGATGTCCTGCTATCCCGATCTGTCAAATTTCTTTGATAGTTTTTCAACTATACGAAGAATACGGTTTTTTATGAATACGGTTCATGCTCAGTTGGGAAAATTTGTCAGTTTGGGATAGCTTGATGTGCTGGCGTCTGTACATAATTTTATGTATCATCAATAGTTTTCTCAGCACACGTCAAATAATTAATTTCCTAGCCAAATTTGACTACTTTGGGTTACATTATTGCAATTTTCTTAAGGACCTCTATTTTTTAAATAAATTATAGCCTAAGTCACTTCCTGATATTCTAACTTTCTAATGGTGCTGAAATGATTAAAATCGATCCAGTAGTTTCGGAGCCTATTCGGTACATACAAACAAACAAACATTTATTTCCTCATGGTATGGATATAGATAACTAGATATGAATAAATAAATGCTCACAACAAAAACTTCCCAATCACAAATGTTTATTCTGAGAATTGGGCAGTTTATATTATTATTTTACAGTTAACTGACACAGCTTCATAAACAATGCTGTATGTTTCGGGGGCACATCAATGTAACTAGCGGTTTTAGATTAAAATATAACTGTTAATGAATTAATGATGACACTTGACAGGAAAAACATACAACATTGTAATATGGTTCCCCTGTTACAGACCATTGAATTCGGAAAGTGAGCAGTTCCCACGTCCTAGCTGGCACGGATTAAATGCAACGCTAGCGGTAATTACGCCATCTAGTATTCTTAGGTAAATCTAAAGCCACCGCACAAATAAGGTCAAGGCGCCAGGATAGCCCACGAAACTAATATAAATGGGATTACATGACTTTAGAGGGTGGTTTCGATAATTTCAATTACTCTTATTCTGTAAGTACACACTATTATCGTGTCTTATTGTCGCGAATCGTATTTGTTCAGCACACAGCCTGACACTGATCTGAAGATTGCAAAAAACTTTAAAAAAATATATATTTTGCGGGCAATCTTACCGCATCCTCATTAAGGATGTATTACAAAATTCAAATATTCTTACGGTTTTTGGAATTAGCAGGTCAGTGTTGGATACACTGGTTCTTCATAAACAATGCTGTATGTTTTCCATATTTTCACATAATATCGGTTTTAATTTTACTACTATATTATTCCGGAGCTGTCTATAGTAATATATTTATGCTCGTAATTACTATCGCAAGATACAGGCAAATGCCTAGTTTCAGCCACGGTTCAGTTTAATTGTCTACACTAATGAATACAAATGGATAAAGAATGGATATACTCACTTTACTAAACGTTGCATAGACAAAATTGGAGTAAGCCGATTGCCGTTCTAGTTAGGCGAGTTGGGCCGTTGGGCATCACTACGCCAGACAAGGACGGACGGCGGACAAAAGAAGGAAAGGACACAACCAGTGATGCCAACTTAGGGTAATTTACCCTAGATTTAGGGTGAAAATAATAGGGCAGGGTATGTTTTAGGGTATTATTTTTTTAGGGTAAGCTCTGTTTCGATTAGGAGACTACTATAATATTAAACTACTTAGTAGAATGTACGTCGCGTTTCGTTTAGTTTTGGGCCGGGGTTCAGTGGAGTTTAGATGCTGGTGGTAATAAACGATTCCATAACATTTCTGTGGTAGGTAATATCTTTTTTATCAGCACCTTTAAATAATGTGCAGCCGTAGAGAGAGTCTTATTCTGTATTCCATCTTCAAGACCGAGCCCTGTTGGTAATAGGCTATCTTGGGCCATGATACAGAGAATAATTTGCAGTCATTAAACAGTAATCTTGTGTTAACTTCACATCGTCAAAAACAATCATAGATAAATTTAACAATAGTATTTATATAAACAACGTTAACTAAGCGGTCGATGCAGAGGACACATTTGTGAGGCGAGAGTAGAAAAATAAAATATCTCGTTGTTTTAATTGTAAAGTAAGAAAAAAATGAGGGAACTAATTTAAGGTATTTTTTCAAATTAATTGTTAATCTGGGGTAAACTGCGACTAAGCCTGGTGTAAAGTGAAAACCAGGTCTGGCAACACTGGACACAACACTCAAGACTCAACAGTGCAGTGACTAATTTCGGGATAGATTTCGTATTTCTAATCAGTTTAAATTTTTAATAATAGTTCTTGGAAGCATATTTTCGTAATAAACATTTCGAATTTTCAACTATTTCCATATGATATTACTGTGAATAATTATTTATTGACTTTAAATCCGCGTTATGAATGTTCCGTGACGATACAACATTATTTGTGTATTTTCTTTCAGTGAGATAAGAACAACGATATGAGATAATTTGAAGGACTTCTGTCCTTTGGATCGCCTCATTAATGGTATTTTATGATGTTATATTCTATAAAAATGCTTTAATAAACCAACAATAATACTTTTACGTCGCATAATTCACACTTACCTATCAATTTGTTTATTTTGCAATAGTCGTCAACCAATACACTGCTGAACTCGATCAATACCTCTAACTATAGGTACTATCCAAATCAATAGCTAGTAATTAAACAAATACAATAAATGTTTGCGTAAGTTAAATCTTACGAGTTGCAAATTACTGTAGTAGTTTCTGGTGAAAATTTATTTCCTTTCCATTAATGTAATCCTATCAAAGATCCTGCCTTATCAAGGCAGAAATTACCTATCTTTTTTATCTAACCTAGTCATAAGTAATTAGTACCTACTCCTTTTGTTCGATGTATAATTTTGAGATGATCATCAAAAGCAAGGATTGGTAATTGTGGTTTTACATCAACAATATTTTTTATTTATTATTAAAAGTTTGTATGCTAATGAGAAACACTCAGAGAAGAAGAGTGATCATTACAATAACAGGATTGAGGTACTAGACTCACCACAGGCTGAGTCAAGCACCTACTAATTTCTAATGATATATTTAATTGAAAACTGAATAATTATGACCTGTACATACTTATATATAGTTAATCATATTGATTAATTTTTGTTTTAGGTGAACAGACTGTAAACTGGAATGCTATTCCTATCATAATATGAACTGAAAAATACATCACAATGACTGAAACTGCCCCAACTTTAACAACTCCAATCTCTTTGTCAACATATCATCAACTGAGTCTTACAGGTATTTTCTGATTCATACTTTATTATTATCTCCTTTATTTATGAAATACTCCATTTTCAATATTTGAACTTAGAACAATAGTACCTAGATCAAGTTCCAAATTACTGTCATTCAGCAGGCTTAGCATGACGTTTTCTATTTCTGTGAAGAACAGACACTTTTTCTATACAAAGTCACATTTCATTCCCCATTTTTGACATTGCACCGTAGATATCTTACTACAATCTGTAATTTTGGCTTGCATTTCTAATGATCTTTGTCTAGGTCCTTTTATAAGTAGACTATTTCAGAAGAATATTTCTTCACAAACTGTCAAAATCACACTGACAACAAACTTTGTACTCGACGGCCACAAAGTATATACGATTATCTACAAAATCATGATTAGTTTAGAATGCATAACTGTGATAATTAATAGAAGAACATAGCTATCTTCTCCTATTGTACATCATTTAGTTAATAGTCATGTCTATTCTTCTGTCGACAAATTGGTGCTTTTGCAAAGCCTGCAGGGCTCTGGAGAGAGGAGCTTACCTTTGTGAATCAAACAATATTACTAATATTAACCCATACTGTTCCCATATTTTTCTTATGCAAATATAACAGTTCAATTAATTTCAGATTTTAGTATGCTGAAAAGATACTTTAATTGTTTAGTCAGTCTCTTTCATACTTGGCTCACCCAGAATAATTGTAACCTTAACGAACAGAAAAATTATTCCTTAACACACTAAATCCAATTATTTCTGGGTTAAGTTAATTACAATTTGTTATGTGATCCAACATCAGCAGCAGACTTATCTGAGATTTTTTTTTTACTTCAATATTAAGTTCTAGACGCTTTCCTTTCTACATCAATCACTTTAAATTGTAATAGCTGCTGCTTTAAGTTTCTTATTGCTAACAAGATTTGTTTTATTTTCCATTAGTTGAATCAGCAAACATTAAGAATTCTGGGCTCTTCAAACCAAATCCATATTTGCAAGTGATAATTGATGACAAAATTTCAAGACGGACTGAAGTTATAAAGAGCACCTTGCATCCAAAATGGAAAGAAGATCTCACAGTGCTTGTAACACCACAGTCTCAGTTATTGTTCCGGCTTGCAGATTATCATAGTTTCAGGAAAGATAATGTTATTGGTGAAAAACGAGTAAATTTGTTGAAAGTTTTGCTTTACTGCAATGGAAAATGTGATAATGTGGAGCTAATTATAGGTAACTATCAAATATCACTTACATCACTTCCGTAATTATGATAATACTAGTGACAAAACGTTTGAATGGTTGGCAAAACATTCACTTACACAAGTTGGTAAGATTTACACAAATTCTTAATCTATCTGTTCAGCCATGTGAACACTGTTTGCTGATGTAGTCATAAGATCCTCAAGTACACAAGTGACAGGGCAAGCGCAAGGTGGTCGGTGAGCTATTCTCTGCGAAGCGACATATATACTTTCGGGATCTCAGCCATGTATTCTCCCTTGTCTTTGCTACAATCAACTTTTCAATTTAGCAAATTTGTTGTATTTTCTAAAAGGTTTAGGGAACCTGTCATTTTGGGCTCTTTACAATAGGCAGATTACAAAATATTATATTATTGTAATCAATCTAACAAAAAATTGTGCTCAAGTAGTTAAATCTAGGAAAAGTAGTTCACGAATAAATGATAAAGTTTAATATTAATTAATAAAAGTGGAAACTATCGTATAAATCGCAAATAAATATGATTTTGTTCCATCGTATTTTTAAATAAGAAAGTGTCAACTATAAAGAACCCTTTTTACGATTTGCTTACTTTTATTTAACTACCTAAACCTATGGAGTATAGATTAATAAACGTTACTTAGCACATGCTTTGGCTCAAATGTTATTACGTCTCTATGTTCCACTTGTAGTTTGATAGCTGTGCGACGGTGACAGTAATAATGTTTATCCAAAGCATTTTCATAACTATTATTAACATCAGTCTTAGGGAATAACTTGTAATGTGCAGGTGAAGTATTACTCCTTTTTTTTGGGTGGGAAATCATCAAATAACTTCTCCCGCTCTGTGTGGAGCGGGAGGGCGTGTCAGACTTTTACAGACTAAAACCCACCCGTGTTTCCTCAGTTGCCTGTGTGCCAGGGGCCGCGGTATCTCTTTCGAACAACCCGCACCCCTGGAAGTATTGCTCTTATAGGTGCTAGTTTCATGTTATATAATAACTGTTACTGTGTCAAGAATTTGAAGTAACTAATTACAAATGAATGATGAGGAAGTTCCAATTTTTATTGAAACTAGTTTTTTTCCTCATCTCTTATTGTTGAGAGAGAATAAGAGAAATAATAAATAATTCACGGTATGGTACGGGAACGATTTTATAATTTTATATCTTCTGAAATATGTTATGGTTTCTTTAAGCTTTTTCGCCGCGCCTTCTGTAGATCTTTTCGAGTGCTACAGTGCTGTAGGGCATTATTTTGATAATAAACATCTATTGGAGACTTGTAATATCTATCTCTAGCACGGTAGTACCTACACTATAAGAAGAGCGCGACTTGACACCTGCACCCTAATTGCGTAACTCACGAATAATCATAATCGGTTTCATTTTGACAGTTCAACAATATTCATTGCGTTATTTACGTTGTTGAGCAGACACATTTTACGAACATATAAAGCAATGGATTAGTCATCTGTTTCAAAACTAAACAGATTACGATTAATCGTGAGTTACGCAATTAGGGTGCTGCTCGACGCGGAAGTTAGGAATCTCGGCGTCTCAGTCACATCGCATCGGTACTTAGGGAGCCTTAGTAACCTATGTGTATGCTTGAGGCAGCTTTTTTATAGCTTGTTTATTAAAATCAAAATCAAATCAATCAAAATCAATAAACTCTACTATCCTTCAACTAAAAATGTATTATTGTATTTGACTCCCAAACCGAATGCGAAGAAGCAACTTAGTTTTACACTATTTACACACAAGTATATTGAAACTCATTTTTCAGATTTGATGAAAACCGTTTCTCAAGAAAATTCGTCTACTGTAACTGGAGAAGTAAAATCCGCTGAACTGGTGATACTTCTGGACGGCCTAAGAGTCGATCCATCTGTTTTAAGTCAGTCACATGAATTACTTGGAGAATCTACTAACAGCAGTGGTCCTCTTAATGACGGAGTTCGGGCTCGGATCAGGATACGAAGCAGTGCGGAATCTGCTATGCGATCTATTGTTCGCTCACAAAACCTAAGAGTAACTATTGTGATAATTTAGAATACGATGCACTTTTGTGTGATTATATATTTTGACTTGATTATATATGAATTCACTCGTACTTAACTAGCCTCCACCGGGCCCACCGCCGCTTAGCAACGGCACACTGCAGCACGGAGGCCCGAGCGGCGCGGGCGCGGCGGTTGGCGCCGGGGCGCCGGGCGGCGCGGGCTTGCCCGGCGTGCCGGAGGGCGGCGCGGGCCCGTCGCACGCGGACGCGGAGCCAGCCACGCCGGGCGTGGCCGTGGTGTACGCCAACCCGGCCGAGGAGCCGCTGCCCGCCGGCTGGGAGATGCGCTACGACGTGTACGGCCGCAGGTACAGATCGCTTGTCTTTATTAATCCTTGACGTATAAAGACAGTTGTTATAAGTTTTGCATTGGTCAATCTGATGATGTAGGCAAGAAGGTGTTTGGTTAGAGCAGGGGTGGCCAACCGGTCGATCGCGACTATTAGTCCAGTCGATCGTGGCAAGGCAAAAATATAAATACGTAGGTGTAATAATAAAGGGCATAATAAAGCATATAGTTTTTTAAATGCACATTTTTGTTTTGGGTTATATAGTTTTTCTAAATAATTCTATTGATCAAATAGCGAGCAAATTTTGTAGCCATTTCATAGATATCACTATTGATATCTATGAAATGGCTACAAAATTTGCAGATACATTTCAAATGGACCACATGATATTTCAAAACGAAATAATTAATCTGCGCTGCGACATATTTCTAAAAGCAAGGTCATCCTCAGGTCTAGATTTCTGGGCATTCGTTTCCAACGAGAAATATCCAAATTTGAATAAATGTGTTGAACAACTGCATTCGTGTTTTGGTTCAACATATTTATGTTAGTCAACATTTTCCTACTTAAAACATACAAAAAATAAACGCCGTTCTCGCTTGACCGACGCTCATACATTGGATTCTTTAAGGTTGGCAATTTCCAACTACAAACCTGATTTTGCTAATCTAGCGGAAGATGCTCAGACGCAATGCTCACACTTGATATAAATAAGTAGTTACTAAGAATAATTTTGAGTTTTATGTTTTCCCTCATAATAAAAAAAAAACACTACATAATTATGTTCAGTACACAATTATGTAGTATTTTATTAAGAGGGTCTATGCTGTTTCATTTAAGATTTCAAGAAGTATGTAATTGGTAGATCGCAGGGTTTCGCCAGTAAACAGTAGATCTTGGATCTAATGAAGTCGGCCACCCCCTGGTTAGAGGATGTCAGGTTTTTTAATCATAGACTTACTTCCACTCGTTCAAAGCAAGCAACT
Source organism: Polymixis lichenea (assembly GCA_949091785.1). NCBI lineage: Eukaryota > Metazoa > Arthropoda > Insecta > Lepidoptera > Noctuidae > Polymixis > Polymixis lichenea. The sequence continues at coordinate 13,954,847 of OX420937.1, forward strand.
TAAGGTTTTCAACCTTTGTAATATTCAATAGTTAAATTGTAATAAACAATTATAAATATTAAAATTGTTGATTAATGGCAAAAATGGTTTTTCAGAAAATTGCCATTTAAATAGGTATTTATTTCCTTAAAGTTCCACCCGGTTGTTGTTTGATAACAAACTACTTTCCTGAATGTTCTGTGTGCTTCTTACTATTAGACATGGCCTGCAGATCCCAACCTTTGTACTTGTAGCAGTGTCACCTTTCCATATTCATAATTATATATACCTACTCCATACTTGAATACTTTATACACTTTAAACGCTGAAAGGATTTTTATGAAATTCGGAACACAGGTAGACCTTTATCTGAGTTATGTATGACATAAGATACTTTTTATCCCGGTAGTACATTCCAGTGGGACAATTGTCGACCTCGACGCAAGTGAAGCTGCTAGCAAAAGCTAGCTCGAGTCATAACGATCGATTAAACTCATTAAAGTTAGTTACTAAAACGTTCCTGGCTACGATACGGCCTTGCAAGCGGTAAATTGTCGGTCAGCGATTGAAGTAGACATTTCCTCCACCAGATACTACGTGGACCACAACACGCGCTCGACGTCGTGGGAGCGGCCGCAGCCGCTGCCGCCGGGCTGGGAGGTGCGGCGCGACGCGCGCGGCCGCGTGTACTACGTGGACCACAACACGCGCACCACCACGTGGCAGCGCCCCGACACGGAGCGCCTGGCGCGCTTCCAGCACTGGCGCGGCGAGCGGCGCCACGTGGTCGCGCAGGGCAACCAGCGCTTCCTGTACCCGCACCCGCAGCCGCCGCACATTACGGATACCGAACACGATCTCAACGCTAGCGGTACGTTGCGTTGCTTGCTTTTATCTACATAATCGTGTCACATAACTTATTCGACTAAAAAAGTTGCTCGTTTCATCATAGACCTCGTCCATCGCTTTCCATCAGGCGTGACCGAGGTCAAGAGCAGGCTCATTCAGCATTTTTTTTTATCTGAACTCGTTCCACTTGTTCTGGCCATCGGCATCCCGATAATAATGAGGTAAAAGAGTATCATTAATAAAAAAAAGGTGTTAGCCTTTTAGGTATAACGCTTTATTATTCTTTATCTAACCTTGTAAAACGTCATATTATGCTTTCTAATAATATCAGAGTGCCAAATAAGTCATACATATTATGTTTAAATGAGTTATTTGGCTCCCTTAGTGATATCTGTATATATAATCATGCATATTTACGTTATCACACCAGCTATGTAAAACAATCTTATCACCGTAATACCATTCTACCTATGTAGACTTACAGTAAAGAGTATGATAAGTCCTAGTAACAAAATTAATTACTTACCTGTTTATTTCTAGAGGCTTAACATCTCATTTTCCTTTTATAATTAAAACCTAAATTTATGTTAATACGTGCTACAGGCTGCGCGCTGACCGCCCACGTGGATTTCCACGTTACCCTGTGCATGACATCAACGAAACCGTATTACTAAGGCTCTTTTCTCACGATTTTCGTATCGGTACCGGGAGGTGTGAAGTAGGCATGCTTATAGAAGCTCTCACACGGCACCGCGACCGTGCCTTGACGCGATGCGGCCGTTCTGACTGACTGCTCCACGGTCCCACGTCCCGTGTATTCTGCTCACCGGCAACCGTGTATGTGCGGAATCTCTAGAGTTTGCGCCGTGTGGACCGTCGCCATATAAACAAAACCGTGTGTGCAGGGCCTAAAACTCTAGATACAGGACTGTATCTTTTTACTGGACTGTGCGACATGTCTTTTTATTGTGTTGAGTTCTTGCCTATGAGCGATGTATATTTGCGTGTGGGATTCTTTCTACTCTCGAAGCATCCGAACGGCTGAATGGCGGTTAATACATACGGTGTCAAGCGATTCGCCTGGGTCGGCCGATGGTTAAAGGATAGGTAAGGATAGGTTTTGTTTGTATCAAAAACCCAATGGCGGATTATCGACATCACAAGCATTGAAAAAGTAATTAGTACTTTATAGTATTAGTAGCAGTGGCGTGCACAGAGTTTTTAGACAGGGTTGGCAGAAATTTAAAAAATGGCAATTAAAAAAAACAGAATAACCGATTGCTGTACCTACCTACACAGCATGCAACCTGGGAATTAAATGAATCATATTGTTTTGTATTGAAATTACGACTTCTTTTCACGATCATTTGATTTTTGTTCACCCATAGATAGTTTTGAAAATGCATACCTATTTTCTTCTTTTCTAGCTTTCACAGTGAATATCATCTATTTTCCACACTATTTATCAACGTTAAAATCTTAAATATATACTATCATAGCTCACAACCAAAACAAATAAATCAAAACAAACGATGGCTTCGGAATTACTCGGAATATGAAAATAATACGACAAAAAAATCATTCGAGACAATGCTACTTTTTTAATAGACGCATAACCAACTTTGTTCGGAAAACTTCGGTAAGTTTCGTTATTCGATTCGTTGTAAAATCGTAACAAGCCAGTGATTACCCCCCGTGTGTAGGAACGCATACTGGATAAATCTGCATGACCACGAAAGCACACATATAAACAGTTCGTGTCCCTCCCGAGGCACTCAGCGGCGCTAGTGCATCACAATGCGAAGTTGCGTCAAATTGTACTATTGAACGGGGTATTGTATCGACGATACTAATGATACGACCGACGCTCGACAAGTGATGCTGATTTATGAACAAAGATTTTTTGTTTATTGATAAAATAAGTTAAATTAGTTTTACATATTTATCTGATTTAGGTAGGGTAGGCAGTGTCTTTCTGTCTTTATGAACTGCATGCCACTGATTAGTAGTGGTATTACTAAATTAGAATCGATTCCAAAAATACAACACACTCAAAGGTATCAAATAATTTAAAAAATATGGAGAAATCAGAAAACCTATTTTCAACCAGTTTGTTGCAGTTGGTGGCATCAACTCTGACATTGAACTAAAATGACTGCATAATAATTTCAGGGAGCGGTGGAGTGGCAGGCGGTAGTGGCGCGGGTGTGGCGCAACCTGGCGGCACGCTGGCGGGCGGGGGCCCCGCGCCGGGCGCCGCCAGTCCCGCGCCGGGCCCTGCCGGGCCCGCGCCCGCGCCGCCGGGCCCCGCGGGTGCCGGCAGCTCGCCCGCGCCCGACGACTCGCTGGGCGCGCTGCCGGCGGGCTGGGAGCGCCGCGTGCAACCCGACGGCCGGGTGTACTACGTCAACCATAAGAATCGCACCACGCAATGGGAGGACCCGAGGACTCAGGTCACTAGCTCACCATCATAACGTTTTTTTTATGGTTCCATGCCAAAAAGGAAAAAACTGACCTCTTAGGGCCTGCACACGCGCTGCGGGATTTTATGCGACTAATAGAAATTAGTGGTGAGCGTTGAATGAACGAACTGGTTTTTTAGACTGTTTATTCGACCTGAACTGTTCGACTAGTTTGCTGACCACAGATAAACCAGTTTATTCGTGAACGACATTTTACGCATGCGACTGGCGGCGGCGGCAACTTGATTTCGCCGTACACGTAGTCGACGCTCGACGGAACGGAACGAGTGAACACGAACACTGCCGAAGACCGTTTGTTATTGATTCTCTCTCTCATACAGAAACGAACGTTTATCTCACTGAGCGAACGCTGTTAAATAAAAATGGACTCTATAACCAAACGATAGATACCGATCTCTATTTATTTCGTTGAATTAGTTTATCATACATACAAGTTTATTAGTCAGCCTGCCAGTCCTAACCCTGGAAAAAGTATGAAGAGAAGTTCATTTCGATTCGCAAGTACAGTTCATCTATCCGTCGATTAGTAAACAAGTTTCAACAAAACGACCTAATCTGATCGTACACTAAACGGTGGATAAACTCCGTGAACATAAATTCGTATAAATGCTGTTCAGTCTATTATGTAAACTAGTCAAAAATTAAACTGTTTTATCAACTAGTTTATTGTATGCGGTAAACCAGTTTCGTTTCGTCGACGGTAAATACGTGAACGACCCACTCCTAATAGAAATATAACTTATAATATGACAACAAAAATACAATTTCAACGGCAACGATGTCGCGGTATCGTGTCATGTTAACGTTGTTAACGTTATTTTATGTAGCGGTTCTTTACACTGATGACGTCCTACCCTTTTTCTACTTACCCATTAGTAGTTCCATGATTGACTTGGTTCTGTTATAGCTGAACTGAATTGAAAGGTGCTTTTATTGTTGAAGACATTACTGTAAATATATCAGGAGCGCTTTTATGTAGAAGCTGCGTGAACATTTGTATTTTTTGTGTTTTCAAGTAATTGATCTCGACCCTCTGCAATGGGTCCAGTAGGCCACACGTAGACTGTATAAACCACGATACCTGTTTGTCATGTACAGGGACAGGAAATGAGCGCTTTGGAAGAAGCGCTGCCACCAGGATGGGAGATAAGGTTCACGGAGGAGGGCACGCGCTACTTCGTGGACCACAACACGCGCACCACGACGTTCCAGGACCCGCGGCCCGGCGCGCCCAAGGGCCCGCAGGGCGCCTACGGCGTGCCGCGCGCGTACGAGCGCTCCTTCCGCTGGAAGCTCAGTCAGTTCCGATATCTCTGTCAGAGCAATGCCCTACCCAGTCATATTAAAATAACATTGTCTCGCCAGTCGCTTTTTGAGGATTCTTATCATCAGGTAAATCATTCTGTTATATTTTAGTCAATGCTATACACCCTGCTTATTCATGGTATCGTTAGTATTTCCAAAGAATAACCTTTCCTGGCATCAAATATGTAAGTACTGAAATCCATTTGAATGAACTGAGAAACTATAAGATGTAAAAGTTTCTTAAAATTACCATCGATAATAATTGCTTATCGTTGTAACTTGTACAAATCCTGTATTATTTGAAACCGCTCGACAACAATCGACAACAGCCCAGACAACGTCGTTTAGACAGGCGAGCTGCGGTGGCCACAGTTGTAATATAATATTTGTTATGGAGCTATACAAACAAGTGCGATACACATTTCAACTTACCGCTACCATATATAATTGAGGTTCAGTCTCAATTTCATGAAGTGCCTATTACGGCATTCAGTGCTTCGCCAGAGTTTTGTCAAAAGTACTGGTTTGTTATATTTCAAGCAAAATGTTTAGTGACGTTAACTTAAAATTGGATACTCTTTTAAACAAAGGGAAATAGTTGCCAGAAAATACCTCTGTTTTCAATGCCAGGATAACAGTCCCTAGTATATTACTTTTTATTTGACAAGAATTAATATACCATTGGGTTAATTTTCCATTGTTTTCTCATTTTTTTAAAGAGTATATTGTTTTAGAATATTTTTATGGTTTCAATTATAATTATTTTTTATTTCAGATAATGAGGTTGCCTGCATACGAGTTGCGCAGAAGATTGTATATTATATTCCGTGGTGAAGAGGGGTTAGATTATGGCGGCGTGAGTAGAGAGTGGTTCTTCTTGCTATCTCACGAAGTCTTAAACCCTATGTACTGCCTGTTTGAGTACGCCAACAAAAACAACTACAGCCTTCAGATTAACCCGGCCAGTTACGTCAATCCAGACCATCTACTATACTTCAAATTCATTGGCAGGTTTATAGCAATGGCGTTGTATCACGGTAGATTTATTTATTCAGGATTTACAATGCCCTTCTATAAAAGAATGTTAAACAAAAAACTAACCATGAAAGATATAGAATCTATAGATCCCGAGTTTTACAATTCTTTGGTGTGGATTAAAGATAATAATATAGACGAATGCGGCCTAGAGATGTGGTATAGTGTGGACTTTGAAGTGTTAGGTCAAGTCATACACCACGAGTTGAAACCGTCCGGTGATAAAGAACGCGTCACTGAGGTAATTTTATATTTACTCGTGCTTATAATACCGGTTATTTTTTGTCAATGCATACTTCATTATAAGTGTTATTTTTAGATAAATAAGGAGAATTATCTGCAATTAGTCACTCAGTGGCGAATGACTAGAGGAATCGAAGAACAAACTTCAGCATTCTTGGATGGATTTAATGAGGTGAGGCTGTCCCAACCATAATTTAATTATTGATGAACAAAAGTGGTTATATGTAATTGAGTGATAGCATACCTGAGCATTCCTTGGACTTAAAGTCATGTGCAACGACAAATGCACATAGAAAATAAATAAATAAGACTCAGGCACAGAAATCTTAAAAATATGGCAATAGAAATGCTATCTACTATCTTTTAATACTGGGACGCGTGTCGCCGGTTCGCAGCTACCAACACATAGATAAACAATAAATACACACTTTCGCCTACACATGCATTTTGCATTGTTGCCAGAAAAATGAAACTTTTAGCGATGATATTACGCCATATTTTCTAAAAACGCATAACCTCAGGAGGCGCGGCTCCTGCAACCAATAATAACTGTGCGCGAAAAGCAGAGAATGATATCGCGCGCTCACTCTCACTGCAGGAATAGTGCAGTGCAAAGCTTGTAATGCTCGTATCGAAATTTTCAGTTCTGCGTTAATCGGCATCCGGATCTTTTGGAAACCTGTAATAATAGCATTGGATAAAGTAAACAGATGCATAAACAATATGAATAGTGTATCTATTATCTTTATCTTTTTCATTCCCGGCATTTCACCGATAGAATTTAATCAACAATCCTTACAATATAATAATATGTATAAATATTCTGACATTTCAAAAAATACGGAACACGTCAATGATACGTTTATTAAAAAATAATAATAATATAAGGACACTCACGCAGACTGTTTTTTTAACTTACGCACATACATAACAATAATAAGCCTTCCTCCTATAAATTTTCTGAATGAAGAAGTAGTTAAAGTACGGATTAACAGATAATCGTTGATAAAATAATTTTATAAACTATTTAAATAGAAAGAAAACATACATAATGAGATGTAATAATTAAATATTTAACGAAAAATCATATTTCGTTCCCATTTCGGTAAATTAGTATTACGAAACAATAAATTATCGATACAAAATAGTAGTGGCACGTCACTAATTCACGGCCAACTCATGCGGCGTGTTCCTAGAATTTACGTACGCGGCGATGTTGTTTATTGCGAATGACTATAATTTCATTGCTACTTTTAGCAGTTATAATAGTAGATATAAACAAGCATAAGTATTAATGGTTATTGAATTGAGAAAAAAAACGTTTTTCTGCGATAATCGTAGTAGTGGTGGTGAAAACATTTGATTTGCCTATATTTATTAAAAATGACATTATTTCAAAAATTAAGCACTTACATATGAAATGTTATCCCTTTATTTGTAAAGTTACAAATTTTGGAAGAATTTCCGCAGTTAGAAATGCTGCAAACCACCATGTTTACCTCTCCGCGTCCCAAACAACACAAGTTACCGTAAGAAACGCTCTACGCGCTTTGTGTTTTACGAGACTCGTGCGCGGCGACAAGGTCACGCGCCTTTGCGACTTCTATTGCCTTATTATTAAGATTTCTGTGGACTCAGGTAATATTTTATTACTGAAATAATGACTTTTTTTGAAGTCATCAATGTTTTTGGCCCGAATAGATCATCTGTAGCGTGTATTTATTTGCCAGTTCATTGAAGTAAGCCAAAAATACATTCTTAAAAAATGACGTGGCGTTTTTGCTGTTCTTCCGCTGAATGATTTTTTTAAGGTTGCTATGTACTCATTTTTCCATTGATTTTGGTGCCAACGGGTAATCCCCTGAATTTTGCGCCTCAGTAAGTGTAATCGACGGCATCGAATCTAAAAAAAAAACCGGGCGTAGTGCGTGGTGGCCGGACCAAACACAGTTTAAGGTGCCGTACTTGGGATGAACAATTACGCATTCATTTTTAAAATTTTAGAGACTGCCATCGGTATTTTTTTGGTAATTCTTGATTTTGAAATATCTTATTGATAGTTGTATTTTTTTCCTAGGTTGTACCTCTGGAGTGGCTGAAATATTTCGACGAGCGCGAGTTAGAATTGATGCTGTGCGGAATGCAAGAGGTGGATGTAGATGATTGGCAAAGAAATACTATTTACAGACATTACACTCGCACTAGCAAGCAAGTTCTTTGGTTTTGGCAGGTTTGTATTATTTTTCACTTGTCACATCACTTGCGAATAAATGCCAAAGTACACACGATACTTATAGCATCGGCCATGTAATCGCTTTTTAGGAAACTCGATGCTCATAACGGCAACTCATAATTGTTTATGAAGTTATGAAAATTGTTAAAATGTTAAATTACATTTTAGTTTGTTCGACAAATGGATAACGAGAAGCGAGCAAGATTGCTGCAGTTTGTGACTGGCACGTGTCGAGTTCCAGTAGGTGGATTTGCTGAACTTATGGGATCAAATGGTCCACAGAGATTCTGTATAGAGAAGGTAATTTGTTTTAATTAATAACTAGGGTTTCCCCAATGTATTGAATTTATTTTGTAGCCTATGTTATACACAGTGGCGATGAAGTTATCACATTAAATAGTACAGCAGTCAATACAAGTTGGTAAATGTCTGTTAAAATAAGAAAAGAAACAATGATTTCAACAGTTTTAAGGGTGTGTCCAGATCTGGCGAATGCACCCCTCGCGAGCTGTTTTCGAGCCGCTTGCGAACTGCGCATTCTCCAGGTCTGGACATACCCTTAGGCTTCTTCAAACAGGCGTGACGACAATCGTAGAACAATTTCTACACAAACTTCATGAAAATGGTTCTACAAGTGTCCCGTTGCGCTTGTCTGAAGAAGCCTTTAACCCAAAATATATGGTATTGATTTTATCCAAATAATCACTCTAATCACTCAAGTTTAACATTTACCACTTATCTTTTTTTAATTTCAAACTTTCAAAGAAAAATATAACAAACAGTACAAGTCACACCACTTCACTAACATACAATGATTGTTATCGTATTAATAAACTTGTCCTATCGTGCAAACATAACAAGAAACTTATCTAAATGTCAGTAACTATTGTATTTTAATACTTAAGAGCGTTCATCCCACGCGGGCTGGCAACGGCGCATTTATATCGGTTTTTCGTGATTATTTCATTAAATACAAACAAAAGTAAACATTTTTTTCAGCCATGCACTAGATTTTTAAGTTTGTATGCTATTATTTTTCAGTTATTTTGGTATTTACCCAATGATATTATAGTAAACAGATATGTTATACACTCACAAAACCGAAACCGAAAAAAGTGTTCCGCGCAGCAGCGGCAGCACAAATACCCAATTTTCATTCATTTTACATTTCACTACAAGTCAAAATGATAGAAAAGAGATGGTTTGATAAAACCAACAAGAAAAAAAGAGACAGCTGGTGTTGTCAATTGCGCGTGAATGTAAACAAACATTATTCTGGCCACCAATCACCGCATGTTGGCATCACAAATTAACAAATTTAACGAGACAGAAGGTACAAACCGCGCGTACTAAATTTGTATGCACGGTTTGTACCTATAACAACTAATAAACAGTATTAAAGGTAGGTAGGTGAGAAATAAAACACGATGTAATAGGAAAAAATATTTATTTTGTAATAAAAACAATCATACACATTCGAAAAGATTCAATTTATTGATTACCTAAATAATACAAGGTTACAAAAAAGGAAAACAGAACTGTGGGGTAGCACTGCCTACGATACTCTCATCTGTACTTTTATTGTATGTCCGGAGTGAATGCGTCCTTATCGTCCTCGCGACAGAACATGTATTTGCATTTCTTTCTTTTTTCTAACCTCCAAATATCAGAATATTAGGAAAATTATTGAAATATATTAATAAATCGAAGTATATTGCGTACTTACATGTGGTATGAAATCCCTTGTGTTTCATTAACTTTAGTATTATAATTGGTACACTTTCTAAATAGACACGATGGCATTTTTTTAAAATTTTTTCGTTGCTACAACTAAGCGTGTTACTCGTCGCCATACGTGTTGCAGACTAAAGTCGATACGTCCCAATTAGGACGTTTTCGAGTCTTCACGATTGCGCGCTCACAACATATCTGTTTAATGTAATATCATTGTATTTACCTATAAAAATCGACATACCGTCAATAATTTTCTTTTTGGCATTACTTAGTGCGATTAAATATTTTTATTAAAGAGTAAATGTTAAAAATAATTATAAATACCAATGATCTAGTGTCTGGCTGAAAAAAAAAATAGTAGTTTTGTTTGTATTTAATGAAATAATCACGAAAAACTACTATAAATGCGTTGTAGCCAGCCCGCGTGGAATGAATGCTCTTAATCACAGATAATTAACATTCATTGCCAGTTATTCAATTATCACTATAGTCTAAAATGATTTTTGTGCGACAATTTGCAATAAACCTAAAAAGTTGCAATGCAATTTGGATTTTGTCCTTAATGCATGACATTGATTCTGAATTGAAGTTGTATTGTTTGCTGTTTTATTGGTGATCTTTAAGAAAATATAATATATTTGAAGTTTTGGGATTTTGCAGGTTGGAAAAGACACTTGGTTACCCCGGTCACATACGTGTTTTAATCGACTCGACTTACCACCTTACAAGAGCTACGAACAATTATGCGAAAAATTGAATTTTGCTATTGAAGAAACTGAAGGCTTTGGTCAGGAATAATGTAATTGTTATATATTATTATTAGAATCACTAAAATAGTTATTGTAAATTATTATAACATGAATGCACCACCTCAAAGTGAGGATAAATCACCAATGGAATTGGTGCTGTCATAAAAAGACCAACCAAATAATTATATGAATATATTTGTAATAAATTACTTCTATATGATAAAACTATGTAGATATTGTTAGTGTATTGTCTGTTGTTTAAGAAATATTTGTTTGAACTACCTTTAAAACAAAGTTCTTCTAAAAGTTCATTAAATAATTTTTAAACAGATATTCTTTTTATTTTCTGTCATTTGACGAGCGTATACATTAGTCTGTCACCATGTCCTGTGTGAAAAAACCAGAGCTCTCTGATGTTTTCGATCCGATCTATGTGGGACACTTTTTTTTGACACGGTCTTTAATCATAGACTGTGTCAAAAATAAGTGTAACACTTTACACCTACAGCACGCAACGGAGTGGATGATAACGCATGATGCTGCGGCCGACCGTGTCCGCCGGAAGCGGAACGGAGCGCATGCTTACGAATCGCGTTTTAATTTATGTTGTTTTCTATTTCAACGCTACTAGATACATTTGCCTGCGCCATTACTACCGCCATAGCTACAGCATCGATACCTGCAGCCACGCTTCAGCATCGATACCTGTAGCCATGATTCAGCATCGATACCTACAGCTGCGTATTAGCATCGATTCAGGCGTGATGCAGAGTTCATACAGACGATGCAGTACCTACTTATCTATACAATCGTACGCTTTAGTGACTACTTGTACATGCCCACAGGTGCCAGAAGTTACACTTTTAGAGCTGCGGCATCCCCCCACTCTTCTTTAGCCCGATGTCGCCCGACAAATTCGTGCGTTTGTATCGATTCAGTCCAGACTATAAAACCATTTGACTGCGCATTCAGTGCCCCGACACTCGAAAACTGTTAGTGTTTTCTAGCCTGTGTATATGCTACGGTACTAGTAAGTAACCGTTCTAGTTATGACCAAGTGTTAGACCTACAGAAAAAAAAACACGTAGAAGTCGCAAGTAGGCGGGGCCCGCGTACCCCGAGCTTTGCGGGGTTTGGCATAGGTCTGCTTCCGCGCACACACCACGCACATCAGTCTTGTTACAACCGCCACGGAGAAAAGAACTTGACAAAAAAATACAAACATGCTTTATTGTGCTGTTTTACAATGTAAACATGATAGCAGAACTAAAAATGTATCAAATGGAGGTATATCATACCATCGGTAAGTCTTAATTGATTTTATTTCGATAAAAATTTGAAAAACAATATTTTATTAAATAAGACAAGAAAAAGTTGTCTTTAAGGTATCTAATTTAAAGTCTACTTTCTTTTAAAGTCAAACATATTGTTCGCGAAGATTCCAACTATGTACACGTCACAGTCAGCTACTCAATTAGAGATTACGGTTATCGATAATGAGTTATCGATATTTTAAACTTACAATGTATGTGGTCCTATGATATATAGGGAAGAAATTCACCTTGCGTGCGGTTTGTTTCTGCAGTATTAGTAATCGAACACATTTCCATTAATTGGTCATACAAAGGTATGTGTGTAAGTGCTTTCTAAGTCTACTTAAGTTTCGACCATGCGAAAAATAATTACAAATGAACATAGAACCTCCTTCTTTTTTAAGTATAAAGTGGCATATGTGTTAGTCTATCATCTATCTAAGTATACCAAATTTAATCAAAGTCCGTTACGGAGTTAGTCAAGCTAAACATAATACGAGTGTATCCGCAGGCGAAAGCGTAGGCTTCCAATGTCAGTAGGAAGTAGTGTACCCGTATTATCTAATCGCATAGTATAATATCTATCGCATAAAATAGAAAGAAACACCACAGGATGTATCTTTCTATCAATAAGATAATTTTCAAAATCGGATTAGTGGTATAATATAACAATTCTTAATTATACTTTCTGTAAATCGTAAGTATGTATTAGAATAAATATATAATAAAACACTTGATTTCAAACATAATAATATTTATCGACTCTAGATGTTGACCGTATTTTGTTTGAAAATAAAACGGAATGTTGATAAATAATTCAACGACAGTGGTACATATCTAGAGGACTACGAATAGTAATGACCTCGTTACGCAATTATAAATCTTATCTGTAGCGAAGTGCAACTTTAAATTGAATGCGTTTATTATAGTGACATCTAGCGGCGAGTAGCGTAACTTGCTCATTAAACTATTCCGTGTGCGCTTTAAACGGAAGAGTATTAAATATGTAAAAAGAGTAAACAAAAAACAACTCTATAGTCATTTTTTTGTGGTTTATTATAAATTATGCGACGATTCAATATTAAACTACCAATCGGACCAAAGTTGTCTTAGTGTTACGAAATACAATTAACTTGTACCTATTCGTGTGAGTTTGGGTACGCTGGTTCCGACACTAATGAAGCGTTATACGACTTCTACGTGTTTTTTTTTTGCTGTGGTTAGGGTTGTGTGCACGCTAAATGATTACAAATTGTTATAATTTTGTATGCAATATATAACGCATAAAATTGCCTTCATGCGCCGTGAAGTGGTGTGGGAAACATTCCAAGACATCTAGTTACAAAAAGGATGGCATAACTTTTCATCGGTAAATAAACACTACGGAAATTATTTTAGATTTAATCAGGACTCGTTACCCGTGGTCCCGGTGGGTCGACCCATTACCGGGTCCATGGGTAATTTTTATTACTCGTGGTCCCATGGCATTAGGGGTAGATTCCGGACTTCTGAATACATCGATAAAAAATTAATTACAACCATGGAACCTACTTATGATTAAATACATATCCCTACTAACAGCATATTAGGTACGTCAAAAGAGATCACATATTACATATTTTTGCGGGAACTTGAGTAAATTAATTTTGCCAACATCTTCCATGTTGGCAAAATTAATTTACTCATGGGCTTATGGTTAAAATAATTAAAAGAAAGAACGGTAGTTTTTTGCTGTTCAAAAATCATCAGTACTACAAGCATACGGTTTACAGAAATGAATCATCTCTTTGGAACTGTTCTTTGAAACGGAAACAAGCTGAGCTAGGTAATTTTAATCCTAGCTGTCGTAAAAGTAGTACTTATATTCTAGCATTTATCATTTGCTTTAACCTGTGTATTCCCATTCTAACAGGAACAGATTGTAATAAAAAACATATCTCATACATGTCCGGATATTATATCAAACGAAGTAACCGAATCTCTAGACAGTTTGACACGGGATTCGCGAACAACTGATCGATCTATTACACATTTATATGAAGAGGCGAAAGAGAGCTGGATGGATAAAGGGAACAATATGTTGACTCCCTTTCCGGAATTCAATAGTGTCAAGCATCGTCTTTCTACCGCGCGAAATGAATATGCTGGAGTTACTAAAATAAATTTCAAAAGATTTCATGACGTAGGTTCCATTGCAACACCGAAATTTAGTTTTGGCAGAATATAATTATCATAACACAACCATTTTGGTGTTCTGTATGGAAGAAGATAGAGCTTAAATTGAGCACATTCAATTGTAGCCCTCCTACATTTGTTGATTTTTTCACTATAAGTACACGCTGAATTATGCCGAATTTTGCCTAGCAGTACTGCCGTACTGCTAGTACAACTAAATCAAAACCAATAATTTACGCTTTACTAACTGATAATATAAAGCCGAAACGTATACAGCCCTTTTCAATATATTAAAATCCCAGTTCCCAAACTGGGAACCATTAAAGTATCACTGTGATTTTAAACTTGTAGCTTTCAATTCTTTACATAATGTTTTTCCCGACATTGAGATTATAGGGTGCTATTATCACTGGCAGCAAGCTATGTGGAGGATGGGCAAATAGATATTCGGCATTACAAAAAGTAAACCTCAAGCCAAAGTTGTGTCACTGTGTTCAGGATTGCCATTATTACCAAGTGAACGACTTTTAGAAGGGTGGGAATATGTTAAATCACGGTGCAACACCAAAAACATTAAGATCCAGAAATGTTTAAATTACTTGCAACGTTTTTGGCTGAAGAATGATAATGTTAAAACTGTCAGTGTCTTCGGAGAAAGGTACCGAACCAATAACGTGTCGGAGTCTTGGCATAGCAATTGTTTTTTTATATTACTCAAACATAATGCGTCTCCTGAACGTTTTGGTCAAATTATTAAAAAATTAAAAGAATAATGTAGGTAGAACCAGAACAAAAATTGCAATTGAAAATGTTGCATTCACAACCGATACATTAATGGAATTAATTACTGGCGAAATATCAGTTGGACACATTAGAAATGTTAAGATAGTTTATGAATCATATGTAAATAATGTATCGGTTATGAATTAATCATTTTCAAGATAGTTCTGTTAGGAGTATGTTTTTGTTCCCAAGGATGGATTTATTTTATTTGCTTATGAATGAGTAAGCTTTATTGTATGAAACTGATGGTTTTATTTTTATCGATATATTCAGAGGTCCGGAATCAATCCCTAATGCCATGGGACCACGGGTAATTAAAATTACCCTTGGACCCACTAATGGGTCGACCCACCGGGACCACGGGTAACGAGTGGAAAAAAAAAGGGCCGTGACTCCGTGAATGATTGAGTTGTAAAGATACACTGATACATTCGGATGTGAATGGATATAAAGAGTGATTGATGGAAACGGATTGATTTATATCTTTTGTATCTCTCCTGAGTTACCCATCTCTAATTCTGATGCTTTTTCACATTATGAAGATCTGCTTCGGTATAGTCAGATTTTGGCATAAAAATGCCTAATCCGAAAAGGTTCATAACATCCGCGGGAAGTCTGTCTTTTAGGTCAGTCGTTATACTGTCTAGCAATGGAATATAAGCAGTCCGCTGAAAATATTCCTCGTCATTTCCTCGACAATTATCACGAAGTGTCTGCCGAGGCACAGTACGAGGCGTCTTAATAATTGTACCCAGTTTTTCAGCTAGATCTTGGGCCTCGATAAATATGTTGTGGAAATTGTCTTCAGCATTTTCCCGTTTACGTTGCAGAACATCCATCGTATATTTAAGAGCATCTGATGCTATCTATAAATCCAATGTTGGTTTTTGTAAATACCGACTAAGGGAAACAGTTACACCTGAAATTATAAAAATAAGTTACCGAATTTAAAGGTTGAAAACCAAGGTATAAAATCCATATAATTTTTTATTTTGTTACCTAGTACATCGGATAGGCAAATTGCTGCGATTATGAAGTCTGAACTGCTTAGAGCATGTCGTAAACAATTAGCATCAGATGCAGATTTGCTGCCTTGCCAGGTTCAAATTTTTATTAGAGTGTCACATATTTCCACCAATGAGTCTCCTTGAAATTGTAAATAACCATCATGACGTTCCACCCATCGAGTGTCACACAAACTTTCCAGTTTACTACCAAGAGCGTCTTTAAAAACTCTGCTTCTTTGGCTGAGGCATTTGCAAATGCGACTAACTTTTTCATTGTTGCCGACGCATTTGTGCAACTGGTGACCTTTAATGACTTAGCCAAAGAGTTATTGAGTATGTGGTTATTATAAGGGCATTTTCTGGTATGGGTAGCAAGTTTTATTAGCTCGCTTACAGCTCCTTTAACCTAAGAGGCCATAACGGAGCAACTATCTGTACCAATTCCAACGCAGTTAGTTAAATTCAAGCCAAATTTTCTGCAGAGATCGATAACAATATGTGCTAAAGCAACACCTGTAAGCTTTGGCTCATCTTCATGCCGCACATCATCTTTTGTAACTGCTGAGTAGGCATCACAAAATAAAACACAGTCCTCTCGGATGACATTCTCTTTAAGATAACAAAACGATAAACTGAGTTGCTCTATAACTGAGATATCAGTTGTTTTGTTGAATATAGCGGCAAAATATTTAGCCGCTATTACATTTTTATTATAGTTTCCTGTATTTCTTCTTTGCATAAATCAATAATTTCATTTTGTATTATCTTGCTTATATATGTAGCATTTGATGAGCTTTTTAAATGTTGTTCTAATATTTGATCACCTGCATCGATCCGAAACTTTAATAATGCCCTGAAATTTTGCTTTTACTTGCTTTGCTCTTTGTGATGATATTTGGTTTCTTATCTCGATTGAAGGATTATGGAAACGAATAAGAAAACTTTTCCTGCTTCTACTGCTCTCTTGTGGTACTGGTTTTTTTCATAGACTGCAAATGCACCTTTCACGCCCGTAAGATCGTCAAAAACTTTTAACAGTTCTTTAACTAATCTTATTAATAGCGTTTGGAGACCATTTTCTGCATCGGTATTTGCAAATAACGCACAGTACTTGCAATACAGGCCGCGGTCTTTATGTGAGAGTACCAATCAATAAAATGTATCTAAATGAGACCTTTGAGCATACTTTTTAGAGTCCTTTCCTTTTTTACGCACTATGTTGTATGGAAAGTTATAATTTACAGGTGGGATCCAATGAGTTTCCAGCAGTGAAGCTCTTGTAAAGTCATCTAGAGGCTCGTCAGAATTAATATGATAGCCAATATCTGTCTCAGGAGATGTTAAAAATGTTCTAACATTTGTACGTGTATTATTATTGGAAACAACCTGGGATATGTCAGAAGAAGCAATACCATTAGTATTAGTATCTGGGATCACATGCTCGTCATTAATATCGCTTTTCTTAATTTTTTTTGTAAAAAGCTATCAACTGTTCTCAAAGTGCGTTTCGAATCTCTCGCCAAAGAATCACCCTGCCACCAACAAAACAGAAAGCATACAATTTCCCTATTGCCAAAAGCAAAATAAGCCCCAAAAGCCCCAAGACCACGGAGTTAAGAGTGGGTAACGGGAGACGACACTGCTCAAGCTCAACTGATCATTAAGGAAAAAAAAACCGGTTAAATCTTTGTTTAGAAAAAAAATTAAATACTTATATAATTTAATAAAATATTATGGTGATAATATTATATCAATATCTACTAATATTTTATGTGTATTCCCAAAAAACGATTTCCTCCACAAGTCCATTTTACTGAGTTTTTAGTATTTAATACATTGTATTCCTCATCACCATTATCACCATACCAACATTTTATCAAAATATTTCGAGGTCAAAACTATTTTCTTTACGATCAATTTAACCAGTTTTGTCTGCAATTAGGGTAGGCTAATAAAAAGCTCCTTGCTTAACTCAAAAGCTGCTAGCCAAATAAGTCAACATTCAAGTTTTTATAAATAAAAACAATCATGCATGCTATAATTTCAAACAAAAAACAAGTACCTACCTAACCAAGAATTGAAAAGTACTTACCATCGCGCATCAAATTAGTATTAAATTTTACACCAATCATTCATTTTCCTTTACAACTATGTACTTACTAAATTACTAAATAAATTACAATTTGAAACCTATAGAAACACTCGTTGCCGAATAGCCGAACCACAGAAATAGTCAGGGTGTGTTCAGTGTGTTGTCCTATGATAAGTAGTACGAAAACGTCGTTAAGAGACATTCATAATTATAACAGAATGAAGAAAAATGCAGCCCACCATCAAACAAAATAAAGAAGATCTCCTGTTTTTTAATTAGGTCGTATATTTTTCTTCGTTCAACCCGGATTTTATGTTCCTTAGCATTAATTCTTAGTGTTCTGAGGCGCTGTTTTACGAAGTAGTTCCCCAGTAATTAGGCGGCGTTTTTTACGTATTTATTATATTTTCGAAAAATTACTATTTTATGAAGGTTCACGTTTACGGCTTTGGGGGGGCCATGACCCCTAGGACCCCACCCCCCTCGGACCGCACCTGCCCGTGAATCGTCTTAAATGACGTCATGACATGTACCATCTTGCGATATCTTTAGCTAACTTAGATAGTGCTTCTGGCTAGAGTCGCCACCTAAACAAATAAGAAGACCACATTTGTGGTGTAGTATACAAGTTTGATATGGTGTAAATAGGTTTTAATATTGAGTGAGCACTGTTAGCGCGCTCACGAGCGTTCGGTATTGTTGACAAAAATTACAGTTCTTAGCTGTCATAATCGGGATATCTAACTCGGAACGCAAATTATTGATGTGAGCGCTCACAGCGCTATTTTTCTAATTCGGAATGTGGCCTTAAAGTGAGCTGTAATTTGCATCAATCACTAGTGTCCGATGGAATGACAGCTTAGGTACTTCACCTAATTTCTCACGGTGAGATTATAACAGAATAGATCGGCTGTTAGCGTATAACCTGACTGCGTTCGCACGGCGCTATTTTTCAAAGACGCTATAATATATATATTATATCTTAAACAATAGTGACATTTTGTATACAACATTGAAAGCCAAAATGTTAAAATAACGGTTTCGAGAAAAAAATCTTGTGTTGCTAGCTCCGCTATTCGAGAATAGTGCATTATGATATAAGTGCGGTAAGTGGAAAATTACAGCCGAGGCGATATTGCTACAAGAAAGCAGAGGCTGTAATTATCAAAGCGCACGTATGTCATACGACGTTTTATAACATATTTGCGAGGAAATAAATAAAAGTCGGACTTTCTTAAACGAGTACATCTATAATCACTTGTTCAAGCAGTTAGAAAAATTTAAACAATTTGTAAAATTGATTAGTACTTTTTTTTTTTTTTTTTTTTTTGGTTTTGGCTTCGCACGGTTTGTACATTTAGCCAATGTCACGTTTGGTTTACGTTTGTTCAAGTTAAAAGGTAGGGAAACAAAAATGTTATATACATTTTAACGGGATTTAGAATAGGACGGATATATAGGATCAGTATAATTATAACGAGAGTAACATAATAACTAATGAGTAAATTACAATGACAAAAAATTACAGTTTAATATTATTTAAAGTAATGAATGAGACTATACATTTATATACAGGAAAGCTATTTGTACAAAGCAAAGAAAGTATTGAGGTAGGAAAAGGAATACGGAGAGCTAAGAGGTTAGTGAGAAAGGAAGAACGGTCATATAAGGGACAGGAGAAAAAAATGTGATCTAAGTCACCTTCATCTGTGCCACACAAGCAAATGGGATCGTCGATTATATGAAGTTTGGCAAGATGGGCTGGAGAGCAAACATGACCTAGTCTCATCCGTATAATAACGGAGGTCTCCAACTTACCAAACTTTGCGCACCCAAACCACGGTTTTTCCGGAACGTCGGGTTGAATATTTGAAAAATAACGCCCCTTCGATTTGCTTCCGATGTCCCAAGCTACCTTCCAAGTGTCTCGGAGAAAAGTCATTGGTAACGTTATGAGGTCATAGCTAAAATTTGTGTATGGAACTATGTCCCCACACTGCACCGCATCACCAGCAAGTTTATCAGCAACTTCATTGCCATGGATTCCAGCATGGGCCGGGACCCACGCAAATTCTAGTGAATTACCCTCAGATATGCTCCTGAACGCAAAATCTCTTATTAAATATATGATAGGTGACTGTGTCTTGTGTTCGAAAGGGGATTTATTGATGGCTAGAAGAGCACTTTGAGAATCAGTAAAAATTATAGTTTTTTTTAACTTTAAAACACGAGCATATTCTATGCCTTTTAAAATACCGAAACATTCCCCCGTAAAAACCGACGTCTCCGGAGGCAGTTTTATTTTTTGGACGATGTTGTATTGAGAATGGAAAGTACCTATCCCAACACAACTCATTCGAGAATGTTTGGCAGCATCCGTAAATATATGGTGGTATTCTAAATGATCAGCCAGAAAGTTATTAAAGCTTAAATGACAATTGGGATCTGATTTACTTGCATAGTTATATTTTATGATGGGCTTGAATTGTAAACTCTCATAACTACTGCTAAAAAGGGGAAGCTTATTGGAGCGATGAATAGGAGAAGAAAGTGAAAGGAATTTTTTATAACTTAAAACTAAACAGGGAGTTCGTTTATGAGACCAGTAGTCAGAAGATTCAATCTGCAACACTAAAGAGTCCAGTTTAGGAATGAGAGGATGAGTTGAGAATTGAAGAATCCGGAACAAATATTTGTCAGACAGGAATTGTCTTCTAAGGTACAAAGGAGCGTCCCCGCATTCAACTTGGAGCGCATTAATGGGACTAGACTTCATGGCACCAGAAATAATGCGTAATGCTTTGGACTGAATGCCATCCAACTTTTTAAAAGCCATAACACTACCAGGTTCTAGAACGAACATTCCATAATCAAGAGTGCTTCTGATGATTGCGTTGTAAATAAGTTTCAATGAAAAGGGATGTGCACCCCACCACACACCAGAGAGGCATCTAAGCATGTTTAGGTGATTCTCACATTTGTTAACAATATAGTCACAATGAGGAACACTACTTAATTTACAGTCAAGTATTATACCTAGATATCTGAATTTATCTTTAACTGGAATAGGTATTTCTTTATAGAAGAGATTTACTACGGGAATGTTTTTCTTTCGGGTGAATAAAACAGCCGCGCTTTTGGACGTTGATAAATCCAAACCGTTTAAATGTAACCATGACTCCAAAGTAGATAAAGCAGAATTGATAGCATGACTAGCTTGCTCAACCGATTGGCTTGAAGAATATAATAATAAATCGTCGGCATATTGAAGAACCTGAACATGGTTAGATAAGGGCGTGTCTAAATCAAAAGTGTAAATATTGTATAGAAGGGGACTAAGCACAGAACCCTGTGGGAGACCTCTCCATACAAGATGAGATACCTCCTGATCTCCTATTAACATGCTAACAGAACGTTCAGTCAAGATGTTAATAATGAAATTCGACAAATTTAATGGAACTTGTAAGGCTTCTAATTTATTTTGTAAAACTGATAATACAACGTTGTCATAAGCTGCATTAATATCAAGGAAAACTGCAACGGTAGATTGGTTATTAGAGAAGGATAAACGAATATCAGATATTAAAATACTTAAACAGTCAGTTGTACTTTTACCTTTTCTAAAACCATATTGTGATTCTGCCAAA
The DNA here is from genome assembly GCA_949091785.1 of Polymixis lichenea. Lineage (NCBI taxonomy): Eukaryota > Metazoa > Arthropoda > Insecta > Lepidoptera > Noctuidae > Polymixis > Polymixis lichenea. The sequence continues at coordinate 13,976,474 of OX420937.1, forward strand.
AGACCCTTACTTTCAACATACCATTCTAGGCGATTTTTAACTAAGTGTTCCGCTAATTTCATCAGAATTGAAGACAAAACTATGGGACGGTATGAAGAAGCATCAGATGGAGTTTTATTTGGTTTAAGAAATGGCAACACCTTGTGGCGTTTCCATTCAACAGGGATGTTTCCTGAATTAAGAATAAAATTAATAAGCTCTAAATAATAACTGAGGACTACATCATTTGCATTAGTAAAAAAGGAGTACGGGATGCCATCAATGCCTGGTGCAGAATCCTTAGTTTTATTAATAACACCTTTTAATTCAGTGAGATTGAATGGAAGATGTAACGTCGTCTGAGTGTCTTGGTTTTTGGATACGTGAGACAGGTTAAGGTTGGTAGCCTCAGGAACCCAAGGCGGAGCTAATTTATCTAAAAATTTATTGGCTAACGAATCTGGAATAGGAGAAAAGTTGTTATAAATAGACCTAAATCTGCGAATATTGCGCCAGACAATCGTAGGGTGAGTATTCGGTGAAATTGATAAGCAAAAGTTACGCCAAGATTCAAATTTTTTCTTCTTAAAAAGTTTACAAGTTTCATTAATTAAGTTAGTAACTATATCAAAATTAATATCAGACATGTCAAGGTTATAATTGTATTCGGCCTCTTTACGTTTTTTAATCATTTCTGTGCACTCTGAGTCCCACCACGGAGGCGAGGGAATAGCACTAAAATTGTTCTTTTTTTCAGGAAAAACTTCATCTGCCGCTGTTATTAATAAGAGTGCTAAAGTTTCAGCACAACTATTTTCATTGCCATCTGAAATGACAGGCAAGGAGCAAAGCTTACTGTCAACAATGTTTCTGAATTTGTCCCAGGCATCATCATTTCTATTAGGAAGTTTATATTTTAAGTTTGATCTCCTTAGTGGTGCATTTGGTTTGGAAAGGGGATAAGAAATAACTATTGGAAAATGATCACTACCATAAGTAGAAGTTAGAGTATGCCAAGTTAATGAGGAGGCTAAGCTAGGGGAACAGATAGAAAGATCAATTGCACTTTGGTTCTGATTGGGATCTGAACGACGTGTGGCAGCTCCTGAATTCAAGATACATAAGTTATGTAAGTCTATGATATCTAGTAATTTGTCACCATAACAGTTAGAAGTTGAACAACCCCATGATTGGTGATGGCAATTAAAGTCCCCCAATATTAAGAAAGGCTTTGGAAGAAAAGAAATGAGATTACTCATCTCTTGAAGAACAGAGAAAGAAGGGTGAGGAATGTAAATAGAAACAAGACAAGTATGAAGTACTTTAATAGCTACAATTGAAATTTCCTCACTATGGGGAGGTAATGTAATGATAGAATAAGGGATAGAATTCTTGATGAGTATAGCTACTCCGCCATATCCATCAGATCTATCCTCTCTAATGGTTAAATAACCATGAATTTTAAAAACATGATTGGGTTTCAGCCAAGTCTCTGCTAAAGCAAAGGCAAATGGCTCATATTTATTAAAAAGATGTATAACATCACTCTTTTTGTTTATTAGACTGCGGCAGTTCCACTGGATTATATTGGATGTGTTGTCCATTATGAACGGATTGAGATACATTGAAAGAAGGGGCAGCGTTGGACGGTGAAATGTTGAACTGAGAGAGAAGGTTGTGTAGTGCAGAAAGAAAATCGTTTATAGAAAAATTTGCATCATTTTTATCATTATTATGATTATCAGAAAGAGCACAACCATTTGATGATTGGGGAATATTAAAATCTTTAATAATGGCATTATGAGCCTCTTTATTATATCCTTGTACAGATTTAGGAGGGGATCGTGGTTTGAGGAAGACAGTCTTTTTATAGCTACTTGAAGCAGGTAATCTCTTAGATGAAGGAATAGATGGAGTATCTGCAAAGTTTTTGGAAGGAGAAGATAAAAGTGTATCAGCATAGGACTTAGTTACTGGGGGATATACTTTTGCTGCTTCAGCATAAGATACTGAACTTTGTGCCATGTATGTTTTAATTAATTTTTGCCTAGAAAATTCTGGGCATGACTTATTAGTAGCATAGTGAAAACCAGAGCAAAGGCAGCAGGATGCACTTTCTTGTTCTCTTTCACAACTATCCCCAGTGTGGCCTTGGCCACATTTATAGCAACGAGGTTTAGACCTGCATTGAATTTTAGTGTGACCATAACGACAGCAATTAAAACACTGAATGGTAGGGAAAATATATAAATCTACAGGTAATGCATTATAGCACATAAAAATTCTTTTCGGTAGAACCTGCCCATCAAACGTAACAACAATAGATTGGGACGGTTTCCAAATCGTTGTACCATCAACAGTGGTTTTAAAATTGAGGCGTCTGACTTTTAAAATTGAACCGCAACCAATTGGTACCGTTATATTATCTACAACTTCCTCCGGAGACCATTCTGCAGGAACACCACGCACTAAACCCATTCTGGTAACATTAAAAGTAGGTATAAAGGCTTTATAATTGTATTTTTCTAGAGTATTATGTCTAATAAAGGAATTTGCGTCCAGGCAATTGGAAAAAGAAAGAGAAATTTTATTGCGCCCGATTTTTTTGACGCTACCGTTGACGATATTTTGGAAGGCGTTGTGTTTAAGAAATTTGCCAAATGTGATTGGGTGTAGAGTCGTTCCATCATCCGGAGTAGTTGTTGTTTTTTGAACATGAACAACAAAAGGCGCGCTGTCAGTTTTGTCGTAAGTATTTCGACCAATTTGAGTGGGAACTGTTACAGGAGTGCAGATTTCGCTTGAAGCAGGAATTTCAGAGCAATTAGGCTCCAATGTAGAAACTATCGACGAGTCCGTGCATCCACAACCCGAAGTCTCGGAACCGTGGTGCTTTCGAGTACGACGGCGTTTATTGCATTGTTTGCACACATGAACGCGACTCCTTTTTAAATTACGAGCCGAAGTCGACCCATCGGTATCCATGCCCGATTCATTGGAGATTGTGACGAAATTGCCTGCCGGGGGAACAAAGTCCCCCGGGTCAGGCGGGTCGTTCATTTTTCGCCCTTATTAAATAATTGAAAAGACTTACCCTACCGAAGAAAAAGTACAAAAACTAAAATTATGTTAAATAAAAGAATATACAAAACTAAAACTACAAGACTGATCCTATAAACACAGGTTTTAATTAGTTATTTCGTTTTTGTCAAAAAGGACGCGTCCACCAAGTTAAAAGTTTCCCGCGCTTTTTTTTTTCTGATTAGTACTTGTTCACAAATTAGCGATGCGCGCGCATCAGTGTTTTTTTTTAAAGGCAAAGGCACAAAAACAGCCAGTACTAAAAAAGTAAATTAATATTTTTTTGTTTTTGTTACAGCTATATGGTTGTAATTTATTGTCAAAACTAATTAAATTAAAGAATTAAATGTTTATTTTTTGTATTTTATCTCTCAAAGTTAATTTTATTCATAAAATATTGACCACTTTTCTGACATAAAAACTCTTTGCTAAGATTTAAAAAAGTACCGTTCGTTTTAGACGGAGCATCTTGATACACCGTGCGTTTTACATTACAATAACGCACAAGTGCGTAATGAGAATGACATACATTAAGATATTGAAATTGGTGTAATAAGAGACCCTTTACGAGCAAATGTGTTATAAATATCATTACAGTTTTTATCGTGTTCCATAAATTTGGTCGTGTTAGTACCTATAGCACTTTTGTTTGAGCAATTTTTTTCTAATTTTCGCCATTGGTGTCAGAGTGAAAGTTGTTTATTTTATTAGTATGCAACAGACAACCAGACAATTTTTTTGTTTTTGCTTCGCACGGTTTGTGCATTTAGCCAATGTCACGTTTGGAACCAGACAATTTGTATAATAAGTAACTGTGTAGGACAGGGGTTCCCAACCTTTTTCAGTCCGCGGCGCCCTTACAAGTTTAGAAATTTGTCATGGCGCCCTAACCTAGCTAGTCGGTTGATAGTTAGGCAGATAGACATAAAAATAAAACATCCACATTACGAAGCTAGTTTTTTTATTTTTTCTTAGTAATAATAAATTTTAACATCAGTGTGATGGCTGAGCTTGATGATCTCCACACAATTTTTAAAAGCGTAGGACAAGCCTTGACACCGCTACTCTCATTTCTTGCGCCACATTGATCTTTGAGCATAAGAGCAAATATCGGCTGAAAATCCAGCTTCGCATAAATATGAAGTTGCGAAAGGAATTAAAATTCTAAGAGCTTTGGATGTTAAAGTTGGATATTCATTTTCAATCGATATCCAAAATTCCATCAAATCGGAACATGTAAATTTAGTTTTAGGGCTGTTGTCGCAAGAGAGTTCAATGAGACTCTCTTCTTCTTGCGATGTAAAATTTGGTGGAGCTTACGCATGGAAAGGATCTTGGATCCACGCAATTTTTTCTACATTATCTTCGGCAAAGTACTTCGAAAACCATTCAATGAGCTACGAAAGGTGTTCCGTGATGGTGTTCCGTGGTCATCAGGTCTTGTGAGATAGGAAGCTCATTAGATGCCGCGTATTTAAACAAGTGCGGGAAACAATCTTGATCACCGCCATTTTCGTTTTTTTTTTATCCACAACTGCAGTTTCTTTCTAAACGCCGTAACCTTCTCCAGTAATATCAGAATGTGAGTGTTGTTGCCTTGCAAAGACAGATTCAATTTATTTAGTTTGTCAAATACATATATCACACAAATATGCTAGTTTTAGTAAAAAATCTGGTTCAGCAAAGTGTCTGAAGTGTGACGGTCCTGTTCTATTTAAAAATTTATGAATTTCTTCACGCAATTCAAACACACGAAACAAAACATTTCCACGTGAAAGCCATCGTGAATAGCAGTAATATAACAGGGCCGTGTGTTCTGCTCCCATAACAATGCATAGTTTTTTAGAAAGCCTTGCTTTTAGCGGCCTAGTTTTTAAGTAGTTTACTGCATCAATAACAATTTGTAATACTTGGTTCAATTGACTTTGACGCAAGCGCTACCCTATGGATGATGAGATGGGTCCACATAGCATGCGATGCTTTTTTACGAATGAGCGCTTGTATTCCTCCATACCTACCAGACATTGATCGAGCACCATCAGTACACACACCGATACACTTTTCCTAATACAAACCATTTTCTGTAATGATATTGTCAAGAATTTAAAACAAGTTTTGAGCCTTTGCACTTTCGGTAATGCTTTTGCAGAATAAAAGTTCTTCAACAATAATATTGTCGAAATTAAATAACATATTTATATTATAATTAGTAATTAGATTAGAACATTGTTTGTTCAATTTTTGATTATTTTTTTCTATTTTTTGTTGAATTTTTCGAAGTACAGAGGAGCGCTTCACGGCGCACGGTGGATCGAAAATCGGCTGTAGAAGACATACGAGGGTCATTCAATAAATACTTAGCCTACAAAAAGTAAACGAAAATTTTGGAAAAGTGGGAATTTATTTTTCAACATAGTCTCCTTTTAGTTCGATACACTTAGCCCAGCGATGCTCCAACTTTTTTAATCCGTCCGAAAAATAGTTTTTGTCAAACTCTGCAAAATAGGCCTCCGTGGCGGCGCGGCGATGACCTCCTCATTCGATCCATATCTATTCCCGGCGAGTGATTTTTTCAGATTAGGAAACAGAAAGAAGTCACAAGGGGCCAAATCTGGAGAATACGGTGGATGGGGCAGCAATTCGTAGCGTAATTCGACCAATTTGGCCATGGCAACGGCAGACGTGTGAACCGGTGCGTTGTCGTGGTGAAACAGCACTTTTTTCTTCGCCAGATGGGGTCGTTTTTTCTTTAATTCGGCGTCGAAGCGGCCCAATAAATCGGCATAGTAAAGCCCTGTAATTGTTTTACCCTTCTCGAGGTAATCGATGTAGATCACACCTTGTGAATCCCAGAAAACGGTGGCCATAACTTTTCCGGCCGATTTTACAGTTTTCGCCTTCTTTGGAGCACGTTCCCCGGTCTGGATCCATTGTTTTGATTGCTCCTTGGTCTCTGGTGTGTACCAGGGGATCCAGGTTTCATCGACGGTCACAAAACGACGCAAAAACTCCGCTGGATTCCGCTTAAACAGCGCCAAACACGTCTCCGATGTGGTCTCACGGTTGCGCTTGTTTTCTGGTGTGAGTAAACGCGGCACCCATCGCGCCGACAGCTTTCTCATGCCGAGTTCCTCGTGAAGAATATGATGCACTGTTCCTTATGAAATGCCTACAGTCTCAGCTAGCTCCCGAACCTTCAATTGGCGATCTGCCAATACGAGATCATGGATTTTTTTAATGTTTTCCTCCGTAGCAGCTGTTTTCGGTGCACCTGGACGTGGTTCATCAAAAACCGACGTACGGCCACGTGCAAACTCGTTGAACCAATTCTTGACGATGGCCATCGATGAAGAAGAGTCACCGTACACAGCATCCAAGCGCTCTTTGATTTCGATGCGCGTTTTCCCTTCCAAAAATAGGAATCGAATCACCGAACGATATTGCTCTTTTTCCATTTTTGTAAAACCGATCGACACGTTCGCTTCCATAAGTTGTCAAATTAAAACAAATGAAGGGATTGGAATGAAAATTTGAAAAAAGAATTAAAAAAGAATGTGCTACACTGTGGTAAAACTCTTTTGAAACTACAGCGCCCTCTGGCGATGAGGCTAGGTACTTATTGAATGCACCTCGTAGGATCTCGATTTCTTAAATGTTATTTTTTTTTGCTGGAAATGACTTCTGCTGATCATTACTGTTCTATAAAATGTCATATGAAGTAATTGTGTGCACAAATGGAAGAGTTATAATTTTTATAAGAAAAAAATGTATGGAGCTGACATGAAAAATGAGGATATCTCTGGAATCGCAAGGTTCGCCGTTATATCCTTGCACACTGTTATATTATTATTTATTTGTGAATTTTTGACATACTTAATATTGCGGCATCACTTGCGATTTTTTTTTAAATCGTCAAAATAAAAAAATAAAAAATGTTTATGATATGTACATTTTAATGCTTAAATATGGCTATACCAAGTGTAACTTACAATATTTTTTATGCTTAGACGAAAACATTCTAAGAAATCGAAAAGTCGTATTACCTACTTATTTGAAATGACATGGTAATTATGAATTACATAATATGTAATCTTGTCTAATGCCTCAAGTCCACATTAGCTAATGATTAATAAAACTTAATACCTATATACCTGTTAAAAGGATACGTACCATAATGAGGGTAATTAGATAAACGTGATCATTAGTCAATAACAATAAATGGTAAACTATTGTATGATTAAAAATAAAAGCAAATTATTAAAAAAAAAATAACTTAACCTAACCTAACATAAACAATAAAAGTTAACTTATTTTATACTTCGTCACCATCAGAATCCACTTCAGAATCAGGCTCTACAATAGATATAACTTCTAAGAACTCTGTCGGAGCTTCCTGATCTTGAAGTTTCAGTAGTTCTACTGTTTCCTTAAAGTATGTCTGCCTCTTGTGGGCATTTAATTTTGGTCTTGTGGAAGAAATTAGAGGATCAGAAGAGACGATAAGCATATTGAGGATATCCTCGTTTGATGCTTGTCTACTCTTTTTCCTCGAATGGTGTTCTCTGATCCTAAAGTCTTTGTTTCAGGCCTCTGAAGCTTCTTCCGAAAAACTTCCAATTGGTACAATAGCATTTTCTGCAATTATGTCCCCTCCGTGAATCAACAATTTGTGGACGATTGATGACATGTAGTACCAATCGTACAGTTCCACGTATTTTTCAGCGGTTGTTCTAGCGTATTCTTTAAATTTCGGCACGTCTACAATCTCTCCAGATGTGATAGCTTGCAGAATCACAGAAAATCTGCGTATTAGGTCTTCATGTAATCCAGTGATCGCTGCAGTTTTATCAGGAAATTCAAAAAACCGCCTTGCTGTGTTCCCGTCGTTAGTTGTGCCTGATCCTTGCTTAACGATGTCAATCAAAAGGTTGAGATCATCTTTGAATCGATCTTGAATGAGTTTTTTTCGTGAATGCAATAACTGTTGATGACCTTCTCCTCTTGCAGACCACTTTTTGAAGTCGAGACGATACGCTATGTGTAGAAGACATTCCATCACATTAATGCGGGCATGAAGTGATGATAATCCGAACTCATACACACCAGAAGAAATGGTTTTTGACGCAATGACATCTAACTTATTCATTTCTGTAGGCTTAGCCAAACACAGGTAGCAGGCTGCATTTGACTTAGCTTCAGACAGATATGTACAAATTTTGCCGTCAATCATCGTCATCATTAATTTGTGACTAATTTCATGTCCTTGACATTTTGAGGGAACGAGAGCTTCAATTTCGTTATCCATTGCAGTTTATTCATTTATGACAACGTCTTTGGTTTCTTTCACAAAACTAAACTGGACTGGACGGCAATACCTAGGTGAGCAGGGTTTTGGATTCACCCATACGGTATCACCGTCAGCTGTCAACTTGAATGGAACCAAAGAGGTCATAAATATGCTGGAATCGTTTTGACCACTCTCTATGTTTTGCTTATATCTACTTTGGTTAGATGCACCGTCAAATCCCCACTTTGATATTAATATCAATTGTTTATCTTGTATCGTATCAGGACTACGAATAGTTTCAAAAATTCTGTTCACTGTTAAATCTAGTAACGCTTGTAGTGCAATCTTAGCAGATGAATCCGTTACAGTCACAAATGTCTTCGGAGGGTAGCACTGTAGCTTAGCTTTTTGCACTTTATAGTAAGACGGATATATCTCCTTTGAACCTTCTGGAATAGTCGTTTCCCTTAATGTGATATTTTGCCATTTCGATAGTTTTAATTAAAGTAGCAAACCCAGTGCTTTTTCTGGTGAAAATATTGTTGAAGGAGCTGGTTTGTTCAACATTTCCTTGATTTTTGCTGCTGCTTCTGGATTTTGGAGCATATGTTCAATAACAGATGCAATATCCTCACGACCATCTCCTTTCAAAAGTGCTGCAGCTGAATAAGCTACTTCATTAGGGTCATCGCCTATATGTTCATCAGATCGTCTCTTCTTCTGCTTGTTACTTAGATCTTCAAACGGCTTTCGAGATCTTTTTGTCATCGTTGAAGTTGATTTCATTGTTGAAGTTGATGGTACAGGTTCAGTAGAAATATTTTCACTTGTTGATTCTTGAATGAGCAAATTGGTTTGCACGCAGTCAATATTTGCCTCAAGCCAATTACTGTAATCACGTCTAAAAACTTCACTTTTCCTGTGGGATCGTAACCATCTCTTTTGAACTGCCCGTGTAAATCTTCGACAAAATTCTTTCACGGTAACACTGTCTGCATCTGAAAGGCCCAGTCGAATAACAAGTGTGTTGAACAATATTTCATGATCGAAAGACGAAGCATCCTGATTGCTCAGAATAACAAACAAATCCAAATTTGTAATAATGCTTTCCATTATTCACGATCACTGAGTAAAAAGACACGGTAGGATAGATGTTAGTATTAGAAATGCTCTAAATGAACTGAAGTTGTAAATCCAATGTTTGACTATTTATTGTTATTGACTAATGATGGCATCACATTTATCTAATTACTTTCATTAAGTTAATCCTGCACTAATTGCTAAATTAGCGAGTACCCCAAATTATTTTGGTACGTATCCTTTTAACTAGGTATATAGGTATTAAGTTTTATTAATCTTTAGCTAATGTGGACTTGAGGCATTAGACAAGATTACGTACGAGTATTACGTAATTCATAATTACCATGTCATTTCAAATGAAAATCACAAAGTAGGTAATACGACTTTGTGATTTCTTAGAATGTTTTGGTCTAAGCATAAAAATATTGTAAGTTACACTTCGTATAGCCATATTTAAGTATTAAAATGTACATATCATAAACATTTTTAATTTTTTAATTTTGACGATTTAAAACAAAATAATCGCAAGTGATGCCGCAATATTAAGTATGCACACAATAACTTCATATGACATTTTATAGAACAGTAATGATCAGCAGAAGTCATTTCCAGCAAAAAAAATAACATTTAAGAAATCGAGATCCTATGTCTTCTACAGCCGATTTTCGATCCACCGTGCGACGCCCAGGTTGGGAAGCCCTGGTGTAGGAAATTGTGGGATTGTGGATTTGAATTAATACTTACCGGCGAACTCCTGCCATTGCTTCGCGCACCGATAGGCTTAGCGTCATGTTCAGTCGTCCAAAACCCAGCTAAAACTACACTGCACATTTATTTCCACAGGTGTTGGTTAATGTTATTGTTCGTGTCTTGAAGGGGGTGTAGGAAAAAATCACAGAAGGACCATTTCGTATTAGAAAAAAGGTTTTAGCGCGTGGAGCACGTTGTAGTTCATGAACGATCAGTTCAAGTGAATAAACACGCGGAAGCGCGGCGCCTCTGCCGCCCTTCACCCACCAATTGGATTGCTTAGTGAATGGGGGAGAAGCAAGCCGGTAACTTAATCAGATCAAACCCTTTTCACTACACAGAAATGCTTGCGTACCAGTTGGAGGCTGAAAAACTATCCAAAATTCCTAAGATTAAATGCGGTAGGATATACCTATCTTAAAGAGAACGGTACGTAACAGTAACATTAATGTAGGATATGATAGTAGCGAAGACAATTCGGTGGAGAGGAAATATCATAGTTGCTATGAATGAATCTGATTGAAGAAATCTTAGGAAACTGTGATTTGTACAAACTTCTTCATAAACGACGATAAAAAATTATATACGACTCTCATTTGACTATTATTATCTTTAATAATTTGTAATGTGTTAACACTATTTACCCGACTGCGCCAGAAGGAGGGTTATGTTTTTCGAGAGTATGTATGTATGGGGTAAGTAATAGATGATATAACAACAAAATCTCTAATATTAACAACATATAACAACGGAAACGATATTTTTATTTAATATAGCGATTTGTTAATATAATGAACGATTGATATAATTTTAAAATAACTAATTTTTATAAGCATAACATACATTAAATATAACATCATTTGACATAACATACATTAAATATAAAATCGTTTGACATTTCACTCAAAAGATATAAAACTTATTTGGTCTAATATGATGAAAACGTCTACTTAAAAACACAAAGCAAAATATTGTTAGTTATAGGTAATAGTGACCTAAGTATATGAATATGAATATGAATATGAAATGCACCGATCCCAGCGTGGCTTGACCAGACTCGATAAATCGAATGAACCCCAAGATTTGCACTAGCCCCTGGAGCCTCATGCTTCATGGTGTTACAGAGGCCATTGCATATCAAGAAGTAGACCGGGGGGCGCGGTAATGGTCAGGTAGACGTGCCCATAGGATAGGAAAGGATTGCGAGCCTACCGGATATGCATCCTTGAGTAAGCATTGGACTAGTGGAGAGACGGGTGGTATTTATTTATAGGAGGGCATCTTTTCACGACGTTGCCGGCATGTTGATTCAGGTCGGGCTTCTTGGGTACGTTCAATTGTTTTCTTAGCTCTTTTCTATGTCGTTGCTTCGCTGTGTTCTGTTTTGTTGTTTTCGTAGTAATATTCTGAGTTCTGCTCAAGCTCAAGCTTCAGCTAACAGTTTCTGGTTTTTTGTAGATATCGCTAGCCGCTTTCTTGATCTTATTTTTGTCTCCAGCCATGTCCTTTCAAAACTTGATTCCCATGTCGAAGTATTTCATTGCTTGTTTTAGATTGTCATTCCTTGGGTAAATAGGTCGTCCGAGGTTCTTAGATTTGGCCTTGTACTGGATTGCTACCTGCAATAGGTGTGGTTTATCCCGTCTGAAGACGTGTGCTAAGTAGCACATCCTGTGGTTCTTGATGCGTTTTGTTACGGTTTTTTCGTCTAAGATTTGGTGCATTTTCTTAATTATTAGTTTATTCCTGATGTGGTTAATCAAGTCTCTCATGATAACTCGTTCATATCTTCTGAGTCTTAATCTGTTCACCTTGGGTCGATACTTTTATGTCAAATATCATACAAGGTACGATAACTCTTCGATACATAAGTCTAGTTAACTTATGTTATGGGGTCCCTAATTAGACTGTTTGTTTTTGTTTCGTTTATTTGGAGGCCTGCGGTATTTAGTAAAGGTTTTGTGTGGTATAAGATGCGCTCTAGTCCTTCTAGATCATCTGCAATGAGTATAAGATCGTCCACAAATGATAATACCAGGGGGAGTGAAACGCGGTCCTGATCTAGTTTGATTAAATGGGTTGCATCTTTAAGGGTTCTAAGGACTTCGTCGAAGACTAATGTAAAAAGGCGAGAGGAGTGAGGGCAACCCCGTTTAACTCCCTTTCCTTTGATAATTATAATCCAATAGCTTTGCTGGCCACTCCATTTGATGCATGTTCTTACATTCATGTATACCTTGATTATCCTGTTGGTCATCGATTTGTTAGTTCATTGCAATAATTATCCTAATGCCTTAATGTCTTTAAGTCGACATTGGTGTTTTCTATGAGCGTAAATTCGTTTACTTGCAAATCCTTCCTCGTCTAGGACCCTTTCGTGCATAAAATGTGGTAATCTGTTGATCCATTGTTTAAAAGGGACGCTTGGTAGTTGCCTAGTCCTGTTATTGCATCGTCTATTTTTTTTTTTTTTTATTTTTTTTTTTTTTGTTTTTACTACGCATCTGGCGTAAATTCTGTAGTACCATTATGCAGCGATATTCGTTCGCGTCTTCTAGTTTTTTATTTTTGGGATTAGTACCTGCGCGGTTTCAAGCCACTTGTCCGGCACTGTATTCTGTGTCCAGGCTTTATTCTTGTGTATAGTTGCGGTTTCCTGTTATATTTGGGGCATCGTTTTGTTAAGTTCGGTTACCACGGTTACCACTTGGTCCGTTCCGGGAGTTGTCTCGTTTGGCTTTTATTGATGATTACCATTACTTCTTCGGCTTTGTTATTTTAACATTTTGTATCTGAAAAGGCCCTCGCTCCTTTTTTTTTTTGTTTTCCTGGGGGACACCTTTATGTACGCGGATCTCCTTCGGCGTTTTGTTTGTTGTTCCTGTAAAACGTGTCGAGCATTTGCCTGCATTTTCCGGTGTGAAATGTCCCCAGTCCGGTGAAGCGGGCTCTGCGTGTTTTTGTTCTTCTTGATATTTAACCTTTTGGAGTGTTGTCTGCCATTATTTTTATGCCTATTTGGATTATCCGGTTTCCCGCTTTGTAGGCTAGCAAGAGCTAAGCGATGGTCTCTTGATTAAATTGGCTGAAGAATCAGTTTCCTGAGCAGCGGTCGGTTTTAATAACCTCCGTTATTGTGTTCCAGGGTATTTCGATGTCTTTAATCGTTGGGATGATGTCTTTATTTGCTAGTTTTTTTGTTATCCAGTCTTCGTATTTTATTTATACAGAATTCTGTTGAGAGCTGCGTAGTTGCATTGTTTGTGCTTGATATGACCCCGGTGTGTGTTACTCGCTTTTCTTGAGGGGTGCCAATCACAGTGTGGAGATGTATGTTCCTGAGTTCAACCCTGTTTCCTGTAGATTGGCTATATGAATGCCGCTACGTGAAGGTTCAGCGTCTATTTGATTTTCTTTCTTTGGCTGGTGTTGAGGCGCCGATGCACAGGTCTGGTCAAGTGCGCTTAATTGCGCTAAAGGTCTGTTTCTGGGTGTTGTGTATCCAGTGTCGTTTGCGATTACGACTGGTAACGGTGTGAGTAGCTTGCTTCTTGTTCTTCACACGGTGTTAATGAGTTCGCTAATTGGGGGCTGGTCGTTTGAGGCCGGGGTTTCGTGGATTTTTCTTGCTCCTCTCGTGTGTTTTACCGGTTATAAGGATTGGCATGTTGCGGTGTTTTAGCGTTGTACTTACACTGAGAAAACTGACAATCATAAAAGAGGTGAATTCAGCTTAAAGTATGATGAATTCACTCAAAGGACGGAGCATAGTGATTCACCAAAAAGAACGATGATAATACTGATGTTGATGATAACAGTATTTAAGATGATGTGTCACCATGGATTTAGTTTTAGTTACCTACTATTTTTCGATGCCTTCCTCATATATCCAGTTATATCCTATTAGTTTTCCTACAATTTTTCGGTGACTTCCTCACATATTCAGTTATGTCATACAATTTTTCCAACTATTTTTCGGTGCCTTCCTTATATATCCAGTTATATCCTATTATTTTTCCTACTATTTTTCGGTGACTTCCTCACATATTCAGTTATATCATACAATTTTTCCTACTATTTTTCGGTGCCTTCCTCATATATCCAGTTATATCCTATTATTTTTCCTACTATTTTTCGGTGACTTCCTCACATATTCAGTTATGTCATACAATTTTTCCTACTATTTTTCGGTGCCTTCCTCATATATCCAGTTATATCCTATTATTTTTCCTACTATTTTTCGGTAACCTCCTCGTATTTTAGGTTAGGTCCTCTTACTTTTCCTACTATTTCCTCATATCTCTGGTTATAGCCTATTATCTTACGGAGGTCGCCCTCAATAGGAGGATTGTGTTTTTTAATAAACCAATTAATATCTCTATAATACACCAGTGATTAGTTGTAGTTCTACTCATTCTCCATCAGTAGGACTACAACTAAATACTGGTGGATTACACAGAAATTGTTTAGATTATTAGAAATCACAATCCTCCTATAATTGAGGGCGCCACTGGACTTACATGATCCCCTTATTTTTAAGTATCCAATATTGGTTCTTTCCTTTTAAATATTATTAGGTGTGAGCTCAACATTAAAAAAAACTGAAGAACCCTAAACTTGAACCTTAAAAAAATGGAGAGTAAGTAAAAAAAATAGAAAAAAGTACCTTGGCAAGAATGGTAAGAAGGTGAAAAGGGGTGTATGTATAAATTAAACAGAAAATTGAATGGTATTTTTATTTCCATAGTATGAATGAATAATTATTATATACTCTAAACATTTATATTCAGTATAAAAGAAGACTGTTTTGTTTAGAAACATCCTCGCCTTAATGATTACAGTATCTATTTGTCGGTCATTATAAAGAATCATTATATACATTATGTTCAATAATTCTAGTTTTTACAAATTAAAATAAAGGTTGAGACGAGTAGAAATTTAATTTACAAAAAATAACAAACTTTACATTAATGTACCTATAACTAAAACATTTTTGCCCTTAAGGTGATTGCTTCAGGGTAGCCGTTTTTTGCAATTTGCAGGCCAGTGCTAGGTTGTATGTTAATTAAATGTTGCACGCGGGTGTAAGTACATAAGTTGTACTACATACGTCTTACACCCGCGTCTAACATTTCAATCAAAACCTAGCACTGGCCTGCAAATTGCAAAAAACGTAAGAAAATTTGAATTTCGCGGGCTACCCTGACGCTTTCACCTTAAAGCTGCATACAATAAATTGGTTATATTATTATAGTAAATATCTATTTTCAAGTAAAGTGCTACTATAAACACTCCGATGAGACTAATCTATCCCTCATACAAATACTTTACTTTAAAATCTATTACTAAAGGTGAACGCACACTTTTCAGAGCCGAAGGAGGCGAAAGAATCGAATTTTAGAATTACTTGTATGAAATCCTATGGAACCTCGCACACTTACCGAATCGGACGAATAAGGTCGTACGATTCGGTGCGGATAAGTGTGCGAAGTTACATTGGACTTCATTTAAGTAATTCTAAAATTTGATTCCTTCGCCTCCTTCGGCGGCAGTAGCATGAAATATTTTAAAAGTCACATCAACAGCCTCAGTTAGTGTTGTGAACTTGTAAAACGTATTGTCACATACTGTGAAGGAGACACCTGACTGGCGGCACCAAATTATAAATGGTTGGAGGCTAATACCTAGGTTTTGAAGCTTTTGGCGACGCTCCTCAATTACCACTTGCACGTCTGCGTCATCATCCATGATGGTCACAAATCCATCCAATATCTCCGCTCGTGAAGCTTGCCAGTCTTTTCTAGATCGACGGGCAGGAGGAATATTAAAGAGACAGCCGAGTAGCAATATCGCTGCTATTAATTTTGTCTCCGGTTGTTCATCTGGAAAGAAAATAATAATAGTATATTTGACACAACACATCATCATTAACTGAGCAAATAGGGAAAAGTATCAGAACAAAATAAAATCTATCTATATAAGTAAAAATGAATTGCCGAAATGTGTGTCCGCCCGCCCGTTACTTCTGAACGACTGCACCATGTTAGATAATTTTTAAATTCTTTTTTGTCTATATATTTTATAACGGGTTCACCGACCCAGGGAGGTCGAGCACCTAGAACTATATAACAGAATCATTTCCTTACCGTCACAAATTGCCAATGTATCAGCTATTTTTCGACGAAGAAACGAGTCCTTTGTGGTGTTAAGCTTCTGCTGAGCAGCTTTTAGTATGTTTTCCGATGAAGCATCCAAGGCGTCGAGGCCCCCGGATTTATCAGGGAACAGTGCTTCGTAGTCATGAGTCAGGAGTCGCCATCCATCACTTGACTTCAGGATAGGATACTTATTGAAGTACTCCTGTAATGTCCCTTCCTCGTAGTACAAGTACCGGAGGCGAGCTCGCACCGTCTCCCGCCACAGGGCACTGACCTCCTGCCACGGACCAGCTGAAGGACTTGACAGCTGCTCTAATGCTGACGCTACGTCCTCCACTTCACCTGCACACAAAAATTAAAACGATTAATAATTAGTACAATGACAATAACGGTTCTTAGATTCAGATATTTTGTAATTTGTAACGAAAATTTATACTAATTCAGATATTTTTCTCAATAATTTTGTTCTTGATAATTTAATTCAATCTGAAAACATAAAATTTCTTGAAAAGGAGTTACCTTCTTTAAGTCCGGTCAGGTCGATTCCAGCGAGTGGAGGGGTGTCTAGCCTAGGACTGGACTTGGAGCGAGAACGTGACTTGGGCTTTTCAATAAGGCCCAACGAAACTAAATGCTGCCGTCGAGCCCTTCTGGCGGTGACTAACCAGCCAGAGATATTGCGCTTAGCCTGGTAAGCATCAGCCGGCAGGTACGGCGCGTAGTATAGGGGTGGTGACTCCTCTTTAAATAATCTGCCAATGTCGTAGGATAGAGCAAGCAGCTGCGAATCTGTCAGAAGTACCGGGTTTTCGGCCGTAATGAGCTTCTCCATAAGCAGCTTGCATAAACGCCCACGCACGTTTGAGGGTAAGGTGCCCGTTTTCTGCCCAATTGCTATTATTTGTTTTCCCTCGACTGATGAATTCAGTATGGTATTCACCTGAAACACAAATAGTATAAGTATGGCATTACAAACTAAATATGCAAGGTAAAAGTTAAAAAAAAATGTCACTAAAATGTTGAAAATACAGGTTCAATACCTACCTTCCATTCAGTATAATGATCAGTTGGAGTCGGTGCCAGTCTAGGCATCATGCATTTAGTTGTTAGTTATAGCTGTCACCAACTCCAAATATATTACTGATCTTTGTGACATATAGTATAGCTCCTAAACGGCCGTCCGTACACACATACAGGACAGGACAGGTACAGACGTTAAACTTATCTGTTTACGCCGGGGGTTAACAATATTGAATGTCAATTTAAATTCCTTATCAAAAGTACAGGATAATAGGCAATAACTTACTAAATTGCTCCCGGTGGACTCTTGTCTAACTGCTTCACCCACTGACGACGACGAGTCCAGTGGTATCACCAGTATGTCACCATCCTAAAATAATATTTACTTTGAGACAATGTTATAATAGTACATGTAACAAAAAGGTGTGATAATATGAGTATGTACGGTCAATTAACCTCAATAATCGTTGAAATAATCACTAAATGTGTCCGAGTGCGACCGTTAACTAACAGGCTATAGCTAGCCCTAGCCGGAGATAACTCAAGGGAAGTGTTATATTTTTTTACTAGTAATCGGTTCAGCATTGCAGGTGTGAACGGTCCTGCCCTCGTCCCTTGATCCGGCCCTGATAAAAACTAATCGATCAAGATCAGGACTGACCCTGGTCTCAAAGAATGTCTATACCAAATTTTGCATCGGTTCAGTGTCTTAGGTATGAAAATGTGAAAAGGTCCTGCCCCAGCCGACAGATAGACAGACAAACTTACTTTCGCATTTATAATATTAGTATGGATGTAATTACAAATTAATACATATTGCTCTTGAACCAAAAAACAGTAAGTACGAGTACTTTTCTACAATTTTGCAGAACTTACCAAATTTTCCTTAAGTCCTGCTTCGCAGTCTTGGTTGAGGATTGAGCTTTGCAGTCCTTCACACGGTGGCAGAGGCTCTAAGTTACAAGGTAGACTAGTTAACAAGTCATTCCTCAGGACCTCTTCAAAGAGTGATGAATTGTAGGAGTTATCCTGAAATTTAACAAGAAATTTAAAAAGGTAATAATAATGTACTTAGTTGGTAAACTAACAAGACTGATGAAAAGTTATGATTTTATTCCACTTTTTAAATAAATACTGCACCGGTTAAATTGTTAGGTATCTTAAGAAGACTTTAAAATAATAAAAGTTAATAAGTAGGTACCTACCTACCTACATGCAAGTAGGAGAATGTGCATTTAAGCGACGCAGGGCATGTGTAAGCAAAAAGTTTAAAACAAAATTTACTTTTTTGAAATACAATTTAACATGAAAACAAACCATATCTTTTGGTTGGTCGCTTTTTAACATGGCCAGAGCTGCTTCAAACCGGAGTCTGTCCCCTATTTGAGGGAACATACTATGTATGTCTTGTTTACTAAGCATCTGCATTGTTGCGATATCAATTCTTTCAGCTGAAAAAAAAAGGTAAATTTAACAGCGCCCTGATTGCAGCTGTGAAATGCACTACGTCGCATCGACTTTATAAAATGTAGGTTGGTAGAGCTCGTCTAAGCTGAAATGACGCGCCCCACTACTTAAATTTGTATACGTACACTACGGTAAATGCGGTAGTGGGGCCCGTCATTTTAGTTTAGACGCACTCTACCTATTTGTTTTTTTTTGGGTTGCAGTTGCACATCGAATCTAGTGTATAATATAAATATGAACGTATATCTAGGTAGGTGGGTAGGTACCATACGACAAGACTATTCTTGGTTGGAGTGTACAGCGGCCAAAAAAGTGTTATTTTCGCAAATCGTTTATTTTCTCGATTCTATAGTATGTAACACCTAGAAAGGCTAAAAGTGTCTGGGTGTTTTTTGTCTCCGACCAACCGTTTGTCGTAAAAACGATGTCGAAGGGATCCATAGGTAAGGTTATGTTAGAACTGTGACCTTGAAATTGGTCGCGAATTTTTTTTAAGTATATTTTCATAGTGCCTCTAAGACGACACTCTGACCCTATTCTTGCTAGAAATTAGAATGTGTGAATGTAATGTGTGAGCTCATGCTAGCAACTTACTAGGTAGGTTTGTCAACTTACTTTCAAAACGATCGATGTAGCGTTCCAAATTCCACTTCTTCAAAAGATCACGCGTAGCCATATCCATTTTTGCACTGATCAAACACGTTCACTGGCACTAATGGAATTGTTATTGCTATTAATTAAACGAGTCGTGAGTCGTGACTTGCCGGCTGTAGCGGTGAAATACAAATGGCCGACCGAAATGGCGCGGCGGCGGAAAGAAGTGAGAGAGGGAGACCTCATTATATAATGCCGTCACCTTAAATTTGTAGGACATCATTCAAATGCTACTCATAAATGGGTCTCTGTAATAATAATTTAGTAGGATACACATAAAATAATATGACTATATTATTGAACTTTGATGCTTACTCTAAAAATATGAGATTATTTAATCGTATTATCATAGGATTCACATAAAATAATATGACTGTAATATTAAAAAATGATGCTTACTTTAAAAATATAAGTTTAAAGCATTATAATTTAATATAGTACATTAGGGGGAGGTCATCGTATTTTTAGAGATACTTCTTCATATTAAACTATGAAATCTATTTATATTACGGTGACTGTCATTGTGTTTTTTAATTAGAATCTTATTTATAATTATCATACTAATTTATGGGACAGTGGACCATTTTCTATTACATTGTGTTATTATTTGAAGAAGACAATGTTATTTCATAATTACAAATTTTTACGATGACAAGTATCATAATATTGCATTATTTACCCAAAAAATTCGATTCCATCTTAACACATTTCAGTTCTAGCGTAATATTTACTTATTATCAACATATTATAAGACAACGCATCTATTTTAAACCAACGTCACGATATTTTAAGATTATGCCAAAATGACATTTTTCTCAGTGTAGGATGTCGCTGTTGGCGGGTACTACTTCGCCAATAGGTGAATACCCTTGTGCGTTTCTGTTGTTTCTGTGCACATTTACGAGATAGTGTTCGGACAAGGCGATGATGATATCTTCGCCACCACAAAATGTTATATTAAACTAGCTCCTGACCGCGGCTCCGGCCGCGTGGAAGTCGGTTATAGCGTATGTTCCTATATGAAAGTAGCCTATGTCTCTCTACATATTCTAGGCTATATCTCAGCCAAATTTCATGACACTTGGTTCAGCGGTTTAGGCGTGAAAGCGTAACATACATACAGAAAGTCACTTTCGCCTTTATAATATTAGTAGGGATTGTGCGGTTATGTATTTTGCTATCCTTTATTCCTGGAAGAAAATGCTGTTAGGGAGAAAATCATGTATATTATTTAGAAGTGATAGGAAAATTCTATCATCCTGTCGATGTTTCCAAATATATGTGGCGAGATCTTGACTGACAATTCTATGATCGAGTGTTAAGCCCATTAAATTATTTTTTGAAAACACTTTTGTTTGTAGTGAAAGTCCAGGACACGTGCAAAGGGGCTGAGGCTGACTTGACCTTTTTTTTTTGGTTAATCTGTAGAACAAAAGCGTGCTATGCGAACTTAAGAGTTAAGGGTAACTTTTTTGTACACTTCAGCACATGTGGGCCGTGGGCCGACTCAAATTTCGGTAACCGTGGCGTTACAAGTTATAATAATACAATCTTTAGGTACTGCGTTTTGAGCGATAGGTACCGTATTTTGCGCTAGAATAATAGCGTAAATTAGTTTGTGCCGCCCTATTATATGTAGTGTTAGCACACTGGCCCACAACGAACCGGCTGGCCGGTCGTTCTCAGTTTTATAGAACAAATCCCTGAAATATTAGGAACGATCTCACCAGGTTTAGCCGCCAGGGGTCAGCCGTGTCACTCGTCCTCCAGCAGCCAGTCTTCGCTGCAGGCTGAAGCGCACTTACATCACTTTTGCTCCCTTGTTTTATACTACCCAATATAACAAATTGCGACACAGACGGAGACGCACAAAAAACTCGGTTTGATTTCGAAGTCTGGCAAGTAAGTCAACATCTGCTGCGAGCGGGCAGACGCGACCGTTCACGACGGCGGCCCAACTTGAACTCCTATAGGTAATAGTGACCTAAGTAGATATTAAACATAACTAGTAACTGATTACCACCTGCGCTATGATAGGTCGACGAAGCCCCGCTTCGAGGGGCTCCTATTTCTGGGTGGTTTAAAAAAAAAATAATAGGCGGGAGCTCCGCTCCGCTTCGCTCCCCCGCCTTAGCCTTCTAACCTAACCTATCCGAGTCGGGGTACTCTGAGTCGGGGTGTTAACCATAATGACGTTTTTTATATATATTAAACGTTAGACCTAATGATTTTCAATTAAATAAACAATATACATATTAAACGTTAGACCTGTTAAATTATATACAACCGTGTGTTTTGCATTGAAATATATTTGACAGTAAAAGATTGAATTGAATGTCAGTTCAATACGATATTCAAAAAGGTATTAGAACCTCTTCTTAACATTCCCTCCCTTCTTCACTTGAGGCTCATCAGCTCAGTCAGATAGAGCAGCCTTGGCTTGTATAGCGGCTTCGTTAACATGTCAGCCAAGTTTTGCGCCGAAGTAACCTTTTTAGCCACCAAATTATTATTTAAAATGCATTCTCTCAAGAAGAAGTGTCTTCTTTTGACGTGCATATGCTTAGTCTGATGGTGGTTCTCAATCGGATTCTTGCTGAGTTTCAATGCAGACTCATTGTCTATTAGCACCTTCACTATTGCCACGTCCATAGCTATGTCATTAACAATTTTCTTTAGCCACAAAACTTCTCGAGCAGCTTCGCTCGCCGCTACAATCTCAGCTTCGGTTGACGAGAGTGCTACAGTTCTCTGGCGATTGCTCCGCCAAGAGATAGCGCCACCTGAGTACAGGCAAAGCATGCCAGATGTCGATCTTCCTGTGGTGGGGTCACCTCCGTGATCTGCATCTGTGTACATCACGATATCGTTATGCTTACCTTTATACGTGTACGTGATGCCGTAGTCCAGAGTGCCTTGAATGTAACGAAATATTCTTTTCACTCTTACTACATCTTCATTACTCGGGTTTTGTAGTGTTCTAGACACCACTCCTACAGCGAAAGCTATGTCTGGTCTTGTGCCAACCATTAAATAGGACAAAGCACCAACTGCCTCGCGATATGGAAATCGTTCCTTACAGTCTGTCGTCTTTTCTGTTTGGGGATACTTTACAATTGGCGTTGGTGCTGGTTTACAGTTTACCATACCAAAACGTTGCAGTACTTTCCTTGCGTACGCCTTTTGGTCTATTGTGATAGATCCAGTATCGGAAGTATGTATCTCTATTCCGAGAAAATAGGATGCGAGCTTGGTCGTGACTTTAAATCTTTTCCTTAGCTCGGTGTAAACATTTTCCACTTCATTTTCATCACTCGCAGCCACCAATCCGTCATCCACATATAAAGCTATTATAGCTTTCTTATCCCCTCTTTTCCTGATGAACAGGCATGGATCCGCTGAACTTTGCTCAAAACCAATTTGGATGATATAATCCGTTATACAGGTGTTCCAGCATCTCGGTGCTTGTTTCAATCCGTAAAGACTTTTCTTGAGTTTACACACCTTCGATTCACTCTGGCATCCTTCAGGAGGTTTCATAAAGATCTCTTCATTGAGCGTTCCATATAAAAATGCCGTAGACACGTCAAATTGTCCAAGTGTCATTTTTTCATTTGCTGCGGTACTTAAGAGAGCTCTGATAGTGCTTGTCTTAGCTACCGGGCTAAAGGTATCGTAATAATCAAGGCCTTTTTTTTGCGAAAAACCTTTTATAACGAGTCTAGCCTTGTATCTTTCGATACTGCCATCTGGGTAAGTTTTTATTTTATAAATCCACTTGCAAGGAATGGCTTTGCGTTTAGGTGGTAGATCAACCATTTCCCACGTGTCATTATCCTTCAGCGAATTTAACTCTTCATTCATTGCTTTTATCCATTTATCTTTGTCAGTACTATTCATAGCTTCTTTGTATGTTCTGGGCTCCGGATTAACTTCATCATCTCTACTCACGGTCATAACAAAACCATCATATCTAGAGGGAGGTTTGAGGTCAGATCTGCTTCTGAGTGTCTTGAGCCTTTCAGTTTCTATCTCTTGTGCAGATAAATACTCATCACTTTCAGGTTCCATCTCCATCTCTCTTTCCGATTCAATAGATCTGTCGAAATCGTTTTCAGCACTCAAACTGTGATCAGCATCTTCTTCATCATCAGTAACAGAGGCATGTTTTGCGACTGTCGATGCGACTGGATCCAGGTAAGGAGGTTGTAGAATGATTTCATTACGTGGTGAAAAAGTTCTCTCCTGAAACGTTACATCTCGAGACCTTATGAGTGTACTGTTTTCTTTGCACCAAATTCTGTATCCATCATCGTTGTCATATCCAATTAAGACTCCTTTCACGGCTTTCTTGTCCATTTTCTTTCTATTGCATTTTGGGATGTGGGCGTAGCAGGTGCTTCCGATAATTCTCAAATGTTTGATATTGGGTTTCTTGCCGAACCAGAGTTCATAAGGTGACTTTCCTTCTTGTGTCGGTCCAGTGCGATTCAGGATGTAAGTGGCAGTATTGACAAGTTCAGCCCATAGGCCCTGAGGCATTTCTTCATGCGCATGCATCATGGCTCTTGCTGACTCTACAATCGTTCTATGGTCACGCTCACAACATCCATTCTGTTCTGGCGTATAAGGCATCGTCAATCTTTGACGTACTCCGTTCTTGTGTAAAATTTCCCGTACTCTCGCATTGTCGAATTCACCGCCGTTGTCGCTAAGAATTTCTTTTACAATATGTCCAGTAGCTTTAGTCTCTGCCAACATTTGCTCAAGTTTTTCATGAACTTCTCCCTTTTCTTTCAGACAGTAGATTTGCCGATATTTTGTAAAGTCGTCTTTAAAAAGAACATAATATTTGAATTTGGAAAATGAATTCTTGAACGGGCCACATACGTCTGTATGTAACAGCTCTCCAGGCTGTGACGCACGTTCTCTAGTGCCAAACTTGCGTCGATGGGTTTTGCCAAATATACATCCTTCGCAGAGTTCACTGTCTACTTTCAGCGTTATGCCAAGCTCTGTCTCGACAACCTTCTTAACATGAAACTTATTTTGATGTCCCAGCCTCTCATGATATAATTGCATCTGGTCAGATATCCCTACGTGATTAATTTCATGAGAGCCCTTAATGTTTTTGACTTTTAGCTTGTAAAGTCCTCCATTTTTAGCTCGCACTCCAATCAGTAGATGTCGTCCGCCTTCATACTTCATTATACATTCTTGGGTTCGGGATTCAAATATAGTATTTGTTCATTTGTCCTGAGCTGACAGTACCGAAAACAGGTTCTTCTTAATAGATGGTACATACCACACGTCGTTAAGAGTAATAATCTCTTTAGTACCACGTACGTCAGCTTCGATATCCAGTGCTCCTTTTCCAACGGCCTGAATAGCTGTACCATTTGCAGTTGTAACTGTGTGCGACGTAGAGAAGTACTCAAAGGTTTTAAATAAGTCTCCTCGATTTGAAACGTGACTAGTAGACCCATTGTCGACATACCAGCTGTCTTGAT
This sequence comes from Polymixis lichenea, assembly GCA_949091785.1. Lineage (NCBI taxonomy): Eukaryota > Metazoa > Arthropoda > Insecta > Lepidoptera > Noctuidae > Polymixis > Polymixis lichenea. The sequence goes on from OX420937.1 coordinate 14,001,460, forward strand.
CGATGTCTTCCACATTATTTACAATTGCCATTAGGTTCATATTGACGTTTGATGTACTTTGGTTATTTGGCGTGGGTTTGGGTGGTCTCCCATCGGCTAACCATTTCGGACAAGTTTTGACTCTGTGCCCTAGCTGTCCGCAATAGTTGCATTTCCTTTTCTTGTCTTTCTGCTTGCTTTTGTCTTTCGATCTCAGTACTAGAGCTTCTTCAATAATGGTCTCTCGGTTTCCACTTGTTAAAGCCCTTTCATGAGCACACAACTGTATCGTCAAGTTTTCGATGTTCCTATCGCTCTTATTCATTAACAGCCAGCTCGATTTGAAATGAAAATATTGATCAGGAAGTGTGTCCAAGATTTTGCAAATTAAAAGCATTTCGGGAAGATTATTACCTCCAATTTCTTTATTCAATTCGTACCAGATGTTTTTGAGCGTTGAAATGTGAGTAGCCATATCGTGATCTTCAGTCTTCTGAAAGCGGAAGAATCTCATGCAAAGTTCATAACTTCGATCCTCCTTGGCTCCATCATAAAGACGATGCAACTCTGTCCACATTTCACTTGACGTATTGCACCGCATGACCTTGTGCAGGGTTTCTTCTGTCATGTTTGTGGTAAGAATAAGCAAGGCATGACTGTCAAGGCTTTGGTAGTTATCCAATACCGTCTTATATTCCAACAACTTTGCTGGTAACGCCGGTGCCGCTGGTGGCTCTGGCTTAGTTACTTTACCCTGGATAATGTCTAGCGTACCTGGGGTGCTCCGCAAGAGCAGGGAAATCTTGTATTTCCACGTCTGCCAGTTTGTACTTCCTTCTAAGCGCCCAATCTCAAATCTCACAGAATTCATCTTTCTGTAACTTGATAGATGCGCACTTATTAAATAGGTCACAAAATCCAGTTTCAGCACGTTAAAATATCGTTTTTACGCTCTGCTACCATGTTAAATTATATACAACCGTGTGTTTTGCATTGAAATATATTTGACAGTAAAAGATTGAATTGAATGTCAGTTCAATACGATATTCAAAAAGGTATTAGAACCTCTTCTTAACAAGACCATATGATTTTCGATTACATAAACGTTATATCAAACAACGTATTACTAATTAAGTTTTAGAATAAATAAATGTTATGTGTGTTATGTTATGAATGTTATAAAGAAATTATATCAACAGTTGGTATATCTCACGTGGATTATATTGTTACGCGACAACATTAGTTACCACTAGCGCCATCTAGTATCGAGTAGCAGAATTAATAGAGTTAAGATCTTTCTAGAAATCTCGATGCTAGAACTTTCGACATCTGTTCAGTCGAGGCCGGTATGTACTCGATCATTCTAGATGTCTCTTTACTAGAATGTTCTGGATGTATAATGGCCCTATAAAAGGCCGGAACAGATCGCGACCCGGGCAGTATTGTCGAGCGATACAAGCGAAACACATCTAAAGCGAACTGCAAGTGCGACTTAGAGTGATCAGTAGTGCAATTGTGTTTTCTAATAATTAGAAAACACAATTGCACTACTGATATATAATAACAACTCAAACACACTAATTATTAGTGTGTTTGAGTTGTTATTAGGGTGTTAATTAAAGTGTTAATTTTGGTAATTTTATCGGCTGTTTTTTTAATTATCACGAACCCCAAGCTCGTAACAATATCTTATGAACGATAATAAAATGAAATTAGACCAAATTGAGTTTATACGTTATGAGACGCTGTATGTATAATTGTTTGGCACGCTCTGCAGCCTGAACGGCTTGATTGATTTTAGCTTGAGAGGTGTCGTTAGATTCGTATTTACTGTGAGAGTGACACTGGGTATATCAAAATAAAAAAAACAAAATGGCGGATTTTTGGCGCCAAATTCAAATGTTTGGCACGCTCTGCGGCCTGAACGGCTCGATGGATTTTAGTTTGTGAGGTGTCGTTAGATTCGTAATTACTGTGAAAAGGATATCGTAATAATAATAAAAAAAAACGGTCATTTAAAAAACTAAAAAACCCGATTGCACTTAATAGTCGCCAGTTGCTAAGGCGATGCTGATTATAATATAATTACAAGAAAATTTTCTGAGCCATCGCAATTTCATAATTTGATTTCTTATTATTTTATTCGATTTTTTGTACAGGTGCAGGTGCGAGTACCCTCGATGACGTCCCGCAGGACTGAGCGCAACTCAGCGAGAGCCGATTTAGCCCGATTTCAATTTATGAGTTTGTTTAAAAAAATCTATTAAACTAAAAAATTCAACTGTTAAATGTGGTGATTAGGTGCCGCCATCTGTTGTCGGCTTGCGTAAGATTGAGATTCCCTATTTATGACACAAAACAACGTCCGTAAAAAGTAAATCATTATCATTTTTTAAACTCATATGGATCCATTGTTCTGAGTTTTGAAAACTACTGGGAAATCTTTGCTACGCCCCAGCCCCGTACACACGGCGATAATTAATATTTTACTGTAAAATTTTGGAATCACAAGGCAGTTTCATACTGCATTCATTTTTAACCGTATCAATCACTGAGCACGCCGTCTCTAGACGCCGCCGCACACTGGTCCCAAATTAAAAAAAAGTGGACATTGATAGTAGACCGCTGATATTTTTTTTTATTGTTGATATAATGATAACAGATAAGGCAAAAAAATATTATTGTCCTACTTCAAATACTTTTCTCTATAAAAAATATTTCTTTTTTTTTTGTATGGGAGTGATTACATTTTACTCAATTTCTCAAAAACCTTAAGCGATGTCGAGATGGCATTCACATATGTTAGAAAACTAATAATTCTGAGTATTTGGCTCGAAGAAACTTATTGCTTATCTCTGCGTACTTTCGAGATAATAGTGACAGAAAATAACAATTTTTTTTAATGTTAATTGTTCGCTTTTTTTTAATCATAGCCTTACTCATATCGCAATAGGTCCGCTGGCCAGCAAAATGGAGCTTCGACGCGAGTTTGCCGGGATAACAAGATGGCCGCCTCTCATGACGTAACGTAATACGGTCACGAATCGCGCGCGTACACCTCACTCAGTGTACAACTAAATGTGGTTGCGATAAGACGTGTCCTTATTTTTTCTGTGCGCTTGAAGAAATGCTTGTTGTTTGTTTGTTTTGTTATTGTTGTATTTTGAATCTTTGGATTTTAAAATCAAATAATTTTTGTTTGTCTTTCTTTCGTCGAATTTGTTTTCGTAATTTTTTTTGTTAAAATCAAAGTCACTTTGTCTTTGATATCTTTGATTCTAATTTGTTTTCAATTTTCCTTAAAATTATAATATGTCCGCATTTGTCACCAACTTAGACTTATACGTTGTTCTTAAATCAGGAGGTGGTTTTAAAAATGTCGAATTTTTATTTAATGCCCTTATTGAACGTATTGGTGTTGAATTGTCTTCCGAAGATTTGAGTAATATTAAATTATTTTGTCGTAATTTTTCAAGTAATATCTCAAAAAGATGGTCTGCTTCCAGTAGAGCTCAAAAGACCTTTCTTAACAAAAATTCAGACTGGTTACAATCCCAAATAGTTTGGCCAAAATGTCAAAATATCGATTTAAGCAGCATTTTTAAAGTTGCCGAGGAAGTAATTCCAAATTTCGAAACGCAAGTGGATACTCATCAATTAAGTTATGGTACAAGTAAAAAACCATTTGTTGATATATCTGATAAACAGAAGAAAAGGCGTTCCCTAACACTTCTAGATCACACAGAGGAGGAATTAGTTTATGCTTTATGTGCCAAATTAAAAGAGTCTAAAAAAACAAAATTAGCAGCTATATTAAACGAACTCAGCCAAAACAAGGAAAAATGTGAGATGGTATATGATGTACTATTCGCTAAAAAGACTGACAAACCGTGTTTACCAGATGATAAAACGTTAGCGCTTTACACCTCAACAAATTTGTCAAAATGGCAATATCGAAATTTAAGAACTATTCTTGCTTCAGAGAAAATGTATGGTCTTCCATCCTATCAAAAGCTCCTGGAAGCTAAAAAAACTTGTTATCCTCCAGAGTCAGACATAACTGTAACTGAATCTGATGCTAAGATAAGACTTCAATCGCTTCTAGATTTGACAACTAATAGGATATTAAAAACAATTCAGCACAACTCTGCCGACAAAAAATCGCTAAAACTAATAAGGAAATGGGGTTTTGACGGGTCATCTTCTCAAAGTAATTATAAACAAAAGTCACACTCCGACACTAAAATTGACGATTCTTCAGTTTTCATGATTAGTTTGGTTCCGCTTCGTTTGGAAGAAGAGAGTGGTACTATCTTGTGGCAAAATCCTGCTCCCTCTTCAACAAACTATTGTCGTCCAATTGGCTTTATATTTGCAAAAGAAACAAATGAATTGATAAAGAAGGAAAGTGCATCCTTAGAGGAAGAAATTCGTAATCTTGTTCCCACAATTGTAGATAATTTTGATATTAAACATGATTTGTACATGACTATGATTGATGGGAAAATTTCTACTGTGATTTCCAATACTTCTTCTGCAGCTGTTTGTAATATTTGCAATACCCCACCTAGCAAAATGAATGACTTGGACTTTGTATCCAAAAGACTCATCAGAGAAGATATGTATAAATATGGTCTGTCTTCGCTTCATATGTGGATAAGATGTATGGAATGTATTTTACACATTTCGTACAACTTAGACTTCAAAAAGTGGGCTGCACGAAAAGAAGATAAATTGTTAAAAGAAATTAAAAAGAATTTGACACAAGAAGAATTCCGGGAAAGAACTGGTTTGTTAATTGACATAGTAAAACAGGGATTTGGTACAACCAATGACGGTAACACGGCAAGGTTTTTTGAAAATTATGAAGTATCTGCTGAAATAACGGGTATCCACCCTGATTTAATCAAGAGATTTGCAGTCATTTTACAAACAATTTCATCTGGTCAACTTATTAATACCAACTTGTTTAGGGAATATTGTAAAGAAACAGCAATGCTATATGTAAACTTATATCCATGGTATTACATGCCTTCAAGTGTCCATAAATTGTTGATACACGGTGCTGATATTTGTGAAAATTTCTCCTTTATTCCGATAGGCATGCTTTCCGAAGAAGCTTCCGAAGCGAGGAATAAAGATTTCCGGAATGTTAGAATGGCACATACAAGAAAAATCGGTAGAGTTCAGACTAATTTAGACATTATCCACAGCTTTCTAATTAGCTCAGATCCTTACATCAGCCATATCAAACCAAAGTTTGCTCGTTTACATAAACAGTTGTTTCCAGAGGCTAGTGCTTTGATCTTGAACAATGAATTGCTTTCGTTGGAAAACGAGGAAATAGAGATTTCTCAAGAGAATATAGACCCAAATATTAATCTTTCACCATAATATTTTTTCAGAATCGTTTGTGAACATATTCAACTTTATGTTTGCAGCTTAATATGTCTTCATTTTGATTGTTTTTTAGAACTGATGAAAGTACTCCTTCAGAAAGGTCATAGCTTTTCAGTCATTAGTGAGCCCCCATAACCTCTTTTACAGAGAAGTCTCTTTTTACTTATTTGACATTACGCATACATTATAATTATGTGCAAGTAAGGCTATGATTAAAAAAAAGCAAAAAATTAACATAAAAAAAAATGTTATTTTCTGTCACTATTATCTCGAAAGTACGCAGAGATAAGCAATAAGTTTCTTCGAGCCAAATACTCAGAATTATTAGTTTTCTAACATATGTGATTGCCATCTCGACATCGCTTAAAGTTTTTGAGAAATTGAGTAAAATGTAATCGCTCCCATACAAAAAAAAAAGAAATATTTTTTTTACAGAAAAGTATTTGAAGTAGGACAATAATATTTTTTTGCCTTATCTGTTATCATTGTATCAACAATAAAAAAAAATATCAGCGGTCTACTATCAATGTCCACTTTTTTTTAATTTGGGACCAGTGTGCGCCGGCGCGGCGATTCCAGTGGGATGTTGACGTGAGATCCGAACTTTTTGGAACGAACAGACAGAACGGAAAAACGTCGCGCAGGCCCGAGCCTTCTTTGGCTGCAATATAAATCGAGAGCAACGAGAATATGTCGATATTCATATAATTTTCTACTTTAGGCGGTAATACGGTCCTATTTTCAAAGGAGCCAGTAATATGCTCGGGCCTTTTTTCGACTGACCATAACGCCGCTTGCGGACTGCGGTAGAGGTTAACTGGTAGACACTTGATCTTATTAACGAGTGTGCGTGTGAGTGTCTATTAAAGTATTGTACTGCCGGGTGAACGGGCCCTTTATAATTTTCTTTGGAGATTGCAAATATAGACTACATAATTTTAAGGAGAGAGGTTTCTAAAATAATTTGGACCACTGTAAACGGGCCACCTAGTATTTGGGTAAGCTAATGAATAGAATAGAAAAAAATAATTAAGAGTATTTAATTAAATAATATATGAAGCGAACAATTATTTTAAGCAAAATAGGTAGTGTTAGTAATAAGTATTGCATTGGAGGTCTACCACACACTATACCTCATATAGCAGTATTATTTTAATCGGCATGTATTTAATGCGGCAACTAAGTAAAATGAATATAGGTTTTAAAAAAAAATAGAGTGGGTACCATATATAATGGGTTGGCAGCTAATAAGGAGTATCGTAATAAGTAATAGGTAGCATATTAATATATCAGTAATAAGCTCCGTTTTAATTTAAACTAGCATCAAGTTTTTCTTTTGGGAACTGAATTAATATCTAAGCGGAAACTTAATGGCAAAAAAAAAATAGAAAATGGGCATTCATAAATAATATAAATCAGATTCTATTTAAAATTGTTTGTATGAAGAATAAATATAAACTAGCTTATATTCTAGCTTAGTTTCTGTCACGGCTCCGGCGCTGCGGGGCTACGGCGGTCCCTCGCGAACTTATCGTCGCAGATGGTTTAACACTCACCACCGCGGCTTCGGCTTGCTGGCCGGCTTCGCCGGCCAGCCTCAGCCGCCGCGGCGAGTGTAACAACCACCCGCTCCTCAGCTCGCGGGCCGCCTCGCCCCTCCGTGCCTACGCGATTCTAAATTACACTCTAGGGGTAGGGCAGACAAGACTGCATGGAGTCGGATTTATAGCGATTCGTTTCTGTCAACCTGAAGAACCTAGTTTTTTGCCACCCTACTAACATTATTAGTCGCCAAGTCATTATTTATAGCTCCTCGCCTAATATTTTATTTGACTGGTATAGTTTATTTGCTACCTAAACGCAGCTGCTAGTTTTTAGTTTTTATAACACCTTTAATTTTGAACCTTACATAATATAATAGTCGCGAAAATATTTAATCGCTGGCAAGTTATTTTATTTGTTGCAAACATTTAGTCGACTTTTAAGTTATTAGTCACTCGGAAAATAATAAGCTATTTTAATCTGACTAATAGGCTTGGGAAAGAGGTGGAGCTAAACGTCCTGTATGCACTGGTGTAAGATTAAAATTATACTGCTTTATGAGGTGGTGGTATGCCCTTTGATAATTTAGCACAGTTTCAGATTAGCAAATTGCTCTGCAATTTTTATCGCTTCTTCAAGATTGGTGTAATTATTTCCAGAAGCTTGGCCAGATTCTGCTTTGCCACCACCCTTTCCACCTATAACTGGGACTACAGACTGAATCCATTCAGAAGCCAACAAACCTTTCTGAATTGCATTTTTAGGCACTGCAGCAAGACAAAATATCTTGTTTGTTTCATCATCCACAGAAAAGAACATAGCTGCAGTAGTTGGGCAAATAAGCTTTACTTGTTTTAAAGCACCGTCTAAAGCTTTGGTATTACCAAATGCTTTTAACTCTGAAACAATAACTTTGCTTTCTTTATTCTTCTCGCAAATTTCTTTCGCTTTTTCTGCAACCTCTGTAATTGTTACAGCTTTTGCAGCTCTTTCTTTATCGTCAAGTTGCTTTTTCAAATTTTTAAGCATTGTTCTTAGTTCTTCTTTTTTCCAATACGAAATCTGAGCTTGAGATATGTCGTTTGTAAGATCGACAATTTTTCTAAGAATTTCCTTCTGATTGACACTGTCATTCTGATCTTTAATGAAATTAGCGACATTATTGACTTCATTCTCTAATGTACTCGATTTACTTATAGCTTTCATTGCCTCGGGTCCAGTCAAAGCAACGATTCGCCGAATTCCTTTTGCGATGCCTTCTTCGCTAACAATCACATAATCTCCGATGTGTCCTGTCTGATGTAAATGGGATCCACCACAAAATTCTACGGATGTTTCGTAGGCAGTTGATCCATCTGGATTTTTCTCCAAATCCTCAACAGGTACTCCAACAGATACGACACGAACTGGATCCGGATATTGTTCATCAAACATAGCTCTCAGACCTTTTATTTTTTTGGCATCATTTAAGCTCGTATGTTTAGCGTAAACAGTTTTATTCTTATTTATAATTTCTTTAATCTGATCTTCTGCTTCTTTAATTTGTTTTATAGACATTGGGCCCTTGTTGGTAAAATCAAACCTAAGACGGTCTGGCATGACAAGCGAACCGCGTTGATCAGAATCGTTTCCAAGTACTTTTCTTAACACATTGTTTAGAACATGAGTGCCCGTGTGATTGTTCATTACAAGTCTTCGCCTTTCAGTATCAATGTGCATTGATAATTTATCTCCAACTTTTAGAGAGCCTTCAAGTTTTCCAGTATGTAGTACATATCCACCCTTAACTTGTACATTATTTACCATGAACTCAACACTCTCGTCGTCTACCTTTACCATATATCCCTCGTCATAAATTTGCCCACCCTGTTCAGCATAAAAATTTGTTTTGTCCAGTATAATGCCACATTCTTGACCAGATAAGACCTCATCAACAAATTGTTTGTCTTTTCGCAAGGCGACTATAGTTCCAGTACAAGGAGAAAAATTGTAAACTGTTTCACTGTCGGTAGATGATGGCAGATAGTTATATTTAGGTGAATCATCTGTTGCCGGCACACCAGACTCTTGTAAATGACTTATAGCATGTACGTCGAGAGCCAATAAATCTTCTTGACCTGCAACTTTTCCTTGTGAAATTAGTTGAGATTCTTTCCTTGATTTTTCATAAGCATCCATGTCTATTGTTAATCCATTTTCTTCACACATTAATTGTGTTAGGTCAACTGGAAAACCGTAAGTATCATAAAGACGCCAGGCAACATCACCAGGTATAACTTTACCATTTAGTTTCTCAACAGTTCTGTTAAGTAAATTTCTTCCACGTAAAAGTGTTTTCAAGAATTGCACTTCTTCTTCATTTATAAGTTGAATAAGTGATAAAGGATCTTTTGTTATTTCAGGAAAAACATCTCCCAACAGTTCAACAATAGTGTGCACTAAAGATCCAAAAAAGCCAGGTTTGGCATTTAGTTTCTCGAAGGCATAACGTACAGCTCTCCTTAAAATTCTTCGAAGTACATAGCCTCTTCCAGTGTTGTCTGGGTATCCACCATCTGATAAAGCAATAGTTATTGTTCTTGCATGATCAGCCAAAACTCTATACGCCATGTCAATTCCATCAACATCTTCCAATCCAACTTTTCCAGAATAAGGTCTCACTCCTGTGCCAAGTTCAATTGCTTTGAATATAGGCATAAAGAAATCTGTATCATAATTTGCTCTCTTATTTTGTATAACAGACACTAATCTTTCCAGACCTAATCCACAATCAATATGTTTTTTTGGCAGCGGCTTTAATGATCCATCGGTTTCCCTATTGTATTGTATAAACACCAAATTCCAAATTTCCAGTACATCAGGGTCATCCATATTGACGAGATGAGCTGCATCACGACCTCCAATTCTATCATAATGCAATTCTGAGCATGGACCACACGGACCTGTTTCTCCCATTTCCCAAAAGTTATCTTTCATACTCCCAGGAAGAATATGTGATTCAGGAAGACCTAATTTCATCCAAATTTCTTTGCATTCTAGATCTGGTTCTAGCCCTGAAGATGCATCTCCTCCAAAATAAGTTACATACAATCGATCCTCTGGCAACTTAAAAACTTCAGTCAGTAGTTCCCAGGCCCATGCACATATTTCTTTTTTGAAGTAATCACCAAAGGACCAGTTACCCATCATTTCAAAAAATGTATGATGGTAAACATCCTTACCTACATCATCTAGGTCATTGTGTTTACCTCCAGCTCTAATGCATTTCTGGGTATTTACAACACGTAAGTATGAAGCCATATCAGAGTTAGGGTCCACAGACCCTAAAAAGACAGGTTTAAACTGGTTCATACCTGCATTGGTAAATAAGAGTGTTGGGTCGTCCAAAGGTATTGTAGAAGATGAATGAACATATTTATGCCCCTTATTAATAAAGAAATCAATAAAGGTTTGTCTTATCTGGTTGCCACTCATTGCAGTGTTCATTTTTGAGGCAATCTGAAAAAAGAAAGATTTATGATAGGACACAGATAAAGAATATTGAAAACCTGGCAACCAGTAATTGGTTAGGATTGATACCTGTTTGTGTCACTAACAAATGTTTTCAACATAAATCTTAACTGACTTAGGTGAATGTAAAAGAATTATAACATTTTACTGAAATCCTAATCATGAACCTAAGCGAGTCAGGAAGGCAAAAACCATTTTGAATGGATTAGAATCCTAACCATCCTAAATCCCCTATTCAGAGATGTGCATGTAGATCGAGTGATCCTTTCTTCAATCTTAACAAAAATCAAGGAAGATTTAGTAAAAAATAGTTAAAACATTATGGCGAAGTAAACAATTTGTTAAACCTGAGATGAAAATGATATGGTCAATAAAGTGGATCACTCAAACCGCGCGCATTACGAAAACGTCATAATGTATATCTCAGCCTGTATAGCCTTTGCACTTCTTATTTCAATATTGAAAAAATGTTAAAAATAGTTAAAATCTATTAACAATTTGAGAATTCACTTGCACGTCTCGTTACAAATTTATTAAGATTACTTCGGATCACTCATTCCGCACACGGGCCGTATGAGTGCTCTTTAAAATCATTACTATATATCCTCAAAAAAATACGTATTATTTTTGTTGTGTAATATGACTAAACTTAAGAGTCAATTTGTTAAAGAATGAATACTGTTAACGTATGAAACCGTGAGTAACGTACAAAATCGAATTAAATAAGTAATATGAATAGAAAAAGAAATTTTTTAATTCATTCGATTTTAATCACAAATTATTCAAGATATCGTAAAAACTTGTTGAGGTCAGTGGAGCTATGATGATAAATTGGCTGAATTCAGTGTAAATGAGGCTAAGGGCACATATGAATTTTCGAATTTGATATCATTTGATCCAAATGGAATTGAAAAGGTTACTTTAAAAGATGAACCTAAAATTATTTCCGTAATAAACAGATGTTACAAATTGTTAGGGGGTACCGAATACCTGCCTTCAATGGGTAATGGTATCAGGCACTATAAGGCACATGTTTATTTTAACGACCAAATGGTGTGTTACGATGATCTAACAACCAGTTCTTAAACAAGTAAAGAATCCTATTTTCCTCTTCCAAAATTTTTTCTTCGATTTCATCGGTATTTAAACTGAAGTTAACAGTATCATCCAATAACTTATCAAGCCTTTTTTAGCCTCATATATATTATGACGTTTTCGTAAAGCACGCAGTTTGAGTGATCAACTTTATTGACCATATCATTTTTATTTCAGGTTTAACAAATTGTTTACTTCGCCATAATGTTTTAACTATTTTTTACTAAATCTTCCTTGATTTTAAGATTGAAGAAAGGATCATTCGATCTACATGCACATTATTCAGAAGAGTGCAATAAAGTTTAAGCTAGATTCATCAGTTGCAGATTTTAAATTTTTGATATATTATTGTTAGACAGACTTTTTAAAACTGTATTGACTGATTAAAGAGAAAATATTTTCGAATAATATTTTCTAAAAAAACCATATTTGATTTATTGTTTAGTATCAAATTGTTTCAACCATTTTATCACAATATCTTACAATTGCATCATGCTGTTGTCTGTTGTGTGTATGTACTTGGTATGTATACATATAGGTACAACTCGTAAGTAGGTTGCTAATACAAAGTTTAAGAAATTGTTTAATTACTTTCTGTCTGATACCACATCGTCATCATAGATTACTGAAAACACTTGTAACTTGTTTTCTTAACTTATATACAAAACAGAAGTTGCCGTGTACCATATGGTAAGTAAATGAGTATTGTTCTACGGTTCATAATAATTTTGAAAAAATCGTAATTGAAAAATAATTTTGACAGGGCCGTCACAAAATAGGAAATGGTTAATCCTGAATACTCTTCTCATGAAAACTCACCGGTTAGATTGGGCAGGAAACTTAAGTTGCGGTGTAGTCGCCAGCAATGACAAATCACCTGTTTGTCAATCCGTCCAGTCAGTACCACCACTTCGACGACGGACGGACCACATGTACAACAAAAAAGACTTCAAAATTTAGACAATAGACATGAGTCCTACCTGAGGTGACGTTTGTATGTCACCACGTTTTATGTTTGACAATAACGCTAGGTACACACGCAGCGACATTGCCTGTTTCAGGTTTTCAATTCTGACTCTCGATGTCAAATACTAGTTTGCAGTATCTTTACTGCTGAATTCATAGTTACAGTTTGCGCACTGGTTAAAAACTTATCCTGTAATAAAGATAGAAATAACCAAAATAAAACCAAACTCAATACAAAGTTGTGATAACATTTAATATAGGAAAATCTTGTATACCAACTTACCAAGTGGTAACCCTAAAATTGTAAAATTGGAAATAAAGATTATTATACTAATTTTCTTGTACTAGTAGTCATAAGTTAGCATGTACTAATTCCGTGCTTGTTTTCAACAAATTCAAATACTCGACTCGTCAAATGTCAGACAGAAATATGTCATTATTCGGGTGTTGTGGGTAATGGACAGAGTATTTGTGAATTTTCATAATAATTCTTTGTTCTTCGATTTAACAATACGTAGTGCTTTCCCAAAACTGCGATAAGCTAATTTTGTGAATTTATCCGCAGTAATGGCACTATCCTCGGCTTTTTCTAAGTTTTTTAAAAGCTGTAGGAATGGGGAAGTTAAAAAACAATTTTGTGGTTATTTACAATACGCAACGAGTAGTAGCCTGGTTAAGAATGAGGATTTCGGCGCGAATGCATTGAAGCCCGTATCTGAAGACTTGTCCAGTTTCACCCCTTACTTTCCAAATACTTTTAATTTAGCAGCATATGTGAATCAATCTGAAACATTGAAGAATTTAGTTAACCTTAATGTAAACATAAGTAAAATCGAAAAAAAAACTTATATTGTTGATAAAATTTTAAAATTGGATTTTGAAAAGGACATGAAAAGCCATATAATGTATATAAACGACTTTATTGGAATGGAAGAAATTGGTAATTTTATAACTAAGAATCCAATGATTTTATGTGAATCATTAGAAGACCTTCAAGTAAGAGTTAACTATTTATACTCAAAAGGCTTCAAAGAAAATCAAATCAAGAGAATTATTACAAAAAATCCCTTTTGGTTGATGTTCAGGTAAGTAGTTTAAGTACCTAATCATTTGTATTTTTTCAAATTTTATTTGGTATAAGTATAGTCAACTGTGGCATCAAAATGATTGACTTGTAAAAGTGTTTCTGACAGAAACAAAATCATTTATCATTTACTTTCCATGAGCAACTTTACCAATGAGAACTGTACTTAAATTACTCTCGATAACTAAAAATCTGTTGCAGCTATTTAATATTGAAGCGATACAGAAGTAGAATAATCGAATAATTGCAACAAATTTTTAGTAATCAAAAGATATTTTAATTCAGTTCTCATTAGTAAAGTTGCTCATGGAAAGTAAAGCTGCCACAGTTGACAGTATAACATTCACCAATGTCTAATCAAAGAAGCAAAAACGCATTCACATGTATATTAATTAAGTAAATAGTTGCTTAGATTGTATTAAACTGAGAAGTCAAGATTACAATACCAGCTTGTTACAGTCTCACTGAGGGCAAAGAATTCTTCACATTCAGAGAAGGTATAAGCATTGATCACCACACTTACTCAAGGTGGTTTGCCGATTTCAGACTTAATGTACATATGTATGCAAGAAGTGATCTTGGCTGACATAGCCAGCCCGGCGAAGCTCCACAGGCTTTGTAGAGCGACCTCACTGTGCCAAGGATATTTTCCTGTTGGGTATCCATGTATGTAGCTTCTCTCAAACTAATAGGTTTTATTTTCTGTTTACTTTCTTCTTCCAGCACAAAAAGGATTGACCAAAGATTAGGGTTTTATCAAGAATGCTTGACCTTATGTGGCAAAGAAGTAAGAGATTTGGCTGTTAGGCAACCTAAGCTAATAACATTCAATTTACATGCTGTGAAATGCAATCTATTTGTAATAAAAGAAGAGATGGGCTTTGAAGACAATGAGGTGAAAGAACTAGTGCTAAACAAACCTAAACTGTTAATGTTGAGTAAGTATTCTAATATACATTTGTTTAGTCATTATTTTAGACATGGGTAGCTTGTGAGCAAGTGATAGAAAAGAGCTAGGTCTTAGTGATGGATTAATTAGCATTCGCATTCATTGTTAGCATGCGAATGTTCATTTAGCATTTAGCAAATGAAATGTAGTTGCGAAATTCTGTGAAGTGTGAATTTTCATCACTTCCTACTTCACAGCTATCATCCGCGTCGACGCACGCAGCGGCAGTGTGCGCTCTTCGTCGCACCCGTGGGAAGGCGGGAACACTAAATCTATTTGTTTCACGTGACCCTGACGTTGTTCGCAAGTGAAATTATTTGCAATTTAGCAGATGTTCCGAAGAATGACATTAAGCAATTATTATCTTATTGTCTTTGATTAGCTCGTACTTAGGGTCGTTTATTGAATGAATGTATGTGATTGTTTATTTTATTTAAATTGTTAGCAGGGTGGTGCTAAGAATGAGGTCAAGCAATTATTTTCTTATTATCTTTGATTAGCTCGTTCAGTACGTTTTGGCATGTGATGTTGAGAGTTTAGTTTACGTATAAACAATAATTACATTTTTTCGTCTTACGCCTAACATTGTACTTAAAATAGATAATACCTAGTGTAAAACTGAGAACACATTACCTACCTGTAAATAATAGGAGGTAGTCAAAAGTAGTAAGAACTGGCTGTGTATAAAAGTGTAAAATACAAAACTAAATCATGTAAATACGACCAAATGAACTTATAAATACGCCCGTTTAGAACATTTTACTGCCAGTCCTATGCCTGGATAAAGTATGAAGGAAAAATCATACAATCTTAAACAATAAAAGGTTTTAAATTGTTAAAAATGCTCGCTAGGAGACGTCCCAAGGCGATCACACTCTTTAATTCGCATATTAACAAAATTCATATTATCGTCATATTAGCAATAGCATTTAGCATGCTAAGACTAATGAATTCACATGCTAATGAAATTAATGCGAAATCGCATTAATTGCCATCACTACTAGGTCTTTTCGATAGACGTCGCTCTCGCTCACTCACTCACTCACTCGCTCGCTCGCTAAATAGCTCAGTTAGCTCACTCAGACTCACTAGCTCAGTACTTCAGCGAGACACCGATGACCGACTGAAGTCACCGGCCGAACGGCTCATTCGGCTCGCTTCGTAATTCTTCGGATATCGTTTGTTCTTCCAACAATAGCTCTCCAGTACAATAATACGTCATTGTAGACTATCATACGACATAAATCACTAAATCTAGCCATAGACTTAAAATTGAAAATACTTTGGCACATTATAAAAAGGAACCACATTGTTTATTTTTTTGCGTGTTGTTTACGTAAAGTCATAACATTATATAAACAAACAGAAAAAGTTATTTAACTTAACTTCCAAAGAGCTATTGTCAATGACTATTGAGCGAGCCGACCCGTTTCCTTCGATACGCGTGCTGCGTGAGTCAAATGAGCTAACAGTCGGCGGCTGAGTCACTCAGCTATAGAAGAGCTAGTGAGCTAGAAGAGTGATATAGCTCATGGACATGGCAATTTTTCCAAGAATGTAGTTGACCTTATAATTCTGTTTTCTTTTTCTTCTTTCAATGCCAGTGTGATAGTTTTATCCGAAGATTTTGTTATAGTCATAGACGAGAATGCGCGTTCCGTATTCAGTTCTGCAGTGTACAGACCGAAAAGTACGAGAGACAAAGCGAATATGTGGCCAGTAGTTGTCTCTTCCTAGTATGTTATTACAGGTTTGCAGAAAAGAGACGTATTGGCCGCACAGTGGCTTTGTCTCTTTCTAGAGACTGGTCACTTTTGTAAGGATAACGCTCAGTCCATTCTCTGTCTATGGTTATAGTTAGGGATGTGTAAAAATAATAGATTTTTATTAATAGATTATTTTTTTCTTATTATCGATTTTAATAATCGATTCTCTAAATGTTAAAAATCGATTTTTAATAAATCGATTATATTACTTACTCTTTTTTTTAAAGTAAAAAAGATAAGATATGCGTTGTTGGATTAAACCAATGAAGCCTAACTACACATTTTAATCGAATTTTGCCAACAGCGCCATCTGTGCGGTAAATGAAAAAACGCGTGGTCACTAAACGTAAAAAGGAGTGTCACTTGTCAGTCGAAAAACGGCGCCAGCTGTATAGAATTAAAAATCGATTTTTTACGGATCGATTAAATTTAAAAAGGGGAAAACCGATTATTTAGTAATCGATTTTTCCCCCTCTAAGTCACATCCCTAGTTATAGTTAAACATGGATCATCTGGCATGTGGCCAAAATCGGAACTAACGCCATCTTCATTTTTCAAATAACAAATGTTCATCAATAGCGCCCCCTGTCAATGTCATTAAAGTGCGAAAAGATCCTTGTAGCACTGTACAGAGAATTGTTGTCCAAAATATCCATATCGGATGTAAAAGGTTTTATAAGAGTTTGAACCCTAACATTTTACCAAATTATAAAAAAATTCATTTTCTAAAAATCTAGTTCTTTTCTATACATTTGTGGCACACAACATGTTTACCAACAGCACCCCCCTGTCAGCGTCATTCACGCACCACAAGATTCTTGCAACAGTGTAAATGCTGATAAGTTTATGTTAGTCATCCTCATAGACCTGGGAGAAAACAGGAATATAATTTTATACTGTAACTGTCGTGTTTTAATTGCGGTCGTTGCCCACCTACATTTTCTAGCATTTTTTATTCCAAACACAAAGTTCGTTAACTTCCTGAATCTATCTTTATCTTCATTCTTTAACATGTTTCAATAACGAAAACCATACATATTATTAGAAATATTGTAATGACCGTACCATGCTTAAACGCGACAACTATAGCTATAAAACTAACCAATCATTGGCTTTTCTCCTTGTCATATTTTTTACTGATAGATTGTTTTTGATTTTAAGTGCATGCTCTCTTGAAGTGCTTGTTACCGAGTCGAATTTTCAAACTATGACTCAATGGTTTAGCTGTTTCCTTCAAAATCTTTGAGATTGTGATTGAAGTGTGTAATACATTATGGGTGTTTGAATACGTTAAATAAATAATATCATCTTTATTTATTACAGATCAGAGAAGCCTGCTGGAAAGATTTAAATTCATCCACAATGTAATGAAAATATCACATCAAAATATACAGAAATCCCCTGAGATATTATTGAGTAGGAAATTCAGAATAAAACAACGACATTTGTTTTTGGAAAAGTTAGGTCGCGCTCAATATAATCCAAAGAAGGAAAATTATATTCCAACTAAATCTCTAATAGAAGATACAGATTCAGAGTTTTGTAAAAAAATTGCAAAATGTAGTGTTGATGATTTTAATATATTTTTAAAAACCCTTTAATTCAACCAGCTTTACCTAATACAATTTTATTTTGGAAGGCATTCAATGAATGATACAAAAGGGCATCAAGAATTCCAGCGACTGTGAAAACTCCTCCAATTATAGCACAGATGTTTGTGGCAAAATGACCAATGCTCCTAAAAAAAAAAAATATATAATATTAGCAACAATTGGTACTAAGCGCTAAAACTGAAATGTAAAATTAGTTACCTTTCCTTTTCGGTGTATTTAACCATAAGAGGCGAAAGTTCGTAACTGAAAAATGCTCCTGGCATCCCAGATTCTGCATTAATATTGGACACTGATTTCTGATGTCTTGTTACTGAAAACTGGTTTGTGTGTAACACAGTCTTGTCTAACTTGACATACATAGTTGGGACTATTTTTAAATAGTATTGAAACATTACAGCACCTTAAACAAAAAAACAGGTTATGAAATCGAAGACTCAAGATTCTTAAGCGCATTTCACGCATTGTTGGCCGAAGTTTAATATTAAAAGAACATTATTTCATGAACAAGATTTTGCATTGTTTTCATTCAATTATGAAAAGTAACTAATTGTACCTATTGTTTTATTTTAATCTTGTTGTAAAAAGATAAAACATGATGCCAAAAGGGCCCCACGCAGCAGTAGTTGTACACTACACAGCACTGTCACAGTGTACACACGGCTACACATCAAGCTATACATTTCCAGTTTACGCTGATCTCAAACTGTACGGAAATCCTATCCTGGAAATGTATAGCTTGATGTGTAGCCGTGTGTACAAACGCTAGCACATCAAGCTATACCAAACTGTCAAATTTTCCCAATTGAACATGAACCTTATTTTTTATTTGTAATAAAGTTGAAAACCTATCAAAGAAATTTGATAGATTGGGGTAGCTTGATGTGCTGGCCTCTGTACAATCAGTGTCTGATGATAGCTACTATCACATGACGCTGATTTTCAGCTGCAGCCCACGAGAGCCAAAGCTCCATCGCAATTGAAAAAATATGGCGAGCGGGGCGCAGCGGACGAATGTCACGACTGGTTGTGACTTCTATTTTACCTATACATTTTGACGTCAATTGTCGCCGAGATGACATTTACGGGAATTGGCTTTCACATATTGTTTGTAGAAAGATACTTAAACCTTTAAATCCCGGCTAATGAGACACAATTAATTTTCTATTGTTTGGGCACGCATGCGTGCCCTCCCAGACGTTACGAGTAGTAAGTGCGTCTACCGACAAGCGCCGATGGGATGTAACAATTTTGTTGGTTATTTTTTAAGGATTGGCACAGATTAGAATGCGAACTATCGTGAAAATAAGGGAATTGTTGGTCATTATATCTATTAAACACTAGGAAGTACTTATTGCGCGCGGATTTCGTACGTTTACCCTAATAACTTCAACACGCCCTTGAAGGTAGAAGCGCCAGGGTAGATAAAAGTAAATCGTAAATGAGTGTGATCAAATGAAGGATTGTATTAATAATTTTAATGGTTATGATTCTGCAAAGCCATATTTGTTACTGTTGCGAATTACATTATAATCAACATACAACCTAATTGCAAATTGAAAGAACGAAATTTGAATTTCGCGGGGTACCCTAAAGCACTCACCTAAAGGGTACATTTGGAATATCATTACGATCTTAGTATTTATGCCAAGTTTGTACACCGAAATAATATTTTCTTTATTTCTGTCCATTTGTTTATTAAATAGACTGGACACACTGTATTGTTTATGAATTTAGAATTTCGCATGTTTGAAACCTATTCAATTATATTCTTAGCGTATGGCAACAATGCAAAAAAAAAACAATCTATGTCTGCTAATCAGTGATGCCAACTTATGATAATTTACCCTAGATTTAGGGTGAAATAAATACGACGGGGTAAGTTTTAGGGTATGCATTTTTTTTAGGGCAAGGTCTGTTTCGTTTGCGAGACTACTGTAATATTAATCTACTTGGTAGAAATACGTCACGTTGCATTTAGTTTTGGGCCGGAGTTCAGTGGTGCTTAGATGCTGGTGGTAATAAACGATTCCATAACATTTCGAAGGTAGCAATATCTTTTTTATCAACACCAATAAATTATGTGCAAGCTTAGGAGAGTCTTATTCTGTATTCAAATTTAGTCGTCAAGACCGAGCCCTGTAGGTAATAGGTTATCTTGGGCCATGATACAGAGTATAATTTGCAGTCATTAAACAGTAATCTTACCCTGATTGTTTTTGACGGTGTGAACCGTCAAAAACAATCATAGATAAATTTATCAATAGTATTCACTTAGACAACGTTAACTATGCAGACGATGCAGAGGACACATTTGTGATGTGAGAGTAAAAAATAAAAATAAATATCTCGTTGT
This sequence comes from Polymixis lichenea, assembly GCA_949091785.1. NCBI lineage: Eukaryota > Metazoa > Arthropoda > Insecta > Lepidoptera > Noctuidae > Polymixis > Polymixis lichenea. The sequence continues at coordinate 14,021,717 of OX420937.1, forward strand.
TTTATTTGTAAAGTAAGAAAAAACTGAAGGAATTAATTTAGGGTATTTTTTTGAAATAATAGTGAATTTGGGGTAAACTGCGACTAAGCCTGGGGTAAAGTAAAAATCAGGCCTGGCAACACTGCTGCTAATGTCAGTTGCCAGTTTATAGTACGTTTTGGGCTAGAAGTATTGATAGAATACGCTTCAAATTCTCCTGAACCTGGAAAAACGACTGATTAAAGATGCCCGTGCCAGGCGGAGTCTATCAGAGTCAAGGACCATCTTGTTTTGACAAAATGAAAATGGGCTTCATGATTGGATTTTGTGTCGGTATGGCGAGCGGCGGCCTATTCGGTGGTTTTACAGCTTTGAGGTTAGTTACAACATAACTGTCATAATCATAATCATAATACATTGTTTTTTTTTTTTTCGGCACCTAAATTTATCGTTCGTTGCAGATATGGAGCAAGAGGAAGGGAATTAGTACATTCCGTTGGAAAAGTTATGCTTCAAGGTGGGGGAACCTTCGGAACCTTTATGGCCATCGGTACCGGGATCCGTTGTTAATGTTATGGTGGTCAAATACTAATTTGTAAATACAGTAATTTAAAATAGTGCTTAGTGTGCACCTGTCTATTCTTTTAAATAGGGATTTAATATTATGATTCATTAACAGTTTGTTATTAAATATTGTTATTGAAAACATTTACATTCTTTTTCATTTTAGGTTGTAGCATTTGAGTGCAGAATTCCTAAAAAAATACTTCTAACAAGTACTACTGGGAAACAGTATTACAGACCTTGATAGCGGGGTATCCTCACTACCATTGTATCAGGGTGTAAGACTATGGTACCTTCATACATTACCGAGACTATCTACTACAATTTGTTTGGAGATCAATTCAGTTCCTTACAACACTGCTGTAGTAGCAGATGTGGACTAGCAGTCGCGGCTGCACTAGGCTGTGTAAAGTAGGTCTGGGCCTAGTAAGTCTTCTGGAGATTCTCCTGGCTCTGGTTATCAGTCATGTCCATGCTGTACCCCTTTAAATATGGGTCAATTTTGAACATAATGCTGTCACCATTTGATCCACATATGTGGAAAGGTGTGAATTAATATTAATTTATATAAAAATCTAAGAATTAATAATACCCTTACCTTCCTTGGCCACACCATTAATTCCATCTAAAGGTGCTGTATTTGTACCTTCAATATCCATCCCAAAAGATAAATGTTTAATATAATGGGTTGTATTAAATACTGATGATGAATATGGCTGTACATCATGGACATGTACATGATTAATTGTAAAACTTTTTCCTGGAGCTATATGAAAGCTTCCTCCAACCTGGAAAGTGATATAAACATAATTTTTTACTGGAAAAATAAAGGAGGACGTTCTTATGTCGACGCGTATGTATATTTTCTTATTTATGTAAAACGATCAATGAAGATATAGCGTTGTGAATGTCAGATAGGCAGTTGCACCATGTAATATATTAGTTTTCAGCTACATCTGGTTAGACTGGAAGCTGACCCTAACATAGTTGGGAAAAGGCTAGGCAGATCATAAATCAATGAAGATAATCAAATCAAGGTAACTTAATTTATGTGAATCTGGATTGAGGGCCCATTTTTTTTTCCTTGTGAAACGAAACAAGACAGGGAAATTAGTAAAAATTGTTAAAACTTAAAGCAAAGGGCCATAAATTAGCTGTTATGATTAAATAACTTGGGCCTTCAATCCAGACGCGTGCATAAAGCGGCATAGCCTAAATCTCAGAAAGTACTATCTCTGGGTTAATCATTTTTATCTAAGCATTTAGTTAAGATTTTCTTAAATATTTTAAGAAATCCCCAAATCTGTAGAATATGACATTACAGATTTATGGCAGTGTATTTATGGCCCTCAATTCATTAATGTCTTTACTGAGGAATCTGCAAAACATGAATTTATCTGAAGAAATACATACATACGACTTTAATATATTTTACTAAGATACCTCTGTGAATTAGTTAAAAAGAAATGACCCAAAAGTTATTTCTTAAAAAGTAATTGAACGTCGAATTTTACTAAAACGTCTGAACTGAGAGCCCAATGTTTTCGGCTTTATTGGCTAGGCACAACTAGCGTTGCAAAACTTCGGGATAATTCGCAATAATTCGGAAACATTCCAAAGTATATTTCGAATGGAAGGAATACTACCGCAGCAAGAGTGCAGAGTAAAATAAATATTGTAAGGATGAAGTAGGTAACCTACATTTTATTACGAAATAAAAATTAAATGATTCCCAGTAATTAGGAATATGCGTAGGTAGCTTGAGGAGACTCCCCATATATCAGATATTGTGGCGTGCCGTCTTTGAATTAACGCCATCTAGCAGGCAATGGACAACTACGTGAACGGAGCCCCGCGGCTGTTCATTCATAAAATCAACGAAGTATTTTTCGTTGCCTACGTACCTACTATGCGGGAATATATCCCTTTAAGTAGTTATCTACTTGTGAATACTGATTATTTTTGTATGGTTTAATTTCGGATGGGCCCGGTTTCGGGCTGACGTTATGTATGTGTTATGTGCAAGTTTAGTTAACTTCGTAGAAGTGTTTTTGCTTTACGATGTATGCAACTAATGTATTTTTTTTAAAATAAATAAGTAGGTAGGGTTACTTGCGTAATTTTTTACGACGATTTTTTAGCAAAAAGTTTATTTCCTTTATAGAATAGGCATTATTCAACTAGAACAAAAAAATAGAACCTATAGAACCAATTGAAATAATATAGTAGTTACCGTTTTACTATGTACCTCGATACATAATATTAAATATGTACCTATCTAATATAAACTCATCTTAGTACCTACCAACGTATTTATCTTTATATGTACATATTATTCTAGCAAAATAACATTTGTACAACTAAACCGCATACAAAAACTTATTACGTAAGTACATATCTAAGTAGATGCAAGAAACATTCGGAAGTTTACTAATAGTATTTTACTCATAAATAATGAATGAACGCGTCAGAACATAAAAACAAGAAATATGTCAATCGTCGCATAATTGAAAATAAACCACAGTTTAATGACTATAGAGTTGTTTATTGTGTACATTTTTTACGTATTTATTACTTATTCCGTTTAAAGCGCACACGGAATAGTTTAATGAGCAAGTTACGCTAGATGTCACTATAATAAATGGATATGAGGTCATTACTATTTCTCCTCCTATAGGGATGTACCACTATCGTTTACTTATTTATCGACAATCTGTTTTATTTTTAAGCAAAATACATCAACAGCTAGAGTCAATAAATATTACTATGTTTGAAATCAAGTGTTTATATAAATATATTCTAATACATACTTACGATTTATAGAAAGTATAATTAAGATTTGTTATGTTAAACTAATGATCCGATTTTGAAAACTACTATGAATAGAATTCATAAAAACATACAGTTGTGGAGTTTCTTTCTATCTTATGCGATAGATATTAAACTACGGGATTAATTACTAAGGGTAAACTAAAACCGCACATAGGGTTAAATTTTTCCCGTTATAGCATAGAACAAAGAGAACATTGTAAGTTTAAAAATATCGATAACGGTAATCTCTAATTGAGTAGCTGACTGTAACATGTGCATTGTTGGAATCTTCGAGAACAATATGTTTGAGTTTAAAAGAAAGTAGGACTTTAAAATGAGTAGAATAAAGTCAACTTTTACTTGTCTTGTTTAATAACGCGTTGTTGCGTCGCCAACTAGCGGTCAATAGTCGAACTCTAGCTATATTTTCCTTGTAATAATAATTATTCTCGGGGAATATTACCGAATTTTACTCAAACATCCCGAATGATTCGCGAATATTACGACGGGAATAATTCGGAATATTTCCCTCCAGCAACTCAAGTCTGTACCCTCATACAAGCTACTTTTAAGCGTGTTTTTTTAAGCCGCTGATCCTGTCCAAAAAAGTACAAAATTTTCTCCTACAAAAAATTGAAAATCAATTTTCTCTAAAAGTATTCATTTAGAAGAATGTACGATTTTAGTAAAAAAATGTGAAAAAGGTATTCTAATTTGCGTTAATCTATGACGTTGAGCCTAGCCAATAAAGCTGAAAATATTGGGCTCTCAGTTCAGACGTTTTAGTGAAATTCGACGTTCAATTACTTTTTAAGAAATAACTTTTGGGTCATTATTTCTTTTTAACTAATTCACAGAGGTATCTTAGTAAAATATATTAAAGTCGTATGTATGTATTTCTTCAGATAAATTCATGTTTTGCAGATTCCTCAGTAAAGACATGAATGAATTGAGGGCCCTAGATAAACTGCCATAAATCTGTAATGTCATATTCTACAGATTCGGGAATTTCTTAAAATATTTAAGAAAATCTTAACTAAATTCTTAAATAAAAATGATTAACCCAGAGATAGTACTTTCTGAGATTTAGGCTATGCCACTTTATGCACGCGTCTGGATTGAGGGCCCAAGTTATTTAATCATAAAAGTTTTGTTTCACGTTTAAGAAATTTATGGCCTTTTGCTTTAAGTTTTAACTATTTTTAATCATTTCCCTTTAAGTCTTACTTCGTTTTGCAAGGAAAAAAATGAGCCCTCAATCCAGATGCAAATACATAATTTTACGGTTTAAACGTAATTAATTGTTTGGCGCCGACTCAAAATTACTATTAATTTTGGAGCTTAGTTATACAAGCAGATTTTTCGGTTTTCTATAAAAAACAGTGTGCGTACCTGATTTGAGTCGGGTTACGCATTGTTTGCATGAGTAATTGACAATGTTGCAATAAATATCGATGGCGATGCTCTTAGGGCGTGGGTAACATCTATTATTATAGATAGACTGATTCGATGACTACCTACAAGCTACAACATTTAAGTTTTAAAGAAATAAAAAGAGAATTAATGAAAAGGGATTATGCAACATGAAATTTAACACAAATGGGCCGTCCAACTGTAATATATGATTATCATATATCTTTTACTGAAACATCATTTACATGTACTGTACGTTTCTTGGGAGAGAAGATAGCTAGTTGCTTTCTCGTCGGCGGTGGAATTCATCCCCTGAAGGGATTAAATAGGGGATGAAAGTTTGTTTAGAAGTTCTTAATTTTTGAAGTCTGTAAACGTGGAAGTTGGCGCTTAAGATTTCTGTTTATAACAGAAGGCCGTAATCGAACACACGGTGGGCTCGCGTACGGGTTGGCGGATGTCACATGCCTTCGAATTTTTGGTTCTAGGACATGCCGGTTTCCTCACGATGTTTTCCTTCACCGTTTTGAGAGCAGTGGTGATTAAATAATTTACACAAATTAAAAAGCCTCCTTAGCTTCGTACCTACGACCTACATCACGTAAGTCGCGGCCGTTACCACTGGGCCACCTCTGCTCGCCACCGACCGTGAGCATTTAGCCGGGTACAAATCTAGTCACCGGACTGCTACTAAAAAATACTATTTGAAAACTAGCAGCTGCCGCCGGAGCATCTCCGTGCCGTAGGAAAACCTAATAACATTCTGAGGATCGAACCCAGGACCCCACGCTCAACAGTATCCTTTCAAACAACGAGGCAGCCGAGTCAGTTTTGATTCTGTTTAGGTACAAATGTATTTAGAAATTCACCACTTAGGTACCAACGACAAGTAGTAGTTTTAAGACCATATTCTAGAAACGGCCCTGCATGCAATGTACGCATACACTGTCTATAACAAGTATCTCTTGACACACGAATAACATTGACGGGTGTCAGCATTTGTACAATTGTTAAATGAAATGTATTAAAAAAAAAACAAGATGGCGGTGTTAGTTCCAATATTGACCACGCGCCAAAAGAACCATATAGCGCTGTACACATGATTATTAAATTATTATTACGTACTCTGTTAACTTCCATGTACCCATAGATTTGACAGCCCTCTTTGAGAGCCAAATTCGTTTTTTCAATGGAGTCATCGTTTTTGCACTGTTCTATGGTAGATAAATCAGGTAAGGCCCATCTTCTTAATCTGTATGCTTCTTTCACCTCATCACAGGTATTGCAACATCTGATACAAAAATATTCGTTAGCTATAGTCGGTATTGCCATTGCAAATCACAAGCCACGACTTGTGTACTTTATTTTTAACCAACTTCAAAAAGGAGGTTGTCAATTCGACATGTTTATATATATTTTTTAATGTATTTTCGAGTACAACTCCGTCATATATACTTAGACGGATTTGCAAAATTCTTTTTTTGTTCGAAAGGGGTTTCCGAAATGGTCCCAGAAAAATGTAATATAGTTCTGATGATGCGTTTTGGAGACAGACAACGGAACTCCTCAAAAAATGGCAGCAAACAAACCGCGATTGCTGCTATCGCACTAATATGTATTGTTTTGACCCCAAGGATGATGAAATTTCGAATTCTGTGGGGTAAGTACTGTAACTAAAAAGTGAAAAATAAAAATAAAAAACAACAACCGACTTCCAAAAAAACACTACAAAGTGAAAAATAACTTTAATTTTGGAAGGCGGTGACAAAAAAATAAATAAAATACTTATCCAAAGTCACCGACTTCCGAAATTAAAGTTATTTTTCACTTTGTAGTGTTTTTTTGGAAGTCGGTTGTTTTTTTTATTGACAAGGTTTATATTGCAATGATTTATGCACGCTCTTCAATGCAACAACAGTAACCCAGCGTTTAAGTACAACTAGTTGTGATACTTGTACAGATAGGTTATTTTATTATTAATTCGTTTAATGTATTTATCCATTTAAAAATATTTCTTAAAAAATGTATAAGTAAAATCATTTAAAATATAAAACTATAGTGGTCCACCGGTGTCGGGAGCAGGTTCCAAACTACCGGTGATTAGGGCTCCAGAGACAGGAATCTCCTCACCATGCGAGCCGTATCGACGAGTAGGTACTTGCCTTCTGAATCAGGCCCTAGATCCAAACGGTTAATCGCTTAAGAGTTTTTAAAAGATAAAATTTGCGCCCAACGAGAGCCTCGAGATGTTGGTCGAGGCTTTCGGCCATCATCAGACCACTTGCCGTTACGACAATGCGCACAATGACAGCCGAGCTCACAATCCACAAGTCAATTAGCCTAGTGTGCTAAGTCGAGATATTTTATTTTGTTGCTGTTTCTCAGCTTTCACCAATGTGGAATGGTAACATCGACTAACATTGCGCGGCGCGCTAATTGAGCTCTCACCACTTTACCAAGTTTACTTATTCGCGACAGGTATTACTGTCATTATTTATTTAAACATATGTACTTCGTCAGTCTGTGATTTCAAAATAAAAGCTTTTTAATAACTGCATGAAAGTATGTATAAACGACACGTTTAAGTAACAATAAATAACAATTAACAAAAAATGTTTAAGTACCATTTTGTTCCGGCTAATCTCCGAAACGGCTGGACCGATTTTGACAGGACTATCACTGGCAGATAGCTAATGATTTATGGATTAGAAAGGAGAGGAAGATTTTTGTTCCGGTAGCAAGTACCCATGGGAACCGACCAATTGGAACCGTGTGCCTAGCTTCTGACGTGCCCATATAGGTTTATATGAAATAAAGTGATGTATTCAGAATAGCCTTTGATTGATTGATCAATAACTTACTGAGATTCATTAAGTGCTGCTCCATAACAACTTCCACATGTTATTATTGCGACCTCAGAAGTGTTTAGTTTTACCTAAAATAAAATACAATACGATCTAATAAATTAGTTACGTTACCACACACAAAACTAGAAACAGTACAGTGTATAGTAAATCATATGCAGGGAAAGCACCTCGAAGAATGGTTTTGATCAATGCAGAACTTACAAAAAACATGATACATACAGCTGTCTTGTAGATATAGGTACTTAGTTAGCTTATTTGCAAAAAAACTGTTCCCCCCATAATTCTTAGGTTAATAAAAAGAGATTTACACAGGGTCAGTAGCGGACTCCAAAGTCAAACGAAATCAGGGCTGACCCATTAGTGTCTCCATGTATACTGATTTGAAGTCAGTACGTAGCTGAGCAGTGCTGATTTAAATACCCACTTGAATATTTTAAAGTCAATTCACACCCAGAGCCACCAGCACCAACGGTAGGTACTGTCCTCGTCTATGCGACGAAGTTAATCAGTTGTTGACACTGTATGGTAAGCTGACGACGTGTCGTGTCGAAACTCAGGCGAATTTGAACGAGAATTTTGATGTGATAAAAGATGTCACTTTCTTCTTCAATACTTCTGGTACTAAACGAGAAATTGATGGTTTCGAGACACAATCAAAGTGACTGAGGTTCCAATACGGCATTATTGCAAGTCGTTTGATTTCATATAAAAAAAAAAACATAGTAAAGTCTGCTGTTTTCGAGGTTTAATTTTCCCCCACTGTCTTCAATAACGTTTGGTCACCATGAAGAAATTACCATAACTACTGACTGCAGGTAAATAGCGAGAGTCAGTTCTCAGAGCCAGCACTGACTTCAGTTGGACTTAGCTACTGACCATGTAAATCTGACTTAATTCTTGGCTGTAATATTGCTCCACATATTCCACACATATGTGATTAGGGGACTTGGTTCATTTGGTGTAATGTTAAGAACAATTATTGTGATTTGCCTTATCAGTTGTTATTGCCTGCACTTCGTTTTTTGGGAATGTGGGCTGAATCTGGCCATCAATTTTGCTGAGTATATTTTGACATACATAGATAGAATGACTGCAGCAAGTGAATGCTTAAATTATAAATAAATTAATGCAAGCAAAGCATTCATAAACAAATTGAATAATCTTACAGTGGTAGAAGTTGCAATTTCTTGCTTTTTTGGTTCTTCTATAGGATTTCCATTCAAGTCTAGCCTCCTTTTATGAATATTTTGTTCCATTTGCAGATGCTGCTCCCCTGATGAGTCCATAGCATCAAGGACTAAGTCTGAAACAGAACATATTAACAAAAATACTGGGAGGAGTTTATCTAGCTTGCTTGTCTAAAACGATTTTATTTTACAACATAAGCACATTATATTATATTAATAATATTTCCTGCTGTTGTGGTCCATGTTAGATTTCAAATCTGTCATAATTAATTTCAAGGAAGCATCCTACAACTACGAGGATAAATATATTAACCTTTTGACCCCCGGTCATATATAGATGACAAACCAAAATGTGCCTAACATGCCACGGATGCAACTACATGACAGACTTATACGTAAATAAAGCCACTTGGCACTGAGGGCATGCTTTTGCTTTTTTGACATGGGGGTCAAAAGGTTAAATACGATCGATCAGTATTCAAAATCGCACTATGACGTGGAGTTGTGGACACCAGCCCGTTTTACCTATGTACTATCAATTGAATATACCTTTACAGTTAAACTCATATTTCCGTTCAATTAATCAATCATTGAAGAATAAACCTCCGTGGAAAAGAGATCCAAGTATCCTTCAAAAACCCAAACCCTTATAAAGATTCACAGTGAATTCCTAAACGCGACAAGTATCAATGAAGTCTTAAATATTTCTATTTTAACTCATATTCATGGTGTTAAAATATGTAGGTATGTCTAAAATCTAAAAATACAATTGATATTGCTGTGACTATGCTTTGCTAGAATTGGATGCTTTAATCCATGCTACATGTTTGTGAATGCGTGCCGTCAATTTGGATTGGTCATGTCTTAGCTGGCATTGCTTATTTGAACAAATTTTCAATCTTGCATTTTTTCTAATTTATAAAGGCACTAGGAGAGCACTTTGTGCAATTATAGTTATATACTTACAATTACATGAGATTGATGGAACAATGATATCTAAATTAATTCGTAGTTTATGGCCTCTTGAAGTGTCTACGAACAATTCCTCCGAAATATTAGGTGACATGTAAGTATATAGTTCAGAGAGGAATAATAACACCATAATCAGCCCACCGGTTACAGTAACTGCAATGCGAATTTATTTTAATTAGTCTTTTGTAATCATAAATAACGAGTTAAAAGGATATTAAAGAGTAGAATGTTTTACTTGCTGCGCCGGTGGTGGTTTTAATTCTAAAGTCCTCGAGGGTCTTCGCATATGCATCTAATTGCTTAAATCTATCAATTAATTGAGATGACATGTTGTCATGCACGTATATGCCAATTACTTTAATATTTAATCGTTAATTTCCACAATTCGTTTGTTTTCTTCTTGAGTTTTGTCAACCTTTGCTCAACCCGTCAATCCCACTGTCAAGTGTCAATTTGCCAATACACTATTGTAGTCCTGTGTCAATTCAAAAGTTAGCCAAAAATGGAGAACCAAATGACATCAAGTCTATAGCTGTACGAGGATCTTTTTGCGCGTGGTCAATAACTACTAACGCTGCTATTTTGTTTTTCAATACATTCGTACTATGTTTACCAACAGCACCACACTGTCAACGTCATTCAAAATTCAAAGGCAAGATTTCTTAAAACAGTTGAGTGTAAGTATCACGTAAAAAACCGGCAAACATGGCTATTACACGCCGCGTTCGATCATTTGTCAAAATGACACTAAGTGATTGAAATGTAGAATTATAATTGGTTATGCTGAACAATGTGATAATATTGACCAATCAACATGCCTGTTGCTGTTGTGGTTTTTATACTGTGATACCATCCAGTGTTGCCAGGTCCCTTAAGTCAAAAGATACGTTTTATTTCAAGAAATGTTACATTTTTGCTACAAAAGTTAAATTTTTTTTTCAATTTCGTGTTTTTGAGGTTGCAGGTAAATTGATTTCAGCAAAATGGCGGAATATAACGAAATATATGATGTCTAATGGAGTATTTAAGGCCAAGACCAATATTATTCAATTTTTTTTCCTTCCAAAATACGCTACATTTCGAAACTTTGAGAAAAAATGTTGTAGTTGTCTTTTTAGACCTACGTGAATGATTATTATCAGTAAAAATTGAGAATCAAGCAGAAAAAAAATGGTTGCTAATTAAGGCGTTCTAAAATGTCATTCTCGTCTTCAAATTTAGTTAATTGTCTAATGAATTAACAGGTTTGCGACGAACGTTTAGCGTCTAATAAATTCTTTTCAAGTGACCTTTTATATATTGTAAATCAAGCTACTGTTAATATGACGCAGCAACGTGATAGTTCTTATGTAACTAAATTTGTGTTATATATAGGTACGCATTGCCAACTTTTAAGTCATCAAAGCAAAGACTATCCCGCCCCCCTGTAGTGCTTACGTATTACTCGAATGGCCCCAATTTTTTTTAATGTTAAAAATGTCAATGTACTGAGAGTTTCCGAGATGCAGGCTTAACCCCCTGGCTACAGCCAGAACTGCGGCGTGGCGTGAGGCGCGGCTAGTACTCATCTCACCTCGATACTCGCTAGTAGCGAGTATCGAGGTGGCCACAGCTCAGAGCGGCGCGTGCAGTGTGACCAGATTCAGTATTTTAATACTTTTTCAGTATATTTCATCGATTTTTCCGAACATCAGTATATTTTCAGGTATATTGCTGGCAGTCAATGTTTTTGGGTATATTTTGGTTGAAGTTATGGCAACACCGTAGTGAGTGATCGTCTTTGCGACAATGTTTGCGGAATTCCCCGGAACGCGAACATTGGGGACTTTCCCGGATTTAGTTTATACTTATACATGTTATCTATGAGCAAAGATGAGTAAGTATTTTAATACTACATATACAATTATCAATCAATACATAGTATTCATCAGACTTGCAGAATGTATGTTCGCCTAAAACTTTACAACTGCTGGACCGATTTTAATGCGGTTTGCACTATTAGATAGAGCGTAATTTCCAGATTGCGTACATTCAAATTCGTTGTGTTTCATGAATATCAGTCTACCCGGACGAATTCGGGACGGACCGCTAGTTTATCTATAATTTTCAAAACAACGTCTAGTTTTTAAGTTTTCAGTTGCATGAATAGGTAGTAGTTAAACTTAAAAGATACTTTATTACTAGTATCAAATCGTCTAATACGGTTCAAGTGAAATGATTGTCTCTTCTGCATTCGACTTAATCTTTGAGGTCTTTCTTTCGATAATTCGGGAATTTCCCCAAAATAGGAGATGTTTTTGTCATCATATATATAGAACGCGATTTTCGTTGTTTTTATTTACTTAGTTGCATTCATCCGGACAGCATGTCTAGTTTTCAGCAAAGTTATTTAGCTAAGTGGGAACAAATTCCGGAATTTTCTTCGTGGCTTTCACGTTATAAAGATGACGAGTTCACCGCATTTTGCAAAGCATGCAATGCGAAACTGCAAAGTAGATTAGCATCTATAAAACAGCATGCACATACTGAAAAGCATAAATTGAACTTGATAGAATATAAAGGACAGTCAAAGGGAAGCATAACTCGCTTTACTTACCTAGTTCAAGGAGTTTGGATATATTTTAATTTAAAGTTAATCATCCTAGTTTTGTTTCTCAAAATCAGTTAGGTAACAGCTATGAAATGCGGCGCTGTTATAAAAAAAAACTAAGCAACCAAGTATTTTTTAAATTTTCAGGTTGATACATTTTTCAAAAAGGCCCCACTGAAAGACGAAGTCAAAAAAGCTGAGCTAAGTTTATGCAGTTTTCTGTTGGAACACAACATCCCATTTAGAGCTATGGATCATCTTAGTGGATATTCTAGTGAAGTGTTTTACCGATTCCGATATTGCGAATTAATTTTCCTGCAAGAGAACCAAAGCAGCAGCCGCTATAACTTATAATGTTTTAGGACCCAATTTCGAAAAAGATATGATTGAAGACATACTTGGTACTGCATCTCCTTCAGGTAAACCAGTATATTCAATTATAATCGATGAGAGTACAGATGTTGCAACAGTCAAAGTATTGGCAATAGTAATTAAATACTTCTCTGAAACTAAATGTACTGTACAAACCAAATTCCTTGATTTAGTTGATTTAAGTGGTGAGACCGCAGGTCATTTATTTAATTCGTTGTCATCAAAATTATCCGGATTAGGTTTAGAAATAAAAGACGTAATAGGATTCGCTGCTGATACTACGAATGTGATGTTTGGTCAACATTCTGGCATTGTTGCAAAAATTAAAGAAGTAAACCCAAAGTGCTTTTTCATAAAATGTGTTTGTCACTCTGCAGCATTAAGTGTTAGCCACGCCTGTAAAATACTGCCTAGAAATTTAGAACAAATAGTAAAAGAAGTATATGGATATTTTTCTCAAAGCAGGAAGCGTCAAAGAGAATTTTCTGAGTTCCAAAATTTCACAGACACTGAAAATCACAGAATTTTGCGTCATTACGACATAAGGTGGCTTTCACTTCATGCCTGTATTAGTAGAATAATTGAGCAGTGGAGGGCATTGCAATTGTTTTTTCAAGACCAATACTTGAGTGATCGCAATATGTCATCAGAATTTTTATTCAATTCTTTTACCACTGATATAAACAAATTGTACTTTTACTTTTTGGACTACATTTTGCCGATTGTAAACAAATTTAACATAATTTTTCAAGGCGACTATCCGTGCATTGATAGACTGTATGATGATGCATCTAGTATGTACTTGTCGATTTTGGGTTGCTTCATGAAAGCTAATTACATCAAACGTACGGACAATGTATTTACGTTAGACCCAAAGTCTAATGTAAATTATTTATTAAATGCAGTTAATTGACGAAGAATGTAGAACCCTAAAGTTTGATCGCGAAGTAAGGGATTTGTTACAATCTTCCAGCACTGGCTCACTCATCTCGTGTGAACAATTTTGGGTGGAAGTTGGGAAAATTTGTAACAGTGATGGCATGTTAAAATACAAAAATATAACTAGTTTTAGTAAATCTCTTCTATGTACATATACCGGTGTCGAATGCTGCATGCGAGCGCATATTTTCACAGATAAATTTAATAAAAACGGACTAAAGAAACAGATTTATAAACAAAAATGTGTCAGCTATTTTAAAAACAAAGCAAGGTGTTTTAAGGATGAAGGAGGTTGTGTAAATTTTAATGCTTCGAAAAGGATGTTAAAATATAACTCTAACATTTATTGTGAGTATGAATAAATAAAACGTGTTAAGAAAATAAGTATTTTTATTGGTATATCTGTCCTATGTAAGTCGGTATATTTCAGTATGTTTTTGAGGTGCGTCGGTATTTTCGTAAAATTTAATCTGGTCACACTGGGCGCGTGCGGCGGCATCGGTGGACGCATTCGGCATCGCGCGACCGAAACAAATAATTTTATTTTTATCGCGCGTTGAGCTTATATAAATAATGGATACGGAACGATGTATTAGTGAAATACTGAGTAGACCAGCAATATGGTTGTCAAAAGTCAAAACATCCACATCATAAATATAGGCTTTTTATAAAAAAAATTGGGTCGAAATAAAACAACAATTTCCTGGTAGTAGAGGTAAGTAGGTATTTACTACTTATTTTTTACAAGTAAAAGAATTTAAGTTATTGGAAGCTGACTTAGCAGGTGGTAAAGAAAAATACATTTTAGATAGGGCAGTATACTATTGTAGTCTTTGGCGCCCACCGATGCCGCCGCACGCTCCGCTCTGAGCTGTGGCCGCCTAGATACTTGCTAGTACATTTGTTTCATTAGCGCACCGCGCAGCCCGTCGGTGCCGCGCGCCGCAGTTCGCGTCGCAGTTCGCGTCGCCGCCGCCGGTAGCTGTGGCATACTTCATAATATGCTGTCTAAGCTACCTTCCCATTTTTAATACATAATAGAGAAGTACTCAGTTACGAGATAGGTAGTAGGTATCCAAAATAATTAAGATGGCTATAAGGTTGTCGCATAACAATGATTATTTAATATCTATTCTTATGGTTTACCTACCACCTACATTGGCGTATTATTGTTCGTTGCCAACTTGTTTGTTTCGTATTTTTGTTTTAGTAGGTTTGTAAGTAAGTACTAAAGTATGTGTGTAGGCCGTCTTAGCAAGATTCCATTTGACCTTTTGTATTAGATACTTGTTACGTTCGTGAAATAGTAAAACAAGGAAGGTAGGGAAGGTTTCCTCACTCACGGCTTGGCCACGACCTTGCCGCTATCAGCGAAACCTACTTAATTTTAAACAAACTGTCCATTATTAAACCATTTCGTCTTTCAAAGCTACACTTTTTTATGTTCGTTGTTCGCTTATGACAAAACAGGAAAACCGAATACTTAAGGGATCACCTCAGTTAGTGTCTGTCCGTTCTCATTGTCGAATCTCGACTCGCACTTGCAACGGTTTTTATTTGCACTAACCGAGTGACAGCTCTATAAAAGTAGTTAAGAATTTTGAGCACTGTTAGGAAGCTTTCATTCTGTTCGGGTATATATTCTATGCTGTCGCGGCACGCTCGCTTCGCTCGCTCGCCTTCGTGCGCTCGCCGGTTCCACTCTCCTAGGTGACCGGGGTAGATGACGGCCCTGTCCGTCAAGTAGGTAGGCCTCGACCACACGACAGAGGTATTCTAATCCAAATTATTCACCGACATCAGAGGGGATATATATATATGATTGATTAATTTAGTTGTTAAATAAAGAAGTTTGATGGCTAATTATAGCATAATGTTGAATCTCTAAAACGGGCGTATAAAGTTGCCCATTTAGAAGATTAGTCGTTGAGTTATAAATTCAGAGGTAAATATATTTATCGGTAGCTCTGAGTCATATTAATTTACATTCGTAAATTGACGCTGGTTTTTTAATATTCTGTTGGAATAGTAAAGCCGATGAATTAATATAATGGAAGCTGTTCTATTAACTCGTTTCCTACTTACAAAGAAAGACGTTAGGTTGCAGGTGCTAAAGAAAACTTTTGCTGCTGCACTTAAAATTTCCCAAAAAAAAATCCTATGACAAAACAAAGAACTCTGAGTCGAATTTTGTAATAGAGTGAATATCGAAAGAAAACTTTTGCTGCTGCACTTAAAATTTCCCAAAAAAAAATCCTATGACAAAACAATGAACTCTGAGTCGAATTTTGTAAAAGAGTGAATATCGAATTTAAAAAGTGCAGTAGACTCTTCCTACTTTGTTGCCATCGACACGTAAATGCAAGCATACTAGACTAGTCTGGATTAACAATAATTATTGCAATCGTGTTTGAGCGTCTATATGATGATTTTCTGCAAACATCTTGCTTGGTGCAAGCGGAGTGAAGATTCATAGAACTTCCGTATGCGCCTTGAATAAGCCACGCACAAAGCAAGCAACTCGTATAGTCTCGCTCTACTTTTATAAATACCTGGAGTGGCCCATTGGTTGAAGCCCACGGAGGTGCTATTAATGTTAATGGTTTTGGTCTTGAAAGTAGATTGGTATTCTTTTTGCAAAACGTCAAAAAGGGATCCAAAGATTTCATTAGGATTCTCGTGTTCTGCTATAAGCTATGTTATTTTTAAATTTGTTGCAACGACTAGCAGTATAAGGCCTGCATTCTACAATTTGTGGTTTTTTCATTTTAATTTTTTTAATTGTAATGGTAAATGAAAGCTAGCCAATAGTCCACAATGGTCAGACGGCAAGTCAGTTAGTACTAATTTATTTTTGGCATCACAATCACTAAATATATTATCAAGACAAGTCGACGTAGAAGCCGTGATCCTAGTAGGTTCTAAAAACAACTTAGTTAAATTAAAAGATCTAAACAGATTAAGAAGTCTAATACCTAATGGAGTAACATCTAAAATATTAATATTAGGTCCTTTTATTTATTTTTTGGGTTTTGGTGGTTCTGTGCTCAATATGGAAAACATAAAATATCGCATTATTTTCGAATACGAATTCTATCGTGGCACTAGCGCTGCAGAAACAGCTCGAAGGATTAATAATGTGTACGGAGAAGCTATTGTAAAAGAAAACACAGTACGTTTTTGGTTCCAACGCTTTCGTTCTGGAAATTTTGACCTCCAGAACAAACCTCGAGGACGGCCGGAGACCCTAGTTGTCAATGAGCAATTGAAAGTGATTGTGGAAGCGGATCCATCTCAAACCACGTCAGAGTTAGCTGCAGGCTTCGGTTTGAGTGATAAAACCATTTTGAATCATTTGAAACAAATTGGAAAAGTGAAAAAGTTTAACAAATGGGTACCGAATGAACTAAGTGAAGCAAACCAACAAACACGCATCGACTGCTGCGTCACTTTACTCAACCGTCACAATAACAAGGGATTTTAAATCGTATCATTACCTGTGATGAAAAATGGGTCCTATACGATAATCGGAAACGCTCATCACAGTGGTTAAATCCAGGAAAACCGGCTAAATCCTGCCCCAAACGAAAGTTGACTCAAAAAAAGGTACTGGTTAGTGTCTGGTGGACCAGCGTTGGTGTCATCCACTACAGCTTCCTAAGATCTGGTCAGACGATTAAGGCAGATCTGTATTGCCAACAATTGGAAACCATGATGGAAAAGCTAGCCGTTAAACAGCCGAGATTGGTCAACCGCTCTAGGCCAATACTGCTTCAGGACAACGCTAGACCACACACTGCACAACAGACGGTGGCGAAACTAGAGGAGCTAGGATTGGAATGTCCCCGTCACCCACCATACTCCCCGGACCTTGCGCCAACCGATTACCACTTTTTTCGGAATTTAGATAATTTCTTTATTGGAAAAAAACCAATTCAGATGAGGCTGTCCAAAACACCTTCAAAGATTTTGTTCATTCTTGCTCCCGGAATTTTTTCAGCAAAGAATTAATGAACTCCCTATAACATGGCAAAAGTGCATAGTTCACAACGGTACCGACTTTGAGTGATTAAATTAAAAAAATGTAAAAAAAAAATAGTTTTGCTTTTTTCATATAAAACATCAATTTCATATAGTACCTAATATTAAAATTTTGATTTTGAACCACCGGAGATTGTGTTCCGCCCAAGCCGGGCAGACCTCCACCGTATGCTCCACCGTGTCCTCAGGACGATCTTCGCAATGGAAACACCCGGGCATTTCCTCCCGCCTTATCCGAAACAGGAACAACCGTGTCCGGTGAGGAACTGCGTTAGGCGGAAGGTGAGAACGCCGTGCCGCCTCTCAAGCCACTCCTCAAAGAGGGGACTTACCGCCGCAATCGTGGCGTGCCCAGAGCTCAGCCTTGCATCCTTGACGAAGTAACACCGAGTTTCCTATGAGTGGCCATAAGACAATCTAATCTGTTCGACAAGCGGTGCGAAAAATCTCAATCGTGTTTAAGTAAAGTTAAGTAGGGAAAAAATTAAATAACGTCATTTTAAATATTACCTAATATACTTGGTTCGTGTTCCGTGTGGTGCCGGACTGCCCGACGTAAAGAATAGCGCCATCCCATCTTTTCCCGTGGGTGTCGTAGGAGGCTACTAAGGGACTTACTAGAGAATGGGCAGCAGCATTCTCTATGCATTTTACCACCATACTGCGATCGCCAACCCGCTTTCCGTGCGTGGCGATTTTGGCAAACTCCTCCCCCCCCCTCCCCATAAAATCAAAATCAAAATATTTGATTTCACATAAACCTGCAAGGGCACTTATGAAACGTCAGAAGCTAGGTGCACGGTTCCAATTTGTCGCTTCCTATGGAGAAGAGCCGGCAAGAATCTCCACGGTTACTCTTTTAAAAATAATTGGATTTTATAATGTTTTCAAATTACAGTGATATTAGGTATGGGAGGACAGTGCAGGCCTGTCAATAAGTACCAGGTACTTTAGAGGAATGAAAATAAAGAATAGAAACTGTAGGCCTACAACGTTCTCTCATTCACAATATGTAAAAGAATCTACATAAGTAAAATCAACCTATTTAAACCGATTAAATAAATACTCGATGTTACAAGTGTTGTATAATGTCAAATAATGACGAGAATATGTCAGAAAGTGTAAAAACTAAAATTAATAAAATTAACATTGTAATTTGGAAGAAGTTAATAGACGCTCACATAGTTATGGTGCTAATGAGTTACCAGGGAAGCCACATGTGCAGAAGGAATTAACGCCAAACTTCCTTGTCTTCAACGTAGTCTTTTATCTTATAATATGCTTTTTTGATAAGGACACGTTTAATATGAGTTTTAAACTTTCCATCGCTAAGTTCTGTAACCGATTTTGGCAACTTGTTATAGAAGCGGATACTATTTATTAGAAATGACTTACTAGTTTTAGTTAATTTAAGTTTTGGAATCACAATTTCATCTTTACTACGTGTATTTAGATTATGAAAGTCGCCACTTTTTTTGAAAAGACCTAAATTTTTGCGAAGGCAGAGTTAGTATGTCAACTTCGTTGAATTTGTTTCTAAGAGACTCGCGAGGCCCCATTTTATAGATTGCGCGGATTGCCCTCTTTTGTAGAATGAAAACTGAATCTACGTCAGCTGCCGACCCCCACAGCAGAACGCCATAAGACATAATACTGTGAAAATAAGCAAAGTATACTAACCTAGCTGTGGCTATATCAGTCAACTGCCTTATTTTTCTTACTGCGTAAGCAGCTGAGCTTAATCTACTTGAAAGAGCTCTAATGTGGGCACCCCATTGCAATTTTGAATCTAAAGTAATTCCTAGAAATACAGTTTCCGAAATGGCATCTAGTTTCTTGCCATCAAGTTTTAAATTTAGCCCTACTTGGGGTACATTTGGTAATGAGAACTTAAGACATTTAGTTTTGTTCGCATTGAGTAAAAGATTATTAGCCGCAAACCATTTCGAGAGAACAGCTAGACTATCGTTGACATGTAAGACATCCGTATCTTTTCTATATAATCTAAAAATAAGAGAAGTGTCATCAGCGAATGAAAATAAAGAATAGAAAATCTTCTGTAAGGCCTACAACGTTCTCTCATTCACAATATGTAAAAGAATCTACATAAGTAAAATCAACCTATATAAACCAAGTGACATAATTTCCATGAGAATCACTAATAAATAGTCGATATTAGAAGTGATGTATAATGTCAAATAATGACGAGAATATGTCAGGAATTGTAAAATTAAAAATAATAAAAATAACATTGTAATTTGGGAGCAGTTAATAGACTCTCACATAGTTATGCTGTTAATGAGGTACCAGGGAAGCCACATACGCAGAAGGAATTAATGCCAAATTTCCTTGTCTTCAACGTAATCTTTTATCTTATAATATGTTTTTTTGATAAGGACACGTTTGATGTGAGTTTTAAACTTTCCATCGCTAAGTTCTGTAACCAACTTTGGCAACTTGTTATAGAAGCGGATACTGTTTATTGGAAATGACTTGCTAGTTTTAGTTAATCTAAATTTTGGAATCACAATTTCATCTTTACTACGTGTACATAGATTATGGAAGTCGCATCTTTTTTTGAAAAGACCCAAATTTTTGCGAACATACAAGATGTTTTCTAGGATATAAAAAGAAGGCAGAGTTAGTATATCAATTTCGTTGAATTTGTTTCTAAGAGACTCGCAAAGCCCCATTTATAGATTGCGCGGATTGCCCTCTTTTGTAGAATGAAAACAGAATCTACGTCAGCTGCCGATCCCCACAGCAGAACGCCATAAGACATAATACTGTGAAAATAAGCAAAGTATACTAACCTAGCTGTGGCTACATCAGTCAACTGCCTTATTTTTCTTACTGCGTAAGCAGCTGAGCTTAATCTACTTGAAAAAGGTCTAATGTGGGCACCCCATTGCAATTTTGAATCTAAAGTTATTCCTAGAAATACAGTTTCCGAAATGGCATCTAGTTTCTTGCCATCAAGTTTTAAATTTAGCCCTACTTGGGGTACATTTGGTAATGAGAACTTAAGACATTTAGTTTTGTTCGCATTGAGTAAAAGATTATTAGCCGCAAACCATTTCGAGAGAACAGCTAGACTATCGTTGACATGTAAGACATCCGTATCTTTTCTATATAATCTAAAAATAAGAGAAGTGTCATCAGCGAATAAAATTATATCCGAGAAGTTAGCCATCAGGTAAGGAAGGTCATTAATATAAACTAGAAATAAAAAAGGGCCAAGAATTGAACCTTGAGGCACGCCCATCTTGACTAGAGACCCCGAGGACGTTGCCCCGTTAACATTTACTTTTGGCTGCCTGTTTGATAAATAGGAAAGCACAAGATCAGCAGCTCGTCCACGAACTCCGTAGTGGTGTAATTTACAGATAAGTGTATTGTGGTCAACGCAGTCAAACGCTTTTGAGAGGTCACAGAAAATGCCAATTGCATCCTAGGACATCTCCCAGGATTCCAAAATTTTACTTATGAGTTTTACTCCCGCGTCAGTCGCCGACCTAGTTTTCGTGAAACCAAACTGTCGACTGTGTAAAATCCCATTTGAATTAAAATGTGACAACATCTGGTCTAGCATGATTTTTTCATAAATTTTGCTCAATGCCGGAAGCACAGATATAGGTCTATAATTAGAGGGATCACTCTTACTACCCGATTTGAAAATTGGTACTACTTTCAGTATAGTATATATATAGTACTTTTACTTTTCTACTATTTTCATACGGAATTACTAGCTATGGCAGAACGTTTAAAACTTATTTAGACAAAATACACAACCTACAATTTCGTTTATTAAAAATAATAGTACCAAATAAAATAAAGAAAACACTTTATGATGGTGATGACGTAACAGGATTTTTTAAGTATTGTAAAATCTTACCAATACACACAAAAATAAAAAAGTGGTTATTAATAGAACAGTTCACCAACAAAGAACTGCAAACTAAATTCAATCATACTATAGCAACAAGAATGGCAGCCCAATCAAAACTAGTAGTACCGAGATATAAGAACTATTACGGAAAACGAACGAACGCATATTTAATACCTACTTTAATTAATGATGTTCCAACAAAAATTCAATCGGAAATAACAAACAGTAATTATAAAATTAAATACACAAAATACTTTGATTCTCTTTGAAAAAGCATCATCCTGTTTAAATTTCATTCAATGTAATTAGCATCGACGGAATGCCTGACTCGCGCTGTTTTCGTTTTTGAACTATTTTAGTTATTACTTACAAACTACCTTACAATGTTTTATTTTATTTTTTATAAACTATGTGTTAACTATTAATTAATAAGATAATGATTATTATGTAAGTATTAGTTTTAAGATTGCTGATAAGTGTTTCAACATCCGGACAAACCTATTGAGGTTTTTGTGATGTTTCTGTTTATATTTTGCTTTTCCTTTATTAATAAAGACTAAAAAAAAAAAAAAAAGTAGACTTACAAAGAGTGCGTTTTTTTTAGTAAGCTTTTTACAGTAGATAATACGGCACAAATGTGGCATATTGTTTGTTTATTTGTCTTAATTTAGAATCTTCGAAATCGAAATCTGTCGTTGTGTTTCTGCACCTAAAGTGCATTTAACTAGACTACGTGGCGGAAAACTTCCTTCCAGTTGCCCGTTATTATTTTTAAGTAGACATGGGTGATAAATAACGTCACAGTGAAAAAATCATCGTGATCTGCCACCTGAGAATATCACAGTGACTTTTTAGAAAATAACGTCGTTCCAAAATAACGTTGTTCCTTTCCGTCACATTTACTGCTTCTCACTCCCGTCACTGCGATGGTTCATGTTCAATATGGAACGAGATTAAATTGGAACGTACGCCCGCGCCTGGGGCCACGGTCGCCCGACTCATAAACGAGCGAGCGAGGAGCGTTATTAGCATTAATAGCCGCGTGCGCGTGCTAATTTGACCTCTAGTTACGTTGCAATAAGGTAATTTTTAGGTAATCCTATTATTGAAAATAGTAGTTAACGCATATTATGATACCATACCTATTACTGGGTAAATATTAGTGGACTGATTCATTATTATGTGGTATGAATATTAGATTGAGTACAATCCAATATTGATACCTGTTATGAAATACAATATTCTCGTGAATATGCACGTTTATTATATTATTCACATAATTATGCCTAATACAGAAGTAAAACGGTGACTCAATATTCCTTCTTATTTTAACACTTTTAACAGGCTCTAAGACTGTCAACGTTGAATATGTTGGCGTAGGTATTTAAAAAGTTAATCACCTATGTACAGTGATTATTGTTTTTTTCTATAAACTTACATAATAATAAAACTTTAATAAAAAAAATTGTTATCACATATTATCTACTGTTATTTTTCTTATACTTTTTTGTTGTTGTTTTTTTCATGTATACACGTACGTGTATACGTAATTACGTATACATATAATAAAACCGAATACAGCTGCAGGCGATATTTGTTATTGATAATAGCGAATAAACGAATTAATTATCAAATCGTATAGAGTCACATTACAAGACGTTCCAAGTACCTATGCGACGTGCGTTATCGAAATATCGACGTGACAAAGTCACGGTGATTTTTCACTGTGATTTTTTTGTAACAGGAACAACAGTCACCGTGATTGAAATATAACAACTTTGCCCATGTCTATTTTTAAGATTATGATCATGAACTTTTGCTACAATGGCACTTAACATTTACAGAATGGGCACGCCACGATTGCGGCGGTAAGTCCCCTCTTTGAGGAGTGGCTTGAGAGGCGGCATGGCGTCCTCACCTTCCGCTTGACACAGGACCTCACCGGACACGGCTGTTTCGGGAGGTTCCTGTTTCGAATAGGGCGGGAGGAAACGCCCGGGTGTTTCCATTGCGAAGATCTCCCTGAGGCGCTCAAATAACATACCTCTGGTGCAAGCCCATCTACAGAACTTGATTTGGAAACTAAAATCAGGGTGGAAATGGCACTTTACAACGGTGGAATAAAACGGGAGAATAGTATATAAAGTATATATAATGTATATCAAAAGTATATAAAGCTTTGAAATCTATACCTCCAACAAGTGTGGAATCAGAGAGCGCCTTTTCAATCTATATCTTTAAGTAGGATTGATTTATTTTGTTTTGGTAAATTAGGAATAAGACTTCTATTTTACGTGTTATTTAAATCATTATTTTGATCGCATTTTACGTACTGTTGATTTTGCTCGTTTGTATCTTATGACAGTTAAATTGTTATTTAAATTCTGTGATTTTAGACAAATCAACTGAAATCAAATCGTTTATTGCAATCCATAATGTACACTTACAGGTGGTAAATACAAAAAATAGAAACAATTATGGACCCTGTCGGGCACAGCAAATTTTTAAATTAATAAAATAACCAGAGCGAGGAAGAGCGCTTTATTAATTTTCGTTTGAATTATTTTATATCCTATTCATTTTTTTTTTGACCTTTGTGTACCTACCAAATGTTCCTAATTTTGTATGTTAGGTAACTTAAATATTGAAGAATATGTTGTTTTCCTAAGGGTGATTTTCAAAATTTTTGTACAGTTACAAAAATGAAAAATAAATGAATACCGTCACAAAAATTTACAATGTCACAAAAAAATAACAAAAAGGAAATATTAGGGCTATTCCACAGAAGATAATTAAAACAACTAAATCGCATTTTAATAATTTACTAATAATATAATCAATCTGTTGGATTACAGTCATAAAAACAGTCTCAAAAGTGTGTATTTCTTATGGTCATTAATACTATTTAAATTATTTATTGAAATGTCTAGCCCAATGAAAATTAATATTTTGTCGAGGAACATAGAATTGAAAATAGCTAGTTATATAACAAAAAAAAAACAGTATCTAATCACTTAAGCAATAATCATTACTATTTTAAACTTTAGAAACTATCGTGTAACATAACAAAATTATAAATGTTCTTTTACTTCTCATATAATTATGTTTTTTTAGTGATTATAATGTTTATTACGTATTAAATTTTAGTTTTAAATAATCATACAATTGTTTATGTTGTGAACAAAATACCTGGATAAATTTTTACAGAACACAGTATTTACTCATGAATATAAACAACAGACTTTTAAGGGACCACCTCTCTAATTAATATGAAAAATAATTTCAACTGTTCCATACATTTTGTTCGTGTAGGTAGATATTGCATTTTTGTATGGACCAGCTGTTTTTTACATTTGTTGGTCCCATAGTAAAATTATGTTGTTCATATTCATGAGTAAGTACTGTGTTCTGTAAAAGTTTGACCAGGTATTTTGTTTACACATTATACAGGATCAGTTTTTATCTAGTGCGCAAACTGTAACCATGAATTCAGCATATCATTCTAGACCCCCAAATATTCCAACATTTTGACCCCCAAGATTCAGGTGTTAAAACTGCTTCAGGCATTTCTTCTCCATCGTAAGCTTTTGCATCGACAAATTTTTGACAATGTAAAAGGAATTTTTGTCTATACACTTTCTTTTTGAAAGCCGCTATTTCTTTCTTTTTTGTTTTTCTATTTTACTGGCTTGCTTTTTTACTCTCTACTTCAAATTATAGTAATTTCGTAAATATAACTTCCGTGATTTTGTTTGCTTTTCATCTTTACTTATATCTTGACGTTTTTGTTTAAGTTTTTTCTTCAGTCTTCTCCAAGTCCTTCTCCTTACAGCTTTTTGACTCTCTGTTAGTTTGGAAACTTTCATATATTTACTTTTGATCCTTTCCAAGTTCTTTTGATTTATTTCATTATACTTTTCAGGATTGTTTAACTTTAGTCTTTCTCTGTACTTACGTTCTCTTTCTGCGGGAGTCATCGGCATTCCTGTATAAAATAACACACTGTCTCATTAATTAAATATTCTTTTAATATTTATGACAAAATTACTATATAATACTTGTACCTTTTCTTTACTTAATTTAGTATTCAGTATTAATATACCGTAATAAATACTTTTATACTTTCATTACTATGAATTTTCGTACTAAATTACACAACGTGCAATGGAAAGGGTATATACATACCAAGGGCACGGCTTCTTTAGATGATATCAAACGATATTGGAAAAGTTTTTTGATCCTATCTCTACATGTTCGGAAGTTATGAGAATTTTTAATACATTGATACCAGAAACCAAACTTTTCAAATTGAAATAAACACATCTTTTAGAAGTGATTTATCGTGATATTGGCAAAAACGTGGAAAATTATTGACCTAAGTAGTGCGGTGACACGTTTGTTATGATATTTGAATTTAAGAAACATATGAAACCGATTTGGTATCAATTCTTAGAGTATTTTATTTTGAGCTGAAACTATGTATAGTGATTCTATACCAGCTGTTATCTTTAGTGCTTAAGGATAGCAATAAGGTTTCTGTTACACTCTGTATTATCATATTAAACACTAAGTATAAATTGATCTTTTACATCTTTTAGGTCGATTTTTTAAATGTTGTACATATTCCTGATGCTGGTGGACTACAGTTATTTACATTTTCAATTATTTATTACTTATTTATTTTTGAAATAATAAAAAAAATATGTGTAAATAAAATTAATAAATGAAGCATTAGCTGTCAAATTATATAAAAATAATAATTCTGTATGAAGTTAGCTTTACTTCATTTTTGTTACGCAACAAAAAAACGTAACAAATCGTTAGAAAAATTACCATGAACCATGAGTTTAATTACAACCACAAACATTTAGAGGTTTGAAAAAATCTTATTTGTATAATCCAGCTTCTTTTAAGTAGTTGGTCAAAACTATTCTTTAAATTTACGCAAAAATAATAGGAGATAGCCTTACCGTTATTTTTATAACTGAACAACCAAAATGAAAGATTTATTGTTGAAAAAACACTGCACAGGAACAAATACAGTTTTCTTGGTGGTGGCAACTGTTGTCAAAATGGTAGACAGGCGTTCTCAAAGACTACAATTGGGCGTTCTGTTGTCATTTGGCGGTTTTGAATGAAGAATGTTGCCAGTTGAAAACCCCAAATATCTACTTATATTGGTGTTACAATAAAGAATAACAAAAGTGAGCGAAATGGAAGACATATATATTGAAACAATATTATTATTACTATCCATTAAGTTATTTATTTATATTTTATATCATTTACATCATAATTAAAGTCATAAAGATATTGTGCAACTCGAACATGTAAATATGTGAGTAGTTTCTTCTTTATGATTTTTTTGCTATGCGCTTGTGCTTAGAGACACAAGGTTGCTCTATGAAAATATTATGAGACTGAAAAAGTAAACATCTTTTATTTTTTAATTACCTATTGTTATGATCTGAAATGTTGAAGCCCATCTGGACAAAATGTTGCTCAAGGATAATAATACTAGTTTGACCACTTAATGCATGCTAGTAATAAATTGGACTGCATTGAATTGTCCAACATGTTATGCTATGCGGTCCCTAGAACAGTCCATAAGCGGAAGGTGCGCGCTGGCACATTATTTTCAGTGGGCACTTGCAAGTCCAACTCTGGCTTGCGTTCGCCTGTTCGCAGAATGGTAGATTCCTACAATAGGACTTTTGAACATATTGATATTTTTGCATGTGCTCCCTATAGGTTCAAAACCCTTATTCTTAAGGAGCTCTCCTGAATAGCATTATGTATTTTTCTCATTTGTACCATATATTGTTTATTATATACATTTACTATTATCTTATCACGATAGTTAGTTAAATAAGTTCAAAAAAAAAAAAAAAAAAAAACTTGTGTTACTCGACCCTAGCGATTATTTTCACTGTATTGAATCCTATTGTTAACCCGTGAACAGCGTTGTGGGCTGCAATATTGTTTATACGTTTTGTGTATTTCTTGTTTCTATGTTTTATATTGTAGCTGTTTGTTGTTCCTTTTGAATAAAAATAAAAAAAAATAAAAATAATGCATTTTTCTTGGATACTATTCACGTGGACGTTTTCACACAACAAAATGTACAAAAATTTTGAAAATCACCCCTAAATAATAATCTAGATTTTTATGTTATGTTTATAGAAAATAAACTTTTTGTATTGTTACTTAGTAGTTGCAGCTTATTTCAGTGCAAACAAATGCTCATTAGTATTAAAATAAGTGAGATAAAAGTCGGTTTCTGCATGCCCTAATGCGTATACGTATAGCGTTACAACTAGACATTATCCAGTAATTTTGAAGTAAAATCTATTTTTGGATTATAGAATCGGAATCTCAGAGCTGTTATTCTAACAAGTTTGCCTAGAGTAGAAAATCTTGTGAAGGTATCAGATTTAGGATTCCACTGAAGTTCTAAAATCGTTATTTGTTTGGCATTCTCCATCAGAGCGAAAGAAACGTTATCAGGCCGCTCGCCCTGACAGACTGACGTTTGTAAAGCAGCCGTAGAAGTGAAGTAGGTGTACTTTGGTTGCATGAAACATCACCCATCAATAAATAACCAAAGACACTGTTCATAGCTATCGGTGAACCGGGTGGACCCTTGACCACGTGACCTAATAGAACTTGGGATGGTAAATCCGCACCTAGAATCATTTCCACTGATTGTGGAAGATAAAACTTAGGATCAGCTAAATTTAAATTCTGTATGTATGACCATCCCGTAGAACGGTAGAAGGCAACGTCACACATGGCATAGGTACGTGAAATAAGATTAGATAAAATTAATGCATCAACTGAAATTGAAGGTTGCTCTTCGTGTGGTGTGATATGACACGATACACCCTACACCCTTGGGCAGATGTGCCCAAGGGTGTATCATGTCATACCGGATCGCGGATCGGACATCTTAGCTGTTGAGCTGAGATGTCCGATCCGCCGATACCAAACACTGGAATGTGCGCTTGCTTCCGGCATGATCCTAATCGCTGCAAACACGCCTTTTTAAAAAACTTGCTTGACGCCCTGTGTCAATAATACACCGAACTGTGTGTTTTTGTGGGTCAACATAAACATTGATGAGTGGCAGTGCCGTACATAAGAGCACCTCACTCGCACTAACCAAAGGAGCAATGGTTCGCGAATCGTCCGTGCACCGCAGTCAATGCTGCGACTTGTGAAGTAAGGGGAACCGCTGTTCACAGGAAGTATAAATAGCAATAACATTAATACCAACTTCATTATTAACTGATAACCTGTGAGTCTTTTTGAAATGAATAAATAAATGATGTCGTTTATAACATGAACGACACACACAGTTAGATTTGCATCGTTTTTGTAACATAGGGACTCATAAAATAAAGATTCTTAGCAAATAAATGTGTTTAATTTTCTTCGATCGTTCTAGAATCGACCACAGATTGTATATATAATTTTTTAAGACACAGATCAGATATGTGTACATACTTTACATCTCCCTTTCTTTGTGAATTTATAAGTTATACTATTATGATGCATTATACCAAACGAGAGCAACATACTGCATCATCACATTGTTATAGGTCAAGTCTATTTAATGGTTTAATTATCCTACCAAATCTTGATCGTGGTGCTGTCGCTGGTTGAGCTAGGTTTGACTTCTGCACATGATTGGAAGTGCTTGGTGATGTGTGCGTTGATGCTGAGAGTGACTTAGGAACACGAGGTGATTGATCTTGTGCTGGAACCTGTTGCCTTGTTGGTTCATCTGTGTATTTAGTTTCAGGTACTACCACTCTGTTGCTGGTTATGTCTGCTTGTGTCTTATGCAGGTGACTGAAGTTTCTTCGAAAGATTTGGCCTTGATCTGTTTGAATTATTACAGATCTTGGTAGGCCTTCAGGCTTTTCTACTACTTTTGCCCCTTCCCAATGTCGATGAGCAACTTTGTGTCTGACTTTATCATTGATATCAAATTTGACTGGTCTTGTAGTATGTTTATTACTGTAGTTGACTTGGATCTTTCTTAATCGTTGCAGTTCAGCTGTGACTCCTTGTATTATTTTCGGTTTTAAATTATTATCATTTGTGGGTATTGAAGTTCTAGTATTTCTGCTGAAAAGACGTTGGTTAGGTGAACCTAACTGATCATTTCGTGGTGTATTTCTCCAATTTAATAAAGCGAGTTGAACATCTGACTTGTCAATGCTGCATTTTCTTAGTATATTTTTTGCTGTTTGAACTGCTCTTTCAGCAAGCCCGTTGCCTTGATGGTGATGTGGACTGGATGTGACATGGTTAAATCTCCACTCTTTTTGAAATATCTTGAATTCTCTAGACATATATTGGGTTCCATTGTCGGTTTGTAGCTCTTCTGGTACTCCATGTACAGAAAACCATCTTTTAAGTTGTTCAATTACTTCACATGATGACTGACTTTTAAGCTCTTGAAAATCTAAAAATCCAGAATAACTGTCGCAGATTACCAAGTAAGTTTTTCCTTTCAACTCAAATAAATCTGATGCAACAATTTGCCATGGAAGTGTGGGAATCTTTTTAACTAGCACTGTATCTTTAGAATTATCTCTTTGGGTTTGTTCGCAAACGGAGCAACCTCTGACTAGTTTCATAATATCATCATATTGTTCTTTCCAGTAAAGGAATTGTCGTGCTCTTCTTAAGCAGCTTTGTATCCCTAGATATCCATAATGAATACTCTTTAACATTTTAGGGATTTGTGATTTTGGCACCACAATTATATCACCTTTGAAAATAAATCCTTTGAAATAGCTTAGTTCTTCTTTAAAGTTAAAATAATGTTGTAGTTCTGTAGGAAGATCATTGACATGTTCTGGAAATCCTTGCATTATTGTCTTAATAAGTAACTGTAGATGTGGATCTTCCTCGTAGTTCTTCTCTAGCATCTAATGACATAGATAATACAACAGCAACTTTTAATTTATCTTCTTGATCATATTTCAGGTTTTTTTTTTTTTTCTTTTTTCTGGGTGGGAAATCATCAAATAACTTCTCCCGCTCTGGGTGGAGCGGGAGGGCGTGTCAGACTTTTACTGACTAAAACCCACCCGTGCGCCCTCTATCCCTCAGTTGCCTGTGTGCCAGGGGCGGCGGTATCTCTTTCGAACAACCCGCACCCCCGGCAGGCATCGGCCCTTGCGGGCCCCATCTGTTGCTGCTGACATCTCTTTGAGGCGCGCGTGGAACACAACGCGCCGTCGACCCGGGCTTGGTCCTTACCGGACAGCGAGCTACCCATTACTCGCCGTCCGCAAGCCCGTGCCTACGGTGGCCGGGAATCAGCCTGGGATTCCCGACGCCCTGGACGTCTCCTGCGAAGGCCACGGCTGTGAGGGCGCATGTACTGCATGTCCCTCACGTGCGCCGCCTCCCTCTTTGCGAGCATAACTGCTTCGCTGAAGGAGGCGACTGCCAGCCATGCCCTCTCGCTCCGTACCATGGCCTGGACCAGGGTCGGACGCGAGAGATCGCCGCCGCCGATCACCTCCACGAGGACACGGCGTTGCTCCGCCCAAGCTGGGCAGACCTCCACCGTATGCTCCACCGTGTCCTCTGGGCGATCTTCGCAATGGAAACACCCGGGCGTTTCCTCCCGCCCTATCCGAAACAGAAACCTCCCGAAACAGCCGAAATGTCCGGTGAGGACCTGTGTCAGGCGGAAGGTGAGGACGCCATGCCGCCTCTCAAGTCACGCCTCAAAGAGGGGCTTACCGCCGCAATCGTGGCGTGCCCAATCATATTTCAGGTTAGATGCATCACAGTCTCGGCTAAGGAAATCTGCTAAGGGTATCTCTGAGCCCTTTTTAAATATGACCTTTGGTGAGTATGGTGTAAGGTTGAACATTATACGTTGCAATCTTGCTGGGGCGGATTGTATGTTTTTCTTAAAAATTGTCTCGAGTGGTTTATGGTCTGATTCCACTGTCAGTTCTTTACCATAAACATACTCATGGAATTTCTTACACCCAAACAATATGGCAAGTGCTTCTTTATCTGTGGATAGTTTTGTTCAGATTTGGACAATGCTCTTGCCCCATAGGCTACTGGTTGTCCTTCTTGAAGAAGTGCAGCTCCAATGTTTTTTGAACTTGCATCCACGGTCAAAGTTACAGGTTTGTTTACATCATATAGTCTGAGTACTGGTGGACTCTGAAGTACTTGTTTTATTTTGTTGAATGCTTCTTCATGATGGATTTCCCAAATAAAACTTATATTTTTATGTAACAAACCTCTCAGTGGATGTGTTAAGTCTGACATGTTGGGGATAAATTTGTTTAGATATGTGATCATCCCTAGTAGTCTCTGTAGCTCTGTTTTATTTGTTGGTGTTTTCATTGCTTGTATGGCTTCTACTTTGTCTGGGTCTGCTTTTAATCCGTTGGCTGAAACAATGTGTCCTAGGAATTTTATTCTTTGTGCTTCCATTATGCATTTATCTTTGTTAAGTTTGAAACCTGATTTATTTAGTACTTCAATGACTTCACTGACAGTTTTGCGCAGTACTTCTCTACTGTTTGCATGAATAAATATATCATCGATGGATACTCTCTTTTAAATTTACTCAGTAAATTTGTTAATATTTCTTGAAATATTTCAGGTGCTGACGATACACCAAAGGGGAGTCTCTTAAAGGAATATCTTCCCCATGGAGTAGCAAACGTTAATATTTTTTGTTTTCTTTCTGATAGTTTAATTTGCCAAAATCCTTTTGTGCAATCTAATAGTGCAAAAAATTTTGAACCTTTGATGTCAGCTGACATCTCTTCTATAGTGGTAAGTGGAAAATGTCGTCTCAGGATGTTTTTGTTTACACCTGATGGATCTATACAGATTCTTATTTTACCTTTTTGTCTGACAATTACCATAGGGCTCACGGCAGGAGTGGGCTCTGTTTCTGGTTTTATGACATCTAACTTTACCATTCTGTCAAGTTCTTGCTTTACCTCATCTCTTATGGCATATGGAATTCTCCTTGACGGTTTAATTTCGAGTTTTGGGTTCTCAATCAGGTCAATGTCATACTCATAATCCTTATAACAGCCTAAGCCTTTGAATATATCTTCTGTGCATTGACTTTCCTTCAAAGTCTTGACTCTTGCGATAAGTCCTAATTCCTCACAGGTATCAAGTCCTAGGATTGGTGTAACTTTTTCTTGAACTACTTTGAATACAATATTTGATTCTTCATTTTTTAGTTTGCAAAGTAGTCCTACTTCGCCTAGAACAGCCATTTTATCACCTGTATAGCTTATTAATTTTCTTGTTCGGCTTGCTTTCAGATTTGCCTTTGTTTTGTCCATCAAATATTTTGGTAATACATTGCATTCTGCTCCTGAATCTAGTTTGACGGTAAACTTCACATTGCCAGTCTGTATTTTTTCTGTCCAGTTTTTCTTTTCACCTGCACTTATTGCTGATATGTATACCTCATTTTCAGAATTAGAGCTTTCTTCTATTAGATTCACTTTATTCTTCTGTTTGGTTTCATATTTCTTCTTTGATCTGCACATTTTAGCAAAGTGACCATTTTTATTGCACTTAGTACACGATTTGTTAAAAGCTGGACATTCTCTGCGGTTATGATTTGTACCACACCTTCTGCAGTCGAAACACTTGTTTTGTTCTTTTTTCACATTTTTATGTTTCACCATCGAGACTTTGTCTGTTTTACCTTTACCTTCAAACTCATCTAGTTGTTTGGAAGCTTGTTCGCTCATTTTACAGATAGTTATCGCCTTTGTCAGGTCTAATTTATCTTCTGTCAATAATTTCTCTCTTACTTGATTAGATCTGATTCCAAATACTATCTTATCTTTCAACATTTCGTCGAGTAAATTGGCAAATTCACATTTACTTGCTTGCGTCTTTATTCTGGTCAAAAATTCGTTAAATTGTTCATCTTCATTTTGTTCAATCTTGAAAAACACGTATCTTTCAAACGATATGTTTGTTTTTGGTGCAAAATACTCTTTAAACCTGTTTATAATGATTTGCAGTTTGTTTTTGTCTGCGTCGCCGAGATTGAAACTGTTGTAGATTTCAATCGCATCTGAGCCTATCACTGCCATAAATGTTGCAGCTTGGACCTCTGGTGGCTTTTTGTCAAGTTGAATAGCAGTGGAATACCACTCAAATTGTTGTAACCAATTTTTCCAGCTCGTTGATTTTTCCGAGTCAATTTGTAGGTTAGCTGGTGGCTTTATTCCAGACACTGCGTCATTCGTAGCCATTTTACAACTTTTTCATTTATTTCCTTTTTGTTGGCACTTTATTATCACTTCTGACACCATGTAACATAGGGACTCATAAAATAAAGATTCTTAACAAATAAATGTGTTTAATTTTCTTCGATCGTTCTAGAATCGACCACAGATTGTATATATAATTTTTTAAGTCACAGATCAGATATGTGTACATACTTTACAGTTTTAAATCATGACTTGTAAACAATTGAAACCAACGTTTTTGTTTTGAATAAACGAATACCTATCACGGGAAATAAATTAAGGAATTTGGAAAATTTTGTCAACGGATGTTGAGCACCACTACTGAAACACTTATTTATTAAAATATACAACGTGTAACGGAAAGGGTATATACATACCAAGGGCACGGCTTCTTTGGATGATATCAAATTATATTGGAAGGGTTTTTTAATCCTATCTCTACCTGTTCGGAAGTTAAAAGAATTTTTAATACATTGATACCAGAAACCAAATCATCAAACTGAAATAAACACATCACTCGGAAGAGATTTATCGTGATTGGCAAGTAACGTAGAAAGTTATTGACCTAGGAAGTGTGGTGGAACGTATGTTATGATTTGAATTTAAGAAACATATGAAACCGAAAATTTGGTATCAAATTTTAGAGTATTTTATTTTGAGCTGAAACTATGTATAGTGATTCTATACCAGCTGTAATCTTTAGTGCTTCAGGATAGCAATAGGGTTTCTGTTACATCCTGTATTGTTTGATAGACTGAAGTCTGTTGTATTCGAATTCGATGACTTGACCTTGGCCGCGAGCGAGCGTAGCGCTCCGTCGCAAGTCGTGGACGTACCTACCTTTTCAAGAATATTATTTTTATGTTGTGGGTAAGAGGAAAATTCGCTTGCGGCTAACTCGCATTGATGCTTCGTGTCGATAGCCCGTTTGATGTTATACCTAGAAACCAAAATATTCCACGCAACACTATAGTTTTCGTCTGTAATTGGTATCGATTTGATAAGGTTATTGGGTTCATTGTTTAATGACAGTAATAGATAACGAAACTTCTCTGTATTCGTGTAAGTATTTTTTCCGTGTACTAATGAACGAAACAAATCGCGAAATGGGGGCTAATCCGTGGTATCCCCTGAGAAGGTAGGCACTGGAAGAATAGGTAATCTACTTGCACAATTATTATTATTATAATTTACTGGGGCATGTAGGTACTATCGAATTATTCATCGATGTACTGTTCGACATTCTTCGTTTTCGCTCATTGTCCTCTTGTTTAAGTTTATCTAAGTGAACACTAATCGCGTAATAACAGTCATGAAAATAATTACGAATCTGTAGTTGTTCGGCCTTGTCGAAATTATTAGACTTGATCAATACTTTTTCTATATTTGCCTGAAGTTTGAAGAACTTTCATTGCTGCAAAGTTAACTCTTTTGAGTGTGACCTAAACTGTCGTTCGTTTGAATCTCTGAACTGTAATGTACGTTGGAGATCATGAATAATCGATCTCCCGTTCGAAAATATCTTGTTGAAATAACTCCGCCATTACGCGTAACGAGGCAAAATGAACTATGAAGTTAAGAACTAAGAACACTGCGAAAGATAACCTCACAACAAGCACGTAGAAATGAATCCGTCTGCTATGGTAAGGAGATTGAGGGTTAGTAGACTTGTACAGTTATCTGCAAGCTTCTGCTCACTGCTTCGCACTCTAGGGGCTAGGCGGTATGAATAATAGTCCTAAATCCAGCTAACACTTCACTGCACATTTATTTCCACAGGCGCTGATTATGTTCTTGTTCGTATCTTAAAGGGGGTGTAGCATAAAATTACTGAAGGATCATCTCGTATCAGAAAAAAGGTTTTTAAGACAAGGAGCACATTTTAGTTCCTGTACGATCAGTTTTAGGTGAAGAAACATCGTTGATCACTAGATCACTTCCGCGAATGGGCGAGAAGCGGGCTGGCAACTTAATACAAATCTCACGGGGTTGAAAAGCTATCCAGAATTCCTAAGATTAAATGGGGTAGGTAATACATATCTTAAAGAGAACGGTACCTACGTAACAGGTAGTCTATACACAGAACAGCGATTGTAACAATTGCGGGTTATTATTATCTGGCATCCATTGAAGAGTTCTATTGTCTCCGAAGGTGTTCACCAAATTTAACCGGGGTCGACTTGGGAAAAAACCCTTTCAATCCTTTTTGAAATCGTCTAAATTACATAATTAAGACAGTTCACCAAAACGCTCGCTCTAAGTCACTTACTAGTGCTTTGACTGAGAAGAAGTAGTAAAGAAACTGCCCATCAGCACATTTGTCTGCTAAGTTAGAAGAATATAGACACTTATAGACACATACAAGTGTGGATTTGTGCGCACTTTATAAGTATATTCACCCTTACAATTGCCTTGTAATGGTCTCGTGAAGTGTATTTTCAAACTTACAAAACTCTTGCTGATACTTTTATAAAGAAAAACAAACTTACAAGTGACTTACAAGGGCGTGCTTTAAGGGGAAATATCCTTAAAGTCCTCTTACTAATGCTATTTTAAGTGGAATATCGCTAGTATTCCTTGCGAAGAGAAATTTTGCGAAAATAATAAAAAGTCGCGTAAAGACGTAAGTATTATATTATTTTATTTCATTTTCCTATAAAACGCTAGTGTGTAAGATAGTTTGTCACGAACTTTATGCGATTATTAGGTTGCGAAGTAGTTTTTCAAGATTATTTTGAAATTTGAATAATAATATTTTCACGGGCTTTTTCAAAAATGTGGTCTTTTATTATATATTATTTTAATAATTTGTGAAATAATATCAAAATGTCGCCATTACGACCAACCACGACTCATTAGTGCTTTATCAGAACAATATAAGTCTAGTATTCTTGTGTAAGGTTTATATCGCACTCGTAAAAGTCGAATTAAACCTAAAACCATTAATGTCTACACGGCCATGTACTGCTCATAATTTTAGGGTTCCTTAATAAGTAAAAGCAAGCCAAACAACGAAGTCATTATAGGTACAAGTAAATAATTAATCCACAAAGTTAATTCAATGTAAACACGCTTATATTAAGTTTTAGGACAAATATACATACAGTATGGTTGCAATTATGGATGTCGACTGTTTCATAAGATTGAAACTTGGCCATGGAACATAACGTACTTTGTATTGTGTGAAAAATGTATCGCCTGTGGATATCCTACTTCAAAGTTCCTGCCCCAACATTTTACAATGGCCCAAAATTAAACACATATAAACCTTATATGAAACCATAGCTCTTACAAGCTTTTGTTTGTAAGGGTATTAAGGGTTTCTGGCTTAATCAGAACACGTATAAACCTTGTATGAAACCATAGCTTTACAAGCTTTTGTTTGTAAAGGTATTTTGCTAGTTGGGAAGTAATTTACATATCTAAACGACAACAAAACAAATACACAAGACAGTAAATTATTTTCAATATGTCAGCTAGCGAACCCCAATTTACCAACAAACATTTCGAAAACTAAACTCAAGCTGAAATAAAAACGTAAACAGAACTCTTTACCTAAAAAATTGCCTCTAGGAATAAAAGGCGTTCCCGCTTACATGTGCAGTGCTGGATTAGGTACATGTAGATAGCTGTACTCGAAGTCACAAAAAGTGATGAACTAGGAGCATCGTAGTAAGAACAATGAACAGTTAATTAAGAATAACAAGACTATGATAAGCGAGATGTTGAAGTTACAGCACGAGACATAAAATGCAAGTTTGTAGTTCTAAGAGTTCTTGATTTTGTCGTCGGTTTGAGGTCGTTTATAGCTCGTAATGGTTCATGTAAGAAGATACGAGTGCGCAACAGTCGGGGTGCATCGCTTATTTTCTACCGAATTTACGACACAATGCCGTGCGTCTGTATAAAGCGATTATTATTCAGAACGTAGGTAAATCAATCATAGTAGGACCTATCTCTCAATTTTATTTGTAGGTAGATAAATTCAAGTAAGCTAAGTAACACCTACATTTCTTGAGGTGTACCGAATTTTAACGAACCTCAGTTAACTTCCCTATTCCTGAGATCCAAGACAAGTAGATTGCTACTTGTCTTGGATCTCAGCTTTAAAAATGTTTGGTATTTCTTTAACGACGCGTAGCGTTTGGTAATTCAATAGGATTGACTTATTATGTAGGTAATAAAATCTTTTAGGTTGCTTATGTCAATTCAATACAATTTTGACTTTTCCACTATCGTTTATCTGATATAAGTTCACTTTGTCTAGGCCATCAGGTGTATTGATAGGGGTTTGTAGGGACGGGAAAGGGTTGGACGATCAAATAATAAGTTTGCGTAAAATTAAAAATTTATTGTCCATATGCAGGTAATAACCTAATTTACTATGAAACGTCAGTTTTTACCTATTTTTTGCTAAAAAACCAGTAACGGCAGTAGGTATTACTTGAGCGGTAGTCACTTTTTCACTTGTGTTTAATATAACTAATAAAAACAATTTCACTGCAAGATGACGCCTTGCCACATTCATAATAATTACTGTAATTATTATTAACATTATTGAGTATTATTTACATGTGTACAGTCTTTTATTTATCTTAAAGAGATCACTTCTTAACATTGAAGCCTTCACCCGTGGGGTCTAGAATCCATGGATAGTTGTTGGGGCATTCCATGCAAGTGAAAAGACGAAGAGTCTCCCCTGGTAACTCGCGAGTTGTAAGGGGGCATGCATTTGGTAAAGAGCAGAAAGGTTGACCTTTCACGTCACATTTGTCTTGTTTCCACTCTTGGAAATCTCTAAGTGACGTCAACTCTGTGGGGTTCTGCATCCACTGGATTACTTGAATGAGAGAAGTGAAGTAAACATCGTTCTTTTCCAACATCTCTTCTATGAATTTAATGAGCTCATCTCTAAACTCTTTCTTGGACTTGAGCCATGAAGCGTGGAAGTGGAAACCTAGCGGGGCACGGTTGGTACTGTAGTGGCGGTTGAAGTTGTGACGCAGAAGACGCGCAAACTGGTCTCCGGTTTGGATGTTAGAGCAAGAGTCGACGACGTGACAACCGGGAAGAGATTCATCGAAAGTTGGGTCGTCTCTTCTGTCCAGTTCGTTCATAACCATTTCCCAAACCGGGTGGCTTCTTGATGGGCAGTTGAGAGCGTTACCATTACATTTGTGAGGCATACGGAAGTATAGTGTGTATGGCCAGATGGGAACACGGTTAAGGGGAGCGGTAATCGACGCATCGTAAACAAAGTACTGGTCAGCCATCATTTCGAATTGCCTATTTCCTCCAACACGCAGATAAGGTGCGCGGATGCCAATGATTGACGAGTCAGTTATGTTAGCAAACCGTTCTACGATCAAACGCCCTCCAGCCATCTCAGCTAGCCAGTCGTCGTAGGTTCCACTGCTCCAGTAATTGGGATCATCCTTGTGAGTAATAGAAAATACGGAGATTTCGTGACCTTTACGATGTAATTCCTGAACGGCAGCGTAGTTAGTGTATTTGTGGGACACAAAGAATGTACCACGAATCTGGCAACCATTAGGATTTTGGCGTTGTCCGTTAAATATTTGTTCATACAAGTCAATATTGTCAACGTTTACGGCACCATTGAAAGTAATTGTTATCATTTGAGGGACTTGGTTCACCTCGATTCCTCCTGGAATACGAGTTCCGTCAGCCGAGCAGAAACAATCGGGAAGTGCGCACTGGTTGGGGTCGCAGTCAGGGGCTCTGTTGGGGTCCACGTCGACCGCTGTAAAGAAAAGTAAAGTTACATATTTGTCTCGAAAATAAGTTATTTTTATGCTTTTTGTTTAATTCTTTGTACTCACTGCAAGCGTTTTCGTCAGACTCATCCTTGCAGTCAGGCTTTCCATTACAGAACAGTTCCTTTTCTATACAGTCACCACTACCGCAGGCTAATTTTCCTTCAGGGCAGATCGGCTCATCCGTTTTCAGGATAGGCAAAATTTTCCTAGGTTCTGAAAAACAGAATATAATTAATCTAACGAATTCGCATTTTTTTATTTATTTTGGAGGTTTTCGGTGTATCGCTTATACACATACGCAGGTGCCACTTACATAATTATTTCGTTTGTGTTTTCATTGTAACAGTGTTGAAGGGTCAATAAGAAAATAGAAAGAAATCAAGCATGAAACAATGATCAAGTTAACAGAAGACAAAAAGTAGGGAATAGGATAGCTGATAAATAAGTAGGTCGGTATTTATTGTCAATTATATTTAAATGGTTATACAGATTTATTAGATGATTAAACTGTAAAAAAAATAAGAAATATTGGTATCGTATTATGAGTCCAAGATGTTATGATGTATTAAGAAGAATTTTTATTTCGATGAAAGAAATCATCGGTTTTGAGAGTTTCCCTTCCATCCAATTTTTATTTAATTAAAATATTGGAATAGACTAGCATTAAAATATATTCTAACTGACGCTGAATTTATTTTAGTGCTAATTCCATGAATACTGTATTTAGTACACAATTGGAATAATAAATATCCATTACAAAATATATTTACATGCTATTCTAGTTTTTGAAATGAAATTATGTATTTTAAATGGCAAGTAACTTTTGGAAATACCTTATTATTAATATATAGCAAATTATTTTGATAAAGCAGATTTGGTGTATAATACATACGTAGCTAAGTTAGGTAATGTTGTGAACACTATTCAACGGTTAGTAATAATTAGGTTCCCTCCACGAAAAATAATATTTTGTATATTGTAGTTAGTCATGGTAATGAAGCTTAAGCCATAAGTTAGCAAGTTTTGAAGGAATGCGCAGTAGAAATGTAGAGTGTAACAATAACA
The DNA here is from genome assembly GCA_949091785.1 of Polymixis lichenea. Taxonomy (NCBI): domain Eukaryota; kingdom Metazoa; phylum Arthropoda; class Insecta; order Lepidoptera; family Noctuidae; genus Polymixis; species Polymixis lichenea. The sequence goes on from OX420937.1 coordinate 14,062,470, forward strand.
ATTCCTATTTGTTCTTCAGCTAAAAACGAAACTTTTACTGAGAAAGTCCAGATTTATAGAATTTCTTTTTATACACTGTGATTTTTTAATGAACTTTCAGCAGTTTTTGTTTTCAGTGGTTTACTTTTATTTTATCATTTGCGATGGTAAAGATTTGTAAAGTACCTTAATTGTTTTTTTTTTATATTTTGATATCATGTTTCATTTATATTATTAATACAAATAGATGGAAAATTTTGTATTTCATTTTCATTTTGTGATAATTAGGTAGGTACTTATTTGTTTAATGTAGTGCGTAGGTAAAAGGTAATTGTGTGTGTTTGTGCAATGTGTTACATGTCCGTAATTACATTGAAGTGTGTACAAATGTTAATATTGTGTGTTTGGTGTGCTTTATTTTCGTTGTAGAAACAATGTTAATGCGTAACAATCGGGTCGGTCCATGGCGGCCGCTCCCTCTGTCCGGGGCCTCATGCAATACACCTTAACTACAGTGCGACGCGGCCCCTTCACCCAAGCCTAGTTGCTCGCTACGCGCCAATAGCTTCATTTCGGCACTTACTCTCAAGTTTGTCACAGTTGGCCACTTTACCCTTCCAGTCGCAGGTTTGTTTATCAAGATCGAATGCCAGTCCAGACGGGCAAGTGATTTGTTTAAGACCTGACCTAGTGCACCTGCGTTGACAAGAAATGTGACATTTAATTAAATGCATAATAGCAGGAAGTGGGCATTCGGAAGGCTAACAGGTACTCCGGCTTGCGACACTGGACCGGGTCTATAACGGAAGCTTAGCCCTCCGCACGTCCACTTCCGCCATGCGGCGGAACTTACTTTCTATTTTATCGCAATTCTTAACATTTGTTTTCCAATCACAAGTTTGACGGTCGATATCGAAGCCGAGACCGCCGGGGCAGCGCACTGAGGCGAGCCGAGTAACGCCGTTCTCACCGCCCTGGTCGCACCTGTACACAGCGATACTCTTAGCAAACTCTGTTCAGATACAATTGTTATGTGGGTAAACCATATACCGATATTAATAACATAAATACACAGTTCTATCGCTAAATTAAATCAACAAGAATATACTTATGAAGATTTGAAAATCGTCTACATTAGTGACATTTTAACGGGCCGTTTACTCCGTGGCAGTGTCACGGTACTAGCTAGCGTTACTATTTTCTGCATGCGTACCTATATTTTATCGCAGTCCGGTATATCTTCCATTGAAATGTCACCAATGTAGGCGTAGCTTTAGATGTAAACTACACAGATATGCTAGATATGCAAGATATAATTAAGAAACTTACTTGTTTTCGGGTAGGTCGGTACTACTTACTTTCATAAGCCTTACCCCGTGTCCAAACCAAAGCGATCCGTTGTGCGAATACGCGATCGCGACGTTCATGTCTTTCACTGCGCGGCCACGCGCTTGGATTTGTCAAAGAAAATGAACGCGACGGTCGTATGTACGCTCGACAATCGCTTTGGTTTGGACGCGGCTTTAGTATTGTGACTAGTGTGCTAGTCTAATGGTTAATATAATAGTGTAATGCTCTTTAACAAATATATGTAACTTGTAGAGATGACATGACAAGACATATGTAGGTACTGCTGAAACTTGAGTCATCAGTATTAAAAAGTTTAGTTACGGTACGTGGTACAAGTTCAATACTAATTCAAATATTCACGGCACCAGGGTGACCGTTCTGTGCACAGACTGGAATATCAGTCATTGCCTCACTGCATACTAAACAGCGTCCATAAATAAATCAAACGGCAAACAACGGTCCTTGGTCACATTCACAGCTTTAATAAATGAAGTACCTACCTTCATGTAAATATTTGGAAGTATTTAACTATCAGTAGCTTGCTGCAAGGGCGTTTGTGTTAACTTTCTGTCGCAGGTCCCTATACCGTTTATAATATCAGTACTAGGTGTGTACAATACCCATAAAGCCAACCTTGCCAGCTTTCATTACGACTGACTGATTCATGGAACTGGTTCGGTTACTAACCAGTTTTCTCTAGACTCTGATAGAAACATGACAAAGTTATGACGACAGAATAACATTGCAACTCAGTAATATTTCGAAACTACTATATCACAATATTCACAACGTGGCGTGGGTATATTAAGTCGTTACAACAAATGAAGTATGTTAAGCCGCAGTTGTGTAAAACCTACCTGACTACATCGCGGCAGTCTCCTTCGGTGGATAGACGGAAATATTCGTCAGCCGGGCGACCATCGCACAACTGTTCTGGGGTGGCGTCATCTCCTCCATCATCCTCCTGCCGCTTAACCCGCGTCTCACCATTAACTGCAGGAAAAAATACGTCAGCCACTATTGATTGTTACGGAGTTAACTACTACGACTTATATAACTAAGTATCTATCTAATATTTTGAGCCAGAAACAGAGTACTAACGCTGCAGTCTTAACGCGCTCATTAGGTAACATCACTTAACGTAAGCCGCTATTACAACATAGCGGGTAAAGGAATGTAGTACCTGCAGTTTCATTGCAGTGCCGTACATGTAGGTATATAGGTACATGCTGTGCTCATTAATTGCAGTAGCTAGGCACATATAGTTTTTATATTCACTTTGAATGCGCCATGTTGTTCACTTGTAGATATGCAATACGAATAACGAAAGCTTGAATTCCGTGATTAGTTAATAATGCCTTTCAAAGCTGGGTAATGTCATTGTGAGCTTAATTATATTTACGATTTTGTATAAATTGTTGAGTTTTTTTGCGGGAGTTCTGAGTTTAGAATATTCTGAGTCAATAATTGCAGCTCTATTCCATGTCGGCATTGAAAGTTGAAACGTTGAAAAGAAATCGAGGTCAAGCGAAGTAAACGAGCCACGTCGTGGCCGGCGTTCTTTCTTTGTTGCTTTAAAGCGAACTTTAACTTATGTAAACGTAGTTATTCAACAGTACAATTTATTTCATAAAATATAATTTATATTCATAATTAAAATTTTAAACTAGTTACAAACTTTGTTCATTTTTGTGTTTTGTGAAACCGATTTAAGAATATTAAGTTTAATCTTTAACCACCATTAACAATTTAATATAAATGAATAGACAAATAATTATTTAGGAATATGCATTCAAAATAATAGAAAACTCCCAAAAAGCAACCCCTATTTCAATTAATTGATTAACTAAAAAAAAATTCATATTAAAGGTAAACAGCGGCTTTTTACCGGCACAAACAAAAATCATATAAGGTAATGATACATAAATTATAAATAAATATAAAAAGGTACATATAATATTAATGTATCCAGAATATTTCGTAAAGGATACTTAAATATTTAATGTAATATAAATATATTTATCCTCTAGATTTATAGCACTTTATTTTGGTAATAAAAAAAGAATAGTTACCGAGACAGCTGAGCAACAACACACCAAGACACAGACACGCGTGTCGAGCCATGATGCTCGGCGAGGACTGGTCGCTGCGACGTTCGCCGTCAAGAAAGTGCAAGAGGTCTCCGTTGCCCCTCTTCACCTATTTGTATTTATATAACCTGGCAGCGCACACTCGACACCCAACAAGCTCAGACACATCAGCCGTCCTATAGGTACTACACCTCCGGGCGTTATAAACTATTGTACTAAGATCACAGCTTTTAATAAGCCTTCGATGCCCACTGGAAACAACGTAAATGATAATGATGCTAATGCTAATGATTTCAATAAATCACCTTCAAAAACTTTCTTTTGCATTTCGACGAATGCAGATTAAATGGCACACGTTGCATTATCATCTTTAACTTTACTAGTCACATATTGTAGTGAAGTTAATTAACGATTGGGTACATTGGTTATCTGTATCTCTATCAAACTGTACCTTCTTGAGCTATATTACTCTTCAGGTAGTAAATATATTTCAGTTTATTTAAATATAATAATATGTAATAATAATATAATAATATTTATTAAAAAATTACAAGGCTTAATATATACAGTTTTGCTTAAATGTATATTATGTTCCTAAGACTTACGTGCCTGAACTAGGTAATCCTGTGTTTCAGGCAAGAAGAGCTAAACTAGTCTATAAAAGTTAATAAATTATCAAAAGTTGACAATAGAAAAATAATTATATGAATATTGAGTAGCTTAACTCTTAGTTTCTAAATTTGATAAATACTTAACATTTAACATGTATACTTATGATTTTGCCTGTTCATTCGAAAAACAATTTGATTTAGGCGCAGGTCTAACATTGTCCTTACAGAAGATACATAGACAGAAATCTGTACTAAATGTAAGTTAAACATAAATGTACCTATTATACTTACACATAAACCTTTTGGAATAAATGTACTGAAATATAATTAAAATCGCATTAAAATCCAGTGTGTAGTTTGGCCAAACTAAGCCAAGCGGTCACACAGAGAGCCATTTAAAATATTTTATTTGATTAGTATACGTATTATTATAAAATTTGTGTCAACAGATTAATGTACTCTTGCATACAATCTCAAGACAGGAAGTTTTAGACACGGCGGACGGATTAAGCCAAGCGGAAGATAATGTTGGTTGAATTATACACACACCTTCCTTTACCTAATGCTAGAGGTTAAACGAGAACCCGCGTACCTACATTTAAATGATTATATCAACATAAAGTGACTGTAGATATTCTTTGAAATCATAAAATAGTGAAAGTTCTACGCCCATGTTATTTATAAGTAGATACGAAAAGGAAATTTTTCCATCAGTTGTATTAGAAAAGCGCAGCTCTTGTTTATCTATCTTGCAACTCTTCTTTTAACAGATACAAACACATCCTGAAATTGGTTATTGTATTTCTGTTTCCCCTTACACGGAAATACAATTTAATACTACGTGCCATAGTTTCTGAAGGCACCGTGGTGGGTTAAAAGGTTTTCCAACATCGATGAGTCTCGATAAGACTTGCTGAGCATCACTTTTCCTGAGCATAGTTTACTAGGGAAACTTGCATTATTTTAAAACCTCAATAAGATGAAAGATAAATGGACAACCGGGCACCCTGTGGTCTTATAAACATCTTTTTAGTTAAAGTTAATTATAAAACAGAATAGTTGAGCATATAAATATAGGTACTAGTAGGTACCTATAATTGACAAAACATTTGATACGTTTAGCTTAGTAACCGATCATCTGAAAATTACATAGGTACCAATATAATGTGTGAATTATAGTCTTACTAATTATGAATGATAATAATCATAGATCGCAGTAGCGGGTGGGTATAACGGGGCCCCTAACAACATCACTAACTTGTTTTACGAGTCTTCTGGGTACACACATAAGCAAACATGTGGATATGTCCACTTATATTACATTTCTTAGAATTACTGTGCTTAAAAATACTCCAAATCGCTACAAATAACTATTTAAAATTTTGGGCTCTAAATAAATAAATGGATAGGTATTCTAGGTGCATTGAAAGATTTTCAATTAAAAATATCTATCAAGGTCAGTTATTTAATATAATGTTAAAAAATATACATATTAAGTGACATATATTCTTAAAATAATGTAAGTGTAGTGTTTTCTTGTATTATTATTTTACTATCCCAACTATAAATATGCTTTCTGTAGGTTTATGCGTTGACACAAGATTCGTATCTAGGTACACCACGTATTTCGGGAGGATCCCGCACTCATATTTAAGCATGCGGATTGGTTTTTTATTCTTAAAGTGTAAGTTGTAATAGTTTTTATTCCATGGCATGACATTCACTGTAAGATAAATGTTTCGGCGATGGAGAATATTGAAGAGTCAGCACGCTATGATTGGCAGTGCATCTTATTAATGCCATTTTAAGTATGACTACTTAATCAACGAGAGAATGACCTCACTAAGCTTCCAGGAGAGATTATTTTTTATAATTTAGGAGAATCGGCCGATTTAACAGCTATCACCAAAACCGGAACATTTAACCACAAACCTCCTTTGTATTACAATAATTATTGACTAAAACAACTGAAATCACAATTACAGGGATATGTTTACTTGTCCAACATATCAGCTAGCTACTTGCCTACTCGTTAGTCACGTTATTGATATTAACTATACGTTTTACAATTTCAAAAGTCACTAAATAAACAACATATCATAACTTCACGCGTGTATTCCAACTGGTTTATTTAGTACACATTTAGTTCATCCCATGTTCACCCACATATACACAAATATGTTTCAGTCCCATATATTATAAGGGCTAAACCTATTGCCATCAACCGGGCACCAATCCAAACTCCGAGCTGCAACTGACTAATTCCTAATGGAAAAACCTAATATAACACTTTGCCCGGCCTGGGAACTGAACCCAAGACTTCACGGTCAGCAGCCGCGCAAGCGACACGTGACCATCTACTAAATGAATAAAATACAAAGACTTTCGTCAAAGTTTAGTCGCCCAGTCACGGGAAACGCCTAGATGTGGGATGCCCAGAACCGGGAAGTATGGCAGAAAACAGGAGAAGTACCTATATGCCCATCAGTGGGTGTGAATTCGGGCTGAAATGATGATGATAGTCGCCTAAGTCACGCAGCCGCACGGGTCAATCGAAGGTAGAGGTACGCTTGCCGAGGTCCGTCCGTGGATGACCATCCATTATATCGACACCCTTTCGTGCCTCAAAAAGCACTTTATGCCGTGGATTCCGGCAGTCATTTGTAGATCCTTGACAGTTGTCACGAGTAGTTAGAAACCCGAAACTCTGACAACAAGTCTTACTAGGGGGTATTGCCCAGTAACTGGGTTATTGAGGTCAGATAGGCAGTCGCTCCAAGTAACGGTACTGATATAATGAAAGAAATACTGGAAAGAAATACAGGTATTCAGCTGCATTCGGTTACACAGGAAGCCGATCAAGCCGACCCTAGGTTAAATTTTATTAAAATAAAACTATGTATCTACATAAGCTTAAAATGTATTTCAGTGTAAAAAACTTTTGCCACATAAAAACATTGTGAGATTATTTATTTGTTGTATATCTACTAAATATTTTACAACTGAGCGTAGTAGGTATACTGGGTAGATTTTATATGTTAATAGGTTAGACTAGACCTTCAGAATTGAATCGTTTTCATTTCATAAAAAATATAATCATATAGTATTAGGTTCCTTTTTTGCATACTTGTTGAGTGAGCCTCACTTTCGATTAACGATGGAACCTGTTTTATATAAATTTATGTCAATGTCAAATAAAGGTGGAATGAAGATCCCGATATAAAGTTAATAAATGCAAATCAGCTTGAGATCGGCTTAATGTTATTAGGACATGATATGTACCTAATCTTAGTTCGAGTTAAGTGATTTTTATTAAATTAAATACGATTGGATTGTTTTTTAACTTTTATTATTCATCTTATATGTACCTATAGTTCTTTGAATGTAAAATAAGCACAACTGCTGTATATCTTTCAAAATGTATACATATGTAAAAGTGTATCTGAAAATGTCAACATATTCAGAGGTCACATCTATTTTAATATATACCTACATAGTAAGAAGATACATCTGTCAAAAGTCAAGGGCATCGAATTATACCAGTCATCAGAATTTTAATTAAAATATTTACGTGTCTCCCCGACTGATGTAGATAAGGTATACCTACATTCTGTCATGCATGACGGTTCAAAAAGTGTAAGTTGTGTTAGTTGTACACCTAGGCAAGACATGTTTTATATTTGATGTATGTCATGTACTCATTTAAGTAAATAAATATATCCGATGTCTAAGAAGACGTTCTATTTGTGGTCATGTTGAAGGTAGGCGAGTGTACTGCTGTACCTACTTTTTTGTTGACTTAAGATTTTTTAGATAACTAAGTATACTACTTATGGGTATCCAACATACCTACATAGGTGTAAGTTAATCGAATTTGAGAGGCATCATATTTTCTTATCATTCTCTAACAAATCGCAATGTACATAATGTGTGGAATTTGAATGTGTTTGCATCAGCTAGTGTTAAACACAGTTAAAACTAGTCGAATGCAGTGATTGGTTTGGTTGTAGGTAATTTGAAAGAACATCTACTGCCTTGTTATTGTAATACACAGAGCTGAGATGATTATTACTTAATTTCAGAAGTACGCTTACTGTGTTTGTATACCGAGGTTCATAATTATATGAGTATGTTCTCTTCAGGAAAATCAAAAAGAAAATGTTTAGGTACATATAATTTGTGAGTTTCATGGGTAAATTTTCAAACAACACTGGTTCGCATGGCGGCCGAAGTTCGTAATAAAACTAACCGCGTTATCAATTTCACTAGTGATGAGGTTAGGTACTAGTACTGCGACCTGAATAGACGGAACTTTTAACAACGTAATTAATATAATAAGTAGGCATTAAATGATTCATGTTTTTAGAATGCGTTTCATGTGCATGATTTGTCGTTTCATTTACAAGGATATCGGAACAATCTGGAACTTTAAAGCTTACGTCAGACAAGTTACGCACCGGTGTAAACAAACGAATTTAAAAATCTGTATAATGAATGCGTCGGTAATAAATTAATTATGTGCGTTAGGTCCCTTAAATTACTGCCCGGAACACTAAGCAGGTAGGTAACTATTATGTAGGACTTAATTGGATTGTTGTAGGTGCTTGAAAATGGTTATAGCATTTGATAATCCTTTATCAAGTGCTGTTAGCATTTTCAGACTGGCATACCGTAAGACCCGTTATACAGGCTCGATTAATTTATGAAACTATTTTAAGATGACTGGAACTAAATGCTAGTTGATGTATGGATGGCCTTGCGGTAACATCCGGGTACCAAAGTTATGTAATGTTCGAGGAACGAGGCTCACGAGATACACAACAAGGCGGCGCGGCGCGGCGGCTGCGGCCGCGGGGTCAGGCGGCGCGCGGCTACGTGCGCCCGCGCCGCTCGTACCGAGCTCCATCGAACCTCCGCGCGACTCTTCTCGCAACGGGTCAACATGATGCGCCAGCGCATGGCTCGGCTGCGTCTCACATAGACTGAATGTAACTTTTTGTTTCTGGGTTTTGGTAGAACTTTTCTCGAATCTTATGAAGTTTTCCCTAGGCTTAATGGGTTGCTTAATCGTTGCAAATGGGTCACACTATCACGTCCTATAAGGAATACGTCAAATTACAAGTCACCCTGTATAATTGATAGTTTTGTAACAATTACTGCGACGAAGTGCCCTCCGAAGCACGAATCTCCATGATTTGCAAAAAGTCACCAACATCCGGGGTTCTCTCATCAGATAGATAGGAAGCCCCTATCGTATACTCAAATAGAGCCTCGAGTAGGTACCTACCCAGCTGCACTATCAGATTGGAAACACGGAAGCAGACAGCAAGGCTTTGTATCTTATTAAGTAGTGTTTTAATTCTTCGAATTCGTCTCTAGGTTATTGTATTTTTTATTTATTAGTGAAGATGTTTTCCTTCTAATCATAGGAACGATTGAAAATGTTTTAATGTTGCACAAGTGACCTAGCCTTGCGTAGTCGAAGTTTTAATAGAATAAGAGACCAGCCTGAACTGATGTTGTTACCACTTACGTGCGGCCTACCGTAGGGATATATCATATACGGTCAAAAAAAAAAATAGCTAGGTCCTAGTAGTTACTTTGTCGGATATAGTTGAACTTTAGTAAGAAACCGATGGATGTTTTCGAATAAAAATTTAATTGTATGATTGGTAAACAAATAGTTCATTTATCAAATTAAACTTCATTATTATCTGTTTTGGTGGCTGTATGTACGATTTTTTTTGATTGACTGCAACTGAAAATAAATTAAAAATATCCCAATACCTAGTCAGTCATTTGCACTTTCGTGAGATATGTTGTTCCTTGCATAACATACTGAAGATTTAACATTTAAACTGCCAATTGCTTATCGAAATGCGGTTGTTACGTGTATATTTGACCTGGATGTTAAAGCTAGACCTACTTTCAGCGTTAGGTGTGACCTAAGTATCACGTATATGTAGGTACCTATAGCTATAGATTCTCATTTATTTCGTCTTTTTCCTCTTGTTTTATACTAATATTATTGAGAGGTAAATTTTTTGAGTTTATATGTAGGGTAGTAATCTTAGGAACTGCTGATCCGATTAAGATTTTCATTTACTAATGGGAAGATACAGTAGATATTGCTGAGTGTCCCTCACTTTTTGTTTTTTTTTTTTCACGCGAACGAAGCCCCAGATAGTATTTAATATATCGATTTTTTTTTTGAAGATACGATGATAATTCAAGGAAAAATATGATATTTTTACGAAATTCTTACACTTTTGCAACTTTTGTTTTTTTAGTGATTTAGTTGCTATGTGTGATTTTAAATCAAGCACTCAGTTGGAATATGATTTTAATCTTTGCATAATACATATATGTATATTATGTGATTTCGGCGAAGAATATAATTTTAATTCTTGAATAATATTGCGAAATAATACATTTTATTGATATCCATTAAGGAGATTAGTATTCAAAGAATATAATCTATTAATAACATTCAGAAAATAATACCGTAATCGCAACTATTAATGATCTCATTTAAAATGGATAGGTACTTATTGATATTTAGTTCAAATTATTTCTAAGTAGGTAATTTGCCTAACTATTACAGTTTAATGAATAATGTTGCTGACACAAGTACTCAGCTCGTTTAGTAATAAGGGACATGAACTTTCCTAAGATGCACAGAGGAGAGCATGCAGAGGCTCACGGCTCAGAGTCACAGCCACTGCGTCGCAAGTAGGCGCGCGCGAGTCAAGGATTCTACAAGATATTTCCTTTCACTTGCGACAATGCATACATATTATACGTATTGGTATGTATGGCTATAGCGTGCTTGTGCCGACATCACAACATAGCTAGCCGGGGTATTTATAGACTATTAAATAAATATGCGCGTCGTATTACAATTGTGAAGGCTACAGGTTACGCCCGTCTACTAGGCTAGAACTACGTACTACGGGCTACGTAGACGCTAATCCATCAGATAACTGTTTTGTTAGGTATTCTCCAAAAAGCTCCAACTAGAAAGCTTTCTTCATCAGCTGTGCAGGCAACTACCACACAATAAACTTCAGGTTACAACCTCTGAAAACTAACTTGCAATTAGCTGAATTCGATAATACGATAATATTACTATATATGTAAGTATTGCTTATCACAAAATAATTTATTCTGTTCTGCTTTATTTCCTTCGCAGAATAACTTACAAAAAGGTTAAAACCGGCGAGCTCATACTGGTTAAAATACTAATTTTACCTTATTGCTGTAAGCTCACGAAGAACGAGCAGGAAAAAGCCATGACTTCATATGTAGCGTCAGCGATCACTAAATTGACTAAAAATGTCAAATACCATACATTTCTTCAGGACATGTAAGCAGCTATGCCAAATGTTAATCACTACATAGTATAAAACAAAGTCGCTTTCTCTGTCCCTATATCCCTATGTATGCTTAAATCTTTAAATCTACGCAACGGATTTTAATGCGGGTTTTTTTAATAGATAGAGTGATTCAAGAGAAAGGTTTATATGTATAATACACCGACCTCCACGCGGGCGAAGCCGCTGGCAAAAGCTAGTTATCCATAAACTAACTGCAGTCTACAAATCTTAGATCTTCTGGAATGTTCTAAAAATTTCGTAGCCTCTGAAGTAATGAATATTCCAAGAAGTGGTGACTAGGTAACTACATATAAATCAATTGGTGTTTTGCGGCCAAGGTCTTTGCAAAATGAATCAGGATCATGTTTATAAAATAAATACTGTTGGCAACTTTGTACTTTTATTATTTTCTGGAAAAATTCCTCTTTGATTGCATGGTATACATTTATAATGAAATGAAATAATGAGTTTTAGTTAAAACAGGTATTTAAATTCGACAAACCTGCCACTGAGCTACACTGTTCAAATCAGAATATTGCTGCTACTTGTGGTATTGGGTCAAATACATATTTATGTGGATTTTCTTAAACATCTAACAGTTCAGAACTCAATGTACCTACTGAACTAAAACAAGTACAGTAAAACAGTACGAGTAGGTACGTGCAACACAAAATCATTCATTCAAAGTTACCAAACGACGAACTGTAATATTTTGCATGCATGTATGGATGCATTCTTTCAGAAGCTGATAAATTAGTGTTTGTTACAAGTAGTTTAACTTTAAAACCACCAAGCGTAGCTTGTGTGAATTTTAAACTTTCAGAGATGTATGTGCCAATTTGACATTTAAAGTTGGTAGACGTTTTTTGTATTATGTATTTAAACATAGATGTCATTTCATAATAAGTGTTAACAACAAACGCTGTAAGTGCGAGTGCGCTGCGGCGATGCTGAGGAACACTTTCACTGCTTTCACTGTCACAGGCTGCATCGCGGTTATCCGTGCCTCCATGCCTAATGCCACCCGCGAGCGCCCCGTGCCCCAACTCTCTATTTATTTAGATGCTGCTAACAATACAATTGTTTTCATTGTCCTTATTCTCTACTTTGATAAACGTTGCGCGTTGCAAAACAAAATGGAAAGTTGGTAATGAAGTTGAGGATATATAATACCTACATGGTTGGAGGTGATGATGTGCAACGCAAGTCCCCGCCCACAGATGTCAGAGAGATTAACGTGTTGGTGGCGCCCGCCGCCGCCGCCTATTGTTCCCCTCGCGGCTGTCACGCACGCATACCACGCGCATGTGTCAAACTCATGCAAACTGATGACATTTTGACGCGCAGATGTGGTAAGACTCTTACAATGTGGCTAGGCCTTCTAAGCCTGTGGCTGACACTTCAAAGGATCATAGCAAGAAACTGTACGGTTTTTTACGTGATATTTATCACAAAGAAAAGAGGAAGGTCGGCTGGAATAGTTAGAGTAAAAACTTGCAATAGCTACTTAAAAATGAATACGATCACTAGTACTAACATCCGAAGAATAATAAGTAACTGATTGACAGAAGACTATGTGAACTTGAGTGCTTAAACATATAGGTAGATACTCTAGGTACCTACTCGATTTTTTTTCATGTTTGCTGCGAGATGGTGGACGCTGGCGATGCACCTAACGGGTGTAAATCATTTGGTCAATACCCTTTTCAATTGGATTTGTTTTTTTTACAGGCTGCCATGTTTGAAATGTTGTCGGGATACCGAAGTAGACACAAAAACTTTCCACGAGAGGCTATTGACTTTTGCACCCAGGCAGGCAGTTGTTTAATTTTAAATATTCAACTCGAATGATCCACACGACTTCATGTTTTGATTTTAGAGATCCACCATAAAAAATAATCATTTCTAATCATGAATATAATTAAATTGTCCGTGCTAAGAATATGTTTATGCTACTTTTATGATATGATTAATTTTATATATCATAGTTACAAACAAAATGTGCGAGATATGTGATGTATGTATGTTGGCGTATGTATGTACGAGATGCACTTTACACCACGAAATGTATCATCCTTTTAATGTTGGGGTCGGCTTCCAGTCTAATAACGAAAAGTATATTTTTACCAATAATTCATTAACTCTGACATGCAATTGATGCATAAGGAGCCTCAGCAATTTAAAAGTGGCGCCGTAGGCCCGAAGGCGATGATCGGCGGAGCGGCGGGCGCGTAGCAAGCGTAGCTCGTAGCGCCTTTTTTGCGGGGCTAGCGTTTTCAAGGTACGAGTCTACGAATCTTCGAGATCAGTACTTATTGTGCAGTGTACACATGTAGATTTGAAGACGTATGTAAGCTACGTATATCTTTCCCAAGTCTAGATGTTTCTAAATGTTAACCACATCCAGCAACATATGATCTACGAACGAAGTTACTGACGTATTATATTACAAAACCTAGCACTACAATAAAACAAATGTCTGCGTAGGCACGTCATATCATCAGTTATTGGAACTAGTATACAAGAGAAAAGTGTTTTCGCTTTTCCATGATTTGTTTGAAGAAACGTAACTAATACCAACCCATTTTCACCTTTTTTGGTCTACTTAGTATGGGTCAATTATATATTGTTCTTATCAGGTTGTTTCATAATGCTGCTGTGTAATAAACTAGAAGAATCAGACTTTTGTAAATTATAAAAAAAGCACTATTAAGTACGGAACTCAATGAAAAAGCTTACAGTAAATCGATGCGACCAAACTGCCTTATCTCGAACAGCCTCCACATTGTCGTTGGCATTCCAGGTAGTAGTAGGTATACATACAATCATATAGCCGCGGCGTGTCACTGACCGTCCAGAAGTGTTTGCTCTTTGTTCAAATATTCGTGCAGGTACTTACCAAATTTTATTTTTTAGTTCGTGAATACACGTTGGTAGGTGCATGTTTGTGTCAGATTTTTAATGTATCACTAAATACGGTCTGCGGCATACTTCCGAGCCGCTATCAAGTAATGAAATGTCTTGGCATTCATGCCTTGCTAATGTTTTGGAGACTAATATTGTTGCTTAGTAATCTAAGAGTAACTACTTAATTACTTACTTAGCTTTAACAGCGTTAAGTGTTGTAAAGTTCAACTTTAAGTTGCATTTTTGATAAAATATTTGATTGAGGTAAAAAAAAGCACAGCCAATTTTTAGATTTTTTTTATTTTTTATAAATTTATAAAACAGACTTACATTAGAAAAATCACATAAACTATTAAACAGACCTATTAAATATTTATGTGAGTCTATATTACATACAGTAAGGTAGGTACTTATGCTACGGACGGGATTATGACCCGGTACATTTGAGAATTACTGGAAAACATAATCGCAGTTCATAAAAGTTTAGTTACTTAGATAATGAAAGTTCAATTTAATTTAAGTTATCTTGTTAAATGTTTTAACTGCGCCTATGTTATCCATGCAAATGACTCATTCGATTTTTTTTTATATGAACTACTTAGAGCACGAGAGGCGTGAGATCATGGCTCTGTTAGTAATGGCCGTCACCCGAGGGGTCGTTCAGCCAGGGGTAGTTGACTGGGCATCTCAAGCACGTCTGCAGATTGATGGTCTCACCGGGAACCTCCTTGGAGGTGAGCTTGCAAGAGTGGGGTACCCAACAAGCTTGGTATCCTTCAACGGAACACTTTTCCCTCCAGGGCTCGAAGTTCTTCGCCTCGGTAACAGTACGGGGGTTTTGGATCCACTGAATTACTTGTGTCATCGTTACAAAGTACACGTCATTGTGACTTGAGAGAATTTCGTCAATCCAGTACAAGAAAGCCTCTAAGAATTCGGGGTTGTTCTTAAGCCAAGCGGCGTGGAAGTATAGACCTAATGGAGCGCGGTTTTGGTCGTAGTGACGATCGAAGTTATGGTTGAGGAAGTTGTAGAACTGATCTCCGGTCAAAATGTTGGAACAAGAGTCAACCATAGCGCACCCTGGCAAATACTCATCGTTGGTGGGGTCCTCACGACGGTCAAGTTCGTTCATCACCATCTCCCACACGGCGTGGCTCCTCGTGGGGCAGCTCTGTATATTGCCGTGGCAACGGTGAGGCATTCTGAAGTACATTGTGTATGGCCATAGAGGAGGGTTGGAGAGGGGGGCAGTAATGGTACTGTCGTACAAGAAAGCTTGTTCTTCCATCATGGTGAACTGGTTGTTACCACCGACTCGAAGATAAGGAGCGCGAACACCTACTACACTGTTATCAGTGATGTTAGCGAACTTCTCAACGATGACGCGCATGCCAGCCATCTCCTTGCCCCAGTCGTCCACGGAAGCGTTGCTCCAGAAGCGTTCGTCATCGTTGTGCCTAAACATATGAAAATTACAATTAGTAAAATTAAATTAAATCAACTTTTGAATGTTAGAATGTGTTCATTCAATTTTAACTTACGTGATTGAATGTACAGCGATTTCGTGTCCCTTTCTGTGGGTTTCCTGAACTGCTGAGTAGTTGGTGTACTTGTGCGAAACGAAGTATGTACCTCTAATGTCGCAACCGTTCGGATTTTTACGTTTTCCGTTAAAGATCTCTTTATACAGTTCGATGTTGTTATTATTGATAGCATCATCGAAGGTGATGGTGACCATCTGGGGTACGTCTCTGGCGGGCAGGTCACCGGGGATCACCGTGCCGTCCTCGGAGCAGAAGCAGTCGGGCAGCACGCACTGCGACGCGTCGCATGGTGGAGCCCTGTTGGGGTCGTTGTCGATGTCTACGACAAATAAAAACCATTAATATTTATGAAAAAAAAAACAATACACAATTCACACGAATAAGTATACCAATACCTATGCAATTGTGAACTTTAAATGAAACATATCGTGAGAAAAACACTAGAACTGCGCAACAGTTGGGTTAAGATTATGAAATGCAGGCCCCTAAAGAAATTAATGTATTTTCGGTCACAATTCTTTGTGAGTCTATGCAATATAGCTATTGTTGCTTCAAACGTGATGAGAAGCTTTGGCGTTCAGATTGTGATGTAGTTTGTCATTGAGAGATATTAACTACAAGTCATGTGCAGCTGCAGAGGCGTATGAATCTCGGGCGACGCGAGACTCGGAACCAGTATGGGCACTTTCGCTTGGTCAAATCACTCGACACAGCTGACACACACGTTGGATTTCACTTTTGATTCAGTAATACATTCGTACATACCTACACCTTTTGCGTTACGTACACAGCATGTTGTTTTTTTTTTAAATCCCATGTGTAGAATATTTTACGTATACATTCAATTTTTGTTGCCATTTTATTGACTTTAAGTAATTACTTTATTAGGTAAGCCATTCTATTCAGAGACTCAGTAGACGTTTATGTTGATATGCACATACATTTACTTCAAAGACGTGAGCTAGAAGTATCTATTATGTCGCGCTATCAGACCAGGGTCTTCGCGGTTTGGTGAATGGAGTTTTGTATCCTTGTCAGGTACACAATTACAATTCAAAGTGATTTCAAGTCATATAGCGCAGCAGAGAATTGTATTGTATGAATCGTGTTTGAAGTGAGGCGATGCATACCGACTACCTTGTTGATGTGTGAAGCCATATTTATTTACTGCTGAGCTTTCTACCTAAATCCACATATTCCATGTAGGTATGTCTAATTTAAATAAAGCCAAATGTTATCTTCATTAATTAATTGATTTAATAAATAACCCATTTGTGTTACGACCTAGTATTGAGATGTTTTTTTAGGCCAAGTGATTGGCACTTCAGGCAGGTCGTTCGTCACGCATCACGAGCTAGTTCTTATTTGTGAAGTTGCTCGTTCAAGTTCATTTGCGTGTTTTAATTTTAGATTAGATACAATGTATTGACCGACTGGCTAGATAGAATCACAAATTGGTTGATAAAATCCGTAAGGATGACCGCGAGTGTGAGGGTACTTACCGCAAGAGTTTTCGTCCGAGCCGTCGGCGCAGTCTTTTTCGCCGTTACAGAAGAGTCCACGCTCAATGCAGTTGGAGTCACCGCACGCGAGGAAACCATCTTGACACAACGGCTCTTCAGTGTACAACAAAGGTTTAACTTTGCGCTCCTTATTTTTCAATTTGCAGTTTTTGACGGCGTCTTTCCAGTCACAGGTCTGTTTCTCGATATCGAAGAATAAACCAGCTGGACAACGAATGGCTTGGATACCCTGTTAGAAAAATAGACATGTTTAATGTAAAACAATAACTACCTACTTCGTTTCGTTATTTAGTACCTACATAAAATATAACGAAACCCCTTAAAGTGGTGAAACAGCTTGAGTCAGTTCAAATGCAAATTCCAAATTATGCTGTAACCTCAACATTACCTAATTCAGCGGAAAATTAAAACAAAAATACAATACAATGGAATATTTTAATGATATCAGCTTTTTCATAGAACAGTCATGTGCCAATGTATTTGTGTGTTACATTTGATTCTACAGAACAAAGTAATGCGTGTTGTCCCTGACTGAGCGGTCTCCAATGCGTGGTTGTTTGGCGAGACATACGCGGTGAACAATTATCGCAATTTTCATTATTACGAATGTGCGGTACAAGCCGGTCGGCGACGCGGCTTCTTACATTACCTTGAATGTCGTAAGAACCCAACACCAGTACCTACCCACTGATATGCAATGCTCTGTTGTTTATATTGAGCACAAATTTCTAACGTTTATTGCGCTTCGCATATATTTAATTAAACTGCCTTATTTGCACTTGTATTAAAATTCCAAACTAAGACCTACTTACTATTAAATGATTAAGTATTCAAAATGGCAGTCATATTTTCATTTAAACCGTTTGGTATTTTCAATGTGAGCCAGTTCTAAGGTAGCTTACCTTCCAGGTGTTGTTGGTAGAACATGTTATAAGGACATATTTACTAGAGAATGCGTGTGTAAACGTGTAGTTGTGTATATAGGCACTCACCGAGGCGGTACACTGGATGACGTCGCGACAGTTGTCGCCGTCGCCAGCCACCAGGCGGAACCACTCGCCGGCGTCCTTGTCCTTGCATAGTTCTACCTCTAAGCTGTCTTCTTTCTTTGCCGATTCACGTTCGTCAGCTTGCCGCCGCCATCGGTGACTATCGGCATTCGCTAAACAAATAATAAATTTATTGAGCAATTGTTGATCATTTCATAGTTCATTACATAAATACTGATCTGAGCAACCAAAGAAACAAACTTGCTGCTCAACTGAAGTCCGGAAGTATTAAAAGTATTTTTGTTTTTCCTAGTTTTTGACGTCAAAAATTAATCAACATAATCGATTACTAACTAGATTTACATAATAACACGTGGTCAAACGTTACACATTCACTATTTACTGTTTTTTGGAATTAGAATCGAAATGTCACTTGGAAACTAGTATCTAAATGTCAAAGGTGGGGGTGAGCGCTCGTGACATTTGACTCGCTTCGAAATGTCAGCGCTTGGGCAAGCGACAAGGACGACTCTTTCTATGTCTTCTGTCTATACAAAATTGTACATTATGCATGGCATTTTATTTGTGTGCCGATTAGGCTGACGAAATTATTATAATTCAGAAAGGTTACGGAATAGTAGATTTCCTTGAATCATCATCGCGTTCCAGGAAACTTACGACGTGCCTGTTAACAAACTACATTATAAAACCACTTGTAAAAACTGTTATATGCCGTATGTTAGTGTGATATTAAAACTAATAATGTGTAATGTTACTGTTGTATTAATAACATCCCCGGTGTTCTAAAACAGTTAATTATGTCTGAAAAGGTTCTCATAAAATCATGCGTCAGGTGTCAACGTTGTCGTTTTTTGTCAATTGTGCACTTCGCTTGGGTAATGTTTGCGAAGGCAGTAAGAAAGACGTGTATCTATGCGATTGCAAGCGGGTGAAGGAGCGCATGCGAGCCGTGTGAGCAGCGAGCGGCACGTAACACTAGGAAACCGAGCTCTCGCAACGTTATCTAACTATCTCGCTGTACCGAGCCACCGTACAAGCTACAGTAGCGGAAATAGAACCATATAGTCGAAGAATATCAATAATATGGACACCCTTCAACGAAAAATGCTCTGATTCAGAAACAAACTTTTTAACTACGCATCCAAATATTTGAATTTGAAACAAAAGAAGTTAAAGTGGTGAATGCGCTCACGATGCATGATTGTTCATAAAGCAAGCGATGTGGGTTAGATGTTGCACGCTGCCAATGCAATCGATAGCTCGATTAATACACGACACGCTAGCGTGTTTGCACTTACATAATTATATTATTTTCATTGTTTGCTATAGCAACAGCTTTGCACAACAATTAATACGTTAATGTAACACAAAATACTTGGCTGATTTTAGTTTTTGCACAATTGCTTACTGGTATTGATTATATTATTTGAAAAACAATTCAGCAAAGACCATAATTATTATAACAATCTGTTTTCGCTACAATTAATATATCTTAGACAAGATTTCGTAATATTACGATTCAAGGTCTTAACTTTTGCTTATATTAATTAAGTAGTCAATCCACACTATTATCTTAACAAATGGTACCGGATTATACCTAAATCTAATATTTGCAAAAATATCATCTTATTCAAACCAGTTTTATAATCTAATTTTAGTTTTAATCGTGTCAAAAACATACAAACGAGATATCTGGCCAAAATTATTATTTTATTTGTTCGGTTCTGGTTGGAGTTGTAAAATCTAACTTGTTCTCTTTGACCCGGATCTACCACGTGTGCGATTATGAGATATCGATAAGTTGACTTGACAAATTATCCCCTACAATATGAAAATGTCAGATCTAAGAAAACTAACACAATAGCCATTACGAAATAAGAGTTTCTCTGACTAAGAGATAACACCTTTTTATTCGTATCAATGAGAGCGCGTTGATGTCTTTTGCTCTGAATAATATGTTCTCGTCAAACCATTTAAATATAATTTATTATAGCTTTCTTTGAGTGGTATAGATATTTATTCCGATTGTTATTTGTTTACTTGTGCTTAATATTTCCACGTTCAGGACTGTTTGTCGAAATTATATTTTTTGACAACGAATATTGTTCTGAAATATTTTACTGCACAGTATAGTGAAAATGAAACCTATGATGATATGGTACCATCAATCTTAAAATGAGAACGGAAAAGCAATGCATTAAGCTAATACTTTATCAACCAAGAAAAGGGACGCAACTATTGAAAATACTGTTTCTATTTCAAGAAATACATGTTTCTTGAAATAGAAACAGTATTTTCATCAAACCTGTCACTCAGGAGAGATAGCGTTCCCCCAGAATTGACTATTGTATGAATAATAAAGCATGAATGTGGGAACAACTAGGTATGCGAGCAGCTCGGGCGTCGACCGGGCGCGTTGTTGGAATACCAACGGCCGACCTTATGAATATTTAGCACCACCGCTCGACTTTCCTTCTGCGGCACTCCCTTCAAGTTAACTAATTATAACGGGAGACTGGCGTTTCCGCACACGGAAGTAAACAGCGCTCACCTTGTCGGCGTCACTCACATGCGATCGCGACGACCTCTGGGGCTCGTGATCAATATTCACGTTTCACTTTGTCTCCTCTGTGTAATCAACACGAGATATTATGTAAGGTGTCGCCAATCTCCTCTTCGTCTTGAGATATGGCTCCTTTATAATGTGAGAGTTACGCGGAAAACCCAAACAAAGAAGTACCTACTCGTACATGCTAGAAATACCCGAGTGTCTGCAACGTGCACTACATTATACTATAGGCACTTAAACTTGACCGAGGCCGTGATTGCCGTATTGTACATTTCTTCATAAATGTGATGAAATACATTTACAACATAGGTACTACATTTTGTTGTTAAGCTCGCGGGGAGAATATTTAAAATCAATCACTTAGCACATGATAATGTGAAATGATTAAGCTCAACGAATGAAACTTGTGTTATGTGATAGGCAAATAAATTAAGCAACTCCAACATTCACTTAACCAAATTTTATGTAACTGAGTGGAGTGGATTGCATACCTATCTACAGTCACTGCAAGCTGACGGAAGAACAGCGGACGAAAAGGATGCACGATCAACAAAAAAAAAAAGTTTTCCTTTATTGTTCAAGAGCTGGTGACCCTATTTTACTTTTTGTGCAATCTCTGTTTTAGGAAATTTGTGTAAAATAACATTTGCTCAACTAGCGTGAACCGTGAACGTTTACAAAATTAGACATACGCTAAGTAGTTCGTTCAAATGTTCAATTTATTAATATATATATTTATTGCGCACACTCGTATTATGCGATGCTATTTCGACACAGTATGGAGTTGTCCGGAGCCTGTCTATGTATCTCACGTGGTAGTTATGTCGCAACAGAGTTGACCTAGAGACCTAAAGATCTGGAAACCTACTATAAGTAGGTAACTGATAAACGTACCATACTGAGCCCTAAAAATAATTATATAATGTGTGATTTAGCTGTTATTAAATATTTGAATACAATTGAACTATTGTTGTCACAATATGTATTTCTGTTTTATTAGTTGATCTCTAAAGTATATAGTTGTTATTGTTTATAGTGTCCGCTTGAATTGAAATCTTTGCATATTATCACATTTTTACTCAATACTTTCTATTTATTTAATTGACTACACGAATCAGTAACTAATATGAATAAACCAATAATTTATAAAACTCAAAGTTATTCAATTGATTAAAAATCATTCGCTTGTAAGTACTTAATAACGTTCGTTCACGTCCCGGTTCCAATTAATTTTCCAATCAATTATAAAGCCGATTTTCGACGTTAATAATACATTTATCAAGTGAACGCAAACAAACAAACCATTCTGTCTGTATTTTAAGATGATCTATCATAAATAATTAACTAAATTACAAAGTGTTAATATTCGCAGATTCAAGGTTAAATGAGATAATGTATTGTTTATTTCTATAATAATCGAAAGGAAGCTATTAGTGGTAACGCCCTTGAGCACTTGACTCTTAGTTTACGTGAACTGTGTGACTCCATGACATTTAAGCTGTCGCACCTGAGCTCTATAAATATGTCACGTATGTGTGAACGGAAACAATGATCAGCTAACTTGTTTTATACGTACCCATAGTAATAATACATACCATAATAGTTTTTTGACTTTAGTGTGTTGGGGGGATCGACCTAACTGTTACTTTACTATTGTAAGTTATTAGATCCCAAATAACATTGTGTAACTCATTGTAGTAAAACGAATTTGTTACACTTGATGATTTTTGAAATGTCAAATGTAACGAATTGTGATTACATTGTCAAGCTAACAATGTGACGATAACGAAGAGATCTTACTAGACAAACAGTTTTACTCAATGTTTAAAGTAAACCCCGCATCAATTAAATCAATCATGAAATGAGTTCAAAAGTTTATGAGCGTATAATATACCAATTTCATAGCGTCTGACGAAATCGCTTGTTCGCGAGAATTAAAGCTCGGTAAAGTTTACAGACTTTAATTACTGTTGTGGAATCTAGATATGATGGTAACTTATAGAGAACTTTAACCTACAGCAAACGAAAAGCGAAAATAGGAAAAGCACCTATTACAACCTTATACCGAACCGTATACTGATTTCAGATGTATTATGTTTTCTTCGTCTTTATCAATTGGCAAGTTTAAATTTAATAGCATTTTCAGGTTAAACTGAAATCACCTCGAAACCAAATAGATCTAAGATTATTTTATAGATATCCGAGATACTCGAATCTTAGACTTACATTATTATCAAAGCCTTCTTAATCCTAGCAAAACATGCGGCAGGATTTACATTTGTTGTTAATAGTTCCTTTGTTTGTTAAACTTAAACATGGCTTTAAAAGGTAACGTAATGAAATTTTCCACCAAGATAACATTATGAGGAAGGACATTGTGCGGCTTTTCATCTTGAAACGAGCGGCGCCGACTCTGAGAGCTAGAATAACGCTCGCGGTGATATATGATCTTTGTGTTACACGCCTGGCGTATTCATAAGTCGTCGGCCTAAATGTAAATTTCGAGAAATCAATAGGGCCAGCTCATGTAACGTCGCGTCGTCGTAGCAGTCTCGCTGCCCTCGACACTATGTCGAGTGTGACGTCACCGGCGCAGGCGTAGCGCAACACGGAACGAATGTGAAAGTTCTCCGCAACCGCAGCGCAGCCGCAGCAGGTGCTAACCAATAGTTCAACTAAACACGTCCTAATGACAGCCTATTCAGATGAAGTAATCAAACATAAATCCTTGCCCTCGTCTCGTCACAGTAGTCTAGACTGCTGCTCAAACCTTGTTCACAAACATCAAAGTGGTACCCGATGTACCGAATGCTCAACGACTGTTACGGAAAGTTCATATACAACTAATTACATGTTTTCGCAACATTGAAACGTTTAAACATTACTAAAATTAGCTAATTTCTATGTTTGTTTTCACAACAGCGACGCCAATGTATAAAAGATACATAGTGACATGCCGTGAGTGACTATCCTTGAAGGGTTCGGTCACTGTGCGTTGATGTCCCTTGGTCGTTCAATGCAAGGCGATCGCGGTCGGCTGCATTCATTGGTAAACTCTGCGGAGACACAGTCTATCTCGCGATTGTCGAGAATGGGCAACTTCACTGTTCACTAAGTGCGACACTGTAC
The DNA here is from genome assembly GCA_949091785.1 of Polymixis lichenea. Classification (NCBI taxonomy): domain Eukaryota; kingdom Metazoa; phylum Arthropoda; class Insecta; order Lepidoptera; family Noctuidae; genus Polymixis; species Polymixis lichenea. The sequence continues at coordinate 14,086,561 of OX420937.1, forward strand.
TAACGCAATCACTAAATTATTGGCAGATGTGCGGATGTGACGTCGAGCCACCCGTGACGTCGCGAGATGGACGGTGTCTGGATGGGTAAGATAAAGGTTAGGACTCACCGCAGGCGAACAAGAGACACGCGGCCAGAGTAGCGACACGGGCGTAGCGCGCCATGACGGGATCACAACAGGTCGTTGCGCGGCCGTCGTGCGGTTAAATAGTGGCCTCAATCTGCGCCCCGCCCGCCCCGCTCGCCCACTGCGCTCGCACCTCTGCCAACACCCTTCGCACTCATCAGCTGTGAATCACCTGCATCATCAGGACTGCAGCGCATCTGCACGTACGGGCCCGTGCTGAATGCTACACTTTCGGATTCAGTCATATTTCTTAGATGTCTTTAGTTGCGCCAGAAAACATATAATAAAACACACATTATGTAAGTATTATCCAATTTTCTGAAGACGAATCAACGTTTTACGCATCACTAAAGTACCTACAGCTGCATACAAACTCTCGTGTTGATGCATTATTTTATTACAGCTATTGCAATACCAAGCAATTGGTTTTTGCTCAGAGATGCAGCCATGTAAACAGTGTTGTGATTTTTCAAACGCTCGGTAAGTACATATTTATATGATGTCCAGGTAATTCTTTGAAAATTATTTCATTTACCTTCAATTGACTCGAACTTTGGCTTACTTAAAAAGTCGATCTACCTACATTTAATTGAGATTATTTTTGAAATAACGAAGACTTTAAAATTTGTCTACGCATGAGTAATGTATGTCAAAGTTTATAATACGCAACCAGTAACCCGCCCCTACTTCACACGAGTGCAATCAGTGGATTCACGTCAAAATATTGAGATTGCTGTACTATGTCTAAGTTAAATATTCAAGTATACTTACATAGAAACCTTCTGTAATGATTTCTGTAAGTGATGGTGAAAGCCGCATCAAAATCCATTTTGAATAAGGAAGAACTAAGCGAACAAACAGCTAGCCAAAAAAGAGCCGTTTTCATACCATTTATAAGTAGTTAAACAATAATTTTGGGATCATAGGTTTGCATTGCGCAAACACATTTTATTTGTGTTGGTAGGCGCGGCAGCTCTCACGATTATCTCCATGGAGACTATTGGGAGTGCAATTATTATGTTGATTGAAAGATACAATTGCATCACCGACGAAGCGTGGATTCGGCAATCTTCTGCTAAGTTCATCATCGGGTCTGAATAAAATTAGAAAAGTAGTACCTATTGTTTTATTTAAGAATGAAATTCAGTACTGCGAAAGAGCTTTGCTTGTCCAAAAATTCTAGAAGTAAAGAGACTGAATTTGCATAAGAGTGATTTCGTTTCAAAAGAAACTAATCCATATTCAGGGGCAACAATCAAAGGTATTATTATCTGATGACCGAACTGAACATAGTTAGGGTATATAGGCTGTAGTTGAAGCCCGAGGGGCATTTGGCCCAATTGCCAAACAACGCCCTTTCTGGAAGAAATCCTGGAGGATCCTGTAGGATGCTGTCTTGAACAAGTTTAGTGTTCCTTAATAAATACATAAGTGAAGCAGAGTCATCACAACGGTTATGTGGCAAAATAAATCCTGCCACTAAATGTCAACAGGTGCATCATCAAGCATTGTGCATCTTCAAGTCACAGTACTTATAGTAGGTACTAATGTAACTTCATTCAATCTTTATACTCCTTTTTTATTGTCTTTATGTAATTTTACATTCATTCTTTTCACAAAAGCATTAGGGTTCCTTTAAAATATCCTATGGCCTATCGCCATTTGTCATATTCTCTTGGATTTATAATTATATTTATTGAAATTTTACAATAATGTCCTACTGTGTGCTGCAGAATAGTGGAATGTGAAGGGTGCGCTTAGAACAGAGACATGTCTGGACGTTAGTAGGTGCGAGGAGGCATGCTAACAGGCAGGCAGACGCTGCTGTGTGAGGATGCGGAGTGCTACAAGTCTGGGACAGGCAAGCAGTGACAAACAGGGATGCGCGAGCATACGAAGCGAGGGATGTGTGCGATATCCGCAAATAGGATAACCTCATTATCGTAGCCTCCAGAGCAACTCTCGTGGAAATGGGATTAGCAGCGACGCGTTCTTGTATATACCAAACAGGTGCCTCGAGATAAGCCCGACATATTCCTTGGTACGCATCCTCGCATATCCGTGGTGAAAAAGCAGGAACCCGAATTCATAACATGTGTTTTAAATTATCATACCTAAAAAAAATATTCGTAAAAGATAGTGAAGTCCTGTGCTAATAATAATGAACCTGCTAAAATGTCAAAATGTCATAATCCATAACTAACTAATGACTTCTTGTTACCAGCACACTATCTAGTTACTGCCTAATTAATAATTTAATAGTAATCACTGTAATCAAGACAATGACTCAATTTATTTTACCTACTTATTGCTTTTTTCTGCGTATGCGTTACTTAAATACATTTTGTAAATTGTTAACAGTATTTTAAATATTATTATGATATTTACGAGTCATTACATTATTCGATTACAGTTGAATAATGTAGTGTCTTTAAGATATACCTATGTACTAAGCAAAATTTTGTAGGTCTCTGCCTTCTAATTTCCTTTTATATAACTATCTGAATATAGTTAACACTGTAAAAAAAATCAAGAGAAAACAGACCAATTTACTAAACCAATCCTTTAACTTAAATTCCAGGCAAAACTTTTCTTTAAACCTTATGGATATATCTTAAAAAAATGGTAACATTTTTTTATTTGATTGGAATAGGTAACCTTTTTAAAATTAAGACTAAACGTAGCTATGACCTCATCTGAACCACGGATACACATTAATACCTATATAGTTGTTGACTTACACTATGTTAAACCAATAATACATTTAAATATATATGTTTTAAACATATAATTTGTAGGATACACATCACTACATATATTATTACCCCCGTCGCGCGCGTCTGAACGTGCTAATTTTTAGAATACATGTATGATTTGAAAACTCTTTTTGCATTTAATAATCCAATTTTTGAGGAAGCTTATTAATATCACGCTGCGCCCTTGAGAATTGGACAGAAAAGTGAGAAAGAATGTTAGGCAAAAATGTAGTATAATAGCGCGAACGGGTGGAGGGTCGTTTGTCTAAATTCCTCGCGGACAAAGTCACAGGCAGAACCTAGTATGAGATGTAATAACTTGAAAATAATCATCTAAAGTTGATAAAACCTTAACGCACACTTGTATATTTAATAAAACGACAGCGTTGCGGAAACTCTCCTTGCTGCAGCTTTAAGGCTTTTATAAGGTTCTATAAAATCTTAACAGCAACGACGATATTTAATTCTCTTTGCAGACACAGCACAACAGACAGCTACTGCTGGACAGTTTGTGGTCCCACTTCAACATCCGTTTTTAACCCCCGACGGAGACAGAGGGATGTTATAAGTTTAACGTGTGTATGTCTTTCTGTGTGTCTGTGCGCCATCGCAGCTCCCACACGGCTAAACCATTTGATTATTTTGTTTTGTTTGAAAGGTGACTTAATCGAGAGTGTTCTTATGATTTAAGATAATCTATTCAGCCTTTAGAAGATTAATAGCTCTTTTTAACCGACTTCAAAAAAGAGGAGATTCTATTTTTTTTGTATCTTTGTTCGGCGATATCATCGTCAAATTGTGGATGGATTTCGAAAATTCTTTTTTTAAAGAGGTGTGGTCCCATATACTTTTTATTATCTTGGCTTCAGTAGTTTTTGCGTAAGCCTCGATGATACGTTTTTAATCCACTTTATGTGTATCTTGATGATATTCTACTGCTTCCTGTCACTGTTGTTTACATAGCAAGTAGTGGTATAAAAATTGGTGTGTGGTAGGTACCATAACTAAAAAGTGAAAAATAAAAACCTGTGTCTTTGGATTTGTATTTTAGTTATTTGTCACCTATTTCCATAATTAACACTTTTGTTCGTAAAGTGGCTCTTATCGCACCGCTTTTAGTTGGTAATGCAGACCATTAAACACATGTACATTTACGCTTTTAAATTCCATTCGCATTAAAAGGTACTTTTCAAAAATTTATGAAAACGATGTATTTCATTTATTTAGATACGTATTTGGGTCGATCTTTAAGATCAAAGAAAAATATTTTTCGTACAAACTGTGTCCTCTCAATTTCACTCCAGCAGGCCTTTTTTAGAAAAATCGTTTGGCACGTTTACATTATTTAAATTACATATTACTTCTAACACCCATTTTCGAATTCATTTAATTCCGCCCTCTAAAACTTTGTTAACCTCTTTTAAGCTTGTTTTTTATTATTAATAACAAACTTTTTGACGGCTTTGTCAGTGATAAAAAACTTTAAAAAGCCCTTTTCACAAATATTTGATACAAAATAAGTTATTTCTTCAAATTAGGCTGAGAATCAACACTTGTCAATTGTCAAAATTACATAAGACAGTGTCTAAAAACGCCCGCCCTTCACCGCTTCCTAGTGCTTTAGCTGGCAAAAAGAGGCGCTACAAACTTCCCAGCAGCACAGCAATCTGTTTAGTTAGATAAACTTGATTCTATACAATACTAGGTAGGCAAAATAATTTACACTACGAGGACATCGACGTTAAATATATAAACGGATAAGTTTAAGATTGGTTTTTAAACACAAGTGTGTTGTTAAACGTCATACGAAACGCGTAAGCGTTTATAATTACACTCGAGTGGAGTGTGGATTATGGAGGTTTGGCCGATTTGAGACGTCGCCGCGTCGTCCAATTTGCTAAATGCGGCCCACCCAAGCTGTATTCTTCTCGATATCTCTGTCTATTGATTACTCTTTGCCAACTGAAAGAATATGGTCAGGATTGTCATACTGCAATCATTTCAGACGTTTATTTCCGGTCTATATACGTATTAGGCTAGTTGGCCGATTTCTTGTATTGTGGACCGGCCGAAAGTGCAGCAGTGCCATGGTTGCTGATGAGGCTGAGGGTTATGAGCAGGAATGCGTGTACTCTGCTTGCTGGTGGTCGGGATACCTGTTGTAGCCGTGGGTGCTGGCTGGCTGTATCTCGCCGCTCGAAAGCGTGCGCAAGCCATGATGCTAACATCACGCCTAACTAGCTGCTCGAAGGCTGTGCCAATGTTCATGTCCTGGGACACCAGTATAGAGGCATGAAGAACAGGGTGCAAAGTTCACACATCTTCCATAGAAAAGGAAAGATCCTGCGACCGGACGGGTGTTGTTTTTGGTGGACTACTTACTGCCCTACGTTTTAAGTCGGAACGTTGTATGCATATATTATTATATCCTAGTTGCGCGGTAATCTCTGCTTGCGCGATACAGTTTTGCGTGATGCATAGCAATCGTTTTTGTTTTGTGTCCAATGGGTTCATGTTTTTATTAGCAGTGGCTAGGGCCTCACCCCGCTCCCCTTGGTTCAAGAGAACTGGCGAAAGCCCTAAAGTGCCTGACACTAACAACTGTACAGGGATGTGGCAGAGAAAGGTATACATGGGCAAACTCTACGGCCAGCGCAGACCTGCAACGCACCGTGGTTTTCACTGAAAATCAAAAATCATCATTGCGTATCTTAAAAAAAAATTGAAAATAAATAAACCCCGAAAACTTAAAAAAGCTGGACATATAAACAAAAAAACTGAAAGAACTAAACATTACGGGCCTGCCTTCACCAATTACGGTAATAGCGGCTACTACTAGATCCATTAAAGCTTATTCCGCCCATTTTTTATTTTAACATAGTTCAGAAAATTACTTAATCATTGAAGTGCGATTCGAAATAAAGAATTTCTTAAATCACATAAATTCAATAATAATTTAAAATAATCACAGGGTGGTAGGGATCTCGAAGGAACATCAAAATCTAAACATGAATTCAGCACATGATATTCAGCCCGCGTAGCGTAGAAATTTTACGTCATTAAGTGAAATAGAAAAATTGCTGTTTCATAGAAAAAAGTCAAAATATATTGAACAGCATTTTTTCTTGAATAACCGACGAATCTATACTTATATTATAAAGCTGAAGAATTTGTTTGCTTGAACACGCTAATCTCAGGAACTACTGGTCCAATTTGAAAAATTATTTCAGTGTTAGATAGCCCATTTATCGAGAAAGGCTACATATTATCACGCTAAGACCAATAGGAGCGGATCACCAATGAAGAATGTTTCAAAATCGGGGGATTTTCCCTTTTGAGAGCTTCCGCTGCGTGCGCTTCGTAAAACGTTAAAGTTTAGCAAAAATCATGTATGACAGAATTGTTCCCCTTTAAAAGTTAAAAAGTCCGCGACAGCATATGTCTATCTTTTAATGTTGGCTCACTATAACCTTTTATTATGCTAACCAAATTTGTTCTAAAATAATGCATTATTTGCGTAGGTGTTTTTATAAACATGATATTAATCCTTATCCAAATAAATAATAGGTTGGGGGAAAAGTTTCTTCGCATTTTTTAAGAAAATTCAAAACATTTTTTAATAAAGTTTATTTACATTTAACTAAAGTATGTAGGTACCATTTTGTTCGATAACTTTTTGCCATCTTGTAGGTAGGGACATGATCCCATTGCTATAGAAATTTTCAAAATACCGCGACAAGTGGTTTTGGCAGTCCTCTCGTGATGTTAACCTGACACTGCCTAAAGAATTCTGAAGAGACCGAAACAGGTGGAAATCTGAAGGTGCAAGGTCAGGACTATACGGCGGATGCATTAACACCTCCCAGCCAAACTCTCTTAATTTTTGTTGGGTGGCTAAAGATGTGTGAGGTCTAGCGTTATCATGATGAAAAACCACACCCCTTCTGTTGATTAATGCCGGCCGCTTTCTCTCAACTTCTTGCTTTAATCTCATCAGTTGTTCGCAGTAGAGTTCAGAATCGATGGTCCTGCCTGGTGGTAATAGCTCATAATGAATAATGCCCTTCCAATCCCACCACACACACAGCATCACCTTGTTGCGAGTTAACCCGGGTTTCGCCACAGTCTGTGAAGCCTGACCGGCCTTGACCACGACCTTTTTCGCACGTTCTTGTCATACGTGATCCACTTTTCATCACCAGTTATCAGCTTCTTCAAAAATGGTTCGGTTTCATTACGTCGTAATAAAGAATCACAAATGAGTACACGGTTCATTAGGTGTCTTTCAGTGAGCTCGTGAGGTACCCAAATGTCGAGCTTTTTTGTGTACCCAGTTTTTTTCAAATGCGCCAAAACTGTTTTGTGGTCAATTTCCAGTTCTTCAGCTAGGTACGTCGTAACTACTGGTATGCCGATCTTGCTCCACTTTTTCAAAAATAGCATCCATTTTATCCGTAATAGGGCGACCAGAGCGACGTGCATCTTTGACATCAAAATTTCCGGATTGAAAACGCTTAAACCAAATTTGTGCTACTCTCACATACACTACACTAGGTCCATAATCATCGCAATTTTTTTTTCGCGGCTTGCGTAGCATTTTACCTTTTTTGTAGTAAAATTTTAAAATGTATCGAATTTCTTCATTAGATTCACTCATCTTGACGGTACGAAAAACAAACGAAAATCACACATTTTCCTAATTTGAATTTGGAATTATGTTCTTTAAAATTTAAACTTTCAATGATACCAAAACCAGCCAGATACAAATAGTATAGCCAAAGAGATTTTATTACAAGTTCATACATACTATAATGCGAAAAGACTTTTTCCCCAACCTAATACGTTATTAATCACAAGTATTTAATTTAAAGCCAAATTGCCCTTTACATCATTCGATTTCAATGAATATCTTAGGATATATCGCAGTTTTAAAATAACATCGCACCAAAATAATGTGATATTATAAAGCTGAAGAGTTTGTTTGTTTGTTTGGTTGAACGCGCTAATCTCAGGAACTACTGATTCGAATTGGAATATTCTTTTAGTGTTGGATAGCCCATTTATCGAGAAAGGCTATAGGTGATATAACATCACGCTAAGACACTTAGGAGCCGAGCAAAGAGAAAAAGGTCACGAATACGAAGTACTCGCACGGGCAGGCGAGGTGAGCGACGGGGTGGGTCGGAGAGCAAGAAATTTGACGCGAACGAAGTCGCGGGTAGAAGCTAGCAGTTTATAGGCAGGGAGATTCACGGGTCATTGAATGAATTTGCATGAAATAGTCATTCATGAATTAAATAGTAATGGGATTGTGAACTTGCAAAAACGTAAGATAATTTGAATTTCGCGCGATGCCGTGGAACTTCCCGCTAAAATGCTCATCTTACGGGACTTTCTGTCGAATCGCACCTTTCGCTATTGCATCGAAGCGGCGCTCTCGTCTCCCCATCCCATTCATGCAGGCGTCCCTCAGGGCGCCGTACCTACTCCCCTCATATTTACGCTATTCACTAACGATATTCTCAAAAGTAGAAAGGCACAGTTGGCACTGTTCGCAGACGACACAGCCATCTACTACACTGGGCATAGTCAGGACCTCTCAGACCAGAGTCTGAGAGTGGAGACCGCAGTCAACATGCTTGGCGCGTGGTTCAGAAAGTGGAGAATCGAAGTAAATCCGGACAAAAGTCAAGCAGTTCTCTTCTCGAAACCGCGACTTAGACCTGACCTACCCCCCGGCCCATCTCCATGCAAACATGGCTCGCTTTTCCCAAGGGATCGGCTTGCCAAAGCAAGCCGATCCCTTGGGAAAAGCTTTCGCCCTAGATGGGTTACACTGTGTTCTAAATGCACGTAGCAAGTTGTCACTGAAGTGCAAGTTGCGGATTTACACGGCGTGCATTAGGCCTATCATGATGTATCATCCATAGGATGCAGACCCTGCATAACCGGTTCCTCCGTCAGGCTACAGGTTCCCCCTGGTTCGTTCGGAACGAGATCCTCCATCTCGATCTGAAAATCCCCACTGTCCTTCAGTTCATGAAACGTAACTCGAAGCGTTTCTTTGATACAGCAGAGTAACATCGCAATCCTCTCATTGTGAAGGCCGCTAGTTATGTCCCCAGTAGGATTAGTAGAATTCGCCGGCCGAGACATATTCTCTCCGATCCAGATGACCCCATTACTCTCCTCCAAGAAAGCAGTAGGGCCACCAGTACACTTCGCACACAAAAACAACCGTCATTACGACCTCGCCACCGAAGTCCTCGCGCCCCGCGAAGACCCTGAGTTAACGATGACCTCCACCGACCCTTGCTCGTTAAAGTACCACCCCGCCCCGCAGCTGAGCCTGTAGAGTTAAACTCCCGGAGAAATAATAATAATAATGATGATTTGATCCAGCCTGTCCGAATTTGCTGTCCCCCTACCAGTGATGCTCTGAACCGTACCCCACAGGGGGTGCCCTCAGCGTGGTAAATTAAGTAGTATTATGCCCCTGCCTGGAGGCTTTAAGTTTTCTTAAGGCTACCACAGGAAAGTCCGGTTAAGTAGTTACGACCTCTCAAGGTCAACCACGAGATGCCACACAAAAAAAAACCTGTGGATTTTCGATGGGCCGTTAATACTAATTTAGTACATTTAAACACAAGACCAATTAGTGCTGTTCCTTTGTAGACCATTCTTTGGGTATGTGTACGTGGACTGGTAATGCAAAATAAAGTTTATGTGGGACCCCTTTATTATTTTACCCAAAACCCTGGCAATAATAGTAACTAACGAACTTATATTTTTCAATAAAATGTCCACGATTTTACACAAAAATTGCACAAGTGTTTACCAGCAATGTCCTGTTAGTGTAATTCAAGCGCCAAAAGATCCTTGTCACACTGTAAGTGTTAGCTACTAGGGTTACCAGTTCATAAAATAACATTTTTGACAGACCAAGACCGATCGATTGTTTTTATAACCTCACTTCATCTTAATTTTGCAGTGTCTTCATTTGGAGCATTAAAAAGGCATTCGTTGAATTGCAGCTTAAAATGACGGAAACCAGTGATCAAATGTTACAACTCGTTGCCTATCAAGTAAAGATGATGACAAGTGTCCTGCATCATTTAGATATTACTCAGCATGAGATCAGTGAATTGCCTCCTGATACCAAAACATATGAATCTGTTGGCAGAATGTTTCTTTTTACGGATTTGCAAGAACTGAAGAACAACCTTGAATCCCAGAAGGCTCACTTAGAAGCCCGTAAAAAAGAATTAGAGGATCGTATCCAGTATCTAGAAAATGATCTGATAAAAATTAAAGGCAATATCAGTGCAACAAAGCTAGAAGCAAAGTGAATAGTGTGTGTATGGGTTCATTCCACAATGTATTTCGTTGTAAAATTAGTATGTATTCATAAAAATATTAGAACTTTTCCTTAAGTTCACTATTAATTGTAATTTTAAGTTGTATTAGGTATATTTAACCGAAATATATGTAAGCCTTTAAAATAATCGAAGATGGTATTGGTGGATGGATGGTATTTAAAAATGTCTTCGAAAATAAGAGAATGATATGATTACTTCCTGTCTACGGCGGAGCTCAAAAGTAGCGTAATGTTTTTGGTTGGTATGTGAGTATATTTATCTGTCTCTATGCTCCTAGAGGCTAAACGAGCGAACGGATTTATCAAATGAGGTATTTGGAATAAAGCCGCTATTATTGGCTTGAAGAGACAATTCCATTAATGTAACGCACTAAAAGGTTGAAAATAAAGAAATCAATTACCAATTTTCAAGGGGAAATTGTAGTATTAACGTGTTTTTAATACTTTACAATTTAATAAACAATGTTATTTTCTTGATGTAAGAATTTGTTTTATTTGTTCTCTCGACTCTCAACCTCGCACGCAATTATCGACACTTTCGTTTATTGGACGCTTGTTGTCGCATGAATCAAAACTATGCTAAAGCTATTAACTCAGTATTTATAAAACATTTACAAGATTGTAACAAAACGCCCATGGGAGATGCGCAACATAGGAAGGTCTAGGTATGGATACCTTTTAGCCTTCGGGGATAAAAGACCGTTAATTAATGTCCCGTGAAACAGTCTGCAAAGTCATTAGATTTTATTGTTTATGTTATTGACTACAATTCCGTTTAGTCATGCCATTTCATTTCAATCTAATTCTTGGCAAGTAAAATACCCATTTCAAGAAGCCATTGTTCGATTCATATCGTTCTCCCTTATTCCAAATTCAGACCAGCTTTGCATAGAGTGTGCACAAAATTATGAATGAAATGTTAAAAACATCGATATCAAGAGCAAGTTCTCTCGTAATACAGGGTGGCAGGGAGGGAAATCGATACCTACGCAAACTATATCTATTATTTATTCAGCACTTGGTTCTAGATCCTAGTATAGGTACATACATTTTTCGTCGGTTTAAAAAAAACAAAAATTTGCTATTTGATACCTTTAAACGAGCAATTCTTGTATATACTTATATAATCTGAATCTCGGAAACGGCTCCAACGATTTTCATGAAATTTAGTATGCAGGGGGTTTCGGGGGCGGTAAATCTATCTAGCTAGGTTTCATTTTTAGAAAAAGTCTAACCAAAAAAAAAGAACCCCCGAGAAAAGCTCGGTCATCCAGATATTTTCATTGAAAAGTGCAATACCTACGCGGTCAAAATGTATGTAACACCTATTTATTAGCCTTCAAAACTTTACAACGCGGGGTACAGAGTCAGGTACGTACTGAATTCATGGTAACAGGTTGCGCGTCGACGTCCCTGCCACGGCCACCCTGTATGCGTCCCAACTTGTTGCTTGGTGGTAACATTGGTTTAGCGAACGAGACATTGAACAGCAACTTAGGTAGGTGTACCTACCTATTTTTTCAGTACAGATATGGTAGGGACTGAAGATAGTTTAATTTCAAATAAAACCCACTGCTTGTTAACTAGGCACACATTTCAAATGTTCGTAAGAAATTTTTAGTGGAAGGGCAAGCAGTTTTATATTAGACGATCTCTACCTACTTGGTTTTTACCTAAATTGATTTTTACATTAGGTACAAGGTTCATTATTACCACACAATAAACACACGGATTGTAGATATTGCTTTATTTAATAAATTATAGCCAAGAGAAGTTCAACCTCCAGATTTAGTTTGAGCTAGAACATGTATAAAATTATTAATAGTCACAAATCACAGGAAGTAGGTAATATCACTAGAGAGAAAGAAAATAAAATCATCTTTCTACATACACCTAAATACGAATTACAGTAATAATATCACCACTGAGATACCTAGATTGTATTATAAATATCTATGATAGATCTGTGTAAGGACCTACTCCAAAGACGACAACTATGATTACATCCTAGTAGATACTTTATAGTCTAATACAAAAGTACACAATCAATACTTAGGCTAAGAAGATATTCTAGGCGAATTATAAAAGCACAGTTTTAGTGATGATACAATATAATTCTATTATTGGTACTAATATGTATGCAGTACACAATTATCTACTTTTATTGGTTACACACTGCCACAGACGCGTCCGTCTATATGAGATTCAAGCGACACTGATACTAACTTTCTAAGTACCTAACAATCAATATCACAATATAGCTACTTAAATACATGAAGATTCAAAGATGAGGCAACACCAACTATATAAGATTTACTGCAAAAACGGTGTTATATAACTGTGAAACTCGTCTTTACTCGTGCGGGTATGATTGTACATCACTAGGTATTTGTATCAGTTTATTCACGACGCTCATTCAACAATCACAAAAATGTGTTAAACCTAAAACATATTGATTTGAATGTGTTCATAATATAACCACCACCACACCACACACCATTGTATTATTTATACATCTGGACTTTTGTCTTATCCCCATTGATGATGTTAAAATGTATATGTTAAAATAAAGCTAATAGAAGCTTCGTGTGACTTGTGAAAAGCTCTGCCCCTGGCTATATACCTACGAATTAATATTTTGGTATAGGGGTCGCAAACGCCGACGCATAGCGAAAGGAACTGGGATAGAGATCATGGTATAGAAAATCGTTTATTTAAGTTCAGGATATACATACCTTTTTGTTGTTCAGTCTGAATTTGTAGTGTTGAAATTGTCAACTTTTACGAAAATGTGGTGTGAATCAGAAACGAAATAAACAAAGATATCTAAGCTATTTCTCTTTTAAATCTACGGGAATTACCTGCGGAGAACCGCGACTTAATTTTATGCACACATTTTTAGTATAGTTTGTTATAAAACAAGATAATGATGTCTTAATTAAAAATGAGTAAAAGCGTTTAATAAAGCAATACTTCGTGTGAAGAGCAATTATATTTAAATTATCGAAATAATAAAAACAACGAGCTTGTTTCGATAATTAACAAAAAAGAAAAGAATTTAATACATAGGTTATACATTGAAAAATCCATAGAAAGGTGGTTCACCGACCACATACCGGTTGTAATACTATGTTTCCTTTGCGTATTGCTAAATCACTTTTTAAAAACTCCTAGATTTTCTGCTGGTTGCGAAGTGATAATGTTAATTACCCTGAATTATAATTTATTATTGCTACACTTCTTATTACGTATTGATGAAATAAGACTAATAATGTCCTTTTTCTCAAATGTATAATAATTTATCCCTTAAATACTGCACAAGTACTTGAAAATATATCTATATGACGCGATGTGATCACATCACATTATTTTCATCACATTGTTACTAATACTTTAATTTAAAAAACACATTATTTTCAAAGAGCTTTTGACAGTAGGATGATATTGTTTTTTTTTTTGTTTAAAAAATCCGGAGGGTCATTACATAACTGAATTACTTGTGTAGATTGAACTTTTGAAAGCAATTGATGACAGTTGCGAATGAATTAGTCACTGTTATGTAGGTATGGATGCATGTGATTAGCAGAGATCGGATATTCCGATGCATATTCACTTAAAGTTGCGATGTTGGCTAATATGGAAAGCGCTTTGGTATCAATAAATCTTGATTTCATTTTTTTTTTTAATTGTCTTAACACACACCATCCCTTCTCTTACAGACTTACACCCTACATACACATATTTGCATCGAGGTTCATTTTAAATACATATGCATCTGAATAGTTATGCATTCCCGGTGTTCCTGGCAGCCAGGGATTTTAACAAAAAAAAAATATTTTTAAGAAGCCGCTTCCACACTTTCATAACTAAAAATTAACTTTAGGTAAATATGCATCCGATTATCCGATCTCTAGTGATTAGACATAAACGTCACAGGCCTAAGCAGTATTAATATTAAACCTTACGTAACAACCATTAGACAACACTCACTTTCTCATTATTATCAACCAAAGATAAAAGGCAACTAGCAATTAAAATGCCGCGAAAGCAACATTGAAGCACTCAGTTCTAAAAATTCATTCATCTTCTGGAATTTGACTTTGCGTGGAGAATATTACATATAATATTACCCAGAATCTGGCGTAATATTTATTCATCCCCAGAGAAACAAATACATTCAGTTAGCAATTAATTACTAAAAGTAATACCTTACTATGAAGCTAACCAGAATTCCTTTATTCTGTATGTTTTCATGTGCTGTCTGCATCGATACCCTATCAATCATACCAGCATTTTTGCCTTTTTATGAGCACACAAAAGACAAGAAGGACACTTTTAAAAAGACGACAGTACCTCATACATTATTGTGTAGATACTGTTTTACCGATATAAAACTGCTGAATTTGTTAAATATTCTAGTAAGATACATCTGTTTTACGATCTATTCAATATATAGGGTGGTCGATTACAGTGGCCGAAACGATTTTCAGAAGCCCCTTGCCAAGGGCTTTCGAAACAGCCCCATGTAATTGTGAGTGCATTCATCGTTTAGGAGGAAACTTAGCTCAAAGGGAAATATTTTCTTCGACAAAAGAGTCGGTCCAGAATTTCGGTCCCTAAAAATTAAATAAAGTGAGTGTGGCAAAGACTTAATACATACACGGGGTGTTAAGAGATTGAATGAAAAGCCCTTGGCGCGGCGTGAGATTTAATATTTTGTTTTATAACCGACTGTAATCAGGCCACTCTGTATGTAATTTAAACTCGCATTCTAAGAACGTACGTAAATGCATTCGTAACGTACCTACTAAATCCATTGACAACAACGACACAACTCAAAAACTACTATCAAATAAGAATATATAAGTTAAGGCGTGAAACCTCTTGCCGGAGCTTTTGTATCTTCACGGATACCTATAATGCTATCTCCGAGTCAGCAGGTAGTCAAGCTTGCACTATCGTCGACCGTTTCATCACTGACATTCAGATGAGATGGTGGTCAAACGCATGGGTAATATTTGTAAGTATGTACTAACTGTACTCGAGTAACTCTTTTTAGAGCATTTGCATTTACGTCCATAAAGCAAACAATTTTTGGAGTTATGTCATTGTTGCTAAACACGAGAAGAGAATGACTTTTTTTTAACTATGAATGTAGCTTATGATTGTAACATGGAATGCGAAGATTGTGTTCAGGCGGGTAGTAGAGGCAGGTCGGCGCCTGCCCCGGGGCGCGCGTCTCCGGCGTCCGCGGCGCCGTTGCCTCGCAGCGCGTCGCCGGCGCCAGCCTCCTGCGCCGGCGGCTCCATCTGTAATGCAGGAACGAGAACTGTTTACTGACGTTCTTTCCGGGATATGACTCTGTTTTTTGTTTCTGATTTTTTCGTTATGTTATTGATAGGATCAGTCTATGACTATAGACTATGAAATCTAAGTAGAGTATGGGAAAATTTACAGCAAAATGATCTACGCAAGTACCCGCGTATAGGCACCGTTAGAAATAAATTGATTGATAGAAATGTAATCTTCGTTTCTGCAGCTGTTGTTCGGCAAAGATGATGTCGCGTACGAGGTGGTCAGCCTAATCGTCCAGTGCGACGAGAGGCAAATCGCCCTGTCCGGGTAGACTGTCCACCGCGAGGCGCACTATGCTCCCCTCCTCCCCACACCACCCGCCTCCGATGACCATCCGTCATGGAGGCATAACTTGTGTAATTGTGTCACAATATCCGTCGGTTACTTTATTATAATTGAACGTATGTTTACAGATGTTTGTGCATGACACACAACGTTAGATTTATCACGACAATTCGTTAGGGGCTTACGGTCATTTCGAAAAAGAAAGAACACAACTAAAGAAACCTATTAAAATATAGGGACCTTTTTCCCTATCTCGTGGATATACTATTTAAACTAACAATATTAAGTACAACCGTATTAGATAAACTATACAAGTACAAATATTAAAATGAAAATTATCGGAGGTCACATTTTTAGTACAAGTACAGCTTATTCGTATTTGGCATTGATGCATTAACATAAATATTTGGTAGCTTTATAACTGATTAGATAAAATGTGTTCTATGTACACATTAGGTGTTACTGACGATGTGTTTGTCGGCGGGGCCGCTGGGGCCGGTGGGCGTGTCCCGCTTGCCCTGCAGGTAGTAGGTCATGAGCTGGCCCTTGCCCTTGACCGCCACAAGGCCGCGCTGCTCGAAGTAATAGCCGAAACTTTGCAGAATCTCGCAAGTCTCCTCTGTAACCTGCGACAAACAGAAGTATCAACATATTGACAAACCCTTTGAGAAAAAGTTACCATGGATATTTTCGAAAAGAAAACTCTCTGAACAAAAAGACTAAATTTATTTTACCGTATTAAGTATTTAGAATGTGATGTTTCGTAACGTCGCGTCATCGCTTTCTATACATGCCATTTATTAATTGTTGATTTTGGGTTTTTCTAAACTTTAATGTATCGTACCTGAATGCATCCAGCTTTGCCAGTGCTTTCCATCCGAGAGGCAACGTTGACGGTGTTGCCCCATATGTCATAGTGCGGCTTGCGCGCGCCGATGACGCCGGCGGTGATGGGCCCGTGGTTGACTCCCATGCGCAGCACGAAGTGGTTGAAGGACTGCTCGTTGATGGCGGCCAGCACGCGCTGCAGCTCCAGCGCGAACTCCACCAGGCGCGCCAGGTGCGCCCAGCGCACCAGCACCCCGTCTGACGGCTGCAGACCAGCACGCAGCATGTAGGTACACCGAGTGAACGCGACGGATACGCTGACTATCAACTTGCGTTGCCCCGTTTCTTTCATTCTCTACTTAGTCAAATAATAATCGGCCTATTTTTTTCCATTTGCTTATTTTCCCTCAAATTCCTGGACTGTAGGTAGGTACATCAATATTCAAACAGACAGTACGTACTACACATTTAAGTGATTTCGGCATTACTCAAGAGTCATAGGAAGTCAATCAGAATGCACAACCACAGTTCGCTCTTGACACTGCGGCTAAGCTTTGTTGACATAACTGCAGACTGGTAGTAGATAGTTTACTCAAGTATTAGTACAGTGAAAACGAAATAAAATCACGGAAATGACATATCGGTATGTAAATCTAGTTCACATTAGCGGTTACTCGAACTGTGCGGAAGGAAGGAAGGTATACAACGAGAAGGTTAATGGCGCTCGTAAAACTTTGTTGTAATGTATGCATTTCATAATCACAATTAACTAATTAGCAGTCATGTGATGCTATTGATCGAGTGACTTGATATTTTGTTAACGGGTTTCAAATGCAAAATTTTCGTATACATCTTCTAAAAGAACAACATGTAGTATAACAATCATACCCTGTTTTTAATCAGGCTATGATTTAAGCAGATGCAGATGCAGCAGAAGCAGATGATGATGACCCTGTTTTAAATCACTCAGTTCATTCTTTAACTCTATTATAGACTTTTGTTCAATACAAATGTCTGGACAACAAATTTAAATCTCCACTAATTGCAAATGAACGATTGATGACTCACCTGCATTTGTCGCGTAGGATTTAGGCCTGACGCAGCCATGTATGTGGAGCTGATCGTTTTTATTTTGATTATGTCCTTACTGAACTTGGAATCTTCCAGCAACTGTAACCAATACGTAATAATGTTTACAATGTGCAAATCATTAGCATGATTTATGGTGTTTACACAATAATTTAATGAAAGAACGAACAGACAAAACATTGTTTAAATTGTTTTTGGAACAAAGGTATGCTCCATATATCTACTATAATACAGACACTATGTATTTAATAAATTACCGATTCATTAATACGTGTGAAGAGTAATTCAATAAATGCAGGCAAGTGAAATGCAGTACAAGCAAAGAAAATACTAAACCGAAAACAAATTGCTGGATGTCTACTGTCTATTAAAAACAAGAAAAAATAATGTCTAAGAAATTCTAAAACCATTAAAACGCCCAAACTACAGTGCCTGCTACGCCGGCGCCGTAGCAAAGCGCGTAAGGGTTGTTAGAGGTACGCGCCCATCTGCAACGATTTCTACCTTTTGACACAAGACTGCTTCAAATTTAAATAAAAAAGGAATTTGTAGATACTACTGTCATACATAATATATTAATTTAAATTAATCATTCGAGATGCAAATTTTTTAGCTCGATCACTTCCTTGAATTTGTTCGAAAGTTTATGATACATACGGATCTCTATCAGTATGTAAGTTAACACCAAGTATGTAGTCCAATCTATCGCTTGGTGACTAGTTCGTAACTATGCCCTTCAATCGCCTTTTACAACTTGTATAGTAGAAAGCAGTTTCCTTCACGACCGTACGTACACACCTATTTATATTGTACCCGGAAGAACAATAGATAATCTTAAGTCCAATTAATAAAAGAAGAATGTAAATATATCTTGTTTATTATTCAATCGTGCAATGTGGACGAAACTTTCTAAAATAATAATAATAATAATAGAAGAATTTGGTCTTGAGTGTCCACTCAAGACCAAATTCTTCTATTATTATTTTTTAGATGTACCTCAAAAAATAATAGAATAATTTGGTTTTGAGTATTGAGAATAAGCATGTCTCTCTAGGTCATGAGGACAATCCTAATTCCTCGTTATAAATGTCATCTGGCACCAGTTCAGTGGTCTCAATAACTTCATTACTTCATTCTACAAGTAGGTAACAGATCACATGTTATAACATACATAATATTACGACCATTGTCATTTAAAAAAGAGTTGTGCTTAAACTTCCATAACCGTAGACGTGACCCACGTAACTTTTATGTATGTTATTGTTAGGTAAACTGTAAATAACAATTACCTACCAAATCGAAATCTGATATCACTTCGTTGAGGAACCGTAAACATTCTAGGCCTTGGTTATTGACAGTTTCTTCCGAGTAGAACTCTGCAACAAAAGATAATAATTGTATGTTTACGATTTATTATTTATTCTTTTTCATACCTTGATAAGCCAACAGACTTTAAGTAAGGTTTTACTTTAGTATATAAAATTTATAAAAAATATTAATATAAAACGATAAAAATATTAATTCAACTGGTTCATTAATAGTCTCCGGAGACAAAAATGTTCAAGGCGAACAACGAAAGCTACATTTTTTATAGTAGAGTAGGTAGGTAGTGTTGTTAAAGATGCATTTATTAGATACATGACCTTTGAGAATGACCAATTAGCATAACTGTTTAGGTGGTAACAATATAATACACCTATTTCATAATATTATTGAATCGAACGCTGGCACGTGTACCGTACCTACCTAGTCGTTATCATGGAACAAATTTTAAGTAACGATCAGATCATATTATTAATACCAGCGTGTAACTGTACCACAGCTTCTTGCCGGCTCTTCTCCATAGGAAGCGACAAATTGGAACCGTGCACCTAGCTTCTGACGTTTCACAACAGCCCATGCAGGTGTATGTGAATGAAAATATTTTGATATTTTTGATTTCGACTGCTCATAAATACAAGGACTAATGTTTTATCACCACGTGTTGGAATGTTCAGCTCACAATTTCCAGACATGCATAATCAGCCTATTACCTATGTTCCCACTGCTAGGTCACAGACGTCCTCTCTGTGAGATGGAGTGGGTTATGATCAACCAAGCGGGCCCATCAGTTCGGGTTTCGGATGTCACATGTCTTCGAATTTTTGGTTCTTAGTACCAGTAACCTCACGATGTTTTGCTTCACCGTTTTGAAAGCAGTGGTGTTAAAATGATTTACAAAAATCATCCAGACATGAGTGAGAGAAAATCTTCGAGCCGAGTACCCTACATAAAGCAAAGTATTACCTGAAAAGTTGGGCATAGAGGCGAAAAGCACGCCGACCTCGGCGTAGCTCTGGCTGTAGAGGTCGCGGTGATGGTGGCGCGCGCCCATGAAGTGTCGCGCGACATGCGGCGGCAGCACGTTGTGGATGAGCGCCTGGTTGCGCCGGCGCAGGTCGCCCGCTTGCTCCGCCTGCGCGCGCATGCGCTCCCCACGCGAGTGGCGCGCGCGCTCCAGGGACTCCACCTGCATTGTGGTCACAACTTGCCCGATTGTATAATGATGGAAGGATTAAATAGCTGGTTTCAGACACAATTTAGATTCCAGGATATTCATCATATATAATGTACATAGAAACTCAATATATCTAGAAATTTTATGTTCGGTCTTGGATTCGCACTAGACTAGAATTCGGTACTGCTGACTCTTGGTTACATGCTTAATACGTAAGAACAAGTGTCCAGGATCCGCTACCATTTCTAAAGTAGCTACCTATCTTCTTAAGTATTCGTTTGTAAAAACTTTAAAGTTACAGTAGTACGCACGTATCTGTTGAAAATTAGGAGCGCCAGCACAATGAAGAACAGCATTATTATGTTGCGTCCACCATGAATGCGAGCCCTGTAAGTTAAAGATTAATCATTCAATACTTGGGACACCTATGTACTTCAGGACCTCACATTGTATTGGATCGCTTAATTTATTCTATCACATAAGAACAGAAGAGAAACTCACAGTATAGCCAGCATATCTTCATCGTAATCGGTGGTGGCGTTGTACCGCACGCGGTAGGGGTCGCGGTCGAGGCTGGGCCGCGACAGCAGCAGCGCCGGATGTAGCAGCGCGGGCACCGCGTGCGCGCCCGCCAGCAGCGCCAGCAGCACGCCGCGCGCGCACACGCCCAGCGGCGACACCCACAGCGCGCCGCACGCCGCGCCCGCACCCACCTGTGAACACAGAACACATACAAGTCATTTAAACAATTTTTTGACCGAAGAACTATTAAAAAAAAATAGATTATCTGGCAAGATAATCAAAGCCGTGCCTGACATTCCGTCAAAACCCTCGAAACCTCCAAATTCCAACCAAATATTTAACAACTAATCATATGTTGTTGACAATACAAAGACCATTGTTTTGTATATAAATAGTTCTATGGAAAGTGACTTCGTTTTATTTCATGGACAGTTGACATTGAGCCGACGTCATTGCAAGTGGGTAATTAAGTCGAGGTGGCTCGTGTTTGCCAGGAAAATGCCCCTAATTAGGAAAAATAGCGCAAAGTTTTCTTCTTTCATATGTACATACCATTAATTAATTAATCAAACAAGAAAGACGTTATTAATGTGACGTCGTCTATTTGTTAAAAACCTACTACTTCCTAGAACGTTTCGACGTGGATTATAAGATAGATCTATCTCAAATTATGCTTTCTAGCTGTAGATAGTTCCATTGCATTTATAATGAGTTACGTGATTTATGTTGAACTACCAACGAAAAAGTAGAATTGTACACATCAGCTGTTTGTCTTCCCACGATACGAGATTAAAAAAGTCGAACGGGGGAAATAGGTTACTATGATATTTGTAAAGCGACAACGATGAGAAACCTGTCACCAGTTTGGCGTCGTTGTTTTGTTGCATTCGTTTAACCCAAAGAACTTTGGTAGGTGTAGGTAACAGTAACTGTTTACGACTATGCGAGAAAGCTAGGACACTTGAAAGGTCAACTAAGTTATACAACCTCAACATACCACTGAAAACATAATATATACAAGTTATCTTTTTGTAGGTATGTAGATTGTTTTATATAATACCTATGCGTCTGCAGCGGTTATAATTATAGCATAGTTAGAACTAAACTCCACATCTGCATACTAAAATTAGCATTTACATCATAGTGAAATATCAAGCCATGCAAAATGCATTTCATTTGTGGATTTTAAAATATTAGCATGAACTCAAATGCCTAAAAACTTAGATCGTTACGACAGCTCATACAATTAATTATGTAAAAGTCTGGTCAAGTTTAGTGCTCATGCATTTTAGCATGTTTCTGTAAATTTTCAACAGCTGTTTAACTTAAGGCTGGTGTGACAAATCGTTATATTGGTCGTTAGTTTGCCGTCGGCATCAGAATGTGAAAGTAGAAAAGGTACTTCACGTGATAGTAGTAAGAAGGATGTATGCAGCGACGTGCGCCGCTGTGCGCGGGTGCATCGTCTCGCAGGCCGTCCTCCAGAAGCATCGTCTCGAAATTTCCGCAAATTATCTGCACAAACACATACGTGCACATTTAAAATCATTGGACACGATACCAGGATTCGTATCATATTCCGACAAAGTTTTTCCAATGTAGATAGTAGATAGGTAATTGAAATCGTAAGAAAACATCCATGAGTAGGTAGTAAATAATCTAATTTAATAAGAAACAAATGTGCTAGTCAATGATTTCCGACGTGCGCGGTTATAGTGACGTGACATTTGCAGCGATAGTGATAGTGAGCGTGACAGAATCTCACCGCGACGGAAATAGAAATAACGAGTATGATAGTGAGAGTGGCGGCGACAGCGAAGATAGCTTAGATAGTATATTAGCGCTGTAGCGCGCACTCACCAGCGGCGCAATGTTCGCGGCCACGAACATCGCGATGTTGAACGTTCCGCATGTCAGCTTCCAGTAAGGACTAACTGTTTTTTTCTGAAAGATTAACAATTACTTAAAATGAGGATAATAATAAACAAACCTAATCAACTGTAAATCCTAACATGGTCTGATAAATCCAAAATTAGCGGATACGTAGAGAATTACGTTTAAAATAATGGACTACTCAATCATTACTTAAGTTTGGCATACCAAATAAGGCACACAACGACGCGACGACGGTCAAACTGCCGTCTTACGGACGGATACCGGATTGAAGGCTGCTTGTGTATTTTGAAACGAATACGTCCCTTTACGCTTATGTGAGGAATAAAGACCTTTTTGCTATAGAGGGACACAATAAGATCGAAATAACTACCAATAAACCTAATAGAAAGTCGATAGCCAAGTCTCCTGGACGTCACTGCAATGTTTTCAGAATATTGATGAAGCTACAACTCATAGTATTAATACTATGAACTGTAGCTTCATCAATAAAAAAATCACATACAGAATTTTTTATTTACAAGAAACTAACCTTATATTGTGAATATCGATAGCACGTGTAATAAACCACATTGATTAGGCCGGTCTCTAGCACGAGCGCAAGGTAGACGGCATGCAACGACCAGGTGGGTGGTACCGCGAAGCTGGCCAGCGCGACCACTGCCGGCAGCAGCATGAGCGGCGGTGCGGCGATGGCCAGCGGGCACGGGTCGCTACGTCGAGCGTACACCTCCTCCGCACCAGAAGCTTTGAATGTCAGGCATAACGTTGTCCCATCTGCTAGTTCCCTGTTCATGTTATATTTTCGTTAAATACATTTAGGTAGGTACTACAGTTATTATTACTAAACTTATTAGTACTAATAGAACAGAGTTACCTACTGCCTATAGAAACGAAATTTTAAAAATATCTGGTACATGAAAATCTTTTGAATAAACAAGCATCAGTTTTATAGGTCCTATAAAACTGCACCTAGTTATTAGTAAAGAAAACTATGTGCCTCTGTATGTACCGAGGACTGGAATGATAAATGTGTTTATTGACACGGTTCCATTACAAGCGCCGAAAATAGCATATTGTAACTATTTGCGATACTATGTCCGAACAGATCGATCTTCACTCGCCTACAATTTTACAAAAACGTACCTATTTATACATAATTATCCATAGCGAGCGTTTTCTTTGAAATTATGCCACTAATCCTACTTATACTATAAATGTAAAAGTTTTTATGTTTGGATATTTAGATGTTTGGATGTGTGTTACTCAATCACGCAAAAACGCCTAAACGGATTTCAATGAAATTTGGCATACAGATAGGGTATAACCTGGATTAACACATAGGATATTTTTTATCCTGGAAATACGTTCACGTAGGATAATTTCCGACCACCATGCGGGCGAAGCCGCTGGCAAAAGCTAGATTAATAAACAACGTGTTACGGAAAGGGTATATGCATACCAAGGGCACGGCTACTTTGGATGATATCAAACTATATTGGAAGGGTTTTTTTTTAATTCTATCTCTACATGTTCGGAAGTTATGAGAATTTTTACATCGATACCAGAAACCGAACTTTTCAACAACATCAACAACTTTTCCGAACATCACTCAGAAGAGATTTATCGTGATATTGGCAAGTGACGTGGAAAGTTATTGACCTACGTAGTGCGGTGACACGTTTGTTATAATTTGAATTTAAGAAACATATGAATCCGAAAATTTGGTATCAATTCTTAGAGTACTTTATTTTGAGCTGAAACTATGTATAGTGATTCTGTACCAGTTGTTATCTTTAGTGCTTAAGGATAGCAATAGGGTTTATGGTTTTTAATTTAAGTAGGTAAGTACGAAGTTTAAACTTCTTATTTTCTTGTTAAATGTAGATCTTTTACAGCAATATAAACCTGATTTAAGCTTTTTAAATGTTTACTAACTCTTTTAATACAGTACCTAGTATTTTTTAACATAAAAACAACTCGCTATTACATATATCCTTCTGCCTAGCACCGCCGGCGCCGGCGCGGCGTCGCACTATGGAAAATGGTAGAACAAGCGCATATCAAAAATGCTTTTTACGAATATCATAATTTGGCTAATATGGCTATTCTTTTAGGTTTTCTAATAGTCAAATTATAATATTCATTACGATTTTTTTTCTTAATACGCGAAATTATTTTTTTTTCTTAGATAGAAATACATAGAAAACAGAAGTGCCAAACTCAAGTCTTTGCGTATCCATGTTTCAATACCATATTGTGAAAAAAATACTTGGTACAGATATGCAGTATTATACATTTTTAGAAAGGTTATTTTATGCTTTTTGCGATACAGCTTAATGATTTTAAAAGTAAAGAAAAATATTTCAGTAATTACTTAAAAAGTGACATACCTTTTTTTTCACTTGTATGTTTTTTCGTTGAAGGTTTTCAGTATTACCCACGTTTGCCCAAGCGCTACTTTTTGCGTCGACTAGTAGTCTAACTATTCATAAATAGAATGCAAAAAAAATCAGCTGCGGATATTTGCGGTTTTAGAAGATATGAGAAAAAAACTGATAAAAGTCAGAACCCGAAAATTAGTATCTTTTGCGGTTTACCACTGACACCATTCACATGAACAATATAGAACTTTTTGGATATTTTCTTCATTATTTCGTGATAACAAAGGGACCTTATCAAATTTGCACTCGGTTTGCGTGGGAAATTACAAGATAATAATGATGTAGGTACCAATTCGATATTGTAAAATGAGTATTTAAAGGGAAGCAAAAACTATTCGAACCATCTACATCAGTGTAACTTCAAGTGAAGCAAATCTCATCTACGCCTATTATTTCTGCAGATTGTGAAGTGTTAAAATGTCTTCCTTCAGCTGTACCAAACGAGACTTCATAATCCCCTATATAGAGGGCGGCAAGACCATGGAATCATTATCCAAAGTTTTAGTGGAAAAGCTGAATGTTTCTGAAAACAACTTGTGTTTTATAATTAGTGACATACAAAGGCACATTCTTCCTATTTTCAACAAACGCTGGGCCCTGGCATCTCGGAAAAAAGAAACATTTTTACAGAAGTATTGTACTTGGTTGGACTCAAGGTATTCGTTAAATTTACCGGATTCTGAACAATATTCTACGCCATCAACATCTGGCCAACGAGGACGAGCATGCGTGGCTTATGGAGACTCCTCAGAATCTACCAAGAAGAGGAAAAACACTCTTCTACTCCAAGACTATGGCTTCGAGCATATAAAAAACGCCTATCTGCAGGGACTACGGGCTTTACGTGAGTACACAGAAGCTCATCTTGTCGAAGAATTAAGAACCGCTGACACTCAAAAGAAATTAGATATCTCAAGTAAGTGGAACGACTCAGACCAGATGAAGATTCTTTCCGATACGGAAGCATTGAGTGCTTTTATAGATTTAGATCTAACAAAAGCACAATATATGTACCTGAAAAACTTAACCAACGAACGAAAGTGTTGTATATTCCCGCCTTACTACAAAATACAAGAAATAAAAAGATCCTGTTATCCACCATCTTCTACAATCGAAATCACGAATACTTATGCTAAAGTGATTAATATACAAGATTTATTGGATCATACTGCTGCTAGAATTTTAAAAATCGATTCTGTTTTCCAAAAACAACATAGAACATTGATCCTTTATTCTAAATGGGGATGTGATGGTTCATCTGGTCAAAGCCAATACAAGCAAATACTTGCAGAAGAGTCAGAAACAATTTCAGATGCCAATTTGTTCATCACTTCATTAGTCCCCATCAGATTAGTTGATGTGCAATCGGGATCCGTTGTTTGGCAAAATCCGGTACCTTCATCTGTCCGTTTTTGCAGACCCATTTCTATTGAGTTTTGTAAGGAAACTCCAGAAAAAACCAAGGCAGTTGTTGATGATATTAAAAAACAAATTAGGGCTGCACAAGCATCACTTATAAACAAAGATGGTGTTGTAGTAAATGTGAAGCATGAACTATTTCTAACGATGATCGATGGAAAGGTGGCTCAGGTCCTTACAGATACTCCATCTGGTTCCACATGCACGATATGTGGGGCTACTCCACGGCTAATGAATGACCTATCGAAAGTAACTGCCAGACCCGAAAACGAAAACGCCTACCAATACGGATTGTCCACCTTACACGCCTGGATTCGCTGCATGGAAATGATATTGCATATTTCCTATAATCTTTCGTTTAAGACTTGGTCTGCTTCAACTGAGGAAAATAAGAGATTAAAAAAAGAAAAGAAAGAAGTTGTTCAAAAACGTTTCAGGGAGTTGGGATTAATCGTCGACAAACCTCGGCAAGTTAGCGGGAATACGAACGATGGCAATACCGCACGAAGATTCTTCTATAATAGCACTTGCTCATCGGAAATAACAGGTGTAGATGAGGCATTGATTAAACGCCTATACATTATCTTGCAAGTTCTTTCTTCTGGAATGATGATCGACCCTGAAAAATTTGGGGAATATGCAATAGAAACTGCAAGAATCTATGTAAGTAATTACGATTGGTATTATATGCCATCCTCCGTTCATAAAATACTCATACACGGGCAAAACGTTATCAAACATTTTGCGGTGCTTCCTATTGGACAGCTATCGGAAGACGCACAAGAGTCTCGCAACAAAGACTACAGAAACATACGACTTCATCATGCCAGAAAATGTTCCCGATCTGCTACAAATGAAGATGTCTTTAAAACGCTTTTATACACGTCAGATCCATATATAACAAGTTTGAGAAAACCGTACGTAAGAAATGTGAAAGAACTTGAAGAAGAGGCACTAAGTCTTTTAAACGTGGCACCTGAAAGTGAACCCACATTTACTGACCCTGATCCTGAAGTGGTATAAGTTAAAAATAATATTTATATTTAGTTATTACTTATATTTGTACCTAGCTACATCATTTCCTGAAGCCAGAGTATAGGATGTACCTATTAGTAATATGATTTTAATTTAGTATTTTTTTTTCATATATATATATTTTGTTTACTTTGCTTGTTGTAATTAACCATGGTTTAATCTTTTTAGTCATTATAAACTTGTATTCCACTTGAAATAAATTTTTAACTATTTTTTTCGTGATTTTTTCCCATTTTTTTCATTCTATGCAAAAAAACATACATAGATATACAAGAAAACCCTATAAACTACACATCGTTCGAATCTCCGAACCTTGCTGCATATTTGTGCCAAATTTCATCACGATACAACAAAAATTCATGAAGTTACAGATTTTTGATCCGATACCGACCTATATTTTCCATAGTGCGTCGGCGTCGTCGCGCGTCTTGTCAAATGCTAAGATGTAGGTATGCGGTAAAGTTACCGTAGAAACTTACTGATGTGCTTACCTACCTACTTGTTTATGAAATGGTCCAGTAGATACTAAACTTAAATTTCATTACGTGGGAAACTGACGATTTGTAACCATATGTTTCCAGACAAAAATCCAGAAAAAAGTACCCAGCACATAAGATTACTTTGGATTTCGTCAACAATTTAAATAAATTAATGCTTGTAACTGAGTTTTAAGATAAAAGTGCATGTAGGTAGGTATGTTAATACAATGAGAGTGGTCGATTTCGATTATCATCTTTCAGTTAGGTTCAATGAGCAAAACTAGACAAACGGACATTACGGACATGCAGTAGTTGAACGATCCTATCAATTATACTCGAGATGGTTTTGCCCTTCACATTCCAGCGTATGTGTAAAAAGAAACAAACATTTTGATGCAGTATTTCACAAAGAAGACGTAAATCAGTTCAAAATATACACGTTACTGAAACTTTCAAAGATAAAACCAAATTGCGACGAACTGAAAACCAACTAAAAATTATAAAACGTAATAAACATTGGTGGCCATCAAATTGTATACAAGTGTTTAATAAAAATTAGCTTCTCGTTTAATTTTGTTTTGTTTGGCATGTCAAAGGCATCCTCCAAAAACGAGACTAAGTAGGTACTATTTAATTTTTTTTCGCTAAATGTTTACAATGTCTGCTGCATTGTAAATCCAAATACATTAGATGCTTTTTGAATTTTGTTTTATATACAGTTGTTAACACACAAACACAAGCGAAACAAAAGAAAACGTAAAATGTCCACGTAACAAATACAACATAACAATAATATTGTGCAATTCCTGTGAACTTACTTGTCGTCGTCTCTATTCACCAGTTCTTCTTGCAACATGCTAAGTATTTTCTGTTCTTCGTTGTCCTTGCTCTCGTCTTGTGGCGACAGAACCTACGAATAATGTACGAAGCATGTCTATGTAATTGACAAGCGAAAAATCAATATGAGAGCTCATGATCGGCGTACTTATAGCAACAATAATCAAAATATGTCCGAGCAAAACGGGCAATCGATTCGAATGAGATTATTTGAACCTGCTACATTAGCTAAACTAGAAACTATCTAGCTCAGGCCGCCTAGTGCCCTAGTGTCCTATTTATTTAGGCTGCTGGCGAGGGAGCGGTGAGGGGGGTGGGGCAAGCGCAGTAGTGCACTCACCGAGTCCTCGTCATCGTCTCGGAGGTCGGAGAGCGTGTCGGCCGAGTCGCCTCCCTCCGCGGCCTCGCCCTCCGGTGCACTCCTCTCCTCGCCTCCTTGAAACTGCAAGATACAATCAACGTGAATCTTGTGAAGATGACAACTTAAATAAACAAAGTTAGAAACGTTTAACATGTTTTCGTCTTTTACAAATCATGGATAGCACCAAATTTATTGAAATACCATAATCATCATTAATAAAAAGGGAACCTAACACGTTATAGAAAATGGTATTTACTGTTTTACACCTATATATGGTTGATGGGTGACTGAATAACTATTGACGTCATACAACAAGAACGACATTATGTAAATTATACAATTTAGGGTGTAGGTAATAAATTGGGAATTATTTCGTAATATCTAATTGATTATTCTATTGTCGCTGTAAAACTATACCTAACCTTCTATCAGAACGGCCAATAAGCTAATTAAACTTTGAATAACTCCGCTTTTAAGCAGACAGCTACTAAATATAGAGGAAAATCATACATTTTTCATTTCACTTTGTTCACTTTCTAAAGCTTTGTCCACCCAATTCGCTGCCGTCGTCCGTTCTAAATAGAAAAGTACCTTGGACGTTTCTTGTAACAGTCTTGGTCGTGGTATCTACATAATTAATTAAGGCTGTTAGTTCATTTTCGTCGTTCGATATTCATCCATTATTTTGGTAATCTGTGTACCTACAGTCTGTTTCTAGAGCATGCGGAAAAACGGAAATTACTGTGGATGTTAGCGCTTATGGAGCTAGAAACGATATTGACAAAAGGCAATATTTAGGAGATGCGTTTTAAGAACATAACGTTGTTTTGCATTTCTTTTACAAACAAGACATGTGTAGTCTTGTAGGTGTGTGTATAAGGTTAAAATAAAACAGAAAATAAAACAGCGGTAAAAATAAAAATAGAAAAAAGTGAGCTACCCGTTACGCTCAACGATAACCAATTGTACTGCGTAGATCGCCCGGAGGACACGGTGGAGCATACGGTGGAGGTTTACCCGGCTTGGGCGGAGCACCACCGTGTCCTCGTGGAGGCGATCGGCGGCGGCGATCTCTTGCGTCCGGCCCTGGTACGAAGCGAGAGTGCATGGTGCCGTCACCTGCTTCTGCGAAGCAGTAATGCTCGCAGAGGGAGGCGGCACACGTGAGGGAGAGGCAATATATGCCCCTCACGGTCCTAGTCGCCGCAGGAGACGCCCTGGGCGTTGGGAATCCCAGGCTGATTCCCGGTCACCGTAGGCGCCGGCTTGCGGATGGCGAGTAATAGGTAGCTCGCTGTCCGGTAAGGACCAAGCCCGGGTCGTCGACGTTCCACGCGCGCCTCAATGAGATGTCAGCACCAACTTGTGGGGTCCGCAGGGCCGATGCCTGCCAGGAGTGCGGGTTGTTCGAAAAAGATACCGTGGCCCCAGGCACACAGGCAACTAAAGGAACACGGGTGGGTATTAGTCAGTAAAAGTCTGACACGCCTTCCCGCTCCGCCCAGAGCGGGAGAAGTTATTAGATGATTTCCCATCGTCAAAAAAAAAGACACGATAACCAATTGTGCGTTTTCCGCCTAAAACCAAAATGGCCCCCAAAGTGATATTTTTAAATAATAACTTCTGTATCTACTTCCCTGTTAAACGGAAGTGAAATAAGCCTATTCTATAAATGGTACAATGATGTGTATTTGTGGTTCCCTTTTCGAAATCTATTATGTATGTACACTCAATTAGATAGCAGCTTAAAATCGATTTTCCGTATGACCTCACAGTTTCGATGATGTTGTCATCAATGATGTTCCATGATAAGTAGAACAAATATAAAACGAGAGAAAGTTCAAAAATTTTAATGCTATGTGAAAAACTCATACTGACAAAATGATCACAACTTACTAATTATTCACAATTCCTACAATTTTTATAAAAGACTCATGCGTAAGAATAACTCAGTCATTTACAGTCTGTATCTCGGTTTTTCGAGGTTTTATTCCGTACGTAGATACCAAGCTATAAGTCAAACAAAAACGCATTCACAATTTGCACCTGCCACCCCGACATATTTCACATCGCCACAGTATATTATGGTAAGACTGTGACATAGCATTCGTAACTATTCAATCTAATTAAACCATTGGAAACAACATTGGCTAATTGCTTAATTTGATTGGTCCATTATAATCTATAATTATAGGGCTTTATGATCAATGCCATCTGTATTACACATTCATATTATTAAAAAAATCATCTCAAACTTTCTTCAACTCCAATTTGGATTCGCTCGAAACACAAATACAAACTTGTTAAGCTCTGGCCACACTGTAGCAAATACCGCGCGGGATGCGACACGGAATTCGCTCGCGCCGCGCGCCGCCGCCGCCGCCGCCGTTTGTGTCAACTAACTTTTATGGAGGTGTTCCAACTGGTACAAATAGTCACGTCGTTAATCATTAATACAACTGACGCGTCACGTGCTTTCGCGTCCCACGTCCCGGATTCGCTTCAGTTTATCCAGTGCTTTATGTGTATCGCGATGAGACATGAGTGTTTATTGACAGACGACAGGTTAGCTTTAATCGACTTTGATCACTTCTCATTAGTTCATCGTCATGTCAAACAAAGCAGTCGTGTTTATAGTTTGTGTAAGATAATCGCGAATTCTAAGGTTCATATGAGACGTTCTACAAAGGTCACACGGTGCTTATGTGTTCACAAGCATTGACATTAAAAATTATGAAATAATTTGGAAACCAAATGCAACATTTTGTAGCTTTTAAATAAATAAAATATACCAACCTATTATCTACACACATCAAAATCAGTTTGCGATCACTTTGAAAAATCGAAATCTTTTTTGTTACGGTAGATTATAATATGATTTCTTCTTCGTTTTTGATTCTTTATTTAAAAATATAGATTTAGAACATAAAACAATAAAACAATTCAACTGTTTTTCCATTTAGAAGGCTTTCAGTCCTAGCTTACTTACTCATTCAGAAATCTGATTTAGTCAATTTTAACGGATTTAAAATACCTTTTCGCGGAAAGTTGTGATTGAAAAAATGCCAAGAGTATTATCAGAAGTTTTACGAGCAAGAATAGTAACTTTCAGGGAAGAAGGATACACCACGAGAGAAATAGCACGAGTTGCTATATCCCAATCCTGTGTCGTGATCGTGACCACGTAGCAGAGGTACCACGGGATGGGTAATTTTGCTGACCGACCCCGCAGTAGTCGCCCAACTGTTTTGACTGCTGCCCAAAAGCGCTGTATTAGATTGCTGGTAGCCCGTGACCCTTCAATCAACGCTACTAAAATAAAAGGAGAAGTTCGGGCCGCCTCTGAGCTTCAAGTTAACACTCAGACCATTCGGAATTGCTCGAGCTCCTCTGAATTTCTGGCAACGACAACGACGGAGATTGCAGTGGGCTAGGCTTTGGCAAAATGAAGAAGAAAACATTTGGCAAAACTCTGTCTCTTCGTTGACGAATCGCGAATCAGTACTCATCCAGATAACCGACGTGTCCGTGTCTGGAGAAGACCAGGCGACCGTGAAAGGCAAAGAACTGCCACTGGAACAGTTGCACGGCGGGAAATCGGTGTCCTTTTGGGGTGGTATTATGATTGGAGCTAGAACGCCTTTGATCCCGTATCGAGGCTTCATGACAGCAGACATGTATAGAGCAGTTGCTATTGATGTAATTGTCAGACCATTCCGAGTAAACCAAGGGCACCAATTTGTACTGGTCGATGATAATGCGCCCGCCCATCGAGATCAACGAGTCGATGCTGCTCTCCGAGAATACGACATCACAAGGTTAGACTGGCCTGCCGGCTCGCCTGACTTAAACCCAATAGACGCGCGTGGGATGCTCTTAAGCGAACTGTTTGGAACCGTCAGCCACGTCCACAGACAGTGCCAGAGCTCAGGGAAGCCGCTATTCAAAAATGGGAAAACTTACCCCAAGAAATGCTGGATAACTTGATTCTCAGCATGCCCAGGAGGATCACCGCATGTGTTCGAGCCAGGGGAGGAGTTATATTATGTTGAATATAAACCTTTTATTAATAAATTATTTTTTAAGTTTGGTTAAACAGTCTTTTTCTTTCTATCAAATTTCTGAAATATCAATTTTCAATTACATTATGATTAATTACAAATTTTTTATAAAAATAAAAAATAGTTTTATTTTTTAATTTCAAACATGGGATTTATATTTAAAGAAAACACAACAACGAACTTTTCTTGATAAAGTTAATTTAAAAAATTATATCAGCTTATGATAGTGATCACCAACTTTTTTGATGTGTGTACCTCCTATATATTTATTTGAAAACTCCATCCACCTGATTTTGTTATAACAACAAAAAATCTGTCGGAAATTCGTTGGCAACGGCAACTGCAGAGTGAACTGAAGTGCTTCCGAGTGATTCTCAGAAATACGCACGTCCACGTTTACCGTAAATGTTTATTTCTCATTACACGTACGTAAGTACGTACCTCCTGAAGTAAACGCATTGAAATACGCCTACCCTGACTACTGAAATATGACATGAAAAAACATATAAGGTCTACCCATATGTTGATAAAGCCTCTGTAGTTAGCTAGAATATGCTTCAATAAATTGTGCACCATAAATATTCATTGATATTATTAGATAAGTATATATAGTTAAACAAAGAACTTACTGGTTTGAGAACTTTCACAATAAAGTAAGTCTTTATGCCAGCTTGCCGTAGCATTTCTTCGCGGCGTTCACCATGAGCGGGCTCGACCTCAAAGTCGTCGTTCAGAAAACTCAGAGTTACTTCGGAAACATGTACGCGTCTGTAAACAAAACTCTTATTAATAGAATGTAACTACGCATACATAAATAGAAACAGCTACTAAAGTCGCTGAACAAATAAATCTTTTTCAACTAAGAATAGACGATTATACCACCTTTTGAGCATTAATAAATACATTTGAAAATGTTGATTAAGTGGGATGATAAAAATCAAAATCAAAATCAAAAGTCATTTATTCAAACTAGGCTGAGAGTCAGCACTTTTTGAACGTCAAAATTACATAAGACAGTCCCCCCAAAAAGCCCGCCCTTCACCACTTCCTAGTGCTTTAGCTGGGAAGAAGAAGTGGCGCAACAAACTCCCTAGCAGCACAGCTGTCTGTTATGTTGGAAGAACTTGATTCTATACAATAATAGCATATAACCATCATTCAACGATAAATGAAAATTTAATTAATAAAAAATAAAAAAATAAATGGTTTATGCAGTCAAGTTAAATAAACAATGATATGAAGTAATTCATATGACCTGTCAGTAGTTAAGCTAATTCTGGTGAAAGAACATAAACGTTGTCTTGAGTTAATCACAGCGACCAACAATATACCCTCTACCCTTTGCCTCTCACTTACTGCTTAGAAAAATTACAAATTTTATATCAATATATTACCTAGTGGTACACTGCCTTTTTATGTTCATTCGGTAATTTCTTTTTGTTACCTCAGGAACTCCGTCATTTATAAACCGATTAGAAAAATTCTTCTAAATTCAAAAGTAATGTATTTATTCAAACTAGGCTGACAATCAGTAATTTTGAACGTCAAAACATAGGATAGTCGCCAATAACGCCCGCCCTTCACCACTTGCTAGTGCTTTAGCAGGGAAGTAGAAGGGGCGCAACAACCTCCGCAGCAGCTTCTTTTCTTTCGTCGTTTAAAAGTGTATACTTATAGGGTGGCCACATAAAAATTTGGTCAACTTCTGATTATTGGTATTTGAGTAAAGCTTCATTAATACGTATTTTTTCCACATATTATATGATGATGATGTTATAATAAATATCTGGGTGACCGAGCTTTATTCGTTTTTTTTTTTTGGTTTGACGATTTCTAAAAATGAAACCTAACTAGATCGAATTATTGCCCCCGAAACCCCCTGCATACTTAATTTCATGAAAATCGTTGGAGACGTTTCCGAGATTCAGATTAAGTAAGTATACGAGTATGTATATTTACAAGAATTTCTAGTTTAAAGGTATTATATTTCATGTCACTGTGACTTAGCAAGTCCAGCAACATAAATGAATTTGTATGTGTTAGGTACTACAAATAAAAGTGAAAAATAAACTTTATTACTCAATCAACTATACAACATAAACACTACAAAGCGTTCGTAATTCGATGGCAACAAAACAAAACAACGAATAAAAAGACACCAAATATATAAATAAATAGTTATTGGAAAGATTCCGGTAAGATTCCGGACCTACGTTAAACAAGATACATATAATTCATTAATTATTAACGTCCCAGTATTTCACAATATCAGTAATTACATTTTAAACAAAATGACACAAAATTATTTTGTTTTGAGCTAACTTATAACTGATAACTTATCAGGAAACTTAACACTAACCCAGCCATTCCACTGCTCTCCATCTTGTTAGCGAGTTCGACATCTCGCGAGTAGACGTCGAACTGCCACTGTCTCTGCCCCAGCACCCCTGCCAGAACTGCGCCCGTGTGGATTCCCACGCGCATGTCCACTGGCGAGTTAGTCGTTTGCTGAACGTATCTGAACAGTACAAATTATGGTTCAAATCATATTTAACCCATATATAAATGTTCTTCGTATAGACATCCTAAGTCTCCATAACCTTACTTGATAGCTTTAACCATGGATAGTCCCATGTGCACGCAGAGCACGGCATGGTCCGGACGTTCAACAGGCGCGCCGCTGATGCAATAATAACAGTCGCCGAGAATTTTGATGCGAAGTTGTTGATATTTCTACAAAATAAAATTACAATTTACGGAAGCCGAGCCTGGCGTAATAATTTACGGCGGACGAGACTTGGAGACGAAATAATAAATTAAATTTTCTTTACCTCAGCAAGTCGATCAAAACGAGCAAACAGCTCATTCAATATTGCGACGAGATCTTGCGCTGAATAAGTTGAGGAAATAGCCGTGAAGCCTACGATGTCGGCATACAGAATACTGGTGATGAACAAATAATATGTTAATCATAGTTCGAATTATGTTAAATTTTAATATGATGATCTAACCTGTAGACATACCTGACATTTTCATGGCGTGACATGTAAATTTTTTTGAACTGTGTATCGATCAGTCCCAGTTCTTTCCGCATTTGAACAGCAACGTGTTCTGGTAGCACCGACAGAAGTAGCCTCTCCTACAAATCATATCGTCATGATGGTTATATTGTGTGGTGGATTTTTCTAAAGATTCTAATCACTTTAAAAATAAATAAGAATAAATAAGCAGGCAGGCAGCCCAAGTAACACAGACGTGCTGATTAAAGATTAAGTAAGAGCAATCATCAAAAGCATAAGCTGAATAACGTTTGAGTACCGTCTATTCAGCTGTTATTCAAGCAAAAAGGGCCCCAATTATAAATGCTTAACGCTGAATAACATCTCAGTAGGAGCTTAATAACGTTTCAATTAGCTTAATAACTTTTGAATAACGGCTCACATTGTTTTTATTAAAGTCTTACAGCTGAGTTATTCAGCTTAGTCGAATTGGTTATTGTATTCAGAATTGATTAAGCATTTAAATTATTGTTCACATAGTTTGGAAACAATATTCATACAAATTGTGAAAAGAATTCAATTGGACTAAATATTTAAATGTCGATGTCGAATTTAAATGTTGATTTGACATGGTGAACATAA
Organism: Polymixis lichenea; assembly: GCA_949091785.1. Classification (NCBI taxonomy): domain Eukaryota; kingdom Metazoa; phylum Arthropoda; class Insecta; order Lepidoptera; family Noctuidae; genus Polymixis; species Polymixis lichenea. The sequence continues at coordinate 14,123,567 of OX420937.1, forward strand.
AAAAAATCGGTAATAAGTAAATTTTAATAGGTGGCTATATGTTGATTGTTAGTGCGCAAGTAATTTTGTCGTGAATTGTATTTTTTCATTATTTATGACGCGCCGCGTGAATAATCAAGATAACGGAGTTTTTGGCGGGATCGCGTTGGAACATGTCGCACGAATTTTCATTTTCATGGAATTTAGTGAAATAGCGAATTAAATTGTATAATTTTGATAGTGAATTATTCAATTTAGTTACGTGTGAGTGCACAAGTGTAGTGAAGGTGAAAATAAGTGACTAACGTGGACTTTTCGTGTTCCCCCCAAAAACTCCTATTAGGTTGTTGTAAAGTTACTACCGCTTTACAATAACTTTGATTTGACTTGACTGACTAAAGACGACTATGACTGTTTTGTAACTTCGTGCCCGATATCGGGCCATTTACTTGATCTAAAAGAAAAATTACTTGACACTGGCTAAATGCACAAACCGTGTGAAGCCAAAATCAAAAAAAAAAAAAAAATCAAGATAACAGATAGTACATAGTAATAATAAAATTTTCATACATACATACTAGGTCTGACAAATGTACTTGTGACGAAATACCTAGTACTAGCAATTTTAATCCAACAAAATAACATGAATCAAGTGGAAAATGTTGTAGTCGTAAGATTAAGCATTTTGGAGATCTCGTAAATTCCTTCACTACATAGTATAAAACAAAGTCGCTTTCTCTGTCCCTATATCCCTATGTATGCTTAAAACTTTAAAACTACGCAACGGATTTTGATGCGGGTTTTTTAATAGATAGAGTGATTCAAGAGGAAGGTTTATATGTATAATACACCGATCTCCACTCTGGCGAAGCCGCTGGCAAAAGCTAGTTTAAGTATAAATTACAAAGATTTTTAATAGCAATCGATTGTTTTGCTATATAATGCTGAATAAAACTGCACACATGTCTCGTTACTAAGCTATAACTTGAAAAAAAGTAGTCTCATTACACTAACTTCTGAATAAGAATTATACAGTTGATCACATTTCTACATTACTCAGATTTTTAGGGTTCTCTAATCAAGTGAACCTTTTATATTGCGGAATTTTTCCGCCCAGCTGTCACTATCTATACATCTATACATCTATACTCTATAACAAGTTGCCAAAATCGGTTACAGAACTTAGCGATGGAAAGTTTAAAACTCATATCAAACGTGTCCTTATCAAAAAAGCATATTATAAGATAAAAGATTACGTTGAAGACAAGGAAGTTTGGCGTTAATTCCTTCTGCACATGTGGCTTCCCTGGTAACTCATTAGCACCATAACTATGTGAGCGTCTATTAACTTCTTCCAAATTACAATGTTAATTTTATTAATTTTATTTTTTACACTTATTTGACATTATACAACACTTGTAACATCGAGTATTTATTAGTGATTCTCATGGAAATCATATCACTTGGTTTAAATAGGTTGATTTTACTTATGTAGATTCTTTTACATATTGTGAATGAGAGAACGTTGTAGGCCTACAGTTTCTATTCTTTATTTTCATTCCTCTAAAGTACCTGGTACTTATTGACAGGCCTGCACTGTTCTCCCATACCTAATATCACTGTAATTTGAAAACATTATAAAATCCAATTATTTTTAAAAGAGTAACCGTGGAGTTTCTTGCCGGCTCTTCTCCATAGGAAGCGACAAATTGGAACCGTGCACCTAGCTTCTGACGTTTCATAAGTGCCCTTGCAGGTTTATGTGAAATAAAATATTTTGATTTGATTTGATTTGATATACATATAAATAAAATTGGAGTGTCTGTAATATTAAAATACACTCTTTTTGCTACATGCATATGAATATATATACGGTACATATACCAAAATAACATTTTTTACAATTTTTGTCTGTCTGTTTGTTCCCGCTAATCTCTGAAATGGCAGGACCGTTTTTGACGGGACTTTCACTGGCAGGTAGCTGATGTATAAAGAGTAACTTAAGCTACTTTTATTTTAGAATTTTTTATATGTTTTTATTGATATATAAATAATAGTAAAAAAACTATTCCGCGCGGATGAAGTCACGGGCACAGCTAGTATTGATTAAATTTAAAAATATAGCGTCTTTGTTTGAACTTTTTTCGTGAAAAATAAAATCTGATTTCTGTTTAAAAAATAGCAGATTTCGTGTGTGTGGTGTGCACTGGGCCCTAGTTTATTCTCACAGATGTTTTATGTACAGACGCCAGTACATCAAGCCACCCGAAACAGACAAATTTTCCCCAATGAACCTTGAACCTAATGCTTTAGCGATATAGATGAAAATTGATTAAAGAAAATCCTTAGCCAAATCCTTTAGTGCTACTTAACATACAATAATATTTTATATAAGCTGGTAATTAAGCTGTGGGCGCTATAATAATACAAATAATATGGTCTTTAGTTTGAATAAGTTAGTTTGAAACTCTCTAATATACTGAAAAAAGCTTAATAAAAACATAAAAAATATTGTTTATTCAGCAGCTGAATAATTAGTAAAACATAGAATCTTATCCAGTTTAAAGATAAAATAAAAACAAATATTCAGTATCAAGCTGTATTATAGAATTACGTAACAATATTATTCAGAAGGTGATATATTCAGCAATTAGCTGTTTCTAACGCTACCAGCTTAGTACTCAGTGGCGGATTTACCAGCAGGCTGAGTAGGCTGGAGCCTGGGGCGGCAAATTTTAGGGCGGCGGCAAATTTGGCTCATTTTATTTTGCCTTAAGAAAAAAAAAAGCATTATTATATACGCGGAGAAAAGAAGTCTCGAAAATTTAACAAAATTACAATATTTTAGTACCTACCTACTATACATACAGTAGGTATACCTAATACTCCAATGCCTGTAAATGAAAAATTACTAAACGCTGTGTAAAGTACACTCATTGTGAATATGATTTTTTTTTAATATGCCAATATTACAATTCAAAAGAGTTAGTAGGGGCAGCAAAAATTTAATAGCCTACTGGCGGCAAATGCGTAAATCCGCCACTGTTAGTACTGCTTTAATAATAGCAATACAGATTATGGTTATTCAGATAAATGCTACCGACAGGGCTGTTTTCAGTTTTAGGCCACCTGGAATGCGTAATGTTAAATAACGTCTGTATAATAATCTTACGGCGATTGGTTATTATGCGTAAAGAAGGGAAGGACAGAAATATAGAATTTATTAAGCGTTAAGAACTTTAAGGGTCCGAACTCAACCTAATTCAGCATTTGGCTATTCCCAAAGCTCTTATACAAACGATATTCATCTTTGAACTGTAAAATGTTCTAAATGTGTACTGTTATCTTGCTTATAAATGTGATACCTGGGAGTATACCTAAGATTTTATCATCTCTTATTTCATTTCATTCGTCCAGAATAAGTTTTTTTTACCGACTTCCGCGGGCGGAGGTTCTATATTCGTCTGTATATACATACAGACGAATATAGAACCTCCGCCTGTATGTATATACAGACGAATATAGAACCTCCGCCTATTTGGAAGTCGGTAAAAAAAACTTATTCTTTTATGTGTGTAAAAAAAGAATTTTGAGAATCAGCTCACAAATGGGGGAGAAATCGGTGAGATTTCTCCCCCATTTATTTGTGAGCTGATTCTCAAAATTCTTTTTTTATTTGAAAGAGTTCCTGAGGTAGTCCCTTTGGCACCAAGTCAGGATCTGATGATGGAATCTCAGGGAAAACGAAGGCAACCCGCAAATTTTCTAGGTATTAACAATGTTTTTTATATATTTTCTAAAGCTATTGACACATTTGCGTATGGTCATCATCATCTCATGACGCTGAGCTGATGAAGGAAGGGACAACCTTCTTTTTACCCGACTGCGCCAGAAGGAGGGTTATGTTTTTCGAGAGTATGTATGTATGTACAATTGTTTGGCACGCTCTGCAGCCTGAACGGTTCGATGGATTTTAGCTTGAGAGGTGTCGTTAGATTCGTATTTACTGTGAGAGTGATACTGGGTATATCAAAATTAAAAAAAAACAAAATGGCGGATTTTTGACGCCAAATTCAAATGTGTGACACGCTCTGCGGCCTGAACGGCTCGATGGATTTCAGTGTGCGAGATGTCGTTAGATTCGTAATTAGGGTCATTTGCAGAAAATATGTACCTTTTGAAACATGTAACTAAGCTGAGGAATAACAAAACTGATAATCGTTGTAACGAAACTGACATTATAAAGCAATATACACATGGAGCAAATAATAATAATAACAGTAATATGTACAATATAACAGCTTCCAATGACTCCACTCGGTTCATAACTGAATAAAACAACGTTTTAGTTTTACTTAAATTTGTTTTTTAATAGTTTTTGGTTGGTGTTTAAGCATTTTCAAGAAATGCGATACAGAAAAAAAAACAAAATTATAAATAATCGCGTGTCATATCGGGGCTTTACTAATCACTCCTACTATAGGAGTGATTAGGAAAGCCCCTGGAGAGAAGCTTCTAAAAAAAATATGGAACGTTATTCACGGGCCTCCGTGTATTTGAATTAAGGGGAATTCCTTCCTCCGATTAACTAAGCTAAACTTTGCAAGCACAGCAATTTAATATGGATACTCTCAACAGACTGACAGAACAATATTTTTATGTAGCAATATTACATGTGTAAACTAAGCTTTACAATTTCTCAGTTTCGTAACGTTACGAAATATAACGAAACTGAGGGCAAAAGCTGAGAACTTATAACCTCAAAAATTCTTTACAATAAAACAAGGTGTTGTACGTATAAGAACTGGGTGTATTTGTGAAAATGTAGAGCGAAACTATAATTACTGAATAAATTTGTACAATATAAACCAATATTTACCTGAGAAAACTGTCGTTAATCACCCTGAGATTTTTGTACAAAAACACTTCAGCAAGAGCACTTCCAAATTCGTTTAACAACAAAACGACCTCACTGTCAAATGATTTTGACAGATGCTAAAGCATTGCCAGAATATTAAATGATACAGCGCCGCCAACCTTTAAAGCAATGCGTTCAGAATAATTCTTCGTTACTAAACCTGAGTAACGAAATTTTAGATTTCTGGGACAAGTTTAAATGGCTGTAAAAACATGATGTTACGTTGTAAAACTACATATTAAAGGCAAGCATGTTGTAGTTTAGCTTAATAAAAGTAGGAAAACTACAACCATGCTCAAAAATTGGGATAAAAACTCGTAACAACAAGTTTCGGAATACACCAAGTCTCAATTGGGACATTAATAAAATGTATGAAAGGTAAGTTGCAATATATGTTTAGAAAAAAATTGGTCTAGTTTTTCTAATGAAACTATAAATAAAAAATGATAATTTTACTACCATAGACCTCCATAATACGATAAAAATTCAAGTTTTCTTTTCTTATTCATATTATATTTTAAAACTGGGAATGAATTCATGGGACATAAAAAATTTCCAAAGGTACATATTTTCTGCAAATGACCCATTACTGTGATACTGATATCGTAATAAAAAAACGGTAATTTTAAAAACTGAAAAACCCAACTGCTTTTCTGAGTATTCATGGAATAGCCCTAAATCAAGAAAGTCGTTGTACCCGATTGCACTTAACTTAGGAATCGCCAGTTGCTAAGGCGATGCTTATAAGCAGATAAATTGTAGCAGTCGGGACCCATTCTAGAAAGGGAGGCTTAGTGAATTGAGAGCACATACCTATATTACATTGCAGATTACTCCAATCTACTGACTAGACGGCTGACTTTCTAGAATGGGTCCCAACTGCTACAATTTATCTGCTTATAAGCATCGCCTTAGCAACTGGCGATTCTTAATTTAAGTGCAATCGGGTACAACGACTTTCTTGTGGGAGGGCTTTTCCATGAATACTCAGAAAAGCAGTCGGGTTTTTTAGTTTTTTAATTAAATGTATGTTCGGGCATAACTCCGTCATATATACTTAGACGGATTTGCAAAATTCTTTTTTTGTTCGAAAGGGGTTTATTCCGATATGGTCCCATTTAAATTTCACATAGATCTGATGATGCGTTTCGGAGACAGACAACGGAACTCTTCAAAAAATGTTTGCAAATCAACTGCGATTGCTGCTATCGCGTAAATATGCATTGTTTTGACCTCAAGGATGATGAAATTTCGAATCGGTGTGGAGTAGGTATTATAACTAAAAAGTGAAAAATAAAAACCTTTTTCCAAAAAAAACAACCAACTTCCGGTAAAACACTACAAAGTGAAAAATTACTTTAATTTCGAAAGGCGGTGACAAACAATTAAAATACATATCCAAAGTCACGGATGATGAAACTACGCATAGGTGTGAGATATGTCATGGGCACACATCGCTGCGCATGAAGCCAGCTAGTTGACGTTTGCCGTGATTTCATGGATCACAGGTAGTAAACGATTTGATTGCAGCCGGAGGCTTGAACACAATCATACATGGTACACCTACCGCGAAAATCGTTTCGAATACAATGTTTAGTGGAATTGTGATTGAGGAATTGTGTTCAGAGTATTTCTTGATTGAAAATAAATGGAAAAGAGAGACTTGGCCTCAAGATCCCGAGCCATAATCGATGTTTTGCTACATTTGGCTTTGTGTTCAGAAGAGAGGTAAATGGTCCAGTCTATCGCCAAAACCTGTTGCATTAATACTGACATTTCGACTGGTAGGTAACCTAGTTCTTACGTAGGGCTGTTAGGTTGCAAATTAGTTGATTGTTCTCAGTCCATAATCTGCTTCCGTTGGACCACCGCTCGCTAATATGAACGAACCCAACTACTTCCATGTTCCAACGTCACATAATTTCCGAGAAAAACTTACAGTCAGACATCAATGACAACCGAAATAAACGGAATAAAACGAATAGGTAGTTGCAAGATGAATAAAATGGACAAAGAGCGACTCGAACTCGCTTTCCTTGGTAGAAAAAATATTTTACTAATTTAATTTGTTTTTGTTTTTGCCACTGCCAATTTAAGTTAGCTTGTAAAGAGGCAGATAACTAAAAAATCTTTACTACTAGTTAAAAATCGTTTTCACACCACCTGCTCGACAATGTCAAATTTTAAGTCATGCAAACCTAACCTGAAGTAAGTTATTTGAGCATTATTATTGTACTGAATTTCATTATGACCCGCTGGTCCTTAATGTGATTTATATTTGAAAAAAAAGTAAAAATCGCATACGAACATTTACGATAGGTACATACTAATTCCATGCATTCGCCATTTAAAGATCTGCACTAAAAAATAAATTGTTCGAAAATCGAACTGGCCACCACGAGTACTTAGAATAAAAATATAAGGGAAATAGAACACAAATTAAAATGAGGCGCGAATACTGAAAATTGCCTTGCTTTGTTATACAACAAATTACTTAACTACAAATTCTCACAAAAATGTCGAGTGACGATAGTGATTTGTCTCCGGAGTACATTAAATCCGAAGTCATTGGCATTGCCAACAATTTACTTCCAGAAAAGTCCAAGGAATCGTACATGAAAGCCTACGACGATTTTTACAAATGGGAAATTACAAAGGGCGTCAAGTCTGTATTGGAATCAGTGCTTTTAATCTTCTTCCAGCATTTATCATGCACAAAGAAGCCAAGTAGCCTATGGTGCATCTATTTGCTCAGGTCAACAATAAGGATCAAAAATAATATATAAATTAATACATACACCAAATTACTGGAATTTTTTAAAGGAAATCAGAAGGACATTGTCCTAAGAAATCAAAAGTTTTCACAGCTCAAAATATGGAAACGTTTTTAAATGAAGCCCCTGACCACAGCTTTCTTGCCACAAAAGTAAGTACCTACCTTTTGGTTCAATTTTTATTAACTAAAATAGCTACATACTTACTATATAGGTAAGTATAAGTACTAGCTACCCGCTCATGGATCGATCGCTTGTGTGCGATCTACTGATGTGATGTTTCGACTCTAAGATAAATAATTATTATTCTAAACCTTCGTAAGGTTTATGTGTTATTATTAAAATTAATAAACTTTCTTAGATTTGACTGACACACTCATGTATATGAGTGTGTCAGTCAAATCTAAGAAAGTTTATAACATGTTATACATAAAAATTAATATATTACGTAAGTTACCTTCCTACTTAAATACTAACTACCTACCTATTTCTGTTACAGGTAGCATTGATTTTTGGAGTGAATGGCGCTTGTCGTGGAAATGAACCCGTAAAAATTAAAATCGAAGATATCGAAAAACATTCAGATTTGTTGCTGGTAAATTTGCCAGATACGTAATCAAAGAAAGAACGGTCATTCGTAGTCCGTGGAGAATACGTAAGAATTATTGAAAAGTACAAAGCTCTATGCCCCTCTAATATAACCACTAAAAGATTTTTCGTAGCTTATAATAATGGCAAGTGCACGTCAGTGCAAGTCATTGGAAAAAGTAAGATCAGCAGCATGCCGAAAGAAATTGCGAAATATCTGAAATTCACAAATGCCGAGCTCTACACGAGCCACTGTTTCAGGAGAACATCGGCTACTCTATTGGCAGATTCAGGAACAGACATGACTCAGATTATAAGACACGGTGGCTGGAAATCTGATGTAGTAGCAGAGGGCTACATTGAAAATTCTATACAAATTATGGATAAAATAAGCTGCCGCATTGGTGACAACATCAAACTAAAAACACCGTTGATAACTGATCCTTGGACACCGTTGTCATCACAACCTTCCACATCAAAATACTATTCATCTAGACCGCTGCCTCAAGCACCACCTTCACCAACTTACATGGTCCAAAATGGTCTTCAGCAGACCCAAGTTTCTGAAACTTTGCTAACAGTAATACTCAAATAAACTCTACCTCAACTTCAATAAATGTACCGAATAAAAACATAAGTTTGTCATTCCGCAACTGGTCTAATGTATCAAACATTACCTTTAACATTTAATTGTTTTAAATAGGTCTACTAACTGTCATCGTAATTTTAATAAATACTTTGATTCTAGTACTATTGCTTTTTATTGTCTCTTATATGGTGTGAAAATTAGAGTATTCTCCTCGGGGTTAGAGGTGCCTTCGTCTTGGGCGACCTTGAATCCCACGCTGCACTCAGGAGTTAACGCTAGAATCCTTCGTTTTGCTCGGGATTCAATACGGCGCCCGCTACATAACACACTACTTTATCCCCTTAGTGCATAATGTACTATTAATTTTCTTGTAATATTTACATAAACCTGCACCGAATACTTTTTTTTTAGATTTTTCGCTTTTCAGGCTTCGGAGAATAGCAATTTTACCATCACGAATTTTTGTATCAACCATAAATGTAAATAAAAATAGTTTCGTGCAAATGGAGAACCTTCATATAATACCTCACTTGATCTAGTTACCCAGCTTGAAAATTGCAACCCCCATTTTGGCTTCTATTGCAATGAAATAGTAAATTATGCACTAAGAGGATAAAGTAGTGTCTTATGTAGCGGGCGACGTATTGAATCCCGAGCAAAACGAAGGATTTCAAGACAAGAATCCTGAATGCAGCGTGGGATTCAAGGTCGAGGTAGAGTCGAAACATCACATCAGTAGATCGCTCACAAGCGATCGATCCATGAGCGGGTAGCTGGTACTTATACTTACCTATATAGTAAGTATGTAGCTATTTTAGTTAATAAAAATTGAACCAATAGGTAGGTACTTACTTTTGTGGCAAGAAAGCTGTGGTTAGGGGCTTCATTTAAAAACGTTTCCATATTTTGAGCTGTGAAAACTTTTGATTTCTTAGGACGATGTCCTTCTGATTTCCTTTTAAAATATTAATTTGTATATTATTTTTGATCCTTATTGTTGACGTGAGCATAGAATAGATGCACTATAGGCTACTTGGCTTCTTTGTACATGATAAATGCTGAAAGTAGACTAAAAGCACTGATTCAGATACAGACTTGACGCCCTTTGTAATTTCCCATTTGTAAAAATCGTCGTAGGCTTTCATGTACGATTCCTTGGACTTTTCTGGAAGTAGATTGTTGGCAATGCCAATGACTTCGGATTTAATGTACTCCGGAGACAAATCACTATCGTCACTCGACATTTTTGTGAGAATTTGTAGTTAAGTAATTTGTTGTATAACAAAGCAAAGCAATTTTCAGTATTCGCGCCTCATTTTTATTTGTGTTCTATTTTCCTTATATTTTTATTCTAAGTACTCGACCGTGGTGGCCAGTTCGATTTTCGAACAATTTATTTTTTAGTGCAGATCTTTAAATGGCGAATGCATGGAATTAGTATGTACCTATCGTAAATGTTCGTATGCGATTTTCACTTTATGTTCCAAATATAAATCACATTAAGGACCAGCGAGTCATAATGAAATTCAGTATAATATTAATGCTCCGCTAGACCCTCTCGACTCTTAAATGACTTACTTTAGGTTAGGTTTGCAAGACATATTATATAATTTGACATTGTCGTGCAGGTGGTGTGATAATAACATTTTTGTTTACGTGCTATTTAAAACAATTTTTTTATTGAAAACCCAACTACGACAAAAACGTCAGCTAAAAAAGTGTAAACAAGACTTCACACACTGACAAATGCACTGTTAAAATCATAACCCACCTTTAGCTTTACCATAGTCGGGTAAAATCGTTATTTTCCTTTTCAACAGTTCATCAAAGATTATTGAAAAGTTTAAGTTTAAAAATAAATAAAATGTTAACTTTTTAAATAGATTTAAAAAGTTAACATTTTATTTATTTTTAAACTTAAACTTTTAGATAATAGTATTTCAGGGCGAGATGACACAGAAATATTTCAGATTTCTAATATTTCTATTGACATCATGAAATAAATTCTCAATATGTTTTCTGAGAGATCTTCCGGACTAAACAAAAATATTATTTCAAAGGTCACGTGAAACTTTTTAGAACATTTCGCTTTATAACTTTACTTAGATGTTTTAGAACTACTGACAAACGTAGATACCTTATTGCTTAACACGGATGTAAAGTAAAAACAATCACCTGTTCTTTGCTTTGTTGTTCAATCGTAAGTTTGTCACGCAAGCTTCTCTTGGTTTCTTGAAAAGAACTACGTTGCTGCTTTTCACTAATAGCATATGCAGTTCCGCCCAGTAAAGTAGCGCCAAGCAGTAGTGCACCATTTGCAATTTGCTGTTGAAACGTTTGAAGATACGAATGATTAAGGTATGTTAATTAAGACATTTGTATGTAGCAGATATTGTAAGGTGTAAATACCTGAAAGTAAAAGTCGTCAGCCAGCCTGGTTTCAGATGTGGAAGCGTTGTAGTACTGCACGAGGAGATATCCGCAAAACGAAATTGTGCTGTACAATATGAGCAACACATGATGTAACGGAAGGGTGGCGAGGGTAAAATATTGAAGCACTACGGCCCATCCTAGTAACTCATTGTAGGAATCTCCCAGACGTCGGGACGCGCTCACTAACAGCTGAGTCCACAGCACTAGCCACGCGACGTGGTTGAGGATGGTGCGTGCGGGAGGGACGCAGACATACGCGGAAGCAAGGATCAGGTTGGCCACCAGCGCCACCGCAACTGAGGCGTACGCGAACGACAGGTCGCGCTCGCCGGGCACCAGCACCGCGAACGCCTGCATGAGCGCACCGGTGGCCAGCAGACGGGGCACGGCTCGTTGCCGCTGTCGCTGTGTGTACGCCGAGTACAACTTTTCTTCTTCTCGGTCTGTGAATCCCCATGGCGGCACTAAACATACCCAACATGCCGATTTGTTCCACACTCTTGCATGCATTTGTTTCTCCATTGCTTTTAGTGTTTATTTATGTACAATTTCACCAATTCAAGCGATTTATTGCTAAACGTGTTCTCCATTATTGTCATGACTCTGTTCTCATAAAGATAATTATTTGAAACTGAAAATATTTAAGAGGGTAGCGTGCCGTGCGTTTAATATTATAGTAGAATTGTTCTTGATCGATTTCCTGTTCATCGGAAAGGAGATGATAAAATAGTAATGTTCTCAAATCTATATACATTCATATTTATTTAAGTATGTGTCAAGTCATTATTTATTACTGAACTAGATTTCATTTTGATGTTAACAGTTTAACCCCCTTGGACGACGAGGGGTGACCGGGTGACGTGGAGGGTGTACGAATGACCTGCTCCTAAATTAATGATTTATATCATATAATGCCATAATCGAACAAACACGATCCTCGGAAGCAAGGCCGTCTTAAACTATGCTGGGGCCCTTGGGCACACAAGAATTTGGGGCCCTTTTGGAAAGTAAAGATAGCAAAATAAACTAACATTTTTCTATTATGATCTTCTATTTATTATGGGTAATCAAATAAACAATATAGTATGTCATTAATGATATTAATTAGTATGCTGCTGGTTTTTGGTTACGATTAAAATAATGGTTTCTTTCGGGATTTCTGTTCAGCAAAATCTTCTATTATATCCTCAAAGTCAATTGTTTGAAGGGTGTCACTTTCTATGCACATAATTGTCAAATTACTTAGTCGTTCTTGTAACATTGTTGTACGTAATTCATTTTTTATTCTTTTAAGCTGCGAAAATGAACGCTCTCCACTACAATTGGTAACCATTATGCAAAGGAATATTCTTGTAGCAACTTCAACGTTTGGAAATGTTTCTTGTAATTTATCTGACTTTATTAGGTTATGTAAGGTTGAGATATTTAAATCCGCTGATTGCTTTGTTATGTTTTTTAAGATTGGCTTAAATGAAAACATTCTGTTTTGAGCTCAAATGCATTAATATCTTCATGACAAAATTCTGCAAATTCTTTGTATTTTTTGGTCAATTGGTTCGCCAGATTCGATTGTTGTTAACTGACAAAGAAAACGAAATCGCTTATCAATTTCATGATATGCTGCCGAACGTTTTTTTAAATGTCTATTTAATGTGTCAATTATGGGAATGAAAGTATCTAGATCTAAACCAAACTTTTCTATCCCTCTCAACTGTACAGTCTCTGATGATCCTTCAAAAAAACTGATGCGTGTGTTGCTTGTTGATTATTTTTCTTCCAAATTTATCTTTGTAGTCAGCATCTGGATTTTTTTCTTTAGCAGCCGTTCCGTACTGATCAAAATTATTGAGTACGTTATTGACATAACTGATCAAAGACTCGTAAAGTTTTGTTACAACATCCATTGTCATAGTGCTATTCTGTAAACTTAGACATGTTTTATTCATAATTCCCAAAAAATCCTTCATCGATCAGAAATATTATTAATTAGTGCAACCCGACAAACAAAAATGTTGACGGTGGCGCTGTTAGGTACTGTGCTCGACAATAATATTTTGAGAATAAATGTGAGAGAAATTGTCGGTCCTTCGGGGCTCCCTGCGGATGGGGGGCCCTGGGCACGGGCCCCGTGTGCTGTTGTGCCGTGTGTGTTATGGTAAAGACGGTATTGCTCGGAAGTCTGCTATAAGTAAACAATAAATCTATATGATTCTTAATTAGGTAGTAAGTATTTATGACTAAGACACGATAAGAATCATGTCTTATGCATCTTAACTTGAGGCCAAGGCAACAATATCAAAATCGATGCTATAGATAGGTAGATCATATGCTGGAGACATTCTGCTTGTAATTCAATTTTTATTTTACAAAGAATGTGTTAATTATAACGAGAAGCTATCGAGCCATCCTTTAAACGATAAGGTTAAATATTGTAACCAATAGGGAAAGAAGCGTGAACTTGAACAACGTGTGTCTCATCGTATATACATAATATGAACGTCAAAGAAATCATCAGGCGGAGACTTTCCGTTTGCAAGACGGCTTGATCGAGGACGCCTGTGTAATGAATAAATTACACGCTGAAACATTGTTCCGATATCCATTCATTAACTGGGCCGTTTGAAGACACATAACGTACCCATGGTTTTGTCCACAGTAATTTCAATATTGACAATTGTTACGATGGACGTTAGTGAAGTGACCGTGAAACTTAAGTTACAAGTTATTTGTTTCACTTATCCTGCACATTGCCAACGCTGATGAGTTAGTTAGTCACGAGTTACAATAGTGTCGAAATTAAAAAAAAACCTGAATTAAATTAACTTTATCTTCAAATAGTTTTGTTTTCAATAGAATTCGGTTCTTGTGAAACTGTCGAGCTAAATTAGGTATTCTTTTGAAAGATCGGGTAATCCGTATTAGTTGGTTATATGCCAAATAATACGATATTAGCTCTGAATTAGCTCATCACTTTCATAACGAGTCAATAAAATGTGCTAAATGGCAGTTTAGTGGTTTCCCGTTCCACTTGCATGTGCAAATTTCACATCACTTTATAAAACGTGATGGTACTACATCAGCTTTAATTATTAAAATATTTCATTAATACTGGGTGCAGAATGCTTTTCAGTTTTTGTACTGGTGTACACCAAATTAGGTTCATGAGATGAAGAATTATATTAAAACTATCTGTTGCTTGACTTCAGCCGCGTGGAGGAAAACCACACAAACAGTATTTATCACAACACTAGCTGCCCGTCCCGGCTTCGCACGGGTGGGATCCCTATTCTTTTTCGTTCGACCGTTTCTTCAGGTTAATATATAACATATGACACACACAAAAATAATGTGGCTTTCTATTGGTAAAAGAATTTACTAAATCGGTTCAGTAGATCCAGAGATTACCCCCTACAACCTCACAAACTTTACATCTTTATAATATTAGTATAGAAGTATAGAACCTTACTAGAGAATGGGCAGCAGCGTTCTCTATGCATTTTACCACCAAAATGCGATCGCCCCCCCCCCCAAATTGGGAGAAGCCTATATCCAGCAGTGGACGTCTTCCGGCTATAGATAACTCACAGGGACTTAGTACCCACTACCGTGATAAAAAGTTTCTCATGTCCTTATCTATGTCTACGTGTGCCTCATTTCATCTAAATTCATTCACCCGGCGTCATTACGGCGTGTATGAGCGTGAACTAAGAAAAAAGGAGTATATAAGGATCGTAGCAGGTGGCGTTTTGTAGTTTCTGCCTACCCCCATGGGAAGGAGAGAGTTTATGTGTATATGTATGATATCCAAAAATCCAATTTCAAACATTTATTATATTACTAGGATATGCTTAATAGTTTGCTTTTTTAATGCTTCTTTTCAGCAGCAATAAGTAAGCCAATTTTATGTTACCGTAAGTAGTTCCTAGAGACTAGGGACCTACAGCTACACTCTACCTACAAAATCTATTAAGTCTATTTTTCTTTCTTTCTTTTTTTTTCTTACCTACATTCAGCCAAAGAACTAGTCTAAATTTAGTCGCTTTTAAAAAGCATTCCTGTTTCATTCATGGCCATGGCCATGGCCATGGTCTCTCCTCCACGTTTTGCTTTCCACTTTTCCTTTGTCTATCTGTGCATTGTTTTAAAATGCACCTGTCTGTGATTTCCAAATATTGACTTTGGGCAGTTTGTTATTTAATAATGAGATAAATATATAATGGGTCTAGTTCACAATGAAAATTGTATGACAAGAAGGAAGTAATTCCGAAAAAAACTAGTAGAGAAAATCTTTATAATTTCTTCGATTTAATTGGTGCCAGTAAAGAACTTATAGATAACAAAGCTACGGCCAGATAAGAACTAGGTTATTTAGTATAGTTAATGTTTGTTGTGTTGCTGAGACGAAAACCTCTACATAAATTTAAGCAGTTTACCAAGATACAAAAGAACAGCTTTTGTTTTAACAGTAATCTATTTTCTTTTAATATCAAAACACGTCTACAAAACTAAAAAAATAGTATAAGCTAATTAAACAAAACCTATCCCTAGTCAAAGCATACATTACCTATCTATTAATTTATCTAGCACACACTCTGATCGGAGCCATGGTTATTGTCAACAATGGGTTAGAACCGCATCATCATTAATATTTGAAATATACCCACATAAAACGAGAAGAACATGATACTATGTGAGTACGTAAGCGAGCAAGTGCCGTTTAGTCTCTTTATAGGCTTAACATATAAAATGTAAAGTACGATATAAACCACAGTCATGAGAAATATTATTTTATCATTTCCTTTTGTTGTCGACGTCATTCTAACATTTCTCACATTACAGATTACTTTGTTACCATTATTAAATACGTAGTTTTATTTCCCGCCTAAATTATGGTTCCGATGATGTAAGCAATCTCAGTAAAACTCTTACTATTGACCCATAAATATCTAAATCGGCGAGAGGATGACCCTTATATTACAAGATCGCGCGTAATTCAACAAAAATGTAAACCGACGACCGTACGTTTTTAGTTGATTATTACAGGAGAACTAATTGTAATGGTGTCGAAATATTGAGCGCGTTGGAATCACAGGGCGCGGATGATGCGGCGGGCACCGGGCGCCGGCGATCGGGCGGCGCGAGGGCGGTGCGCGCACGTGCTGGCGTGCGACTGCCGCGCGCCGCCCGCCGCCGCGCCCGCCGCGCGCCCGCGCCCCGGTCCCGAGCCCCCGACTGCTAGCACCCCAGCCACCCTTCGCAACCCAACCGCTTCAGCCCATTCCACTACACATTGATTCCACTCACTGTATTTTGCTAACATTTCAGTGACTATTTCATTTTTGTTTCCTATTCAATTGTGACGTTAACTCGAGTTAAGGAAGTTTTACATCAGTGAAACTTCTAAACGTTATATTTAAGATATCGACTGAAATAAATATTAGCTGCAAAGTGTGTGTAACATCTGGCGTCCTTACTGATTACCTCTAGTCAGTAGCGCAAATCAACTGTCTACGTACGACCCATTTAGATAAGAGCTCTACATTAAAAGCCTGAAAGCTGCAATACCTCACCAGGAGATATTGATTTCAAATCCAAAACAATACAGGGGAGTACTCACGATTTCACACTTATGAATTGTTTTGTCCAAGGTCGAGGGCCAAGGAGTCCCCTTCACATGCCTTTTATGTCTCTTCCACCGCACAATCGCCTCTTGCTTCCTTGAAATAATTTCGCTTATCTTTATCTTATTGATAACTCATTTCTAAAATAGGAATTTCTGAATGGTATTTATGAAGCAGTATCTTTTGTTATTTAAGATAAGCCTAACACTAAGGTTGTGAAAGGTGTTCAGGGTTATTATTCAGGGATTTAACTTTATCCACAGCCGAAATCGATCACATAGCTTCACGCTCAGGAGCAATCAATCTAGAAATAGGTACTTTATAAGTGGAGGTAGGTCCATAGGTACCGTATGTCTATGTTTCCGCTTTTCAGCAAAACCAGTGCTAGGTAATGATAGGTTTTCAGCGGTGACTGCGAAGTTCTTCAAATGCTGCCCAAGCTTACTGTACTACCAATAGTCTTTCTTCGGTTTTTTTCTCGCATTTCCTCCAGTCCGAAGGTAATAACAAAAAATTTAGTAATTAATATCAATTATAACGGAATTCTACGTCGAGAGAAATGGCTCTTACCTTATAATAGGTACCCTTAAACGTACCTATGTAACATTACGTGACCCGCAAATAGCCTAACGATAAGATATGGTGTACACTATAGTAACAGTACATGCAAGGAAAGCCTATGCGTGAGCCCTAAATAATGAAACTAACTCTAAAACTGAAACCCATACTCATGATTCAACTTTTTAAACTGAAAATACTTTCGTGATTTAGGTTAAATAGTCCAAATCGATATTCGAAATCCATTTATTCAAGCTCAGTCGGCAGAAAATTTGCCGAAGTCGCTTTAACCACTTCTTGGTATTATGAGAGAAGATAGCGAAACTGCCTAAAGATATAAATATCCAGTCTATTATATTTTGCTATTATTTTAGCTCATGTTTCGGCAGTGAACTCATTCATATGTTATTATAACAACGCGATGCTATTATCATTCATCCAAGAGGCAGCTAATTTTGCAGGAGCTATTTATCATGTGCTTTTGACAAAGAAACCCAAGATTATGATAAGAATAATACAAAAATCCAGAAAATTTTGCGTGCTACGTAGCACATTTATTTATCCAGTTATTTTACTTTTACGTTCGTCGCTTTCGTGTAATCACAGATAGAAATGTATGTTTCACATGAATAAAATAACAAACAGCATACAAGACTTAAAAGAAAACATTTTTGTGAGAACCTATCTTTGTTCCCGTGCGTGTTAGAGAGCCTCTACGCCGTATGCGCTGCGTAGCACAGTCTACGAAACAGTAATGTTTGAAAATGTTTTTATTTTCACTTTTACTGTATCTTCTATCTATGTACTCATAATAAAGCTGAAGAGTTTGTTTGTTTGTTTGCTTGAACGCGCTAATCTCAGGAACTACTGGTCCGATTTGAAAAATTCTTTCAATGTTAGATAGCCCATTTATCGAGGAAGGCTATATATCATCACGCTAACACCAATAGGAGAGCGGAGCAATGAAGACTCGCACGGGCAGGCGAGGCGAGCGACGGGGTGGGTCGGGGAGCAATAAATTTGACGCGAACGAAGTCGCGGGCAGAAGCTAGTCAGTAATATGTTTGGTGTGTTCAGTTCTTTGTAATGACGTCCTATTATTACAAAAATAAACTTAGCACTCAACATAGATGTATACGTACACTATCCAGTAAAATAAGATGTTCTATGGTTAAAAACAGAAAAGTCGGATATTATTGAATGGGTAATATAACGGCCCACTCTCTCTCTCTCTCTGAAAGAGGAGGCTTGGCTCCCAGCAGTGGTACCATTATAGGGTGATTAAGCTAATCAAAACATATTTAGGTACCTAATACAAGTAGGTGAAGCTTGCTTTTATCCGAGATAGCTACCTCGCGTATAGAATTTGATAGTTTTCAGTTAAATTATGAATGTTCTGTGAGAAGCATGAATATTCGTAATTTATTCATTCAGGTACTTACTGTAAAGTATTTATTTGCACTTGGCGCATAGAGACCCTCAAATTTAGATTTTTTAAAGTTTATAATTCGTATTGTCCCAGCTGGAGCATGCACAGTAAAGCATTGGTTCATAAAAAAAGTGGCGAAGGTGGATTTTTAAAATGCGTTGCGTTGCAGCGCGGCCTGCCCCAATCTGCGCCAGCCTTAAGAACTTACTTACCTATACAAATAACATGAGGGTGACAGTTTTTAAAATCCAAGAAAAAGCAGTACCTATCGATTCGCAGGTGCCTGTAGGTAATACCAAAAGTTGTACATTTGCTGATGCCTGTAGGGATTACTAAAAGCTGTCCATCTGGAAAAAAACTGTTGGTCCTGTGGACCTAGCAAATCTAAACGTAAATTCGAACGTTTTTAAAATTCAAATCCTCGTTTCGCACTTAATAGGTTTACTTAGGCCTTTATTCATATCCATGGAAAAAATCAAAAGAAAATGTTTTAAATAATAGTTATATATTTTTTATTCAACAATCGTTCGAATTTAAGTGCGTCGCGCGTTCGTGCTAAGGCCTCTGATCCTAGGACCATTCCTAAGTTATTCTTGTTGCTCTTCGTCGCCAGCCCGGGTCATAGACGTGCGTCCAATTTAGGGACCTTTTGGGATTATCATAAAGTTTTCTAACATAACCTAGGTTATGATATATAATGATAGCATAAAACAACTACGTATGCTATCACATAGCGTCCCTCAAGTGACATGACAAAACCATAATTTGCCAAGAAAATCAGGTACAGTTAGTTAATTGGATAGTATCTTTGTCTAAAAACTACCTAATAATTACTTTAGGGTAGGTAGGCAGAGGTGCCTATATAGTATCCACGACTTTTCGCTAGTTATCCATGTAAATATCTATCTATTAAGGGCTACAGCTGTGAAATTATTAAATGGAATAACCAAGAACTCGGCCTGATCAGTTCTTTGATTGCCGCATGGGTGTGCCCTTGACTTCGATCACGCCTGTTGGAAAGCGATGCATGTGGTCTTTGATGGGACAAACGTGCACAAGTTGGCCCGTTCCCTCTTCGTACTCAGCAATTACCATAGGTTGAGACTCCGTCCATGTTACGTCTCGTCTATCGTGGGTCTGCCACGGCTACTTATTTCAACAACTTTGTCATGCTACTACTACGGAAATCTGACAGGGTCTTAAACTGGTTTTTTTCACTTCCGTGGTTTTAAATGTTTGCCGACCTAATTATATTGCAAGCAGGGAAATGAATTGAAAAAAAGCAATTTTTTATAATTTCTATCTTGTGTGGTGTTATACACCGTGACATTTTAGTCGTCTTACAAAGGTGGTCCACTCAATGTATCCAACATATAATACATACTGGCGCGATACAAATATTCTTAACATTAATTAAGTAAATAGGTACTAAGAAAAATAAATAATGCTTTAGAATTATGAAACACCCTCCCTGTTAATTATGTTTACGTATCAAACGGTAGATGATTTCTACCTACCTACCATAATACCATTACATTTCATCGTGCGTCTTAGTGAATGATATTTTTTTTGAATTATTCAGGTGTCCAAAAAAATTTTTTTTATAATATGAATTATTAGTAGTCATTCGATACATGAAGTGGGCTGCCGTTATAAGACGACTAAAATGTCACGGTGTACCTACTTATAAAATAAATAAGTACCTACATATTATTAGTTAGGTCTCTGTCGAGGGTCAGGGATTTTTTTTTTACCTGCTAGCATCGCCCGCGCAGTATAACGATAATAGGCTATGTCCTTCCCCAGGGCTCAAATTATCCCAAGATCAAATTTCATCTAAATCGGTCCAGCCGTTTTGGACATTAGCCGGAACACACGGATTGACAAACAATCCCCCTAAAAAAAAACTTTGTAGCTCCTCCGGCTATTCTATTCTATTCTGAGAGTTCATCTGTAAAAGGCATTGACTTGTCTTATTTTGCTTATTTGCGCCTGCCGAAAAATGATTACTGTCCTTTTTCCTGTTTAATTACACGACAAATAATTTCAGACGTTGTACACCTCAGGATTTAGATGGATTCGGATCATTCGGATTAAGTGAAACTAGCGCTGAATATAACTGCATGTTGTTTTTTATCAGTTGGCAACATATTTGGTCGATCTGTCACACACTTCCAATTTTGACAATATTTCAGTAGCGGTAGGCGATTATGAATGATTTTGATAATCGAATTACTTAGGCTACGTTCCGAGATACGATAATATCGATTTGAGCGTGCTCACACCCGTTCCGAATTGGCGTGAGCGCGATAACGATGTCCCGTGAATCGTCATAGATGACGTCATGACATGCGCCATCTCGCGATAACGCCGACCATGCGTTATAATAATAACACCGTGAGCGCTGTCAAAAATGACACTTGTGCTGTTATGTTCTGATTCGTATCATAGTTTTAGCTAACTTATAAATAGTGCTTCTGGCTAGAATCGCCACCTAATCAAATAAGAAGATGAAATTTGTGGTCTATACAAGTTTTATATGGTGTAAATAGGTTTTAACATTGAGTGAGCACTGTTAGCGCGTTCACGAGCGTTCCGTATTGATGACAAGAATGACAGTTCTTAGCTGTCATAGTCGCGATATCTAACTCGGAACGCAAATTATTGATGTGAGCGCTCACAGCGCTATTTTTCTAATTCGGAAAGTGGCCTTAGTAATACTAATGTTGATAATCGATAATGAAATTAGTAACTTATATATTTTCATAATCGAATGACGTTACTAATTTTTACTACTAATCGTTTTGTAAAAAAGTCGAGAGACTCGAAGAGTAGTGAGCTGTTAAGTGTTAATGCTGTTATGCGTCGACTCGCGACCACGACTACTAACTAAATTAGTAATTACTAACTTATTATAATCGAGATATCTCGAGACATCTTCATAATCGAATAATTTCATTAGTATATCTCATAATCGACATCCGCTATATTTCAGTTAGGCAGTACCACAGCAGTGTTACCAACCCTACTGTTTTAACAGTAGATCTGCTGTTTTCACCTTGATGCCCCCTGTTTTTTGTTTCATTCCTAATTTTTACTGTTTTCCAATTAACGTTCAGCGCCACCTATTACACTATTCAAATATTTGTTGATGAACAGAATATCGACTACAACTAGGAGCATTCACACTAAATCAAAAATAACCGACTCATTTGAAACCACAGAAAGGCACATGAAGAAATTCAACAAAAATATGTAAGATTTTAATTTAAAAGGAAAATGAGTCTGAAAATACTGAAGATGAGGCAATTGAGGATGAAAGTGGATAATAATTTTACTTTGGTTTTTCTTTTTTATTATGTTGTGATCATTATGTATGTGAGTCCTGGTAACTAATAAAAGTAGGTGATTGTTTTAATTATATGAGGAAAGTATGATATGCCTTTTTATTTTTCCTACTGTTTTCTCCTGATTTTTTATTGGTGAGCTGTTGTTTTTTAGTTTTTTGGGGTTGGTAACACTGTACCACAGAGTACATCACAGAGTACTTTTTTAGAGTACATTATAAAGTCAGTACAGTAGTGTCAGTGTCAATGTGGGAGATTTGCTTTGTTATGCTAAACATCGGGTTTCCTTGACTGATTTCAAATCAATTAATTTGTGAGACATTCTCTGTTCAATTTTATCCGGGAATTTGGGAATCGTATTAAAAACTTTGTATCAACTTCCAGTGGATACGCGAACGTTGACGCTTTAAAACAAATAATGTTAGAGTGATCACAATCCCTCTGTGTATTTTTCATTCCATCAAACATGGAAAAAATATTTCTGAAACCTGTACAACCTAAAGTTTTCAAAGCGATCAAGGATTTAGACATTACTGCCATTAAGAAATTCACAATAGATGAACTAAGACCTATAATACCATGTCTAGTCCGTATGGCACTTATTGCTCCGCTAGACACAACCAGGGCTTGTGGTGAATCCAAGAAAGATGTGCTTACTTTGCTATCCGGTATAGACCTAGTTAATTTTATTGTGTCTCTCTTATCTATTGAATTTAATGCCTTAGAAACGGATGTCAAGAAAGAACAACAAATGAGGTAAGATATTGGTGTGTTTATCTATCCCAGGTGTGTTTCCAAAACACTGAGACTTAATGTTTCTCTATTTCAGACTAAAAAGTGGATCGCAATGCACAGAAACATTTCTTATTCAAAGTATAACCAATGGCATAACTAATGATTTTGAGCAGTCTGATTCGTCTCGGCGAGTTCGCCTGATTATATCAGAGCTTTTGCTCATGCAAGCACAACTAGTTGAGCACAATCAAAACAAGAACACCAACATCGAGTGTTGCGTGAAGCCATCAGAATTGTTTGACAATGATGTGTACTTGGAGGAGATTTGTGATGTCATCAACATTAGCCTTGCAGAGCTGCCGAACTTACTGAATGTTGTTGACATTGTTGAAGTGTTACTATATGTCAATAAAGGTCCCATATTGATATCATGGGTAGTAGCTAATATGCCTGATACATTACAAGAAGGTGGGTTTTATAATTATTCAAATTGTATATTAAACATTTTCATTGATATTGTTGTTCATCTCCCATTTAAACAAATTTTTCAAACAAAATGTATCCAAAAAATAGAATCCACAAACAGCTGAATCATTTGTTAATTAATCTGGAGGCGCTGTATGATGGCCCCTGTGATAGCTCACATATTGGAAAAATATAGATTATGAATTGGATAAATTATAGTTCCAGTGATACATCAATATTGCAGTCTGTACAACAGTGTAGTATGACTAGTATGGCATTTTGTTCCTTCACATTTAGCAGTCAATATTTGTGGCCTATAGCCGCATTTGTGTGCTGGGTTGGCGGGGAATGAAACCACTGGAGACTTCTTGCTTCTATATTTGGAGTACTTTGTTCTAGGTAGTTCGCCGCTGAATGTGTCGAATGACAAAAATGTTCCTATTTTATACAATTTTGCAAGGATTTAAAATATCGATTTGACCAATCATAATTACAAAAAAGCGCGGGTAAAGGCGTCAGTTAATTAGGGATAGGCACAATATTATAAAAAAACGCGCGCAAAACATCAACCAATCAGAGCGAGGCACTATATTGAACATTTTTAACTTAAATACCTCGACCCTTTACCATAACGAGGACCGCGCTACATTATTTGCGTTTTTTGCTAACTTTATTAATTTTACATAGGTAAAACTATATATAATCGGACTCTATGTAATAAGAACTATCTAAGAAAAATATATATTCAACTAAGACAATACAAAATATAACATAAACACTTGAACTACTGCTTACCCCTAGTACTCAGTTACACAACTAATACGAATTATTAAATTATAGTAAACTTATTCACTCTGTACTGTCTTATGAGCGTCTATGTATCACTTTATATACACTATTCTATTATGTACACTGTTCTATCGCTTGTCCCGCACATCACTCCCGCCGTGCGACCGCGTCGTATCAACTTCCGGTGCGGGCTCGTTGCTTGTAGTCAGGGGCAGGATCACTAGCTTCCTTACTGGCCGGCGCAGAACACCTCCCTTGGTCTGCACGTCCACCGTCCGCACGACGTTGTCGGGGCCTGGGTACGTAGCGACGACTCTTCCACGGATCCACACGTTGCGGGGAAGGTTCGGGTCGACGATTTGCACGAGATCGTTGACCTGCACTGCTTGACCTCGTCCATGGGGCTCCCGCCGGTGTTGGAGCTCAGGTAGGTACTCCTTCACCCAGCGTAGCCAGAAGATGTCCGCTAGCCTCTGCGCGGCTCGCCAGCTGGATCGTGAAAGGGTGTCTTGTTCGTTGAAAGTGCCTGGTTGTGGCACGCGCCCTGGCCCTCCCAACAAGAAGTGATTGGGAGTTAGGGCTTCTGGATCTTCTGGGCTGACTGAGACATGAGTCAGCGGACGACTGTTAACTGTATTCTCTACTTCCGCTAGTAGAGTCGTGAGGACCTCTTCTGTCGGATGACGCTCATGTAACGTCGCGGTGAGAGCCGTTTTGACGGAGCGAACCATTCGCTCCCAGGCTCCGCCCATAAACGGAGCTCCAGGCGGTATGTAGCGCCAGGAAATGGTCCTCTTCGCTGCTTCTTCTGCAGTCGCTGCGTCGATCGCCTGTCGTAGTTCCTTGTCGGCGGCCTTCAGGTTGGTGCCGTTATCCGACCATATTTCAGTTGGGCAACCTCTTCGTGCGATCATTCTTCTAACTGCCATCACCGCGGAGTCGGCGCTAAGCGAGCCGGCGACTTCCAGATGTATGGCTCGCATCGTGAGACATGTGAAGATGGCCACATATCTTTTTTGTCGAGTTCGTCCGACGGTCACTGAGAGAGGTCCGAAGTAGTCGACCCCAGTGAAGGTGAAGGGTCGCTTGTGATGAGCTAAACGACACGCTGGTAGGTCCCCGGTTCTTGGATGCGGCGGTACTTGTGTCTTCATTCTACAGAATAGGCATGTTCGCAGTATTGTGCGTGTGATAGGGCGCAGTCGTAGTACCCAATACTGTTGCCTGCACTCGTTTACTGTGGCTTCTACACCAGCGTGATGGAGTTGTCGATGTACAGCCTGTACCCAGAGCTTGACCGTAGGATGATCACCGTCGATTACCAGCGGGTTCTTGGATTCTTCCTTCACGTCCTGGACCGCTCGAATACGGCTTCTGAGTCTCAGTGCGCCGTTTATGGACTCGACGCTGAGCTGGTGAAGGCGGCTTTCTTTGTTGATCGGTTTCCCGTTGTTCAGACTATCTATTTCTTCTGCGAAGGATTCTTCTTGAGAGGACCGCATCAGGAGTTCTTCGGCTGTCTTGAGCTGCTCGGCTGTGACTGGTAGCCGCTTCTTTCCTCCTTGTGATGACTTTGCCATCGTGGGCGCCTGTTGTTTAACTGTAGGCTTGTTCTTCTTCCAGGTGGGATCTGCTTCTTTGTTCTTCTTCGTTCTTCTGTAGTTGACTCTATGTTTGGTGGCTCTGCAGAGTTGAATAAACTGCAGAACACGTGCTGTTGAGTATCGAAGTCGATCCCAGTTGGAGAACGTAGTTGGATCAGGCAGACCCTCTGCAAGCTTCAGTCTTCCCTTGTCGCTCACGTAATGCGTCTTCTCTTCATCGGAAGGCTCTTCTGGTGTTGTCCTTGCGGTCTCTGTCGGCCAAGAATCTTCAGTTTGGTATAAGAAGTCCGGCCCTTTGAACCATCGATGATGTCTATCGAATGTTGATGGTACGTCTCGAGTGGCGTCGTCCGCCACGTTCAGCTTTGTCGGAACCCAGCGCCAGTCGTTGACCTTGGAACTCTCTTCTATTGCTGCTAGACGATGAGCCACGTAGGGTTTGTATGAACGTGACCCTGTTCTTATCCAGGTTAGTACCGTCTTGCTGTCTGTCCAGAACACTTTGCGGTCAGGCTTCCTCTCGAGCTCTTCGACCACTGTTTCTGCGAGTCTAGTTCCCATGACGGCTGCCTGTAGCTCCAATCTTGGGATCGACGTCAACTTCAAAGGTGCCACCTTTGCTTTGGCTATGATGAGGGATAGGCCGACCTCACCGTCTGTCATCACTGCTCTCCAGAAGAGGACTGCAGAGTAGGCTGACTCGCTGGCATCACTGAAGACGTGGAGTTCTAGGGAGGCGGCGTCGCTGTAGTGGAGATATTGCCGCGGGATTGTTACTTCTTGGAGGTTCTTCAGATGCCCCATCCACATTTCCCACTGCTCTGCCAGGTCTTCGTCGATCTTGTCATCCCAAGCTGTTCCTCTGCGCCAAACTTCCTGGAGGAGTTGCTTCGCCCTGATTGTGACAGGCGAAGCGAACCCGAGTGGGTCGAAGAGTGACATCACTATCCTTAGTGCTTCCCTTTTTGTCGGCTGTTTACCTTCTATGAGTGTGGAAGGTATTCTGGCTAAGTTGAGGTTGAAGGTGAGCTCGTCTGAGTTGATTTTCCAGATGACACCCAAGACTCGTTCAGTCTTTTCTTCTGTTCTGTAGAGTTCCATGTCTTCTGTCTGGTTGTCTTCTCCAAGTGATTCTAGGAGTGACGCTGAGTTCGATTTCCATTGTTTCAACTCGAAGCTGGCCTTCATGTGTACCTCTCGCACACTCTTCGTGATGCGTTTGGCTTCTTCGAGGTTTCTGAAGCTATCTAAGTAGTCGTCGACGTAATGCTTCTGTATGATAGCAGCTGCGGCTTCTGGGTGAGTTTTCTCGTGCTGTTTGGCGTTCATGTTCTTGACGTAGATTGCTGTCGAAGGGGAACTCGATGCTCCGAAGATTAACGACGTCATTCTGTACTCTTCTGGAGGTTGGTCGTCTCGTCGATCCCCGCGCCATAAGTACCGCAGTGTATCTCTATCTTCTGTTCGCAGCTTGACTTGCATGAACATCTCTTTGATGTCCGCTGTAACTGCGCCAATGTGTTGTCGAAACCGCATGACGACGCCTGGTAGTGACTGTAGTAGATCAGGGCCTTTGAGTAGCATGTCATTGAGTGCCACCCCTTTGGTCTTGGCCGCGGCATCGTGTACTACCCGGAGTTTCTCTGGTTTCATCGGGTTGACTACCGCAAAGTGAGGTAGGTACCAAGTCTTGTCAGCTGTCTTCTGTTTCGGGGCAGGTTCAGCGTAACCCTTTGCAATAAGAGCGTCCATCTGTTCGACGTACTTCTTCTTCAATGCGGGTTCACGATCAATCTTTTTCTCTATATTGAAGAGCCTCTTCAGTGAGTTTTCGTAGTTGTCTGGGAATTTGACATCTTCTTTACGCCAGAGAAGACCGGTCTGGAATCTTCTTTCTTCTATTTTCGTGGTGGTTTTCTCCAGAATACGAAGTGCTCGTTCTTCTGGGTCAGTCTTCGGTTTCTTGGGGTTTATGCAGAGCGCGTCCATCTCGAAATATTGCTTCACGAGGTTTTCTAAATTCTCTTCTGGATCTTCTGTGATGTGTGACACGAAATCGATCTGCTTCCCGAAGGTTCGTGTCTGGCTGCCGTGGAGTACCCAACCTAGCGGCGTGAGAGATGCCACTGGGTGGTTCTTGTCTCCTCTTCTTACTTCCGACGTCAGCAGAAGATGCCAGTTGTCTTGACCGATGAGAACTCGTGGCTTCGCATTTGCATATGTGAGATGTCCTCGGATGTCAGATAGGTGTTGACACCCTTCCACTAGTTCTTGTGGAACCCGTTGAGACGAGACTTGCAGGTTCTTCACTGTACGTGCTTGTATTTGCTCTTCGTGATCGTTGAGCCCCTTCAGCTTGATGGTGACTCTTCTGGATGCTGACTCTGATGCCTTCATGTCATTGATGGTTTCAATCTTCAGTGGATCTATGGGTCCTGTTGCTCCGACGCTCTTTACCACGCTGTCGTCGATGAGAGTGACTGTTGATCCGTCGTCCATCAATGCGAAGGTGTTGACATCTCCTTTCGGTCCCTTCACCTGGATTGGAAGGATCTTCAGGAACGATTGCTTCTTGACTGTCCAAGTTGAGTTGATGACTTCTGTGGGCTCTTCTTTTGCTTCTGCCTTCTCTGTCTTCTTTTCATAGTGCAGCATCTTGTTATGAGAGTACTTGCAGCCGTTGACACCACATGACTTGGGTTTGCAGTTGTGTGTCTTGTTTCTGTAGCGAAGACATCTGAAGCAGAGACGTTTGGATTTGGCCATGTCCCATCTTGCGTTTGCATCTAACTTCTTGAACTCTTCGCATTCTGTTGCATTGGTGTGCCCCTTATCTTCACATATGAAGCACTTCGTTGCTTGTGTCTTCTCAGTCACGTTGTTGACCCTTTGTGTCTTCTTTTGTGAAGCGGCCGTAGTAAGTGCTGCCATCTGTTCAGGCAGCGCGTAAGGTCCGCACAGCTCCGCTTCCCTTTTGAAGAACTTTTCTATCTTGATGAGGCAAGGATCTTCGCGTGGTTGCGTGGCTGAGAAATCGTAGTATCTGTATCGCAGAGTCGGCGTTAGTTTGTCCACTATTGTCTTCGCGAGTTCAGGGTTGTACATGTAGTTGAAACAACCCATAGTCTTCAATGTCGCCACTACGTTGGAGACCTTCGTGGCGAATATGCAGATGTCCCTTGGTGACTCTTTTTTCTTTGACTTTTCAACTGTGCTGAACATTGCTTCTGTCTCGTAGTAGGCGGCGCGGAATGGTAGCCACTCCTGATGGGATCCACTGAAGATCGGTAACTCGACGAACTTGGGTCGTTGAGCGGCGCTGACAGCCCGGGTGATGGCTTCAGCTAGGAGGGCTAAGTCGGTTTGACCTCCCGCCGGTGACTGACGTGTTTCTTCATGCTTCGCTGGCATTGGTTCTTCTGTGCGGACGACCGTTGGTTCTTCTGGGGGGCAGTGTGGTTCGTTGGTGATCGCTAACACCGGACGATTCACTTGATTCTCCAACCAGTTGTCCACTCTTGCGTTAACTTCTGACTTCGTGTAGAGGGAGACGTCATCTTCTTCCTCTTCTGAGTCTTCTTTCTCCAATGTAGCTAGGCGTGCTGCGGCTAGTTTCACTTGAAGGCGTAGTAAATCTTCTCTCGCCTTCGCAAGCTTGAGTTGCTTTGTTCTGCTGTAGATAGATCCTCCCTCTCCTCCCTTGTTGCTAGGAGGGCGGAGATCCTGTAGTCCAGTCGGCTTCGATGGACCGGCGGTGTTCTTCATAACTCGCTTCACTGTAGAGGTTTCTGTTTCTTGACGAGTTTCACTATTGATGACAGTAGCGGGCGGCTTCATCAGCTGTTTGTCCTTCGCACCCGTAGTTAGTGTCGTCGCAGTGGACGGGGTTACGGAGGGGGCAGCGGCGCTGGCGGCTATGGCGGAGGCGGTGGCGGTCGAGGAGGTTCTGGCGGTCGCGGAAGTCACGGTGGTTGGCTCGGTTGCCGCGGAGTTGTCTGTCTGTTCCGAAGTTTCCGTGGCGGTCGTCCCTGTAACTGTCGATTCCGTGCTGGCTTCCGCGCTGGTACCGGTCGCCGAGGTAGTGGTCTCGGACGACGACGGCTTCTGTTCTCCCGACGGCTTGCGGCCCCTACCCACGGAGCGCGTAACTGGCATGCTGTCAGCTGATTTTCTTCGAATCTTGAAAGTACTCTTCTATTCTCTTGAGAAATCTTCTCTGTGATGCTGTAGTAATCTTCAGGTAATTCTTCCCCGCAGTATCCGTGTTCGAAGGACCATTAAATGTGGCCTATAGCCGCATTTGTGTGCTGGGTTGGCGGGGAATGAAACCACTGGAGACTTCTTGCTTCTATATTTGGAGTACTTTGTTCTAGGTAGTTCGCCGCTGAATGTGTCGAATGACAAAAATGTTCCTATTTTTATACAATTTTGCAAGGATTTAAAATATCGATTTGACCAATCATAATTACAAAAAAGCGCGGGTAAAGGCGTCAGCTAATTAGGGATAGGCACAATATTATAAAAAAACGCGCGCAAAACATCAACCAATCAGAGCGAGGCACTATATTGAACATTTTTAACTTAAATACCTCGACCCTTTACCGTAACGAGGACCGCGCTACATTATTTGCGTTTTTTGCTAACTTTATTAATTTTACATAGGTAAAACTATATATAATCGGACTCTATGTAATAAGAACTATCTAAGAAAAATATATATTCAACTAAGACAATATAAAATATAACATAAACACTTGAACTACTGCTTACCCCTAGTACTCAGTTACACAACTAATACGAATTATTAAATTATAGTAAACTTATTCACTCTGTACTGTCTTATGAGCGTCTATGTATCACTTTATATACACTATTATATTATGTACACTGTTCTATCGCTTGTCCCGCACAATATTGATCTATTGATGCAATTTCATGAAAACTTGGAA
The DNA here is from genome assembly GCA_949091785.1 of Polymixis lichenea. Taxonomy (NCBI): domain Eukaryota; kingdom Metazoa; phylum Arthropoda; class Insecta; order Lepidoptera; family Noctuidae; genus Polymixis; species Polymixis lichenea. The sequence continues at coordinate 14,154,345 of OX420937.1, forward strand.
ATTTCAAGCAAGATGGAGCTTCATGTTTTTGCTAGTTTTACAAACTAGGATTGTATGATGATACATTGCTGCTGGAATTAGGGAACTATTGTAAAGGCCATTACTTCAATTTCTTCCACTTGTGTTTCAGTGGCTGAATCCCTTGTAATGAATGCTGATAGGAGTGAGGAAGGTGGCATTAGAGCTAAGACTCTGAGCACCCTCTGTACAGCCTGCCCCCACTTGGCAGCTGCTGTTAGAGCTAAAGCAGCATCAGCTTCTAGGTTGCCTTCATTGGTTATCACCCTCACCCTGACACACCACCAGGATGACTTGGTGAGATACTTTTAACAGTTTAAACTAAATATTCTACAAAAGCATCTGCAAAGTTCAACCACATATAAAAAATGTACACCAGTCAAAAATCTTACCTGGTCAAACCTAATTTTAACTGCAGCAATCAATCAAAAGTTAATTTAGACTGTTGTATCAATGATTAAAACTTACCTTTTAGATTAGTAGGATTTTTTGCAAGTCTTTGAAATACTTTTATTTTTTTCCTAGTTTTTTTGCAATGCATTTTGCTGGTGTACAAAGGATAAAGTATATATAAATATAAATAAATAATAGGTAACGTTTGTGAAAAAACTGGCTGGCAGTAGAAAATACATTTTTTGTATGTATTTTACTGCAGAAACAGCTACACCCCATTTCAGTGAAAACTTTTATTCCCATGAGGTTAAAAAAGTTTTAGCCAAAAGCTTCAGAATGCCATTTGCTCGAACCCTAATATACGTCCACATACATGCACACCCTAAATTTTGTTATTACAATACATGTTCTCGTATTTCACTGCACTACACTAGTAGATAATGTGAATTTTGTAATATGAAAATAGAAAACAACAGCATAACATTTTCTGTACAGGTTTCATTCATGTCTGGACTTTTACTTGGCTCTGATCAGACAACCAGAGCATGGTTCGCCACATTCTTGCGTAACTCTCACAAGCGCGCCAAAGGCGATGGACATGCAGCTTTAACTAAACTTCGCCAAGAGTTACTGAACAGGCTGAAAGATGCTACTGCCGGCGTTGAAGCATCAGCATTACTGAGGCTGTACTGTGCTCTCAGAGGCATTGCAGGAATAAAGTTTCATGATGATGAAGTTGCTGGTCTCTTGAGACTTGTAACCCAAAAGCCACCACCAACACCAGCTGGAGTCAGATTCGTTTCCTTGAGTCTTTGTATGATTCTAGCCTGTCCCTCACTCATGGGTATGTATTAAATCTAAAAATCTGCAAAAAGATTAAATTAAGTACAATAATTACTTGTAATCTCATATGTACAGACGTCAGCACATCAAGCTACCCGAATCTGTCAAATTTCTTTGACAGATTTCATCTTTATCACAAGCAGGTTTAAGTTCAATTGGAAAAAATTGACAGTTTGGGGTAGCTTGATGTGCTGGCGTCTGTACTATCGTCATTAAGCTTTGCCATATAAAATTTACAGCAGATTTACATTTCCAAGGCAATTTTAACCGCATAAAACAATATTTTATTTTTGTCCAGCTGCTCCTGACCATGAAAAGAAAGCCATAGAATGGGTGCAGTGGTTGGTCAAGGAAGAAGCTTACTTTGAGAGGTAGGTAATAAAAGGGAACTAATTTTTTGAGCTGTTATTTAAATATTCGAGATGTTATTATGATCAGTTGAAAAACATATTGAGCAGTTATTTAATTTAATGGCGATTGATTCATTATTGCGACACTAAAACATGGACAGTAATAAAAAAACAATTTGTCGGTTATTTTATCATACAATGTCAATTCTAAAATTAATTGAGCAGTCCAATAACTGAATGAGCGGCAAAAATGATGGAATGAGCGGTTCCTGCAACGATATCCATAGGTTAGGTTAGAACTGTGACCAACTACGAGCGAGCGAAGCGAGCGGTGCCGCGGCAGCGGCCGGCGAGCGCTACCTCGAAACTGGTCGCAAAATTATGTTTAGGGATAAAAGCGTTGTTTATAGAATTGCTTAGAATGAGATTTCTTACCGACAAATTCCGATTTATTACTGCCCACACGTAACCGCTCGTTCAATAATTTTTACCGCCCATTTAATTATTTTTCTGCTCAATTATTTATTCACTGATCCATTTCATTATTTTTTATTACTCATTTTTGTTTACTTTACTGTTTAGTTTTAACTGCTGAACTAGTTATTAAACGTGCCATTTATAATTTTTAACTTACCAAAACCGCTATTTACAACTGCCTCTTTAAATCAGTGCCAAAATAAAATAAGCATAAGTATACGATGAATGCATTCAGCAACTGCAAACGGCTATTTTCCATTCTGTTACAGCAATTCTGGAGTCACAGCATCTTTTGGCGAAATGTTACTGTTGATAGCAATACATTTCCACTCTGGACAGCTGACTGCTGTCGGTGAACTCGTTTGTGCAACCCTTGGAATGCGCGTACCTGTGCGACCCAACGGGCTCGCGAGAATCAAACAAGCTTTCACACAAGAAATATTTACAGAACAGGTACGAAATATTATCGTTTTGATTACTTCCATGTCATAGCAACAACAATTTGTTGAAACTTATTGATTTCTATTGCCTTATTTTTCATTTTAGGTTGTAACAGCTCATGCCGTCAAAGTGCCGGTAACAGCGAATCTCAACAGCAATATACCAGGATATTTGCCTGTTCACTGTATTCACCAACTATTGAAATCTCGAGCATTTTCGAAACATAAAGTCCCCATAAAAAAATGGATATATCGACAGATATGTAACTGCACTGCACCCTTGCATCCCGTTATGCCAGCTTTAGTTGAAGTGTACGTCAACTCTATCCTTATTGTTAACAACAAAGGGACCAACGAATATGTAAACAAGCCAATTATGGAAGAAGAAATCAGAAAAGTTTTCAGAAACTCGATTTTCGGTGCTAATTTCGATGTGCAAAGAAAACCATTTGCACCAATGGAAATAGATAATGGAGAGTCAAACGAGGATAACATAGAAAAGCCAACTTTAGCATCTCAGTTGCTCCTAATTTACTACCTTCTACTGTATGAAGACGTAAGACTAGCCAACACAGCCACACTTATGGCTAATGGGCGTAAAGTAAAGAGCTACTCTGCAGCTTTTCTATCTGAATTACCGATTAAATATTTACTACATCAAGCTCAGAAAGACCAGATGAGTTACGGTGGTTTATTCAGCCCCCTCCTTCGTCTATTAGCCACTCACTTCCCTCAACTGTCTCTAGTTGATGATTGGATGGACGATCAAGTGTTTGGGGATTTGAATCGTCACCAAATCGATATAAATCTTTCGGAAATAGCCATCAATGATGCATTCCGAACCATCGAAGAAAACCCTTACAAGACGGGAAAGATTTTAAAAGCTATGCTAAATAAAAATCCTACAGATATATGGCCTTATGCAGAAACATTTGTTAAATATTTCAAAAGCGTACTTGGAGATCAAGTGCCGCGACATATCCAAGAGTTATACCACGAAGTTTGGTTACGTTTCAATACAGTGTTACCACGATGTCTGTGGATTATGACAATCAATGCCTTACTGGACATCAATGGTGGCATCAAGAATGTTACCATCACCCAAGAGAACGTTTTAGTAGATCCACTACAAGTTTTGCGCTGCGACATTCGGGTATTTAGATGTGGCCCTATTTTGAAAATAATTCTCAGAATTCTAGAAGCTAGTTTGGCTGCTTCAAGGAGCCAACTAAGTCGACATTTATTAGATAAACCTCTGCTTGAAAAGAGCGGGCAACTGACGTCAGACGCAGAGAGGGAGGAATTAAAGAATGCTTTAGTAGCGGCACAGGAGAGTGCCGCCTTGCAGATATTACTAGAAGCTTGTCTGGAGACGTCAGAAGACGAGGCTAAACCAGAACTGATGTGGTCTCTTCGTGAAGTTAGAAGCATAATTTGTTCCTTCTTACATCAAATATTCATCTCCGAACCTTCACTGGCTAAACTGGTACACTTTCAAGGGTATCCCAGGGAGTTACTGCCAGTCACAGTTCAAGGAATACCTTCAATGCACATATGTTTGGACTTCATACCTGAACTGCTTAGTCAAGCATCACTCGAAAAGCAAATATTTGCTGTAGACCTCGTGTCACATTTATCTATACAGTACGCTTTACCAAAAGCTATGTCTATTGCGAGATTATGCGTGAACACTTTGTCGACACTTCTATCGGTTCTACCAAGTGACTTGCGATTGGAACTGTTTCAGCCAGTTCTAAAATCTCTAGTGCGGATCTGTACTGCATTTCCTTCTCTATTGGAAGATATAACTTCCTTGTTATTACAACTCGGGAGAATATGCGAGTCCCAGGCGTCTCTTGGTCACTGCTGGAATGATACCAGTATACTAGGCGAAGGAGCCTACGTACCCTCTGAGGTGCAGCCAGAAACAAAGGTTCTTGTTGCTGAAGTTTTATGCCGAGATATAAAAGTAACTATGTCTGAAATAGTTGAAAGAGCTCTATTGAATGATAAGTTGTATTAAAATTAAGAAAATCAGTAAGTGGTGATGCCACAAAACTAATTTGTAAGTTGGAAATTATTTTAATAAATATGTGTAGCATATGAAAACATGATAAAATAGAATAAAAAATTCATAGTTCTATTTTAAATGCTTCTTTCATCATCAATATTCTCCTGCCCTTATCCCGATTTCTTTAAACATCTCGCAACATGTCTTTATTCTCTATTAGTCGTCATCTCAATATCCATCCATAGCTTATTTCGTTTTCCCTGCTTTCATGGCCATCCACATACAAACCCAAAAATCTCGCGACACTTTCCTCCACGTCCCAAGCTCATACCACAATTTCAAATAATCTGTAGTTATCCAGAGAGATTTCTGTTCTAGTAGGTATATGTAGGTTAATTCAAAATTAACAACCACCATTTTAAAATAAAACTTTAATACATTACAAGCAACATATTTGATGGTTCAACAGAATTTTGCATTTCCAACTGTCTATACATCCAAGCGCATTGATTCCTTGCTGCGTGGTTTCCGATGTCGTGGTATAATTGGGCCTGAGAACATACCAGTAAAAGCGCTAATCAATGTTTTCATAATTACAACCAATAATATAAGTAAAAAAGAGGTAGAAAGGGCGCTAAATACGCGCTGCCCGCAAGCGGCACGTTGAAACTTGACTAGTTGGCTAATTGGAACTCTTCATTCCGATCCAGCTTGTCTTTTGCTGCCCTCTTCCAGCGACGTCCTAAGCCGAGGTCCGTACCCCACAGCGGGTGCCCTTACGGCCTGGCCACGACCCTACCACTATCAGCGGCAACAAAGCGCGGGGCGGTGAGCGGGAAATACAAATATACAAAAATTTATGAAACATGCCAGACGCGTCGCATGCAGCGGCAACGCGAGCGGTATCGACACCGCGTCGCATGCCGCAAAGCCCAATCGTCGTGGCCAGGCCGTTAGTGTCTAGTCGCTTAGTTTTAAGTCTTTAAGCTCTGGCTGAAGGCCTTAATTTATTGAGGCAAGACCCGTTAAGCAGCCGACAACCTCCAAGGATCACCTCCGATATGCCAATACAAAAAAAAACCTGAGCTCTGTTAACAGAAGAAACATTTGCTGACCTGACATACATTAATACTTTAATACTTCATTTATGAATGTGTTAGCGTTCTATCTATCTACCACTTTTTAGGTAAATTGAATAGGTTAAAATTTGAAAACAACGATGCAACTTATTAACAGTGGCACAGACAAGCACACCTATGTTAACAAATTGAATATGGGAGCGCCTTTATTTTGCTATGCTTAGCAGTAAAGGCCCGTACACACATCACATACACCACTTCGCTGCAACAAAATGTGGGCAAGCAGTGGTTAGTGTAGTGTCGCAGCTTCTTGCAATTGCGTTGTCGCTAGTAGTTGCGATGTATGTGGTACGTTGTGACCAGTGTTGCAGACAAATCAATTTCGGCTGTGCCTTCGCCTCGACGCAACGATGTGGCTGCGATGTCGCCTTGTTGGCGGTATCACACGGTTGACTTTGGCGGCCAAATGTGGTCCGTGCAAATAGGCTATTAAATTTCATATAAATTAGCGCTCGTCCACTTGGTGTCGCTATGGTGTGGTTGTGGTAGTGTGATCAGGCCCTTAGTGCTGTTTTCGTATTGTAGGTTGACCATAACTGAACTCACTAAAGCTTTTTTAAAACATTTGCTTATCTTAAAACATTTTGGTTAAGTTCAAGATGAAAATTTAGCTTACCTGTAAATACCATGTTTGTAATAATCGAACGTGAGCGCCAACTTTTGAGAAATTCTTTTTCACAAATTCCAACGCTTCACAACACGACTGCAGTACCTGCAGACGAGCTTCACCACAGGGTGCCGCAGTTGCGATCCGACACTTCGTGTACAGTAACGTAGCTGAAATTTTATGGAATCCTTAGCAAATAACCCAATAACCTACAGACTAAAATCTAAATGGATTCTGAAACAGTTCTACGACATTTGTTTCTCGGATGAACGATTCGCCTAGTCACTTTTGAGTGTTTCATCGACAGAACCTTTCAACGTTGAACGATTTGATAACAAAATTTGGTCCTCTAACCTCCACCTTACTCTTATACCAAGGCCTAAAACATTTACTCTACTTGTATTACTGTTTTTAACCGACTTCCAAAAGGAGGAGGTTCTCAATTCGTCGGAACCTTTTTTTTTTATTTTTTTTTATGTATGTTCCCCGATTACTCGAAGATGGCTGGACCGATTTGGATAAAAAATTTTTTGTTTGAAAGGGTATACTTCCCAGGTGGTCCCATGATCATCAAGTCAGGATCTGATGATGGGATCCTGGAGAAATAGACAGAACTCTTCAAATTTTATAGGCACACTTGAAGCAATTTGTGTAGTTTTTGGAAGAGTACTTTCTCGGAGTGGTTCCATTTCAATTTGGTGAAGATCTGATGAAGAACTTCGGAGATAGGCAACGGAACTCCTCAATAAATGATAGCAAATGGACAGGGATTGCTGAAATCTCATGTCTGTCAATTGTTTACACCAGTTAATAACATAACATCACGCCGGTACGCTGTGAAGGGGTAAGCACATGTGAACCACTAAAAAGCGAAAAATAAAAAACTTTTTTCAAAAAATAAACAACCGACTTCCAAAAAAACACTAAAAAGTGAAAAATAACTTTAATTTCGGAAGACGGTGACAAAAAATTAAAACACATATCCAAAGTCACCGACTTCCGAAATTAAAGTTATTTTTCACTTTTTAGTGTTTTTTAATGTATTGTTGTGTGTTGTTGGACAAATTGTTTACAACAAGTAAACAATTTGTGACAAGTTTTGTATACATGGTGTAACATATTATACGCAAGTACTGAAAGTAGTCCTACTATATCCTATTACTAATATTATAAATCTGAAACTTGATTTTTGGATGTTTGTTACTTAATCACGCAGAAACGGCTGCAGGGATTTGGATGAAATTAGGCACACAGATAGTTTATAACCTGGATTAACACGTAGGACATTTTTTATCCCGGTAGTACTGGGATAATTTCCGACCTCCACGCAGGCGATGCCGCTGGCAAAAGCTAGTTTGTTCATAATTGAGTACTGAATCAATTTCAGTAACTTTTAATATGGGTATTCCGCCGATAAGACTCAATTTGAAATGCTTAAAGTAATGCTAAGGTGTACACGTTTTTCTTAATAGTAAAAGTTGGCTTTAAAACTGAGTTTTGGTCAGTGTATTATGCTTTGAACCCAACGCTCTAATTGGGCTGTATGAGGTCTTGCGTTAATTATGTTAAATGTTGTTTAATAACTAGTCATCCCAACTTATTTGATGTGTAAACAATAAACGAAAACAGTAATTAATCTATACAGAGTACAGTTTTAACCATTGCGCAAACTGTAACCATGAATTCAGCCTATCATTCTAAACCGTAGAAATTTTTCGTCTGTTTTACAAAAAAAATCAGCTGTTTCATAGAAAAATGCAATACCTACTCGGTCAAAATGTACGGAACAGCTGATTTATTTTTTGTATAACCGACGAAACATTCCAAGTACCCCCTAGCCTACAAATTTTTAGGTTAGTCTTACTGCTCCTAAAATATAAACCTACTTTTTTTTCTATATTTTTATTAATTTAATCTATTATTTATCTAAATGTCAGGTCTCTGCAACGCTTACGTTGTAGGGAACTCCGTGGCCACGCGGTTCTCCACGTTTCAATGGCGTGGCCACGTTCAAACCCTTATAACTTTTTAACCATAACTTTGACAAATTTATGGTTTTGGGAATCAACTTACACAAATTTTTACAAAATCTATTTGGTAGTTTTTTTTTTTAATATCGCCATGGCCGCGCCATTGAAACGCACACTTCTTTTTTTGTTGTGTTTGTTATTGTCAGGAGAAGGTTCTTATGAAAGAAAGTTGCGCATATTAATTATTCCAGTGCGAATGTAATATTCATAGTTACGACAGGACAACGTCTGTTGGGTCAGCTAGTGTAGAACAAATATCGTATAACTGTTTCAGAATCAAATAAATGTTATTTTTTACTGATGAACTTTACCTCGCGCCATGTCGTAGGCGCTGCCATCTGCCATAATAGGAGGTAAAGCTTTCCTGACAAGAGATAAGGCGTTCTTCGCACATCCCATGCTTAGTTGTACATTAGCTAAATGCATTTCAGCTGTTGCAGCTAAATAATGCAAGTAGTATCCCTTCGCTAACCACAAGGCTTCATTCAGCAACATTATATTTGTAGATTGGATATTACTAAATGAGTGCTGCACTTGTGACATCAATATCATGGCTTTCACTCTCAGAGACACAAAGTGTAGGCTGTCATCCTCAGTCTTGCAGTAATCCAAGATGTCGTACAGGGATTCCAGCGCTGCGGCTGCGTCGCCTTTCAGGAAATACATCTCGGCTTTTAGGATTTGACTCTCCCATCGATCTGACGATGCCAACTGTCTGATACTCTGTTCTGCTTCTTCCCATTTACCTATAAACAGTACCATTTAAGGGTTAAATTAAATTAGCTGTCCAATAATCACAGTCATGGATGGACTATCGATGTCTAATAACTAGAAAACTAACAAAAAATGATTTTCTAAACTCATTATTTTAATGAACTACAGCTGCATAACTCGTCAACGGCCGCTGGAAGACTTGAAATTATGAGTTTAGAAAATCTTTTTGTTTCAGCTGTCACCACTTTTGACCTTCCAAGACGGTGGTAGGAATGTGGAGCTAGTACAGACCTGCGTGCAGCGCTCGCTCGGCGTGGTAGCGCGTGGCGACGGCGCGCGTGCGCGGGCAGCGCCGCCGCGAGCCCAGCGCCTGCGCCAGCGCGCCCGCGCCGCGCCACGCCGCGCACGCCGCCGCGCCCGCGCCGCCCAGCGCCAGCGCCTCGGGCGCGTGCCAAACGCTGCCACTGCCCACGTTGCACTCTGCGAGGGGCACGACGACATGGATTAACTGAACGCGAACTAATCATGATAAAGCGGCAGACTATACATACCGGTGTTTTTCTTTTTTGATGATCTTTATTTATTTAAACGATTTTTGAACACATATGCTATGTTGTCAATACCATCGTAACTAGGTGAATACTTCATCATTCATCCTTTATCTTTCTGCACCAGACAAAACTTAGTTGCACCTGGTACCCTCTTTCAAAATCAATTTGACGGTAAAGGATCTTATGGCGGCTCACGCCCCGCTTACGGCGAGGCGTCCCCTCGCATACGTAGAGCTCTTACACACGAGCGGCATGTTGCCAACGACAGAGATAACTGCAGCCGTCGACATACCAACTTCGAAGATCAGCGGCAGCTGTCGTCAGTTCTCTTAGTATAGGAGTCAGTTGCAAAATAAATTCCGAAGAAGAAACACTGTTATTGTTTTTACTTCGTCGACGCCGACAAAAACGAAAAATAATATCGATTAATCAATAAAGATCAAGATGGGCATTTTATTACTCTCTATCCACTTTTACGAAGAAACGAGAAAAAGTTATTCAATTATTTTCGAATGTTTATTGCGTCTTTTGATGAGCTAACAACGGCTATTTTAGAAAGCTCAATATTTCGCGAAGTTACCATAATGCGGAAAAGCATTTTAGCTAAGCAAAGGCTCGCTATGACATTGAGGTAAGTATTTTATTTTTAATATAATAATTTAGATTATTCCTTTAATGAGATCAACATCATTTGGCACCTTTTTCTATTTATTATACAAAGCTTGCAAGTTGAAATAAAAAGCAAGTAACCTACTACTTAAAGGAACAATATTAATTATTAGTTAAGTACTACTATTTTATTAACAATGGTTAAAAAAATAGTTTAAAAAAACTTAAAAAAACACGCTTTAAAAACCAAACTAAAAAGTAGAAAATAATTTAATTCTATTAAAAAGCGTGGGGTGCTTTTTGTGGTATTTTTATAATCAATTAATATCAAGCACCCCACGCTTTTTAATAGAATTAAATTATTTTCTACTTTTTAGTTTGGTTTCTAAAGCGTGTTTTTTTAGTTCTTTTAGACTATTATTTATTTTCTATTTTTTAGTTTTGCTAACTACAAAAGCGTGTTTTTTTCTATTTAGTTTTTAATTATTGAATTGTCATAGGTCCTCGATAAGTCTACAAAGTTTAAATGAAATCTGACCGTTTAAAGTGGGTCAAAATAGCGTCCAAAGGAGTCGGTTACATACAAACAAACATACAAGTGAAGCTAATATAAAGCGTGTAAAAATAAATCACCACATCTTGTGACCAATTCTTGAACTATTTGCAATCGACTGACAAAATGGCGGACGTGACATGCTACAACAGGGTATTTTACTCTATACGAGAAAAAATATGTTATTGAGATAGCTTAGGCAAAATGCAGTCGGAAAATATTAGTTTTAGTTCATATAACAACAAAATAAATGCTAAAATACAATTTAAAGATTTCAGTTTTTTTATCTGTTTTTGAACACCATGAAGTAGTAGCCGCCATGTTATTACGTCATACGGCATGTCAACTGAGCAACTTTGTACTTTTATTATTTTTGTAATCAAAGTAATTTTTATTTAAATAACATTTTGCATCCAGGAACAGCAAACCAACGATAACCAGAAAAATAACTCATTTTTTTAATTATAAACAATTGTCTTATAAAATATCAGCGCATTTGATTTTAACACACTGACGTCATACCCACAGAGCAATATGGCGTCCACTGCGTTCAGCGTTTTCGTCAAATTACGCGCGAAATTTGAAATTGTAAAAATAAAATGCATTTTTATGGCACTAATCGATTAAATAAAAATGTTGTTTTTTTGTGGTTTATTAGCACTCTAGAATCCGCATGACGAGGCCTACCCTCCGACCTACGCAGCTCCAAACTGCTCTAGGATCCGAAAAGTTCCAACTGGAACCTCAAAATCGATTCGCTCTACTGGAAACCACAGGCACTGTTAACGAGAAAGCCGACGAGGTGGTCAAAGCACTACGTCCCGCAGACTTTTGCCGTCGCAGCGAAAAAGTAAGGTGTCCAAACTTTCCTCGGAGACTCTCGGACTTATGAGGGAAAGACGAGAATTGCCATCCACGCAGCCGTCTTCGTCAGAGAAGAGGGCCTTAAGCCTAAAAATACGAAAGCTGACGCGACGCGACCTACGGTGCTCCAACACCCGCGACATTAAGGTCGCGATTGAGCAAAACCGAGGGTCGAAAGTGTTCGCTGAGCAATTAGGAAGGTCCCATCTGACGAAACAAAGAACTGCGGATGGCAGAATCGTGACTTAAAAATCCGAGATACTCGAGGAAGTCGAGGATTTTTAGGGGCACCTTTACTCAACGCGGACCGCAAAACCAGCGGAACATAGTGCAGATGACCACCGAGCCGAATTAACGCGCCACTACACGGAGGACATCCCAGATGTCGACCAGTGCGAGATTAGGGCGGCTCTTGAGCAGCTTAAGAACAACAAGGCACCGGGCGATGACGGAAAAACGACGGAGCTCCTTAAAGCGGGCGGGGCTCTAGTCCTAAGAAAGCTAGCGAGTCTCTTCAACTCCGTCATCCAAGAGGAGAGGTGCGGTGGTTCGGTACTTCAAAAAGGGTGACAAAACCTTGTTGAAGAATTATAGACCCATTTCACTTCTGAGCCACGTCTACAAGCTGTTCTCGAGGGTCGTCACGAATCGTCTCGCCAGAAGACTTGACGAGTTCCAGCCGCCAGAACAAGCCGGTTTTCGAAAAGGCTTCAGTACCGTAGACCACATCCATACTGTTCGGCAAATTGTACAGAAGACAGAAGAGTACAACCAACCGCTGTGTATGGCATTTGTGGACTACGAGAAAGCCTTCGACTCCATCGAAATATGGGTAGTTCTGGCCTCTTTGCAACGATGTCGAATTGACTGGCGCTATATCGAGGTGTTGAGATGTTTGTATGACGCTGCTACGATGACTGTCCAGATCCAGGATAGGGAAACAACTCCCATCCAACTGCTCAGAGGGGTGCGACAGGGGGATGTTATATCCCCGAAACTGTTCACCAACGCGTTGGAGGACATCTTTAAGACGTTGGACTGGACTGGACAGGATATCAATATCAACGGCGAATACATCTCACACCTTCGGTTTGCCGATGACATCGTCATAATGGCAGAGAACTGAGAAACTGCAGATGCTGCACAGCCTAAACGGAGCCTCTCGGCGGGTTGGCCTCGGCATGAATTTGGACAAGACGAAAGTCATGTGCAATTCTCACGTCTTGCCGAGTCCAATCCACATCGAAGGGTCGCTTCTCGAAGTTGTGAAGGAGTATGTCTACCTAGGGCAAGTCATCCAGCTCGGTAGACACAACTTTGAGAAAGAAACTGACAGAAGGATCCGGTTGGGTTGGGCAGCGTTTGGGAAACTACGTCAAGTCTTTTCGTCGCCTATTCCGCAATGCTTGAAGGCCTTCAACCAGTGCGTCCTGCCCGTGATGACATACGGTGCCGAAACGTGGACACTGACGGTTGGGCTGATCCACAAATTTAAGGTCGCTCAGCGCGCTATGGAGCGGGCTATGTTCGGAGTTTCTTTGAAGGATAAAATCAGGAATGAAATTATCCGGAAAAGAACCGGAGTTACCGACATAGCTTGTAGAGTGAGCAAGCTGAAGTGGCAGTGGGCTGGCCATGTTTGTCCAAGGACCGATGGACGGTGGAGCAGACGAGTCCTGGAGTTCCCGGCACCACCCCGAAAAAATCCACTCGCTTGACGTCAACGCGCCATCAGCAAGACGACCAATCGCTGCTAACACGCCACCGGTCAGGTAATCACTGTCCCAGCTAGTTTTCATTTTACAGTCCAGTTTTCAAACATTAGTGAGTGTAAGATTTTGCGGGCGGCGTGGCGCCATGCATACAGCTTGCAGGTGTTTCTTCGCCGGAAAGCAGGCTGCAGGCTGTCCACCAAACTGGATTTTCATCATATAATGTACTTACTTGACTGAAGTTGATTTAAAATGCTAATTTTTATGACAAGTTATTTGCTGTGTAGGAGCGGTGCTGTTTTAATTAATGATAATTTTGTGACGGTCTCAAACTAATTCAATTTATTAACATTTAAATACTATAATATGGTCCCATACTTGTGTTAAGATCAAGTAGAAGTTGGCATGCCACTGAAGCCATTTCGGTCTTCCCATAGAGAGCCCATAAAGCGGCCGTGTTGGCGAGCCCAGCCATTGTCAGGTCAGTCATCGAGTGCAGATAGTTGATAGAGTCGCCTCTCATGATGACCTGTAAACATTACAATACTACAAAGTAGGAACAGTAGAAATAATATGTTTCTGGTAATTTTGTACGCCTTATTATTTTATTTTTTTAACGTGCAAGTATATATGTATATAGGTTGTTATAGAAAGAAATACATACTACTTTTTTTTGAGGTTGGGAAATCATCAAATAACTTCTCCTGCTTTGGGTGGACTTTACTGACTAAAACCCACCCGTGTTCCTTCAGTTTCCTGAGTGCCAGGGGCCGCGGCATCCCTTTCCAACAACCCGCACCCCTGGCAGGATATGTAGTTTGTATTGAGTATTTTCAGTCAGAATCGAGTCGGTATTAATTAAACGTCAGTGAACCTGCGACGTAACTTACCTGAAATATATACGCAGGGTTCGCGCCATTGACGGCGGCGTGTTGTGCTTGCAGCTGTGCCGCTGCGGCCGTGTGGCGCGGGTGCGCGGCCACGGGCGGCGCGGCGGCCGGCGCGGCCGGCCCGGGGGCCGGCGGGTCGCGCGGCGCCCGCGTCAACAGGGCCGCGCGGCGCGCGCGCCCGCCCGCCAGCGCGCCCCACGTGGCCGCGCCCACCAGGCACGCGTAGTCCGCCGCCTCCTGCGCGCGCGCCAGGGCCTCGCGCACCGCCTCCATCGCCACCGCCCTGGTGACACGGATGCGACACATATGACACGGACGCGACACGTATACGATTTCACAAGATCGAATGCGAAGGGAATGTGAAAAATAAAATCGAGGTATTTATTTTTCTCGAATGTTTACGTCAAAAAAATATATATTTAACTCGATGCAGTAGCGTTTTTATAGGATTCTACTTTTTTTACTGAACTCATAGTTTATTTCAATTGACCCTACTTCAATCGAAGACAAGAAATAATATTTGTTGAGCTAGAGCCATTGTTTCTCACCTGTGGCCGAAATGAGTATGCATCGCCGCCCTGTTTAGAGCTGCGTAACGGAAGTTTTTGTTTCTATCATTGCCTGTATTGTTTCCTGACGAGTTGAATATGGTGCGATCGAAGTAATTATACAAAGAGTCCTGGGCACCACTAAACTCCTTTGTGCGGATACAGTTAAGGAAACTGAGAAAATGCTAAAAATACATTACTAGAGATTACAAATTGAGATATAGGCTTATGTAAACTATTGGCTTACATACATTCTCAGCGTATAACGTTCCCACTGCTGGAACACAGGCCTCCTCTCCGTGAGAGGGAGTCTGTGTTAAGCCTATTGGCTTAAAAATACATATATTTTAAGCCAAATTCCTTTATCACTAAGTAAGTTTGCTCTCCACTTCATAACGTTGTTACCATAACGACCAATAAAAACCCATAACCACCAACTTACAATATCAGGGTATTCAGGTATATCATTAATTATTTGTATTATTGTCTTCTGTAACTGTCTGGGTGGCATTGCTTTGTCCTCATTGATTTGTAACAAATTCGCTTGTTGTGCTGTAAATAGTTCTGCTTGCTTTCTTGACCACTGGCATTCTTCAAAACTGCTGAAATCATTGCAATAAACAACATTTAATATTGTTATATATTTCATAAAAACTAGCAGTTTCACAACCTAGGCCCCAATTCTGTATGGTTTTAATGATTCCCCGCGGAATCTTACTACGTTCAAACTACGTCAATATCGTGTCTTGTAGAAACCAATGTAAGGAATCGAAATGTCATATTATGTATGTTCCAAGACAATTTGTCGATATTATTAATACGATATTATCAGATGTCGTGTGTGATGGAATAGGGTATTTTCCAATTTATTAAAAACTATTTTAAATTGAAGATTGGGACAAGATATTTAACAGAAAATTAAAAATAAATTGTTTTATATCCATTTTCTCAATTAAAAACTATTAAAATCAAATTTATTTTTCGTTGTTTTGAATTTACCGCCTAAACGCTCCTTACGATGACTTTTTTATCACGTGACGTCAGATTTGTGTATACGGCACCGGTAAAAATACTTTGTGTGGTGCAGTTTTAGAAGTATTTGTGCACAGAGGCACCGCGCACCAGTAATACCACTTTCTATCCATTAAAAATCTTGTTAATTATAAATTCGACATTCACTTGTTTACAATTAACTACTTTAGTTAAGTTGACATCACATGTGGTCACGTGATGAATAAGTCATCGTTTTGGCGGTAAATTCAAAACAATGAAAAATATGTTTGATTTATTTAAATCGTTTTTAATTGAGAAAATGGATTTAAATAAATTTATCTTTATTTTTCTGTTACATATTTCGTCACAATCTTCACATTAAAATAGTTTTTAGTAAATTGGAAAGTACCCTATTGACGTGGTTTCGAATTAAGGAATCGCAGTGGCGTGCCTAGGGGTTAAACATAGGGCAAGCCGACATACTTAGAACAAAAAAAACCACTACCTATCTACCGTATCGCAGTACTTAACAAGATTCGTATTTCATAATAGTAAGTAATATTGCTATTTCCTGTAAACATGTTTTTTTTTATAGCACCTTTTTTATTATGTATAAATCAATATTTCAATATGTATTATCAACAACAAGAAACACAACTGTAAAAATGTTGGTGTGCTGTTATCTAGGCTAAATAGGAATGCCTCTACCTAAGCCTGCGGTGAATACAGGCCGCGTGGCGTCATGTTACCCTTGAAGATAAATTAAGTACCAAGAGTACCGGTAATCCTCAATAAAATCGCTACTCTTTGATTTTCAATTTAACAGTTTCGTGTAAAATATGATACGACGTATAAGAGCCATCTATGTATCATTATCATGATTGGCACAACAAAGCTATTCGAGTTATGTCATATTTCACTCGCTCGTGAGTCGCTAAAGGCAAAATAGTACAATCCGGCCACTAGATGGCGGACAAATAAATTGTTTAATTTCTAACTACACATTGTTTACGATGATGTTAATATTTATATAGATACTCACAATGTGAACAGGCATAATTATAACTCTTCATTCTTCGCTTCTTTACCACAAACAGACGACAAACATCAAAGCACTCGGAAGGCTTTACTAGTTAGATCTACAGAAACTGTATGTTTCTGTAGATCTAACATCAAGGCAGTAAAGCAAAAGTAATTTGTGGAATTGATAGCAGCCTACAATCCAATGAGTCATGTATGCTGGTCAACTAAAATGCCTATTATGCGATTTATATTTTTGAGAGATACTCAAATCCCCCTGATTTAGGGTTGGAAGAAGTAACGAGATCATATTTGTCTGTAAAACTCAACGTATGTAACTTTTCCGAATAACGATTGCACAGACTTTAATCCTTCACAAGAAACAATTGCATGCGTTTCCGTATTCATTTGAATGATAAGGAAACTTTAATCACTTCAACTGAAAGGTAATCACAGAAAAAACTAATCACAACACCTAACTCCACAGAAAATAAAAATAAACGAATTACAAAACAAAAAAAGGCGCGTAACCACTCAAAGCAAAGTCGTAACTAATTTGAAATAGCATCATTCATTCAATCGAAAACGTAAAAATTCAATAAAAAGTCAAAAGCCAAGTTTAAAAATCAGAACAATCTGCAATATGAGTACATACTAATGTTATGAAAAACGTTAGCTATTTCTTCCCAAATACACAAAATCCAGAAACCAGATTGCAAGCCCTAAGGTGCGAGCGAAACCGATATATTTTTGTCACTTGTTTTCATACACCGATACGATCTCGCATCCTATTTTACGCTACAGCATTAGAGCGAAAAAAAAAAAAAAAAATCTATGAGTATCTCGCGTAAAGGTAAATCTCACAACGTCGCATCGGACCTACGTTTAGCGCGCGGCCGGCTATACGCAGTGCGACGCGCGGAGTTTGAATGTTATTATTCTTATCAATTCTTGTGACATGATTGATAAATGATAATTTAACTTTTAATTTTGAATTGAAAGCCAGGCTTTTCGGCTTTAGTAAAAGGAACGCCCCGGAGGAATCGTTAAGTTGTCATAGTGAATTAGGGCCCTGTTTTAGATGTAGAAAATGTTCAAATAGAAATGGTATAACAGTTTTGTGAACAGTACTATAGCTTACTTATCTCTGTCTATTATATGCATTCGCATTGACAACTCCAATGGTTTAGATTCCTCGGGTACCGGTGATGTGGATGTGGTTTGCTGCTCCATGTTGTTTAATTTCTGAAATAATTAATAAAGTTTAAACATAAATCAATTAGAACAAAGGGAAACATTAGAAAAAGATCATGTTTTAGTAGAATATTACCTCCTTACTTAACGATCTTATCATCAAGCCAGGCCTGCCTCTCTGATAATACAGACAAAATGACTTGTACAATGATACCACCTGCACAAAAGTTAATCTATCCAAATGTAGTAAAATTCTTCTTAAATATAGTCCTGAAAGTTAAGATTGAAACATAAATTAATTTCACCACAATGTTACAACATGCAGCCAAATAAGTATTAATAAAATATGTTTTTACCTAATACACTGTACCTAGCCATGATACAAGGATTAGACTCGATCATCAGCTTGTCAATGGTTGAAGTAACACAATCCATCAGAGCACTCACTCCGTTAACATATATGTTCTGGAGACGTACACATAAGTTCTGTAGGTGGACACTCAGTAGATTATAACGCCCATCAGTAAGTAAGGCCTCCAATTCTTTAAACTCCATATCCGGGCACTGAAACAAGAAAAGGTTAATGACAGGTGTAGCTTTTTAAAAATGATTCATAAATCCTATTCTACTATATTATATACTATACATAATTATATATCCTACTAATACTACAAATGTGAAAATTTCGATTTCCAAATGTTTGGATGTTTGTTACTCAATCAAGCATTAATGGCTGAATGGATTTGAATGAAATTAGGCAAACAAAAAAAATACCCCTACCCCAAGGTTTTTCTTTAGGTATGGTTTAAACCAACAAGCCTGTTTTTGAAATAAGAACCTAACTGAAATCGAAATACAGCTCCTTTTACAAAACTGACAACTTAGTCCAGTGCTAAATTGTCTTTTTTGTATTAAGAAATTTACCAAATAGAAGAAAAGTTGGTAATGCAAAATCTGACTTAAGAATCCGACGACCCAAGCTAGCAACTACGATTCGAAGCGAAGACAAAATTACGTCGGAATATTGCAATCTCTGTTGGACAAACGAAACCGCGATGCGCAGCTGTGTGTGTGAGCATAGTTACTCGTAGGCATTTTTATTTCTTCGCAATTAATTAGGTACCTATGTTCATAACTTGCTTTTTTTTGTTGACTTCTTTAGGGGAATTGTTAGTAAATGTACAGACTAGTAATGCGTTTTTTGGAAATTTCTCTACATCTCAACTTAGTAGCCTTGTAGAGAAAATTTAGCAGATACCTACGTCAAACGTAGGTACCTTTCCTAAATACTTTTGAAGACCAATGTGTATATGCTATTGGTGTTTTTGAATAAATAAATACATAAAGGACCTACACATTAAATAACATTAAATAATAACCAATCATTTATATGTGCGTAAATACAGATAAATAATAGTGTTCTGAGCTAACAACAATAATTGTGTTGATAAAAAGTAGGCTATGTCTCAGGCTTCAGGTTACATACATACATAACATCACGCCTTGTTTCTCCGAATGGTTAGGCAGAGGTGTACCTATAGTACCTACACCCACATTTATTTTTTGAAAGATTTTGCCGACTTACTTGATACTTATATTTACCTTATTTATGATAATAGATAACGAGTTAACCCAGATGGTTTGATAGGTAGGTGATGAACTGATGACGCTATCATAGAAGTGTGTCCTGTGAGCGCAGCCACATGTACACCGGTTGAAGCAATTGTTTAAAAAAACGAGCGAGCCTTACAGGTACAGTCGCCGCATTATGATGAGCAAGTCCACGTTCCCACCCAATGACGTAATAAAATCCCGGCGGTATTTTTTCGCGCACTGGATCTTCAACGTACGGCTTACCGCCGACAGTTGAAAATCAAACACTGTGTTTTATCGACGCGCTGAGACTCTCTAGTCTCAGGAATAATATGGAATATTTCCCTCCAGAAACTCTTTTCTGGAGGGAAATATTCCATATTATTCCCGTCGTAATATTCGCGAATCATTCGGGATGTTTGAGTAAAATTCCGTAATATTCCCCGAGAATAATTATTATTACAAGGAAAATATAGCTAGAGTTCGACTATTGACCGCTAGTTGGCGACGCAACAACGCGTTATTAAACAAGACAAGTAAAAGTTGACTTTATCCTACTCATTTTTGATTACTTATCGTAAAATTCGCCATACAATGCGACCTAGGCGTGTTTTCAGTTTTAGCAATAGTATATTTTTGGTATCGGGGGGAGGAAAATCTAGATTTTCTCCTTAAAACGTAAATATTAGTAACGATTGGATTACAGCAGGACAAATTGAGTAAAACGCCATCTATTGCAAAGAGCTCTAAAGAAAATGATTAACAGATGGCTGCTACACTATCATTAAATGGGTTCGAATTGAAGTAAAAGGCTTCATTTATCTTTTTTGTTGAAAATACGTGATTTATGAGTGTAAATCGATAAGTCAGCATTAAACAAGGAACTTTTGATTTTTACTAATCTTACTTCAGCCAAAACCTACCGTTTAACGCTTTTCAGTGTTTGTTAATTTCACAATTGTTACTTAAGCTGCCATACATGATTTTTTTTCAAGACTAATTATATTTTGTTTGAGTTGAGACTAGAGTTGCTAGAGGGAAATATTCCGAATTATTCCCGTCGTAATATTCGCGAATCATTCGGGATGTTTGAGTTAAAATTCGGTAATATTCCCCGAGAATAATTATTATTACAAGGAAAATATAGCTAGAGTTCGACTATTGACCGCTAGTTGGCGACGCAACAACGCGTTATTAAACAAGACAAGTAAAAGTTGACTTTATTCTACTCACTTTAAAGTCTACTTTCTTTTAAACTCAAACATATTGTCCTCGAAGATTCCAACAATGCACATGTTACAGTCAGCTACTCAATTAGAGATTACCGTTATCGATAATGAGTTATCGATATTTTTAAACTTACAATGTTCTCTTTGTTCTATGCTATATCGGGAAAAATTTAACCCTGTGTGCGGTTTTAGTTTACCCGTAGTAATTAATCCCGTAGTTTAATATCTATCGCATAAGATAGAAAGAAACTCTACAACTGTATGTTTTTATGAATAGAATAGTTTTCAAAATCAGATCATTAGTTTAACGTAACAATTCTTAATTATACTTTCTATAAATCGTAAGTATGTATAAGAATATATTTATATAAACTCCGTGTGCGCTTTAAACGGAAAAAGTAATAAATACGTAAAAAGAGTACACAATAAACAACTCTATAGTCATTCAACTGTGGTTTATTTTCAATTATGCGCGCAATTATGTTTTTTCTGCCGCGTTCATTCATTGTTTAAGAGTTAAATACGATTAGTAAACTTCCGAATGTTTCTTGCATCTACTTAGATATGTACTTACGTAATAAGTTTTTGTAAGTATGCGGTTTAGTTGTACAAATGTTATTTTGCTAGAATCGTATGTATATAAAGAGATAAATACGTTGGTAGGTACTAAGATGAGTTTATATTAGATACATATTTAATATTATGTATCGAGGTACATAGTAAAACGTTAACTATTATATTATTTCAATTGGTTCTATAGGTTCTCATTTTTTGTTCTAGTTGAATACTGCCTATTCTATAAAGGAAATAAACTTTTGGCAAAAAAATCGTCGTAAAAAAATTACGCAAGTAACCTTACCTACTTATTTATTTTAAAAAAATACATTAGATGCGTACATCGTAAAGCAAAAACACTTCTACGAAGTCAACTAATCTTGTACATAATACATACATAACATCAGCCCGAAACCGGGCCTATTCGAAATTAAACCATACAAAAATATTAAGTATTCACAAGTAGATAACTACTTTAAGGGAAATATTCCTGCATGGTAGGTACGTAGGCATAGAAAAATACTTCGTTGATTTTATGAATGAACGGCCGCGTGGCGCGGCGGTTCACGAAGTTGTCCATTGCCTGCTAGATGGCGTTAGTTCAAAAACGGCACGCCACAATATCTGTTATATGGGGAGTCTCCTCAAGCTTCCTACGCATAAATATATTCCTAATTACTGGGAATCATTTAATTCTTATTTCATAATAAAATGTAGGTTACGTACTTCATCCTTACAATATTTATTTTACTCTGCATTCTTGCTGCGGTAGCATTCCTTCCAATCAAAATATACTTTGGAATGTTTCCGAATTATTGCGAATTATTCCGAAGTTTTGCAATGCTAGTTGAGACCCCAAGACCTACCGAAACAATTAGTACCCAAGAAAGTAGCAGACAAGTAACTTATAACTTACTAGCTTTTGCCAGCGGCTTCGCCCGCGTGGAGGTCGGTGTATTATACATATAAACCTTCCTCTTGAATCACTCTATCTATTAAAGAAACCCGCATCAAAATCCGTTGCGTAGTTTTAAAGATTTAAGCATACATAGGGATATAGGGACAGAGAAAGCGACTTTGTTTTATACTATGTAGTGATAAGAACAGCCAGTGGCGTAACTAGGGTGGTGCAGGCCGGGCAAGAGCCCTGGGCGCCTATCGAAGGGAGCCGCAAAAAATCGCCAATTATTACATTTAAAAAAAATAACATCAATAAACCATTTCATACTGTCACCTAACCTAAATCAAATCTGTCTATTTCAGAAATTGAAATGAATACCTTCGTTATTCAAGGCTATAATAGGTCAAGAAAGGTTATGCGAACTAGCTTTGCTCAATGTAGACCGAGAAGCTTATTTACAAGGGGGCACAAATGTGATGCGTGTCCTAGGCTCCACTTTTTATTGGTACGCCTGTGAGAACAGCTGCACCTATAAACTTGGAATCCTATGCCAGGTATAACAAAAGAATTCAGTTAATAAATTAAGATAATATTGCAATTAGTACCTGAATTAGTTTAAGAGCAAGCATACAGAAGTCCTTCCTATATTTAGGTGCCACAGTGCAATCTATCATCTTGTTTGCTGAAACATTTTAAAATATACACAACTTAGAAATAGTCTTACAATACCAACATGGAATAAAGTCCATACAGAACAAAAGGATGGAATCCATTGTAAATTAAATTGTAGTAGATATTGTAAATAAATAATTTGAATTATCACAGTACAAACATGCAAATACTTACCTTCAATTTTCAACAGGCCATATTCCCTAATAAAAGCTACTACTGCTATTTTGTGAGGAGTTATGTTTTCAATATTACCCTTGATATTAATGAGTTTCATAAAATCTGTATTTTCACTACCTGAATCCATTTTACTTGGAGGAACAAATAATAAACAGACACAAAGCTCTGCACAAAAATACTTTCGTTGCGCTACGTTCCAAAATGTCAAAACTGAAACTCAAAATCCGCTAACAAACAATGGCCCACAGATTAGACAAAGGTAGAGATGACTTGATTTTGCCCAACCACTATGTGCTCCAATGGATTTCGATTCTAAAATATTCTACAAAATATTGTATTTTCCTTTTGGCTATAACGCATACTAGGTTTTCCAGACAGAGACGATAGCAGATATAGCAGACAGTTAGACATAAGTACAAAAGAAAGGAAAACTCATAGAACACCACTCTTTGCTTCCATTTCAGTCGTAATTAACATATATAATAGTCTATGGTCGTCATTTTCTCAATATTCAACATGCGGGGATGATAGGTTACTTCAACTTTTACATAAAATAGCCCTCGACAATTTTAGGTGAGGAGTTGAGTTACTGAGGTAAACTAATTTGTCTATGCTCAATCCTAGAACCACAGACTAAGTAGGCTAGAACAAAAAATGGTTTTGTCTATTCCAGTTCCAGTTGCGACAATGCATGTTGTTGTGATAACAATTTTACTATATTTCTATTAATCGCACCTTTTGCGAAAATGCGGAGACAAAGTCTTAATTACTCATAATTTGTGATGGGATATACTTACAGTTTTAAGTTATTATTTTTGTTTTTATAATTGTTTTACAAGTGGTAGCCATAATAATGGAAAAAGTGGAGTTTGCGTTAACTATTTTAGTGTTATATTTTGTTGTAACGACTGAAACTTCACGTGTTACTGTTTATCCGGGAGATACATTACCTCATCATGGTCGTTGTGAGCCAATTACTATTCAGTTTTGTCAACAAATCAGATATAATCAAACAATATTTCCTAACATACTGAATCACGCCAAGCAAGAAGACGCTGGGCCCGAGGTCCACCAATTTACACCTTTGATAAAAGTCAACTGTTCACCGGATCTGAAATTCTTTTTGTGTTCAGTATACGCACCCGTATGTACAATACTAGACACGGCTATACCTCCTTGTCGGCATTTATGTGAATCGGCAAAACAAAATTGTGACGAGATTATGATAACCTTTGGATTTCATTGGCCTGAACATTTGGAGTGCACGAAGTTTCCTGTGGCTACTGATGAAAACGTGATATGTGTTGGTGATAACAACATAACTCATGAATCTCGAAAACATACTGAATCAAAACTTCCTAAGGTGAACTTTAAGAATAACAATGAAAGAGATCCAACAAAACTTCATGGAGCTAAAGACTATGGATTTGTTTGTCCTGTACAATTTAAAGTTCCTAAGAACTTGGACTTGGAGTATTCACTTAAAGTTGGGGATAAAGTTGAATATGACTGTGGAGCTCCTTGTACTGGAATGTTTTTTAGCCAGGATGAGAAAAACTTTGCTCGATTTTGGATTGGTATCTGGGCAACAATGTGTACTGTTAGTTGCCTATTCACAGTTTTGACATTTCTCATTGACACAGACAGGTTCAGATATCCAGAAAGACCTATTATATTCTTGTCAGTATGTTACCTGATGGTAGCTGCAGCATATGTCATGGGCTGGAGTGCAGGTGACAGTGTTAGCTGCCAAGGCCCATTCCCAACCACAATAAGTGGAGCACGATTACCTAACATATCAGTTATTACACAAGGAACTAAGCATGAACCATGCACAATACTATTCATGGTAGTTTATTTCTTCAGTATGGCCTCAAGTATTTGGTGGGTTATTTTAACACTAACATGGTTTCTGGCAGCTGGTCTTAAGTGGGGACATGAAGCTATTGAAGCAAATTCTCAGTACTTTCATTTAGCTGCATGGGCTGTGCCTGCTATCAAAACTATATCAATATTGGCCATGGGAAAAGTTGATGGTGAGTATTTAAAACTTAATTATTGGCCTATTTACTTCTTTAAGGGCAGTTTTTCAATCGTCAGATAAGTTGTAAATCTATACTTCTATACTAATATTATAAAGAGGTAAAGTTTGTGAGGTTGTAGCGGGTAACCTCTGGATCTACTGTACCCAGCCCAACAAACGGCACGGGTCAGCTAGTTAGTAATAAAATTGACAGTCAGACAGCTTTTGTATAGAAAATATGTAAAACTGTCAAACTTATTCTTCAGATAAAAGTTATCTGAATATTGAAAAATCAACCCTAAGCGATATTTGTTTGGTTTGACCAACACATGCAGAACCAGAAAAAGTGATTAAAACTTGATTAGCATTTCATAGTAATTAATTATTCATATTTTTTATGTACACTACTACAAAATACCGGTCTGTCTGAAATACTTGCCACCAATGCATAAAACAGTTCCGTGTGGTGCTGACATAAAAGAATAGCACCATCCCATTTCTTCCCATGGATGTCGTAGAAGGCGACTAAGGGACTTACTAGAGAATGGGCAGCTGCATTCTCTATGCATTTGACCACCATACTGCGATCGCCAACCGGCCTGCCAAGCGTGGCGAATCCCCCCCTTTTGGGGGAGGCTTATGTCCAGCAGTGCACGTCTTTCGGCTGACATGATGATGAATGCATAAAACTATGCAAGGTTAGAATTTTGTTCTGAGACATTTAACCTTTTAACTGCTTACTTTGGATTAATCCGACAAATATTTTCGGGTCCATTTCGCCAGGGTCGTATGTAATCTGTTGTAAAAAGAAAAGTATTGCACATCCCTCTTTGTTGTGGGTATTTATTTTTCGACTCACTGTGCCGAGCGCTGGGCAACTGATATAAAATCGGGCAGTTAAAAGGTTAATGAATTAAGTTGAGTTTGTAAATAGTAACCTAATAGAAGTATGGTTGTTATTTTTTCTGGGGGCGTTTAGTCCTTCGCAAAGTGTTAGTTAAAAGTATGCATATAATGGTTAGCTTTGTAAATATTTATTAATATAAAAGCAAAGTACTACTGAGTCACTCAATGACTGATCAACTTTCAAGAACTATTAAACCTGTAGGTTTAATTTTTGGACCTAACTTGAAATTTAGCAATTAAGTTCTTGGACCTAGCTAGGTGCTCGCTAAGAAAGGATTTTTAGAAGTTCTGTGCCTAAGGGGGGGATTTCCATTCAAACTTTGACTCCTTGAAAATCGAATCAAAGATTGTTTGGAAATTTGTAATTTTAACTAAGTTTTACTTTATTTAAAGGACTTCGGGCACAAATGTATGGACTCTGGTCCTGGACCCAATAGGTATAAATAGTATATCATTAGAAAGGTATAATCTCATAGAACACGAATAGGTGTGGCGCTTGTCCTGATATGTTGTCCGATCGGAGTACAAGTACCTTGAATATTAAGTCATTTTGTGATTAAATCTCTAAGTATTTTTGATATATTTTTCAAACGGCTGAACCGATTTTAATGATTGAGATCTTAAATGAAAGGTATAAATCTTTTCAATATTATAGGGTACATAAAATGTGAAAAAAATCAAGATGGCGACCGTGAGCTTTTAATGATGTGTTGGAATTTACCGTAATGTGTTACGGTTATTTAGTTTTTGCTCGAACGTGGAGAATAAGTACATTTTTATTACTTTCTTTACATACATCCATATGCATCACGCCTGTCTCTCAGAGGGGTAGACAGAAACTGTGGATCCTATACGCAACTTCCACTCCCATAAGTCAAAGTAGGAACCAACACAGCACTACATACAAACCACCTGCTCAACCCTTTCACCATCAATTCTACTTTCATTACATTTTGGTTAAAATAAAACAGCTCATTTTAGTAGGTATATTTTTATTTTACACATACTTCCTTCATTACAATAGGTACTTAAACAACTAAACATCGTCAATAATTACATTATTCAAAAAAATTGCAGGTTCCGTAAAACCTTGATGTCTAGCATATGTTAGGTACCATATAATGGAAATAATATGCGCACAAGAGCCCACAGTGCGCCGACCTGTCAAGCATGTACAATAATGTTGGATAATTGTATTATTTCCTGAGTTAATTAATACATAACAAAAGTATTGCTTTGCTCTAACGTGTCGAGACTGAATGCGGCCTCGCAAAAGCCACGTATTTTCTAGTATGCCATATTCTTCTATGTCATCTAAGGCACCTTCCCTATATGTTTCAATAGTATAGAGTCCATTATGTAAGTGCTCACTGGTATATGATTTTGCAAGTTTGAGCTGATAAGTTCCTAAGGACAGCAATATTACATCTTCTTCGCTTAATCGAGGAAATCCTTCGACATCATTGGCTTCTATTCTTTGGAAATCAGCTCTTCTGTGATTTAGACGTTTAGCTTCTACGTAATTATATAAAATGTTCGGTGTGTGCAATTTTTGTGTTATACGTTCAATAAAACCTTCTGCATGTGGACTGTCCGTGATTGGGATGTGGAAGTGGTTTGTTATGGCAGCTGCTATTTTTAAGTCACAGAACATGTGAAGCAGTGCATTATTAAAATATTTTTGTCTGAACAGTTTGAATTCGACCTTGAATCGCCCATTTACCACCTCCACTACCCAACGACATATTGTTACAAGTCTTGAATCGTTTGCTTGATCGGTAGTGAGCTGCGTATCTTCTCGGTTTTTCGTTGGTGGTACATGATGGACATATCCACGACTTTCGATGTGACTTAAACTATCGCGGAAGCCGCGGTCTAAAATAAAAACGTCATTCGGCTGCAGTAATGTGTGAAGTGGGTGTTGATCATTATTCATGATTTCGCTCATTATATCAGCATCTGTTTTTGTGGCTGCGAATGGTCCTATCACATCAATTATGTAACCATCCGATGTTACAATCAGAAACGGCTTTAAAAGGTTTTGGAATTTATGTAAGCTATAAGATAGCCTTTGGAAAAGGAAGTTGCTGCTTTTATGGATGTAAATGTACGTTCCATCACAAATAATTATCGCTTTTGTATTTTCCTCATTCCCGAAAAGATGTTTTGGGATCCTGAGGTTTCTATTCAAAATGTCGTTTCTATTTAAATGTTGAAATCCCAAATGATGTTCCACATAATCATTGCTGAGACACTCTCGAGTGATGGCCAAAATGCGTTCCAGTTTTCTTCGCGACATAGAGAACAACGTTGCAAGTCTGTCGTCGGGTTCGCCTGTTCGTAGTTTAGTAAGAAGAATGCCCAAAGCCGTTCTGGGATCTGAACACCTTAGACTTAATGAAGGCGTCTGTGATAAAACAGTATTGAACTGCTCATGAGTACGTCCAGTCCAAAAATGCATTTCTTCCTCGTTCATACCTTGTAATTCATCAAATATCAATCGACGTCCATTTTTTAAAGCATTCCTAAGAATATCACATACATCACTGAAATGCGCGGCCGTAAAGTCATGAGAGGTGTTACAAAAATCAGGTAGATCTTCCCAATTATTCCCGTGCAGGTGTTCGTTACATACTCTAGCGCTCTCGGGAATATACAGTTTATGTTCCAATAAAACATGAACTTTCACAACTTCCGGGATTCGACAGCGAGTTGTATTGTGACAGCCTCGAAATACACAATGCGTTGCTGTGTTTGGCGCTCTCTTGTAGTCCGGTACATGAAGCACATCATTTTGTTGCGGTTGCTGTTGCGGTGGCAGTTCAGGTTGAGGCCGAGTCGCATTTTCGGCCCTTTGCCAGCAACGATGGCACACCTTCTGTCTACCATCGAACACAACCTGAAATAAATAATATTATAATAAGTAGGTACGAGGGTCATTCAATAAATACTTAGCCTACAAAAAGTAAACGAAAATTTTGGAAAAGTGGGAATTTATTTTTCAACATAGTCTCCTTTTAGTTCGATACACTTAGCCCAGCGATGCTCCAACTTTTTTAATCCGTCCGAAAAATAGTTTTTGTCAAACTCTGCAAAATAGGCCTCCGTGGCGGCGATGACCTCCTCATTCGATCCATATCTATTCCCGGCGAGTGATTTTTTCAGATTAGGAAACAGAAAGAAGTCACAAGGGGCCAAATCTGGAGAATACGGTGGATGGGGCAGCAATTCGTAGCGTAATTCGACCAATTTGGCCATGGCAACGGCAGACGTGTGAGCCGGTGCGTTGTCGTGGTGAAACAGCACTTTTTTCTTCGCCAGATGGGGTCGTTTTTTCTTTAATTCGGCGTCGAATCGGCCCAATAAATCGGCATAGTAAAGCCCTGTAATTGTTTTACCCTTCTCGAGGTAATCGATGTAGATCACACCTTGTGAATCCCAGAAAACGGTGGCCATAACTTTTCCGGCCGATTTTACAGTTTTCGCCTTCTTTGGAGCACGTTCCCCGGTCTGAATCCATTGTTTTGATTGCTCCTTGGTCTCTGGTTGTACCAGTGGATCCAGGTTTCATCGACGGTCACAAAACGACGCAAAAACTCCGCTGGATTCCGCTTAAACAGCGCCAAACACGTCTCCGATGTGGTCTCACGGTTGCGCTTGTTTTCTGGTGTGAGTAAACGCGGCACCCATCGCGCCGACAGCTTTCTCATGCCGAGTTCCTCGTGAAGAATATGATGCACTGTTCCTTCTGAAATGCCTACAGTCTCAGCTAGCTCCCGAACCTTCAATCGGCGATCTGCCAATACGAGATCATGGATTTTTTAAATGTTTTCCTCCGTAGCAGCTGTTTTCGGTGCACCTGGACGTGGTTCATCAAAAACCGACGTACGGCCACGTGCAAACTCGTTGAACCAATTCTTGACGGTGGCCATCGATGGAGAAGAGTCACCGTACACAGCATCCAAGCGCTCTTTGATTTCGATGCGCGTTTTCCCTTCCAAAAATAGGAATCGAATCACCGAACGATATTGCTCTTTTTCCATTTTTGTAAAACCGATCGACACGTTCGCTTCCATAAGTTGTCAAATTAAAACAAATGAAGGGATTGGAATGAAAATTTGAAAAAAGAATTAAAAAAGAATGTGCTACACTGTGGTAAAACTCTTTTGAAACTACAGCGCCCTCTGGCGATGAGGCTAGGTACTTATTGAATGCACCTCGTATTTAAGGGAAGTAAACTGTAGTTTGTGAGGATCGACCTACCTATCTAGCTAGAGCGTTTAGAGAAAGCGCTGTGGCGAAAAAATCCCTTTTTATTCAACGATTTAAAAAAAAAAAAAAAAAAAAAAAAAAAAAAACTCTTGGCTAAACTGAGCATTGACATTAATGGTACCCTGAATCAGATGATGATGTTGTTGATGACAGGTTAGAACAGGTAAGTAAAGAAACTTAACCTTTTGAAGGGATTTAAACTGTAAGATACACCCTTTTAAAAGGGTTTATAAACTAAAATATTTAACTTGTAGCAGGGCTTGAATTTTTACAGAAAGGTTAGCCTTTCAGGTAGATTTGGTAAGCAACTGGGCAAGGTATCCCAAAGACAATCAAAGATCTAGGAAGGGGCCGGTGAGCATAGCAGGTATAGTTCGGTTCAAACTTTATGGCGGCTCGGAAGTTAGCTGCGAGTGACAGTCAGCGCAGGTATAGCGGTTCAAACTTTATGCTGGCTCGGAACGTATAACGTAAAACTGCGCAGAACACAATTTTATCAGCGGGGCGCAGAGGACGCATCGTCTTGACTGTATAATGCGCAGACCGCCACTCGCAACTAACTTCCGAGCCGCCATAAAGTTTGAACCGTACTATAGAATAAAATAAAATGCGAGGGAGAGCGGCATATATCTCTCTCACTCACTCGCACCCAAGGCGTAGGTATATTACGTCTGCCTCACTCTCGTGGCTATGCTGCGTAGACTGTTCCAGTCAATGTTTTTATGTGCAAATAAAAATAGATTCTAGATATGACAAAATAGAAAATAAGTAGATACCTATGAGATAATACTTTACATACGTACCTACATTCTCTATAAAAAAGTAGCGAGAGTCACCAGTTTTAAAGATGAGTAAGCCTTTTAGTTTGTAAATCCTTTTGAAAGAGTAGGTCGTTCAAAGAGGAAACACTGACAAAAAGGCTTTTACTTACCTGTTTAAACCTGTTCACAAGTAACTATCGGTATCTTCTTATGGAACGTGTATTATAGTTCAAGAAAAATGGATTAGCAGACTTGACTGAGATCTTTTTGGCACTGAAAAGCAGACAACAGACGTCTAATCCATTTTTTTCCATACATAAGAAGTCCAATACTACTTAAGTACTAACCTCCAAAACAGCATTTTCTTGTATGAATGCTGCTAATTCTGGGCGCGTTCTCGGCAGATTTTCAGATAAAATATGTACTTGATATCTGCCTCGATGTAGTCCCCTTCGGCACATCACACAAGAACGGAAAGATTCCATTATGTTACGTAGTCCAATCGTAAAGCACTTCGGTAGCAATAGTTCAAGCCAGGGTCAACGTCAGATGCAGAAAACAGAGTCCAAAAAAATGCAGGGTCAAAATCGTTGTAAGTGGAATGAGAGACGAATAGTACGTAGTCACACACAGTCACACTCATAAACGACTGAAATGGCGGCGGCGCGTGTGCCGGCCGCTGCCAGGTAAAGGGCGGGGGCGGGAGTGGGGATAGCTGTGTTTTGCGTCTCCCATGACCGACATCCCCACCTATTCGCAGAATGAGGCTATTGTTAATACTTGCTTGGTACCTATTAATAACAACTTGTACTTGCTTGGTATTAATAACAACTATGCCTTTTCACCTAAATAATGATTCGTTTTAAAAAAAAACTAGGTACGTACCTATATAAATATTTTTGTGCAGTTTTCGCTGATGTGAAATGAGTTCCCATATTCATTCCAGCTTAGTAATCAATACACAATACGTACCGATATTTTATTGATTTTTGCATACTATCCGAGATACTGAAAACACATATTTTATAAGCCGATATCTCGAATCGGACAACAAATACAAATGTAACCCCATTATAACTTTTTTTTCTCTTGAAAAGACCTATCCATTGATGTACGATTCAAGTCTATTGGTCATAAGGACCAAAATGCCCGAACCCCTTTATATTATTTTCTGAGACCAATCGTTTTTCGATTGAAAAATCAGCTCTAACTTAGCTAAGATCCTTAGCAGGTATACTACTGTTAGCATCCGCAAATAGCAATTTAGTCTTTTTTCAGAAGCTCGATATAACAACTGAGCTCTAAAGACCGGAAAATTATAGCACCAGTAATCAGCGATTTAGGGACTACTCACACTTATTCAGCTCTGTTCAGCTTTTGTCCATAGAAAACAACGATTTTGTATAGAGTCCGTTCTGCTTTCTGCGGTTGAATGGATGCGTACGCATCTCATACAAAATCGTTGATTTCTATGGACAAAAGCTGAACAGAGCTGAATAAGTGTGAGTAGTCCCTTAATGGCTTTTCGGACGCTCGATACAGCGACAGCGCTTTATCTCTTACCAATTCACCATCTTTTGAAAACGCTTTTTTGGTACTATCGCCAAAACACTATCGAGTTGCCAAAACGCGATGCAGCGTCGAAGTAATCGCTGAAACGTGTGATTTTGCTATCGCGACCCCCCGCAGGCGTCGCGATGCATTGGTATTGCCCTCCCGTCTTTCCATCCATGTTCATGAGATGAATCCACTTTCGCTGATACTATAATTTGAAAACATTGTGAAAGCCAATTATTTTCAAGAGTAACCATGGAGTTTCTTGCCTGCTCTTCTCCATAGCAAACGACCAATAGGTACAGTGCACGGCACCTAGCTTCTGACGTTTCATAAGTGCCCATGTTGGTTTATGTGAAATAAATTATTTTGATTTGATTTGACTAAAACAGCATGTCTGGTCAGGCTACAATCTATGCATATAAAATGCTTTGTCCTGAATGAGTGACTGACGGATCA
Organism: Polymixis lichenea; assembly: GCA_949091785.1. NCBI lineage: Eukaryota > Metazoa > Arthropoda > Insecta > Lepidoptera > Noctuidae > Polymixis > Polymixis lichenea. The sequence goes on from OX420937.1 coordinate 14,187,403, forward strand.
ACGCACAGCCTAAACCGCTGATCGTAGATACCTGAAACTTGGAGGGTGTGTTCTTTGTATGACATAGGCATCCGATAAGAAAGGATTTTCCGAAATTCTACTCCTAAGGGGGTGAAAAACGGGGGCAAAGTATGTATGGGACAACGCGATTCCTTGGTCCAATCTATTTGAAATTTAGCATAAACGTTAGTTTCAATAAAATATGAAACACGTGTTCCATAAATTCTTTTAAATAAACGTTTATGCTAAATTTGAAATAGATTGGACCATAAATAACGGGGTTAAAAAGGGGTAGAAAGTTATCATTACATATTATAAAAATGTAACGGATCGCTGTCTGTACATGGAAGATATCTGAGAAAAAATATTATGGTGACCTTTATCAACGCAAATAGCATCCAAAACAATGCTTGTTAGAATTTTTGTCTGTTTGTCTGTGCGTTTGTGCAAGCTAATCTCAGGGACAGCTTATTCGACTTAGATTTAGTTCACTAATATATTGTGGTAAGCTTCACTTAATATTTAGTGTTTTATTCATGTCAATCGGTTCATAAATAAAAAAGTTATGCCAATTTAAAGAATCGCGTCGAACATTTGTTAAACTATCTATATCTGTCTAATATAATTATGTAATATACCATTTTGTTAGTCAGCTTTTTAAACGCTTTATGCCTTCGAAGTATCAGGTTGTCATAACTCAGTAGGAGCATACCTAACATAGTCGTCTGCTAGAAAGCGTTATATGCCGTCGAAGCACCAGGTTGTCATAACTCGGTAGGAACACACCTAATATAGATAATTGTGTCAGCTAGAAAACGCTTTATACAGTCGAAGTACTAGGCTGTCATAACTCGGTAGGAGCACACCTAACATACTAGGTAGCAGTGTCAGCTAGAAAACGCTTTATGCCTTCGAAGTACCAGGTTGTCATAACTTAGTAGGAGCACACCTAACATACTAGGTATCTGTGTCAGCTACAAAACGCTTTATGCCTTCGAAGTACCAGGCTGTCATAACTTAGTAGGAGCAGTTGTGTCACATAGCACCGTTTCCTTCACTTATCTTGGAGACCACAACATGTACAATAGGGTTAACAACTAAGCTAACAAAGTAAAAATATGAATTATTGGTAAAATTTGGAAACAGTTAATACATTTATAAAGGACATACAACAAAAAAAACGCATTTAGATATTTGGCACACAGATAAATTCTCTCTGGTCTGGAATCTGGATTAATAATAATAATATGACAGTAGATCAGTTACATCCGCCTTGGATGTTTCGCAGGCAGCGTCAGCTACTCAGTCTGCGACCACCAAAGCGGGAAAAGCCAGAGTGCGCATGAAATGGACTGAAGATATGAACATATTCATCATGCGCACTTACTATCATGTTACAAAACTTGAAGAGGACAGAACCATGTACTGCACACAATTATTCGATAAATTTCATAGTTAGAAAATTCCTACAACTAGACTTAGATAATAATTTCACTGCAGTACAGAGCAATTTACCTTCTTAGAATAATAACTAGAATATCACCTTGGTTTATACTTGGTGAGATTCTAAAAATGCCAGGTACTAACCTGAGATAATTAAATTAAAAACAATATAAATAATGTGGACATGTGGGATATGGACTCAGCGATCATTGTACCGATAGTCATAACAGCCAATGGTTTGATAGCAAAGAGCCTCGACCAACACCTAAAGAGGCTCGCGTTGGACACGGATCGCATTGTTAGGAGGTTCCTCTCCTGGATACCTGACCGCCGGTAGCTTGGACCCTGTTCCCGATACCGGTGGGCTACATTTTTTTATATTTTTAAATGTTTTTATATATTTTATATTCTAATATTTAAAAATGTAATTTATATGTATTTAGTGAAATAAAGGAAATATAAATAATAATTAATACACATACATAAATTTTTTTGGCTGTTATGTAAAAAGTTATAAAACGGGACTCCAGCACTGTCTACGCCGTCTGTATCTTTCAGTCGTTCGTGTTCTATTAAAACCAACAGCTCACGAACGCCAGTTTCGGTCGGGCCGCAGATTCGGAGAGTTCTTGGCCGAAACCGAACCTTCAGTGGGACAATAGCTTTTATATATTGAGGAGCTCTTTACTCTATATCCGAAATCCTTCATGAGATCCTCACAAAATGATTATGAGATCCCACTGAAAGTATAGTTATCTCTTAAAAATCCTGTCTGTGCTATCTACATGGATCTAACCAAGGCTTTTGATTATGTAGATTACGTAATTTTACTAAGCAAACTCGACAAATATGGAATTAGGGGAATATACTTAAGCTGTAACAATCCTATTTGGCAAATAGGAAACAATATGTAGAAAATACACAAATTTGCACAAATGGTGCATGCGAGAAGAAATATCGATCCAAATGTAGGACAGTAAAATACGGCGTACCTCAGGACAGCGTGCTAGGGTCTCCCTTCTTTTTGCTGTACATTAATGATCTTCCCGGATACATAAACCATCCCATGGTACTATTTGCTGACGACAGTACAGTAGTAGTTAAATGTGACGATCCTATGACTTATGAAAATGAAATAAATGTGGCATTAAATACTTTTCAATTCATCATGGTTTTACAAAATAATCTTATTATAAATTTAGAAAAGACTAAAATTATGCATTTTCACCAGAAAGTTCCGAGTAAGATCCCTGACATTAATTATTTAGGGACTCAAATAGAATCAACTACTGTCACCAAATTCCTTGGCATCATAATTGATAATAACTTGACCTGGAGATCCCGAGAGACAAACAAAATTTGTAAAAATATTAGTAAATTCGCATATATACTTTACAAACTGTCAAAGATTGGCTGTCAGTCTAGAACCGGTACTAATGCCATATCACGGATATGCGGCATCAATACTTAAGTATGTCAATAGAGAATTTATATTTAGAGCTAAAAAAATGTATCAGATCTATGTGTGGCCTAAATAACACCGACAGTTGTCAACTGTTCTTTAAAAGCCTAAACATTCTTACCATACCATCATTGTATATCTACGAAACGAATATATTTGTCAAAACACATCTCGCAATACAAAATTGCTTCCAAAAGCCACTATAGAAAGTTACGCGACAAAAATAAATTAGAACTCGAAATAACACATGGCAGAACAGCCCTAATGAATAAAAGTACTTTCTGTATGGCCACAAAAATATTTAACAAGCTGCCTGAAGCTTTAAAATCATTAAATCTGGACAAATTCAAAAGTGTACTTATGAAGATTTTAATTGATAAATGTTAGTAGTAACTCACTATGATACCATTTGGATGACAGTTCTATAATTCCTCCTTCAGTATGCATTGTTAGACACTCCTGTATTAATTTGACAATATCCTATTTTTTTATTTTATTTTTTGACATTTCTGTTTTATCTTATTTTTTTATTTTTGACACCTGTTAAATATTTTATTATTTTTTTACTCTTTTTGACATTGTAATTTTTATTTAAAATTTTACTAATTGTCATGGGCATATTTTATATTAATTTATCCAACACTAGCCCTTTCTATAATTTTTATTTGATGTTGTAGAATGAATAATTGACAAAGCATAGAGACCTAAAAAAACTGTAACATCTCACACACTTGTGTATCTGTAACCTATGTTTACAAATAAATAATCTGAATCTGAACAAAATATGGAATAATTTCTGACCTCCTCTTGCGGGCGAAGCCGTTGACTAAAATACGTATAAGTACTAGTTGCGTATACGACTACGTACACAACTAGTACTTATACGTACGTATTTCTATTCCCACCTTCGCTCCTCAACATCATTTCACCCACTCCTGGGCATTAGGCCACCCCTTTATTCTGCTATACTGCCCGGTTCCGTCAGTGCCAAATTTTAATTTAATAATTTTTTTGTTTCAGGCGATGTTCTCTCTGGTGTTTGCTATGTTGGACTTTGGGATGCTGAGGCCCTACGAGGATTTGTTTTAGCACCGCTCTGTGTCTATCTAGTTCTTGGAACTATTTTCTTACTTGCGGGCTTTGTATCACTATTCCGTATTAGAACTGTTATGAAACATGATGGAACAAAAACAGACAAACTCGAGAAATTAATGATTCGTATTGGTGTGTTTGGTGTTTTATACACTGTCCCAGCGTTAATAGTGATTGCATGTCTTTTCTATGAACAAGCAAATTTTGATGATTGGATGGTAACTTGGCACCGTGATATGTGTTCTATTCCCCTGTATTCTATTCCATGCCCTTTCACACGTAGAGAAACAGACAGACCTAAATTTGAAATGTTCATGATCAAGTACTTAATGACTATGATAGTAGGAATAACTTCCAGTTTTTGGATTTGGTCAGGAAAAACATTAGTTTCTTGGCGCCAATTTTTCGATAAAATTAAGGGTCGAAGAGTGGAAGCCTATGTGTGAACTGTAAGTTGCTTGTCTCATTTGCAGCTTTAAAAAAATAAAATAGAATGTTTCTTTTCCCGCCGTCAATGAGGCAGCTAAAACTATAGAGCAGTTATTATAACTTTAACATTGAGATTACTCTTCAATATTATTGAAATTCAAAATAAGGCTGATATTGTAAATAGTTTTTTCTCATTTATAATTATTGTGTCTTAGATATAACATTATTTTTTATTTTTTGTAATTATTTTTAAGAATAGATATCAATCAAAATAAAATCATTGTATTTTTAACGTCGCTTTTTATTCTTATGTCAAAACCACTGCCCTCCTTTCTGTACTTTGATAAATATCAATAATTGATTATCAAGTTATTGGGTCGTAAATAAAAGCTACTGACTCCTTTCACTGCCTGTCGGATCGACTTCGGTTGTATACGGTAGCAATCATAGATAAAAGTGTTTTCAAAAAGAAGGAAGTCATCAATTCGACATGTTTACTTCTGATGTTAAGTTTATAGGTATTAAGATCACCAACTATTAATTGAAACCACTTTGTACTTTTAACAATATAATAACTTCAATCTATTATATAATATAGATACAGAATGACAAGAGAAATATTTAACACATGAAACGACTTGCAGAGGTATTTTTTTTAAATGTATTTTCGGGCATAACTCCGTCATATACATAGACAGATTTGCAAAATTCTTCATTTGTTCGGGAGTAGTTTATTCGGTTTTAAAATGTATTTAGATCTGACGATGCGTTTCGGAGACAGACAACGGAACTCTCCAAAAAAATGACAGCAAATCAACCGCGATTACTGCTATCGCATAAATACAAGATAAGTTTTTATCCAGTACGCAAATGGTAACCATGAATTCAGTATATCATTCTAGACCCCCCAGCGTAGAAACTTTTCGTCGGTTAAACAAAGACAAATCAGCTGTTCCTGACATTTTGACCGCGTAGGTATTGCACTTTTCTAAGAAACAGCTGTTTTTTTTTTTGTATAACTGACGTAAAATTTCTACGACTACATGACTTGGGTTAGGTTAGGACATAGGCAGAAAGCCGAAGAGGCCCGGGCCTATGGCGGCCAACCTTTGCGAACAAAAGTTGAATCGAACGCTAAAACATTGCGAATTTACACCCTTTATTTATAAAGTTGCTTAAAGTTAAGTAGGTAATGATTAGCGACTCTCTTAACTTTAATCAACGTTTATAAATAAACCCCTACATTATTACAACGCGTTCACATGGTACCTATAATGTAGGTATACACGGCTACACATCGAGCTATAAATTTCCAGTATAAGCTGATCTCGCATTGTATAGGATTTCCCTACAGTGCGAGTTCAGCGTAAACTGGAAATGTATATCTTGATGTGTAGCTGGTGTAGCTTCAAGTTTTCATTGATCGTTTATACTTAAAGGAGCTGTAGCCAAGTAGTATTTACAAAACTTTTCTAAACTGTTACCAATTTAAGGGGTTATGGTTATGGGGTTCACCATAGGTGCCGAAGAATATTTTTAGGAATGTAACATCTCGTTGGTCTAGCGGTCGGAAGCGTTACTTCTGAGAATGAGGACCTGGGTTCGATTTCTAGGTCGGGAAGTGTTACTGGGTTTTTCCATCGGAAATATCTCAGAAGCAGCCTGGAATGTGGATTTGAGTCCGATTGATGGCAGTAGGCTCGCCCCTACTGTTAAGAAGAGGTTCTAATACCTTTTTGAATATCGTATTGAACCGACATTCAATTCAATCTTTTACTGTCAAATATATTTCAATGCAAATCACACGGTTTTATATAATTTAACATGGTAGCAGAGCGTAAAAACGATATTTTAACGTGCTGAAACTGGATTCTGTGACCTATTTAATAAGTACGCATCTATCAAGAAGTTACAGAAAGATGAATTCTGTGAGATTTGAGATTGGGCGCTTAGAAGGAAGTACAAACTGGCAGACGTGGAAATACAAGATTTCCCTGCTCTTGCGGAGCACCCCAGGTACGCTAGACATTATCCAGGGTAAAGTAACTAAGCCAGAGCCACCAGCGGCACCGGCGTTACCAGCAAAGTTGTTGGAATATAAGACGGTATTGGATAACTACCAAAGCCTTGACAGTCATGCCTTGCTTATTCTTACCACAAACATGACAGAAGAAACCCTGCACAAGGTCATGCGGTGCAATACGTCAAGTGAAATGTGGACAGAGTTGCATCGTCTTTATGATGGAGCTAAGGAGGATCGAAATTATGAACTTTGCATGAGATTCTTCCGCTTTCAGAAGACTGAAGATCACGATATGGCTACTCACATTTCAACGCTCAAAAACATCTGGTACGAATTGAATAAAGAAATTGGAGGTAATAATCTTCCCGAAATGCTTTTAATTTGCAAAATCTTGGACACACTTCCTGATCAATATTTTCATTTCAAATCGAGCTGGCTGTTAATGAATAAGAGCGATAGGAACATCGAAAACTTGACGATACAGTTGTGTGCTCATGAAAGGGCTTTAACAAGTGGAAACCGAGAGACCATTATTGAAGAAGCTCTGGTACTGAGATCGAAAGACAAAAGCAAGCAGAGAGACAAGAAAAGGAAATGCAACTATTGCGGACAGCTAGGGCACAGAGTCAAAACTTGTCCGAAATGGTTAGCCGATGGGAGACCACCCAAACCCACGCCAAATAACCAAAGTACATCAAACGTCAATATGAACCTAATGGCAATTGTAAATAATGTGGAAGACATCGATCAAGACAGCTGGTATGTCGACAATGGATCTACTAGTCACGTTTCAAATCGAGGAGACTTATTTAAAACCTTTGAGTACTTCTCTACGTCGCACACAGTTACAACTGCAAATGGTACAGCTATTCAGGCCGTTGGAAAGGGAGCACTGGATATCGAAGCTGACGTACGTGGTACTAAAGAGATTATTACTCTTAACGACGTGTGGTATGTACCATCTATTAAGAAGAACCTGTTTTCGGTACTGTCAGCTCAGGACAAATTAACAAATACTATATTTGAATCCCGAACCCAAGAATGTATAATGAAGTATGAAGGCGGACGACATCTACTGATTGGAGTGCGAGCTAAAAATGGAGGACTTTACAAGCTAAAAGTCAAAAACATTAAGGGCTCTCATGAAATTAATCACGTAGGGATATCTGACCAGATGCAATTATATCATGAGAGGCTGGGACATCAAAATAAGTTTCATGTTAAGAAGGTTGTCGAGACAGAGCTTGGCATAACGCTGAAAGTAGACAGTGAACTCTGCGAAGGATGTGTATTTGGCAAAACCCATCGACGCAAGTTTGGCACTAGAGAACGTGCGTCACAGCCTGGAGAGCTGTTACATACTGACGTATGTGGCCCGTTCAAGAATTCATTTTCCAAATTCAAATATTATGTTCTTTTTAAAGACGACTTTACAAAATATCGGCAAATCTACTGTCTGAAAGAAAAGGGAGAAGTTCATGAAAAACTTGAGCAAATGTTGGCAGAGACTAAAGCTACTGGACATATTGTAAAAGAAATTCTTAGCGACAACGGCGGTGAATTCGACAATGCGAGAGTACGGGAAATTTTACACAAGAACGGAGTACGTCAAAGATTGACGATGCCTTATACGCCAGAACAGAATGGATGTTGTGAGCGTGACCATAGAACGATTGTAGAGTCAGCAAGAGCCATGATGCATGCGCATGAAGAAATGCCTCAGGGCCTATGGGCTGAACTTGTCAATACTGCCACTTACATCCTGAATCGCACTGGACCGACACAAGAAGGAAAGTCACCTTATGAACTCTGGTTCGGCAAGAAACCCAATATCAAACATTTGAGAATTATCGGAAGCACCTGCTACGCCCACATCCCAAAATGCAATAGAAAGAAAATGGACAAGAAAGCCGTGAAAGGAGTCTTAATTGGATATGACAACGATGATGGATACAGAATTTGGTGCAAAGAAAACAGTACACTCATAAGGTCTCGAGATGTAACGTTTCAGGAGAGAACTTTTTCACCACGTAATGAAATCATTCTACAACCTCCTTACCTGGATCCAGTCGCATCGACAGTCGCAAAACATGCCTCTGTTACTGATGATGAAGAAGATGCTGATCACAGTTTGAGTGCTGAAAACGATTTCGACAGATCTATTGAATCGGAAAGAGAGATGGAGATGGAACCTGAAAGTGATGAGTATTTATCTGCACAAGAGATAGAAATTGAAAGGCTCAAGACACTCAGAAGCAGATCTGACCTCAAACCTCCCTCTAGATATCGCTGTCCTAGTTCAACAGTAAGATATCTTAAAAAAAAAACAAAATTGAGATAAGTGTTGTTTCATGTGAAAAATTTGCTCTTCTGTCTGGTTCAAAAATCAGATATTTGTAAAACGCAACCAAAGTGCCTAAATTTCAATGTCTCACTGAGACATTTAAGCATATTTTTAACGACCTTTAGTTCAACATTCTGACATCTTAAGATATTTATAAAGTCATGAAGATTTTTACTTTTCTTTTATTTCTACACAGAGACTTCTTCAAATGTCCTTATATGGAATTATAAAAACATTTCTATGTTGAGACATCTTAAATTGTCCCAGTATTTAACTAAAAAATCGTTAAATTATATTTTCTTTCTAGGACATTTTAAAATAACCTACCTTGAGTAGGTAGGTTATTTTAAAATGTAATGTCCAATAAGATGTCCGCATCACGCGGCTGCGTGAGGTTGACGAAGTTCGTTCCGCAAAAGCAAAAATTCTAATGGCAATATATTGATTTTCGATTATGATTTGCAAGCCGTCGTTCCATTGCCACAAGGAGAAGTTTCTACATTCTACTACAAATCAAAGTTAAACTTCATTAATTTCACTGTATGTGATATAATTAATAAAGATGGTATTTGTTATGCTTGGCACGAAGGTATTGCCAAAAGAGGGGCCAATGAAATAGGGTCGTGTGTTTTTTCGTTATTAGAAAATGTTGGTCCAAAAACAGAAATTATCTTTTACAGCGACAATTGTGGTGGGCAGAATAAAAATAAATTTATTCTGTCAATGTATATGTACGCAGTGCAAGCTTTACCCATAAATACAACTTTCTAATAGCAGGACACACTCAGAATGATGCTGATAACATTCATTCCTTAATAGAAAGAGAAAAGAGAAGATTGCTGAGAAGTGGCCCAATATTTACACCTGCTCAAATGGCAATGGTACTGAAATCAGCCAAAAAAACTGGTAAACCTTATACAGTCAATGAAATAGGTTACCAACAGATTTATGACTGGAAAAAACTGTCTCAAATGGTGAAAAATTTCAACATAGACGAAAATGGTCAAAAAATTGTATGGGGTGACATCAAATGTATCCAAGTAAAAAAAGAAGATCCATACAAATTTGGCTACAAATCTTCATTTTCAGATCTTGATTTTAAAATTGTGGATACGAGAAGGAAACAAAGGTGCCGCATCTCAGAAAATATAACTCTGGAACATGCTTATAATGAAGCACCAGCAATACCAAATCACAAAAAGAGAGATCTGATATCATTGTGTACTGCCAATTTGATAAAATAACCAGGAAAATGAAAGCGGCAATAGTGATGATGAAAGCCTGTAACGAGTAGGTTAACTATTAATTCACTATTGTTATTAATTAATTATATATTATTTTAATTTTATTATAATACAAAATTTCAGCTGCTTTATAAGACTTACCTATTTGTGCCATTAAGATTCACATAAATAACATTATAGCACTGACTGATTATTATAATAGTTAAACTGACTTGTGCAAAAATAATAATAAGATTTTAACTGATAATATGAGACTGATTTGTGCAATTATGATACTAGGTAATAAATAATACATTACAAGCAAACTAATTTCTCAGTTTTTAATTAATTTTCCTATCCCGTTACCAAACATTTCCGCGGATTTAGTCGGACAACTTACATTCTCAAATATCGATGTGCTGTAATACTAAGATATCTTAAAATTATGTCGATCTCTGTTGATTTTCCATAAATTTGGAAGCTTGGTTGGATAAATCTTTAGTATTTCTTAAACAAAACAAAAAACAATAACTCTATGAGTTACAATATAAACTTAATTTTTAATAAACCATTTTAGAGACAACATTAAAAATACAAAACATGTTTTATTTAGTCTGAGTTCAATATAAGGTTATCTTACTATTAAAAGCCTTAAAACTAATATACAAATTATTTTATTCATTTTGAAATATAAATAACTCCGTAACACATTAAACCAAACTATAGTTTTAAAAAATCAACCACATTTCAATTAACAACGAGTGAATTAATGACACTAAAATCATAAAAGTATGAATAACTCAAAACATACTTTGTTCAACATATCTTACTGTTGAACTAGGGCAGCGATATGATGGTTTTGTTATGACCGTGAGTAGAGATGATGAAGTTAATCCGGAGCCTAGAACATACAAAGAAGCTATGAAGAGTACTGACAAAGATAAATGGATAAAAGCAATGAATGAAGAGTTAAATTCGCTGAAGGATAATGACACGTGGGAAATGGTTGATCTACCACCTAAACGCAAAGCCATTCCTTGCAAGTGGATTTATAAAATAAAAACTTACCCAGATGGCAGTATCGAAAGATACAAGGCTAGACTCGTTATAAAAGGTTTTTCGCAAAAAAAAAAGGCCTTGATTATTACGATACCTTTAGCCCGGTAGCTAAGACAAGCACTATCAGAGCTCTCTTAAGTACCGCAGCAAATGAAAAAATGACACTTGGACAATTTGACGTGTCTACGGCATTTTTATATGGAACGCTCAATGAAGAGATCTTTATGAAACCTCCTGAAGGATGCCAGAGTGAATCGAAGGTGTGTAAACTCAAGAAAAGTCTTTACGGATTGAAACAAGCACCGAGATGCTGGAACACCTGTATAACGGATTATATCATCCAAATTGGTTTTGAACAAAGTTCAGCGGATCCATGCCTGTTCATCAGGAAAAGAGGGGATAAGAAAGCTAGCTTTATATGTGGATGACGGATTGGTGGCTGCGAGTGATGAAAATGAAGTGGAAAATGTTTACACCGAGCTAAGGAAAAGATTTAAAGTCACGACCAAGCTCGCATCTTATTTTCTCGGAATAGAGATACATACTTCCGATGATGGATCTATCACAATAGACCAAAAGGCGTACGCAAGGAAAGTACTGCAACGTTTTGGTATGGTAAACTGTAAACCAGCACCAACGCCGATTGTAAAGTATCCGCAAACAGAAAAGACGACAGACTGTAAGGAACGATTTCCATATCGCGAGGCAGTTGGTGCTTTGTCCTATTTAATGGTTGGCACAAGACCAGACATAGCTTTCGCTGTAGGAGTGGTGTCTAGAACACTACAAAGCCCGAGTAATGAAGATGTAGTAAGAGTGAAAAGAATATTTCGTTACATTCAAGGCACTCTGGACTACGGCATCACGTACACGTATAAAGGTAAGCATAACGATATCGTGATGTACACAGATGCAGATCACGGAGGTGACCCCACCACAGGAAGATCGACATCTGGCATGCTTTGCCTTTACTCAGGTGGCGCTATCTCTTGGCGGAGCAATCGCCAGAGAACTGTAGCACTCTCGTCAACCGAAGCTGAGATTGTAGCGGCGAGCGAAGCTGCTCGAGAAGTTTTGTGGCTAAAGAAAATTGTTAATGACATAGCTATGGACGTGGCAATAGTGAAGTTGCTAATAGACAATGAGTCTGCATTGAAACTCAGCAAGAATCCGATTGAGAACCACCATCAGACTAAGCATATGCACGTCAAAAGAAGACACTTCTTTTTGAGAGAATGCATTTTAAATAATAATTTGGTGGCTAAAAAGGTTACTTCGGCGCAAAACTTGGCTGACATGTTAACGAAGCCGCTATACAAGCCAAGGCTGCTCTATCTGACTGAGCTGATGAGCCTCAAGTGAAGAAGGGAGGGAATGTTAAGAAGAGGTTCTAATACCTTTTTGAATATCGTATTGAACCGACATTCAATTCAATCTTTTACTGTCAAATATATTTCAATGCAAAACACACGGTTGTATATAATTTAACACCTACGACATGGGATTTATGGCGAAATGTGAGTGTAGGTAGGTAGTTATATGGGTATACCTCTGCCTGTCCCTTCGTGGAATAAAAGCGTGATGTTATTACTTATGCTATTCTGGGATGCAGCTGTTACATGAGAGGAACGAGCGAAGCGAACTCGAAAGTTTTGACAAGCCGGCTCGGTCAGGCTAGGTTTTATTTTATATTTTCAAACAGAAATACGAGTTACATTGTTGACTTACCTATGCCAGGAAATTCACGCCTCAACTCGCCCCGAGGTAGAAATACCTATCTTGTTCTTAGCGAGTCAACAGCAACCTAAATATAGTCAGCCCAGAATTTGACTACAAGCTTTGCACTTTCAGCAGCGTACATCAGATCCCGTAGCGTACAGACAACAGGACATGCTGGCGCAAGTGCCCCATTGTTTGTGGGATAGCACCACATTTACACTCCCGGGACAACACCCAACCTCACACAACAAGCACTACGTATTGTAGAGAGAATGTGTAGGGAATTTGAGCTATCAGTTAACCCCACCAAAACTGAACTAGTCATGTTCACCCATAACCGAGCATTAGGCCCTTTCCGCCTACCGAAACTGTTCAACACGGAACTTCAGTTGGCCAACGAAGTCAAGTATCTCGGGGTCACCTTGGACAGTAAGCTAAACTGGAGCAGTCATCTGGATACCAAGCTAAACAGGGCCTGCGTCACCTTCTGGCAGTGCAGGAAAATGATAGGTAAGAAGTGGGGCCTTCCCCCAAAATTATACTATGGCTGTACACCGCAGTGATCCGCCCCATGATCACCTATGGGGCAGTGGTCTAGTGGCCCCGCACCAAGCTAGCTACAGCCTCCAACAAACTACAGCGCATGCAAAGACTAGCCTGCATGGCTACCACGGGCTGCATGAGGACCACTCCGACTGCAGCTATCGAAGCCATGCTGTGACTACCGCCGCTCCACCTGTTCATACAACAGGAAAAAACGATGGCGGCATCGCGTCTTAAGGCTTCACATCTCTGGAGTAAGAGAGACACTCAACACACCGCGCTGCTTAAGGGACTCAACAGTGAGTTCCCCATCACGAAGGCAATAAATGACCGGGTGCCCAAACAATTTATCTTTGATAAAAAATACAAGATCCAACTTCATGAGGATCGCCGATGCGAAGGCTTGCGCCCCGCAGAGCTGCGGATCTTCACGGATGGATCAAAAACAAGAAATGGCACAGGTGCTGGAGTCTTCCCGGAGGACCTCAACATACACATAGCCACACCATTGGGGGTCCATAACACAGTGTTCCAGGCCGAATGCATGGGGATCTCCCTTGCCGCGTCTGCTATCGTGGCCAGGGAAGTTAAAGACCACTCGATCCGCATACTCTCAGACAGCATGGCTGTTCTGCAAGCGATGAACAGTCACATAGTGGACTCTGGGCTAATATACAAGTGCCACCAGCGCCTAAGCCAGGTAGGTAGCCTCAATAACATTACCATTCAATGGATCAAAGGACACAGCGGTTCGCTATGTAACGATGCAGCCGATGAACTTGCCAGGAGGGGGTCGAGTATGGCACCAGTGAGACCAGGACCCATCGCGCTTCTCCCCTTCGGGTATCTACGCACTCTGGTAAGGAAACGAACCAGGGACCAACATCACAAATTATGGCTGGACCTAGGTGAGTGCAGGCAGGCTAAGGAAGCACTTCTTACGATCGATGCCCGCCTCACAAAACAGGTTCTCCGCCTAACTAAACCACAGCTGCGTACAGTTACAGCAGCTGTAACTGGCCATGGGTCATTTAACAAACATCTCTTTGTCATAGGAGTAACAGACAGTCCGCTGTGCAGGGCCTGCATGGAGGACGACAAGACAGCAGCGCACGTGCTGTTAAACTGCCCGGTGGTCGCCAATTACAGGGCAAAATACTTCGGTAACCCAGGTACCCTACGTTAAATTGTCAGCTAAGGCGTTGCTGGCCTTTCTCGAGGAGCTGGGGTGGATCGAATGACCGATTCTCCCACCCGTACGCAAAATACGCGCTTAGACGTGGAGTTGCGGACAACAGCCCGTATTATCTATTACACACCCGGGAGGAGTCATCCGTGAATCTCCACCTGAGCAGGTTTTCCCTACTTCGGCCTACCTGAGTCCGGAGTCTATTTTAAGTCTTCCAGGAAAGCCAAGGTAATTCATGTCCAGGGGCTAGATTTACAGCAGGTGGAACAAATGAGTTTAGTAAGGAAGCAACATCTCGCCACAGGCTTAACTGTTCCTTAGATCGTTCGCCAGCGAGTCGGAGGACACACTTTAAAAAGCTTTTGCGGTTCTTCAGCCTGTGTGACACGAAGTTATCATGTAAAGCGTGTACACAAAAAAAAATTCTCCCTATACAAATCATGATTGACTCGTTAGGTCTATAAAGGTATAGCATGATGATAATCATTTAAAATGTTATAATTAACTATCTAAAATGTTCTGAATGTTTGACTTTTTTACAATTTGCAGCAAACTAGAAGAATATGAACAAAAAGCAATATTTCTCATCTCCCTAGCCGAGTCGAAAAATGCTTCTACCTTTTCATATTGTTTTCATATATTTAGAGCAATGCATCAGTTGATTTTAACATATTCATATTCTTAATCCTATGTATATGGATGATTGTATGGATGTATTCCATTTGTATGGAGGCAATCCACTGTGCATCATGGCTACAGTTGTATGGTAGTTACCTGTTGTCAAAAATTCACCATGAAAATGTTGGTGAAGTGAGCATAAAGTGACTTGACCACCTAATGATAGGGAATGACACTAGTGGCAGCTCACGTCAAGATCATATCACCTAAGTTTTCACAGTGATATATGTACAGGATAGACCGGCTGCTCTACAATACATCAGTACATCATAATTTTTCCTTTCACTTTTTACTAAAACACAGCACCACAATGTGGCATCATTAATTTTTATGATGCAGCCCAAAATTATATAAGTGTAAGTATGTCTAATCATACAATTTATTCAAGACTTAGTATTATCAGGATAACAAGAAATAAAAATAACTATTAATGTATACAACTTATTTTACTGCAGAATAAGATTAAATTACATAATTTATTAAAATCATATCTTAACACCCAACTCCATAACAATCACTTAGTACTTTCACTCTTGCTCCGAACAGACAATTATTAAATAGTGTGGAAAATTACGCCCTTGTGTATTTACCCCAAATGTGAAGCATAAACACTGATGCAATGAAGAGCAGAGACATTACTAAAACTGGAACAGGCCCCCTGCAAATTAAAAATAAACAATAGTAAATGACTAATAGTTGAATTACATGCCTTTTTGTTAATTAATTAGTGGTAGGGAGAAGGAATTACTTTTATTATCGTTTCATCACAATAATACTTTGTAAATATTTGCAGACTAGGTTGCATGGTTTGCTTTAATCTCTTGTTTCTTAAAATGAATATAGGTGCAATACTTCAGATTTTCGTTTGAATGTTTAGAATTTGACTAAAATAATAAGCCACTTCGTAATTACTACTGAAACAATATTGTTTGGATACACACAAAGATTTTAGGTACCTATTAAACTTTTTTTTTCGGCTAAAAGAACTCTATATGTAAAGTTGTAACTTACACTTTGACGCCAGGAGAATCATCGGTGTAGAATCGCCACATGCCACCTGATCCAGCACCTGTGCTGCGATTTCTGGCAGAAGTGGTAGTCGTTGTGGTTTTACGTTGACGAACTGTGCTACCGCTAGATGATCGTGGTGCTGTAGTCGCCTTGCTTGGTGAGCGACTACCAGATCCTACAGACGTGGAACTTGGGGAAGGAGGCTAAAAGCAAAATACCCAGATTAAGTCCATGAACATTGGTCTCCATTCACCAATATCCACAATAAAATTACACTTTTAAGCGTTTATTATACGCACCATATTTGAAATTATTTGCTTCGATTCAGAAACACCCACAATATGTAGCGATGTCTGTTAGGCTTTATAATTTAACTCGCGAAATTACAAAGTAGAACAACTCTGAATAACTGTGTTGGCAACTAACATGCTACGCGTACAAATCGCATTGACACGTTGACAAACAATGTTGCCACTTACCAGATTATTCGATTTCAAATACAGTTACATAACAAAAAAGATTGATTTACCATTGGTCATAAAGCAAATAAATAAACCTAATTTTAAGCAGTAAAACCAAAATTAAGGGAATAGCTGTCTTAATTTTCAAGATGTAGACAAAAATAAAAAGACTGATCAGGACCTTGTTAAATGATGATCCACACACAGTCTGTGCAGCACTGTAGCGATGGGCGTTGAATGAACGAACTAGTTAAATCGACCGTCGACGTACTGTGAACGAATCTAGCGTACACCGATAATCGGTGGACTAGTCGAGAGTCGAATCCGTAAACGCCTCTGACGGCTTAACTTAACCCTTTAGTTCGCAGAAAAAGTAGTGATCAAAAAAAATTTTTTTTTTTAGTAATTTTATCTAATAATATTGCTATTTACCTAAAAAAAATTGAAAAAAAAATCTGTAATAAGCAGATTTTTAGGAATGGTATGTTAAAAATACGTAACATTGCGAAGTAGACAGTGTCCAAGTGTCCAAAAGGCATGTTATGTATTATTAACTTTGCGAAATGTACAAGGAATTAAAAATAAAACATAATGCCGTTTACTTATAATATTATTTTATTAAAATAAAAGCAACTGTTAATGGAAATTACAGAGAAGATATTAAAACATTCAATGATCATGAAATTGTTTAAAACAATTACGTTTTTTCACAAAACATAATCTTAAATTACACTTGCAACAAATTACGTTAGTCATCCCTTTCTTACAGAACTTACATCTACCCGGCGCTGTTGTGTAGTCAGGCATATGACCTATATTATCACGGCGGATAGCGTCAGTAGGCCTTGGCCCAGAAGGTTTTTGAATTTTTTCAAATTTAGGCTGTTGAGTTTTTTCTAAAGACGTACTCGTACCAGCAGGAGTTCGTTGTTTCGAGTGAAGTTCACAGTAAATCTTAATTCTAAATATTTTTAGTGAGTTAGGAACTTTATTATATCGAGCACAATCTTTTCTATACATAATCCATGCATTATTTACGCAAATATCTAATACTTGAGAGAACAACGCCATGTACCATCTCTTCGTTTTATAATTAGTGCGGTAAAGGGAAATCAGCATGTCACATAAATCCACACCTCCCATATGGGAGTTATAATGTTTCACTATTTGAGGACATGGAACATCAATCTTGGACTTGGTTTCTTTAGAAAATCGCTTTATGTTCTCCATAGGAAACGAATCTACATAAGAGCTTGCTAATATAACAGATTTGTTATCATGCCATTTTACAACACTCAATTTATTTTCATTGCAAACTACTTGTTTACTGGAACCTCTACCTTTTTTTAACAAGTCTTTATCGCTAGGCAGTTTTTCTTGACACCCTCTTAAACGATTAGCTCTGATCGTGCCTAAGGAAAAGATACCATGCTCATTGCGTAATAGATGAATCAGTTCTAGAGATGAAAAGAAGTTGTCGAAGTATACCACCGCTGGTTTATGTTTAATACTCTGGCAGAGAGCTATTACAACTTTGGCGCCTACTCCTAAAGAGTTTTCATATTCTGTGAATGAATGGTATCTAAACGTATCTTCACCAGCGTAAGGAACAAAATCGTAGACACAGCCAGATACCCCAGCCCTGACAAACATTTTAAAACCCCACTTCTTTGGTTTCTTTGCCAAATATTGGCGCCTGTTGCCAGCTCTTGTGCCCTTATAGGGCACCATCATTTCGTCGATACTATAGCGATGTTCCTCTTCTATTTTAAGACAGTTTCTACGCACTGCTTCTAAAATCGGCCGGACTTTGAAGTAACGATCTCCATTTTGTTGAGAATTATCGACGAAATGCAAAAACTGGCGAATTGTTCATAACGCTTTAAGCTCATAATATCGGCAATAAGATTATATCTAAGGTCCTTCTTCCAGTAGTCACGATAGGACGGCATCTTAACAACACCCATTAATAGATTGATAGCAATAAAATCCAACAACTCGTCATGAGTAACATTTACAGACTTGAGATTTCGTTGCACTGCGTATAAATTTGTATTTTGAATAATTATATCAATAACATCTTCACTAAAAAAATCGGCAAAATAATCTGATGGAGACTTCGATTCCGAACCAAATTGAGTAAAGGTTATTTCCTCCAACGTTGCACCATGTTTGAATTTACTGGCTTCCCATTTAAATTCGAGTGGCTTTCTTACAAATGCTTTCTTTTTTTTTGTCAGTAAATTTGGTAAACTAGTTTTTGTTTTTTTTGAACGAGTTTCTTTGACTATTGTAGAAGCAACAGGGCTTGGCGACATGGATAAAACTGAAGAAATGGATTGCAGAGCAGGCAAATGTTGTGGTGGGTTGTGTGTGGCGAGTACATCACTTATAGCGGGTGTGGATGGTATCACATCTTCAGGCAAAAACTCATCATTCTCTAAAATATTAAGTCGCTCAAACGAGGAATCTAATGAGCGGGGTTCGGAACTGTATTCGGTTTCATCAGCTAGTACTTCATTATCATCATCCAATGTGCTACTATCGCTGGAAGAAGCATCTTGTGGTGGGACAAGTGCTAGGATTTTCCTCACACGCTCTAATCGCAAGTTATGCTAAAAAAAAGTAAGCAAAATTATGCATGCGAACACCCTCAAACACCAATAAAAGCACATGTACATGCTCCACACATCCTATAAACACAAAACATGTATATCCTCCAGAATTTCGCAATGTTAGCTATTTTTTACACACTTATTTCTATGGTAATCTCCGGTATCTTCGCAATGTTAACCATGGCTAACATTCAACTTTAACAAGTTATAGCGCATGCTCACTTGCATTATTTGTAACAAGGCTATAGTAAAGTCGTAGAATGCAATCATAAAAATATAATGAATGTGTTAATTTTACATGCAACACGAAATTTAATTTAAAAAACCAATATTTCTTACCTGTTGCGCGGGAGCAGCTCGCGATCGGAACGCCATTTTGCACAATACTGTCAAAATTGACATTAGAATGACGTCTTTTATTTTGCTATGGACGCATAGTGATTTGCTTTACTTACTAATTGGAAAAAATCGTAAGATAAATCGATAATATTGTCAGTGGATTTTTCGAATTGTGAATGTTAAGTATAGCTAACATTATGAATTAAAGGGTTAATTAAACTCGGAACGCGACGACCGACGCAAGAACGTAGTCGATTCATTCGTCCGTTGAAACAAAAAAAATCGAGAAAACTTTGAACTTCAAATATAGCAGGTGGGAGCTGATATTTGTACGGGTCGAATAAAATGATTGTCTTATGTGAAGAAAAGGATGCCGTTACGGTAGTTTCGTGTAGACAAACCGGATTCTGCTTGTTTGTTATATTTTTATCTTGTTTTGATTTTTGACGTTCAGTCGGCGGGAGTCAAGTATACTAGCTACGTCACAGCTGCATCTCGACGCCGCCGTAGACTTCGTCGCAAAGTTTACAAACTTAACGCGTAAACTAGTCGAAGAATTCGACTAGTTTACGGACAGAAATTGGATGGTCTAGTTTCGTTGACGCCAAATACGTGGACGACCCATCTCTGCAACACTGCAATGTCGTTTATACAACATTTAGGGGAACAAGAATATCAACCTTGACATCTTCACTTTCTGTGTCTTGAACGCATCAGCATACGAACAACGTATTTCGCTTAGTAGATTTGTAGTTTTATCGTAATACTTATTAGTAACAAATAATACCAATTTGTTGCACAATCACAAAAAGAGACAATTGTGTCGTGGGACCTCTATAATTTGAACTTTTGGCTTTGGCAACACTGGTTCTAGCATAAGGGTCTGTTCACAGGTTCACACCGCGACGCAACGCCACGCTCTTTTTAAGATCGCGATACAAAATAGATCATAGTTACTTCACATTACGATATACGGGCTGCACAACACGGTGCATCTCAGCGCTCTTCGGTACGCGTTCGTGGTTCGCGCTCGTGTTGAAATTATACCTTTTCGTGGTTAGATATTCTGTTGCTATCTTAAAAAGTGCACGCAGCGTCGCGTCTCGGTGTGAACAGACCCTTAATCTCTGAGCCAGTTTTTGCAATAATTTTGGTGTTTTTTTTCCGAGACGAACGTCAGGGCCCTGAGATAAAACACATTTCTGTTAGCGTTCAAGCCAAACGCTACACCAAAATGTACGGGAATGACATTACTTGCGGAAATATTACGTCGTGTCCTTTCCGCAGGTAATGTCATTCCCATACATTTTGGCGCAGCGTTTGGCGTGAACGCTAACAAAAATGTGATTTGTGTAGGCCTGCTGGTCTTTTTTCCGTCCGGTAAATGTACAAACGTGTGCGCCTAGTTGCACATTTTGTATGTAACGCAGTCGTCTCCACTGGGCAACCAAATCTAGAAACCGTGTTGCCAACCCATACGATAATTTTATTAGCATCAACAAGGGCCGCTTTCCGGATTAGAAAAATAGCGCTGTGAGCGCTGACATCAATAATTTGCGTTCCGAGTTAGATATCGCGATTATGACAGCTAAGAACTGTCATTTTTGTGATCAATACGGAACGCTCGTGAACGCGCTAACAGTGCTCACTCAATGTTAAAACCTATTTACACCATATAAAACTTGTATAGACCACAAATTTCATCTTCTTATTTGATTAGGTGGCGATTCTAGCCAGAAGCACTATTTATAAGTTAGCTAAAACTATGATACGAATCAAAACATAACAGCACAAGTGTCATTTTTGACAGCGCTCACGGTGATATTAGTATACCGCATGGTCGGCGTTATCGTAAGATGGTACATGTCATGACGTCATCTATGACGATATACGGGACATCGTTATCGCGCTCACGTCAATTCGGAACGGGTGTGAGCACGCTCAAATCGTTATTATCGTATCTCGGAACGTAGGGTCAGTCACACAGAGTAGGTACATTATTATATACTGAAAGTCAGTCAGCGTGTCCGTCAGCTGTCAACTGTCTGTCTGTGCCTGTCTGTCAGACTTTTTGAGGTTAAAGTTTACGATAAGTTGGTCTTGTTTAGAAATATTTTCCTTCGCTTCTGTATCACAATACAATCAAGTTTGAATATATATAACGTTGAAACAATATTCATTACGTTTTGATAATATATTATGCTATTTCGATTTCTCAACTTGAGTAACAGACTCTCCACCGTTGTTTCGCTATCAAAAACCATGAACATTCATAAGTGCTATTTTAGATACATAGAGCAAGAAGAAAAAGTCGATATCACCTTTTTATTAGATGTTAAAGGCTCAGCAAGGCAATTTAATTTCAGCCGAAAGCCATCAGAAAGTTTGCAGGTTTTGCTCACTCGTATGAAAACCAACATTCAGAAAGTGATTGACAAAGGAAATAAAAAGAAAAAAGTTTGTCAGGACAATGGAGTCCTTCACATGGAGTTTTATGATTCAAAGAATGTTTTAATCAATGAAAATAGTACTTGTAGTGAACTGTTTGCTATGAAAGGCCCACTCAAATTAAAAATGTTGGATAGTTTCTATGAAGTTGTTTTTAATTCACCATGGGTAGTCAGTATGAATTTACCCCAAAGCATTTTAGCTGGTTTTCCAGTTCATCCACAAAATTTCGAGACTCAATATGCTAAACAGGACAAGTGTACTTTTAATTGGTTTAGAGGATTACCATTAAATGAAAAGGGAAACCCAGTAAATGAACAACAAATTGAATGGGAACTAACTGGCAATAAATTCATTTATACTCCCAACATACAAGATGTAGGAATGAAATTAAAGTTTGAGTGTACACCAGGCAAGTAGATTTACATCTGCACCTAGTTTATAGCCCAAGTCTACACATTATTAACAATTCTTTTATAACTTCAAACTTTTAGGAAATGATGGAGCGATTGGCCCTGCTGTTGAAACAATATCTAAAAATCTAATTGAAGCAGGACCTGGGAACTGCCCATTTGAAACTAGACATATGTTTACAAAACAAAGATTGCAACATCAAAGGTTTAAATCAACTTTTTTTTAGCTAAGTACAATTTCTATATCACCAGCTGATTTCATTGTTCGTATTCATTCATACAGTTACAAAAATATTATTGTTTGTTTGCAGCTTCAGATGTGTATCATACAACATTTTGGCTGATTTGTATTGTGACTCGGATCACACAAGAACAGTTCTGTATCCATACTGTCCCCCATACGCATTGCACATTGACTACAGAAAACAACTCATAATGAAAGAATTACTTGGTAAGTTTATGTAATGTTTTGTTGTAATTTCAAAACACACCTTTTAAACAAGTATATTAATAATTTAATTTGGTAGTAAAAAAAAATCTTCTATTATGCATCTATTCTACTGCTTGACTGGCAGGATAATGGGAAAAGTTTGTTGGAGATGTATCTAGTAATAATTCATAATTTTTATATGTTTCAGGATATAACAGTGATATAATATGTCTTCAAGAAGTGGATAGTAAAATATTTCGCAACTGTTTAACACCTATTATGAATTCTGAAGGTCTAAATGGTTTATTTTACAAGAAGGGAAAACAAGTTGCAGAAGGAGTCACCTGTTTTTACAGAAGAGATCGATTTAAGTATGATTATTAACAATTTATTTGACACAAAAAAACACTAAAAAGTGAAAAATAACTTTAATTTCGGAAGTCGGTGACTTTGGATATGTATTTTAATTTTTTGTCACCGCCTTCCGAAATTAAAGTTATTTTTCATTTTTTAGTGTTTTTTTGGAAGTCGGTTGTTTATTTTTTTGAAAAAAGTTTTTTATTTTTCACTTTTTAGTGGTTCACATGTGCTTACCCCTTCACAGCGTACCGGCGTGATGTTATGTTATTAACTGGTGTAAACAATTGACAGACATGAGATTGCAGCAATCCCTGTCCATTTGCTATCATTTATTGAGGAGTTCCGTTGCCTATCTCCGAAGTTCTTCATCAGATCTTCACCAAATTGAAATGGAACCACTCCGAGAAAGTACTCTTCCAAAAACTACACAAATTGCTTCAAGTGTGCCTATAAAATTTGAAGAGTTCTCTCTATTTCTCCAGGATTCCATCATCAGATCCTGACTTGATGATCATGGGACCACCTGGGAAGTATAACCCTTTCAAACAAAAAAAAAATTATCCAAATCGGTCCAGCCATCTTCGAGTAATCGGGGAACATACATAAAAAAATAAAAAGGTTCCGACAAATTGAGAACCTCCTCCTTTTGGAAGTCGGTTAAAAATACTGACTACATCATGGTAACATGTTTAAACAAAAGCAATTTTTCTTTTCAGATTCTTAGGAGATGAAAGCATAGTACTGGCTGAAGCTGTGAAAACGAAAGAATGCCTTAAATCAATTTGGGATAAAATCAAAAATAATAAACCTCTAACGGAAAGATTGTTAGATAGATCTACAATAGCAAGTGCAACATTCCTACAATCTGTTGACAATCCAGATGAGGTTCTAATAGTTGCCAACACACATTTATATTTCCACCCTGATGCTGACCATATAAGATTGTTACAAGGAGGTATAGTCATTTACTGGTTAATGGAAATCCAGAAGAATGTGAGAGTTAAGGTAGGAAAAATTCGACATTTGTTTATGCTCTTTTAATTTAAAATCTAAACATTTAAATAAGACTGTGTCCACAGGCACTTTGAAATCATGGGTGTCCTGTGATAGGTCATATCCAAATGCAGCCTTTGGTGTCATGTGTTTGTTGCACATAATCTTGAGAGTGACATACCTAATCATATTATGAAATTTCTATTTCAGTATCCACTTAAAAGAGTAAGTGTCATACTTTGTGGTGATTTCAACAGCGTCCCATCGTGTGGTGTATATCAGTTGTACACAACTGGTGAATCACCAAGTTCTTTGCTAGACTGGAAATCTAGTAAGTAAAATTATATATAGTGTACATAATCATCACAGTTTCTTATAACTTTTGGTACGTCTCATAGCTTCAGTATTCCCCATACTGACCCATCTTACTGGAACAACGGACATTGTGTTTTGAGAGTGAAAAATCACATGAATAAAAAACCGGGCAGAATGAAAGCTTCCTAACAGAGTTCAAAATTCTTACCTACTTTCATAGGTCTGTAACTTGGTTATTGCAAGTGCAAGTTAGGACACGGCAATGAGCACGGACGGACGGACCGTCGTCCGGATGGAAGGATGAACAGACTATAGGTGGACAGGCACTGTGGCTGAGGTGATCCCATAAGTTTTCTGTTTTACAATTTTGGTAATGAACATTAACAATTGTGTAGCTTTGAAAGACGAAATGGTTTATTATACTGTTAAATGATAAGTAATAAACACAATTACTTTTCTGTTGTTATCAGACTCGATGAGTCTGCCTAACTCGAGGGGATGTTAACAGTTCGTTTAAAATTAATTAGATACTTTTTATGGTTAGAAATGAAAAAAATCTACTAATATTATAAATGCGAAAGTAACTGTCTGTCTGTTACGCTTTCACGCCTAAACCGCTTAACCGATCGTCATGAAATTTGGCAGAGATATAGCCTGAAATATATTGAGAAGGACATAGGCTACTTTTTTACGCGATAACCGACATCCAAGCGGGCGGAGCCGCGGGCAAAAGCTAGTATAAAATAAAATCAGAATATTTTATAACAAGATTCTCTTCATTCTCTCATGCGTTGGCACCCCGCCCCCACAAAACCCCGCCCTGACCCGCTACACCCCGTTCCACCGCAGCCCGCCCCGCTTTTTAGTGTCAACACCTGTTAAATAAATTCTGAGATAGTGGTTAAATATAGCAGTCAACCCACAAACACTTGGGCACGCCACGATCGCGGCGGTAAGTCCCCTCTTTGAGGAGTGGCTTGAGAGGCGGCATGGCGTCCTCACCTTCCGCCTGACACAGGTCCTCACCGGACATGGCTGTTTCGGGAGGTTCCTGTTTCGGATAGGGCAGGAGGAAACGCCCGGGTGTTTCCATTGCGAAGATCGCCCTGAGGACACGGTGGAGCATACGGTGGAGGTCTGCCCGGATTGGGCGGAGTACCGCCGTGTCCTCGTGGAGGTTATCGGCGGCGGCGATCTCTCGCGTCCGACCCTGGTCCAGGCCATGGTACGGAGCGAGAGTGCATGGCTAGCAGTCGCCTCCTTCAGCGAAGCAGTTATGCTCGCAAAGAGGGAGGCGGCGCACGTGAGGGAGATGCAGTACATGCGCCCTCACAGCCGTGGCCTTCGCAGGAGACGCCCTGGGTGTCGGGAATCCCAGGCTGATTCCCGGCCACCGTAGGCATGGGCTTGCGGACGGCGAGTAATGGGTAGCTCGCTGTCCGGTAAGGACCAAGCCCGGGTCAACGGCGCGTTGTGTTCCACGCGCGCCTCAAAGAGATGTCAGCAGCAACAGAAGGGGCCCGCAAGGGCCGATGCCTGCCAGGGGTGCGGGTTGTTCGAAAGAGATACCGCCGCCCCTGGCACGCAGGCAACTTAGGGAACACGGGTGGGTTTTAGTGAGTAAAAGTCTGACACGCCCTCCCGCTCCGCCCAGAGCGGGAGAAGTTATTTGATGATTTCCCACCCAAAAAAAAAAACACCACACTAATTAATACAAATGTGGGACAGCTAACAATGAAAAATCAGAGAACACAGCGGCATCAGGTACTCTGCGCTAGAGATGGGTCTAAAATTAACAAGCTGCTAAATTAACACTGCTTTATTTTTTTAGTGTCAACACCTGTTAAATAAATTCTGAAATAGTGGTTAAATATAGCAGTCAACCCACAAACACTAATGAATACAAATGTGGGACAGATAACAATGAAAAATCACAGAACACAGCGGCATCAGGTACTCTGCGCGGTGCTACCCCGCAGTCGCACCACACACGGATATATTTGTCCCTCTTTGGGCGCAGGCAGATGGCTATAAACAAAACAAAGGAAAGGAAAGGATACAACGATGTTCCATCTCTACTGAATTGTTTTCAATTTAGCAACTCAGTTCAGTGTTCAATCAGATAGATTGTTATTTAGTCGAGTTGATTTAATTAACTGCTAACTGCAGAATTCGGAAATGTTACATTTAACTAGTGTTAAAAAAAGACTGATCTTCGTTACGAAGTATAATATTTACCTACGTGTTTGTTATCTAGGTAATAGGTGGCGATGTGCCGAGTACGGCTTGACTCGAGTCAGACTCGATTCCAGTTTTGGACTCGCCTACTTAAATACCAATTTATTTTGATTCGAGTACTCCGGACTCGATTCCGGTACTCGAGTCAGGAAGAATCGATCTTGTACTCGCTGACTCGATTCTATTATGCGAGTCCAACTGACTCGAGTCTAGTATTCGTATCAGGTTGAGAGACAATGAAGATAAAGAAAATATCTTTCAAATACACTTTTACCAACAATGTACGAACAATGTAGAACAGAGGTGCAAGAAGTCATAAATAGACTTAAGAACTT
Organism: Polymixis lichenea; assembly: GCA_949091785.1. Classification (NCBI taxonomy): domain Eukaryota; kingdom Metazoa; phylum Arthropoda; class Insecta; order Lepidoptera; family Noctuidae; genus Polymixis; species Polymixis lichenea. Next base: position 14,214,565 of record OX420937.1, read on the forward strand.
GAAACAATCTGCATTACGACTGACAATTGGACTTCGGCGAGAAATTTTGCTTTCAGTTTCATGAACGTTTTTTTTTTTTTTTTGGGTGGGAAATCATCAAATAACTTCTCCCGCTCTGGGTGGAGCGGGAGGGCGTGTCAGACTTTTACTGACTAAAACCCACCCGTGTTCCCTCGGTTGCCTGTGTGCCAGGGGCCGCGGTATCTCTTTCGAACAACCCGCACCCCTGGCAGGCATCGGCCCTTGCGGGCCCCATCAGTTGCTGCTGACATCTCTTTGAGGCGCGCGTGGAACACAACGCGCCGTCGACCCGGGCTTGGTCCTTACCGGACAGCGAGCTACTCGTTACTCGCCGTCCGCAAACCCGTGCCTACGGTGGCCGGGAATCAGCCTGGGATTCCCGACGCCCAGGGCGTCTCCTGCGAAGGCCACGGCTGTGAGGGCGCATGTACTGCATCTCCCTCACGTGCGCCGCCTCCCTCTTTGCGAGCATAACTGCTTCGCTGAAGGAAGCGACTGCCAGCCATGCCCTCTCGCTCCGTACCATGGCCTGGACCAGGGTCGGACGCGAAAGATCGCCTCCGCCGATCACCTCCACGAGGGCACGGCGGTGCTCCGCCCAAGCCGGGCAGACCTCCACCGTATGCTCCACCGTGTCCTCTGGGCGATCTTCGCAATGGAAACACCCGGGCGTTTCCTCCCGCCCTATCCGAAACAGGAACCTCCCAAAACAGCCATGTCCGGTGAGGACCTGTGTCAGGCGGAAGGTGAGGACGCCATGCCGCCTCTCAAGCCACTCCTCAAAGAGGGGACTTACCGCCGCGATCGTGGCGTGCCCAAGTTTCATGACCGTTACTGGGCATTTATGTTTTATAAAGGCATAGTTTGTAATTTTGTACACAAGTAGTATTAAGAAAAAAAAAAATACATAAAAAAACGATGATTAAAAATTATTGATACTAAAAAAATTGCTATAAAAAAGAAATCGTTGTAAATAAATTGATTCTCATTGTAAAAATGCCAACAGAAAAAGTTGACAGTCCTAAGCCTGTGAAAAGTATGAAGGAAATGAGAATTAATTATGTTAACAATCTGTCTGTGATTAAATTTAACAGTTGCTAAAAATAACTGTTAATTTGAAGTGTTAATTATTGTTAGCATTAGCATTTAGCAGTGTTATTCTTTTTTTAACCTTTAAGCACATCTCTACTTAAACCCCAATAATCAGCTACTTGCGCGCCTTGTCGGTGACGGGTCACGCACCCATAGCTATGCGTGTAGTACGTGCCGTGCCGCGCGCACGCCAGTTATGCCAACTTGGGGTTTTCTCCCCAAATTTGGGGGAATCCAGATGGCCAGGGGGTTTTTTAGGGGATACATTTATTTAGGGGGTACATTATTCAAGATACTTTTTTATTTTATATACATTTTCCTTCGAAAAATCTTCTATTCGCAATAACATTTCTTATAAACTGAACGTTAAATTTAAGAATCACTTTTCTTTTTGCTCAATTATAATAGGTTGCCTTGAAAAATATTTACACTAATGTCGTAGTTCGTGTCTTGTACTAAGCAACACGCAGGTGGCGCTAGTGGTTGAATTTCGCACTATGACCAATAACAACTTGCTATTCAAAATTTTTTTTACAGTCTCACCGCGCTTTTTCATAGTAAGTACTTGAATGTATTTTTTATTTATATTGGAAATTACCTCTCAAACTAGTTAGTGTACAACAAAAAAATTTGGGGTTTTTAGGGGAATTTGAAGTTGGTCCTAGGGGGAACATTTTATAGGAGTTGGCAACACTGACGCACGCTAGGCTGCTACGCCGCCTCTACGCTACGTTTGTATGAAGCTTTCATTCTGCTCAGTTTTCTATTTATGAGCTTTAAATTATCACGCTACACCCTCAGGTCTTGAATAGTGAAACATCATTTGTCGCAATTTTTTTTTTTTCAATTCCAAGTGGACGGTGTCGCGGGCATAAACAATTTATTTATTAAAACTTTATGTACAAATAAAAAAAACTGTCGGTTATACCGACCTACAGTTTTTTTTAAATTGATCTAATGGCTATTAAGTATGGTAGGTACCAGACTATCACACAGTCAGTTGGTTCTTAATAAGTATCAGTAAGGAATAAAGCAAGCCACTCGACTAACAACATTTTTCTTTATTTCAGACAAGGATGAAGCTGTCTGTGATTTAAGTTTGGAGCAAAATATTTCTTTAGCAAGTGCATGTGGAACGCCTCCTTTTACAAATTACACAGCTGAGTTTGCAGATTGTCTGGATTACATCTTTTATGACAAGACTAACTTAGGAGTAGAACAGGTAAAATAATCATACATGTCTGACTATTTTTAAAATAATCTTGTATGGAATAAGGAAAGAACTTCGTTCATTATTTGTTGCCCTGACATAAAATTTTATAAAACTACAAAACACGTAACAAAACATTCTAAAATTATCACCTTCCACCTGGCGCAGGTCCTCACCGGACACGGTTGTTTCGGGAGGTTCCTGTTTCGGATAAGGCAGGAGGAAACGCCAGGGTATTTCCACTGCGAAGATCGCCCTGAGGACACGGTCGAGCATACGGTGGAGGTCTGCCCGGCTTGGGCGGAGCACCGCCGTGTCCTCGTGGAGGCGATTGGCGGCGGCGATCTCTCGCGTCCGGCACTGGTCCAGGCCATGGTACGGAGCGAGAGTGCATGGTTAGCCGTCACCTCCTTCAGCGAAGCAGTGATGCTCGCAAAGAGGGAGGCGGCCCACGTGAGGGAGAGGTAGTACATACGCCTCGCGGCCTCACGGCCGTAGCCTTCGCAGGAGACGCCATGCGCGTCGGGAATCCCAGGCTGATTCCCGGCCACCGTAGGCACGGGCTTGCGGACGGTGAGTAATGGGTAGCTCGCTGTCCGGTAAGGACCAAGCCCGGGTCGACGACGCGTTGTGTTCCACGCGCGCCTCAAAGACATGTCAGCAACAACTAATGGGGCCCGCAAGGGCCGATGCCTGCCAGGGTTGCGGGTTGTTCGAAACAGATACCGCGGCCCCTGGCACACAGGCAACTGGGGAACACGTGTGGGTTTTAGTCAGTAAAAGTCTGACACACCCTCCTGCTCCACCCAAAGCGGGAGAAGTCATTTGATGATTTCCCACCCAAAAAAAAAAAACCGTTGTCGCCGAATTCACACAAATAAACCGATAATTATATAATGCACTACAAATAAACAATTCTTTTGATTTGTCGTTTTACTTTTAGTCAAAACTAGCATAAGCCACAGATCCTACGTCTGGAAATAAACCTCCATGCTCTAAGGATAGGATTTATTGTGCTTTAGCTCAGCAACATTTTGTAATTTATGGTCAAACTATTTTATTTTATTTATTTTTATTTAACCATTTATGTACACACATATATAAACAGACAAGAAGATTAGAACAGAAAAATAGGTACAGAGGTGATGCTTATTTCTAAAGAAATCTCTTCCAGCATACCTGCGATAGGAGAGAAGATAAAGAAATGTAGACAGCGTGTGAAAGGGTAAATAAGAAAATAAACTACATTGATTTACGATCAAAAACAATAATACACTAAACAAATTAAACAACTAATATGGGAATATACTTACATACATAATTACAAACATACATACATACATATTTCTAAAATAAATATCACTAAAATATTAATAATAATAATGTAAATAAAATAATATATACACAACTATGACGATGTGGACAGATAGTGTTCTTTCACTTTTCTTTTAAAAACTGCAACAGTTTGGCAGTCCCTAATGTCGGGCGGAAGTGCATTCCACAACCGCACCGCGTGCACAGTGAAGGAGTAGGAGTAGAAGTCAGTGGAGTGGGGAGGGGACTTAAGGAGGTTTCGAAGATGCGACCTGCAAGGCGCATCTGAAGGACGGGCGTAGGAAAAACGGTCCCGCAGATAGGAAGGGGTTTTCGGATTGTGAAGAAGGTTGAACAGCAGACACAGTATCCGAGAGTTCCTGCGAAATCGAATGGGGAGCCATTTGAGTGTCTTGCGAAAGTTGGAAACATGATCATACTTTTTAAGATTGAAAACAAAACGAATACAGATGTTCTGCAAACGCTCAAGTTTATTTAAAAGTTCTTCCGTAGCATCCAAAAAACAGGCATCGGCGTAATCTATGATGGGCTGAATGAGAGTTTGAGCAAGAGAGATTTTGGTGTTAAAGGGCAAGAAGCCTTGCAGACATTTCAGCGAATGGAAAGTGTAGTGCACTTTCCGACTGACTTGAGCGACATGGGCAGACCACGATAAGTAGGAATCCATCGTCACCCCCAGGTTTTTAAACAAACACTAGACAAAACTAGATTCGGTTGCCGGGTAAATTCCGCTACTCGACCATAGATGGCAATATCGTCAGTGGTCGCAATTTTAAATTTAATTGTGTTAACCATACTGCCGCGCTAGCAATATCAGCAGTAACTGCATTTTTTGACAAAATGAGTTAAATATTGATCCAGAATCAGCGCAATGAGCTCTACCGGATGCGCTGACAGCTGTTTTAATAGCTTATCGGGAACTGGTCTATTTCATTTAGGATAAAGGCAGTAAGTCAAATTAATGAGAAATCTTCCTTATCATAACAACAGTAAGTATAGTTATCCCAAGTTTGCAAGTAAAGCTCTATCATTTAGGTTTTACTTTTACTTAAGTTATGTGCAGTAACTGTGTATACTGTCGATATAATAAGTAAATCATGTTTTTTATGTTGCCTTAATCACTTAGAATATCAGCAGTAACGAAATATACTGTGGTTACTTATATTAAGCAAGGTCTACAGCAGTAATAACTTATACTGTGACTAAAATAAGAAAATTGTTGAATTTGTTGTTTGAGTTCAATTTACTATTGCATTAGCATGGATTTTATACATTATGTTAAGTATAACGAGAAGTTTTACTAGGTCTAAGTTCCCTTGATAAAATAATCTGTGAACAATACAATTTTAAGAAAATGAAGCCTTTCTTCTTTCAAAGTCTTATAAAATAATTATAAATTCGAGTTGGGCTCCGTTCTACTCCAGTATTATAATACAAAAAACCTAATAAATATATTAAATTGGCAAGCTTAGCCATATTTCAGAACAAAAAAATCAACCTTTCTACGTTCACAATTTGAGATCAAAATGAAGTTAAATACTAGAATTATAAAAATCAAACATAATGTAAGAAATAACTTAACAAAACCTGTTTTCTTGGTGTCATGAAATAAAAATATAAGTACGGTAGTAATAGTTTTATCTATCTTGCAAAACTTAATCTACACACATCAACACCATCTATAGGGATATTTTGTTTAAAGTTCTTAAACTCAAAAAATACTGGCCGTATTGCTGAGGAGATTGGAACAAAACAAAACGTGATATCGTCACGATAACGTGATAGGTTATGGTCACGTCATCGTGCTGCTGGTGCAGTGGTTGAAAGACACCCAGGCAGGAAGCGCATAACCACCGACAAGACCGATTTTTGCAAGTTACCGCGAGAAGACAACCAAATGTTACGGCCATGCAGGTGGTTCAACGGCTCCAGTCAGAGCACCAGTTGCTTGTGAGTGACCAAACTGTGAGGAGAAGATTGCATGAAGCTAATCTTCATGCTCGTAGACCGCTTCGTAGTCCAGCACCACGCCGAGGAAATAGTGGACGAAAATAACAGTGGGCTTGTGAACATTTGCTCTGGGAAGGTAACCAGTGGTCTGTAGTGCTGTTTACCGATGAGTCCCGATTCGGTTTCCATCCCGATTCGCGAAGAGTAAGCATAGGGCGAGTTCCTGGTCGTCAGAGCTGTCTGCAACACCCTCAGGAAGTCTAACCATACCACAGCGGGACACTAATGATTTGGGCCGCAATTCTTGTTGGTGGGAGAACAGACTCCGTTTGGATCAGAAACACCATGGCCGCTGAAGAATAGCCTAACCAGGTGCTAGAACCAATAGTCTACACCATCGACTACAAATGGGCCAAGAATTCACGCTCATGCCCGACAACGTCCGCACACAGCGCGAGTGGTGACCAGCTGGCTGCAGAATCATGACGTATCGGTCTTAGACTGGCCTGCGCAAATCATCAGACCTAAACTTCATAAAGCACGCTTGGGACCTCCAAAAAAGGGTTTTGAAGAATTTTCCTGCAAACATTGCAACTGAAGAGCAAGTTTTTTGACATCTGGGATGTGGGATAACTTGGTTCAAAGCATGAAAAACTGTTGCAGGACCATTGTTAACGCCATGGGCGGTTTAACTGAGTACTGTATTTCGCACAATTGCAAAAAAACTGAATAATTTCGCTTATTTTTGTCTCCGGTCATAAAAGCATGTTCAAAATTCTTCAAGGTGATGGTTTTCGCGTTTATTTTATTGCTGATATACACCCGATAACTCAAAATAGCCCAGTTTTTATTTTGGGCAGAACAATTATCAATGCATATGATCAGCATCACGTTTACGTAAAAGAAATGCATTTAGTGTCGAGATAATATCTTCCTGTTTTCTTCTAGTTATACTCTCATTCCAGACGGCTGCAAAAGGCACGTTATCAGATTGTTTTTAATCTTCTCGTTACAACGTAAAATAATGTAACTTAATTAAAGAAATATTATTAAACAGAAACGTTTTTTTTTTATTCCTAAGCTATAACTTAAACCTAATATAATAGCTTAAAATAGCAACAGTAACTTACGACTTACTGCTATTATTCTAAGCAATCGATATTTCAGTTGCTTCTGCTAACACTAGATATAAAAGGATATTCGCCACTCAAAACTGTTCTGATATATATACAATTTAATTGAACGAAGAATATAAAAGCGCTTTATTTGGGCTACACGTTTCAATCATCACAGTTAATAAAATTCAAAAAAAGAAGTCCAGAGAAACAAAATTGTAACAAAAACTTTGCACGCCAATTACTCAAAAGTATGCAAATCATACTTACTGCTCTTATTACTAGCGCGGCAGCGTAAGGTTGACATTCGCGTCATAGGTCGATATCTAGTGCTAATCGACCAAGGTCGCACCAGTGCAGCATACATTGAATTTAGAATTACAATATCGATATCGATAATGTAATTCAAAATTGCTACTACTTTTTCGAATTAAACAAAAAATCGAGTAAGTCTTGTTGGAAGTATAGTAATAAAACTGTAGGTAGAATGACATAGTACTTATTATTTGAAAATTAAATAATTATAATAATTACGTTATTATGTAAAAGTTTGGCTACATTTTTGCTACAAAGCATCTATGCAACCTAATACACTTTTTAAAATAAATTTCGTGTATGAATGTTAAGTAACCTATATTTGTATTGTAATGTTATTTTGTAATAAATTTTATAATAAAATGACTCATTTTCTTTTATCGATGTCCATCGATAAAACCAACATCCGACCCGACTACATCACTAATTGAATAGCGAAGTAATGAATACAATCAATCCAAAATAAACTTTATTTTAATTGTATAAGGTCGATTTTAACTAGAAGTTATATATTTTTTTAGTAAATTGAAATTAACTAAGATTTTATTAGAAAACAAAACCGTACTTATCAATGGCACGAAACACCTCCATTTTTAAGATTTATTCTCTTACTACCATTTTTGCACTCCAAAATGGAACATACGGCGTAGCTATGGAAAAATAAATTTGTCGCGAGACTAGCAACTCGACGCGATGTTAGAACACGACTGGGAACAATTAAGCGTAACAACGCTTATTTGTAGCACGCGTGTCACGCCTACTTTGCATTTCCACCTGTGTTTTCTCTTCCGTGGAGGTCTCAGCTTCATAATTGTATTGGATTTTCTTTGCTCACAAACTTATGGGTTCTAACTAGCACAATTTTTTTATGAAAAAGGGTTAGTTTTGGACAAAAAATTACTGACTTGAAACCCTCTAATCTTGGCAGCATTATTACATTCTGCAGATCAACTGAATAATAATTGTCCGTATTTATGCAAAAAGGAACCACCCAGCAAACAGGCACTTCTGAGATATCAAACGATTTACAAAAACATGTACAGCTAGTTACATGAAGTAAAATTACTATTTATTTTATTTAAATTTATTGATAAATTTCTCATTTAAGTATGTGTATACAAATTTTCTCTGAATCCTCTTAAACTTTCTAGATAACTAAGAAAATGTGCATGAACTAATTGATGGGTTTTCTCATATACAAAAAAGAACCACAACCCAGGGACGTACTGATATGAATGAAATTATGTATTTAAATTATCATTTTAAAGCTTTAATTCTCAAAAAATGACAAATAATACATGAAGATACGACGTTATCATCAAATGCTTCTTCTTCTACCGGCTGTAATTAAATTAAAAAGCTTTAAAATTACGACAACAAAATCGCATGGTTTTATATGTTTACGGCGACAGCAAAATATTATTAGTTCTTATAAAGTTGCGTCAACACTAGGCGACATTTGTTGAGCAACGAGTGTCCCCGGAGACATCGAGTGACGACGTTGCCAGACGGAAATGAGACATCGGGTAACATGGGGCAAATGTCGTCTAATGTTGACACAACTTTACTGTTTTGGGAGCAGTGGCAATGAAATAATTTACACAAAGTAAAGCGCATGTCAGGTTTCGAATCCACGACCTACAACTCGTAAATCACGGCCGTTACAACTGGGCTACCACTGCAAAACAAACTGAGCTTTACTTTGTGTAAATAATTTCGTCACCACTGCAAGGTGAATGAATACGTCGTGAAATAACCGGCATATCCTAGAACCAAAAAGTCGATCATGTGATATCTACCAACCCGCACTGGGCCGGGCGGCGTGGTGGTACGGCCCCTCTCACAGACAGGAGGCCTGTGTCTCGTCAGTGAGAACAATAAAGGATGATTTCCCCACCCAAAAAAAAGGATGATTAAGCTAAAAAAAAAACTAGATTGCGGCGTCAGTTCCGATCTTGTCGACTTGGCACAAGGTCCTTGAACAGCTATAGACGATCTATCTAGTATCTAAACATATGTTATTATTGTTGCAGGTGGTTCCTCTTCCGTCTATTGATGAATTAAAATTACACACAGCGTTGCCGAGTGTCGTATTTCCCTCAGATCACGTGGCTTTGATTTCTGATTTACGATTTAAGTAGAGCATTAGTAGGTAAAATATTTGTTGTTTATTTTAAAGTTTATGAATAAATATTAATTTTTTCTCATGTTCTATTCTTTTATTTTGAAATTGTTGTCCGTCACGTTCTTACTTTAAATTAATATTTAACTTCTAGCACAGAAATCTCGCCGTTTTGATAATACATCAGTAGATTGAAGCAGGGGTAAGTGCATAGATATCATTACGTATCGATAGTCCCCAAATCTGTGAATCACACTGAATCAACTACTCAACCTGTCCTAGATCTATTTAACCTTTTACGTCGGATTAATCAGACAAACATTTTCAGGTCCATTTCCCCAGGGTCTTTACGACCAAAATACCACAGCTCGTTTAATCCGTTGTAAAAAGTTAAGCATTGCACATCCCTCTTTGATGTAGGTATTTATTTTTCGATTCACTGTGCTGGGCGCTGGGGGCACGACAACTGATATGAAGTCGGGCAGTTAAATGGTTAAAGCCCATTTAACTTTTAGGATTCTGTAACGCGCCTAATTCTGCGAACAAAGAGTATTTTGGTGAGGGACGAAGTAGACAATGTAAAACAAGAAATTAAAGCTACCGCTATCCGTATCGATATATTCCTTGATTCCTTCACTAGCTTTTGCGTGACGTAGAATAATTACACAGTGATGCCAATTTAGCCCCTTCGAGGCTAGATCTAGCCCTTTTTCTTCTTGTGCAGCCCCGAATGTAGTGATTTAGCCCCAAATATTATCGCCTGTCAAAACCAAATTACGAAACAGGATGAACTTTGAGTCCCTAAATTCCATACTATAAATACTAACTGGCCTTACCAAGTTAAACCAAACTTCGTAGGTACACATAGGTAATCCCATAGGATATCCTTTAAAAAAATTGTATTATATTTTGATACAGAATCTTTATTTTTATTTTGCGTTATTTAGTCATTTAGCCCTATTTTTTTTTAATGTTCTAATCTAGCACTTTTTAAAACTCGATTTAACCAGAAAACCTGATACCCAGTTGGCATAACCGGAATTACAATGAGTTGCAAAGATTTACACTGCTTATTAGATCGTAATGTTATGATTAAACAATATTTTATAATCCAGAATGATGTATTTTATTAACCGACTTCAAAAAAAGGAGGAGGTTCTCAATTCGACTGTATGTTTTTTGTTTTTTTTATGTTTGTTACCTCATAATTTTCGACTGCGTGGACCGATTTTGATGATTCTTTTTTTATTTGAAAGCTCGTGCTTCCCGTGTGGTCCCATTTCATATAGATCTGATGATGCGTTTCGGAGACAGACAACGGAACTCTTAAAAAAATAACAGCAAATCAACCGCGATTGCTGCTATCGCATAAATATGCATTGTTTTGACCCCAAGGATGATGAAATTTCGAATTAGTGGTGTAGGTAATATAACTAAAAAGTGAAAAATAAAAACTTTTACTAAAAAAAACAACCGACTTCTGAAAAAACACTATAAAGTAAAAAATAACTTTAATTTCGGAAGGAGGTGACAATTTTTTTTAATACATATCCAAAGTCACCGCCTTCCGAAATTAAAAATATTTTTCACTCTGTAGTGTTTTTTCGGAAGTCGGTTGTTTTTTTTTGAAAAAGTTTTTAGTAATTTACACATTACTTATTCATGAAATCCATTTTACTACAGAATCTTTATTTTTATTTTACGCTATTTAGTAATTTAGCCCTTTCAAAAAAATGTGCTAATCTAGCCCTTTTTTAAACTCGATTTAGCCCCAAAACCTGACACTCAGTTGGCAACACTGGAAAAACAATGAGTAGCAACAATTTAAGAAGTAGTGCGATCGGGACCTTCCAATCTCACTAAATCGGATCTAACTGTTCTAACTGCTATTACATGTTCTGATTTCTTACTTAGACTTCCTACAAATTGGATAGTGTAATACAGATATTATTTATATTGGATAGTGTAAAAGTGGTGGACAGGTTTAGGTATCCGGGTCACATTGTGACAGACGGACGACCTTAAGGATGACGAGGACATAGAGAGGGAATGCAGGGCTTTGGCGGTGAGAGGCAATATGCTCACTCGCAGGTTCGCACGTTGCACCAAAGAGGTGAAAATTACACTTTTTAAGGCGTTCTGCCAGTCACTTTAGTCGAGTGGCCTGTGGGTGAAACATACGCAGCGACCCTACAGAGCCCTGCGCACCCAGTAAAACAACGCTTTTAGAATGCTGTTGGGGCTGCCGTGGCGCTGCAGCGCGTCTGGCATGTTTGCTGAAGCGCGTACGGATGGCTTTCAAGTCATCCTGCGCAAGAAAGCTAACTCGCTGCTGCACCGTCTACGAAGCAGCAGCAACAGCATCCTAACCCATACAGCACTTATCGGTCACAGAATCATTAAAGCAGTAACAAGTTGTCACAGTTTCGTACCTGCTACGAAACATGGTGACTGTATGGAGTTTGGTCTCTATGTGTGGTAATAGTTCGCACACAATTTGACCGAAAAATATTTCAGTAACTATAAGTAGTCTTTGTGTTCAACGTAATCATTTGTGTAGACTTATTTTTAAACACTCAGTGTTCAGTTTGTAACATGCGTACAATCTAGTAAAAATGTGTAGTAGCAGTGTGGTAACCATGTTACGAGAATAACAACTTAAAATTTATATTAACACGAGGTGTCGTATTGTTACGTCATTATTACTGAATAATATATTGCCAAAATATGAATAAAAAAGTCACTTTATGGCACTGTTTCTCAAATTTTCGAAAAGTGATCAAATAGTTGTAGTTGAAAATGAGCAAAAAACCGAAATAATTCCGTCTCACATCGACTTTCTACAGAAAAGTAAAAAATTATTAGTTCACAAAATCTATCTCCAAGTAAGTACATAATTTTCCAGGTAATTAACAGATATTAAATTTATTCAGTACAAATTGTGTTTGATAAACGAAATCAGATATTTTTTACTTGAAATTTTATTAAAATTAACTATTTCCATTATTTTTTCATGTAAGAAAGTGCTAAACTCGAGTGGTTATCCGCTTGATATAAGTATTAATCGCAGCCTCTATTATCAAATATAGGTCTTTGCTAGAAAATTACGGTCATTAACTCATGACTCTATGAGCAATAATATTCATAGTTTTTGTCACATTGTAAATGATATCTCAAGGTTCGGCTCTCTGCCTTTTTTAAGTGCATATCCATCCACGTGAAAGTATGTTGTTTCAAATACGAAAAGGCGACCAACCCTTAGTGCAAGTAGCGAATCGCTTAAAGGAATTGTCAAAGCGAAATATCAAGGACCACAAATCCAAACGGATGTTTGTCAAATACGAAAATTATCCTCTTGTCAAATACGAAAATTTGTTGGATACGACTGAAAAAGTTGAAAATGAGTGAGGTGCCAAAATATATTAAAGACAAATGGTTTTTAACTGCCGATAATAATATCTTATAAATGAAATTAGTAACTTTTGATTAGGGAAACATACAAATCGCTGGAAGGAATATAAAAACAAATGTAATTTTTCTGAGCGACCATTTAATTCTTCCCATTCGAATGTAATTTTTTTATAAACTTGTTAATAAAAACGATTGTTTACATTGTACAACACAGGTTAAATTACAATTATATGGTGGCGCATTGATAAATTTCTAACTATTTGAACAAATTGCACGATGAAATTCTTTTCCCATTTATATTTGAACAATAAAAATCAATTAATAAAAAATGTACCTTGACAAACAGTGATGGTTATGTATATAATAGTACCTAGTCTATGACATATGTTATTTTCTTCTTATTATTTTTTAACTTCACGTCGCAGAACGAAAAGCGAACGATTAAACGAACGAATGATTTCTGTTAAGTGGTTGCATACTAAGAACAATGTTACCACACAGCAACGTAACTTTAAAACCAAATGTTAGTGTGTCGACTGTTCCCCATTTTTAGTCGTAGCGACGGAACTAAGTTGACTTACCGACCAAAAAATGTTACTAGAATAAATCAGTGTCGACACGATAGGGTCGAATTGTTTCGTAACGGCTACCAAAAAACGCTTTATGGGAAATGTTATTGCTGCCCGTTTTGACTGTCCTTTCCAAAATCATTGGCTATGGACGGTTATAGGCATCAGTTAGGTATAGATACTAACTATACTAATACGTACATTTATATTATTAAATATTTTTTTCTATTACTAACACACTAACTATTCTTTGATGATTTTTATGATTTATGATATTTATAATTTTTATGATTTCTATGTTGTATTTTGAATTTTGTAATCATCTATGGAGTTTTCTCTGATATAAATAAATTGAATTGAATTGAATACGCACTTGAGTCGTCTATCCGATTTCGCATTCAATTTAGTCTAGTGTGATCACTAGCTTCCTGTTCCTGAATAGAGTTTCTAGAAATTGGATAGTGTAATACGCCCCTTTACATTTCCTACAAATTGAATAGTGTAATATCCACCTAACATTGAATCGAAATCTGTTGATGTAATTTTTTTCAAATGGCAGTTTTTTATTTCTGTCAGTGTCATTTGGTCATTGGTGTCCACAGAGTACTTTTTTATATAGTTGGTGTCATTTCTGCTGTCATGTTAGTCGGTCTCGTTACGTGTACGGTATAATAGAAACGGGAAATTTCCACTTATCTTTTTCATATTGAAACCCGTATCGTTTGTGCTCAAATTTTCAAAAACCTACAAAAATGTACAAAATTTATACTAGAACGAATAGTTATCTCAACGGAAAACCATTGGTATATCCATTGTTTGGTAAGTTTTGTTGAACATGACCTTGAGGATTGTTTATTGTATACAAAGGGACAAGACCCAAGAACCGACTAATTCACCTTTGTTCAACCTTTCCAGGTGGATTTACTAATGACATTGGCCAGGACATTAACCGTATACACGTCACAACTGGTCTCAGATTCCCCCCGGCCGTAGCATTAAAATTGCCTACGAATGTAGTTGACATAAATGCTTCAGAAATGGGTATATTTTCGCCACAGAGAGAACGAGATATATCTGGTCCAGTTATCAGTTCTTATTACAAGAAACAAATTGACGTGGGAAAAATTGACATAACTGTACAGTCAGATCCTCATGTTAACAAATATGACTGTCGTGGTGCTGTCAGTTTGTCTTCTTCCATGCAAAGTAATGTTCCCAGCCCCTTCAGTGGTAACCATACCCATCTTAATATGCCTGGATCGCAGTGGGGTCAAGGGCACAAATATTTGTCTGATCATCTTCACAGTGCTCATTACTTGACACTTAGAAATGAGTATCGCGCTAGAGTATCAAGAGACGGTATGTGCATAAATACAGTTAAATAAAACCTTGTTTGTTTACTAACAATACTGATTCACGTATTACCCACATGTCAATATTATTTTCTTCCATGCATGGATTTCAACGTTTCATGTATGTTTTTACTGACATTATATTATCTGTATGGATTACAGATTTGCATGTCTATTTGCATGTGACTGAGTGTATACATATAATGTAGTGTCTGTAATTACAGATACTGTTTTATATGTAGACATATTCATAATATAAATTCACAATCCATGATGATGCATGTCATACAAATTTATATTATGAATATATGGGCATAGCCAGAAGCTCCTCCCCATTATTTAGATTGGTAAGAATCACATGTGGCGGTGACACCATACTTCGCCTTATATTGTAGTCATACATAATTTGTATTTTGCCACTCATTCTGCTTAACTACCTACCTGGCTAAACCCATGTGCGCCCAAGAATTTTGAATATATCTTTAACAGTTAAGTATTTTAATATAACATCTATCTATGTTTTCCATCCTATTAACACAATACATTGCTTATACTAATCAAAAAATAATTTTGAAAACAACATTCTGGTTTTGATTAACAGCTATCACTTCTGTTTTGAATTGATTGCTTTTTCAATTCGTTTAGTTATTCAAATTCTCTTTAATTAGGATGAGTATTTGTTATCTAATTACTGCATTGTTTTGTATCTGGCATTGCCAAAACGATGTGACAGCTCACCAGTTGCAACTATTTCTGTCAGCTGATCATTGAAATTCATCTTCAAGTGCTCTAAATACCATGAAATTGATTAAATATTTGCACAATTTTGGCATAACATTGTCTTAATTAAGGATCAAAATGCTTTTTGCTGGTTTGCCAAATATTTGACTAACTTACTGAAAGGTGTTCATGCTTAATGATGGTGTTAATATTCTGTTTACCTTTTTTCAAAGCATAGCTGTTGGCACAAGATATATAAGTACAGATACAAAACCTCCACTGAGTGCTAAAGAAAAGTTGAAAAGGGCCATCAAAGAATATGGTTCCACAGTGATAGTATTTCATGTTGGCATTTCACTGATATCTTTGGGGTCCTGCTATCTTCTAATATCTAGGTATGTTGTACTGCTATAACAATCTCATGATTCACAACTCATTTACAGCTACATATTATTATTTCGTTATTTTATAAAATGATATGATTAAACTAAATAATTTTAGTTTGGGTAAACCTTGAACTTAAAAAAAAAGTAATGTTCATCTTTTGTTTTCAGTGGCGTCGATTTAGTGGCAGTGTTAAAGTATTTCAACATAAGCGAAGGCACTGTTTTGAAGGCAGCATCATCAAATGCAGGCACTTTTGTCGTAGCATATACTGTACACAAATTTTTTGCTCCTTTTAGGATAGCTATAACTCTGACGGCTACACCTTTTATTGTGCGACATTTAAGAAATATTGGCTTTATAAAGCGCAGTGTAAATACTGGTGAAGGGAAATAAATGTTTAAATAAAGTATTTCATATCTTTGATTATTTGCATATTGTGGTCCTTTGAGGTCACACAGGTAGTCCAACAAGGAACCCATTAACTGAATGACCCCACTTGATAGCTGCTACATCATTTTGTATTATCAATCAGCATGTGTGTTACGTTTCATCCCATGCAACCAAGGGATTAAACACGGTTTGCGAGACATATTTTTATCGTTAGATACGCACCCCAATTGCGTAACATACGATCAATCATAATCTGTTTCATTTTGACAGTTCAACAAAATTCATTGCGTTATTTAAGTTGTTGAGCAGACACATTTTTCGAACATATGAAGGAATGTATTAGCACACTGTTTCAAAATGATTCAGATTATGATTCATCGTGCGATACGCAATTAGGATGCTGGCCAGTTTTCAAGACCTATGAAATTTAGACGTGGTCAGCCACGTATAGGTTCTTCATATGAGTTTGTAATTCACATTATGCTTAATCCTTCAGGGAAAACAGGCGTGATGGTTTAACGCTTGCTGATGTAAACTAAAGTGAGAGTTTGAGTAGGGAAGGACCGTACCCCCCGCCCCCCTCCCTCTCAGTCCTGTCGACCAGTATGCCCCGCATACTGGTCGTAGCGCTCTTTTTATTTAAATATAACAAATCTGAAATATTTTGTTTACACCCGGCCAAACCACTCAATGGGTGGAATGAAACGGGTGATAACTGGGTTTTAACCCAGGTGATTACTCATCTCTACCTACATCTAGTAAGTCGCGGCCTTTACCACTGGGCAGTCACTGCCCTTCCTCTATGCTGTTACTTATTATTTAATTGTTTGATTTAATATAAATATTATAACAATACTTAATAATAGAGATCTGAGATCTCGATTAATAAGACTCGTGTTGTGGTTGTGTATCGATCGCTTTTGCATCTAAAGGCCTTTAAGTTCGTGTTGTACTTTTATAAAGCAGTCAAATTTTAATTTATTCCTTGATATTGTTCAGATTCTTACTGTATCTAAGTAGGTATGACATGGGCAAATAAAGAAATGTTATTAAAACAGCTTATTTTTTAATTATTCGAATATTACCCGAGAAAAAATCGATTATTCGAATATAAAATTTTCCGAATAAAAGCCCTAATAAGTAGGTATGTCAAAAAATGTTATAAGTATCGCGTTATCGCATCACAATGGTGGGACCAGTGCTATCGTGAAATTCCGTTTAGCCGGGTGACTGTTTTTTTTTTTTAGTTGGGAAGTCTCAAATAACTTCTCTCGCTCTGAGTGGAGCGGGAGGGCGTGTCAGACTTTTACTGATTAAAACCCACCCGTGTTCCCTCGGTTGCCTGGTTGCCAGGGGCCGCGGTATCTCTTTCGAACAACCCGCACCGGCCGGGCTTGCGGGCCACATCAGTTGGTGCTGACATCTCTTTGAGGCGCGCATGGAACACAACGCGCCGTCGACCCGGGCTTGGTCCTTACCGCGGACAGCGAGCTACCCATTACTCATCGTCCACAAGCCCGCGCCTACGGTGGCCGGGAATCAGTCTGGGATTCCCGACGCCCATGGCGTCTCCTGCGGAGGCTACGGCCTTGAGGGCGCATGTACTGCCTCTCCCTCACGTGCGCCGCCTCCTTCTTTGCGAGCATCATTGCTTTGCTGTAGGAAACGACGGCTATCCATGCATTCTAGCTCCGTACCATGGCCTGGATCAGGGCCGGACGCGAAAAATCGCCGCCGCCGATCGCCTCCACGAGGACACGGCGGTGTTCCGCCCAACCCGGGCAGACCTCCACCGTATACTCCACCGTGTCCGCCTTATCCGAAACAGGAACCTCCCGAAACAACCGTGTCCGGTGAGGACCTGCGTCAGGCGGAAGGTGAAGACGCCTTGCCGCCTGTCAAGTCACCCCTCAAAGAGGGGGCTTACCGCCGCAATCGTGGCGTGCCCAATGCCGTGTGACTGTAAGGTACTATTTTTTCAGGACAGGTACAAAATAGTACGAAATGGGTGCTTAATATACCTACACGTGGTAGAATCTTTCTATGACAAGAGTTGGTCCCGCCATTATGACGTTTATCTAGCTACGACTAGATTGTAGCGACCTTAGTGCTATGGTTGCACTGTCGCGATAAGGTCAACTTCACTTCGTGAGCCGCTTCGTCGACCTGTGTGCTGTCTCGATGTACAACAGAGAAGCGCTACTTAAGTTCGCGATAACATGAAAATGTAGCCGTAGCATAAGAAAACTTGAATTCCACGGCCTACCCTGGCGCATCCCCGTTATAACCCTACGGCTACACGGTAGCGTTACCGGGAACATGACTTCGCACGCTCTCCCTCGCACAGGTCAACGTCTCGATGTAAAGCAGAGAAAGCGCTACTTGAAGTTCGCGATGACGCGACAATGTAGCCATAGCATAACAACACCACCAACTTTGATACATTTAAAAGGGGAGGATACGTTACATGATCACAGCGAGCGGTACTATTAAACCAAGTCCAATGGACACAGTGACACTCGTTCACACGCGTCATGTTGATACAGCTCAATCATTTCAGTTTTTAACCGACTCCAATAAGGAGGAGGTTCTCAATTCGTATGTATGTTTTAATTTTTGTATGTCTGTTACGCAATATCCATCAATTGTTGATGGATTTTGTTTCTTTTTTTTAATGGATTTGGTATGTTTCAGGGGTGGTCCCGTATAAATTTTATTAACTTAGCTTCAGCAGTTTTTGCCTTAGCTTTGATAGTACGTTTTTAATCCAGTTTATGTATACACGGCTACACATCAAGCTACACCTTTCCAGTTTACGCTGATCTTGCACTCTACGGAAATCCTATACAATGCAAGATCAGCTTATACTGGAAACCTATAGTGGCTTGATGTGTGGCCGTCTGTACATCGATGATATGCTGCTGCTTCCTGTCACTGTTGCTTTCATAGTAAGTAGTGGTATTAATTCGGTAAATAAGTAATTCAGTAGGTACCAAAAACGAAAGTAAAAAAAAAAATACAAAAAAAAAAAGAAACAGACTTCGGAAGTCAGTTGTTTTCAAGATCTCCGTGGCCGCGTGGTTGTGCGCGTTTCAATAGCGCGGCCACGTTCAAATCCTTATAACTGTTTATCCATAAGTTTGATAAATTTATGGTTTTGGGAATCAACTTTTACAAAATCTTGACGTAGTTAGTCTTTTTTAAAATATCTACGTGGTTGCGCCATTGAAACGCATACGTCTAAGTGTTATTATGAACTAAAAGTCTTGTGAGCTGTAAGCTGTGTGAGTTTCGCTGTTGTATGTATGTTACATTAGGGGCCATCCATAAATTACGTCACACGTTAAGGGGGGGGTCAACGAAATGTGACATTGTGTGACAAGGGACAGGGGGTCAAAAGCTTTGTGACGTCACATGTTAAAATCTAAAATACAAAACCTAGAAATTTATATGTAAACGAAAAACTTAAAAATATTACTAACTCGATCCATATTTATAAGGCGTATGTAGGTTCAAGGTACAAGTGTGACCACCTGTTACAAGGACCGGGGGGGGGGGGGGCGGGCGGCTTTGTCAAAAAACCATAAAATTTGTGTGACGTAATTCGGCGTGAGGTGCGCGCACCTCGACTATTCTACACTATGCGATGTAGAACGAAGGCTGGGGTGCGAGCCCCTCTCCGCCAACTATTAGACCTATATACCCAATTCATAGATTTTGATATTTTCGCGCTGTTGCAATGTAAATTTAAAAGAATGTTTTCACAATCTGTTGCAAGTCACCTATAAGACGGATGATCTCGTTATCCGCATCCTACGACTCGTCGGTGTATAGTCTTTTTCTGTTTAATGTGTACTTTTGATTATTTTTTATTTTAATATTTTCATCACGCGTTCGTTATCATAACTCTGATGTCACTTCGTGGACAATAGTGTGAGTTTTACTTTTTTCGACTGTGATGTAACAACTTTTTGTAAATGCTGTAATGTATAACTGGTTTTTGGCCCAAATAAATAAAAAAGTAATTTATGGCTGGCCCCAGTAGTTGTGCACCAAGCCCCAGGTTTAGTGGTTGCGATGCTAAAGCGTAACGTCTCTTCCCCTTTTAAGTTTATCTAAGACCACCAATTGTTACGAGAAGATTGAAGAGCGGCTTTGGAATTTAAAAGGATGTGGCGTTACTGTTGTAATTTATTCATAATTTATGCGTTTATGACACAGTAGCTCACATAGGCGTACCTACGTACTCTACCTACTTTTTACACCTGTGTGATTTATAGAGGTAGACACGACTGGCGCGGGACAAGATGTGACTGTAGAACACGCACATTTCTCCCAATATATTAGGGGGACAAACCTATCATAGGCCTATCACATTTTATACTAGATTTCACTTCGTAATAAATAAATTCTATAAAGATAGTTGCCTACGTAACGATCACATATTGGTGTAAAACCCAAGTCAAGCCAGACTCAGACGTCAATAACATTATTAAAAGATAACAGTGTCAAATGTTCACTATATCTATATAAATTCATTTTGTTTATTCAAATGGATGTATTACCAGATAATTCATATACGAATAGCATTGATATACAAAATTACAAGTAGTTACTTATTAGTAAGTATTTGATACAGCGTAGTTGAGGCAATAGCGCCTAAAACTATTGGAATTTTTACTTAACACAATATTATTAATTTATTCATAAAATGTTTCGTTGCAAAGTGACATGTGTTATTTACTTATTCCTTTGTTTTGTCTTCATTTACGGTGTATGTGATAACAGGTAAGTAGTACAAAATATTCAAACAACATTCTAAGAAGTAGGTAAGGTAACTAGAGAATTTAGTAATCCTAGGAAACTGTGTAATATTAATGTTTGGTTATGTTTGATCAGGAACACATTAATTGCAAACAAATACTTGAATTAAATGCAGACTTTTCCTTTCCGATTATAGCAATGTCTCCGAAAAAAATATTTGAATGTACATAGTAGGTAGGTGGGTAATTATTGGAAATCAATAAATTCTTGAGCTAATCCAAGAATCGTCATAACGTTGATAACTTGACCTCAGTGGGTACCTTCCGTAACTAAGTACTTAGGAAAGAGGCTCAGTCATACTCGTTAAATTACATTAAATGCTTGAAAGCAGTGTTTTGTACCAACGAGGATGATAGGTATCACGAAGTAATTCGTGATAGGTATGCTACCAATACCTAGGTAATTTTAAGTTTATCGTCTTTCGTTGCTGACCGTATCTACAGATAAACTTAGACATCTGTCTACAGTGCTATTCACGCTTTTCCCATGGTGCCAACCATGGGAAAAGGCGTGACTTTATATGGACCTATGAACGTAGGTACCTAATCACTTACAGGCGCCATTTTTCTTGTTGCGCACTCTCTCACAGAAAAACACTCCCCAATTGGATCAAACCGTTTCAACATACGCTGCTCTATGCGTGCTAACAGCGCATGCTCCTTTTGTGTCAACCTAATTAGACCCAAGAAAGGCAAGGCCATTGTCAGTGATTCTTCGGCTGTCTTGTACCTAAGTATAGGAATCATTTTCTAATTAATTCTTCTAAAGAAAATAGTTTAACTCTCAGAACCCACAAAATCTCCTTGCTTGTTTAACTTTCTACATTAGGTTCCAATTCCAACTAATTTTCAAGTTGTTGTCTACTGATTATGGCCAGGCCCATTTGTTTTTGTTCAAGTGCCTCTATCTATCGCGCTCGTGCACTATCTTTGTTTGTATGAATCGTATTCTTTTAGAGGTGCCTTCAACCTATTTCTCATAGATCTGGGGTTCACTTTTAGAGTGTATTTGATTTGTAGTACCTACTTAGGTATTATTTACACTAAATAACAAAGTAGTTAATTAAGTACTTCTAATATTTTTTGCACAGATAAGCTCGAGCTGTCTATCTTCTAAATAATATTTGTGTCCCTGATTTGGTATCATTTAGAATTGGTAGTCGTCACTTGTTATGCTAACCTCTGAGTTCATTTCTGTCTGTCAAAATGGCTGCTATCGAAAGTAACACGTGTGGGATAAGTGAAAATAACGACGTTGACGATATCTCCGATAATGAAAGTTAAGTAACATTCAACAATAATTTATAGACAAACTTTGTAGTACTTATTATAAGCTAGGTAGGTAATTAATGTCTTTACGTATTGCTGTCCGAAGTAGGAAAGTATAGGTGCCAGTGCTATTAAAAAAGCTTTTAAAAACGATTATAAGGTGGAATTATATGGAGGAACGATATATGGTGTATTATCTATAAAGGCACATGAATGTTTAAAGTTCCTACCTACCTGACCACCAAGACTCAGGCAAATGCCTAAGTTTGGGGATCACCATCCACACTGTTAATGATTGTATAGGTAGAGAACTGTGCATGATTATAAATAAATAAATACCTAATATTTTCTTTTACAGCATCAGCCAACTTGCTGACGGGCTGTATCTGTTTGATTTCACAAAGAGCGATGACGTAGACGTTTGGCAAGAACAATCGGATACCGTACGGGATGTCGGCATGTCCAAGGCTATATTTGTTATTCATAAAAATATAAACTTTAGACGAGCTATATTTTTTGCACTTCTGAACCCTCAACTAAACGGTGCCGGATTTGCTGGAATACGAGCGATTCAGTCATATAACCTAACGGGCCACACAAAACTTCAAATCAAGTGTAGAGGCCAAGGACAGTATAATGGTTTCAAAGTTACTTTACGGCACAAAGGATTAAATGACGAACCCAACTACTCATTTGAACAATATTTCCAGGTAATGTACATGTGTTGCTTTAATATAAGTAGGTAGGTACCTTCCTCGTATGTATGCTCTCTTTGCATTTAGGTACCTATATTGGCAATGTTAACGATAAGAAAGATTCAGTCAGTCACACATTCATGCCTATCTATGGGAAGTTTCAAGTATAAATGAGATAGTTAGGTACCTATCACCTGTATGAATGTAATACCTACCTAGGTATAATTTTAATACAATATGAAAATATACATACTTACAAAAGCATATACTTATAAAAGTTGAAGGTAGAGAGTAGAGAGTGAGACCATCATTTTATCAATCATCATCATCGTTCATCCATACTATCGATGAAATATGGCATAAGGGTAGACCATGAACTGGGTTGGGATTGGGATGACAAGTGATACTTTTACACACACAGTCGCGAGGAAATCAGAGGTATTGCATAAACGTTTGACTGTACGGTCAACAACGAATTCGAAGAGAACTTTATCAGATCTTTATAATCAAATTAGCTTTTGTTCGCGACTCCGTCCGCATGGATCTCGGTTATCGCATAAAAAATCTAACCTATGTCCTCCATATCTCTGCAAAATTTCATGATGATCGGTTCAGCGGGTTAGGCGTGAAAGCGTAACAGACACAAAGTTACTTTCGCATTTATAATATTATACAGTATATTATTGAATGTAGGTACTTTAACTACTCGAAAAATCGACAACTTCAGTTTTTTCTATTAGACAGTAATATAAAGTGGTTTGGCGGCTTCGAGTCAATGACTTATGCTCAAAATACGAAGGCACTGCACGGAAACAAAATACGTGAGCCATTTTCACAAAACATGTTTACTATAATATACATTTTTCTCACATGTGTGTTGAAAAACGTCGTAGTATGAAACGTGTGAGTTCATTACACTTGCATCGTGATGTACGAGTACTTG
The DNA here is from genome assembly GCA_949091785.1 of Polymixis lichenea. Lineage (NCBI taxonomy): Eukaryota > Metazoa > Arthropoda > Insecta > Lepidoptera > Noctuidae > Polymixis > Polymixis lichenea. The sequence continues at coordinate 14,238,284 of OX420937.1, forward strand.
TCAAATTATTATGCGAGTGTTCCAGTCGAGTTTCGTTGCTGACCGTTAGGACCTTGCGTTTGTATTGGTGCAACATTGTTTTTTTTTGGGATGTTTTATGCCAGTGTGGTCCCAGTAATAACTCTGCTAGACTTTCCAGCGCAGATCGGAAGTTGTTTATCACATCACAACTCGTTCGTCCCCATGGGCCATTCTCTCTGCGTGCATTGTGCCCTGCCCACTGGCATTAAGTTTAGTAATTCTTTAGGTTCTCGGTTTATTGATGTCAGTATTTAATTATTGTTACTAAATAACTGGACCACTGATCCCTGGTTTTTTGTATGCTCAAACATGTTTTTTTGGAAAAACAACTTACTAGTAATATTAAAATCAACCTAATTTTACACTAATAAGTAGGTATTAAGTTGATACTAGAATAAATTCTATTTTATAATGTAAATATTGACGTCCAAAGTGCCTTAAAAGTGCCTATTTGAAATAAATGCTTTTACTTTATCTGACATTCGTTTATGTGGAAATACCATTAATTGGAAACAATTGAAATTTTAATAATTTACCAACGACAAAAAGAAAGAGAAGACCAGGGGTAAACTCAGGGGGTATCCAGTAAATTCCAATAGTCTGTAGTTTCAACGGTTCAACTAAATGTTCTGCTGTAACTTACTACTGATTACAAATACTTTGATCTAGTTCAAGTATTACTTATTTGAAGTAATGAATGATTTTTTTTTAAATTTTCAGGCACCAAAGGACGACTTTGCCATCCGTAATCTCAAATTTTCCGAGTTTAAAGCTTACTACAGAGGTAAAAGAGTAACCAATAATGAGACATTGGACTTGTCCCAAATTACAAGTCTTGGTATTCAAATGTATGGTGGAGTTTATCAACCGGTGAAGCAGAAAGGTCCAGCAACATTGGAAATTGATTGGATCAGAGCCGTTTAAATGAATGAGCTGAAGAAAATAATGTTCAATAAACAAGATTTCTGCTAACTGCAACAGCTGTTTTTTTGCGAGTAGTCTTTTTGGACCAGAGTAGGCGAAATAAAGATTTGTATTGTATTGTATTGATAACTAGTATGACGGGGTAGTAAAAAAAAAAGATCTTCGTAGGCGTCATTGATTGTATAACAATTCAAAACAGCTTTATCACATTATTATGACAATCACAACTGTGACCAACTATTGAACGCTAATAAATTATACTCAGTAATAGTTTACATAACTTTATTATCTAGAATATTAGGTCATCACTAGATATTATAATCAGTATACACTCAAGACCAAAATTATTAAAATAAATGCTTATTGCTGTAGTTTATCGTTGTCGGGACGGCAGCAACAGAGCCAGTGCTGTCATAGCATCAGGAAATAGAGAGTGGTAGTTAACAAGCGGCACGTACGCCGCCGTGATGACACGGCCGGCGAACCACCGGCCGTGCAGGGTGTTCACTGACGCCACCGCCGTTGCTATCGTTGGACATTTACAGTAAACATTTCCTTGTGGAGATGCTTTATCTACATACACGTGCAGGACTCCACCATGTTTATTGCATTCACTAATGACATCATCTCTTATTTCAATATCCCAGCTAGGGTTTGATTCTCTGAAAATAAGAAGGTATACATTACTTTAGTATCTATAGTCACAGTAGTAGTGACATCCATCCGTTGCATGGATGTCATTGTAATGTGCATTTGGATTCTTCAACCCGAAATTCTAATTTTAATTCACCTATATCTTCTCTATTTGACAATTGAGGTTAATTTTATAATCTAAATTTTCGTTGATGATTTTATAACTACAAAGGAAATGTGGTAAGATCTAAAGTTGAATCCTTCTAATTCTAAATACAGATCAATGAGTTACTGAGTTGTAAGTCGACATTCATACGGATGTAATACAATCGCAGCGGGATTTTTTTATGCACGGAATCTTCAATGCACTGGTCAGCGTCGAGAGTTGTAAATCGAACGCTGTTCTCTCGAAGTGCTGAGACTCACTCGCGCTGCACTCCGTTGGATTTTCAAAGCTCGGTTCAACACCCGACAGTTGAAAATCCAGTGCTCGAAAAAATCCGGCTGCGATGTTAATACGTCCATGGCAATGTCGAATTAGTGAGAGATTGTGCGCTACTATAATTTTTGACGTGATGATATTTTCGTGGACGTCCACTGCATCACGATAAGACAGGGTAGTAAAATATATTTAAATTGGATTTTAAAATTTGACGTCTACGATAATGTCACTTTAGAAATTATAAAAGAGCACATTGCCTAAGAATTTAACCTGAACAGGGTTTGTTTGTTTGTTACCCTTTCATCTAATACTTTGAACAGACTATACAAGACGTAATTAAAATAACTCAAAACGTATCCGACGTTCCCAACAAGTTGTTGTATTAAATTGATTTGGCGAGCTTATTTCCATAAATATTTATAAAAGATACTACTATTCACGTAAACTTTTGTTTTGCAAACTCAAATGGCTCGACAACAGCCTTTTTTGAGTTTTTATTGAATGTGATTTATTTCAATTACATCTTATTTATAATAAGACCAATAAGTTTTCTGTGTCTGTAATCATCCGTCTAGCGTTTTCCCAACTATGTTGGGGTCGGCTTCCAGTCTAACAGGATCTGAATACAAGTATTTTACATGGAGCGAGTGCCTTCTAACCTCCACAACCCAGTAACTGAGTAAGACGATACCCCTTGGTAAGATTGGTTGTCAGACTTTCGGGCATCTGACGACCCGTAACCGACTGTCAAAGATCCATAATCGACAGCCGGGACCCGTTGGTTCGTTGCCGTTGCTTAGCGTGCTTTCCGAGGCACAGCGGGAGTCTTGGTATGTAAAAATGGTCATCCATCCACGGACCGACCGCGGCAAGCGTGGCTTAACCGGATCGATCGACACGTGCGGCTGTCATTACTTAGCCACAAGCCCCCATAGAACTCTTATAAAGGTGTAACAGAATAAACGCAAGACTTGAAAGTAGTTTGTTCTTAATTGACTACTGCATCAATTTCAGTAACTTTTAATATGGGTGATTTTTTCCAGGCAATAATATTCAAGGCTATTTCAAGGCAATAAGACTCAGTTTTGAATGCATAAAGTAATGCTAGGGTCCACAAGCTTTTCTTAATAATAACAGCTAAAGTTTTGGTAATTGAATTATGCTTTTAACTCACTACTCTAATTGGGTCTATGAGGTCTTGCGCCAATTAAAATATTCAGTAGTTTATATACTAGTTTTAGTGCAACAATGGGGTGCCCATTTATTTCCCAAATTTTTATATAAAAGTTACACTTACGAGGCTGGATCAAACATATTATTCAGCATAAAACACTGTGTCGCGATAGGAGGTGCTACTTGTGGTTGTGGAGTAACCAGTGCTGAACCAGCACCCATCAATACTGATGCAGCAGCCGGCGGAATCTGAAATCAATCCCATCTTATGATCAATTTACATGCTGTGGGGTTCTTTGGTTTTAGAATATCCATAAAAAAACAATCCTGCTCATGTCTTAAACAATAACAATACATTCAATCCTCTGAGTAAAATTAATAAACACATGCAAGCTTATATCTGAAATGAAATGAATTCACATTTTCACACTATAGTATACAAATATTTCATGGTACTGTTACCATGAAATATTTGCTTCTAAAGGATAATGTAAAGGGTATTTACTAAATGCTTACCATTTAGTAAATACCCTTTAAATTATCCTTTTTTGCACAAACAAGAAATTACTTGTAAAATATACACTATAGTTTGAAAAGAACCCAAAATATCAAATTATTCACTAGTAATGTGGGGCAAGTTTAAACTGTACGTTACTCAGCAGTGCCAAGAATAGTGTTAAACTTCGCACTGATTTGTCCTTTTTCTGAAATCCGCATGCTGCTGTAAAATATAATGTTTGTAATTTGCCAAGACAAAGAAATGAGAATTATACACAGGGGGAATTTTGGAAAGAGGACTTCAGGGCAAAAGCCGAATATCCTTCGATAGGTAAATAGCCTGTAAGTGTTATAATGTAGATTTTTATTTTTTACATTAACTAACAATTATCAGTTCATTCAACAATTACATAATTTGTGAAAAACTTCAGAATTGTGTAATTTTTTTCTTCTAATGTAAAACAAGAAAGAGATGGAAATAAACAAGAGCCTACAAATTTATTTGAATTAAGATTTTCTTTGGCACAACTAAGACGAACTAAATTAATCATACTTAAAATCACGCCAAACTCATGGCAATCGAGACGTTGTATGACAGTTCTAAAACGTCACTTGTCTTTTTCTTTCGCAGTCTGTCAGTAAGAGATAGCAATACTTTCGTCTCATAATTTAGTTTTGGTGGTAAACAAAAGAATCTACCAATATTTCTCTCTACCTCTAATAGTGTTTTGCCTTTTCAATGAATATCACATAAATTTTGTATTACTTTAGATTTTGATTAGCATGCAATCTCCACTAGGATATTTTTCCCAGATTTGTTTTCTGATTGTGTAATATGAAAATTTGATTAAGCATTCAGTACAAAACTCAAATAGGGGTGTTTATTTGAGTTTTTTACTGAATGCTTCATCAGTTGAGTAGAATCAAATTTTCATATTTGTTGTAGTTGTTAATGCAATCAATTATATTCTAGTAAATCCTTTGGTTTTGGACAGAATATATATAGATTAGACACAATAAGTCATCCTAATTATTAAAATCTGAATGTCAGAAAATTTTGAGATGAACAAGAAAATTGAACATAAAATAGAAAAAAACATTACCTGTAATCCAGTGCCTTCTGCAAGTTTAAACATTAATTGTAATCGTCCAGTAGCACCAAGGTCAATACCAGCACGGTCCAACTCATCTGCATCAAATCGAGTGCTAGAACCGCCATCAGTCCGTTCTGTTACATTGCCAACTTTCATGGGTCGACCAGCTAATTCAAATCCGTTTAATTGTTCCATTGCCTTCTTCGCATCGGCCGCATGGTGGAACTGAAACATTCATGATTAAGTTGTTATTAAATTAACCATTGAATGGTTACCTGCAGTAACAATGTGATGTCAGTTCATTAATGTAAAAACACGCAACTTACGGTAAGAAATCCATATCCTTTGCTTTTTCCTGTTTCAGGGTCGGTCATAAGCTGAATATGATCAATTTTCCCAAAGGGTTCAAATATACCGCGTAGCATGTCTTCTGTAATGTTAAAATGCAATGAACCAACATATAGTCTTGTCGGTCCGTTACTGGTCTTTGGTGCTAAGTTCGGCAATGTATTGCCTACCCTGTTCTTTTCTGCTTGTGTATGTTGTACTATAATAGGAACTCCAAGCAATTTTTGTCCGGTCAAACCTAAAGCCTGTAAATCCAGTTAAAATTAAAAATCGTGAAATCTTATTATCTTATTAACAATCTTTACTTCGTACAAATCAACCAACACAACAATCTTAAATTGTTGAAGGCAAAAAACTGACATTAAAAATACATAATTATTTGTAAGAAAATTTATGTCTCTTTTATTTAAAAATTTGTGTCCGACCGAAGGTTTGGTTTCGACTAAAACGTGGCCGAATCTTCGGCCGGAACGAAACTAGCATATTGCGTTCGTGAGCTGTTGGTTTTTCATAGAATACGAACGGCTTGCAGCTAAACAGACATCGTAGACTTGGTAATAGGTTCCCGTTTTTTTCCCCTTTTTGTACAAAACCCAAAAAAATAAGTGTTTACTTATAAATATAAGTTTTAGCAGACATGCTGCTTTTAGTATCAGCGAGTAGATTTGTTCGCTTTGTAGAAGATTTATATAAGCTCTAAGGGCAACAACAGATGCATCTTAGTGACTGTACTGTTTCAGCGATTACTTCGATGCTGCATCGCGTTTTGGCGACTCGTTTGAGTACGGTTTAAATTGCATTTTCTAACATTGCTGAATTGTTTGGCAGAGTGATAAAGCATTGTCGCTAGGTATATCAAGCTTCCGAAAAGCGATTAAATAGCTTATTGCTAATGCTGAAATAATAGGGTGTTAAGAGTTGAATCTCTGGTCTCAAAAAATATTAAATCGCTAATCGCAAATGCTAACAATAGCAAATCTGCTAAGGCCCTTATTTAAGTTAGGGCAATTAATCAATGATCTATTTTTAAAGTTTTCACAAAAAATCTAACAAAAGTATTTTTTCTATTTCGATAATAAAAAAATCTGATAATTGTAAAATCAGCTCTTAATCAAATTATTTGTAACTAACTTTATTTGTAAATCTACAAATAACGGTGGGTTTCAGAAAATAATGTCATTCAATCAACTATCTTTCTCATAACTTCATAAGTTTCAATCGAAATCTAGTTTCAACTGAAACTACATTTCAACCGAAAGTGGAGCCGAAGGTTCAGTTACGGTTTCGGCTGAAAATCGTATTTCGGTCGGACACTATTAAAGACACATTTCGATGAATGAGCGCGGCTGTCTTGAGTTCTTGATATTACCACAAATATTCTTAAACTAACAAATTGCTTACTTACCAAAGGTACAGATTCTGCATCTTTAAATTCGATGTAAGCTATGCCTTTAAATCTCCTGGTTTTATTGCAAGTGATAAGTCTTACATCTCTAACTTTGCCAACAGATGAGAAAAATTCTTCAAGATCTTTTGCTCTAATTCGTTGAGATAATTGCATACAGAATACAGTGCGCAGATCCCTTTCTTCAGGAGGCAAATCATCTAATTTTGGCTCAAGTCCTCTAGATTTCGACCGATATTCTTTGGCAGGGTCTCTCTCAACACTTTTTTCCTTTTTAATGTTAGAGGTACGGTCGCGACTGCTTCGATCACGTTCTCGACTACGTTCCTTGTCCTTACTCCGTCTTTTATCTTTGTCGCGCTCTCGTTCTTTGTCCTTTTCGCGGTCCTTATCTTTATTATGTGTCCGATCCTTATCTTTGTTATTATCCTTGTCACGATCTCGCTCGCGCTCACCACGCTCCCGCTCGCGGTCACGGTCACCACGGTCGCCACGGTCACCACGGTCGCCGCGGTCGCCACGCTCGCCTCGCTCACCGCGCTCGCGTTCACCACGTTCGCGGTCCCGATCACGATCTTTGCGGTCTTTGTCCCTTTCACGATCTTTATCTTTTCTGTCATCTCTTTCTTTGGAACGACGTGTCTCTCTTTCTTTCGATCTTCTTCTGTCTCTCGAACGGCTACGTCTAGAAAAAAGAAAGATCAACTTACAGGATTGTGTTCTACAGACATCTGCAACAAATTGATTGACCCATAGGCTCAACGCCCATTGGCATGACAGCCCGGCAAAGGATTTTCACCTACATCATAATTTGGATTTGGAATCCAAAGTCAATAGTTATTGATAGACAAAGACGGCGCCTTTGAAATTTAGACTATATATTTCCAAAGTTAATTACAATGATTGTTTATCACCAAAAACCCTTGCTGTATGTCAGTCATTTACTGCAGAAGTCATAAATTCTTACCTTCGGCTCCCATCGCGTTCTCTATCTTTGTGCTTATCAGAATACTTGTCCGATCGATGCTTTGAAGAGGAAGTGTTATCCTGTCACACAAAGCACAAGGTAGAAGCAGCGCCACAGCAACACACGCCGAGTGAATAAATAAAAATTGCATTAGTTATTTCATAACAACAACATGGAGAACATAATTATGCAGTATTTCAACAATGACATTTTGTTTAAAATGTCACTGATGAAACAACACAGTTGCTGATGGTTTTTACTTTGCCTAGGCTACTGTTGGCAGCTGGTTTATTAACCAGCCAATGTTCATCCATGTCATGGTAGTCTCGCTGCCCTGGTCTACACTTACCGTTCGTAAAACCACTGACAAAGGATGCACACAGCGCTAACATCACACAGGGATACTTCTGCAAAAGATTTACGACCCATCAGCTCATGGTCCTTTTTTTAAAATACGCTCTATGAAAATTTTATTTTTGACATAGTAAGTTTTAAGTGATTTAAATAACAATGTTAGGTTGTTTAATTTCCAAATAATAAAAAATTAGGTAAGTATAGTAGTGGATACCTCTCTGTCTGTTCAGGTCGGTGAAGTATGCTCGACTATTACCACAAAGTTCTATAAATACAAGAAATGATACTCAAATGTAATTTTGTTTTATAAATCTTACCAGTTGCTGTTCAAAGATGGAATTAACTAGTTGTGAACTAACAAAATTAAAATCTACCAGAAAGTTAGTTTAAAACATCTTTAAACAGTTAAAAACCTCAAAATGTACTTGAAAATCAATTATAGAATGCAAAAATTTATCCATAAAAACATGACTAAATATTGATACTATTATTCTTTACACATTACAAGAAAATGATTTCGATTACATGGAATCTTCACAAATTTGAAATAAATGAATGAGTAGAAGTAAAAACACATTATACATGTGATTTCTGGGAGGCAAAAAAATGTTAAGTTATTTGTGATGGTTTTTGTTTTTCAATTTAACACTTTGTGAGTACTTAAGAAAGTCATTACTAAAGATATCAATAAAATATTGGTAATTTACTAAAATTTTGAAATAGTACATGGGAATTGACATGAGCTGTTCGACTGGATATCAAGTCTTGGATATGATCATATGGTACTTACCGATTTATTATAAGGTGCTTCCAACATGGCTTCTACATCTAAATCTTCGGCCATTCTAAAACAAAGAATGGTGAGATTGTGAATTAAGCTACGAGAATAAAATTAAGCTAGGAGTCTCAGAACTAACACATACGTAGTATGTTTCACACGCTTGTTATATTATGTTGAGGAATTTCACTAATACCCCATGTCGTTTTCAGTAAGTTTTTTAGATTCCTGTTATATAAATTACTGGATAAATGTGATGAAACTTGGAAATTACACCACACGAGCACAAATTCACAAAATGGCGTCGTCTACGTTTGTTTGTCGCTCTAGTCTGGTTAGGTTGTTTTGCTGGTATTTTAGTATTCTAATAGATTTATTTTGTTTACGCACTTACCTAGTATTTATGATAGTACTCGATAGTAATGAATATGTGCACAAATGATGAAGTTTTTAAATATTTCTGGTTAATTTTTGAAATATTAATTGGAATCGGGAGGTCTAATTTGGCATCAGTGTTGCCAGTTACATCTACCATAGATCATTGAATTGAACCACAGATCACAAATATCCGAGAACTTCTTTGCTACACAGAAGAAACTATCAAAGACAACAGTTGTACCTACTAACCAGCAGGCCTAGACAAAACACATTTCTGTTAGCGTTCACGCCAAACGCTACGCCAAAATGTACGGGAAGGGAATGACATTACATGCGGAAAGATTACGTCGTGTCCTTTCCGCAGGGAATGTCATTCCTATACATTTTGGCGTAGCGTTTGGCGTGAACGCTAAAGAAATGTGTTTTGTCTCCAGTGATGCCAGATTGGGGGGAATCCCCAAATTTAGGGGTTTTATTAAGTTATGGGGGGGAGAATTGTGAGGACAATATTTTTGGGGGGATATTTGGAGAGAGAAAACTGGGTGTGGAGGGAATTGGGCGATTTTTATCAACACAACTTTACTGTACGGCACTAAGAATTTTGTCGTTACCTTTTTCTAACGCAGTTGTGGAAAGAGCCTTCTCTCAATTAGCTATTAATGAAGACAAACTCCGAAACAGATTGGCCATTTACACTGCCGAATCCATCTTGCGAATAAGATATACATTGCTAGAAGGATGTGTTCATTTAAAACCCAGTTCAAAGATGCTTAACAGATTGAACTCAGAAAAAATGTACGAAACTTCAAACGACGGGGGTGAAAAGGCTGATTTAGTCATGGACGCTATTGCTGAAATTGTATTAAATTGTATCTTTAACAAAAATAATAAAAAAACCATTTGTGGGGTTTTTTAAAAAAAATCTTGAATTTTAGTTGGATTTCCGGAAAGGTTTGGGGAGAACGCGAGACGGTCATCTGGCAGCACTGTTTGTCTCAGGGAGGTAGTGATGGATTAATTAATTAGCATTCGCATTCATTGTTAGCATGTGAATGCTCATTTAGCATTTAGCAAATGAAATGTAGTTGCGAAATTCTGTGAAGTGTGAATTTTCATCGCTTCGTACTTCACAGCTATCATACTCGTCGACGCACGCAGCGGCAGTGTGCGCTCTTCGTCGCACCCGTGGGAAGGCGGGAACACTAAATCTATTTGTTTCACGTGACCCTGACGTTGTTCGCAAGTGAAATTATTAGCAGATGTTGCGAAGAATGAGATTAAGCAATTATTATCTTATTGTCTTTGATTAGCTCGTACTTAGGGTCGTATATTGAATGAATGCATGTGATTGTTTATTATATATAAATTATTAGCAGGGTGGTGCTAAGAATGAGATTAAGCAATTATTATCTTATAGTTAAATTAAATAATTAGACATTATGAACAAGTATATAAAGTAAAAAACGAAAGAGCTCACTGGGTATCAAAGAATTCGTCCTCATCGCTGTCAGTGGGAAAAGTGCCCAAAAGGCTGGCAGCGTTACCACGTTGGATGGCAATGCTGATTCTTTGCCCTAAGAATAGACCAGCCCTTTGGTCACGTGAAGAGTCGACCAACCGCTTAGTGATGTCCCGAAATACTCGATGAGCACTCGGACTCCACGGCCCTAGTGTTTCAACCCCAAAGGGCTCAAACATAGAGCTCCCAATAAGGTTGTTATATTTGCGCCGTTTGAGGCTTTCTGCACCTGCAGCAGCCACACCAGCACAGCCCACCGTGCTCAGAAGATGGGATGGCGCGAGGGTGTCGACACAGGTTGCATCCCACACCAAAGGCCTACCCAACTTCTAAGGCATTATGGTCATTCCGTCTGGCCTCTTCCCATCGTCGCGTGCCAAGCCATTGGGTTCTAAGACAGCTGGCACCCCGGCGGTGACAAGAGCCCGACGGATGATGTCATTAATGCTGGCGTGCCGTGCCAGCCGACCAGCACTCTTGCTGCAAGCAAGGCCATGGTGTCCGAGGCAATCAACTGCTTCACGGCACTGACAGCGATGTGGAGCCACGCAAGGAGCACCCAAACGCAGACCTGTAGCGAGCCGGAAGGTAGAGTCGCCCAGCGTAGTACCTATGTTAGGTGACGTAGCGCCTGAAGCCATAGGCCCGACTCCCATTCTCCCACAGCCAGTAGGCGGGCGCGCTCAGCAGTATTGGTGGACGTATTAATGAGATTATTCCGTACCAAACTGCAGAGCGGCTCATCCCACTGTCTCTGGGAAGATGGGTTCAAGGGCTGAACCGTATTCGGACAAGCCACATTCCAGGCGTTCAGTGCATCGGTCAAACACAGCACTTCAGAGTCAACCTGAGACGGGGCTAAGATTTTTGTGGTTAACTTTTCGGTGCTGTGGACCGAGGACAGGAACAAGCTTACACTAGAAATTTTGTGGACGCCGAGCCCACCAAAACGGATGGGTAGTGTGGCTTGCAGCCACGAGCGGTCGTCCAATGCCACATTTAAAATGGATGTTAAAGTGCTTTGAATAATTTGATCGATTTTATCTAAAAGTTGTAGTAGCTTCCATAAAGGGGAAGAGCGGAGAAAATACATGAAATTTGGGCCGAAACAGCAGTATCTGATAAGGGTGAAAGCCGAATGTAAATTAATTTTAGAAAGTCTATCTGAAATATCATTGAAATGTTTAATTTTGTCGTCAATGAAATGTGAAAAACTGTCTTCTAGAATTGGGGAACCTAGGAGGTGCAGTGAACTTTTTTCCAAAACTTTGATATCTGGGGCGATTGAATTAAATTTGTATACAGTCGGTTCTCTGTCGGTATTGTCACTAAGGTAAATTTCGCATTTTGAGTAGTTGAGGTCAAGGCCGATGGATTGGAACTGCTGCTTTAAAAATTGAAAATCTTTTAGAACGGTATCTACGTCACCTCCTAGCGTTCCATCATCTAAGTACCACACATTAAATTTTGAATTTAGTTGTTTTATTATGGGATGGATAGCCAAACTGAAAATGACTGGCCAAATTATCTTATTGTCTTTGATTAGCTCGTACTTAGGGTCGTATATTGAATGAATGCATGTAATTGTTTACTTTATTTAATTAAATTATTAGCAGGGTGGTGCTAAGTATGAGGTAAAGCAATTATTTTCTTATTATCTTTTATTAGCTCGTACTTAGGAACGTATATTGAATGAATGCGTTTTTTTTAAATAATAATTTGTGCGGCACGCGCGTGGTGCGCTTCGTTTATTGTCAAATAAGTCAACGTTTTGGCATGTGATGGTAAAAGTTTAGTTTAAGTATAAACAATAATTATATTTTCGTCTTACGCCTAATAATGTATGTACTTAAAATAGATAATACCCAGTGTAAAACTGAGAAGTCATTACCTAACTGTAAATAATAGGAGGTAGTCAAAAGTAGTGAGAACTGGCTGTGTATAAAAGTGTATGAACACGTGTAAGTGTGTGTACTTTGTGTAAAATACAAAACTAAATCATGTAAATACGATCAAATAAACTTATAAAGACGCCCGTTTAGAACATTTTACTGCCAGTCCTAAGCCTGGATAAAGTATGAAGGAAAGTTCATACAATCTGCAACAATAAAAGGTTTTAAATTGTTAAAAACGCTCGCTAGGAGACGTCCTATGGCGACCTCACTCTTTAATTCGCATATTAACAAAATTCATATTATCGTCATATTAGCAAATAGCATAGCAATAGCATTTAGCATGCTAAGACTCATGAATTCACATGCTAATGAAATTTATGCGAAATCGCATTAATTACAGCTTTCGTGGAAAGTAAATTTTATTTTATTCGTAAGTACTAGTTCCATGGCATGCACTGCCATGAGTCAGAGAGAGTCCTGTCAAATTAGATTTATTTAGTCTATGGGTAACATTATTATTATCAAATCCATCAAGGATCAAGGTTTTTGGGTTTGTGTTGGTTTGACGAAAACCTGGAAAGAAAAGTTTACAAGGCGTCGAATCACAGTTAAACCAGTACTTAATTATATTCACATACTATTTTTCGTTTTATTGTCATATTTACTGGGTACAAAGAGGTAAGGAAAGCGAAAATAATTATTTTCTAATTGTTTTTCTCCCATGTATTTTTTTGTTAAAACTTCCGGACCAGATTCTTTCAATTGTGATCTTTTATCATGTCCCGTAACTTGTGTGCACTGCATTATACGTATTATGGGTATATGGTCTTGATTTCAGGTTACTCCATAAAACATGACTACAGCAGCAAGACCTACTTTTGATCCAGCGCGGGGGGGCACAGGACGAGGAGAAAAGGATCTAAGTGCAATATCTCGCCAGTATTCAAGCCGAGATCTTCCTGGACACACTAAGTTGAAATACAGGTAGGTGAAGTAACTCAATGATTAGCCGTTCATTACACTTAACAAACCTTTGTAGGTAGTTGAACCGCCATCATCAATAACTATAGTTCACAATATGTGGTGGCCTTTTACTATTTCCATTAATTTAGAAGACAATTATTTTAGAAAACAATAATCAAGTGGAGAAGTTTTGCACTTTTAACTGGTACCTGTTTCTTAAAAGTGTCTCATTGTTGTTGGGATTGTAACAATTTTCATACAAACTACTTTACTTATTTATGAACTTCCTTACATCGTGTTCAATGAATAAGCAACATCTTATAATACAATAATAGTTTCTTCTAATAATAAGAATGGTTTAAATCAGTATTTCATTCCATGCCCTTTTTGCAACAAATGTAGTAATAGAATCATCTGATATTTTCAGGGAACAAGGCCAAGGTACAACAGATGAATTACGATCAAGAGACTTCCGCAAGGAGTTAGATGAGAGGGAGAAGGAAGGTAAAGGCTCAAGCACCCGAAGACTAATTGAGCCCATAACTAAGAGACCTAAAGTAGACCAAGTTCCCGCTGCAAGCTTGGACGCTGATGATCCTCTCGAGGGGGACTCGTCAGATTCAGATGATTCTGATGATGACACTGCAGCACTGTTAGCAGAGTTGAATAAAATCAAAAAAGAAAGAGCCATAGAGCAAGCTAAAAAGGTACATCCCTTGCTTTAACAATTGCAAATCATTACACAATATGGTGCTATTTTTCCAACATGATTATTCTTATTTATTTTATCAACCTACCCATTATTGATGCTGTTCTCTTCATCATAACACCATGAAAATTGTCAACATAGGTGTAGCAGACTGTTGGGCGCGACCAGCACCCACACTCGCCCTGGGACTCTCCCACTGTTTTTGACGCGTGTTCTCTACTTACTGAACCTAGTGTTTCTGCTGGCGACACACGTCACCATGCACCCCTGAATCCGGTGAGTAGGTACTGCTACCCGCAAGGACTTCGGGGAAACGGAGACTTCTTCAAAGATGAGGCAGAAATTAAACACTTCTTGAATAGTTCTTCCAGTCTTGTCCACAGATTTCGGCTTGTTTCTTCCTTGTTGTTGTTGCCTCTTATGTGGCTGAGCTGCAACTGGCTAGTACCGGGCTACGACTACTATTACATGGTGCTCTCGGCGCTACCTGCACCCACGTACCCAGATAGCGTCTAGTCGCCGACATTAGGCTTCTACAAACATCTGCAAAGCTTAGCAGAATCAGCATCAATATCTTAAAATCATTAGTATATATTGTATGCGCAGGATGTTACACCGTCTCTATATATATATATGTATATCTCTCTGTGAGAGTGCCTGTTCTTTACGTATATTTCATACACACGCTGCATGTGTAGAAGGTGACTTACTACAACATGCAAACTTACGGCTACCATATTACATCTCACCGCTAATGCTTTCCACTCCTTTTCTATGTCAGCATCGTCAGATAAGTCCTCCGTGACTATATGTCCTTGTTATTTATACATTACATTATATTTTAAAAAAATGATTCCAGGATGCTGAAAGAAAGCAGGAAGAAGAAAGAATTCGCATGGAAAATATTCTATCTGGAAATCCTTTACTGAATTACTCATCAGCAGGACAGAAAAATGATTTGAAGGTAATCATCAAATTAAATGTTACTTTTGCTTACTGAACTTTAAGTAACAAAGGCACAACAAAACAGATTGATTTGAAATATAAACACCCTCAGTAAAACTAATGAAATTATTATGTTTGTTTGTTCCAGGTGAAAAGGCGATGGGATGATGATGTTGTTTTTAAGAATTGCGCTCGTTCAGAGCCTGAAAAGAAAGGCAATACCTTCATTAATGACTCATTGAGGTCAGAGTTTCACAAGAAATTTATGGAAAAGTATGTGAAATAGACGACTCTGATTTTTCGAAGAATATAAAAAGGATAATTATTGTGTTTATAATCAATCATTTTATTTTAAACCTGATATTGGTGTACAAATATTCAAGAAGCCCCTTTGCCTTAGGAGCCATTCAAGTATTACGTAAGCAGATTTTTGCAATTATTAAACACGTCGCCCTCCCCCTCGTCAGCAAAAGTAAGCAAAGCTCTTCTCCCTCCCATGCTCACTTATACGTTGGTACATGCATTTTTCAATGTGTTCTGGTTTATTTATTGATTCATGAGCATTAGTTATATAAGTCTAGAAATAAGGAATAGGCTTGGAATGGAGGTCTTTAACGCATATAATATTTATTTAAGCAAATTTTATTGAGATGGTATTCAGTTATTATAATCTGTTTATTAACGAACAAAACAAACTTCTTTTAAATGTTGGTATAAATTCAAAATAACAGTCTCGCTAACAATATCGCTCACATCCGTTTTGTTGACGAAAATGACAGTTATTGGTGCCGATTCTCTTGTACACCGAACTAAACTAACTAAACTATCACTAAAATTCCTTACTTTTGGCTATGAGAATCTTAAAGCTATTCTGCAAAAAAAGATCTCTAAATTTAAAAATAATTTTGATACAACTAAAATCGAATTTGACAAACGCGACTCCACGTTTGCCCTACCCCGTGATATTTTTTAGAGCCGGAATCGCGCAGGGGGGGCAGCCTCAACGTGTTTTAAATGGATTTTTTTACTTTTTGTATCGAAAATATGAAAAATTATTACCTACATGTTGAGTTTTAGAGGTGTATGGGGTTTTATAAAGGGGGTCGAAATTTTCATTATTTTTACGATAGGACACACCAATTTCGAGATATATGCAAAAGAAAAGAAAAAAAGATAGTATATAGTAGACAGTACTGTATTTGCGCCCGAAGTCGAGGTGTCAGTGTGAATTTTAGTTCTTGACAACTAATTTTATTCCATACCTTTTTAACCGCGATTAAATATAGTCAGATTTAGTTAGACAATCAAAATTTTATATTGAATAGAATAATGAATTTGACAACAACAGAATAGCAAAATTACCATTTTCACTAAATTAAAAACTCAGTACAATCTTAGTGCTGTCAAACTAAAATATAGATAAGTTGTGTCACTTTAGTCAATTTCAGAATGGGAAAACGTCGTTTGACAGGAATAAACTAAATTTTAGTGATTTTTAGTTTAGTTTAGAGAATTTTGTGACAAGAGAATCGGCACCACTAGCTTTCATATTAGTGATATCTAATTCGGAACGCAAATTATTGATTTGAGCCCTCGCAGCTTTTTCTAATTCGGAATTTGGCCAAAGTTAAAACCTACATACGCCCAGTGTCAGTCTTGTGCCTGCTCGGTCATTTTTAATTAAGAGCGCTCCGTACTAGTTCATTTCGGTCAGTGAACTAGTTCTTTCTATTAGCTCTATTCGGTCTTCGCTCTCAGCAGTACTTTTAAAGATCACAGAGAAAAATTTAACGTATCAGTCAAATCAGTCGCTGTCATTCTCGTTCGGACATACGATACGGCTCTTTGTTAATGTACGAGGAGCTGTTATAACTAATAGACCGATTACAAGTCAGCATTCAGAAACGTTTCTTTTAGTACAGTGCTAAGAAACGGTTCCTATTCGTTCATCGTTCGCGAACTACATAAGAGTAGCGTGCACTCCATAAAGACAGAACTGCCTACCCTACCTTAATCAAGTAAATATTTAAAACTAAGATTATTTTAACAACAAACATATTCATAAAACAGCTCCACCTGTCGAGCGCCGGACGTATCATTATTATCATCGATACAATACCTGTTCGTTCGTACAATTTGACGCAATTTCGCATTGCGATGCATTAGCGCGGCTGAGTGCCTCGGGAGAGACACGAACTATTCGCGGCTTAATGTTTATATGTGTGCTGTCGTGGTCATGCAGATTTATTGTGTGTGCGTTCCTATACATATGTGGCACACAATGTATTAATTTACGCACACAACCGTACAGGGTAGTCACTGGCTTTTTACGCTTTTTTACAACACGAAGAATGACGAAAATTATCGAAGTTTTCCGACCAAAGTGGTTTATGCGACTATTCAACAACTTTCACAATAAATATTATCTATTTTTGACACTATTATCAACGTTAAAACTACATACACAATACATGCTATGCAACCAACTACAACACAATACATGCTATCATAGCTCACAACCAAAACAAATAAATCAAAACAAACAATAGCGTCGGAAATCGGAATAGGTATAAAAATAATACGACAAAAAAAAACGGTAGTTTATGTAGCGACAATTCAATGAAACAATGCTATTTGAAAGTAGCATTGTTTCATTGAATTGTCGCTACATAAACTACCGTTATTTTTTTGTCAAAGTTTTTGAGGTGGTGTGTGTATACAGAAAAGAAAAAAAATGATGTATTTTCAAAACTATCTTTCGCTGAACATAAAAAAAACCTGTGATTGTGAAAAGTAGTTGTACACCGGATTTGCAATTAATACAAACTAAAGAAACTAAAGGTAAAGTCCATCGTCAATTCAATACACAACAATATGATTCATCTGCCAGGGGTGCGGGTTGTTCGAAAGAGATACCGCCGCCCCTGGCACACAGGCAACTGAGGGAACACGGGTGGGTTTTAGTCAGTAAAAGTCTGACACGCCCTCCCGCTCCACCCAGAGCGGGAGAAGTTATTTGATGATTTCCCACCCGGAAAAAAAAAAAAAAACAATATGATTCATTGCCTCACAGGTTGCATGCTGTGTAGGTACAGCAATCGGTTATTCTGTTGTTTTTTTTGCCTTCTTTTATTTCTGCCTACCCTGTCTAAAAACTCTGTGCACGCCACTGTATACACCATAGTAACTTGTATATACCACTCTTATTAGGTTAGGTGGCGACTCTAGCCAGAAGCACTATTGCTAATAACTCAATAGAGTTTTTGGCGGGATCGCGTTGGAACATGTCGCACGACTTTTTATTTTTATGAAATTTAGTGAAATAGCGAATAAAATTGTATAATTTTGGTAGCGAATTATGCAATTTAATTACGTGTGAGTGCACAAATGTAGTGAAGGTGAAAATAAGTGACTAGCGTGGACTTTTCGTGTTCCCCCCAAAAACTCCTAATAGGTTGTTATAAAGTTACTACTGCTCTACAATGACTTTGACTTGACTGACTAAAGACGACTATGACTGTTTTGTAACCGTGCGAAGCCAAAACCAAAAAAATAAAATAATAACTCAAAACAAAACAGTACAACTGTCATTTGTGACAGCGCTCACGGTGATATTAGTTTAGCGCATTGTCGGCGTTATCGCAAGATGGCGCATGTCATGACGTCATCTACGACGATTCACGGGACATCGTTATTGCGCTCACACCAATGCCGAACGGGTGTGAGCACGCTCAAATCGATATTATCGCAACTCCGAATGTAGCCCATGACTCTAAGGGACTACTCACACTTATTCAGGTCTGTTCAGCTTTTGCCCTTAGAAAACAACGATTTTGTATAGAGTCCGTTCAGCTTTTCGCGGCTAAACGGATGCGTACGCATCTCATCCAAAATAGTTGTTTTCTATGGACAAAAGCTGAACAGAGCTGAATAAGTGGAAGTAGTAGGGACTACTCACACTTATTCAGCTCTGTTCAGCTGAAAACCGAAAACTTCCCTAAGTTTTCGATGACATTGGATGTTGCTCAAAGTTGTGTGTCTGCTCACTTTTGTGTGATTTTGCGATATCGACATCGTTTTCTTTGAGCCATTCATAGACAAGTAGGGTTGCCATGTGTTCCAAACCAAAATTGACTAAATTTTGTAGAAAATCCAAAAAGTAAAAAATAAATACTGTTGACGTAATGACCACCCAGACTCCCCCATGTCATCAAAATTATGCAAAGCAAAGACTCTCCGCCCCCCTGTAGTGCTTACGTAAAACTTAAATGGCCCCTTCGTTTTTTTTATGTTAATAATAAGTGCTAGGTATAACAAATTCAGTCCAACAGTGGTGTGATGAGCTAGGAGAAATCTTATGTATATTTCAGTTATCTTTGGCTATAGTTATGATGATGCTTCAACTTACAATAATTAAACCCAGACTTTGTTATGGTCATATGATTTTTTGTACCTAAGTACCTCTAAAAGATAATGTAAGTACTAGCATGTAAGGATGTAGCTCTTAGTTTTATGTATTTTAATACACAATTAAAATATTTGATTTTTATTTTGTATCTTATTAAATCCCATCTATATCTACATACCTATATACCTAAAAAGAAACATAGTCAAAACTGTAAATTGCAAATAAAAAAAAAAGTAATTGCTATAATGGGAATGACTCAGAGGCCCTAGTGTGAGTTTCATTTAACCATCTCGAGCAAACGCAGTGAGCGCGTTCGGCGTTCCGACCCAAGTGGCATTGCAAGCTGTATACAAGCTGCATTTTAGTTCGTTTTTGTACTAGAAGGTGTATGTTCAGGCTGTATAAAGGCTGTATCAGCGCTTATACAGCCCTTATAAGTAAACATGGGCACATCTTAAACAGCTTTATGCGTTAGTAGAGCTGTATAGTAGCTGTACAAGAAATGAAAAAGCTGTATAATGCTGTATTATAGCTGTTATTCGGTGTACAAAGAAACCATAACACTGCAGATATTATCTTATAAATATCTTGTAAAGAAAAGAGTTCCAAATAGGTTTTTGAAAAGAATTACAAAATAATAAAAATTAGACTAACTAGATTTTCAATGAAATAGAACCGTGAATAAAGACATTGTTATTTATAATATTTATTAGTAAGTAAACGTAATCTTGGACTTGGATACCTGAAGGTGTTAATTGGTGAATTGAAATTGCGGATTCAAATTTATTGTGAACCTGTCTATGTTTTTCGTCAAAATATTCAAGCGCCAGCAAATTAATCGATCTGATATAAAAGAAAAATACTATTTATATGGTAAGCCAATGTTGGTTTTAAGGTTAGAATAAAAAACAATTTTATAATAACAGAAGTGAGGGTAGTGTGATCATTGTGCCCTCATATCCAGCTGAAAGTCATGATATATTCCTTAAATTATGTTTCAAATTTTGTTTTATCATTCGTCATTTATTCATTCGAAATTACGAAAATGGCGACTATTTGCTAAACAGCCTAAACGATAATTGGAGTGTGTTATAGTCTGAGTAGCTGTACTAAGTAAGTTAAGGATTATATTGTACAGCTTTTGGCTGCTAATCAGCTTTATAATAGAATATTTTTATTACTTAGGCTGTATATCAGTTCTCTATACATAACTTATAATGCTCATAAGGGTTAATTAAAAGAAATAAAAAACGCTGACTCAATATGATACGTACCTACATATAGTAAAACTAAAAGTAGTAGCTGTTTAATTTTTAACCCACAAAAAAAATGGAAGAGATTCTCAATTTGACCTTATATTTTATACCTAAATAAACTTAGTGTAAAGCATTATTAGTTTGTTGTATGTATTATATCAGTTTTACTTTATTTTCAGGAAAATATGCCGACTAAAATTTAAGCAACCATTGAGAAAGGGCAAAACAAGCTTTGCATTGTACTAAGTTTGTGGGAATTAAAAGGCGAGTTAAGATGGCCAAGAAAGCGATTAGATGTCAACAAATTACTAAAGGATGAAACATCTCGGCCTTTACATAATTGGTCCACCTCCACCATGAAACAAAATATAGTCTCATGTTGGAGCGCATACAAAACAAATTCACTAGGTTTTTGTACATGAAACTATCCCTTCTATCCGTTGATGTACCCAACCTTATTCGTTATCGGAATGGTCGGTTACAACTCGAGACAAGGAGGGACTTAGCTATTACATCATATGTATTCAAACTATTACGTGGTAAGACCTGTAATTTCGGTATTTTGAAGGATGTTTGTCTGAATGTGCCTGACAATTACGTTTCGCGGCGCCGAAAGCCACGGTTACTAGCAGTGCCACGCGCAAGAACCAACTT
The DNA here is from genome assembly GCA_949091785.1 of Polymixis lichenea. Lineage (NCBI taxonomy): Eukaryota > Metazoa > Arthropoda > Insecta > Lepidoptera > Noctuidae > Polymixis > Polymixis lichenea. Next base: position 14,259,648 of record OX420937.1, read on the forward strand.
GTTCAGCAAAGCGCCACTGACGCGCGCCTTGCACGCACTGAATGACACGGCTGACAGGATCGATTTATTTACGTGTTCTCTGAATGAATTCACAAAAATAATGTTGTATGTGATATGTTATTTAAGATAGTTATTTAAGATAGTTTAATTTAGGACCACGCTACCGCATTAGGAATTTCCTGTAATGATAGCATTATTTGTGATAAATAAATAAATAAAAAATAAAATAAATAAATAAATAAACCTCAAAATGCTGTGTGAAAAGGCTATCAATATCGTCATATGACGAAGCAGTAAGAGAACTAGATCTCATGGTTCAAATCAATCATCATTTGAACTAAGCAGCACAAGTTTTATGAAGAAACGTCAATCATGTTCCAGAGGTTGAATTAAATGTACACATTTTACATAACTGTTATGATAATTAATAACCCTGTTTAATGTTTTTGCTACGGAACCCTCTTCGTTGGACGTCGACGGAATTGGCGGATGACCGTAAAGTCTTTCCGAGTGACTGTCATTAATACAAAATAAAGCTGTACTGTAGCTGTCATTTATTTTTTTAGTTTTAAAACACCCTCAAAAACAGAAGTCATAAAACCACGGAGAACGGAGTTTGCATACACCATTGTACAGAAACAAGTCTTAAGTGATACTATAATAACACTAAGAGCTGTAATAAGTAAGTGTTCACATGCAAAACACAGCTTGTATACAGCTTTAACGATAAAACCAGATTAAAGTGTCACAGAATACTTAAGCTGTATTGTGGACTTTTCATATTCTGTTTAAATACCCTAAGCTTTCGCGGAACCCTTAATAAAGATTTAATACAGTTTAAGCTGTATAATGACTCATAAATCACTATTAGAAAGACTAAATAATTTTTTGACACTCTTGTAAGTCTCTAAAAGAACTGTAAGTTCTAAATAGGCTGTTATATTGATGTTGCAAACGCTTGCGTGCTGCTTGGGGATTGGCCCTGGATTGGTGACGGACCAATCGGAGCGCCGAACGCGCTCCCTGCGTTTGATCGAGATGGTTAAATGAAACTCACAGTAGGGCCTCTGATGTCAAAAATATAGTTAAAAGTCTAAAAGAATGTTTGTCTGGATGTACGAGTATGTTCCGGATTGGTGCTAAAATGGTTGAACGGATTTTTGGCACAGAGGTATTTTATAAACTGAATAAAAGTACCCTGTGTTGGGGTACTTTTAATCCCGGTAGTACGTTCCCGTGGGGTTTTTGCCGACATCCACGCGAGTGAAGCCGCTATAGGTATTTATGTAAACGATAGTAACAAAATATCAGATAAAGGCTCAAGAAAGCCATATCATTGGAAAACTTGCCTCTATGTTTGGTGGTATTTAAGCCCTAGCGGCGGAAAAAGGTTTCTCTTCCATTCTCCACTATTTCTACCCATACTAATATTAATATCTCCCACATGCATTTCCTTTGTTCGCTAAAGGGCAAATTCTCAAAACGGCAAATTCTCCTATGGGCAAATTCGTAAAATGGCAAATTCGCATATGGGCAAATCTAATACAGTAACCTACACAAGTTTTAGGTAGGTACACTATCTTATCCTTCCAAAAAGCCGTTCGTTCCCGTATGACTCGCGTAAAACAAAAAGTGTAAACCTTGCGGTTGAGAGAACTGTAAGGATGAAACCTCCTTCAAATCTAAAGAGGTTTGATTACACTGGCCACTTCATGCATTATTATTGTCATGATTATGTGTAATTTGAAAAAATAATTTTAAATCTCAAATGAAAGGATTTTGATCGCAAAATCGATTAAGATTATATTAGATTGAAGATCGATCGGCTGATTCATTTAGGTTGAGATTTATTAGATTGAGATTATATTATTTCAATTGGTTCTATAGGTTCTAATTTTTTGTTCTAGTTGAATACTGCCTATTCTATAAAGGAAATAAACTTTTTGCTACAAAATCGTCGTAAAAAATTACGCTAGTAACCCTACCTACTTATTTATTTAAAAAAATACATTAGTTGCGTACATCGTAAAGCAAAAACACTTCTACGAAGTTAACTAAACTTGTACATAACACATACATAACATCAGCCCGAAACCGGGCCCATTCGAAATTAAACCATACAAAAAAAATAAGTATTGACAAGTAGATAACTACTTAAAGGGAAATATTCCCGCATAGTAGGTACGTAGGCATCGAAAAATACTTCCTTGATTTTATGAATGAACGGCCACGGGGCTCGGCGGTTCAGGAAGTTGTCTATTGCCTGCTAGATGGCGTTAATTCAAAAACGAACCACAATATCTGATATATATGGGGAGTCTCCTCAAGCTACCTACGCATAAATATATTCCTAATTACTGGGAATCATTTAATTCTTATTTCGTAATAAAATGTAGGTTACCTACTTCATCCTTACAATATTTATTTTACTCTGCATTCTTGCTGCGGTAGTATTCTTTCCAATCGAAATATACTTTGGAATGTTTCCGAATTATTGCGAATTATTCCGAAAGTTTTGCAACGCTACACAGGACCACAAACGCCGTTGAAGGGTGGCATAAAAGATAGAATACTAAAATACCACCGAAACCTTATTTATTTCAGGCTATAAACCTTATTAAAAAAGGAGGCATATTTACAAGAAACCAAAATCATACAAAATAATATTCACTGTAGCGATAAGAAACGCAGGTCGGCGGAAATAATTAAAAATACAAAAATTACTGAAATTATTAACGACCAAATTAACAATTTAATTACAGTTAAAGAATGCTTGGAACGTTTGTGGAAGTGTCAAGTTAAAGAATGAAACCTAAACCGAATAGATAATTTTCATTATTTTAAAACTACTTTCATTTTAACTGTAGGTACTCTTGCCCATATGCGAATTTGCCATTATAAGAATTTGCCCATAAGAGAAACTGCCGTTTTGAGAATTTGCCCCTTAGCGAATAAAGGATGCATTTTACTGCTCCTTACCTACATGCTATTGATGTCACCCCTACCTTAGTATTTTCTGTGAAAATTCGAATCGAAAAACATGCGAAATATTTAGGTACGGTACCCTGTACGTATATTTATTAGACCAATCATCATAGATACATAATATAGCTACATATGTCGGGTATGGGCGTCGGGAGCGGGGCGCCCGAGGGTGCATCAACAACACCCTGGGGGTGGGGGGGTGATGGTCTGCTTCAAAATAAAATGTTGGTGTTAAAACTTCCAGTCTTAAAAAAATTACGTATTCTACTTTCGCATAATACTCAAGCAAGTAGCTCCCATTCTTCGTCTTCGCAGGAACTCTCGGATATTATTTCTGCTATTCAACCTCCTTCACAACTCTAAAACGCCAACCTATCTGCGGGAACGTTTTTCCTGCGCCCGTCCTTCTGATGTGCCTTGCACTTGCAGGTCGCATCTGAGAAACCTCCTCTAAGGCCTCCCCACTCCACCGACATCTACTCCTGTTCTTTCACTATGCACGAGGTGCGGTTGTGCAATTCACTTCCGCCTGACATTCGGGACTGCCAAATTATGCAGTTTTTATAGAAGGATAAACAACACTATCTTTCCAGTTCGTCATGGTTGCGTATGTATTTATTACATTATAATTGTGAATTTCAAGTGTCTACATCTTAGTACGGTTCAAAAGATACAGCTCTGATAGACAGACGGTCGGATGGGGGGAGCCTTAGTAACAGGGTCCCGTTCGCAACCTTTGGGTACAGAGCCCTAAAACGGTTAAAGAAAGGTCATGAAATGAAATCTAACTCTTTCGATTGGTGCAATTGCAAGAACAAATCCTCTTCTTTGGGTTTCTTCTTGGACATTCGGTTCGACATACCTACTGATGAGATAAGCGACTATAAAAAATGTTTGAATGCGGTTTTAGCTGCTTTAAAAATAAAGCTTTCCGTTTCCTTTGAGTAAAAATTGGTTATTTTAATTTTTAGGGTAGGTGCCTAGATAACCACTTTCTTTCCAAGGCCCGATCGAACTTTCCACCCACTCTATTTATCAATATCAACTTTATCATTACCTAAGTTTATTATCGTGTCACAGCTGTTATCATTGTGTGAGAGGTCGGTAAGGACAAATGTAACCAAACTGAAATAATCTTAATCAATGAAAACTAGGATTACACTGGAAAACAACTAATCGAGTATCAACATTTTTAAGTAGGTATCTACTTCCTACTGGGTACTATTAAGAGAAGGGAATGAGATCCTACACGAGGGATTGGAAACTGGTACCTACTTAAACATGACATACATATTTAATACTTTGGCGTCTTTTACATTCACTAGCCCACCAACTTACCTTGTAATGGACTTATTGGGATGGGTAGTTAGTAGATAGGTTTTTCTATCTACTGATAAGCCTAAGATCTTTCGGCACTTAGATCAAACAATGACAACTATTAATTATGTTAGTACAAATATGGCGACTTTCGGTGTATACGAAATCTCAAGAATGTCACTATGAATTTGTCACTTTTAGATGCCGATAACCCCAAACGAACAAATGGGTACTTAGTCGTTCCTACCTATACTTGTTACCTATACCTACATTGTTAAGTGCCTCTGTGCTACTGAGTTACGTGTTCTTATTTGCACCGCACACTTTGGAAAAGGAACATAATTATAATATGCAGTCAGGCTGGCTGGACGTGTCCGGCTCAATGTTTAGTGTTTACGTTATTAAAACGGACGATGTGTGTAAGGCGAAGGCGGGGAGGAATGTGGCGAGTGCGGCGCCGGCGGCGGCGGCCCACCTTGAGTGGGCAGGTTGACCGGCTGATCCCGCCGCGCGCCTCTGCGCTCAGTTCTCGCCAGTCGAGTGAGCGCTCTGACAGCGAACATGGCTAGCCAGAAGACGGCGTGCCTGTGCGCGTGTTTTATTTTGTTTACCGTAGCGGCTGAGGCCGCCCTCTCTGGATTATACATCGATAATGGGGTAGATCAGACTGTTATACATCACTCGATGACACGGCATGAACGGATGGTCGTCGAACACGAAATTCTGGAGCTGTTGGGTCTCGGAGAGAGGCCACGTCGAGCTCGAGCGCCTCCGCTGGACCGCTCGGCGCCTAGCTTCTTGTTGGACGTATACAAACAACTGGCCGAAGAACATGAGCAGGCTCGCCCCACGCGCAGCTCTGAGATGGCTCTCAGTGGAGATGAGCAACACGCCATTGACGAAAGCGACCTCATCATGACCTTTCAAAGCAAGAGTGAGTTTAATTTGTGGATATTTAACCAAGTTGGTTTTTGATGCTTCAGATCTGATTTAGAACGGTAGGTATTTACAGGTAAGTACCTTGCGTATTATCCTGTTATAATTAGTGTTATATGTATTATGTACCTATTGTTAGTTACCTACTGAAAAAATTGGTTTATCCTATCTGTGAAAATATGTTTGCGTCCGTTTACTGCAAAGTAGGACCTTTATGCACCTATTCATAAAACATGGATTTCCTTTGGCATTCAGCAATAGCAGTCTATCAGTGAAAGATTTTTGGTGATCGGATAAGCATAGCTATTCACAGCCGATCGATAAGCTTTCGTGCCGAATCGAACATTAATAAATTTTATCAAAAGAGTGCTCCAATGGCTGTTCACAAATCCAAAACTCGAAATTTTTCTCAGTTTAAGTCAAACACATGACCGCCTTTCTTCCGTCAGCTATTTGCTGCCGGGGCAAGGCGATTTTACGTCGTAGTAATATTAATTTAGATTTACATTTTCATCTTTAAAACAGTTTTGTTCCAATTAATGAAGAAGATACCGCTACTCCAAGTCATTTCAAAATAACAGCGCGTTAAATCGCTTAACAAGACATTACCGGTAAAATAAATTCTTAAAAGCTAATGACGCATGTTGTTAAGTAGTATGGTTATGGTCCTTTTCTTTTATGTTCTTTGTGCACCTCTTGTTTTAGAGACGGCATCGGGAGCATTCCGTTATAATTTGTTATAAACTACCTGGGAGGTTCAGGTAAAGATTTGTAGATAAAAATGTTGAGTCACCACTTTGGTAAACATTCTTGGTATTGTGGATTCGATAATTGATTACTGGCGTTTGACCTGATCGTAGCCGGCAACTGTTTAAATTAAATTAACATTTAAAAAAGATACTTTTATGTCGATTTGGGCACAATCATTGGATCTCCTAATCTCATCTTACGAAGTAGGTATTAATTCTCATAATTGCGATGGTTTTGATTATTGGCTGATTGATTAGTTTTCAAACAGAATTAATTCTGGATAAACATACTGAACACGTATTTTTTATCCCGGAAAATCAAGTATTTTTACTCCGAAGGGCTGAAGAGCACAATGCAGTCGCAGTGGTATGTTCAGTACAGAATATTAAACGAAAAATCTGTTCACCGAGCCAGTCCCGTTTGAATGAAGAGAATAAGTCGAATGATAATTAATGTTTAGATTACTTTAGATACTTACATAATATTGTGACTTGTAACATAATATGGGTATTTGTAGGCACTGGCCACCGGTTCTTTCTGGAATGCAATATAGTGCTATCTATTCAAGGAAAATAATGAATGACTCGTACATGTACAATATTGTTATAAATTTAATTATATGTCCGTTTATATTATAACTACTTATGCAAATATAGTAGGTACATAGTACGTGTTTATGTAGATACATAGAGTCAAGATTTTATCATTATCTTCCATGGTCAAAGGCCGACCGTTTTGCAATTGTGTACTCCCTCCGCGGAATGCATAGATCTTCAAAATGAATGAGACTATATGGATAGATAATCTCAGGTTTCAGCAATAGGCTGATGTGTTTTCAGACGATCCTGGAGGTTTTAATACTTATACACATTTACCTACCTATGTTCTGATTCTGTTGAGGCTTGCAGAAAAGTAGGACTAATGAGTTTCGACCCACATCTCTGTGCATCAACGAATTTGAATGGTGTGTAGGTACAATAATAGTTTATGTTGATATTGGGAAGTTAATGGAAAATGGGCAGTAACAGACGAACAAAAAGCTTTAAGTTTAGCTGAGCATTTAGAGCAAATATTCCAACCAAATGAAGCCCAGGCTGATGAGAGGATAATTCAGGGAGTAAATTAGTTCAGCTATTAAGTTGGTTACCCCGAAAGAAGTATCTAGAGAAATTAAGGGAAATCTAGTCACGGGCTTGAACTCACTGGTGGGCCTGGCTAAAAAGGACGCTGTCTCACCAGGCATCGTGTCCGACAGAGATCGTTTCGGTGCTGAGCAGTTAGACGCTAATTTACACGCACAACGTTATTGAGTGAGATGCAGGATCATTTATAGTAAAGTAGGAGCGTAAAACATTAATTAAGAAAAGTCCTTAGGAAGATCGGGTTTTACGAAAAAAACACTGCATAAATCAATGACCAATAAAGTTTATTGAACTTTTCGATAATTTAACTTTGTTGGTATCGACTTGTATTTGGAGATTTTACACTTTTTTACTACTTAAACACCCCCAAAGATAAGGTAAATAAGCAAGGAAAACGAATCTTTGTTGGCTTATAACTTTTTAAATGGCTTTTAATTTTTGTATTCTGTTTCCGCACAGACAATAATAATAATGAGACAAAACCATACCATGTTTAATTTTGAATGTAGGTACATTGTCGAATAGTGGTGTAGTACACTCCCGAAGTTTGTTTGGAAAAAATGTCGACCAGATTCACCTTAAGTGTAATTTTAATCGGAGAAAATCCGCCGGTTACGACTTAATTGCAGGAGAAGTTTTACAAAATCTCCCATGTAAAGCTATAATTAGCTTACCACGCTCATTAATGCTGTATTTCGGTTGAAACACGTTCCTGACATGTGGAATGTATCAGCTGAAATCATCATGATCGCCAAGCCTGGGAAGCCACTTCATGAAACAACATCTTACAGACCAATGTTGCTGTTACCTGTGTTGTCAAAACTCTTTGAGAAACGATTTCTAGAGGTATTGAAGCCGATTATTGAAGCTGAATATCTAACCCCCGATTACCAATTTGGATTTAGATAACAACACTACGCTCGACCAAGTACACAGAATTACTAATATTGTTGAAAGAACACTAGAGGAGAAGGTGTGCCTCACTATTTTCTTTGATGTTCCACAGGCTTTCGAAAAAGTATGGCGTGATGGCCTCATCTATAAGCTAATAACAATGCTGCCTCAACAGTTTTCAGACATCATAGAATCCTATACAACAAACAGATTGTTTAGAATAAGCCAAAGAAATGCATATTCAAACCTTAGGCAGATAAAAGCTAGAGTACCACAAGGTAGTGTAATAGGTCCGGTCCTGTATCTACTATACACCTGTGATATTCCTGAGCTAGAAAATAATGCCATTGCAACCTTTACTGTCGATACAGCCATCACGGCTGTTGGAAATAGTTACGAGGAAGCCGTAAAACAGGTTTAAGAATCCGTCAATCGTGTTTATGCGTGGACTGCAAAATGGCGTATCAAACTTAATGAAAGCAAGTCTATCCACACCGACTTAAAACACATAAAAAGCCATAATACTTTTAAAGTGTTCATAAATAATCAATAAATACCATACGCGAATACTGCTAAGAATCTCGGTATGGATGCAAAACTGCGCTGGAAAGAGCATGTCAAAAAGGAAAGTGGGGAATTAGATAATCGATACAAAAAAAAAAAAATTGGCTACTTTGTAGACAATCGCCATTGTCAATATCTAATAAATTGTTGTTATTTATATAAGCTTTAAAGCCTGAATGGACCTACGGTATTCGGCTGTGGGGTTGCATCAGCCAAAGTAATCGTCAAATCATACAACGTTTTTTCAATCAAACAAAGTACTAAGGGATATAGTAAGAGCGCCCTGGTACATTAGAAACAGCGACCTCCACCGGGACTTCAAGATAGATGTTGTAAACATAGTTTTACAAAAATATGCAGAAGCTCATGAACACAAACTTCATCATCACGTGAATGTCGAGGCGATCCAAGAGGCGATCCAACTCCTTGACAACACTGAATTAGTGCGAAGATTAAAAAATTGAGTTAGTTTAGTGCAGTGTAACTGAACTTAAACTGTAGTGCAAGTGCTGACTTTTATAATATCATCATCATCATCTGCCTAGCCTTTTCCCAACTATGTTGGGGTCGGCTACCAGTCTAACCGGATGCAGCTGAATACCAGTATTTTACATGGAGCGACTGCCTATCTGACCTCCACAACCCAGTAACTGGGTAATACGATACCCCTTGGTAAGACTGGTTGTCAGACTTTCGGGCTTCTGACGACCCGTAACGACTGTCAAAGATCCACAAATGACAGCCGGGACCAACGGCTTAACGTGCTTTCCGAGGCACGGAGGGGTCTTGGTATGTAAAGACGGTCACCCATCCACGGACCAACCGCGGCAAGCGTAGCTTAACCTGATCGATCGACCCGTGCAGCTATTGTTACTTAGCCACAAGCTGACTTTTATAATATATTTAATATAATACACGTGAATCAGTTGTCTTCCCCTTAACTTACAGTGAATAAGAAAGACGTTATTGGACGATTACTTAGCAGTTTAAGTTATATTAAATTACATACTTATTAGCTAATAGGCTAGATTGTAATGTGAATAAAGTATCATCTATTGTGATATGTTATAAAGAAAAAAAAATGGGATGATTCACGTACATTATTTTATAGTCGAGAGCAGGGACCGAATTACCGGCATTTTTTAGTAACGTTACCAATTACCGTTAAGTGAACGATAAGAAAGTAACTTTAATAATACCGATACCCACAGTCAGTAAACGTTAATTACCAGTATTCGTATTGGTAAAAGTAACAATTTCTTATACCGGTAATTTATATGTCTATCTCTTTCTAACTATGACGGTGGGGAGACTAGAATCTTTCGGTGTGTGCACAGAAGAAATATTATAAACGCCGAACGTGCGACTACCTTCGACGTGTGTACAATATTGTTTCTGTGCTGCAGAAAATTATAATAAACAGGTTCGTAAGGCCATCAACGCGAAAACTGAAACCATGAATGACTACCTTCGGCGAGTATACAATATTGTTTCTGTGCTGTAGAAAATTATAATAAACAGGTTGGCAGGGACATCAACGCGAAAACTGAAACCATTAGTGACTACCTTCGACGTGTATACAATATTGGTGCCGATTCTCTTGTACACCGAACTGAACTAACTAAGTGATAGTTTAGTTAGTTTATTTAGTGTAGGCTATGAGAATCTTAGAGCTATTCTGCAAAAAGATTTCTAAGTTTAAAAATAATTTTGATACAACTAAAATAGAATTGACAATCGCGACTGCACGTGGTATTTTTCTTCTTCTTTTTGCTTCGCAACTTGGTACTTGTTTACCCTACCCCGTAATCTTTTTTAGAGCCAGAGGCGCGCAGGGAGGGCAGCCTCGACGTGTTTTATATGAAATTTTCACTTTTTGTCTAACTACCTACATGTTGAGTTCTATAGATTTATGGGTTGAATTAAGGGGGTTAAAATTTGTGCGATAGGACACACCATTATCGAGACGTAAGCAAAAGAAAAGAAAAAAATACAATATTGTTTTTGCACCTGAAGTCGAAGTGTTGGTGTGAATTTTAGTTCATGGCAACAAATTTTATTCCACACCTTTTTAATTGTGATTAAAAATAGTCAGATTTAGTTAGACAATAACAATTTTTGGTGAAAAACGTCAAATTCAGAATAGCAAAATTGCCATTTTCACTAAATGAATAACTCAGTGCCATCTCATCTTCATAATCATCATCATATCAGCCGAAAGACATCCACTGCTGTACACAAGCCTCCCCTAAAAGGGAGGATTTGCCATAATCGCCACGATTGGCAGGCGGGTTGGCGATCAAAATCAAAATCAAAAGTCATTTATTCAAACTAGGCTGAGAGTCAGCTCTTTTTGAACGTCAAAATTACATAAGACTGTCCCCCCAAAACGCCCGCCCTTCACCACTTCCTAGTGCTTTCGCTGGGAAGAAGAAGTGGCGCAACAGATCGCAGTATGCGAATGCTGAGAACGCTGCTGCCCATTCTCTAGTAAGTCCCTTATTCGCCTTCTACGACACCCACGGAAAGAAATGGGATTTTTTTACGTCCGGCTCCACACGGAACATGTCATCTAGTGCTGTCAAAGTAAAATATAGTCAAGCTGTGTCACTTTAGTAAATTTCAGAATGGGGAATCATAGTTTGACAAGAATAAACAACATTTTTGTCTAGATTAGAGCCATTTGTGACAACAGAATCGGCACCATTGTTTCTGTGCTGCACAAAATTATAATAAACAGGTTGGCTCAAATTGTGGAAAAAATGACTCAAATTAGCTGCGACCGAATATTTCTATAAAACGAGATATTACTGTCTCCAAAAAGGTATAGTTGCCCACATGTTTCTGGATACAATAAAATTGACCTGGACAGCCCCTTTATGAGGCACGTAAGATATGAGAAAAGTTTTAATATTGTATCGAGAGATGTGTGGTCGACTGTACTTACATACAGACTTAAGACTATTATAAAAGTAAGAACATAGTTATAATAATACGGTTTAAATTGAAAGGTTGAAACATTTTTCGGCCCATTATAATATTTTTTACATAAACAACTAGTTGATAAATCAAAGGCAGTAGACGTAGGTACGTTTGTCGTACGCGGCGCGATGTTTGTGTCTCGTATGATTATGAAATGAAACACGCGCGAGCGCGAATCTTATCGTATTCCTATTTTCCGATCGTCATAACATGCGTTGTTGCCGCTCCGCTTAGTAGAGCCGAACGCAATCGCAAGGCCATGAGGCGCTTGGTTCGGTTTGGCAACGTAGCACAAAATGTTGCTTCTTGTCAGATTTTAGCTAAGTAACGATATTGGTAACGCTATTTAAGTACCGGTAAATTCTATGATTTAACGGTAATTTAAACGTTAAATATTTAACGGTAATTTAAACGTTAAATATTTAACGGAACGGAACGAAATGTTTTGGTAGTTTCACCGGTATTTTATTGGTAACGGTAACCGTCCCTGGTCGAGAGTGCCTATGCCTAGTCAATATTTCATAATTTTATGCTGACCTAAGTACTTTAAAATAAAAAATAGACGGCCACGTGCATGTTGGACCACGCACAATGAAGGGTTCCGTAGTTGGGATGAATTTATCCTAAGAAAAAACATAACATTCTAGTTGAAAAACATATTCTTCCATACAATCCAACTGCAAATGTAAGTTGGTCGACTATTACTTGTTAACTTGTAAAGACTACCTAGCTGTGATAGTTTTTTATTATTTTGGGAATGACATCACGCAGATCCACCTAGGAGGTTGCCGGCTGCTTAATCGAACTTGCCTGGCTGCCTCAATAAATTAAGGCCTCCAACCAGGGCTAAAAAACTTTAAACTAAGCGACTACACGCTAAGGGCTCCCTGCACCCCCTGTGGGGTACGGACTTCGGCTTAGGGAGTCATTGGAAGAAGGCCGCAATGGATGGATTGGATCGAAATGATTATAATTTATAATTTATGGACGAATTTAAAGCTACAGGCTCAGCGGCGGCGGCGCGGGCTGGGTCGAGCAAGGGTCGGGAGTCGGATGATCGGGTCGCATGTGATTGTTTACCTTTCAACTTCGTTATAATATATACATATTATAACGAAGTTGAAAGAAGCAGTATTGCCGTGATATTTTTCACATACATATCCAAAAACAATTATTTAGCTGGCAAGACACTGACAAGACACTGGGGCACCTGTCTCTAACAAAAACAGCACTTAAGGTGAACCTAGTCCACATTTTTCCCATACAACCTTCAGGAGTGTTTTACTCCACTGTTGGACAATGTACATCAAAAATTAAACATGGTATGGTTTTGTCTCATTATTAATATTGTCTGTACGGAAACAGAATACTAAAATAAAAAGCCATTCAAAAGTTAGGAGCCAACAAAGATTCGTTTTCTTGCTAATTTAACCTAACTTTGGGCGTGTTTTAGTAATAAAAGAAGTGTAAAATCTGAAAAACCAAGTCGGTACCGACAAAGCTCAAATATTGAAAAGTTATTGCTTATTGATTTATGCAGTGGTTTTTTCATAAAATCCGATCTTCCGAAGGGCTGTTCTTAATTTTTTACGCGCCTGTTGTACTATAAATGATCCTGCATCTCACACAATAATGTTGTGCGTGTAGACTAGCGTTTAACTGCTCATCCCTGATACTACCTCTCTCGGACACGATGCCTGGTGAGACAGCGTGCTTTTTAGCCAGGCCCATCAGTGAGTTCGAGCCCGCGACTAGGTTCCCCTTAAGGATTAATACATATTTCACAAACGGATCCCTTAGTCGAAAAATTGTATTCACAAACCCGCAATATGTTTAAAGGCCTATTCCACGACATCCCACACGAAGGGGAAAATGAGAAAAAATACTTCAATTTTACTTGTTAACTTACTTACCTTGAAAGTTATTTTTTTTAAGATTTTATTTTACCACTTTGTTGGCATGACAAATTTGTAAATTATGTATGCATAATCAGCCTGTGATGATCCCTCTGCTGGGACTCAGGCCTCCTCTCGGTGAGAGGGAGTGGGTCGTAATCCACAACATGGGCTCAGGTGCGGGTTGATAGCTGTCACGTCACATCTTCAAATTTTATGGTTCTAAGACTTGAGACTTTTAGGCTTCTAGACTTTTAGGTTTTGAGAGCAATAGTGATGAAATAATTAATACAAAGTAAAGCACTGCGGTGGTAAGTCCTCTCTTTGAGGAGTGGCTTGAGAGGCTGCACGGCGTCCTCACCTTCCGCCTGACGCAGGTCCTCACTGGACATGGTTGTTTCGGGAGGTTCCTGTTTTGGATAAGGCGGGAGCAAACGCCCGCGTGTTTCCATTGCGAAGATCGCCCTGAGGACACGGAGCATACGGTGGAGGTCTGCCCGGCTTGGGCGGAGAACCACCGTGACCTTGTGGAGGCGATCGGCGGCGGCGATCTCTCGCGTCCGGTCCTGGTCCAGGCCATGGTCCGGAGCGAGAGTGCATGGGTAGCCGTCGCTTCCTTCAGCGAAGCAATGATGCTCGCGAAGAGGGAGGCGTTGCACGTGAGGGAGAGGCAGTATATGCGCCCTCACGGCCTTAGCCTCCGCAGGAGACGCCTTGGGCGACGGGAAGCCCAGGCTGATTCCCGGCTATGCGCGGGCATGCGGACGGCGAGTAATAGGTAGCTCGCTGTCCGATAAGGACCAAGCCCGGGTCGAAGGCGCGTTGTGTTCCACGCGCGCCTCAAAGAGATGTCAACAACAACTGATGGGGCCCACAAGGGCCGATGCCTGCTAGGGGTGCGGGTTGTTCGAAAGAGATACCGTGGCCCCTGGCACACAGGTAACTGAGGGAACATGGGTGGGTTTTAGTCAGTAAAAGTCTGACACACCCTCCTGCTCCACCCAGAGCGGGAGAAGTTAAGTTACTTGATGATTTCCCACCGAAAAATAAAATAAAAACACAAAGTAAAGCGCTTGGGTTTGAACCTATGACCGACAGCTCGTAAGTCGCGGTCGTTTGGTCGGGTGCTTTTTGAGGTATTTTTATAATCAATTAATATCAAGCACCCCAAGCTTTTTAATAGAATTAAATTATTTTCTACTTTTTAGTTTGGTTTTTAAAGCGTGTTTTTTTAGTTTTTTTAAACTATTCTTTATTTTCTATTTTTTAGTTTTACTAACTATAAAAGCGTGTTTTTTTTCTATTTTTTTTTTATTATTGAATTGTCATAGGTCCTCGATAAGTCTACAAAGTTTAAATGAAATCTGACCGTTTAAAGTGGGTCAAAATAGCGTCCAAAGGAGTCGGTCACATACAAACAAATATACAAACATACAAGTGAAGCTAATATAAAGCGTGTAAAAACACAAAGTAAAGCGCTTGGTTTTGAACCTATGACCGACAGCTCGTAAGTCGCGGTCGTTACCACTAGGCCACCACTACTCTCCAAAAATATGTATATCAATGCCAAATTACAGCTTTCTAGTACTAAGAGTCTCTGAGCTAAGCTGCGTACAGACCGACGAACAGACATGGCGAAACTATAAAAGTTCTTGGTTCACTACGAAACCCTAAAAAATGGCTAGTCTAATAGTGCCAACGGGTATCTGTAGCAGACAGACTGGCGCGATTGCGAACTTTACCATTATTATGTACCTATGTATATGTAAATATATACATGGTTAATTAGATAATAGTACGTAGTGAGGTTTATGTAGACACATACATCACACGTCTGGAATGTTTTCTGTTTAATCAATTCCCTAACTATCCAAGCAAGGGGACTCTATGCACTTGTCATTGTAAAAGCGTAGATAGTAACGGGAGCGTGCAATTTTAGGTAGTCGAAGAAAATGCTTAAAATTTGTTGTATCTTTTATAGGTATTTCAATATGGCCTAATGAATATCTAATCTAATATAGGTACACAATTAAAGTCGCATTTCGTGTCTCTCTGTGGCGGCATTGTTCTTCTAAACTACGCAACGGATTTTGATGCGGTTTTTATCATAATTTAGAGACTTTATTAAGGAGGGTTTGTGGTTTATATTTATACTTACAATATTTTGTAACCGTAAAATGGTTTACCCTCCCCTTGAAATACAGGGTGTGAGTGTGACTGACACTAATAAAAAATACTTGCTTGTATTTAAAATCAAACGAGTATATTATTTAATATTGTTTATTTAAACAACTGATTTTATTTTTAGTTTGTAATGTTGTATTGGCTAAGAAAAACGTACATTTAAAATGAACCCTCCGGGAGGGCTCCCAGCACATAATGTGTTGAAATGGTTTTGATATTTTCTTTTCTCTCCTCGAAGTGTCCAACCTATGTATGTACTTTGTAAAGATGGTACTACGCCGTAGTAAGGTTTGTCGATGGTCATTATGTCTGTTCAAGTCTCATGAATAATCATAATTTCATAATAACTTATGCATTAAACATTACGCTATACCTGATTGTCGAACTTTATATTTCTTATTTATTACATACACCTGTAGTTGGAGTCAAATTACAACCGGGTCATTGGACACCTGTTCACGATCCTTTCTTAAAATATGACAAAATCATTGGAAAATTACATATTTATTTGCATTGTAGGTATAGGTAGGCAGGTAGTTAATATATCTACGTATCTCATCTTCTATTCGATGAGAATACTGAGATGAGACGCTTCATTCCAGTGATGTTAATTTTTGTTACATTCCACATTCACACGACACAAATGGTTGCCCCATTTCATTTACAGTGGCATGTTTAAATAAAGTATTCTCTCAGAGAGTAGTTATTGCCGTGAAGGGTTTGTAAAAACCTACTTACAGAAATAAACATTATTAAAATGTGCCATCTTAAATTATCGATTGTGGGCTATAAGAGATATCGTTGTGACGTTCCAGGGCACCACTTGGGCGCGCTACGTCACGGACACGGGCGGCACGTGTGGTTCGAGGTGACGGGTGCGCCGGGCGATGCTTCCGCGCTGCTCTCCGCCGAGCTGCGCCTGCACCAGGCGCCCACGCACACCGAGGACCCCACAGCGCTCTATACCGTCGTCGCGCACAGAGTCATCAGCGTCGACAATATGGGGTAGGATCGAGATCCTATGTACGGCTCGCGTTCACCTTAACTGTTATCAGCTGAAGTACCTATGTTTGGACGTCGTCGGCCAAACCCAGACGATCGAACTAAACGCGTCTGAAAGAAATTGAGCGCGTACACTACGTCAATCGAAATCGATCGATGCCGTCCGATAACTATCAATCAACCGACAAATCCGAGCTTGTTTGGCTTTCTTGTAAGTTTGTCGGCCACTTATTGTTCTAATGAAAGTATTTTTCAATCAAGCAATTGATATTGAAAAAATATTTAGTTGTATAGGATATCAGTTTGGGACAAATACTCAAAAGTTACGCAGATGGACGTCCGAGACAGACTTTCGAATAGTTTCAACCCAAAATCGGCCGATTTGGGTTAGGTGTACGATTATTATGTGGCACGTAATTTAGCCGAAAGTTTCAAAAGAAATATATAATATATAAGTCCTCCAGTATATAATAGCTAGCTGCTAATAAGTGATTTACGAGAAAAGAAAGAGAATAAAAGAAGTGTCCAAAGAATTTGAAAATTATTCTTGTATATTATGTATAATTATCTTTTTCCGTGCAGTGGCCAGCAATGTTTCTAAGAGCCTAAGGTCTCCATTCATCGATCAAATTCAGACCTACGTAATTCTCCAATTGTAAAACTAGTATTACTACATTCCTTCGGTCTGCTGAATTTTCGGACATTATGATATACCGGCTATGATGTGGTGTGTGAGTAATTAAAATTAACATAACCAGCAAATTTCGCGTTTAAATTAATGTAGGTACATAACACTTATTGGTTTTATTAGTGGCATTTGACATGCGTGAATATTTTCTTTCATCTTGACCGGCACAATCAATAATTTATTATTTACTTAATTGATCACGTGCATTTTAAATTGAGAAGATTAGCATAAGATAATCAATAAAGGATACACACCTGGATTAATAAGCACTCTATGATATCTTTCGTCGTATAGTCCCACCATATTATCTGTTCAGTTGACAGCGTCGCTAGTGGAGATTGAAAGAATTGAGACGTTCAGGGGTTGGTTGTAGTTTCAATTTCGCCCACCTGAACAGCTAAGTTGGTGGCACTATACATTGTATTATATGTGTTGTTGGTAGGTAGGTACACAGATTCCAGTAAAAACAAACAAAAAGGTATAAAAACAGTAGTACCTAGGTATATTCCTACTAATCTCAGCAGGGCGCTTACATGAGTTGGCGACAACGCTCTCTACAACGCGTTTTATCGAGATTCGTTTTTCACGTTTGATAGAATGAGTGGAGTAGGTACTTATTTTGTATGGTAGAGGTGGCGGGAAATGGGTAAAATACACCACAGATTCCTAATATGTAGCAAGAAATAGACTAAACTCTTCGTTGTGATTATTGCAGTGCGGCACATGTAAGCCCAGCTGGCCGATATAGCTTAAAAAATTAAACAAATGGCAAATGATAAAAGACAAAGAAAAAGATTATGTCGTTATTTTATTATTTTTATAAAAATGGCTAGGACTATTAGTTCTAATTGAGAGCGATGTGTGTAATGGACACCGGATGGTAACGAACTATTAGACCTCTTTTGGTTTTTATACTAATTTGTAAGTGCTTGACGTCTTTCGGCTGATATGGTGATGATGATGATGATGATGGAGAGCTATTATGATTTTGTAAATGTTTCATACAGTAATGAGAAAATTTGTTATTTTATAATAATTTAAAGGTGTTTTTTTGTGTTCCTATCGACGTTCAAAAACGATTTGGGATTTCATATCGAAAAATGGAACTTTCCACCGCACCGGAGTCAAATAAAAAAAATCACTCGTAAGTCGTAAATTACCAGGAGTACAGAGCAAGATTTTGAAACCTGTATTTGGAACTTCCTGGCGTCGATATGATCGTTAGGTAAAGATACTGTAATTATTAAAAGGGTATTACACCCATTTTTGAAAAGGGTCTTAATTAGATTCTAAAATGCTAATAAATCAGTAAAAAACCACAACATTCTTATTGAATCGATTAGTGCCATAAAAATGCATTTAAATTTTACATTTTCATATTTTGCGCGTAATTTGACGAAAACGTTGGACGCAGTGGAGCGTCCACTATTGCTCTGTGTGTATGACGTCAATTTGCAGTGTAAACAAATGTGCTGACATTTTGTATGATAATTGTTTATAATTTAAAAACTGAGTTATTATTCTAGTTATCGTTAGTTTGCTGTTCCTGAATGTAAGATACTATTTCAATAAAAAAAAAACTTTGCGGCTACTATTTCATGGTGTTCAAAAACAGGTTAAAAAAACTGAAATCTTTGAATTGAATTTTAAAATTTATTTTCTTATTTCATGAACCAAAATTTTCCGACTGCTTTTTGCCTCAATAATATATTTTTAGATTTTTTTTTTCATGTTTCTTTTTGATTTGATCTTGATTGCCTGTTTCTCATGTTTCTAAAGATAATGAATTTTTCGGTTTCCAGGAGTTTGCAAATGGAGAAGGTGGCAGCGGTAAACACCAGCGCTGGTGCTGAGGGCTGGCTGGAGCTGAACGTGACTAGTGCGTTGGGGGCGTGGCTCTCATCACCAGCTGATAACAGAGGTTTCTTCATCACGCTGCATCCTCACTCACAGCCTGGTACTGTCTTTAATATCACGTCACAAGTCGCTTAATATTTTTAAATCATCTGAAGCCCTCGATAGTACAACTGGAACGAAAACTATTTTGGAAACCATCATCGATGTACTTATAGAATTCTAGCTACACTTGCTATTGTATAAAATTTTCGAGCAACTTTATAAACTCTTTGGTGAAAAACATAAATTGGTAATTTCGAAGACCGTCGTAACTCGTCTTGGACACAGGCCTCTTAGTGAGAGGCAGAACGAGGGAAAAAGGAATGATAAGGGGAAACTAAATGAAGTGAAATACATAAACGGGGGTAAACCAGAAAAAATATGTGTCTCGTCGTGTTTCCGAATTTTATTTATTTATTCTTCAGAAATCTAACAGTGTAATATCGATAAAGGTAATGTAAACAATTAGCGCTCACAATTGCCTTTTAAGAGCTGCCACAAATTAAAGACTGTGTACTTACTTCCCTAAAATTATTAAAAACACATAAGTTTTGTACTGCCGCGCTTTATCGTGGTCATTTGCTTTTACTTCGTGGGTGTTCGAGGCTCGAGGGCTCTAGCTACCACGAGTGGTAAAAACTGAGTGCGAGGAGATATTTAGTATTGCGTAGACTTTTTAATCTCCAATTTTGGAAACATGCACCTGGGTGATACGAAATATGAAAGTATTTCTATGGTTGTAGCAGGTTGTAACAGCACCCTAATTGCGTAACACGCGATCAATCATAATCTGTTTCATTTTGACAGTTCGACAATATTCATTGCATTATTCACGTTGTTAAGCAAACACATTTTTCGAACATATGAAGCAATGGTTTAGTCGTCTGTTTCAAAACGAAACAGATTATTATTAATCGTGAGTTACGCAATTAGCGTGCAGCTCTATATTAGATCTCATAATCATACGTTAGTATTTAACTTAATGTTTGATCTACAAGATAGCATTCACAATACAAAAAAAAACGTTCATATTTCCGAAGGTAGACCAAGATTGCCGATGCACATACTTTTGCTGGGAGATGTGGATGTGCATTGTCCCTACACTGTACAGACGATTGATTAAGGTCATTTTATTTTCCAGAACGTCACGTGAAACCAGAAGAGATTGGCTTGGAGGAGCCTCGTGGAGTAATTGTGGAGGGGAAGCAGCCGTTCCTGGTGGCGTTTTTTAAGAGCGGGCCCAAGCTCGGCGGTGCGGACGCCGGCGCTCGGAGGAAGCGAGAGGCACGGCGCTGGCGCTCGCACGGGTACTCGGAGAACTATCTCAGGAACCCACTCACAGGTTTGTAGGACACAATTATAAAAACACAGAGTAATAACAAAAACAACCGACTTCCGAAAAAACACTACAAAGTGAAAAATAACTTTAATTTCGGAAGGCGGTGACTTTGGATATGTATTTAATTTTTTTGTCACCGCCCTCCGAAATTAAAGTTATTTTTCACTTTGTAGTGTTTTTTCGGAAGTCGGTTGTTTTTTTTGGAAAAAGTTTTTATTTTCACTTTTTAGTTATCGTACCTACCCCACTAATTCGAAATTTCATCATCCTTGGGGTCAAAACAATGCATATTTATGCGATAGCAGCAATCACGGTTTATTTACTGTTATTTTTTGAAGAGTTCCGTTGTCAGTCTCCGAAACGCATCATCAGATCTATATGAAATTGGACCACACGGGAAGCACGAGCTTTCAAATAAAAAAGAATCATCAAAATCGGTTCACACAGTCGAAAGTTATGAGGTAGCAAACATAAAAAAAAACACGAAAGTAAAAAAAAAAAAAGTCAAGAGTCATTTATTCAAATTAGGCTGAGAATCAGCACTTTTCGAACGTCAAAGTACATGAGATAGTCCCCCAAAACGCCCACCCTTCACCACTTCCTAGTGCTTTAGCTGGGAAGAAGAAGTGGTGGAACAAACTCCCCAGTCGAATTGATAACCTCCTCCTTTTTTTGAAGTCGGTTAAAAATTACTAGATATAAATTATAATCTATAGCGGCCCGACTCGGCTACGCACAGTTATTACGACTTCACAAAACATCGAGATTGTTTATTAGATAAAATTCCAGAATAAATGCTTTAAATTGTGGTGAAAACCGTATAGAAATCTATTTTGTAGTTTAGAAGGACTATGGGGTCACATACATATATGTAGACACACATGAAAACCGACTTTGGTTTTTAAAGGTAATATTTTTAATACATAATCAGCTTTTAATATTCCCACTGCTGGGATACATACCTCCTCTCGGTGAGAGGAGTTTTTAATTATAAGCATACAAATATTTTATTCAGTATTACAATTGGTAAAACATTAAAATAGAGTCTTAGAAATATTTATAAAGGTATTTTAATGTTGAATGCCTGCTTGTACTAGGATGAATTTGTTTACGTGCTCGGCTCTTTGTAGTTTAATTCTCTTGAATTGTCTGGTAAGACAACTGCGAGTGGCAACTCGCAATTGATATCCAATCCGAAATGACATTGAATTAAATGAGAGATCATTGCCATGCTAAAAGATTTTATGAAGTACCATTGGATTTATTTTAATAGGATGTTGGTTTAGGATGTCAGTTCATTTGATAACTGTTAATAACACCCTAATCATTGAGTGGAAACGATGGAACAGAAGTTCACATACCTGCTCCAACTGCTAGACAGTACACCAAATGAATATCCCCGAGACTCGGATAAGTCAATGTGTAAAGAACAGTCACCTTTCATCGATAATCTAGATTTAAGGCTTAAACCATGACCTTCTCCACTGACGCAGAGCATCGATGACTAATGTTACTGTCGATAATCTGATGTTACACTTACTCCCTTATCTATCTATCATGAGTAATCGTGGCATGATTATTGTTACTCATAAATATTGGGAAATACTTGTAGGCACGCCAAATCTAACTGTCTTGTATGTCGTTTCAGATACGTCACATTGGACGACGAGAAGCTGTGAGATTCAGACACTCTACGTGAGCTTTAAAGATTTGGAATGGCAGGTTAGTGTTAAATTAAACGACAAATTGAAGAAGTCGGACGTAGAGGCACCCGTATACTAAGTGGCGCGAAGATCTACGCAAGGCTCCTGGTAACCGATGAGAGTAGCCGAGGATCAAGTTAAATGGCGTGCTATAGGAGAAACCTAGGCTATGTCAGGTGGCCTCATGATAGTCAAGTAAGCTATACAAAAGGGAAAAACGATTTAAGATATTCAAGATGACCGGATTGGAAATGCCTAGTCATCAAGAGGTACATAAAATCAGTTTTTTCCTAAACACCCTCATTGTGGCTTCTTGGCTTTGAACGGAATACCTTGAAGGTTTTTGGCGTAGTTTAATTTGTATAATATCTAGGAAAATTTATATTTGAACTTGTATCAGGACTGGATCATCGCCCCGGACGGGTACGGCGCGTTCTACTGCAGCGGCGAGTGCAACTTCCCTCTAAACGCGCACAAGAACGCCACCAACCATGCCATAGTGCAAACACTCGTGCATCTACTTAATCCTACCAAGGTAAGTGTTGTTGAAAAAACTTTTTAGGTACCTCCTACTAAAATTTCCCTGATATTTTATAGGATGGATTAGGCCATGTCTGATTCGGATTTGTGTAATTCGCTGACAAAGTGAACAGCGGTGCATAAAATGTTCAAAGCAAAATAAATTCTCGCACGTGGTGATTTTTTACAATGGTTAATCTGCCATTTTTTGTTTCTAATATTTTATTTGTTTATAAAACGATTGTCGCTGCGGGAAAACAACCATTTAAATTTCACGGTGTATAATTTAGTTGGTGTCGTGTGAATCACGCGAGTGAAGGTTCAGTTTGTTCAACGTCGCGGCAATTCTCGTACCTAATTTTATTATCGTTCACAGTCTGACCCATTCTCAACCTGCCAAAAATATCTCGAGTTTCCATACATTTCCGACAAGTTTTTGACATTTGATTGTCGCCGAGATGAGACTGCGACTAGATTTTGAATGTTTTTAATGACAAGAATTAGCCTTCTGAAGCCCTAGTGTGAGTTTCATTTAACCATCTACACCAAATGCAGTGAGCGCGTTCGGCGTTCCGCTTGGCCCTGGATTGGTGACGGACCAATAGGAGCGCCGAACGCGCTCACTGCGTTTGGTGTAGATGGTTAAATGAAACTCACACTAGGGCCTCTGATTTCTGCTTTAGTCTGTTCCTATAATGTGTTTAACATTTATAACTATTGTAGGTTCCAAAGCCGTCGTGTGCGCCGATCAAGCTGTCGCCCATCTCTGTGCTGTATTACACGGATGACTCCAACGTGATCCTGCGCAAGTACAAGAACATGGTGGTCAAGAGCTGCGGCTGCCATTGATCGAACAAATGTATTCAACAAAACACTAGTCTCTTACATTACGCTTCTAAATAAGTTAAGATGAAGCTGTAGTTACTCATTAAGTAGCGTAAGTTTGTGCCTATTTAAGTGAACGTCCATGTTTAAATAATGAGAAAATTATACTTAAGTATAATTAATTATAAAAACAGAAAATGTCTACGAGCCACGTCTTGCATTTCTCTATGATAATAAGATGATCATCCTTAGCATGGGGTGTATTAATTAATAACTAGTGGTCGTCCAATAATATATTTAAATTTTATTCAACAATAATCAAAAGTAAAATATTCACTCCTCCATATTAACTTTAATTGTGCCAAATATCATACTCGTCCGTCCGCGTAAATTTCGTAAAAAGGGGTACAAAGTTTGCTAGATAATAATAAAATCTCTGAAGAAAACTTTATTGTAATTACTTTAATTATGGTTGACTGCTTTTTATTTTTGCATTAAATATAATAATATCAAATTATAAATAAATTATTTATATTAAATCATTTAAAGGACCGCACTTGTATTGTTATCTATTTAGGTCACAGAGACAGTTGAAAGAGTTTAATGTACAATAAGACCTTCGCATTGCTTGGATACAAAATTAACATTTTTATAACTGAAACATTCATTCACTTGTTCATCCGAAAAATCCAAATGTGTTGTTTTGTTGTAACGTTGTTTCCATCTCAAAGAATATTTCTTTCATCTTTCTCAATTGAGAAATGTAATTTTAATGGCGTTTTTTTTTGTATTAACGGTTTTTTTTTTGCCAAGAACTGATAATAATCTAATTGTAGTATAAATGCGGAAAAAGGATCTTTTCTCGTCTAAATTAGATGTCTGATTGAATAAATAAAAAAAATGAGTTTTTTTTTATTAGATGTTATTGATTTACACGTACGGAGGATAATATTGATTGTATTGCGAATATTTTCACACCAATAACACATGGTACACGTGCCCCACGTTGAGAACATTGAATTTTAATAACAACTTTATATGTATTTAGTATGTAGGTACTATGTTCGTGTTAAGTGTCGATTTCCGTGAGCACAATTTAAAATAGGTATTAATGACTCTCTATTTCTTGTTCAGTATATAGGATGATTAAATGAGATGGTAAGGCTGATGTGCAAGGTGTCCGTATCGGGAAGTACTTCTGAGGTGTGCTCCTCATTATACCGAAACAACATTTATGCTTTGCCTATGCTCGTGAAGAATAGTGACTTATCCTACTAATCACTACATAGTATGAAACAAAGTCGCTTTCTCTGTCCCTATATCCCTATGTATGCTTAAATCTTTAAAACTACGCAACGGATTTTGATGCGGGTGTTTTAATAGATAGAGTGATTCAAGAGGATGGTTTATATGTATAATACACCGACCTCCACGAGGGCGAAGCCGCTGGCAAAAGCTAGTAATATTATAAAGAGGAAAGATTTGTATTTTTGTATGTAACGAATAAACTTAAAAACTACTGGACCGATTTTAAAAATTCTTTCACCGTTAGAAAGCTACATCTTTACCGAGTAACATAGGCTATATTTTATCCCCGTATTCTTACGGAATCGGGAACTACGCGGGTGAAACCGCGGAGCGCTGCTAGTAAGATTATAAATGTGAAAGTTTGTTACTCAATCACGCCAATACGGCTAAACGGATTTGGATGAAATTTGGCACATACATAGTTTATAACTTGGATTAACACATAGAATTTTTATCCCGGTAGTATGTTCCCGTGGGATAATTTCCGAGCTGCACGCGGGCGAAGCCGCTGGTAACAGCTAGTAGCTGATATAAGTCTGAAATCGCCAACCTGTCTTGAGCAAGCGTGGTGATCAATGCTCGTGCCTTCTCTGTATAAGAAGAGGTCTCCTGGTCGCTGGCCCCTTCAAATATAAGGCTAGTATTATAACCTATGCCTTATAAACGGTCCTGACTATTTGCTTTCTTAATTAAAAAATCTCCGTCCCTAAGAATATGTGGTAAATTGTTACTTCTAATTTCTGAATTGTTTCTAAATGCTTTAAGTAAGTTTCTTTAATTTTTTTTTACGTGTTTTTAATACATATCTACAGAGCAAATCTAAGCTAGTTTTAAGTTTTTGCCTGCTCTACATTTTGCAGTTTTCTTTTTGTATTTAACTTTACAAGCTTCGTGAACACTGTATCTATGGACTGTTTACTAATGCGACGTTCCAAGAATAACTTAGTACTAAGAACGTTGTGTTTGTAGTAAATAGATTACTGATAAGAATACATATAAGTAAGTAATGGATTGTTGTTATGTACTGTAGTGTTGCAAGTCAACATTATGCATTGATAAGACCACGTGCACTCGGCGTAAGATAATATTGCAAATCACTTGAATTGTTATTTAAAAACGACCAGTCGTAAAATAATAATATGTACAAGAGTATAAAAAGAAAACAATCATATGGCATCAAACAATTCGTTCGCATCGTTGTCAATAGGAAAAGTGCCCAATAGGCTGGCAGCATTGACACGTTATATGGAAATTCTTATTCTTTGGTGTGAAAATGGGTCAGCCCTCTGGTCACGTAAAGAGTTAACCAACCGCTTGGCAGTGCCTCGGAAAACTAATTGGGCACTCGGACCTCATGGCCCCAGATTTTCAACCCCAAACGGTTTGAACTTATAAGTTCCAACAAGATTGGAACTGGTTTTCCGTACCTCCAGCAGCCGCCCCAGCACAGCCTTTTCGTAATAAAATTTACTTTTGAAAACGATAGCAACCTATTTGTGAACATTGTTCCACAATATTATTAAATTTACTGTTTATTTTTACATGAACTATTTTGTTAATATTATATTAGGTACGTATCAATCTGTACTTTACTTTAGCTAAGTAATTTATACATTTATGTGCCAATCGAATAAGTCAGTTTTTGTAATGAATAGTTACACGTCTTAGTTATTATTATTATGTACAATTATATGAATTTAAGAAGTATTAGATGTAAAATTTTATAATTAAAGGAGTTTACTTTTCTAACTTTATTTTTTTAATTTACGGTTCCTGTTTAACTTCAGCCCCGGATATGGCTTTGTTTCGATTCCTGGCACGAATAGCTTTCGACAACCTCGGCATTCTCATGCTCCATACCAATTTATTTGAGGTCGGCGCAGTAACTTACCTTATTTTTCCATACCTCCTTATTAGTTGTTATCTTAGTAGTCATTCCTTTTCTACCCATCCTTGCACATAATCCATCGATTCTTTGGTCTTCACCTACTCAGACAG
This sequence comes from Polymixis lichenea, assembly GCA_949091785.1. NCBI lineage: Eukaryota > Metazoa > Arthropoda > Insecta > Lepidoptera > Noctuidae > Polymixis > Polymixis lichenea. The sequence continues at coordinate 14,286,575 of OX420937.1, forward strand.
AAATGTAAATTCATACTCAAAACTTTCCTCACGACAGTTTCCTCCGCCTATACCATGGACAACTGATTTTCACACAATTTCTCATTCACCGGTATCACTTTCAGACTACCTGACATATACTCATTTACTATTCTATTCGAATGAATAGAATGTGAGATGAGAATGCTGGTGGCATTCTCATCTCAGCTGGATTCATTCATACTTTTTCCGGAGCAACGCACAACGATCTGCAACCTAATTACGTAACACACTATTAATCAGAATCTGAACAATTTTGAAGTTTATCACCAATCCATAGAGATGTCAGCACGAACTGGTGGGGTCCGCAAGGGCCGATGCCTGCCAGAGTTTTTTTTTTGGGTGGGAAATCATCAAATAACTACTCCCGCTGTGGGTGTAGCAGGAGGGCGTGTCAAACTTTTACTGACTAAAACCCACCCGTGTTCCTTCAGTTGCCTGTGTGCCAGGGGCCGCGGTATCTCTTTCGAACAACCCGCACCCCTGGCAGGCATCGGCCCTTGCGGGCCCCATCAGTTGGTGCTGACATCTTTTTGAGGCGCGCGTGGAACACAACGCGCCGTCGACCCGGGCTTGGTCCTTACCGGACAGCGAGCTACCCATTATTCGCCGTCCGCAAGCCCGCGCCTACGGTGTCCGGGAATCAGCCTGGGATTCCCGACGCCCAGGGCGTCTCCTGCGGCAACTAAGGCCGTGAGGGCGTATATGCTACCTCTCCCTCACGTGCACCGCCACCCACTTCGCAAGCATTACTGCTTCGCAGAAGGAGGTGACGGCTACCCATGCACTCTCGCTCCGTACCATGGCCTGGACCAGGGCCGGACGCGAGAGATCGCCGCCGCCGATCGCCTTCACGAGGACACGGCGGTGCTCCGCCCAAGCCGGGCAGACCTCCACCGTATGCTCCACCGTGTCCTCCGGGCGATCTTCGCAATGAACATACTCGAGCGTTTCCTCCCGCCTTATCCGAAACAGAAACCTCCAGAAACAACCGTGTCCGGTGAGGACCTGCGTCAGGCAGAAGGTGAGGATGCCGTGCCGCCTCTCAAGCCACTTCTCCATGAAGGGTCTTTCCGCCGCAATTGTGGCGTGCCCAATGCCAGTCAGTAAAGGTCTAACACGCCCTCCTGCTCCACCCAGAGCGGGAGAAGTTATTTGATGATTTGCCACCCTTCAAAAAATCGCTAATCCATTCTTTCATTTGTTAGAAAAAGTTATCTGCTTAACAACGTAAACCATGTATGTTGTGGAACTGAAAATGAAAACGATTCGTACTGATACTGTATTACCCAATTAGCCCTCTGATCCATACGAGCCATCCAGCGAGCTTTCGCTTTCGATAACCCGTCTATGCAAATATTTGCAGATCATAATGTTTGCGTGTATAAACGCTTGTTTACACAGCGTTATGAGTAACTACCTATTTACTAGCATTCCTAGGAAACTAGTCTAATTTGCACTGCTGCTAGCCACTGCCATCCGAGTTAGGGAAACCCCCAGATAAGTGTTCTTAACTCATCTATCATCCTGTTTATACATATAGGTACATTAGATCAATCTTAAAAGAGCAAACTTCTAGCAAATTAGCTTTTATGATTTAAAACTGAACTTGGAACTGAACTATTTATCACCAACCTAAAATAAAAACAACCGAATACCAAAAAAATAAAATTCTACGTGAAAAACACTACAAAGTGAAAAATAACTTTCATTTCGGAAGGCGGTGACTTTGGATATGTATTAAAAAAATTGTCACCGCCTTCCGAAATTAAAGTTATTTTTCACTTTATAGTGTTTTTTCGGAAGTCGGTTGTTTTTTTTGGAAAAGTTTTTATTTTTCACTTTTTAGTTATAGTACCTACCCCACTAATTCAAAATTTCATCATCCTTGGGGTCAAAACAATACATATTTATGCGATAGCAGCAATCGCGGTTTATTTACTGTTATTTTTTGAAGAGTTCCGTTGTCTGTCTCCGAAACGCATCATGAGATCTATATGAAATTGAAATGGGACCACACGGGAAGCACGAGCTTACAAATAAAAAAAGAATAATCAAAATCGATTCACCCAGTCGAAAGTTATGAGGTAACAAACATAAAAAAAACATACAGTCGAATTGAGAACCTCCTCCTTTTTTTGAAGTCGGTTAAAAATAACTTTAATTTTGGAAGTTTTCTTTGGTTTTGTATTTTCGGTTTTTGCCACTGGCTTCCGACATTAAAGCTATTTTTAACATTGTACTGTTTTCTTTGGGAAGTGCGTTTTTTTCTAGTACGGTTTTAATTTTTCCCTTGTTAGTTTTGGTACCTACCCCACACAAATTTGTATACTTGCTAAGTAAATATCAGTGACAAGAAGATATTGTTATTATAACATCATCAACATACACTAAATGGAAAAAATACGTATTATTGAAGCTAACTTAAAAACCACTCATCCTTGAACAATTTTGAATGGGACCATCCTATAAGCAAGCCCTTTCAAACAAAAGAAGTATACCACCGAATTGAGAACTTCCTCCTTTTACCTAAGTATCTGGCAGAAATTTGTTTACCGATAGAAGAGGTATCGCATAGACAGACCGGACATTCAATTGGTTTAATGGGTGTAAATTTTTAGCACCGCGAAACCACCACCACTTCCTTTATGTCTGGCATCGGAATTACAATCTGTAGGAGAAGGTAAGGCTATATTAGACTGATATCATCAGCAGTGCTATTCTGTAAAAAATCTCACCGTGATAACTTGGGTGATGTGAACTTAAAGTGAGCTGTCATTAGTATGAATACCTAATCTCAGATGGAATTACAGCTCACTTCACGTAAGTTCTCACAGTCAGATTTTAACAGAATAGATCGGCTGATAGATCGGTTAACTTTGCTATCACTCTGTATATAATCGACTTGAACATGTCGATAGGTACTAGATGGTAGAGTTACGTTAAATATGAAATACTACCTTCTTTTCGCGGAATTTCTTGTTTTAACATAAAATATATCCTATAGCATCGTATCGCTCGGCCGCGATATTAGGTACTTCGTTTTATTTTAGCGTTCTGTCTGACTTTTTACTTTTACTCGGCTCCAGGAATTTGGTTATAATATACAAAACGATTTTTTCAAATCCAACTGGTAGTTTCAGGGATTACCCCTACATTCAAACCTACATAAAAACTTTGACCTCTTTATAACATTAGTTTAGATTGAAATATTTACTTGAATTTAGGATACCTTATACACTAGAATGTGGTCAAAAATTATTTAGCGAAAACCCAAAAAAGAATTACTTTTTCCAAAGTTTCAGTTCAGATCGATGACATAATGATCCACAATTCATTGTAACCTAGTTTAAAGTTGATTTGGTACAAATATACCAATAAGGAAGGACTCTTTTTATTTTGGCAATGCGAAAAAACGTTCGAAAGCTTTTTACGCAGTGAACGTGAATGTTATATAACGATAGGGTTGCCAACTTTTTCTAGAAGAAATAGAGTTTTTCTGATTTCAGAGAGAGTAAATAAAGAGTATAGATTATACAAATAGAGTACCATTTATTCTCTTTATGAATTTTGTAGCACTTTTTGCGGTACATATAATTTTTTATTGATTTTACGAGATTTTCAGGACTCCAAACATCCTAACGCAAGAGCTCTTTTTAATCAATATTTAAAGAGCCCTGTTCCTCTCTTCTCGCCACGACACATTCATGACCGACAAATAGTCAAATCTCACAGTGGAAAATATAGAAAAATGGCAGGAAAACGAAATCACCTGCCTCAAGAAAGTCAGTTTACGAATAAATGTATTTTCGCGTACTCTAATCAGTATTATTGATTATAGAATACACCCATAAGAAAAAGAGTACAATACTCTATTTTAGAGTGCGGTTGGCAACCCTATATAACGTTGTTAAGTAGGTACCTATATGTTTTGCAAACTGGCCGACAAAGCCGTCCTTAGCAGGTAATAACTGCACTTTATTAATTTATTCATTAACCGTCCCTTAAGTAACTTACATGTGCATGGAATTCAATATGAATGTGATGGCGTATAAAAACATGGATCATGTATAATGTTGTATTATAGTAATTTAAATACCTCCTCAGAATTATAGTATTTTTGTTACGTGTAGCGCGTGTAGGGACGATACCTACGTACTCTACATTCTTACAATGTATCATGACTGATTTGTTTTAATTTCATCATTTCTTTCAGCTGAAATTAAATCAGTTATCAATATAATATCAATGATACAAATAGAATATTTGTTTACACTTTAAATTCTAAGTATACAATCAGTCGTTTCATGTTTTTATCGGCAGATATCTGATAAACATTTGAGTCGACGTCTTTGTACAATGTGTACGCGTGACTCGCGACGCGAAGTTGATTTGTCCTTATTCTGAAGGAGTAGAGACCACCGTTTAGCAATAATATTTATGGGCTATTAAGCACCTTGTAATTTTTTAAGTTAAAGTACCTAACTAGTGTGAGTAGACTGATTTAAGTGATTGGTTTCGGGTCATTTTGTGTGTTGGATTGTTTCGTGGCAAAAATAAAAGGAAACCGCAAGTGTAACAAAAGCTCCTGGGCCGCGTCATCTACGGACGGCTTCAAGGGCGCAGCAGCCTCCACCGGCCGGCGTTGATCATATTGGAGCGAGCCACGAAGCCGCATCATTGCGCCGCCGACGCTTTGCCACAACACACGTTTCGTACGTCTGGCTTTGAAAATAAACAATGCTCAGCACGCCGATCGACACTCACCACCTGTTGTGAACATTTGTATGTGGATGTTAATATCGGCGCCCCGAGCTCCGGGTCTTTTAATAACAATGTGGCTTCTAATTGTTGTGAGTGCAATTGTCTACGCCGGTGCCGATATCATCCAGGAAGCCAAGGCGTTTCATAAGTGTTGTCCGAAGAGTCAAAGTTTAGTAAAAGTGTCAGATGGTGAAGACTATGGAACCACCTACCAGTGTTTAGATCGCGAAAGTGCTCAGAACAGTTACAACATAAGTATTACTCCGCTTTTTGTTGGTGAACAGGTACCGGTGCAGCACGGCATACCTGTCGAGTGTGATGAATTACAAATGGTGCAGATGACATCGTCAGAGTTAGATAATCGGTTACAAAATTTAAATAGCTGTTACGACAGACTCGTGTTAGAAGTTGTAAACGGCACACTGAAACCAAACATTCCTGAAGTTGTAGGATTAAGCTGTATTAAAAATGAAACATTGAAGACACCAAGGGAAAAACTAATTGTGCATCACTACCGGAAGTGTTGCCCGAGAGGACAGAGTTACGATACTAAATTCCATTTGTGTAGAAATACTGAACAGAACAATTCAGAAGATTGGCTAATAAAGCGCTTGAAAATGAATGATAATGATATTTATGAAGTTGATAATGGACTGAATTGTAAAACGGACGAGTATGGTGTGGAACTGAGAGAGACTTTCTTTGCACTTCAAGTAGATGGGAGCAATCTGAAGGCTATAAGTAAAAAAGGAGACGGTGGAGGTGACGCCCCGCCAGGAGAGTGGTGCGTGGACCGGGAGTTCTATAGCGATGAACTGGTCGCCCGCGTGTGCTCTCACGATTGTTCTCAATATGGTGCTTTCGGTGTTAGGAAGTGCTGTCCCATCGGACATCACTATAAACCTCGACGTTGTGGCAGCTTTGTTAGCAGATGTATGCCAAACTTGGACGATGTCTTTTTTAACATATCGGACTATCTGGAGCCCTTGCAACGCAAAGATGAAGAGATAACAGGTAATCATTTTGCTTAAATCCATTCCTTCTTCGTCCTCTCTCAAATAATTTATACCAATAGTAGCAAATCAACAAGGCGAGATCTGACAACCTAGGGTGTAAACGCAAATAATAAATCACAACTAGAAAAGGGTATTTTAGCCCCCTAACATAAAAACAATCCATAAAAAAATTGTATCATTAGGTAAAATTTTTGTCCATAAAAATGCTATCAACAGTGCATAATCACCATGTAGCCCTAACCACCGCTGATATCAGACGTTGATTAGGTACTTTTGTAAACACATGATAGCAGTTAAAATATAGTATAAATGAAGTACATTTGCTATCATTACGTATGATTTTCCCACGAAATTGTAGGTGCTAATTAAAAACAAAGCAAAACGTTTACAAACAATTTGAGGTTGTTATGTATGAGGACGCACCATTCCATCGAGCTGACAGTTCTAACTCACCTGTTATTTATATATCTTAGGAATTACACACAGTGGCGGTACTTATCAATGATTTAAAGTAAGATAAAACTTTATTCAGTATTGGTTAAAGAGTTCTAAGTCAAAGTCACATCAGCTTTTATATAGGCACATAAAAGGCACTTTCGACGTCGTATTTACAATAAAAAGAGTTGATTCTAGTTGCCCCTTCCAAAAGGTATGGAATCTCTTCCTCATTCTTCTCCTATGCAGAAGAATGGGCAAGAAACTCCTCTGTAACTCTTTTAAAATATACCGCAATATTTTTTATACTTACAATAATTATACCTACTTATGTTATCATTGTATATGTGTCTAACCTTAAAGATCAAATGAATTTTGCTTAAAATCACGCTTGGCATAGGTGTAAAGGGTAGGTGGTTGGATAGGTGTAAAAGAATGCTTCAATACTTTTATTGCGATCACGTTTATGGAAATCACATTCAAGATTTTATAGAAATAAAAACTTCAATTCTTGTCCAACATCATCATCGTCAGCTTAGCCTTTCCCCAACTATGTTGGGGTCTGCTTCCAGTCTAACCGGATGCAGCTGAATACCAGTCGATGCTTATCCAACATAACAAACTAAATAAGTCCTAAAAAAGACAACGTAAAACGTACTACAATGTAATAGTACATTATAACACATTTGTTCGTAAAGGGTCTCTTATTACACCAATTTCAATATCGTAATGTATGTCATTACGCACTTGTGCGTTATCGTAATGTAAAACGCACGGTTTATCAAAATGCTCCGTCTAAAACGATCGTACTTTTTAAAATCTTAGCAAAGAGTTTTTGTCAGAAAAGTGGTCAACATTTTATGAATAAAATTAACTTTGAGAGATAAAATATAAAAAAATAAACATTTAATTCTTTAATTTAATTAGTTTTGACAATAAATTACAACCATTTATCTGTAACAAAAACAAAAAAATATTAATTTACTTTATTAGTTATACTGGCTGTTTTTGTGCCTTTTCCTTAAAAAAAAAACACTTGAGAGGTGTCAAGGGACACCCGGATGGAACGAAGTTCCTTTCGATTAATTAGTGAAGGAATTGTAATAACATTTAAAAAATTGTACATAATACGTACACACACACATATATATAATATATATTGTCTGTGTCGCTGCTGCAGAGAAACACGCGCACGCCGCACGGCTTATAACAATGTAGCAAAAAGTGTCGTTACAACTTTTGGTCTTAATTTTTTCCGTCTAGCCCCCTTTCGCGACGCGCTACAAGGAACTTCGTTCCAAAACTTCGTTCCGAAACTTCGTTCCAAAAACTGAACTACTTAATGCAATGTCCTACTTGGATATTTGATTAAATTGTTTAATACGAGCGCTAATCCTGCCGATAAACTGTCACGCAGTTTGGCTGGTTTATGGGATTTGTACAAGTTTAGGTCTTTGTTCTTTGTTTGGGTTTTGGTCTTTTGGTTTGGTTTTGGATGTTCAATCGTCCAATCCGTGCGATCCGTCCGATCCGTCCGATCCGTCCGATCCGTCCATCCATCCATCCATCCATCCATCCATCCATCCATCCATCCATCCATCCATCCATCCATCCATCCATCCATCCATCCATCCATCCATCCAAACATGCGCACGCCGCACGGCTTACAACAATGTAGCAAAAAGTGTCGTTACAACTTTTGGTCTTAATTTTTTCCGTCTAGCCGGTTCGCAACGCGCGATAAGGAACTACGTTCCAAAAGCGCTGATGCGCGCGCATCGCTAATTTGTGAACAAGTAATAATCAATTTTACAAATTGTTGAAAATTACAGCCGAGGCGATATTGGTACCGAGCCGTAGGCGAGGGCTACAAGAAAGCAGAGGCTGTAATTATCAAAGCGCACGTATATCATAAGCGTTTTATAACATATTTGCGAGGAAATAAATAAAAGTCGGACTTTCTTAAACGAGTAAATCTTTAATCACTTGTTAATGCAGTTAGAAAAATTTGAACAATTTGTAAAATTGATTATTACTTGTTCACAAATTAGCGATGCGCGCGCATCAGCGCTTTTTTTATAAGGCATAGGCACAAAAACAGCTAGTATAGCTAATAAAGTAAATTAATATTTTTTTGTTTTTATTACAGATAAATGGTTCTAATTTATTGTCAAAACGAATTAAATTAAAGAATTAAATGTTTATTTTTTTATATTTTATCTCTCAAAGTTAATTTTATTCATAAAATGTTGACCACTTTTCTGACATAAAAACTCTTTGCTAAGATTTAAAAAAGTACCGTTCGTTTTAAACGGAGCATCTTGATAAACCGTGCGTTTTACATTACAATAACTCACAAGTGCGAATGACATACATTACGATATTGAAATTGGTGTAATAAGAGACCCTTTACGAGCAAATGTGTTATAAAGTCTTTTTATTCCTGTGTTCAATCACCCCATTGATGACATTTTTCACCCTCACCAGCTGTATCAAGAAAGTAGTAGGTATTTAAGGAGAATGCGCTAAGGCAGCACGCGCAGTTCAAAATTCCTTACGGTTTTTTTGCAATTTTTAGGACTGTGTTAGGTTGTACTTTGATTAAAATATGATTCGCGACCGTAACATAATGCTTTACAGAATATAATTATTATTCAAATGATCAATACAACCCTCTAAGTATCCGATGTACTCCCATTGTATACAGGACAAGTTTTTAACCAGTGCGCAAACTGTAACCATGAATTCAGCATATCATTACCCCAGCGCAATTTTTTTTGTCGGCTATACAAAAAAAACATCAGCTGTTTCATAAAAAAGTACAATACCTTCGCGGTCAAAATGTATGGAACAGCTGATTTGTTTTTATATAACCAACGAAAAATTTCTACGCTGGGGTATCTAGAATGATATGCTGAATTCATGGTTACAGTTTGCTCACTGGATAAAAAATTATCCTGTATAATGGGTGTAATCCCATTAAATTACTTTTTTTTTTAAATAGTCTTTCTATGGGATAAAATGAACTTGATGATTTTAATGATGATAATTCTATAAATACCTACATGTTACGGTTTTTATTCTGAGGGTGGGAAATCATCAAATAACTTCTCCCGCTCTGGGTGGAGCGGGAGGGCGTTTCAGACTTTTACTGACTAAAACCCATCCGTGTTCCTTCAGCTGCTTGTGTACCAGGGGCCACAGTATCTCTTTCGAACAACCCGCACCCCTGGCGGGCATCGGCCCTTGCAGACCCCACTAGTTGGTGCTGACATCTCTTACATGCTATGGTTGCGTATCATATATTTGTTCAATATACAGCAATAAGCTGGTTTGCAAATTGCTAAAAAGTTAGATAATTTTAATATCGCTGGCTACCCTGGGGCTTCCCCCTTAAGTTTTAGTTTTCTAAAGTAAACGAACGAACTATTTATAAGACAATTACTAAACATAAACAAGATAGTTCCCGTTTACACCTACATTTACTATGTCACTCATTAGAGATAATGTCTATCGATCATTGCTTTGCAGAAAAAAAATACCCAAATAAAAATATTGCTGGAAATCTCAGCAACGTTATTGCATAATATATCCGGTATTGCTATACTACTCCCAAGAATTTCCTATAAAAAACTCAGGTTTTAAAATCAGCGTTGGTGCCGTGATTGATGTGTCTTGATGCATGGAGGCGGAATAAAACACAAGTTTTAATCATACAATACAATAGTATGGCGTGCGTTTAGTATTAGCAAAAACTTGTCAAACAAAATTAACATGTATAGCTATCAAATTGTTTTCCCTCTGCTGAATAGGCACTCCAACGCAAACCTACTAACTAATATTTTGTTGAAGATCGGGGCAATAATGGCGTAAAACACTAACTGTAGGAATGGCTTTCATGTTGACGGTTCAACAACATTCAATGCGTTTAGAGCAGACAATTTTTTTGAACATATGAAGCAACTGATCCTTCAAAATTCGGATTGTTAGTGTGTTATGCAATTAGGGTGCTGGAGACTATTTCATGTAATTATTAGCAAGTAGGTACCTGCGTTTGACGGATCGGGCTTACAGGAAGAGAAGGTATGGCCGTTTATTATTGCCGCCGTAAAAAGGCACACACAGTCATCAGCATAAATACCTTACACTTACGCAAGATGCAAAACCCATTTTCTCGCGGTATAACGATTGCAACCTTGAGAAATGACCTATTTCATAGAAGCATGGTTTCGAAAATACGATGTTCAGAACACCATACAATTTATCAATACAGGACGGCATTAACTTCAGGTTGACAGTTCTTATAGAAAGGGAAATAATATTGCTTATGCTTTTAGATGTCCTCGGGATCCGCACTGACTTGCACTGCCACGAGGGTCGAGTGGTGCTGAACAAGTCTGTGGAGCGGGACCGGCACCGGTTAACTTCCGACGGGCGGCTGATTTCGCCTATCAGCGTTGGCGATTCCTATTGTTTCGAGGCCTTCGACAGCCGCAGCTGCCCTGATGGCAATATCTTCGTCACTGCCGTCAACTGTTTCGTGAAGGGACCAGAAAACGTGAAAAACTTCCAAATGTCCTTCATCGTAAGTCATAAGTGCTCATTCATCACTGTTACAACACACTTCATTGATTTCATATCTTGAAACGAAAAATTGATGATAGATTCTGGAGTTGTTGAGGTTATGTGACGGAAATAGTTGTTTTTGTGAATGCGATACATTTTTTTTAAGTTTGTTTAGATTGGTCTGCGAGTCAATAGATCACACGGATGGATTGATTCGTTGCTGATAAACAAACGATCAGTGACTAAGACGTACCATACTTTCGGGAAATTACTTAACAGGCGATTATTACATTTATATAAATAGAATGAATAACTGCCTCGTTGGTGAAACATGAGTTCCAGGGTTCAATTCCCAGGTTGAGAAAAGTGTTATTGGGTTTTTCCATCTGAAATTTCTCAGTAGCAGCCCGAAGCCTGGATTTGTGCACGGTTGATGGCAATAGGGCCGCCCCCTATTACATAGGACGTAAACATAACTGGCGAAATGTGAGTTTACTATAGGTACACCTCTGCCCAACCCTTCAGGGAAAGAAAGCGTGATATTATATTATGCTATATGAATAGAATAAGGTTTACCAAACACCTAAAGTTCTTCGTATGTTCGTTAATGTTTTTCGTGTCACCGCCATCTTCACTCTGACGCAGCCGTTTAGGTAAACGCCCTGACTTTCTCAGTGTTTGCAAGTCCATGTTTAGGTTAATATCGGGGATGTGGGCCATGAGGGAACCGTCATCATCCAGAACATAAACAAAGGAGGTGAGAACTCGGGCCGTGACGTCATTGCGCAGCGGGTAATCATAACCCTCCGTTAATTTCTCTGTTCACATATTGTAATATGATAGGATTTGACAGATTAGGGAGCTGTTAATGTTATTTGAAATTAAGTCGGAAAATATATTTAAGTACATATATCTCTGGTAGGTACTGAAACATCATCATCATCATAATCAGCCAATATTGTTCCCACTGCTGGGACACATGCCTCCACTCTGTGAAAGGGAGTGGGCCGTAATTCACCACGCGGGCCCAGTGCTGGTTGGTAGATGTCACATATCTTCGAATGTTTGGTTCTAGCTAGGACATGCCGGTTTCCTCACGATGTTTTCCTTCACCGTTTTGAGAACAGTGGTGATGAATTAATTTACACAAAGTAATGCGCCTTCTGGGTTCGAACCTGCGACCTACATTTCGTAAGTCGCGTCAGATACCACTGGGCCACCACTGCTCTCTGTACTCAATGATGCTATGTTTTTTCAAATGATGTCCAGAGAAACATGAATTCTTTGTGCCCTTTAATATAAATTGTCAAACAGTATTTCTTAAAAAAAAAAACAGTGGCACTCCAGGAGTGCCGACAGAAGTGAAAGGATACGCCCGGGTGTTTCCATTGCGAAGATCGCCCTGGGGACACGAGGGAGCATACGGTGGAGGTCTGCCCGGCCAGTAATGGATAGCTCGCAGTCCGGTAAGGACCAAGCCCGGGTCGGCGGCGCGTTGTGTTCCACGCGCGCCTCAAAGAGATGTCAGCACCAACTGATGGGGCCCGCAAGGGCCGATGCCTGCCAGGGGTGCGGGTTGTTCGAAAGAGATACCGCGGCCCCTGGCACACAGGCAACTGAGAGAACACGGGTGGGTTTTAGTCAGTAAAAGTCTGACACGCCTCCTGCTCCACCCAGAGCGGGAGAAGTCATCTGATGATTTCCCACCCAAAAAAAAAAAGTGAAAACCTGAACAGTTACTAATAGTAGTAGTATTAGTTAATGATAAACGAGCAATCGACTTCAGCCATTAAAGGATAGATTCCAGATTTTTACGACAAAAATACAAAGGGTAAGAAAGGGATAAAAGAATTAGAATTTCCTAATGAAAGAAAGGGACTTTTCCAAAAGACATCAACGCGCGACTCATTCATGTGCTCGTTCACCCAACCACACTTACATCAAAAAGCATTCGGTGACTAAGACGCGAATTCCATGATTTTTGTTCACCCAAAAAGTTCTCAACGCGCCAAAAGAAGATTTCACTTAAAAAAAAAAATTGGGCATGTCAGGTAAAACTGTAAAAGGTTGGACCACTGGCCATCGGTGAGTGTTCCCATGCGATTGACATTACTATTACTTATTGAATCACTAGCTGTTGCCAGCGGCTTCGTCCGCGTGCAGGTCGAAAATTTTCCCACGGGAACGCGCTACCGGGATAAAAAGTATTCTGTATGTTAATACAGGTTATAAACTATCTGTGTGCCAAATTTCATCCAAATCCGTTCAGCTGTTTTTGCGTGATTGAGTAACAAACATCCAAACATCCTCACAAACTTTCACATCTACACTATTATTATAAAGAGGAAAGATTTGTATTTTTGTATGTAACGATTAAATTTAAAAACTACTGGACCTGCCGTTAGAAAGTTAAATTATCATTGAGTAACATAGGCTATATTTATTACTAGAAAAAAATAGAAATCCTTAGAAATCCCTTCTAAAACCAAACCAAGGTGTAAAAAAATTAGCCATAAAATGTCTTTCATCGCATGCGGTGCGGAAAGTATTGATGATAGAACAAAAAAATGTTTTACAATAATATAGAACATATCATTATCTACAAAAAACTTTCCAAGACCCTATGCCCAAATATTGTAGTTATGTCACTATAACTACTATTTTACATTTTAAAAGTTGATAGAAATGCCGATCAAAAACAGGCCATGTTATCCATACCTTTGTATTAATTCTTATCCAAATAAGTTATTTCTTATTCAAGACTGTTTCAATACCTGTTGATTACTTTTTGAATTATTGAAATCGGACATTCTATTCAAAAGATATTACGAAATTAATGTTTTTAATTTTGAACATTTGGACAAATTGAGTCATGTACGTTTTAATTAGCATACTTATAAGTTAAATTATCTTTATATATCCCAAAAAAAAAATGTCCACCCGTGCAAAGTCGGGACGGGCCGCTAGTTTATAATATTATAGTAAGCAGTAGGTTACGCATCAAAGAAATCATTCAAATTAATTGCGTTGTAATGTTTTTAAAAGGTAGGAAGCAGATATGTATACGAGTAGGAATGTCCACAGTTGACTTTTTGTGTATTTGATTAAGTGATTTACACCTATGATCTAATAACGTTGATGACAGTAAACTCCGAGAACTATTTACCACATAATCTTCCTTAAGAATTACTGAAAATCAACACAAATCAATATCCTCTAAGTCGCCTCTATTCACTTTGTTTATCAACTGACGTCAATCTATCAATTCTAATTCACTCTCACACGCACAAAATTTCCTCTTTTCCATTTATTTGCAAATATTAACATAAATAACACAGTGTAAACATAGTGTAAACAATACGCACATGTCTCATTTACATGTACCTAATAGGCGAGCCTATCGCCATCACCCGGGCTCGAATCCAGCGGGTGTTCTTGTTTGGTCCCAGTAACATTTTGCCCTGGAGTTCTAACTCAGAATCCCAGGCTCAGAAATCGCGAGTTTGAACACTGAACCATAAAGGCAATTTTGCAGGCTTTGAAACTGCTATAAAATATTAGGCTGATACTCTACTGAGGCGGCTCGGAACATTAAACAGTACCGTTTACTTTAAGAGGCTCTTCTCCTCAAATACTGTTTTGTTTTTTCTGAAATATTCGAGGGTCAGCCTAAGAATAATCAACCTATAATGTTCCCACTGTTACGACATAGGCCTCCTCTCTGTGAGGAGGTGTGGGCCGTAACCCACCACGCGGGCCCAGTGCGGGTTGGTCAGCCTTATTAATAATAATAGCCTTAGTAATACCGCAGTATATAGCAAGTTTGACGTTTATATTTCTGTGACAGCTGATCTGCATCTCCAGCGTGTGCTTGGCGCTAACGCTGGTGGTGTACATGTCGCTGCCGGAGTTGCGCAACCTGCACGGCCGCACGCTCATCTGCCACGTCAGCATGATGCTGCTCGCCTTCAGCTGCCTCGCGCGTGTCCAGTACAGTCGCGTGCCCAATGACACCGCCTGCACTGTTCTTGGTAAGTTGTTTTTTAACATCATATTTCTTGCCGTTTTCTTCTGAAACGTTACTAGAGCTGAATGTGTTTAACACGGAAGATAATATGTATGACCCTTGTCAGCTTCTAACTATTCACCAAGTTGAGGGAAACACCGAGATTCTAAGGCTGAATCACCTATTTGTCAGACAGTCAATGTTATATCTATCGTAAAACGAAAATACAGAAAGTATCAATCACGCAAATAAAGTGGATGAACGATTAGATTCATTTTATGGTCATGATAAAGAGGTTGTTCGAGCTTAATTCACTTTGTCCCCAGTAAAACATTTTGGGGTTAAAAGCCTATAAACTGTTTCATGGCGGAACAGTCTTTTCTCTTTATAATAATGATTTTTTGCGTGCGTAAACAAAGTGCATGTCATAATAAACTAAGTAAAAAATAAGTTCACTTCCTGAAAATTCCTGTCTCGATGGCGTGCGGAATCTTATTTTGCGTGGGATAGATACATTTTATTGTTATACGTAAAGGTGAAATTAATAAACAAAACCACAAGCGGTATAATATTTCGATAAATTATACACACACACACACACACAGCCTGTTTTGAATGAACTTTATCTTACAGGTACATGATAAAATCTGGATGCAATAAAAATCGAAGATAGAAGTGGCGACCTTATCTAAATCATATTTTAAGGCTTATTATTAAATATACCGTGCTGCAGATAAAATGCACTTGCTTTTAGTTAATGACTACACGATCATTTGGATCAATGTTACGTAAATCGCTATATTTGCTCTCAACTACACAGTATCCACATGTTGAGATTGGCACGCTGCACAAATATTATGCAAATTATTCTCGATTAAGTACTATATGTCTGTACTAATTAACATAGAATGAAACAATAGAATTAATGATATCTAATATTCTTAAATAATTTGAGAGCTGATTCGTGGCATAATTAACTTGCCATATTTTTTGTGAGGTGGTTTTAAATACATTTCCGTTTCAAATCTGTTTACAATCGAGTTAGCTACAGCAAAATCTGCTGTTAGGATACTTAGAATATATGGTAATTTTACCACAGCTATACGACCAATGTCATCAATCTAATGTTCCCTGAACCGTATAAATAGTGTCATACTACTCCATAATATTCCATTATTCATGTTTTCTTATAACTGTGGCTTTTCATTAATAGTAAAAGATAGACGTTGAGACCAAGTGTTAGAATTTGTTTTTCCTGTTTGGATTGACGTTATCACCAAACTGTTTGTTTCGCGAATTAATGTTCGTCAACAAAAGCTCGCGCAGCGAATATCTGCAGAACAAATTCACGAAGCGAATGCCCGTGGCGAGTAAATTACGAAGACTTGGTATGCAACCCTGAGGGACACCATTTATAAAACATCGCACAATGTCCTTAACTTGAAAAGCATCAAAACACAATAGTAATTATCTATTGCTACGAAACTTCCGAGAGTCCAGCATCGCTTTCTGAAATATCTAATTGAGTGCTAACGTGCTTATTATGTAGCTTTTGCCAGCGGCTTCGCCCGCGTGGAGGTCGAAAACTATCCCACGGGAACGGAGTACCGGGATAAAAAGTATCCTATGTATTATTCCAGATTACAAACTACCTGTGTGCCAAATTTCATTCAAATCCGTTTAGCCGTTTTTACGTGAAAGAGTAACAAACATCCATACTCACAAACTTTCACATTATTTTATAATATTAATAGGAAGTAGGATTCAATAGTAGCATCAATGCAGTTATGTGCTGATTGATTCTTTCTCATAATATGACGTAAATGGCATGAGTAATTAAGTCATCGAATGTGTTCATCTGATTAATCTGGTGAAGTAAGGTATGATCAATATAAATATTTTTCTATAGTTTGCTTGTTTTTAATATACCTCATTATCAAGCATTATCAAGAACATTTATTTGAGTATTGTTTACGTCATCGAACAAATAAATTGCTTAAACATCCATTCTAAATTGGGCCTAAGTATGGAGTTGGTGAATCAGCCAGTGCTCTGTAGTTTAATAAAAGAATAAGGTTTATGTATTGTTAACGTCGACTATAATGGTATTATTTGGCAAGCGCGTAACAATTTGTTGAATGTGTTTTGTATTTCATATACATACTTACGTATTGCTGCTCCAACCAAATTAAAGGTACTAAAACTTCAATTTTAAAAGTAAAAAATACTAAAAGTAATAAGTAGTCACTAAGACTGACTTTTTACCGATTCATAGTACCCATAGTTGACCAATCCATTGCAAACATTCCTTTGTCTAACACCAAAAGGGCAGAAGGACACCCATTTTACACAGGCATTACACCGCATAATCCAAAACTGAACTCCTGTGATTCAATTTTAATAGTTGTTACTCTTTTAATTTCCGCCTCCACTATAAAAATCCTCTATGGCTAAATTATGTACAGTTTTAACAGATAGCTACTTATTGGCTGGATTTTGATGATTAATCAACGTTAACGTAGCAGTGCGTAACTGAGATAATTTGAGAATCGAGGTAGTTCTGTAGGAACGTTGCCAGTCATAGTTGATCCATTACATGGTCGCTCATTGTTTGCACAGGGTACGGGATCTACTTCGGCTTCGTGGCCGCGTTCGCCTGGCTCAACGTCATGTGCTTCGACATCTGGTGGACATTTGGGTAAGTTTTGTTAAGAATCAACACAAACATTTAGACTGGCTACAATGCAAATGACGTGTGAATTGAAGATGCCTACATTATGTGTATCATCATGTCCCTCGTCACGACAGCTATGCACATCTACCGCGTACTCAACCCAGTTTAACAGACTGGCCCTGGTACCATCATTCTCAGATCGATCACACGCATCCAGATGCGTATAGTCAAAGTGTTATTACAATTGTAAACGCTAAACAAATAATTTCCTGCGATCAAAAACTTTACTTCGCACTCCTAATTTCAGATTGAGTACACATCGCGGGCCCAGATAGCGAGAGTTTGTTTATATCATAATGTTCAAGAAAATATTCGGCCGTGTAGTGCGCCAGACACTGCGATGCATTCAGTCTTGAACTATATTCCGAAGTGTTTCAAAATCAAGTTCACTTGCTATTGTCAGTACATAGCAAAAACTTTGCTTCACACGCTGAAAGCTCATATTTTCAAAGATTGACAGCTTTTTATTAAAACTTTTGTGGTTCAATGAATGAAGATGTTTATACTTCAAAATTCTTCAAATGCTGATGTTATTTATTCGTGAAATAGTAGTTCTAAAAAATACGAGTAAATGAAATATTGGGTCGTGATAACAAGTCAATCCGGCAGCCTACACAACCGGATTTTACGGATGCGTAATGCTGCTATCTGTGCTAGCCGCGGTTTGGCTAGGAATACAGGCGCTGCATCGGCGCTGTCGTGACTAACGGCTTGTTTTTCGTGAATAGGTACAAACAGTTGTTTCCGAACTATTAAGATTTAAAGTCTTCGTTTACGAATGAAATGATTTGTGGTACCAAAATTTCATCATTGGTTAAACAAATGCTTGGGGTGATGCTCGCAGTCGTTTGTCGCAATGTGGGTAAATGTTTGTTTTGTCTTAGTTATCGATGAGTTTACACACCGGCTCTTTGATATTTGCACATGGCAAGAATCCCCGGGGCCACGTTAAGACGTTTAAAATAAATATACAAATATAATAAATACCGCAATGATCTAATAGAAGTTAAACATTGTATAATTATATCAAATCATTGCTATACTTATGTATTAATAATTTTTACGTAGGAACTATTTTATTCGATAAGTGGCGCATTTACGTAATAGGGTTTAGGATGTGATAAATGTGATGTGATAATACATAATTTGTTATCATGAGAGGATGCGTAAAATCACTGAATCATACTTAACTAAATAGTCAGCCAATTCATGTTTAATTATCTACTAGTACAAATATTTAATTACTTACTAGTACAAATATTATAATTGCTCTTGGATTAAGCTCTTATTATCTTATTTCACCTTTGCAATTTTTTTGGCAGGAAAATGGGATAGAACTAGCCCCGAAATGGATACAGGAAAATGGGATATATGTTTTTAGTTTGAAAAAGTAAAAAGAAATGTTTAATAAACCAACTAGTTGATTAAGCAATTAGCAGTATCCCTATTATTATCTGTTGAAAGCAAACTACATCCGCTGGGTGGGAAAATCCGTTGAGTGGTTCTGATAAATTCCCATTTTCTCAACATGCTTCAGTCAGTGGACGTGCCTGACTGAACGTGGTTATGAATGGGCGTAGGACGACATACGTATCTATGCGTTTTACGTGCGTGATATCACTTTTCGAACATGCCAAGAGTCAACCTCATACACAGTCCTGCCGTCCAGTCTATTCTGAAAAATATAAATGTGAAAACTTAAGTTTAGGTCGGAATCGCCAGGGTAGCCCGCCAAATCCATTTTTTCTTAAATTTTTTGCCTTTCGCAGGTCAGGTCAAAACTAATTGTCCAATGGTCCGGGACCAAGTCTTTAACAGAAACGAGTTTTTCCTAACGTTATTTCCCAGTTCAATGAAAATCTTTTATGTAGAACAAAAAGCTTTTTCGATTTTATTTATCACATGTATTGTTCTAGTGAATCATTTGTTCGGAACATGTTTGTACGTTTCCATCGTTCATTGTATTGTTCCAAGAAATATTAAAATTTTCAGGATTTTCAGGATTTTCAAGAGTACATACTTAACTAGTATTGGTAGTTAATTAATTAAGTACATAGATTTTCATGTCCTGATTCTATTAACAAGAAACGCCAAGCAGGCGACGCGACGCTAATCTTACGTACTTACGATGATTGATTTATGGGTAATTAAGATTGTCATCACCATTATCGTTTTGTGGATTTAAGAGACTACAACTAAATCCACTTGCAATAAGTACTTTAATACCCATAAGTCTACCTAGAATCAGTTTAAAGACGGGTAGTTTTGTTGTTAACAGAACCACTTTTATTTATTAAACTGTCTTCTTTTTCGTATTTAGCTCCTAAATCTTTTAATTCAATGATCATCAAAAGCCACTGGTCTTTAAGTGGCGTTCGATTAAATAATAGGAATGCAAAGATGTTTTTTATTCGCCTTTATTTGCACACATCATTACCGAATCAAAACACACGCCGTGATACTATACCTAAATAACCTAGCAAGTAAGTTAATAAGTTTGTAATAGTAGACATTACATAATTATACATTTCGTAACTTGACGCCTGTATTCCTTGAAGGGCTAGGCAGTGGTGTTCTTTAATTATAGTACCTACACCTACAACAAAAGTATTATGTACGTATAATTAGCAAACAGCTTTCAGCGCATTTTCACAACTGCGAAAATTCAAAATGTTTCACCATGACATAAATATCTGACAACATTATGAGCAAACAATATTAAATTAGTAGGTATAGCTGGCGACAGACAGACATTTAGCAAAAACTACGAGTATTTTCCCGAATTTCAACTAATTAGAATTTGTCACAGAGTAATATTAAAGCTTAATTTGATGGCTTCTAATGTGGGATTGAAAAGCCAAGCGTGCAGGTGACGATTAGGCCGCGTTAATGAAAACCGACAGGATAGGAAAACGCACTTTATGTGTCGACACTGTGTGGGTGGGGCCTAATTAAGACGCGTCATCGACCACTCCAACAATACCGCGAATAATTACAATATAGAACAAAAATAACGTAAACTTTATTATAAACGAAGTAAGAAGGTCGTGTAAGGTGTACTTTTATAATTAGGGTACCGTTTCATAGTTTTGTTGAAGGAAAATAATGTTTACTTGGTCTTGAACTGCTTTGATTTAACTTAAAATAATTATGATTACTAGGAAAACTAAACGAAAATTGTCGTTAAAATGAGCAAGTACTTTAATTATTACTGCAACCGATATAAGTACTGTTGGTTGACTGTCGTATTTTGATATTGAGGTCTGAATTTTCGCTCACTTAGGGGGCCTCCTCTCTAAGTGCTTTAACAAAGATACGGGATCTACTGGAAATAGTTCGATACTTCGGAATAAACCCTACTCCTGATTAATTAACTTTTTTTGGATGGCCAAAAACACATCGGGAGTAAGAACAACTATCAAATCGTGTTGTCATTCATTCTTACTTAGACCCCAAACTAATCTTATGTTCGTAGCTGGGGGCCTATTCTCTAAGCACGAAATCCGTAATCTTGGTCGAAGTTACGGGCGTTTCCTACTCCGTTTCACTTACGGACCGGGCCTATGATTAGTTTGGGGCCCAAACTAAGAATGAATTACTTCACAATTTGATAGTTGTTCTTCCCCTATATTGTTTTACCCGTCCAAAAAAGTTAATTAATCAGCTGTAGGAGTCACTTAGAAATTTCGAACTATTTTCGTTGACGGAGTTAGAGAGTAGCCCCCTGAAACGGAAAAATCTGTAACCGCGGTCGATACTACGGATTTCGTGCTAAGAGAATAGACACCCAGATACGGAACCTTTGACGAGCAAGTTGAACTCGCTCCCAACCATATTTTAATTTAAATATGGTTGAGTAAGATAACATTCATAAAGCATACGTATGGTAAATGTTAACACGTTACAGTTCTGTTTACAATTTCCTAGTTCAGCTGAAGTGTACATGATTACATGATTAGAAGCACACCCGGGGTATCTGTACGCTATAATGAACTTATTATGTTCGGAGCTTTAGTTATCTGTGGCTTAATTTTTATCTGAAGCCGGGTGCTTGTTATCGTATATTTTGTCACAGTACTTTATCCTCGTGATTAGCTAGTCAATCCCCATGACCCGGCCGACTTAATGGGAGCAGTAAAAACCAATAAAGACCCCATAGGTACGTACTATTAGCTCACGTCAGGGCCGTAACGACTTCCATGTTTTCCGTAATCGCCATAAAAGTAATGGGCCTAGGAGCATTATTATTTCAACAATTAAATTAATGTGTCTAGTTACTTTACTGATCTCTGTGTTTATCAAATCTGTGGTAATGTTTTAATATGCTCAAGTATTGAAGAGGATTTTTTACTGACATTGTTTAGGAAACAATGTCAGTGTAGACTTCTCCGTAATAGATCGATAGATCGTTTGAGGAATTCTAAGACATTATAAAAAATTGAGTATGTTTGTAGATGTATTAAACTGTGTAAATAAGTTACTAATGTAACTTTGCTTAAGAATATAATGAGTCTATTTCCTCAGAACTATAATGTAGTACTCGGAAAAGTTCAACTTCTCGGCAGTCGTTTTTAGGATTCCGTAAAAAAATGGCAATAATGGAGTTCTTATAATTTTGTCATGTCCATCTGTGTGCCTGTCCGTCTGACCGATTTTATTCAGCTATTTTGCTCAAAAACGATTTGCTCTATCGGTAGTGTGAAAATTGGAAAAAAGGTACATTATATTATGCACCGCTAAGCAACGATGTAGTGAAATTACGAAAAAAAAAAACTTATTGTTTCTCCCCATAAACAGGGTTGAAGGACTTCTACGCGCAACCAGTTACCATGGATACATAATTCTAAAGCCCCTGCGTTGAATTTTTTCACCGATTATTATTACTAAAACAATTTGCTGTTCTATACATTTTGATCGCTTAGGCATATTTCTATGAAACAGCAGATTTTTTTTGATATCCTACGTAAAATTCTATAAATCTAGAATCATGTGCTAACTTCATGATTACAGTTTGCGCTTCTATGTTCCTGCCACCATGTAGGTTTGTAACCGAGGGATGAAAAAAATCATAATACTTACACATACCTCAGCATGACCGTGGTAGATTGATTTCCCATAATTTTTTTTCCGTGAAATACTATGAAATACTTATTTTTTTCCGTCGCTAAAATCAATACTGTGCATGGGTAAATATTCATTCCAACTACGTAACCCTTGACTGTGCGTGGTCGTGGTATTAGAGGCCAGTCCTATTCTCAACAACTGTTAAACAAACTATTTGTTATAAATATTCAAATGTTGAAATATTTCGTCCATCAGGAGCGTTCGTACCGTGCAGCCGATGCGCAAGGCCGACGCCGAGCTACGCCGATTCCTATGGTACTCGCTGTACGCGTGGAGCACGGCTATCTTCCTCACCCTTGTCATGTTCCTATTCGACAAGTACCCCGTCGCCGACATCCTCGACGCCAACATGGGAGAAGGAATATGCTGGTTCGGACAAGGTGAGTCACTTTTCGTGCTAATACAAGTCGTGCACCCGATTGGATTTCCCATCGGCGAAAATTACGAACTTCCATACAATCTTTAATTTCCCTGTCTCATTCCCTGTTTAACCCCTTTAGAATATCCATTTTCAAAAATTCATCCTTTGCGCTCACTTTCTTTAGGTATATAAGGAACCCTTATTGACTTCATGTTTCTTGACTCAGCGGTTTAGGCTATGCGTTGATTGTCAGTGAAATAATGAATGAATTTTTTTTTTTTTTTTGGATTTTGGCTTCGCACGGTTTGTGCATTTAGCCAGTGTCAAGTAATTTTTCTTTTTGATCAAGTAAATGGCCCGATATCGGGCACGAATTTACAAAACAGTCATAGTCGTCTTTAGTCAGTCAAGTCAGAGTTATTGTAAAGCGGTAGTAACTTTACAACAACCTAATAGGAGTTTTTGGGGGGAACACGAAAAGTCCACGTTAGTCACTTATTTTCACCTTCACTACACTTGTGCACTCACACGTAACTAAATTGAATAATTCACTATCAAAATTATACAATTTAATTCGCTATTTCACTAAATTCCATGAAAGTGAAAATTCGTGCGACATGTTCCAACGCGATCCCGCCAAAATCTCCAATGAATGAATAAAAGGGTTGACCTTATTCTATCAGTACTGTTGTGTGCAGGTGAAGACAGGATTAGCACTGTGTTAGAAAAATAGCAGAAAAGGAAAGCAGTTCCCCCATTTTATAACGTCTGTCATAGAAACCTATAGTAACCTTATTTGACATTAAGGTGTCAAAAACTGACTATACCTACCGCATTCTGGGGACACCAAAGCCTAATATAACTGTTGACTACGGTGGTTGTCGATGACACATCTAAGTGAGTAGGTATATCTTATACGCATAGTAATTTTTCACGTAGGATGGGTTTTACGTATGAAACCAAAAATGTGCACTTTCCATCGACACATCGCTTTTCTTACAATATAAACCCGTTACGAAATCACCAACATACACTTGTTTCCCGTAAGTAATCCCAGTTTATTTTTCATTTATTAGTTTGTACGCAAACATTCGAAATCTCGGAGATTTTTATTAAAACCTATTGAAACATTACATGGGCGTAGTATAAATATTATAATAACTACGCGTACATATTTCACATACAATATTGAACATTTGGTTAAGATTTACACAAGCTTAAATAAAGACATGTGGAAGACGTGAATTTATTTTATGTGTCAATTATTATAGCCAAGTGTGTAGAAGAAATATTTTGAAGATTTAACATCGTTTATCAAGCCACAGATTTCGGAAGCTCCTGCTAGCAACTCGACGTGACTCATCGTGAAATATATGTATAAGTACACAATATTATGAACATTTCTTTCATGAGAATGTTTCGTTGCTGATAAATGTGTAGTTTCAGTAAACGCCCGCGCTTTTAAAGTAAACTCACGGTCCATTTCTGCGTACAATAATAATAATAGACAAACCTATGTCTTCATTTTTCTTAAAACTACACGGTTTTCACGAATCACGTTTTTTTAATTCATTTATTACCTTGATGGCTATATAAAAATTACAGTTCTCATGCATTGTCTGAGCAACAATCCGGACAAATTTGCGCTTATTTTCGTCGTAGTAATGAGTACTTACAACAGCTATGCTAGCTACAACTCATCCTTTATGAAGATTTCTGAAACATAGTTGTGTAAATATACAACCAAGGACTTGTTGACCATGTCCATGAGCATGACATCATTATTACATATGTTTACGTGCACCTAGGTGGGGTGCATGCTGTACTTATAGATAATAAATAATAATAGAAGAATATGAGTAATAAACCTTTTCACTTCTCATGCTTTAAAAGTACGCCAATATAGCCCTACGAAGCGGGACTAAAGTGACCACTTTAGTCTCTAGGGAGTGAAAAGTAATTAGTTTTTAATTTGCTTCATGCGACATTGACAAACTCAAACAGCCAGTAAATATATTATTATCTGTGGAGTGTGGACCATCTTCATTGCGAAAATGTTGAGACTTTTAGTTACATGGTTTTCCGCAAAGAAGGTGGTGCCATGTGTTTTAAATTGTTAATCTGTGACTGGTTTAGAAGAAAAAACTGACCGCGAAAATTTCAGAATTTTTCTCGAGTGTAAATTAGTTCGGTTTTAAATAAATGTATTAAGAATGTCCAGTGACAGTGAAGAGTTTGGTTTGACGTCGAGCAATGAGCAAAAGACATAATAGATAATCTTTTGCCGCCAAAATCGCGGAAGATTTACCTAAAAACTTTCGAAAGTTTTATGGACTGGAGGAATTATAAGAAACATTTGTGATTTTTATTTTATTAAGTAATATTTATTAAATAATGTACTAAATTGACTATTTTTCTCGCACTCAAAGTGAAAAGTACAGTTTACACCTCGTGACTAAACGCCAATTTAATATACCCTCGGTTTCATTAAACCACCTCTGGTATATTATGGCTTCGTTTAGCCCCTCGATATAAAGTATACTATAATTAATAATTAACTACGTAACTTGAATGGAAAGAAAACCTGATAAATAACACCGACCGTGGAATAAAAGTCGCATTCACAATTTGGTTAATGTATTAAAACAGATACAGATCAGAGACAACTAGAAACAAACTTTTGACTCTACGTATTTTTGTATTTGGGTCTGTTTGGGTTCTGTTGGAGCTGAGGACGGTTCTTGAAATAAGACGATTCCTTGTAATTTATTAATATTTTTAATTGGGACCAGCGGCCATCTTGCAGTCTGACAATTGACAAGCTTGTCGACTAACCATAGACTTTACTGATTAAGGCTATAGACTAAATATGCTATAGGTATGGTACCGAAAAAAAAGAAATAGTTTAAAATGGTGGATAATCAACACGGTTCTGGTTGGTATAAGTTAACAAAATAAAGTGCTTATCATCTAAAGTTCATTAAGTTCAACTGAACGCTCTACTGATTCTAGGTTCCTCGACCCGTTAGGTATAGTATATATTGAACAAAAAAGTATTTAATGAATGTATTACACGTAGGCGTAGCAATTTTCTTTACAGTTCTTGTTGTAATTTGTTATAGCTCGTATATGAAATGAAATTTTATTTTCTACAAATAACAATTGGAATCACTCGACGTGTATATAACAAAATAATATAGTTAGATGGAGTCGAAAGTTCCTATCTGACTACGATCAGGGCAGAAATGCCGAAACAAACTTAGGGGTCATAGCCTCATTCAAAGTTCAGACTTTAAATATCAAAAATATGGTGTAACAAAATGCAGAGTAGTATCTGGACTGTTTATTTAGGAAAGTTCCAGAAACAGTTTGGGTAAACCTATCCCAACAGACGGCACGCATCAGCCATCACGAGCTAAATCTTATCTTAGGGAGCTCGATGACCCGACACACAACAATACCAAGAGTATACCAATATATCCAGACCATTACGAGGGATTGTATTAAGTACAAATATTTGGACGCTTAGAAAATGGGGCGACTACGCGACGTGTGACCCGCCTCATAATAATTGGTACACATATCTGTCTAATTGACGAAGACGTCTACATGTACATATGTGTTGATTCATTGTCTGCGATGAAGTTAGCACTGGATCACGTCACGAATCATCGGCATCATAATAGTAAAACGATTTCCCAATATTAGGCAAGAGTGGGAAAATTGTAGTTGTAACAATGGCAGGTTGGCAACTCAATAATTAGCAATAGGAACAGCAGGTGATGTTATTTATTTATGTATATATGTTTTATTGTACACCAGAAAATACATGGCAAAAATAAAACATTTAACTCTAAAAACATACAATGAGCGGCCTTATCGCTTTCTGCGATCTCTTCCAGGCAACCTTGGAATCGACAGTTGATCTGCAGGCTTAGCACGACGCTTTCTATTTCTACGAAGAATAGACAGTGCTTTTTCTCTATAAAGTCACATTTCGTTTCTCAATTTTTGACATCGCACCGTAGACATCCTACTACAATCTGTAATTTTGTCTTTCGTTTCTAACGATCTTTAGACTATTTCAGAAGAATATTTTCTTCCCAAACTGTCGAAATCACACTGACAACAAACTTTCTACCCCTATTTCATGGTTCAACCCCTATAACATGGGACTTAAACTTATCTAGCTAAATGTTGGCGTACTACAGATACACCTCTGCAAAACTTTTGGATAGGATTTTAGGCATGATGATATGTGTTATATTATCTATTCATGCCCTCTTATTAACTAACAATATCTGAATGACCGAGCTTTGCTTGTTTTTTTTTTGGTTTGATGTTTTATCAAAATGAAACCTAGCTAGATCGATTTATCGCCCCCCAAACCCCCTGCATACTAAATTTCATGAAAACGGTTGGAGTCGTTTTCGAGATTCAGATTATATACATATAAACACTAATTGCTCGTTTAAAGGTATTAGATGTATGTACGTAATCTATAGACTCAAATAATAAAAACAAAATTGTTCGATTTGTTTCGGTAGTTTGTGTTTTCAGACCGTGCCTAATTGAAAACTTCCCGATAGAAATACCCAAATCATCGCGGTTAAAAACAATCATGACTTATTGTTCAGAAAAGAACCGAATCATTCCGAACACGTTATGTTATGAGTTATGACGTAATTTTCGATCCTACAATAACTAATAAATAATGAGCAGTCATAGCCTTTTGTGAGCCAACTTTTTGTAATGAACTTCAAATGCTCTTTATCATGTCAATCTCAATATGATTTGGTTAACATCTTTTGATGCCCGGTTCCTATACCGACAAGTGTCTATGAACAGATGTTTTTGCCAACCATTTACATAATTTTAAAAGTTTGTACAGACGCCAGCACATCAAGCTGCCCCAATCTGTCAAATTCCTTTGATTGTTTTTCAAGTTTATTCCAAAAGTATAAGGTTCATGTTCAATTGGGAAAGTTTGACAGTTTGGGATAGGTTGATGTGCTGGCACCTACTAAGAAATATCGTCTGCGTCCCGAATCTTTTTATAGATTCTACGAAAGATTCGGGGTATGATTTAAAAGCTTCCCCGTAAAAGAAAAGGATGAAAGGGTCTACGAAATTACTTACGATGCTTCAATATTGGAAAAGTTATAGAATGTGTTGGTTATACCCAATAACTGTCGGTACGTTATTAGAAGTAGGTATGACGGAGATAAAAAAAAAAATCGATGAAAGTCTTCAGATCTAGTGTCAGCACGAGTTTTAAAATGATATTTTACTTTAATAAATGGTTTCCTCGTTGGTCTAGTAGTCGCATGTGCTACTACTGAGCATGAGTTCCTGGGTTCGATTCCCAGGTCGGGCAAGGTGTTATTGGGTGTTTCTAAATGGAATTTCAAAGTGGCAGCTCGGAGTCTGGATTTGCGCCCGGTTGATGGCGATGGGCTCGTCTCCTATTACATCGGACTTAAACATAACTAGCAAATTGTGGGCTTAGGTAAACACTACACACCACCTGCACCTCCCAGGCGCGGTCGCAGCCAAAGACTTTGGGGAGGGTCACAGACAAAGACTACGTACATATTAATAAGAAAATTTATTTTATTTTCGAAAAAATACTATTTTAAACTTTACGTATACGGTTTTGGGGGGGTCATGACCCCTAGGAAACCTCTTCGGACAGCACCTGACACCTCCCCACACCTGCTATACACCTCTGCTCAACCCTTTATGATGTGATTTCAGCTTCCTTAAGACAACACATATCTTTTTATTTTATGTTTGCAGTTCAAAACTCGCGGACAGACTGGCCTCATTACATATACTTCGTGATCCCCATGGGCCTGGTGACGTGCACCAACTTTGTGCTGTGGATGCTGACGGCCCGCCATTGCGCGAAGGTCAAGTCCGAGGTGCATCGTCTACAAGCCGGCTCGGTCGGCGACCGCGCCAAGCGACGCTTCCGAGTCGACAGGGCAAAGTGAGTTATTCTTCACTTTTTTCTTTTTTTGTTTGTTACCGTTAGTAAACGGTAAGTACCTAGTTCGATCGTTTATGGACAAATTGATGTCATTGATGACAGTTATCTCAACTTATTTGCGCATCTTTGAGGCAGTTAAGTTAACGTGTTATTCACATAGAAGTACCTAAATCTTTGTGTATATCCAACAAAAGTTACTGAATACTGTTCGTTTCAATAATTATGGCTGCTTCTTGAATGTGCTGCTGATAGCTTGGAAGTCAAAGAACACCTCACAAGGTTTATTTTTATCCAAAACATGTAACAATTTCAAGCTATTCGTCACCGTCTACAGAAACCGGGAGATGTTTTCAGTATTCGCGAATATCTACCTACTTTCAATGTTTGTTTGGGTTCCAACCGGTAAGCTGTTTATATGTAATATAAATATGTATTCGATAGATAACTTCATCGTAATATTATTGTAGTAGGTAAAGATAAACACTTAATTATAGGTCCTGCAGATAAAAATCTCTAACTGTGCAGATAAATATTACAATGGTTATTTAATACTACCAGGTATGCTAAATATGACTTCAATTTAAATGAGGATGTTATGTGTTTAACTTGTTTCTGTTTATAAATACCACAGTCTTTATTAATGAATGAAGTAGACGTCGACAGTGTGATGTCACGAAGGGCAATTACCCACCTCGTTGAGTAATCACTTGGTGTAACTTAGTAGGATTGCTTGAGCATGATTGACACATTCCCAGTTTTTAGTGGGGATAGAGTCCTTACGGTTATTTTATGTCGGTTATGCTCTGAAGCCTGATTTACACGGTGATATTGTAATTTGAATACACTATAAAAAATGCATCGTCTAAACACTGCCACAGAAAAAAAAACTTGCAACGTGTTTTTTCTTTTTGTTTTGAGTGTGGGAAATTTTCAAATAACTTCTCCCACTCTGGATGGAGCGGGAGGGCGTGTCAGACTTTTACTGACTAAAACCCACCCGTGTTCCATCAGTTGCCTGTTTGCTAGGGGCCACGGTATCTCTTTCGAACAACTTAAGGTCGCTTCGAATTTCAAATGGAATCGAATCTGTGGTGACGATTTACTTTAAAAACAAATGAACTCGTTTAATCTATTTTGAGAGAGCTCATTTGTGTGACATTCGAAGTGAATGTTACAGAATCGTTAGTGACAAAGCAGTAAGCCCATTTCTACAAAAAAAATAAAACAGTAGTTCCGGTCCTAAAACTGACCAACGATACGAGAAAAATCATTGACTCATCATTAAGGGAAGTGCGCACATTAGATAACTTGCTATCAAAAGGGCAATCTAGTGAATCATTATTAAACACATTAACTACAAACTATCAGTACAGATTGCCTAATAGTACTAGTTGTTATCACTGTAAGTGCACTCTCACCTTTTTGTTGGTAGCCATTTAGATTTTTTCCTTATTCTGTATAGTTCTTTTGTAAGTGTATGTGTTACTGAACTCCTTATAAACGGCTGGAACTAGTTTGACGAATTTTTTTGTGTGTTTGAGTGGATCCTCGGGATGGTTTATCTTCACGATTGGACCCAGTAGGTGGCGCTGCTATCAAGTTCTAGGAAACAGGACAACGTCTAGTCGTTCTATAAATAATTCCATTATTTTAATGTTATAAAAATGTCCATGGGTTTGACACGTATTTAATGAAGACCCGAGGGAGGGGACGTCGTTATAAAACGTTTTTTAATAAAGTAGGTACAACTTTTTACTTAGTTTTTACTAAGTCGCGAAACATTATCTGGTTTGACCTTTTAGACTTTTGTATTTAAATAGAACGAAGTCACGCACTAGATAAAAATATTAGGTACCTAAGTACATGTACTGCCGGTCTATTGATATTATTTGCTCGCAGTCATACATACCTACCTAGATATTATACAGGATGTTTATAAAAGCGGACACTTTGTGTAACGAAAATCAGAACTAATTGTTTTGCGGTGCAAGTATTGCAAATAAGTCAATTTTCCCAGATTATTTTTATTAAAATAAAAAGTAGCTTTACTACTGAAAATATAATATTTAGCAATTAGTAAGAACATTAAATTAATATAAACCAGCTTACAATCTTCAACTTAAAGCTTACAGTAGCCAGTTGTTAGTTTCATCTAGTTGTCCTGTTTTATTTAACATTAAACACCCTGTATATTTGTATAACCTTGGCTATAATTTAATTAATTATTATCTATATAATTCGGCCATATTATTTTTGTGACGTACATACTTATAGGAAGGCAATTAATTAGCCCGGCTTGCGATAGTGAACACTTTCAATAGGAACAATGAACGCGGATATTATTCGAAGTTTTTTCTTTAATGTACTGTTTGTTTTTGCTATGTATTTAGTGTAGGTTAGCCAGTATTAGTTCGGTTTTTCCAAATAACAGGTAAATTATATTTAAAAAAACCCGGAGGAATCAGGGAAAGGGAATGTATTGTGCAGGGACTGACTGAGGTCATTTTATATACGTAGGTATCAGAATAAACTTCCTTATTGGGCCTTGTTGATTATGACTTAATAACCTTTGTAGTAAAAGTCCACTTGAAATGTTGTCAAATTCCAAAATTGCGTCTGCAGTCTTCGAAAATAACAGTGTTAATAATTTTATCTAACTTATCTCCTGAACATCAGATGTGCAGTTCCGTCACATTAATTAGGAAGATTTCGTGCTGCGATGTTTTGTAGCTAGATTTGATTGTAGATAGTCAGGAAACCAGCCGGACTGACCTTATGGCAATACGACGCGGAATTCGAAACATTTTGCACAGACGGCGACGACGTGCTAATTTTATTGATTAGTGGTCAATTCAAACGGAGATTTTCCTACTTTTTCCTAACATAATGAAAACAACAAAGGGTAATAGCCTGACGGTTGAGAAAAACTGACATTCTTTCAGCGATTACGATGGTGGAAATCTCAAAAAAGGCTTCTTCAAACAGGCACGACGCGACAGCGCGACGTAACACTTGTAGAGCAATTTCCATGAAGTTTTTATAGAAATTGTTCAAGTATCGCGACGTGCTAGTCTACACGAGTCTTAAAGTTTAGAGCATTGCCTAGTTGTATCTATCTAGGTAGTGGGTTCGAACCCAGGCAGGCGCTTTACTTTGTGTAAATCACAAACGGTGACGGAAAACATGGTGCGGAAACAGACACACAACGGGGAAGGGAAACATAGTGAGGAAACCAGCATGTCCTAAACCCAAAAATTGGGAGGCATGCAACATCTACTAACCCGCACTGGGCTGGCGTAGTAAATTACAGCCTATCACTTCTTCTCGAAGAGAGGAGGTCAGTGACCTGTGGCCCAGCAGTGGGAACATTATAGGCTGATTATGCTACCGAAAGCTAAAAGTCCTTGTAGAAATACGAAACACTTTGCAAGCGATTGACACTTGTCTATAATAGGCCCTCCGCC